>CM077083.1:50093709-52989354 GCA_039513925.1 Platanthera zijinensis
CTGGCCAGCCACCACCACCACCACCTCGTTGAGGCGATGGCTAGCGGTCGGCGGTGGTTTGGCCGCCGGAGGTGGCGGTTTCCGGCGAACTCGAAATATCTTTTTCATGGTTTTTCCATGAAAACGAGAGATGGATCCGGCTCCGTTGAGCGCGAATCTCCTTCCTAAGAATCCTAAGATCTACCCATGAAAGAGAAGGAGCAGAGGAGGACCTTGTTCGCGGTTTGGAGGCGAGAAGAGCGACGAGGTGCCATGGCGCGGTGGTGGCGTTGCTGAACTCCTCTTTACAGCAAGAACAAGGATCTGCTTCGTTGCTTGAGCGTGTAACCCTCTCCTCTTTCCCCAAGTGGGCTTTTATAAGTCAGATAATGGGAAGATGAATGGTAACCGCCATTATGTCTTAAACGTTTCGGTTACGGTGAAGGGATAAGAAACGGTGGAAAACTGAACCGGTGTATCCAGCTGGCGGTTTTCTATTGGACCACCTTTTCCTCATTTATTAAATATTTTAGGAGAAAAACGGCCGGAAATTACTCCTGGTGTAACTTCCCAAGCAGCATTTATTTCCACGCGCGTTAGAATAATTTCGGGCCCGAAACCGTCGTTTCGGCCAATGTCACGGGCGTGACACATAGGTCACGGGCGTGACAGGCCCGGTAGCCCATTCTGGGTTCGACGATCGTCGAACTGAGATCGACGATCGTCGATGGATGGTCACGGCGTGACAACTTGTGTCACGGGCGTGACAGGCCCGAACAGCAGATTTCGAGGTCGTCGATCGTCGAATTGAGATCGACGATCGTCGATGGGGTCACGCCCTAGGTCCCGGGCGTGACACTCATGTCACGGGCGTGACATGCCCGGGGCGCAACCTCGACGATCGTCTTGTCACAAAAAAGGCGATTCGACGATCGTCGTGGGGTCACGCCCCTAGTCACGGGCGTGACACCTTGTCACGGGCGTGACATGCCCGTCAGCACGATCGACGATCGTCTCGTGGAGATCGACGATCGTCGAAGTAGTCACGCCCAAGTCACGGGCGTGACATCTTGGTCACGGGCGTGACATGCCCAGACAGCGCGTTCGACGATCGTCTCGTGGAGATCGACGATCGTCGAAGTAGACACCCCGGGTCACGGCGTGACGGGCCGTCACGGCGTGACCAACCCGTGACCGCAATACTGGTCGCTTTATTTCCAATTTTGGGCTTCCTAGGGTTCCGTCACGACAAATCTGACTCCTAGGGGTCTAGCCGGAAATGGGATGTTACAAATCCCATAAACAAAACAAAAATTTCGTCCCCGAAATTGAGGTTGAGCCTACGGGGATTTCTATCGGAACGAATTAATCTTGTAACATCCCATTCGATCTTTCTATTGGGTTCAGGCGATCGTTCGTTTGATAACGAAGACAATCTCCCCAATAAACAAAAGATTAGCCCCTACCATTCTGATTAAGTGTGCATACCTAGGTCCTAGATTTCCCTTGTCTAGTCTTAACATTCCAAAACAAGAAGGCAGTTTATAGTATACCGAGAGGTGGTGAGATGTACCTGTCTGAACAACTCCGGTATCTTGCCTCATCAGATCCTGCGGTTCCCAGGTGTCTCCTCCTGACCGTGATTTCTCCACAAAACCTTGACTAAGGATCTTCTTGCGGCGCAAGATCCGCACTCCTTTGTCATCGATCCGAACCGGCTCCAAGTGAACAGATCGGTCTGAAGCTACCGGCCCTTCTGTGGTCAAAATTCGCTGCTCCGGGCGTAGTAGAGCCCTTCTCAGCGAAGAGATGTGGAAGACGTCGTGTAGAGCTGCCAGCTCTGGTGGCAACTCTAGCCTGTAGGCTAAGGGTCCGATCCCCTCCCAGGATCCGGTAAGGGCCCATGTACCTAGGGCTGAGTTTCTTCCTCCGACCGCGCACCCGTGAGACTCCGTGCATGGGCCGGATCTTCAAGAACACTCGATCTCCTACCCGGAACTCCACCTGACGATGCCGAGCGTCATAGTATTTTGCTTGTCTGCTCTGCGCCTCCAGCATCCTATCTCTGATCAGCCTCACCTGAGCCTCGGTATCTTCAACGAAATCCGATCCCAGCAGCTTCGGATCCTCGTCCTGAACCCAGGAAAGCGGGGTCCTACATTTCCTTCCATACAAGGCCTCATAAGGCGCCATCCTGATGCTGGACTGGTAGCTATTATTGTAGGAGAACTCGACCAAGGGTAACATCTTCTCCCACGGCTCCCCTCGGTCAGTATACACAGCCGTAGTAAGTCCCCCAGGTCCTGTTGGTGCGCTCGGTCTGCCCGTCCGTCTGAGGGTGGAAGGCCGTGCTAAAAGTCAACCGGGTGCCCAAATATGCCTGCACTGACCGCCCTCCCCTGGATGTAAACCGTCCATCGCGGTCCGACACTATCGTCCGGGCACGCCATGATATCGGACATACTGCTCCACAAACTTCCGTACTAGCACTCCCACCGAGTCATCCTTCCTGATCGGTATAAATCGGGCCACCTTCGTCAGCCGATCGACAATCACCCAAATCGAGTCGTTCCCTGTCCGAGACCGGGGAAGACCATGTATAAAATCCATCGCTATGTCGTCAAACTTCCACTCCGGCACCGGGAGTGGCTGCAACAATCCTGCGGGGTTCCTGCATTCCGCCTTCACCAACTGACACGCCTCGAATGGGTCACGAAGTACGTAATGTCCTTCTTCATGCCCGGCCAAAAACATCGTCCTCTTCAAATCAGCGGTCATCTTTGTGATCCCCGGGTGCACGGAGTACCGCTGCAATGCGCCTCCGTCAAAATATCCTCTCGGATCTGGCCTCCTGCTGGTATATATACTCTGCCTCTGAAGTGGAGCACCCATCCCTCAGGGAATAATCCCCTGTCGAACCTTCCTCCAAAGCTCGGAACATCGGCTCCGCCCCCGCATCTGTCCTCTGTCCGTCCCGAATGCGATCCCGAATATCGTCAATGGCCACAATTGATGCCAGATACTCCCTATACAGATCTGGGTCATCCTCGGACACTAGGGATATCTGCATGTCTCTAATGACTGGACCAGCTCCATAGACATAACCTGGGGCCCAGCTTCGGAAGTGGCCGCTCTCCGGCTCAACGCGTCGGCACCACGTTTGCCTTCCCTGGGTGGTAGTGCATCTCATACTGATAATCTGCCAAGAACTCCACCCGCGCCTCTGCCTGATATTCAGCTCCTTCTGAGTGTCCACGTATTTCAAGTTTTTTTGATCGGAGAAGATGTCGCAGTGGACTCCATAAAGGTAATGACGCCAGACCTTCAGAGCAAAAACGACCGCTCCCATCTCGAGGTCGTGCACCGGGTAGTTCCTCTCATGGGTCTTCAGCTGGCGGGAGGCATATGCTATGACATGTCCGTCGTTCTGCATCAGCACCGCTCCCATCCCTTGGTATGATGCGTCGGTATACACCTGGAATCCCTCCCTTCCGGATGGAAGGGCCAGGATAGGGGCCGAGATGAGTCGGTCCTTCAGCTCCTGGAAAGCCGCCTGGCACTGCGGGGTCCAAACAAAAGGTGCCTCCTTCTTTGTCAAAGATGTGAGGGGGGAGGGCAATCCGAGAGAACCCCTCCACGAACTTCCGGTAGTAACCGGCAAGTCCAAGAAACTGCGTACATCGGTGGCTGTCCTCAGCTGCGGCCAATCGCAACTGCCCGAACTTTTGCTGGATCTACTGATAACCCGGCTCCGCTGATGATGTGGCCCAGGAAGGCCACCTCCTTCAACCAGAACTGACACTTGCTGAATTTGGCATAAAGGTGATGCTCCCGCAACCTCTCCAAGGTCAGTGCCAGATGCCGAGTGTGCTCCTCCTCCGTCCTAGAGTAGATCAGGATGTCGTCTATGAACACTATGACGAACACATCCAAGTAAGCCTCGAAAACCCGGTTCATGAGACTCATGAACGCCGACGGAGCATTCGTGAGCCCAAAGGGCATCACGGTGAACTCATACAGGCCATATCTGCTACTAAAGGCCGTCTTCGGGATATCCTCCTCCTGGATCCGCAGCTGGTAGTATCCTGATCTCAAGTCCAGCTTCGAGAAATAATGGGCCCCTTCCAGCTGGTCAATAATTCGTCTATCCGTGGGAGCGGATAGGTATTCCGGACGGTCAGCCTGTTTAGTGCTCGATAATCGATGCACAGGCGGAGTGTCCCATCCTTCTTCTCACGAACAGGACCGGTGCTCCCCATGGCGAGGAACTCGGTCTGACAAAACCTGCCTCCACCAATTCCTGCAACTGGGTCCGAAACTCTGCCAACTCCTTTGGGGCCATCCGATAAGGGGCCCTAGACGCCGGCTTGGCCCCCGGCACAAGCTGAATCTGAAAATCCTGCTCTCGGTGTGGTGGTAGTCCTGGCAGTTTCTCCGAAAGATGTCAGCGAAATCTCGCACCACCGGGATGTCTGTCACCGACTCCTTAACCTCCGCCATCTCGAATAGAATCTGATAGACCTCCTCTCCCTGCAGATGGGCCTTGACGGCCTGTACCGAAGATAAGAGTATACGAGAGACAGGTCTTATACCTTCAATGGTAATGAAAGAGTCCCCGTGTCTCACGGTGATCCTCTTTGCCTGGCAGTCAATCTGGGCATAGTTCCAGTGCAGCCATACCATGCCCAGGATCAGGTCGTAGTCCGTCAGCTTCAAAATCGTCGCTGGAGCCTCGAACACTTTTCCACCAATCTCCGCCTCCATATTGCAGTGATCCGTGGTAAGGAGCTCAGATCCATCCGGTAGTCGCACCCTCATCCTCGAGCCTGTGAACCGCTCCACACCTTCCAGTCCTTCCACGAACGACTCCGACACAAAGGAGTGAGTAGCTCCAGTATCGAACAGCGTGCGGGCAGGCTTGCCGCTGATGAAGACTATACCTGGGGTGATTAGATATCTTAGGGTTCTATAATGAGTTTTTTTACTTTTCTTGCTATCAATCTAGTGCGATTCAAAGTTTTAACAACTTAAAGGGGAAATTTTATGAAAACAAGAAACATTTCGGCATACCTGCGATGACCTGCTCCGGATTCCGCGGCTGTGCAAGGTCCAAGGCATATACCTGCTCTCTTCCCTGTCTACGATCTTCCCCCTGGTATCCTCGACCGCGGCCGCGTCCTCGGCCTCCGTAATGCTGAGCTGGTGGGCCGCCCTGATGTGCTGGAGGTGGTGCCCCCCTCATGGGGCAGTTCCTCCGAATGTGCCCAATCTGATGACAAAAGTAGCACTCTGGGGGATACGCCATACCCCCGGGTCTCGGCATCTCCTGCATCCGAAGGGGTGGAGGGGCCAATACCACCTGTTCCCTCGGCTCCGGCCTCACGTCCTGACGAGGCTGGTCCTCTGTCCTCCTCCCCTCTGGTACGGCACCACCCCGCCGCTGGTCATTCCTTCCTCTTCGTCCCTGATCCTCTGCTGGCCGTTTCCGGCCCCGGGTGGTGTGCCAATCTGCCTCAATCCTTTTGGCCATCTCCAAAATCCGGGAGATGGGCCCGTCAGATACAAACAAGAGGGCCTCCCTCAAGTCCTCACGTAGGCCCTTGTAGAACCTCCTGATATACCCTGCCTCGTCCAGCTGGTAGGAATCTGCGTATCGAGCCAGGTGGTCAAACTCTCGATGGTACTCCACCACGGTCCGAGTACCCTGCTTCAGCTGTAAGAACCGCTCCTCCAAGTCATCCCTAGCCGACTGCGGAACGAAATGCTCCAGCGTGCGGCCCTGAACTCCTCCCAAGTGATCTCCGCAACCTCCCTATCAGCAAATGTTGTGTCCAACAGCGTCTTCCACCATCTCTTTGCATGGGACTCCAGGCAGGAGACAACCAGAGCCACCTTCTCCTCCCATGGACACCGAATCCCGGTCAGCATCTCGTACATGATATCCAGCCATTCCTCCGTCCGAACAGCCGACTCTGTCCCCAGATAGGACGGGGGAGAAAGACCCCGGAAGATGCTGAGCCAGTTGGCCCCCAGATTGGGCTGCGGAACCGGAACCTGCTGGGCCCTGAAGGCCTCCAGAATGGCAGTCAGGGTCTGACCCCATGTCTGACTGAAGGAAAGGAGTGGGGCCGGTGGGGGTGGTGCAACATCCTGAGCCTGTGGAACTCCACCTTGAGGCGTAGTCCGTGCTGGAGGCTGCGTAGCAAAAACACACGCTGAGAAAACGTTCAAATACTACATAAAGGTGGACAAATTATATGTGATCCCCATATGGGCACACCACTGCTTCCGCTGCTTAGTTTGTCCCCAAACTAAACTCGAGCGGGGGTGACCGAGGGTTTTGTGGACTGCTACTTCCTTCTGATCGATGTTTCCTCTGATACCACTTGTAAGACCCCCCCCTTTTTTTTTCTTTTTCAACCACCGGGGTCTTAGGCCCAGAACCGCCGCTTTGCGGTGACACCTTCACGTCCTGAAGGGTCATCACCACAAGGCGCCGATTCTGCCGGCCAAATCGATCACAAAAGTAGCACAATTATTGAAGTAATAGTAAACAGTCCACAATAATAATCACATATATGAAATAGTAAGCTCCACGAAGGGAGTGTCCACAGAAACATCAGAGTACTATAATTACGGGCTTATGCCCGGTACAAAATGTCCTCACTACAATATCACTCATGCGGAAGCAAACACTAAAACTACTCAAGGATCGAGACTCACGGTCCCGGCTGTGTGAACTCCGGAGCTAGACTGCCCCATCTCTAGGCGCACCGATCTCTGGGGCTGCTCCTCCATGCTGGGCTCCACGATCCCCTAAATGATGCGGTTCGAAAACCGTTAGTCATAAAGACTAAGCCCTATCATCCCCTACCCCTTCCCCCCCCATGGCTCCTAGGTACCGAGCGGAGAGGAAGAAAGGGAAGGACATGAAGGTGGAGATTAACATGAAAACAGATGGCAGCGGAAACTAATCTAGCAAGTTGTATTAGGTGAGCAGTTAATAAGTTGTTGTAATAGGTCTAGCAGTAAGAAAAGCAATTAAATGAATTTAAACCTTCACTTATGCGAGAACACATAAGCAAAGGGATCTTTTACAAGGCTCCCATCGTATAAGTGTCCCATACCACTTATACCTTGGGGTGTCGGTTATCAAACAGCAGGGGTTATTATATATTGAAAATAACCTTTGATTTATAAACTTGCCCACACAAGCTTATAGACCAAGGGGTCGTTTTGCAGGTCCTAATGTATAAGCGTCCCATTCCACTTATACTTTAGGTGCAAGGTTGTTATGAATGATTATGAAATGCAACTATATGGTGGGTATGTTATGTCATGCAGTGCAACTCACACACCCGACTCTGTGCACACAGACCTTTAGTTCCCCCTTTCGGAGCCGTTACCTCCCAGGATACCTCCGTAGTGGCAAACGGAAGCGGTGGGTTGGGCCTCGCCCACCTCCAAAACCAGTAAAGCACACTGGTCTGACCTATCGTACGCCCTCAACGCCTGGTGCACGAGCGGACTCCTGCGTACTCTTGCCGGCTGGTCCGCCGGACTTCTGCTGGCGAAGTGCTAACCACCTCGCCGAGTCAACGATATCGGTGTCGGTGCAATCGAACTCCCCGATATCGAAAGACCCACCACCTTAACTTTCCTATCTTATGCACATGCAAGTTTAATCGCAAACAAACAGAACCGAGCCGAAGCTCCCCGGACCATCTGTCCGTTCCAACCCAACCGAGCCGAAGCTCCCCGGACCATCCGTCCGTTTCCAACCCAACCGAGCCGAAGCTCCCCGGACCATCCGTCCGTTTCCAACCCAACCTTCCTGTGCCAACAGTGTTGTGAAGAGTGCAGCCCTAGTTGCTAAGTTACTCTTGTCGATTTGTTATTACAGTTTACGTTAGCCCAGGACTGCCCCGGTATACCCCGTGAAGGGCTCTCAGGGGCACTAGGAACCAAGACGGTGCATTACGGCCCGAAGTTCCCTTTCGCAAGGCACTTATTGTTATTGGTTGTTTTCCCTTAGCCCGATTCCCTTCTCATATTACGATAGCTATCCTAGGGTGATTTTTAAACCTTCCACTCCTCGGGAAAAGCGATCTTTCGCCAAACCCGAACACCTCTTAACTCTAACTATCACCACTACTCACTACTCTTTATATCTTCATCAGATCATGTTTTATTGCTTTTCACAATTTACTAAATGCAGACCGACCTAGGCTACATGTCGAACCGGTTATGCAAGGATCGATTACTCATCCAAATGCCCTAAACTATTTACTGGAGACTTATCTTGGTATAAATAACCTAAATCCAGAAAATGGAAATTTTCCTAATTTATTTGGCATTTAATTAAATTCCTCGAAAATCTCAAGGGCCACCAGTTTGAACATGAACTATCCTAATTATTCAGCAAGTATGTCCAGCAAATTTATGATAATTAGTAGGCTATCTCAGAAGGCTAAACCCTAAGTATCATAATTTTTTTATCATCCAAATGACATTAAACTATTTTGGAATTAATCTCTAATTTCTATAGTTTATGAATCAAGTACGCAAATGTTCTTCCAAAAATTCTAAATAAATTATGACATGATGATTAAGGCCTAAAATTAGCACTGGCCAAGTTTCATAATTTTCCATCAAGTATTTTATCCATAATTAATTTTTAAACATAAAAGCCCTTCCAATCTTTGTGAAAAATGTACTAGATTTACTCATCATAAAATTCTATTAAAATTCAGGGATCAATGTTCTACTAGTCAAGATCTAAATCCAGAATTTTAACTGATTATAATTTAATGTAAAGCCTCCAAATAATTGAAACAACAAATTGGGCTAATAGTTTCACATTGTACACATGAATTAATATTAAATTAATCATAAATTCCAGAAAAATTACCATAAGTCTAATACATCCTAAAACCTCCCTCCTCCCGAGTTTCATAATTTTTGGATTAGCTTTAGTGCTTAAAATAACTAAATTACGTTTCCATCCTAATCCTACATCTCAACTTGTGAGGTACCTAACTACCTCCAATCATCCACTATCTCACCAGAGGGTTTTCATCCTATCATCCCCCTCTCCTCCAAATTTCAAGGCATACAAGAGCTTTTGCTCCTATGTCCTTCACAAACCTCAAACTCCCACCCGTTGGGTTGAGCCAATCTCTCAGGGTAAAATCCACCCTAAGCCACACCATGATACCCAAGAGGGTAGACATAGTCCCAACAATCAGTGGCCAACTCATCAGCCTCTTTTGAGGAGATTTGTCCACTCCACCCCCAATCGTACTTTTCCCCAAAGTAACCCTCGCCAAGACCTATCTAGGACTTGATACTTCCCTATTCAAAACTCGACCATATTGAGTTGAATTTTGTACAGATCTTAATATTGATGCCAGGGACCACCACCCAAAATTTGGGGGAGTTTGGACTTAATTTCATCCCCTAATTAATTTTATATTGTTTATTAAATTTTTACAAAAACTTTAGGCAAAAGTTCTCCAAAAATTCTCATTTTTGGACAGCCTCTCGATGTACATATTATAGACCTCCAGTCCAAATTTCAAGTCATTTGGACCTGTTATGAACCGTAGGCAACCATTCAATTTCTGGTTAGCCTAGGTCTTGATCCCACCAAAATGAGTGCTGTGGTCAAACCACTCACCCAAATTGAATAAAGTCAATTTTATATTAAAGTAGACCCAGAGGGGGCTACAACTTTTGTGTCTGGTCATTTTTCCTAAGTCGGCCCTCTAAGTGCCTCATTTTGCAGCCTTAAAATATACTAAACCGAGTATACTTTTCCTTATAAAATTATTTACATAATTTTTAATATAAAACGAATTACTGTTCATCTTCTTCATGAACCCGAACAGACACAGGAAAAATCATTTTTCCTGTAAGCATTCCGTGATCCGTTTGCCGGCCGTCCGTCGACTTCCCTGGCCAGCCCCACCACCACCACCTCCGTTGAGGCGATGGCTAGCGGTCGGCGTGGTTTGGCCGCCGGAGGTGGCGGTTTCCGGCAAAACTCGAAATATCTTTTTCATGGTTTTTCCATGAAAACGAGAGATGGATCCGGCTCCGTTGAGCGCGAATCTCCTTCCTAAGAATCCTAAGATCTACCCATGAAAGAGAAGGAGCAGAGGAGGACCTTGTTTCGCGGTTTTGGAGGCGAGAAGAGCGACGAGGTGCCATGGCGCGGTGGTGGCGTTGCTGAACTCCTCTTTACAGCAAGAACAAGATCTGCTTCGTTTGCTTGAGCGTGTAACCCTCTCCTCTTTCCCCAAGTGGGCTTTTATAAGTCAGATAATGGAAGATGAATGGGTAACCGCCATTATGTCTTTAACGTTTCGGTTACGGTGAAGGGATAAGAAACGGTGGAAAACTGAACCGGTGTATCCAGCTGGCGGTTTTCTATTGGACCACCTTTTCCTCATTTATTAAATATTTATAGGAGAAAAACGGCCTGAAATTACTCCTGTGTAACTTCCCAAGCCAGCATTTATTTCCACGCGCGTTAGAATAATTTCGGGCCCGAACCGTCGTTTCGGCCAATGTCACGGGCGTGACACATAGGTCACGGGCGTGACAGGCCCGGGTAGCCCATTCTGGGTTCGACGATCGTCGAACTGAGATCGACGATCGTCGATGGATGGTCACGGGCGTGACAACTTGGGTCACGGGCGTGACAGGCCCGAACAGCAGATTTCGAGGTCGGCGATCGTCGAATTGAGATCGACGATCGTCGATGGGGTCACGCCCTAGGTCACGGGCGTGACACTCATGTCACGGGCGTGACATGCCCGGGGCGCAACCTCGACGATCGTCTCACGGCGATCGACGATCGTCGATGGGGTCACGCCCCTAGTCACGGGCGTGACACCTTGGTCACGGGCGTGACATGCCCGTCAGCACGATCGACGATCGTCTCGTGGAGATCGACGATCGTCGAAGTAGTCACGCCCAAGTCACGGGCGTGACATCTTGGTCACGGGCGTGACATGCCCAGACAGCGCGTTCGACGATCGTCTCGTGGAGATCGACGATCGTCGAAGTAGACACGCCCGGGTCCACGGGCGTGACGGGCCGGTCACGGGCGTGACCAACCCGTGACCCGCAATACTGGTCGCTTTATTTCCAATTTTGGGCTTCCTAGGGTTCCGTCACGACAAATCTGACTCCTAGGGGTCTAGCCGGAAATGGGATGTTACACGCGGTATGGCTGGTGATCGTGCGATATGCTGGACAGAACTTTCACAGGAGAGGTCATGACTGCGCACGACCGATGATCGTGCCCAAAGAGGTCGATGGTCGTGCGTGGGTAAAAACGCACGACCATTGACTCCTTTGCCAAAAATGGTGAAAGTCCTACCCCGGACGCCCACACGATCCCAGAACCTGCAGGAAAACTGGACGGGAAGTCGACATGGCATCACAGACATAAATATAATGCACAGCAAAAGGGAAATACACACACGCACAGAATAGGCTAATAAAGTGCACGACGTGGAAACCGTAGCGAACCAAAAGGAGTGCAAATGACGCTAAACGGTGTGCAACGACAAGAAAATAAGCCTAGATGAGTCCGGAATTAAGTATAAAATATGGACTCATCAGAGTGTTAGGGCTATTTATGGAAAACGGCGGGAAGCTAAAAATGGCGGGAGTAAACTGCACTTGATTGAGGTGTCACGCCCCCTGGTCACGCCCGTGACAAGTGGCGTGTCTAACTGCAATGGCATTCTAACGGCAATGGCACAAACTGCGGATTAATTGGCTGAAAACGCACTTGACACGCCCTGGGTCACGCCCGTGACCCAGGCGTGTAATTTTAATCTGATGTGGCAGCGGATAACTGTTTTCCACCGGCTGGCACGCCCCGTGCAAGGGTTTCATGCCTATCTAACATGCCCAAGTAGGGCGTGTCCAAGGGCGTGTCGAGCTCCTTTGGCTGTTGTTCGACGATTTCTGTTGATGTGCTTAGTTCGTGTATTTCATGCCCCTGGTCATGCCCACAGTGGGCATGTCACCCGGCGTGTTTAGGCCGAGATGGGAAAATCCAATTTTGCTCCAAAAATTCTACAGTTTAGTCTTGCAAGATTGAAAATCATTTTATTAGAACAAATATATATATAATAGAAAAACAAGTTAATTAAAAATTTATTATTACAAAATTGATATATTAAATCTAACTATTAATAGGAAATATTGAAATAAAAATAGAAATAATTAGAGTTATCAAATACCCCAATACTTATCCGTTTGCTAGTCCCGAGCAAACAACTTCCTATAGGTAGTAGAAAAAATTTTAAAAGCTAGAAAAGAAAATTGAACCTAAGGAGTAAAATGCGAAGTCTTATGCCTATGCTTGTAACTATTTTTGTAGAAAAACTTACTCAGCATACAAATTAGGTTTTTTATTTTTCTAAAATGTGTTTCCACGATTATTTTTACTTTTAAATGAAAATCCGGTAAATCTTAAAATTATATTTAGGAGAGTGTAGCGTGTGTACAAGATAACATTGCACAAAAGAAGATCATGATACCCTCCAAAGAAATCCATCAATGTCGATGGTCATATGCTTGCCCTTTCACACTCTCGCCATGACACTAGTCTAACTTATAAACATAAATCAATATGTCTTAATTAGGTTGAAATGTAGGCCTAGTTTTTGGTGAGGATGGTCAAAGATAAAAACGATGGTTAGTCACACAAAAACCTAGAGAAAGCTTGCACATAAAAATTTGCTATGGCTTTAAGAACACAGCCAAATTCCTAATCCTTTTGTTTTTTTTCTTATATTTTTCTCTTATCATGTTGAAAATTTTCTCCTGCCTCTTCATTTTTTTCTTAATAATTTTTTTTCTTTATTTTGAAGAGGAGAGAATAATAAATCAACTCTTTTTTTATAAGAAACGAGCCACCAAAAATGAAAAGGCTCCTTATTACTCATAGACTTTGTTTGTATATTTATGTTCAAGCTTGTTTTTAGGTGTGCAATTAGGTTGCTTTTTAGGATTTGGTAAAATGCTTGGTGGAGCTAAAACAAAAGAATAGGGTAATAGGCCCAAAATATCTTAACAAAGATAAAAATTTTAGGTACGGGTACAAAGACTTAAACTAGCCAAAAGAAGTGCTTAAATCATATTTATGCTAATGAGTCTAACTTATGCAAAGTCTTGAGAATAGTTAGACGGCAAGTTCTAGACATCGAGAAAGAATACCTCTTTCTTGATCCGCGAAATTTCTCTCTAGCAAAATTTTACTTACTCACCTAAATTATTTTAGATTTTACCGGTTTTCAAAATTAAAGTAGAATAAAACATTTTCACGCATTTAGAAAAATGAAAATCTAATTATATGCTGAATATTTAAATCTACATAAAATTCTTCTTACATGTGCACTTGACTAGAAACACAGCATGGCCAACAGTTTTACTCCAAAATTCAATATTCAATTAAAGCATTAAAATTCTCTAAACACTATAAAAAAGTTGAATTACTAGGGATTTTGCATGTGAATAAATATGAAAATTACGACTTCTCTAATTTAAAACTAAACCTAATTTTTTTTGTTATTTCTTAGACTTCCCGAGGTATACCCTGTGAAGGGCTCTACCCAGTACTAGGATGTAAGATGGGGTGATATCCCCAAACGTCCCTTTCTAAGAAATTTAATTTTCGATTTTCTAAAATTTTATTGGTTTTTAAATTTTTTGAAAAACAAAATTCATGACAAAATATAATATTATTCAATTTTTATATGTTTTTTTTTTTGAGTTTTAAAATTCTCTTTTTTTGTGGGTTTTTTGTTTTAAATTTTTTTCGAAAATTTTGTATGTTTTGCTTGAGAAATATCCCTCCCCCATACTTAAACAATACATTATTCCCAATGTAAAAAATTAAAGAGAATAAAGAATAGGAGACTTCTCTGAGAATGCGTGGAAACGAGACTCCCTCATATCAAAAGATACCTGTAAGATAGGAGCAAAGCAAAACATAATATTTTATAGATTTTTTCTGTTGTTTTTTTCATAATAAAAACAAATACATGGAAACAAAGATACGGATACAGAGAGACGACCATCCACAAGTCCAAAGAAATGAAAAGGCAGCTACTCCTGCTCAGGAGCGTCCCAGGGCTGCTGATAGAAAGTCTGCATGTTCGCGAACTCGCGGGTAATATGCGCTATGGAAGAAGTATGGTTTTGCTCGAGCACAGCAAAGCGCGCATCAAAAGAAGCGAAGCGACCGTCAATATGGGTTTTCATCTGGTCTATGAGAGTATGTAGCAATCCAAATTTCTGATCCCAATAATTTGGAGGATCGGGCGCTGGAGCAGAGTGCAGCGGTGGTGGCGTAATCTGGGTGGAATTATGAGTACCGCTGGGACCGGCACCATGATCAAGATCAAGATCCCCGCCACCAACGAACGAGGGAATAACCTCAAACTTGCCTTCACGCCGCCGCGCTATACCGAGTGCCTAAAGGGTCGGGAACTGAAGAGCCTGTGGCGTTTGCATGCAAGTGAGCCGCGGAAGAGCATCCCAAATGCCAGTCTTCTTGGCTAGGAAAGTGATGAAATTCCCGCCGTGCACCGCTCCCAATCTCACATTTTCAGCCTGGTGCCGAAATAAAATGGCGAGCATGTAACCAAGGTTGAGTGGGACCCGGTAAAACATACTATGTAAGTATAGTAAGTCCGCCAGAGTCACCACGCCGTGGCTATCGCCACGTCCGGAAAGAGTAAAAGTGAGAAGGTTGTGTAGAATCCGCAAAGCATTAGAAATGAGGTGGCTACCCTTGGATTTCTTTGGGGTTTAGGGGGCGGCGTCATTACTGATTTTCGACCAAAAAGTGAGGAGGTTGAAGTCGGGAGGGAAATTAGATTTGTGGTCGAGGTAGGCGATGGAAGTGGAAAAGGCCTCCGAGCAAAAGCCCATGGCGACATTGAGTTGGCGGATGGTGAGCTGGTGCATCATCCCGCCCATGCGAAAGATGATGAAATCATCATACACTGCCTAGCAAAACTCAGAAGAGGCCCAGAACTCGATTGTGAGATCGAGAAAAGCTGGCTTTGAAATGGAGAAGAGGGGAGCCCATCCCGGGGTGGATGGAAATCCATGAACTATCTCCGCCGCTCCGAAGGTGGCAAGGATGGCCACGTCCAAGATCCGAAACACGCCAAATGGTTTGGCGCGTAGTCGCTTGCTCCGATCTTGTTGGGTGGCATTTGCAAAAAGGAGCATAGCTCTTGCCGATTCTAGATCGACAGGGTTCTCGGTGGAAGAAGCGGAGGAACAAGGGTGGTGGCGAGGAATGGTGAGAAAGAGGGAATAAATTTGGCCATAAGGAGAGGGGAAGAGAAGGTTTGAAGGCTGGAAAGTGTGGAGAGAAGAGAAGAGAAAAATTCCTATTTATAGGAGTTTTCGGGTGGGTCACGCCTCCTATCACACCCGTGACATGGGGCATGACAAGCACGGGTCAAAGGGAAAAGGAATCAGAGGCGGACTGCCTCGGGTTTGGGGGACACGCCCCGGATTTATGCCCATGACTCTCAGTGTCATGCCCGTGACTCTGGGTATGTAGGAGGTATCCAATGTGGCTACGCGTAAATCCAAGGAGCTAGCCTCGGATTCTACTATCACGCCCCAGTGTCACGCCCGAGACTTTGGGGCGTGTTGGTCAGATTAGACCCGTGAACGGGAATCCGAGGCGTGAATGGTTCAACACCTTGAATACCCGTGACACGGGAATAACACGCCTGTGTCATGTCCAAAAGACAAACGGGAAAACTGAGAGAGGAAGAACCTCCCGCGGGTTAGGCTAACCACGCCCTGAACACGCCCGTGAACCTAAGTTCACGCCCGTGACAGGGGCGTGTTCGAGAAAAAAAAACATAATATTTTTTCCTTTTTGCTCTTTTATATTTTTTTTTAGTTTTGTTATTTTTTTTTGCTTTTTAAAGATCCAAATAAAATAGAATAAAATAAAAGTTACCGACTTGAAGAATTACATAGACTTGACGTTCGTCACCAACCGATCGTCATGCAATGATGTCCTTCAAACCTGTAACAACTAAAAATGAAAATAAAAATAAAATGAAAGGATAACCGTGGGATGCCTCCCACGAGCGCTTTTTTTTATGGTCGGTGAGCTCGTAAATAGTGGTGCGCGCGAACTAGGGGTTTTACAACATTTTGTTGTCAAATTGTGCGTTACTATTGTCACCGGAAATAAATAATTTCAGCTGGTGCCCATTCACTTTAAAGTCGCCTCCTTCCCGGTGTTAAATAAGCATCGTCCTAAAGGGCCAAACCTCCTTTACGATAAAGGGGTCGGACCAACTGGACTTAAGTTTACCCGGAAATAAGCGCATGCGCGAGTTATAAAGAAGGACTTGGTCTCCCGGTTGGAAGTTCTTTGGGTGCTTAATTTTCTTATCATGATAAAATTTGGTGCGCTCCTTATAGAGTTTATTATTCTCATAAGCGAGGGAGCGCCACTCATCGAGCTCGTTAAGTTGGAATTTACGAAGCTCGGAGGACAAATTTTCATCAAGATTTAAAAATTTAAGTGCCCAAAAGGCACGATGTCCAAGCTCAACTGGTAGATGGCATGCTTTCCCATAAACCAATCAATACGGCGTACAACTGATAGCGGTCTTGTACGCGATCCGATAATCCCATAGAGCATCATCAAGCTTGACCGACCAATCCTTTCTACTAGTAGAAACCATTTTTTCTAGTATACGTTTGATTTTACGGTTAACTACTTCTACCTGGACACTTGTTTGAGGGTGATAAGGGGTGGCTAACCTATGTGTAACACCATATTTAGATAAAACCTTAGCGAATTGTGCGTTACAAAAGTGGGTGCCCTTATCACTAACTATTGCCCGCGGTGCTCCAAATGGTGAAATTTGTTTTTTAAGAAATCGAGTCACGACTCGGGCGTCATTAGTGGGAAGGGCTTGTGCTTCCGCGAAACGTGACACGTAGTCGACCGCTACCAAATTATATTTATTTCCATAGGAAATTGGTAGTTGTCCGACAAAATAGATCCCCCATAAATAAAAAACTTCTATTTCTAAAAACGAATTTAAGGGCATTTCATCACGGCGGGAAATATTACCTGAGCGTTAGCATTGTTCACAATGACTTACATGGGCGTGAGCATCCTTAAAAATGCTTGGCCAATAGAAGCCTGCTTCAAGTACTTTCCGAGCCATACGATTAGCTTTATAGTGCCCACCGGCGGGTCCCTCATGGCAATGCTTTAGAATTCTGGCGCCTTCCTCATGAGAAACACACCTCCGCACTACTTGGTCCGCGCAAACACGAAAGAGAAAGGGATCCTCCCAAAAATAATTTTTCAAAACGGAAAAGAATTTCTTATTTTCTTGATAAGAAAAATCGTTCGGGAGGAATCTTGCAACAAGGTAGTTTGCGAAATCGGTGAACCAAGGAGTGGGGAGAGTAATTACCTTATGAATGGCGAGAAGGCGATCCTTGGGGAAGGTGTTATCAATGTCCTCCTCTATGAGCTCCCCCAAGTTGGGGTTCTCCAACCGCGAAAGATGATCAGCCGCCAAGTTCTCCGCTCCTCTCTTGTCACGAATCTCCAAGTCAAATTCTTGGAGTATTAAGATCCACCTAATCAATGGTGGCTTTGTATCTGTTTTTGTTAGTAAATATCTCAAAGCAGAATGATCGGTAAAAACAATAATTTTGGATAAGGTTAGGTAGGAGCGAAATTTATCAAATGCGAGTATAACAGCTAATAATTCTTTTTCGGTGGTAGTATAATTTTCTTGTGCGACGGTTAGTGTTTTGCTCGCATAATAAATAGGATGATAATTTTTATTTATGCGTTGTCCTAAAACCGACCTACGGCAAAACTACTAGCATCGCACATTATCTCAAATGGAAGTTCCCAATTGGGAGCGATCAAGATAGGAGCGTTAATCAATTTTTCTTTACACTACTAGAAAACAGACTTTTGGCCAGGGCAAATTGCCCTGGCAAAAAGTCCAAAACCGTGGCTAAAAAGCTTTAGCCACGGTCTAGCCACGGAAAATGCCGTGGCTAAAGTCGGCGTGGCTAAAAAGTTTTAGCCACGGATTGGCCGTAGCAAATATTATTAGCCATGCAAAATAACTGCCGTGGCTAAAGCTAACTATTAGCCACGTATAATAACCCTGGCTAAAAGTGAACTCATCATTTTTTTAAACTATTGGCCACGGTTACAAGCCGTGGCAAATACTAATTGATGTTTTTTTTAAAAAAAAAACACATTCAAAATATCCACCTCTTGTAAACACAGCTTACAATAAATAAAATATTGAGGGGGATAAATAACAAAACTTGATCCTAAATAACCAACGCTCTTAGTTTGCTAGTACCATTAAACAAGTCATTGTGAATATCAACAAAGAATAAATTATACACTTTTCTAGATTACATTTCTTCGTATAAAAGTATTGATGATTCTCTGAACTCAAATTCTGCAGGATTAGTTTCGTTATAGCATCCATCATGCTAATGGCTGGTGCTACACTGAATGATCAGAAAACTCTGCAGAAAATGTACTCGGGAAATTACTGCTATGTTGTGAAGGTAGGGGTATTTTTCTGGAGGCGCATTGCTGTCCCTTTCCAGTGTCTCTCTAGGACTCATTTACTGTGCTGCACTCAAGAAATCCCAGAGCCCACAGCAGTTGGATTATCGTCATAGCCGGAGCATTGCATTGGGTCAACCTCGGAATTCTCCGCCGATCGTTGATCCAGTTTTCTTGCACGAAGATACCTACAAAAGCTACAAATTCCTTAGGGACAGTTGTGAGTTTGTAGATATGAAAATATACTCGAATTCATATTGTTGTTTGGATTATTTATGAATATGATCGTTACAAAGGAACTTTTAAATGCTTGTCGTAAATGGATCTACCTCAGCTAATCGTAAATGCTTGTAAACATCACACGCAAGTGATGCACACAACTGAGGATCCTCATCGTTGTCATCAACATTTGCGATCATACGAGCCACTTCAATGTCAGAACCATCACTCTTCCAAGCATTTCCTAGTAGTAGATATTCTAAACATGTTAAAAATTGCAAACTATATAACTACTGTTATAGGCTGCTTTACGAAAAGTGAAAAGCATACATCTTGAATCAGCATGATCTGAAATGTGGAGGTTATATGTTGCTTGCCTCTCCAATTAAGACACCACTGAAGAATCACCATAATCAATATATTCAAAATCGGGACTCTTCAAGGAATCACAGGTTGACATAGGCTTCGTTTGGCGCGTGGTGGCGGTCATGATATTCCTGTAGTTCTTGTGAAAATCAAAAACAACTTTGTTAGCAACTTCTTCCATGACTTCCAGCACAACTGGGGAGCATCAGCTAGCCAAATAGCTATATTTGGATGAATGTAAATGAATTGCTTATAATCAATCAATCTCCAAACTGCACTTGTTAGCTGAATAAGAATGGCAAAATTAAATTTAACATTAGCAGGTGCATTGAGAATTCTTCGCCCTTGCTCAAATCAGGATTTAAAATTGGCAGTGGGTATACCTAACACCATCTCATTAATCAGCCTAACATACTCATAATCTCCATGCTCATTCTTTGGATTTACATATGTCAGTAAGAACTCCTTAAATTTCTTGGCAATAAATCTCAGGACCTCATCTCTTGTAACCCATTCCCTTATAGTTCCTTGGACACGATACATATTTAGCTCTGCATCATCATCATATTCATCCTAACAAAGAATTCATAATTTTCAAATAATCAAATTATAGATACACAGTAAAATGCAAAGTGGGGGCAATATTGCTTAGAGATTAAAAATGAAAAAAACAGGTATTTGAAAACTGAAGCGAACAATTGTAGTACCTCATACGTGTCCTCCTCTGTAGGATCAGTGGTGGGCAAATCATCTCTAGGAGTCCTGTGAGGAGCTGATCTTCCTGGTGAACTTGGAGTAAAATCATAGGCTTGCTGGACCTGCAGAAAATAGGTATATCACCTTACAAGCGGATGTTGGTGTATACTGCAGCAGCTTGGTATCAATCCAAGACCATATAAAAATGTTCTGCAAAAGGATCCACCCAGCAAATCTACCAAAATAGGAGAATAATCACTATCCACGATGATGCACAACATTGGCCAGCATATGTTTGGATAGTTCTATGAGACTTAGTTTTTATGAGAAGATAGGCAGAGGGCAAAAAAAATCATTTGATTGTTTATATTCGTCATAAAATTCATGACCACCAAATTATTTCTCCTTGATCTCTTGACTATACACTACAAAATGTAGTGAACTAATAAAGGTCAAACACTTAGGCTACGTTTGGCGTGCCTTATCGCGGCTTATTTGCTCCGGTGAGGTTGGATAAAAATGCCATTGTCATGCAAAAATCTTATGTCTCAAACTAGTTTTCTTTTTGTAACATTTGTCATACCGAACATACATTTTATGACAATGACGTTTTTGTCCAACCTCACCTGAGCAAATAAGTTGTGATAGCAAATGTAAAAATATGGCTGGAGCATCTACTTGTAAACCAATGAGTTGTGCATCATGGAAATCCTCCCACAATTTTCCAAGACAAAGGCATAGCCATTGAAGAAGGAGGGCTTGGTCTATGTTTCATGGGGATTTGCAAGCTGCAGGTGCTTTAAACATACATGTATCAGATTTGGTTGGATGCATGCCTCTTCCCCCTCTTGTGTCCATCCACAATAACAGCTAAAACAAAGGCAGCCATAGCCCGCTCTTCTGGGTAAGCATCCATACTATCGAGAAATTTGATAAAATAGAATGCCCTCCATCTTTCACCAGATCAACCAGACAAGACTAGTTTTGCCCCACATACACAAGTTTCGGTTTAGCAATCTCAAAAGGTGCGCTATAGCATCCAATAGACAACATTCAAGAAATATTTTAGTTTGTAAATAACTTTCCAGAACACTAGGAAAAAGCCGCTCCAACTAAGGCATGGTTTGGGAGAGCGGTGCCGGTGACTCCGGTGAGAAACAGAACTCCTACCCTTCGGTGAGAAATGAGGCAAAAAATGGAGGTTTTAACCTTCCCTGCCACACCGGAGCTCCAAAATAGAGGTTTACCAAGCACACCCATTTCTCAAGCATTTTTATCCCAACAAAATAGACTTAAAATACACAGACACCTGGAGGCCAAGTCCAAAATACAAACATAAACTATCATGCAAGTCAACAATACCTTGTCGAGGGAAAGAATTTTGGTCCAAATGAACACAAGAATTTGGCGCAGCTCCATCACCGTTGTTTGCAGCAACTTCAGAACATAAGGAAGAATTCCAACAGACAAAGCCTAAATAGAAAATTTTAACATTATTAAGATCAGTGCATATATAGAATGTACGCTTCCTTTTTTCACAAAACAATAATGATGTCATTGAACTGATACGGTACCTGATCCACAGCCCAATGACCCATGTCAACAAATCTCCCTAGTAGCACCAGGGCTTTAAATCGCTGAGATTGGCTAAGTAAAACCTGGAATAGTTCCACTTTCCAAGGGGTTTCCTGTTAAATTCTCTAAATGTTAATAGGATGAAAAAAAAAGCTAAAAAATGAGGGGATTGAATGCAGAAGGGAATAAAACTTACACAACCTCGCTACTCTAGCTTTAAGGAAGAAGACAACACAAAGGTAACTTCACGCTTTTAAGGTATAAGTGCATAGTGTATGTTAACCAGTATTATAGCAGTTAAGAGTGCAAGTATGTTAGAAGGCTGAAATGAATCACAAAGGGGAAGAAAATGTGAATATCCAGGGTACAGTTTAGAGTACTTTGTGCTGTATTGAATCACAAAGGGGAAGAAAATGCTTACATCTGAGAGCAGCTCTGTGTCATATGAATGAAGATCCAAGATCCCGGGGCTAATGGGTAGGTTCTAATCTAGAATTAACTGAAATTAAAACTGAATTTGAAACTGAAATGTAATCTGAAATTTAATCCGAACTCATAAGTTTGAACTAAATTGGAATGAAATCAAAAATACAAACATAAAACTAAACTGAAACGAAAATTTAAACTGGAACCTAAACAAAATGAAATGGAAACCGTAGGTTGAAACAAAATTAAAATAGGAATTTAAACAAACCGAACGGCCATTGTCCCGGATCAAACCTTTTATCATAAAGCAAAAACCTAAATCTAAATCATAAATTAAAAAGGAATCCTAAATCTAAATCTTAAATTGAGAACTGAAAAAAAAACTGAATTAAAAACAGAGGTCTTCGGCGGCTTTAGCAATATCGCAGGAGCAGGGATCGTTGTTTTCGTCGATGGTGCTATGGAAGCAGGGATCGTTGTTGTAAACGGGGAAAAATAGAGAACCCTAAATCTGAAACACAGAGAACCCTAAATATGAAACACAGAGAACCTCAGAGAACCCTAATATCACAGGAGGAGCAGGTGGCTTCAGCAATGAAACACAGAGAACCCTAAATCTGAAGATGTAAACAGGGAAAAATAGAGAACCTTAAGTAGTTGTCGGACGGTGCTTTGGAAGCAGGGATCGTTGCTATTGTCGACGGCAGAGGTCTTCGTCGGCTTCAGCAATATCGCAGGAGGAGCGTGAGAGGGAGGGACGTAGGGGAGTGAGGTGTGCGCCGTCGTGGGGGGTTTACGGTTTAGCCCTGTAAGATATCGGGAGGGAGAAGGTATTAGGTTATCGGCTATCGCTATTTTTAATGAAGATTTAATGAATCCGGCGGTTCATATTAAAGGTTGCTAAATGAAGGGTCCTGATTTTTTGGTCAATAATTTCTTTTTGGCCATGAATTATTTTTCATGGCTAATACATCTGTATTAGCCACACTTTTTAAACCCTGGCTATAAAATAACTATTAACCAGGGTTTTTTCAATCGTGGCTAATATCAGTGTATTAGCCACGACTTTTAGTCCCTGGCCAAAAAAAGTGTAGCCAATACTCACTTTTCTAGTAGTGTTAATAAGTGAAAAAGCACGCAAACAATTTTCATCAAAAATAAATGGCGCATCTTTTTCTAATAAGTGTGTATGGGGCTTAGTGATTTTAGAAAAATCTTTGATAAACCAACAATAGAAACTGGCATGCCCCAAGAAACTACGAACGGCCTTAACATTTGAGGGGGTGAGTTAGCTTTTCTATAGTTTCAATTTTTGCTTTATCTACCTCTATACACTTGCTAGAAATTTTATGGCCTAAGACCAAACCTTCCCGCACCATAAAATGGCACTTCTCCTAATTTAAGACTAGGTTCATGTCCTCACATCTTTGGAGCACACGGGAAAGATATGTCAAACATAAATCAAAAGAAACTCCAAAGACGGAGAAATCGTCCATGAAGACCTCCATGATATCCTCTTCTAGTTCGTCAAAAATCGCTAGCATACACCTTTGGAAGTGTTGATGCTCGAAAAGCGACGGACTCGGGCACCACCAGCTAACCGTTCGAGCACTTGGGGAAGAGAAAGGAAAAACAAACTGCGAGCAGCAATCTACTTAGCGGACTAGAAAAGGAAACGGAAAAGCAACAGAGCCGTAGAGCACGGCAACACCAGACTTCGCCCGTCGCGGCCTAAATGCCACTCCTGCGACGGGCTTGCTTTTTATTGCCAAGATGCGGTTACAAGAAAAGAAAAAGAAAGCAATGGGGAAAGCAAGCCGGAGGTCGCAAAGCTAGAGATTCGAGTCCGCAGCCTTTAACAAGTGGGCTCCTGGGCTCGAGTCAGCGTGCTTTGAGTGCACCACTTCCCCCTATTTATAGGCTGGGGGCCTGCCCAAGCGGGCAGGGCTAAAATAACCGGCTGCCCGGGGTACAAAAGAGCCGGGCAGCGGTGACGGGAAACAAAAAAGAGAAGGAACAAGCAGTTCGCGCGAGACAGGCGGACTGAGCCAGCGAGCTGGAGACCTCCCTTGGTCGTACTGAGCGCGACTTTTTAGACTAGCCGCGACCTGAGCGACCTGGGCGGCCTGACTCGGAGCCTGCCGGTCTGAGCCTGACTTGCCGATCTAGCAGAGCTGGGAACTGAGGGCGACCTGAGCGGACGGATTTCTGGAGTCCGCCTAGGTGACAGACCATGTCCACTGGCGAGCTGGGCGAACTGAGTACTTAAGCTTAGCGAGGGAAGGGCAAGATGCCTAGCTGGAAATGTTGCGGATTCTGGGGTTAACATAATCCCCGCACATTTTTGAGTTTTGGAAAATTCCGAAAATGTTTCCTTAACCGCTGAGTCCGCAACTACCATTAATGCTATTTGTGCTATAAATACTGCCGGAAGCGCTGTCTTCTGTCAGAATTGTCTGCGCGACGGGTCGTTACTCACCACTTGCGGTCTCGACTTTCCAGTCCGGCATGGCGAGGCTAGGGTCCTTCTTTGGCATCATGGCTGCTCCGATTGAGAAGCCGAAAGCGAGTTCTCGGCCTAAGAAATCAAGCCACCGAAAGGACGCGCCTGCTCGCCACCAGGGGGAGAGTTCAGACCAGGTGAAGCAAGATCCAGTCCGCGATACTGTAAAGACTGCGAATGCTCCTCCAAGTCCTCTACGGGAGAAACCGAATCCGCCCTCCGTTTCTGACCAAAACCCTGCGAACTCCTCTAGTATGGAGGTGCATCGCTCTCCTTCTGGGACAATCATGTTGCGGATAGAAACGGAAAAGGAAGTTTCATCGCCGAAAGTCCAGCAGCAAAGGATCGAGGAGAAGCTTCCTGCTGGTGAGACGATAATAGAAAGGGGAGAGGAGGTTGCCGAGGAGCGAGATAAGGAGTCCGCTGAAAACGCGACCAACAGTTCCATCGAAAAGCAAGCTGTCGCTCCAAACTCAGTTCCAGAACCCAAGCCGGCTGTCATCGATTTAGAGAAGACTCCTGAGAAGAAGAAAAGAGGAAAAGAGATGGTAATGCCGCCGAGCGGGTAGAGAGAAGTTGAAAGTTAGAAAAGAGAAAAATATCTCCAAGCGGACTGGAGCTGCGAGCTTGCAGCATAGGCCGCGAGAAAAAGAAGTCCAAGACGATCTTGTCACCCCCGATCCTCTGCTCGCAGGAGGTGATCCCCCTTCCACGCTCAGCTTATCAACCGCTGAGATACTCGACTCTATAGATAACGATCAGCTCGCGAGTATAAATCGCTCTCTACTGGAGGTGCTGCAGCCTGATACCGCAACTGGAGGAGAAAATCTTGACGACCCTTCTTCTTTTTTTCCAGCTGAAGAGAGGAAGAAAACGAGGATCAACTCGCAATAATGAAGGCGAAGGTTGAAGCGGCCTCGGAGAAGCTCGTGGTGGATAAGCGGACTGAGGATCTTCAGATTGATGCCGAGCTGATGCAATCTGGTAAGTTGCCGCCGGCGACCAAGCGGTTTCAGAGCTCTTGGTTGTACAAATCCCCTCCACGAAAGTCGCGGCCAGTCAAGATCCTTACAGAAACTGAAGACATAGTTACTTCGAGCAGATCGCTGGCCGAGACTAGAGCGCTAGTCCGCCGTGAATGGAGGCGTCGCCTAGAGGCTTTTGATCCGGAGCGCGTGAGGCGACCTATCCTTGATAGTCGTCAGATCACCGCGAAGATAACCAAAAGTGGATAAAAACCTTTTCCCTTCTCTTTTTCTTCTGGAGCTATTGCGGCCTGGATACTGAGGCGTCTTCACTTTCTTTGTTGCAGTTCAGAAGTCCACGCCCGATTTTGTCGAGATCGACGAGATCGTGCCTACGCCACCAAATGTGACGGAGGCCGCGGCGCGGACTGCTGATGAATTCGCACCGGAGGAGCTGCCTGCTAAAGAAGACAGTGTACTGTTAGCGAAGAATAATGAGGAAGAGTTATGCGAGCTTCGAACTGCACTAAAGAAAAGCAAAGCGCGGGAAAAAATCCTGGAAAGCGAGGTCGCCAGCCTTTCAGCCGCACTGGAAGGTGCGAACAAGGAGAAAAATCGTCTGAGCGGAGATGTCCGCCATTATAGGAGCAAATATTTAGCTTTGGCGAGAGAAGGAAAGAAGCAAGTAAGCGAAGCCGTTGGGGTGAGATCGCAAGTGCCTCAGCCTGCTGTGGGGGAGGGATCAGCCCCTGCGGCAGGCGGGCAGCCCGCGGTGGTCGCAGATCCAACCCTGGCAGTTCAAATGATTCCATTTCCGCGGGTAGCCAAAGACTGGCTCATATGCACCGCACCTTCAATAACATGCACCACCTGGTTTCCCAACTCTACTGCGAGATCCTGCGAGGAAGTGACCTGGCTGCACATGTTGGAATGGAGGAGGAGGTGCGACCTGCTCAGAGAGACCGCGGAAGGCGCTAAGGCCTAAACATTTGCTTTCTATTATTTTTTAAGCTGCTGTATAATATTGTTGTTGAAACTCTTCGTTGTGTGATTGTGTCTGTGTTGTGATATTACTCTGCTTGTCGCATACTATTATTCTTTTTGGACAATCCTGTTGTGAAATGTAAGTTTTACGGACTGGTGTTTTATGCCCGCTTATCTTGTTTACCAGAAAATTGCGATCCCTGCGGGCATACCGTGAATTCGCAATTATTTGCTGGGAGAATAGGAAAGAGGCGAGCTGAGCGGACTGGCTTTGAATCCGCAAAGCCTTTGAAAATATCCGATATTGCAGGGAAAACAGGGAAGCGGCGAGCTGAGCGGACTGGCTTTGAATCCGCAAAGCCTTTGAAAAATATCCGATATTGCAGGGAAAACAGGGAAGCGGCGAGCTGAGCGGACTGGCTTTGAATCCGCAAAGACTTTGAAAAATATCCGATATTGCAGGGAAAACAGGGAAGCGGCGAGCTGAGCGGACTGGCTTTCCGATCTGAGCGGATTGACGGCTGTCATGTCAGACGATTTTTATATAAATAGAGTTGTTATTCTTTGTTTGCGTAGAAAGCAGTGGGAGCTGAAGACTTGCGGTCTGAAAACATGGTATCCGCACGTACTGAAGCCGCAGCCGCCTTCCACGCTGCCGATCATAAAAGGAGTAGACTAACCGAAGCCGATCTGGAGGCGTTCTTGGGAGTTCATATGGCGGACTCGCCCGTGCTCGCGCGGCTCCCCGAGCACCACGAACGGCTGAATTTTTCAACCGCTACCCAGCTCGCAATTCCAATAGATCATTTTGACTGCGGTTTCAAATTTCCCCTGCTCTGGGAGGTCGCGGAGATCTTCGAGCATTATGGGGTGGTTCCGGGCCAGCTTGCCCCGAACAGTATGGTTGCGATCTGCAGTTTCATTGCTTACCTGCGGGCTGAGAGGATTGAATTTTCCTTGAAGGTTTTCAGGAAGATTTTCTCTGTTCGCTCTATTACACCGACGGGAGACCCTGAGTACAAAGGCATCATCTACTTTTACTGTAGGGAATGAAAGTTGTGGGCTTGCCGAACAAGATTCACAACTGGACCTCTAGGTATCTCATCTTTGAAGGCGACCTGGGGTTCCTTCATACCAGTCCGCAGCTGCGCGCAGATGCTGACTTTAAGAGCGTGCGGCTGAACGATGCCGAGACCGCCATCGTCAAGTTCCTTGACGGAGCGAGGCTGGATGTTGACTATTACATCCCGCTGCTGCCTGGGCTATATACTGTTAGCCGCCAAGAGAGTAAGTCTTGCGACCTTCGTTTGTATCCGCAACAACTTAGGAATTTTAGCTAACTTTCTCTCTTGCAGCGACCTTGGCGGTGCCCGCAAATCTGCCCGTTGCGCCTGCCGGACAGACTCCTACGCAAGGGGAAAGGAGAAAAGAAATCGCAAAAAGAGGAGGGAAGACGGAGACCCCGCCGCGGGTTATTCTTCTGATGGCAGCTTCGACATTGCGGGCTTCGGCGAGAAGCAGAAGGATCTGAGAGGCAACCCCATGATCCACTGGCATGAAAAGAAAAAATATGTCCGCCTATCAACGGCTCTTCCTCTTGGAGGAGCCCGCGACCGTCTCGCCATGCCCACGTCGCCCTGTCCGCTTTGTACGGGAAGCAGAACCTCCGCGATCTGCAAGGTGTGGCCCCGGATGACCTTCCCCTTCTCGCTGCGCAGGCCAGTGCGAACGCTGCCGTCACCAATCATTTCTTAGGCAGGCTTACGCGCGAGCTGCTTAGGGACAACGCGCGGCATAGGAAAGAAAGCGATTCGCTGAAGGAGAGGAATAAGCGGCTTGGTGCAAAAGTTAATCAATATAAAGAAGACAAGGCCGTAAGTGCTTAGTTAATCGCCATCAATCTTGCTTATCTTTCGCGGACTGATGCTTTGAAATCTTTTGCAGATCGCATATGAGGTAACCAACCCAGACTTTCAAAGGCTATGTTTCCTTTTGTAAGAGAAAGCGTCGAGGTCGCGCTTGAGCGCGTTATCAGCGATGGGTACGCGAAGGCTGGGGTAGACTCTATTCCCTTCCTGAAGCTCTTCCCGGAGCTAAAGGATAAAGTTGCCGAGTTCGAGCAAGCTGACAAGGGAAAAGCGGTTGCCGAAGATGACGAGGAGGAGTCTGCTGACGAGGAAGTGGCCTCAAGCCAACAGCAAGGAGGTCAATCGGATCAGTCCGCTAACTCCAGCTCTGGTGAGAGTAGCTCGCGAACAGAACCATCAGCCGCTTCTCACTCTGACGACAGCAGCAACAGTGACTCAGGCGGCTACTCACCTATAGTGGATGTGGATGGGTCAAGCCCTGAGAAGCCCGCGGACAAGAAGCAGAGGATAGAATAGGGGGATATATATATATTGTAATTTTTTGGTTTTCCTTAATGTAAGGGGGAGGGGCGGACTTTACGCGAGTCCGCCAGGACATGTAATTTTTGAATGAATATATATAAAAAAGGATACTTTTGATATCTTCTGAGATTTTCTGCTTGTTGCTTGCTGATACTTTAGAGGTCGCTCTTATATCTTTGCTAGCTGAAATTTCACTGCCACAATCTTGTTATAATACGAACAGAATGTATTCCTTGGGAAAGAGACGAGTGATGCGGACTTGGATGAGTTCAGTTCTCAGTCCGCATTTCACAGAACTTTTGCCAGTTTTTGCGAGAACAAAGATAACGAAAAACCATACTCTGCTAACCCAAATATCATGAATAAGCGAATTGGATGTACTAGGATCACCATCCGCAGATATTCGCGCTTGAATTTCTTCTAAGCACATTGTGCGCATCGACCAAATTCTGCGGACCAGGCGAATTAGAAAACCAATGTCCGCACTGCCTCAGTCAGCAACATCAGAAATGACCTGTAATTCATAATAAGCGGGTAGAAGCGACCAGAGCAGCATTGCTTTCCTCACAAGATTACGAATTAGCGAATCAACCATGGAATGGCGGACTGAGCGGATAAGGCAACTGGAGTCCGCACTTCATTAATGATGACGACCCCTGTGAAGAAGAAAGCCGTAGTCTGGAGGCCACGGGTAGGTGCGGCCGGAGCGGCATTGCTTTCCTCACTGGACCTCGAGATCTGCAGACTCAATAACTCAATTTACTGCCCTCTTGCCTGGAGTACAGTCTAAGTCGATCTCTCGGGCAGGTACGGCCGGAGCGGCATTGCTTTCCTTTGAGATCGACAAGACTGTGGGTCTCCTGCAGGCACTGCTTGAGGGTACCAAGGGTCTTACCAAGGAGTGTTCGAGAGTCACAGCCCTAAGATGATCTGGGGGTAGGTGCGGCCGGAGCGGCATTGCTTTCCCCGTGCGATCATCTGGGTTGTAACAATATCCCTTGAGTGGCGTGGTAGAGCTGACCTCCACTCTGCTCCTCCATAATGCAGAAGTGGGGTTAGGTACTAGCCGGGATCCGAAATCCAGTATCCTACCGCACTAGAGTTGGTAGGCTCCCACTACACGGTGCGAAATCTCCCCGCAACACGTGGTCGTCGTGGTGTTATGCTGACACCAACGGTTCTAGGGGAGGTTTTTGCTGGACACCGCGATATCTTCTGGCATCAAGCAACTGCCGGGAGTTGCTCGAGGAGGTAAGAAAGAAGAGGCATTCGAGGAAGTGTTAGTATGAGTATTTAGGCGAGTATCAATTTTGAGAGATTCGTATAACCATAAAATAGAGAGTTCAGAGAGAATCGTTTAGAATTACCCTTGCTCCATATATTTAACTGTCAACGCTTGAAACACAAAGATACTTGATAAAAGTGTTGGCAAGGAATTTTTATTAATAGTGAACCTCTTAAAGAGTTTACACCGGAAGAAAGGAAAAGAAGTTCAGGAAAAGAACCGCTTTAGGTCATCTCCGCTCCATGTGTGCGGCATGTCTTCACCTTCAAACGTTTGTAACCGATAGGCCCCATTTTGAAGTGCTTCCTTGATAATGAATGGTCCTGCCCAGCTAGGATTAAGCTTCCCAACTGAGCTGGCTCTTGCAGCAGCATCGACCTTTTTAAGAACCAGATCTCCCACTTGAAAGTGTTTGATCCTTACGTTCTTATCGAAGTAACGGGCCATTCTTCTTTTTACTTCCTCCTGCCTGATAGCAGCCTTGTCTCTGACCTCTTCGATATGCTCCAAACTGAACCTCATCTCCTCGCTGTTCAACTCAAGCCAATCCTCCGTGCCCTGCCTGGCAAGCAGTACCCTAGGTGACAGAACTTCAAACTCAACAGGAATCAATGCCTCGGACCCGTGAGAAAGCTTGAACGGGGTTTCTCCTGTTGCAGATGAAGGTGTTGTTCTCAGGGTCCAGAGGACTGAGGGAAGTTGATCAGCCCAACTGCCCTTGAGATTTTGAACCTTTTTCTTAAGCAGGTTTAGGATTCGCTTGTTAGCTGCTTCTACTTGACCATTGCTTCTGGGATGATGCACCGATGCGAAGCGCAGCTCTGTTCCGATCTGTCTGCAAAAGTCTATCATTTCCGCATTATTGAACTGTGGTCCATTATCGGTGATTATTGCCATAGGGATTCCATGTCGGCAGACTATCTCTCCCCAAATAAAATTCTTCACGACCTGGGTTGTTGTCTTTGCCAATGCTTTAGCCTCAATCCACTTACTGAAGTAGTCGATCATAACTATAACAAAACGCCGCTGCCCACTTGCCATGGGAAAAGGGCCAATGAGATCCATTCCCCAAACTGCAAAGGGCCAAGGGGTTGTAATCGACCTAAGAGATTGAGCTGCTTGATGCTGAAGAGGGGCGAATTTCTGGCATTGAGCACATTTTCTCGCATAGGCCTCAGAGTCCTTCTTCATTGTAGGCCAGAAGTAACCTTGCCGCAGGATCCTTCTTTCTAACGTTCTTGCTCCCGAATGACTTCCGCACTCGCCAGAATGCATTTCTCGGAGAATGGTGGGAACCTCACTTTCTGAAACACATCTTGCCATTGTGGATAAGAAGGTTTTTCTGTAGAGAATGTCGGATATCAGGTAATAATGTGCTGCCTTCAACCTGAATTTCTTCTTATCTTTGACTGACTGATGTAGATTCCCGGTTGACAGGTAGATAATGAGCGGATCCATCCAAGAGGGACACTGATCGATTTGCATTAGCCCTTCTTCCTCCACTGCTGGGCGGAAAAGTTCAGAAGTTGTCCCTCCTGACGAGAGCCCGTACTTTGCGAGAACGTCGGCCTCCTCATTCTCTGTTCTTGGAATGTGCTCAATAGTAAAACTTTTGAATCTGCCAACCTCAACCTTTACCAGCATAAGGTACCTTTTCAACACTGGCTCCCTGGTCTCGAAGTTGCCGAGAACTTGCGAAGCCATTACCAGTGAATCAGTCTTGATATGAACGTGATCAATTCCAAGCTCTCGTGCAAGCCTCAAGCCGGCTAATAAAGCTTCATATTCCGCCTGATTGTTAGTCACTGGAAAATAGAACTTGATGGCCTGCTCAAGTTTGACACCATTCGGGTTTATCAAAACTACTCCTGCACACCCGAGGAGTTTCTACCAGAAGCTCCATCCACATAAATGGTCCAAGATAAAGGGGACCTTGCTGCTTGGTCCGAGCTGGATTCTGTCGTATCAATCATGAAATCTGCAAGCACCTGTGCCTTGATAGCTGTTCTGGGCACATAGGAAATTTCAAACTCACTCAGCTCGATTGCCCATTTAGCTAGCCTGCCTGAATGCTCTGGTTTTTCTAACACATTCTTCAAAGGTTGATCGGTAACTACCTGAATCGAATGAGCTTGGAAATACGGACGGAGTCTGCGGGCAGACATAACTAATGCTAAAGCTAGCTTCTCTAGGATGGGATACCTTGCCTCTGCATCCTTCAAGATGTGACTGACATAGTAAACAGGGAACTGCCTCCTGCTTTCTTCGTGAATCAGAACTGAACTAACTGCCTCGGGACCAACCCCTAGGTACAGGAATAACGCCTCCCCTGCTCGAGGGCTTTGGAGCAAAGGAGTCGAGGTTAGTTGCTTTTTTAATTGCTCAAAAGCCAAGGAACACTCTTCTGTCCATTGAAACCTGGACGCTCCCCGGAGAGTCTTAAAGAATGGTGCACTTTTATCTCCAACTCGAGAGATGAACCTCCGAGTCCTGCCAACCTCCCCCCTAACTGCTGAACCTCTTTGGGTGAACGGGGAGGGGTCATACCAAGGATGGCTTTAACCTTATCAGGATTGGGGGCAAGACCCTCGGGAGTAAGGAGATGGCCAAGAAATTTCCCTTTACTTGCCCCAAAGATGCACTTTAACGGGTTAAGCTTTATTTTGCGTCTTCGTAGAGTAGAAAAGGTCTCTACAAGATCTGCCAGGTGCTGCGGAAGAGACCTACTCTTAATCAGAAGGTCATCCACATACACCTCGAGGTTTCTACTTTTTTGTTCTTTAAACACTTGGTCCATCATGCGTTGATAGGTTGCGCCAGCATTTTTAAGCCCAAAGGGCATCACAAGATAACAGTAGCAACCGTCATTAGTGATGAACGATGTGCAAGGGATATCAGGTTTATGCATTCTTATTTGGTGATAACCAGAGAATGCGTCTAAAAAACTCATAAATGGATACCCTACCGCAGAATCAACTAATAAATCTATCCGAGGCAAGGGGTAGAAATCTTTCGGGCATGCTTTATTCAAACGGGTGAAATCTACACACATACGCCAATTTCCCCCAGGTTTCTTAACCATTACAACATTGGAGACCCACTCGGGATACTGAATCTCTTGAATGAAGCGCGCTTTGAGGAGTTTAGCAACCTCCTCTCTGATGGGCTCTGCTAGCTTGACAGCTACATCCCTCTTTTTCTGCTGGACGGGCTTGGCAGCTGGATCGACATTGAGATGATGGCAAGCCACGTCGGGATCCACCCCTGGCATGTCCTCCGCTGACCAAGCGAAGACATCCAGATTCTCCAATAGGCAAGATATCAACTCCGCCTTTTGATCTTCTGGCAATTCGGAGTTGATAGAGAGCTTTCTTCCTTCTCCCTCTGCGATCGGGATTTCTTGCGTCACCTGGGCAGGTTCCAGGTGAGCGCCTTCTCTATTCTCAGCATCTTCTGAAGGAGTGGCTTCCGCTGCTGCTGGAAAAGCTGGGGGGGAAACCTCAGTCATGTTGACTGTTCGGAGGTAACACTCTCGAGCCTGCCTCGGGTCGCTCCTGACCCTACACTGGCGGCCATCCTTGCAGAACTTGAGGGCTAGATGGTATGTTGAAATGATGGCGCGATATTTGTTTAGCAACGGTCTTCCAAAGATGGCATGATAGCTGCTCGGAGCATCTACCACTATGAACTGGATTTCTTTGGTCACCCCTCCGAGCGTCACCGTGAGTGCGACACTTCCTTCAACTTCCTTCCTTTCTCCTGAGAAGCCATAGAGTGGCCCCTCGGTGGAAAGCAGAGTCTTTCCAGTCCTCAGGGCTTCGAAAGTAGACTTAAAGAGGAGATTCACGGAGCTGCCGGTGTCGATGAGAATTCTATCGACCGTGAAGTTTCCGATGGCTGCCTGGACCACGATGGCATCATCGAAGGGGTTGGCGGTGGCAGGAAGGTCCGCAGAGCCAAAGGTGACGACTTCAGAAGGTGGGGCAGAAGAAGTAGAAGCAACTTCAGTTCGCGAAAGCCTTGACAAAGAGGACTTCCGGGTAGATTCAGCCCCTGCTCCGCCATGGATGAAAAAGAGTCTTCCCAAGGCCCCCTCGTCCACAACATCAATACACTCATTTTGGATGTCAACGAGCCCCAGATGGCCCTCATCCCTTATCTCTATGCACTCCTGGTGAACTTCAGCCACCTCCTTGCCCTTGGAGGTGGAAGGCCTTGAAGAATCATTCTTCCTGCCCAGGTCCTCGAGCTTACCCTCGGCGAGCAACCTCTCAACTAGCTTCTGAAGAGCCTTGCAGTCTTTAGTCAGATGACCTTTCTCCTTGTGAAAGTTACAGAACTGAGAGTTGTCTCTGGGCTTCCAATCTCTCTGAGGCCCTTGCCTCTTTTCTTCAACTTTCTTCTGGATTACTTGGGCAACCTCTTCAAAGTCGATGCCTAGATCTGCAAGCTCTTCCATAGGGCTGCTCCCGTGAGGATTTGAAGCTGGCTGGGTTCTCTGAAGAATGGGGAGCGCTTGAAGGGGAACGGCGGGAGCAGCGGCCAACGGCAGTCTCTGATCATGAAACTGTTGATGGCTAAGGAAAGGTTTCTTATGGCGGAGGTTGCGCCCCTCTGAGGTGGAGGGTGGAAATCAGGCCGGGAGGCTTACTGTGGTACTGATTGTTGGAAGAGGAGTGAGGGACATCCCTTCCTCCAGCTTTAGCTGTCAGGAACGAGATATAGGTAGGATTGGCATTTTCCCCCTCAATAAAGCGATTGGCTATCGCGATGAGCTCCTGATAGGTTGACGGCGCCTTTGTTGTCACTTTGAATTTCAACGGGCCCTCCCGGAGGCCGTGAATCAGGGCAACTTTGTAATAATCGGGGTTCACATTCCTGACCCCTTGAATTTCTTTCTGGAACCGATCAACGAATCTTGCCACCGATTCATTGTCTCTTTGCCTAATATCAAAAAGGGCTGCCGGCCCATCCTTTCTCTTCTTAGAGGTTGCGAACCTCAGGAGCAACTCGCTGCGAAGCTCAGCGAAGGAGGAAATGGTGCCTGGAGGCAACTCATAAAACCATTCTCTTGCTTGTCCATCAAGAGTGGTCACCAGAAGTTTACATTTCAGGGCATCGGAGAGGCTTCTCAATGCTACTGCCCCTTCGAATGCCTGCAGGTGGGAGATTGGATCAGTCACCCCTGAATAAAAAGGGAGACGAGGCTCTCTGAAATTGCTCGGTGCTGACTCCCATCGGATTCGATCGATGAAGGGAGAGGGAGTTTCTGAATCAGTAGAAGGGCGGACTGGAGGATGAAACTCTGCGAGTTCTGCGGACTGCCGATCGACAAAGTCTAGTCGGCGAGCAGGGGTCCCTCGGGCTGCCTCTCTGAAGAAATCCGTCAGGGGGGCGAACTGAGCCGCCTGAGGTCGCAGGGGAGCTGCGGACTGAGCTTGGTGGAGAGGCGGAGGCGCAGTCGCAGGCGACTGCTGAAGAGGGGTGCGACGAGCCGGGGTCCGGCGGACTGGAGTCTGGCGGACAGGTGTCTCAGCAACTTCTTCAGCAACCTGGGGAGCAAGTCGCTGAGTCAATGCTAGCAAGGCTTGGCTAATCGTATCGAGCCGCTGGTCAGTCTCTCTTCGAGATACTTCGGCTTCCCAGCGGGACTGCTCCAACGCCTCCCACAGCGAATCATCGGGGGAGCTGGAGCGGTCGGAGCGGCGACCTCGGCGGTCTGACATTTCTATCCGCGGTTTCAAAAAACTGCTCGAATCTGAAGGTCGCGTGTTAACTGTTGATGCTCGAAAAGCGACGGACTCGGGCACCACCAGCTAACCGTTCGAGCACTTGGGGAAGAGAAAGGAAAAACAAACTGCGAGCAGCAATCTACTTAGCGGACTAGAAAAGGAAACGGAAAAGCAACAGAGCCGTAGAGCACGGCAACACCAGACTTCGCCCGTCGCGGCCTAAATGCCACTCCTGCGACGGGCTTGCTTTTTATTGCCAAGATGCGGTTACAAGAAAAGAAAAAGAAAGCAATGGGGAAAGCAAGCCGGAGGTCGCAAAGCTAGAGATTCGAGTCCGCAGCCTTTAACAAGTGGGCTCCTGGGCTCGAGTCAGCGTGCTTTGAGTGCACCACTTCTCCCTATTTATAGGCTGGAGGCCTGCCCAAGCGGGCAGGGCTAAAATAACCGGCTGCCCGGGGTACAAAAGAGCCGGGCAGCGGTGACGGGAAACAAAAAAGAGAAGGAACAAGCAGTTCGCGCGGGACAGGCGGACTGAGCCAGCGAGCTGGAGACCTCCCTTGGTCATACTGAGCGCGACTTTTTAGACTAGCCGCGACCTGAGCGACCTGGGCGGCCTGACTCGGAGCCTGCCGGTCTGAGCCTGACTCGCCGATCTAGCAGAGCTGGGAACTGAGGGCGACCTGAGCGGACGGATTTCTGGAGTCCGCCTAGGTGACAGACCATGTCCACTGGCGAGCTGGGCGAACTGAGTACTTAAGCTTAGCGAGGGAAGGGCAAGATGCCTAGCTGGAAATGTTGCGGATTCTGGGGTTAACAGGAAGGTTGCTGGCGCATTGCATAAACCAAAGGGAATCCTTCGATAGGCGAAGGTGCCAAATGGACAAGTGAAGGTTGTTTTCTCTTGGTCTTCGGGCGCGATTTGGATTTGGAAATATCACGAAAGACTGTCTATAAAATAATAAAAAGAGTGCCCGGATAGCCGTTCAAGGATTTTGTTAATGAACGGAAAAGGAAAATGATCCTTACGAGTTGCATCATTTAATTTACGATAGTCAATGCACACCCGCCATCCGGTAACGATTCGAGTAGGGATTAATTCGTTTTTATCGTTAGGTACTACCGTTAACCCTCCTTTCTTAGGCACCACATGGACCGGACTCACCCAAGAGCTATCCGAAATCAGATAGATGATCCCCGCATCTAATAATTTAATTACATCGGCCTTGACTACCTCCTTCATGTTAGGATTTAGCCGGCATTGAGGTTGAATAGTTTTGTGAGCATGTTCTTCTAAAAAAATTTTGTGTGTTCAAAAGGAGGGGTTAATCCCTCTCAATTCCGTGATCTTTCATGCAATTGCGCGACGATTACATTTAAAAATATTAGATAATTTAATTTTTTCATCATTGGTCAAGTAGGCCGACACATTTACAGGAAGTTTAGAATCATCCGCTAAAAATAAATACTCTAAATGATCAGGAAATTGTTTTAATTCAAGGGCGGGAGGTTCATCATAAGATGTTTTAAAACGATCACTACCAACTTCTAAAATTTCAAAAATAGGTGCGCGAGTGATCAAAATATTATAACTATTTTCATGAACAATTAAATCTAAATTTTCAAAATCAGATTCAAGATCAATAGATGATAAATTGTGTTCAAAAAGAAGAAAGGAGTCTTCTTCGGGAGAAGTCTCCAAATAATAACATGAGTCGTCATTAATGAGTGAATTTTTCATAGACGAGTCAATAGTAAGGGTAACTTCTTCATCTCAAACTCTAAGGAGAAGTTTATCGTTACTAATGTCTATAACCGCGCGCGAGGTGGCAAGAAAAGGGCGACCGAGAATGATTGGTACCTCAGTGTCCTCTTCGATGTCAAAGATGACAAAATCTACCGGAAAGATAAATTTGTCAACTTTTACAAGCACATCCTCAATGATCCCCGTAGCGAACTTGACAGACCGATCTGCCAATTCAATGCTCATTCTTGTTGGTTTAGGCTCTCTTAACCCCAACTTTTTCACTAAAGAATAAGGCATTAAATTGATGGAGGCGCCTAGATCGGCTAACACACGTTTTACCAATAAATCGCCAAATTAACAAGGAAGGGAGAAACTACTCGGATCGGGTAATTACTTAGGCAATTTATTGAGTAAATCTGCCGAGCACTCTGCGTTCAATTGAATCATTGAGATATCCTCAAGTTTATTTTTATTAGAAAAAAGATCCTTGAGGTACTTGGCATACTTCAACATTTGTGCGATGAATTTGCAAAACGGTAAATATATTTGAATTTGTTTAAACATGTCTAAAAATTTACCATGATGCTTATCCACCCTGTCTTTTTGCATTCTAGACGTGTAGGGAAGAGGCAGTTGATAAGATTTAGGTTTATTATCATTATAAGGCTTAGGAGGAGGGGAATTTGAAGAAATTGTTACCTCCGTATAAACCGGAATTGGAGAAGTATCAACCAAAATTGGAGAAGTGGTTACCTCCTTCCCGCTTCGTAGAGTGATGGCTTTGGCGTGCTCCTTTGGGTTGGGCTCCATATTGCCCGCTCCTTGTTGGCGATCGGAGAGCATTTTCGCGATTTTCCCAATTTGGGTCTCCAAATTACGAAGAGATCCGGTGATATTCCGGATGTTGGCATCATTTGTAGTCGTATATTTGGTGAACAACTTCTCGAGATTGGGAGCTTTCGGAGCTTGTGGTGGAAAATAGCCGGGTGGAATGGTGGTAGGTGGGCGAGCCACATTCCCCGGATTACTCCAAGAGAATTTGGGGTGATTCCTCATACCCAAGTGATAGGTATTACCAAAATTATAACCCGGATTATAAGGTGGCCGATTCGGATTTCCCATGTAATCCACATGCTCGGCAATAGTAGAAGGCTCCCAATATTGGGGCTCACGGGTAGGTGTAGACAAGGAAGTAGTCATCTCGTTCATTTGTTTTTGTAGTTTCTCAACCTGGAGAGATAAACTAGAAACTGTATCTATTTCGTACATCCTGTCCGGTATAGGCTGACGAAACCGAGGTGTACTCCACTGATACGTATTCATGTCCATACCATCTATAAGTTCTTGGGCGGCCACCGGTGTCTTTTTATTTAACGTTCCACCCGCGGCGGCATCAATATGTTGCCTCGTTTGTTAATTGAGGCCATTATAGAAGGTTTGCACTTGCAACCAATCGGGGATTGCATGATGCGGACAATGGCGAAGAGATTCCTTGAATCGCTCCCAAGTATCATATAACGTTTTCGTATCAACTTGGGAGAAATAAGTAATATCATTGTGAAATTTGGCCATCTTAGCGGGAGGAAAATATTTTGTGAGAAATTTTTCCATCATCTCGGCCCAAGTAGTGATGGAGCCTCTTGGAAGAGAACTCAACCACTGCTTGGCCTTGGTGCGCAAAGAAAAAGGAAAAAGCCATAGCCGAATGGCATCATCGGAAATCCCGTTGATTTTAAAAGTACCGCATATTTCTAAAAAGTTAGAAATATGTGCATTTGGGTCCTCATCTTGAAGCCCATAAAATTGTACTGATTGTTGTACCATTTGAATGATGCTTGTCTTCAATTCAAAATTATTGTTCGCAATAGCGGGGCGAACAATACTTGATTGCGCCACATCCAAATTTGGCCGGGCATAGTAGGACATAGTACATTCTTCGGCCATATTTGGATTTTGATTACCCAAATTAGAAGAAAATTGAGAAGAGGGGGAGATAGAAAAAGAAGAAGAAGAAGAAGAGATGTTACCTACGGATTCCTCAACGAAATCTGAAGAATTAAGGCCGCGGAGTCGTAGGAGTCGCCGTAAGCTTTGCTCGATCTCCAAATCCAAATAAAGTAGATTTGACGGATTCGCTCGGGTCATACACAAAAATAAAATAAAAGAAAAAGAAACTTTTAAGATTTAAAAATTTATAAAATCTGATTTCCCGGACTTCCCAAGGGCTACCTAGTGACGGGTTTGCAGTACAAGGCGGTATTGCGGGATGAAAACCCGGCACGGCCCATTCGCAAGAAATTTTTTTTTGGTACATTGGAAAATGTGTACTAGATTTGGAAAAGCCACAACTTAGTCAATGATATGCATCCATTTGTATTTGATAGGAGTTTGAGTTTCTTTGTGCAGGTTTTAGTATTTGAAGGAAACTTTTCTAAGTACAAGTGTCGACACTTGTGAATAAACTGTGTCGACACTCAGGAAACTTGTGTCGACACTAAGGCAAGCTGTGTCGACACACAGGCAAATTGTGTCGACACTCAGGGAAGTTGTGTCGACACCCAGAATGTGTGTCGACACTTATAAAGAAGCTGTGTCGACACTCAAAGCTTTGTCGACACCTAAAGAAGTAGTTGTGTCGACATCAAGAAATGCGTCGATATCTGAAGAAGGATTTGTGTCGACTCTTAAAACTAAAGCTATGTCGACATTCAGGGGGTGTGTCGACACTTGAAGTAATTGTGTCGACAGACAGGACTTGTGTCGACACACCAACTTTCAAAAGGATGTGTCGAGTTAAGAAGTAATTGTGTCGACACCTAGGACTTGTGTCGACACACACTCAACGCCATTTTATAAACACTCAACACCAACTATCTGCAATAGAAATGTCAAGACAAGAAGCTGCTGTGTCGACACACAGGACTTGTGTCGACATATACAACATAAGCAGTGTCGAGAAGCAGAAGTATGACTGTGTTGACACTTGGAGTAATTGTGTCGACACCATGAAGACTTGTGTCAACACTTAGTCTTTATGTGTCGACGCATGTGAAGCAGTCTGCTGAGTGTTGTGTGCTGAGTTGAAAATACATTGAAGAACCTAGTGATGTGACTAGTGACTTGACAGCTGTCATAACTAGCCGGTCATACACCACTGTCAGAACTGTCAGAAGTTTGTTATGAACCGGATCAGCCAGTAACCATGAAGCAAGCTCTATATAAGAGACAGATCGGAAACGACAATCAACAACATGAACAACAACGTGAGGCATCAATAAGAAGAATTCTGACAGATCAAGGGCTGTCTGCAAGAATGATTCAGAGTTCTATCTGAATTTAAGGAAGAAGCTGATTGAAGATCATCTTCATCAACCAAGAAGATCAAACTTATTTTGTTCTAATCAAGAAGCTTTGAAAAGCTAAGTTAGGTTGGATCAGAAGGATCAGTCAATCAAGGAACTGATCAAGAAGACAACATCAACAGAGAAATCTAGCTGGTGAAGTTTTCAGTTACTCTTTACTCACAAATTCTTGTAGGATCTACTGTTAGATCTGAGATTGTAAGCCTAAAATTATAAAGGCTGAGGTAGGGCTGTGTGCCTGACGTAGAACTTGTGGAAAGTCTTAGTTGTAAGCCTAATTATAAAGGCTGAGGTAGGGCTGAGGCCTGAGGTAGGATTCTAGAGAAGAATCTGAGATAGGACTCGTGTTAAGTCTGTGGTGTAGGAACCATCTTTGGTTCTGAGATTGTAAGATATGAGGATCTGAGCCGGTGGAAGGAAGTTAGGCTGAATCCAGTTATCTGCTGGATAGGCGAAGGGGGGAAAGTGGATGTACCCATATCTTGGGGAACCATCTCTGGTGTTTATTGTGATGTGTTTATTTTCCATTGATTGATTAATCTGTGCTGAAAGAAGTCTTATAACTATTTGCCTAAGAATTAAAAAAGACACAAAAAGATTAGAACCTATTCACCCCCCCCCCTCCCCCGCTAGGTGTTTAGGCTCTTAAAAAAAAGTCTCTCAAGTGGTATCAGAGGGAGGTTACTCAAAAATTTGACCTAACAGTCAGAGGATTTCTCCAAAGCAAATAATAGATAACAAAAATGGGTTCAAGTGAAAATCTAGAGGAATTTTGATCTATGAAATTGCCCATATGCAAGAAAGAATCTTTTGGCATTTGGAAAGAAAGGGTCAGGCTGTTAATGGAAGCATCTGATCCAAGAATTTATATCACAGTACAGGAAGGCCCCTTCATCCCAATGAATGTTTCAATTCTTGATGCAAACATTCAAACTCCAAAGAGTTATTCAGAGATGACAAAGGATGAAATCATCTTGGCTACATTAGATAAAAGAGCTCAGAATATAATTGTAAGTACCATAGATGATGCAATATTCTAGAATCTTGTGCACTGTAAAACTTCCAAAGAAATATGGGATACATTGATTGTCTATATGGAAGACACATGAGAAGTCAGAGAGGACAGAAAGTCTATGCTAAATCAGGAGTCTGAGAGCTTTAGGCCGACTAAAACTGACAGCATAGCTAAATGCTATAAAAAGTTTTTCAGAATAGTGAATGAACTGATGACATATCGAAGAGTCTTCAGTACATATGAACTGAATGACAAGTTTCTTAGGTCCCTAACAAAGGATTGGGTCACTAAGATATGTGCCATCAGGGAAGTGGCCAAACTGACTGACACACCACCACCTACACTTTTCCAGCAGATATTAACATAAAGAAAAGTAAGTAGCCTTCAAGGCTGAGGGCTCAAGGAAGGGTAGGAGAAAATCTCCTTCTCCACCTAGAAGGAGTACTGAAGCAGAAGAAGGTGTTTCTGAAACAAGTACATTAGATAGTCATACCTCTGATGAAGACTTTGCTGCCTTCACAAGACAATTCCAAAGGTTCATGAAGAAAAATAATTGGAGAAACGGGCCTTCATCTACATCCTATTCCAAGGATGAATACTACAGGTAGAAGAAAACACCTAAGGAGGACATGTATGCTTTTAAACCTGGAAAACAATCTAATTCTAAGATTGTGTGTTATTGTTGTAACAGGTATGGGCATGTCATAGCTGACTGTCCTGACAAAAGAAAGGAGTCAAAGTACAAGAAGAAGCAGCTGGTCAAAGGCAAGAAGGAGAAGTCTCTAGTGGCTCAAAAGGAGAAGAGTTGGACAGACTCTTCATCTTCAGAATCTGAAGAAGAAGAGGCAGAAGCATAAGTTGGACTCTTATCAACATAAAGGATTCTAGGGAACTAGAATTCCTACAGATGCTTGACTCCATAAATGGAGTGGAAGAATATTACTGTAAAGGGCTGATGGCTCAATCTGAAGAAGATAATGCCAGGATCAGCCTTGACCAAGTAAGGTAAACAATTCTCCCCTAGTCTCATATTACTTTACGTGATAAGAATCAGAAGCATCTTCTTCAAAAGAAGTGGATGGATCTGAGTCTAAGGGGGTTGTTGCATGGTCTAAAGAAGAGCAAGTTTCTTATTAAAGAGCAAGCCAAAGAGATTGAGTCTCTTAAGCTGGCTGCAGCAGTTTCAGCAAAACTGCTAGATCAAAAACTGAATGAGGTTGCCAAATTGAAAAACATTACAGTTATTCAGATGGGCACAATCTCATTCAAAGAGAATCATATAAAGAAACTGGAGGGAAAACTTCAGCAAGAGAGAGAGCTAGTGGCTAAATTTTCCATGCCAAAATCAGTCTTACCTTTGATAGATAATTTTGTTTCATAAAAAGGGAAGACTTGTCTAGGCTTTAAGGGAAGAACTAGGGCTACCAATTCTCATTGAAAAGTTAAAGCCACAGTTCAGCCTCTAGCTGTAAATCCCCCTATTTCCTTTAAGAAGGTAGTGAATCCTACTAACAGGTATGGTCATGACATTACACATGGTCATTGTGAGCATGAAAATTTCATGAGCAAGGGTGCTAATGCCAATAGACAAATCTATAGGCATGCCCATCATATTCAAGAGGAGTTCTTGAAGAATGCTGTTCCAGCACCAACACTTAATAAGCCTACTAACAAAGAAGTAAGAAGGTCTGTACCTAAGAATAAGTATAATAGGTTTGAGTGTTGGTGTTATGGCAAGGTGGGCCACTTTGCCATGGATTGCTGGTTTAACTTAAGTGTTAAAACCAAAAGTAGGATTCCTGTTAGTAGGGCTGTGCATGGGTCGGTTCGGTTCGGTTCTGCCCAGAACCGAGAACCGAATCATATAGGTTCGGTTCTAAATATTTGGAACCAGAACCGAACCGAGTATTTCTCACCAAGAACCAGAACCGTATTCTCGGTTCCGGTTCGGTTCCGGTTCTAGTTTCGGTTCCTAAATATCATTTTTTACTTTTTGTTTTGTTTAAAAATCATTATAAGTTTAAGTGTTTAACCTTAGACGTAAATCCAATATTAGATGAAAATTAGAACCTGAGAAACTTTAACCATCATTGTCTAAAAATTCTTGTTCGGCACAAATAACTGTTGCAATTTTAAAAAATAATTAAACTCTAAATATGCATAACATAAAATAATTAAATAAAAATATGAACTAATAATACCGAGAACCGGGTAGAACCGGGTAGAACCGACTTGTAACTCTTGTTCGGGTCGGTTCTGGGTAGAACCGGGTAGAACCGACACAAGAACCGAGAACCGACTTGTAACTCCGGTTCTTGGAAATTTAAGAACCGGAACCGAACCGGTAACCGATAGAACCGACCCAAATGGCACCGGTTCGGTTCGGTTCGGATCGGTTCTTCGGTTTTCGGGTATTTATGCACAGCCTTACCTGTTAGATCAGTCACAAGATTTAAAGCTAACAAGGACCTAGGATCCACTAGCAAGTTGGGTTCTAAGGGTAAGTGATTCTTTATTTATTGTAGGTAAATCCAAGTGACCTTACACCTATATGGTACTTGGATAGTGGTTGTTCCAGATATATGACTGGAACAAAGAGAATGTTGAGGGACTATGTTCCCATAAAGAATGGACAAAAAGTTATCTTTGGTGGATCAGAAAAGAGAATCATCAAAAGATTTGGTAACATGTCTTGTGATTCAATTACAATCACTAAAGTGGCTTATGTAAATTGTCTAAAACATAACCTTATTAGCATAAGTCAACTTAGTGATCTAGGTTATGATATTTCTTTCCTTAAAGGGGAGTGCCTAGTAAAAAGGTCAAGTGATCAAGAGATCATTTTGACTCGCACTAGGAAAGGAAATGTGTATTGCCTTAACCTAGATTTTGAGTCTAATAACTCACCTATTTATTTTGTTGCAGGAGAGAAAGCTTCTCTATGTGTCAAATGGGAAGAGAGGCTAGCTCATCTGAACTATAAGTCAATTGGACTGCTGTTCATCATGGAATTCGTGAGGAATTGTCCTCATGTTCAGTGCATAAAAGAGGGCGTGTGTTCAGCTTGCCAAAAAGGGAAGCAGACTAAGTCCTCTTTTCAGTCACTTGACATCAAAGATTCAAAGAGATGTTTGTATCTCATGAATATGGATTTGTTTGGTCCTATGCCAGTCCATAGTCTTGGTGGGAAAGCATACACACTTGTTGTTGTGGATGACTATTCTAGATTTACATGGGTTTTCTTATTGAGGCAGAAATCTGAAACCCCAAATATTTTCCAGACTTTTGTCAGACAAATATAGAATGAATACAATAGCTCAGTGGTCAAAATCAGAAGTGACCATGGAACTGAATTTCAGTCTGAATGTATGATAAAATCTTGTGAAGAACTTGGGATTCATCAGGAATTCTCTTCACCTAGAACTCCTCAGCAAAATGGTGTTGCTGAAAGAAAGAATAAGACTCAAATTGAAGCCAGTAGAACACTACTGAATGACACTACTCTCCCTGAATACTTCTGGGCAGAGGCAGTAAATACTGCATGTCATGTTCTCAATAAGGCCTCCATCAACAAGAAACACAAGATGACTCCCTTCTAGATTTTGAAAGGCAGAAAACCAAACATAACTTATTTCATAATCTTTGGTAGTAAGTGTTTTGTACTAGTCAATGGTAAACACTACAAAACTATGCTTGCTGCCAACTCCCTAGAAGTGATATTTGTTGGGTACAGCAACCATAGTAGAGCATACAGGATCTACAACTTGACTACTCAAGTTATAGAAGAATCTGTGCATGTTGTATTTGATGAGTCAATGTTTATTAACAGTGAATTGTCTAGTTCTTCAGTTAGTTCTACAGGTATAAAAGAAAAGCTGGACAAGCTGACCATCAATGAAGATGTTCCTGCTAAACATGATGAGGATAAAGATGCCAGCTATCTAAGGGGAGATCAAGTCCCTCTGGGTGAATAAGAAAATGTGGAGCATCAAGATGAGTAAACTGGAGATAGCCTTAATGCTGATAGAATTCCTCCAGCAAGGAGACACTTGAAGGATCATCCAGCTCACCAGATCATTGGTGATGCAAGTCAGGGTGTTCTAATAAGGAGCAGGAGCATGAACATAGTTTTATGTTCAAGCTTCCTGTCTCAGATAGAACCCAGGAAGATTGAAGAGGCCATGCAAGACACCAACTGGATTGATGCAATGCAAGAAGAGCTCAGTAAGTTCAAAAGGTGTAAGGTGTGGTAACTGGTGCCAAAACCTAAGGATCACAACATAATAGGAACTAAGTGGATCTACAGGAACAAGCTTGATTAGAATGACATTATAGTCAAGAACAAGGCTAGACTGGTAGCAAAAGGCTACAGGCAAGAGGAAGATATTGATTTTGATCAAACCTTTGCTCCAGTGGCATGGCTGGAGGCAATAAGTCTTTTCTTAGCCTATGTTTCCTATCAAGGGTTCAAAGCATATCAAATGGATGTGAAATCAGCATTTCTGAATGGTGATTTAAAAGAAGAAGTCTATTTAGAACAACCCTCGGGTTTTGTAGACTCTCACTTTCCTGATTATGTATATAGGCTTAGGAAAGCTCTATATGGTTTGAAATAAGCTCCAGTATGAAACCTTGTATGCCTTCCTCATTGAGAATAAATTCTCTAAAGGAAAGATAGACAAAACTCTATTTTATAGGGAATCAAAAGGTAAGTTAATACTAGTCTAGATATATGTGGATGACATTATCTTTAGTTCTACTGAAAACAGCCTTTATAGGAAGTTTACAAAACTTATGCAAGGGAAGTTTGAGATGAACAGTATGGGTGAGCTGAAGTTCTTCTTGGGACTTCAAGTTTGACAGACTGAGAGTGGGTTGTCCATATCCCAGTCTAAGTTCACCAAGGAGTTGATTAAGAAGTATGGTTTGGACTCAGCTTCTACTATGAAAACTCCAATGGGAACAAGTATGCCTATATGCAAAGATGAAGCAGGGAAACCTATTGATGAGGCTTTATATAGAGGAATATGGCTCCCTACTATACTTGACTGCTAGTAGACCTGACATCATGTATGCAACATGTGTCTGTGCTAGGTATCAAGCATGCCCTAAGGAATCTCATTATACTGCAGTTAAAAGAATTTTGAGATATCTTAAGGGCACACCTAATCTAGGCCTTTGGTACCCTAAGAATAGAGATTTTCTATTAACAGGTTTCTCAGATGCAGATTTTGCTGGATGAAAAGAAGATAGAAAAAGTACCACATGAACTTGTCAATTCCTTGGTGGGAGGCTGATGTTATGGAGCAGCAAGAAGCAAACCAGTATAGCTATATCAACAGCTGAATCCGAGTATATAGCTGTAGGTAGCTGCTGTGCACAATTGATGTGGATGAAGCATCAACTAGAAGATTATGACATCCAGGTAAGTAGAATACCACTATTTTGTGATTCTACAAGTGCTATTTCTATTGCTAAGAATCCTTTATCACACAGTAGGACCAAACATATACATATTAAGTTTCATTTTTTCAGAGAACATGTAGAGAAGGAAAATATTAATCTAGAGTTTGTAAAAACCGATAATCAAATAGCTGATATTTTTACAAAACCACTGGATGAAACTAAATTCAATACTTTCAAAATTGAATTAGGTATGTTGAACCTAGACTAGGTTAACACAAGTTTCCATTAGTAGCATATGTAAGCACCATATTTCTGTTGAAATTTGGCTAAGTGCAAAGTTTGTGTCGACACAAGCAAGTTGTGTTGACACACTCAGTGTGTTGTGTTGACAAAGAACAAGGATATGTCTACACAGAAACAGTATCCGTATCGACCGAAGAATAGGTGTCGAGATAACCTTGTCGAGACTATATGTCGAGAGGATATTTGTGTCGACACAAAAAGTTTATGTCGACACAACTCTGTCGAGACTAAAGTGGTCAGTGTCGACAAAGACGTAAGTATGTCGACACAGAGTCAAGTATGTCGACACATAGATGTGTCGACTTAAAATACGTTTTGTCGACTTAGACATTAGTATATTGACACATAGTGATGTCGACTTAACTTAAGTTCTGTCAAGACCTAGGTCATTTTTGTCGACATAAAAACTGATTTGTCGACTTAGGCCCGACTTTTGATCTGCCTTGACTCAAGTACTATAAATAGGTGAAGCAAAAATTTGGTCGACTACGCTATCAGAATTTTTGACTCTACACCTTTTGTCGACATAGACCTTCTCTTTTCTTCTTCTCTAGCACTTATGACAATGGCGCTAAACCAAGAAGATATGGTTAATGAAGGTTATGAGCTGGTTCGTGAAGGATTCACCACTGCTTCTGATGAAATAAATGGAGTTATTGCCCTACTTTCTGAAAATGGCTTAGAATTTTTGGTCTCCGAACCGCAAAATATGGAAAAAGGAAGTCATGGAGTTCTACTCAACCACTACTGTGGACACAAAAAGAAATAAAATCAAGGCGTCTATTCAAGATACCCGGGTGAAGCTCACAATGAAATCTATCAGAAAAGCACTACATCTACCATTGATTAAGGATACAAATGAAATAACTCCTTCCCAAATAACTGAAGCTTTATGCTGGTGTGGACTGAGTCCCAGTATTAAGATTGGATCATCTATAAATAGAAAAGGGATGAATTCCCAAGGAAAATTTCTTTCAGAAGTTGTGGGCAAAGTGATAATCTGCAAGACTGGTGGACATGATAGGATTTCTGCACACATGTTCAATCTTATGGTGAGGGTTATATTCAAGATAAAGACTGACTGGGCAGCAGTAGTGTTTGATAAAATACAAGAAGGATTTAAGAAACCTAACCTGGGAAGGATCCTCAGTTTATGTTTGACATCAGTAATTCCAGATGTTCTGAAACAAGCAAATGGCTCTAAGATAAATCACATTACAAAAATGGATGTGAGGATACTGTCAAGATGGGACAAAGTTATAACCAAGGAAGTCCCTGCTCCTAAGGAGCAAACTAAGAAATACAAGAAGAAAAAGAAGGTGGTTGTACAGGATGACTCCTCCAGTGATTCTGAGGAGGAAGTGGTCTTTAGTTCTGATGAAGACCAGCACCAACAGGATGCTCATAATCAAGTAAAGGACAATGAGCCCTAGGAGCAACAAGTTGTCTCCACTCAAGGGGGAAAACACTTTGAACAAGAAACTGAGCTACCTGCCCATGGGAGAGGTATTGATGATGCTGTCCTAGATAGTGACTTAGCTACAGATAAAATCATGACTGTAGTATCTAAAATAACCACTACAGCTGAAGAAACTGATAAGACAGATGCTCAAAATGAGCCAATAAGTATCTTCTCCACAGTCTAGTGATATATGATGGTATTCTTCTCAACAATTATTCTGGAGGGAAACTTTTGTGTTGAAATAAAGTATTTCAAGTCATTAAACAAAATTAATCTTATTCCTTCTGTACAGATACAACAGGAATTTACAATGGAAAAATTGTTCCTTGATCTTCCTCCAGATAGGACTGAGGGGGAGCATATTGAAAAAGTAAAAGATATTCCAAGGACTGAGGGGGAGTTATCAAAGGATACTGAGGAGGATACCCCAGCTGAAAAGAATACTGTTAATATTAATAGTGCAACTTAATATTCTAAAGATGAAGAAGACACATTGGCTAAGAAAAGGAAGCTAACTGTTTTAAAGAAAAAGAGTTCTGGATACAAGAAGGCTTTGCAAGTGGGAACAGCAGCATCTACATCAACTCTGGACTTCAGTTCTTTACTAGTCCAGATGCAAATAAAACTGGATAATCAAAGACAGTCTATAGAGCAATATGTGGATGAAACTGATAACGAGTTACAGTTTCAATTGGCCCAGGACATCAAATCCATTAGATTTGAAGTGAATCAACATAAGAAGGAGATGACAGATTGCTTCCATAAAGGAGGTAATGTTGTGGTGTTCCTGGCCAAACAACAACAAAATATCCAAGCTAAAGAGGATGAAATTGAAGTGAAGCAGGGATATTTACTGGAGAATCAGTTAAGGATGAATGAAAATCTCAAGGATTCACATCATTAAATATTGACAAAGCTCACTGATTCTAGCACTACTCTGAAGGCTGAAATCTCCAAGCAAATACAGGAAGATATATCTGCTGTCAAAGCCACATTTCAAGAATCTCAGTAGAAAATTAAAACTTTCCTGACAAAATTTAGAACTTATTTTAAAGAGGGACCTGAATATATAGCTGATCAAGTCAGATTCTAGAAAGAAGATTTAAGAGATCATGTTGCAAGAGAAGTCATAAAGGGGGAGAGATTACTAGTCAAAGCCAACTCTGAGCATGCTAAATGGACAACCAATAGCATCAAAGGTTCTCTTTGATATCCTCCTCTTTGTGATGATGATAATGCAGCTGTGTCTGAGATACAACCTGAATATTTTGAAGGAGATCAGCCTGAAGTTGCTTAGGTGATCTACCCCCCAGCTGATTTTGAGATGGTTCAAGAAGAAGTGTTGAAAATGTATAGTCCTCCACCAGAGGCATAAAATGTAATTCTAGAAAAGGTTGAAATGTCAGAAACTGCATTAAAAGCTCAGTAGGAAGCTCAACTTTCCAAGAAGAGATTCAGAGAGCAGGCTGAGCTAAAGCCAGATTTTGAGCATTTGAGTCCAACTTATAGAAACATCATACTTACTGCCTAGAAAGCTGTAAAGGATAAAACTCATGACAGGGGTAAATGGTATTCTGAACAAGAGTGGAATAAATGTCAAGCAGGACAAGAAGCAATTCTTCAACATAGAAGAAGTGCTAAGGCTAGGAAGCTACCTGCTAATGCTCAAGAGCCAAACAAGTACTTCCCCAAACCTTTCCACTATTTTGAAAGACAGAAGATCATGGCTGAAGAATTAAAGAAGAAAGCTCTAAAAGGTAAAAAGCCAGCTGAGGTTGTTGAACCTTCTATGCAGGCTAAACTCAAGTCTTGCAAAGGAATAGTTATTAAGGAGCCTAGTCAGTAATAGGATTGCTAGGTTTATGTAATAGAATAATGTACTAATTTATTTCTTTTTGTTCTATAAGAAATTCATGTAAACAAAAGTTTTTCTGATTAATGAAATCTATTTTAGTATTAAGTGTTTGTTGTTTACAATGATTATGTGATAACCTGCTCTGAAATATTTTTACATCTATTACAATTTGGTTTTATCTTAAGAGATGTATATCTTTGACTATGGGTTATCACTTCTCCAAATATGGAGAGATTGTTGGGTACATTGGAAAATGTGTACTAGATTTGGAGAAGCCACATCTTAATCAATGATATGCATCCATTTGTATTTGATAGGAGTTTGAGTTTTTTTGTGTAGTTTTAAGTATTTGAAGGAAAAATTTCTAAGTACAAGTGTCGACACTTGTGAAGAAACTGTGTCGACACTCAGGAAACATGTGTCGACACTCAGGCAAGTTGTGTGGACACACAAAATTGTGTCAACACTCAGGGAAGTTGTGTCGACACCCAGAATTTGTGTCGATACTTATAAAGAAGCTGTGTCAACACTCAAAGCTTTGTCGACACCTAAAGAAGCAGTATTATAGACATCGAGAAATGTGTTGACATCTGAAGCAGGACTTGTGTCGACTCTTAAAACTGAAGCTATGTCGACATTCAGGAGGTGTGTCGACACCTAAAGCAATTGTGTCGACACACAGGACTTATGTCGACACACCCACTCTCAAAATGCTGTGTCGAGTTCAGAAGTAATTGTGTCGACACACAGGACTTGTATCGACACATACTCAACGCCATTTGACAAACACACAACACCAACTGTCTGCAAAAGAAATGTCGAGACAAGAAGCTGCTGTGTTGACACAAAGGACTTATGTCGACATATACAACATAAGCAATGTCGAGAAGCAGAAGTATGACTTTGTCGACACTAAGAGTAATTGTGTCGACGCCATGAAGACTTGTGTCGACACTTAGTCTATATGTGTCGACACATGTGAAGCAGTCTACTGAGTGTTGTGTGCTGAGTTGAAAAGACATTGAAGAACCTGGTGACGTGACTGGTGACTTGACAGCTATCATAACTAGCCAGTCTGACACCACTGTCAGAACTGTTAGAAGTTTGTAATAAACCAGATCAACCGGTAACCATGAAGCTTGCTCTATATAAGAGACAGATCAGAAATGACAATCAATAACATGAACAATAATGTGAGGCTTAAATAAGAAGAATTCTAACAGATTAAGGGCTGTCTGCAAGAAAGATTAAAGGTCATATCTGAATTTAAGGAAGAAGATGATTGAAGATCATCTTCATCAACAGAGAAGATCCAACTTATTTTGTTCTAATCAAGAAGCTTTGAAAATCTAAGTTAGGTTGGATCAAAAGGATCAGTCAATCCAAGAACTGATCAAGAAGACAACATCAATAGAGAAATCTAGCTGGTGAAGTTTTCAGTTACTCTTTATTCACAAATTCTTGTAGGATCTACTGTTAGATCTGAGATTGTAAGCCTAAAATTATAAAGGCTGAGGTAGGGCTGTGTGCCTGAGGTAGGACTTATGGAAAGTTTGAGTTGTAAGCCTAATTATAATGGCTGAGGTAGGGCTGAGGCCTTATTTAGGATTTTTGAGAAGAATCTGAGGTAGGACTTGTGTTAAGTCTGAGGTGTAGGAACCATCTTTGGTTCTGAGATTGTAAGATCTGAGGATCTGAGCCAGTTGAAGGAAGTTAGGCTGAATCAAGTTATCTGCTGGATAGGAGAAGGGGGGAAGTGGATGTACCCATATCTTAGGGAACCACTATATGTCTGGTGTTTACTGTGATGTGTTTATTTTTTCTGGAGATTAATTAATTTGTGCTGAAAGAAGTCTTATAACTGTTTGCCTAAGAATTAAAAAAGACACAAAAAGATTAGAACCTATTCACCCCCCTCTAGGTGTTTAGGCTCTTGAAATAAAGTCTTTCAATTTTAACTATAAATATTTAAAGATAAAACTTTCGAATAAAACAGTTTTTTTTAAATAAAAAGAAAATGATAAAACTAATAATCCTTGATTTCAAAATATCAACAAAGAAAAGGTCCCCGGCAACGGCGCCAAAAACTTGATGGATATTTTATCCACGCTAACACGTGCTTCCAATTGATGAGGCAAGTGTACCTATCATTCGGAGTATAGAATCAAGTGTCGTATATCGACTCGGGGCTGTCGAGTACTTGTACTCACAAGGAAAGCTATTATCTTATCGGAAGAAAAGTTGCTTTATGTTGAACGGAAAAAGAAGCGTTACACTAATAAAGAGAAATTTGATAATGAGGAAGCTAGCACTTGATCTTGAATCCCCTTGGGCTAAAATAAACCTTCTTGAGAGATAAAGCAATGCGAGTTCTTAACTACTCACTCGACCGTGGAGGTTCCTAAAGTATGAAAGCGTCTCTTTCGAGCTCATGCTTTTGACTAACCTTAGGTTGATCGATTATGACCTATCGGCCAGTCGAAACCCCTAAGCTTACTTTAGGCGGTGAACCCCACTATTGGATTTGACTCCAATCTGAAAGAATTACGTCGTCCTCTCTCGAGGAGTGCATTCAACTCCTTTTATCTTTGAGTGATCTCCTTGTATCCACAACCTCTCAGTTATTTAGGATACGGATCTTAGATCGAAGATCATATCCGCATAATATGAATTCGATGAAATAAAAATCAAAGATAAATCGTAGCGAGTAAGATTAAGAACAAGACATTTGATAAAAGGAAGAAGATTTTATTTTATTCCAAGGTTCATCATGATCAAGTACTAAAAGAAAATTAGCTACTAATCATTAGGGAAATACAAGTTAAGGTAAGGAAATACATGATGAAAATAAAAAGCAACTTGAATTGAAACTTAAAGCAATGATAGGCTAAGTAAAGGATATTACAGCAAATTAAAAGCAGTAAACTACAAGACTCCAACTCCAAAAAATTTCCCCTCAGCATCTGAAGTTGTCTAGAATTTATAGGAAAATTTTCTGTTTGGTCACGCCCTAGGTCACGCGCGTGACCTAGGGCGTGACAGGCTCGGAACCGTCGTCTTGAAACCCAAGGAATGTTGGAAGAGAAACCGCAAAAATCTGTTAACTGATGGGTCACGGCCCTTGGTCACGCCCGTGACCAAGGGCATGTCAGAGCTGTTTCTGGAAAATGTCGGGAAGCTGAAAACTGTGGGAGTAAACTGCACTTGATTGAGGTGTAACGCCCCCTGGTCACGCCCGTGACAAGTGGCGTGTCTAGCTGCAACGACATTCTGGCGGCAACGGCACGAACGACAGATTAATTGGCTGAAAACACACTTGACGTGCCCTGGGTCACGCCCGTGACCCAGGCATGTCATTTTAATCTGACGTGGCAGTGGCTAACTGTCTTCCTCTGGCTGGCACGCCCCGTGCAAGGGTGTCACGCCTATCTGACATCCCCAAGTAGGGTTTGTCCAAGGGCGTGTCGAGCTCCTTCGGCCACTGTTCGATGATTTTTGTTGATGTGCTTTGCTCGTATGTGTCACGCCCCTGGTCACGCCCCTGGAGGGCGTGTCTAGGCCGAGAAGGGAAAAATCCAATTTTGCTCCAAAAATTCTACAGTTTAGTCCTGCAAGATTGAAAATCATTTTATTTGAAAAAATATATATAAAATATAAAAACAAGTTAATTATAAATTTATTATTACAAAATTCATATATTAAATCTTACTATTAATAGGAAATATTGAAATAAAAATAGAAATAATTAGAGTTATCAATTCCGCAAGAGACCGACACTCAGGGATTTATTCCCCCATTTTATTACTTGTGCGACCGGTGCGCTTGCCGATTTCCACGCATCAAGTTTTTGGCATCATTGCCGGTGAATGCAACTATAGAGCGATTCCGGATCACTGAAAATTTCGTTATAAGAGTTATTTGTGTCGCTAAAAGTAGTTTTTAGGAGTTGTTTTATTTTGTTTTGTTTTGACCCCTTTTTTTTGCTTTTATTCCATCAGTTGGAATTGTTAGTTTTATTCTCAGAATCGATGCATAGTAGTTGTATCCTTTATATTTGAAATCTTCGCAATGTGGGCTAATTTCAATATCCGTTGCCATCATTGTGGAGACATCTCTCTTGCTAGTGATAGATGCCCTTAGAAGTATAGTAGCCAGGAAATTCAGGAGTATACATCTCGTAGACATAAGCCTGTTAGCTACCGACTCGCGAAGCCATTGTCACACTACTTCTATTCGGCTTCAGCACCCGTTGCGTCGCTGAAGCCGCCTAAGCAGTGCCTTTTTTCGAAGCTAGGATCATGCATTGAAGAATTGCACCACTTACTTAGTTGAGATTGATGTGGATGACGAGCCGGATCTTCAGATTGTCTCCACTTCAACCTTGTGTAGCACACCTTCTGTATCGGGATATGCACCATTTCCATCTCTATGTTATGGAGAAGGCATCCCAGGTACGTGCACCGATACATATATTTATCCCCGTTCCGACACGAATATTTATACTCCTGAAGTGCATACATCACATAGCATAGAGTCTATCAGTTACGAAGAGCCAGCGCTCGACTTCCTACCGAGCTGTGTGCCTTCACCGTTTACTTTGCATAACATTCTTTCTTTTTCTGACATTTTTATTGAGGTTGATTCGTAGGTGGAAACTAGCGTTTCAACCATTGTGTTAGATCCAGTCGAGGAGGATGACTCCGTGGCTGAGGTTGCGACCTCTACCCCATGTGAGGATGCCCGATGCGAGGACGAGGCGGATGCTGTGCTAGGACCTTCTTGCACCATCCTTGACAGTTGCGTTCATTCTCCAACAATTCCACCAACGGGGGATGACTCTGGGACCATCCCTAAGATTGAGGTTCCTTTATGGTATTCTTCTAGTTTATTCCTTGACCCCGCTCTCATGTCTACTTCCCTACAGGACCACGTCGTGGAACCGGTCCAATCAGTGCAAGGGCCTATAATGCGGCCTAGGACTTATAGTGACCAGATGCAGGTGGAGTTTGAGCCGACGCGCTTCCCAAGTTACTTTCCGCCCGTGCCTGACACACACGACAGGTTTACGAATACAGGTATTGGGGATTCTGTTCTATCTCCATTCTGGTACCCGCTACCGAAATGCGAACATGAACCACTGCCTGAGCATTTCAAGTTTCATATGCCAAATAGTTCGGAAATGCTTAGATTTTGAATAAGTCCTGTTGGGAGACAGAAAACCCAATAGTTATCTAGGTAAAATTTTTCCTTTTATTTTATGATAATTGAATTTCTTATCTACTTGTGTCTAACCCCCTATATTTTTTTATTTACGTAATTTACGTTTCTTTTTCAAAAAAAAATAAAAAAATTTCTCGCACAAAGATTTTTAGCATGTTTTGGTAGCTCCGCCTTGCACGACGATTTCCCATGCGTGTTCACAACGTTAACTGAGCGACCCTTATATAAAACCGGGACGCCCAAAAATCATATATCGCACAAGATCACTGATCGTGCATGTTATTTTACACCGCACGGTCACTGATCGTGCGATGGGTCATGTTTTATAAAAAGGACCTTCGAACGACGCTGCGCGTGCGCTCTATAACACCCAAAAATCCATAAGTTCCAAAATGGGTCAGGCTGGGTGACACGGCCTGGGACACGGGCGTGTCCCAAAGCGTGTCAAGTGTACACGGCCTTGGACACGGGCATGTCCCAGGGCATGTCCTTTACTGTAGGCGTCGACTCGAGTTCTTGAGATAGCACGGTCGACGATCGTCGAGAGGTGACACAGCCTGGGACACGGGCGTGTCCTAGGGCGTGTCCTGCTCGGGTGAATACCTAGGTTGCGTTGAGTGGAATGACATTGAGTGTGGATCATGGCCTGTGACACGGGCGTGTCACAGGGGGGTGTTTGCCACATGGCTAAGGACACGGGCGTGTGCCTTAGACGTGTTCTTCTCGGGTGATCTGGCTCTGTGTTGAAGGAGTGACATGGCCAGTCACACAACCGTATGATTTCTGACACGGGCGTGTCAGGTGTTTGACACTGGCATGTCTAAGCCCTTATTTTGGACTGGGTGAGTTGGTTCTGTAGCCGCTTAAGGAACACGGCTGGTGATACGGGCGTGTCACAACCCGTGTTCTGTGTAGGAAATCAAATTAAGTGCTGATCTAAGTCTTTCATTTTTTTTGACCATGATCTAATGGTCTAGGCTCTTCCCTGGGGTAATAAGGCCGGCCATGAGGAGGAGAAAGCTCATTTTAGTTGTGTCATTCTATTTCTTAAGTTAAGAGAGAGAGGAGAGCAACAGGAGGAAGAAGAAGAGGATTCCGACTCCCGGTGGTGCTACGGTGGTTCAAATCGCGAGTGATGGAGATTTTCTAAAAGTTAAATTACATCCAAACTAGAATCTCGATTAGGCAAGCGTACCTATCAAAATGCAGTATAGGAAGTGTTGTATTGCGATTCGGGGCCTGTTGAGTACTTGTACTCACAAGGAAGAGCTATTATTTTATCGAACGAAAAAGTTGGTTTGATTATACTAGTTAATAAAACTAAAGTTGATGCAAAAGAGAAATTCAAATATGTGGAGACTAGCACTTGATCTAAAATCCCCTTGGACTAAAATAAATCTTCTTGAAAAATAATGAAATGCGAGTTCTTAATTATACTCACTCGACCGTGGAGGTTCCTTAAGTATAGAAGCGTCTCTCTCGAGCTCATGCTTCTAACTAACCTTAGGTTGATCGATTAAGACCTCTCGGCCAGTCAAAACCCCTAAGCTTGCTTTATGCGGTGAACCCCACTATTGGATTTGACTCCAATACGGAAGATTTACGTCGTCCTCTCTCGAGGAGTGCATTCAACTCCTTTTATCTTTGAGTGATCTCCTCGTATCGGCAACCTCTCGGTCATTTAGGATACGGATCTAAGATCGAAACCCATATCCGCGTAATATGAATTTGATGAAATAAAAATCAAAGATAAATCGTAGCGAGTAAATTTAAGAACAAGACATTTGATAAAAGAAATAGAAGATTTTATTTCATTCCAAGGTTTATCATGATCAAGTGCTAAAAGAAAATTAGCTACTCATTATGTTTAGGGAATTACAAAATAGAGTAGAGAGAGAAATGATGAAAATAAGAGCAAGAACAATTGAAAGTAATAACAATAGAAATTTATACTAGTAATGAGCAAAAACAGCAAAAGAAACAGAAAATTACAAGACTCCAACTCCCAAAATTTGACCCTGAGCATCTGAAGCTGTCTGGAATTTATAGGAAAAATTTCTGTTTGGTCACGCCCTAGGTCACGCCCGTGACATAGGGCGTGTCAGGCTCGGAACCGTCGTCTTGAAAGCCCGGGAATGTTGGAAGAGAAACCGCCAAAATTGGTTAACTGACGGGTCCCGCCCCTAGGTCACGCCCGTGACCTAGGGCGTGTCACGGCTATTTCTGGAAAACGGCGGGAAGCTGAAAATGGCGGGAGTAAAACTTGTCTTCAAGGAGGTGTCACGCCCCCAAGTCACGCCCGTGACTTGGGGCGTGTCTTGCTGTAACGGAAATCTGGTGGCAATGGTATGAACGGCGCGTTAATGTCTGCAAACGACCTTGACACGCCCTGGGTCATGCCCGTGACCCAGGCGTGTAATTTTAATCCGCCATGGCAGCGGTCAACGGTCTCTTTCTGGTTGTCACGCCCCGTGTAAATGGTACACGGGCGTGTCATATTTTGACACGGGCGTGACCTAGTCAGTCGACGAACGTTCGGCACGGGTCGACGAGATTCAGCAGCAGTCTCGATTATCCCGTGTCACCCCCCTATGTCATGCCCAGGTAGGGCGTGTCACAGGGCGTGTTTAGGCAGAAAACAGGAAAATTCTTGTTTTGCTCCAAATAACCTGTAGATCAGCCCTACAAGATTGAAAATCATTTTATTCGAACAAATAGATATAAATTATTGAAACAAGTTGAAATAATCTTAATATTATAAAATTAATATAAAATATCTAACTATTAATATAAAATAGTAAATAATAAGATAGAAATAATTAGAGTTATCAAATACCCCCATACTTATCCGTTTGCTAGTCCCGATCAAACAACTTCCTATAGGGAGTAGAAAAATTTTAAATGCTAGAAAAGAAAATTGAACCTAAGGAGTAAAATGCGAAGTCTTATGCCTATGTTTATAGATATTTTTGTAGAAAGACGTACTCAGCATACAAATTAAGTTTTTATTTTTCTTAAAATGCGTTTTAACTATTATTTTTACTTTTAAGATGAAAATCCGGTAAATCTTAAAATTATCTTTAGGGAGAGTGTAGCGTGCGTACTAAGATAACATTACACAAACAAAGATTACACTACTAGAAAAGTGAGTATTGGCTACACTTTTTTTGTCCAGGGCCTAAAAATCATGGCTAATACACTGATATCCGCCACGATTATAAAAATCATGGTTAATAGTTATTTTATAGCTAAGGTTATAAATAGTGTGGCTAATACATAGTATTAGCCATTAAAAATAATATTCATGGAAAAAAAAAATTTATTAACCTAAATCAGATCCCTTGATTCAGCTTTGTTGAATAAGAACCGCCAGATTCATTTGGAATCTCATAAAAAACAGCTATAGCCGAACACCTCACACCTTCTCCCTCCCGTATCTCTCAACCCTAAAACGCAAACCCCCCATACGGCGCACCCCTCCCCCCCTACGTCGCTCCCTTGGACAGAAGCTAGGGCAGAAGCTCGCAATCGTCGCCTCCAACTGACATGGTCGATAGCGGGAAATGCCCGCAGCTCGCAATCGTCGCCTCCAACCGACATGGTCTGCATCTCGATCTTCAAGCCCTAACATCTCCGATCCAAGCCTAGCATCTCGCAGCCGCCGGCGACATCTCTAAGCCCTAACATCTCGCAGACGCCGGAAACATCTCCAATCCCTAACATCCTTGCGGGAGAGAGAGCGCCGGTGCCGGTCAGGTGATAATTTCTTCTATTTGCGAATTTCATGTTTTCTTTTTCAGTTTTCATCTCTGATTAGGATTAAATTTTGCTTCCAACATCGCCACATTGTTGGCATTTTTACTAATCTTATCTTATTCCGATTTTTTATGTTTACATTTTCTGTCTTTTATTGTTGATGACCGTGCACTAGGGTTTCTGTTGGCAAATTCACTCATTGCCAAATGCCAACTCTTTTTAGGCCCACGATTCTAAGATAAAGCTTTATTTTGGGGACTACTTGGAGATAACTTGTTCTCTATTCAACAACGCAGGATGTATATTTTTTCTATCATCTTTTCCAGCAGATGCCCTCTATTTTTAAACTAAATGAGAGCATGCATATTGCTTTGCACCAGCTTCATCACCTTTTAACTTAAAGGATTGATGAATATATTTTTAAATGTATAGCATAAGTCTTTTCTATGAATACATAGAGTTTAAACAAATTTTGGGATTTGACTAATAATAAGTAATCCAAGCTATTGCTTACATCCTCATCATTACATTCACTCCAATGGTCTCATGTCATTCTTAGTTCAAAAATATATCTATTTTGCTTGGAGTTAGGGAGAGAAAAATGTTTGAAGCCTTGCAGGAACTCGATGAAGCTCTTCAGAGAGAGGTAATTCTCATATTAGTGAATTTGGTTGTATATGCACTTCTATTGGTTTATCTTTAGTTAATTTATTCTTTGTGTAAACAAAATTTAATTTCAATTTTCCATATAGAGATTATATTTTAAACATTACCTGAATAATCATTTTGTTTACAAACATATTGACTAAAATCCACTGCACTAAGCTTGTAGAACTGGAGCAATGCATGCATATTTTGATTCCAGAACAAGAATTTTGTATTCTCATGGAATTCCAATTTGCCTATCTTAATGGCATATACTGATAAATTTTCCACTCATTTTAATTATAGCATTTTATGGTACCTCGACATTTTTATTGCCAGCACCCTAAACAAAATGAAAGGAATTGATCATCATTTCTTAAAGTATATATTTGTTACTGCATGATCATGTATTATTTTGAAATCAAATAGTCTCCGCCCACTATGTTTCTCTCTTGATAACCCTTACATTAATGCTCTTGGGAGAATGATCTAGATTCTGTTGCTGATAGTTATTTTTTGCACCTCGATAGTAGCTTTATAAGTGAAGTAAGAGCACTCATGAAACTCCTTGACCAGTTAGAAAGATCCGTGTTTTGCTTGTGGATTCCACTACTTGTATCGTATTCATTTGGTTAATGAACTATGGGGTGTTGTCCACATTGGATGTGTGGTATAATGGATTCTAAATCAATTATGTACTATCCATGCATGTTGGTTATTTGTAACATTCTCTTTGTCAATTCTGCAATTGTGTGTGTGTGAGTGTGTACCATTAAGAGTTAGCATGATTACAGGTTGTTGCACCCCTCTCTACTTTGAAATTATAAAGATCTCTCTTATAATTCTACATTTCTTAACACGCCTGCACAAAAATACGCCCACGCGGCTCCCCTCCACGGGATATTTTAGTGCATGCATGTTATAAAATGTAAATGTATAGGAGAGGTGTTGTAGGACAGGCAGGCAGTTGTGACGCCTGCCCTGCATCAAGAGGTTTTTGTAATTTCAAAAGAATGGAGTAAATTTTTGTATCTGTTATCGCTATTACAACTTTAGATAATAGCCTATACCTGGTATATTCTTACTGATGGATAAACTTGCTCTACTTTTTTTGTATAGATAGCATTAAACATGGATGCATAAGTTGTAGTCTTGAGATTTTGATTCTGGTGCATAATTGGCCGACGTCTTCACTAAATTAGTTTCTTTCTCGTTTTTAGATATTTGTGTGAGAATGATCCATATATATGCTCTACCTCGAGGGGTGTGTTAAAGCCCAAGAATCCATGATTAAAAGCCCATATAAGGGCCCATTGTATTTTTCCTTCTTATATTAAGTCAGGCATCTTCAAATGTACATACTTTTTCCTCTACTCTATATAAAGAGGAGAGCTCTCATGTAATAATTTAAAATATTTTAAGTAATACCATTCAATATTTCTAATTCTCACAACAACAAATTGACAACTGGTCTTTGAAAGTTCTTGAGAATTAGGCTTTGGGAAAAATCTCGCTAAATATCTATATTTCATCCCTAAATTTTCAGATGCTTGTTTTAGTTTATGATTCAATAATTTTATGTTCAGTTTTGGGGGATCATGTTTGGATGGGGCCTGTTTTTGTTGCATTTGCTGAATGCTGTTGTTATGCATATTAAACATCGAACTTATAGTGAATTTCTCATGCAGCGTAGCCATGCTCATGTCTGATATGTCTGGGAGATCACCTTTGTATAAAAGGTAAAAAAAATGATGCACTGTTTTTCTTTTTGAATCACAAGAGGAGGTGGATTTTAATCCACCACCTCTTATGCGGTGGAATACTGCCTGAGCCAGAACTCATTTGTGGAGAATATATTTTTGTGGTATACTGATGTCAAATTTCTTTTCAAAATAATTATCTGATTGAATTTGGTAATTCTCTCTATTCCAGAGCATTCATTTTTTCAGTTCTCCTGCATCAAGAGATTTTGTCTATCACATAAAGAATGATGGAAGTGTATTGCCCCGCATAGGTGCTCTGAGTGAGGTTAAAAATATATCAGTATCATAAGTAATAATGCCAGTCGTTGCACATTTTTTTATTGACATTTTTAGGTTAGTTGCTCTCTTATCCTTACTTCATTAATCAATGTACTCATGCAGATGAACTTGGAATACTTTTCCATTGACAGTAGGGTATTAAATCATACATTATTTGACTTTTTTCTTTACTTGATCTCTTTCTTCCCGTAGTTATTTTTGCATATGGCGTGGGTATGGTTGTTTTGGATGGAGGAACCTTAAGTGCTTTGATTTAGATTCTCTAATGCACGGTCCAATCACCTTGTATGTTGACTTGTGTTACGCAAGGCTTCATTACTGATCATGAAAGGGCTATGGAGGATGTGTTTGGTGATAATGCAGAAATTTCACTGTCGCATAATACCTTTATACATACCATGGCTACACGTCTTGCAACAGTATTTGCTTCATTGAGGGTATGACTATAACACTTTGCACATTTTACAATTTGTGAAATTTTTCTTGTTTCCTGTATCAAGTGAGCAAATAACTTGTTAATTGGTCTGGGAAAGAACCTATAACAAAAGATCTACACTCAACTGGTCTCTTCCCCTGAATATCATCATAATTTCCTTTCAATATCACTAACGATGATGAAGTTGGTGGTTGTGTTTACCATTTCCCCTCAATGTACATGTTCTTCTGTTTATAATTTGAAATAGCTTAAGCCTTGACATGTATAACTATACCAGAATTCTGTTGGTGGCAAGTCTGAATTTTCTAGGTATCATTCAAATTAAAAAAATGATGTATGAATTTATATAATTTTATTGAATCATATCTTAAATTTCTCAGGCATGTTGTGCAATTTTAATATTGCACTTGTAATGTTTTGGTCTTGCTTTTCAAGCCTTAGATCATGTTGACTCCTGGATTGCTATAGATTTGTTTAGTATTCATGGAAGCGCGATGTCAAAAATATCACCGATTTGTTTTTTTGCAGGTTATAGTATCGATGAGCATGGTCCAGAGGCTGGCCGTTTGAAGCTGCAATTTGCCTGCTTTCCTGGCCCACGCTCTTCCGGCGGGCCACGCCATAGACGTTGATATTCAGGTTATATTTTGCAAGAGATGCGCGGTCTTTGCTCGTCGGCGAGTTAACTGCCTCTATGCTTATCTATTATATTTTTGCTTTTGATCTGAATCTTATGAAGCTGCTATGACCTAGTTATTGTGTGCTAGATGTAGTTTTATGTAAGATTTTTTTTAATTTTGCTCGGCTCTATTTAGACATTCTATATTTTCTTTAGTTAGGCTATATCATTTTCGTAAACTTGTTGGGCAACACATTTTGCACTGCAATATTCTGTCAGCTTGAGCTCTTATTGTCTTTATATACAATGTGCATGTAGACTTGGCATTTTCGTGAGCTAGGTATCTTTATATTTTCATATGCTTACTGGAAAGATGCATTGGGTTTGTTTGTTATGTGTTGCTGAGCGAGTTAACGGAAGCACACTCTTCCGTTAAATCCGATTTTTGATGCATTTTTCTCCGGTTCCTTCTTAATATGTGCCTTCGATGAAATTTATATCGTGTTCGTCTCCTTTTAGATCGGAGCCCACTTTATTTTCGGAAACTTGCTATCGAAAAAACCTTGTTGGGTCAGCCATGGTCGGAGCTATGGGCGGGTTCAAGAAACAGATGAATAATGTTACTATATTACAATGAGGGGAGCACATGCCTAGCATTACAATATGTTTTTTTTAAAAAAACATAAATTAGTATTTGCCATGGCTTGTAACTGTGGCAAATAGTTTTTTTTAAAAAAATGATGAGTTTACTTTTAGCCAGGGTTTTATACCGTGGCTAATAGTTGGTTTATTTGCCACGGCAGTTTTTCCCATGGCTAATACTATTTGCTACGGTCAGTTCGTGGCTTAAAAGTTTTAGTCACGCCTACTTTAGCCACGAATTTTTCCCGTGGATAGACCGTGGCTAAAACCTTTTAGCCACGGTTTTGGACTTTTTGCCAGTGCAATTTGCCCTGGCCAAAAGTTTGTTTTCTAGTAGTGTTAAGATACCCTCCAAAGAAATCCATCAATGTCGATGGCCATAGGCTTGCCCTTTCACACTCTCGCCACGACACTAGTCTAACTTATAAACATAAATCAATAGGGCTTAATTAGGTTGAAATGTAGGCTTAGGTTTTTTGTGAGGGTGATCAAAGATAAAAAACGATGGCTTAGTCACACCAAAACCTAAAGTAAGCTTTTACATAAAGATTTGCTACGGCTTTTAAGAACGTTGCCAAATTCCTATTTCTTTTGTTATTATTTTTTTTAACTCTCTCATCATATTTAAATTTTTTTTTCTACCTCTTCATTTTTTTTAATGATAAATTTTTTTCTTTATTTTGAAGAGGAGAGAAAAAGAAATCAACTCTTTTTTTTTAAGAAAAGGGCCACCAAAAATAAAAGGCTCTTAATCACTCCTAAAACATTTCTACATTTGTTCTTTCAAGCTCAGGTTTAGGTGTGTAATTAGGATGCTTTTTAGGCTTTGGTAAAGTGCTTGGTGGAGCTAAAACAAAAGATAAGGTAATAGGCTCAAAATGGCTAAACAGAGATAAAATTTTAGGTATGCGTACAAAAGCTCAAACTGGCCAAAAAAAAGTGCCTAAATCATTTTTATGCTATGAGTCTAACTTATGCAAAGTCTTGAGAATAGTTAGAGGGAAAGTTCTAGACATCGAAAAAGAATACCTCTCTCTTGGTCCGCGAAATATCTCTCTAGCAAACTTCTACTTACTCACCTAAATTATTTTAAAATTTTACCGGTTTTCATAATTGAAGTAAAATAAGTTGTTTCTACGCATTTAGATAAATGAAACTTTTAATTGTATGCTGAATATTTAATTCTACCAAAAATTCTACTTACATGTGCATTTAACTAGAAACACAGCATGGCCAACAGTTCTACTCCAAAATTCAAAATTCAATTAAAACATTAAAATTCTCTAAACACTATAAACAAGTTGAATTACAAGGAATTTTGCATGTGAATAAATATAGAAATAAAGACTTCTCTAATTTAATTTTTGATTTTCAATTTTTTTTCATTTTTTTTTAATTTTGGAAAAACAAAATTTTAAGATGAAATAAATTTATTTTGAGTTTTAAATTTGTTTTAAAAAAATTTTTTGTGGTTTTTTTTTAATAATTTTTTTTGGAAAATTTTTATATGTTTTGCTTGAGAAATATCCCTCCCCCATACTTAAGCAATACATTGTCCCCAATGTAAAAATAAAGAAGAAAAGAGAAGAGAGGAGACTTCCCTGAAAATGCAAGCCTGCATCAAAAGAGACCTGTACAAGTGATGAAAACAAAACATAATATTTTATAAATTTTTTTGGATTTTTTTTTCATCATAATAATAAAAACACAAACAGAAGAATAAAAATACAGATACAAAGAGGCGGCCCTCTAAAAGTCAAAAGAAATGAAAAAGGGAGCTAGCTATTCCTGGTCTGGAGCGTCCTCGCGTTCCTGATAGAAGGTCCGCATGTTCGCGAACTCCCGGGTAATGTGCACCATGGAAGAATCATTGTTTCGCTCGAGCACGGTGAAGCGCACATCAAAAGAAGCGAAGCGACCGTCAAAATGGGTTTGCATCTGGTCTATGCGAGTATGGAGCAACCCAAATTGCCGATCCCAATAATTTGGAGTATCGAGCGCTGGAGCAGAGTGTAGCGGTGGTGGTGGAATCTGTGGGGAATGATGAGTACCGGTGGGACCGGCACCATGATTAAGATCAAGATCCCCTCCACCCACTAACGGGGGAATAGCCTCAAACTCGTCGTCGCGTCGGCGAGCAAAACAAAGAGCCTGAAGGGTCGGGAATTAAAGAGGCTGCGGCATTTGCATGCAAGTGAGCCGCGGAAGAGCAGCCCACACGCCGGTCTGCTTGGCGAGGAATGTGATGAAATTCCCGCCGTGCACCGCTCCCAATCTCACATTTTCGGCCTGGTGCCGAAAGAAAATGGCGAGTATGTAACCAAGGTTTAGTGGGACCCGGTAAAACATACTATACAAGTATAGTAAGTCTGCCCGAGTCACCATGCCGTGGCTATCGCCGCGTACGGAAAGAGTGAAAGTGAGAAGGTTGTGTAGAATGCGTAAAGCGAGGGAGATGAGGTGGCTACCCATAGATTTCTTTGGAGTGTAGGGGGCGACGTCATTACTAATTTCCTACCAAAAAGTGGGGAGACTGAAGTCAGGAGGGAAATCAGTTTTTAGGTCGGGGTAGGCGGGGGAAGTGGAAAAGGCTTCCGAGCAAAAGCCCATGGCGACATTGAGTTGGCGGATGGTGAGCTGGTGCATCATCCCGCCCAGGCGAAAGACGATGAAATCATCTTGCGCCGCCCAGCGAAACTCAAATGAGGCCAAGAACTCAATGGTGAGCTCGAGGAAAGCAGGCTCAGAAATGGAGAAAAGGGGAGCCCACCCTTGGGTAGAGATGAGCTCCCGAACTAGCTCCGCTGCTCCGAATTGGGCGAGGATGGCCCAATCTAAGATCCGGAACACGCAAAAGGGTTTGGTGCTCAGTCTCTCGCTTCGATCTTGCTGGGTGGCATTCTCGAATAGGAGCATGGCCTCCGCCGAGTCTGGATCAGCGGGGTGCTCGGAGGAGGAAGCGGTGGATCGAGGGTGGTGGCGAGGCATGGTGAGAAATATAGAGGAAATTTCGGCCAAAGGGAGGAGAGAAGAGAGGGGTTGAAGGGTGGAGGTGTGAAGAGAAGAGGGGAGGAAAAAGTCCTATTTATAGAGTTTTTCGTGTTGGTCACGCCCCCTATCACGCTCGTGACAGGAGGCGTGACAAGCACGGGTCAAAGCGGGAAGGTATCCGAGGCTGACCGCTTCGGATTCGGGTGTCACGCCTCAGAGTCACGCCCGTGACTCTGAGTGACACGCCCGTGAGGTCGGGCGTGTAGGGGAATCCAAAGAGCAGCCGATGCGAAGGCATCAGATTCTTCAGTCACGCCCTAGAGTCACGCCCGTGACTCTGGGCGTGTCAATCAAAACTGACTCGTTGAGAAGGAATCCGATGCGTGACTGGTAAATGCCTCGGATACCCGCGACACGGGCTCGACACGCCCGTGACAATAAATGACATGCCCGTGTCATATCCGAATGACGGGCGGGAAAACCGGGGGAGGAGGAATCTCCCGCAGTCTTGGCAAAACACGCCCGGGACACGCCCGTGACCAATGGGTCACGGGTGTGACAGACGCGTGTACGAGAATTTTTTTTTTTTTTTTTTTTTATAAATAATTTTTTGATTTTTGATTTTATTTTTGTTTTTTTTTTGTTTTTATTTTTTATATCATCATTATGTTAAAGAGCCAAATAAAAATTAATTAAAATTTACCGACTTGAAGAAATACGAAGATTCGACGTTCGTCTCCACCCGATCGTCATGCTGCAATGTCCTTCAAGCCTGTAAAAATAAACTTAAAAAGAAAATAATAAAATAATAAAAAGAAAAGATAACTGTGGGGTGCCTCCCACGAGCGCTTTGTTTATGGTCGGTGAGCTCGACCATAGTGGCGCGCGCTTATTATGGGTTTGACAACATTATGTTGTCTAATTTTTCGTTAATATTATCACCGGCAAAAAATAATTTTAGCCGCTGCCCATTCACTTTAAAGTTGGCTTTTTCCTGGTGTGAAATAAGAACCGTCCCGTAAGGCCAAACCTCCTTTACGACAAAGGGGCCGGACCAACGGGACTTAAGTTTACCCGGAAATAAGCGTAAGCGCGAGTTATATAAAAGGACTTGGTCTCCCGGTTTAAAGTCCTTTGGGTGCTTAATTTTCTTATCATGATAAAATTTGGTGCGCTCTTTATAGAGTTTATTACTCTCATAAGCGAGGGAGCGCCACTCATCGAGCTCGTTAAGTTGGAATTTACGGAGCTCGGATGACAAATTTTCTTCAAGATTGAAAAATTTAAGTGCCCAAAAGGCACGATGTTCAAGCTCAACCGGTAAGTGGCATGCTTTCTCATAGACCAATCGATACGGCGTACAACCGATAGCGGTCTTGTATGCGGTCCGATAAGCCCATAGAGTATCATCAAGCTTGACCGACCAATCTTTTCTATTAGTAGAAACCGTTTTTTCTAGTGTACGTTTAATTTCTCGGTTAACTACTTCTACCTGACCACTAGTTTGAGGGTGATAGGGGGTGGATAGCCTATGTGTAACGCCGTATTTAGATAATACTTTAGCAAATTGTGCGTTACAAAAGTGGGTGCCCCTATCACTAACTATCGCCCGCGGTGTTCCAAATCGTGAAAATAGTTGTTTAAGAAATCGGGTCACGACTCGGGCGTCATTGGTGGGGATAGCTTGCGCTTTCGCCCACTGTGACACATAGTCAACCGCTACCAGAATAAATTTATTTCCAAAGGAAGTTGGTAGCGGGCCGACAAAGTCGATTCCCCATAAATCAAAACTTCAATTTCTAAAAAAAAATTTAAGGGCATTTCATCTCGGCAGGAAATATTACCTGAGCGTTGGCATTGTTCACAACGACTTATATGTGCGTGAGCGTCCTTGAAGATGCTCGGCAAATAGAAGCCTGCTTCAAGTACTTTCCGAGCCGTCCGATTAGCTTTATAATGCCCACCGGCGGGTCCCTCGTGACAATGTTTTAAAATTTCTGCGCCCTCCTCATGAGAAACACACCTCCGCACTACTTGGTCCGCGCAAACTCGAAAGAGAAATGGATCCTCCCAATAATAATTTTTCAAACCAGAAAAGAATTTCTTTTTTTCTTGATAAGAAAAACCATTCGGGAGGAATCTTGCAACAAGAAAGTTTGCAAAATCGGCGAACCAAGGAGTGGGGAGAGTGATTACCTTATGCATAGCGAGGAGGCGCTCCTCAGGAAATGTATCATCGATGTCCTCCTCTTTGAGCTCCTCAGAATTGGGGTTCTCCAACCAAGAAAGATGATACGCCGCAAGATTTTTCGCTCCTCTTTTATCCCGAATCTCCAAGTCAAATTCTTGGAGAAGCAATACCCACCTAATCAATCGAGGCTTTGCATCTGTTTTGGTTAGTAGATAACGCAAGGCTGAATGATCGGTAAAACAATAACTTTGGATAAAGTAAGGTAAGAACGAAATTTATCAAAGGCAAAAATTACGGCAAGAAGTTCTTTTTCGGTGGTTGTATAATTATCTTGTACGGTGGTTAGTGTTTTGCTCGCATAATATATCGGATGAAAATTTTTATTGATGCGTTGTCCTAAGACCGCACCAACGACAAAACTACTAGCATCGCACATAATTTCAAAAGGAAGTTCCCAATTGGGGGCTATCACGATTGGTGCGTTTATCAATTTTTCTTTAATAAGACAAAAAGCGCGCAAACAATCTTCATCAAAAATAAAAGGCGCATCTTTTTCTAATAAGTGTGTAAGGGGCTTAGTGATTTTAGAAAAATCTTTAATAAACCGGCGATAGAAACCGGCATGCCCCAAAAAACTATGAATGGCCTTAACATTTGAGGGTGGAGGTAATTTTTCTATAATTTCAATTTTTGCTTTATCTACCTCTATACCGTTGCTAGAAATTTTATGGCCTAAGACCAAACCTTCCTGCACCATAAAATGGCACTCTTCCCAGTTCAAGACTAGGATCGTGTCCTCACATCTTTGGAGTACACGGGAAAGATTTGCTAAACATAAATCAAAAGAATCTCCAAAGACGGAGAAATCGTCCATGAAGACCTCCATGATATCCTCCACTAGTTCATCAAAGATCGCGAGCATACACCTTTGGAAGGTTGCCGGCGCATTGCATAATCCACAAGGCATCCTTCGATAGGCGAAGGTGCCAAACGGACAAGTGAAGGTTGTTTTCTCTTGGTCTTCGGGCGCGATTGGGATTTGGAAATATCCCGAGAGACCGTCAAGAAATCAATAAAACGAGTGCCCGGATAACCGTTCAAGGATTTGGTCAATGAACGGCAAAGGAAAATGATCCTTTCGGGTTGCTTCATTTAATCTACGGTAGTCGATGCAAACCCGCCATCCGGTAACGGTTCGAGTAGGAATTAATTCATTTTTATCATTAGGAACTACCGTTAAGCCTCCTTTCTTAGGCACCACTTGGACCGGACTCACCCAAGAGCTATCCGAAATTGGATAGATGATGCCCGTATCTAAAAGTTTAATTACCTCGGCCTTGACTACCTCCTTCATGTTAGGATTTAGCCGACGTTGAGGTTGAATAGTTTTATGTGCGTGTTCTTCTAATAAAATTTTATGGGTGCAAAAGGAGGGATTAATTCCCCTCAAATCTGTGATTTTCCACGCAATTGCGCGGCGATGACGTTTTAAAATATTTGATAATTTAATTTTTTTTCATCATCGGTCAAGTAGGCCGACAAAATTACGGGAAGTTTAGAATCCTCCGCTAAAAATAAATATTCTAAATATTCAGGCAATTGTTTGAGTTCAAGTATGGGAGGTTCATCATAAGATGTTTTCAAATGATCACTATTAATTTCCAAAATTTCAAAAGTAGGTGTGTGAATGATCGAATCCTTATCACTATTTTCATAAGTAATTAAATCTAAATTTTCAAAATATGCGTTATGATCAATAGACGATTAAGAATGTTCAGAAAAAGGAATGAAGTCTTCTTCGGGGGAAGCCTCTAAATAGTAACATGAGTCGTCATTGGAGAGCGAATTTTTCATAGACGTGTCAATAGTAAAGGTAACTTCTTCATCTCCGACTCTAAGGAGAAGTTTACCGTTACTAACGTCTATAACTGTGCGCGAGGTGGCAAGAAATGGGCGACCGAGAATGAGTGGTACCTCGGTGTCCTCTTCGATGTCAGAGATGACAAAATCTACCGGAAAGATAAATTTGTCAACTTTGACATGCACATCCTCAATAATACCCATTAGATATCTTATAGACCGATCCGCCAATTGAATGCTCATTCTTGTGGGTTTAGGTTCTCCGAAACCCAATTTCATAACTAAAGAATAAGGCATTAAATTTATTGAGGCACCTAAATCGGCTAACACACGTTTTACCAATAAATCGCCAAATGAACAAGGTATAGAGAGACTACCCGGATTAGGTAATTTCTTAGGCAATTTATTAAGTAAAACCGCCGAGCACTCCGTGTTCAATTGAACCGTGCAGATATCCTCAAGTGTCTTTTTATTTGATAAAAGATCTTTGAGGTACTTAGCATATTTCGGCGTTTGTTCTATCACTTCGCATAACGGTAAATTTATTTGGATTTGTTTAAACATATCTAAAAATTTACCGTGATGCTCATCTATCCGGTCTTTTTGCATTCTAGACGGATAGGGAAGAGGCGGTTGATAAGATTTTTGTTTAATATTACTAGAAGGCTTAATCGGAGGAGAAGATGAAGAAATTGTTACCTTCATATCAACCGGAATTGGAGAAGTTTCAACCGGAATTGTAGAAGTGGTTACCTCCTTCCCGCTCCGTAAAGTGATGGCTTTGGCTTGCTCCCTTGGGTTGGGCTCCGTATTGCCCGGTAGCGCTCCTTGTTGTCGATCAGAGAGCATCTTTGCAATTTGCCCAATTTGAGTCTCCAAATTACGAAGAGATCCGGTGAGATTCCAGATATTGGCATCATTTGTACTCGTATATTTGGCGAACAACTCCTCGAGATTGGGAGCTTTTGGAGCTTGTGGTGGAAAATATCCTGGTGGGATTATGTTTGGTGGGCGAGCCGCACTCCCTGGATTACTCCAAGAGAAGTTGGGGTGATTTCTTATACCCGGGTGATAGGTATTACCAAAATTATGACCCGGATTATAAGGTGGCCGATTCGGATTACCCATGTAATCCACATGCTCGACAATAGTAGAAGGCTCCCAAAATTGGGGCTCACCGGAAGGCGTAGACGAGGAAGCAGTCATCTCGTTCATCTATTTTTGCATCTTCTCCATCTGGAGAGATAAATTAGAAATCGTATCTATTTCATACATCCCGGCCAATTTAGGCGGACGAGACCGAGGTGTACTCCATTGATACGTATTCATGGACATTCCCCCTATAAGCTCTTGGGCGGCCGCCGGTGTTTTGTTATTTAATGTTCCACCGGCGGCTGCATCGATATGTTGCCTCGTTTGAGAGTTAAGGCCATTATAAAAGGTTTGCACTTGCAACCAATCGGGGATTGCATGATGCGGACAACGGCGAAGTAATTCCTTAAATCGCTCCCAAGTGTCATATAATGTTTCCGTATCAACTCGGGAGAAATAAGTAATATCATTGCGCAATTTGGCCGTCTTAGCGGGTGGAAAATATTTCGTGAGAAATTTTTCCGTCATCTCGGCCCATGTAGTGATTGAGCCTCTTGGTAGAGTACCCAACCACTGCTTTGCTTTGGTGCGCAATGTAAAAGGAAAAAGCCTTAGTCGGATGGCATCATCTGAAACCCCGTTGATTTTAAAAGTATCGCATATTTCTAAAAAGTTAGAAATATGCGCATTTGAGTCCTCATCTTGAAGCCCATCAAATTGTACAGATTGCTATACCATTTGAATGATGCTTGGCTTCAATTCAAAATTATTGTTCGCAATAGCGGGTCGAACAATACTTGATTGCTGCTCATCCAAATTTGGCCAGGCATAATAGGACATAGTCCGTTCTTCGGCCATATTTGGATTTTGATTACCCAAATTAAAGGAAAATTGAAAAGAAGGAGGAGATGAAGAAGAAGAAGAAGACGATGTAGATGAAGAAGAAGAAAAAGTGTTACCTACGGATTCCTCAACCAAATCTGGAGAATTGAGGTCACGGAGTCTTAGGCATCGCCGTAAGCTTTTCTCGATCTCCGGATCCAAATCAAATAGATTTGACGGATTCTCTCGGGTCATACACAAAAACAAAACAAAAAGGTAAAAGTTTTAAGATTTAAAAATTTATAAAATAAAATTTCCCGGACTTCCCAAGGGCTACCCAGTGACGGGTTCGCAAGGTACTAGGCGGTATTACGGGATGAAAACTCGGCACGGCCCTTTCGCAAGAAATTTTAAATATAAAAAATTAAAGATAAAACTTTTGAAAGAAAAAGTTCGTTTTTTTTTTGAAATAAATAAAAAAAAAATAAAAAGATAAAACTAATAGATCCTTGCTTTCAAAATATCAACAAAGAAAAGTCCCCAGCAATGGCGCCAAAAACATGATGGAGATTTTCTAAAAGTTAAATTACATCCAAACTACAATCTCGATTAAGCAAGCGTACCTATCAAAATACAGTATAGGAAGTGTCGTATTGCGATTCGGGGCATGTTGAGTACTTGTACTCACAAGGAAGAGCTATTATTTTATCGAACAGAAAAGTTGGTTTGATTATACTAGTTAATAAAACTAAAGTTGATGCTAAAGAGAAATTCAAATATGAGGAAACTAGCACTTGATCTAGAATCCCCTTGGACTAAAATAAATCTTCTTGAAAAATAATGAAATGCGAGTTCTTAATTATACTCACTCGACCGTGGAGGTTCCTTAAGTATAGAAGCGTCTCTCTCAAGCTCATGCTTCTAACTAACCTTAGGTTGATCGATTAAGACCTCTCGGCCAGTCGAAACCCCTAAGCTTGCTTTATGCGGTGAACCCCACTATTGGATTTGACTCCAATACGGAAGATTTACGTCGTCCTCTCTCGAGGAGTGCATTCAACTCCTTTAAACTTTGAGTGATCTCCTCGTATCGGCAACCTCTCGGTCATTTAGGATACGGATCAAAGATCGAAACCCATATCCGCGTAATATGAATTTGATGAAATAAAAATCAAAGATAAATCGTAGCGAGTAAATTTAAGAACAAGACATTTGATAAAAGAAATAGAAGATTTTATTTCATTCCAAGGTTCATCATGATCAAGTGCTAAAAGAAAATTAGCTACTGATCATGTTTAGGGAATTACAAAATAGAGTAGAGAGAGACATGATGAAAATAAGAGCAAGTAAAATTGAAAGTAATAACAATAGAAATTTATACTAGTAATGAGCAAAAACAGCAAAAGAAACAGAAAATTACAAGACTCCAACTCCCAAAATTCGACCCTGAGCATCTGAAGCTGTCTGGAATTTATAGGAAAAATTTCTGTTTGGTCACACCCTAGGTCACGCCCGTGACATAGGGCGTGTCAGGCTCGGAACCGTCGTCTTGAAAGCCCGGGAACGTTGGAGGAGAAACCGCCAAAATTGGTTAACTGACGGGTCACGCCCCTAGGTCACGCCCGTGACCTAGGGCGTGTCACGGCTGTTTCTGGAAAATGGCGGGAAACTGAAAATGGCGGGAGTAAAACTGGTCTTCAAGGAGGTGTCACGCCCCCAAGTCATGCCCGTGACTTGGGGCGTGTCTTGCTGTAACGGAAATCTGGCGGCAACGGTATGAACGGAGCGTTAATGTCTGGAAACATCCTTGACACGCCCTGGGTCACGCCCGTGACCCAGGCGTGTAATTTTAATCCGACGTGGCAGCGGTCAACGGTCTCTTTCTGGCTGTCACGCCCCGTGTAAATGGTACACGGGCGTGTCATATTTTGACACGGGCGTGACCTAGTCGGTCGACGAACGTTGGGCGTGGGTCGACGAGATTCAGCAGAAGTCTCGATTATCCCTTGTTACCCCCCTGTGTCACGCCTAGGTAGGGCGTATCACAGGGCGTGTTTAGGCAGAAAACAGGAAAATTCTTGTTTTGCTCCAAATAACCTGTAGATCAGCCCTGCAAGATTGAAAATGATTTTATTAGAACAAATAGATATAAATTATAGAAACAAGTTGAAATAATCTTAATATTATAAAATTAATATAAAATATCTAACTATTAATATAAAATAGTAAATAATAAGATAGAAATAATTAGAGTTATCAGCGAGCCGAGTTCGGATTTGCGAAGACAAGGCTGCTGCGAGAACGTTCATCAGTTTACTTTTCTCCCCATGGCTCTGAAGCGTCTTCCAAGGGTAACGATTTCCTTATTGGACAAGTGAATTCCTTCTTTCCTGCATTTGCAAAGGAATCCTCCTCCAAAAAGATGGATGGCTGTGTGAAGCCCATCTGGACATGTTGGTCTTGATTGTAAATGCTTGTTTGCACATCGGAGAAGACTCCATGTTTATTACTTGTGTGCATGAAATCTGTGGTGGATGCCTGTGGCTTGGTGCCACAGGACGTACTGGAGGAAGTCCAGGAAATGATGAGAGTTGGGTTCAACTCTTGTGACCGTGAGTGCCATGTGGTATGAAGTTAAGCCATTTTGCTGCAACTAGGGGAAATGCCTTTGGGGGCGAACGACCAAGGTAAAACTTTACCCACGTCAGTCCAGTCTCGAGTCTGATGATTTTGAGCAACGGGAAAGGTGGATCCGTACCCGCATAATGGTTGTCTAACCTTGGGTGCTTAAGGACCTGTTAGGATCACATAGAGAGTCGATGTCTTGCGTTCTTATCAGACAAAGAATGCTCAAGTTTGACCGTCATGTCTGGGACCTCTGAACGGTGGTGGGATCTGGTGTTTCCGGTACACCAGAATGTGCCCTTAGTGCACGGAATGTCGGGCCCTTCGTGCTGGCATTTGTGATATGTATTGCCTTGGTAGATGAATATATATGTATGTGATGTAAAATGCTATGCAGAGAAGGAATTCCGCTGCCCCATGCCAGGTGCAGGGTCGTTATAATTGTTCAGCTGAATGCTGACCGTTGCCCAGTTTGCCACCGGTTGGTCGATTAGTTCTTGCATGTACAGGTGGTGCTGGTCCAAATAGTACTTAGCGGGCTGAAGCCTAAGCTGCGTCGCTGCCCTCGAAGGCCTTGTTTTGCTTATTCTTGTTCATGTGTGGCCGGCCTGCGTGCCGATTTTTGTAAACCACACCTTATGTTAAGAGAAACTTATAAAAGCAATAAGGTTGTGTACCTTATGTATTTGGTTGTGTTGGGTATTGAATCCTCAATATACCTGATTTGAAGAAGCCCCTGAACTAGCTAAGGTGAATTGACAATATATTTGATCATTTGTATTCAAGTTGTGCTTGCAGTTACTCCATGCTAAGTACACACCAATGTCAGGGTGCAGTAGGTCAATATACACGGGTCTGCGCAACGTAATCCCTCGTTGAGCAGATCAATGTGTTGGCTTACGTGTACTCTCTCTATTGGAGTATACTTACTTTCAAGTACAGGACAGTGATAGATCAAGAGCAGGCAAGGAGCAAAAATGGGTGAAAGACCAGCTCACGGGAAGATAGACGAAAATTCGTATAACTAGTCGATTATCGCCGAATGCTTCTGGCTGTCTCAGCACCGTCTAGAATTCTGCTAAGGCGGAATCGGCAGTGATTCTCGCCGATTTGTCGAGAATGAATTGTGATTCTCACCGATTCTCCCTAGACGGCTTGCTTTTTCAGCTAGACTCTTCTATGTAGAATTCGATGGGAATCAATAGTTATCCCCGACGAATCGTCGATAATCACCAATGATTCCCGCCGAATTTGCCTTAGGCGATTTTCGTTGGCGCGCTGGACCGGACCAAATGTACAGGCGCTGTTTTGAACCGGATTTAGGGCTAGTTTTGGTGGGGCCCACAACGGTCATAAAGGATGACCTACAGTATATATATTCGTGTATTTTGAACAGTAAAGACAATCCAACCATACGAAAAGAAAGGGCCGCCGGATTTGACCTAGCAGATCGCGTATTCTCTTCTGCCTCCGTCTCCGCGCATCAAGTTGTCTCCACCGCCGATTGTGCATTCTTCCTGATCTCCCGGCGATAGAATCTTAGCCAAGCAACGCGTCTCACGTGTCTATCTTGAGATCCTTTGTCTCTTGATTTGTTGAACGGGAACACCTTCCCCTTCCGAATTGATTGAGATGATCGATCCAAGTAAGACCGTTGGTAGACCTTGCTAGCTTTGCTACGAAGGTTGGATCTCGAAAGAATCGCTGCTGAAATTTGTGTCGCCGCCGATCTTGAAAGAACCGTCGTCGTAATCTTTGCCGCCGCCGATCTCGTGGAGATACTTTCCAAGTGAGAGCTAAGGTCTTTGACTCTTCGTCTTCTTCAAGAACACATCATCGAACGAAGAGGGACACCTAGCACTCCAAAAGTAGTTTGTATTTTATACATTCCATTTTTTACTTTGTTGTAAAGGAACGTTGGTTCCTCATTGTAAGGGTTGGGTGCAACCCGTGGTGGAGGAGTGGTGACTCCTTCGAGTGGAAGGGTTCCTTCCATTAGTGTGAGGATTGGATTTCAATCCTGTTGGTGAAGTGACCGAGTCGTCCCTTTTTGGGAGATAGGTCGAAGGGGGAAAGTGGACGTACCCAAATTGGGGAACAACTATAACTGCCTGTGTCTTTCTGTGCTTTGTTTGTTGTCTTTTATTGTGCAAGTAAAATTTTAATTCCGCAAAAAGAATGGACATCACCTATTCCCACCCCAGGTGAAGATAGTTGACACTAGTGTGACTTTCAAGTGGTATCAGAGGGAGGTTGCTCATCAAAAAGGTTAACAGCTTGAGCAAGTTCCTACCACTAGTGTCAAGAAGAAGGAAAATATCTACTATGGACGGACTCAAGTACTCAGGCAAGATCCCAATGTGCACCAGGCTAAACTTTCCTATCTGGAAGGAAAGGATTAGATTTTACATGGAAGCAGTCGACCCCCGACTCTTCATGATCGTGGAAGAGGGACCTTATATTCCCACTATGGCCTCCACCATTGATCCTACCAAAATGGTGCCAAAGAAGTTTTCTGAAATGGACAAGGACGAGATGGTGTTGATCGGACTTGACAAGAAGGCGCCGAACATTCTAATCAGTGCAGTTGATGACTCCATGATGTAGAACTTCTGCAACTGCAGGACAGCCAAGGAAATCTGGCACTGACTGATTATTCTAATGGAGGGCACTGATGAAGTTAGGGATGATCGGAGATCCCTCTTGAACCAGAAATATGAGGCCTTCAGGAAATGGCCTAAGGAAGAGATCGGAGTTACCTTCGATAATTTCCTCAAGATAGTCAATGCCCTCAAGGGATATGGAAGAGTGTTCACTGATGGTGAACTTAATGATAAATTCCTTAGGTCCCTTACTAAAGAATGGGACACGAAGATCTGCTCCATCCGAGAGTTTGGCAGATTAGCAGAAACTGAACCTCAAATACTATTTGGGAAGCTTATGTCCTATGAGCTTCAGCTGAACACGAGGAAAGCAGAAGAAGAAGCCGAGAAAGCCGCAGCAAAAGAAAAGATTGTGGCCCGAAAAGCCATTCAATCCAGGAAAGGCAAGGGTGTTGCATCATCCCATTCGTGGAAAAAGAATGAGGAGGAAGACTCTGAGCCATGCTCCTCCGGCTTAGAGCTGTCTGAAGAAGACTTCTCCCTCATCACTCGGGAGTTCAAGAAGTTCCTCAAGTTGAGGAATCAAACAAAGAGAGACGGCTCATCCTCCAAACATCAGAAGAAGAATTATTCTTCTGATAGGTATGAATCCAAACAGAACAAACATCGCTCTAACGACATCATTTATTTTGGGTGCAATAAGTCAGGACACGTCGTGGCTGACTGCCACCAAGGCAATAGAGATAAGGGGAAGGGAGAGGAACATAAGTCCTCTAGAGATAAGAAGAAAGATAGGAGCTACCTCGCCAAAAAGCCAAAGACATTAGGTGAGTCTGATTCCTCAGACTCCAGTGATGATGAGGAAGCCTACTTCGGGCTAGTGGGTCGCTCTGACTCTGAAGGAGAATGCCCCCCATTCACTGGGAAGGTATAAGCTCGTACCCCCCCCCCCCCCTCTCTGACTCTGACTATGAGTCTCCTGATGATGATATCGAGGACAGCTCATCTGCCCGAGAAGCTGAGCTCCTCGAAAAGTATGAGCTTCTGCTCAACACCTTCGAGGAATGCCGCAAGAGATTGAGGGCTCAGAAAAAGAAAGTCAAATTCCTTAAGGTCGAGGGTGTCTCCCTAAGGGAAGAGATCACTAGCTTGATTTCTCTCCGACAGGAGCACCTGGACCCGATCTCTAAGCACTCTGAGTCTCTAAGTCTCCTTGACCTTAAACAGGAAGAAATCAATAAGTTGGAAAAATAACTTGCGGCAGAAATGAAGATTGTCCAAAGCTTCTCTATGCCAAAGACTGTTCTTCCACTGGTTGATACCTTCTCTGCTCAGGCTAAGGGGGCTGGCTTGGGGCATGTGGGTGTGCCTGGTAAATCATCCAGGAGAAACAAAAAGCAGAGGAAAATAAGGCTGCTAAGAAGGCCTCGGCAGCAGAAAAGGGAAAGGCCCCACTCAACCCTATTGTATTCAGGAAGCTTGGCTTTCCCTGCAATGAACAGGACTTTGAGTCAACTGACACGCCCATGTCACATGAAGTTGACTGACATGCCCGTGTCACATGACCGACACGCCCGTGTCACGCCCTCGACGATCGCCGACCACAGGTTGCCAGCTCGACGATCGGCGATCATTAAACCGAGCTCGACACGCCCCCAGACACGCCCGTGTCAAAGTGTGACACGGGAGTGATTTAGCCACCTAGCCCGACGTGACGCGCGCGACTTTGCGGCCAGACCGCGCCCAGATTGACCTCCCCGACACGCCCCAGTCACGCCCGGGACTGACACATGTCACGCCCGTGACCTAGGGCGTGACCGCCACATTTTCAGCCGAACTCAACTTTCCAGTCAAATCACCCGATCAACTCATGTACAGTAGTGACACGCCCCCCTGTCACGCCCTAGTCACGGGCGTGACCAACCCGAATTTTTCCTATAAATAAGAGTTTTCTGTAATGCCCAAGGGTTCACCTTTTTAAGCCAAATTTAGTGTCTTTTGTGGGCTGCCCTTGGTGCACTTTCACCTTCATGTAAGGAGACTTTCTCTCTCTTCCTTCTTATGTTTGTTTTAGCTTTTCCTTTGCTTTGTAATAGTTTGTAATAGCTTTTTAATCATAAATAAAATGTTGTTTTTTCTCTTTCTACCTGAAATGAAAATGAAATTTGGTTGGCTCACTATCTTTATCCTTTTTATCCTTAGTTCATCTTTGTTTTTCCTCTTTAAGAAAGTGTGTGTGTGTGTATGAGTATAACTTGTCTTAATTTTTCATGCAATATGTTGTAATGTTAGGCTTTATTTTAGGCCTTTATCAAAAAATTCGAGCCGTTATAATGGCAAATTTTAGTTTAAGTCATTTTTTTTAAAGAATCAAAGTTGTATTGAAAACTTTCTAAAGGGTTATATTTTCATTCCTATGAAGTTGTAAAAGTGGTTTTAATGTGTTTTTGTTTTTTTACTTAGATTTGCTTTAGGATTGTAAAACCAGTTTTGGTCCTTTAATTTTTCTTTTCGCTTTTTAATCATTTCTACGAATCCTATAGATGAAAATGTAAACGTTTTAATTTTTCAACAACTTTGATTTCAACTTTGTTTTCAATTTCAAGTATTCAAACAATTTTTATTTCATCTTTTTATTTGTTTTTGGCAAGTTCTAAGGGTAGAAAAGTTGTAGTTTTAATTTTTAGATAACTTTTGTTTTCATGTTATTCTTATGTGTGTGTGAGTGTAAGAGAATAACTTTTCATGCTTTCTTTTATGCTTTCTTCAATTATGAAGTGTGTGTGAGTGTTTGAGGATAACTTTTAATTCTTTGTTTAATGCTTTATTCAATTATGTAGAGTGTGTGCATGTGAGCATTTATTTCCGCCTACTCGTTAAGAGTTAAACGGCGCTCTGCTTTAATTTACCGCCCACTCATTTGAGTGGGACTTGTAATTTTCATTTTTTGTAACTTAGTTTCTTTTTATTTATGCATTTATTTCCGCCTACTCGTTAAGAGTTTAATGGCGCATTGCTTTAATTTACCGCCTACTCAGTTTTGAGTAGGACTTGTACTTGCATTTATTTCCCCCTACTCATTCGAGTAGGGCTTGCTTTATTTACTTTCTTTATGGTTTTGAAGTGTGCGTGAGTGCCTGCCTCAATTAGCTTTCCTTCAATATATCTAAATGTCCTGTTTTTTGTTATGTTTTCTCTTATAATTATTTAGTGCTTAATTTCAAACTCACGTTTCGCTAAAACCATAAAGTTGTCCCCATACCGATGCGTGTCTAATCTCTTCTAGCCTTCGGCATCGAAGAGCTTTGGGACATATAAAATGATTTGAAATAATTAAAAAACTTTATTTTTATTTTAATTTAAGGACTTAAGGTTTGCCCCGGGTTAACGACGCATAGGACCACATAATCGATGTGTGGGCTCTATTTCTGTTATCCATACGCGACGCCGAGAGGCTGTACGTAGGACCGATCCCCCTTGGGTAAAGAGAACTGCGTACGCCCCCTCGAAAGAGGAGAAGCGTAGTTTTGCCGGATTGGGTTCCCCACCCAATAGCGGGGTTCTTAGCGTAAAGCGGGCATTAAGAGGAATCCTTCGTCGGTCTAACGATCGGCCGAATAGTCTTAATGTTTAGGTGAGCAATAGTCCTAGAGATAAGTGCGCTCATATTTTTGGAACCCCCACAGCCAAGTGCCTTTTATTAATTTAAAAATAAAGTTTAATAATTGTTGAGAATTATTTTAGTCTTAATCCGATTCGATGCCGAGCGTTAACCCGTCATCGAACTAACTTTGCAAAATTCAGCTCTCTTTCTTTCCGTTTTAATTAAACTAAAAAATCGCACCTTACTGATAGTAAGATAATAGTGTTCCTGGAAGAGTAGATATAATCAACGCGTCCCCGAGAATAATACGACCTCGGTATTTTCCCGAATACCGAGTACTACTTGCGATAGGTGCACTTGCCTCCTATCGTTAGAAAACTTGATCATCTAACTCGGCACGCGGAATCTGACCATTTAGAACCAACCACAGTCGGTCTCTGTTCCGCGACCATCAAGTTTTTGGCGCCGTTGCCGGGGAGCACGGTTGTTATATTGAATCCGGGACTCTATTAATTTTACTTTATTTTCAAATAAAAAAATTTTATATAAAAAAATTTTTTCCCCCTTTCGTTTTTTTTAGGGTGTATGACCCGTGGACAACCTTCGAGTTCTTAAAATCTTGAGTTCGACCCCGAGATAGACCGCTCTCTTGCCCGTATCCGATCTCTCCGTCGAATTCCCTTTTTAGACCCCGCAGAATCCACCGGAGAACCCTCTTTCTCTTCTATGGCCGACCCAAATAATGCCCAAGCGGCCGAGCGTATGATGTCTTACTATGCTCGACCCAACTTGGATGATACGGGGTCGAGTATTGTTCGGCCTGCTGTGGCAAACAATAATTTTGAAATTAAGTCAAGTGTTATACAAATGATCCAAAATGCCGCGCAGTTCGACGGACAGCCGGATGAGGACCCGAACAATCACTTGTCTAATTTTTTGGAAATTTGCGATACTTTTAAGATTAATGGTGTCACTGATGACGCCATTCATTTGCGCTTTTTTCCCTTCTCCCGTAAGTCCAAAGCCAAGGACTGGCTGGTCTCCCTCCCGCGGGGATCCATCACGACCTGGGTGGAGTTGGCGGAAAAATTCCTTACTAAATATTTTCCGCCCGCAAAAACTGCAAGATTGCGGGCGCACATTTCCTCTTTTGTGCAAATCAACTCCGAGTCTCTTTATGAGACTTGGGAGCGTTTTAAGGAATTTCTCCGCCGGTGCCCGCACCACGTGCTGCCAACGTTGTTGTAGGTACAAATATTTTATAATGGACTGAATAGTCAGACGCGTCAAATGATTCATGCGGCTGTCGGGGGCACTCTGAATAATAAGACCCCCGAGGCCGCCCAGGCCCTTTTCGAAGAGATGGCTATGAATGCCTATCAATGGAATGTCCCGCGGGCGCGCCATAAGCAGGCGGGACTTTATGAAGTGGATGCCACTGCTCAGCTAGCCCTTCAAGTCGAAAGGCTAACTAAGCGGGTGGCGGAGATGTCTGTTGCCTCCTCCACTCTGCCTTGTTTTCTCCCCCCCCCCACTAACGTCTGCGTAGTCGACGAGTTTGTGGACTACATGGGAAATCCGGTGCGTCCCTCCTTTCAAAACAACCCTTATAGTAGCCACTATAATCCGGGTTGGAGGAACCACCCGAATTTCTCCTAGAGCAACCCGAACAACGCGCAGCGCCTCCCTCCCCCTCCTTTTGCGCCAACATTTCCTCCTCCCCCTCCTATGAAGCCATCCCCGGTGGAGGAAAATTTCAATCGTTATGTCGCGTCCAACGAGTCCAATATCTGGAACATCACCGAATCGCTAAAAAATTTAGAAATCCAGGTTGGACAGTTGGCGCGACTTATGTCGGAACGCGCTCTGGGGGCACTGCCAGGGAACACAGAGCCCAATACAAGAGAAATTGTCAACGCTATAACCCTCCGTAGCGGTAAGGAGGTGGTCGATCCAAAACGGATCGATCCTCAGGTACATATTTCACCTCCGACCCCTCTTCCCTCTTCTTCGATTACGTAACCCTTACCGATTTTTAACGACAAAACTATTTTAAACAAGGCGTTGCCCTACCGGCATAAGTTAGATAACGAGCGAGTAAACGCGCAATATGAAAAAATTATTTTATTGCTTAAACAAATTCATATTAATGTTCCTTTTTGCAAGGCTATCTCGCAAATGCCAAAATATGCGAAATTTTTAAAAGAACTACTTTCTAATAAATGCAAACTCGAGGATATTTCGCATATATCTCTCAACGCTGTCTGTTCGGCGGCTCTTACTAGTAAATTACCCTCAAAACAAAATGACCCGGGACGGTTTTCCATCCCGTGCCTTTTTGGCAATGTATTAGTAAAATATGCCTTAGCAGACTTAGGCGCGAGCATTAATTTGATGTCGTTCTCGCTCTTCCTGTGATTAGGTTTGGGTACTCCTGCTCCTACCAATATGCGAATCCAACTAGCGGATCGCTCGGTTAGGTTCCCCATCAGGGTTGTTGAGGATGTCCTTGTTCGGGTAGATAAGTTCACCTTCCCGGTGGACTTCATCATCTTGGACATCGAGGAAGACGCCAACGTACCAATAATACTTGGTTACCCTTTCCTCGCGACCTCACGTGCGTTAATCGATGTAAGTAATGGTCAGCTTCTCCTTCGGGTAGGAGAAGACAAAGTTACTTTTTCTATTAACTCCTCAATGAAAGACTCATCGCCGAGCAATGATTTCTTCTACTCTTTAGATTCTTTTTATGAAGATTGTTCTTCTCCAGTTTTCGAGTCCGAGTTTTTAAACGAAAATATTTTTTCGCTCGAAAATTTTTATTGAGATGAGGACGCGTCTACGAATATGCCTTTGGAACCAATATGTTCAAAAGACATTAGCACTAAAACCTCACTAGAAGAACCGCCCACCCTAGATCTCAAACCATTACCCGAATCCCTCAAATACGCCTTTTTGGGGAAAAATGATACACTCCCGGTAATCATTTCTTCGTATTTAAGCGATTCGGAGACCTCCGATTTGGGGATTTAACCCTTCTTTCTGCACTCATAAAATTTTCTTAAACGATAATTGCCGCAAAACCATTCAGTCGCAGCGACGTCTTAACCCAAACATGAAAGACGTCGTGAAAACTGAGATAATTAAATTATTAGATGCGGGGATTATTTATCCCATTTCTGATAGTGCATGGGTTAGTCCCATTCATGTCGTGCCCAAGAAGGGCGGTCTGACCGTAGTGGCGAATGAGTACAACGAGCTCGTCCCAACTCGTACTGTTACGGGTTGGCGTGTGTGCATCGATTATCACAAACTTAATGATGCCACCCGCAAGGACCATTTCCCACTACCGTTCCTTGACCAGATTCTCGAGCGTCTTTCCGGTCATCCATTTTATTGTTTTCTCGACGGTTTATCGGGGTTTTTCCAAATCCCCATTTCCCCCGAAGACCAAGAGAAAACGACTTTTACTTACCCGTTTGGCACCTTCGCCTATCGAAGAATGCCATTTGGCCTCTGCAATGCACCAACTACATTCCAAAGATGTATGCTGGCAATCTTTGGCGAGCTAGTAGAAGATATTATGGAAGTATTTATGGATGACTTTTCTATATTCGGATGCTCATTCCCGGATTGTCTTCGTAATCTCGATCGTGTCCTCCAGCGATGCGAGGACACAAATCTTATTTTAAATTGGGAAACGTGTAACTTTATGGTTCGAGGAGGTTTGGTGCTCGGCCATAAGATTTCGATTAAGGTGATAGAGGTCGATAAGGCCAAAGTAGAAATCATCAAAAAACTTCCTCAACCGTCTAACATAAAATCTATTAGGAGTTTCTTAGGCCACGCGGGCTTTTACAGGCGTTTCATTCAAGATTTTTCAAAAATAACAAAGCCGCTTACTCACATCTTGGAAAAGGAATCACCTTTTATCTTTAGTAGCGATTGCGAGTCTGCTTTTAATTTTATAAAACTAAGACTTATCAATTCTCCAATTCTAGTGGCCCCTAATTGGTCCCTTCCGTTCGAAATCAGGTGCGACGCTAGTCATATTTCCTTAGGCGCCGTTCTTGGCCAACGCGTAGAAAAACATTTTCATCCTATTTATTACGCTAGCAAGACGCTCACTTCCGCACAAGTGAATTACACGATGACGGAAAAGGAACTCTTAGCCATCGTTTTCGCTTTCGATAAGTTTCGCTCGTACCTTACGCTATCTAAAGTTATCGTTTTTATCGATCACTCCGCCCTTAAGTATTTACTAGCCAAAACCGACGCGAAGCCCCGTCTTCTTCGATGGATTCTCCTCCTACAAGAGTTTGACTTGGAGATCCGAGATAAGAAGGGCGCGGAGAATCTAGCGGCAGACCACCTCTCCCGTTTAGAAAATCCGGGTGCGGAAGCGCTCGTCGAATCTTAAATAAATGACAGATTCCCCGAGGAACGCCTTCTCGTCATTCGTTCGTCTTCGTCATCTTCGCCTTGGTTCACAGATTTTGCGAACTACTTAGTTGCGTGGGTACTTCCAAAAGATTTTTCAAGTCATCAAAAGAAGAAATTCTTTTCCGACTTGAAAAATTTCTTTTGGGATGACCCATTTCTTTTCCGTATCTGTGCGGACCAAGCGGTTCGAAGATGCGTCGCGGGAGTGGAGTGCACACAAATATTGAGGCACTGCCACGAGGGTCCAGCCGGGGGGCACTATCAAGCCAACCGGACCGCTAGGAAGGCGCTAGAGGCGGGCTACTTTTGGCCCACTCTCTTCAAAGACGCGCACAATTTTGTGCGCACATGCGATAGCTGTCAGCGGTCGGGTAACATCTCACGTCGAGACGAGATGCCCCAAAACATGTTTTTAGAATGCGAAGTTTTCGATTTATGGGGCTTAGATTTTGTAGGCCCCCTACCTCCTTCTTATAAAAATATGTATATTTTAGTGGCGGTCGACTACGTATCAAGGTGGGCGGAAGCGCAAGCTCTCCCCACCAACGATGCGCGAGTCGTCGTTACATTTCTAAAAAAATTATTTTCTCGCTTCAGAACGCCTCGCGCTATTGTTAGTGATAGGGGAACACATTTCTGTAATGCTCTAATGGCTAAGACGTTAGCTAAATACGGAGTCACGCACAAGCTTGCCACCCTCTACCACCCGCAAACAAGTGGCCAAGTTGAGGTAGTAAATCGAGAGATTAAGCGAATATTAGAAAAAACTGTTTCACTTAATAGGAAAGATTGGTCCGCTAAGCTCGACGACGCGTTATGGGCATATCGTACGGAGTACAAAACCGCTACCGGTTATACCCCGTTTCGATTAGTCTATGACAAAGCGTGCCATTTACCCGTAGAACTGGAGCACCGCGCACTTTGGTCATTAAAACTCTTAAACCTCGACTCTAACTTAGACGCTCAGAATAGAAAACTGCAACTAAATGAGCTCGATGAATGGCGTGCGAATGCTTACAAGAGCAATAAGTTCTATAAGGAGCGTTCTAAGTTCTATCACGATCGAAAAATTAAAACCACCAAAATTTTTTCTCCGGGTGATCTAGTCCTTCTTTATAATTCTCGTCTAAAACTTTTTCCTGGCAAACTCAAATCCCGTTGGTCCGGTCCCTTCTTAGTTGAAGAAGTTTTTCCATATGGGACCGTACTCGTCTCCCACCCGGAAAAAGGCTCGTTTAAAGTAAACGGTCATCGGTTAAAGTCTTACATAGCGGGCGACCCAGTGATCGACTATAGTGAAACCATATCCCTCCTCGACTTATAACCCCGCCACTATAGTCAAGCTACGCGACTATAAACAAAGCGCTCCTGGGAGGCACCCCATGCTTATCTTTACGCCTTTATTTATCATGTTTTCTATTTTTCTAGTACCTACAGGGTTTCTAACAGGCTTCTTCGAGCGCGGATCAGGGACGTTTTCTGCCCCCCTCTTTTTCCTTTTTCTATACATATACCTGTTGTATTGTTCCTCATGCTTAGCATAAAACATTGGGGACAATGTTGAATCTAAGTATGGGGGTGTTTTCGTATTTTCGTACTTTCTTTTTCACTTACAAAAACAAAACAAAAAAAAATTTCAAACAAAACAAAAAAATTTAAAAAACAAAACTTCAAAAAAACAAAAATTATATATATATAACACAAAAATTTAAAAAATAAAAAATTTTTAATTTTGAAGTTTCATTTTTGAAACTTTGACTTATTTTTAACTCGGTCCGCGAGATCCGGCTCATCGAGCCATCCACATAACGAGTCATCTCACGGCAACCTAGTTTATATTTTTGTAAATATTCTGCTAAATATTTTTTGTAAATAATTTTTATAAGTACTTTTTGTAAATATTCTTTCTCTTTCCCCTCTCCCTTTTTCCCTCTCATCCTTGTAAATATTTTTTATTATTTTTCCAAATTTTTGTAAATAGAATGGAAATTTTATTAAAAATACAAAAAAAAATCTTCACAAAACTTAAAAATAAAAAAAATAAAAAATTTTGTATTCGCAAAACTTAAAAATCAAAAAAAAATTATTTTCGCATTTTTTTTATTTATTTTTATTTTTTCTTTAGTATGTATATATTAAAGATATAAATACAAAAATACAAAAAAAAGAGCATAACTTCAAAAAAAATTCAAAAAAAATTATGTAAGTTATGAAACAAATAAATCAAACATCTCATTCTTAAGTTTCTTGCTATCCAAAAATTTAGTTTTGAGTTTATTTATATGTGAATTTGATCAATTCTTTATTCACTATTCGTTTGTTAATTATAGATTGAAAAATCTAAATAGCCGGGGTTAAGTTTTAAAGAATTTGTTATACTTTGTTAAAAATAGGGAACTCGCTTTAGGCACTACTTCTAATTTTTCATAGATAGGAGCATGTGTACCATGTTAGAAAATAACGACTATAGAATTCAATTATGCTTGCTTTAAGCTTTCTCAAAAATTGGAACGTATAATTTATAAAGGTTGCTCTCAATTATTTTTCAATTAAAAATCTAGTTCTCTTTTCTCCCCTTACTTATCATAACCTTCTTGGTATGATAAAAAAATTTTCTCCTCCCCCCCCCCCAAAAAAAAGATTCTATGTCAATGGAAATAAGATTTTGTTCCGTAAACATAGGCACCCAATAAATGAAAAGATTATACGTTACGGAGTAAGAGGATAAAATTCATTACTCCAACACATATACATTGGGTTATTTTTATTTATGAAGAAGAAAAAAAATTTTGTTAAGGAAAATAAGATTTCGTTTTCTTTAACATCCAAATCAAAAAAATGAAGGTTCGAGAAAAAAATAATAACCTCGCCTCGAAATCCAAGCATCTTCATAAACCAACATCAACCCCTCTTAGCCAATTTCATGACTTTAGAATTAATTCAAAAATCTTTTTGAGAGCATAATTCGTAAATTGCATTATTTCCGGTAAAACTCTTAAAAGCTAAAGTTTGTATAACTCCAAACTATTTTCTGTTAATCTAACCAATACAATTATTGCTTTCTATTTAATTACCTCAAGAAGTCTTTTGGCCAAAACTTTTGCCCTGTATAAATCATCTAAATGATTTTAGGACTTAACTCTTATACCCCGTATATTTTATTTGATCTCTCGTATAATTAATTTAGCGGTAGCAGAACTTAGGGTTTTTTTATTCCTTATAAGTTCACCTCAAACTTTTGCTCTGGAATAGCAAAAGCTTAAGTATGGGGGTATTTGATGAGTTGTAAATATACCTATATTTTCGTATTTTATTTAAGTCAATTTTGTTTATTTTTGTCTTTTTTATTAGTTTTATTCAATAAATTGCTTATTTTTGTACATATTATTTCTAACTTAGCTTTATTTTTATTCCAAAAAAATTCTAGAAAAAGTCAAAAAGTTGACTGACACGCCCGTGTCACATGACCGACACGCCCGTGTCACGCCCTCAACGATCGCCGACCATAGGTTGCCAGCTCGACGATCGGCGATCATCAAACCGAGCTCGACATGCCCCAGACACGCCCGTGTCAAAGTGTGACACGGGAGTGATTTAGCCACCTGGCCCGACGTAACGCGCGCGACTTTGCGGCCGGACTGCGCCCAGATCGACCTCCCCGACACGCCCCAGTCACGCCCGGGACTGACACATGTCACGCCCGTGACCTAGGGCGTGACCGCCACGTTTTCAGCCGAAGTCAACTTTCCAGTCAAATCACCCGATCAACTCATGTACAGTAGCGACACGCCCCCCTATCATGCCCTAGTCACGGGCATGACCAACCCGAAATTTTTCCTATAAATAAGAGTTTTCTGTAATGCCCAAGGGTTCACCTTTTTGAGCCAAATTTAGTGTCTTTTGTTGGCTTCCCTTGGTGCACTTTCACCTTCATGTAAGGAGACTTTCTCTCTCTTCCTTCTTATGTTTGTTTTAGCTTTTCCTTTTTCTTTGTAATAGTTTGTAATAGCTTTTTTATCATAAATAAAATGTTGTTTTTTCTCTTTCTACATGGAATGAAAATGAAATTTGGTTGGCTAACTATCTTTCTCCTTTTTATCCTTAGTTCATCTTTGTTTTTCCTCTTTAAGAAAGTGTGTGTGTGTATATGAGTATAACTTGCCTTAATTTTTCATGCAATATGTTGTAATGTTAGGCTTTATTTTAGGCCTTTATCAAAAAATTCGAGCCGTTATAATGGCAAAATTTAGTTTAAGTCTTTTTTTTAAAGAATCAAAGTTGTATTGAAAACTTTCTAAAGAGTTATATTTTCATTCCTATGAAGTTGTAAAAGTGGTTTTAAGGTGTTTTTGTTTTTTTTTTACTTAGATTTGCTTTAGGATTGTAAAACTAGTTTTGGTCCTTTAATTTTTCTTTTCGCTTTTTAATCATTTCTACGAAATCCTATGGATGAAAATGTAAACGTTTTAATTTTTCAACAACTTTGATTTCAACTTTGTTTTCAATTCCGAGTGTTCAAACAATTTTTATTTCATCTTTTTATTTGTTTTTGGCAAGTCCTAAGGGTAGAAAAGTTGTAGTTTTAATTTTTAGATAACTTTTGTTTTCATGTTATTCTTATGTGTGTGTGTGTAAGAGAATAACTTTTCATGCTTTCTTTTATGCTTTCTTCAATTATGAAGTGTGTGTGAGTGTTTGAGGATAACTTTTAATGCTTTGTTTAATGCTTTATTCAATTATGTAGAGTGTGTGCGTGTGAGCATTTATTTCTGCCTACTCGTTAAGAGTTAAACGGCGCTCTGCTTTAATTTACCGCCCACTCATTTGAGTGGGACTTGTAATTTTCATTTTTTGTAACTTAGTTTCTTTTTTTATGCATTTATTTCCGCCTACTCGTTAAGAGTTTAATGGCGCATTGCTTTAATTTACCGCCTACTCAGTTTTGAGTAGGACTTGTACTTGCATTTATTTCCCCCTACTCATTCGAGTAGGGCTTGCTTTATTTACTTTCTTTATGGTTTTGAAGTGTGCGTGAGTGCCTGCATCAATTCGCTTTCCTTTAATATATCTAAATGTCCTGTTTTTTTATGTTTTCTCTTATAATTATTTAGTGCTTAATTTCAAACTCACGTTTCGCTAAAACCATAAAGCCATCCCCATACCGATGAGTGGCTAATCTCTTCTAGCCTTCGGCATCGAAGAGCATTGGGACATATAAAATTATTTGAAATAATTAAAAAACTTTATTTTTATTTTAATTTAAGGACTTAAGGTTTGCCCCGGGTTAACGACGCATAGGACCACATAATCGATGTGTGGGCTCTATTTCCGTTATCCATACGTGACGCCGAGAGGCTGCACGTATGGACCGATCCCCCTTACGTAAAGAGAATTGCGTGCGCCCCCTCGAAAGAGGAGAAGCGTAGTTTTGTCGGAATGGGTTCCCCACCCAATAGCGGGGTTCTTAGCGTAAAGCGGGCATTAAGAGGAATCCTTCGTCGGTCTAACGATCGGTCGAATAGTCTTAATGTTTAGGTGAGCAATATTCCTAGAGATAAGTGCGCTCATATTTTTGGAACCCCCACGGCCAAGTGCCTTTTATTAATTTAAAACAAAGTTTAATAATTGTTGAGAATTATTTTAGTCTTAATCCGATTCGATGCCGAGCGTTAACCCGTCATCGAACTAACTTAGCAAAATTCAGCTCTCTTTCTTTCCGTTTTAATTAAACTAAAAAATCCCACCTTACTAATAGTAAGATAATAGTGTTCCTGGAAGAGTAGATATAATCAACGTGTCCCTGAGAATAATATAACCTCGGTATTTTCCCGAATACTGAGTACTTCTTGCGATAGGTGCACTTGCCTCCTCTTGTTAGAAAACTCGATCATCTAACTCGGCCCGCGGAATCTGACCATTTCAAACCAACCACAGTCGGTCTCTGTTCCGCGACCATCACTCACCCATGATCATGCACATGTAATTGCTATGTAGACACAGACTTGTCATTCCCACTTTTTGAGCCGGTAGCTAACCTCTCAGGCATCATCCATCGTGGCCAGATGGTGACAGTAGAGCGGGTTTCTCCACTACTAGGCGGGTATCCACACTTCCAAACCTAGGCCTTCGTACACCTCAATGATAAGAACACAATAATGGAGCTCACATGCGTACTACGACTCAGTAGGAGTCTCGGGTAGATGTTGTTGAAAACTGTGAAGTTAATGTGGAGGTTGATCAAGCAGACCGCGCGGCCTGGGCGGACTGTCTGGCGGACTGGTGTTGCGTCCTGGGTGGTCTGAGGTTGTGGTCTTGGTGTTGGTTCATTGATGTAACCGGGCGAATAGTAGGTTTATCTGCAGGAGGTGGCAGACTCTTTCTTTGAGTCCGCAAAGTTTGCTCGTGTCCTCTAGTGGAGCAGCTTGCCGGCGGTTTGGTTTGAGAGATGGCAGACTGGAGTTTTTTCCGCTGAGCTCGCTCCAAGATGTTTGGACTTGCTGTCTATGGCGAGTTCAGGGTTTTCGTGGAGTCCGTTGTCTGCTGGTGACCAGGCTGTTGTGACTGTTGTTCGTATATATGTAGCGGACTGGTGCTTAGTTCGCTGTATGGGCGAACTGCTGCTGTGTCCGCGTATTGCATGCAGAATGGTGCAGGGTGGTCTTGTTGTGTCCACATGTTGTGTTTGTGGACGAATGCGGTGTCTGCTGGGGTGTGGACTGGCTTCATGCCTTGGTACATTAAGGCTTGTTTCCTGCTATGTCCTTGTGGACTGAGCGGACTTTGCTGTGCTAGCCGCGGGATCGGGCGGTGATTCTATCCTCTAGGGCAGCGACCAAACTCCTCTCCGTGCCTATAAATAGGACCCCCCTTCACATCAATAGTAACTGAATGAATAGTAAGTTGAGATCTGTTTAATTGCTGCGGACTCAGTTTTGAAGGTCGCGCGGGTTGAGAAGGACTTAACTGGTTTACTGTTTGCAAGTTGTGCGGATAGCACTGAGAAGCCACAGGTTTGGTTCTGACTGCGGTCAGGGATCAGTGGAGCTTGCAGTTAACAATCGGTAATTTGCAGCAGGTCGCATCTGATGACCGGCCAGTCTTCTCTTCAACAGTTCAATAACCTGTTTGCCGGTCTCGGCGGACTAGGCAGTCTGTTCGTCAGTTTGGAAGCGACTTGTAGATCGGTTGTTCGGGAGAATAACGGGTAGTCCGCGCAGTTTGGCAAACTCTGTAGTGCAGTGGTTCATTATTAGCTTTGGCGGACTCGGCGGTCTCGACGAACTCGGCAGTCTAGGAGGGGCAGTTTGCCCGGCTTGTTCTTCTTGTTTGTATGCTTCTCTATTGTACTTGGCAAAATAATGTCTCGCCATGTATACCAAGCTTTGTAAAAATGATAGTTTATAATTCAATATCTGTGTTTGCTCTCCTTTGTATCTGATTACCTAGCTATATTTTGGTTGGAGTGTTCCTTCGCCTAGTTCTCGCTTTCCGCTTGATCAAGTGATCAGCTTGATAGCTCTGGAATTGTTTGCTTGATACCAGAACTTTCAGTTGATCAGCTTGAGAAATTTCAATATGGTATCAGAGGGAACAGTGGCTTGAGCAGTGGTCAACCACAGTTGTTCTCGGTGCTTCTAGAAGCTAGTAGATCAGCAGTGTTGCAATGGAAGGAGCTTTCATAAGGGGTCTTGGTATTGAGCTTCTTACAGCGATTAACTTCAAGAAGTGGAAGTCGTGTATGAAGAGCTATCTTATTGGTGTGGAGTTGGTGGTGATGACGTGGAAGAAGTTACTCTTGCTACTGATTTTGGCTAACAGGTGAGAGCTTGGAGGAGGACTAATGCAAAGGCAGATTTTGCTCTCAAGCAGGCTGTCTTACTTTAGCATTGGATCCTGATGAGACCATTTCCGAATCTAAGTTGAAGAGGCACATAGTAAGCGGGTTGCTGAAGGAGTATATGGCCTTTGTGACTTATGTACAAGGATGGGCGACTCAGCCATCTCTGCTGGAGCTGGAAAATCTGTTAGCGTCACAGGAGAGCTTGGCTAAGCAGATTGCCGGGGTGACTATCTCTGAAGAAGGTAGTGAATCTCTCTTCACTGAGAAGAGGAAGAAGAAGAGATGGGATAAGAAGAAGTCTATTGCTGAGGATGGGCCTTCAACTTCCTATCAGCAAGAGAGGGGCTCTGCTCCTAAGAAGAACTGGAAGAAAGAGTTGAATTGCTGCAGGTGCAATCAAGCAGGCCACTTCAAGCATGACTGCAAGGTCAAGCTATAACCTGGGCATGTTGTAGACAAGGAAGGAGCTGTTTCTAGTGCTGAGGAGACCGGGTGGGGAGGAGCTTTTTTTACAAGAATGTATGTTTGTTCTCTTTCCACCGTGGACTACCAATATTACTGGATAGTAGAATCGGGGTATGGTCATAACCTCACTGGAGATGAGTCGAAGTTCTTTTCACTACAGACGTTTTCAGGTAACGAAGCTATCATTACAGCTGATGACTCTTTTCATACTGTAGAGAAAGAGGGTGTAGTTTCTTTGAAGAGTGCTCAGGGTCCGCTCACGTTAAGGAGTGTATATCACGTACCTGGCATGAAGAAGAACCTCTTCTCGGTGACCAACGCAGTTGACGTGGGCTTTCTTGTTCTGTTTGGCCCAACAGAAGTATGGTTTCTCTGCAACGTATCAGCGGTGAAGGCTGATGTTGCTCATGTAGGGAGAAGAGTTAAAGACTTGTTTGTTTTATCAACAAGCTCTTATATTGATCGGATGAGGGCCAACGATAGCGCTGCTATTTTGCATGTGAGGCTGGGGCATGTAAGGATGGATAAGATGAAAGCTAAGACAAGCAGGAGCCTTGTGAAAGCCTTTCCAAAGTTGTCATCCTATGGAGATGGCCATGTTTGTGCAGGGTGTCAGTTCGGCAAGGCTCATCGCCTTCTATTATGCAAATCTCAAACAAGGAGTAAGGCACCATTGGAATGCATCCATGGTGATCTGATGGGGCCAACCGTCATTGCTAGTCTTGTAGGTAGCAGATACATGCTGGTGCTAATTGATGACTATTCTAGATACACTTGGGTGTATTTCTTGAAGGAGAAGTCAGAAGCTTTCGATCTGTTTGTGGAGTTCAAGGAGCTGGTGGAAGGCCGGCTTGGCCTGCGAGTTTATAAGTTTAGAATAGACAACGGTGGTGAGTTTCTCTTCCGAATTCTCTTACTTCTGTAGGAAGCACAGAATCCAGAGAGAGCTTACTTGTGCTCATACTGCACAACAAAACAGAGTAACAGAGCGAAAGATACGTCATCTGACGGAAACCTGCAAGTGTTGGCTTCATGCAAAGTGCCTTCCCAGGTCCTTTTGGGCGGAAGGAATGGCCAGCGTAACTTACGTCATCAATCGAATGCCTCTGAGTTTGATTAACATGAAGTCTCCTCATGAGATGGTGTTTAAGGAGAATCCCAGTGTTGAACACCTTCGGGTGTTTGATTCAACTTGCTATGTGCATATCCTGGATGCCTCAAGGACAAAGCTTGATGCAAAGGAAAGGAATCTTGTCTTTGTAGGCTATGATGAGCGGAAGAAGGGATGGAAGTGCACGGATCCTACAACAAAGAAGTTTTTTGTATCATGAGATGTTGTCTTTGATGAGCTGACGTTGTATGGCGGAGGCTCGGTTGAGCTATCAGAGAGAAAGGTTAATGAAGAGCAGGAGGTGGCTACTGAAGTTGTTCAAGAGGAGCTTGTTGTTTCACCAGTAGCTCCTGTTGCTTCAAGCTCTGGGACAGAGGCTTCTAGTTCAGGAAGCAGGGGGTGTAGTGCTAATTGCCTGCCCGAAGACGAAGCTGAGCCTAAAGAAGCCACGGAGGTTGTGAGAACGGAGCATCCTCTTCGGAGATCAAAGAGGATCATCAAGCCTCCAGCTCGTTACTGCGAAGGGAATACAATGATTTTTGTCTCCTATTTCATTGCAGGCCCTCTGGATGAGCGGTAGCCTTCAAAGTTTGAAGATGATACTAGAGTAAAGGAGTGGGACAATGCCATGGATGAGGAGATGGCTGCCCTCAGGAAGAATGAAACTTGGGATTTGGTTCCCAAGGTGGATGGAACTACTCCTGTTACTTGAAAGTGGGTGTAGAAGTTGAAGAAGAAGGCGGATGGAAGCATCGAGCATTACAAGGCTCGCGTTGTTGCTCGAGGGTTCTCTCAATAGTATTTCGAGGACTATGAGGAGACGTTTAGTCCTGTGGCCAAGATGACTTCGGTTCGGGAGGTGATTGCCTTGGCTGCTTGCCAAGGTTGGAAAATGTGGCAACTGGATGTAAAGAACGTCTTTCTTTACGGGGAGATCGACAAGGACATGTTCATGGATCAACCACTCTTTTATATATCTGAAGAACATCTGGACTACGTCTGCAAGCTCTGGAAGGCTATTTATGGCTTGAAGCAGACTCCTCGAGCCTTGTATGGAAAGAGTGCAGAATACCTCCAGTTCTGTAGATATTTTGCTTCAAATTCAGACTCGAGCATGTTCATCAAGAAGAAGGGGAAGCTTCTTGTCCTGGTGTTGTTGTATGTGGATGATATGATCATCACGGGAAATTCCAAAGAGGATGTAGCTAGGCTCAGGGCAGAGCAAGCTATCAGATTCGAGATGAAGGATCTAGGCGAACTCCACCATTTCCTCAGACTTGAGGTGGAGATGAGGGATAGCGGCAAACTCATGTCCCATAAGGGCTATGCGGAACGAATCGTTCAGCGATTCAGCATGCAGGAGGGGAAGAGTAGCTCTACTCTATTTGATTCAGGCATCAAACTTCGGCGAGATGAGGGAAGGATTTTACCAGATCCTCTGGTTTTTCAGGCTCTGAATGGGAGTCTTTTCTTGTTGACGATTACAAGGCCAGACATTGCTTATGTATTTGGCCGAGTAAGTCAGTATATGGTGGAACCCGGGAAGCCTCATCTGATGGCGGCATGGAATATTCTAAATTATATGAGGGCTACTTCTTATATGGGCCTCCTTTATAAGAGAGGCACGAAGTTTGTTCTTCAAGGATACTCGGATGCTGATTACGGGGGAGATTTAGACGACCGGAAGTCAACATCCAGATACATCTTCTATTGGGGATTTGGGAGTATTTCTTGGTGCAGCAAGAAGCAAGACTCAGTGTCCATCTCTACTATGAAAGCGGAATACAAGGCTTCGGACTTGGCAGCTCGGGAAGCCATCTAGCTCAGGAGATTAGTAGAGGATGTCTATGAAGAAGTGTGCGGTCCAACTCTGCTACGCGGTGATAATGAGAGTGCCCTAAAACTAATAAATAATCCAGTTTGTCACGCATGGACCAAGCACATCGAGATTAAGCACCACTACATTCGGGAGAAGGTGTTGGAGGGATCTCTATTGGTGGAGCATGTGCAGAGTGATGACAACATCACAGACATTTTCACGAAGGCATTGTCGAAGATGTCGTTTACTCAGTTACGGGGACTACTGGGCTTGATCACCACTTCTCACTTCAAGGGGGGTGTTGAAAATTGTGAAGTGAAAGTGGAGGTTGATCAAGCAGACCGTGCAGCCTGGGCAGATTGTCTGGCAGACTGGTGTTACTGCATGGGCAGTCTAAGGTTATGGTTTTTGTGTTGGTTTCCTGATGTAACCGGGCGAATAGGAGGTTGATCCGCGGGAGGTGGCAGACTCTTTCTCTGAGTCCGCGAAGTTTGCTCTTTTCCTCTAGTAGAGCAGCTTGTTGGCGGTTTGGTTTGAGAGATGGCGGACTGGAGTCTTTTCTGCTAAGCTCGCCCCAGGATGTTTGGACTTGCTGTATATGGCGAGTTCAGTGTTTTTGCGGAGACTGCTGTCCGCTGGTGACAAGGTTGTTGTGCCTATTAGTCGTGGACATGTGGCGAACTAATGGTTGGTTCGCAGTATGGGAGGACTGTTGTTGTGTTCGCGTATTGCATGCGGACTGGTGCATGGTGGTCTTGTTGTGTCTGTATGATGTGTATGTGGATGAATACGGTGTCCGCTGGGTTGCGGACTAGCTTCATGCCTTGGTGCATGAAGGCTTGTTTCCAGCTAAGTCCTTGCGGATTGAGCGGACTGTGCTGTGCTGGGTGAGGGCTCGGGCAGTGATTCTATTCTCTAGGGCGGTGACCACACTCCTCTCCGCACCTATAAATAGGACCCCCGTCACATCAATAGTAACTGAATGAACAGTAATTTTAGCGTTGGTTAATTGCTGCAGACTAAGTTTTGCGGGTCGCGCAGGTTGAGAAGGACTTAACTTGTTTGTTGTTTGCAGGTTGTGCGGCTAGCACTGAGAAGCCAGAGGTTTGGTTCTGACTGCGGTCAGGGATCAGTGGAGCTTACGGTTAACAATCGGCAGTTTGCAGCAGGTCGCATCTTGTGACCGGCCAGTATTCTCTTCAGCAGTTCAATAACTTATTCGCCAGTCTCGGCGGACTAGGCAATCTGTTCGTCAGTTCGGCAACGTCTTGTAGAGCAGTTGTTCGGCAGAATAATGTGCAGTCTGTGCAATTTGGCGGACTCCGTATTGCAGTGATGCAGCATTAGCTTTGGAAGACTTGATAGTCTCGGAGAACTCGGCGGTCTGGGAGGGGCAGTCCGCCCGGCTTGTTCTTCTTATTTGTATGCTTCTCTTTTGTACTTGGCGAAATCATATATCGCCATGAATACCAAGATTTGTAAAGAAGATAGTTGATAATACAAGATCTGTGTTTGCTCTCCTTTGTCTTTGATTTCCTAGCTTTGTTATGGTTGGAATGTTCCTGCACCTTGTTCTCGCTTTCCGCTTGATCAAGTGATCAGCTTGATAGCTCTGGAAGTGTTTGCTTAATAACAGAACTTTCAGTTGATCAGCTTGAGAAATTTCAACAGATGTGCACCGATAACCAAGCCCTAAACTGGCCTATGTTGTGACCCGGAAGGAGCCTCAGAAAAAGCACGAGGACCAAGCCAAACCGTTCACTTGGAACAGAAGGATACCCGAGAATGAGCACCGAGGACCAAGCCCAACCGCCCAAAGTCTATCTGTCAACTCCCGTCGGTGTGATGACTGGCGATCCCATAAACCTGCCACACTATCCTTAACCCAGGATTACGACACCGCGTGTCGACTCACACCGCATGCAATTCCATATCGTCGTGGCACGGAAGGAGCCTCAGGAATGAACACCGAGGGCCAAGCCCAACAATTTATTCATAACAGTCATTACTAATTATATTTAACATATTCAAGCCAAACTCATCATTATTCCACACATCACCACTATCAAGCACACCCCCAATATTTCCCATATTTTAATCATTCCTACCATACCTACTCGTCAATCCATTTGCTCTCTAACCTCCACCACATCACCTCGATCAAGTGCATTTTACTACACCATTTGTTCATTAAGGGTCTATCCAACAAATGTAATTAACATAATTTATCACCACTTATAGACCGCATCTCAACAAAACCTTAACGTTAATCTACTACAATCTATCTACCAACCCAAAGCCGATACAAAACAAACATGAGAATTACATGTGCAGGAATGATTACTGTACAGCAACGTCAAACGGGGATTCCCGAGGCTATAGAATCCAGTGAAGACATTTAACCACTCGTTGGAAAGGTATTTCCGAGGGCTACGACTTTCGTGTTTAGTCGAAAGCCCATATCCGGCCATATCGTGTCCGAAAATGGCCTCGAAAACTGCTGCGTGCAGAAAATAGATTTCTGCACGCATCTTAAAGAAAGATGAATGACATCGATTAATCTTCTTCATCAAGCCATATGTTCAAACCATGTCCAGAAATTCCTGCACCCTTATTCACCCTCATGAGACCATTTTCTCCTCACAAACCAAGTCCACCATCTACTACAGGAGAGGGGAGAGGTTGAAGATATCACTATCCTTAGGGCACAAACCCTAGAATGGTCTCTTCCTAGGAAATCTTCATCTTGCAAGTAAAAACTCTCTTGAGTCGATATCTCTCCTAGAAATAACTACAAATCTAGCACCAAGGGAGAGGGTAGGAAGCTCAATTCATTTCAAGCATTTCCACCATTTCCAGCCATGGATCTTGTCACCCTTCTTGGCGGCATCTTCTTCTTCTCGGTCGGTGTTAATTCTTCACGGGAAGAAGTTCGGCACAAACACCTTCTTCCTCTCCAGCAGTTTCCTACAGCAATGACATGGAAAAAAGACTAGAAATGTCTATTTCTCCCCTTTTCATGTGATAAGTGGGTAACTGTATAGCCACCTGTCAGCCTGTCATTAGACCGCAAATAAACTCAGTAAATGAGTCCTTTCGAAACGACGCGGCTAGAAAATTTGCCAAAACACGAAATTTAACTACACGGGTAGAGACACGCCCGTGTCACTACTCGTATAACACCCCAAATTCTAATTTGGAGTTCAGGCTGGGTGGCACGGCATGGGATATGAGCGTGTACCAGGACGTGTCCAGCTCTGGGTACTCGATTGTGTCTCGAGTGAGGCATATGGCCTGGGACACGGGCGTGTCCCAGGGCATGTCAAGGTGACACGGCCAGGGACACGGGCGTGTCTGAGACCGTGTCCTGCTCGGGTTTGTAACTGGGTTGTGCCGAGTGTGGCATATGGCCTGTGACATGGGCGTATCACAGGGGCGTGTTTGGCACACGGCTAAGGACACGGGTATGTGCCTTATCCCTGTCCTCTTTGGGAGTGTTGATCTTGTGCCATTTGAGGGACACACCCCTCAAGAAGGGCATGTATTGATTGACACGGGCGTGTCAGAGAGTTGACACAGGCATGTCGAAGCCCATGTCTTGGTCTGGATGAGTCGGTTCGTATATCGCTTTCAGTACATGGACTGTGATATGGGAGTGTCACAGGCCGTGTCAGCCCCCAAAAAATAGATTTTGCGGGAGATTTATGGCCATTCGTTTCCTTCATCCTGGACCCTGTGGCCCAGGTTATTTCTTGCTGGGTTAACTCTAGATTTGAGTGAAGATTTCATTCTTCACTTGAATATTCTCTTTCTAAAGAGAAGAGAGAAGGGAGAGGAGCAAGGAGGAGGAAGAGGAGAAGATCCGGCCACCGCTGGAGCTTTAGAGTTCCGATTCGAGATCTGAGGCCAGATCTGTTGAGGCAAGGCTGCGACGGTTCTTTTCAACCAGCTAGAATTTCTATGGCTCTCAAGAGATCGTCAAGGGTAACGATCTTCCTTCATTGGACAAGTGAAGTCCTCCTTTATGCATGAGCATGGGATCCTCCACCAAAAGGTGGATGAGTAAGTGATCCCCGTGGGTTGATAGTTGATATCCCCAATTGAGTTTGCATCTAGACCCGGAAATGTGTAGTACGAGATAGGCATGTTGTGGAAGCCCATCCTAAAAGGTTGGTCTTGATTGGTGATGTTGTATATTGCGCACTGGAGAAGACTCCGTGTATAAAAGTGTAGTTTGTAGAGTCAATGGGTTGTATTTGTGAAAGGGAGTAGCAGGAAGTACTGGAATGAGGAATTCCAGGAAAATACCATTGTAATGTTTGTGCTATGGCTATAGTGTAGCCAGCCCATTGTGGACATTGTAGCCAGTCCTTGGTGGACAGCGTGTCTATTGTGAAGCAAGTCCTTGCTGGACACTATGGCTAGTGTGAGCTGCGAGCTCTGAAAAAGGCTTCTTGCCGAATAGGAAAGGTGAAACCGACCCGTGCCTTCAGATATAGCCTCGAGTATGTTGTACTCCGTGATGGCAAGACGACTTGAGCAACGGGGGGTGATTGATCCGTACCTACATTATGTCGATTGTACAGGAGATCGTCAAGTCATTGAGCTTTTGTTAGTGGCATAATGAGAGTTTTAGGCCTACATGCCATTAATACTAAATGCTCATTACCGTGTAAACGGTGGTGTTGACCCTAGTTTGCCGATGCACCAAGAATGTGCCCTGAGTGCACGGATCATCGGGCCATGTGGCTGATGGTTGTGATGGATCGATTGTGCGTGAGAGCACAATATATGATATATCTGTCTATGCATTGCTATTCCTGCAGTGATGGAATGCCACTACCCTGGGAAAGGGGTAGGATTGTTATAAATTGGTCAGCTGAATGCTGACCGTTGCATTGTTTGCCACCTTCTTGGTAAGCTGTCCCTATGCAAGTGCTGGAGAGCCGAGCGCGAAGTAAGGGATGAAGAACCTGTTGTTACTATTGTTGCCACTTCTATCCCTTAAAGGCTAAGCTTTCAATTGTGTTTTGTTCATGTGTGGTCGGCCTGCGCGCCGATGTATGCAATCCTCACTGTGAAAAGAGAAACTGTAAGGACTTAAGGCCAACATGTTTTGTATTTGATGTACACTCTTTCAAGAGTTGATATATAAATGTGGTTTATATATAGCGTGGACATTCCAGGTATGAGTTCATATTTATTGTTAAAATCATTTGCTAGCATGCTCTGAGTTAGGGTGCGATGGTGTTTTGGTATTAACATGTGACCTCGTCGTCTGTTTGTGGCATATAGTGTGGGGCCCTGGCCGGACCTTCTATTATATGTAATTTAACGGGTGGAGTCGTTACATTTTGGTGTTCTTCTTTCGAATTCGTGGTCGAATTCTTTTGTGGGGTGGCGAACATGTGTAAGTGCGACCTGCTTTAATACTAATGAACTCTTGAATGTCCACTTAGGAATGCAAATACACTTATTTGAGGAACCTGCGCGTTCCTATATTGTTGTTATTGCTTGCGCGAGGTCGCTAATGTGTGTCTTATTCACCTATAAGTGACTCGTAGTGGTGTTGGGTAGTCTGAGCCCCAGCATTCTGATGAGAGTGCGACACCAGCTGAGGGGCCCACACCTCCTCCATCTGTGAAAACAGTTCGCTTAGTTGCTGAGGCAATATTTTCCATGATTCAGCCGACCGGGCAGGCGCAGCCGGCATTGGTTCAGCCGACTGAGCAGGCGCAACCGGAATTGGTGCCAGATCGTGTTGGTGTAAGAACCGAACAGGTTGAGGTTGTGGATTCGCGAGCAGCTGAACGATAGTTCAAGAAATTCATGAGCTTCAATCCACAAACGTTCATGGGTATGGGATCCCCAACGCTGGCAGAGGATTGGTTATCGCGAGTCAAACGTATATTTACGGCGATCAGTACGGAGGAAAGTCAGAAAGTCACCTTGGCCACCTTCATGTTGGAAGGAGAGGCACGGTTATGGTGGGACGAGGTTTATTTATACCATTTAGCGGGAAATCAGTTAACACAAGTTTCGATTGAGAAGTTATCTCAAATGTTTTTGGCAAAGCACTTACCAGCGGCACAACGCATTGCCATAGAGAACGAGTTCCAACAATTAATGTAAGGATATAGTAGCATTGATACGTACTTGAATGAATTTACAAGGTTGGGACGGTATGCATGGTTAATCTTCGCGGATGAACAAAGGAAAACCAATCGATTCTACGAAGGATTGCAGGATGAGTTGAAGTTCTTGCTTTTGAGTTTGGTGAACCAGGTATTTCAGGAACTGGTTGATACTGCGTGTGCGCTGGAGAAGGACATGAAGAGGGTGCAAGGCAAAAAGGATTGGCTGTGACAAATCCAGAGTTCAAAGCACCCCGCCCTGGAAAATCGTACTACCAGAAGAAGTGGGCAAGAGGTCCAAGCCTTCTGGGAAAGCTTCTGCGACAGTTGCGTCGGGAGCAACTTCAAAGCAGGAGTCTCGTACCTGCTTTACCTGTGGCAAAGTGGGGCATATAGCCTGTGATTGTCGGGTTGCTCAGCCAAAAGGGGAAAAGAAGACGGGCGCATCTTATGTTGAGAAGGGAAAAGCAGTGGTAGAGTCCTCTGCATCCAAGACGCAGCCCAGAGTTTATAATCTAGGCCAGCAGGAGGGTATAAATCAAAGTGACGTCATCACAGGTATGATTTAAGATATTTCTTTCCTTGTTTTTATTGCATACTTTCAATGCCGCTTGTGAATAATGTATGTGCTACAGTCTTTGTCCTGATTTGGAACAACCTAGTGAGAGCCCTGATTGATAGGGGTGCTTCACATTCTTTTCTGTCTAAGGACTTTATAGCTCGAATTGGAGTACCAAGTCATATGACTATAGATAGTATAAAGGTGTTATTACCAAATGGTTGTGTGATGCTTGTTGATAGAGCTTGTGATGTGGAAGTTCAAATACGATGTCGGGATTTCGGTTTGAGTGCATCTGTGCTACTGATATCGGAGTTTGACGTAATCTTTGGCATGACTGGCTCTCGGAGCAGCATGCCTTTATTGAATGAAACTCAAAGGAGATCACACTGTGCCAGAATACCGAGCTTGAGACTAAGTTTGCTGGTGTGTGAGGAGTAGGCAGGAACTTGGTGTCTGCTCTCCAAGTCGTCAATGTTGTTTGGAAGGGCGCGGAGTTATTCTTCACCCTTATTCAGGTTGTTGAGCCAAAGGCCAGTGTGAGCGATGTTCCGATTGTGTCGGAGTTTGCCAATGTGTTTCCTAAGGATCTTCCTTGGTTACCGCCCTGCGGGAGATCGACTTCACGATTGAGTTAGTCCCAGGTGTGAAACTTGTGGCCCGCTCACCATATCGCGTAGCACCAAAGGAAATGGCTGAATTGAAAGTCCAACTGCAAGAGTTGCTGGAACATGGATACTTACGCCCAAGTATGTCACCTTAGAGCGCTCCTGTTCTATTTGTGAAAAAGAAGGACAGTAGATTACGATTATGTATTGACTATCGTGAGGTTAATAAGTTGACGAAGAAAAACAAGTATCTGATTCCATGGATAGATGACTTGTTTGATCAACTAGTGGGATAGACCTTCTATTCCAAATTGGATTTAAAATCTGGATATTACCAGCTGAGAATTCGGGAAGGTGACATTCCCAAGACAGCATTTGGAACACCCTACGGGCATTATGAGTTCACCGTAATGTTGTTTGGCTTTTGTAATGCGACTTCGGTATTCATGGAACTAATGCACCGAACATTCCGAGAGTACTTGGATCTGTTTGTGATTGTATTCATCGATGATATCTTAGTGTACTCGTAGTCGGAAGCCGATCATGCAAACCATTTGCGGTTGGTGTTGCATACCTTGCAGAGGAATAAGATCTATACCAAGTTCTCAAAGTGTGAGTTTTGACTGTCGTCGGTGGCTTTTCATGGCCACGTGGTAAGTGGAGAGGGCATAACAGTGGATCCGTCAAAGATAAGTGCCATCCGAGAATGGCCAGTGATGTCTTCCATGTCCGAGGTCATGAGTTTCCTTGGACTGGCAGGCTACTACAGACGGTTTGTGGAAAATTTCTCACAGATTGTTTTGCCTCTGACCACGTTGACGAGAAAGGATCAGAAGTTTGTTTGGACGTCGGAGTCCGCACGAGCTTTTGAAGAGCTTAAAGGTCGTTTGACCACGGCATCTGTGTTGACATCGCCATGTGGTACAGACGTCTATGAGATCTATTGTGATGCTTAAGGGAGCGGCTAAGGCTGCGTTCTTCTGCAGTTTTGTAAAGTGATTGCTTATGGCTCACGCCAATTGAAAGTGCATGAACAGAATTTTCCCGTCCACGACTTGGAGTTGGATGCGGTGATCTTTGCGCTGAAATTATGGAGGCACTATCTATATGGCGTTAAAGTGCACATCTATACAGATCATAAGAGCCGAAATTATGACTACACCTTTTATATTCACTATACTCCCGGAAAGGGAAATGTAGTCGCTGATGCATTGAGTCGTAGGACTCCGATACGGGCAAGTTGGTTACAGATGCATGATGTGCGTCTGATCCAGGAGTTGGATGCATTAGATATTTCTTGTGTTGACAAGAATTCTATAGCCGATGCAAGTTTGAACTGGATGAACGTATAGTATGACCTTGCGGACAGGGTTCGACGAGCAACGGAGACCGATGAAAGTCTCCAACGCTATGCAAAGGATGGGTATGATGGCCATATCTCCTAGGATGACGACTTGTTACAGAAAGATGGCCGGTTGTGCGTCCCAAGTATGGGTAAGTTGAGAGAAGAGTTGATGTATGGAGCTCACTTTACAAAGTACTCAATTCACCCTGGGTGCACAAAGATGTACAAGGATATGAAGAAGTTATTCTGGTGGCCAGGACTAATGAAATACATAGCACATTATGTGGCTAAGTGTCAAACAAGTGCGTTGTTCAAAGCGGAATGTCAGAATCCTGGCAATTTCCTGAAGTCATTACCTATTCCAGAGTGGAAGTTTGACGACAATAGATATCGTGCACGGGTTGCCGAAATCTCAATGTGGGAATGATTCAATCTTAGTGATTATAGACCGGTTGACAAAAGTGGCTCTCTTCCTACCGAATAAGAGGGACAATTCAGTTGAAACCTTGGCAAAACATTATGTGGAGCAGATAGTCCGATTGCACGGTGTTCCCCGGAGCATCGTAAGTGACCGTGATGGGCAATTCACATCGAATGATTGGCGGCTAATTCATCAATTATTGGGAACAAAGTTAGCATTCAGTACGACCTTTCATCCCCCAAACAGATGGCCAGACTGAGCGGACCAACAGGACGATGGAGGATATGCTCTGAATGTGCGTCCTGGATTTTGGAAAGAGATGGGAAGACCATCTCTATATGGTGGAGTTTGGCTACAATAATAGCTACCAAGCGAGCATCGGTATGGAATCGTTTGAAGCTCTATATGGTCGTAAGTGTCGTACACCAATATCTTGGGCAGAATTAGGCGACTCCAAGCTGTATAAGCGTAAGGAAGTCGAGGAGGGTAACTCGACAATACACACTATTTAAGAGGCTATTGATAACCCAGGATCGACAAGCAAAATACTATAATGCCAAGCACCGGAACATGGAGTTTGCGGTAGGCGATTGGGTATATTTAAAGATCAAACCATTCAAAGGCGTGTCCAGGATTCGGCGGTTGAAAAAGCTAAGTCCGAGATATCTTAGTCCGTTTGAAGTGGTGGAGCGAGTTAGGGAAGCTGCCTATCGGCTAGCTCTTTCGAAAGAATTGAGTGGATTGCATGATGTGTTCCACATCTATGTTCTTCGAAAAGCCATCAAGGATCCAACTCATGTGATTGAGAATGATCTCGTACCAATCAAATATGGGCTAACGACAAAGGTTAGACCCATTCGGATCTAAGATAGAGCGAATAAATAGTTGCGGAACAAAATAATTGGGATGGTCAAAGTCCAGTAAGATAATTGTGGCCGTGAGGAGCTAATATGGGAGCGGGAGGAGACCATGCGAGCTGATTTTCCCGAGTTGTTTGTTTGAACTGTTATAAAGTGCGTCTTTTGTTGTAATGATCGTTTTGAAGTTATAACATTGTGCTTGCTGGATTTCCTTGCTGTGAGAAAATTTTGGGACCAAATTATTTGTAAGGAGGGGAGGGTTGTAACAATCCAAATTCCAATTTGGAGTTCAGGCTGTGTGACACGTCCTGGGACACGGGTGTGTCCCTGGGCGTGTCCAGCGGTGGATACACGAGTGTGTCTCGAGTGAGGCACACAGCCTGGGACACGGGCGTGTCCCAGGCCGTGTCCTGCTCGGGTTGGTAACCGGGTTGTGCCGAGTATGGCACACAACCTGTGACAGGGGCGTGTCATAGGGGAATGTTTGGCAAACGGCTAAGGACACGAGAGTGTGCCTTATCCGTGTCCATTTCGGGAGTGTTGATCCTATGCCGTTTGAGGGGCACACTCCTCAAAACGGGCGTGTACTGATTGACACGGGCATGTCAGGGAGTTGAAACGGGCATGTCGAAGCCTGTGTCCTGGTCTGGATGAGTCGGTTCATGTACCGCTTGCAGTACACGGCCTGTGACACGGGCGTGTCACAGGCCACGTCAGCCCAAAAAATAGATTTTGAGGTCGATTTGTGGCCGTTCGTTTCCTTCATCCTTGATCCTGTGGCCCAGGTTATTTCCTGCTGGGTTACCTCCGGATTTGATTGAAGATTTCATTCTTCACTTTAATATTCTCCTTTTAAAGAGGAGAGAAGGGAGAGGAGCAAGGAGGAGGAAGAGGAGAAGATTCGGCCACCGCTGGATCTTTAGAGTTCTGATTCGAGATCCGAGGCCAGATCTGTGGAGGCAAGGCTGCTGCGGTTCTTTTCAACCGGCTAGAATTTCTATGGCTCCCAAGAGATCGTCAAGGGTAACGATCTTCCTTCATTGGACAAGTGAAGTCCTCCTTTATGCATGAGCATGGGATCCTCCACCAAAAGGTGGAAGAGTAAGTGATCCTTGTGGGTTGATAGTTGATATCCCCAGTTGAGTCTGCATCTAGACCCGGAAATGTGTAGTACGGGATGGGCATGCTGTGTGAAGCCCATCTGGATAGGTTGGTCTGGATTGGTTATGTTGCATATTGCACACCGGATAAGACTCCGCGTATAAACGTTTAGTTTGTGGAGTCAATGGGTTGTACCTGTGAAAGGGAGTAGCAGGAAGTATTGGAATGAGGAAATCCAGGAAAATACCCTTGTATTGCTTGTGCTGTGGCTACAGTGTAGCCAGTCCATTATGGAAAGTGTAGCCAGTCCTTGGAGGACAGCGTGGCTATTGTGAAGCCAGTCCTTAGTGGACATTATGGCTAGTGTGAGCTACGAGCTCTAAAAAAGTCTTCTTGTCGAACAGGAAAGGTGAAACCGACCCGCCCCTTAAGATATAGCCTCGAATACGCTGTACTCAATGATGGAAAGGCGACTTGAGCAACAGGGGTGGGGGGTTGATCCCTACCTGCTTTTTGTCGACTGTACAGTGGAGCATCAAGGCATTGAGCTTTCGTCTGTGGCATAATGAGAGTCCTAGGCCTTCGCACCATTAAGACTAAATGCTCAATACCATGTAAACGGTGGTGTTGACCCTGGTTCGCAGGTGCACCAAGAATATGCCCTGAGTACACGGATCATAGGGTCGTGTGGCTGATGGTTGTGATGGATTGATTGTGCGTGAGAGCACAATATATGCTATATCTGTCTATGCATTGCTATGCCTATATGGAAGGAATGTCGCTGCCCTGGGAAAGGGGGAGGATTGTTATAAATTGGACAACTGAATGCTGACCGTTGCCTTGTTTGCCACCTTCAGGGTGGGTTGTCCCTATGCAGGTACTAGAGAGTCGAGCAAGAAGTAAGGGTTGAAGTCTGTGTTTTTGCTGCTGCTGCCGCTTCCACTTCTAGCCCTTGAAGACTAAGCTTTGTATTGTGTTTTGTTCATGTGTGGACGGCCTGCGCGCCGATGTATGCAATCCACACTATGAGAAGAGGAACTGTAAGGACTTAAGGCCAACATGTGTTTTATTTGCGGTACACTCTTTCAAGAGTTGATATGTAAATGTGGTTTAAATATGTCGTGGACATTCAGGGTATGAGTTCATCTTTATTGTTAAAATCTTTGGTTAACATGCTCTGAGTTAGGGTGCAATGGTGTTTTGGTATTAACCTATGATCTCGCCGTCTATTTGTGGCATATAGTGTGGGGATCTGGCTAGACCTTCTATTATATGTTATTTATCGGGTGGAGTCATTACAACCCATGTCCTGCTCGGGAGGAACGCGGTCGACAATTCATCGAGCTCCGTTCGACGAACGTCGAACTGCTGCTTGGACACATACGGGTAGGTATGCCCGTATCACTACCCGTATTCTTCTCAGGAGGAATACGGTCGATGATTCGTCGAGCTCTATTCGACGATTCGTCGAACTGCTATCGACAAACATGGGTTGGGAGACGCCCGTGTCTCAACCCGTGTCCTACTCGTGAGGAACACGGTCGACAATTGTTAGTCAAACTCTGCTCGATGACTACACACATGGGTAGGGACACGCCCGTCTCACTACTTATGTCCTGCTCTGGAAACACAGTCGATGATGTTTGTCGAGCTCTAATCGATGAATACACACACACACGGGTAGGGACACGCCCATGTCACTACCCGTTTCCTGCTCCACACGGGTATGGACACGCACGTGTCACTACCCATGTCCTTCTCTAGAAATTTCACAAAGGAGTCGCAAAGACAGCAGAGTACCACACGGGTATGGACACGCCCGTGTCACTACCCGTGTCCTACTCTGGACCAATTTCTCCTCCCTTAAACAAGTGTAAGCCTAGCTACTAGCACTAACTTAGCCCAAGTCAGCTCTCTTGACTTAAAAGTGTGCACGAGGGGCCTAGCGCGAATTGGGACGTTACAAATCCTATAAACAAAATAAAAGATTTTGTCCCCGAAATCAGGCTAAGGCTATAGGGAGATAAAAGCATGAAATAAATAAAATATGCTTTTAAAATTACCCTGAGTAAACAACTCCGGGTAGTGCTTTTGCATTAAGTCAACCAGCTCTCATGTATACTCCTCCTTCCCATGGTTAGACCACAACACCATTACCAAAGGAACACTCTTATGGCGTAAAATCCTTGTCTCGTTGTCTACTATCTGCACCGTCTCTAGTCATACAGATCTCTCTGTTTCTACTGCTCCATCAATGTTGGGAATATGATGATCTGGTCGCAACAGCGCCTTCTGGAGAGACGACACATGGAATACGTCATGAAGGTTCTCCAGCTATGGTGGTAACTCCAACCGGTAGGCCAAAGGGCCAATATTTTCCAATATGGTGTAAGGTCGAACGTACCTTGGGCTGAGCTTCTTCACACAACGTACCCGTGACACTCCATGCATCGGCCGGATTTTCAGGAACTCTTTGTCACCCACCTGAAATTCTACCACCCGGTGCTTTGCAATATTATATTTAGCCTGTCGACTTTGAGCCTCATGCATGCGGTCCCGTATTAATATAACAACCGCATCAATATCATCGATGTACTTAATTCCTAAAACCTTCAGTTCTTCATCTTGTACCCATGACAAGGGGGTTTTACACCTTGTTTCGTAAAGGGCTTCATGGGTTGCCATCCCGATGCTGGCATGGTGACTGTTGTTATATGAGAATTCCACGAGGGTTAAGAGCCTTTCCCATAGCTCTCCTCTATCCAACACACACAGTCTAAATAGGTCCTCCAATGTTTTGATGGTCCTCTCAAACTGCCCATCCGTATGAGGATAAATGTTGTGCTAAAGGTAAGACGTGAACACAAGTATGCCTGTACCGCCTTCCATTCTTTAGAGCTAAACCGACCATCCCGGTCAAAAACAATTGTCTTTGGCACGCCATGGTACCTTACAAACTGCTCCAAAAATAGGCGTACCAAAACATCCACATGAGCTTCTTTCTTCATAGGAATAAACCTGGCTACCTTTGTTAGGCGGTCAACGATTACCCACACCAAAACATACCCTGAGCGTGAGCGAGGCAATCCGTGGACGAAGTCCATGGAGACATCCTCGAACTTACACTCGGAGATGGGAAATGACTGTAATAATCCACCGGGGCTCTTGCATTCCGCCTTCACCATTTTGCAGGCCTCGTAGTACGTAACAAAATATCTGACATCCCTCTTCATTCCTGTCCAACACATTGTCTTCCGCAAGTCGGCGTACATCTTGGCAATCCCAGGATGCATATAATACTGAGTGCAATGTGCCTCTCTCAGGATATCTTCCCGAATTTTACCGCCTTTGGGAATGTTAAGTCGTCCACGGAGATGAACGAGGCCGTCTTTTAAAGAATACTCATCAGTAGTCCCATCTTCAATTTACTTGATTGTTGGGGCCAGAGCCACATCCTTTCCTTGCTCCGCCTAGATTCGATCCCGAATATCACAGACTATGCTCATCGCGGTTAAGTTCTCTGTATACATTTCTGATTGGTCTTTATATATCAGGGTAATCTCCATCTCTTCGAGCATCAGAGCTAACTCCATAATCATCAATCGGGACTCAGGGATCGATTCCGGTACCTTTCTGCTTAAAGAATCAGCTATGGAATTTGCTTTTTCCAGGGTGGTAGTTCAAAGTAAATTCATAATCACATAAAAACTCTAACCACCGCCGCTGTCTTAAATTCAATTCCTTCTGCGTATGAACGTACTTTAAATTCTTGTGGTCCCAAAAGATTTCGCAGTGGACGCCATACAGATAGTGTCTCCAAACCTTCAAGGCGAACACCACTGCTCCCAATTTTAAATCATGTACTGGATAGTTGACTTCATGTTTCTTCAGCTATCTTGAAGCATAAGAAATCACATTCCCGTGCTGCATCAGCACTGCTCGCATCCCTTTATACGATGCGTCAGTATAAACTTAAAATCCTTCCTTCCCGGATGGAAGGGATTGGATGGGTGCGGATGCAAGTCTGTCCTTCAGTTCCTGGAATGCAGCTTCACACTAGGGTGTCCACTCATATGGCACACCTTTCTTTGCTATAGTTGTAAGAGGAAGGGTAATCTTTGAGAACCCTTTTACAAACTTGCGATAGTACCCAGCAAGTCTATGGAAGCTCCGCATATCGGCCGCTGACGTCAAGGGCGACCACTCCCTCACGGCACGCACTTTTGTCGGATCCACCGCTAGTCCAGCCACACTGATCACATTGCCTAAGAAGGCAACCACTTAGAGCCTGAATTCACACTTACTGAACTTGGCAAACAAGGCGTGCCCTTTTAGCTTCCTCAGTACCAAGGTCAGATGTTAGACATAATGTTCCTCTATCTTTGAGTAGACCAAAATGTCATCAATGAAAACGATGACGAAGATATCTAGATAAGGCTCGAACACTTTCTTTATCAAACTCATGAAAGCTAAAGGGGCATTTGTAAGCCCAAACGACATCACGGTGAACTCATACAAACCGTAACTTGAGCTAAAAGTCATTTTCTAAATGTCCTCTTGTATCCACAACTAATAATACCCCGAGCGCAAATCCAACTTAGAAAACCAATACGCTCCTACCAATTGGTCGAACAACTCGTCGATCCGGGGTAGAGGATAGGTGTTCCGTACCATCAGTCGGTTGAGCTCTCGATAGTCTATAATAATCGTAAGGTTCCATCCTTCTTCTTAACGAACAGAATAGGAGCTCCCAAGGTGATGAGCTAGGGCGAACAAACCATGATTTTACCAGTTCTTGTAACTGTACTCTAAACTCTATGAGTTCCTTAGGGGCCATTCGGTAAGGGGTCCTTGAGACGTGCTTGGCACCTGGTACTAGCTTAATTTGAAAATCCACCACTCTATGCGGGGGAAATCCTGACAATTTCTCAGGAATTACCTCGAGAAAGTCCCGCACTACTCGCACATCCTTCATATCTATTTTCATCTCTTTCAGTTCAAAACATATCATGCAGACTTCTTCCCCCCTCATGTGAGCTTTCAAGGTCTGAATCGAAGATAAAAACTAACGGGGTGCGATTTTTATACCTTGAAAGATGACATCAGTGTAACCATGTCTCAAGTAAATTCGCTTCTTCGCGCATTCAATTCTTGTGTAGTGCAAATCTAGCCATGCCATTCCCAGAATGAAATTGAATTCTGGAATTCTCAATACTGTGGAAGGGGTATTAAAGGTCTTTCCCCCAATGAGTATCTCGAATTCACACTTGGCAGTTGTGGTCATTTATGAGTCGTTTGGGAGGCGTACTCTTCGAGCAATACCAGTGAAGTTTTGCACTCTCTCTAGGTTTAATGAAGTCCGCAGACACAAATGAGTGCGAGGATTCGGTATAGAAAAACGTATAGGTCAGTTTCCCGCCGACCACCACGGTGCCTAAGTACCAATAACAATACCCAAAGCTAGATATCTAGTACATCTTAAGCAACTTAAGGTTAATAATGAAGATGTGATAACTAACTATAGCATACCTGCAATCACCTCCTGAGGGTTCCTGTCACAACCCAGAATTTCTCCGGCAGAGCAAGTATCAGAGTATGAGAATAACACGCGTCGTGATGCCACATCAAGCAGGAGATAACTGCCGACGCTCAGGCGACGGAAACTATTACTATAAAAATATTCATAAGTTTAATGATTGAAAAACTGCTTATATATATATAGGCCGTATCCCTCGGCTCAGTGGTTCACTAGCCCACTAGAAGGAAACATAATTTACGCTGCGGAAGTACCTTGATTTAATTAGTTTAATATTCTACATGAGTGCAAGCGTCCACGAAGGACACCCCATGGTATGCAAGACTCTAGATTTAGTATAAGTAAGGAAATACCTTTTTACGCTAGTTGTAAAGTACTTCTTTTAAGTTTGAAGACATGAGGTGTATGCCATGCTATTAGCAAGGTTTAATACTTAAAATAACTAACATGCATCCTAGCATAAAACATTCCCAAGAGATAAGTAACTGCTCCTAATAGGGTAACCAAACAACATAGAAGAGTTTACAGTAGACTGAGAAAAACAACCACCGAAGGGCGCCAACAAACTGACACGAACCCCTCAGTGTACACAAAAGTCAGAGTCAACAAGCAACTACAATCTCACCTAAAGTGAGAGGATCACTCCTGCAAAACGGTCGACCGGAACGCAGATCCAAACTAGATGCTCAAACGGCCGCAACCAGGACCCGAGGCATTCAAAGACAGAATACCTCAGCACAAGATAAAACAATGCAAGTGGAAACAAGAGATAAAAGCTCCAAGTTAAATAAAAGATCTACAAACAGGGAGGAACCAACCCTCAGCGAGCAAGCTGTCAAACTCTGCAACAAGTCAGTAAATAAACGAGATTATAGCAAACAAAGTATCAACAAAAGCTGAAGAAAAAAAATGCACCAAGTGCAATAAGGAAACAACCCTCTTCGGCTCAACCTGCTGAAGCAAAGCAAGAAATGGCTAACCAGTCAACATCCATCAACAAGGATTGGAGTAATAGCCCCAAGGATCACCGTAGGAAAAATAATTAACACTTAGTGATCCTTGTCTCGGAGGAGTGGGTGACCCTTAATTCAAAGGCATTTTATTTGCTTGTAAGGACCTGGCAAGCTAAGTGGCACAGCGTTGCCCGGCCCACTAGCTACCCATGGAGGACCCATGGCGCTCCAGTGGTGTAGCCGGAATCTACAAGACCTGCCACGGAAACCAACACCCACAGAACACCTCACCAAGACCTCGGTATCACCGCATGCTAACAAGCAATACAAACTGACAGTTCCATCCACATTGACTTCTATCAACGTTTCCTGGTCATAATTTCCAAAGGATTGGGGTCAACAACCCAAAACAGGCCCCCAAGGACCTCACTCAGCGAAAACAAGGAACGGCGGACAATTCCTTCGGAATTCGTCGAGTATCACCATTGATACTCGACGGATTCGTCGAGTATCGCCGCGATACTCGACGATTTTGCCTGGGATTCTGGACGATTTGGCACGACGATTCTCGCCGAATTTACCTTAGCGCTCGACGACTATACTTTGTCATTCTCGCCGATTTCAACTTGGCGCTAACGTCTCTACTGGTGATTCTCGACGACTCCAACCCGATACTCGCCGACTCTGCCTTGTGATACTCACCGAATCTACCTGGTCATTCTCGCCGACTTCAACTTAGCATTCTAGGACAGCCAAACCATGGGTAACGAGGATACTCGACGGATTCGTCTCGTAGTGCGGGGAAGATCGCATATTCGCCCTATAGCGTAAACCTACTCAAAATAAAGGAGAGAAAAAAGCGGTAAAGGGAAGAATCGGAGCAAGCAAGGGAAGAAGATCCACTTGCCTCAAAACCCACGAAGAATACGCCGCCCGTCCCGGCCGCTTCCATATCCGGCCACAAGGAGCACCGAGCAACGATTCCTGAATCTTTTGGGGACGAAATCAAGCCAAAACCCCTAACCCTAATCTTCAAAAGTCAAGGAAACGGACAAAGCTTACCTCTACCGAGAAGCTCTCGCCGGGAGCGGCCCGAAAATCCGCTCGGATGGGGGAAACGAGCCCTCCTGCTCTGCACACCGCCAACCGAAGGCCTCGCCGAGTCTGCCGCTTCCCAAATGTCGCGGAAACGAAGCTGTCGTCGGGTTCGGGGAAGAAGAAGAGGATGTGAACTGGCCCAAACCCTATCTACCCTATTTATACCCTAATTACTACATAATATATTATATAATATTAATATATATAGTAACACACAATCTTAATACCACGCCAAACACAAACGAACTCGGAAACGCGCGAAACTCGCGCCGTAGCCAAAAACCAACGCTACAAACGCGACGGCGAGGTCGAAATCCCAATCCGATGAGCCAAACTCAAGGAAACACCTACCAAAGCCAAAACACAAGCGGCTCTGCCGAGTCACCAAAACAGACCCGGCCTGTTAGGAAATCTCGCCAAAAGGCTAAGATACAGCCCTATAGAGAACTCAAAGAGCCAAATCATGCTCTAACAACGGCATACGCCAAACACGTGCTAAGGTAACGCTTCTAAGGGTGTCGAAAAAACCAAGGGCGTTACAGTCAGACCCCCTAAAAGGAAGTTTCGTCCCGAAACTTAGATCACGAAGCGAAGAAAAGACAGAAGAAAAAACACAACAGGAGAGTTCTAAAACGAGAATACCAACCTGAGAAGACTAAGAGAATAATTGAGGATGCGACTTTCTCATTGCGGATTCCAACTCCCATGTCGTGCTTCTAGCATCTTGGTTTTGCCAGAGAACTTTAACCATCAGAATTGTCTTTTTCCTTAGCACACGATCTTGCGTCTCCAGAATACGGACAGGTTCGAAGAGTGGTTTGGCTGCAACTGGGGCACTGAGTCTAGAACATGACCATTACTACAAACGCACTTTCGCAACTGGCTCAGGTGAAAGACGTCGTGAACGCCAGGGAAAGAATTAGGCAAATCCAGTTTATACGCAGAAACCCCGATGCGCTCCAGAATCTGAAAAGGTCCCACGTACCTGGGATCAAGCTTATGGTTCCTTCCAAACCTCTTAACCCCTGGCATCGGAGAGACTTTCAGAAAAACCATATCCCCAACAGCAAATTCCAGATCAACTCTGCGCTGATTGGCATACTTCTCGTACCTCTCCTGAGCCAACCTCAGCTTTTCTCGAATATGCGTCACCGAAACGCTCATATCTTCCAACGCTTCTGGACCAAGCAAGGGTTTTTCACCAACTTCTGCCCAAAACAATGGGGTTCGACAACGTCTACCATATAACGCTTCAAAGGGTGCCATCTGTAAGCTCTCCTGATAGCTGTTATTATACGCGAATTCCATCAATCTGAGGCGTTTATCCCATGCTCCACCATGGTCTAGAATATAACATCGAATCATATCCTCCAAGATCTGGTTCACTCTCTCTGTCTGTCCATTCGTCTGAGGATGATAAGAAGTAGAATATCTAAGGTCTGTGCCTAGGGCTCCCTGCAAGCTTTGCTAGAAACGAGACATAAATCGGGAGTCTCGGTCTAACACAATGCTTGTAGGTACACCATGTAGTCTGATAACTTCGTCCAGATACAATTCTGCTATCTTTTCCATAGAATAGTCAATCTTAAAAGGCACAAAGTGGGCACACTTGGTTAACCTGTCCACGATGACCCACACAGCATCATGACATCGGGGAGATCTCGGTAAACCGGTTATGAAATCCATGGATAGACTCTCCCATTTCCAGCTTGGTATGTCCAAAGGCGTTAGCTTACCACCCGGCCTCCTATGATCTGCTTTGACACACTGGCAGGTATAACACTCAGATACAAACTTCGCAATGTCGTTCTTCATACCCGACCACCAAACAATCTGCTTTAAGTCTCTATACATTTTGGTAGAACTAGGGTGATAAGCAACACTGGAACCATGCGCTTCACTACATATTCTCGGTCGGATGTCCCCAACAGCGGGGATACAGTATCTTCCACGGTATCTAAGGGTACCCGAGTCATCAATGAAAAAGTGAGGTAATTCCCTTTTTTCAGTCCTACTGAGGAGGTGTTGCAAATCAGGATCTTCCTTCTGATGAAATCTAGTGAGAGTAATCCACGAAGGTTCTTCCACCTCTAGGCTGCTCGACGAAGCACTATTCCCTACTGTTATGTCCATAAGCAAAAATTCTTCGATAAGGGATTGCACCGAGATATTAAAGATACGCGCGGGCTTCTGGCTTAACGCGTCTGCTACTACATTAGCTTTACCGGAATGATAAAGGATATCTACTTCGTAGTCCGCAACATACTCCAACCACCTACGCTGGCGCAGATTCAACTCCTTCTGAGTGTATACATACTTCAAACTTTTATGATCTGAATAAACCTTGCACGACACTCCATACAGCAGATGTCTCCACAACTTTAGAGCATAAATGACAGCGGCAAATTCCAGGTCGTGCGTAGGGTAGTTCTTTTCATGCACTTTCAGCTGTCTTGATCCATACGCAATCACCTTACCGTCCTGCATCAATACGCAACTGAGTCCAACTCGCGCGACATCTACATACACAACATACTCTACTCCTTGCACCGGCAATGCCAACACTGGAGCAGAACACAGTCTTTTCATGAGCTCCTGAAAAGCTTCTTCACAGGCCTCACTCCATACAAAGGCTGCGCTCTTTTGCGTAAGTCTGGTCAACGGCGCAGAGAGCACAGAGAATCTTTCCACAAATCTTCTGTAGTAACCTGCCAATCCTAGAAAGCTCCTTATTTCCTTAGGCGATGAAGGTCTCCTCCAATCCAAGACTGCAGCTATCTTTGCAGGATCCACTGAGATACCTTCCTTACTTACTATGTGTCCTAGGAATGACACCTGAGACAACCAGAACTCACACTTGCTAAGCTTCGCATACAGCTTGTGCTCCCTTAGAGTAGATAAGACTAAGCGCAAGTGCAAGGCGTGCTCATCTGCATTTCTGGAATACACCAAGACATCATCAATGAATACCACCACGAATTTATCCAGAAAATCCCTGAACACTCTGTTCATCATGTCCATAAAAGCTGACGGTGCATTTGTTAATCCGAAAGACATTACCCGAAATTCAAAGTATCCATAGCGAGAACGAAAAGCAGTTCGCGGGATGTCCGACTCCCGGATTCTTAACTGATGGTAACCTGAACAGAGGTCAATCTTCGAAAATACGGAACTACCTCATAACTGATCGAACAGGTCATCGATCCTGGGTAATGGGTATCTGTTTTTAATAGTCACTTTGTTTAGCTCACGATAGTCGATGCATAGCCTCATCGTTCCGTCTTTTTTTCTTCACAAAGAGCACTGGTGCACCCCAGGGGGAAGAACTGGGTCTAATAAAGCCGTACTGCAACAACTCATCTAGCTGAGTGCATAGCTCCTCTAACTCACGCGGTGCCATTCGGTATGGTGCCTTAGCAATAGGGCGAGTGCCTGGCTCAAGGTCTATAACAAATTCCACTTCTCTCTCTGGAGGAAGTCCGGGAAGACCAACTGGAAAAACATCCGGAAACTCACTTACCACAGAAACGTCCTCAACCCGAGGCTCAACCGAAGCAGCTTCCAAAATAGAAACGGAAACAAGGAAAGAATCACAGCCTGTAACATCCCAATGTTACTTCTAGACCCCTTAACTTAGATTGGGTTAGGCATGGGGTGGGTGTTAGGGTAATGAGCTAGGTTTGACCCTAGATAGTGAGTTGTAGCCATGTGGGGCCCACTATGGGGCCAAAGTCAAACTAGGTCAAACTAGCCTAAACAGGAACCCTAGCCACACCATGACCCCCTCATGATGCCCTAACCCTAAATACAATCTAAGTAGACCCCAAGGTAGGTCAGGGGGTCAACCAGTTGACCATGATGGGTCAAGTCAACACCTCTGACCTAAATAGTGAAAATGGTGCCATAGCCCAATTCACTGGGTTGGGACCACCCAAATCAACCCAAATTCATCATGTGGGCCTAAAGTGACCCTATAAACCCTAGGGGAGAGAAAAATAGGGCCTCTCAATAGTAAATTTGGAAAGTTACCTAGGAGAGAGAAAAGAAGAGAATAGGAGAGAGAAAGTGCCTAGGAATTATTTTGGGCCACTTGGGCTCATCCCACCAACCCATGATGGGTTGGCTGACCATGCATGGGTATTAGGAGGTGTGGGACCCCCATCATGCAGCCTTGGGCCAAGCCCAAACCCAACCCAAGCCCAATATGACCTAACCCATTCATGGAAGTCAACTCCCCCTCTTCACTCACCCAACTCGGCCCTAGACTTGGCAACCCGACCCACTAAGGTCTAGACAACCTTCATGGCCAGTGGGACCCACTCACCAGCCACCTAGCCGGCCAAGACACCCAACCCGACCCCTACCTTGTTGAAATCGCCCCCTCCCTTGTTGAAGTCGCCCACTCCCATAACTCAGCCCCAAACCCTTCCCCCTCTCTCATTCCATTCATTCCACCCCAGAGAGAGAGAGAGAGAGAAAGCAAGGAAGCCATGGAAGGCCGTGGAGCTCGCCGGAATTTGCAAGCTAGGGGAAGCCGCCGCCACCCTCAACCACAACCACCAAGGGTCCGTATCCCCTCCCCTCTTACTGTGCTAGTATCCTAGATCATCTAGGTTAGAGGTCGAGCTCAAACGAGCTCGACATAGGAATCAAAAAGCTTGGAAAAAGCTTTAAAAATGGCGGCCTGGAGGTTTTTCGGGTTGGTTGCGCCGCCGCCGTCCGCCACTCTCCGCCGTCCAGTCGCCGGCCAGATCAAGCTCCGGCCACCGTGAGGCCGGGGAAGCAATTGGCCGGAGGCCCCGCCGCCGGCGATGGCCGGAATCCACCCCGCAAGGGACACCTGCTCGGGTTGTGGCCTGCATGCAATGCATGGGGAAGAAGACTCAGCAGCCGTCAGATCCACATCAAGATCTGTGCTGGCTGATATAAATTTCTTAATATTAAATACATATATGAATAGTAAGATTAAATGTCACAATATATCAGACACCTTGCATGTTGTTTATGAGGTACCTAGAGGCCCCATCTTAGGATGAACCCTGAATGAAAAAGTTAGGTAGATGGGTTAACTTTGCAATGCCACAGAAATCATGACTTTTGGAAAAGTAGGCTGCCCTGTAGGGCTGTTTTGCTAGGACTGCCCCTAAACTAGGGCAGAAACCAAATTTGATGCCCAAGTCAAACCAAGCATCACCATGACCTGAAATTTTGGTCATGGGTGTATTTAGGGCATGCCTATGCCCTGCCAAAAATTTGGAATTTTTGGAAGAACTTTTTCTATAGTTTTTATCAAAATATCAAAAATTAAATTAAGGGCATAATTGTAATTTTAGGCACCCAAATGACCCCAAATTTTGGTGGTATGTCCTTGGGGACATTATTGGTGTCTGGTAAAAATTTCAAGGCAATTGGACCCCTGCATGAAGGGTTATTCCATGTGTTTGTGCAGGCTAATTTAGGCATTGGTGTGCAATTAGCAATAATTTGTATTTTGTGTATTTAACCTAACTGAGGCACCCAAAAACCATGTAATAAATTCCAGTGATACGTTAGGGCATGTTTCACCCCTAGAATTATTTTTGGGATTTTTGGAATTAAAAATACCACTTAATGGAATTTTTCAAATTATAGGTCCTTTTGTAAAATAAATGGGAAAAATAGGTTTTGGCTATAGAAAACTTTCAGATTCAGCCAAGTCAAAGTATGGTGTTTTAATTGACTTAAGAAAATTTCTTATCTCTGTTTGGCAACTGTTAGAGCAAAATTCATGGAAATGACCATTTTACCCTTTTTGTAAATGTTTATGAATTAGTATAAATACTTGTTGGATAATTGTGAAAATAATCCTAGAGTTGCATAATTGTTATATTAGTCTTGTAGATTTATATCAGAATTTTTGGGTACAATATTAATTATTAATTAGCATAATGGCATTTTTGGTAAATAATTAAGAATGGATTTTGATAGACCATTACCTTGTAGAAATTAATAAAACTCTGCCATTAGTCATAAAATGGTAATATAAATGCTCAGTAATTTTCCTGGAATTTTGGTGTATATATTTCTTGTACTTCATTTGGAAAGTGACAAATAGGTAGAATTTGTATTAATTATGGGAAAAATAGAATATAAAAAGAGAAATTATGAAATGTTGTAGACAGTAACATTTTATTCATATGCAACTCAGGAAAATTCCCTTAGGTCAGAAGATTTTAATTGATAATACTTCTTGTGTAAAATGACCTAGGGAATAATTTAAAAGATTTATTTAAAGGCCTTAATGACCTAGGAAAATTATGAAAATCAACCCACTCATTTTATTAGTCCATACCACCCTAGGATAAATATTTGGGGTCAGTTGGATCAAGGATTTAGAAGTTCGATTTCAGGGTGGTGTTAGGTCATGGGGTGCGCATAGTAAAAGTAGGCTGGACTATAGGCCGCCAGGGGATGAATCAACAACTGAGTTAGAGTCTAAGTTCGGAAGTATAACCCTGGGTGGCAGATGCATTATAGAGACGAGAGTAAAAGTGCAACATTAGTCATGCCTAGGTAGGGTTGACGGAGGACCGTCACTCCTTAATCTATACCTTAAATCACTAGGTCACTCTATGTAACAGGAGAGAGAAAAGGGGGTCCGGGGTAAGAAACAACTAAAGTAAATATCCTTGAGAAAGGGAGCTTTGGGATTCAGCCCATCGCAGCTCCTAGTGCCCCTGAGAGCCTTTCACCGGGAATACCTTGGGCAGTCCTGGGACTAACCTTAAGACTCTAAGTATGATGATCTGTAGATAAGAGTAGTCTAATAGGCTAAGTGATCTGGACATGTGCTCACTCGTGCCGGGTTGGAGGGACTTGGAGTCTTTTGACTACTTGCTCACCCGTGCAGAGTTGGAGGAAAGAAATTGGCTTATATACACTCACCCGGCCAGGGTTGGAGGGTTTGTAGCATATACTCACCCGTGGCGGGTTGGAGAGATTTGAGACAGGATAGTCCTTGGAGCTGGAGGCTCAATATATAATACTTGCATGTGCATATACTAGTGGCGGGCCATGCGGTACTGGCCGGTCGTCACACCGACGGCAGTACGGTGGACCAGGCGGGTGCGAGGGTTAGAAGGACCAGTAGGATGTTTTTACTGGAGTCTGGAGGACTTTTCCTAATAACGCGCACCCGACCCAACAAGACTGACAGGTAGTCAGCAAAGTGGTACGCAGAGACTCTAGAGTGCACTTGTAGGTGTACAGAGGCGTACAAGAGAGGTCTAGGCCTGGTAGTGTGTATACCCGCCTAGAAGGCGGAGACGCCCGCTCCGCTGCTGCCGTAGCCACAACGGTAGTACCTGAGAGTGATGCTAGCTCTCGAAAAGTGGGAACTAAAGGTCTGTGATCACGGAGTCGTGTGTGTGTGTTGCACTGCATGTTCATATCATACCCACCATATAGATGCATAACATTAACCTTCATAACAACTTAAGTCACCTAATGTATAAGTGGTATGGGACACTATACATTAGGACCTGCTATACGATCCCTTAGCCTATAAGCCTGAGTGGGCATGTTTATAGGTTAAGGTTATTTTCCTTTATATATATGCTTGTGACTCTGACACCCCATTGTATAAATGGTATGGGACATTCTATACAATGGGAGCCTGCAAAAGATCCCTTGCTTATGCGTACCTGCATAAGTGGAGGTTACATTTCATTATATTTTGATTATATATATACCCTGTTAGTTTCCTGTCACCTGCTCGCCTTTGCCACCCCTTGTTGTCCTCCGCTTCGTCCTCCCGCACGGTGCCTAGGAGTTGCAGGAGGAGGTGCTGAGGATACGACTTAGTCCTTTTTTTGACTAATGGTCGGTGACCTTACTATTTTAGGAGCTCGAGGAGGTGGACCAGCACGTCGAGGAGGCAGGACTTGAGGGGCAGATACCAGCTACTACTACTGGGGCACGTCTACAGGTGATGAGAGAGTTTTAGTTTTTCCGCTGCTGTGTATGAGAGTGAGAGAGAGATCATGATGTACTGGGCATAAGCCCTATTTACTTTCACTTCTGTGCTCATTATGGACTGGCTTTTATTTCATTTGATATATATATGTGATGTGGCTGTGGACTTGCTTCTGCTTTTACTCTGATTTATTATGCAATTATTCTCATATTGGCCGAACAGGATATGATCGTACTAGCCGGCAGAATCGGCGTCTTGCGGTGACGACTAACTCGTGCGTTAGTGTCACCGTAAGGCGGCGGTTCTGGGCATAAGATCCGGGTTGCCTCGGATTTGAGGAACAGGATCTTACAAACTGGTATCACTTGAAACCACGATCATATGAGAATACAGTCCACCACACTGGAACACCCCGCCCCAGCATTAGTTTGCGGACAAACTATGCAGCGGAAGCAGTGGTGTGCCCATGCGTAAAAAGCCACATAATCAGTCCATCAAACAATGAGTTAGGCCAATTTTGACGTTAAGTTTTTCCTTTATACAGCCTCCGCAGGATACGGTTCCTCCCCCTCCGGCTGCCATTCCGTTCATGCAGACTGAGATGGGGCAAACCCTGACGGCTATCCTGGATGCCTTCAGAGCGCAACAAGCCCCGGTTCAGCTACCCAACCCAGGATCGAACTGGTTGAGTGCATTCAAAGGTCTGTCCCCGCCGCTGTACCGCGGGACAGAAGACGCGGTAAAGACAGAGGAGTGGTTGGAGACCATCCAGGAGCTGCTAGCCGGCATCAGCTGCCCCGTCAGACAGGCAGTTCCCCTTGCCACCTCGGCACTAGATGCTCATGCAAAGAGGTGGTGGAAGTCGGTGCGGGACTCTACATTCGCCGACCGGGAGCTGATGGACATATCTTGGGAGGAGTTCAGCGACGTCTTCTTGGAGCATTATGTATCTTCCACAGACCGAGATACCTTGGAGGCGAGGTTTCTGAGCCTCCAGCAGGGGAGCCGATCAGTTATTGAATATCAGAGAGAGTTCTCCCACCTGGCTAGGTTTGCAGGCTTCCATGACTGGGACGACCAGAAATACGCGAAGAGATTCTATCACGGGCTCCGCGACTCTTTGAGGCAGCCCTTGCTATTCATTGCCCACGGTACCATGGCGCAGATCATCGAGATGGCAAAGAAGCTGGAGGCTGACCAGCTGTTGGTGCAAGGCAGAGGGAAGAGATCGTTGGATGGACAGTCGTTTGGGGAGAGCAGCAGATCGTCTCAGAGGGGAAAGACGATTGGATACAGGAGAGGTGGGGGACGTCGTCGTCCCAACTATAGGCAGGATCAGGGGCCTCCTCCACCTTTGGCTCCCCCACCTATGCAGATTCCCGGACCGATGAGACAGGATGATCGAGGTCAGAGGCAGATCACCTGCTTTGGTTGCGGCCAACCTGGGCACATCAGGACGCAGTGCCCGCTTCAGGTCCACCCTCTTCCTCCTCCTCCACCTCCAGTGGCCCCTCCAGTTCACCAAGGCCGAGGACGAGGACGAGGACGGGGACGAGGCCGAGGCCGAGGATATCACGGCCGAGGCCGAGACCGGGAACAGGTATACGCGCTGGATCTCACGGAACAGAGGGACCCAGAGGAGGTGATTACAGGTACTTAAAATTTTGTAAGATTTATAAATTTTAAAATTTTCTCTTTCTAAGAATACCTTAGACATTAATAGTAATACTATTCTTTGAACTCAAACGAACCCAGGCATAGTGATGATTAGCGGCAAGCCCGCTCACACCCTCTTCGACACGGGTGCGTCACACTCCTTCGTATCGGACTCGTTTATTGAAGGATTAGAAGGAGTGGAGAAGTTTTCCGGTTTGGAAAAGAGAGTACGACTCCCTGATGGTACGGAACTTCGAACCACAGACTGCTGCAATATGGATGTCGAGATAGGAGGCAAAGCGTTCGAAGCCCCGGCAACAGTTCTGAGCCTACCGGATTATGATCTGATCCTAGGCATGAATTGGCTTCATTGGAACTACGCGCAGATAGATTGCCCCACGAAGAGGATCACACTCAGACACGGGGACTCCCACGTCATCATTGAAGGTATCCGTTCCATTCCCCGACTCTCTTTATCTTCAGTACAGGCCGTTAAGGCCTATGAACAGGGAGAAGAGGTATACCTCATTTGTTTCGAGATGGCTGTGGTAGAGAGTTCCATAGCTGATATTCCAGTGGCACGAGATTACGCTGATGTCTTTCCGGAGAAGTTACCTGGGCTACCACCATCGCGGGACTTAGACTTCAGGATCCAGTTGGTGCCAGGGGCAAGACCAGTGTCCCGAGCACCCTACAGAATGGCCCCGAGAGAATTGGCAGAATTCAGGACACAGTTACAGGAACTGGTGGAATCGGGTTTTGTACGACCGAGTTCTTCGCCTTGGGGAGCACCTGTTCTATTTGTGAAGAAGAAGGACGGATCGCTGAGGCTATGTATAGATTATAGAGAACTGAACCGATTGACGGTTCGGAATACATATCCATTGCCACGGATAGATGAGCTCTTCGATCAGCTTCAAGGAGCTTGCTGGTTTTCAAAATTGGATTTGCGCTCGGGTTATTATCAGCTCCGCATCAGAGAAGAAGATATACCGAAGACGGCCTTCAGCTCCCGTTATGGCTTATATGAGTTCACGGTGATGCCGTTCGGGCTCACGAATGCTCCCTCGGCCTTTATGACGCTCATGAACAGGGTATTCGAGCCTTATCTGGACCGGTTTGTTATAGTCTTTATTGACGACATTCTGATTTATTCGCGATCTCGAGAGGAGCACGCAGAGCATTTAGCACTGGTATTGCAAAAGTTAAGAGAATTTCAGATGTATGCGAAGTTCTCAAAATGTCAATTCTGGCTTCAGGAAGTGGCCTTCCTAGGACACACAATCAGCGGAGCTGGATTAGCTGTGGATCCTGCTAAGATAGAGGCAGTACGGGATTGGCCACGGCCAAAGACGGCGTCGGATATACGTAGCTTCTTGGGTCTGGCAGGTTATTATCGTAAGTTCGTGGAGGGGTTTTCAAGGATAGCCCTCCCCCTCACGTCCTTGACGAAAAAGGATGCCGCATTTGACTGGACAGAGCGGTGCGAGTCAGCATTTCAAGAGCTCAAGGATCGGCTCACTTCGTCCCCCATCCTTGCACTTCCCTCGGGGAGTGAAGGATTTCAGATATATACGGATGCATCCTATCAGGGGATGGGTGCAGTCTTAATGCAGCACGGGCATGTTATCGCTTATGCTTCACGACAGCTGAAGAAGCATGAGCATAACTATCCTGTACATGATCTCGAGCTCGGGGCCGTAGTCTTTGCCCTCAAGACATGGAGACATTACCTCTACGGGATTCATTGTGACATATACTCCGATCATAAGAATCTCAAATACATCGACACGCAGAAGGTTCTGAACCTGCGACAGAGGAGGTGGCTTGAGTTCCTCTGCGATTACGACTATAAGATGCACTATCACCCGGGAAAGGCGAATACTGTAGCAGATGATTTGAGCAGGAGAGCCGGCACTTCTGGACCGGAGTCCCGGGTGATGTCTATGGAGCTACTACGCATGATGGAGGATATGCAGATTACCATGGTCTCAGAAGCCGAGCCAGTGCTCTATCGAGAGTACCTGAACTCTTTGGTCAGCAATGATGATATACAGAAACGCATTCTTACACATCAGAGATTGGATACTGATCTAGAGCCCATCTTTGACGCTCTAAAAGGAGGCAAGCATGAGGACTATACGCTGGAGGACGACCTTCTTCGATTCCGTGGCCGAGTGTACATTCCAGCAGGTGGTGAGATCCGGGATGACATCCTCAGAGAGGCACACTACTCCAGATATTCAGTGCATCCCGGTATCACCAAGATGTGGGCTGACTTACGGCGGACCATGTACTGGCCAGGAATGAAGAGGGAGATCATATACCTGGTGACACACTGCGAGACTTGCCAGCGAGTGAAGGCCGAATGCAAGAGCCCAGGCGGTATATTACAGCCACTGCCAGTCCCAGAGTGGAAGTTCGAGGATATCTCTATGGATTTTGTTCACGGACTCCCTCGCTCTCATTCTGGGCACGACTCCATCTGGGTCATTGTAGACAGGTTGACCAAGGTGGCACGGTTTATCCCGGTCAGAAAAGATGCCCCGGTTGCTGTACTGGTGAGGTTGTTTGTAGAGCAGTTCGTCCGGTATCACGGAGTACCCAGGTCTATTGTTTCAGATAGGGATGGTCGCTTCACCTCCAGGGAATGGAGGGCAGTGCATGCTTATTTGGGATCCAGACTTTCCTTTAGCACTGCCTTCCACCCGCAGACCGATGGTCAGACGGAGCGGACGATACGCACTATGGAGGACCTGCTCAGGTTATGTATTTTGGATACAGGGAAACCTTGGGAGAGGCTACTGCCGTTGATCGAATTCTCATACAACAACAGCCACCAGGCCAGCATCGGGATGGCTCCTTACGAGGCGCTTTATGGGAGAAAATGCCGGACTCCGCTATCCTGGGTGCAAGATGTGGATACTCGAGCCCTTGGGTCAGACTTTGTAGAGGATACAGAGGCTCAGATTCATTTGATCAGGGATCGGCTTCTGGAGGCTCAGAGCAGACAAGCGAAATATTATGATGCTCGACACCGGAAAGTGGACTTCCAAGTTGGGGACAGGGTTTTCCTGAAAATCCGACCGGTACACGGTATTTCTCGGATTCGGAGACATAAGAAGCTCAGCCCCCGGTACATGGGACCATACCTGATTCTGGAGCGTGTGGGCCCCTTGGCCTATCGGCTGCAGCTACCTCCGGAGCTGAGCAGCCTACACGATGTGTTCCATGTCTCTTCTTTGCGAAGAGCTCTCCTTCGCCCTGAGCAGCATGTCCCTACTGCAGCTGGACCGGTAGAGCCTGACCGTTCGGTTAGATTGGAGCCGATCCGGATCGACGATTCAGCGGTCCGAACGTTGAGGAAAAAGAAGGTTCCACTCGTAAAGGTGCTGTGGTCCAACCATGGACAGGAGGAGCACACCTGGGAACCTAGGGATCTGATGCTGGAGCGTCATCCAGAACTATTTACATCAGGTACTTTTATGTTATTTCTACAAAATTTCCTTAACAATTTCTGCAACTGGAACCCGTAGACCCAAACTTAAATTTCGGGGACGAAATTATTTCTTTTGTTTATAGGATTTGTAACATCCCAATGTTACTTCTAGACCCCTTAACTTAGATTGGGTTAGGCATGGGGTGGGTGTTAGGGTAATGAGCTAGGTTTGACCCTAGATAGTGAGTTGTAGCCATGTGGGGCCCACTATGGGGCCAAAGTCAAACTAGGTCAAACTAGCCTAAACAGGAACCCTAGCCACACCATGACCCCCTCATGATGCCCTAACCCTAAATACAATCTAAGTAGACCCCAAGGTAGGTCAGGGGGTCAACCAGTTGACCATGATGGGTCAAGTCAACACCTCTGACCTAAATAGTGAAAATGGTGCCATAGCCCAATTCACTGGGTTGGGACCACCCAAATCAACCCAAATTCATCATGTGGGCCTAAAGTGACCCTATAAACCCTAGGGGAGAGAAAAATAGGGCCTCTCAATAGTAAATTTGGAAAGTTACCTAGGAGAGAGAAAAGAAGAGAATAGGAGAGAGAAAGTGCCTAGGAATTATTTTGGGCCACTTGGGCTCATCCCACCAACCCATGATGGGTTGGCTGACCATGCATGGGTATTAGGAGGTGTGGGACCCCCACCATGCAGCCTTGGGCCAAGCCCAAACCCAACCCAAGCCCAATATGACCTAACCCATTCATGGAAGTCAACTCCCCCTCTTCACTCACCCAACTCGGCCCTAGACTTGGCAACCCGACCCACTAAGGTCTAGACAACCTTCATGGCCAGTGGGACCCACTCACCAGCCACCTAGCCGGCCAAGACACCCAACCCGACCCCTACCTTGTTGAAATCGCCCCCTCCCTTGTTGAAGTCGCCCACTCCCATAACTCAGCCCCAAACCCTTCCCCCTCTCTCATTCCATTCATTCCACCCCAGAGAGAGAGAGAGAGAGAAAGCAAGGAAGCCATGGAAGGCCGTGGAGCTCGCCGGAATTTGCAAGCTAGGGGAAGCCGCCGCCACCCTCAACCACAACCACCAAGGGTCCGTATCCCCTCCCCTCTTACTGTGCTAGTATCCTAGATCATCTAGGTTAGAGGTCGAGCTCAAACGAGCTCGACATAGGAATCAAAAAGCTTGGAAAAAGCTTTAAAAATGGCGGCCTGGAGGTTTTTCGGGTTGGTTGCGCCGCCGCCGTCCGCCACTCTCCGCCGTCCAGTCGCCGGCCAGATCAAGCTCCGGCCACCGTGAGGCCGGGGAAGCAATTGGCCGGAGGCCCCGCCGCCGGCGATGGCCGGAATCCACCCCGCAAGGGACACCTGCTCGGGTTGTGGCCTGCATGCAATGCATGGGGAAGAAGACTCAGCAGCCGTCAGATCCACATCAAGATCTGTGCTGGCTGATATAAATTTCTTAATATTAAATACATATATGAATAGTAAGATTAAATGTCACAATATATCAGACACCTTGCATGTTGTTTATGAGGTACCTAGAGGCCCCATCTTAGGATGAACCCTGAATGAAAAAGTTAGGTAGATGGGTTAACTTTGCAATGCCACAGAAATCATGACTTTTGGACCAGTAGGCTGCCCTGTAGGGCTGTTTTGCTAGGACTGCCCCTAAACTAGGGCAGAAACCAAATTTGATGCCCAAGTCAAACCAAGCATCACCATGACCTGAAATTTTGGTCATGGGTGTATTTAGGGCATGCCTATGCCCTGCCAAAAATTTGGAATTTTTGGAAGAACTTTTTCTATAGTTTTTATCAAAATATCAAAAATTAAATTAAGGGCATAATTGTAATTTTAGGCACCCAAATGACCCCAAATTTTGGTGGTATGTCCTTGGGGACATTATTGGTGTCTGGTAGAAATTTCAAGGCAATTGGACCCCTGCATGAAGGGTTATTCCATGTGTTTGTGTAGGCTAATTTAGGCCTTGGTGTGCAATTAGCAATAATTTGTATTTTGTGTATTTAACCTAACTGAGGCACCCAAAAACCATGTAATAAATTCCAGTGATACTTTAGGGCATGTTTCACCCCTAGAATTATTTTTGGGATTTTTGGAATTAAAAATACCACTTAATGGAATTTTTCAAATTATAGGTCCTTTTGTAAAATAAATGGGAAAAATAGGTTTTGGCTATAGAAAACTTTCAGATTCAGCCAAGTCAAAGTATGGTGTTTTAATTGACTTAAGAAAATTTCTTATCTCTGTTTGGCAACTGTTAGAGCAAAATTCATGGAAATGACCATTTTACCCTTTTTGTAAATGTTTATGAATTAGTATAAATACTTGTTGGATAATTGTGAAAATAATCCTAGAGTTGCATAATTGTTATATTAGTCTTGTAGATTTATATCAGAATTTTTGGGTACAATATTAATTATTAATTAGCATAATGGCATTTTTGGTAAATAATTAAGAATGGATTTTGATAGACCATTACCTTGTAGAAATTAATAAAACTCTGCCATTAGTCATAAAATGGTAATATAAATGCTCAGTAATTTTCCTGGAATTTTGGTGTATATATTTCTTGTACTTCATTTGGAAAGTGACAAATAGGTAGAATTTGTATTAATTATGGGAAAAATAGAAATATAAAAAGAGAAATTATGAAATGTTGTAGACAGTAACATTTTATTCATATGCAACTCAGGAAAATTCCCTTAGGTCAGAAGATTTTAATTGATAATACTTCTTGTGTAAAATGACCTAGGGAATAATTTAAAAGATTTATTTAAAGGCCTTAATGACCTAGGAAAATTATGAAAATCAACCCACTCATTTTATTAGTCCATACCACCCTAGGATAAATATTTGGGGTCAGTTGGATCAAGGATTTAGAAGTTCGATTTCAGGGTGGTGTTAGGTCATGGGGTGCGCATAGTAAAAGTAGGCTGGACTATAGGCCGCCAGGGGATGAATCAACAACTGAGTTAGAGTCTAAGTTCGGAAGTATAACCCTGGGTGGCAGATGCATTATAGAGACGAGAGTAAAAGTGCAACATTAGTCATGCCTAGGTAGGGTTGACGGAGGACCGTCACTCCTTAATCAATACCTTAAATCACTAGGTCACTCTATGTAACAGGAGAGAGAAAAGGGGGTCCGGGGTAAGAAACAACTAAAGTAAATATCCTTGAGAAAGGGAGCTTTGGGATTCAGCCCATCGCAGCTCCTAGTGCCCCTGAGAGCCTTTCACCGGGAATACCTTGGGCAGTCCTGGGACTAACCTTAAGACTCTAAGTATGATGATCTGTAGATAAGAGTAGTCTAATAGGCTAAGTGATCTGGACATGTGCTCACTCGTGCCGGGTTGGAGGGACTTGGAGTCTTTTGACTACTTGCTCACCCGTGCAGAGTTGGAGGAAAGAAATTGGCTTATATACACTCACCCGGCCAGGGTTGGAGGGTTTGTAGCATATACTCACCCGTGGCGGGTTGGAGAGATTTGAGACAGGATAGTCCTTGGAGCTGGAGGCTCAATATATAATACTTGCGTGTGCATATACTAGTGGCGGGCCATGCGGTACTGGCCGGTCGTCACACCGACGGCAGTACGGTGGACCAGGCGGGTGCGAGGGTTAGAAGGACCAGTAGGATGTTTTTACTGGAGTCTGGAGGACTTTTCCTAATAACGCGCACCCGACCCAACAAGACTGACAGGTAGTCAGCAAAGTGGTACGCAGAGACTCTAGAGTGCACTTGTAGGTGTACAGAGGCGTACAAGAGAGGTCTAGGCCTGGTAGTGTGTATACCCGCCTAGAAGGCGGAGACGCCCGCTCCGCTGCTGCCGTAGCCACAACGGTAGTACCTGAGAGTGATGCTAGCTCTCGAAAAGTGGGAACTAAAGGTCTGTGATCACGGAGTCATGTGTGTGTGTTGCACTGCATGTTCATATCATACCCACCATATAGATGCATAACATTAACCTTCATAACAACTTAAGTCACCTAATGTATAAGTGGTATGGGACACTATACATTAGGACCTGCTATACGATCCCTTAGCCTATAAGCCTGAGTGGGCATGTTTATAGGTTAAGGTTATTTTCCTTTATATATATGCTTGTGACTCTGACACCCCATTGTATAAATGGTATGGGACATTCTATACAATGGGAGCCTGCAAAAGATCCCTTGCTTATGCGTACCTGCATAAGTGGAGGTTACATTTCATTATATTTTGATTATATATATACCCTGTTAGTTTCCTGTCACCTGCTCGCCTTTGCCACCCCTTGTTGTCCTCCGCTTCGTCCTCCCGCACGGTGCCTAGGAGTTGCAGGAGGAGGTGCTGAGGATACGACTTAGTCCTTTTTTGACTAATGGTCGGTGACCTTACTATTTTAGGAGCTCGAGGAGGTGGACCAGCACGTCGAGGAGGCAGGACTTGAGGGGCAGATACCAGCTACTACTACTGGGGCACGTCTACAGGTGATGAGAGAGTTTTAGTTTTTCCGCTGCTGTGTATGAGAGTGAGAGAGAGATCATGATGTACTGGGCATAAGCCCTATTTACTTTCACTTCTGTGCTCATTATGGACTGGCTTTTATTTCATTTGATATATATATGTGATGTGGCTGTGGACTTGTTTCTGCTTTTACTCTGATTTATTATGCAATTATTCTCATATTGGCCGAACAGGATATGATCGTACTAGCCGGCAGAATCGGCGTCTTGCGGTGACGACTAACTCGTGCGTTAGTGTCACCGTAAGGCGGCGGTTCTGGGCATAAGATCCGGGTTGCCTCGGATTTGAGGAACAGGATCTTACACAGCCTGACTCTAGAAGTTTGCGAGCACATACCGCAGACATGATCGAAGATTCCTGACGCGGTGAACCATACACACTCATGGGATGGGCATTGCCTCCTCTAAAGTCCATGCGCTTGTGCTTACACTGAATGACAGCATAGCTGGACAACCAGTCCATGCCTAGAATCACGTCAAAGTCAGCCAAATCTAGCACCTTCAGATCTGCAAAGACTAGAGAACCACATAGGAAGATGGGGCATTTCTGAATACCCTGGCATGACCTCACCAGCTCTCCTGAAGGAAGCTTGACGCTTAGGTAGGCATCTAATGAGTCGGGAGTCCAGCGGTGACGGTCTACAAAACTCCTTGCCACGAAGGAGTGAGTAGCGCCCGAATCGAACAAAATTCGCGCCCACTTACCGTTCACCTTAAAGTCACCTAAACACATAGCGCACGCAACTAAATTACGGAAAACTAAGAATCTACTAAGAGAGTTAACTACTAAACTAGAGACTAACCTGAGATCACTTGAGTCGAAGATTGGGCTTCCTCCTTGGTTAACACATTCAACTTTCCCTTTCCTTTGTCCACGTGCGGTACTGGCGGAGGTAGAGTCTGCAACGGAATTGCATTCAGCGCGGGCTGGCTCTGCGGACAATTTGCTCTCTTGTGCCCCTTCTGTCCACAGAGGAAACAAACTCCAGCCTTCTTGCGATAATGGGCCGCATCATGCCCGCTCCTCTGGCAATAAGAACGGACCTGACTCCCCTTTGGAGCATCCTGGATCTCGTGGACCTGAGACAACTTTTGCGCATCCAGTCTCTTAAAGCACCTCTCGAAGGGATGACCTGGCCTGCCACAGAAACTACACGCTTCTTTCCTATCTTTCTTCGCCGCAGGGCCAGATGTCCTAGTACTTCCCTCTTCATCAGATTTCCTCTTATCCTTCTTTGCATGCGTTCCCCTATTCTTTGCATTTTCGATTGCCTCAACCTTCAAGGCAGCTTCAACCACTTCCACAAAGGTCTCCGACTTGTACGCGCTAACCAACTGTTGAATGTCATATCTTAGACCGCCTAGGAAACGTTTTACCCTGCCTTCTTCAGATGCTACTAATGCTGGGGCAAAATGACTGAGCTTGCTAAACTCAACTTCGTACTCACCCACAGTAAGTTGTCTCTGCTTCAAGTGCAAAAAGTTGTTCATCAGGCGGTCCCGCTCGACCGATGGCAAAAACTTCTTCAGTAGCATAGTCTTGAATGAGTCCCATGAACATCCATCAACAAGGTTCTCCTTCTCTTTAATCCACCAACTCTTCGCAAGACCTTTAAGTTGATATGCCGCAAACATCACCTTCTGGCTGGCGGAGATGCCGGAATAATAAAACATTTCCTCGATGGCGATGATCCAATCATCTAATGCCATGAAATCTGCTCTACCGTCATATGAAGGAGGTCCTAGTCGCTGGAAGTGCGAAATAACATTCATCTCTGGCGGCAGCGTAGCTGGGGGAACTAGAGCAGCAGGGGGAGAAGGGATAGCTTGGCCCTGGTCCACAATGGTTTCCTGGGCTCTAGGCTGCTGCCCGGCGACCACAGCCAACAACGATTGTATCTGAGACTGCATATCCACCATCTGCCTTGTCAGGGCCTCACTACTTTGTTGCAACCCTTCTATCACAGCTTCATTCTAAGCACTAGAAGACTCCCCTTCTGACTGGGGGTTCGATCTCGTCGCAATGCGTTTAGGCGGCATTCTACAGAACAACGGATATCTAGTCAAAATTTTGCCGAAGGCATCGCAAACTGGGAGAAATTTCCCTCGAAAATAATCGGGCAAGAAATCTACCGACACCGGCAAAAAGCTTAACAAGGACCTAGCTCACAGCACCGAAGCTAGAAAACTCAAATACTCAAATTCAGATTGGAATCAGAACAAACAACTGGCACTTACCATGCAACGGCCTGGCCCGTAAGCTCAGAGGCTGCCGCAACTGCTATGGGCCGCACAGCATGGCTGTAAACCAGCGCCGCTACAGGACAGTAGCCCGGTACACCCTCGATCAGAACTAGAGGAGGACAAACACTAACACGTGCTGTTACCTTGCTCTGGGAGATCATAGAATGACATTATGCTTCTAACTTGTGCCAATGATATGAATAAATGAATGTTTAGAATTCGTTTCAAATCATGAGTGTACGTATGTCATCATGCAGATCTTTAACTTGGTACGTGTGCTTATGCGATGATATGCTATGGATGTTGTGCTATGTATTCTAAGAAAAAGGACTTAGTGCATGCTATGAGCGGCGTACACATACAATGTTATGCATCCCATACTACATAATATTGTATGTAACGAAGAAAATTAAACGTGCTAATGCGCATCCATGTGATGGTGGTTATGCATCCCATACTACATAACCGTCACATGTTGCCTCCTATGGTGGATCCATATACAAACACATATTATGCATCCCATACTACATAATATGCCCCGTATACTTCTTTTCATGCTATGAGTGTAGTGTCCATGCTTCCATCAAGATCTACTGATGACATATCAGTGTGTGTATGCAAAGGAATGCTACCACCAGGGTTTCGCTCGGGGCAAGTTGTTCGACTGACTTGACAAACCAACCGACCCTTTGCAAAACCTCCCTCTGATACCAACTATCACAACCCGTATTTTCTCCGACAGAGCAAGTAGCAGAGTATGAGAAAAACACGCGTCGTGATGCCATGTCAAGTAGGGGATAACTGCCGACGCTCAGGTGACGGAAACTATTACTATAAAAATATTCATAAGTTTAATGATTGAAAAACTGCTTATATATATATAGGCCGTATCCCTCGGCTCAATGGTTCACTAGCCCACTAGAAGGAAACATAATTTACGCTGCGGAAGTACCTTGATTTAATTAGTTTAATATTCTACATGAGTGCAAGCGTCCACGAAGGACACCCCATGGTATGCAAGACTCTAGATTTAGTATAAGTAAGGAAATACCTTTTTACGCTAGTTGTAAAGTACTTCTTTTAAGTTTGAAGACATGAGGTGTATGCCATGCTATTAGCAAGGTTTAATACTTAAAATAACTAACATGCATCCTAGCATAAAACATTCCCAAGAGATAAGTAACCGCTCCTAATAGGGTAACCAAACAACATAGAAGAGTTTACAGTAGACTGAGAAAAACAACCACCAAAGGGCGCCAACAAACTGACACGAACCCCTCAATGTACACAAAAGTCAGAGTCAACAAGCAACTACAATCTCACCTAAAGTGAGAGGATCACTCCTGCAAAAAGGTCAACCGGATCGCAGCTCCAAACTAGCTGCTCAAACGACCGCAACCAGGACCTGAGGCATTCAAAGACAGAATACCTCAGCACAAGATAAAACAATGCAAGTGGAAACAAGAGATAAAAGCTCCAAGTTAAATAAAAGATCTACAAACAGGGAGGAACTAACCCTCAGCGAGCAAGCTGTCAAACTCTGCAACAAGTCAGTAAATGAATGAGATTATAGCAAACAAAGTATCAACAAAAGCTGAAGAAAAAAATGCACCAAGTGCCATAAGGAAACAACCCGCTTCGGCTCAACTTGATGAAGCAAAGCAAGAAATTGCTAACCAGTCAACATCCATCAACAAGGATAGGAGTAATAGCCCCAAGGATCAGCGTAGGAAAAATCATTAACACTTAGTGATCCTTGTCTCGGAGGAGTGGGTGACCCTTAATTCAAAGGCATTTTATTTGCTTGTAACGACCTGGCAAGCTAAGTGGCACAGCGTCGCCCGGTCCACTAGCTACCCATGGAGGGCCCATGGCGCTCCAATGGTGTAGCCAGAATCTACAAGACCTACCACGGAAACCAACACCCACAGAACACCTCACCAAGACCTCGGTATCACCGCATGCTAACAAGCGATACAAACTGACAGTTCCATCCACATTGACTTCAATCAACGTTTCCTGGTCATAATTTCCAAAGGATTGGGGTCAACAACCCAAAACAGGCCCCAAGGACCTCACTCAGCGAAAACAAGGAACGGCGGACAATTCCATCGGAATTCGTCGAGTATCACCATTGATACTCGACGGATTCGTCGAGAATTTTCGACGGAGCCGAAGGGAGTCGTCAAGTATCGCCGCGATACTCGACGATTTTTCCTGGTATTCTCGACGATTTGGCACGACGATTCTCGCCGAATTTACTTTAGCGCTCGACGACTATACATTGTCATTCTCGCCGATTTCAACTTGGCGCTAACGTATCTACTGGTGATTCTCGACGATTCCTACTTCGACGAGTGTCTAGTGTTTCTCGATGACTCCAACCCGATACTCGCCGACTCTGCCTTGTGATACTCACCGAATCTACCTGGTCATTCTTGCCGACTTCAAATTAGCATTCTAGGACAGCCAAACCACGGGTAACGAGGATACTCGACGGATTCGTCTCGTAGTGTGGGGAAGATCGCATATTCGCCCTATAGCGTAAACCTACTCAAAATAAAGGAGAGAAAACAGCGGTAAAGGGAAGAACCGGAGCAAGCAAGGGAAGAAGATCCACTTGCCTCAAAACCCACGAAGAAGACGCCGCCCGTCCCGGCCGCTTCCAGATCCGGCCATAAGGAGCGCTGAGCAACGATTCCTGAAACTTTTGGGGACGAAATCAAGCCAAACCCCTAACCCTAATCTTCAAAAGTCAAGGAAACGGACAAAGCTTATCTCTACCGAGAAGCTCTCGCCGGGAGCGGCACGAAAATCTGCTCGGATGGGGGAAACAAGCCCTCCTGCTCCGCACACCGCCAGCCGAAGGCATCGCCGAGTCCGTCGCTTCCCAAATGTCGCGGAAACGAAGCTGCTGTTGGGTTTGGGGAAGAAGAAGAGGATGTGAACCGGCCCAAACCCTAACTACCCTATTTATACCCTAATTACTACATAATATATTATATAATATTAATATATATAGTAACACACAATCTTAATACCACGCCCAACACAAACGAACTCGGAAACGCGTGAAACTCGCGCCGTAGCCAAAAACCAACGCTACGAACGCGACGGCGAGGTCAAAATCCCAATCCGATGACCCAAACTCAAGAAAACACCTACCAAAGCCAAAAACACAAGCGGCTCTGCCGAGTCACCAAAACAGACCTGGCGTGTTAGAAAATCTTGCCAACAGGCTAAGATACAAACCTATAGAGAACTCAAAGAGCCAAATGATGCTCTAACAATGGCATACACCAAACACGTGCTAAGGTAACGCTTCTAAGGGTGTCGGAAAAACCAGGGGCGTTACAGTTCTGCTCCTATGTAATGTCTAGCGCGAACACCTGATTCTGAGCATGTCCGGGGTTTCCTCCTCGTGGTCCTCGTCCTCGACCACGCATATATCCCCGCCCTCACGGAGCTGTCGGAGGAAGAGCAAGAGGAACATTCCCAAATAGCTGCGGGCAGTAACGTCAAATGTAGCCTGGTTGGTTGCATTGGAATCACACTCGCTCATTCCGCCCCTCAAGTTGCTGAAACTGTTGAAGCTGTGGAGGTGGAGGCAATGCTGGCAGCCTTGGAACCGGGTTCTCCATTCTAAAATTCCAGTGGAAACACCTGCCACCTCTCTGATGTCCTCATCCTCCTCCGTTGTCGTGTCTCCTTCTATTGCTAGGGCCAGCTTCTATCATACCCTCAATAGGTCTTTTACCACTTCCCAACTGGTCTGCTTTTAGCCTCTTCGCCATGCCAATTATTTTCGCCAAGCTGGAATCCGCTATAAACAAAAGGGCCTGCCTTAGGGGGTCTCGCAGCCCTTTGTAGAAGCCCTTAGCGTATCCTCTGTCATCCAAGTCATATGAGTCAGCAAACCTCGTGAGATGTTGGAACTCTCGTTGATACTTCGTAGCCGACTTCGATCCTTGCTTCAGCTATAAAAATCTCTCTTTGAGTTTATCTTGAAAAGACGAGGGAATGAAGTTCTCTAAAAAGGCTCCTGAGAATTCTCTCCAGCTAATCTCCATATAAAATAGCCCTTGAAAGGTGGAGCCCATGAGGGACTTCCACCACCTCTTAGCGTGCAGTTCCAGGAGTATTACTACCAGGGTCACAGCCATATTTTTCAAACATCTAATTCCCTTCAGCAGTTCTTGAACAGTGTCGAGCCATTCCTCCGTACGCATTGGCGACTCTGTCCCAAGGTAGGCAGGAGGGGAGAGAGCTCGGAAAGTGCTTAATCGATTGGAGTTCGGAGCTTGTTGTTGTACGAGGGCTTGTTGGGAACTAATGGCATCCAAGATAGTTGTGAGCGTCTGCACTAGCTCCGATTGCTGAAATTATGTGGGTACAGACGGGGTGGGGGTTCCCCCCTCTGGCTTAACGTGCACTGGGATCTACACATAGAGTACAAACCTAAGGTTAGGTTGGCTAATCTTAAGGTTAAAGTTGGACATACTTAGTGAAATGATGGGTTAGATCTGACTTACCTTAAAGGGGGGGGGGTGAATAGAATATTAAAATTTTGGCTGTTTTTAACTTTAATATCAGAGTGAAAGTAGGTGATACCAATAATATATAAAGAAAAGAAAAGCAGGCTAAGCTATCCTATCTATCACAGCCAGAACAAGAACAAAACTGAAAATGAGTATAACCAGACAACAAAAGAATATTATAGTGGTTCCCCAACTGGGTACATCCACTCTTCTACCACCCTGGTAGGAATCCACTAGTAGGTTTTGATCAGGTGACTGCCACTACAATATCTATTTGTTGGGTGATATCACAACCCTTTAGGCTTTTGATCAGGTGCCCAAAAATAAACCCAAGTCTTTTGATCAGGAGACTTGACAACCAAGTGGTTAAATTTTGAAGCGAGTTAAAACCCTTTTACAGGAGGTGAGAGGAAGTGTTGTTGTATTCTTTTTCTTTAATAAATAGAGAAGACTAGTGGATCTTTGATGTTGACAAAGCTCCCCATGAGATGTTGAATGGTTCAGGAAGATTGGAGCTTTGCTTCTGGGTGTAGGTCTTCAGCCTTGTCTAAAAATAGTCCTGGAACTTTCTGACTGAATCTAGATTTGTTGTCCTTGAATGTTCCTAGAGGAGAAGGTTGAAGAAGACTCTTGATTGTGATGAATGTTCTTCTTTAGTCTTCAGAAGTGACAAGGTAGAAAACAGATTGTTTTTTGCACTATGAGAGACTTCTAAAAAATCAGTCTATCTCTTTATTTTCTTGTCATGTAGGTTCTCTATTTGATTTTTGTCTCAGTTTCTATCTCTTGGGGCTGATAGATCATCGACTGAAAAGAGAAAAACTCTTTTATATTTTGCAGTTAATTTCTCCTTTGAATTTTGAATTCTGGCATTAATTGCTGACTAATCTAGAGAATACAAATGGATGGAATATGAACTTAAATGAGTTTCCCTAACTGTCCCTAATAAAATAAGCAAGTAATTACCCTGATGAATACCATAATTAATGCTGCCAATAATGGCTATATTCAAAGGAATATGAGCATTAATTACTCAGGAATATTACTGCTAAATAATATTGAAATTAAGGGACAGAAGGAAGAAAACTTCTTTTTTTGGAGCGGGACAGAAATCGTCGACCTCTGAACAGAATTCGTCGACCTTAGTTCCAAGATCATCGACTTGAGAATTCTAGTTCGTCGACCTGAGATCTGCGAACTGCGTACTGAGAATGACTTGCCAAATATGCACTCTGAGTTTGTCGAGCTGAGAATCTGTCTGAATAAAACTGATCGTCGACCTGAGCTCGAATATCGTCGAGCTCAGCTCAGAGAAATAACTTCGAGTTCGTCGATCTGAGATCGATGATCGTCGAGCTGAGTTCGAAGAACTTCGAACTGAAATATCTGTTCTCTGAATCTTCTAAGTCTGAGTCTTCTGACGTACTTTGTTGGCTGGTCAAAAGATGTTGTGTAAGACCCCCTCCCCCTTTTTTTCTAAAACACCAAGGTCTTAGGCCTAGAACTGACACTTTGCGGTGACACCTTCACGTCCTGAAGGGTCATCACCACAAAGCGCTGATTCTGCCGGCCAATTTGATCACAGAAAGGTAGCACAATAAAGTAAGAGCAATTCCACGTGAAAATCATATATATATAAGTAAAATCTCCACGAAGGGAGTGTCCACATAATCATATATTAGAGTACTGAAAGTAAGGGCTTATGCCCGGTACATCATAATCCTCACTACAGGTCACTCATGCGGAAGCAAAAACAAAAAATATACTCAAGGTCGAGACTCACGGTCCCGACTGTATGAACTCCGTAGCTAGCTGCCCCATCTCCAAGCGCACCAGTCTCTGGGGCTGCTCCTCCATGCTGGGCTCCACAATCCCCTAAAATGATGCGGTTCGAAAACCGTTAGTCATAAAGACTAAGCCCTATCATCCCCTACCCCTTCCCCCATGGCTCCTAGGTACCAAGCAGAGAGGAAGAAAGGGAAGGACATGAAGGTGGAGATTAAGTCAAAGGCACAGGTGGCATCGGAACTAATCTAGCAATTCTATAGTAAATATGACAGAAACAGAAAGTAGGAAAAGTAACCTTAACTTATGTGCAGAAGCGCATAAGCAAAGGGATCTTCTGCAAGACTCCCATCATATAAAGTGTCCCATACCACTTATACGTTGGGGTGTCGGTTATCAAACAGCAGCATATATATATTGAATTTAACCATAATTTATAAAATTGCCCACACAAGCTTATAGACCAAGGGGTCGTTTTATAAGTCCTAATGTATAAGCATCCCATTCCACTTATACATTAGGTGTCAGGGGTTCAATGAATCGATTATGCTATGACATGCAAGTTTAACGTATCAAACAAATCGAGCTAATTCTCCCCAAACCATTCCGTCCGTCTCTTAACCAACCGAGCCGAAGCTCCCCGGACCATTCTGTCCGTCTCTTAACCAATCGAGTCGAAGCTACTAAACATCTTCCTGTGCCAGCAGTGTTTGTGAAATGTTAGATCCTAATTACTAGGTTACTCTTTTCAGTTTGTTATTACAGTTTACGTTAACGTAGGACTGCCCGCGGTATTCCCTATGAAGGGCTCTCAAAGGGCACTAGGAACAATGATGGTAGCTGAAGCCCATCGTTCCCTTTCGCAAGGCACTTATTGTTATTTGTTGATTCCCTTTACCCATTCCATTCTCATATTACGATAGACTAACCTAGGGTCATTTTTAACCTTCCTCTCTTCGGGAAAGACTATGTTTCGTCGAACCCGAGCACCTCTTAACTCTAGCTAACACCACTTCTTACTACTCTTCATATCATTCTATTGTGATATCATCCACAACTGTCCACCCAAACAAAAAGACTAACTCCAACAACTATCCCAGATCATGTCCTATTGAAATTTAACAATTTGCTATATATAGACCAACCTAGACTATATGTCGAACCGGATAGACAATGATCCACTACTCATCCAAATGCCATAAATAAATTTCTGGAGACTTATCATGATGTAATTAGCCTAAATCCAGAAAATGGTAATTTTCCTAATTTATCTGGCATTTAATTTATTTCCTCAAAAATTCCAAGGGCTACCGGTTTGAACATGAACTACCCTAAGTACTCATGCAAGATGTCCAACAAAATAATACTAAATATTATGTAATCTCAATATGGTAAATGCAAGGTATAACAATTTTTCTATCATCAAAAGGGTACTAAAACTATTTTAGCAATATCTTCTATATTTCGTTATTTGTGAATCAAGTACAGAGTATATTCATCAAGAAATTATAAATAAAATATACTACTCAGGTACAACCTTAAAAATAGCATTGCCCTAGTTTCATAATTTTTCAGCAAGTATTAATCTCTGAATAAATTATTTATCAAATATCTCTTTAAGGTTGACTTGTAAAGAAAGTACTGTAACTACAATTCTAAAAATCATGAATAAATGTCTACAAGCATATATTGGCCTGAAAGTCTCAATTCCTAAGCCTCATAATTTTTCAACAGAAATATCATCCTTAATTAATTTTTAAACAATAAAAGCCCTTTTTAATGTTTATGAAGGAAGTACTAGATTTACTAGACTAAAAATTATACAAAAATTCGGGGGCAATCATTCTGACCTAAAACATTTACTTTCAAGATTGAATGGGGTTTCAATGAACAGAAAGATCTAAATAATTAAAACATCAATTAGGGCTATAACCAACTTTACAAATTAAGTGCTAGAAATAAATTTAATAAAATTCCAGTAAAATTGCTATAGATTCTACGCACTCAAAAACTCACTCTACCCGAGTTTCACAGCTTTTAGATGATGTTTAGTGACATATTTTACTTATTTGGTATTTTACCCTAAAGCTAAGGTTAGGGTTTTGAGGTATCTACCTATCTCCAAATCTTCCAAGATTCCATCCAGATGAGTTACATTAATCTAACGTCGACCCTACTGAATTTCAAGGCAATACAAGGGCATTTGCCTCCATGTCCTCCACAACCATCAAAACCCTCCATTTAGGGTTTGAGTTTGGATTCTAGGGTAAATCAACCCTAAACAACACCATTTTCTCCAAGTGGGTTATAATAACCCTTCCAAGTCAGTGGTCAAAATAGCAGCCTCTGTTAAGGTGATTCGACCGTTCCAACCTCTTAGTGCACTTTTTACTAAAAAATGTCTCATTAATGCCTAGTTAAGAGCAGGTGATTTCCTATCCAAAACTCATCCAAATGAGTTGGAATTTTTTACAGAACTAGTTTTTATTGCCAGTGGACCACTCACCAAAATTTGGGAGGGTTTGGAGGTCATTGACCACTTAAATAAATTCCTCTAACTTAATTAAATTTAAACAAAACACTTAGGCAAAGTGTCTCCAAAAATTCCCATTTTAGACAGCCTCTAGGTATGGTTAAGGGTAACCCCCTGCCCAAATCTCAGGTTATTTGGACAACGGACGAAGTGTGGGCATTCATTTTAGTTCCTGCCCAACTCTAGGTACAACCCCCACTAAAACGGGTGCTACGGTCAAAACGCTAATCTAAACGGGTTGAAATCAATTTTAAATTAATCTAGACTTGAAGGACTACCTCTTTCGTGATTGGCCATTTTTCCCAAAACAGCCTCTAAGTGCCTCGTTTTGAAACATAAAAATACGCCTATTATATATATATATTTTCTCCTTATATTATATTTAAAACTTTATAATAAAAACATGGTTTACTGTTCATCTTCTACAGAACCCGAAGTCAGAACTCAGAAAATTATATTTCCTATAGCCCTTCCGCGATCTGTTGCCGGGAGTCCGGTCACTTCCCTAGCAAGCCACCACCACCACCACTTCCGTCGAGGCAATGACTATCGGTCGGCGGTGGTTTGGCCGCCGGAGGTGGCGGTTTCCGACGTACCCGAGAATATATTTTTTCATGGTTTTCCATGAAAACACGAGATAAGTCCGGCTCCTTTGAGCACGAACTTCATTTCTAAGATCCTAAGATCTACCCATAAGAGAAGAAGTAGAGGAGGACCTTGTTCGCGGTTTGGAGACGAGATGAACGTCGGATTGTCATGGCGCGGTGGTGGCGTTCCCGAACTTATCCTACAGCAAGAACAATAATCTGAATCTGTTTGGTCCAGAGTGTAACCTTCTCCTCTTGCTCTAAGAGGTCTTTTATAGATCTCCAAGTGGGGAGGGGAAAGGATGAAGCATTCATGGCCACGAATGCTCTATCACTCTTAATAATATTTCGGTTACGGTAGAGGGAGAGGAAAAGGTGGAAGATGAAATGGCTGATCCAGGTGGCGATTTCGTATTGGGTCAACACTTCCTCATTTTACTAAGTAATTAGAGAAAGAAATGGCACATAAATACTCCTGCTGTAAATTCCCATAATCAGAATTGATTATGACTTGGGTTATAGAAATTTCAGGCCTGGCTGACGTTTCGGTCTTTGTCACGGGCGTGACACGTAGTTCACGGGCGTGACCGGTCTTTGTGGAAAATTCTGAGTTCAACGTTCGTCTTACTGAGTTTGACGATCGTCAAAGGGGGGGTCACGCCCTAGGTCACGGGCGTGACATGTGGGTCACGGGCGTGACAGGGCCATGATGCAAATTCTGCACTCGATGATCATCTCACTGAGATCGACGATCATCGAAGGGGGTAACGCCCTAGGTCACGGGCGTGACACGTAGGTCACAGGCGTGGCAGGGCCATGATGCAAATTCTGCGCTCGACGATCGTCTCACTGAGATCGACGGTCGTCGAAGGGGGTCACGGCCTAGGTCACGTGCGTGACACGTAGGTCACGGGCGTGACAAGCTCGGGTTACGAATTCTGCACACGCCGATCATTTTGCCAAGATCGACGATCGTCGAAGGGGTCACGCCCTAGGTCACGGGCGTGACACGCAGGTCACAGGCATGACAGGCCCGGGTTGTAAATTCTGCGATCGACGATCGTCTTCCTGAGATTGACGATCGTTGATGGGGTAACTGTTGGGTATATTGGAAAATGTGTACCTGATTTAGAGAAGCCTCACATAGTTCAATGATATACATCAAGGGGTTTTTGATGTTATTTTGAGTTTATATGTGCAGGTTAAGAATGTGCTAGAATGCAGGAAAAATATTCTATATCCATATGTCGACACCTGAAGAAACTGTGGCGACACTTCAGTAAGATTGTGTCGACACTTGAAAATAGTTGTGTCAACACTTTAGAGAATTTATGTCGACACCGGGAGGCTGTGTCGACACACAGAAGATTATAGTCGACATTGACTGTGTCGACACCGGGAGGCTGTGTCGACACACTGAGGCAGAGTCGACAACAACTGTGTCGACACCTAGAGGCAGTGCCGACACACTATGTTCTGAGTCTACATCAACTGTGTCCACACACAGGACTTATGTCAACACACAATTGTGTCTAGACCAAGTTGATTGCTGATTAATGGTGAAGTGTTTGTGTCGACACAAATAATCAGTGTCGACACATTCTCAAGATACAGTATCAAGAAGCGGTGTCGACATCAAGGCAACTTTGTCAACATCACCAAAGGCTGTTTCGACCCTTAAGTCACTTGTGTTGACACATATTGACAGATGGTCTCGACACTTTATGGAAGACAGACTCGACGCTTTGCTGACAGAGTCAAAGGCTCAAGAAGTGTTTGAAGACTTGACAGCTGTAGGTTTTGACAGATTTACTGAAGCTGTCAGACTTGTCAGAAGTTAGTTATAAACCGGATCAGCCGGTTACAAAGGATGAAGTATATAAATAGAAGGATTTAGAATAAGAAACATAACAACACAACAAATAGAGAAGGAGTATTGTCACCACTAACACAATTAGAGATTATTCTCTGATCAAGAAAGTACAAGTAACAAAGAAGAAGATCTTCGTGAGAAGATCTAAGAAGACGATCTGAAGTAGTTTACTATTCAGATTCTGTCTAAGTGGAATTCGATCAAGAATTCAGACGTATCTTCAAGAGATTTGGATAGAGAGAGATCCACCTATTTGAAGACAAGGAGGAGACATTCACAGGTCTCTCAAGAAGCAGATACTGAACTAATATGTCAAAGAGATTCAGATCTATTTCTGAATTCTAAGAAGGAAGCTGCCAGTAAGTTTTATTCAAAGGAAATCAACCTAACTAAGTTCAGATTCAAGAAGCTTTGAAGAAAGCTAAGATCAAGTTGGTTTCAGCAATCAGCCTCTTCAAGAAGCTGATCAAGAAAGTTCTTATCCCTTCTCTCTATACAGGGGTAAGAGATTACAAAATTCCTTATCAAATTCTGTAGGATCTATTCATAGATCTGAGTTGTAAGCCTATTTTATAAAGGCTGAGTGTAGGAGATTTATTCTCTGAGGTAGGGCTGTTTATGCCTGAGTTATAGGAGAAGGTATTCTCTGAGCTGTAGGCCTTGAGGCAAGGCTGAGGTAGGGCTTGTTAGTCTGAGTTGTAGGAGAAGGTATTCTCTGACCTGTAGGTCTTGTGGCAAGGCTGAGGTAGGGCTTGTTAGCCTGAGTTGTAGGAATCCTTCTGGATTCTGAGCTGTAGGATCTGAGGATCTGAGTTAAAGGAAGAAGTTAGGCTGACTCTAGCATACTGCTAGATAGGTGAAGGAGGAAAGTGGATGTACCCAGACCTTCGGGAACCACTATAAATCTGTGTGCAATCTGTGATATGTGTATGTTTGTGATTGCTGTGCTGTGTTTGCTTAGTTATATCTGATTTATTAAAATAACTATAGTTATATTCTGCCTTAAGTTAAATCAAGGAAAAGTCCTTATTCACCCCCCCCCCCTCTAGGTGTTTAGGTAGTCTTGAAAGTAAAACTATCAAGTGGTATCGGAGCCAGGTTACTCAAAGAAGGACTTAACAGTCTTAGTTAGATCCCTAAGGCAGAATCAAGAAAATGGATTCTGGAGAGAATCACAAGGAATTAGGGTCAATGAAATTACCTATCTGCAGGAAAGAGATTTTTGGAATCTGGAAAGAAAGTGTTAGATTGTTTATGGAGGCCTCTGACCCAAGGATATATATATCACAGTAAAAGAAGGTCCATATATCCCAATGAATGTGTCTTCTCTAGATGAAAATCAGAGAACTCCCAAAGATTTTTCAGAAATGACCAAGGATGAGAATATATTGGCAACTATGGATAAGAGAGCTCAGAATATCATAGTGAGTGCCATAGATGATTCTACTTTCTAAAATTTGATTCACTGCAAAACCTCCAAGGAAATGTGGGACACTTTGATTGTCTACATGAAGGGTTCTGAAGAAGTTAGACAAGACAGAAAGTCTATGCTCAATCAAGAATATGAGAGTTTCAGACTAGGGAAGTCTGATAGCATATCTGAATACTACAAGAAATTCTACAGGATAGTGAATGAACTAATGTCCTATGGAAGGGTCTTCAGTACTTATGAGCTGAATGACTAATTCCTAAGATCCTTGACAAAGGATTGAGATACAAAGATTTGTGTCATTAGAGAAGTGGCCAAACTAGTTGACATTTCTCCTCTAACCTTATTTTGAAAGTTTCTATCATATGAAATGCAACAAACAGCTAGGAAGGAGGAAGAAAGAAATACAAAAGGAGAGCATAGAGAAAAGTCAGTGGCCTTCAAGGTTGAAGCCACTAGAAAGAGAAGGAGGATGTCTCCATCACCTCCTAAGGAAGTTGCTGAAGTTATCTCAAAAAATTCAGAAAGTTTCAGCGGTTCTTGAAGAAGAAGCAGTGGAAGTCAAGGCCCTCCACATCACAGCCAGTTGATGACTATAATCAAAAGAGAAAATCATCAAGAAAGGAAAGGTGCATGTCTAAGCCCAACAAAGCTACAACATCAAAAATTGTTTGCTATTGCTGCAATAGGCCTGGACATGTGGTGGCTGAGTGTCCAGAAAAGAGAAAGGAGTCAGCAGACAAAAAGAAGACTCAACAAAAGGGCAAGAAGGAGAAATCCTTTGTTGCTAAGAAGGAACAGATTCTTACAGATCAATCCTCCTCAAAGTCAGAATTCTAAGCTGAAGCATACATTGGACTGTATGCAGCTAATGAAGAAGAGGAGTTCATGCAATTGCTGGACTCCATCAATGAATAAGGAGACCATCAGTGCATGGGACTGATGGCTGAATCAGAAGACAATAAGTGCCAGGATCTGCCTGGTCCCAGAAAGGTACAAAGTAATTCTAGAATTTCTGATTATAGTACTTGTTCAGAGTCGGATTCATCTTCATCAAGTGATAAGGATGGATCATAATCTGAAGGAGATATTTATCAGTTGATAGATGAATATGGGGACTTATTGCAGGCACTTAAGAAAAGAAAAAACCTGACAAAAAATCAGGCTAAGGAAATTGCAGATCTTAAGATGACTGCATCTGGTTTAGAGAAAGAATTGGATCAACAAATGAATGAGGTTGCAAAGCTGAAAACTATTACAGTTTTTCAGATGGGTACAATCACATATAAAAATGATCTAATTAAAAGTCTGGAAGTCAGACTTCAAGTAGAGAAAGATTTGGGGGCTAGTTACTCTAAGCCAAAATCAGTCTTACCCTTAATAGATTAGTTTGTGGCTCAAAAGGGTAAGGCAGGAATAGGCTATAAAGGTAACACCAGGGCTGCCCATTTCAAGAGAAAGGGCAAAGCACCAGTTCAGCCATTGAATTTTCAAGTCCCTGTAGCTTTTAGAAAGGTTCATGAGCCTTTTAACAAGTATGATCTTGAAAACATTCATGGTCATAATAAGACTGATGTTTTGAATAACAAGGGTGTTAATGCCAATAAGTCAGCCCATATTCATAAACCCCATTATTATAAGAAACCAGTGGGTGTAGCTGCAGCAGCACCAGCAAAAAACAACAATTCTTCTGTCAAAAATGTATCTAGACCTAGATACAACAAGTATGAATGTTGGTGTTGTGGCAAGACATGCCATTTTGCCTTAGATTGCTGGCATAACATAAGTGTCAGGAAGAACAACAGTCTACAAGTTAGAAGAGCTGCTGGTAGTTTTGATATGAATGGTGCTAACTTAAACCAAGGACCCAAGACTTACTTGGGTTCTAAGGGAAGGTAATTCTGTATTGCAGGAAAGTCCAAGGTGTCATGCCCTTATATGGAACTTGGACAGTGGATGTTCCAGGCACATGACTGGAACAAAGGGGCTACTGAAGGAGTAAACATCTATCAAGGTTGGGCCTAAAGTAATCTTTGGTGGATCTGAAATAGGAATCATCAAAGGATTTGGTAACATCTCTTCCAAACAAATTACCATCACTCAAGTGGCTTATGTAAAAGGTTTGAAACATAACCTGATAAGCATAAGTCAGCTTAGTAATCTAGGATATGACATTTCATTTGTTAAGAATGGATGTCATATCAGGAGGTCAAGTGATCAAAAGGTCATATTGACTAGGTATAGAAAGAGGAATGTTTATTGTCTTGATTTTGGGTGTGAGAACAAAGGTTCTCCTATTTGTCTTGTAGCTGATGAGAAAGCATCTCATTGTGTCAAATGGCACAAGAGGTTGGCTCATCTTAAATACAAGACAATTGGCCAACTCTTTAGTAAAGAGTTAGTGAGGAATGGTCCTCAAGTTAAGTGTATAAAGGAAGGGATATGTTCAGCTTGTCAAAAGGGCAAGCAGACAAAATCCTCCTTTCATAGCCTTTAAAACAAGTATTCAGTGAGGTGTCTATACCTCTTACATATGGATCTTTTTGGTCCTATGCCAATTCATAGTCTAGGTAGGAAGGTCTATATTTTTGTGGTTATAGATGACTATTCTAAATATTCCTGGGTGTTCTTTCTAAGACAGAAATCTGAAACCCCAAGTTTTTTACACAGTTTTGTCAGACAAATTCACAATGAACTAGACAGTACAGTGGTCAAAATCTGAAGTGACCATGACACTGAATTTCAATATGAAAGTATGACAAGATTGTGTGAAGAGTTTGGGATTTTTCAAGAATTCTCCTCACCTAGAACACCTCAGCAAAATTGTATTGCTGAAAGAAAGAATAGGACATTGATTGAAGCTGGTAGAACTCTATTGAGTGACAATTCTCTCCCAGAATATTTTTGGCTGAGGCAGTAAACACTGCATGTCATGTACTCAATAGGGCTTCTATCACTAAGAACCACAAAAAGACTCCCTATGAGATCATGAAAGGTAGAAAACCAAATCTATCCTATTTTAGAATCTTTGGTTGCAAGTGTTATATCCTTCACAATGGCAAGTCTTATTTAACTAAGTTTGCTGTCAAATCCCAAGATGGGATATTTATTGGGTACAGCAACAATCGTAAGGCTTATAGAGTCTATAACTTGATTACTCAGGTTGTAGAAGAATCTGTACATATTGTATTTGATGAAATAAGATTAATCAACAGTGAGTTTCCTTGTAGTTCATGCAGTCCAACAGGTATAAGTAATACAATGGACAAGCTTTCCATTGCAGAAGGCTCAACTGTAGATGAAGTATTGGAAAATGATGGCTACTTTCCAGGGTGAGTACAAGACTCTCTAGAAGCTGATGACAACCAAGAGGTGCAGAATAATGAAGAAACTGGAGGTGTTCAGCCAGAAGAAAGTCTTCCTCTAGCTGTAAGACATCTAAAGGATCATCCAGCAGATCAGAAAATTGGTGATCTAATACATGGAGTGCAAACCAGAAGTTGAAACCTGAATACAGTTCTGCACTTAAGTTTTCAATCTCAACTGGAGCCAAAGAAATTTGAAGAATCTATCCAAGACCAACACTGGATTAATGCTATGCAAGAGGAGCTTAATCAGTTTAGATGATGCAAGGTTTGGAAGTTGGTTCCTAAACTAAAAGACCACAACATCATTGGTACAAAGTGGATTTTTAGGAACAAGTTGGATGAGGATGGAGTTATTGTGAAGAATAAAGCAAGATTGGTTGCAAAAGGATACATACAGGAAGAGGGAATAGACTTTAATCAAACATTTGCCCCTGTAGCAAGACTGGAAGCAATCATAATGTTCCTTGCCTATACAGCATATCAAGGCTTCAAGGTATATCAAATGGATGTGAAATCAGCATTTCTGAATGGTGATCTGAAAGAAGAAGTCTATGTAGAGCAGCCATCAGGTTTTGTAGATTCTCTTAAACCCGGTTATGTCTATAGACTTAGGAAAGCATTGTATGGGTTAAAGCAAGCCCCAAGGGCTTGGTATGAAACCCTGTCTACTTTCCTTATTGAGAACAAATTCTCAAGAGGTAAAATAGACAAAACTCTATTCCTAAGGGAATCTAAAGGTAAGATAATCTTAGTTCAGATCTATGTAGATGACATAATCTTTGGGTCTACATAGAACAACCTTTGCAAGAAGTTTGCCAAACTTATGCAAGGGAAGTTTGAAATGAGCAGTATGGGGAAACTTAAGTTCTTCTTGGGACTCCAATTAAGACAGACTGAGAATGGCTTGTCCATATCCCAGTCTAAGTTCACCAAGGAGTTAATTAAGAAGTATGGTATGGAGTCATCCTCCACCATGAGAACTCATATGGGAACAAGTATGCCTATATGCAAAGATGATGCAGGAAAACCTGTAGATGAGTCTTTGTATAGAGGAATAATTGGCTCTCTATTATATCTAACTGCTAGTAGACCAGACATTATGTATGCAACATGTGTCTGTGCTAGGTACTAAGCATGCCCTAAAGAATCACATTATACTACAGCAAGAGGATTTTGAGATATCTAAAGGGCACACCTAATCTAGGACTTTGGTACCCTAGGAATGGAGATTTTCTAACAGGTTATTCAGATGCAGATTTTGCAGGCTGTAGAGAAGATAGAAAAAGTACTATAGGTACATGCCAATTCCTGGGAGGAAGATTGATATCTTGGAGCAGTAAGAAGCAGACTAGTGTGGCAATATCCACAGCTGAGTTTGAATATGTTGCAGCTGGAAGTTGCTGTGCACAACTATTGTGGATTCAGCATCAGCTAAGGGATTATGGTATTCAGGTAAGTAGAACACCTTTATTGTGTGATTCTAAAAGTGCTATTTCTATTGCAAACAATCTTGTTTTACATAGTAGTACTAAGCACATAGAGATCAAATACCATTCTCTTAGAGAACATGTAGAAAAAGGAGACATCTCATTAGAATTTGTTAAAACTGATTTTCAAATTGCAGATGTATTTACTAAGCCTCTGGATGAAACTAAATTCAATAGATTTAAAATTGAATTAGGAATGCTGACCATAGGTTAGTTTTACCAAAAAAATTGGCTAAGTAAAATGGTGTCGACACATTCAGTAATAAGGTGCCGACACAGAGAATTCATGTCGACAATTCAGGGAAATTGTGTCAACACAGAGAAAATGTATCGACACCTAAGGGACAAAGAGTCGACACATCCAGAAATGTAGTGTCGACACAACCAGAGTAATGGTGTTGACACTTACAGATTTTGTGTCAACACTTATGATAAGAGTCGACACAGAATTTCTGATGAACTACTAAGTATCTCCTGTGTTGACATATCATCAATTGGTGTCGAAACATAGTAGTCAGTGTAACATCCCAATTCGCGCTAGGCCCCTCGCACGAGTTTTGAGTCAAGATACTTGACTCGGGCTCGGGGCGCATTGGCAAAAAGGTGTCAAGTGCGTTGGATGGAGTGTAGGGTTGAGTGATATCCAACGGATCGAAAGGAAATGGCCTAAGGGAAAATCGTCGAGAATGCCTGGTGATTCTCGTCGATCTTTGAGTATCGATGAGAATACTAAACGCACTCAATGCCAGATTTCCGATAAACATGGCCTAAGGGAAAATCGTGGAGAATGCCTGGTGATTCTCTCTGATCGTCGAGTATTGCCGAGAATACTCAACACACTCAACGCCAGATTTCTGATAAGCTTAGCCTAAGGGAAAATCGTCGAGAATGCCTGGTGATTCTCGTCGATCATCGAGTATCGCTGAGAATACTCAACGCCAGATTTTCGATAAGCATGGCCCAAGGGAAAATCGTCGAGAATGCCTGGTGATTCTCGCTGATCGTCGAGTATCGCTGAGAATACTCAACGCACTCAACGCAAGATTTCCGATAAGTTAGGCTAAGGGAAAATTGCCGGGTATCATTGTTGATACCCGATGAATTCGTCGAGAATTCCTGACGATTCTTGCCGATCGTCGAGAATGACAGATGATTCCCGCCGAATTTGACTTGTGCGTTTTCTTCGCCCAGGCAGATTCGCCGGCTTGTACAGGCAGACTAAAACAGATTTCGGTATTCACGCTGGATGGTTCCTTGGACCAGGTCACTTCAATATGACCCATTATGGGCGGTCCAATGAGGCGTTGACACGTGGCAGAAGATGTAACCTAATACATCGGCTTATAAAAGGGAGTTAAAGCTGAAACCTAGCTTTTGCGCCGATCGACCCTTGCCGTCATTGTGGATCTCGCGAAACTGATGGAGCCAAGGGAAGCAGGCAGAGCTCTAGGAGGTGACCTTCTTTCTCTCTGTCCCTCTCCTTCCTTTTCCGTGAAGAAAAACCGCACCAAGCGAGATATGCCGCAAAGAAGAACGACTAGATCCATAGCCGGGAACGGTGGTACCGCTGGAAACGAGGTGAGCTTCCTCCCCTCTCCCTTGGTGCTAGATCTGTAGTTAATATTCTAGGGGAGATATCGACTCCATAGAGTCTTGATGGTGACGAGGAGATTTCTTAGGAAAGCCATGCCTAGGTTTGTTTTCTAGGCTTTAGCCCCCTCCAACCTCTTCATCTTTCAAAGTGAAGATGAGAGAAGGATTCGTGGAGAAATATGGCTTCATGAGGGTGAATAAGGGTGGACGATTTTTTGGAGGAGATTTTGGGAGTTTGGTGCAAGGAGAAAGATTAACGGATGCCGTTCATCTCGCCTTAAGATGCGTACAGAAATCTGTTTTCTACACGCAGCGACCTTCGTGGCCAATTTCGGGGGTGTTTTGGTCATATCTGGGTTTTTGACTAAACACGAAATTCGTAGCCCTCGAAATTATCTTTCCAACGAGTGGTTTCACGTTCCTAGGCGATACCTGTAGCCACGGGAAAGTCTGTTCAAATCTGCTGCAATTGGGGGAAATTCCACCCAGGAAATCTATATCCTGTACGCAGCAGGCTTCTAGTAAATTTCTGGTGTGATGCGATCAAATCTGGGCTTTTGACTAAACACAAAAGTTGTAGCCCTTGAAATTATCTTTCCAACGAGTAGTTACACGCACTCGTCAGATTTCTGTAGCCTCGGGAATCCTTGGTCGAAGTTGCTGCCCGGATTAAGGCTGCACCTAAATTCTGGGTTGTGTAACGTGGAATGCGATGTGGTGGAATTCAATGTTGCGATCCAACTCGAGGCTTGGGTGGACTCTTTTGACATAATCATCATAGTGACGTGATAAGTTGAGGTTATAAATCTAAATTCATATAACGAGTTGTGGACAAGTTTAATTGAAGGAAAAAACCTTATATAATTGGGTAGATATAATTGGATAAATGTATAAATGATTTAACTATGGCCATGATATATGTTGGATGGATTAAAGGGAAATAGTAATCCAATGCTTAGAGTGTCGTCTCCCTACGGGTAGCATTGTGGAAGTAACAAGTGCGGTGTTGACTGTCACTAGTTGGAATGAGATTGAGATGAGTAAAGTTGGACGGTTGGGCTTGGCCCTCAGTGTTCATGTCCTAAGGCTCCTTCCGCATTTGATGGATGGTTGGGCTTGGTCCTCGGTGTTTACATCCCGAGGCTCATTCCATGCCACGATATTGTGAAATTGCATGTGGTGTGATTCGACACATGGTGTCGTAATCTCGGGTTAAGGATAGTGTGGCAGGTCTACGGGCTCGCCAATCGTCACACCGATGGGAGTCGACAACTAGACCTTCGACGGTTGGGCTTGGTCCTCGATGTTCATGTCCCGAGGCTCCTTCCATGCCAAGTGAATAGTTGGGCTTGGTACTTGTGTTCATTTCTGAGGCTCCTTCCGTGTCAAGCATAGGCCAGTTTGGGGCTAGGATCTTGGTGCTCACTTACCCAAGAGAACCCGCTGAGCCGTAGTATGCATGTGAGCTCCGTTGTTGTGTCCTTAGCATTGAGGCGTATGGAGGCCTAGGCCAGGTAGTGTGAAGACCAGCCTAGTAGTGGAGATGCCCTCTCTACTGTCACCGTTTGGCTACGACGGTTGACGCCTGTGAGGTTAGCTACCTGCTCGAATAGTGGGAACTATAAGTCTGTGTCGACATAGCGATTGCATGTGCTTGATCATGGGTGTGTCATTGCATTGCATTCATAGCATTACACTTCATTGCATACATAAGACCCTCATTGTATAAGTTTGTATGGGCACTCCTATACGATGAGTTACTTATTGCTGAACGACCCTCAACTTATATGCTTGCATGGGCATCCATATAAGTTAAGTTACTTACTGTTATAGCAATATTCTCTCTTGCTGCTGTAGATAGTAGATTTGTAAAATAAGAGCTTGTTTATTATACAATACTGCTGTGGTTGTTATGATATGTATACTCACTTCACCTGTTGTACTACTGTTATTTATATATTGTACCTGTTCCTTTCTCCGCCCGGTGCCGAGGAGTCGCCGGGGGAGCGGATGTGAAGCCACTTAGTCTTTATGACTAACGGTTACTACGTCTTCCTTTTTAGGAGGAAACCCCGCAGGTGGAGCAGCAGGCTATGCAGCTGGACAGCCAGGCTGGGATGACAGGGCCTGAAGGGACGGTACCGTCGCTACCGTCGGTTACAGGTGTGAGTGAGAGAGATTTTGTTGTAGCCCTTCGGGGCAATTATATTTACGTACTCTGATTATGTAGAAGCTTGTTTAGCTTCTCGTTTGCTATATTTACAGACTTATGCTTGGTGTGGATTGACTTTCTTTTATTATTATGGTTGGGTTGGCAGTTTATATGTTGATATTGGTTGAAGCCGGCAGGATAGACGTCTTGTTGTATAGGCTGACCCGAGTGTTATTGTTACCGCAAGGCGGCTGTTCTGGGCATAAGACCCCTCTCGTGTCGTGTCTTGTGTTCCGGGAGGGGGGGTCTTACAGTCAGCGTCGTGGTCGAGACAATAAAAGTTTGTGTCGACACATTCCAACAGTGTTGACACTTTTAGACAGTTTTTGCCCGCCTTTTTATCTTCTTTGATTAGAAGGGTATAAATAGGTCAAGAACTTATTCTGTCGACACGCTCACTAGGGTTTCGAGACAAAAACCTTGTGTCGACAATCTCTCTCCTCTCCAATCAAGCTTTCTCTTCATTCCAATGGCGCCTAAGGTTGAAGACAACGTCAATGAAGGATATGAGTTGGTTAGGCATGCCCTCAACGATGCCGATTCGGAGATCAAATAGGTAATTTCTCTTCTTACAGAAAATGGATTAGAATATCTAGTCTGTAAACCTACGAAAATATGGAAGAAAGAAGTACTTGTGTTCTACACGGCTGCATCGGTGGATTCAACCGGATTAAAGATCAAATCAACCGTCCATGGAGAACGAGTCAAGCTGACTCAGAAAAGATTGAGCAATATTCTACATCTTCCCAGGGTCCAAGATGAGGAAGAGGTTTCACCCTCAAAAAAAAGGGAAACACTTCAATGGTGTGGATTGGATCCAACCATAAAGATAGGATCTTTCATCAACAGGAAAGGCATGAATCCTCAGGGGAAATTCCTTTCTGAAATTATAGGCAAAGTGATCTTATGTAAACTAGGTGGTCATGATAGGATCTCAACTTATATGTTTAGTCTAATGACAAGAATTGTCTTTAAAATTCCAACCAGTTGGTCAGAAGTTTTGTTTGATAAAATCAAAGAAGGAATCAAGAAGCCAAACTTGGCTAGAATTTTGAGTATGTACCTGGCTGGAATCATTCCAGAGGTAATGCAACAGATTCCTGGATCCAAGATCAACCACATGAGGAGAATGAACATGAGGTTATTCTCCAGATGGGATAGAGTTCTATCAAAGGAGTTGCCTGATGTGGAAAGGCAGGAGACAACTGATAAATCACCAGGACATGACCTTCATGTGCATGATCATGGCAATCCACCAAATCAAGCAGAACAAGTTAGAGAGCAGACTGGGTCTACTAAAGTCCAGGAAGAGACTATACCAGCACAGGTGCAGGGAGAGCCAGAGTCTGAACAGATATAAGAGGAAGAAATAATTAATTTATCAGAGGACATTGTTCCTCAAACTGATCTTGATATTTCGGGTGTTGCTGCTGCTGAGAAAGTACAATCTCCTGCTCTCACACAACAAGAATTTACTCTTGAAGAGTTGTTTCCTGATATTGGAGGAGAAACAGATAAGGTTGAAACCCTTAGGGTTAAGGGGGAGCAAGGTGCTGTTGAGGGGGAGCAAGTACATGTTGAGGGGGAGCAACATGGTGCTGTGAAAGAAATTCCTACCACTCCTCCAGAAAGAGTTAATTTTGAAAGTACTTCAGAGTCTGAAAATGCAGAGGTCAGGGAGGCCAAGAAAAGAAAACTTATGGTTTTCAAGAGGAGAAGTCACAGCTATAAGAAAGCTCTCCAGACAACAACTCACATAACTACTACTGATTTTGATTACACAAAATTTATGATAAGTTTACAGGTCAAAATGGATGAGCAGAGATTGCTTCTTGAAAAGTATGTGGATGAAAGCCAAATGGGTCTTCAAATAGATCTGGCACAAGAGATAAAATCTATAAGATTTGAAGTTAATCAGAATAAAAGAGGGATGACAGATTTCTTCCACAAGGGAGGCAATGCTGTGGTATTTCTTGCCAAGCAACAAGAAGAAATTAAGAAGCAAGTGGATGAGATGGCTGTTAAACAAGGATATGTCCTTGAGAATCAGATAAGAATGAATGCAAATCTGACTGAATCACATAATGTGATAGTCACTGAGTTCACAAACACTGTTGTTGCAATGACTGCTGCAAGGGCTAAAGAAAAAGAAGAATATGATCAGAAGCTAAAAGGTGTCCTAGATGAAGTTAAAACTGCCATCACTTCATCTGAGAAGTTGATTAGTACCAAGCTTCAAAAATTAAAGTCTTTCTTTAAAGATTGAATCAACTATCTGGATGGACAAATCAGATTTCAGAAAGATGACTTGAGAGAGCATGTGGATAGAGAAGTCATAAAGGGGGAGAGGGCATTAGTCTATGCTGGGTCTAACCATGCTAAATGGGTAACTAACAGCATAAGAGCCACTCTTGGATATCCACCCCTGTGTGATGATGATAACATGGCTGAGTCAGGGGTGCAACCAATTCAACTTGAAGGTAATCAACCTGAGGTTGCCCAAGTCATTTACCCTCCTGCAGATATTGGAATGATACATGAGCATGTTCAGTCAATGTACAGCCCTCCACAACCTATTACAAATGTTATTATTGAAAAGGTTGATATGCCAGATACTGGTATCAAAGCTCAGCAAGATGCTCTATTATCAAAGAAAAGATTTAGAGAGCAAGCAGAATTAAAGCCAGACTTTTAGTAGTGGAGCCCCACTTCAAGGAATATCATTTTAACTGCATGGAAGGCTGTAAAAGATCAAGTACATGAAAGGGGAAAATGGTACAATGAGCATGAATGGAAAAAGTATGAAGCCAGACAAGAAGCCATAGTTAACCACAGGAGAAAGGCTAAGATGGGGAAGCTACCTCCTGATACTCAGGAGCCTAGCAAGTATTTTCCCAAGCCCTTTCATTATTTTTAAATTCAAAGGATCAAGGCTGAAGCACATAAGAAAGATGATCTTAAAGGCAAGAAGCCCATGAAAGATAAGGAATCTCCTGCTCAGGCTCAGATAATATCTGGAAAAGGGATAGTCATCAAGGAGCCTGCCAGGCCTTAGTCATAGCTTTACTAGTTTTTGTTTAAGAACTATGTAATTGATTAGTTTGTTAAAAGAAAACAACGTAAACATTTTGTAACAAACTTTTTGAGTTGATATACAAAACATTGTTCTGTGATCATTTACTTTTACATCTTTATTCTATGATGTAACTATGATATGTGTTTTGTTTATATAGTACCCTATCATATAATATTTATATACATCATCATGTTTATTTTATAAGGATATCATTGGCTAAAGGGTTATGGATTCTCCAAAAAGGGGGAGATTGTTGGGTACATAAGAAAATGTGTACCTGATTTGGAGAAGCCTCACTTAGCTCAATGATATACATCAAGGTGTATTTGATATTATTTTGAGTTTATATGTGCAGGTTAAGAATGCGCTAGAATGCAGGAAAAATATTCTAAGTCCATATGTCGACACCTGAAGAAGCTGTGTCGACACTTCAGTAAGATTGTGTCGACACTTGGAAATAGCTGTGTCGACACTTCAAAGAATTTGTGTCAACACCGGGAGGCAGTGTCGACACACAGAAGATTATAGTCGACATCTACTGTGTCGACACCGGGAGGCAGTGTCGACACACAGAGGCAGAGTCAACAACAACTATGTCGACACCTTGAGGCAGTGCCGACACACACTATGTTCTGAGTCTACATCAATTGTGTCGACACACAGGACTTGTGTCGACACACAGCTGAGTCTAGACCAAGTTGATTGCTGATGAATGGTGAAGTGTTTGTGTCGACACAAATAATCAGTATCGACACATTCTCAAGTTGCAGTATCAAGAAGCTGTGTCGACATCAAGGCAGCTTTGTCGACATCACCAAAGGCTGTGTCGACACTTAAGTTACTTGTGTCGACACATATTGACAGATGGTCTCGACACTTTATGGCAGACAGATTCGACGCTTTGCTCACAGTGTCAAAGGATCAAGAAGTGTTTGAAGACTTGAAAGCTGTAGGTTATGATAGATTTACTGAAGCTGTCAGACTCTTCATAAGTTAGTTATAAACCGGATCAGCTGGTTACCAAGGATGATGTATATAAATAGATGGATTCAGAAGAAGAAACATAACAACACAACAAATAGAGAAGGAGTATTGTCACCACTAACACAATTAGAGATTATTCTCTGATCAAGAAAGTACAAGTAACAAAGAAGAAGATCTTCGTAAGAAGATCTAAGAAGACGATCTGAAGTAGTTTACTATTCAGATTCTATCTAAGTGGAATTCAATCAAGAATTCAGAAGTATCTTCAAGAGATTTGGATAGAGAGAGATCCAACTATTTGAAGATAAGGAGGAAACATTCACAGGTCTCTCAAGAAGCAGATACTAAACAAATCTGTCAAGGAGATTTAGATTTATTTCTGAAGTCTAAGAAGGAAACTGCCAGTCAGTTTTATTCAAAGAAAATCAACCTAACTAAGTTTGGATTCAAGAAGCTTTGAAGAAAGCTAAGATCAAGTTGATTTCAGCCATCAGCCTCTTCAAGAAGCTGATCAAGAAAGTTCTTATCCCTTTTCTCTCAACAGGGGTAAGAGATTATAAAATTCCTTATCAAATTCTGTAGGATCTATTCATAGATCTGAGTTGTAAGCTTATTTTATAAAGGCTGAGTGTAGGAGATTTATTCTCTGAGGTAGGGTTGTTTATGCCTGAGTTGTAGGAGAAGATATTCTCTAAGCTGTAGGCCTTGAGGCAAGGCTGAGGTAGGTCTTGTTAGCCTGAGTTGTAGGAGAACGTATTCTCTAAGCTGTAGGCCTTGTGGCAAGGCTGAGGTAGGGCTTGTTAGCCTGAGTTGTAGGAATCATTCTGGATTCTGAGCTGTAGGATCTGAGGATCTGAGTTAAAGGAAGAAGTTAGGCCGACTCTAGCATACTGCTAGATAGGTGAAGGGGGAAAGTCAATGTACCAAGACCGTTGGGAACAACTATAAATCTGTGTGCAATCTGTGATGTGTGTATGTTTGTGATTGTTGTGCTTTGTTAGCTTAGTTATATCTGATTTATTCAAATAATTATAGTTATATTCTTCCTTAAGTTAAATCAAGGAAAAGTACCTATTCACCCCCCCCCCCTAGGTGTTTAGGTAGTCTTGAAAGTAAAACTATCAGTCACGCCCTAGGTCACAGGCGTGACGGGTCGGTCACGGGCGTGACCAACCCGTGACTCAAAGTCTTGGTCGATGGATTTCAATTTTTGGGTTTTATAGGGTTCTGTCACGATAGACTGACTCCTAGGGGTCTAGCCGGAATTGGGATGTTACAAATCCCAATAAATAAAACAAAAATTTCCCCCCAAAAATTGAGGTTAAGCCTACAGGGATTTCTACCTGAATAAAATAAGCTTGTAACATCCCATATGGTTTTTCCTATTGGGTCGAAGCGACTTCTTGTTTGATAAACAAAGGCAATCTCCCCAATAAACAAAAGATTAACCCCTACTTTCCTGCGCATGCCTAGGTTCTCAATTTCCCTTTTCTAGTCCTACCGGTTCAATACAAGAAGGTAATTTATAGTATACCAAGAGGTGGTGAGGTATACCTGACTGAACAACTCCGGGTATTTTTGCCTCATTAGGTCCTGCGGTTCCCAGGTGTGCTCCTCCTGACCGTGGTTCCTCCACAGAACCTTGACTAAGGGAATCTTCTTGCGGCGCAAGATCCGTACCCCTTTGTCATCGATCCGAACCGGCTCACAGTGAACAGACTGGTCTAAAGCTACCAGCCCTTCGGTGGTCAAAATCTGCTGCTCCGGGCATAGTAGAGCCCTCCTCAGCGAAGAAATGTGGAATACGTCGTGTAGAGCTGCCAGCTCTGGTGGCAACTCCAGCCTGTAGGATAGGGCCCCGATCCGCTCCAGGATCGTGTAAGGGCCCATATACCTAGGGCTGAGCTTCTTTCTCCGACCGCGCACCCGTGAAACTCCCTGCTTGGGCCGGATCTTCAAAAACACTCGGTCCCCAACCTGAAATTCCACCGGACGATGTCGGGCGTCATAATACTTAGCTTGTCTGCTCTGCGCCTCTAACATCCTGTCTCTGATCAGTCTCACCTGAGCCTCGGTGTCCTCAACAAAATCCGATGACAACGCCTTCGGATCCTCATCCTGAACCCAGGAAAGCGGGGTCCTGCATTTCCTTCCATACAAGGCTTCATAAGGCGCCATCCTGATGCTGGACTGGTAGCTGTTGTTATAGGAGAACTCGACAAGAGGTAGGAGCTTCTCTCATAGTTCCCCGCGGTCCAAGATTCATAGCCTCAAAAGATCTTCCAGCGTCTGATTGGTGCGTTCCGTCTGCTCATCCGTCTGGGGATGGAATGCGGTACTGAAGGTCAATCGCGTGCCTAAGTAAGCCAGCACGGATCTCCACTCCCTAGAAGTGAACCAGCCATCCTGATCTGACACGATCGTTTTGGGCACCCCATGATATCGAACGAACTGCTCCACAAATCTCCGCTCTAATACACCCACGGATTCATCCTTCCTGATTGGAATGAATCTAGCCACCTTCATTAACCGATCGAAGATGACCAGAATCGAGTCGTTTCCCATCCGTGATCGGGGGATTCCATGAATAAAATCCATCGCAATGTCCTCAAATTTCCACTCCGGCACTGGGAGTGGCTGTAATAATCCCGCGGGGTTCCTGCATTCTTCCTTCACCAACTGGCATGCCTCACAATGAGTCACGAAGTATGTAATGTCCTTCTTCATCCCCGGCCGAAACATCGTCTTCTTCAAGTCCGCAGTCACCTTCATGATCCCCGGGTGCATCGAGTATCTGCTGTGGTGGGCCTCCGCCATGATATCTTCCCGGACCTGGCCTCCTTACGGTTTATAAGTCCGACTTCTAAAGCATACCACGCCGTCCCTCATCGTTTAATCCCCTGCTGCACCGTTCTCCAAGGCCCAGAATATCGGCTCCAATTTGGCATCCCGCCTCTACCCATCTCTAACTCGGTCCTGGATATCGTCTGTTGCACTCATCGCAGCCAAATAAACCATGTAAAGCTCGGGGTCCTCAAACGACACCAGTGTGATGTGCATATCCTCAAATATCCTTACCAGCTCCATAGACATAACCTGGGGCCCGGCTTCAGAAGTGGCAGCTCTCCGACTCAATGCGTCGGCCACCACGTTTGCCTTCCCGGGATGATAGTGCATGGTGTACTGGTAATCCGACAGGAACTCCACCCAACGTCTCTGTCTGATGTTGAGTTTGTTGGAACACCCTATTACTAATTTGGGTAAGGATCACTATGTTTGTCTAAGGAAACCAGGTTGACCTAGTTGTATAGTTGTAAAGGTCAACATTAGAATGAGTCTAGGGCTTAGAACTTAGGTTTGAAGCTACCCCCAGGACCATTCCAAGATCAAGGATATAGAGCCAAGTCTAAGGCAATTTTCGTCGAGCTCCGGTCGACGAAACGTCGAACTCGGTTCGACGCTCTCTGAGCTCAACTTCGATAAATCGTCGAACTCCGGTCGACGTTCTTCGAGCTCAGGTCGACGATCTCTCTTCAGCTATTCTTCAGGTCGCTGAGCTCGGTTCGACGATCTTCGAGCTCAGTTCGACGCTTTCTGTCTGTTTGATATGTTTCCATCTCTGAGCTCAGTTCGACGATCGTAGAGCTCAGATCGATGATTTTTTTGAGAGATCAACGATTCTAAGTATTCAAATGCTGCCAGTCTTTGGAATGTTTTTGAATTCTCTCAGCATTTATGTCAAGGAGATCTGCCAGCCGTTTGTCTTTATTCTGGAGCAAGTTTCAAGGAATTATTCAGGGAATGTTTTATTGGACCTTTCTCTAGAAGACAAGACTTTTTATGGAAGACATTTATGACTGCCAACGGCTATCTTTGACAAGAATTTTTTTAGAGAATTAGATCTTCCTTTTTATCTTCAGTCAGATAGAATATACAACAGAATACACAGAGAGCACAACAACAAGAATTAAGCTGTGACAGATAACAAGTGATCAATTCTGAAGAATCAGAATAACAATCTTTTTGCTTACAGAAAAGTGATCACAGCTTCATCTCAAGAACTCCAGACACCTCATCTTTCAGCCTTTTGCTGAAACAATCTTTTGCTGGAGATCTAAACTTCTGAAGACATATCACCCTAGAGAAAAGCTTCCATTCCTGAACTTGTCTACATCTCAGGGGGAGCTTTGACAACAAAAGATCCACTAGTCTTCTCTCATTTGATTTGAGAACAGAGAAGACAACTTCACCTCTTTATCTTTTCTTTTTCTGCTGTAAAAGGGTTCTTGAACTCCCTTCAAAAGTTCTGTCTGGTTCTGAGAGCCTTGTCAAAACTAAGTGGTGGCAAGACACCTTATCAAAAAAATCCAGTTTTTGTTTTTGAGCACCTTATCAAAAGCTCATTGGTGTCAGGACACCTGATCAACTCATCCTGAGTGGATTCCTACCAAGGGTGGTAGAAGAGTGGATGTACCCAGGTTTTTGGGGAACCACTATATTTCCTTGTGTCTTCTGGCTTGTTTGTGTGATTGATTTGCTGTGTGCTGTGCTCTTTACTTAGTTGTTTTTAACTCTTTACTAGCACTCTACACTATACTATAAATTGAATTTTATATGTGCTGATTATTTCAAAACTGTGAAATTAATTTAAATAAACTCTATTCACCCCCCCCCTTCTAGAGTTGAGATAGATCTTACTCTCACTTTCAATTGGTATCAGAGCCAGGTTGGTTGCTCATACAGACTAACACCTGAACCAAAAGATCCTTGATAAGATCAATCTCTTAAGAGGGTTATTTTCTTTATATCTTATATTATTCAAAGACATGACACAGAACAAGGATTATGCAAGCACCAGACCTCAAGTGTGCAATCTATCTAAGTTTGCACTTTGGAAAGCAAGGATTAGACTATATATGAACTCTATTGATGAAGATATTTTCAATTCTATCTTGACAGTTTGTCCAAGTCCACCAGCAAGCTCAAGCACAAATGCTGTTCCACCTCCCTCAGGAACAGATGCAGACATAAAGAAATGGAAAACTGCAGATGCAAAGGCCATGAACATCTTAGCTCAGACAATGTCTGATGAGATATTTCAGAAGGTAGCTGACTGCAACTTAGCCAAAGGAATTTGGGACAAGCTCTCTGAAATTGTCTCAGGGTCTGCTGATGAGAGGAAAGACAGAAGATCTCACCTCATAACCCAATATGAGAACTTCAAGAAAGGAGAAGCTGAGTCAGTGTCAGACATGTACAACAGATTAAGTCTGATTGTCAATGAGCTGAAGACCTTGGATAAAGAAATCTCATTGACTGAGCTTAATGAAAAAATCCTAATGTGCTTCCCCAGCACTTGGGATTCAAGAATCTGGCCAATCAAAGATGCCAGAAGTCTAAATGAGATTACCACTGAATCTCTCCTGGGCAAGCTCAAATCCTATGAGCTGCTCATTAAAAACAGAAAAGAAGAACAAAAGGCTACTTCTCCAGTCACAAGGAAAGAAAAGACCATAGCCTTCAAAGCTGCAGAACAGGAGCCTGAAGATAAAGCTATAGGAAATGATGAGCTCCTAAGTCTACTGGCCAAAAGATTCTAAAAGATGGCCAGAAAATACTTCAGAAAGAGATCATACAAGGGTCATGATAAACCAAGGTATGATAAATCAAATAACAATAAAGAAATCATATGTTTTGGTTGCAGGAAACCAGGTCATATTGTGCCTGACTGTCCAAAAAATAAGAACAAGGACAAGAAAGATAGAAGAGAAAGAAGAAAAGAAAAAGACTTCAGAAGAACAGCTCAGACAAACCCTCCTTCAGCAAGAACAAACATACAAGGAAGGGATTTGTTGCTTAGACATGGAGTGAAACTGAAGAGGACTCTGAAGCCTCATCCAGCTCCAGTGATGATGAGGATGATGCTGATGAAAAGGAATTCTGCATGATGGCTATCAATGCCTCTCAAACAGACTCAGAAGTAGAAGAGTCAGAATCAGATTCAGAAGCTCAACTAGAAGAAGATCAGGTAATCAATTCATTTGATTTCAGTTCTGAGGATTTTAAACATGAGTTTAAGGTACTATGCCTAGATCTGTTGGAGTCTGAGAAGGAAATCACTTCCCTCAGAAAACAACTATCTGAGTATAGCACTATAAAATCAGAGAACCTCAAACTCTCTGAGGAGTTGGAATGATGTAGGGAAGAGATAGCTTCACTGAAAAGTGAACTATCAAAGGCCAAAAAGTTTGAAGAATCCCTAAATGGGAGAAGTATCAGACTGATGGACATTACAAGCACAGTGAACTCTAGATTTAATAGTACACTAGGCTTGGGTGCCTCATCCAACCAACTTATAATATTAATAACTCCAATAAAATTTGTCTCTAACAAAGGAAAGGGAGTAGTAGAGGTAGCTAGGAAGAATGCAGATCTGCCAGAGAAAAATTCAGTTCAACAGATTGCGTCGAGCAGAGCTCGACGATCGTCGAACAGAGCTCGACGATCTAACCCAAGATCGTCGACCTCAGCTCGGCGATATCCAAACTCTGAACTCCAGAATAATCGATCTTCGAATAGAGATCGACTATCTGACCCAAGATCGTCGACCTCAGCTCGACGATCGTCGAACAGAGATCAGGTTTGTGAACATTCCTTCAATGGCACATCTAGATTCAATCCCAGAAGCCCCACATCCCAAGGCTTTATCCCCTATACTGAATGGATAGTACCTCCTAGGAGATACCATCCTGAAGGTTATAAGAGTCAACCTAGGATGTCTTTCATTTCTGAATTCAAGGGATATCAACCTAGGCCCAAGGTTAACTGGGTCAAAAACATATAAGCTATTTTTGTGCAGGTGAAGACCTATCCAACATCAAACCAGTTATGGTATCTGGATAGTGGGTGCTCAAAGCACATGACAGGGAATAGGGAGAACCTATCATCCTTCATAACCAAACTTGGACCCAAAGTAATTTTTGGTGATTCAAATTTTGGCCAAACCAAAGGATATGGTGCTGTTCAGATAGGCTCAGTCACTTTCAAGAAAGTGGCATATGTTGAAGGACTGAAGCATAACCTGATAAGCATCAGTCAGCTATGTGATGAAGGATATAAAGTGACCTTCAACAAATACTTGTGCAAGATCAAGTCAGAAAATAACACAACTGTGTTAACAGGTAAAAGGAAAGGTAACATCTATCTAGTAAATTTTCTTTCAGCCCTTACAGACATTTGTTTATTCAATTCAGTATGCAAGCCAAATGATTTATGGCATAAAAGATTAGGATATTTAAACCTTAGAACCATTACTAGGCTCTACAAGGAAAACCTTGTTAGAGGACTACCTTCTGGCCCCTACAAGAAGGAAGGACTTTGCAAGGCTTGTCAATTAGGCAAGCAAACTAAAAATAGCTTTAAGTCACTTAATAAGAGTGATTCACCTAGGATTCTGTATTTGTTGCACATGGATCTTTTTGGACCCATTACAGTACAAAACTTAGGAGGGAAATCTTATGCTTTAGTGATTGTAGATGACTTCTTTAGATTCACATGGGTATTCTTTCTGAGGAAGAAGTCTGATAACTTTAAGTGTTTGACAGAGTTTCTCAAATGTATACAGATTGAGTTCAACACTCACATTGCCCTGATCAGAAGTGATCATGGGACAGAGTTTGATTCTCTTCTTATGCAAGAGTTCTGTCAAAGTGAAGGGATCAGGCACACTTTCTCAGCTCATAGAACTCCTCAACAAAATGGGGTAGCTGAAAGAAAAAATAGAACCCTAATTGAATCTGCTACTACATTGTTGACAGATGCTCACCTACCTCTATCCTTTTGGGCTGAGGCAGTGAACACCTCCAACTATGTGCTAAACAGAAGCCTGATACATAAACTAAAGGGCAAGACTCCCTATGAATTGCTCAAAGGGAAGAAACCTAAAATAGATTATTTTAAAATTTTTGGGTGTACTTGTTATATTCATAATAATGACAAGAAGTATCTAGCAAAATTCCAGGCTAAAGCTGATGAAGGAGTGTTTCTGGGATACTCCATGATTAGCAAAGCCTATAGGGTTTACAATAAATCTTCTTGTAAAATTGAGGAATCTGTTCATGTTACTTTTGATGAGACTAACATGTGTTATAAGGAGAAGTCTACTTCTACCATAGAACCTTTGCAGGTACACTCTATTTCAGAAATATGGACAGATTACAGGTTAAAGAAGAGGATACAGCCACTCAACCTATTCTACAAAAGAATGAGAGCAGTGATGATGAAGAAGAAGTTCAACCTCTTGAAGAAAATCATCCTGAAGAGCCAGTTGTTATTCCACAAGAGGAAACAACAACACAGGTTGGTGAACAATCAACATCCCCTGTTGATCTAGTAACAACAAGAGATCATCCAATCACCCAAGTAATTGGAGACATCTCAGCTGGTGTGCAAACTAGAAATCAGGTCAACCAAAACCTGATGCACACCTGCTTCCTATCTCAAGTTGAGCCTCAATCCATTCAAGATGCAGAGCAAGATCCATACTGGATCATTGCAATGCAAGAGGAGTTGCATCAATTTGAAAGGAATAAAGTTTGGGAACTAGTGGCTAAGCCAAAGTATCACTCCATTGTTGGAACAAAGTGGGTGTTCAGAAACAAGCTGGATGATCAAGGAGTTATTGTCAGAAACAAGGCAAGGCTAGTTGCCCAAGGCTATTCTCAACAAGAAGGAATAGACTATGACCAGACCTTTGCACCAGTTGGATGTGAAGAGTGCATTTCTCAATGGGGACATCAAAGAGGAAGTCTATGTTAGACAACCTCCAGGTTTTATCTCTCTAACTCATCCTGATTATGTTTTCAAATTGCATAAAGCATTATATGGTCTCAAGCAAGCTCCTAGAGCATGGTATGAGACCATGGCATGCTTTCTTCTGGAAAATGATTTTGTTAGGGGGAGAGTAGACCAAACTCTTTTTATTAGAACTCATAAGTCCCATACCCTACTAGTACAAATTTATATAGATGATATCATATTTGGATCTACTGATTCAAACTTGTGCAGAAGGTTTTTCAACCTGATGCATTCCAAATTTGAAATGAGTAGCATGGGTGAGCTGTCCTTCTTCTTAGGATTGCAAGTAAAACAGCATGCTGAGGGCATATTTATTTCCCAAACCAAGTATGCTAAAGAATTGGTTAAGAGATTTGGTATGTCTGAGGCATCTTGTATGAAAACACTCATGCCTACCAATGTTGTATTGGATGCTGATGAACATGGGAAACCAGTTGATCAGACAACATATAGAGCAATGATTGGCTCTCTATTGTACCTTACAGCTAGTAGACCAGATATAATGTTTGCTACATGCATATGTGCTAGATTCCAAGTAAGTCCTAGAGAGTCACACCTAACTCTAGTTAAAAGGATTCTTAGAAATGTAAAAAGTTGTCCAAATCTAGGACTCTGGTATCCAAAAAACTCAGGATTTGAATTAACTGGATTTTCAGATGCTGATTATGCTGGATGCAGAGTAGACAGGAAAAGCACTAGTGGAACTTGTCAGTTCCTTGGTGACAGACTTGTCTCCTGGTTTTGTAAGATGCAAACATCTGTGTCAACCTCAACTGCTGAAGCTGAATATATGGCTGCAGGCAGTTGCTGTTCACAAATATTGTGGATACAAAATCAGCTCATAGACTATGGCTACAACATAGAGAAGTCTAAAATTTTTTGTGATAATACTAGTGCTATCTCTATAGCACAAAATCCAGTCCTCCATAGTAGGACAAAACATATAGAGATTAGGCATCATTTTCTAAGGGATAATGTAGAGAAAAACAAAATAGAACTTCAATATATCCCAACTGATTTGCAAAGGGGAGATATTTTCACCAAGCCCTTGGACGAAAAGAAGCACAATTTCTTCCTAAATCAGTTAGGCATGTTAGATGGAGGAAGCCTAAACTAATTTACAAGATTTTTGAAAAGTTAAAACACACCAAGACTAGGCAAAAAAAATTCAGTTCTTTTTGTGTCTGTAGAATAGGCTTTGTCTCTGAATTGCGCTCGACGCTTTCCCAGAAATCGTCGAACGTAGATCGACATTTTTCTAAAAAAAACGTCGACCAGAGATCGACGTTTCCGAAATCGTCGATCTGAGTTCAGCGCCTTCGTTAGCTCCAGGTTCTCTCTCTTTCTGTTCAGAGGTCGTCGAGCGGAGCTCGATGCTTTTCAACATCGTCGAACGAAGATCGACGATATTGAAGTCTGTTCAGATTCCTTCTGTCGACCAAATCGTCGAGCTGAGATCGACGTTTTGTCGAACCGAGCTCCACGATTTTCCGTTTCGCCGTCGAACCCTAATATAAAATCATTTCTTCAGCCGTCGTTCATCTTTGCGCTTTCATACTCTCTGCAACTTTCTTCTTTTTCCCTCCAAATCTTCTACGCTTGGTCGTGTTTGGTTCTTTGTTGCAGGTACAAATGGCTGGCTCCAGTGCTGCGATTTCCAAAATGAAATTCGACACCGGGTTTGATATTGACATGAACTCATTTGATGGAAGCGACCAGCGCTTCAAAGACATTCTCAATCTATTCAGAGAACAGGAGTTATCCCACATAATGACTACCAGAATGAAGATTGCATCAGAAAAATAAAAGAATGGTGTTATACAGTGACAGATGAGAATGAGAACTCTGTCGTCGGCTTCATAAAAGGGACTCAGGTACAATTGTCCCCGGCTCTTTTAACTGTAGTTTTTCATCTTAGTTCTGGAGAAGATTCCATAGAGTTATCTGGATAGGAGTATGACTCCATGCTTGATAGAATGGGTCTGGTGGGCCAAAACCCGAACAGGCAAGCGTACCTGTCGAATCGTAGTACCAAGGTCGTATTTAAACACGGGGCTGTCAAGTACTGCTACTCACGCTTGAAATATTATCCTACCGGAAAATAGTTGGGTTTTTAGAATTTTTTTAAGTAAAATGAAAGACAATTTGCGAGACGAAAAACTTATAATAAAAAGCTAGCATTCGATCAAAGATTCACCATGAAATTAGATGAGAGAGATAAAAATAAAGATAGTTTTGATTTTTGCAAACCATACTCGACCGTGACGGATCCAAAAATAAGACAAAATCTCGCTAGAGCATTAGGTCTCCTAACTTATAAACTCTTTGATCGAAATCTCTTTACAAACCAAAGAAGCCTAAAGTTGCATTATCGAGGTGATCCGCACTATTGGATTTGACTCCAATCCGGAGGATTTACGTCGTCCTATCTCTAGGATTGCGTTCAACTCCTTCCTTCTTTGAGCAATCTTTCAAATCATGAGTCTCTCGACTACTATGAAATGAGAACAAGGCCTACTACCGTATACCGGAAATACGGAGTCGACGCAAAATAAATCAAAGAAGGATCGAGCATGAAATAACAAAAATAAAACTAAGAAAGAAAATAAACTCTCATCTCACTTCATGGATCCTCACGATCGAATGCTATAGGAGATTAGCTACGCATATTGGAAAAGGAAACAACAAAATAAAGAGAGAAGAATTCCATTGATTAATAAAAAGGAGAGGTACACAATAATATTAAAAGGATGACAATATTATACTAAGAAGAAAATTACAATCATAAAAAGAAAACAACAATGAAGAAAAACTTGTACTAGAACTCTCTTGCTCACTTGCTCTCTTGCTCCAATCCAACCTCTCTAAAGCATGGGATATGGGTTCCTTTTATAGGAGAGGAGGGAAACATCTAGAATAGGGGAGACCAAGGGGTGGCCGGCCACTTAGATGTGGTGGATGTTCATGCATTTCATTAAATGAGGGGAGAGAGGAGGGTACATGCATTGTATGAAATAAATGAAAATGAAGTGGAAAATATAAAATAAAGAGAGGGGGGATGAATGTGAAGTAGAAAGAAATAAAATAGAGGGAGAAAGAGAGTGGCCGGCCAATGCATGGAGGAATGAATGCATGTAATATATTAAATGATGGAGGGAAGAGATTCAATATAATTGAAGAGGGGAAATGTATGGGTGGTCGGCCACATGATGGATGCTTTCTTGGGCTCAGGTAGAGAGGAAAGGCTGCTCTTGATGGGCTTTGGTGGGCTCGGTTTGCTTGTGTTGGCTGCTCCAAGTGGAAGGGGGCTGCACCAATTGCATGTAGGCTCCGTTTGAAGGAATTGGACTGCTTGGAGTGGGCTGCAATGAGGGGCTCGGGTACGGGCTGCTTGACTAGGTTGGGCTGCACCATGGGAAGGCCGGGCTGCACCATAGGCATCAACATGTGGGCTTGATCCTACAAGTAAAACAAAACATTAGTTAGATAATATTTTCAAACATAAATAAGTACATAAAATATGTTGTTAAAACTAAACTAACTAACAAACACAACACATAAAACATAATATAATAAAAATATATATAATACTATAGATTTTAATATCATGACATAACAAAATAAAATTGCCATCATAACAAGCAAATAGAAACTAGGAATTATAATATCATAACACAAAAAGACTTTAAGACGAAATAAAATAAAACGTGCATATAAATACTTAAAATAAATAATTAAAATAGGAATTTTTCATACTAAACTACCCCAAAATATGATGACTAAATCTAGTCATCAGGGTCACAATGCTGTGAACCCTAACAAACTGCTGAAGAAAAATCTGTCGATAGAATTTCAATTTTTGGCTGATGTAGTTGGGAAAGTGCTTCTGGCCAAGCACTCAGCCCGTAATACCATATCAAGATATCAATTTTGTCTAATGGGAGCTTTGCTTGATAAGAAACATCTAGACTGGGGATCAATTTTCTTCAACCTGATTAAGAAGAAGCTGAATAAGACTGCTGTCAGTTTTGGGAGAATTCTAGGGATCTATCTGCATTCCAGATGCCCTGAGCTGCTAACCTCTTCTGGGATGTTCATTAATGCATCCAAGAGGCTCTCCTGTGCCCTTTTCAGCAAATGGGACAGGCAGATTGTTAACCCTACCAGAGCTGCTGCACCACTGACATCAGGCACCAGGACTGCCTCAGTCACTCCACCTCTGGTCTCTGCCCCAGCAGAAGTGTTGCCTGCTTCTCCTCCTCCTCCAGCTGTCTCTACCCCAGCCATTTCATCCTCACCTCCAATCACCTCCATAGCCATATCTTCCCCCATTACCATTTCTTCACCAGTTTCACCCCCTCCAGCATCTACCTCAGAGGAATTCCATCCTCTTTTCTCTTATCCAATCTTCACCTCACCATCATTTTCCCTTGTAGATGATTCCTTATGGATGATTCACCTTCCACTCCTCCTGAGCCTCCCTCTACCTCCTCATTCCAACAAATGCTGCACGAAATTCTCTCCCAACCATCCTTCACACCTTCTCTTGCCTCACCTATCTCCACCTCAACATCTTCAATCTCCTCCATTCCACTCTCAGAGCCATCCATTCCCTCACCTCCTATCTCCACATTCTCCATGCCACCAGCTCCAGCCAACATCCTTCCAACAACCTTCTCTCCTACCTCTGCTCAAGCCCCTCTTGAGCATGTAGATATATCAGCCCTGGCAGACAGGTTATATGAGCTGCTAGCTCCTAAGCTAACCTCATTACTGGAGACCACTCTGGCTCCACTCCTAACCCATGTCATGGCGCTGTCTTCCCAGCTCTCCTCCTTCATTCCCTCTCAGGCAATTACCTCTTCTGGGTGCCTTGACTCAGTTCTCCCTGAATCCAGGCAGGGGGAGATGCCTTTTGAAGTAGTGGTTGTGCCTGAGTCTGATCCAGCTCTTGATCCTGCTCCTGCCTTTGCAATGGACCTCCAGAGCCTGCTCTCTAAGTTTGATACAGTTTACTTCAGATCTTTGCCAGTTCCACATACTGAAGACTTGTCTAAGGCCATTGTGCCTATTTCTATCTGTGATCCCAGCCAAATTGAAGCATATGTAAATTCCTGGAAGGCTGTGAATGTTTATGTTTCCATCTCTAATGCTGCTACTAAGGCCATTGTGCCTCTTGTTGATAAAGCTGCTGCTGCTGTTACTGAAGATACTGAAATGATTCCTGTAATTGAAGATACATCTGCTGCTGAAGAACTTGCTTCTTACCTGGAAGAACCTGCACCTGCTGTGGTTTCTGCTCCTATTGCTGCTGCTGCTTCTTCTCCATCTCCTGATGTTGTTTCTGCTTCAAAAGTTCTTTCTGCTCAAATTTCTACTGCTGCTGCTGCTCCTGCCCTGACTCCTGATCAGTTCAAGTTACAAGAGAAATACATAAAAAGCATTGATGATTTGTATGACAGACCTCAAAGTTCAGAGAGTGATCAATTTCAAACTGAATCAGATGACTCTACAAATACTATTGCCAAGAAGAGGAAGGCCAGAAGCAAGGCCATGATGACAGTCCCCCCAGCTCAGGCAAAGGATTCTAATGACATTCCCTACTATATTCTGCATGACTTCCCCATATCTGAGCCTTGGATGCAGCATTCCAAGAACCAACAAAAGGCTATGAAGAAGAGAAGGAAGCTAGATAAGTATGAAAAAGGATCTTCTCAGTATCAGCCTCCTCCTCCTCCTCCAGATTCTGGTTCAGGCTCAGCCTCTCAAGCTCCAGCTTCTAGACAAAGCTCCTCCCAGTCTTATCAGAGATACTATCAAAGGGGGCAACATCAAATGGGATATCAATCTAGAAGGGGTAAATATAGAGGAAGCCAGAGAGGGCACAAATTTCAACAAAGGGAAGGACAAGGCCATATTGATTCTACTTCAGGTCCTTTCCCTTATAAGCTAAAAGATACAGTTGTCTCCAGGACTCCTCCTACTGATTCTGAATCCATCAACAGATATGAACCTCCTGTTCCTTTTGAGGATCCTGAGAACAACCCCTTGTCCTGGACAGCTAGAATGAAAGAGTTGGCTGCTCTTGATCAAATGAAAAAGGCTAGAGAGCAAGGCAAGGACACTTCCAACATAACAACTCTATCAGATCAGAGAAAGAAAGAACTGGAGAGATATGCATCAAGAAAATTCTTTAATCCAGAAGATTATATAAAGCTGCACCCTGAGGCTGTAGTTCCAAGGCCCAGATCTCAAACTTCCTTCGGTGCAAAAGATGATAGAAGATCCAAGAAAGAAGCCCTCAATCCCAACAGAGAAATTATGTTTAAAAAGGGAACTGAGAAGAAGTGAATTGTGTAAGCTGAACAATCATCCTCCTCTGGATATTTGCTGACTTTTTATCTGTGATCTGCATTGCTGCTATATCTTTCCTACTGCATTGTTGATTTAGCTTCTGTTTTGAATGTATGCTTATTTATTTCCTAATTCTGTCTGTAAATAGTAATCCTAACCCAAATAGGGGGAGATTATTGGAACACCCTATTACTAATTTGGGTAAGGATCACTATGTTTGTCTTAGGAAACAAGGTTGACCAAGTTGTATAGTTGTAAAGGTCAACATTAGAATGAGTCTAGGGATTAGAACTTAGGTTTGAAGCTGCCCCTAGGACCATTCCAAGATCAAGGATATAGAGCCAAGTCTAAGGCAATTTTCGTCGAGCTCCGGTCAATGAAACGTCGAACTCGGTTCGACGCTCTCTGAGCTCAACTTCGATAAATCATCGAACTCTAGTCGACGTTCTTCGAGCTCAGGTCGACGTTCTTCGAGCTCAGGTCGACGATCTCTCTTCAGCTATTCTTCAGGTCGCTGAGCTCGGTTCGACGATCTTCGAGCTCAGTTCGACGCTTTCTGTCTGTTTGATCTGTTTCCATCTCTGAGCTCAGTTCGACGATCGTAGAGCTCAGATCGACGATTTTTTTGAGAGATCAACGATTCTAAGAATTCAAATGCTGCCAGTCTTTGGAATGTTTTTGAATTCTCTTAGCATTTATGTCAAGGAGATCTGCCAGTCGTTTGTCTTTATTTTGGAGCAAGTTTCAAGGAATTATTCAGGGAATGTTTTATTGGACCTTCCTCTAGAAGACAAGACTTTTTATGGAAGACATTTATGACTGCCAACGGCTATCTTTGACAAGAATTTTTTTAGAGAATCAGATCTTCCTTTTATCTTTAGTCAGATAGAATATACAACAGAATACACAGAGAGCACAACAACAAGAATTAAGCTGTGACAGATAACAAGTGATCAATTCTGAAGAATCAGAATAACAATCTTTTTGCTTACAGAAATGTGATCACAGCTTCATCTCAAGAACTCCAGACACCTCATCTTTCAGCCTTTTGCTGAAACAATCTTTTGCTGGAGATCTAAACTTCTGAAGACCTATCACCCTAGAGAAAAGCTTCCATTCCTGAACTTGTCTACATCTCAGGGGGAGCTTTGACAACAAAAGATCCACTAGTCTTCTCTCATTTGATTTGAGAACAGAGAAGACAACTTCACCTCTTTATCTTTTCTTTTTCTGCTGTAAAAGGGTTCTTGAACTCCTTTCAAAAGTTCTGTCTGGTTCTGAGAGCCTTGTCAAAAGTCACTGGTGGCAAGACACCTTATCAAAAAAAAATCCAGTTTTGGTTTTTGAGCACCTTATCAAAAGCTCATTGGTGTCAGGACACCTGATCAACTCATCCTGAGTGGATTCCTACCAAGGGTGGTAGAAGAGTGGATGTACCCAGGTTTTTGGGAAACCACTATATTTCCTTGTGTCTTCTGGCTTGTTTGTGTGATTGATTTGCTGTGTGCTGTGCTCATTACTTAGTTGGTTTTAACTCTTTACTAGCACTCTACACTATACTATAAATTGAATTTTATATGTGCTGATTATTTCAAAACTGTGAAATTAATTTAAATAAACTCTATTCACCCCCCCCCCCTCTAGAGTTGAGATAGATCTTACTCTCACTTTCAGAGTTCCTTCTGTGTGTCCACGTACTTCAGATTTTTGTGATCTGAAAAGATGTCACAGTGAACCCCGTAGAGGTAGTGTCGCCAAATCTTTAGAGCAAAGATCACTGCACCCAATAAATAAAAAATAAGCCCCTACCTACTTTGGGCTATGTATCTTTGTTATTACAATGTTATATCCGTCGTAGATGGGTGCAAAATCCTTAGGGCATCAATCTTCGACTTGGGGTTCCACCCTGAAACTCGTTAATATACTCCATATTTTAAACTCTCTGAGTCACATTTACGACAACCTTATCCGGATCAAAATGTTCCCAATCCAAAATGGGTATCTTTAGAACTTTAATTTCTATCCGACCATCAGTGTTTTTCTTGGGGTTGTCCCAGAGTAATCTTATTACCGGTATGAGGGTTAAGACTACTTGTCTTCTACCATTCTACTAATGTATTATTGGTCTCAATTCTCCTTAAGGCAGTCTACTGCTTTGAGTAATCCTTAATAGAGACCGTAGGGTTACCTGAGTTATCTATTAGGTTGTCATTCTCATGTTGAACATCTTTTTATTCTCATTGGGTATCTCCTTACCTTAACCAAGTCTATACCCATGGTATATTTCGGACTAGGACATACTATTAGTCGTTATGGTTAGTAGTGAGTCCTAGTGGGCTGGGTCTAACTCGTTGACTAGATAATTATGTGAAATGTTCTTTGCAGCCGGAGGTGCTGCCTGCTGGGGGCAGGGTTTGCCGTAGGCTACAAAGAAGAATTCCAATTAATGGAGAAGTGGACGTCTACATGTGATTTCCCTTATGGGCACACCACTAATTCCGTTGCTTAGTTTGTCCCCAAACTAAGCTTGAGCGGGGGTGACCCAGGGTTTGTGCACTGCTACCTTTTTCAGATCGATGTTTCCCTCTGATACCACTTGTAAGACCCCCCCCTTTTTTTCTTTTAAAACACCAGGGTCTTAGTCCCAGAACCGCCACTTTGCGGTGAAACCTTCATGCCCTGTATGGTCATCACCACAAAGGGCCGATTCTGCCGGCCAATTTGATCACAGAAAGGTAGCACAATAAAGTAAGAGCAAGTCCACTGGAAAATCACATATATAGAAATAAAATCTCCACGAAGGGAGTGTCCACATAATCATATATCAGAGTACTGAACGTAAGGACTTATGCCCGGTACATCATAATCCTTACTACAGGTCACTCATGCGGAAGCAAAAACAAAACATCTACTCAAGGTCGAAACTCATGGTCCCAGCTGTATGAACTCTGAAGCTAGACTGCCCCATCTCCAAGCGCATCGGTCTCTAGGGCAGCTCCTCCATGCTGGGCTCCACGATCCCCTAAAATGATGTGGTTCGAAAACTGTTAGTCATAAAGACTAAGCCCTATCATCCCCTACCCATTCCCCCATGGCTCCTAGATACCGAGCGGAGAGGAAGAAGGGAAGGACATGAAGGTGGAGATTAAGTCAAAGGCACAGGTGGCAGCGGAACTAATCTAGCAATTCTATAGTAAATATGACAGAAACAGAAAGTAGGAAAAGTAACCTTAACTTATGTGCAGAAGCGCATAAGCCAAGTGATCTTTTGCAAGGCTCCCATCGTATAAAGTGTCCCATACAACCTTTACGTTGGGGTGTTGGTTATCAAACAGCAGCATATATATATTGAATTTAACCTTAATTTATAAACTTACCCACACAAGCTTATAGACCAAGGGGTCGTTTTGCAAGTCCTAACGTATAAGCGTCCCATTCTACTTATACATTAAGTGTTAGGGGATAAATAAATTGATTATGCTATGACATGCAAGTTTAACGTATCAAACAAATCGAGCCAAAGCTCCCCGGACCATTCCGTCCTTCTCTTATCCAACCGAGCCGAAGCTCCCCGGACCATTCTGTCCGTCTCTTAACCAATCGAGCGGAAGCTCCCAACCATCTTCCTGTGCCAGCAGTGTTTGTGAATTGTGAGATCCTAATTACTAAGTTACTCTTTTCAGTTTGTTATTCTAGTTTACGTTAACCCAGGACTGCCCCCGGTATTCCCTGTGAAGGGCTCTAAAAGGGCACTAGGAACTTTGATGGTAGCTGAAGCCCATTGTTCCCTTTCGCAAGGCACTTATTGTTATTGGTTGATTCCCTTCTCATATTACGATAGACTAACCTAGGGTTATTTTTAACCTTCCTCTATTCGGGAAAGACGATCTTTCGTCCAACCCGAGCACCTCTTAACTCTAGCTAACACCACTTCTTACTACTCTTCATATCATTCTATTGCGATATCATCCACAACTGTCCACCCAGACAAAACGACTAACTCCAACAATTATCTCAGATCATGTCCTATTGCAATTTAACAATTTGCTATATGCAGACCAACCTAGACTACATGTCGAACAGGTTAGACAATGATCCACTACTCATCCAAATGCCATAAATTAATTACTAGAGACTTATCATGGTGTAATAATCCTAAATCCAGAAAATGGTAATTTTCCTAATTTATTTGGCATTTAATTAATTTCCTCAAAAATTCCAAGGGCTACCGGTTTGAACATGAACTTCCCTAAGTACTCATGCAAGATGTCCAACAAAAATATACTAAACATTATGTAATCTCAATATAGTAAATCCAAGGTATCACAATTTTTCTATCATCAAAAGGGCACTAAAACTATTTTAGCAATATCTTCTATATTTCGTTATTTGTGAATCAAGTACAGAGAATATTCAAGCAAAAATTATAAATAAAATATACTATGCAGGTACAACCTTAAAAATATCATTGGCCTAGTTTCTTAATTTGTCAGCAAGTATTAATCTCTGAATAAATTATTTATCAAATATCTCATTAAGGAGGACTTGTAAAGAAAGTATCGTAACTACAATTCTAAAAATCATGAATAAATATCTACAAGCATATAATGGCCTGAAATTCTCAATTCCTAAGCCACATAATTTGTCAACAGAAATATCATCCTTAAATTAATTTTTAAACCATAAAAGCCCTTTTTAACATTTGTGAAGGAAGTACTAGATTTACTCAACTACAAATTATACAAAAATTTGGGGCCAATTATTCTGACCTAAAACATTTACTTCCAAGATTATATAGGGTTTCAATGAACACAAAGATCTAAATAATTAAAACATCAATTAGGGCTATAACCAATTTTATAAATGAAGTGCTAGAATTAAACATCATAAAATTCCAGAAAAATTGCTATACATTCTACCCACTCCAACACTCACTCTACCCGAGTTTCACAGCTTTTAGATTATATTTAGTGACATATTTTACTTATTTGGTATTTTACCCTAAAGCTAAGGTTCGGGTTTTGAGGTATCTACCTATCTCCAAATCCTCCAAGATTCCATCCAGATGATTTACATTTAGCTAACATTGACCCTACTGAAATTCAAGGCAATACGAGGGCATTTGCCCCCATGTCCTCCACAACCCTCAAAACCCTCCATTTAGGGTTTGAGTTTGGATCCTAGGGTAAATCAACCCTAAACCACACCATTTTCTCCAAGTGGGTTATAATAACCCTTCCAAGTCAATGGTCAAAATATCAGCCTCTGTTGAGGTGATTTGACCGTTCCAACCTCTTAGTGCACTTTTTACTCAAAAACGCCTCATTAATACCTAGTTAAGAGCAGGTGATTTTCTATCCAAAAATCATTCAAATGAGTTCGAATTTTGTACAAAACTAGGTTTTATAGCCAGGGACCACTCACCAAAATTTGGGAGGGTTTGGAGGTCATTTAACCACTTAAATAAATTCCTATAACTTAATTAAATTTAAACATAAACCTTAGGCAAAGTGTCTCCAAACATTTCCATTTTTAGACAGCCTTTAGGTATTGCTAAGGGTAACCCCCTGCCCAAATCTCAGGTCATTTGGACAAGGGACGAAGCATGGGCATTCATTTTAGTTCCTGCAAAACTCTAGGTACAGCCCCCACTAAAACGGGTGCTGCGGTCAAACCGCTTATCCAAGCGGGTTGAAATAAATTTTAAATTAATCTAGACTCGAAGGGCTACCTCTTTCGTGACTGACCATGTTTTCCAAAACGGCATCTAAGTGCCTTGTTTTGCAACATCAAAATACGCCTATTATATATATATTTTTTCTCCTTATATTATATTTAAAACTTCATAATATAAACATGGTTTACTGTTCATCTTCTACAGAACCCGAAGTCAGAACTCAGAAAATTATATTTCCTGTAGCCCTTCCGCGATCTGTTGTCGGCCATCCGGTCACTTCCATGGCAAGCCACCACCACCACCACCTCCGTCGAGGCGATGGCTATCGGTCGGCGGTGGTTTGGCCACCGGAGGTGGCGGTTTCCGGCGTACCCGAGAATATATTTTTTCATGGTTTTCCATGAAAACGCGAGATAGGTCCGGCTCCTTTGAGCACGAACTTCATTTCTAAGATCCTAAGATCTACTCATAAGAGAAGAAGTAGAGGAGGACCTTGTTCGCGGTTTGGAGACGAGATGAACGTCGGATTGGCATGGCGCGGTGGTGGCATTCCCGAACTTCTCCTACAGCAAGAACAATAATCTGAATCCGTTTGGTCAAGAGTGTAACCTTCTCCTCTTGCTCTAAGGAGGGTTTTATAGATCTCCGAGTGGGGAGGGGAAAGGATGAAGCATTCATGGCCATTAATGCTCTCTCACTCTTAATAATATTTCGATTACGGTGGAGGGAGAGGAAAAGTGGAAGATGAAATGGCTGATCTAAGTGGCGATTTCCTATTGGGTCAACACTTCCTCATTTTACTAAGTAATTAGAGAAAGAAACGGCTCATAAATACTCCTGCTGTAAATTCCCATAATTAGAATTGATTATGACTTGGGTTATAGAAATTTCCAGACTGGCTGACGTTTTGGCCTTTGTCACGGGCGTGACACGTAGGTCACGGGCGTGACAGGTCCTTGTGGAAAATTTTGAGTTCGACGATCGTCTTACTAAGTTAGACGATCGTCGAAGGGGGGGTCACGCCCTAGGTCACGGGCGTGACACGTAGGTCACGGGCTTGAAAGGGCCATGATGCAAATTCTGCGCTCGACGATCGTCTCGCTGAGATCGACGATCGTCGAATGGGGTCACGCCCTAGGTCATGGGCGTGACACATAGGTCACGGGCGTGACAGGGCCATGATTAACATTCTTGCGCTTGACGATCGTCTCACTGAGATCGACGGTAATCGAAGGGGGTCACGCCCTAGGTCACGGGCATGATATGTAGGTTACGGGCGTGACAAGCCCGGGTTGCGAATTCTGCACACGCCGATCGTTTTGCCTAGATCGACGATCATCAAAGGGGTCACGCCCTAGGTAACGGGCGTGACACGCACGTCACGGGCGTGACAGGCCTGGGTTGCAAATTATGCGCCCGACGATTGTATTCATTAGATCGACGATCGTCGAAGGGGTCACGCCCTAGGTCATGGGTGTGACGGGTCGGACACGGGGGTGACCAAACCGTGACTTGATGTCTTGGTCGATGGACTTCAATTTTTGGGTTTCCTAGGGTTCTGTCATGAAAGACCGACTCCTAGGGGTCTAGCCGGAAATGGTATGTTACAGGTTGAACCTAATGACTTAGCCTAAACTCTAGGACTCAAAGAAATGACCCCAGCTATACAAGGTGGGTCAAACTCAACCTAATTTAGTGAACCTAGACCAAATCCAACTATGGATCCAACACAATCTCCCCCTATTTGGGTGAGGTCACTAAAACAAAATAAAAGAAACAATCATAAAGCATGAAAACATATATCTGACAGAAATAAAACATTCAGCATATATTTACTTGAGGTGCTTCATGATTAAACACAATAGAGTTCAAAAATAAGAACAAAAACAAAAACAAAATGACTGTTTCTACTTAGGATTTCCTTTCTCTGGCTTCTTAGAAGGCTGTTTAAAAATGATTTCTCTGTTTGGATCAGTAGCTTCTCTCTTTGAAATTTTCATGTCTGATGGACCAAAAATTTTGAGAAAAGTTGCTCTGGGCACTAATTCTTCTGGATGCAGTTTCATATAATCATGAACATTAACGAATTTATTTGCCTTTGCATACCTTTTTAGTTCTTCTTTCCTGAATGAATGCATGGTATAGAATTGTGATGGATCCTTTCCTTCAGCTTTGGCTTTGTTAATTTGTGAAAGTCCTCTCAGCTCATGAAATCTGGCAATTTTAGCTAAAGTATCTTGTTTTGGATCTACAAAGGGAATTGGAGGAGACTCTGGCCTATTTGTACTTGCGTCCTGCTTTGATTCAACAACAGAGTCTGTAGGAGCTCTCTTGATTGAAGCTGGAGGAGGATGGCTTTAAGAAGATTGTTGCTGACTGTCATGCCTAGAATGTCTTTGATAAGTCTTGGTCACTATAGCAGATCTTTTAGAAACATTGCCAGAGGAACCTGAAGATGGAGGAGGAGGAGGAGGGTCTTTCCTAAATTGCTTAGGAGGCGACCTGTACCTTCTCCTCTTCTTCCTTCCTTTCTGCTCATTCTTGGATAGCCACATTAAATAAGGCATCCCTGGGTATGGAGTTATCTTTTGCAAGATATAGTAAGGAGTGTCATTGGTAGGATTAGGCTTTGGAACAGCCTTTGGAACAATCTTTCTCTTCTTTGCAAATTTCTTCTTATATTTAGGATCATCAAATCCATCAGATTCATCATCTATGTCCTCATCAGAAGAACTTTGTGGGTTATCATATAATGCATCTATCTCTTTTAAAGTTTCATTTGAAATCTGTCTTTCGTCCTGAGGAAGAGCTTGAGGTAGAGCAATAATAGGTGGAGCAACATTCTCTATGATCATCTGAGAATCTTCTATATCTTTATAAGTAGATAGGAAATCATTTACCTCAGGATCATTCTGAATCAGTGCATTCTCTTGAGCAACATCTAGAGAATTCAGATCATTTAAGCTGGAGATTGGACTATCATCCATTACATAGGTTGGGCCTGAGGGTTCCACAACCATGTTAACAACAAAACTTGTCTTCAGTTGATTTATAACTTCAGGACTTATGGGAGGAGTGTAGCACACTATAGCCAAAGATGGCTTTACTGTTGGAAGAAAAGAATTCAGATAAATTGTATTGAAAGAATGTAATAATCTAAGGATGTCTACTTTGTGATTGATATAACAATCACCAGCAGTCACAGTATCTGCAATCAGCATATCTACATAATTAATTTCAGCCTCTGTAACAATATGTACATCTGTTAACTCAACTATCTACAAAACTATTGTTGCTTCTTCTGTTGTTGCTGCTTCTTCTTCTGCTGCTGCTAGAAAGGGTACTTTTGCTTCTTCATAGAATATCTCCCCCTGCCTGGTTTCAGTAATTACTGGAACTAGGCCCCTTGTTGAATGAGGGACACAAGAGGCAGAAATTAGGGCGGCAAGAGATGAAATGGAGGCAGCAAGAGGTAAAATAGCCTCTGCTATGAGTTGCTTTATGAGTAGAGTGATGTGCTCCAGGATAGGGACAATGGACGGAGAATCGATGTCCATTAACAAAGAGGGGTTTGAGTGGATACAGATGGGTAGATGATGGGAATAGAATCAGTGAAAGGAATAGAGTCAGTCACGGTTTCATGCTGAGTGGGAGAGGATGAATGAGAATAAGATGGTGAGGGAGTATAGATGTGGGATGAAAGTATATTAAATGAAGGTAAGGATGTGATATTGTGTAGGGGATATCAGCAAGATGTGAAGGAAGAGGGGACGTAGGAGGAGTGGCATGCTCTTGAGTGTGAGGTGGAATAGCATGCACTGGAGATTGAGGTGGAGATGGTTGATGTTCAGGAGTATGAACTTGTGAAGAGAGATGGATTGGGGAAGCAGGAGGTGTTGGTGTATGGTCTTGAGATGTGGAAGTATGTTGGAGGGTTGTTGAAGGTGTGTGAAGTTCAGAAGGTGTTGTTTGTTGAGCTGGAGGTAGAGGTGGAATGGAAACATCTTCAGCAGGATGGGGAGTGGCTGAAGCAGCCCTGGTACTCTCAGAAGGTTTTGAGGAAGAGGAGGAAGCCTTGGATGGCTTGGAAATTTTCTTCTCCCATCTGCTAAAGAGTGCAGATGTCAACTTCTTAGAGGAATTAGTGAATACTGTCGGGGAGACCAGTAAGTCATTAGCCCTGGCCTGCAGAAAAATTTTCAATACTCGTGCAAAAAAAACTTCCTTCTTTGAATTTTTCTTCCTAATCAAGTCAAATAGAACCTGTCCCCAGTTAATCTTTTTCTTATCAACCAAGGAACTCATCACCAAAAACTAGTGCCTTGTGATGTTGTAAGGCCCCTACCCTTACCAAGGAGGCTCCCGGTCTTATGCCCAGAACCGCCGTCTTACGGTGGCACTAACACACGAGTTAGTTGACACCGCAACACGCCGATTCTACCGGCTAGTACGATCATATAACCTGTAGGCCAATATGAGAAGTAAAAGTATAGAAGTATCAAAAATCTACTAGTCCACAAGCCACAGTACATATCATATAATAAAATGAAAGTACATCAGTCCATAATGAGTACCAAATATGAAGAGTAAAAAGGGCTTATGCCCTGTACATCATATATAAAAATCCCTCTCTCACTCTAGCAGTGGAAGACACTATCATCTCTAACTCATCCCACCTGTAGTAGCTCTGCAGTAGAAGTAGTAGTAGGTGGTAATCGATCTGGCTCCTCGGGTCCTGTCACCTCGTCCTGCTAGTCGTACTGGTACCCAATCCCCTCGAGCCCCTAAAAATAGTTGGACACCGACCATTAGTCAAAAGACTAAGTCGTTTCATCCGCACCTCGCCCCGCAACTCCTAGGCACCGTGCGGTAGGACGAGGCGGAAGGCAACAAGGGGTGGCAAGTATAAGCAGATGACAGTTGCCCTATACTAACAAGTACATGAGGAGTAATAATAGTTCTACACTAGCAGTTCTATGTAAGAGGCACAAGTACAGTAAGTGAAGAAAATAACAACAGTAAATAAGTAATGTAACAGCTATAAGTAAAGTAGAGTAAGAGTAGTGCTACGCAGTATAGTAAGTAAGTATGCTACATCTAATCTATCATAACAGGCGTACCCTAACTTATACGAGTGCCCAAACAAATGTATAGGTTAGAGTTTCAAAATTAACTTATCATATAAAAGAGCTCATACTAATTTATATGATAAGGATCCATGATTCGTATGCCTACTATGTATGAATGTATACGGGTTATCATGCAACATGCAAGTGCAACTCACACACAACGACTCTGTGATCACAGACCTTTAGTTCCCGCTTTTCGGAGCTAGCATCACTCTCTGGTTCCGCCATTGTGGCTACGACAGCAGTGGAGCGGGCGTCTCCACTCCTAGGCAGGTATGCACACTACCAAACCTAGACCTCCCATACGCCTTTTTGCATGTCCTAGGTGCACTCTAGTGTCTTGCATACTAATTGCTTACTACCCGTCAGTCTTATTGGGTCGAGTGTGTGCTTTCGGGGATTGTCCTCCAGACCGCAGTATAAACAACCTACTGGCCCCTCAAACCCTCACACCCGCCTGGTTCACCAAACTGCCATCGGTGTGATAATTGGCCCAGTACTGCATGACCCACCACTAATTTTATGCACATGCAAGTATTTCATCTCGAGCCTTCAGCTCGCAGGACCAACCTGTCCTGAATCCCTCCAACCCTGTACGGGTGAGCATATAATACGAATCCCTCAAACCCAGTATGGGTAAGCCTGCAACATATATCCCTCCAACCCTACATGGGTGAGAACGAACCACAATGTCTTAGCCTATTAGCTTACTCTTTTCTACGGGTTATTATACTTACTGATTTAAGGTTAATCCCAGGACTGCCGAGGGTATGCCCGGGAAGGGCTCTCGGGGGCACTAGGAACTTTGATGGGATTACGCCCAAAGTTTCCTTTCGCAAGGATATTTACTTTTATTGATGTATACCTCTTTATCCTTACTTTGCTCTCATTATTACTCTTGAGTGATCTTAATGACTTAAGATGTTCTCAGAAGGGCGACGGTCTTCCGCCGGCCTCCACTCTTGTTGCTATCCAAGGGCTTGCACTTTTACTCTCGTCACTAAGACAACACTACCCACTAAGGTTATTCTCCAAATGTAATCTCTTGCTCATCCGTCAATCTATCCCCCGGTGGTCCTTATAGTATAACGTACTTACACTACGTGCAACCCATGACCTAATACCACCCCGAAACGGAGCTTCCAACTCCTTGGGCCACCTACCACAAATGATTTATCCTAGGATGGTATGGACTAATGAAGTGAGCATATTGATTTACATAATTTTCTTAAGTCATTAAAGCCTCTGATTAAATCATTTAATTAATTCCCTAGGTCATTTAATACATGAAGTAATACAAATTATAATCCACTGACCTAAGGAATTTCTCCTGAGTTGTATCATGGTAAAATATTGCTTTCTATCAAAATTCATAATTTTCCTTTTAATATTTCTATTTATTCCTTAATTAATAAAAAACTCACATAATTGCCATTTTCCAAATGAAGTATAAGGAATACATTACCCAAAATTCTAGGAAAATTACAGAGCATAAAAATCATTAATTTAAGGCTAATGGCAGAGTTTCATCAACTTCTATAATGTAGTGACCAACAAAATTCAATCCTTACTAGTTTACCAAAATGCCATTATGCTAGTTTAAAAATTATTATGGCATCCAAAACTTTTGAGATAACTATTCAAGGCTAAGAATACATTTATACAGTAATAGAAATTTTTCCAACATTTTCTGATGTATATTTTCATCATAAATAAATGATTTCCCAAAAGGGCAAAATGGTCAAAAGTACATACTATCATTATAAAATCAACTAATCAAGGCCATAAATTTTTCCAGGGATTATATATGACTCCCTTAATTTCTAGGCAAGATTTGAGAATTTTAACTCTTGAATAACCCTATTTTCAAATTTTTATCCATTAATGGCCTATCTTTCAAAAATTCCAAATAATAGGATTCTTGCTTCCAAAAAACCCAAAATCTCTATGAGGGGTAAAATTAATTCTAATGAGCCTCTGGAATAAGTTCCATGATTTTTGAATGTATCAAATATGTTGAATATGCAATATTTCAAAAATTGCTATTTGTACCCCAAAACTATATATAGCCAACACATGCAAGTGGGTTAACCCAACATGCAGTGGTCCAAATGTGCTGAAAATTTGACCATGCACTTATGATGTCCCCAAGGACCTGCCACCAAAATTTCGGGCCATTTGAAGTCATATTACTCCAAATATTTCATTAATTTAAATTTGTGTTTTATGACAAAAACTATTGGAACATTTCTTCCAAAAATTTAAATATTTTCACAGGTTCTAAGTATGACCCTAACAAGCATCTGACCGAGATTTTCGGTCATTTGGATATATAGTTAGGCCTGAGCATGCATTTAAATTTCTGCCCTTGCCTAGGACGAGTCATAGTAGAACAGCCCTACAGGGAGCCCTACAGCTCCAAATCTCAAGTTTAGGGTGGCAAATGAAATTTGAGAGCAAGGCATACAATTTTCATTTAGGGTTCATGTTCTAGAAATGCCTCTAAGAGGCCTTTTTTTAACATGCAAAACTCTTTATAAAAGTGTGACAAAATAACACTATTCATATTAATTAATTTCATCAAATCAGATAGGATTTAAACGGACGGTATCCATTCATCTCCTACCTCCAGCTGACGGCTGGGATGAACCCATCCTGGGCCACCTTTGCTGGCAGTTTCCGGCCAGGTGAGCCACCACCGCCGCCGGCGATTGTCGCCACAACCTCCGTTGAGGTGGGGGCTAGCGTTTCCCGACGGTGAGGCCGCCGGAATTAGCCCCTCCGGCGATCCCGAGCAAGAAGAAAACTCGGTATTTTCCGCATTTCCTCACATGGAATCGGGCTCTGTTGAGCCCGATATCTCCCCTAATCAATCTAGAAAGCTAGTGCGAGTAGAGGTGAGGTGAAATGGACCTGTTCCAGGCCTTGGCGGCGGTTGCGGCGGCGGTTTGCCATGGCCGAGAAGCTCCGACGATCTCCTGCTCAAATTCTGGTTTCTCCACCAATTTCTTCGATCCAGTAGTCGATTTCCACTCCTTTCCTCTCTCTCTCTCTGAAGCTAATGGTGGGGGTGATTTGGGCTGAGGTGGGCTATATGTGGAGTTAACTCAAAGGTGAGCTTGGGTTGAACTTTGGAGGCTTCACCCATGGTGCCAAGTGGCCACCATGCAGCCAAATTCCTCTGAAATTCTTTTTGGGTGGCCGGCCTGCATACTTTGGGCAGAGGGAGCCAATGCCAAATGGCCTCCTCCTCTTAAATCCACTTTCTCTCTCCTCTTTTTGGTGAATTCTCCAAAATGCCTCATGCATGCACTCTCTCTCCAAATCCAGAGGGGTAGGGCTTGTCTTTGGCACCTTGGGCTGATAATGGGCTAGGTTTGGTGGGCTTGACCCAAGAGGAATGGGCTTAGCCCCCATTTTCTTCTTTAGGCCACATGTTTGACCAAGTTGACTTTTTAGGTTGACTTGGTCAACATGGCTAGTGGGCTGACCCCACTTGAGGGTCATGGACCCTATGGCATGACCCAACATGGGTTGTGCCATGGTGATGTCCCACTTGGACCATTTGGGCCTATTAGTGTAGGATTGACCAACTTAGGGCTGAGGTTGACTTTGGTCAACTAGGGTTAAAGGGTGACCCAATGGAATGCCTTAGGGTTCACTTAGATTTTCCTTAGGTTTATGGCAATGTGGTGGGGGTCATGGTGTGGCTAGGGTTCCTATTTAGGCTAGTTTGACCTTGTTTGACTTGGGGCCTATAGTGGGCCCCACATGGCTACAACCCATTACCTAGGGTCAAACCTAGCTAATTTCCCTAACACCCACCCCATGCCCAACCCAATTTAAGTTAAGGGGTCTAGAAGTAACATTGGATGTTACAAATCCTATAAACAAAAAAAATAATTTCGTCCCCGAAATTTAAGTTCGGGTCTACGGGGTTCTACTTGCAAGAGTTATAAGAAATTTAAATGCATAAACTAGAGTATACCTGAAGTAAATAGCTCCGGGTGTTGCCCCATCAATAGATCCCTCGGCTCCAAGGTGTGCTCCTCCCATCCATGGTTGGACCACAACACCTTCACAAGAGGAACCTTCTTCTTCCGCAACACTTGGACATCTGTATCATCAATCCGGATATGCTCCAATCGAACGGATCTGTCTGGTGCTAACGGACCAGCTGTAGTAGTGATGTGTTGCTCCGGCCGTAGGAGAGCTCTTCGTAGTGAGGAGACGTGGAAGACGTCGTGCAAAGCCCCTAGCTCTGACGGCAGCTCCAGCCTATAGGCCAAGGGGCCGATCCGCTCTAGTATCAAATACGGCCCCATGTATCGAGGGCTGAGCTTCTTGTGCCTCCGTACTCGAGAGACACCGTGCACCGGATGTATCTTCAAAAATAACCGGTCCCCCGCCTGGAACTCCACCTTTCGGTATCGAGCATCATAATATCTAGCCTGCCTACTCTGGACCTCTAGCATCCGATCCCTGATCAAACGAACCTGAGCCTCCGTATCCTCCACATAATCAGAGCCGAGAGCCTTGGTATCCACATCCTGAACCCAAGACAGCAATGTCCGGCACTTCCTCCCGTAAAGTGCCTCATATGGTGCCATCCTGAAGCTAGCCTGGTGGCTGTTATTATAAGAGAACTCGATCAATGGTAGCAGCCTTTCCCAAGGCTTCCTTGTATCCAATATGCATAGACAAAGCAGATCCTCCATGGTCCGGATGGTCTGCTCGGTCTGGCGTCGGTTTGTGGATGTAAGGCGGTGCTAAAGGTAAGACGGTAACCCAAGTAAGCATGCACTGCCGTCCACTCCCTAGAAGTGAACCGACCGTCATGATCCGAGATAATACTCCCGGGAATGCCATGGTACCTGACGAACTGCTCCACGAACAACCTCACTAGAACATCAACTGGAGCATCCTTCCTATATGGAATAAACCGCGCTACCTTGGTCATCCTATCGACTATGACCCATATAGAATCGTGCCCAGAGTGGGAGCGAGGTAGTCCGTGCACAAAATCCATAGCAATATTTTCGAACTTCCACTCTGGAACTAGCAATGGCTGCAATAAACCTCCCGGGCACTTGCATTCCGCCTTAACGTGCTGGCACGTCTCGCAATGTGTCATAAGGTGGGTGATCTCCCTCTTCATCCCAGGCCAGTACATAGTCCTCCGTAAATCTGCCCACATCTTGGAGATGCTGGGGTACACTGAATATCTAGAGCAATGTGCCTCTCTAAGTATGTCATCCTGGATACCGCATCCTACTGGTATATAAATACGTCAGTGGAATCTAAGAAGATCATCCTGCTACGTGTAATCCTCAACCTTGCCCCTTTCCAGGGCACCGAATATCGGCTCCAATGTGGCATCCAGCCTCTGATGTGCCATAATGCGCTCCCGAATGTCGTCAACTCTGACCAATGAGCTCAGGTACTCTCGGTATACTACTGGTTCGTCCTCAGAAACCATAGTAATATGCATGTTTTCCATCATCTGTATCGGCTCTATATCCATCACCCGAGGCTCTGGTCCAGAAGTACTGGCCCTCCTGCTCAATACATCTGCTACTGTGTTTGCCTTCCCCGGGTAATAGTGAATCTGGAAATCATAGTCACAGAGGAACTCTAGCCATCTCCTCTGTCACAGGTTTAGGTCCTTCTGCGTATCGATATATTTGAGATTTTTGTGATCTGAGAAAATATCACAGTGAATCCCATACAGATAATGTCGCCATATCTTGAATGCAAATACGACCGCTTCGAGCTCCAAATCGTGTACCGGATAGTTATGCTTGTGCTTATTCAACTGTCTCGGAGCATAAGGAATAACATGTCCGTGTTGCATCAGTACAGCACCCATCCCCTCGTATGAGGCATCCGTGTAAATCTGAAATCCTTCACTCCCGGATGGGAGTGCAAGGATGGGGGACGAGGTGAGCCGGTCCTTCAATTCCTGGAATGCTGCTTCACACTTGTCTGACCAAACAAACTCTGCCTCTTTCCTCGTCAAGGACGTGAGGGGAAGTGCTATCCTTGAGAATCCCTCCACGAACTTGGGTTAATATCCGGCAAGTCTAAAAAACTTCATATGTCGGAAGTTGATTTTGGCCGCGGCTAATCACGTACTTCCTCTATCTTGGCTGGATCTACGGCCAACCCGGCTCAACTTACAACGTGCCCCAGAAATGGCACCTCCTGTAGCCAGAACTGGCACTTAAAAATTTTTGCATATAACTGGTGCTCCCTCAATTTCTCCAGCACCTGCGTCAAATGCTCTGTGTGCTCTTCCTTGGTCCGGGAGTAGATCAGAATATCATAAATGAATACTATAATGAAGCAGTCCAAGTATGGATCGAATATATGGTTCATTAGACTCATGAATGCAGAGGGGGCATTCGTGAGACCAAATGGCATCACCGTGAATTCGTATAACCCGTATCGCGAGCTGAAAGCCGTATTCAGAATGTCTTCTTCCTGGATGCGCAACTGATAGTAGCCGAATCTCAGATCTAGGTTAGAGAACCAGAAGGCCCCCTAAATTTGATCAAATAACTCATCAATCTGGGGCAATGGATAATTATTCTAGACCGTCAACTGGTTCAGCTCCCGGTAATCTATGCACAATCATAACGATCTGTCCTTCTTCTTTACAAAAAGAACTGGTGCACCCCACGACGAAGAGCTCGGACGCACAAATCCTGACTCCACCAGTTCCTGAAGCTTAGTTCTGAATTCTGCCAACTCTCTGGGAGCCATCCGGTACGGTGCCCGAGAGACTGGCCTTGCCCCCAACACTAGCTGTATACGAAAATCCACATCCCTAACTGGCGGTAGTCCGGGCAATTTCTCCGGGAATACATCGGAGAAATCCCAAACCACCGGGATATCAGCTATAGAAGTCTCTGCTACCACCATCTCGAAGAAAATAAGGTAGACCTCCTCTCCCTACTCGTGGGCCTTGACCGCTTGTACAGATGATAACAACATAAGAGGGATCGGTCTAATACCTTCGATGACGACATAGGAGTCACCGTGCCTCAGAGTGATCCTCTTTGATGCGCAATAAATTTGAGCTTGATTCCAGTGCAGCCATCTCATGCCCAAGATAAAGTCAAAGTTCGGTAATCTAAGGATCGACGCCGGCGCCTCGAATGCTTTACCACCAATCTCGACTTCCATATTGCAATGGGTTGTGGTCTACAGCTCTGACCCATCGGGTAAGCGTACTCGTATCTCTATGTAACGGCCTCCCTAGCCCACGCTCGCGAGGACGACCGCCGGCACCCCCAGCACCACGCTCGAAAGGGTTCAGCCTAACCAGGTCTGCAGACCCTGCACCCCAACCCCTCACCGCGCCTGTTTTTCAGCAGCGGTAGGTTGTTGCCACTGGGGATCGAACCCATGACCTTGATAAGAGACTCTTTACCAGAGCTCTCATCACCGAGAGCTGTGGTAAAGAGTCTCTTAAGCTCAGTTGGTGATGAGTGTTGTGGTAAAGAGTCTCTTATCAAGGTCCTGGGTTTGATCCCTAGTGGCAACAACCTACCGCTGCTGAAAAAAAGGCACGGTGAGGGGTTGGGGTGCATGGTCTGCAGACCTGGTTAGGCTGAACCCTTTCGAGCGTGGAGCTGGGGGTGTCGGCGGTCGTCCTTGCGAGCGTGGGATGGGGAGGCCGTTACAAAAAGTGCAGCTCAATTGGTGATGAGAGTTGAAAGAACTCCATTGTTAAGCGTGCTCGGGCTGGAGTAGTACTAGGATGGGTGACCTCCTGGGAAGTCCCCGTAGTGCAGGCTTGACTATCGAGTTTGACTTATCTAAGGGGGGCTACGGCCACCAACAACCCTCCTGTGGAGGGAGAGGGGTTGGGGTGCATGGCCTGCAGGCTTGATGTGATAGGCTGACTACCAGTCGTGGGCCCAGGTCTGGACTTCTGGTAGGCCGGCGGCCCAGCTGGGTCTCGTGTTGACGGGCCTGGGTCATTACAGAAAAGTGCACTTTTTGTAACGGCCTCCCAAGCCCACACTCGCAAGGACGACCGCCGGCACCCCCAGCACCACGCTCGAAAGGGTTCAGCCTAACCAGGTCTGCAGACCATGCACCCCAACCCCTCACCGCGCCTGTTTTTCAGCAGCAGTAGGTTGTTGCCACTGGGGATCGAACCCAGGACCTTGATAAGAGACTCTTTACCACAGCTTTCATCACTAACTCCAGCTCAGTTGGTGATGAGAGCTGTGGTAAAGAGTCTCTTATCAAGGTCCTTGGTTCGATCCCCAGTGGCAACAACCTACCGCTGCTGAAAAACAGGCGCGGTGAGGGGTTGGGGTGCATGGTCTGCCAACCTTGTTAGGCTGAACCCTTTCAAGCGTGGTGCTGGGGGTGCCGGCGGTCGTCCTTGCGAGCGTGGGCTGGGGAGGTCGTTACACTCTATGCCTGGCAGTCTTTCCACGCACTCCAAACCTTCTATAAAGGTCTCGGAGACGAACAAGTGAGTGGAACCCGTGTCAAATAAGGTGCATGCGGGCTTACCGCTGATCATGACTATGCCTGAGGTTGGTTGATTTAAAATAAAATGTAATTCTATCACCTTAGGTGTTATAAATGAAATTAGAATTTTAAAAATTCACAATAGTTATGTACATGTGATCAACTCCTCGAGATTTCTTGATTCAGCGAGGTCCAATGCATACACCTACTCCTGTTCTCGTCCTCAACTGTGATATCCCCGGCCTAAGCCTGTACCTCATCCCCGGCCTCGGCCTCGGCCTGCTGTACTGGAGGGGCCACTAGAGGTGGAGGAGGAGGAGGAAGTTGTCGGGACTGATTTGGACACTCTGATCTGATGTGACCGGGCTGGTGGCATCCGAAACAAATGACCGGCCGGTGGCTACGACCATCCTGCCTCACCGGGTCTTGCATTTGCAGTGCTGGGGGAGCTAGTACTATAGGATGCCCCTGCTCCTTCCTGACGTTGGGACGACGACGTCCCCCACCCCTCCTGTATCCAATAACCTTGCCTCTTGGGGGTGCCCTGCTACTTTCCCCGGATGATGACCCATCACGTGGTCTCTTCCCTCTGCTCGACACCATCAGCTGGTCTGCCTCCAGCTTCTTTGCAATCTCTATAATCTGTGTGGTGGTGCCATGAGATATGAATAATAAGGGCTGCCTCAAGGAGTCTCGGAGCACATGGTAGAACCTCTTAGCATACTTCTGATAATCATAGTCATGGAATCCCGCAAATCTAGCCAGATGGGAGAACTCTCTTTGGTATTCGATCACGGATCATCTCCCCTGCAGGAGGTTCAGAAACCTCACTTCCAAAGCATCCCTGTCTATGGTTGATACGTAATGCTCTAAGAACGTATCGCTGAACTCCTCCCCAGAAATATCCATCAGCTCCCTATCAGCATATACAGAATCTCGTACATACTTTCACCACCTCTTCGCATGTGCATCCAGTACCGAGGTGGCAAGAGTGACTGCCTGGCTGACTGGGCAGCTGATGCTAGCCAACAGCTCCTGAATAGTCTCCAGCCACTCCTCCGTCTTCATAGCATCCTCTGTCCCGCGGTACACCGGCGGAGACAGACTCTTGAAGGCACTCAACCAGTTCGACCCCGGATTTGGCTGTGGGGTCGGGACCTGCTGGGCTCTAAATGCTTCCAGGATAGCCGTTGTTGATGCACGAAAAGCGACGGGGAAGACGAGCACCACCAGCTAACCGTTCGAGCACTGGGGGAAGAAATGGGGAAAAGACTGTCGGCTAGTCGGTTACTAGCGGCTAGGAATGGCGGATAAAACCGGGCAGAGAAAGGAGAGAAAGGGCCGCTACCAGCGGCAACACCAGAGTTCGCCCGCCGCGGCCTGAATGCCTCTCCTGCGGCGGGCTTTCCTTTTATAAGAAAATAAGCGGTTACACTTAGCGAGGAAGAAAGAAAGGAGGAAGCCGGCCGGACAATAGACCGCAAAGGACTAGAATCGAGGCCGCAGCTCTTAACAAGCGAGCTCTTGGACTCGAGTCAGCGTCCTTTGGGTGTACTCCCGCCCCCTATTTATAGGCTTGGGGGCCTGCCCAAACGGGCAGGGCTAAAATTACCGGCTGCCCGAGTTACAAGAGAGTCGGGCAGCGGTGACGGGAATCGAAAAGAAGAAAAGCCAAGACACAGGCCGCACGGCCTAACGACCTTCTTCTGCCGAGCTGCAGGACTCGGCCTCTGGGCAGGCTGATCTGGACCTCCTCTGACGACGACCTGGGGCACAGGTCGCGCAGCTTGGGCAATGACAGGCCGACCCTTAGATGACGGCTGGACCGGAACTGGCGGCTGTCTGACGTAGAGGCCGCCCGGCTTGTCTGACGATAAGCCGGCTAGCTGATAACGGCGGCTAGAATGCACAAGCCGCCCGGACTTGAAAACCTGGAGAACTAGGCGCGGATTCCGGGTTAACATAATCCCCGCACATTTTTAAGTTTTATAAAAAACTTCGAAAATGTAGAACTAAGCCGGAGACCGCGACTGCCATTAACGCTTCTGCGTCTATAAAATGCCGAGGGCCCTGCCATTTCTTCAAGATTTCTGCCAAGCCACGGGTCACTACTCGCCACTTGCGGTCAGAATCCTCCAAGCCGACAGAGACTTCTACAAGATGGACGTCATGTCCTCGATGCTAGAACGCGAAAAGAAGTCGTCTGGATCGAAAAAGAGGAGCAGAAAAGCGGACAGTTCCGACCAACCGCCTGAGAAGAAAACTGAGAAGCCGATCGCACCGGCGGCTTCTGATTCTGGAAAGAAACCGATGGAAGTCATTGCAGAATCCTCGCAGGCCGCGACAAAAGTTGAAGCGGTTTCCAAATCTGCTCTCTCGGAAGCTGGTGCCACCAAATCCTTCGACATTACCTACTCGCCATCGGGTGAACCTCTTTTGAAGATCGGCGGTACGGAGGAGAAGAGTGTCGACTCTTCCAAACCGCGTGAATTGCCCACATCCGCTGACTTGATCATTATTGAAGAGGATGAGTCGAAGAAGCCACTGGAAGCCGAGCGGTCTCTGACTGAGAAGAGGAAACAGACAGAGACAATAGTCGGCCACTTGAAGCGGCGTAAGAAAAAGGCCGAGACCCTTGAGGAAAGGATGGAGAAGAAGGCGAGGAAGATGCGGGTTGATAACCGCAATGTTTCTGTGAAGACCGGAGCGGCTAGTGTGCAATTTAAGCTACGGGAAAAAGACGTATCTGAGGGTCTGTCGAATCCGTCTTCCAAGTCAGACGAGCTAGAGAGTACGCCTCCGGCTAGCGAATCCCTGAGCGATATCCTGAAGGGCATGGACAAATTTCAGCAGCTGGACAAGTTACTGGCAACTCCGCCGGCTTCTGCGGAGGTCGCCGACACCGATATCGAAGTTACAGGAGAGAAGCTTGGCGAACCGGCTCCTGCGGTTTCAGAAGGAGCTGAAAAACTAAAACTCAGAGAGAAGATAGAGGAGATGAAAAAGTTAATCGCCGGGAAGCAGGTGGCGACTACATTTCCTGCCCTGCAAGGTAAACACGAAGAAGTTAAGCGTTTTGTAAAATTCTACAAGCCGCGGTCACGGAAGAAGGGAGCGGATACAATTCTCAATCCGCCGACGAGCTTCTTCCTGACCACGGCTGAGCTGAAAAGCAAAGCTAAGGAGACCGCGCGGCTATGGAAAGAAAAGCTAAAGCGAATAGATTCAGAAAGGTTTAGGCGACCAGCGGCTAGACTTGATACTGCGGCTTTCGAAGGAGAGATAACCACGAGCTGCGGTCTCGTTCTAACGAGATCTTCTACCAGATGCCGGTCATGCCACTGAATCTAACCGCCTGTTTATTTGCTGCAGGTGCACATGAAACTGCCATGAAGCCGGGCGATCTGTCGACTTTCTTACCTCCACTGATGCCGCCGCTGCCTCCAAGTGTCCGCGACCAGAGGACAGCCGAATTCCAGGCGGAGGTCGCCGCCTTGCAGGCTAGGATAAGGGAGCATGCCGAGGCCCTTCGAGCCAAGGAAGAAGAGTGGCGGCTTCAAGAAGAAAATCAGCGGTCTATGCTGGAGGCCGCTGAAAAGAGAAATCAAGAAGTACTGGAGGACTTGGAGCAGGAGAGAGGAATGATGCGGTCTGAGTTGGAGGCCGCTGAAAAAAGGACGCAGGAAGCCTTGGTCAGCTTGGAGTTGGAGAGAGCGGCGATGCGGATTACGCAGGAGACCGCTAACAAAAGGGTGCAGGAGGCACTGGCCAGCGCGGACATGGAGAAAACGGCGAAGCGGACTGCACTGGAGGCCGTTGACAAAAGGATGCAGGAGTCCCTGGCCAGTTGGGAGGAGGAGAAGACAACGATGCGGACTGCACTTGAGGCCGCTGAACAAAGGACTCTGGAGGCGCTGGCCCACCTGGAGCAGGAGAAGAAAGAGAAACTAGATCTGCAGGCTTTAGTGCTGATGCTCGGCCGGATTGAAAGGGAAAGGGCGGACACCGCTCGACTTGACGAGGAAAGGGATAAGGATCGACCAGAGGAGGCCGGCAGAGGCTTGCGACCTGCTGGGACGACTGCTGAATAGCAGCAACAACCAAATCGCCCGGCTTCCGGAGAGACTTCGTACTCACCAGTAGTCGCGGCGGTTAGGCAGGTCGCTGCTTCTGGCGACCCGGGAGATCGCGCTCTGTCGCTGGTTCCATTTACCCGCGTAGAGCGTGATACCTCGCGAGTTCACCGGACTCTGCACAATATCCACAACCTCGTTAGTCAAGTGTATGTCCAGCTGGTACAGGCCGGCGACCAAGTCGCGCGGGTTGGGCGAGAGGCTCCAGAGAGTGGAGAGAGATAATTAAGAGAACTTTTATTTGGCTTTGTAATAAGCATCAACTCGTGATGCCGGACGGTTTGATTCCTGTGGACAATTGTTGTATGATTGTATATTACTCCGAATTGCATGCGGCTTTGTTCGGTTTGATTACTTCTAGTCGCTGTCTTTTCTTCTTTGGAAATTTTGCCAAGTACTGGAATTTTAATCGCTCGACCTGCCGAACTAGAATGCGGTTAGAATACTTTACCTTGCAGGTTGAGCCGTGCGGCCTGATATCTAACCGCGATTTGACAACCACTACTGTAGCTGCATAGGAAATCTATAAATTGAGATGATCCCGGAGACTTCGGCACAGGAGTTCAGAATGCGAGCTAAAGCAATTGCGATGCGGTCTGACAAAGCTCCAGCCGTTAGGACCGACGCGGCTTCTGCTTTCCATTCGGCATATCATAAGGAAGGCCGGCTTACCCAAGCCGAGCTAGATAGCTTTGTGGAGAAGTACATGAAAGATAGCCCGCTGCTCGCGCGGCTTCCGCTTCCTCACGAGCGGATTAACTCCTCCACCGCCAACCAAATCGCAATCCCTGTCGACCACTTCGACTGCGGCTTCCGGTTCCCTGTACTGATGGAAGCCGTAGCGGTCTTCGACCACTACGGAGTAGTGCCGGGGCAGCTGCCCCCGAACTCGATAGCGGCGATTTACAGCTTCATCTCTTACCTGAGGTCGGAGCGAGTTCGGTTCTCGATAAGGCTGTTCAGAGAATGCTTCTCTGTGCGGTCTATCCCGGATTCGGGAACGAAGATCTTCAGAGGCCACCTTTACTTCGGCTGTCGCGGCCTGAAAGTTGTAAACCTGGCGAATAAAATCGCGAATTGGTCAGAAAGATACCTTATCTTCGAGGGTAACCTCGGACTCCTGCCGGTCCATCCGCAAGTTCGCGACGAAGCCGCTTTTGGCAGCAGCGGACTGGACGGCGTGGAGAAGGAGATCTTTAACTTCTTCAAGGGGGAGCGGCTCGACGTCACCCACTACCTCCCGCTGCTCCCGACTTTGGAGGACGTTCATGCGGAGGACAGTAAGTATCACTCGGCCGAACTGCTATGCTAGCCGCGCGGCTTACCAACTGACTTTTTAACTTCGCCTTGCAGCTGCTGTGGCGGTCCCGCTGAACAAGCCGCTCACTCCAGGCGGCCTAACCCTCACACAAAGGGAGAAAAGGGCGAAGAGGGCCAGGCCGAAGCGGGCTGCGGAGGAGGAAGAGTCGGACTCCTCCAGCGGCTTCATACTGCATGGTATGGGTAGCCGCTTGAAAGATCTCCACGGCAACCCCACCATGCAGTGGAGTGCCGACGGGGAGTCGGTAAAGGTTTCCACCGCCCTCCCGAACTGGGGGAAGGAAACTGTAAGCCGCCATGCCTCCGTGGCTGGCGCGGCTTTGTATGGCAGGCGCAACTTGAAAGCGCTGGAGAAGATACCTGCAGAAGACTTCTCGCGGTTTGCCGCGCAGGTCGGCGTGAGAAGCTTCGTTGCCAACCACTATATGGGCCTAGCCCATAGGCGGTTAGTTACAATTGAAGGCGACCTGCAGCGGCAACTCGCCGAGAAAGATGAAGAAATCGCACGGCTGAAGGAGTCGCATGCGGTAAGACATTACCTGATTTTTGCGGCTTAATTCATCAAGCCGTCCGAACTAACCTTTTTCTTTCCTTTGCAGAAAGTGTACGATCCAGCGAACTCAGCCTTTCAAGACGCGGTCTTTCCCCAGCTTGTCCAGGGGATCGACGGAGCGCTGAAACGCCTTCGAGATCAGGGCGGCCTCGCCCCGGGATTCACCGACTTCACCTGCGCCGACCTGTATCCACCCTTGAAGAAAAGGGTGGCTGCGGTTTATCGCGCGCTGAAAGGCAAGGAGAAGATTGGTGGAGAGGGCGAGGCAGAAGAGGAAAGGGAGGACAGCAGGAGCGAGAGCGCTTCTTCAAAGACCGGCGGTCAAGCGTCTGAGACCGCGCGGGTTGATGCCAGCTCGTCAGAGACCAGGGGCACTGGCAGTTCGCGTTCATCCTCGTCGGACAGCGGCGATTACTCGCCTTCTGAGATCGATATTGACGGTGAACCGGACTCCGGTACTCCTGCGTCCAAAAGATAGAGGCCGAATAGCTAGAATAGTTTACTTGTAAAAGTTTTTACATTTTTTGAGACCGCCGGTAAGATTTTGTAAACCGCGCGGTCTACCCCTTATACTTGACATTAGAAATGAAGACGTTTTACCTTTTGTGAGAATCTATTGTAATTTTACTTGCTTGTTTGAATATGCGGTTTAATCATTCTTACTCGTTTCCGACTTGAGAAATCTTATTTATGACTTCACCGAATAATAACTAACTTGCTGCGGTTTAACTCGAGTAGAATACCATTAACCAGATATACTAGTCTGCGAAATTATAATAATCCGATCATCCTTGAGTGTATATAGAGCAATAAGCCGGGCGGTTAGGAGACTATTTGCCAAGAAGATAAGGCAGTTCAAATGGCGATCGACAAGCCGCTCGGCTAAGGAGATAAACCGGATTGATATTGTAAAAACCAAGCCGAATGTGGCGGCCTGTCCGAGCTTTAATACGAAACTGGCTTCCAATAGGGAAAACTACTTAGCGATAGAGATAAACATATTGCGACTTCTTTATATTGCAAGCCGCGAATTGATTTGAATGAATACCATAAGCCGGCGGACTGAGCGGATAGGATAACTGGAAAAGTTGATATGCTATGATACTCTTTTGATCCGGCGGCATGATCTTTGTAAGCCGCGCGGATAATACATTTTGCAATTTCTGACAATATAAAAATGATACTGTTTGATTTTGCTGAATATGCTTTATTCGCTCGGTATTGCATTTCTATTCGATCGATTATAATAATATGCCATGAGATATTTGGACAATATACAAGCAGAATGGATGTGGAGATAAGAATAACTCGCGCGAGTATATCTGATAAGTGATTTATGCATAACTCGCACGGATAATACTGATATCCGCTATAGTGAACTGAAGAAAACCAATAAGCTCGCATGATTAATAATGATGTCTGCTGTATTGAGCTGAAGATAACCAAATAACTCGCCCGATTAATAACGATATCCGCGCGGTAAGAATAAATATTGGCAACTTCAAATATGAGACCAATTTAAGAAAACCAATTGGTCACAGAGATAACCGAGAGGTAAGAATAATAATATCCGCAACTTGCTGTTGGATAACTTCTATTCAGCCTTATAATATCAAGTTACCCGGGCGGATACTCTCTTTAGCCAGGATATGATAACCGCGCGGTCTGAATTCTTACCGCCGACTAGGCTTCTGCTTGAAGAAAAGAATACACTGCTCTCTTGCCTGGAGTACAGTTCAAGTCGATCTTCCGGGCAGGTGCGGCCGAAGTCACATTGCTTTCCTCAGAGATCGACAAGACTGTGGGTCTCCTGCAGGCACTGCTTGAGAGTATCAAAGAGTATTCGAGGGTCGCATGCTAAGACGATCTGCGGGGCATGCGTGTATTGCTTCCCGCACAGACGCATCATAGTTGCAACGATATCCCTTACGTGGCGTGGTAGAGCTGACCACCACTCCGCTCCTCCATAATGCAGAAGTGGGGTTAGGTACAAGCCGGGATCCGCAATCTAGAACTCCACCGCATCAAGGCCGGTAAGCTCCCACTACACGGTGCGAAATCTCCCCGCAACACGTGGTCCTCGTGGTGTTACGCTAATGACAACGGCTCTAAAGGGGGATGTAGCTAGACTCGGCGATATCTCTTGATTCAGTGATCTTTTAATTTTTTGGGTTATAAACCCATAAGAATGATGACTTGCCAGGTGAGAGTACCGATATAGAATCTCTGAAACAAAATATAACAATGAGTCATAATCCTTCTTAATAGAGCATAATGAGAAGAAACAAAAGACAGAAAAACATATTGGGTTAAGGGATTGATTTAAGATCGCTTTTGTCGTTGATGTTGACGCGTCTGCCAGCCTATGAATGAGATGTCTTTTTTAGATCATGCTACGGGATTCCTTTGATTTCTGCATTTTCACAATTAATTTGAGAGCTCTACAATCTTCTGTTAGATGACCTCTTTCCTTGTGATATTCGCAATATTGATCCATGCACCTGACTTGCCCGCGCGCTGCTCGAGCGGGTTTCTTGTGACTTGGCTCTTCCTCCCGTTGTTCGATCTGGGGGAGGTCTGACAAACTTTTTTGTCCTTTTTCCGAAACACGGGGCTTCTTCGAAACTGGAGGTCGAGTTGCCGAATACTCGGGAGGCCGGGCTGGGTAGGAGGTCGAATAGCTCGGCGAATAGCCCGGGAAGGTAGGCGAGTAGGCCGGCGGATCGACCTGCTTGCTGTCCGCTGGGGTCTGGTTGGCTGGCGTAACCGGAATGATTGCGGACTGCAAGTCTAACCGCTTATTGATTGCGGCTAGATTATAATTGATCGCGGCGAGCTGCCGGATCATCTCTTGGCGGGTTTGATTTTCTTCCTAGCGGGACTGCAGAAGAGCTTCCAAGAGCAGAACTTCGCTGGGGCTGAGGTTGTTCTGAACAGGCTGCCGGTCTGACATTGTATGGCCGCTGAACTTCAGCGACTAACCGAGATCTGAAGGCCGCGTGTTAACTGTTGATGCACGAAAAGCGACGGGGAAGACGAGCACCACCAGCTAACCGTTCGAGCACTGGGGGAAGAAATGGGGAAAAGACTGTCGGCTAGTCGGTTACTAGCGGCTAGGAATGGCGGATAAAACCGGGCAGAGAAAGCAGAGAAAGGGCCGCTACCAGCGGCAACACCAGAGTTCGCCCGGCGCGGCCTGAATGCCTCTCCTGCGGCGGGCTTTCCTTTTATAAGAAAATAAGCGGTTACACTTAGCGAGGAAGAAAGAAAGGAGGAAGCCGGCCGGACAATAGACCGCAAAGGACTAGAATCGAGGCCGCAGCTCTTAACAAGCGAGCTCTTGGACTCGAGTCAGCGTCCTTTGGGTGTACTCCCGCCCCCTATTTATAGGCTTGGGGGCCTGCCCAAACGGGCAGGGCTAAAATTACCGGCTGCCCGAGGTACAAGAGAGTCGGGCAGCGGTGACGGGAATCGAAAAGAAGAAAAGCCAAGACACAGGCCGCACGGCCTAACGACCTTCTTCTGTCGAGCTGCAGGACTCGGCCTCTGGGCAGGCTGATCTGGACCTCCTCTGACGACGACCTGGGGCACAGGTCGCGCAGCTTGGGCAATGACAGGCCGACCCTTAGATGACGGCTGGACCGGAACTGGCGGCTGTCTGACGTAGAGGCCGCCCGGCTTGTCTGATGATAAGCCGGCTAGCTGATAACGGCGGCTAGAATGCACAAGCCGCCCGGACTTGAAAACCTGGAGAACTAGTCGCGGATTCCGGGTTAACAGCCGTCGGAGTTTTCCCCATCTCATTCTGCAAAAAGGGAGTGGCAGCTGGAGGGGGAGGAACCATATTCTGCTGCGGAGCGACCTGCGGAGATTGCAAAATAGATAAGGTTTAACAGGATTGGCCTAACTCATTGTGTTAACTAGACTGATCGTGTAACTTTTACATGGGAACACCATCGCTTCCGCTGAATAGTTTGTCCGCAAACTAATGCTCGAGCGGGGTGGTCCAGTGTTGTGGACTTCTTTCTCATATGATCGTTTGTTCAAGAGATACCAGTTTGTAAGACACCCCTCCCCTTACCAAGGAGGCTCCCGGTCTTATGCCCCGAACCGCCGTCTTACGGTGGCACTAACGCACGGGTTAGTCGACACCGAAACACGCCGATTCTGCAGGCTAGTACGATCATATAACCTGTAGGCCAATATGAGAAATAGAAGTATAGCAGTATAAAAAATCTACTAGTCCACAAGCCACAGTACACATCATATAATAAAATGAAAGTACATCAGTCCATAATGAGTACCAGATATGAAGAGTAAAAAGGGCTTATGCCCTGTACATCATATATAAAAATCCATCTCTCACTCTAGCAGCAGAAGACACTATCATCTCTAACTCATCCCACCTGTGGTAGCTCTGTAATAGAAGTAGTAGTAGGTGGTAGTCGAACTGGCTCCTCATGTCCTGTCACCTCGTCCAGCTGATGGTGCTGGTACCCCATCTCCTCGAGCCCCTAAAAATAGTTAGTCACCGACCGTTAGTCAATAAACTAAGTCGTTTCTTCTGCACCTCGCCCCGCAACTCCTAGGCACCGTGCGGGAGGACGAAGCGGAAGGCAACAAGGGGTGGCAAGTATAAGCAGATGACAGTGGCCCTATACTAACAAGTACATGAGGAGTAATAATAGTTCTACACTAGCAGTTCTATGTAAGAGGCACAAGTACCGTAAGTGAAGAAAAGAACAGCAGTAAATAAGTAATGTAACAGCTGTAAGTAAAGTTGAGTAACAGCAGTGCTACGCTGTATAGTAAGTAAGTATGCTACTTCTAATATATCATCACAGGCGTACTCTAAATTATACGAGTGCCCAAACAAACGTATAGGTTCGAGTTTCAAAATTAACTTATTATATAAAAGAGCCCATACTAATTTATATGATAAGGATCCATGATACGTATGCCTACTATGTATGAATGTATGCGGGTTATCATGCAACATGCAAGTGAAACTCACACACAACGACTCTGTGATCACAGACCTTTAGTTCCCGCTTTTTGGAGCTAGCATCACTCTCTGGTACCACTGTTGTGGCTACGGCAGCAGTGGAGCGGGCGTCTCCACTTCTAGGTAGGTATGCACACTACCATACCTAGACCTCCCATACGCCTCTGTATAGGTCCTAGGTGCACTCTAGAGTCTTGCGTACTAATTGTGGACTACCCGTCAGTCTTATTGGGTCGGGTGTGTGCTTTCGGGGATTGTCCTCAAGACCGCAGTATAAACAACCTACTGGCCCCTCAAATCCTCACACCCGTCTGGTTCACCGTACTGCCATCGGTGTGACGATTGGCATAGTACCGCATGACCTGCCACTAATTTTATGCACATGAATGTATTTCATCTCGAGCCTTCAGCTCACAGGACAAACCTGTCATGAATCCCTCCAACCCTGCACGGGTTAGCATAAAATCCGAATCCCTCAAACCCAGTACGGGTGAGCCTGCAACATATATCCCTCCAATCCTACATGGGTGAGAACGAACTACAATGTCTTAGCCTATTAGCCTACTCTTGTATATGGGTTATTATACTTAGTGATTTTAGTTTAATCTCAGGACTGCTAAGGGTATGCCCGGTGAAGGGATCTCGGGGGCACTAGGAACTGCGATGGGATTACACCCAAAGTTCCCTTTCGCATGGATATTTACTTTTATTGATGTCTACCCCTTTATCCTTACTTTGCTCTAATTATTACTCTTGAGTGATCCTAATGACTTAAGATGTTCTCAGAAAGGCGACGGTCTTCCGCCGGCCTCCACTCAAGTTTCTGTCCAAGGGCTTGCACTTTTTATCTCGTCTCTAAGACAACACTACCCACCATGGTTATTCTCCAAATGTAATCTCCATCTCATCCGTCAATCTATCCCCCGGTGGTCCTTATAGTATAACCTACTTACACTACGCGCAACCCATGACCTAATACCACCCCGAAACGGAGCTTCCAACTCCTTGGGCCACCTGCCCCAAATGATTTATCCTAGGATGATATGGACTAATGAAGTGAGCATATTGATTTACATAATTTTCTTAAGTCATTAAAGCCTCTAATTAAATCATTTAATTAATTCTGTAGGTCATTTAATACATGAAGTAATACAAATTATAATCCACTGACCTAAGGAATTTCTCCTGAGTTGTATCATGGTAAAATATTATTGTCTATCAAAATTCATAATTTTCCTTTAAATATTTCTATTCATTCCTTAATTAATACAAAACTCACATAATTGTCATTTTCCAAATGAAGTATAAGGAATACATTACCCAAAATTTTAGGAAAATTACAGAGCATAAATATCATAAATTTAAGGCTAATGGCAGAGTTTCATCAACTTCTATAATGTAGTGTCCAACCAAATTCAATCCTTACTAATTTACCAAATGCCATTATGCTAGTTTAAAAATTTTTATGGCATCCAAAAATTTTGAGATAATTATACAATGCTAATCAGACATTTATACAGCACTAGAAATTTTTCCAACATTTTATGATTTATATTTTAAACATAAATAAATGATTTCAAAAAAGGGGAAAATGGTCAAAAGTACATACTATCATTATACAATCAACTAATTAGGGCCATAAATTTTTCTAATGATTTCGTATGACTCCCTTAATTTCTAGGCAAGATTTGAGAATTCTAACTCTTCAATAACCCTATTTTCAAATTTTTATCCTAAAATGGTCTATCTTTCAAAAATTCCAAATAATAGGATTCTTGCTTCCAAAAATCCCAAAATCTCTATGAGGGGTAAAATTTATTCTAATGTGCATCTGGAATAAGTTCCATGAGTTTTGAATGTATCAAATAGGCTGAATATGCAATATTTAAAAAATTGTTATTTGCACCCCAAAACTATATATAGCCAACAAATGCAAGTGGGTTAACCCAACATTAAGTGGTCTTAATGTTCGAAAAATTGTACCATGCACATATTATGTCCCCAGGGATCTGCCACCAAAATTTTGGGCCATTTGGAGTCATATTACTCCAAAAATTTCATCAATTTAAATATTATTATTATGACAAAAACTATAGGAAACTTTCTTCCAAAAAATTTCATATTTTCACAGGGTCTAAGTATGACCATAACAAGCAACTGACCAAGATTTTAGGTCATTTAGATATGTGGTTAGGCCTGAGCATGCATTTGAATTTCTGCCCTTGCCTTGGATTAGTACTAGTAGAACAGACCTACAGGGAGCCATACAGCTCCAAATTTAAGTTTAGGGTGGCAAATGAAAGTTACTAGAAAGGCCTACAATTTTTATTTAGGGTTCATGTTCTGGAAATGCCTCTAAGAGGCCTATTCCTAACATGCCAAACTCTGTATAAAAGTGTGAAAAAATAACACTATTCATATTAATTAATTTCATCAAATAAGAAAGGATTTAAACAGACGGCATCCGTTCATCTCCTACCTCCAGCCGACGGCTGGGATGAACCCATCCTGGGCCACCTTTGCTGGCTATTTCCGGCCAGCTGAGCCACCACCAACGCCGGCGATTGTCGCCACCACCTTCGTTGAGGTGGGGGCTTGTGTTTCCCGGCGGTGAGGCGGCCAGAATTGGCCCCTCCGGCGATCCCGAGCAAGAAGAAAAACTCGGTATTTTCCGCATTTCCTCAAATGGCATCGGGCTCAGTTTAGCCCGATATCTCCCCTAGCTGATCTATAAAGCTAGTGCGACTAGAGGTGATGTGAAATGGACCTGTTCCAGTCCTTGGAGGCGGTTGCGGCGGTGGTTTTCCATGGCCGAGCAGCTCTGGCAATCTCCTGCTCAAATCCTTGTTTCTCCACCGATTTCTTCAATCCTGTTAACCCCAGAATCCGCAACATTTCCAGCTAGGCATCTTGCCCTTCCCTCGCTGAACTTAAGTACTCAGTTCGCCTAGCTCGCCAGTGGGCATGGTCCGTCACCTAGGTGGACTCCAGAAATCCGTCCGCTCAGATCGCCCTCAGTTCCCAGCTCTGCTAGATCGGCGAGTCAGGCTCAGACCGGCAGGCTCCGAGTCAGGCCGCCCAGGTCGCTCAGGTCGCGGCTAGTCTAAAAGTCACGCGCTCAGTGCGACCAAGGGAGGTCTCCAGCTCGCTGGCCCAGTCCGCCTATCCCGCGCGGACTGCTTGTTCCTTCTCTTTTTTGTTTCCCGTCACCGCTGCCCGGCTCTTTTGTACCCCGGGCAGCCGGTTATTTTAGCCCTGCCCGCTTGGGCAGGCCCCCAGCCTATAAATAGGGGGAAGTGGTGCACTCAAAGCACGCTGACTCGAGCCCAGGAGCCCACTTGTTAAAGGCTGCGGACTCGAATCTCTGGCTTTGCGACCTCCGGCTTGCTTTCCCCATTGCTTTCTTTTCCTTTCTTGTAACCGCATCTTGGCAATAAAAAGCAAGCCCGTCGCAGGAGTGGCATTTAGGCCGCGACGGGCGAAGTCTGGTGTTGCCGTGCTCTACGGCTCTGTTGCTTTTCCGTTCCTTTTCTAGTCCGCCAAGTAGACTGCTGCTCGCAGTTTGTTTTTCCTTTTTCTTCCCCAAGTGCTCGAACGGTTAGCTGGTGGTGCCCGAGTCCGTCGCTTTTCGAGCATCAATAGTTAACACGCGACCTTCAGATTCGAGCAGTTTTTTGAAACCGCGGATAGAAATGTCAGACCGCCGAGGTCGCCGCTCCGACCGCTCCAGCTCCCCCGATGATTCGCTGTGGGAGGCGTTGGAGCAGTCCCGCTGGGAAGCCGAAGTATCTCGAAGAGAGACTGACCAGCGGCTCGATACGATCATCCAAGCCCTGCTAGCATTGACTCAGCGACTTGCTCCCCAGGTTGCTGAAGAAGTTGCTGAGACACCTGTCCGCCAGACTCCAGTCCGCCGGACCCCGGCTCGTCGCACCCCTCTTCAGCAGTCGCCTGCGACTGCGCCTCCGCCTCTCCACCAAGCTCAGTCCGCAGCTCCCCCGCGACCTCAGGCGGCTCAGTTTGCCCCCCTGATGGATTTCTTCAGGGAGGCAGCCCGAGGGACCCCGGCTCGCCGACTAGACTTTGTCGATCGGCAGTCCGCAGAACTCGCAGAGTTTCATCCTCCAGTCCGCCCTTCTACTGATTCAGAAACTCCCTCTCCCTTCATCGATCGAATCCGATGGGAGTCAGCGCCAAGCAATTTCAGAGAGCCTCGTCTCCCTTTTTATTCAGGGGAGACTGATCCAATCTCCCACCTGCAGGCATTCGAAGGGGCAGTAGCATTGAGAAGCCTCTCCGACGCCCTGAAATGTAAACTTCTGGTGACCACTCTTGATGGTCAAGCAAGAGAATGGTTTTATGAGTTGCCTCCAGGCACCATTTCCTCCTTCGCTGAGCTTCGCAGCGAGCTGCTCCTGAGGTTCGCAACCTCTAAGAAGAGAAAGGATGGGCCGGCAGCCCTTTTTGATATTAGGCAAAGAGACAATGAATCTGTGGCAAGATTCGTTGATTGGTTCCAGAAAGAAATTCAAGGGGTAAGGAATGTGAACCCCGATTATTATAAAGTTGCCCTGATTCACGGCCTCTGGGAGGGCCCGTTGAAATTCAAAGTGACAACAAAGGCACCGTCAATCTATCAGGAGCTCATCGCGATAGCTAATCGCTTTATTGAGGGGGAAAATGCCAATACTACCTATATCTCATCCCTGACAGCTAAAGCTGGAGGAAGGGATGTCCCTCACTCCTCTTCCAACAATCAGTACCACAGTAAGCCTCCCCGGCCTGATTTCCACCCTCCACCTCAGAGGGGGCGCAACCTCCGCCATAAGAAACCCTTCCTTAGCCATCAACAGTTTCATGATCAGAGACTGCCGTTGGCCGCCGCTCCCGCCGTTCCCCTTCAAGCGCTCCCCATTCTTCAGAGAACCCTGCCAGTTTCAAATCCTCACGGGAGCAGCCCTATGGAAGAGCTTGCAGATCTAGGCATCGACTTTGAAGAGGTTGCCCAAGTAATCCAGAAGAAAGTTGAAGAAAAGAGACAAGGGCCTCAGAGAGATTGGAAGCCCAGAGACAACTCTCAGTTCTGTAATTTTCACAAGGAGAAAGGTCATCTGACTAAAGACTGCAAGGCTCTTCAGAAGCTAGTTGAGAGGTTGCTCGCCGAGGGTAAGCTCGAGGACCTGGGCAGGAAGAATGATTCTTCAAGGCCTTCCACCTCCAAGGGCAAGGAGGTGGCTGAAGTTCACCAGGAGTGCATAGAGATAAGGGATGAGGGCCATCTGGGGCTCATTGATATCCAAAATGAGTGTATTGATGTTGTGGACGAGGGGGCCTTGGGAAGACTCTTTTTCATCCATGGCGGAGCAGGGGCTGAATCTACCCGGAAGTCCTCTTTGTCAAGGCTTTCGCGAACTGAGGTTGCTTCTACTTCTTCTGCCCCACCTTCTGAAGTCGTCACCTTTGGCTCTGCAGACCTTCCTGCAACCGCCAACCCCTTCGATGATGCCATCGTGGTCCAGGCAGCCATCGGAAACTTCACGGTCGATAGAATTCTCATCGACACCAGCAGCTCCGTGAATCTCCTCTTTAAGTCCACTTTCGAAGCCCTGAGGACTGGAAAGACTCTGCTTTCCACCGAAGGGCCACTCTATGGCTTCTCAGGAGAAAGGAAGGAAGTTGAAGGAAGTGTCACACTCACGGTGACGCTCGGAGGGGTGACCAAAGAAATCCAGTTCATAGTGGTAGATGCTCCGAGCAGCTATCATGCCATCTTTGGAAGACCGTTGCTAAACAAATATCGCGCCATCATTTCAACATACCATCTAGCCATCAAGTTCTGCAAGGATGGCCGCCAGTGTAGGGTCAGGAGCGACCCGAGGCAGGCTCGAGAGTGTTACCTCCGAACAGTCAACATGACTGAGGTTTCCCCCCCAGCTTTTCCAGCAGCAGCAGAAGCCACTCCTTCAGAAGATGCTGAGAATAGAGAAGGCGCTCACCTGGAACCTGCCCAGGTGACGCAAGAAGTCCCCATCGCAGAAGGAGAAGGAAGAAAGCTCTCCATCAACTCCGAATTGCCAGAAGATCAAAAGGCGGAGTTGATATCTTGCCTATTGGAGAATCTGGATGTCTTCGCTTGGTCAGCGGAGGACATGCCAGGGGTGGATCCCGACGTGGCTTGCCATCATCTCAATGTCGATCCAGCCGCCAAGCCCGTCCAGCAGAAAAAGAGGGATGTAGCTGTCAAGCTAGCAGAGCCCATCAGAGAGGAGGTTGCTAAACTCCTCAAAGCGCGCTTCATTCAAGAGATTCAGTATCCCGAGTGGGTCTCCAATGTTGTAATGGTTAAGAAACCTGGGGGAAAGTGGCGTATGTGTGTAAATTTCACCCGTTTGAATAAAGCGTGCCCGAAAGATTTCTACCCCTTGCCTCGGATAGATTTATTAGTTGATTCTGCGGTAGGGTATCCGTTTATGAGTTTTTTAGACGCATTCTCTGGTTATCACCAAATAAGAATGCATAAACCTGATATCCCTTGCACATCGTTCATCACTAATGACGGTTGCTATTGTTATCTTGTGATGCCCTTTGGGCTTAAAAATGCTGGCGCAACCTATCAACGCATGATGGACCAAGTGTTTAAAGAACAAAAAAGTAGAAACCTCGAGGTGTATGTGGATGACCTTCTGATTAAGAGTAGGTCTCTTCCGCAGCACCTGGTAGATCTTGTAGAGACCTTTTCTACTCTACGAAGGCGCAAAATAAAGCTTAACCCGTTAAAATGCGTCTTTGGGGCAAGTAAAGGGAAATTTCTCGGCCATCTCCTTACTCCCGAGGGTCTAGCCCCCAATCCTGATAAGGTTAAAGCCATCCTTGGTATGACCCCTCCCCGTTCACCCAAAGAGGTTCAGCAGTTAGGGGGGAGGTTGGCAGGACTCGGGAGGTTCATCTCTCGAGTTGGAGATAAAAGTGCACCATTCTTTAAGACTCTTCGGGGAGCGTCCAAGTTTCAATGGACAGAAGAGTGTTCCTTGGCTTTTGAGCAATTAAAAAAGCAACTAACCTCGACTCCTTTACTCCAAAGCCCTCGAGCAGGGGAGGTGTTATTCCTATATCTAGGGGTTGGTCCCGAGGCAGTTAGTTCAGTTCTGATTCGCGAAGAAAGTAGGAGGCAGTTCCCTGTTTACTATGTCAGTCACATCCTGAAGGATGCAGAGGCAAGGTACCCCATCCTAGAGAAGCTAGCTTTAGCATTAGTTATGTCTGCCCGCAGACTCCGTCCGTATTTCCAGGCTCATTCAATTCAGGTAGTTACTGATCAACCTTTGAAGAATGTGTTAGAAAAACCAGAGCATTCAGGCAGGCTAGCTAAATGGGCAATCGAGCTGAGCGAGTTTGAAATTTCCTATGTGCCCAGAACAGCTATCAAGGCACAGGTGCTTGCAGATTTCATGATTGATACGACAGAATCCAGCTCGGACCAAGCAGCAAGGTCCCCTTTATCTTGGACCATTTATGTGGATGGAGCTTCTGGTAGAAACTCCTCGGGTGCAGGAGTAGTTCTGATAAACCCGAATGGTGTCAAACTTGAGCAGGCCATCAAGTTCTATTTTCCAGTGACTAACAATCAGGCGGAATATGAAGCTTTATTAGCCGGCTTGAGGCTTGCACGAGAGCTTGGAATTGATCACGTCCATATCAAGACTGATTCACTGGTAATGGCTTCACAAGTTCTTGGCAACTTCGAGACCAGGGAGCCAGTGTTGAAAAAGTACCTTATGCTGGTAAAGGTTGAGGTTGGCAGATTCAAAAGTTTTACTATTGAGCACATTCCAAGAACAGAGAATAAGGAGGCCGACGTTCTCGCAAAGTACGGGCTCTCGTCAGGAGGGACAACTTCTGAACTTTTCCGCCCAGCGGTGGAGGAAGAAGGGCTAATGCAAATCGATCAGTGTCCCTCTTGGATGGATCCGTTCATTCTCTACCTGTCAACCGGGAATCTACATCAGTCAGTCAAAGATAAGAAGAGATTCAGGTTGAAGGCAGCACACTATTACTTGATATCCGACATTTTCTACAGGAAAACCTTCTTATCCACAATGGCAAGATGTGTTTCAGAAAGTGAGGTTCCCACCATTCTCCGAGAAGTGCATTCTGGCGAGTGCGGAAGTCATTCGGGAGCAAGAACATTAGAAAGAAGGATCCTGCGGCAAGGTTACTTCTGGCCTACAATGAAGAAGGACTCTGAGGCCTATGCGAGAAAATGTGTTCAATGCCAGAAATTCGCCCCTCTTCAGCATCAAGCAGCTCAATCTCTCAGGTCAATTACAACCCCTTGGCCCTTTGCTGTTTGGGGAATGGATCTCATTGGCCCTTTTCCCATGGCAAGTGGGCAGCGGCGTTTTATTATAGTTATGATCGACTACTTCAGTAAGTGGATTGAGGCTAAAGCTTTGGCAAAGACAACAACCCAGGTCGTGAGGAATTTTATTTGGGGAGAGATAGTCTGCCGACATGGAATCCCTATGGCAATAATCACCGATAATGGACCACAGTTCAATAATGCGGAGATGATAGACTTTTGCAGACAAATCGGAACAGAGCTGCGCTTCGCATCGATGCATCATCCCAGAAGCAATGGTCAAGTAGAAGCAGCTAATAAGCGAATCCTCAACCTGCTTAAGAAAAAGGTTCAAAATCTCAAGGGCAGTTGGGCTGATAAACTTCCCTCAGTCCTCTGGACCCTGAGAACAACACCTTCATCTGCAACAGGAGAAACCCCGTTCAAGCTTTCTCACGGGTCCGAGGCATTGATTCCTGTTGAGTTTGAAGTTCTGTCGCCTAGAGTACTGCTTGCCAGGCAGGGCACGGAGCATTGGCTTGAGTTGAACAGCGAAGAGATGAGGTTCAGTTTGGAGCATATCGAAGAGGTCAGAGACAAGGCTGCTATCAGGCAGGAGGAAGTAAAAAGAAGAATGGCCCGTTACTTCGATAAGAACGTAAGGATCAAACACTTTCAAGTGGGAGATCTGGTTCTTAAAAAGGTCGATGCTGCTGCAAGAGCCAGCTCAGTTGGGAAGCTTAATCCTAGCTGGGCAGGACCATTCATTATCAAGGAAGCACTTCAAAATGGGGCCTACCGGTTACAAACGTTTGAAGGTGAAGACATGCCGCACACATGGAGCGGAGATGACCTAAAGCGGTTCTTTTCCTGAACTTCTTTTCCTTTCTTCCGGTGTAAACTCTTTAAGAGGTTCACTATTATTAAAAATTCCTTGCCAACACTTTTATCAAGTATCTTTGTGTTTCAAGCATTGACAGTTAAATATATGGAGCAAGGGTAACTCTAAACGATTCTCTCTGAACTCTCTATTTTATGGTTATACGAATCTCTCAAAATTGATACTCGCCTAAATACTCATACTAACACTTCTTCGAATGCCTCTTCTTTCTTACCTCCTCGAGCAACTCCCGGCAGTTGCTTGATGCCAGGAGATATCGCCGTGTCCAGCAAAAACCTCCCCTAGAACCGTTGGTGTCAGCATAACACCACGACGACCACGTGTTGCGGGGAGATTTCGCACCGTGTAGTGGGAGCCTACCAACTCTAGTGCGGTAGGATACTGGATTTCGGATCCTGGCTAGTACCTAACCCCACTTCTGCATTATGGAGGAGCGAAGTGGAGGTCAGCTCTACCACGCCACTTAAGGGATATTGTTACAACCCAGATGATCGCACGGGGAAAGCAATGCCGCTCCGGCCGCACCTGCCCCCAGATCATCTTAGGGTTGCGACTCTCGAACACTCCTTGGTACCCTCAAGCAGTGCTTGCAGAAGACCCACAGTCTTGTCGATCTCAAAGGAAAGCAATGCCGCTCCGGCCGTACCTGCCCGAGAGATCGACTTAGACTGTACTTCAGGCAAGAGGGCAGTAATTGAGTTATTGAGTCTGCAGACTCCGAAGTCCAGTGGGGAAAGCAATGCCGCTCCGGCCGCACCCACCCACTTGGCCTCCAGACTGCGGCTTTCTTCTTCACAGGGGTTGTCATTATTAATGAAGTGCGGACTCCAGTTGCCTTATCCGCTCAGTCCGCCGTCACCTGGGTTGATTCTGTAATTCATAACCTTGTGAGGAAAGCAATGTCGCTCCGGCCGCACCTACCCGCTTGGTTGTGAATTACAAGTCATTTCTGATATTGTTCATTAATGAAGTGCGGACTCCAGTTGCCTTATCCGCTCAGTCCGCCGTCACCTGGGTTGATTCTGTAATTCATAACCTTGTGAGGAAAGCAAAGTCGCTCCGGCCGCACCTACCCGCTTGGTTGTGAATTACAAGTCATTTCTGATATTGTTCATTAATGAAGTGCGGACTCCAGTTGCCTTATCCGCTAAGTCCGCCGTTCCATGGTTGATTCGATAATTCATAATCTTGTGAGGAAAGCAATGCTGCTCCGGTCGCTTCTACCCGCTTATTATGAATTACAGGTCACTTCTGATGTTGCTGACTGAGGCAGTGCGGACATTGGTTTCCTAATTCGCCTGGTCCGCAGGATTTGTTCGATGCGCACAATGTACTTGGAAGAAATTCAAGCGCGAATATCTGCGGATGGTGACCCTAGTCCGTCTAGTTCGCTTATTCATGATGTTTGGGTTAGCAGATTATGGTTTTTTCGTTATCTTTGTTCTCGCAAAAACTGGCAAAAGTTCTGTGAAATGCGGACTGAGAACTGAACTCATCCAAGTCCGCATCACTCGTCTCTTTCCCAAGGAATACATTCTGTTCATATTATAACAAGGTTGTGGTAGTGAAATTTCAGCTAGCAAGGATATAAGTGCGACCTCTAAAGTATCAGCAAGAAACAAGCAGAAAATCTCAGAAGATATCAAAAATATCCTTTTTTATATATATTCATTCAAAAATTACATGTCCTGGCGGACTCGCGTAAAGTACGCCCCTCCCCCTTACATTAAAGAAAACCAAAAAATTACAATATATATATCCCTATTCTATCCTCTGCTTCTTGTCCGCGGGCTTCTCAGGGCTTGACCCATCCACATCCACTATAGGCGAGTAGCAGCCTGAGTCACTGTTGCTGCTGTCGTCAGAGTGAGAAGCGGCTGAGGGTTCTGTTCGCGAGCTACTCTCACCAGAGCTGGAGTTAGCGGACTGATCCGATTGACCTCCTTGCTGTTGGCTTGAGGCCACTTCCTCGTCAGCAGACTCCTCCTCGTCATCTTCGGCAACCGCTTTTCCCTTATCAGCTTGCTCGAACTCGGCAACTTTATCCTTTAGCTCCGGGAAGAGCTTCAGGAAGGGAATAGAGTCTACCCCAGCCTTCGCGTACCCATCGCTGATAACGCGCTCGAGCGCGACCTCGACGCTTTCCCTTACAAAAGGAAACATGGCCTTTTGAAAGTCTGGGTTGGTTACCTCATATGCGATCTGCAAAAGATTTCAAAACATCAGTCCGCGAAAGATAAGCAAGATTAATGGCGATTAACTAAGCACTTACGGCCTTGTCTTCTTTATATTGATTAACTTTTACACCAAGTCGCTTATTCCTCTCTTTCAGCGAATCGCTTTCCTTCCTATGCCGCGCATTGTCCCTAAGCAGCTCGCGCGTAAGCCTGCCTAAGAAATGGTTGGTGACGGCAGCGTTCGCACTGGCCTGCGCAGCGAGAAGGGGGAGGTCATCAGGGGCCACACCTTGCAGATCGCGGAGGTTTTGCTTCCCGTACAAAGCGGACAGGGCGACGTGGGCATGGCTAGACGGGCGCGGGCTCCTCCAAGAGGGAAGAGTCGTTGATAGGCGGACATACTTTTTCTTCTCATGCCAGTGGATCATGGGGTTGCCCCTCAGATCCTTCTGCTTCTCGCCGAAGCCCGCAATGTCGAAGCTGCCATCAGAAGAATAACCCGCGGCGGGATCTCCGTCTTCCCTCCTCTTTTTTGCGATTTCTTTTCTCCTTTCCCCTTGCGTAGGAGTCTGTCCGGCAGGCGCAACGGGCAGATTTGCGGGCACCGCCAAGGTCGCTGCAAGAGAGAAAGTTTGCTAAAATTCCTAAGTTGTTGCGGATACAAACGAAGGTCGCAAGACTTACTCTCTTGGCGGCTAACAGTATATAGCCCAGGCAGCAGCGGGATGTAATAGTCAACATCCAGCCTCGCTCCGTCAAGGAACTTGACGATGGCGGCCTCGGCATCGTTCAGCCGCATGCTCTTGAAGTCAGCGTCTATGCGCAGCTGCGGACTGGTATGAAGGAACCCCAGGTCGCCTTCAAAGATGAGATACCTAGAGGTCCAGTTGTGAATCTTATTCGGCAAGCCCACAACTTTCATTCCCCTACAGTAGAAGTAGATGATGCCTTTGTACTCAGGGTCTCCCGTCGGGGTAATAGAGCGAACAGAGAAAATCTTCCTGAAAATCTTCAAGGAAAATTCAATCCTCTCAGCCCGCAGGTAAGCAATGAAACTGCAGATCGCAACCATACTGTTCGGGGCAAGCTGGCCCGGAACCACCTCATAATGCTCAAAGATCTCCGCGACCTCCCAGAGCAGGGGAAATTTGAACCCGCAGTCAAAATGATCTATTGGAATTGCGAGCTGGGTAGCGGTTGAAAAATTCAGTCGTTCGTGGTGCTCGGGGAGCCGCGCGAGTACGGGCGAGTCCGCCATATGAACTCCCAAGAACGCCTCCAGGTCGGCTTCGGTTAGTCTACTCCTTTTATGATCAGCAGCGTGGAAGGCGGCTGCGGCTTCAGTGCGTGCGGACACCATGTTTTCAGACCGCAAGTCTTCAGCTCCCACTGCTTTCTACACAAACAAAGAATGACAACCCTATTTATATAAAAATCGTCTGACATGACAGCCGTCAATCTGCTCAGATCGGTAAGCCAGTCCGCTCAGCTCGCCTCTTCCCTGTTTTCCCTGCAATCTCAGATATTTTTCAAGGCTTTGCGGATTCAAAGCCAGTCCGCTCAGCTCGCCTCTTCCCAGTTTTCCCTGCAATATCAGATATTTTTCAAGGCTTTGCGGATTCAAAGCCAGTCCGCTCAGCTCGCCTCTTCCCTGTTTTCCCTGCAATATCCGATATTTTTCAAGGCTTTGCGGATTCAAAGCCAGTCCGCTCAGCTCGCCTCTTCCCAGTTTTCCCTGCAATATCAGATATTTTTCAAGGCTTTGCGGATTCAAAGCCAGTCCGCTCAGCTCGCCTCTTCCCTGTTTTCCCTGCAATATCCGATATTTTTCAAGGATTTGCGGATTCAAAGCCAGTCCGCTCAGCTCGCCTCTTCCCTGTTTTCCCTGCAATATCAGATATTTTTCAAGGCTTTGCGGATTCAAAGCCAGTCCGCTCAGCTCGCCTCTTCCCTGTTTTCCCTACAATATCCGATATTTTTCAAGGCTTTGCGGATTCAAAGCCAGTCCGCTCAGCTCGCCTCTTCCCTGTTTTCCTTGCAATATCAGATATTTTCAAGGCTTTGCGGATTCAAAGCCAGTCCGCTCAGCTCGCCTCTTCCCTGTTCTCCCTGCAAATAATTGCGAATTCACAGGAAGCCCACAGGGATCGCAATTTTCTAGTAAACAAGATAAGCAGGCATAAAACACCAGTCCGTATAACTTACATTTCACAACAGGATTATCCGAAAAAATAATAGTATGCAACAAGCAGAGTAATATCACAACACAGATACAATCACACAACGAAGAGTTTCAGCAACAATACTATACAGCAGCTTAAAAAATAATAGAAAGCAAATGTTTAGGCCTTAGCGCCTTCCGCGGTCTCTCTGAGCAGGTCGCACCTCCTCCTCCATTCCAACATGTGCAGCCAGGTCACTTCCTCGCAGGATCTCGCAGTAGAGTTGGGAAACCAGATGGTGCATGTTATTGAAGGTGCGGTGCATATGAGCTATGTCTTTGGCTACCCGCGGAAATGGAATCAATTGAACTGCCAGGGTTGGATCTGCGACCACCGCGGGCTGCCCGCTTGCCGCAGGGGCCGATCCCTCCCCCACAGCAGGCTGAGGCGCTTGCGATCTCACCCCAGCGGCTTCGCTTACTTGCTTCTTTCCTTCTCTCGCCAAAGCCAAATATTTGCTCCTATAATGGCGGACATCTCCGCTCAGACGATTTTTCTCCTTGTTCGCACCTTCCAGTGCGGCTGAAAGGCTGGCGACCTCGCTTTCCAGGATTTTTTACCGCGCTTTGCTTTTCTTTAGTGCAGTTCGAAGCTCGCATAACTCTTCCTCATTATTCTTCGCTAACAGTACACTGTCTTCTTTAGCAGGCAGCTCCTCCTGTGCGAGTTCATCAGCAGTCCGCGCCGCGGCCTCCGTCACATTTGGTGGCGTAGGCACGATCTCGCCGACCTCGACAGAATCGGGCGTGGACTTCTGAACTGCAACAAAGAAAGTAAAGACGCCTCAGTATCCAGACCACAATAGCTCCAGAAGGAAAAAGAGAAAAGGGAAAAGGTTTTTATCCACTTTTGGTTATCTTCGCGGCGATCTGACGACTATCAAGGATAGGTCGCCTCACGCGCTCCGGATCAAAAGCCTCTAGGCGACGCCTCCATTCACGGCGGACTAGTGCTCTTGTCTCGGCCAGCGATCTGCTCGAGGTAACTATGTCTTCAGTTTCTGTAAGGATCTTGACTGGCCGCGACTTTCGTGGAGGGGATTTGTACAACCAAGAGCTCTGAAACCGCTTGGTCGCCGGCTGCAACTTACCAGATCGCATCAGCTCGGCAGCAATCTGAAGATCCTCAGTCCGCTTATCCACCACGAGCTTCTCCGAGGCCGCTTCAACCTTCGCCTTCATTATTGCGAGTTGATCCTCGTTTTTCTTCTTCTCTTCAGCTGGAAAAAAAGAAGAAGGGTCGTCAAGATTTTCTCCTCCAGTTGCGGTATCAGGCTGCAGCACCTCCAGTAGAGAGCGATTTATACTCGCAAGCTGATCATTATCTATAGAGTCGAGTATCTCAGTGGTTGATAAGCTGAGCGTGGAAGGGGGATCACCTTCTGCGAGCAGAGGATCGGGGGTGACGAGATCGTCTTGGACTTCCTTTTCTCGCGGCCTATGCTGCAAGCTCGCAGCTCCAGTCTGCTTGGAGATATTTTTCTCTTTTCTAACTTTCAACTTCTTCTCTACCCGCTCGGCAGCATTACCATCTCTTTTCCTCTTTTTCTTCTTCTCAGGAGTCTTCTCTAAATCAATGACAACCGGCTTTGGTTCGGGAACTGAGTTTGGAGCGACAACTTGCTTTTCGATGGAACCGTTGGTCGCGTTTTCAGCGGACTCCTTATCTCGCTCCTCGGCAACCTCCTCTCCCCTTTCCACTATCGTCTCACCAGCAGGAAGCTTCTCCTCGGTCCTTTGCTGCTGGACTTTCGGCGATGAAACTTCCTTTTCCGTTTCTATCCGCAACATGATGGTCCCAGAAGGAGAGCGATGCACCTCCATGCTGGAGGAGTTCGCAGGGTTTTGGTCAGAAACGGAGGGCGGATTCGGTTTCTCCCGTAGAGGACTTGGAGGAGCATTCGCAGTCTTTACAGTATCGCGGACTGGATCTTGCTTCACCTGGTCTGAACTCTCCCCCTGGTGGCGGGCAGGCGCATCTTTTCGATGGCTCGATTTCTTATGCCGAGAACTCGCTTTCGGCTTCTCAATCGGAGCAGCCATGCTGCCAAAGAAGGACCCTAGCCTCGCCATGCCGGACTGGAAAGTCGAGACCGCAAGTGGTGAGTAACGACCCGTCGCGCAGACAATTCTGACAGAAGACAGCGCTTCCGGCAGTATTTATAGCACAAATAGCATTAATGATAGTTGCGGACTCAGCGGTTAAGGAAACATTTTCGGAATTTTCCAAAACTCAAAAATGTGCGGGGATTATGTTAACCCCAGAATCCGCAACATTTCCAGCTAGGCATCTTGCCCTTCCCTCGCTGAACTTAAGTACTCAGTTCGCCCAGCTCGCCAGTGGGCATGGTCCGTCACCTAGGCGGACTCTAGAAATCCGTCCGCTCAGATCGCCCTCAGTTCCCAGCTCTGCTAGATCGGCGAGTCAGGCTCAGACCGGCAGGCTCCGAGTCAGGCCGCCCAGGTCGCTCAGGTCGCGGCTAGTCTAAAAGTCACGCGCTCAGTGCGACCAAGGGATGTCTCCAGCTCGCTGGCCCAGTCCGCCTGTCCCGCGCGGACTGCTTGTTCCTTCTCTTTTTTGTTTCCCGTCACCGCTGCCCGGCTCTTTTGTACCACGGGCAGCCGGTTATTTTAGCCCTGCCCGCTTGGGCAGGCCCCCAGCCTATAAATAGGGGGAAGTGGTGCACTCAAAGCACGCTGACTCGAGCCCAGGAGCCCACTTATTAAAGGCTGCGGACTCGAATCTCTGGCTTTGCGACCTCCGGCTTGCTTTCCCCATTGCTTTCTTTTCCTTTCTTGTAACCGCATCTTGGCAATAAAAAGCAAGCCCGTCGCAGGAGTGGCATTTAGGCCGCGACGGGCGAAGTCTGGTGTTGCCGTGCTCTACGGCTCTGTTGCTTTTCCGTTCCTTTTCTAGTCCGCCAAGTAGACTGCTGCTCGCAGTTTGTTTTTCCTTTTTCTTCCCCAAGTGCTCGAACGGTTAGCTGGTGGTGCCCGAGTCCGTCGCTTTTCGAGCATCAACAAATCCAGTAGTCGATTCCCACTCCTTTCCACTCTTTGAAGCAAATGGTGGGGGTTATTTGGGCTGAGGTGGGCTATATATGGAGTTAACTCCAAGGTGAGCTCGGGTTCAACTTTGGAGGCTTCACCCATGGTGCAAAGTGGCAACCAAGCAGCCAAATTCCTCTGAAATTCTTTTTGGGTGGCCGGCCAGCATACTTTGGGCAGAGGGAGCCAAGGCCAAATGGCCTCCTCCTCTTAAATCCACTTTCTCTCTCCTCTTTTTGGTGAATTCTCCAAAATGCCCCAAATGCATGCACTCTCTCTCCAAATCCAGAGGGGTATGGCTGGTCTTTGGCACCATGGGATGATAATGGGCTAGGTTTGGTGGGCTTGACCCAAGGGGAATGGGCTTAGCCCCCATTTTCTTCTTTAGACCACATGTTTGACCAAGTTGACCTATTTGGTTGACTTGGTCAACATGGCTAGTGGGCTGACCTCACTTGAGGGTCATGTGTTGGGTATTGTATTCATAATGTACCTAATTTGAAGAAGCCCCTGAACAAGCTAAGTTAAATTGACAATGTATTTGATGATCTTTTATCAAGTTGTGCTTGCAGCTATTCAATGCTAAGTACACACCAATGTCAGGGTGCAGTGGGTCAATATATACGGGTCTGCGCAACGTAATCCCTCGTTGAGTAGATCAGTGTGTTGACTCACGTCTGCTCTCTCTATTTGAGTGTACTTATTTTCAAGTACAGGGTCGAGGTAGATCAAGATCAGAAGAGGAGCAAAGATGGGTCAATGACCAAGTCTTCAAAAGAAGGAAGAGAAATTCTTCTAAGTAAAAATCGACTGGAATCACTAAGTGATTCTCGCCGACTTCGACGGGAATCGTTAGTGATTCCCTCCGATTCGACGAGAATCAGTCTGCATTCCCGCCAACTTCTTCCAACTATCAGTTTTCCAAAGAGAAATTCTGTTAAGGACGAATCGACGGGAATGACTAAGTGATTCTCTCCGTCTTCGACGGGAATCGGTAGTGATTCCCGCCGATTCGACGAGAATCAGTCTGCATTCCCGCCGATTTCCTCTGGCTGAAAAGGTTTCCAACTGGAATTCGGCCAAGGCAGAATCGACAGGAATCGTGAGTGATTCTCGCCGACTTCGACGGGAATCACTAGCGATTCTCGCCGATTTTGCCTTAGGCATTTTCCTCCGTTCGCTGGACCGAACCAAGAGGTCGTGCGCTGTTTCGGTCGGGGTTAGGGTTTCTCCTTGTGGGTCTTACAACGGACTTTAGGGTTGGCCTCAGGTATAAATACTCGCGTATTTTGAACTTCTACAGCAACTATTCACGAGAAATCAAAAGCAGCCGACGCCGTGCCCTAGCCAATCGCAGAAGCCGCCGATCTCTTGTCTCCGCTCGCAGTTCGTCATCGCCGATAATCTTCGGTCATCTTTGATCTTCCGGAGACAGCTCCGAGGCTAGCAGTGCATCTCACGCATCTCTCTTGAGATCTCTTGTCTCTCGGTTCGTTGAACGAGACTAGTTCTCCATTCCGAATCGGTGAAGACGACTGATCTGACTGAGATCGTTCGTAGACCTTGCTTGCTTCGTCTAGAAGTTTAAATCTACAAAGTATCGCCGTCGCATTCACTTGCCGCCGCCGATCTTGTCAAGATCCTCTCCATGATAGGAATCCGGTTGTGGACTCTTCATTACTTTCAAGAAAGCCTAAACGAAAGAAGAAGGACATCGGATTCTCCATAAGCGTTGTTTGTTAATTTAATTCCGCAAAAGACCGCACGACACCTATTCCCCCCCCCCCATAGGTGGATTTAGTAGACACTAGATACTTTCAAGTGGTATAAGAGGGAGGTTACTCGTCAATAAGGTTTACACCTTGAGTAAGATCCTGTGTCTAGTGTCAAGAGGAAATAAGATCTCGGGAATGGACGGACTCAAGTATTCAGGAAAGATCCTAGTGTGCACCAAGATGAACTTTCCCATCTAGAAGGAAAGGATCAGGTTCTACATTGAAGTAGTCAACCCTCAACTCTTCATGGTAGTGGAGGAGGGCCCTTATATCCCCACTAAGGTCTCCACCATTGATCCTTCCAATATGGTGCCCAAGAAGCTCTCTGAAATGGATAAGGATGAGATGGTGCTTGTCGGACTATACAAGAAAGCTCAGAATATTCTTGTAAGCGCCGTCAATGATTCCATGATGCATAATTTCAGCAACTACAGGACTGCCAAGGACATCTGGCACTGCCTGATCATCCTAATGGAAGGTACAGATAAAGTAAGTGATGATCGAAGATCCCTTCTGAACCAAAAGTATGAGGCCTTCAGGCAAGGTCCAGAGGAAGAAATTGTAGTGACATTCGAGAACTTCCTGAAGATCGTCAATTCCCTAAAGGGTTATGGCAGAGTGTTCACCGATGGTTAACTTAATGATAAATTCCTTAGATCTCTTACTAAGGAATGGGACACACAGATCTGTGCCATCAGAGAGTTTGGCAAGCTGGCAGAAACTGATCCCCAGATTCTGTTTGGAAAGCTTATGTCCTATGAGCTTTAGCTGAACACCAGAAAAGCTGAAGAAGAAGCCGATAAAGCAGCTTCCAAAGAAAAGACTATAGCACTGAAAGCCAATCACTCAAGGAAAGGCAAGGGTGCAGCCTCGCCCCGCTCCTGGAAAAAGGATGAGGAAGAAGACTCTGAGCCATGCTCTTCTGGCTCAGAGCTATCTGAATAAGAATTCTCCTTCATCACTCGAGAGTTCAAGAAGTTCCTCAAGTTGAGGAATCAAAGAAAGAGAGACGGCTCCTCCTCCAGACATCAAAAGAAGAACTACTCTTCTGACAGGTATGAATCCAAACAGAACAAACATCGCTCTGCTGACATTATTTGCTTTGGATGCAATAAGCAAGGCCACATCATTGCTGACTGCCACCAAAGAAAGAGAGTCGAGGGGAAGGGAGAGGAGCACAGGTCCTCTAGAGATAAGAAGAAAGAGAGGAGCTACATTGCTAAAAAGCCAAAGACACAGAGTGAATCTGATTCTTCAGACTCTAGTGATGATGAGGAAGCCTACTTCAGGCTAATTGGTCGCTCCGACTCAAAGGAGACTGCCCCCCATTTACTGGGAAGGTAAAAGATCGTACCCCCCCTCTCTGACTCTGACTCTGAGTCTCCTGATGATGATCTCGAGGACAGCCCATCTGCTCGTGAAGCTGAGCTCCTCGAAAAGAATGAGCTTTTGCTCAATAACTTTGAGGAATGTCGCAAGAGGTTGAGGGCTTAGAAAAAGGAAGTCAAATTCCTTAAGGCTTAGGGTGTGTCCCTAAGAGAAGAGATCACTAGCTTGATTTCTCTCCGACAGAAACACCTAGACCTGACTTCTGAGCACTCAGAGTCTCTAAGGCTCCTTGACCAAAAACAGGAAGAAATCAACAAGTTTGAAGAACAGCTTGGGGCAGAAAGGAAGATTGTCAAAAGCTTCTCTATGCCCAAGACCGTTCTTCCTCTGGTTGATGAATTCTCTTCTCAGACTAAGGGGGCTGGCTTAGGGCATGTGGGTGTGCTTGGTAAATCTTCCAGGAGAAACAGAAAACAGAGGAAAAATAAGGCTGCTAAGAAGGCCTCTGCTGTAGAAAAGGGAAAGGCCCCACTCGATCTTGTTTCATTCAGAAAGCCTGGCTTTCCTTACAATGAGCAGGACTTTGAGTCAACCTATTGCCACTTCTTCCTTCCCTCAGTTGAAAAGCCCAAGAGCCGGTATGATGGTTGGACCTTCCCCCAAAACTATGGTGAGAGTGTTTTCAAGGCACTTTATGAGGAAATCCAAGTGGAGAATTATGTCCACTTCTCTAGCGGCCATAATAGGAAGCAGGCACCAAAGGCCAAGCCTGTTATACTTAAGGAACAGGAAGTGAAGAAATCGTGTGACTGCTGTCATCATGAGGCCTCCACCTCTAGATCCAAGGCCCTAGCTGGACCCACCATTCCAAGGGTGAAGCAGGAGCCTAGGAAACGGTAGAACAGGTTTGACTGTTGGTGTTGTGGAAAAGTTGGTCACTTTGCTGTGGATTGCTGGTTTAATCCAAGATTCAACAAGACTCCTAATGTTAGCAATGCAAAGCCGACCACTCGTAGGGTTAACCACCCGAGAGGGAGTGTGCTAACAAGGAATCTAGGACCCATGTTCGATTGGGTTCCTAAGGGAAACTAATTCAATTTTGCAGGTATGTCCAAAGGCCACAAAAACGCCAATCTGGTACTTGGACAGTGGATGTTCCCAGCATATGACCGGGACAAGAAACCTGTTGCGTGATTACTCCCCAGTCGAAAATGGACCCAAAGTCATCTTTGGAGGATCTGATCGAGGAGTCACCAGAGGTTATGGTATGATTTCCAATGGTGTATTCTCTATCACTGACGTGGCCTATGTTGAAGGGTTAAACCATAACCTGATCAGTGTAAGCAAGTTGTGTGATAAAGGATACGACGTTAAGTTCTGCAAGAAGAAGTGCTTGATAATATCGTGTGCCTCTTCGGAGACGGTATTAACTGGCATTAGGAGCAGAAATATCTTTTGCTTAGATTTTCTTAGCTTAGACTCTTCTACCCCCCGTATGCCCAGTAGCAAAAGGCAGTGCATCTCTTTGTGAACAATGACACAAGAGATTAGCACATATTAATTTCAAGACAATTAATATGTTATTTTCCAAGAATTTTGTATACGATGCTCCTACTATTAAGTGCATCAAAGATAGCCCTTGTCCTGCATGCCAGAAGGCCAAACAGACTCGGGCTACCTTTAAGGGCATTGCAGACAAAGACTCCTCCAGATGTCTTTATCTTGTGCATATGGACTTGTTCGGTCCAGTGCAAGTTCATAGCTTAGGAGCCAAATCGTATACGCTAGTGATTGTTGATGATCACTCTCAGTTTACGTGGGTATCTTCTTGAAATGAAAGTTAGATACGTTTGACATCTTCACTAATTTTATCAAGCAGATTCAGAATGAACTTAACTGCTCTGTGGTCAAAATCAGAAGTGACCATGGAACAGAATTCGAGTCTGGAGCTCTGATAGAATTCTGTAAAGAACATGGTATCTTTCATGAGTTTTCCTCCCCGCATACTCCTCAGCAAAACGGAGTTGCGGAGAGGAGAAATAGAATGCTCATTGAAGCATGTACGACAATGTTTAATGACGCTTCTCTTCCAGAGTACTTTTGGGCAGAAGCTGTCAATACGGCTTGTCATGTGCACAACCGAGCATTGATCAACAAGAATCATCGTAAGATGCCTTATGAGCTATTGAAAGGCAGGAAACCGACCATGTCCTATTTAAGGATTTTTGGCTGCAGATGCTATGTACTCAATAATGGGAAGTACCCACGTACTAAATTTGGAGAAAAATGCTTCGAAGGCATCTTCATGGGCTATAGTAGCCATAGTCGGGCATATAGGGTCTTCAATAAGATAACCCTAGTGGTAGAGGAGTCCATTAATGTTGTTTTTGATGAAGGAGATTCATAACAATTATTCCAGTGGCATTCTTGAAGATGCAGGTGTAGGGCTTGAACAACTAGGTCTCGATGAGACTGCTAAAGGTGCAACTCCCAATTATGTCAAGGTTTCCACCTCAATGCCAACTGGAGAAGATGACGATCAGGATGGAGAGAATCTCCCAGAAGAGGGAGGAGCCCGAGAAGCTGTTAGAGCTCCAGATGCCAGACTCTTAGAGCTCCGACACGTGAGGGATCATCCTAGAGAACAGATCATAGGAGATCCTCGTGATGGTGTCAAAACTCGCAGAGATACAATTAACGAGATTCGTCACCTTAGTTTTCTGTCATAGGTTGAGCCAAAGAAGTTCGACGAAGTGAACAAAGATTCATCATGGATATTGGCAATGCAAGATGATCTGCATCAATTCGAACGATGCAACGTCTGGACGTTTGTTCCCAGACCAAAGAAACAGAATGTGATCGGCACCAAGTGGAGCTTAAGAAACAAACTGGATGAACACGGTGTCATCATAGAGAACAAGGATAGACTGGTTGCATAAGGTTACAGACAGGAGGAGGGGATTGACTTCGACCAAACCTTTGCACCAGTTGCAAGGCTAGAGGCGATCAGATTGTTCCTGGCATATGCCTCTCACAAAGGATTCACTGTTTATCAGATGGTTGTGAAATCTGCGTTTCTAAATGGAAATTTGAAAGATGAAGTATATGTCGTGCAACCCACAGGTTTTGTTAATCCATCACTCCCTAATCATGTTTATTTTCTTAATAATGCATTATATGGCTTAAAACAAGCTCCTCGAGCTTGGTATAAGACTCTGTCTTATTTTCTTCTTGAGAACAAGTTCTCGAGAGGAAAAATAGATAAGACATTGTTTCTTAGGGAAGTCAAAGGCAATATTCTGCAGGTGCAAATCTATGTCGATGACATAATATACGGCTCAACGGACAACAATCTTTGCACGAAGTTTTTTAAACTTATGCAAGGAATGTTTGAAATGAGCAGCATTGGAGAGCTAAAGTATATCTTGGGAGTTCAAGTGAAACTGTCTGAGGATGGAATTTTCATTTCTCAAACGAAGTTCACAAATAAACTCCTCAAGAAATTCGGAATGGAGAATGCAACCTCTATGAGGACTCCAATGGGATCCACTATGTCTCTAGACAAGGTTGAGAAAGGGAAACGTTTTGATGAAACCAAATACAGAAGCATAATCTGATCCCTGCTCTATCTTACTGCAAGTAGACCGGATATTATGTTTTCCACATGCGTTTGTGCCAGATATCAGGTGAACACTAAGGAATCTCATTATGTCGCTGCCAAGCAAATTCTTAGATACCTTTAAGGTACACTAAATCTTGGCTTGTGGTACCCAAGAAACAATGATGTCGAGCTAATAGGCTTTTCAGATACTGACTTTGCAGGGAGCAGGGATGATAGGAAAAGCACTTCCGGGACGTGCCAATTCCTCAGAAGGAGGCTTATATCGTGGAACAGTAAAAAGCAGACTGTGTCGCAACCTCTACGGCTTAATCTGAGTACATCTAAGCAGGCAGCTGTTGCGCACAACTTCTATGGATCTGAAATCAACTCGAAGATTATGACTTGCAGTTCAGAGAAGTTCCTATGTATTGCGACTCCTCGAGCGCAATAGCAATTGCGAACAATCCAGTTTTGCACAGCAGAACAAAGCATATTGGAGTGCGCTACCACTTCATTCAGGAGCATGTGGAAAATAAAGATATATCTCTCTGCTATGTCCCCACGGATAAGCAGGTTGCAGATATCTTCACGAAGCCCCTAGACGAGGCCAAGTTCAGTCTCTTCAAAACTAAACTCGGCATGCTGAACTATGAAGATTGAAGACTGAAGGGCTCAAGGCTCTTGGTTCAAGGGGGAGCATCTGCTATGAATTAATGATTTAGCACGGTTGCAAGAACTGAGGGGGAGCTTTGTGCTCCAAGTGAAGTCCCAGATTTGCAGAAGCCGAAAAGGGGGAGATTACCCTCTCGGCAAAGGCTAAGGTGGCTGCCAATGTTAAGTACGCTCTCAGGAAAATGGTAAGGAATTTCACTCTCAGATGAATTTTCGTTTTATGATTTTCATTCCCATCTGTTCTATTCACCTTAGCTTGTAGGGTTTAGGCTTCTTCAAATAGGGGGAGATTGTTGGGTATTGTATCCACAATGTACCTGATTTGAAGAAGCCCTTGAACAAGCTAAGTTGAATTGACAATGTATTTGATGATCTTCTATCAAGTTGTGCTTGCAGCTATTCCATGCTAAGTACACACCAATGTTATGGTGCAGTGGGTCAGTATACACGGGTCTGCGCAACGTAATCCCTCATTGAGTAGATCAGTGTGTTGAATAACGTGTGCTCTCTCTATTGGAGTGTACTTATTTTCAAGTACAGGGTCGAGGTTTATCAAGAGAAGAAGAGGAGAAAAGATGGGTCAAAGACCAAGTCTTCAAAGAAAGGAAGAGAAATTCTTCTAAGTCAAAATCGACGGGAATCACTAAGTGATTCTCGCCAACTTCGACGGGAATCGATAGTGATTCCCGCCAATTCAACCAGAATCAATCTGCATTCCCGCCGACTTCTTCTAGCTATAAGTTTTCCAAATAGAAATTCTACCAAGGAAGAATCGACCAGAATCACTAAGTGATTCTCGCTGTCTTCGACAGGAATCATTAGTGATTCCCGCCGATTCGACGAGAATCAGTCTGCATTCCCGCCAAATTTCTCCAGCTGACAAGGTTTCCAACTGGAATTTGGCCAAGGCAGAATCGACGGGAATCGTGAGTGATTCCCACCGATTTCGACGGGAATCACCAACGATTCTCGCCGATTTTGCCTTAGGCATTTTTCCTCCATTTGCTAGACCGAACCAAGAGGCCGTGCGCTCTTTCGGTCTGGGATAGGGTTTCTCCTTATGGGTCCCACAAAGGACTTTAGGGTTGGGCTCAGGTATAAATACTCGCGTATTTTGAACTTCTACAGCAACTATTCAAGATAAATCAAAAGCAGCCGACGTCGTGCCCTAACCGATCGCGGATACCGCTGATCGCTTATCGCCGCTTGCAGTTCGTCGTCGCCGATAATCTCCGGTCATCTTTGATCTTCTGGCGATAGCACTGAGGCTAGCAGTGCGTCTCACGCATCTCTCTTGAGATCTCTTATCTCTCGATTCTTTGAACGAGACTAGTTCTCGATTCCGAATCAGTGAAGATGACTGATCCGACTGAGATCGTTCGTAAACCTTGCTTGCTTTGTCAAGAAGTTTGGATCTATAAAGTATCGCCGTCGCATTTATTTGCCACCGCCGATCTTATAAAGATCCTCCATAAGAGAGAAATCTGGTTGTGTACTCTTCATTACTTTCAAGAAAGTCTCAACGAACGAAGAAGGACATCAGATTCTCCATAAGCGTTGTTTGTTAATTTAATTCCGCAAAAGACTGTACGACACCTATTCCCCCACCCCATAGGTGGATTTAGTCGACACTAGATACTTTCAAGTGGTATCAGAGGGAGGTTACTCGTTAATAAGGTTAATACCTTGAGTAAGATCCTTTGTCTAGTGTAAAGAGGAAAGAAGATCTCGGGAATGGACGGACTCAAGTATCCAGGAAAGATCTCAGTGTGCACCAAGCTAAACTTTCCCATCTGGAAGGAAAGGATTAGGTTCTACATGGAAGCAGTCGACCCTCGACTCTTCATGGTAGTGGAGGAGGGCCCTTATATCCCTACTAAGGCCTCCACCATTGATACTACAAAGATGGTTCCCAAGAAGCTCTCCGAAATGGATAAGGATGAGATGGTGCTTGTCAGACTAGATAAGAAAGCTCAGAACATTCTTGTAAGCGTCGTCAATGATTTCATGATGTAGAATTTCAGCAACTCCAGGACTGCCAAGGACATCTGGCACTGCCTGATCATCCTGATGGAGGGCACAGATGAAGTAAGGGATGATCGAAGATCCCTTCTGAACCAAAAGTATGAGGCCTTCAGGCAAGGTCCCATGGAAGAAATTAGAGTGATATTCGAGAAATTCCTGAAGATCGGCAATGCCCTGAAGGGTTATGGCAGAGTGTTCACCGATGGTGAACTAAATGACAAATTCCTTAGATCCCTTACTAAGGAATAGGACACCAAGATCTGTTCCATCAGAGAGTTTGGCAAGCTGGCAGAAACTGATCCCCAAATTCTGTTCTGAAAGCTTATGTCCTATGAGCTTCAGCTGAACACCAGAAAAGCTGAAGAAGAAGCCAATAAAGCCACTGCCAAAGAAAGGACTAAAGCCCTGAAAGCCAATCACTCAAGGAAAGGCAAGGGTGCAGCCTCGTCCCGCTCCTTGAAATATGTACAGACTCTTCTATTTTCATTGTTGATTTGTTATATACCCTATAAGCCTTGCTTATTTGGGAATATCCAAGAAAAATTCCAACTTCAGCCTTATCTTCAAACTTTCTAATGTATTTCTTATTATTGTTATGAATGTAACAAACACAACCAAATACTCTAAAATAATCTATTTTATGTTTTTTCCCTTTGAGTAGTTCATAGGGGGTCATGCCCTTGAGTTTGTATATCAAACTTCTGTTCAGGACATAGTTTGCTGTGCTCACAGCCTCTGCCCAAAAGGATAGGGGTAGGTGAGCATCTGCAATTAATGTGCCTGTAACTTCAATGAGTGTTCTGTTTTTCCTTTCAACTACCCCATTTTGTTGAGGAGTTCTAGGAGTAGAGAAACAATGCCTGATACCTTCCTTCTCACAAAACACTTGCATAAGATGAGACTCAAACTCAGTACCATGATCACTTCTGATCTATGCAACTAAAGTAGAGTATTCAATCTGTATGCTCTTGAGAAAATCTGTAAGAATCTTGAAGTTATCTAACTTGTTTCTCAAGAAGAACACCCAAGTGAACCAAGAAAAGTCATCAACAATCACTAAGGTATAAGACTTCCCTCCCAGGCTTTGTACAACAAAGGTTCCAAAACGATCCATGTGGAGCAAATACAAAATCCTAGGTGAATCACTCTTATTAAGTGACTTGAAATTATTTTTAGTTTGCTTGCCTAACTGACAAGCCCGGCAAAGGCTTTCCTTCTTGTAGGGGTAAGAAGGCAATCCTCTAACAAGGTTGTCCCTAGATAGCTTAGCTATGTTTTTTTAAGTTAACATGTCCTAATCTCCTTTGCTAAAGGTCATTGTTATTACTGGTTTGGTTAAATAAGCAAATTTCAGTTTTAGCTGATTTGAAATTAACTATATAAATATTTCGTACTCTAGAGCCAGTTATCATAATTTTGTTGTCAGCAGAAGAAATAATGCAAGAGGATTTATCAAAAGATACCTGAAACCATTCATCATAGAGTTGACTAATGGAAATCAGGTTGTGCTTTAATCCACTTACATAAGCTACTTTCTTGAATGTGACAACTCAAATCTTTACATCTATATAGCCTTTATTCTGCCCACAGTTGGAGTCGCCAAAAACAACTTTATGACCTAGCTTGGACTTGTAGTTGGATAGATTGTCCTTGTTGCCAGTCATATGTTTTTAACAACCACTATCTAGATACCATTGTTCCTCTATGGTAGAATAGTCTTTCACCTGCACAAAAACAGATTAGATATTCTTGACCCAGGTTACCTTGGGTCCTTGTTGATTTACATAACTAAAGTTGGAAATATATGAAAATTCAGGTTGATTTTTATAACCTAAGGGATGATATTTTCTTGGCAGAATTATCCATTGGTTAAAAGGATTAATGTTTTGTCTAGGTTGATTGAAAATAATGTTTGAATTAAAGTTTTTATTATTATAATCTAGGGTCGACTAATTCTCGTACGTTCGTCGATATGAGGTCGACGAACGGGGATGAGTTTGTCGAACTCCACTAAGAGAATGAAGGTATTCATTTTCTGGGCCCCAATTTCGTCGATCTCTGGTTGACGAACCATACTGGTTTCATCGATCGCAGTTCAGAGAATAGTTATAGTAAAAGTTTGCGTTCGGAGTTCGTCGACTTGAGCTCAACAAACTGTACACATTTCGTCGATCTGAGTTCGACGAAATCTGCTGAACATTGTTCTAGTTGTTATTTTTCTTACTCTTTTTCTTATTCTTGTGTTTAAGCTTTGTTTGAATAACATTTTTATTTTCTTTTTTCTCCTTACCTTTTTCAGAAACAAATTTTATGGTAGTTGATAAAATGTTTTTCTGAATAAGTTGGTGTTTGCTTGATGAAGCACCTAAGCCCAGCTTGCCATTAAGTCTGGCATTCACTGTGCTTGTGATGTTCATCAACTTGATGCTTCTCCCATTTAGTGATTCTTCAGGTTGCCTTGCCTCAGACAATTCAGTTTTTAATTTAGTGATTTGTTCATTAGCTAAGGTGATTTCATCCTTTAATTTGTTATTTTCTGACAGCAGGTATTCTTGTTCATTTACTTTCTCTCTAAGTTGCTTAATTTCTTTTTCAAAGTTTATTAAGTCTATGTACAAGGATTTGACTTCTGTTCTAAACCTTTCAGAATTAAAATCAAATGAAGACAATACCTGATCCTCTTAAGATAGAGGTTCTCCAGTGTCTGTCTGGTCAACTTAAGAAGGGGTGCTTGATGCATCAATGTCCATCAAGCATATCTCCTTGGCCTTTGCTTCCTCTTCATCTTCACTAGAGCTGGAAGATGAAGATTCTTCTTCAGTGTCACTCCAGGTTTCAGCAATGAAACCTTTCTCCTTCCTTTTGTGCTTGCTAGAGGAGGGCTTATTGTAATATTGTTTCCTTGTTTCCTTTTCTCTTTTGCTCACCTTCTTTTGGTTCTCTGTACACTTTGAGATGAAGGGTCCAAGCTTCTTGCATCCAAAACAAACAACTTCTTTAGTTGGAGTCTTGTCATACCTGGGCTTGTCATCTTACCTTGATGACTTTCTTTTGAAATCTTTCTTGCCCATTTTGTAGAATCTCTTGGTTAAGAGACTCAGGAATTCATCATTGACTGTTGGGGCTGTTGATTCTTTAGTTACCTTGAATGCAATATTTTGCTCCTTTCTTCCTGATGAAGGAGTCTTCTGTTCTACAGCCACTCTGGACTTTATTAGTTGCTCATAAGACTTGAGCTTTCCCAGTAGATATTCTATAGAAATCTCATTTAGACTTCTGGCTTCCTTGATAGGCCAGATTATTCAATCCCATGAGCTAGGGAAGCACATGAGGATTTTATCATTCACTTTAGCAAGGGTGATGTCTTTGTCTAGAGTTTTTCAGCTCATTGATTATTGAGCTCAGTCTGTTGTAAATGTCACCAACAGACTCTGATTCATCCTTCTTAAAATTCTCATATTGAGAGATGAGGTTGGATCTCCTATCCTTTCTCTCATCAGTAGAACCAGTAACCATCTGGTTAAGTGAGTCCCATATTGCCTTGGGTGATGTGCATTCAACAACCTTCTGGAAAATATTATCATACATTGTTTGAGCTAGAATATTCATGTCCTTTGCATCAGCTATCTTGGCCTTTTTCTGTGCATCTGTCCACTCAGGTGGTGGAACAATATTTGTTCTGTAACTAGCAGTATTTGTTGTCACTAGAATTGGTGGTCCTGTCAAGATGGAATTACAAATGTCCTCATCAATAGAATTCATATATAGTTTGATTCTTGCCTTCCAGATGACAAACTTATTTAAGTTGCACACTAGAGGTCTGGTGCTTGCATAGTCTTTGTTATGTGCCATTGTGATAATAGAAAAACTAGGAAAAGAGGAAGTCTGATCTAACAAGGATCTTGGTTCAAGTGCTAGCTTGCAAAACCAAAGGAACACCGCTCTGATATGAATTGAAAGGAGGAGTTAGATCTGACTTACTATAAGGTTGGGGGGGTGAATAGAATAGTAAAAATTTTGCTGTTTTAACTTTTATATTAGAGTGAAAGTAGGTGATACCAATAATATATAAAGAAAACAAAAGCAGGCTAAGCTATTCTATCTATCACAGCCACAACAAGAACAAAACAGAAAATGAGCACAACCAGATAAGACAAGAATTTATAGTGGTTCTCCAACTGGATACATCCACTCTTCTACCACCGTAGAAGGAATACACTAGCAGGTTTTGATCAGGTGACTGCCACCACAATATCTATTTGTAAGGAGATATCACAACCCTTTAGGCTTTTAATAAGGTGCCAAAAAACCAACCCAAGTCTTTTGATTAGGAGACTTGAATAATAAGTGGTTAACTTTTGAAGGGAGTTAAATCTCTTTTACAGGAGGTGAGAGGAGGTGATGGTGTCTTCTTTTTGTCTAATAAATAGAGAATACTAGTGTATCTTTGATGTTGACAAAGCTGCCCCTGAGATGTTGAATGGTTCAAGAAGATTGGAGCTTTGCTTCAGGGTGTAGGTCTTCAGCCTTGTCTGAAAACAATCCTGGAACTTTCTGACTGAATATAGATTTGTTGTCCTTGAATGTTCCTGGAGGAGAAGGTTGAAGAAGACTCTTGATTGTGATGAATGTTCTTCTTCAGTATTCAAAAGTGACAAGGTAGAAAACAGATTATTTTCTGCACTGTGAGAGAGTTCTGAATAATCAGTCTCTGTCTCTGTATTTTCTTGTGCTGTAAGTTCTCTATTTGATTTCTATCTCAGTTTCTGTCTCTTGAGGATGATAGATCATCGACTAAAAAGAGAAAAACTCTTTTATATTTTGCAGTTAATTTCTTCTTTGAATTTTGAATTCTAGCATTAATTGCTGACTGATGTGGAGAATACAAATGGATGGAATATGAACTTAAATGAGTTTCCCCAACGGTCCCTTATAAAATAAGCAAATAATTACCCTGATGAATACCATAATTAATGTTGCCAATAACAACTATATTCAAAGGAATATGAGCATTAATTACTCAGAAATATTACTGCTAAATAATATAGAAATTATGGGACAGAAGGAAGAAAACTTCTCATTCTGGAGCGGGATAGAAATCGTCGACCTCTTAACAGAATTTGTCGACCTGAGTTCCAAGATCGTCGACCTGAGAATTCCAGTTCGTCGACCTGAGCTCTGCAAACTGCGTACTGAGAATGACTTGCCAAATCTGCACTCTGAGTTCATCGAGCTGAGAGTCTGTCGTAAGAAAACTGATCGTCGACCTGAGCTTGAATATCGTCGAGCTCAGCTCAGAGAAATAACTCTGAGTTCGTCGATCTGAAATCGACGATCGTTGAGCTGAGTTCGAAGAACTTCGAACTGAACAATCTGTTCTCTGAATCTTCTAAGTCTGAGTCTTCTGAGGTCCTCTACTGGCTATTCCAAGGAGGTTTAACCTAATGACTTAGCCTAAACTCTAGGACTCAAAGAATTCACCCTGACTATACAAGGTGGGTAAGACTCAACCTAATATAGTAAACGAAGCCCAAATCCAACTAGGGATGCAATACTTATTATGAATTACATATGGGAACACCACTACTTCCGCTAAGTTAGTTTGTCCCCAAACTGACTAATCGAATGGGGTGGCACCATTGTTGAATGACTTCTTTAGTTCAAGATCGTAACAAGTTGATACCATTTGTAAGACCTGTAACACCCCTATTCGTCAAATAGCATATAGCAGTAGGTTCGGTCGTGGCCCGACGCCATATACCACGGACAGATCGGTTGGTTACTCATTGAAACCAACCAACCAAACACAACGTCCTACACAGAGCATCTAGCAGAAGCAGTTTATTAAGTTGTAAAGAATAAAGAACCCAGAAAAGCATGAATGTCCACTACTCAACCCAATTGGAATGTACAATACACGAGTATTGGCCTTATGTCCTTACAATAGTTGGCCCAAAAATAAGTGTCTTCCAAACCTCGGCACGCAGGCCGGTCATACATAAGAATATAAGAAAAACACTCAAAATTAGGCCTTCAAGGGCCGGCTCAGCAAATTGGGCTTTAGCCCGCTATTTACCACTCGTATCCGCAGCACCTGCAAGCAACAATCCACCGTACTATGGCAAACAAAAGCAACGGTCAGCTATGCTGACCAAATTATAACGACCCCGCCCCCAACTCGGGGTGACGATATTTTTTCCCTACATTTTGTTAGCATAATCAAGCAGTATAATGTAAACACACTTCATCACAGGTGCAGGCACGTACGGCCAAACGTGCACTCAGGGCATTCATGGCGAACCGACCAACATCACGTCAATTTAAGCCATAGACATTTTCGTCTCACCACCGTCCCTTGGACGGCCAACTTTATGAGCATTTTGTCTTCCTGGCTTGGATCACGTCAATTTAAGCCATAGACTGCCGGAGACACTCATCTATACAAACGGTCCCACCAAACGACATAGAATAGGTACGGTTCCTCCTGACCCGTTGCTCACACTGTAATATTAATTTAAGCAATATGCGCGGGTCAAGACTCCCCGAGTCCCGTTTCTATCACACAGTTCACATAACCAGGTTATGTTCAAGTTGACTTCCCGAACACCATGTTGGAAAAATCACGCGTTTGCCCAGTTTTTCGGGAGCACCTTGGAGTTACTCTCCAAGGGTCCCTGTTGCAATCTACCTCGTAAAAAACCCGAAAAACAAACATTCGCACGGAGTCTTCTGTAATGCCCCCGATTTTTCTGCGATTATTTTAATTCTCGTTTGGCGTTACGTTGACGCATTTTCATGGCTCGTGCCATCTGTGGAGTGTGGTCTTAACTCCTTAGAACTAGGTGCACTATTTTGTAGCCTGTTGACAAGATCTCCCTAGCAAGCCGAGTCGTTTTGGGTGATCCGGTGTGGCCTCTCGGGGGATGCTTTTGTTTTTGCTTCGGGAGGGTATAACTCGAGTTCTATTCGTCGAAAGTTAATTTCTACTTCGCCGTTGTGTTCGTAGCGTGAATATTTAGCTACAGTGTTAATTTCGTCGAATTCCGAGATAGTTTGGTTTTCGTGTCACTTTGTGTGTGCCATTAGTAAAGCCTATTAGAGTATTCTCTTAATTTAATAAGGGAGCCGGCGGTTAGGATTCGGTTTTGCTGAACCGATACGTTTAAAGCTTATAAAAAGGCTTTATTAAGAAGTGGCGGGCCACTTTTCTTCTTCTTCCCGAGACCGAACCCGCCTCTCCTGTTCGTGGAAAACAGAGGAGAACCGCCGACCTGCTTCTCCTTCGGACGGCGATTCCGGGAGTGTTCGTGGACAGATTTCGATTCCGAAAGCGGCATTGTCTTGCTCTCGCTCAGATCTTCATTTTGACGATAAGAGGTTTCATTTTCGTGGAGTTTTAGGAGACTTTGATTTCCGGTTCTTGTGCTTTTCCGCCATTAAAGTGCGGGTTTGCTTATTAGGTGCTGCTCCTTCTAGTGCAGAACGAAGAGGAGGGAAGGCCGACCAAGCTTCGCCGGAAATTGAGGCAAGTGGTATTCTTGCCCTTGCCATTGTTGTTCTTTTGATATTCTAGAATGTTTCCCGGTTAGCCCTAAGGTAGAAACCAAGCATTTTCTCTTTTACCTTGCTGAATTTAGGGCTTAGATTCGCCTATGAACCCCCCTCCTTGTGCTGTTTTGCTCAACCCGATGGTTGTTTTAACCATTTAGACTCCAGATTTGTAGTTCTAGTTGGGTGCTTTTGCGGGTGGAGCCGAGAGAGAGTGAGGGAGGTTGTTGTGGTAGGGCTCTGGTTAGAACCAGTCTTGGTAGACTCTCGGGTTTTGGTGTCGAGTGTGGTGCACACACTCAAAGCCAAAAGCCGCCCGGACTTGGCGTTGAGTGTGGTGGACACACTCAAATCCATAGTACGGTTTGTTCTTTGCGGCTGAGTGGTGGGGTGATTGAGTGAAAATTTTCGTCTAAGTCAAAATCGACGAGAATCATCCTTGATTCCCGCCGATTTCGACGTGATTCCCACCGATCGACGAGAATAATCCTTGATTCCTGCCGATTCGGCGAGAATCATCCTTGATTCCCGCCGATTCGGCGAGAATCATCCTTGATTCCCGCCGATTCGGCGAGAATCATCCTTGATTCCCGCCGATTCGGCGAGAATCATCCTTGATTCCCGCCGATTCGGCGAGAATCATCCTTGATTCCCGCTTATCGTCGAGAATCCTTCTGGATTCCCGCCGATTCGGCGAGAATCATCCTGCATTCCAGCCGATTCGGCGAGAATCAGTCGGCATTCTCGCCGACCTCCTTTTATTGGCGTTGGATTAGGGTTTTCTTGCGGAAATGAACTTTGGCCTAGAGTGAGTTGACCTCACTCAATGCCAAAGCTGCTTCGGCGTTGAGGGAGGTAGACTTACTCAACACCACTGTTGGGATTTGTGGTTCTGGCTGAAGGCGTTGAGGGAGTGGACCTCACTCAACACCATAACTATTTTGGCATTGAGTGAGGTTAGCTCACTCAACGCCGCTACCTCTTTTGCTGAAGGCGTTGAGGGAGTGGACCTCACTCAACGCCATGGTTGTTTTGGCATTGAGTGAGGATAACTCACTCAACGCCAGAGCTGTTCTTACCGAGGGCGTTGAGTGAGTGACTCTCACTCAACGCCATAGCTGTTCTTGCGCTGAGTGAGGCTAACTCACTCAATACCAAGGTTTGGTTAGGCACTGAGTGGATTCCACTCAACGCCGAGCCGTATTGATTAACTTCAACACTGTTTCTCTTTCCTCGATTTACGTTCCCGAGTGAATTCCTTGTTTATTTTTGTAGTTTCCTTGTCGGCCATGTTTTTCTTTCCTAATGGCCGAATTATGGGTCGTGGTTAGTAGTAGTGGTTTGAAGCTCTTCATGGGTGAGGTGTTATTTAATTTAGCCAAGGCCACCCTTATTCTTCTATCTTGCTCCAGGTACAGGCTGGGCAAGGGGGTGGAAGGTCCCTTGTGCTTAAACATATAGACCCTTGAGCTTGTTGGCTTGGAAATGGTGGTTGGGGGACTTAGTTTGCCTCCAACCCGGATCCATGCTGTTTGTTTTAGCTACTACCATCTCCCATAACTTAGGGTGTTAAAAGTTTCTTCCTTGGTAGATTGCAGCACTTTGGGCTCTTGGTAGCCTAGTAGACCCTGCGGGATGTAGTTTCTGGGTAGGGTTGGTGCTGTATCCTTGCACGTAGTGCATTCCTTGTTGTCTTGCTTTGGGAAGTTGTGACTTTTTCTACTGTGTGTTTTCCTCTTTTATTCATTCCCTGGTTGAAACCTCCATGTAGTTTTTCCTTGTTTTGCTTGCTGAGGTATTCTTTCTTCTTTTGAATGCCTCAGGTTCTGAGCAGTAGCCAGTTTGGTGGCTAGGTTGCGGTGGTCTCTTGGACTTTGGAGATCTTGTTGCTTTGTTAGTGAGGTAGTTTTTCAGTATTTTCTTACAGACAAACATATTTGCCCGTGGGTTCGTGTCAGGTTGTTGGCGCCCACTGGTAGTTTTTACCTTTGTACTAGATATATTACTTTCGCTGCTACCATTTTTCTGGAGATAGTCTACTTGCTCTGAGGAGGATTTATGCTAGGTTGCTAGTTATTTTAAAATTACAACTATTATTATTATAAGATTATTGCATGATCAGCATGTTTTATAAAGGTAAATCACTATTTTCCAAACAACGTATAAAGATCGTTTTCTTATATATAATATAAATTAAATGTAGAGTCTTGCATGGCATAAGTGGTCCTCTTAGGGCTCTTATGCACTTCTTAGGATGTCAAACCTGAATAAAGTATTTTTCCGCAGCGCTTAAGTATAATTTTTTTTAACTGTGGACTAGGTGGTCCACTGAGCCGAGGGATACGGCCTCTTTTATATAACTGATTTTCTAATCATTAAACTCATAAATTTCTTTCATTAGTGTAATAGATGGTTTTGCCTGAGCGTCATCAGTTATCCCCTGCTTGACGTGGCATAATGACGCGCGTTTTCTCATACTCTGATAATTCTTTAATTCGGAGAAAATGTGGGTTGTGACAGTTGGTGTAAGATCCGTCTTTTCCCTTTTTGAAGGCCCAGAACCGCCGCCTTACGGTGACACTAACTCCTGAGTTAGTCGACACCGTAAGACGCCGATTCTGCCGGCTATTACGATCATTTTTCACTAGAGATGCGGAAGTAAAAGTGTATAAACAAGCTAATACACATGTCCACAGAAATCACAGAGCATATCATATATATGGAAATGAAAGTGCTACTATAGTCCATAATGAGTACAAAAGAGAAAGTAGGGCTTATGCCCATATACATCAATAGAAATCAGACTCTCTCTCACAAAATAGAAAGCTGTAAACTAAGCTATCCACTACATCTCCTCCCACCTGAGGTCGTGCGGTTGTAGTGTCTGGTGGTGGTGGTAGCTGCTCCTCATGCCCTGCCTCCTCGTCCCGCTGGACGTGCTGGTCCACCTCCTCGAACTCCTAAAAAGGGGGAGTCAACGTATGTTAGTCAAAAAGACTAAGTCGTATCCTCAACACCTCCTCCTGTCGCTCTTAGGCACCGGATGGAAGGAGGATGCGGAGGACAACAAGGGGTAGCAAAGTGGAAGCAGGTGACATTTCTATCTAGCAGGAGTAAGTAAAATCTAGCAGTTCTATATATAATCTAACAGTTCTATATAAAGTGCAAGTAAGTAAAGACAGTGCAGAAAGGAAAGGACTGCAGTAAGAAGATAGAACTGTAAGTAAATGCAGTACAGAAAGGAAAGTACGCTACTGCTACTCCTACTCCTACCAATATCACATAAGTACCCAAACTTATATGAACGCCCATACGAACTTATAAGTTAGGGTTTCCAAAAGTAACTTATCATATAAACCGCCCATACAATTTATATGATAAGGATCTATGAAGCGTATGTCCCAATGAATGAATGTATGTTATGATGAGTATGATAAGCATGCAAGTGCAACACACACACACGACTCCGTGATCACAGACCTTTAGTTCCCTCTTTTTGAGAGCTTGCATCACTCTCGGGTACTACCGTTGTGGCTACGGCAACAGTGGAGCGGGCTCTCCACTTCTAGGTGGGTATAAGCACTACCAGACCTAGACCCCTCTCATACGCCTCTGTACACGTCCTAGGTGCATTCTAGAGTTTTGCGTACGTATTTTGCTGACTACCCGTCAGTCTTGTAGGTCGAGTGTACGTCTTCGGGGATTCCGCAGTATTATATATTTAGCATACTGGCCCCTCCACCCGTACGCCTCGCCCGAGTCATCGTACTTCCATCGGTGCATCTACTGGCCAGTCCCGCGTGACTCGCCACTAATTTTATGCATATGCAAGGTATTAATCCGAGCTTCCTGCTCGTACTGATATTGTTAACACATTCCCTCCAATCCAATTTGGGTGAGCAAGTGCTTGTATCCCTCCAACCTTAAGAAACAGGTGAGCAAGCCACTCGTATCCCTCCAACCCGGTTAGGATGAGCTCATTACTTGTATCCCTCCAACCTTGTGAAACAGGTGAGCAAGTAACCCATATGATGTTTCCAACCTTATTTAACCGGCGAACCTATCGCGTAGATCTCCAAGCCTATTAGACTACTCTCGCCTAAGGTTTATTATACATAGTGATTTAGAGTGAATCCCAGGACTGCCCAAGGCATGCCCCGTGAGGGGGTCTCGAGGGCACTAGGAACCAAGACGGGCATGAAACCCGAAGTTCCCTTTCGCAAGGATAATTAGTTTTAGTTGGTGTTTACCCGTTATCCACGATTCTCCTTTAGTATTACTCCTTAGTGGCCTAATGACTTATGGTGTTAATCGGAAGTCGAGGGTTTCCCGTCGGACTCCGTTATGCCTATTGTAAAGTGATTTGCACTCTATCCCTCGTTACTATACCTATGACGCTATCAACACCACCCGGGTTTATTCCCAATTTCCACAACTATCCCATTTTATTCTATCTCCCGGTGGTCCTAGTAGGGTAAACCTACTCATGCTAAATATAGCCCCAGACCTAATACCACCCTGCCATTTCCAAATTACACTACCATCCCCATCGTTCTGTTCATTAATCTAGGGTGGTATTATCTAGATAGGTATTTACGTACGACACTTCTATCGAGACTGAGCGACTAGGGTAAGATGACCTAACTAATGATCACTTGAATGAACTTCCAAATGCAATGTATTGTGTTTAATCACATGAGATTATTATAGATATGATACATCAATTTATTCATTATTTTATCTCCACCAGAATCATTCAATTATTGTTAAGGGTAAAATTGTCATTTTCCCGCATACTTATGAATTAAATCTTCAATTTATCAAGTCGAATCTCAAGGGCTCGAATATGTCTCCCATGAGTTTAAATAATTTCATTAGGGTTTTGTAAATCTTCTAGACCCTAGTTTGATTCATTTTAGAAAATTCTTAAGTGTTCACCAAATTCTCAAAAATTGTCGAATTCACTAAGTATGGGATTTTTGCTCCCCAAAAATCCTAACTAATTTAGGGTTTGAAATTATACCCTACTGGTATACTAATCAGGGGGGGGGGTGCATTCTAAATGCACCCCTTTAGGCAAATATCATAAACAGGTTTTACATTTGCTATTTGCACCCCGAGCCTAAGTAATTCAATTCTTGCATGTGGGCCTTTCCCAACATGACTTGTTCCAGTTTCAGAGAAATTTCTACCACTGGTCTATATGGTCCCTAAGGGCCAGCCACCAATATTTGGGGCCATTTGGAGTTAGCAATCTCCAAGAATCACCTAGTTAAGCCCTAGGGGTATTTTGGTAATTTTCCCATATTTTATTTTCCAATCAAGCCCATTTTTGGGCAGGGCCTAAATATGCCCTAATTATACCTCTGGCCAAAATCTCAGGTCAAGGGGGCTTCTGGTTTGGCTTGGGCAGCCATTTGAAATTCTGCAAAATTGCTATTTGCAGCCCAAGCCAAATATTATTTCTCAAACATGCAAGTGAGATTCCTCAACATGCATTGCATCAATTTAGCCCAAATTTTAACCATGGGTCTAGTATAACCATGAGAGGGTTCCACCAAAATTTGGGGTCCATTGGAGTTGGAGAACTCCAAAAATCACATTTATTTACTTTTGGGTATTTTTGTAAAAACTATAGCAAAATATTTTCCAAAAATTCCAAATTTATGGCAGGGCCTAAACATGCCCTAAATACACACATGACCAAAATTTTAGGTCATGATGACACTTGGTTTGGCTTGGGCATCAATTTTACTTTCTGCCCTAGTCTAGGAGCAGTCCTAGCAAAACAGCCCTACAGCACAAAATACTGGACCAAAACTTGAATTTAGGGTGGCAAATTAAAGTTAACACCTTTAGCTACAATTTTCATGTTGGACAAAAATTCATCAGGTGGCTATAGGGGCATTATTATCAACATGCAAAGTGAATGCCAAAATGTCACAAATTAATTCACTATTCATTATATTAAATAGTAACAGATTTATTTATAATAACTTAAAATGCATGATCAGCCGCACGAATCTTGAAGAAGATCGGACGGTGGCTGCTCTTCTCCTCCATGCATGCATGCATGGCCAAAACCGACGCAGGGTGGTTTTGCGGGGTGGTTCCCGGCCATCGACGGCGGCGGGACCTCCGGCCAAGGCCTTCCCCGGCCTCACGGTGGTCGGGGCTAGAGCTGGCCGGCGACTGGGCGGCGGAGAGCGGCGGACGGCGGTGGCGCAACCAAGCCGAAAAGCTCCCAGGCCGCCATTCTTAAACCGATTTTTGAGCTTTTTGATTCCTAACGTCGAGCTCGTTTGAGCTCGACCTCTAGCCTTGTGGATCTAGGATACTAGTACACTTGGAGGAGAAGGGATATGGACCATTGGCGGCGGTTGTGGTTGAGGGTGGCGGCGGTTTCCCATGGGGTGAATATTCCGGCGAACTCCTCTTTGGTTAGCCATGGCTGCAGGTGATCTCTCTTTCTCTCTCTCTCTAGGGTAGGGTTGAAGTGGGAATGAGGGAGTGTAATCGGTTTGGGCTGAGTTAAGAGAGGGGGGCGATTTCACCTAGGCTTGGGCGATTTCACCAAGGTGGCCATTTCACCAATGTGGGGGGGGGGGGGCTCGGGTTGGCTGGGTTGAGCCGGCTGGTGCTTGGGAGTGGGCCCTACTGCACTTGCTGGGTTGTCTAGATCCTAAGGGTCGGGTTCAAAGGTTAGGGTTGGGTTGGGTGAGTGGAGAGGTGGGTTGACTCATATGTTGAGATAGGAGAGAGAGAGAGACTCGGTTTTGGGTTTGGGTTTGACCCAATGTTGCATGGTGGGTCCCCTCTCCTCCTAATACCCTACATGGTCAGCCAACCCATTGTGGGTTGGTGGGATGAGCCCAAGTGGCCCAAAATAACTCCTTAGCATTTTCTCTCTCCTATTCCTCCTCTTTTCTCTTTCCTAGGTAATTTCCAAAATTGCCATTGCATGCCCCTATTTTTCTCTTCCATAGGGGTTTATAGGGTCACTTTAGACCCACCTAGTGATTCTGGGTTGGTTTGGGTGGACCCAACCTAGTGAAATGGGCTAGGGCACCATTTTCACTATTTAGGTCAACATGTTGACTTGACCCAACATGGGTCAACTAGTTGACCCCATGGCCTACCCTAGGGTCCACTTAGATTGTATTTAGGGTTAGGGCAATGTGGTGGGGTCATGGTGTGGCTAGGGTTTGTATTAAGCCTAGTTTGACCTAGGTAGACTTGGGCCCCATAGTGGGCCCCACATGGTCTAAATCCTCCTCCTAGGGTCAAACCTAGCTAAACCCTAACATCCACCACATGTCTAACCCAAATCTAAGTCATTTGAAATTTGGGATGTTACAAACCCTATAAACAAAAAAATAATTTCGTCCCCGAAATTTAAGTTCGGGCTACGGGGTTTCTACGACAAGCTTATAAAGATTCGAAACGTAACTAAAAGGAAGATATAAAAACTAAGTTGTACCTGAGGAGAATAGCTCCGGGTGTCGCTCCATCATGAGATCCCTCGGCTCCCATGTGTGCTCCTCCCGTCCGTGGTTGGACCACAACACCTTCACGAGAGGGACCTTCTTTTTCCGCAACACTCGGACGGCGGTATCGTCGATCCGGACCGGCTCTGAACGAACTGATTGATCTGATGCTACTGGCCCGTCGGTAGTAGAAATATGCTGCTCAAGGCGAAGGAGTGCTCGTCGTAGGGAGGAGACGTGAAAGATGTTGTGCAGAGCTCCCAGCTCTATCGGTAGCTGCAGTCGGTAAGCCAAGGGGCCGATCCGCTCCAGGATCAGGTAAGGCCCCATATATCTCGGACTGAGCTTCTTGTGCCTCCGCACCCGGGAAACACCGTGCACTGGACGTATCTTCAAGAAACCATGTCTCCCACCTGGAACTCCACCTTACGATGCCGCGCATCGTAATGCTTCGCCTGTCTGCTCTGGGCCTCCAACATCCGATCTCTGACCAGACGTATCTGAGCCTCCGTATCCTCGACATACTCTGAACCGTGAGCTCGTGTATCCTCATCTTGTACCCATGAAAGAGGTGTCCGACACCTCCTCCCATATAGTGCCTCGTAAGGAGCCATCCCAATACTCGCCTGGTGACTGTTGTTATAAGAAAACTCAATCAAGGGTAACAGTCGCTCCCAGGGCTTCCCCGTATCCAAAATACAAAGACGCAGCAGATCCTCCATTGTCCTGTTGGTCCGCTCTGTCTGACCGTCGGTCTGTGATGGAAGGCAGTGCTGAAAGAGAGCTGCGAACCTAAGTAATCATGCACTGCCCTCCACTCCCTAGAAGTAAATCGACCGTCACGATCCGAGACAATCGTCCTGGGGACGCCGTGGTATCTAACGAACTGCTCCACAAATAACCTCACCAATACAGCAACTGGGGCGTCCTTCCGGATCGGTATGAATCTGGCTACCTTGGTCAGTCTATCGACGATGACCCAAATGGAATCGTGCCCAGAGTGGGTGCGAGGCAACCCATGCACAAAATCCATAGCAATATCCTCAACTTCCACTCTGGCACCGGTAATGGCTGTAATAACCCTCCTGGGCTCTTGCATTCAGCTTTCACTAGCTGACATGCCTTGCAGTACAACATAATGTATGATCTCCCTCTTCATCCCGGGCCAGTACATGCTCTTCCGCAAATCAGCCGTCATCTTGGTGATACCGGGGTGCACTGAGTACTGTGATTGGTGCGACTCCCTGAGTATGTCCTCCCGGATACCACCTCCTGCGGGTATATATATACGGCCCGGAAATGAACGAGGTCGTCGCGTAGCGTGTAATCCTCTTCTGAATGTATTTTACTTTTTCTTATATTTTGGGCTACTCTTCTTTCAAACTGTGAGGACTCATTTTCAAGTCCTCCGCCAATTAACAATCAGAATATTTCTCAATCGCAATTTAGATTGTAGTCCCTTACAACCGCGATCACTCAAAATATATATAATTCAACGATCTCGTAAGTAGAAGTCTCTTCTATTCACGCCCCATTAGATTACTACTTATCCACCAACGTGAACTTATGGTCACCAAAAGAGAATTCAGGCACACTAGACCAACACTATTATGTATATTAGCTAACCTATCTTCGAGATCATGGTGTGATGGAAAATTATCATTTTGCTTTTCCCAAATTTAAGACTTGTCACAACTCAACATAAAAAGTAATACATAATTCGTAGCGTCTTCACCTTTTCAGCATACATCAAGCGATCATTATTGATATTGATGTTCGTACAATTTACTCCCAATCGCTTTTCACACGTAGTATAATTCATAGCTTTATGAGCGTATCTTTTCAAAATGGTGAGGTCTAGCACAAATCGATTTCGGCATAAAGAGAATCTTATTAATCACTAATTACTTCTCGTGTGGTTTCTCTGTATACGCCTTTGATAGTCAAGAACTATATATCATTGTCATGAACCCTCCTAACAGTGATTATAATGGTATTAACGTATGTATCTCGGTTCTTAACGCTATCATAATTAATGGGCATATATATGTGTACAATTTAACTCATCATCCACCCTTTTTCAATTTATTGAGTCCTTACATTTCAAATGTCACGCCACAAGAAATTAATCTTATCCACCAAAATATTATCTTATTTCGATTCTCAAGTTCCAAAATAATGACTTTTTGCTTAATTGAGTCATTCAGGGTTATAGTTCATCATTGGGATCAAGTAATCGACTATATCATGTAAGCGTGGGTAGTACTGATAATTCATCATTGTGTTTAATTCTCCAAATCTCAGCCCCTTTTAAGATCAAATAAGGTAGTACTAAATCATGCATAACCATAGTAAATCTTAATTATCATATCCTAAACACAAGATGTTATCTTATCAAGATTTCTGATTATAACTTAAAACCATCCCTCAAGTATAATAGTAAGTAGACCATTCAAATTGAAAAGGATTGATTCTTTGAGGGAACGCACCATCCGTAACTCATCATCGAACACTTTTGTTTTGGTTCCTGAGATCATCAGAGTCACATCCACCAGATTATTCTTAGAGTATACATCCTTCAATTAAGTAAGATTCTTCACTTGATTCTCGTTATTGGGGCTACGATACTCTCATTATTATAGACGTAATCGTTTAGATATTCAACATTTTCACTTTATGGACTCTCATCCTATAATAGTTAAGACTTGCGATCATTCCTTCATATTAAACGATGTTACTTTGTCCTAATATATATGTTTCTGACCTAATGACTTGTGTATGTCAAGTAGGCACAGGTAGCAATGATCGATTGTTGTGTTTACTTCTTCCAACCTGTAACTATCAAGGTCACTTTCCTAAGATCCTTAACTGTGCAAAAACTTTTTTGATTATTCTTCTTACTTGAACGCATCTTCAATTCGCACTGATTCTTCACATGGTATATCTGAGTTTCTTAATTATGTGTTACATTGATCGGTTCGAGGTGTTAGAGCATCTCGGAACATACTTGTGGAGGCGATAATCAATCAACCCTTAATTGTATGTAAATCCTTTTACAACTCATACTGGTCCAAATTTGATCTTTGAGCACAATTTCTTCGGTTTCACGTGTATATGTAAATGACTTATACTGTGTCGGTATTAAGGAAGATCACGAGTGCTCATTAGAATGTGGACTAAGTAGTTACCTACTTCCTTAAATTCGAAATTGGGAAACTTATTGAAGTCTTATACGGTCTCCCCTAGTTTCAAGGTCATATATACACATCACTAAGCCACTCTTTATATATCTTTCAAGGAATTAAACTTAATGTTCTCCTTGTTCACTCACACATATGGTCCTGGGGTAATTATGAGGGTGGAAAGTCATTCTCGAAGCATTCTACTTTCCTATTTCACTCGTGAATTGGTTGTGTTCACAACTTGTCGTTAATAGTCTATACTATTTAAGATAAATAAATAGTGTGAAATTCTTCAAGAGTCTTAACCTTCTAGGAAGGATTGATCATCATACCGGTCATGTATATACAAACCCACATCTTTTTACTTGAGCGATCTTTGAATAAGCCAAGTTTTTAGATCACTACGCTTGCAACACATGTTTTATGAGGAAGGCTTAAAGAATTTCGAGTCGCTCTCAATTTAACCCCTATAAACAAAAGGTTAAGCCCCCATATATTTTGGTTAATTTCCTTTAACATTCACAATGTAGTCCTCATGTACATGCCTTAATCATTAGGGCTAACAATCTTTGGCATGGATTTCCACTTCAATTGATATGTTTTCTATTTTAGGTCTTCAAGGTTATCATACGACAATCTGTTCAAGGTCAACATGTGACCAAACAAGGAAGTGTCGTTTCTAGAATTTGAATTCTCATTCGATCTTTGGTATTTATCATCATGATTGTCTTGACGTAATCCAGTCATCAGTACTAGGATTAAGCTTATGAGTACCCTACTGTTCCACTAATATACTCATGCACCAACTTCTCCTCGAAGTGGTCCTATCAATTTGAGTAAGAATTGGTAATATCACTCGATATGCAGAGTAGGGACATCGACGTTTAAGCCTTAAGTAGGGATTCTGGCGTTAAGATCTTTCTTTAATCGATTTGGTTATCCTCGTACCTCAACTAATCTACATCTTAAGTCGATCTTCGGCCTTAGGTGCGACACGAAATCCTCTTGGTAAGTCAAACTAGGGTGGTGTCCTAGTTGGATTGGCCTAACTCATTGCTTAAAATGGACTGTTTTATGTGACTTTTTACACATGGGCACACCATTGCTTCCGCTGCTTAGTTTGTCCGCAAACTAATGCTCGAGGGGGTGTTCCAGTGTTGTGGACTTCTTTCTCTAATGATCGTATTTTTCCTCTGATACCAGTTTGTAAGATCCGCCTTTTCCTTTTTGAAGGCATCCCGGATCTTATGCCCAGAACCGCCGCCTTACGGTGACACTAACTCCTGAGTTAGTCGACACCGTAAGACGCCGATTCTGATTATTATCATCCCGGCTATTACGATCATTTTTCACTAGAGATGCGGAAGTAAAAGTGTATAAACAAGCTAATACACATGTCCACAGAAATCACAGAGCATATCATATATATGGAAATGAAAGTGCTACTATAGTCCATAATGAGTACAAAAGAGAAAGTAGGGCTTATGCCCATATACATCAATAGAAATCAGACTCTCTCTCACAAAATAGAAAGTTGTAAACTAAGCTATCCACTACATCTCCTCACACCTGAGGTCGTGCGGTAGTAGTGTCTGGTGGTGGTGGTAGCTGCTCCTCATGCCCTGCCTCCTCGTCCCGCTGGACGTGCTGGTCCACCTCCTCGAACTCCTAAAAAGGGGGAGTCAACGTATGTTAGTCAAAAAGACTAAGTCGTATCCTCAACACCTCCTCCTGTCGCTCTTAGGCACCGGATGGAAGGAGGATGCCGAGGACAACAAGGGGTAGCAAAGTGGAAGCAGGTGACATTTCTATCTAGCAGGAGTAAGTAAAATCTAGCAGTTCTATATATAATCTAGCAGTACTATATAAAGTGCAAGTAAGTAAAGACAGTGCAGAAAGGAAAGGACTGCAGTAAGAAGATAGAACTGTAAGTAAATGCAGTACAGAAAGGAAAGTACGCTACTGCTACTCCTACTCCTACCAATATCACATAAGTACCCTAACTTATATGAACGCCCATACGAACTTATAAGTTAGGGTTTCCAAAAGTAACTTATCATATAAACCGCCCATACAATTTTTATGATAAGGATCTATGAAGCGTATGTCCCAATGAATGAATGTATGTTATGATGAGTATGATAAGCATGCAAGTGCAACACACACACACGACTCCGTGATTACAGACCTTTAGTTCCCTCTTTTTGAGAGCTTGCATCACTCTCGGGTACTACCGTTGTGGCTACGGCAACAGTGGAGCGGGCTCTCCACTTCTAGGTGGGTATAAGCACTACCAGACCTAGACCCCTCTCATACGCCTCTGTACACGTCCTAGGTGCACTCTAGAGTTTTGCGTACGTATTTTGCTGACTACCCGTCAGTCTTGTAGGTCGAGTGTACGTCTTCGGGGATTCCGCAGTATTATATATATAGCATACTAGCCCCTCCACCCGTACGCCTCGCCCGAGTCATCGTACTGCCATCGGTGCATCGACTGGCCAGTCCCGCGTGACTCGCCACTAATTTTATGCACATGCAAGGTATTAATCCGAGCTTCCTGCTCGTACTGATATTGTTAACACATTCCCTCCAATCCAATTTGGGTGAGCAAGTGCTTGTATCCCTCCAACCTTAAGAAACAGGTGAGCAAGCCACTCGTATCCCTCCAACCCGGTTAGGATGAGCTCATTACTTGTATCCCTCCAACCTTGTGAAACAGGTGAGCAAGTAACCCATATGATGTTTCCAACCTTATTTAACCGGCGAACCTATCGCGTAGATCTCCAAGCCTATTAGACTACTCTCGCCTAAGGTTTATTATACATAGTGATTTAGAGTGAATCCCAGGACTGCCCAAGGCATGCCCCATGAGGGGGTCTCGAGGGCACTAGGAACCAAGACGGGCATGAAACCCGAAGTTCCCTTTCGCAAGGATAATTAGTTTTAGTTGGTGTTTACCCGTTACCCACGATTCTCCTTTAGTATTACTCCTTAGTGGCCTAATGACTTATGGTGTTAATCGGAAGTCGAGGGTTTCCCGTCGGACTCCGTTATACCTATTGTAAAGTGATTTGCACTCTATCCCTCGTTACTATACCAATGACGCTATCAACACCACCCGGGTTTATTCCCAATTTCCACAACTATCCCATTTTATTCTATCTCCCGGTGGTCCTAGTAGGGTAAACCTACTTATGCTAAATGTAGCCCCAGACCTAATACCACCCTGCCATTTCCAAATTACACTACCATCCCCATCGTTCTGTTCATTAATCTAGGGTGGTATTATCTAGATAGGTATTTACGTACGACACTTCTATCGAGACTGAGCGACTAGGGTAAGATGACCTAACTAATGATCACTTGAATGAACTTCCAAATGCAATGTATTGTGTTTAATCACATGAGATTATTATAGATATGATACATCGATTTATTCATTATTTTATCTCCACCAGAATCATTCAATTATTGTTAAGGGTAAAATTGTCATTTTCCCGCATACTTATGAATTAAATCTTCAATTTATCAAGTCGAATCTCAAGGGCTCGAATATGTCTCCATGAGTTTAAATAATTTCATTAGGGTTTTGTAAATCTTCTAGACCCTAGTTTGATTCATTTTAGAAAATTCTTAAGTGTTCACCAAATTCTCAAAAATTGTCGAATTCACTAAGTGTGGGATTTTTTGCTCCCCAAAAATCCCAACTAATTTAGGGTTTGAAATTATACCCTACTGGTATACTAATCAGGGGGGGGGTGTGCATTCTAAATGCACCCCTTTAGGCAAATATCATAAACAGGTTTTACATTTGCTATTTGCACCCCGAGCCTAAGTAATTCAATTCTTGCATGTGGGCCTTTCCCAACATGACTTGTTCCAGTTTCAGAGAAATTTGTACCACTGGTCTATATGGTCCCTAAGGGCCATCCACCAAAATTTGGGGCCATTTGGAGTTAGCAATCTCCAAGAATCACCTAGTTAAGCCCTAGGGGTATTTTGGTAATTTTCCCATATTTTATTTTCCAATCAAGCCCATTTTTGGGCAGGGCCTAAATATGCCCTAATTATACATCTGGCCAAAATCTCAGGTCAAGGGGGCTTCTGGTTTGGCTTGGGCAGCCATTTGAAATTCTGCAAAATTGCTATTTGCAGCCCAAGCCGAATATTATTTCTCAAACATGCAAGTGAGATTCCTCAACATGCAGTGCATCAATTTAGCCCAAATTTTACCCATGGGTCTAGTATACCCATGAGAGGGTTCCACCAAAATTTGGGGCCCATTAGAGTTGGAGAACTCCAAAAATCACATTTATTTACTTTTGGGTATTTTTGTAAAAAGTATAGCAAAATATTTTCCAAAAATTCCAAATTTTTGGCAGGGCCTAAACATGCCCTAAATACACACATGACCAAAATTTCAGGTCATGATGACACTTGGTTTGGCTTGGGCATCAATTTTACTTTCTGCCCTACAGCTTGACCAAAACTTGAATTTAGGGTGGCAAATTAACGTTAACACCTTTAGCTACAATTTTCATGTTGGACAAAAATTCATCAGGTGGCTATAGGGGCATTATTATCAACATGCAAAGTGAATGCCAAAATGTCACAAATTAATTCACTATTCATTATATTAAATAGTAACAGATTTATTTATAATAACTTAAAATGCATGATCAGCCGCACGAATCTTGAAGAAGATCGGACGGTGGCTGCTCTTCTCCTCCATGCATGCATGCATGGCCAAAACCGACGCAGGGTGGTTTTGCGGGGTGGTTCCCGGCCATCGACGGCGGCGGGACCTCCGGCCAAGGCCTTCCCCGGCCTCACGGTGGTCGGGGCTAGAGCTGGCCGGCGACTGGCGGCGGAGAGCGGCGGATGGCGGCGGCGCAACCAAGCCGAAAAGCTCCCAGGCCGCCATTCTTAAACCGATTTTTGAGCTTTTTGATTCCTAACGTCGAGCTCGTTTGAGCTCGACCTCTAGCCTAGTGGATCTAGGATACTAGTACACTTGGAGGAGAAGGGATACGGACCATTGGCGGTGGTTGTGGTTGAGGGTGGCGGCGGTTTCCCATGGGGTGAATATTCCGGCGAACTCCTCTTTGGTTAGCCATGGCTGCAGGTGATCTCTCTTTCTCTCTCTCTCTGGGGTAGGGTTGAAGTGGGAATGAGGGAGTGTAATCGGTTTGGGCTGAGTTAAGAGAGGGGGGCGATTTCACCTAGGCTTGGGCGATTTCACCAAGGTGGCGATTTCACCAATGTGGGGGGGGGGGGGGGGGGGGCTCGGGTTGGCTGGGTTGAGCCGGCTGGTGCTTGGGAGTGGGCCCTACTGCACTTGCTGGGTTGTCTAGATCCTAAGGGGTCGGGTTCCAAGGTTAGGGTTGGGTTGGGTGAGTGGAGAGGTGGGTTGACTCATATGTTGAGATAGGAGAGAGAGAGACTCGGTTTTGGGTTTGGGTTTGACCCAATGTTGCATGGTGGGTCCCCTCTCCTCCTAATACCCCTACATGGTCAGCCAACCCATTGTGGGTTGGTGGGATGAGCCCAAGTGGCCCAAAATAACTCCTTAGCATTTTCTCTCTCCTATTCCTCCTCTTTTCTCTTTCCTAGGTAATTTCCAAAATTGCCATTGCATGCCCCTATTTTTCTCTTCCATAGGGGGTATAGGGTCACTTTAGACCCACCTAGTGATTCTGGGTTGGTTTGGGTGGACCCAACCTAGTGAAATGGGCTAGGGCACCATTTTCACTATTTAGGTCAACATGTTGACTTGACCCAACATGGGTCAACTAGTTGACCCCATGGCCTACCCTAGGGTCCACTTAGATTGTATTTAGGGTTAGGGCAATGTGGTGGGGTCATGGTGTGGCTAGGGTTTGTATTTAGCCTAGTTTGACCTAGGTAGACTTGGGCCCCATAGTGGGCCCCACATGGTCTAAATCCTCCTCCTAGGGTCAAACCTAGCTAAACCCTAGCATCCACCACATGTCTAACCCAAATCTAAGTCATTTGAAATTTGGGATGTTACAGTTGGTATCAGAGGGAGGTTACTTGACAAGTTAGTCGGGCAACCTTCCTTTGATTGCTTTAGTAGTTCAGCATCATGTCATTCACACACTAATATGTCATCAGCACGTCTTGGCAAAAGCACGAACACTACACTCATAGCATAACATAAAGTATACGGGGCATATTATGTAGTATGGGATGCATAATATGTGTTCGTATATGGATCCACCATAGGGGCAACATGTGAGGGTTCTGTAGTATGGGATGCATAACCACACCACATGGCTGCGACTAGCACGTTTTCTTTTCTTCATTGCATGCGAATGTTATGTAGTATGGGATGCATAACATTTTCATGCGTACGCAGCTCATAACATGCATTAGGGCCTTTTTAGAATGCATAGCACAAACATGCATATCATAACATTGCGTAAGCACAACGTGCCAAGCTAAAGACTGGCAGGATGACATATGTACACACATAAGTTTTCGAGTCAAAAATAATATAAAATCATGTATTCCCGATCTAAACACAAGAATTAGTATGGTGGTGGTTAACCATCCTAGGTTAGGGCATAACATCAATTTTTGTAAAAAGATAAACTCTCAGAGCAAGTTTAGCAGCTTTAAGTTCATATCTATATATGTATTGTCTGTACAAGTAGTTGGGTCTAGCTGTTGTACTAGGATCTAACTGGTGTTGCTATGACTTTAGAATGGCAAGACGTCCTTCAACTAGATCAACTCCCCTGTCTGAGGGTGAGTCGTCTGGAGCTCAGAATGATGCGGTAATCGAAAGCTTGCGGCAGAGTAGCGATTCCTTGAGCAGGCAGTTGGTGGAGGTGCGAGCCCAGATTCAGTCTTTGGTAGCAGTTGTGGCAGGTCAGACTCAGGGAGTGCAAGGCCCTACAGGGGGGATTGTTGTTCCTCCCCCTCCTGCACCCTTAAGACCTCCAGTGCTGGTGCTAGCGGAGATGGCCTTCATCTCGTAGTTTCAGCGGCTGAGCCCTCCAACTTATGACGGGAAGGCAGATTTCATGGTGTTAGATGACTGGCTGATCTCCATGGAGGAGATGTTCTCATACTCAGGGATTGCAGATGATCAAAGGGTGATGATAGCCGCCTATCAGCATAAAGGATTGGCTAAGAGTTGGTGGCTGAGAGAGAAGGAGAGCTTTGTAGCTGGATGATCTTGGGAGGTGTTCAAGGAGATGCTATTGAGGAAGTTCTTACCCTCGGTCGAGCGTGACCGCCTCATGAACGACTTCCTCCATCTGAAGCAAAGGCAGCTCACGATGGGTGAGTATGAGATATAGTTCAGCAAGCTAAGACGTTCTGCCCCAGGATTGACCAGCATTGAGGCTGATCGAGTTAAGCGATTTCTCGGTGGTTTGAGGAGTGAGGTGCAGCAGCTGACCAGTGCTTATGGGTCAGTGACTTATGTAGGAGTAGTGGAGGCTGCTCTGAAGGTGGAGGCTATTGAGACCGCGAAGAGAAGAGGATAGAAAAGTAGGAAGGATAAGAGAAAGTCTGTGGAGGAAAAGAAACCCCAGGTACCCGGTAGGGTTCCTGGGAAGAAGAGCAAAGTGGTGTGCAGTTTCTGTGGCCACTCAGGCCACCCTGTCGAGAGATATTTCAAGAGGGCAGCAGCTCAGAGGAAGGAGCAGGTTCATGCGATTCAGGGTGCTCCTAGGAGAGATGTATCCTGTTCTGTTTGCAAGCAACCCGGGCATGATGCTGCCCAGTACTGGTCCAAGGATAAGGTCTGTTTTCAGTGTGGGCAGAAGGGACACATCAAGTCTAGGTGTCCTCAGGTCCAGCCTGCTCTTCATGCAGTTCCTCTTCAGGCATTACCTCTGCCCCAACGTGTGGACAAGGGAAAGGGAAAGCTGAACGTGATCTCTTCCGAGGAGGCTGAAGCTTCGACTCAGGTCATCTCAGGTTAGTTGTCTTCCAGCCTGAATGTTTTGTTCTTGTCTTACTAGATTGTTTTTAGTATTGTTGTGGTAGTTCCTTAGTTATATATGTTCCTATAGGGAAGTTTAAGGTGGAGAACCGCTGGGCGCGGGTTCTGTTTGACTCCGGCGCTACCCACTCATTCGTGACCAGAGCCTTTGTTGAGGGACATCGATTGACTTTAGATCGAGTTCGGGATACCTTTCATGTTAAGTTCCCCTCTGGTGAATCTGTGTTGTCAGATTTGGGCATGTTAGATTGCCCTGTTTTGTTGGGGGACTTCCTTGCGAAGGCAGACCTGAAGATGATTGATCTGGAGGACTTCGATGTTATTTTGAGCATGGACTGGCTGTCTAGGTATGATGCAGTCATTCAGTGCAAAGGGAAGCGCTTGGACTTCATCAGGGACGACGGTCAGCCCGGAAGCGTGTATGCAGATTTGAGCCAGGATTCTCCTGTCATCTCTGCGGTATGTGCTCAGAAGCTTTTTCTTTCGGACTGTTTTGCTTGTTTGGTCTCGGTGGTTGGGACCGCTGTTTGTGTACCGCGCTTAGAGGAGATTCCAGTTGTTCGTGATTTCGCCGATGTTTTTCCTAATGACCTTCTTGGTCTTCCTCCCGAGCAGGATGTTGAGTTTGTGATCGATTTGGAGCCGGGTACGCGTCCTATTGCTAAGGCACCGTACCGGATGGCCCCTTAGAAGCTGGAGGAGTTGCGAGTCCAGTTAGATGAGTTGTTGGCGAAAGGGTTTATCAGGCAGAGTTCGTCGCCTTGGGGTGCTCCTGTTCTATTTGTGAAGAAGAAAGATGGGTCAATGCGGCTTTTCATCAACTATAGGGAGTTGAACAAAGTCACAATTAAGAACAGGTACCCTCTGCCGAGGATCGATGATTTATTTGACCAGTTGCGCGGTAGTACGGTCTTCTCCAAGATTGACCATCGTTCAGGCTATCATCAGCTTAGGATCCGTGAGACAGATATTCCACGGACTGCGTTTAGATTGAGGCACGGACATTTTGAGTTCTTAGTGATGTCGTTTGGATTGACCAACACTCCATCAACGTTCATGGATATGATGAACCGGGTGTTCAAGGATTTCCTAGATAAGTTCGTGGTGGTCTTCATCGATGATGTGTTGGTTTATTCTCGCAGTGCTGAGGAGCATGAGCAGCATCTGCACTTGGTTCTATCGGAGTTGAGGAACCATAAGTTATTCGCCAAGTTAAGCAAGTGCGAATTTTGGTTGCCTCAGGTCTCGTTTCTGGGCCACGTGGTGAATGAGGATGGGATCTCGGTTGACCAAGAAAAGATCGCAGCAGTGATGGATTGGAGTAGGCCGGGCACGCTCAAGGAGATTAGGAACTTTCTAGGATTGGTCGGCTACTACAGGAGGTTTGTGGAGGGTGTCTCTACCCTAGCAGCACCTTTGACTAAGCTGACTCAGAAGAACGTGGCTTTTGTTTGGAGCGAGAAGTGCGAAGAAGCCTTCCTGGAGTTAAAGAGGAGATTGTGCACTGCTCCCGTTCTGACCCTGCCTACCGAGGGCGTGGATTATGATATGTACGTGGATGCTTCGCATGTGGGTCTGGGATGCGTATTAATGCAAGTGGGTAAGGTGATTGCCTATGGGTCAAGGCAACTGAAGACTCATGAGAAGAATTATCCTACGCATGACCTCGAGTTCGCAGCGGTTATTTATGCGTTGAAGCTGTGGAGACACCTACTTTATGGGGCTCAGTGCAAGATCTTCACCGACCATAAGAGCCTGAAGTACGTGTTCACGCAGAAGGAGTTAAATCTGCGCCAGCGTCGGTGGCTAGAGTATGTGGCCGATTATGATGTAGAAATCCAGTATCATCCAGGAAAGGCCAATGTGGTGGGCGACGCCTTGAGCCGAAAGACGAGAAAGATCTTTAATCTCACCGTCGATCGTTTAGTGGAGGAGTTGCTCCTTATGGATATATCAGTGAGATGCTGTGGCTTGCAGAGTAGTTTGTCAGTGGCAGAGCCGTCTTGGATTTCTTTGACCAGACTTCACAAGAAGGATGACCCGGATCTTCTACACTTGTACTCCAGGACTGAGAGAGGAGAGTTGCCGGATTATTCCATCGATGATGCGAGAACTTTGAAGTACCTCGACAGATTTTGCGTCCCCGCTATTGGGGACATTCGGGGTATGGTTTGCAGAGAGGCTCATGGATCCAGCGTTGCCTACCATCCAGGATCTACAAAGATGTATCAGGACTTAAAGCAAATTGCCTGGTGGTATGGCATGAAAGGAGATATAGCCCGATTTGTTGCGGAGTGCCACACTTACAAGCGGGTGAAGGTCGATCATGGAAGGCTTGGTGGCAAGTTGACTCCGTTAGAGATCCCGACTTGGAAGTGGGAAAGTATATATATGGATTTCATCACGGGTTTACCGCGATCCCCGAGGGGATTTGACTGCACGGTGTGCCGGTTTGCATCATTTCTGATCGAGACTCCTGATTTACTTCTCGTTTTTGGCAGAGTCTGCAGGAGGGTTTGGGTACGGATCTGAGGTATTCTACTGCGGACCACCCACAGACTAATGGGCAGACGGAGCGGGTTAATCAGATAGTTGAGGATATGATCCGATGCTACGTTTTAGACCACGGTGGAGCGTGGGACGAGCGGCTGCGACTTATGGAATTTGCATACAATAATAGTTATCAGGAGAGCTTGCAGATGGCTCTGTTCGAAGCCTTGTATTGGAGACGCTGTAGAACTCCGTTGTTTTGGGCTAAGGGTGGTGAGAGGCCATTGTTGGGTCCTGATGCACTCGAGGAAATGGAAGTCGCAGTGAAGCTTGTTCGAGAGAAGCTTCGTATAGCTCAGGAGAGGTATGAGAATAACGCTAATCAGCGTAGGTCTGCCTTGGAGTTTTCTGTAGGAGACCTTATATTCCTTAAAGTTTCCCCGATGGTGGGTGTAAAGAGGTTTCGTAAGAATCGGAAATTGGACCCGAGGTATGTGGGCCCGTTTAAGATTTTGGAGTGGATTGGCGTGTCAGCTTACAGGTTTGAATTGCCAGCAAACTTCCCAGGTGTTCATAATGTTTCCATGTTAGGAAATTGCGGAAGTGCGTGCGCAGCAGTGGGCAAGTCTTGGACGTTGTGCCCCAGTTGGAACCCAACCTCTCTTTTGTTGAAGTGCCGGTCCGTATTTTGGATACTCAGGAATGGGTGCTGCGAAAGAAGTCTATTCCGATGGTGAAAGTTCTTTGGAGGAATCAGGATTTGGAGAGCGCGACTTGGGAGTTAGAGTCGGCTATGAGGGAGGCTTACCCTCAGGTGTTTCCTTGATTAGTCTGGTTTGTTTTTCTTCTTGTGATGTTTGTATTATTACTTTCCTTCTATAGTAGAAGTGTTGTGCGTAAAGTTTCGGGACGAAACTTTCTTTTAGGGGGAGTGACTGTAACACCCCCGATTTTTCTGCGATTATTTTAATTCTCGTTTGGCGTTACGTTGACGCATTTTCGTGGCTCGTGCCATTTGTGGAGTGTGGTCTTAACTCCTCAGAACTGGGTGCCCTATTTTGTAGCCTGTTGACAAGATCTCCCTCGCAAGCCAAGTCGTTTTTGGTGACCCGGTGTGGCCTCTCGGGGGATGCTTGTGTTTTTGCTTCGGGAGGGTATAACTCGAGTTCTGTTCGTCGAAAGTTAATTTCAACTTCGACGTTGTGTTCGTAGCGTGGATATTTATCTACGGTGCGAATTTCGTCGAATTCCGAAATAGTTTGGTTTTCGCGTCACTTTGGGTGTGCCATTAGTAAAGCTTGTTAGAGTATTCTCTTAATTTAATAAGGGAGCCGGCGGTAAGTATTCGGTTTTGCTGAACCGATGCATTTAAAGCTTATAAAAAGGCTTTATTATGAAGTGGCGGGCCACTTTTCTTCTTCTTCCTGAGACCGAACTCTCCTGTTCGCGGAAAACAGAGGAGAACCGCCGACCTGCTTCTCCTTCGGACGGCGATTTCGGGAGTGTTCGTGGACGGATTTCGATTCCGAAAGCGGCGTTGTCGTGCTCTCGCTCAGATCTTCATTTTGACGGTAAGTGGTTTTATTTTCGTGGAGTTTTAGGAGACTTGGATTTCCGGTTCTTGTGCTTTTCCGCCATTAATGTGCGGGTTTGCTTGTTAGGTGCTGCTCCTTCTAGTGCAGAACGAAGAGGAGGGAAGGCCGACCAAGATTCGCCGGAAATCGAGGCAAGTGGTATTCTTGCCCTTGCCATTGTTGTTCTTTTGATATTCTAGAATGTTTCCCGGTTAGCCCTAAGGTAGAAACCAAGCATTTTCTCTTTTACCTTGCTGAATTTAGGGCTTAGATTCGCCTATGAATCCCCCTCCTTGTACTGTTTTGCTCAACCCGGTGGTTGTTTTAACCATTTAGACTCCAGATTTGTAGTTCCAGTTGGGTGCTTTTGCAGGTGGAGCCGAGAGAGAGAGTGAGGAAGGTTGTTGTGGTAGGGCTCTGGTTAGAACCCGTATTGGTAGACTCTCGGGTTTTGGTGTCAAGTGTGGTGCACACACTCAAAGACAAAAGCCGCCCAGTCTTGGCGTTGAGTGTGGTGGACACACTCAAAGCCATAATACGGTTTGTTCTTTGCGGCTGAGTGGTGGGGTGATTGCGTGAAAATTTTCGTCTAAGTCAAAATCGACGAGATTCATCCTTGATTCCCGCCGATTTCGACGTGATTCCCACCGATCGGTAAGAATCATGCTTGATTCCCGCCGATTCGGCGAGAATCATCCTTGATTCCCGCCGATTCGGCGAGAATCATCCTTGATTCCCGCCGATTCGGCGAGAATCATCCTTGATTCCCGCCGATCGTCGAGAATCCTTCTGGATTCTCTCCGATTCGGTGAGAATCATCCTGCATTCCCGCCGATTCGGAGAGAATCATCCTGCATTCCCGCCGATTCAGCGAGAATCAGTCGGCATTCTCGCCGACCTCCTTTTGTTGGCTTTGGCTTAGGGTTTTCCTGCGGAAATGAACTTTGGCGTAGAGTGAGTTGACCTCACTCTACGCCAAAGCTGCTTTGGCATTGAGGGAGGTAGACTCACTCAACGCCACAGTTGGGATTTGTGGTTCTGGCTGAAGGCGTTGAGGGAGTGGACCTCACTCAACGCCATAACTGTTTTGGCGTTGAGTGAGGTTAGCTCACTCAATGTCGCTGCCTCTTTTTCTAAAGGCGTTGAGGGAGTGGACCTCACTCAACGTCATGGCTGTTTTGGCATTGAGTGAGGATAACTCACTCAACGCCAGAGCTGTTCTTGCGGAGGGCGTTGAGTGAGTGACTCTCACTCAACGCCATTGCTGTTCTGGCGCTGAGTGAGGCTAACTCACTCAACGCCAAGGTCTGGTTAGGCACTGAGTGGATTCCACTCAACGCCGAGCCGTGTTGAGTAACTTCAACACTGTTTCTCTTTCCTCGATTTACGTTCCCGAGTGAATTCCTTATTTATTTTTGTAGTTTCCTTGTCGGCCATGTTTTTCTTTCCTAATGGTCGAATCGTGGGTCGTGGTTAGTAGTGGTGGTTTGAAGCTCTTCATGGGGGAAGTGTTGTGTAATTTAGCTAAGGCCACCCTTATTCTTCTATCTTGCTCCAGGTACGGGCTGGGCAAGGGGGTGGAAGGTCCCTTGTGCTTAAACATGTAGACCCTTGAGCTTGTTGGCTTGGAAATGGTGGTTGGGCGACTGAGTTTGCCTCCAACCCGGATCCATGCTGTTTGTTTTAGCTACTACCATCTCCCATAGCTTAGGGTGTTAGAAGTTTCTTCCTTGGTAGATTGCATCACTTTGGGCTCTTGGTAGCCTAGTAGAACCTGCAGGATGTAGTTTCTGGGTAGGGTTGGTGCTGTTTCCTCATACGTAGTGCATTCCTTGTTGTCTTGCCTTGGGCAGTTGTGAATTTTTCTACTGTGTGTTTTCCTCTTTTATTCATTCCCTGGTTGACAACTCCATGCAGTTTTTCCTTGTTTTGCTTGCTGAGGTATTCTTTCTTCTCTTGAATGCCTCAGGTTCTGAGCAGTAGACAGTTTGGTGGCTAGGTTGCGGTGGTGTTGCTGGTGGTCTCTTGAACTTTGGAGATCTTGTTGTTTTGTTAGTGAGGTAGTTTTTCAGTATTTTCTTACAAACAAACATATTTGCCCGTGGGTTCGTGTCAGGTTGTTAGTGCCCACTAGTAGTTTTTACCTTTGTACTAGATATATTACTTTCGCTGCTATCATTTTTCTTGAGATAGTCTACTTGCTCTGAGGAGGATTTATGCTAGGTTGCTAGTTATTTTAAAACTACAACTATTATTATTATAAGATTATTGCATGATCAACATGTTTTATAAAGGTAAATCACTATTTTCCAAACAACGTATAAAGATCGTTTTCTTATATATAATATAAATTAAATGTAAAGTCTTGCATGGCATAAGTGGTCCTCTTAGGGCTCTTATGCACTTCTTAGGATGTCAAACCTGAATAAAGTATTTTTCCGCAGCGCTTAAGTATAATTTTTTTTAACTATGGACTAGGTGGTCCACTAAGCCGAGGGATACGGCCTCTTTTATATAACTGATTTTCTAATCATTAAACTCATAAATTTTTTTCATTAATTGTAATAGATGGTTTTTCCTGAGCGTCAGCAGTTATCCCCTGCTTGACGTGGCATCATGACGCGCGTTTTCTCATACTCTGATAATTCTTTAATTCGGAGAAAATGCGGGTTGTGACATCTTCTCCGTCCATTTATGCAATACAACATCATCGATCCAGACCAACTTGTCAGGGTAGGCTTCACACATCATTCCTATGTCCATTCTCGTATGCGGACTCTACACAAGAGGGACTTTACATATCTACCCTAAGTAACGCCACAAACTCACCGCACACTCGTGGGAGAGGTCTTCCTATGAAAAGGAAAAGGGGACTTCACATGTCTTAGGATTAGAATCGTTACCCTAGCATTTTTACTATGCTCCATGGAAATCTATGCTGATGAAAAGCACCGCAATCTCCTTGCCTCCGTAGATCCGAAGTCGGCTCACGATTTGGAGCTCCAAAACTCCGTCGGTGACAAGAACTAGCCTTCCTTCTTCCTCCTTTCTCTGTCCTCTCTCTAGATCTTAGAAAGAGAGTGAATCCAAGATTATGAGTAATTTACACACCTGAACCGGCCTTAACTCTAAGGTGGGAAGAGCCTGAACCATCAGATCCAAAAACAAGGAAACAAACGGATGAGATTAAGCCCAAATTTCCAAAACCTGGGCAGAACACGGGTTCCGACACGCCCGTGTTCAGGGCCGTGTCACCCATTCGCCGTCGAAACAGTCGCGTCCCGAAAAGAAAACGAGCACCCGACACGCCCATGTCAGGTTTGACATGCCCGTATCATCCAGTACACGCCCGTGTAGCTGGGCGTGTTCCCTCAACGACACAGGTCCAAGCAACCCGAGCACAATACGGCCATGTGACACGCCCGTGTCACATGCCGTGTGCTAGACACGTACTGGGACATGCCCGTGTCCCAGGCCACGTAACTGCCTTTGCACAAACCGCCACACGACCCGAGTAGGACAAGGGTATTCGACACGCCCGTGTCGAATTTCACACGCCCGTGTCGGACCCGAACACTCTTGGGCTAAGGCTGTGCAACCCTCACTCAACGATCGTTGAGTGCAAGGCTCTGAGTGGCTGACACGCCATGGGACACGCCCGTGTCCCAGGCCATGTCCCCCCCCCCCCTCCCCAATGATCGTTGACTCCAAAATCGTCGACCACGCGACCAACGCTGAACCCGAGCACAACATGCCCTAGGACACGCCCGTGTCCCAGGCCGTGTCACCTCTACCAAACCTCAGATTTTGCTCAAAACGCCACCCGTCACCCTTTTGAGTTTCGGGGTGTTACAACTCTCTCCCTCTTAAAAGAATTTCGTCCACGAAATTACCAAAGGAAAGATAAACAAAACCAAAAGCGTTACCTGAGAGAAATAACTCTGGGTACTCCTCCAGCATGATATGCTCCCATTCCCAAGAGAGCTCCTCACGACCACAATTGTCCCCACAAACCTTGACCATCCTGATCTCCTTGTTATGGAGTCGCTTAACCTCAAAGTCTTCAATATGAACAGGCTTGACCTTAGTCGTCAACCCTTCGTCCACCGACACTTGATCAACTACGATCACCTGCAAAGGCTCTTGCACCGCCTTCCGCAACACTCAAATGTGGAATACATCATGTAGACCACTTAACTCCACCGAAAGCTCCGACGATAAGCCGCTTTGCCGATCCGCTCCATAATCTCAAATGGTCCAAGGTATCTCGGGCTAAGCTTCTTCAAGCGTCGTACCCGTGAAACACTCTTGAACGACTTTATCTTTAAGTACACCCAATTGAAAACCGCGAACTCCACGTTCCGATGCTTGGCATTGTAGTACTTAGCTTGTCTATCCAGAGTGATCAGCAAATGCTCTCGAATGATCCACACCAAAGAAGTAGCGCTTTCCACCTCTTGCTTTTTGTACAAAAATGCCTCTCCCATTTCTAGCCACGAAAACGGCGTGCGACACTTTCTACCATATAGGGACTCGAAGGGCGCCATTTGAATACTCGCATGTTAGCTATTATTGTACGCAAACTCGAAAAAATACAGGTGGTCTTCCCAATGCTTTCCGAATTCTAGAACACACATGCGAAGCATGTCCTCCATTGTTCTATTGACTTTCTCGGTCTTCCCATCCATCTGCGGATGGAATGCTGTGCTGAACTTCAATCTAGTCCCCAACATCTGCTACACCAACCTCGAATCATTGGAGGTAAAACGTCCATCTCGATCACTCACGATGTTGCGGGGTACACCGTGCAGTCTGACTTTATTATCCACATACAGCTTCGCCAGTTTCTCCACCGAATCATCCTTCCTATGTGGAATGAAGTGTGACACCTTTGTTAACCGATCAACGATCACCCAGATGGCGTCGTTTCCCTTCTGCGACCTTAGCAAACCATTCACAAAGTCCATTGATATGTCGTCGAACTTCCATTCAGGAATAGGCAAGGATTTCAAGAATCCTCCTGGCTTTTGGCATTTGCCTTTACTAAGGAACAAGTTTGACATTTAGCCATGAACAGTGACACATCCTTCTTTAGTCCTGGCCACCAAAATAACTTCTTAAGGTCCCGGTACATCTTCGTGCTCCCTGGGTGGATTGAGTACTTGGTATGATGAGCCTCGTACATCAACTCCGCACGTAGATTTCCCACGTTTGGGACACACAAACGATTGTCCTTCCTTAGAAGTCCATCTTCAACTGAAAACTTGGAATTTGATATATCCAAAGCTGAATCGATGAGCTCCTTCATGCCATCATCAAACCCTATATCCTGCCAAATCCGACCAGCTAGGTCATACTGAACTTCTGTCCAGTTCAACAATGCTTTGGCGCTAGTCTGCTTGTCAACACAACAGAGCCTTAACGCCTCCAGCTCCCGAATTAACCTCTCATCATGAACCGACAACAAGTTGGCTTGGGCTGGAGCCCTGCAACTCAACGCATCCACAACTGCATTGCCTTTCCCGGGTACATAATGAATCTTGAACGTATAGTCCCCCAGGAACTCCATCAATCTCCGCTGCCTCATGTTCAGATCCTTCTGATCCAACAGGTACTTTAAGCTCTTATGGTCGGTATAAATATCGACTTTTACACCGTACAAATAGTGTCTCCACAGCTTAAGTGCAAATATCACGGCCTCCAACTCTAAGTCGTGGACCGGATAATTCCTTTCGTGCAAATTCAGCTGATGCAATCCATACGTAATAACACTCCCATGCTGCAGCAACACGCAGCCCAAGTCACTGCATGTGGCATCACTATAAATCTCGAAACCTTCGGTCCCACGTGGCGAACTTAGCACTGGTGCCGTGTCAACCGACTCTTCAACTCCTCAAAAGCTTGCACGCACTCCTACGTCCATAAGAACTTCTGATCCTTCCTTGTCAACTTCGTGAGAGGTAATGCTATCCACGAGAAGTTCTCTATGAAGCGCATGTAATAGCCGGCTAGCCCCAGAAAATCCGGACTTCCGCTACCGTAGATAGACCACTCCCGTATCGCAACAATCTTCGCTGGATCTACCGCTATTCCTTCACCGTTGCAATATGACCAAGGAATGCTACTGAGGATAACCAGAACTCGCATTTGGAGAATTTCACATAAAGTTCATTCCTCCTCAGCGTCTCCAACACAAGATGCAATTGCTTGAAGTGATCTTCCTCGTACTGCGAGTACACCAATATGTCGTCAATGAAGACGATCACAAACTGGTCTAGGTATTCTCTGAACATCTTGTTCATCAGATCCATGAACACCGATGCCGCATTAGTTAGCCCAAACGACATGACCGTGAACTCGAAATTCCCATACCTCGTGCTTAATGCTACCTTCGGGATATCACTCTCCCTTATCCTTAGCTGATAATACACAGACTTCATATCCAATTTTGAATACACTAACGACCCGACTAACTTATCAAAAAGATCATCAATTCTTGGGATCCGGTATTTATTCCTTTCCATTAGCTTGTTTAACTCCCTGTAGTCGATACACAGCAGCAAGCTCCCGTGCTTCTTCTTAACAAAGAGGACCAGTGCGATCCAAGGCGACGAGCTTGGACGCACATACCCTTGCTCCATCAACTCTTCTAGTTGAACCTTTAACTCTGCCATCTCCATAGGCGCCACCAACCTATAAGGAGAATGTGATATAGGTTTGGCACCTGGCACGAGCTCGATCGTGAAGTCGATCTCCCGCTACGGTGGGGCTCCAAGAAGATTGTCCGAGAACACCTCGGGGTACTCACAAACCACTGGGATACTACCCAATGTGAGCTTAGGCATTACAACCTCCACTAACGAGACGAACAGCTCTACACTATCACGAACTGTCTTGACCACCTGAAGAGCAGACATCAGCGTCTTGCTCGACCCCATTAGCCCCATAAACATTGTCTCCTACCCAACACCCTGCTTGACCTCTTTACGGTTGCAATCTATATAAGCCTTCTGCTCCGAAAGCCAATCCATACCGAAGAAGACTTCAAACTCTGCTTGCGGCAGCAACGACGCTAGCAAGTCGAACTCTTGACTTCCAATATGAACCGCTACGGCACATACTCTGTCCGCGCGCATTAAACACCCATTCGGCAGTAGCACATCCAGTTTGTCCTTGGCCATCGAAGAAGGGACTCTGATGCGCGTTATTAAACTTTCAGACAAAAAGGAGTGTGAAGCTCCCGTATCAAAAAGTGCTCGTATCAGACTATCGCCAATCAGAACAAAGCCTATACAAACAGTATTAAGATAACAAACACTAGGTAACAGTAATTAAAGATAACTTGCTATAAATTAAACCGTACCTGTCACCACATCCGCTTTCTTGATGGCCTCCTGCTAGCCCAGATTATAGACTCTAGGTTGAGTCGGAGCATAGTGGGATGCGGTTGACTCCATCGCCTTGCCCTTTTCTTCATAAGTTGTTCCTTTCTTTCTCTCGGACTTCTGACGTCCGCTCCAACAATCACGGGCAAAATGCCCCGTCTTTCCATAAGTAAAACAAGCGCCCGGGGTTCGGTTGGTAGTTGCTCCCAAGGCACCTGAAGAAGGGGCTAGACCCGACGTCCTAGCCTTCTTATAGAATCTGCGATATCCAGACATCGAAGTAGTCGGCACTTTAAACTCTGATTTCTTGTCACTGGAGTCCTTCTTCGCCTGAACATTCTTCATGTCCATTTCCAAGGACCGGGCTGAAGTGACCAAGGTCATGAAACCCTGCGTCGTAGGCCCCGAAAGTAGCAATCATAGATCATCTCTCAAACCTTCGTATAATCGGTTTGTCTTGCGCTCCTCATCAGCAAAGGTAGCGCTTGCGTATATTCCTAAACGATTAAACTCGTGGATATACTCGTCCACGATACTGTCTCTTTGAACCAATTTCTGGAATTAATTCTCCAAAGCAATCCTCTGAGCTGAGGGGAGATATCGAGCCGAGAACAACCTTGAAAACTCCTCCATTGAGACATCAGCTGTAACGTACAAATTCGCGCTAGGCCCCCTCGCACGAGTTCTAAGTCAAGAGACTTGACTCGGGCTCGGGGCGCACTGGCAAAAGGCGTCAAGTTTCTTGAACAGAGTGATGGGTTGAGTGATATTCGATGAATTCGTCGAGAATACCCGGATATACCCACTGATGGCTAAAACGCCGGCTCTTATTTAGGTGTGAAAGTGGAGTTTTTTATTTATAAAAAGAAGAGCGTTTTGTTTTTGTTAGAAACCGAGTTTTAACGAGAGGGAGGCAAGTGCACTTATCGCGTGTAGTACAAGATATTCCGGTGTGGAATATCGGGGTCGTATTGTTCTCGGGGCCGGCTTAGCTATATCTACTCTTTCCCTGAAAGCCTATTATTCTACCGATAATATTTTAAGTGGATTATATATAAAAAAGGGGAATGGCGAACATAAAAATGAATACAATGCAGAAAATGAAAGCAGGAAATAAAATGCAGAAAGCCGATGAAGAACTCGGCGCGACAATATCAAAAAGAGAATTTGAACTAAAATAACTTTTAATAAAAAGAGATCCTAATTTTCAAATTAATTAAGGCGGAGACTCGGCCGTGGAGGTTCCTTAGGTATGAGCTCACCTTGGTCTAGGACAATCGCTCACCTGAACGCTAAGACTATTCGACCGATCGCTAGACCGACGAAGGATTCCTCTTAACGCCCGCATTACGCTGAGAACCCCGCTATTGGGTGGGGAACCCAATCCGGTAGAGTCGCGCGCCTCCTCTCTCGAGGGTTAGCGCGGAGCTCTCTTTACCCAAGGGTGATCGATCCATACGTGCGGCCTCTCGGCGTTGCGTATGGATAACGGAAATAGAGCCCGCACATCGATATGCAGTCCTACGCGTCGTTAACCCGGGGCAAACCTTAAGAAATTTAATTAAATAGAAAACAGGACCTTTAATTATTTAAAGCTACTTTATCTGTCCCAATACTCTTCGATATTGAGGGCTAAGGGCGGTTAGCCACTCATCGGAATGGGGACACTTACGCTAGAAAGCAGAAAAGAAAGCTGTAAAGAAAGCAGTAAAGAAAGCTGAAAATTGCAAGTCCTACTCAAACGAGTAGGACTGAAGAAAGCAGTAAATGCGAATCCCGGCTCGAGCGAGTGGGCGGGGGTAAATTAATCTCATACACGCACGCACTCTACTTGAAAGTAAAACACACACGCGCACTCTATAGAAATGTAAACACACGCACGCACTATAAGTTTTCCTACTCAAGTGAGTAGGAGAAAATGAAAGCAATAAAAGACAAGTCCCACTCAAACGAGTGGGCGGAAAATGAAAGCAGAGCGCCATTTAACTCTTAACGAGTAGGCGAAAATAAATGCATACGCACACACTCTACAGAAATTGAAATAAAGCAATAAAATCTAACTCATACACGCACACACACTTGCAAAAATAAGAAAAAACAAAGTGACTGAAAAATTAAAACAACTGCATTTCTACCGCTAGAATGCGGTAGAAATGCATAAAAAGTGCAAATAAAAATTAACCGGACAAAAAGTTTTGAAAATTAAAACGAAAAGCTAAGTGCTCGGAAAATTAAAACGACTGCATTTCTACCGCTAAAATGCGGTAGAAATGCATAAAAAGATAAAATAAAAATTAAACGGAGCGAAAAGTTTTGCAAATAAACGCAAAATGGAAGTTGGCGAAAAATTAAAACAAGTGCATTTCTACCGCTAGAATGCGGTAGAAATGCATAAAAAGTGCAAATAAAAATTAATTAAAGCTAAACGGGTGCGGAAAACGAGAATAAAACGGACATTATAACGGCTAGAAAGTGCGATAAAATCCTAAACTAAACGAGTTATAAAAGCTATAAAAAGATGAAAACATAAAACATAAAAGAAAAGAAATAAGATTGCTAAAGGGAGAGTTGCTTAAATCCATTCCAAACACGTATAAAGAGAAGAAAAACACGTTTTATTAATTAAAAGAACAAGTTACAAGACACAAAAAATAATAAAAACTAAGGAGAGAGGGAGAAATTTCCCTTACATAGCATTTGGAATATATTTGGGCAGCATAACACCTTAGCAAAATGGACCAAAAAGGTGGACAGAATTCTCATACAGCAGCTGCCCTTTTATAGGCAAAATTTCGGGTCGGTCACGCCCTAGGTCACGGGCGTGACAGGGGGGCGTGACAGTACTGTTTATGAGTTGATTGGTGATTTGACTGGAGCTTTGACTTCGGCAGAAAACGTGGCGGTCACGCCCCAGGTCACGGGCGTGACAGGTGTCAGGCACGGGCGTGACTAGGGCGTGACAGGGAGCTGGCTCTGTGGATTTGACGCGCGCTTTGACTTCGGGGCAGTCCACGTGGCGGACACGGGCGTGACAGATTTGTCACGGGCGTGATAGTGGGGCGTGACACGGACAGCTAGCAGCTCGATGTCGGCAGCGTTGACAGTTGACGAAGCGTTGAGTGCCGACATCGACACGGGCGTGACGGATCTTTGACACGGGCGTGACATGAAGGCGTTGAGTCTTGAATAGTGAAATCGTTGAGTGTCGACTCGATGATGGCGTTGAGTGCCTGACACGCCCGTGTCGGGCATGGTCACGGGCGTGACAGGCCAAAAATTCAGTTTTTCTGAAAAATTCCAGAAAACAAAAATAAATTAAGTTAGTATAAAATTTACAAAAAAGAAGCATTTTATTAAAGAAAATAAACTAAAAAAGACAAAAATAAAGTAAAATGACATAATTAAAATACAAAAATATAGGTATATTTACAACTCATCAAATACCCCCATACTTAAGCTTTTGCTATTCCAGAGCAAAAGTTGGAGATGAACCTATAAGGAATTAAAAAGAATCCTAAATTTAACTACCGCTTGATTTAATTGTACGAAAGATCGAAATGAACTTCCGGGGTTTCGGAATTAAATCCTAAATTATGAAAATGTTATAAATAGAGGAACCGTTTCAAAAATACTTCTAAACGAGAAAAATAGAAAGCGAAAATTATTTTGTTAGTTTAACAAAAATGGATTTGAATTATCGAAAAAAAACTTTAGCTAAAAATAAATTGATAGGAAATAATTCAATTTAAAAATTATGCTCTCAAAAAGTTTTAAATTAATTCTAGAATCATGAAAAATGGATAAGTGGATTGGCGGATATGAAGAAGGCTTGGGTTTTGAGGCGAGGTAATTTTTTTCTCGAACCTTCACATTTTTTGCTTTTTGGATAATTAGGAAAATGAAATCTTATTTTCCTAACTTATAATTTTTTCTTTCTTTCTTCATAAAAAAATAAACCCAATGTATATGTATAGGAGTAATGAATTTTATCCTCTAACTCCGTAACATATAATCCTTTTAAAATATTGGGTGCCTATGTTTACGGGACGAAATCTTATCCCCATTGACATAAGATCTTTTAAGGGTGAGTGGGGAATCATACTGATTTATGGTACGAAAAAAAGTGGATGGTGGAAATTTCTAAAAGAAAGCTAGAGTTTAATAAAAAAATTCGAGAGCAACCTTTTTAATTTGAACGTTCCTACGTTTCAATAAGCATAAGTAGAAATAATGTAAAATCCATAAATGATATTTTCTAACATAAAGATGTGCTTTATTTCAAAAAATAAGAAGCGAAATTAGAAACGTAAGTTCCCTATAATAAGAAAAAGCCATAAACAATTCTTTAAAATCTTAACCCCAAAAATTTAAGTCTATCGAGCTACAATTAATAAACGAATAGTAAATAAAGAATTAATTAAAATTCGCTTATAAATAAACTCGAAACGATTATTTTGGAGAGCAAAGAGGTTAAGAAATGAGGTTTTCGAATTATTTATTACAAAATAAATTTTTTTTTATTTTTATGAGTTTTTCTAATTTTTTTGATATTTTGGGGTTTTTATCATTTTTTGGAATTTTTTTAAAGGTTATGCAAATTTTTTGAGTTTTTTGAGTTATACAGATTTTTTGTTTTTTTTTAATTTTCGGAAATATTTATAAGAGGAGAGAAATTTTTACAAGATAGGAAAGAAAAGGGAAAGAGACGAGAATATTTACAAAAATATTTACAAAGTAAAAAAAAAGGATCGTCCGCGAACAGACTCTTATTTGTGGTTGGTTCGATGAGTCGAACGTCGCGGAGCGATGTTTTTATTTATTTATTTATTTTATTTTTTTTTGAAATTTGAAATTTTATTTTTATTATTATTATTTAAAGCATGAAAATATTTTTGAAGATTTTAATTTTGTAATGTTTTTAAGTTTTTTTTATTAAGTGTAGGAAAATAAAAGGGCACAAAAAATAAGAAATACCCCCATACTTAAGTCCAACATTGTCCCCAATGTTGCACTAAGTAGGAGGAACAGGATATATATATAAAAAGGACTAAGTAGTTATGTACAAAAAATTTTAAAAAAACAGGGGTTTAGAAATCTTCCCTAAATCGCGTTCGGGGAAGCCCGTTAAGTATAGTCCTGCAAAAGTTAAAAGTAAAAGCAAAAATATAATATATAAAAAACGAAAAAGAAAAATTCGGCGAAAATGGTGCGGGTGATAGGGGCAAGTGGGGGCGACTCGTAAGCTAACGTCTTAGCTAAGTAAGCGCGACCGATATGTGATCCCCTAGCGCTCACGATTGTGAAGCGCGCCGAAACTATAAAATAAATACATAATTAATAATTTTTGTGTTTTATATGATTTTTTCTTAGTAGATTTTTTTTATGTTTTTAGTTTTTTTTTTGATGTTTTTTTTGAAAATAAAAATAAAAAGAAAAAAAAAGAAAATAGGTTAAAGGCAAAATAAAAATGAAAGATATATATATTTTTTTGAATTTTAAATTTTTGGATGAAAAATAAAGATAAAAAAATTTCATCATCTTTTTTTTTGTTTTTGTTTTTAAGTTTTTTAAGTTTTTTTATTATTATTTTTTTATTTTTTTAGTTTTTAAGTTTTTTATGTTTTTAAGTTTTTGATTGTTTTTTTTTAGTTTTAAATTTTTCTGATTTTTTTTTTGTTTTAAAGTGTTTAAAATTTTTTTTTTTTGATTTGATTTTTTTGTTTAAGTATTTATTATTAATATTAATAATGATTTTATTATTATTATTAATATAAAATTTTTTGTTTGATCAAATTTTTTTTATATATATATATTAGTAGAAATAATGGTAAAATTAATAGGTTTCAGGAATTCAAAATAGTAAGTCGAAATTTTCCCCAGCAATGGCGCCAAAAACTTGGTGGCTAAAACGCCGGCTCTTATTTAGGTGTGAAAGTGGAGGTTTTTATTTATAAAAAGTAGAGCGTTTTGTTTTTGTTAGAAACCGAGTTTTAACGAGAGGGAGGCAAGTGCACCTATCGCGTGTAGTACAGGATATTCCGGTGTGGAATATCGGGGTCGTATTGTTCTCGGGGCCGGCTTAGCTATATCTACTCTTTCCCTGAAAGCCTATTATTCTACCGATAATATTTTAAGTGGATTATATATAAAAAAGGGGAATGACGAACATAAAAATGAATACAATGCAGAAAATGAAAGCAGGAAATAAAATGCAGAAAGCCGATGAAGAACTCGGCGCGACAATATCAAAAAGAGAATTTGAACTAAAATAACTTTTAATAAAAAGAGATCCTAATTTTCAAATTAATTAAGGCGGAGACTCGGCCGTGGAGGTTCCTTAGGTATGAGCTCACCTTGGTCTAGGACTATCGCTCACCTGAACGCTAAGACTATTCGACCGATCGCTAGACCGACGAAGGATTCCTCTTAACGCCCGCATTACGCTGAGAACCCCGCTATTGGGTAGGGAACCCAATCCGGTAGAGTCGCGCGCCTCCTCTCTCGAGGGTTAGCGCGGAGCTCTCTTTACCCAAGGGTGATCGATCCATACGTGCGGCCTCTCGGCGTTGCGTATGGATAACGGAAATAGAGCCCGCACATCGATATGCGGTCCTACGTGTCGTTAACCCGGGGCAAACCTTAAGAAATTTAATTAAATAGAAAACAGGACCTTTAATTATTTAAAGCTACTTTATCTGTCCCAATGCTCTTCGATATTGAGGGCTAAGGGCGGTTAGCCACTCATCGGAATGGGGACACTTACGCTAGAAAGCAGAAAAGAAAGCTGTAAAGAAAGCAGTAAAGAAAGCTGAAAATTGCAAGTCCTACTCAAACGAGTAGGACTGAAGAAAGCAGTAAATGTGAATCCCGGCTCGAGCGAGTGGGCGGGGGTAAATTAATCTCATACACGCACGCACTCTACTTGAAAGTAAAACACACACACGCACTCTACAGAAATGTAAACACACGCACGCACTCTAAGTTTTCCTACTCAAGTGAGTAGGAGAAAATGAAAGCAATAAAAGACAAGTCCCACTCAAACGAGTGGGCGGAAAATGAAAGCAGAGCGTCATTTAACTCTTAACGAGTAGGCGAAAATAAATGCATACGCACACACTCTACAGAAATTGAAATAAAGCAATAAAATCTAACTCATACACGCACACACACTTGCAAAAATAAGAAAAAACAAAGTGACTGAAAAATTAAAACAACTGCATTTCTACCGCTAGAATGCGGTAGAAATGCATAAAAAGTGCAAATAAAAATTAACCGGACAAAAAGTTTTGAAAATTAAAACAAAAAGCTAAGTGCTCGGAAAATTAAAACGACTGCATTTCTTCCGCTAAAATGCGGTAGAAATGCATAAAAAGAGAAAATAAAAATTAAACGGAGCGAAAAGTTTTGCAAATAAACGCAAAATGGAAGTTGGCGAAAAGTTAAAACAAGTGCATTTCTACCGCTAGAATGCGGTAGAAATGCATAAAAAGTGCAAATAAAAATTAATTAAAGCTAAACGGGTGCGGAAAACGAGAATAAAACGGACATTATAACGGCTAGAAAGTGCGATAAAATCCTAAACTAAACGAGTTATAAAAGCTATAAAAAGATGAAAACATAAAACATAAAAGAAAAGAAATAAGATTGCTAAAGGGAGAGTTGCTTAAATCCATTCCAAACACGTATAAAGAGAAGAAAAACACATTTTATTAATTAAAAGAACAAGTTACAAGACACAAAAAATAATAAAAACTAAGGAGAGAGGGAGAAATTTCCCTTACATAGCATTTGGAATATATTTGGGCAGCATAACACCTTAGATAAATGGACCAAAAAGGTGGACAGAATTCTCATACAGCAGCTGCCCTTTTATAGGCAAAATTTCGGGTCGGTCACGCCCTAGGTCACGGGCGTGACAGGGGGGCGTGACAGTACTGTTTATGAGTTGATTGGTGATTTGACTGGAGCTTTGACTTCGGCTGAAAACGTGGCGGTCACGCCCCAGGTCACGGGCGTGACAGGTGTCAGGCACAGGCGTGACTAGGGCGTGACAGGGAGCTGGCTCTGTGGATTTGACGCGTGCTTTGACTTCGGGGCAGTCCACGTGGCGGACACGGGCGTGACAGATTTGTCACGGGCGTGATAGTGGGGCGTGACACGGACAGCTGGCAGCTCGATGTCGGCAGCGTTGACAGTTGACGAAGCGTTGAGTGCCGACATCGACACGGGCATGACGGATCTTTGACACGGGCGTGACATGAAGGCGTTGAGTCTTGAACAGTGAAATCGTTGAGTGTCGACTCGATGATGGCGTTGAGTGCCGGACACGCTCGTGTCGGGCATGGTCACGGGCGTGACAGGCCAAAAATTCAGTTTTTCTGAAAAATTCCAGAAAACAAAAATAAATTAAGTTAGTATAAAATTTACAAAAAAGAAGCATTTTATTAAAGAAAATAAACTAAAAAAGACAAAAATAAAGTAAAATGACATAATTAAAATACAAAAATATAGGTATATTTACAACTCATCACCCACCGATCGTCGAGAATGATGACCGATCGTCGAGTATCATTGAGTGATACTCAACACACTCAATGCCAAGAATTCTGATAAAATGGTTAAAGGAAAGTCGCCGGGAATCATTGTTGATACCCGACAAATTCGTCGAGAATACCCGGCTATACTCGCCGATCATCGAGAATGATGATCGATCGTCGAGTATCGTTGACTGATACTCAACGCACTCAACGCCAGGAATTCTGATAAAATGGTAAAGAGAAAGTCGTCGGTAATCATTGTTGATACCCGACAAATTCGTCGAGAATACCCGGATATACTCGCCGATCGTCAAGAATGGAATCTGATTCCCGCCGAATTTGACTTGTGCGTTTCTTCGCCCAGGCAGATTCGATGGCTTGTATAGGCGGACTGAACCGGACTTCGGGATTCGTGCTGGATGATCCCTTAGACCGGTCATTTGAAGTAAGACCTAATTTGGGCGGTCCAATCAGAGGTTGACACATGGCGAAGTGACATAACCCTAATGAGCTAATATAAAGAAGAAGAAAACTAAACCCTAGCCGTCACTTCGATCATTGCCGATCCGCTACCCGCGCAAAACCATAGGGAGAGAAGCCGATCGTCAGAGTCGGAGCTCTGGAGGAGGAGAGGCTTGCTGGAGTCAGCAAAACTTTGGAAGAGGAGAAATGCCATCGATGTCAAGGTAGAAATGATGCCGCGGAGGAGGATGACTAGATCCATGGCCGGGAATGATGGTGCCGCTGGAAATGAGGTGAGCTTCCTACCCTCTCCCTTGGTGTTAGATCTGTAGTTATATTCTAGGAGAGATATCGACTCCATAGAGTCTTGATTGTGAGGAGAAGATTTCTTAGGGAAAGCCGTGCCTAGGTTGTTTTCTAGGCTTTAGTCTTCTTCAACCTCTTCATCCTTCAAAGTGGAGATGAGAGAGTGATTCGTGGAGAAGTATGGCTTTGTGAGGGTGAATAAGGGTGGACGAATTTCTGGAGGAGTTTTTGGGAGATCGGTGCAAGGAGGAAGATGAACGGATGCCGTTCATCTCACCTTAAGATGCGTGCAGAAATCTGATTTCTGCACGCAGCGATCTTCGTGGCCGATTTCGGGGGTGTTCTGGCCAGATCTGGGCTTTCGACTAAACACGAATGTTTTAGCCCTTGAAATTATCTTTCCAATGATTGGTTACACGCACTCGCTGGATTTCTATAGCCATGGTAATCCTCGGTCGAAATTGCTACCCGGATTAATGCTGCACCTAAATTTTAGGCTGTGTAATGTGTAATTCGATTTGGTGGAATTTAATGTTGCGATCCAACTCGAGGTTTGGGTGAACTCTTTTGACATAATCATCATACTGATATGATAAGTTGATTTTATAAATCTGAATTCGTATAACGAACTGTGGAAAAGCTTAATTTAGGGAAAGAGCCTGATATAAATTTGTAGATATATATATTGATGCCCATTATCTATATCATGATGAATTCATTTGGAAGGGCATATCATGATGTATGTTGAATGAATAGAAGGGAATTAGTAATCCAATGCTTAGAGTGTTGTCTCCCTACGGGTAGCATTGTGGAGGTTAACAAGTGCGGTGTTGACCGTCACTAGTAGGAATGAGGTTGAGATGTGTATTTGATGGATGGTTGGGCTTGGTCCTCGGTGTTCACGTCCCGAGGCTCATTCCATGCCACGATATTGAGGAATTGCATGTTGTGTGAGTCGACACGCTATGTCGTAATCCCGGGTTAAGGATAGTGTGGCAGGTCTACGGGCTCGCGAATCGTCATACCGATGGGAGTTGACAGTTAGACTTTGAACGGTTGGGCTTGGTCCTCGTGTTCATTTCCGGGGCTCCTTCCGTGTCATACCTTAGGCCAGTTCGGGGCTAGGATCTTGGTGCAAATTTACCCGAGAGAATCTGCTGAGCCGTAGTACGCATGTGAGCTCCGCTGTTGTGTTCTTAGTGTTGAGGCGTACGGAGGCCTAGGCCAGGTAGTGTGGAGACAAGCCTAGTAGTGGAGATGCCTGCTCTACTGTCACCGTTTGGCCACGACGGTTGACGCCTGAGAGGTTACCTACCTGCTCGAATAGTGGTAACTAAGTCTATGTCGACATAGCGATTGCATGTGTTTGTTCATGGGTGTGTCATTGTATTGCATACATAGCGTTGCACTTCATTACATACACAAGACCCTCATCGTATAAGTTTGTATGGGCACTTCTATACGTTGGATTACTTACTGCTGAATGACCCTAAACTTATATGCTTGTATGGTCATCCATATAAGTTAAGTTACTTACTATTATAACATTTACTCTCTTGATGTTGTAGATGGTAGAATTGTAGATTAAGTGGTTGCTCATTTATATACTACTTCTATTGCTACTTATGACATGTATACTTACTTCACCTGCTTGTACTACTATTTTCTATATATTGTACCTGTTCCTTTCTCCGCCCGGTGTCGAGGAGTCGCCGGGGGAGCGGATGTGAAGCCACTTATTCTTTATGACTAACGGTTGCTACGTACTCCTTTTTAGGAGGAAACCCCGCAGGTGGAGCAGCAGGTCATGCAACTAGACAGCCAGGCCAGGACGACAGGGCCTGAGGGGACGGTACCGTTGCTACCATCGGTTACAGATGTGAGTGAGAGAGACTTTTTTGTAGCCCTTCGGGGCAATTCTATTCACGTACTCTGATTATGTAGAAGCTTGTTTAGCTTCTCTTTTGCTATACTTATGGACTTATGCTTAGTGTGAATTGACTTCTTTATATTATTATGGTTGGGTTGGCATTTATATGTTGATATTGGTTGCAGCCGGCAGAATAGGCTTCTTGTGGCTCAGGCTAGCCCGAGTGTTAGTGTTACCGCAAGGCGGCTGTTCTGGGCATAAGACCCCTCTCGTGCCGTGTTTTGTGTTCCGGGAGGGGGGTCTTACAAACGGTATCAGCTTGCTACGATCCTCTACGGAGAAAGTAACTTAACAATGGTGCCACCCCCATTTGATTCGTCAATTTGGGGACAAACTGACTTAGCGGAAGCAGTGGTGTGCCCATATGTAATTCACACTAAGTTTGTCCATCTTTGGCCCTAGATTAGCCAACCTAACCTTTGGTTTGTACCCTATGTGTAGATCCTAGTACATGCTGAGCCAGTGAGGGGAACCCCTGCCCCGTCTGTACCTACACAATTCCAACAATCAGAGCTGAGGCAGACGCTCATAACTATTTTGGACGCTTTTAGGTCCCAATCTCAGCAGGCACCTGTACAACAACAGGGTCCGCGATATACTTGGTTAAGCATTTTCCGAGCTCTCTCCCCTCCCGCTTATATTTGGACAGAGTCGACGGTGCGTACGGAAGAGTGGCTCGACACTGTACAAGAATTGTTGGAAGGAATAAGATGCCCAAACAACATGGCGGTGACCCTTGTAGTGACACTCTTAGAGCTGCATGCCAAAATGTGGTTGAAGTCCCTCATGGGCTCCACTTTTCATGGAAGAGTGTACACGGACATTAGTTGGAGTGAATTCTCCGAAGCCTTCTTAGAGCATATCATCCCCTCGGCTGCTCAGGATGATCTTGAAGAGAGATTTTTGCAACTAAAGCAAGGTTCCAAGTCGGTGACAGAGTACCAACGGGAGTTTCAGCACTTGGCTAGATTCGCTGACTCCTATGAGTTGGATGATAGAGGGTACGCCAAATGATTCTACAAAGGCTTGCGAGATCCCCTAAGGCAAGCCCTTTTGTTTATAGTGGACTCTAGTCTGGCGGAGATTATCGATATGGCGAAGAGATTGGAAGCGGACCACTTGGGAAGTGGTAAGAGGCCAGCGAAGGGCGTGATGGAAGCCGACCCCAGCAACAGAAGGAGATTGGACAATAGAAGAGGAAGAGGATATTGGAGAGATGGCAGGCGTTTCCCCCAGAATTTTAGAGAGGAGCGCCCGGTTTTGCAACCACCAGCATTACCTCCACCTCAACAATTTCAGCAATACGGCAGAAGGCAGGAACGGGTGTGCTTTGAATGCAACCAACCGGGCCACATTCGACGCTTCTGTCCGCAACTGTTTGGAGATGCGCCTTTTGCTTTCCCTCCAACAGCCCCTCGGGATCGAGGGCATGTGCGTGGTCGAGGATGTGGACCACGAGGAAGAAACCCCGGACCCGCTCGGGATCAGATGTATGCCTTGGATATGACTCAAGAGCGGAATTCTCAAGAGATGATTGCAGGTATGACTTGAATTAGCCATTTTGCTTCCATTAATATCCACTAGTGGCTTAAGATATACTAGACGTCTAGCTTGAGTATTATTAATGACACTTAGGCACCGTGATGGTCGGTGGGAAACCGGCTTATACGTTATTTGACACCGGTGCCTCACATTCTTTCGTGTCTGAAGACTTCATCAAGGACATACACGGAGTGCAATATTTCACTGGTATTGCTCGAAGAGTACGCCTCCCAGACGGATCTGAGATGACGACAACCGCGAAGTGTGAGTTGGAGATAACCATTGGGGAAGACCTTCGGTACCCCCGCCATAATTTTGAGAATGCAAGAATTCGACCTCATTCTGGGCATGGCGTGGCTGGACTGGCACTATGCAAAAATCGACTATCCGGAGAAGCAAATCTATTTGAGACATGGAGATACCGATGTAATCTTCCAAGGTATAAATTTCGCACCACGATTATTTTTATCTTCAATCCAGACTTTGAAAGCTCATATGAGAGGAGATGAAGTCTACATGGTATGTTTTGAACTGAAGGAGGTGAGGGTAGATGTGAAGGATGTGCGGGTAGCACGGGATTTCCCCGAGGTATTTCCTGAGAAATTACCAGGGTTACCCCCGCACAGAGAAGTGGATTTTCAGATTAAGCTTGTATCAGGAGCTAAGCCTGTTTCAAGGACCCCTTATCAAATGGCCCCAAAAGAACTCGCAGAGTTTAGAGTTCAACTGCAGGAGTTGGTAGAATCAGGGTTTATTCGCCCCAGCTCATCACCTTAGGGAGCCCCTATTCTATTCGTTAAGAAGAAAGATGGAACCCTGCGTTTGTGTATAGACTATCGGGAGCTCAACCAACTAACGGTACGGAACACCTACCTGTTACCTTGGATCAATGAGTTGTTCGATCAACTGGTGGGAGCGCATTTGTTCTCCAAGCTAGATTTGTGCTCGGGGTATTATCAATTGAGAATACGAGAGGATTATATCCATAAAATGGCTTTCAGCTAAAGGTACGGCTTATATGAGTTTACGGTGATGCCGTTTGGGCTCACAAATGCCCCATCAGCTTTCATGAGCTTGATGAATAAAGTGTTTGAGGCCTACCTAGATGTCTTTGTCATTATGTTTATTGATGACATCTTAGTCTACTCTAAGACGGAGGAAGAGCATGTCGTGCATCAGGCCTTAGTTCTGCAAAAGTTAAAAGAGCACGCCCTATTCGCCAAGTTTAGCAAGTGTGAATTCTGGCTTAGGGAATTCGCTTTCTTGGGTCATGTAATCAGTGGGGCTGGACTAGCTGTGGATCTGGCCAATGCGCGTGCCATTAAGGAGTGGTCGCCCTTGAAGTCGGCAACCGATGTGAGGAGTTTTCTTGGACTTGCCGGATACTACCGCAAGTTTGTAAAAGGATTCTCCAAGATTTCCCTCCCGCTTACTTCTTTGACAAAGAATGGAGTGCCATTTGAGTGGACACCCCAATGTGAAGCGGCATTCCAAGAATTTAAGGATAGACTTACCTCCGCCCACATCCTTGTCCTACCGTCTGGGAAGGAAGGATTTCAAGTTTACACAGACACGTCTTATCAGGGGTTGGGAGCGGTGTTGATGCAACACGGGCATGTGATTGCTTATGCTTCAATACAATTGAAGAAGCATGAAATCAATTACCCGGTGCATGATTCTGATCTAGGAGAAGTGGTGTTCGCCTTGAAGGTATGGATGTATTATCTATACGGCGTCCATTGCGAAATCTTCTCGGACCATAAAAACTTGAAGTACGTTTATACCCAGAAGGAGTTGAACCTAAGACAACGACGGTGGTTAAAGTTTCTATGCGATTATGAGTTCACCTTGAACTACCACCCCGGAAAAGCAAACTCTGTAGCCGATGCGTTGAGTAGGAAAGTACCTGGCTCGAGCCCAAAGTCTCGGTTGATGAGCATGGAGTTGGCATGGATGATTGAGGAGATGGATATTACATTGATATTTAAGGCTCCTTCGGCAGAATATACGGAGTACTTATCCAGAATGAGCATGGTTTGTGATATCCGGGACCGAATCCGAGTGGAGCTAGGATTGGATGCGGCTCTGGCCCTAGCACTCAAGTTGATCGAGGACGGGGCTACCGACGAGTACACACTAAAGGACGACCTCGTTTACTTTCACGGCCTGCTCTACATCCCCAAGGGCGGTAAAATCCGGGAGGATATCTTGAGAGAGGCACATTGATCTCAATATTCAGTGCACCCGGGAATTTCCAAGATGTACGCCGGCTTACGGAAAACGATGTGTTGGCAAGGAATGAAGAAGGATGTCTGATACTTTGTCTCGCATTGTGAAGTCTGCCAAAGAGTGAAGGCGGAGTGCAGGAGTCCCGGTGGCCTATTGTAGTCATTGCCAATCCCCGAGTGGAAGTTCGAGGATATTTCCATGGACTTCGTACATGGGCTACCTCGCTCCTGCTCAGGAAATGATTCAGTATGGGTGATCATTGATCGCCTGACGAAAGTTTCCCGATTCATTCCTACGAAGAAGGAGGCTCACGTGGATGTCTTAGTACGCCTTTTTGTGGAGCAGTTTGTACGGTATCACGGCGTACCTAAGACAATAGTTTCGAACCGTGATGGTCGCTTTGCCTTCAAGGAGTGGAAGGCGATACAAGCGTATTTGGGCTCGCGCCTTACCTTCAGCACCGCATTTCATCCTCAGACGGACGGGCAATCTGAGCGGACCATCCGAATATTGGAGGATCTATTGAGGTTGTGTGTGATAGATAGTGGAGAGCAGTGGGAAATACTCTTGCCCTTAGTGGAATTCTCCTACAACAATAGCCATCAAGCTAGCATTGACATGGCACCCCATGAAGCCCTATATCGAAGGAGGTGTAGAACCCTCTTGTCTTGGGTGCAAGATGAAGACCCGAAGACTTTGGGCGTTGAATATATAGATGACACGGATACGGTCGTAAGGTTGATACAGGATCGTATGCTAGAGGATCAAAGTTGGCAGGCGAAGTATTACGACGCAAGGTGTAATACCCCAATTTGTCGTAGGAGCGACGGGGATCGATTTTGGCCAAGTCGGGTTTTTGGTGCAGGTGACACGGGCCCCGACACGGGCGTGTCGGAGGCCGTGTCGGGCGTGTCAAGCTCGGGCCGTGTCGTCGACCAGCGCAGGTCGACGATGGTCGTGTGGTGGAACACGGCCTAGGACACGGGCGTGTCCCAGGCCGTGTCACGCCTGTGCTGTGCGGTTGGGTGCACGGGTAGTGACACGGGTACGAACACGGGCGTGTCTAGTTTGACACGGGCGTGTCCAATGCCGTGTCACCAAGCCGTGTACCCCTCTGACTGCAAAGTGTTGATTTATTGCACACGGGGGGCGTGACACGGGTCCTGACACGGGCGTGTCGCAGGCGACACGGGCGTGTCGGAGGCCATGTGATATGCCGTGTGCTGGTTTTCAATTTGGGTCGAGACGGCGAATGAGCTACACGGCCAGGCACACGGCTGTGTGCCAACCCGTGTTCGGCCCAGATTTTATGATTTTGGATTTAATCCGGGCCGTTCGTTTCCATGGCTTTGGATCCGACGGTGGGGGGCTGCTCCTGGGTAGTTATCGCCGGGAAATAGGGTTTAAAAACCCATTTTTTCTTTGGCCCATCTCTCTCTAAAAGTTAGAGAGAAGGGAGAGCAAGGAGGAAGGAGGAGTCCAAGATCCGGCCGCCGGAGGAGCTTCGGAGTTCCGAATCGCGATCCGAGTCCAGATCCGCGGAGGCGATGCCGTTGCGGTGCTTTCCAACCGTATAATTTTCGATTGCGCCGCGGAAAAATGCAAGGGTAACGATTTCTCATCCTTGGGCATGTGAAGCCCTCTTTTCCTTTGCATAGGAAGCCCTCTCTCGTGAGTGAGCGAAGAGTTGGAGCGTTCCTTGGGGTTGATATGTGAAGTCCCCCTTGTGTAGAGTCCGTATGCGTAAACGGACATAGGCATTGTGTGTGAAGCCTATCCCGACAAGTAGAGCCGGATCGGTGATGTTGCATTGCATATGAACCGGGGAAGACTCCGGGTGTTTGGGTGTTTTTCGGGTTTTCTACGTGGTAGATTGCATCAGGGAGCCTTAGAGATTAACTCCAAGGTGCACCCGGAAAACTGGGCAAAAGCGGGTTTTGCCAACACGGTGGCCGGGGAGCCAACGTGAACATAACCGGGTTATGTCATTGTTGTGGCGGAAACGGGACTCGGTGAGTCTTGACCTGCGCATATGGCTTAAATTGCCGTTGCGATATGAGCACGGGTCAGGCGGAACCGTACCCGGTCTATGTCGTTCGGTAGGACCGTTGGCATGGATGAGGGTCATCGACGGTCTATGGCTTAAATTGCTGCGACCAAGGCCAGGAAGGCAAAATGCTCATATGGATGACCGTTCAAGAGGCGGTGGTGGATTGGGAACGTCTATGGCTTGAATTGACGTGACGTTGGCCGGTTCGCCGAGAATGTGCCATGAGTGCACGGGGTGTGTGGCCGTGCGAGCCTACGCCTGTGTTGATGTGTGTTCACATTAATATATTGCCTATACTAATAAAGTGCAGGGAAAGAGCATCGCCATCCCGATTTTGGGGGCGGGATCGTAATAATTTGGTCAGCATGGCTGACCGTTGCTTTTGTTTGCCACCGGGCGGTGGTTTGTGGCTTGCAGGTGCTGCGGAGCAGAGCGGGAAATAGCGGGCTAAAGCCCTTGTAGCTGTGCCGGCCCTCGAAGGCCTTTTTGCTTATGTTTCTTTCCCGTTTTTCATGTATGGCCGGCCTGCGAGGCGAAGTATGAAAGAACTATTTTGTTAAGTGAACAATGTAAGGCCTTAAGGCCAGTTCTCTTTTGTGTGTGGTTACATTCCTGAGTCGGTAGTGGAAATTCATGCTTTGTAGCAGGGTTCTTATTTTCTTTTGCAACTTAATAATTTGCTTCCGCTAGGTGTTGTGTAGGACGACATGATTGGTTGAATGGTTTCAACGCGTAACCAACCGGTCTGTCCGTAGTATATGGCGTCAGGCCCCGACCGGACCTACTGCTATATGCTATGCGACGGATAGGGGTGTTACACAAGGCACCGTATGGTGGAATTTCAAGTGGGTGATAAAGTGTTCCTGAAAATTCGGCCGATGCATGGAGTGTCACGAGTGCAGGGAGTGAAGAAGCTTCACCTACAGTATGTTGTGCCCTATGTCATATTGGAGAGGATTGGCCCTTTGGCCTATCGACTGGAGCTACCGCCCGAGCTAGAGAATCTCCACGATGTGTTCCATGTATCATCGCTTCGGAAGGCGCTTTTGCGGCCCGAATAATACATCCCCACAACTGATGGTACTGTGGCGTCTGACATATCTGTGCGACTGTAGCCGGTGCGTATCGTTGATAAAGAGATAAGAGCCTTGCGCCGCAAAAGTGTTCCCTTGGTAAAAGTGCTATGGTCTAATCATGGGAAGGAGGAATTCACATGGCAGCTGATGGATTTGATGCAAGGATGCTACCCGGAGTTGTTTGCTTCAGGTAGTTTTATTTAAAAGCATGTGTTATTTTGTTTGCTTTACTCCCCATAGCCTCAGCCTGATTTCGGGGACGAAATCTTTTATTTTGTTTATAGGATTTTTAACGTCCCAATTCGCGCTAAGCCCCCTCGCACGAGTTCTGAGTCAAGAGACTTGACTCGGGCTCGGTGCGCACTGGCAAAAGGCGTCAGGTGTCTTGAACGGAGTGATGGGTTGAGTGATATCCGATGAATTCGTCGAGAATGCCCGGATATACCCACCGATCGTCGAGAATGATGACCGATCGTCGAGTATCGTTGACTGATACTCAACACACTCAATGCTAAGATTTCTGATAAAATGGTTAAGGGAACGTCATCGGGAATCATTGTTGATACCCGATGAATTCGTCGAGAATACCCGGCTATACTCGCCGATCGTCGAGTATGATGACCGATCGTCGAGTATCGTTGACTGATACTCAACGCACTCAACACCGGGAATTCTTATGAAATGGTTAAGGGAAAGTCGTTGGGAATCATTGTTGATACCCGACGAATTCGTCGGGAATACACGGCTATACTCGCCGATCGTCGAGAATGAAAGCTGATTCCCGCCGAATTTGATTTGTGCGTTTCTCCGCCCAGGAAGATTCGCTGGCTTGTATAGGAAGACCTAACTGGACTTCGGGATTCGTGCTGGATGATCCCTTGGACCGGTCATTTCAAGTAAGACCTAATTTGGGCAGTCCAATCAGAGGTTGACACATGGCGAAGTGACATAACCCTAATGAGCTAATATAAATAAGAAGAAAACTAAACCCTAGTCGTCACTTCGATCATTGTCGAGCCACTATCCGCGAAAAACCATCGGGAGAAAAGCCGATCGTCGGAGTCGGAGCTCTTGAGGAGGAGAGGCTTGCTGGAGTCAGCCAAACTTTGGAAGAGGAGAAACGCCATCGCTGTCAAGGAAGAAATGATGTTGCGGAGGAGGATGACTAGATCCATGGCCGGGAATGATGGTGCCGCTGGAAATGAGGTGAGCTTCCTACCCTCTTCCTTGGTGTTAGATCTGTAGTTATATTCTAGGAGAGATATCGACTCCATAGAGTCTTTATGGTGAGGAGAAGATTTCTTAGGGAAAGCCGGGCCTAGGTTGTTTTCTAGGCTTTAGTCTTCTTCAACCTCTTCATCCTTCAAAGTGGAGATGAGAGAGTGATTCGTGGAGAAGTACGGCTTTGTGAGGGTCAATAAGGGTGGATGAATTTCTGGAGGAGTTTTTGGGAGATCGGTGCAAGGAGGAAGATAAACGGATGTCGTTCATCTCACCTTAAGATGCGTGCAGAATTCGGATTTTTGCACGCAGCGATCTTTGTGGCAAATTTCGGGGGTGTTTTGGCCAGATCTGGGCTTTCGACTAAACACGAAAGTTATAGTCCTTGAAATTAACTTTCCAATGAGTTGTTACACGCACTCGCCGGATTTTTGTAGCCACGGGAATTTTAAGTCAAAATTTCTGCCCTGATTAATGCTGCACCTAAATTCCGGGCTGTGTAATGTGGAATTCAATTTGGTGGAATTTAATGTTGCGATCAAACTCGAGGTTTGGGTGAACACTTTTGACATAATCATCAGAGTGATACGATAAGTTGATGTTATAAATCTGAATTCGTATAACGAGCTGGGGACAAGCTTAATTTAGGGAAAGAGCCTGATATAAATTGGTAGATATATATATTGATGCCCATTATCTATATCATGATGAATTCATTTGGAAGGGCATACCATGATGTATGTTGAATGGATAGAAGGGAATTAGTAATCCAATGCTTAGAGTGTTGTCTCCCTACGGGAAGCATTTTGGAGGTTAACAAGTGAGGTGTTGACTGTCACTAGTTAGAATGAGGTTGAGATGTGTATTTGATGGATGGTTGGGCTTGGTCCTCGGTGTTCACGTCCCGAGGCTCCTTCCATGCCACGATATTGATGAATTGCATGTGGTGTGATTCGACACGTGGTGTAGTAATCCCGGGTTAAGGATAGTGCGGCAGGTCTACGGGCTCGCCAATCGTCACACCGATAGGGGTTGACAGTTAGACCTCGAACGGTTGGGCTTGGTCCTCGTGTTCATTTCCGGGGCTCCTTCCGTGTCAAACCTTAGGACAGTTCGGGGCTAGGATGTTGGCGCACATTTACCAGAGAGAACCCGCTGAGCCGTAGTACGCATGTGAGCTCCGCTGGTTTGTTCTTAGCATTGAGGTGTACGGAGGCCTAGGCCAGGTAGTGTGGAAACTAGCCTAGTAGTGGAGATGCCCGCTCTGCTATCACCGTTTTGCCACGACGGTTGACGCCTGAGAGGTTATATACCTGCTCGAATAGTGGGAACTAAGTCTGTGTCGACATAGCGATTGCATGTGCTTGTTCATGGGTGTGTCATTGCATTGCATACATAGCATTGAACTTCATTACATACACAAGACCCTCATCGTATAAGTTTGTATGGGCACTCCTATACGATGGGTTACTTACTGCTAAACGACCCTGAACGTATATGCTTGTATGGGCATCCATATAAGTTGAGCTACTTACTGTTATAACATTTACTCTCTTGCTGTTGTAGATGGTAGAATTGTAGATTAAGAGGTCGCTCATTTATACACTACTTCTATTGCTACTTATGACATGTATACTTACTTCACCTGCTTGTACTACTGTTTTATATATATTGTACCTGTTCCTTTCTCCGGCCGGTGCCGAGGAGTCGCCGGGGGAGCGGATGTGAAGCCACTTATTCTTTATGACTAACAGTTTCTACGTCTTCCTTTTTAGGAGGAAACCCCGCAGGTGGAGCAGTAGGTCATGAAGCTGGACAGCCAGGCCAGGACGACAGGGCCTGAGGGGACGGTACCGTTGCTACCGTCGGTTACAGATGTGAGTGAGAGAGACTTTATTGTAGCCCTTCGGGGCAATTCAATTCACGTACTCTGATTATGTAGAAGCTTGTTTAGCTTCTCTTTTGTTGTACTTATGGACTTATGCTTAGTGTGGATTGACTTCTTTATATTATTATGGTTGAGTTGGCATTTATATGTTGATATTCGTTGCAGCTGGCAGAATAGGCGTCTTGTGGTACAGGCTAGCCCGAGAGTTAGTGTGAAAGACCCCCGTTTTTTTTTCTTTTTCAACCACCGGGGTCTTAGCCTAGAATTGCCGCTTTGCGGTGGCACCGACTCACGGGAAGGCAACCACTACAAAACGTCAATTCTGCCAGCCCTTTTCGATCACAAGAGAGAGAAGCGTTTATACAAAAATGTAAACAAGTCCATAGAAACATGTAAATAAAAGTGAAATCATAACCAGTCCATCAATAGTAATAATAGGAAAATAGATAAATGGGCTCGAGCCCAGTACATCAGAGTCCTCACTACAAGTCACTCATCGCGAAAGCTAAGAAAATACTAATCACTCACGGAGCTGGTCGCAGGTGCACCGGTGCTAGACTGTCCCACCTCCATGCGCACCGTACTCCGCTGGTGCTAGTCCCTGTCTCCCATCCGGAGCTCCTGTAATGTTTGGTTCGAAAACCATTAGTCATAAAGACTAAGCCCTATCATCCCCTACCCCTCCCACCATGGCTCCTAAGCACCGGGCGGAGAGGAGGAAAGGGAAGCTATAAAAGTGGAGAATAATCAAGCAGGTGACGGTGGACCTAACTAGCAAGTTATAATAGGTGAACAGTGTAAATGTTGTAATAGGTAGAGCAATTAATAAGTAGCAAATTGTATAAAAAGGCAGCTAGAGAACAGTAAGTAAACAAACAAGTAAGTAAGTATGTAACCTTAACTTATATGAATGCCCATACAAACTTATAAGTTAAGGGATCTTCTGCAAAGCTCCCATCGTATAAAAAGCCCCATACCGAATTATACGTTGTGGTGTCGGTTGTATGCAATTATGAGTGTAGTGATTTGCTATGCCATGATTCATGCAAGTGCAACACACGCACACGACTCTATGCGCACAGACCTTAGTTCCCCCAGTTCGGGCAGCTAGCTTCACTCCCAGGAACCTCAGTAGTGGCAAACGGAGACAGTGGGTCGGGCCCCCCACTCCTAGGCGGGCATCCACACTACCAGGCCTAGCCCTTCCGTACGCCCCTAGAAGAACACAACCTAGAGTATCCGCGTACTACTGCTGGCTGTACCCACCAGACTTTCTTTGGCTAAGTGTCCCACACCGCCGAGTCAGCCTACCGATGTCGGTGTGAACGACAATCAGATACCGAAGACCCACCACCTTTATTCTGTACTCCAACCCTCGAGCCCTCGGCCCCCCGGACAGTCCGTCCGTGCATCTACCTTCAGAGCTACTGTCTGAAAGCAACCAAACCAATTATTCTACCTTCCTAGCTACCGAGGTGTGTGTATGTGCAACCCTAGTTATACTAGTTGCTCTTTCAATTTATTATTCCTATGGTTTACGTTAGCCCAGGACTGCCCCCGGTATACCCCGTGAAGGGCTCTCAAGGGGCACTAGGAACCAAGACGGCGACATTACGGCCCGAAATTCCCTTTCGCAAGGCACTTATTATTATTGGTTGATCTCCCTTAACCCGATCCTCTTTTAGTTACTTTAGTTCTAACCCTAGAGTATTAAAACTCTTCCTCTTCTTCCCGGGATGGACGATCTTTCGTCGTTCCCATACTCCCTTATCCTTGACCAGTCTCACACTCTACTTGTCCTGCCTTCCAATGATGGACTCAATCTTAGCTTGCCCTACCAACCATCAATTATCAGAATTCCGTGGTTTTACTATATGCAGACCATCCTAAGCTATATGAGGTACACAAGGAGAGGTACACCAAATTATCTTCCAAATCTCCTATATTATTTACTGGAGGTCTACCATATCATAATTTGTCTAAATCCAGAAACTTATAATTTTCCTAATTAATCTGATATTTATTTAATTTTCCCAAAGGACGGGCCATGGGTCATTTTAAATAGGAACTACATGATCCTCCTAAGTAATGGCTACTCAAAAATCATGATCATTACATAACAGCAAGATAACCTCAAATACAAATTTCCAGAATTTTACAGAAAGTATTTAGCCTCTAAATAATTTATACAGTATAATCACGTTAATTCTATGTAATGAAGGAAGTACTGAAATTACTCGTCGGAAAATTATAGGAAAATTACTAATCAGTAGTATGGTATAAAAAAGATCTTTGTGCAAAGGATCATAATTTCACTAGCTTGCTAAACACCACTAAAGATTTAATTAAATAATCAAGGTAAAACATACTTAATGAAGCAAGCCCTAGAATTAAACTTCCAAAAATCACATAAAAATTCACAGAGATTTAAAACCATAATAAACGTTCTCTGTCTAAATTTCATCAATTTCCAGGATGTGTGTGTTCCATAATAAATTTTCTAAGCGAATCATTTAAGCTACTAAATCGTTAATGAAGTACCCAAAATAATAATCTTAAAATTCATAGTAAAATATCCAGAGCTTGTACCATCCCTATAATTCACTCTACCCAAATCTCAGCACTTTTCAATATGATTTAGTGTCATTTCCTATCTCTACAAGTTTTGCACCCTAAACTAGGGTTAGATTTTTAGGTATCCGAACGGTCTCCAAATCTACTAAGATTTCATCCAGAGAACTATATTGGTCCTATGGTTCTCTTCACCCAATTTCGGGTCAATCCAAGATCATTTGACCACATGACCTTCACAAACCACCAAGATCCATCCTTAGGGTTTGGCCTTGGTTCTTAGGGCAAACTTACCCCGATCCACCTCAAACTCTATAAGGGGGGTGCTAGAGAATATTACTAGCTAGTGGTAAAAATCTCAGCCTCTGTTGAGGTGATCTGACCACTTAAATCTCAAAAGTGCACTTTTAACCTAAGACCCCTTATTAGGGCAAAATTTAGGGTTGATCATTTCTAATCCAAACCATCTCCAAATGAGATGAAAAATTATACAGAACCTTATGGTGAACCCAGGGACCACTCAACACTATTTGGGAGGGTTTGGAAATTATTTAACCATCTAATTAAATTAAATTAGGATTATTGAATTTTTCTCAAAACTATAGAACAATATTTCCCAAAAATTCTCATTTTTGGATAGCACCTAGATATAGGTAAGATTAGGCCACACCCCAAATTTCAAGTCATTTTGATGAATGGTTTAGAGTGGGGAATTTTTCTAAGGTCCAGACGGCCCTCTGGATAGACCTCACCAAAAAGGGTGCTCTAACCAGGATTCTAAATCGAGTGAAATCAATTTTAAATTAAACTAGACTTCAAGGGCTACATTTTCTATGTTGACCACTTTTCCTGTAGGAGCCTTTAGATATTTTTCCCAAATTATTTAAAGTGACAGATATTTTCATTCAGAAATTGCTTCACAAATAAAATCTAATTAAATGGCACTGTTCATCTTCTTCTACAGCCCGAAACAGAGCCCGAAAAACCTAATTTCCTGTTGCTTTTCCAAGCTATTTCACGGGCCATCCAGCCATCTCCCTGGCCGGCCACCACCACCACCACCTCTGTTGAGGTGAGGATTATCGTCGGGCGGCGGCACGGCCGCCGGAGAGGCGGTTTCCGGCGAACCCGCCACCATGAAATTTTCGGAAAACCACGAATACGCTCACCCGATCTGGCTCTTTTGAGCCCGATATCTCTCCTAACGATTTCTAAGATCTATCCGCAGAAGAAGAGGGAGGGGAGGACCTTATTCGCGGGCTGAAGGCGTGTAGAGCGTCGGGAAGCCATTGGCGCGGTGGTGGCGTCGCCGGAAGTTCTTCAACAGCAAGGGGGAAAATTTGAAACAGTTTGAGGGAGAGTGTAACCTTTTCCTCTTGCTCTTAGGAGTCTTTTATAGATCAGCAAGTGGGGAGGGGAAAGGATGAAACGTCCGCGGCCATTAATAATTCCCTTAATGACGTTTCGGTTATGACGAATGGCAGTTGAAACGCTGGAGATGAAGAGGTGCTCGCCAGGTGGCGATTTCCTATTGGACCAACATTTCCTTAATTATTTAAATAATTAAATTGGAAACTGACCATAAATACCCTTGATTTTCATTCCCATAATCAGAATTTATTATGGCGTCGGTTACGGAAATTTCCAGTCTGGCTGTCGTTTCGGGCTTGGTCACGGGCATGACACATAGGTCACGGGCGTGACAGGCCCGGTTAGCCAATTCTGGGTTCGACGATCATCGAACTGAGATTGACGATCATCGAATGTGTTGATGCTCGAAAAGCGACGGACTCGGGCACCACCAGCTAACCGTTCGAGCACTTGGGGAAGAGAAAGGAAAAAGAAAGCAATGGGGAAAGCAAGCCGGAGGTCGCAAAGCCAGAGATTCGAGTCCGCAGCCTTTAACAAGTGGGCTCCTGGGCTCGAGTCAGCGTGCTTTGAGTGCACCACTTCCCCCTATTTATAGGCTGGGGGCCTGCCCAAGCGGGCAGGGCTAAAATAACCGGCTGCCCGGGGTACAAAAGAGCCGGGCAGCGGTGACGGGAAACAAAAAAAGAGAAGGAACAAGCAGTCCGCGCGGGACAGGCGGACTGGGCCAGCGAGCTGGAGACCTCCCTTGGTCGCACTGAGCGCGTGACTTTTAGACTAGCCGCGACCTGAGCGACCTGGGCGGCCTGACTCGGAGCCTGCCGGTCTGAGCCTGACTCGCCGATCTAGCAGAGCTGGGAACTGAGGGTGACCTGAGCGGACGGATTTCTGGAGTCCGCCTAGGTGACGGACCATGCCCACTGGCGAGCTGGGCGAACTGAGTACTTAAGTTCAGCGAGGGAAGGGCAAAATGCCTAGCTAGAAATGTTGCGGATTCTGGGGTTAACATAATCCCCGCACATTTTTGAGTTTTGGAAAATTCCGAAAATGTTTCCTTAACCGCTGAGTCCGCAACTATCATTAATGCTATTTGTGCTATAAATACTGCCGGAAGCGCTGTCTTCTGTCAGAATTGTCTGCGCGACGGGTCGCTACTCACCACTTGCGGTCTCGACTTTCCAGTCCGGCATGGCGAGGCTAGGGTCCTTCTTTGGCAGCATGGCTGCTCCGATTGAGAAGCCGAAAGCGAGTTCTCGGCCTAAGAAATCGAGCCATCGAAAAGATGCGCCTGCCCGCCACCAGGGGGAGAGTTCAGACCAGGTGAAGCAAGATCCAGTCCGCGATACTGTAAAGACTGCGAATGCTCCCCCAAGTCCTCTACGGGAGAAACCGAATCCGCCCTCCGTTTCTGACCAAAACCCTGCGAACTCCTCCAGCATGGAGGTGCATCGCTCTCCTTCTGGGACCATCATGTTGCGGATAGAAACGGAAAAGGAAGTTTCATCGCCGAAAGTCCAGCAGCAAAGGACCGAGGAGAAGCTTCCTGCTGGTGAGACGATAGTGGAAAGGGGAGAGGAGGTTGCCGAGGAGCGAGATAAGGAGTCCGCTGAAAACGCGACCAACAGTTCCATCGAAAAGCAAGTTGTCGCTCCAAACTCAGTTCCCGAACCCAAGCCGGTTGTCATCGATTTAGAGAAGACTCCTGAGGAGAAGAAAAAGAGGAAAAGAGATTGTAATGCCGCCGAGCGGGTAGAGAAGAAGTTGAAAGTTAGAAAAGAGAAAAATATCTCCAAGCGGACTGGAGCTGCGAGCTTGCAGCATAGGCCGCGAGAAAAGGAAGTCCAAGACGATCTCGTCACTCCCGATCCTCTGCTCGTAGAAGGTGATCCCCCTTCCACGCTCAGCTTATCAACCACTGAGATACTCGACTCTATAGATAATGACCAGCTTGCGAGTATAAATCGCTCTCTACTGGAGGTACTGCAGCCTGATACCGCAACTGGAGGAGAAAATCTTGACGACCCTTCTTCTTTTTTTCCAGCTGAAGAGAGGAAGAGAAACGAGGATCAACTCGCAATAATGAAGGCGAAGGTTGAAGCGGCCTCGGAGAAGCTCGTGGTGGATAAGCGGACTGAGGATCTTCAGATTGCTGCCGAGCTGATGCGATCTGGTAAGTTGCAGTCGGCGACCAAGCGGTTTCAGAGCTCTTGGTTGTACAAATCCCCTCCACGAAATTCGCGGCCAGTCAAGATCCTTACAGAAACTGATGACATAGTTACCTCGAGCAGATCGCTGGCCGAGACAAGAGCACTAGTCCGCCGTGAATGGAGGCGTCGCCTAGAGGCTTTTGATCCAGAGCGCGTGAGGCGACCTATCCTTGATAGTCGTCAGATCGCCGCGAAGATAACCAAAAGTGGATAAAAACCTTTTCCCTTTTCTCTTTTTTTTCTGGAGCTATTGCGGCCTGGATACTGAGGCGTCTTTACTTTCTTTGTTGCAGTTCAGAAGTCTATGCCCGATTCTGTCGAGGTCGGCGAGATCGTGCCTACGCCACCAAATGTGACGGAGGCCGCGGCGCGGACTGCTGATGAACTCGCACAGGAGGAGCTGCCTGCTAAAGAAGACAGTGTACTGTTAGCGAAGAATAATGAGGAAGAGTTATGCGAGCTTCGAACTGCACTAAAGAAAAGCAAAGCGCGGAAAAAAATCCTGGAAAGCGAGGTCGCCAGCCTTTCAGCTGCACTGGAAGGTGCGAACAAGGAGAAAAATCGTCTGAGCGGAGATGTCCGCCATTATAGGAGCAAATATTTGGCTTTGGCGAGAGAAGGAAAGAAGCAAGTAAGCGAAGCCGCTGGGGTGAGATCGCAAGCGCCTCAGCCTGCTGTGGGGGAGGGATCGGCCCCTGCGGCAAGCGGGCAGCCCGCGGTGGTCGCAGATCCAACCCTGGCAGTTCAAATGATTCCATTTCCGCGGGTAGCCAAAGACATGGCTCATATGCACCGCACCTTCAATAACATGCACCATCTGGTTTCCCAACTCTACTGCGAGATCCTGCGAGGAAGTGACCTGGCTGCACATGTTGGAATGGAGGAGGAGGTGCGACCTGCTCAGAGAGACCGTGGAAGGCGCTAAGGCCTAAACATTTGCTTTCTATTATTTTTTAAGCTGCTGTATAATATTGTTGCTGAAACTCTTCGTTGTGTGATTGTATCTGTGTTGTGATATTACACTGCTTGTCGCATACTATTATCTTTTCGGATAATCCTGTTGTGAAATGTAAGTTATACGGACTGGTGTTTTATGCCTGGTTATCTTGTTTACTAGAAAATTGCGATCCCTGTGGGCTTCCCGTGAATTCGCAATTGCTTGCAGGGAGAACAGGGAAGAGGCGAGCTGAGCGGACTGGCTTTGAATCCGCAAAGCCTTGAAAAATATCTGATATTGCAGGGAAAACAGGGAAGAGGCGAGCTGAGCGGACTGGCTTTGAATCCGCAAAGCCTTGAAAAATATCTGATATTGCAGGGAAAACAGGGAAGAGGCGAGCTGAGCGGACTGGCTTTGAATCCGCAAAGCCTTGAAAAATATCTGATATTGCAGGGAAAACAGGGAAGAGGCGAGCTGAGCGGACTGGCTTTCCGATCTGAGCGGATTGACGGCTGTCATGTCAGACGATTTTTATATAAATAGGGTTGTCATTCTTTGTTTGTGTAGAAAGCAGTGGGAGCTGAAGACTTGCGGTCTGAAAACATGGTATCCGCACGCACTGAAGCCGCAGCCGCCTTCCACGCTGCTGATCATAAAAGGAGTAGACTAACCGAAGCCGACCTGGAGGCGTTCTTGGGAGTTCATATGGCGGACTCGCCCGTGCTCACGCGGCTCCCCGAGCACCACGAACGACTGAATTTTTCAACCGCTACCCAGCTCGCAATTCCAATAGATCATTTTGACTGCGGGTTCAAATTTCCCCTGCTCTGGGAGGTCGCGGAGATCTTCGAGCATTATGGGGTGGTTCCGGGCCAGCTTGCCCCGAACAGTATGGTTGCGATCTGCAGTTTCATTGCTTACCTGCGGGCTGAGAGGATTGAATTTTCCTTGAAGGTTTTCAGGAAGATTTTCTCTGTTCGCTCTATTACCCCGACGGGAGACCCTGAGTACAAAGGCATCATCTACTTCTACTGTAGGGGAATGAAAGTTGTGGGCTTGCCGAATAAGATCCACAACTGGACCTCTAGGTATCTCATCTTTGAAGGCGACCTGGGGTTCCTTCATACCAGTCCGCAGCTGCGCGTAGACGCTGACTTCAAGAGCGTGCGGCTGAACGATGCCGAGACCGCCATCGTCAAGTTCCTTGACGGAGCGAGGCTGGATGTTGACTATTACATCCCGCTGCTGCCTGGGCTATATACTGTTAGCCGCCAAGAGAGTAAGTCTTGCGACCTTCGTTTGTATCCGCAACAACTTAGGAATCTTAGCTAACTTTCTCTCTTGCAGCGACCTTGGCGGTGCCCGTAAATCTGCCCGTTGCGCCTGCCGGACAGACTCCTACGCAAGGGGAAAGGAGAAAAGAAATCGCAAAAAAGAGGAGGGAAGACGGAGACCCCGCCGCGGGTTATTCTTCTGATGGCAGCTTCGACATTGCGGGCTTCGGCGAGAAGCAGAAGGATCTGAGGGGCAACCCCATGATCCACTGGCATGAGAAGAAAAAGTATGTCCGCCTATCAACGGCTCTTCCCTCTTGGAGGAGCCCGCGCCCGTCTCGCCATGCCCACGTCGCCCTGTCCGCTTTGTACGGGAAGCAAAACCTCCGCGATCTGCAAGGTGTGGCCCCTGATGACCTCCCCCTTCTCGCTGCGCAGGCTAGTGCGAACGCTGCCGTAACCAATCATTTCTTAGGCAGGCTTACGCGCGAGCTGCTTAGGGACAATGCGCGGCATAGGAAGGAAAGCGATTCGCTGAAAGAGAGGAATAAGCGACTTGGTGCCAAAGTTAATCAATATAAAGAAGACAAGGCCGTAAGTGCTTAGTTAATCGCCATTAATCTTGCTTATCTTTCGCGGACTGATGTTTTGAAATCTTTTGCAGATCGCATATGAGGTAACCAACCCAGACTTTCAAAAGGCCATGTTTCCTTTTGTAAGAGAAAGCGTCGAGGTCGCGCTCGAGCGCGTTATCAGCAATGGGTACGCGAAGGCTGGGGTAGACTCTATTCCCTTCCTGAAGCTCTTCCCGGAGCTAAAGGATAAAGTTGCCGAGTTCGAGCAAGCTGATAAGGGAAATGCGGTTGCCGAAGATGACGAGGAGGAGTCTGCTGACGAGGAAGTGGCCTCAAGCCAACAGCAAGGAGGTCAATCGGATCAGTCCGCTAACTCCAGCTCTGGTGAGAGTAGCTCGCGAACAGAACCCTCAGCCGCTTCTCACTCTGACGACAGCAGCAACAGTGACTCAGGCGGCTACTCGCCTATAGTGGATGTGGATTGGTCAAGCCCTGAGAAGCCTGCGGACAAGAAGCAGAGGATAGAATAGGGATATATATTGTAATTTTTTGGTTTTCTTTAATGTAAGGGGGAGGGGCGGACTTTACGCGAGTCCGCCAGGACATGTAATTTTTGAATGAATATATATAAAAAAGGATATTTTTGATATCTTCTGAGATTTTCTGCTTGTTTCTTGCTGATACTTTAGAGGTCGCACTTATATCTTTGCTAGCTGAAATTTCACTACCACAATCTTGTTATAATATGAACAGAATGTATTCCTTAGGAAAGAGACGAGTGATGCGGACTTGGATGAGTTCAGTTCTCAGTCCGCATTTCACAGAACTTTTGCCAGTTTTTGCGAGAACAAAGATAACGAAAAACCATAATCTGCTAACCCAAACATCTTGAATAAGCGAACTGGATGGACTAGGGTTACCATCCGCAGATATTCGCGCTTGAATTTCTTCCAAGCACATTGTGCGCATCGAACAAATTCTGCGAACCAGGCGAATTAGAAAACCAATGTCCGCACTGCCTCAGTCAGCAACATCAGAAGTGACCTGTAATTCATAATAAGCGGGTAGAAGCGACCGAAGCAGCATTGCTTTCCTCACAAGATTATGAATTATCGAATCAACCATGGAACGGCGGACTGAGCGGATAAGGCAAATGGAGTCCGCACTTCATTAATGAACAATATCAGAAATGACTTGTAATTTACAACCAAGCGGGTAGGTGCGGTCGGAGCGACATTGCTTTCCTCACAAGGTTATGAATTACAGAATCAACCCAGGTGACGGCGGACTGAGCGGATAAGGCAACTGGAGTCCGCACTTCATTAATAAACAATATCAGAAATGACTTGTAATTCACAACCAAGCGGGTAGGTGCGGCCGGAGCGACATTGCTTTCCTCACAAGGTTATGAATTACAGAATCAACCCAGGTGACGGCGGACTGAGCGGATAAGGCAACTGGAGTCCGCACTTCATTAATAATGACAACCCCTGTGAAGAAGAAAGCCGCAGTCCGGAGGCCAAGTGGGTAGGTGCGGCCGGAGCGGCATTGCTTTCCCCACTGGACTTCGGAGTCTGCAGACTCAATAACTCAATTACTTCCCTCTTGCCTGAAGTACAGTCTAAGTCGATCTCTCGGGCAGGTACGGCCGGAGCGGCATTGCTTTCCTTTGAGATCGACAAGACTGTGGGTCTTCTGCATGCACTGCTTGAGGGTACCAAGGAGTGTTCGAGAGTCGCAACCCTAAGATGATCTGGGGGCAGGTGCGGCCGGAGCGGCATTGCTTTCCCCGTGCGATCATCCGGGTTGTAACAATATCCCTTAAGTGGCGTGGTAGAGCTGACCTCCACTTCGCTCCTCCATAATGCAGAAGTGGGGTTAGGTACTAGCCGGGATCCGAAATCCAGTATCCTACCGCACTAGAGTTGGTAGGCTCCCACTACACGGTGCGAAATCTCCCCGCAACACGTGGTCGTCGTGGTGTTATGCTGACACCAACGGTTCTAGGGGAGGTTTTTGCTGGACACGGCGATATCTCCTGGCATCAAGCAACTGCCGGGAGTTGCTCGAGGAGGTAAGAAAGAAGAGGCATTCGAAGAAGTGTTAGTATGAGTATTTAGGCGAGTATCAATTTTGAGAGATTCGTATAACCATAAAATAGAGGGTTCAGAGAGAATCGTTTAGAGTTACCCTTGCTCCATATATTTAACTGTCAACGCTTGAAACACAAAGATACTTGATAAAAATGTTGGCAAGGAATTTTTATTAATAGTGAACCTCTTAAAGAGTTTACACCGGAAGAAAGGAAAACAAGTTCAGGAAAAGAACCGCTTTAGGTCATCTCCGCTCCATGTGTGCGGCATGTCTTCACCTTCAAACGTTTGTAACCGGTAGGCCCCATTTTGAAGTGCTTCCTTGATAATGAATGGTCCTGCCCAGCTAGGATTAAGCTTCCCAATTGAGCTGGCTCTTGCAGCAGCATCGACCTTTTTAAGAACCAGATCTCCCACTTGAAAGTGTTTGATCCATACGTTATTATCGAAGTAACGGGCCATTCTTCTTTTTACTTCCTCCTGCCTGATAGCAGCCTTGTCTCTGACCTCTTCGATATGCTCCAAACTGAACCTCATCTCCTCGCTGTTCAACTCAAGCCAATCCTCCGTGCCCTGCCTGGCAAGCAGTACTCTAGGCGACAGAACTTCAAACTCAACAGGAATCAATGCCTCGGACCCGTGAGAAAGCTTGAACGGGGTTTCTCCTATTGCAGATGAAGGTGTTGTTCTCAGGGTCCAGAGGACTGAGGGAAGTTGATCAGCCCAACTTCCCTTGAGATTTTGAACCTTTTTCTTAAGCAGGTTGAGGATTCGCTTATTAGCTGCTTCTACTTGACCATTGCTTCTGGGATGATGCACCGATGCGAAGCGCAGCTCTGTTCCGATCTGTCTGCAAAAGTCTATCATTTCCGCATTATTGAACTGTGCTCCATTATCGGTGATTATTGCCATAGGGATTCCATGTCGGCAGACTATCTCTCCCCAAATAAAATTCCTCACGACCTAGGTTGTTGTCTTTGCCAATGCTTTAGCCTCAATCCACTTACTGAAGTAGTCGATCATAACTATAATAAAACGCCGCTGCCCACTTGCCATGGGAAAAGGGCCAATGAGATCCATTCCCCAAACAGCAAAGGGCCAAGGGGTTGTAATCGACCTGAGAGATTGAGCTGCTTGATGCTGAAGAGGGGCGAATTTCTGGCATTGAACACATTTTCTTGCATAGGCCTCAGAGTCCTTCTTCATTGTAGGCCAGAAGTAACCTTGCCGTAGGATCCTTCTTTCTAATGTTCTTGCTCCCGAATGACTTCCGCACTCGCCAGAATGCACTTCTCGGAGAATGGTGGGAACCTCACTTTCTGAAACACATCTTGCCATTGTGGATAAGAAGGTTTTCCTGTAGAGAATGTCGGATATCAAGTAATAGTGTGCTGCCTTCAACCTGAATTTCTTCTTATCTTTGACTGACTGATGTAGATTCCCGGTTGACAGGTAGAGAATGAGCGGATCCATCCAAGAGGGACACTGATCGATTTGCATTAGCCCTTCTTCCTCCACCGCTGGGCGGAAAAGTTCAGAAGTTGTCCCTCCTGACGAGAGCCCGTACTTTGCGAGAACGTCAGCCTCCTCATTCTCTGTTCTTGGAATGTGCTCAATAGTAAAACTTTTGAATCTGCCAACCTCAACCTTTACCAGCATAAGGTACCTTTTCAACACTGGCTCCCTGGTCTCGAAGTTGCCAAGAACTTGTGAAGCCATTACCAGTGAATCAGTCTTGATATGGATGTGATCAATTCCAAGCTCTCGTGCAAGCCTCAAGCCGGCTAATAAAGCTTCATATTCCGCCTGATTGTTAGTCACTGGAAAATAGAACTTGATGGCCTGCTCAAGTTTGACACCATTCGGGTTTATCAGAACTACTCCTGCACCCGAGGAGTTTCTACCAGAAGCTCCATCCACATAAATGGTCCAAGATAAAGGGGACCTTGCTGCTTGGTCCGAGCTGGATTCTGTCGTATCAATCATGAAATCTGCATGCACCTGTGCCTTGATAGCTGTTCTGGGCACATAGGAAATTTCAAACTCGCTCAGCTCGATTGCCCATTTAGCTAGCCTGCCTGAATGCTCTGGTTTTTCTAACACATTCTTCAAAGGTTGATCAGTAACTACCTGAATTGAATGAGCCTGGAAATACGGACGGAGTCTGCGGGCAGACATAACTAATGCTAAAGCTAGCTTCTCTAGGATGGGGTACCTTGCCTCTGCATCCTTCAGGATGTTACTGACATAGTAAACAGGGAACTGCCTCCTGCTTTCTTCGCGAATCAGAACTGAACTAACTGCCTCGGGACGCTCCTGACCCTACACTGGCGGCCATCCTTGCAGAACTTGATGGCTAGATGGTATGTTGAAATGACGGCGCGATATTTGTTTAGCAACGGTCTTCCAAAGATGGCATGATAGCTGCTCGGAGCATCTACCACTATGAACTGGATTTCTTTGGTCACCCCTCCGAGCGTCACCGTGAGTGTGACACTTCCTTCAACTTCCTTCCTTTCTCCTGAGAAGCCATAAAGTGGCCCTTCGGTGGAAAGCAGAGTCTTTCCAGTCCTCAAGGCTTCGAAAGTGGACTTAAAGAGGAGATTCACGGAGCTGCCGGTGTCGATGAGAATTCTATCGACCGTGAAGTTTCCGATGGCTGCCTGGACCACGATGGCATCATCGAAGGGGTTGGCGGTTGCAGGAAGGTCCGCAGAGCCAAAGGTGATGACTTCAGAAGGTGGGGCAGAAGAAGTAGAAGCAACCTCAGTTCACGAAAGCCTTGACAAAGAGGACTTCCGGGTAGATTCAGCCCCCGTTCCGCCATGGATGAAAAAGAGTCTTCCCAAGGCCCCCTCGTCCACAACATCAATACACTCATCTTGGATATCAATGAGCCCCAGATGGCCCTCATCCCTTATCTCTATGCACTCCTGGTGAACTTCAGCCACCTCCTTGCCCTTGGAGGTGGAAGGCCTTGAAGAATCATTCTTCCTGCCCAGGTCCTCGAGCTTACCCTCGACGAGCAACCTCTCAACTAGCTTCTGAAGAGCCTTGCAGTCTTTAGTCAGATGACCTTTCTCCTTATGAAAATTACAGAACTGAGAGTTGTCTCTGGGCTTCCAATCTCTCTGAGGCCCTTGCCTCTTTTCTTCAACTTTCTTCTGGATTACTTGGGCAACCTCTTCAAAGTCGATGCCTAGATCTGCAAGCTCTTCCATAGGGCTGCTCCTGTGAGGATTTGAAGCTGGCTGGGTTCTCTGAAGAATGGGGAGCGCTTGAAGGGGAACGGCGGGAGCGGCGGCCAACGGCAGTCTCTGATCATGAAACTGTTGATGGCTAAGGAAAGGTTTCTTATGGCCGAGGTTGCGCCCCCTCTGAGGTGGAGGGTGGAAATCAGGCCGGGGAGGCTTACTGTGGTACTGATTGTTGGAAGAGGAGTGAGGGACATCCCTTCCTCCAGCTTTAGCTGTCAGGGATGAGATATAGGTAGGATTGGCATTTTCCCCCTCAATAAAGCGATTGGCTATCACGATGAGCTCCTGATAGGTTGACGGTGCCTTTGTTGTCACTTTGAATTTCAACGGGCCCTCCCGGAGGCCGTGAATCAGGGCAACTTTATAATAATCGGGGTTCACATTCCTTACCCCTTGAATTTCTTTCTGGAACCGATCAACGAATCTTGCCACCGATTCATTGTCTCTTTGCCTAATATCAAAAAGGGCTGCCGGCCCATCCTTTCTCTTCTTAGAGGTTGCGAACCTCAGGAGCAGCTCGCTGCGAAGCTCAGCGAAGGAGGAAATGGTGCCTGGAGGCAACTCATAAAACCATTCTCTTGCTTGACCATCAAGAGTGGTCACCAGAAGTTTACATTTCAGGGCGTCGGAGAGGCTTCTCAATGCTACTGCCCCTTCGAATACCTGCAGGTGGGAGATTGGATCAGTCTCCCCTGAATAAAAAGGGAGACGAGGCTCTCTGAAATTGCTTGGCGCTGACTCCCATCGGATTCGATCGATGAAGGGAGAGGGAGTTTCTGAATCAGTAGAAGGGCGGACTGGAGGATGAAACTCTGCGAGTTCTGCGGACTGCCGATCGACAAAGTCTAGTCGGCGAGCCGGGGTCCCTCGGGCTGCCTCCCTGAAGAAATCCATCAGGGGGCGAACTGAGCCGCCTGAGGTCGCGGGGGAGCTGCGGACTGAGCTTGGTGGAGAGGCGGAGGCGCAGTCGCAGGCGACTGCTGAAGAGGGGTGCGACGAGCCGGGGTCCGGCGGACTGGAGTCTGGCGGACAGGTGTCTCAGCAACTTCTTCAGCAACCTGGGGAGCAAGTCGCTGAGTCAATGCTAACAGGGCTTGGCTGATCGTATCGAGCCGCTGGTCAGTCTCTCTTCGAGATACTTCGGCTTCCCAGCGGGACTGCTCCAACGCCTCCCACAGCGAATCATCGGGGGAGCTGGAGCGGTCGGAGCGGCGACCTCGGCGGTCTGACATTTCTATCCGCGGTTTCAAAAAACTGCTCGAATCTGAAGGTCGCGTGTTAACTGTTGATGCTCGAAAAGCGACGGATTCGGGCACCACCAGCTAACCGTTCGAGCACTTGGGGAAGAGAAAGGAAAAAGAAAGCAATGGGGAAAGCAAGCCGGAGGTCGCAAAGCCAGAGATTCGAGTCCACAGCCTTTAACAAGTGGGCTCCTGGGCTCGAGTCAGCGTGCTTTGAGTGCACCACTTCCCCCTATTTATAGGCTGGGGGCCTGCCCAAGCGGGCAAGGCTAAAATAACCGGCTGCCCGGGGTACAAAAGAGCCGGGCAGCGGTGACGGGAAACAAAAAAAGAGAAGGAACAAACAGTCCGCGCGGGACAGGCGGACTGGGCCAGCGAGCTGGAGACCTCCCTTGGTCGCACTGAGCGCGTGACTTTTAGACTAGCCGCGACCTGAGCGACCTGGGCGGCCTGACTCGGAGCCTGCCGGTCTGAGCCTGACTCGCCGATCTAGCAGAGCTGGGAACTGAGGGCGACCTGAGCGGACGGATTTCTGGAGTCCGCCTAGGTGACGGACCATGCCCACTGGCGAGCTGGGCGAACTGAGTACTTAAGTTCAGCGAGGGAAGGGCAAAATGCCTAGCTGGAAATGTTGCGGATTCTGGGGTTAACAGAATGGTGGTCACGGGCGTGACACCCGGGTCACAGGCGTGACTGGCCCGTGTGGCCAAATTCTGGGTCGACGATCATCGAATTGGGATCGACGATCGTCAAGCGTGGTCACGCCCTATGTCACGGGCGTGACATTGAGGGTCACGGGCGTGACATGCCTGGTGACTGATTCTGGGTCGAAGACCGTCAAACTGAAATCGGCGATCATCGAACGTGGTCACGCCCTATGTCACGGGCGTGTCATTGTGGGTCACGGGCGTGACATGCCCGTGTGGCCAATTCCTGGCCGACGACCGTCGAACTGAAATCGACGATCGTCGAAGGTGATCACGCCCTATGTCACGGGCGTGACAGGCCATGAGGCAAATTCCGCGCCCGACGATCGTCTAAGTGAAATCGACGATCGTCGAAGGAGTCACGCCCCCAGGTCACGGGCGTGACGGGTCGGTCACGGGCATGACCAACCCGTGAACCGAATTCTTGGTCGCTTTATTTCGATTTCTGGGCTCCCTAGGGTTCTACCACAACCAACCGACTCCTAGGGGTCTAGCCGGAAATGGGATGTTACAAATCGCAATAAACAAAACAAAGATTTCGTCCCCGAAATCAAGGTTAAGCCTACGGGACTCTAATCGGGAAAAGAAGCTTGTAACATCCCATGAGAATTAAAGAAATTACATCTCTACGTTATGTTCGCTTTATGCGGTTTCAAGTCTAAGATTAATTCGCCCACCTAACTAGGTATATTCACCCCAATAAACAAAAGATTAGCCCCTATTCTTGAAATTTCAGTCCCATTGGTTTAAAATAGGAAGGCAAATTAATTGTCCAGAGGGGTTGTGAGGTATACCTGACGAAAAAGTTCCGGGTATTTTTGCCGCATCAAGTCCTGTGGCTCCCATGTATGCTCCTCCTGCCCATGATTGTTCCACAGAACCTTGACCAACGGAACCTTCTTCCGTCGCAAGACACGCACTGCCGTGTCGTCAATCCTGATAGGCTCCAAGTTGACTGACCGATCCGAGGCAACCGGGCCATCTGCCAAGGAAATTAGCTGCTCAGGGCGTAGCAGAGCCCTCCGAAGTGAGGAGACATGGAAGACGTCATGCAATCCCGCTAACTCTGGCGGTAGCTCCAGTCAATAGGCTAAGGGGCCGATCCGCTCCAGGATCCTATAGGGCCCCATATATCTCGGACTGAGCTTCTTCCGCCCGCGAACCCGCGAGACTCCGTGCATCGGCCGTATCTTCAAGAAAACCCGGTCTCCTACCTGGAACTCTACTTGGCGATGCCTCACATCGTAGTATTTCGCCTGTCTGCTCTGGGCTTTCAACATCCTGTCTCGGATCAATCTAATCTGAGCATCTGTATCTCCCACAAACTCCGAGCCTAGTGCCTGCGGATCCTCATCCTGAACCCATGATAGTGGGGTTCTGCACCTCCTTCCGTAAAATGCTTCGTATGGAGCCATGCCTATGCTGGACTGATGAGCGTTGTTGTACGAAAACTCAACCAGTGGCAGCAATCTCTCCCAAGGCTCTCCACGGTCCAAAATACATAGTCGCAACAAATCCTCCAGTGTACGGTTAGTGCGCTCTGTCTGTCCGTCGGTCTGAGGGTGAAAAGCTGTGCTGAATGTCAACCGAGAACCCAGATGGGCCCGGACTGACCTCCATTCCCTGGATGTAAACCGCCCATCCCGATCCGAAACGATAGTCTTGGGCACCCCATGATAACGCACAAACTGCTCAATGAACCTCCGTACTAATACACTGACTGGTGCGCCCTTTGCCACTGGAATGAATCTGGCCACCTTTGTTAGCCTGTCCACTATCACCGAGATCGAGTCATTCCCCGCACGGGATCGAGGTAGCCCATGTATGAAGTCCATGGCTATATCCTCAAACTTCTATTCCGGCACCGGAAGCGGCTGCAGCAAACCTGCCGGGTTCCTACACTCCCCCTTCACGAGCTGGCAGGCCTCGCAATGCGTCACAAAATACGTAATATCTTTCTTCATACCCGGCCAGTACATCGTCTTCTTTAAATCCTTTACCATCTTGGTGATCCCCGGGTGTACCGAATATCGGCTGCAATGAGCTTCCGTCAAAATATCCTCCCGGATCCGTCCTCCTACTGGTATGTAGACTCTACCTCGGAAACACAGGAGCCCGTCCCTCAAAGAGTAATCTCCCGTCGTGCCTTCCTCCAAGGATCGGAATATCGGCTCAGCTCTCTCATCCAGCATCTGCCCATCTCTGATGCGGTCCCGAATGTCATCAGTAGTAGCCATCGACCCCAGGTACTCCATGTACAGCTCCGGGTCATCCTTAGACACTAGCGAAATCTGCATCTCCTCGAATGATCTAATCAACTCCAAGGCCATCAGCTGCGGGCCTACTCCTGTCGTACTCGCTCTCCGGCACAGAGCATCTGCGACCACGTTCGCCTTCCCCGGATGGTAGTGCATGGTATACTGGTAGTCCGACAGAAACTCCACCCAGCGTCTCTGTCTGATGTTTAACTCCTTCTGGGTGTCGACGTACTTCAGATTCTTGTGGTCGGAGAAGATATCACAATGTACTCCGTAGAGATAGTGTCGCCAAATCTTAAGAGCAAAAATGACTGCCCCCATCTCCAAATCGTGCACGGGGTAGTTCTGCTCGTGCTGCTTCAACTGACGGGAGGCATAGGCTATTACGTGCCCATTCTGCATAAGGACAACACCCATCCCCTGATAGGAAGCATCTGTATATACCTGGAATCCCTCCTTCCCTGATGGAAGAGCAAGGATGGGGGCCGAGGTGAGACGATCCTTCAGCTCCTGGAAGGCAAATTCGCATCGAGGCGTCCATATAAAAGGGGACTCCTTCTTCGTCAGAGACGTAAGAGGGAGGGCAATCTGAGAGAACCCCTCGATGAACTTCCGGTAGTAACCGGCAAGTCTCAAGAAACTTCGAACATCCGTGGCCGACTTTAGCGATGGCCAATCCCGTACTGCCTGGATCTTTGCAGGATCCACTGCCAGACCTGCTCCACTGATGACATGGCCTAGAAAGGCCACCTCCTTTAGCCAGAACTGGCACTTGCTTACTTGGCATACATCTCATGCTCACGCAGCTTCCCCAAGGTCAAGGCCAGATGTCTCGCGTGCTCCTCCTCCGTCCTTGAATAGATGAGAATGTCGTCGATGAATACAATGACAAAGACATCCAGATACTCCTCGAACACCGGATTCATCAAAGTCATGAATGCGGAGGGTGCATTCGTGATCCCGAATGGCATCACGGTAAACTCGTACAAGCCATATCTGCTGCTGAAGGCCGTCTTCGGGATGTCCTCCTCCCTAATACGAAGCTGGTAGTACCCTGACCTCAGATCCAGCTTTGAGAACCAATGGGCTCACTCCAGCTAGTCCAAAAGCTCGTCTATCCGTGGTAAGGATAAGTATTCCGGACTATCAACCTGTTCAGAGCCCGGTAATCGATGCATAGTCGAAGGGTCCCGTCCTTCTTCTTAACGAACAGCACCGGAGCTCCCCATGGTGAAGAGCTAGGCCGAACGAACCCGGCCTCCACTAACTCCTGAAGCTGGCTTCAGAATTCCACCAACTCTTTTGGGGCCATTCGATAGGGAGCTCTGGATACCGGCTTAGCCCCCGGTACGAGCTGAATCTGAAAGTCCTTCTCTTGGTGCGGGGGTAACCCTGGTAGCTTCTCTGGAAACACGTCGGCGAAGTCCCGCACTACCGGAATATCTGCAATGGAATCCTTGGCTACGACCGCCTCAAAGAGGACCTGATAAACCTCTTCCCCCTGCAGGTGGGCCTTAACGGCCTGCACAGACGATAGTAAAGTACGGGGTGCTGATATAATACCTTCGATAACAATGAAGGAGTCGTCGTGCCTCACGGTGATCCTCTTCGCCACGCAATTGATCTGAGCATGGTTCCAATGAAGCCAAGTCATGCCCAGGATCAGATCGTAATCTGGCATCTTCAGAACCGTCGCTGGTGCCTCAAACGCCTTTCTGCCGATCCTTGCTTCCATATTACAATGAGCAGAGGTCAATATCTCTGACCCGTCGGGTAGGCGCACCCTCATCATCTTCCCGGTGAATGGCTCCACTCCTGCCAGTCCTTTCACGAAATCCTCCGACACGAATGATTGCGACGCACCAGTGTCGAAGAGGGTGTGAGCGGGCTTGCCGCTCAGGAATACTATGCCTGGGGTAATTAAATGTCTTTGTATTCTTATTGTAGTTTATCTTCTCTTAATTTCTAACCAGGTTATGTTTAAAATAGTAGTTTATATGAAGAAAATCTGAAAAGTACTGCCATACCTGTGATAACCTGCTCCGGGTTCCGGGGCTGTGTCAGGTCTAGAGCATACACCTGCTCTCTCTCTGGCCTACGACCTCGATCCTGAAATCCTCGTACTCGGTCCTGTCCTCGTCCGCCAAACTGTCGGCGAGGTAGAGCGCCCTGATGTGCTGGTGGGGGTGCTCGCCTCACAGGGCAGTTCCTCTTGATATGCCCCGGCTGGTTGCACTGAAAGCATACCGGTGGCTGCTCTACCGCCCTTGGCATTTCCAGCATCTGTATAGGCTGGGGAGCCAATACCCCCTGACTCCTCTGCTCCTGCCCAAACTCTTGACGAGGCTGATCCTCGTTCCTTCTCACTCCAATAACCTGGCCTCGAGCACGGTCTCTACGTCCTCCAATCACTGTATCATCAACCGGTCTCTTCCGGCTCCTCACTGTAAGCTGATCCGCCTCCCTCTTCTTAGCCATCTCAAGAATCCTGGCCAGACTCCCCTCTGAGACGAAAAGGAGGGCCTGCCTCATGTCATCTTGCAGCCCCTTATAAAACCTCCGGGCATAGCCAGCATCGTCTAACTGGTAAGCGTCCGCATAACGGGCCAGGTGAGTGAACTCCTGATAGTACTCCACCACAGTCATGTTCCCCTGCCTCAACCGCAGGAACCTATCCTCCAGGTCATCTCTCGCCAACTGAGGTACAAAATGTCCCAAGAGCGCTGCTCTGAACTCCTCCCAAGTAATATCAGCACAGTCCATCCCTGCAAAGGTGGTGTCCAGCTGAGATTTCCACCATCTCTTTCCATGTGACTCTAAGCAGGAGACTGCCAAAGCGATTGCCTCCTCCATGGGGCATCGTATCCCTGCCAGCATCTCGTAAATAGTGTCCAACCACTCCTCCGTACGTACTGCAGACTCCGTCCCCTGGTAGGATGGAGGGGAAAGTCCCCGGAAGACAGTCATCCAATTGGCCCCGGGGTTTGGCTGTGGGGCCGGGGCTTGTTGGGCTCTGAAGGCCTCCAGGATGGCCATCAGTGTTTGCCCCATCTCCGTCTGCTGGAACGGAACTGGTGCTGGCGGAGTCGGGACCACATTCGGAGCCTGAGGTGTCCCATGCTGCGATGTAGGGTTCGTCGCAGGCTACAAGTAAAAATTCCATTTGTTAGAGAGCGAATGAATGGGATTTAAGAAGAGTTAGGATGGACTTTCACATGTGATTTCCCTCATGGGCACACCACTGCTTCTGCTGCTAGTTTGTCCGCAAACTAAGCTCGCACGGGGGTGGCCCAAGGTTTTTGTGGACTACTTCTCTTTCGATCGAGGTCTCCTCTGATACCACTTGTAAGACCCCCTTTTTTTTTCTTTTTCAACCACCGGGGTCTTAGCCCAGAATTGCCGCTTTGCGGTGGCACCGACTCACGGGAAGGCAACCACTACAAAACGCCAATTCTGCCGGCCCTTTTCGATCACAAGAGAGATAAGCGTTTATACAAAAATGTAAACAAGTCCACAGAAACATGTAAATAAAAGTGAAATCATAACCAGTCCATTAATAGTAATAATAGGAAAATAGATAAATGGGATCGAGCCCAGTACATCAGAGTCCTCACTACAAGTCACTCATCGCGGAAGCTAAGAAAATACTAATCACTCACGGAGCTGGTCGCAGGTGCACCGGTGCTAGACTGTCCCACCTCCATGCGCACCGTACTCCACTGGTGCTGGTCCCTGTCTCCCATCCGGAGCTCCTGTAATGTTTGGTTCGAAAACCATTAGTCATAAAGACTAAGCCCTATCATCCCCTACCCCTCCCACCACGGCTCCTAAGCACCGGGCGGAGAAGAAGAAAGGGAAGCTATAAAAGTGGAGAATAATCAAGCAGGTGACGGTGGACCTAACTAGCAAGTTATAACAGGTGAACAGTGTAAATGCTGTAATAGGTAGAGCAATTAATAAGTAGCAAATTGTATAAAAAGGCAGCTAGAGAACAGTAAGTAAACAAACAAGTAAGTATGTAACCTTAACTTATATGAATGCCCATACAAACTTATAAGTTATGGGATCTTCTGCAAGGCTCCCATCGTATAAAAAGTCCCATACCGATTTATACGTTGGGGTGTCGGTTGTATGCAATTATGAGTGTAGTGATATGCTATGCCATGATTCATGCAAGTGCAACACACGCACATGACTCTATGCACACAGACCTTAGTTCCCCCTATTCGGGCAGCTAGCTTCACTCCCAGGAACCTCCGTAGTGGCAAACGGAGACAGTGGGTCGGGCCCCCCACTCCTAGGCGGGTATCCACACTACCAGGCCTAGCCCTTCCGTATGCCCCTAGAAGAACACAACCTAGAGTATCCGCGTACTACTGCTAGCTGTACCCACCAGACTTTCTTTGGCTAAGTGTCCCACACCGCCGAGTCAGCGTACCGATGTCGGTGTGAACGACAATCAGATACCGAAGACCCACCACCTTTATTCTGTACTCTAACCCTCGAGCCCTCGGCCCCCCGGACAGTCCGTCCGTGCATCTACCTTCAGAGCTACTGTCTGAAAGCAACCAAACCAATTATTCTACCTTCCTAGCTACCGAGGTGTGTGTATGTGCAACCCTAGTTATACTAGTTGCTCTTTCAATTTATTATTCCTATGGTTTACGTTAGCCCAGGACTGCACCCGGTATACCCCGTGAAGGGCTCTCAAGGGGCACTAGGAACCAAGACGGCGACATTACGGCCCGAAGTTCCCTTTCACAAGGCACTTATTATTATTGGTTGATCTCCCTTAACCCGATCCTCTTTTAGTTACTTTAGTTCTAACCCTAGAGTATTAAAACTCTTCCTCTTCTTCCCGGGATGGACGATCTTTCGTCGTTCCCATACTCCCTTATCCTTGACCAGTCTCACACTCTACTTGTCCTGCCTTCCAATGATGGACTCAATCTTAGCTTGCCCTACCAACCATCAATTATCAGAATTCCGTGGTTTTACTATATGCAGACCATCCTAAGCTATATGAGGTACACAAGGAGAGGTACACCAAATTATCTTCCAAATCTCCTATATTATTTACTGGAGGTCTACCATATCATAATTTGTCTAAATCCAGAAACTTATAATTTTCCTAATTAATCTGATATTTATTTAATTTTCCCAAAGGACGGGCCATGGATCATTTTAAACAGGAACTACATGATCCTCCTAAGTAATGGCTACTCAAAAATCATGATCATTACATAACAGCAAGATAACCTCAAATACAAATTTCCATAATTTTACAGAAAGTATTTAGCCTCTAAATAATTTATACAATATAATCACGTTAATTCTATGTAATGAAGGAAGTACTGAAATTAATCGTCGGAAAATTATTGGAAAATTACTAATCAGTAGTATGGTATAAAAAAAGATCTTTGTGCAAAGGATCATAATTTCACTAGCTTGCTAAACACCACTAAAGATTTAATTAAATAATCAAGGTAAAACATACTTAATGAAGCAAGCCCTAGAATTAAACTTCCAAAAATCACATAAAAATTCACAGAGATTTAAAACCATAATAAACTTTCTCTGTCTAAATTTCATCAATTTCCAGGAAGTGTGTGTTCCATAATAAATTTTCTAAGCGAATCATACAAGCTACTAAATTGTTAATGAAGTACCCAAAATAATAATCTTAAAATTCATAGTAAAATATCCAGAGCTTGTACCATCCCTATAATTCACTCTACCCAAATCTCAGCACTTTTCAATGTGATTTAGTGTCATTTCCTTTCTCTACAAGTTTTGCACCCTAAATTAGGGTTAGATTTTTAGGTATCCCAACGGTCTCCAAATCTACTAAGATTTCATCCAGAGAACTATATTGGTCCTATGATTCTCTTCACCCAATTTCGGGTCAATCCAAGATCATTTGACCACATGACCTTCACAAACCACTAAGATCCATCCTTAGGGTTTGGCCTTGGTTCTTAGGGCAAACTTACCCCGATCCACCTCAAACTCTATGAGGGGGGTGCTAGAAAATATGACTAGCCAGTGGTAAAAATCTCAGCCTCTGTTGAGGTGATCTGACCACTTAAATCTCAAAAGTGCACTTTTAACCTAAGACCCCTTATTAGGGAAAAACTTAGGGTTGATCATTTCTAATCCAAACCATCTCCAAATGAGATGAAATATTATACAGAACCTTATAGTGAACCCAGGGACCACTCACCAAAATTTGGGAGGGTTTTGGAAATTATTTAACCATCTAATTAAATTAAACTAGGATTATTGAATTTTTCTCAAAACTATAGAAAAATATTTCCCAAAAATTCTCATTTTTGGATAGCACCTAGATATAGGTAAGATTAGGCCACACCCCAAATTTCAAGTCATTTTGATGACTGGTTTAGAGTGGGGAATTTTTCTAAGGTCCAGATGGCCCTCTGGATAGACCTCACCAAAAAGGGTGCTATGGTCTAACCAGGATTCTAAATCGAGTGAAAACAATTTTAAATTAAACTAGACTTCAAGGGCTACATTTTCTATGTTGACCAATTTTCCTGTAGGAGCCTCTAGATATTTTTCCCAAATTATTTAAAGTGACAGATATTTTCATTCAGAAATTGCTTCACAAATAAAATCTAATTAAATGGCACTGTTCATCTTCTTCTACAGCCCGAAACAGAGCCCTGAAAACCTAATTTCCTGTAGCTTTTCCAAGCTATTTCCCGGCCATCCATCCATCTCCCTGGCCGGCCACCACCACCACCTCTGTTGAGGTGAAGACTATCGTCGGGCGGCGGCACGGCCGCCGGAGAGGCGGTTTCCAGCGAACACGCCACCATGAAACTTTCGGAAAACCACGAATACGCTCACCCGATCTGGCTCTTTTGAGCCCGATATCTCTCCTAACGATTTCTAAGATCTATCCGCAGAAGAAGAGGGAGGGGAGGACCTTGTTCGCGGGCTGAAGGCGTGCAGAGCGTCGGGAAGCCATTGGCGCGGTGGTGGCGTCGCCGGAAGTTCTTCAACAGCAAGGGGGAAAATCTGAAATAGTTTGAGGGAGAGTGTAACCTTTTCCTCTTGCTCTTAGGAGTCTTTTATAGATCAGCAAGTGGGGAGGGGAAAGGATGAAACGTCCGCGGCCATTAATAATTCCCTTAATGACGTTTCGGTTATGACGAATGGCAGTTGAAACGCTGGAGATGAAGAGGTGCTCGCCAGGTGGCGATTTTCTATTGGACCAACATTTCCTTAATTATTTAAATAATTAAAGTAGGAAACGGCCCATAAATACCCTTGGTTTTCATTCCCATAATCAGAATTTATTATGGCGTCGGTTACGGAAATTTCCAGTCTGGCTGTCGTTTCGGCCTTGGTCACGGGCGTGACACATAGGTCACGGGCGTGACAGGCCCGGTTAGCCAATTCTGGGTTCGACGATCGTCGAACTGAGATCGACGATCGTCGAAGGGTGGTCACGGGCGTGACACCCGGGTCACGGGCGTGACTGGCCCGTGTGGCCAAATTCTGGGTCGACAATCATCGAATTGGGATCGACGATCGTCAAGCGTGGTCACGCCCTATATCACGGGCGTGATATTGAGGGTCACGGGCGTGACATGCCTGGTGACTGATTCTGGGTTGACGACCGTCGAACTGAAATCGACGATCGTCGAACGTGGTCACGCCCTATGTCACGGGCGTGTCATTGTGGGTCACGGGCGTGACATGCCCGTGTGGCCAATTCCTGGCCAACGACCGTCGAACTGAAATCGACGATCGTCGAAGGTGGTCACGCCCTATGTCACAGGTGTGACATTGCGGGTCACGGGCGTGACAGGCCATGAGGCAAATTCCGCGCCCCACGATCGTCTAAGTGAAATCGACGATCGTCGAAGGAGTCACGCCCCCAGGTCACGGGCGTGACGGGTCGGTCACGGGCGTGACCAACCCGTGACCCGAATTCTTGGTCGCTTTATTTCGATTTCTGGGCTCCCCAGGGTTCTACCACAACCAACCGACTCCTAGGGGTCTAGCCGGAAATTGGATGTTACATAGTGTTACCGAAAGGCGGCTTTTCTGGGCATAAGACCCCTCTCGTGCCGTGTTGTGTGTTCCGGGAGGGGGGTCTTACATAAGCAAACTGTCTGCCCCTCAGATGGTGTAGCTCCAAGCCTTCCCACCATAGTCTTGTGTCCCCGTCCAGCAAGAACGTCGCAATCATGGTCTTCTGCCACTCCTCAGTCTCAGTCGCTGTCAGCACTCTATTAACTCTAGAGATCCAATCCTCCGATTGATTTGGGGTTCCCGTCCCAAAGAACACAGGAGGATTAAAGCCCATCACGTGCTTCAGCTGCTTCTACGTTGCTCTCCTCGGCAACACCGGCTCCAAAACCACCTGATCCACCCTCCTTGGCTCTGCCGCTTGGAGCGGTACTTGCTCCAGAGTAGGAGCAGGCTGCTGCACCTGCCTCGAAGGCTATGCATTGATCATCGCAAACACAGCCTCCGCTACCAATCGAATGTTCTCGGCTGAAGGGGGTGTTGCAGGCGCATCATTTGGTGCGCTGCTCGCCTCAAAAGCTCACCGTTCGGACGGCCCAGCACCACTCCTAGTCACCTATAATCGTGCAAAACACCGATAAGCGACAACACAATATTGAAAAAAGCAATTATAGGAACACGCAGGTTCCTCAAACATGTGTATTTTCATTCCTAAGTGGACATTCATGGGTTATTTTCATGTTATAACGATGACACACACACATGTGTTCGCCACCCCTTAAAGTGAATTTGTCCATGAATTCATTTAATTTTGACCGAAATCGGTAGTTTGATACCAAATTGTAACACCCCTATCCGTCACATAGAATATAGTAGTAGGTCCGGCTGGGGCCTGATGCCATATACCAAGGATAGACCGGTGGGTTACTCATTGAAACCAACCAACAAAACACAACGTCCTACACAGAGCGTCTAGCGGAAGTAGTTTATTAAGTTGCAAAGAATAAAGAACCCAACAAAGCATGAATGTCCACTACTCAACCCAACAGGAATGTACAATACACGAGTACTGGCTTTATGGCCTTACAATAGTTGGCTCAAAAATAAGTGTCTTCCAAACCTCGGCACGCAGGCCGATCATACATGAGAATATAAGAAAAACACTCAAAATTAGACCTTCGAGGGCCGGCTCAACAACTTGGGCTTTAGCTCGCTATTTACCGCTCGGCTCCGCAGTACCTGCAAGCAACAATCCACCACAAGGTGGCAAACAAAAGCAACGGTCAGCTATGCTGACCAAATTTTAATGACCCCGCCCCCAACTCGGGGCGGCGATATTCTTTCCCTGTATTTTGTTAGCATAATCAAGTAGTATAGTGTAAACACACTTCATCACAGGTGTAGGCACGCACGACCACACACCCCATGCACTCAGGGCACATTCACGGCGAACCGGCCAATGTCACGTCAATTTAAGCCATAGACTTTTCCGTCTCACCACCGTCACTTGGACGACCAGCCTTATGAGCATTTTGTCTTCCTGGCTCGGGCCACGTCAATTTAAGCCATAAACCACCGGAGACACTCATCTATACCAACGGTCCCACCGAACGACTTAGAAAAGGTACGATTCTGCCTGACCTGTTGCTCACACCGCAATGTCAATTTAAGACATATGCCCGGGTCAAGACTCCCTGAGTCCCGTTTCTATCACACAGTTCACATAAACCGGTTATGTTCAAGTTGGCTCCCCGGCCACCATGTTGGCAAAATAACACGTTTGCCCAGTTTTCTGGGTGCACCTTGGAGTTTGTCCCCAAGGCTCCCTGCTGCAATCTACCTTATAGAAAACCCGAAAAACAAACATTCGCACGAAGTCTTCTCCGGCCATTTATGCAATGCAACATCACCGATCTAGACCAACTTATCCGGGTAGGCTTCACAAATCATGCCTATGTCCATTCTCGTATGCGGACTCTACACAAGGGGGACTTTACATATCTACCCCAAGGAACGACACAAACTTACCGCACACTCGTGGGAGAGGGATTCCTATGCAAAAGAAAAGAGGACTTCACATGTCCTAGGATGAGTATCGTTACCCTAGCATTTTCCATGGCGCCATGGAAATCTATGCAGATGAAAAGCACCGAATCTCCTTGCCTCCGTAGATCCAAAGTCAGCTCGCAATTTGGAGCTCTGAAACTCCGTTGGTGACCGGAACTAGACTTCCTTCTTCGTCCTTGCTCTTTCCTCTCTCTAGATCTTAGAAAGAGAGTGAATCCAAGCTTATGAGTAATTTGCACACCTGAACCGGCCTTAACCCTAAGATGGGAAGATCCTGAACCATCGGATCCAAAAACAAGGAAACGAACGGCTGAGATTCAACTCAAATTTCCAAAACCTGGGACGAATACGGGTTCCGACACGCCCGTGTTCAGGGCCGTGTTGTAACGACCCCATCCGTTACATGACGTATAGTAGAAGGTACGGCCGGGGCCCCAAACTATATGCCACAAACAGACGGTAAGGTCACAGGATAATACCAAACCATACACGCATCCTAACTCAGAGCATGCTAGCGGAAGATTTAAGTTGTAAATTGAACTCTAACCAGGAATGTCCAATATATAAACCACAGTTATATATATAGCCACGGAATGTACAACAAATACACAGGGTTTGGCCTTAAGGCCTTACAGTTCCTCTTTCCACATCGTATGGATTACAAATATCGGCGCGCAGGCTGACCATACATGAGTAAAAGAAAATAGACAAAACATTCGCATAGCCTTCAAGGGCCAGCCGCAGCAGCAGCAACAGCAGCAAGGGCTTCAGCCCTTCATTTACCACTTGGCTCTCCAGCACCTGCATAGGGACAATCCACCCAAACGGTGGCAAACATGGCAACGGTCAGCATTCAGCTGACCCAATTATAACAATCCTACCCCTTTCTCGGGGCAGTAGCATTCCTTCCCTGCACAGCATGGTATCAATAATTTTTGGCTGATACGGCCTATGACATGCCAGTGTCACAGGCCGTGTACCCTTAAGCGGCACACGCGGTACTCGTACCGACTGAACTCTACCAGAACACGGGCATCGACACGCCCGTGTCGAACCTGACACGCCCGTGTCAGTCATGAGACATGCCCGTGTCACCCCTGCCTCATCGAGCTCCAAAACCAACAAGCAGTACACGGGTAGGCACACGGCATCGGACACGCCCGTGTCAAATCTGACACAGCCGTGTTCATGGCTTGGTTCCGGGCCGTGTACTTCCCTGACTCAATCCGCTTATTTCTTGAGTGACACGCCCTGGGACACGCCCGTGTCCCAGGACGTGTACCTCCGACACGCCCGTGTCCCAGGCCATGTCAAACAGCCTGCACCTCAAATTCAATTTTGAGATTTTTGGGGTGTTACACGTGTCACCCATTCGCCATCGAAACCGTCGCAACCCGAAAAGAACACGGACACCCGACATGCCCGTATCAGGCTTGACATGCCCGTGTCATCCAGTACACGCCCGTGTATCTGGGCGTGTTCCCTCAACGACACAGGTACAAACAACCCGAGCACAACACGACCATGTGACACGCCCGTGTCACATGCCATGTGCTAGACATGCCCTGGGACACGCTCGTGCCCCAGGTCGTATAGCTGCCTTAGCACAAACCGCCACACGACCTGAGGAGGATACGGGTATTCGACACGCCCGTGTCGAATTTCACAAGCCCGTATTGGACCCGAACACGCCTGAACTCAGGCCGTGCATCCCTCGCTCAACGATCGTTGAGTGCAAGGCTCTGAGTGACTGACACGCCCTGGGACACGCCCGTGTCCCAGGCCGTGTTCACCCCCCCCGACGATCGTTGACTCAAAAATTGTCGACCACGCGACCAACGCCGAACGCAAGCACAACACGCCTGGGACACGCCCGTGTCCCAGGCCGTATCACCTCTACCAAAACTCAGATTTGGCTCAAAACACCACCCGTCACCCTTTTGAGTTTCGGGGTGTTACAAGACCCCCTCCCGGAACACAAAACACGGCACGAGGGGAGTCTTATGCATAGAATAGCCGCCTTGCGGTAGCGCTAGCACTCGGGCTAACTTGCACCATTAGACGCATATCCTGCTAGCTATTACCAATATCAATCATTGCCTACCCAACCAAGAATATAAAACAGAAGTCAATCCACACATAAGTAAAATAGTAAAAAAGTACACCAAGAAAAGAAGCTACAATAAGTTTCTAAAATATCAGAGTACGGGTAAAACTATCCCAAAGGGGCTACATCATGAGTATCTCAAACTCACATCGGTGACTGACGGTAGCAATGACACCGTCCCTTCTGGCCCTGTCTTCCTGGCTTGGCTGTCCTGCTACAAAATCTGCGGCTGCTCTGACTGCTGGGTTTCCTCCTAAAAAAGGAAGACGTAACAACAGTTAGTCATAAATACTAAGTGGCTTTCACATCTGCTCCCCCGACGACTCCTCGGCACCGGGCGGAGAAAGGAACAAGGGTATAATATACTTATATAAGCAGTAGTACAAGCATGTAGAGTAAGTATAAATGTCATGAGTAGCAATATAAGTAATGTATAACAATATTATCAGCATTCCATTCTAGTAGTTCTACCCAAGCTATATCAATCCATCTAAGCATATAGATCTATAATAGGAAAGTAACTTAACTTATAAGAATGTCCATAAAAACTTATAATTTAAGGATTGGCTTAACAGTAATGTAACTCATCGTATATGAAAGCCCATACAAACTTATACGATGAGGATCTTGTGTATATAATGTAATGTTATGCCATGAATGCTATACAATGACTCACCCATGATCACACACATGTAATTGCTATGTCAACACAGACTTATAGTTCCCACTTTTCGAGCAGGTAGCTAACCTCTCAGGCGTCATCTGTCATGGCCATACGGTGAAAGTAGAGCGGGCTTCTACACTACTAGGCGGGTATCCACACTAAGAAACCTAGGCCTCCGTACACCTCAACGCTAAGAACACAACAACGGAGCTCACATGCATACTACATCTCAGTAGGAGTCTCGGGTAGATATGCACTGAGAACCAAGCCCTGAACTGGCCTATGTTGTGACCCAAAAGGAGCCTCGTAAAAAGCACGAGGACCAAGCCCAACCCTTCACTTGGCACGGAAGGAGCCCCGTGAATGAGCACTGAGGGCCAAGCCCAACCGCCCAAAGTTTATCTATCAACTCCCATCGTTGTGATGACTGGCGAGCTCGTAGACCTGCCACACTATCCTTAACCCAGGATTATGACACTGCGTGTCGACCCACACCGCATGCAATTCCACATCATCGTGGTACAGAAGGAGCCTCGGGAATGAACACCGAGGGCCAAGCCCAACTGTTTATTCGTAACAATCATTACCAATTATATTCAGCATGTTCAAGCCGAACTCATCATTATTCCACACATCACCACTATCAAGTATGCCCATAATATTTCACATATTTAAATCATTCCTACCATACCAACTCGTAAATAAATTCGTTCTCTAACCTCCACCACATCACCTCGATCAAGTGCATTTTACTACACCATTTGTTCATCCAACAAATGTCATGAACATATTTTATCACGACCACTTATAGACTGCATCTCAACAAAACCTTAACGTTAATGTACTACAATCTCTCTACCAACCCAAAGCCGATACAAAACAAACACGAGAATTACATGTGCAGGAATGATTACTGTACAACAATGTCAAACAGGGATTCCCGAGGCTACAATAATCCGGTGAAGACATTTAACCACTCGTTGGAAAGGTATTTCCAAGGGCTACAACTTTCGTGTTTAGTCGAAAGCCCAAAGCTGTCCACATCATGTCTGAAAATGGCCTCGAAGACTGCTGCATGCAGAAAAAAGATTTCTGCATGCATCTTAAAGCAAGATGAACGAGATCGGTTCATCTTCTTCATCAAGCCATATGTTCAAACCATGTCCAAAAATTCCTCCACCCTAATTAACCCTCTTGAGACCATTTTCTCATCACGAACCAGGCCCACCATTTACTCAAGGAGAAGGGAGAGGTTGAAGACATCACTATCCTTAGGGCACAAGCCCTAGAATGTTCTCTTCCTAGGAAATCTTCATCTCGCAAGTCAAAACTCTATTGAGTCGACATCTATCCTAGAAATAACTATATATCTAGCACCAAGGGAGAGGGTAGGAAGCTCACTTCGTTTCCGGCATTTACACCATTTCCAGCCATGGATCTTGTCACCCTTCTTTGCGGTATCTTCTTCTCCTCGGTAGGTGTTAGTTCTTCACGGGAAGAAGATCGACTCGAGCACCTTCTTCCTCTCCAGCAGTTTCCTAAAGCAATGGCTTGGAAGAAAGACTAGAAACATTTAGGGTTTTCTCCCCTTTTCATGTTAGAAGTGGGTAACTACATAGCCACGTGTCAGCCTGTCATTGGACTGTAATTCAACTCAGAAAAAGAGTCGTTTCGAAACGATGCGACTAAAAAATTCTCCAAAACCCAAAATTGAACTACACAGGAAGAGACACGCCCGTGTCACTACCCATGTCCTGCTCGGGGGGAACGCGGTCGACGATTTGTCGAGCTCCGGTGGACGAACGTCAAACTGCTGCATGGACACACACGGGTAGGGACAAGCCCGTATCACTACCCGTGTCCTGCTCCGGAGGAACACGGTCGACGATTCTTCGAGCTCTGGTCGACGAATCGTCGAACTGCTGTGGGCACATACGGGTAAGGACACAACCGTTTCTCAACCCGTGTCCAACTCGGGAAGAACACGGTCTATGATTGTTAGTCGAACCTTGCTCGATGACTACACAAACGGGTAGGGACACGCCCGTGTCACTACCCATGTCCTGCTCGGGAAATACGATCGACGATGTTTGTCAAGCTCTAATCGATGAATACACACACACGGGTAGGTACACGCCCGTGTCACTACCCGTGTCCTGCTCCACACGGGTATGGGCATGCTCGTGTCACTACCCGTGTCCTTTTTTGGAAATTTCACAAAGGATTCACAAAGACACAATAGTACCACATGGGTATGGACACGTCCGTGTCACTACCCATGTCCTACTCTGGACCAACTTCTCCTCCCTTACACAAGTGTAAGCCTAGCTGCCAGCACTCCCAGAGCCCAAGTTAGCTCTCCTGACATAATAATGCGCACGAGGGCCCTAGCACGAATTGGGATATTACACATCTTGTGGACGGATTTTTCTTGAGATTTGGGTAATGATTTTCTAATCCATTACTTATGCGCTTCTTCTAAAAAATTGTGAGATTTGGTGGAATTAGAAGGCTAGTTAATTTTCCTGATTTATATTGAAATCGTGCAAATCAAAATCTAAATTTTAAGCGTGTTTTTCTTCCGAATATTCTTATATAATTGGAGCGGGTAGATCTCGTGAATATTAGAACAAATCGGGTTCTACACCCTTGATTTCCCCTTGCGTTCAAGTGATTTGGTATACCCTCATATTAATTAATTATTGGATTGATTTGGACTTAATTTTAAATCACTAATTTATACCGGATCTTCTCTTATTGGAATTCTGAATGTTTATGTATAATTCTATTTTGAATTGTTAATTTGTCCGCATCGGGTAGGTCCTATTCGCTTGAGCGAATATTGGCATATAGCCCTTGTTCAATCTCTATAAGGGTAATGACACTTTGCATTGTGCATTGTTATATTGCTGGATTCATCGTTATTAATAGTTTAGAGAAATATTGCTCGCTGCGTAATTATTTTAATTACCGAACCTAAGAACGCGTAGTTTTATCCGTCGAAACCATGACCCTTCATCAAGTAGCGGTAGTGCGCAACAACTGTTCCTCAAGTCCTGCCATCCTCCTACGACTAGTGCATCACCTTGAATTCCTAATATAATGTGGTCCACCGACCATTACTCAAAAGGCTAAGCCACTATCGTCCTCGCCTGACCCCCGCGACTCCTAGGCACCGTGCGGGGAGGAGGAAAGGGAAGATATTTAACGTGGAGAATGAACAAGAGCAGGTGACAACAACCCGAGCAGGAGTATGTATAAAGGAACTATAATAAGGTAGCAGTAATATAAACAAGTTAAAGTACAGAGCAGTAAACACATGCTACACTATAAGTAATAAAAGTACAAGTAAAGAACTACAGCTTCCTTCTACCACAGATAAAGTAAAGTAAAGTAAGCTATAGAATAAGTAACCTTAACTTATAAGAATGCCCATAAAAAATCATAAGTTAAGGGGTTGTTTTGTAAGGTCTATCATGTAAAAAGTCTCATACCAATTTATGCGATAGGAGTAGGGGTTTAAATGCAATGATGACATGATATGCTATATTATGCTGGTTAAATGTTATGTTCACACAAGTGCAACACATGCACATGACTCTATGCACAAAGACTTTTAGTTCCCCAATTTTGGAAGCTAGCTTCAATCTCAGGAGCCTTCGTAGTGGCCAATGGAGACAGTGGGTTGGGCCACCCCACTCCTAGGCGGGTAACCGTACTACAAGGCCGAACCCTTACGTATGCCTCTGAAGGACACACCAGAGTCCACACGTACAAATGCTGACAAACCCGCCAGTCTTTCGTGTTCAAGTGTAGGGTCACTAGGTAAGCGTCTCCACAGACACTGGCAAGCCTGTCCTAACCACTACACTCTCCAGAGTCATCATTCCTCGGTGCAACGACCAGAGAGAACTGAAGACCTACCACTTTTATGCACATGCACTTATGATAAATATGAATCTCTGAGCGGTCAGTCCCTGTACTAACCCATCTATCACAACAACCTTCCGAGCTATTGGCTCCCGGGACTAACCTGTCCGTACCTACCACCGCCAATCCTACCGCTCCTGAGTCTATACAAGACTATCCTCCTGTGACTTTGGGGCGAGTTAAAGTGAAGTACTTAGAATTAATCCTGCACTAACACTTTAGACTTACAGTTTAGGGTTAACCTTGGACTGCCCAGGGCATTCCACGTGAAGAGCTCTCGAGGGAACTAGGAACTACGATGGGCTTAACCCCAAAGCTCCCTTTCACAAGGTACTTATTATTATTGGTATATACTCATGTACTAAACTCTCTTAGGAATACACTTGAACTTACTCTCTGTGTATTTAGACTTTCTCAAAGGGAAAGATGATCCATCGTCAATCCCTAGCAAACCTTGCCCCTAGTCAACCCATCTCTCACAGCTTGACATCCATTGGTGACCTCATTCATTATCAACCAGATTATGTGCACCAACTATCCTTTTATCATATACAAAGGTTCATATGATTCCTTAATTCTAATTTTTTTTACTATCTGTAGACCTAATGAGATATATGGTGTGCATGAATGGTGATACTCTAAATAATAATCCAAATGACCTAAGATTATTACTAGGGGTCAATAATGATATTTTAAGAGTAAATCAAGAAGACTACATGTTGAAATCAAAAACTCAGTCCTTGTGGAGTTCACCCTTGGGGAAGGTGTAATCACACACTTACTTCTCTCTCACGAGCCAAAATACGAAGGAAGAAGAATAGGGGACAGACCCAAGGGCTCGGTGTAAGGCCCCCCTCCCAGAACACAAAACACGGCACGAGAGGGGTCTTATGCCCAGAACAGCCGCCTTGCGGTAGCACTAACACTCGGGTTAGCTTCTACCACACGTTGCCTATTCTGCCGGCCAACAAAAATATCACACATTGCCAACCCAATTAAAATATAACACAGAAGTCAAATCCACAACAAGCATATAGTACATAAATATAACAAAAGTAGAGAAACTACAACAAGCTTCTAATATCAGAGTATGTAAATAGTTGATGATGAGTTGTAAATATACCTACTTTTATAGTATTTCTATTAAGTCGTTTTATTTTATTTTTACCTTTTTTGTTTGCTTTGTTTAATAAATATGCTTCTTTTTGTAAAAAAATAATTCTAAATTATCCTTTTTTTGTTTTCTGAAAATTTTAAGGAAAAGTTAAAATTTGACCTGTCACTCCCGTGACCATGCCCGACACGGGCGTGTCAGGCACTCAACGCCATCAGCCAGTCGACACTTAATGATTTCACTGTTCACCACTCAATGCCGTCCCGACACGCTTTAGTCACGCCCGTGTTTAAGACCCGTCACGCCCGTGTTGATGTCGACACTCAACGCTTCGTCAACTGTCAATGCTGCCGACATCAGGACTGCCAGCTGGCCATGTCACTCCCCCGAGACACGCCCGTGACCATGCCTGTCACGCCCGTGACCTCCACGTGTCACGCACCCGAGCTTCCAGAAACGATCCAGTCAGCAAAGTCGCCAAGTCAAATACGCAACTGACCGACACGCCGCCTGTCACGCCCGTGACCTAGGGCGTGACCAACCCAAAAAAATGTCTATAAATAAAAGCTTTCAGAAAGCTTTAAGGGTCCACTTTTTGACCACTTTGCTTAGGGGAGGTGCTGCCCAAATGAATCCAAATGCTATGTAAGGGAATTTTATCCCCCTCTCTCTTAGTTTGTTTTAGCTTTCTCTTTTTAGCTTTCATGTAATCGCTTATAATTTTAATAAAATATGCAATTTTCTCTCTTCCTTAGTATGAATGTTCATTTGGAAGTGCCCTTCTTAAGTGATTTTTCGTTCTCTATTTTGTTCTTTTATGTTTTCTTCATTTAAAACTTTTATAACTAGTTTAGTTTAGGATTTTATTGGCATTTCTTGCCGTTACGCCGCCCATTTTATTTTCATAATCCGCACTTATTTAGGTTTAGCTTTTCTTTTTCTTCCTTATTTTCATTCTTAAGGGTTTATAAAAACACCTAAAAAGTGTTATTTTCATTTTCTTTAACTTAGGGTTTTTAGGATTGTAAAACTTTTCGTCTTTTTTAGTTTTATTTTAACTTTTTAGGAGTTTTTATAAAAACTTAAGAATGAAAATATCATCGTTTTAATTTTTCGAGCACTTAGCTTTTTGTTTTAATTTTCAAAACTTTTTACCCGTTCAATTTTTATTTCATCTTTTTATGCATTTCTACCGCATTCCAGCTGTAGAAATGCAGTTGTTTTAATTTTTCAGTCACTTTGCTTTTTCTTATTTTTGCAAGTGTGCGTGCGTGTATGAGTTAGATTTTATAGCTTTATTTCAATTTCTGTAGAGTGTGTGCGTATGCATCTATTTTCGCCTACTCGTTAAGAGTTAAATGGCGCTCCGCTTTCATTTCTCGCTCACTCATTTGAGTGGGACTTGTTTTTTATTGCTTTCATTTTCTTCCTACTCACATGAGTAGGAAAACTTAGCGTGTGTGTGTATGTTTCAATTTATGTAGAGTGCGTGTGTGTGTTTTACTTCAAGTAGAGTGCGTGCGTGTATGAGATTAATTTACCCCCGCCCACTCATTCGAGCCGGGACTCGCATTTACTGCTTTCTTAAGTCCTACTCATTTGAGTAGGACTTGCAATTTACAGCTTTCTTTACTGCTTTCTTACTGCTTTTTTTTTCTGCTTTCTAGCGTAAGTGTCCCCATTCCGATGAGTGGCTAACCGCCTTTAGCCCTCAATATCGAAGAGCATTGGGACAGATAGAGTAGCTTTAAATAACTGAAGGTCCTGTTTTTCAGTTTAATTAAATTTCTTAAGGTTTGCCCCGGGTTAACGACGCGTAGGACCGCATATCGATGTGCGGGTTCTATTTCAGTTATCCATACGTAACGCCGAGAGGCCGCATGTATTGACCGATCACCCTTGGGTAAAGAGAGCTCCGCGTTAACACTCGATAGAGGAGGCGCGTGACTCTACCGGATTGGGTTCACCACCCAATAGCGGGGTTCTTAGCGTAATGCGGGCGTTAAGAGGAATTCTTCGTCGGTCTAGCGATCGGTCGAATAGTCTTAGCGTTCAGGTAAGCGATATTACCTAGAGATTGTTGTGCTCATTTTTGTGGAACCTCCACGGCCGAGTCTCTGCCTTAATTAATTTGAAATTTAGGATCTCTTTTTATTAAAAGTTATTTTAGTTCAAATTCTCTTTTTGATATCGTCGCGCCGAGTTCTTCTTCGGCCTTCTGCACTTTATTTCCTGCTTTCATTTACTGTATTATATTTATTTTTATGTTCGCCATTAATTATATAATTCAAACTCAAATATTATCGGTAGAATAATAGGCTTTCAGGGAAAGAGTAGATATAGCTAAGCCGGCCCGAGAACAATAAGACCCCGATATTCCACACCGGAATATCCTATACTACACGCGATAGGTGCACTTTCCTACCTCTCATTAAAACTCGTTTTCTAATAAAACAAAACGCTCTTCTTTTTTATAAATAAAAACCTTCACTTTCATCATCTCATCTAACTAAATAAGAGCCATCGTTTTAACCATCATGTTTTTGGCGCCGTTGCCGGAGAAAATTTCGACTTACTATTTTGAATTCCTGAAACCTATTAATTTTACCCTTTATTTCTACTTATATATAAAAAAAATAAAATGGCCACCCAAAATAAATTATATTAATAATAATAATAATATCAATATTAATTAATAATAATAAATACCTAAAAAATCTAAAAATAAAAAATTTTAAAACTTTAAAACTTTAAAAAAAATCAGAAAACTTAAAACTTTAAAACTAAAAAAAAATAAGAAAACTAAAAAACTTAAAAAAATAAAAAAAAAACTAAAAACTAAAAAACTTAAAAAACTTATAAAATAAAAAAATTTAAAAAAACTGAAAACTAAAAACTAAAAAACTTAAAAAACTTATAAAATAAAATAAATTAAAAAAAAACCTAAAATTCAAAAATCAAAAATATGATGAAATTTTTTTTTATTTTATTTTTATCAAAAAAATAAAAATTTAACAAAAAAAAACATAATATATTTTTCATATTTTTTTATTATTTATTTTATTTTTCCTTTAACTTATTTTCATTTTATTTTTAATTTTAAAAAAAAAAACAACAAAAAAAAACATAAACTTAAAAATCTTAAAAAAATTTAAAAAACTAAAAAATATACATATAACAAAAAATTTAATTATATATTTATTTTGTCGTTTCGGCGCACTTCACTATTGTGAGCGCTAGGGGATCGCACATAGGTCCTCTTATCTAAGACGTTAACTTACGAGTCACACTCACTCGCGCCCCCTATCACCCGCACATTTTTCGCCGAATTTATCTTTTTCGTTTTTTATATTATATTTTTGCTATTTCTTCTAAACTTTTCCAGGTCTTAATTTAACGGGCTTCCCAGAACACGTTTTTAAGGAAGATTTCTAAACCCCTATTTTTTTAATTTTTGTACATAACTGCTTGGTCTTTTTTAAATATATATCTCATTTCTCATACTTAGTGCAACATTGGGGACAATGTTGGACTTAAGTATGAGGGTGTTTCCTATATTCTGTCCTTTTATTTCCCGCACTTAATAAAAAAATTCCAAAAAATTTGCAAAAATTAAAAATTTAAAAAAATATTTTCATGCTTTAAATAATAATAATAAATTTTCAAAAAAATGAATCATCGCTCCGCGACGTTCGACTCATCGAACCAACCACAAATAAGAGTCTGTTCGCGGGCGATCCCTTTTTTTTACTTTGTAAATATTTTGTAAATATTCTCGTCTCTTTTCCCTTTTCTTTCCTATCTTATAAAATTTCTCTCTCTCCTCTAGTAAATATTTCTGTAAATAAAAAATTCCAAAAAATTTGTATAACTCAAAAAACATAAAAAATTTGTATAACCTTTAAAAAAATTGTAAAAAAAATGAAAATAACCCCAAAATATGAAAAAAAATTCAGAAAAAACTCCATAAAAAAAAAAATTTGAGTCAAAAAAATATTTGAATACCTCATTTCTTAGCCTCTTTGCTCTCCAAAATAATCGTTTCGAGTTTATTTATAAGCGAATTTTGATTAATTCTTTATTTACTATTCGTTTATTAATTATAGCTCGATAGACTTAGATTTCTGGGGTTAAGATTTTAAAGAATTTTGTATGTCTTTTTCTTATTATAGGGAACTTGTTTTTTCTCATTTTCACTTTTGATTTTTTGAATAAAAGCACATTTTTATGTTAGAAAATAACATTTATTGATTTCATATTATTTCTACTTATGCTTTTATAAACGTAGGAACGTTCAAATTAAAGAGGTTGCTCTCAAATTTTTTTATTAAACTCTAGTTTTCTTTTAGAAAAAAATCCCTTCCACCTTTTTTTCATGCCATACTTGGTATGATTCCCCACTCACCCTTAAAAGATCTTATGTCAATTGGGATAAGATTTCATCCCGCAAACATAGGCACCCAATAATTAAAAAGATTATATGTTACAGAGTAAGAGGATGAAATTCATTACTCTTATACATATGCATTGGATTTATTTATATTTATGAAGAAAAAAAAAGGAAAAATTATGTTAGGAAAATAAGATTTAATTTTCCTAATAATCCAAAAAGAAAAATTATATATGGAGGTTCGAGAAAAAATTACCTCGCCTCAAAAATCAAAACCCTCTTCATAACCGCCAATCCACTTAGCCTAATTTTCATGATTCTAGAATTAATCTAAATCTTTTTGAGAGCATAATTTTTAAATTGAATTATTTCCTAACAATTTCTTTTTAGCTAAAGTTTTTTTTCGATAATTCCAATCCATTTTTGTTAAGCTAACAAAAATAATTTTCGCTTTCTTTTTTCCATTTAGAAGTAATTTTTGAAACAGTTCCTCTATTTTAACATTTTCATAAGTTAAGATTTAATTCCGAAACCCCGGAAATTCATTTTGATCTTTCTTACAATTAACTTAAGCGTTAGTTGAATTTAGGATACTTTTTTATTCCTTATAGGTTCATCTCCAACTTTTGCTCTGGAATAGCAAAAGCTTAAGTATGGGGGGTATTTGATGAGTTGTAAATATACCTACTTATATAGTATTTTTATTAAGTCGTTTTATTTTATTTTTACCTTTTTTGTTTGCTTTGTTTAATAAATATTCTTCTTTTTGTAAAAAAATAATTATAACTTATCTTTTTTTTTGTTTTCTGAAAAATTTCAGGAAAAGTCAAAATTTGACCTGTCATGCCCGTGACCATGCCCGACACGGGCGTGACAGGAACTCAATGCCATCAGCCAGTCGACACTCAACGATTTCACTGTTCACCACTCCACTCCATCCCGACACGCTTTAGTCACGCCCGTGTCCAAGACCCATCACGCCTGTGTTGATGTCGACACTCAACGCTTCATCAACTATCAATGCTGCCGATATCAGGACTGTCAGCTGGCCATGTCACGCCCCCCAGACACGCCCATGACCATGCCTGTCATGCCCGTGACCTCCACGTGTCACGCACCCGAGCTTCTAGAAATGTTCCAGCTAGCCAATTTGCCAAGTCAAATACGCAACTGACCGATACGCCCCCTGTCACGCCCGTGACCTAGGTCGTGACCCACCCGAAAAAATGTCTATAAATAAAAGCTTTCAGAAAGCTTTAAGGGTCCACTTTTTGACCACTTTGCTTAGGGGAGGTGCTGCCCAAATGAATCCAAATGCTATGTAAGGGAATTTTATCCCCCTCTCTCTTATTTTGTATTAGCTTTCTCTATTTAGCTTTCATGTAATCGCTTATAATTATAATAAAATATGCAATTTTCTCTCTTCCTTAGTATGAATGTTCATTTAGAAGCGCCCTTCTTAAGTGATTTTTCGTTCTCTTTTTTGTTCTTTTTATGTTTTCTTCATTTAAAGCTTTTATAACTAGTTTAGTTTAGGATTTTATCGGCATTTCTAGCCGTTACGCCGCCCATTTTATTTTCATAATCCGCACTTGTTTAGGTTTAGCTTTTCTTTTTCTTCCTTATTTTCATTCTTATGGGTTTATAAAAACACCTAAAAAAGTGTTATTTTCATTTTCTTTAACTTAGGGTTTTTAGGATTGTAAAACTTTTCGTCTTTTTTAGTTTTATTTTAACTTTTTAGGAGTTTTTATAAAAACTTAAGAATGAAAATATCATCGTTTTAATTTTCCGAGCACTTAGCTTTTCATTTTAATTTTCAAAACTTTTTACCCGTTTAATTTTTATTTCATCTTTTTATGCATTTCTACCGCATTCCAGCGGTAGAAATGAAGTTGTTTTAATTTTTCAATCACTTTACTTTTTCTTATTTTTGCAAGTGTGCGTGCGTGTATGAGTTAGATTTTTTAGCTTTATTTCAATTTATGTAGAGTGTTTGCGTATGCATCTATTTTTGCCTACTCGTTAAGAGTTAAATGGCGCTCCTCTTTCATTTCCCGCCCACTCGTTTGAGTGGGACTTGTTTTTTATTGCTTTCATTTTCTTCCTACTCACTTGAGTAGGAAAACTTATCGTGCGTGTGTATGTTTCAATTTATGTAGAGTGCGTGTGTGTGTTTTACTTTAAAATAGAGTGCGTGTGTGTATGAGATTAATTTACCCCCGCCCACTCATTCGAGTCGGGACTCGCATTTACTGCTTTCTTCAGTCCTACTCGTTTGAGTAGGACTTGCAATTTACAGCTTTCTTTACTGCTTTCTTACTGCTTTCTTTTCTGCTTTATAGCGTAAGTGTCCCCATTTCGATGAGTGGCTAACCGCCCTTAGCCCTCAATATCGAAGAGCATTGGGAAAGATAGAGTAGCTTTAAATAATTGAAGGTCCTGTTTTTCATTTTAATTAAATTTCTTAAGGTTTGCCCCGGGTTAACGATGCGTAGGACCGCATATCGATGTGCGGGTTCTATTTCCATTATCCATACGCAACGCCGAGAGGCCACACGTATGGACCGATCACCCTTGGGTAAAGAGAGCTCCGCGCTAAACCTCGAGAGAGGAGGCGCGTGACTCTACCGGATTGGGTTCCCCACCCAATAGCGGGGTTTTTAGCGTAATGCGGGCATTAAGAGGAATCCTTCATCGGTATAGCGATCGGTCGAATAGTCTTAGCGTTCAGGTGAGCGATATTACCTAGAGATAGGTGTGCTCATTTTTGTGGAACCTCCACGGCCGAGTCTCCGCCTTAATTAATTTGAAATTTAGGATCTCTTTTTATTAAAAATTATTTTAGTTCAAATTCTCTTTTTGATATCGTCGCGCCGAGTTCTTCTTCGGCCTTCTGCACTTTATTTCCTGCTTTCATTTTCTATATTATATTTATTTTTATGTTCGCCATTAATAATATAATTGAAACTCAAATATTATCGGTGGAATAATAGGCTTTCAGGGAAAGAGTAGATATAGCTAAGCCGGCCCCGAGAACAATACGACCCCAATATTCCACACCGGAATATCCTGTACTACACGTGATAGGTGCACTTGCCTACCTCTCGTTAAAACTCGGTTTCTAACAAAACAAAACACTCTTCTTTTTTATAAATAAAAACCTCCACTTTCATCATCTCATCTAACTAAATAAGAGCCGTCGTTTTAACCATCAATTGCCCAAAAAGGCTACAATAAAAACCTCTCATACTCATATCTGTAAGTGACGGTAGCGACGGTACCGTTCCCTCAGGACATGTCGTCCTGGCTTGGCTGTCTGGCTTCATTACCTGCTACTCCACCTGTGGGGTTTCATCCTAAAAAGAAAAACGTAGCAAAAGTTAGTTGTAAAGACTAAGTGACTTCACATCCGCTCCCCCGGCGACTCCTCGGCACCGGGCAGAGAAAGAAACAGGGTACAACATATTTGAAACATAGGTACAAACAGGTGGTATATCTCTGTAACAACCCGGCCCGTTAAATAACATATAATAGAAGGTCCGGCCAGGGCCCCACATTATATGCCACAAATAGACGGCGAGGTCACAGGTTAGTACCAAAATACTATGCATCCTAACTCAGAGCATTCTAGCGGAAGTTTACAAGTTAAACGAACTCAATCCATGAATGTCCACTACTATATAAATAACTCATTTATATACAAAACCAGGAATGATAACAAGCACACCGCTCACGTCCTTAAGGCCTTACAAGTTTCTCTTTACAAACATACGACTTCATACATCGGCACGCAGGCCGACCACACATGAAATCCAAAGCTTCGTACGGCCTTCGAGGGCCTAACAGCAACAGAAAGGGCTTCAGCCCTCTCAATCCATTTCCGCATCTACAAGGGCAGCACCTGCATATAGACATCCACCCTAGGGGTGACAAACAAAGCAATTATAACGACCCTACCCCTTACCCGGGGCAATGGTTCCTTCCCTGCATGTAATCAAATCTCAACACATATATCCATCACACATTACTATCACAAACGCCGGCCTTCGTGCCAGACGTCTCGTGCACTCAGGGCACACTTACGGTGTACCAAGCTCCTCATTGTTCCACCACCAATTCAAGGTATTTACTTGTTGGCCGGGCCTAAGACTCAAAACCCCTGCTAAAGACCTCCCGCACTCGTCCACTCAGAGGCACACACTTCATAACAAATTGTGAGCACTATCAGTCGACCTACCCACGTAGTGTAACAAGCCTAGGGAAATCTCCCCGCTGCATTGATACCAATCGACCGCTCACCTGATCCTACCACGGAACTTGTTGGGTGGCCCACCCACTTAGAGGTTCTTAACTTGTTGGACATGGGCAACAGCCGCCAAACCCCTGTTGACGACCTCTCATACCCATCCACTCAGAGGTGTTTGCTTACAACCAATCTGATCAATGAACTTGGTGGGTGTCCTACCCACTCAGAGGTTCTCGTATTCCTCCTCAACACCGGCACATCATGCTGCTTTCTAATCCACCAATACAGCTCGCGCCGAGCATACAACCAAAGGAGCTATACAAAGCTCATCACAATCATCCTCGCCATCTCCGTAAGGTAACCGATGTATACATAAAGTCTTCTCTGGTTCGTAGCATCACCAATCCAGACATCCATTGAAAGTGAGGATAGATACAACTCTAGAGGGGGGGGTGAATAGAGTATTAAGAAATATTAGAATCTACTCAACTCCCTTAGAGTTAATGTAACGTCCCAATTTGCGCTAGGCCCCTCGCACGAGTTCTGAGTCAAGAGACTTGACTCGGGCTCGGGGTGCACTGGAAAAAGGTGTCAAGTGCATTGAATGGTGTGTAGGGTTGAGTGATATCCAATGGATGGAAAGGAAATTGCCTAAGGGAAATTCGTCGGGTATCATTGTTGATACCCGACGAATTTGTCGAGAATGCCCGGCGATTCTCACCGATCGTCGAGAATGCCCGGTGATACCCACCGATCGTCGAGTATCGCTGACTGATACTCAACGCACTCAACGCCAAGATTTCCGATAAGTTGGCTTAGTGAAATTCGCCGGGTATCATTGTTGATACCCGACGAATTCGCCGAGAATGCCCGGCGATTCTCACCGATCGTCGAGAATGCCCGGTGATACCCACAGATAATCGAGTATCGCTGACTGATACTCAACGCACTCAACGCTAGGATTTCCGATAAGTTTGCTAAGTGAAATTCGCCGGGTATCATTGTTGATACCCGACGAATTTGTCGAGAATGCCCAGCGATTCTCACCGATCGTCGAGAATGCCCGGTGATACCCACCGATCGTCGAGTATTGCTGACTGATACTCAACACACTCAATGCAAGGATTTACGATAAGTTGGCTATGTGAAATTCGCCGAGTATCATTGATGATACCCGACGAATTCGTCGAGAATGCCCTGCTATTCTCACTGATTGTCGAGAATGATAGTTGATTCCCGTCGAATTTGACTTGTGCATTTTCATCGCCCAGGCAGATTCGTCGGCTTGTACGGCCGGACCGAACAAGACTTCGGGATTTTTGCTGGATGATTCCTTAGACCGGTCATTTCAAGTAAGACCTAATTTGGGCGGTCCAATCAGAGGGTGACACGTGGCAGAAGGGATTTAACCTAATACATCGGTTTATAAGGGAAGATAAAGCCGAACCCTAACCATTTTGCCGATCAAACTTGCCGTCATAGCGGACCTCGCAAAACCGACAGAGCTGAGAGAAGCCATCGGAGCTCCTGGAGGCGGCCTTTTCTCTCTCTCCTTCCTTTCTCGTGAAGAACAACAACAACTGATGCCGCGAAGGAGGATGACTAGATCCATGGCCGGAAATGGTGATACTGCTGTAAATTAGGTGAGCTTCCTCCCCTCTCCCTTGGTGCTAGATCTGTAGTTAATATTCTAGGAGAGATATCGACTCCATAGAGTCTTGATGGTGAGGAGATGATTTTCTAGGGAAAGCCATGCGTAGATTTGTTAATCTAGGTTTAGGTGTCTTCATCCTCCTCATCATTCAAAGTGAAGATGAGAGAGGTATTCGTGGAAAAATATGGCTTCGTGAGGGTGAATAAGGGTGAACTAATTTATGGAGGAGTTTTTGGGAGATTGATGCAAGGAGGAAGATGAACGGATGCCGTTCATCTCACCTTAAGATGCGTGCAGAAATCTGATTTCTGCACGCAGCGATCTTTGTGGCCAGTTTCGGAGGGGTTCTGGTCATATATGGGTTTTGGACTCAACATGAAAGTCGTAGCCCTTGAAATTATCTTTCCAACGAGTTGTTGCACGTTTCCAGGAGATAACTATAGCCATGAGAAAGTCAGTTCGAATCGGCTGTGATTGGGGGAAATTCCACCCAGGAAATCTGTATCCTGTACGCAACAGACTTCGAGTGAATTTCTGGTGTGATGCGATAAAATCTGGGCTTTCGACTAAACACAAAAGTTGTAGCCCTTGAATTCCAATGAGTTGTTACACGCACTTGTCAGATTTCTGTAGCCATGGGAATCCTTGGTCGAAGTTGCTGCCCGGATCAAGGCTGCACCTAAATTCTGGGTTGTGTAATATTGAATTCGATTCGGTGGAATTTAATGTTGCGATCCAACTCGAGGTTTGGGTGAACTCTTTTGACATAATCATCATAGTGATATGATAAGTTGATGCTATAAATCTGAATTCGTATAACGAGTTGTGGACAAGCTTAATTTAAGGAAAGAGCCTGATATAAATTAGTAGATGTATATTGATGCTCATTATCTATATCATGTTGAATTCATTTGGAAGGGCGTATAAATGGTTTAACTATGGCCATGATGTATGTTCAATGGGTAGAAGGGAATTAGTAATCCAATGCTCAGAGTGTCGTCTCCCTACGGGTAGCATTGTAGAAGTTAACAAGTGCGGTGTCAACCGTCACTAGTTAGAATGAGGTTGAGATGAGTAAAGTTGGACGGTTGGGCTTGGTCCTCGGTGTTCACGTCCCGAGGCTCCTTCCGTATTTGATGGATGGTTGGGATTGGTCCTCGGTGTTCATGTCCCGAGGCTCCTTCCATGCCACGATATTGTGGAATTGCATGTGGTGTGAGTCGACATGCGGTTTCGTAATCCCAGGTTAAGGATAGTGTGGCAGGTCTACGGGCTCGCCAATCGTCACACCGATGGGAGTTGACAGTTAGACCTTGGGCGATTGGGCTTGGTCCTCAGTGTTCACGTCCCGAGGCTCCTTCCGTGCCAAGTAAACAGTTGGGCTTGGTCCTCGTGCTCATTTCTGCGGCTCCTTCATGTCATACCTTAGGCCAGTTCGGGGCTAGGATCTTGGTGCACATTTACCCAAGAGAACCCGTTGAGCCGTAGTACGCATGTGAGCTCCGATGTTGTTTTCTTAGCGTTGAGGCGTACGGAGGCCTAGGCCAGGTAGTTTGGAGACCAGCCTAGTAGAGGAGATGCTCGCTCTACTGTCACCGTTTGGCCACGACGGATGACGCCTGAGAGGTTAGCTACCTGCTCGAATAATGGGAACTATAAGTCTGTGTCGACATAGCGGTTGCATGTGCTTGATCATGGGTGTGTCATTGCATTGCATACATAGCATTGCACTTCATTACATACACAAGACCCTTATCGTATAAGTTTGTATGGGCACTCCTATACGATGAGTTACTTACTGCTGAACGACCCTCAACTTATATGCTTGTATGGGCATCTATATAAGTTGAGTTACTTACTGTTATAACATTATACTCTCTTACTGCTGTCGATTAAAAGGTTGCACATTTATACATTACTTATATTGCTACTTATGACTTGTATACTTACTTCACCTGCTTGTACTACTGTTTTATATATTGTACCAGTTCCTTTCTCCGCCCGGTGCCGAGGAGTCGCCAGGGGAGCGGATGTGAAGCCACTTAGTCTTTATGACTAACGGTTGCTACGTCTTCCTTTTTAGGAGGAAACCCCGCAGGTGGAGCAGCAGGCTATGCAGCTGGATAGCCAGGCCAGGATGATAGGGCCTGAGGGGACGGTACCGTCGGTACCGTCGGTTACAGATGTGAGTGAGAGAGATTTTATTGTAGCCCTTCGGGGAAATTCTATTTACGTACTCTGATTATGTAGAAGCTTGTTTAGCTTCTCTTTTGCTGTACTTATGGACTCATGCTTAGTGTGGATTGACTTCTTTATATTATTATGGTTGGGTTGGCATTTACGTGTTGATATTAGTTGTAGCCGGCAGGATAGGCGTCTTATGGTACAGGATGACCTGAGTGTTAGTGTTACCGCAAGGCGGCTGTTCTAGGCATAAGACCCCTCTCGTGCCATGTTTTGTGTTCCGGGAGCGGGGTATTACAAAAGGTATCAGCTTGCTACGATCCTCCACAGAGAAAGTAACTTAACAATGGTGCCACCCCCATTTGATTCGTCACTTTGGGGACAAACTGACTTAGTGGAAGCAGTGGTATGCCCATATATAATTCGCACTAAGTTTGTCCATCTTTAACCTTAGATTAGCCAACCTAACCTTAGGTTTGTACCCTATGTGTAGATCCCAGTACATGCTGAGCCAGTGAGGGGCACCCCCGCCCCGTCCGTACCTACACAATTCCAACAATAAGAGCTGGGGAAGACGCTCACAGGTATTATGGACGCCTTTAAGTCCCAATCTCAGCAGGAACCTATACAACAACAAGGTCCGGGATCTAGTTGGTTACGCATTTTCCGAGTTCTCTCCCCTCCCGCTTATAATGGGTCAGAGTCGGCGGTGTGTACGGAAGAGTGGCTCGACACTATACAAGAATTGTTGGAAGGAATAATATGTCCAAACAACATGGCGGTGACCCTTGTGGTGACACTCTTAAAACTGCACGCCAAAAGGTGGTGGAAGTCCCTCATGGGCTCCACTTTTCGTGGAAGTGTGTACACGGACATTTGTTGGACCGAATTCTCTGAAGCCTATTTAGAGCATTTCATCCCCTCGGCCGCTCGGGATGGTCTTGAAGAGAGATTTTTGCAACTAAAGCAAGGGTCCATGTCGGTGACAGAGTACCAATGGGAGTTTCAGAAATTGGCTAGATTCGCTGACTCCTATGAGTTAGATGATAGAGGGTACGCCAAACGATTCTATAAAGGCTTGCGAGATCCCCTAAGGCAAGCCGTTTTGTTTATAACAGACTCTAGTCTGGCGGAGATTATCGATATGGCGAAGAGATTGGAAGCAGACCACTTGGGAAGTGGTAAGAGGCCAGCGGAAGGCGTGATGGAAGCCGGCCCCAGCAATAGAATGAGATTTGACAATAGAAGAGGAAGAGGATATCGGAGAGGTGGCGGGCATTTTTCCCAGAACTTTATAGAGGAGCGTCCGGTGCCGTAACCGCCAGCATTACCTTCACTGCAATAATTTCAGCAACACGGCGGAAAGCAGGAACGGGTGTGCTTTGAATGCAACCAACCGGGCCACATTCGACGCTACTACCCGCAACTGTTTGGAGATGCGCCTTTTGCTTTCCCTAGCCGCGCGGGGGAGAGAGTATGTGCGTGGTCGAGGACGAGGACCACGAGGAAGAAACACCGGACCCGTTCGGGATCAGATGTATGCCTTGGATATGACTCAAGAGCGGAATCCTCAGGAGATGATTGCAGGTACGATTTGAATAAGCCATTTTGCTTCCATTAATATCCTCTAGTGGCTTAAGATATACTAGACGTCTAGCTTGAGTAGTATTAAATGACACTTAGGCACCGTGATGGTTGGCGGGAAACCGGCTTATACGTTATTTGACACCGGTGCCTCACATTCCTTCGTGTCCGAAGATTTCATCAAAGACATACACTGAGTGCAATATTTCACTTGTATTGCTCGAAGAGTACGCCTCCCATACGGATTTGAGATGACGGCAACCGCGAAGTGTGAGTTGGAGATAACCATTGGGGGAAAGACCTTTGATACCCCTGCCACAATTTTGAGAATACAGGAATTCGACCTCATTCTGGGCATGGCGTGGCTGGATTGGCACCATGCAAGAATCGACTATGCAGGGAAGCACATCTATTTGAGACATGGGGATACTGAAGTAGTCTTCCAAGGTATAAATTTCGCACCACGAATATTGTTATCCTCAATCCAGACCTTGAAAGCTCATATGAGAGGGGATGAAGTCTACATGATATGTTTCGAACTAAAGGAGATGAAGGTAGATGTGAAGGATGTGCGGGTAGCACGGGATTTCCCTGATGTATTTCCTGAGAAATTGCCAGGGTTACCCCCACATAGAGAAGTGGATTTTCTGATTAAGCTTGTATCAGGAGCTAAGCCTGTCTTCAGGACCCCTTATCGGATGGCCCCAAAAGAACTCGCGGAGTTTAGAGTTCAACTGCAGGAGTTGGTAGAATCAGGGTTTGTTCGCTCTAGCTCATCACCTTGGGGAGCCCCTATTCTATTCGTTAAGAAGAAAGATGGAACCATACATTTATGTATAGACTATCGGGAACTCAACCGACTGACGGTATGGAACACCTATCCGTTACCTCGGATCAATGAGTTGTTCGACCAACTTGTTGATGCACGAAATGCGAAAGGGAAGACGGGCACCACCAGCTAACCGTTCGAGCACTGGGGAAGGCATTGGGAAAAGACTGTCGGCTAGTCGGTTACTAGCGGCTAGGAATGGAGGATAAAAACGGGCAGAGAAAAGGAGAGAAAGGGCCGCTACCAGCGGCAACACCAGAGTTCGCCCGCCGCGGCCTGAATGCCTCTCCTGCGGCGGGCTTTCCTTTTATAGAAAAATAAGCGATTACACTTAGAAAAGAAGGAAGAAAGGAAGAAGCCGACCGGACAATAGACCGCAAAGGACTAGAATCGAGGCCGCAGCTCCTAACAAGCGAGCTCTTGGACCCCAGTCAGCCTCCATTGGGTGCACTCCCGCCCCCTATTTATAGGCTTAGGGGCCTGTCCAAACAGGCAGGGCTAAAATTACCGGCTGCCCGAGGTACAAGAGAATCGGGCAGCGGTGACGGGAATCGAGAAGAAGAAGAAAAGCCAAGAGACAGGCCGCGCGGCCTGGCAGTCTTCTTCTGCCGAGCTGCAGGACTCGGCCTCTGGGCGGGCTGGTCCGGGCCTCCTCTGACGGCGACCTGGGACATAGGTCGCGCACCTTGGGCAAGGATAGGCCGACCTCTAGATGATGGCTGGACTGGAACTGGAGGCTGTCTGATGAAGAGGCCGCCCGGCCTGTCTGATAATAAGCCGGCTAGCTGAGAACGGCGGCTAGAAAGTACAAGCCGCCCGGACTTGAAAACCTAGAGAACTAGTCGCAGATTCCGGGTTAACATAATCCCCGCACATTTTTAAGTTTCTGAAAAACTTCGAAAATGTAGAACTAAGCCGGAGACCGCGACTGCCATTAATGCTTCTGCGTCTATAAAATGCCGAGGGCCCTGCCATTTCTTCAAGATTTCTGCCAAGCCACGGGTCACTACTCGCCACTTGCGGTTAGAATCCTTCAAGCCTACAGAGACTTCTACAAGATGGACGTCATGTCCTCGATGCTAGATCGCGAAAAGAAGTCGTCTGGATCGAAGAAGAGGAGCAGAAAAGCGGACAGTTCCGACCAACAGCCTGAGAAGAAAACCGAGAAGCCGATCGCACCGGCGGCTTCTGATTCTGGAAAGAAACCGATGGAAGTCGTCGCGGAATCCTCGCAGGCCGTGACAAAAGTGGAAGCGATTTCCAAATCTGCTCTCCCGCAAGCTGGTGCCACCAAATCTTTCGATATTACCTACTCGCCATCGGGTGAACCTCTTTTGAAGATCGTCGGGGCGGAGGAGAAGAGTGTTGACTCTTCCAAACCGCGCGAGTTACCCACATCTGTTGACTTGATCATTATTGAAGGGGATGACTCGAAGAAGCTACTGGAGGCCGAGCGGTCTCTGACTGAGAAGAGAAAACGGACAGAGACAATAGTCGGCCACTTGAAACGACGTAAGGAAAAGGTCGAGACTCTTGAGGAAAGGATGGAGAGGAAGACGCGGAAGATGCGGGTTGATAACCGCAATGTTTCTGTGAAGACCGGAGCGGCTAGTGTGCAATTCAAGCCGCGGGAAAAAGAAATATCTGAGGGTCTGTCGACTCCATCTTCCAAGCCGGGCGAGCCAGAGAGTACGCCTTCGGTTAGCGAATCCCTGAGCGATATCCTGAAGGGCATGGAGGTATTTCAGCAGCAGGACAAGTTACTGGTGACTCCGCCGGCTTCTGCGGAGGTCGCCGTCACCGATGTCGAAGTTACAGGAGAGAAGCTTGGTGAATCGGCTCCTGCGGTTTCAGAAGGAGCTGAAAAATTAAAACTCAGAGAGAAGATAGAGGAGATGAAGAAACTAATCGCCGGGAAGCAGGTGGCGACTACATTTCCTGCCCTGCAAGGTAAACACAAAGAAGTTAAGCATATTGTAAAATTCTACAAGCCGCGGTCACGGAAGAAGGGAGCGGACACAATTTACAATCCGTCGGCGAGCTTCTTCTTGACCACGGCTGAGCTGAAAAGCAAAGCTAAGGAGACCGCGCGGTTATGGAAAGAAAAGCTAAAGCGAATAGATTCAGAAAGGGTCAGGCGACCCGCGGCTAGACTTGATACTGCGGCTTTCGAAGGAGAGATAACCACGAGCTGCGGTCTCGTTCTAATGAGATCTTCTACCAAGTGTCGGTCATGTCACTGAATCTAACCGATTGTTTTATTCGCTGCAGGTGCACATGGAACTTTCATCAAGCCGGGCGATCTGACGACTTCCTTACCTCCACTGATTCCGCCGCTACCTCCCAGTGTCCGCGACCAGAGGGCGGCCGAATTCCAAGAGGAGGTTGCCGCCTTGCAGGCTAGGATAAGGGAGCATGCCGAGGCCCTTCGAGCCAAGGAAGAAGAGTGGCGGCTTCAAGAAGAAAGTCAGCGGTCTATGCTGGAGGCCGCTGAAAAGAGAACTCAAGAAGTGCTGGAGGACGTGGAGCAGGAGAGGGGAATGATGCGGTCTGAGGTGGAGGCCGCTGAGAAAAGGACGCAGGAGGCCTTGGTCAGCCTGGAGTTGGCGAAAACGATGATACGGATTACGCAGGAGACCTCTAACAAAAGGGTGCAGGAGGCACTGGCCAGCGCGGACATGGAGAAAACGGCGAAGCGGACTGCACTGGAGGCCGCTGACAAAAGGATGCAGGAGTCCCTGGCTAGCTGGGAGAAGGAGAAGACAGCGATGCGGACTGCGCTTGAGGCCGCTGAACAAAGAACTCTGGAGGTGCTGGCCCACCTGGAGCAGGAGAAGAAAGAGAAACTAGATCTGCAGGCTTTAGTGCTGATGCTCGGCCGGATTGAGAGGGAGAGGGCGGACACCGCTCGACTTGACGAGGAAAGGGATAAGGATCGACCAGAGGAGGCCGGCAGAGGTTTGCGACCTGCTGGGACGACTGCTGAACAGCAGCAACTACCAAATCGCCCGGCTTCCGGAGAGACTTCGTACTCCCCAGTAGTCGCGGCGGTTAGGCAGGTCGCTGCTTCTGGCGACCCGGGAGATCGCGCTCTGTCGCTGGTTCCATTTACCCGTGTAGAGCGTGATACCTCGCGAGTTCACCGGACTCTGCAAAATATCCACAACCTCGTTAGTCAAGTGTATGTCCAGCTGGTACAGGCCGACGACCAAGTCGCGCGGGTTGGGCGAGAGGCTCCAGAGAGTGGAGAGAGATAATTAAGAGAACTTTTATTTGGCTTTGTAATAAGCATCAACTCGTGATGCCGGACGGTTTGATTCCTGTGGACAATTGTTGTATGTTTGATTGTATATCACTCCGAATTGTATGCGGCTTTGTGCGGTTTAATTACTTCTAGTCGCTGTCTTTTCCTCTTTAGAAATTTCGCCAAGTACTGGAATTTTAATCGTTCGACCTGACGAACTAGAATGCGGTTAGAATACTTTGCCTTGCAGGTTTAGCCGTTCGACCTGGTACCTAACCACGATTTGACAACAACTACTGTAGCTTCATAGGAAATCTATAAATTGAGATGATCCCGGAGTCTTCGGCACAGGAGATCAGAATGCGAGCTAAAGCAATTGCGATGCGGTCTGACAAAGCTCCAGCCGTTAGGACCGACGCGGCTTCTGCTTTCCATTCGGCGGATCATAAGGAAGGCCGGCTTACCCAAGCCGAGCTCGACAGCTTTTTAGAGAAGCACATGAAAGACAGCCCGCTGCTCGCGCGGCTTCCGCTGCCTCACGAGCGGATTAACACCTCTGCAGCCAACCAGATCGCTATCCCAATCGATCACTTTGACTGCGGCTTCGGCTTCCCTGTGCTGATGGAAGCCGTCGCGATCTTCGACCATTACGGAGTGGTGCCAGGACAGCTGCCCCCGAACTCGATCGCGGCGATTTACAGCTTCGTCTCTTACCTTAGGTCGGAGCGAGTTCGGTTCTCGATAAGGCTGTTCAGAGAATGCTTCTCTGTGCGGTCTATCCCGGACTCAGGAACGAAGATCTTCAGAGGCCATCTTTACTTCGGCTGCCGCGGCCTGAAAGTTGTAAACCTGGCGAACAAAATCGCGAACTGGTCAGAAAGATACCTTATCTTTGAGGGTAACCTCGGACTCCTGCCGGTCCATCCGCAAGTTCGCGATGAAGCCGCTTTTGGAAGCAGCGGATTGGACGGCGTGGAGAAGGAGATCTTCAACTTCTTCAAGGGGGAGCGGCTCGACGTCACCCACTACCTCCCGCTGCTCTCAACTTTGGAGGACGTTCATGCGCAGGACAGTAAGTATCACTCAGCCGAACTGCTATGCTAGCCGCGCGGCTTACCAACTGACTTGTTAGCTTCGCCTTGCAGCTGCTGTCGCGGTCCCGCTGAACAAGCCGCTCACTCCAGGCGGCCTAACCCTGACACAGAGGGAGAGGAGGGCGAAGAGGGCCAGGCCGGAGCGGGCTGCAGAGGAGGATGAATCGGACTCCTCCAGCGGCTTCACACTGCATGGTATGGGTAGCCGCTTAAAAGATCTCCACGGCAACCCCACCATGCAGTGGAGTGCCGATGGCGAGTCGGTAAAGGTTTCCACCACCCTACCGAACTGGGGGAAGGAAAGTGTAAGCCGCCATGCCTCCGTGGCTGGCGCGGCTTTGTATGGCAGGCGCAACCTGAAAGCGCTGGAGAAGATACCTGCAGAAGACTTCTCGCGGTTTGCCGCGCAGGTCGGCGCGAGAAGCTTTGTAGCCAACCACTATATGGGCCTAGCCCATAGGCGGTTAGTTGCAAGTGAAGGCGACCTGAAGCGGCAACTCGCCGAGAAAGATGAAGAAATCGCACGGCTAAAGGAGTCACATGCGGTAAGACATTACCTGATTTTTGCGGCTTAATTCATTAAGCCGCCCGAACTAACCTTTTTCTTTCCTTTGCAGAAAGTATACGATCCGGCGAACTCAGCCTTTCAAGACGCGGTCTTTCCCTAACTTGTCCAAGGGATTGACGGAGCGCTGAAACGCCTTCGAGATCAGGGCGGCCTCGCCCCGGGATTCACCGACTTCACCTGCGCCGACCTGTATCCACCCTTGAAGAAAAGGGTGGCTGCGGTTTATCGCGCGCTGAAAGGCAAGGAGAAGATTGATGGAGAGGGCGAGGCAGAAGAGGAAGGGGAGGACAGCAGGAGCGAGAGCGCTTCTTCAAAGACCGGCGGTCAAGCGTTTGAGACCGCGCGGGTTGGTGCCAGCACGTCAGAGACCAGGGGCACTGGCAGTTCGCGTTCATCTTCGTCGGACAGCGGCGACTACTCGCCTTCTGAGATCGATATTGACGGTGAACCGGACTCTGGTACTCCTGCGTCCAAAAGATAGAGGCCGAACAGCTAGAATAGATTACTTGTAAAAGTTTTTACATTTTTTGAGACCGCCGGTAAGATTTTGTGAACCGCACGGTCTACCCCTTATACTTGACATTAGAAATGAAAATGTTTTACCTTTTGTGAGAATCTATTGTAATTTTACTTGCTTGTTTGTATATGCGGTTTAACCATTCTTACTCGTTTCCGACTTGAGAAATCTTATTTATGACTTCACCGAATAATAACTAACTTGCTGCGGTTAAACTCGAGTAGAGTACCATTAACCAGATATACTAGTCTGTGAAATTATAATAATCCGATCATCCTTGAGCGTACATAGAGCAATAAGCCGGGCGGTTAGGAGACTATTCGCCAAGAAGATAAGGCAGTTCAAATGGCGACCAACAAGCCGCTCGACTAAGGAGATCAACCGGATTGATATTGTAAAAACCAAGCGGATTGTGGAGGCATGTCCGAACTTTAATACAAAACTGGCTTTCAATAGGGAAACTACTTAGCAATAGAGATAAACATATTGCGACTTCTTTACAGTGCAAGCCGCGAATTGATTCAAATGAATACCATAAGCCGGCGGGCTGAGCGGGTAAGACAGCTGGAGTCTAGAGGCCAAGCGGGTAGGTGCGGCCGGAGAGGAAAAAGAAGAAAAGTTGATATGTTATGATATTCCTTTGATCCGGCGGCATGATCCTTGTAAGCCGCGCGGATGACAGATTTTGTAACTTTTGACAATATAAATGATACTGTTTGATTTTGCTGAATATGCTTTATTCGCTCGGCATTATGTTTCTATTTGATCGATTATAATATGTCATGAGATATCTGGGCAATACACAAGCAGAATGGATGTTGAGATAAGCCCTGCTAATTTACTTTTCCAGGCTACTAGAGTGCGAAGTCATCGGACACAGAGTGATTTCCACGCATAACTTGCCCGGATAATACTGATGTTCGCTATAATGAACTGAAGATAACCAAACCACCCGCGCGATTAATAAAGATATCTGTTGTATTAAACTGAAGATAACCAAACGACTCGCGCGATTAATAAATACAACTGTGCGGTAGGAATAATATCGGCAACTTCGAATATGAGACCAATTTAAGAAAACCAATTGGTCGAAAAGATATCCGAGCGGTAAGAATAATATCAGCAACTTCGAATATGAGACCAATTTAAGAAAACCAATTGGTCGAAAAGATAACAGAGCGGTAAGAATAATAATATCCGCAGCCTTATAATACCCAATTACCCGAGCGGATACTGTGTCTCTAGCCGGGATATGATGACCGCGCGGTCTGATCTTTGACTGCCGACTAGACTTCTGCTTGAAGAAAAGAAAACACTGCTCTCTTGCCTGGAGTACAGTCTAGGTCGATCTTTCGGGGCAGGTGCGGCCGGAGCGGCATTGCTTCCCCCTGAGATCGACAAGACTGTGGGTCTCCTGCAGGCACTGCTTGAGAGTATCAAGGAGTATTCGAGGGTTACATGCTGGGACGATCTGCGGGGTATGCGTGTGGCTTCCCGCACAGACCCATCCGAGTTGTAACGATATCCCTCTCAAAGCATGGTAGCGCTACCAGCCACCCTGTCCCTCCAAAATGCAGAAGTGGGGGTAGATACCAGCTGGGATCCGCAATCTAGTACTCCACCGCATCAAAGCCGGTAAGCTGCCACTGCACGGTGCGAAATCTCCCCGCAACACGTGGTCCTCGTGGTGTTACGCTAATGACAACGGCTCTAAAGGGGTATGTAGCTAGACACGGCGATATCTCCTGTTTCAGTGATCTTTTAATTTTTGGGTTGCAAACCCATAAGAATGATGACTTGCCAGGCGAGAGTACTGATATAGAATCTCTGAAACAAAATATAGAGATGAGTTATAATCCTTCTTAATAGAAATTCATAAGAGGAAATAAAAGACAGAAAAACATATTGGGTTAAGGAATTGGTTGTCAGGATTGCTTCTGTTGCTGATGTCGTGTCTGCCAGCCTAGGAATGAGATGTCCTTTTTAGATCATGCTACGAGATTCCTTTGACTTCTGCATTTTCACAGCTAATTGGAGAGCTCTACAATCTTTTGTTAAATGACCTCTTTCCTTGTGATATTCGCAATACTGATCCTTGGATCTGGTTTTTACGCCTGCTGCCCGGGCGGGTTTCTTGTGACTTGGCTCTCCCTCCCGTTGTTCGATCTGGTACACGTCTAACAAACTCCTCTGTCCTTTTTCTGAAACGCGGGGCTTCTTCGTGGCTGGAAACCTTGTCGGCAACTCGGCCGGACAGACCGGGTAGGAGGTAGAATAGCCCGGCGAATATCCCGGACAGGTAGGCGAGTAGGCCGGCGGATCGACCTGCTTGCTGTTCGCTGGGGTCTGGTTGGCTGGTGTAACCGGAATGATTGCGGATTGCAAGCCTAACCGCTGATTAATTGCGGCTAGATTTGCATTGATCGCGGCGAGCTGCCGGATCATCTCTTGGCGGGTTCGGTTTTCTTCCCGACGGGACTGCAGAAGAGCTTCCAAGAGCAGAACTTCGCTGGGGCTGAGGTTGTTCTGAACGGACTGCCGGTCTGACATTGTATGGCCGCTGAACTTCAACGACAAGCCGATATCTGAAGGTTGCGTGTTAACTGTTGATGCACGAAATGCGAAAGGGAAGACGGGCACCACCAGCTAACCGTTCGAGCACTGGGGAAGGCATTGGGAAAAGACTGTCGGCTAGTCGGTTACTAGCGGCTAGGAATGGAGGATAAAAACGGGCAGAGAAAAGGAGAGAAAGGGCCGCTACCAGCGGCAACACCAGAGTTCGCCCGCCGCGGCCTGAATGCCTCTCCTGCGGCGGGCTTTCCTTTTATAGAAAAATAAGCGATTACACTTAGAAAAGAAGGAAGAAAGGAAGAAGCCGACCGGACAATAGACCACAAAGGACTAGAATCGAGGTCGCAGCTCCTAACAAGCAAGCTCTTGGACCCCAGTCAACCTCCATTGGGTGCACTCCCGCCCCCTATTTATAGGCTTAGGGGCCTGCCCAAACAGGCAGGGCTAAAATTACCGGCTGCCCGAGGTACAAGAGAATCGGGCAGCGGTGACGGGAATCGAGAAGAAGAAGAAAAGCCAAGAGACAGGCCGCGCGGCCTGGCGGTCTTCTTCTGCCGAGCTGCAGGACTCGGCCTCTGGGCGGGCTGGTCCGGACCTCCTCTGACGGCGACCTGGTACATAGGTCGCGCACCTTGGGCAAGGATAGGCCGACCTCTAGATGATCGCTGGACTGGAACTGGAGGCTGTCTGATGAAGAGGCCGCCCGGCCTGTCTGATAATAAGCCGGCTAGCTGAGAACGGCGGCTAGAAAGCACAAGCCGCCCGGACTTGAAAACCTAGAGAACTAATCGCGGATTCCGGTTAACACAACTGGTGGGAGCGCATTGGTTCTCCAAGCTAGATTTGCGCTCGGAGTATTACCAATTGAGAATACAAGAGGATGATATTCAGAAAACGGCTTTCAGCTCAAGGTACGGCTTATATGAGTTCACAATGGTGCCGTTTGGGCTCACAAATGCCCCATCAGCTTTCATGAGCTTGATGAATAAAGTGTTTGAGCCCTATCTAGATGTCTTCGTCATTGTGTTCATTGATAACATCTTAGTCTACTCGAAGACGGAGGAAGAACATGCCGGGCATTTGGCCTTAGTTCTGGAAAAGTTAAAAGAGCACGCCCTATTTGCCAAGTTTAGCAAGTGTGAATTCTGGCTTAGGTAAGTGGCTTTCTTGGGTCATGTAATCAGTGGGGTTGGACTAGCTATGGATCCGGCTAAGGTGCGTGCCGTGAAGGAGTGGTCGCCCTTGAAGTCGGCGGCCGATGTGAGGAGTTTTCTTGGACTTGCCGGATACTACCGCAAGTTCGTAAAAGGATTCTCCAAGATTGCCCTCCCGCTTACTTCTTTGACAAAGAAAGGTATGCCATTTGAGTGGACACTCCAATGTGAAGCGGCATTCCAGGAATTGAAGGATAGACATACCTCCACCCCCATCCTTGTCCTTCTGTCTGGGAAGGAAGGATTCCAAGTTTACACGGACGCGTCTTATCAGGGGTTGGGAGCGGTGTTGATGTAGCACGGGCATGTAATTGCTTATGCTTCAATACAATTGAAGAAGCATGAAAACAATTACCCGGTGCATGATTTGGAGCTAGGAGCAGTGGTGTTCGCCTTGAAGGTATAGAGGCATTATCTATACGGCGTCCACTGCGACATCTTCTCGGATCATCAAAACTTGAAGTACGTCCATACCCAAAAGGAATTGAACTTAAGAAAACGGCAGTGGTTAGAGTTTCTATGCGACTATTAGTTCACCTTGAACTACCACCCCGGAAAAGCGAACTCGGTAGCCTAGCGTTGAGTAGGAAAGTACCCGGCTCGAGCCCAGAGTCTCGGTTGATGAGCATGGAGTTGGCACGGATGATTGAGGAGATGGACATTACCTTAATATTTAAGTCTTCTTCGGCAGAATATACGGAGTACTTGTCCAGCATGAGCATAGTTTGTGATATCCGGGACCGGATCCGAGTGGAGCAAGGATTGGATGCGGCTTTGGCCCCGGTAATAAAGTTAATCGAAGAAGGGACTATCGATGAGTACACACTAAAGGACAGCCTCGTTTACTTTCGCAGCCTGCTCTACATCCCCAAAGGTGGCAGAATCCGGGAGGATATCATGAGAGAAGCACATTGCTCTCAATATTCCGTGCACTCGGGAATTTAAAGATGTACGCCGGCTTACGAAAGACGATGTGTTGGCCAGGAATGAAGAAGGATGTCCGGTACTTTATCACGTATTGTGAAGCCTGCAAAAGAGTGAAGGCAGAGTGCAGGAGCCCCGATGGCCTGTTGTAGTCATTGCCAATCCCCGAGTGGAAGTTCGAGGATATTTCCATGGACTTCGTACATGGGCTACCTCGCTCCCACTCAGGAAATGATTCAGTGTGGGTGATCGTTGATCGCCTGATGAAAGTTGCCCGGTTCATTCCTATGAAGATGGAGGCTCATGTGGATGTCTTAGTACGCCTTTTTGTGGAGCAGTTCATACGGTATCACGGCGTACCTAAGACGATAGTTTCGGACCATGATGGTTGTTTTACCTCCAAGGAGTGGAAGGCGGTACAGGTGTATTTGGGCTCGCGCCTTACCTTCAGCACCGCATTTCATCCACAGACGGACGGGCAGTCTGAGCGGACCATCCGAACATTGGAGGATCTATTAAGGTTGTGTGTGATAGATAGGGGAGAGCCGTGGGAAAGACTCTTGCCCTTAGTGGAATTCTCTTATAACAACAGCCATCAAGCTTGCATTGGCATGGCGCCCCATGAAGCCCTTTATGGAAGAAGGTGTAGAACCCCCTTATCTTGAGTACAAGATGAAGACCCGAAGACTTTGGGTGTCGAATATATAGATGACACAGATGCGGTGGTTAGGGTGATAAGGGATCGCATAGCACCGTGTGGTGGAGTTTCAATTGGGTGATAAAGTGTTCCTTAAAATCTGGCCAATGCATGGAGTGTCACGGGTGCGGGGAGTGAAGAAGCTTAGTCCACGGTATGTTTGACCCTATGTCATAGTGGAAAGGATTGGCCCTTTGGCCTATCGGCTGGAGCTACCGCCCGAGCTAGAAAATCTCCACGATGTGTTCCATGTATCATCGCTTTGGAAGGCGCTGTTGCGGCCTGAACAATACATCCCCACAACTGATGGTAAGGTTGCGTCTGACAGATCTGCGCGACTGGAGCCGGTACGGATCATTGATAATGAGATAAGAACCTTGCGCCGCAAAAGTGTGCCTCTGGTAAAAGTGCTATACTCTAATCATGGGAAGGAAGAATTTACTTGGGAGCCAGTTGGTTTGATGCAAAGACGTTACCCGGAGCTATTTCCTTAAGGTAATTTTATTCAAAAGCATATTTATTTTCTGTATGCTTTACTCTCCATGACCTCAACCTGATTTCGGGGACAAAATCTTTTATTTTGTTTATAGGATTTGTAACGTCCCAATTCGCGCTAGGCCCCTCGCACGAGTTCTGAGTCAAGAGACTTGACTCGGGCTCGGGGTGACCTCGCAAAAGGTGTCAAGTGCGTTGAATGGAGTGTAGGGTTGAGTGATATCAAACGGATCGAAAGGAAATGGACTAAGGGAAATTTGTCGGGTATCATTCTTCATACCCGATGAATTTGTCGAGAATGCCCGACGATTTTCACCGATCGTCAGGAATGCCCGGTGATACCCACCGATCGTCGAGTATCACTGACGGATACTCAACGCACTCAACGCAAGGATTTCCTATAAGTTGGCTAAGTGAAATTCGCCGGGTATCATTGTTGATACCCGACAAATTCGTCGAGAATGCCTGGCGATTCTCACCGATCGTCGAGAATGCCCGGTGATACCCACCGATCATCGAGTATCGCTGACTGATACTCAACGCACTCAACTCCAGGATTTCCGATAAGTTGGCTAAGTGAAATTAGCCGGGAATCATTGTTGATACCCGACGAATTCGTCGAGAATGCCCGGCAATTCTCACCGATCGTCGAGAATGCCAGGTGATACCCACCGATCGTAGAGTATCGCTGACTGATACTAAATGCACTCAATGCCAGGATTTTCGATAAGTTGGCTAAGTGAAATTTGCCAGGTATCATTGATGATACCCGACGAATTCGTCGAGAAAGCCTGGCGATTCTCACCGATCGTCGAGAATGACAGTTGATTCCGGTCGAATTTGACTTGTGCATTTTCTTCGCCCAGGAAGATTCGCCGGCTTGTAAAGGCGGACCGAACCGGACTTCGGGATTCTTGCTGGATGATTCCTTGGACCGGTCATTTCAAGTAAGACCTAATTTGGGCGGTCCAATCAGAGGGTGACACGTGGCAGAAGGGATTTAACCTAATACATCAGTTTATAAGGGAAGATAAAGCCGAACCCTAACCATTTTGCCGATCGAACTTGCCGTCATCGCGGACCTCGCGAAACCAACAGAGCCGAGGGAAGCCATCAGAGCTCCTGGAGGCGGCCTTTTCTCTCTCTCCTTCCTTTGCTATGAAGAACAACAGCAACTGATGCCGCGGAGGAGGATGACTAGATCAATGGACGGAAATTGTGGTACCGCTGGAAATGAGGTGAGCTTTCTCCCCTCTCCCTTGGTGCTAGATCTGTAGTTAATATTCTTGGAGAGATATCGACTCCATAGAGTCTTGATGGTGAGGAGATGATTTCCTAGGGAAAGCCATGCCTAGATTTGTTAATCTAGGTTTAGGTGTCTTCATCTTCCTCATCATTCAAAGTGAATATGAGAGAGGGATTCGTGGAGAAATATTGTTTATTGAGGGTGAATAAGGGTGGACGAATTTTTGGAGGAGTTTTTGGGAGATCGGTGCAAGGAGGAAGATGAACGGATGTCGTTTATCTCACCTTAAGTTGCGTGCAGAAATCTGATTTCTAAACGCAGCGATCTTCGTGGCCAGTTTCGGAAGGGTTCTGGTCATATATGGGTTTTGAACTTAACATGAAAATCGTAGCTCTCAAAATTATCTTTCCAACGAGTGGTTGAACGTTTCCACGCGATACATGTAGCCACGGGAAAGTCAGTTCGAATCTGCTGCGATTGGGGGAAATTCCACCAAGGAAATCTGTATCCTGTACGCGGCAGACTTCGAGTGAATTTCTGGTGTGATGCGATCAAATCTGGGCTTTCGACTAAACATGAAAGTTGTAGCCCTTGAATTCCATTGAGTGGTTACATGCACTCGTCGGATTTTTATATCCACGGGAATCCTTGGTCGAAGTTGCTGCCCGGATCAAGGTTGCACCTAAATTCTGGGCTGTGTAATGTGGAATTCGATTCGGTGGAATTTAATGTTGCGATCTAACTCGAGGTTTGGGTGAACACTTTTGACATAATCATCATAGTGATATGATAAGTTGATTCTATAAATCTGAATTCGTATAACGAGTTGTGGACAAGCTTAATTTAAGGAAAGAACCTGATATAAATTGGTAGATGTATATTGATGCTCATTATTTATATATGTTGAATTCATTTTGAAGAGAGTATAAATGATTTAACTATGGCCATGATGTATGTTGAATGGGTAGAAGGGAATTAGTAATCCAATGCTCAGAGTGTCGTCTCCCTACGGGTAGTAATGTTGAAGTTAACAAGTGCGGTGTTGACCGTCACTCGTTGGAATGAGGTTGAGATGAGTAAAGTTGGACGATTGGGCTTGGTCCTCGGTGTTCACGTCCCGAGGCTCCTTCCGTATTTGATGGATGGTTTGGCTTGGACCTCGGTGTTCACGTCCCGAGGCTCCTTCCATGCCACGATATTGTGGAATTTCATTTTGTGTGAGTCGACACGTGGTGTCGTAATCCTGGGTTAAGGACAGTGTGGCAGGTCTACGGGCTCGCCAATCATCACACCGATGGGAGTTGACAGTTAGACCTTGGGCGGTTGGGCTTGGTCCTCGGTGTTCACGTCCCGAGGCTCCTTCCGTGCCAAGTGAACGGTTTGGCTTGGTCCTCATGCTCATTTTCGGGGCTCCTTCCATATCATACCATAGGCCAGTTCGGGGCTAGGATCTTGGTGCATATTTACCCAAGAGAACCCGCTAAACCATAATACGCATGTGAGCTCCGATGTTGTGTTCTTAGCGTTGAGGCATATGGAGGCCTAGGCCAGGTAGTGTGGAGACCAGCCTAGTAGTGGAGATGCCCGCTCTACTATCACCGTTTGGCCACGACGGATGACGCCTGAGAGGTTAGCTATCTGCTCGAATAGTGGGAACTATAATTCTGTGTCGACATAGCGGTTGTATGTGCTTGATCATGGGTGTGTCATTGCATTGCAAACATAGCATTGCACTTCATTACATACAGAAGACCCTTATCGTATAAGTTTGTATGGGCACTCCTATACGATGAGTTACTTACTGCTGAACGACCCTCAACTTATATGCTTGTATGGGCATCTATATAAGTTGAGTTACTTACTGTTATAACATTATACTCTCTTACTGCTGTAGATTAAGAGGTTGTTCATTTATACACTACTTATATTGCTACTTATGACTTGTATACTTACTTCACCTGCTTGTACTAGTGTTTTCTATATTGTACCTGTTCCTTTCTCCGCCCGGTGCCGAGGAGTCGCCAGGGGAGCGGATGTGAAACCACTTAGTCTTTATGACTAACGGTTGCTAAGTCTTTCTTTTTAGGAGGAAACCCCGCAGGTGGCAGTAGGCTATGCAGCTGGACAGCCAGGCCAGGACGACGGGGCCTGAGGGGACGGTACCGTCGCTACCGTCGGTTACAGATGTGAGTGAGAGAGATTTTGTTGTAGCCCTTCGGGGCAATTCTATTTACGTACTCTAATTATGTGGAAGCTTGTTTAGCTTCTCTTTTGCTATACTTATGGACTCATGCTTAGTGTGGATTTTCTTCTTTATATTATTATGGTTGGGTTGGCATTTACGTGTTGATATTAGTTATAGCCGGTAGGATAGGCATCTTGTGGTACAGGCTGACCTGAGTGTTAGTGTTACCGTAAGGCGGCTGTTCTGGGCATAAGACCCCTCTCGTGTCGGTTTTTTTGTTTCGGGAGCGGGGGGTCTTACAGTTAATTTGCGGAAATAAAGTAAATAGATATATGAAACCCTAGAGCCTTACACAAGGTGAGGTGAACAAGGAAAAGCTAACTGTAATTACAGTTTGAGCTTTAGTCCTATCACAGCAACTAGCAATCCTAGATAGTTCTAGTCATAGTCACAGTGCAGAAATTAAAATAAGCAACACAGACAACACAAGAAGATTTATAGTGGTTCCCTCTCAATAGGTACATCCACTCTTCTACCACCCTGGTAGGAATCCACTACAGGTTTTTGTTTAGATGCCCTGCCACCAACTGATCTGATTCAGGTAGATCAAGTAAATCCGTTGAGCTTTTAATCAGGAGCTCAAAATCCAACAAAGGTTTTTGCTCAGGTGCCCTGGCACCAAGGTTCACTTTTGAAGTGAGTAATAACCCATTGTACAGGAGGTTGAGAGAGTTAAAATGTCTTCTCTATTGTTAAACAAAATTAGAGAAGCTAGTGGATTGCACTAAGCTTTAGAAAGCTCTGAATGAATCAAAGCTCCTCCTGCCTTAGAGAATATCCAGGAAGAAGCCTTGCTTCAGGTGCCGGTTCTCTTTAGAACTCTTGACAGAGAAGATCTGTTGTCTTGAGGTTCTTGAAGGAGCAGCTTGAAGAAGACTCTTGATATGGAATGTTTGTTCTTCTTCAACAGCTTTTCTTTCTTCTTCTTCTTCTTGAAGCTCTGAGTATGAATGTTCCTGTGAGCAGGATGAACTCAGGATTGAAGAAGAGAACTCTGAAGATAGTTGATCTACACTTGTTCTTGTTGTTGAATCTGTGTATCTGTGTATATGAATATCTGTATATCTATATATGTATCTCTGTATGTTAACTTCTATCACTAGCTCTTTATATATCATCCTTTGTAACGGCTTCTAACTTTCACTTGATTTGAATCTTGTCTTCTTCTGAGATCTGCAATCTGGGCTGCAAATAAAACATAATACAAATAGCCTGCAGAAGGACATCCTATAAAGAGATAAAGCTTTCTTAGAAGCTGCTTATCCATTCTGCAAGTCCAAAAGATATTAGAGAAAGTCACATCAAAAACAAACTCTTTACGGCCAGAGAAAGACATCTGTGTCTAATGGCTATAAAGGACAGCATGGCAGATAAAGCACAAAGATTTTTCAACTAATAGGACAAAAGACTTTGTCAGAAAGAACTTGACTTAAGCATAAAGAATGAGGCAAAGATAGCCTTGATATGTAAGCATAAAATCAATGAAATAATCTTTAATAAAATAAGCCAGATAAATGAGAAATATATCACAAAATAGAAAGAGTACAATATCTCTAAATGCAGACAAAAGATAGTCGAACAAATCACAACGATCGTCGAACAATATGAGAAGATCGTCGACCTACAAGAAATCTGTCTGGCCAAAAGGATTCGAGAAGGACTCGATGATCGACGATACTGAGACCACAGATCGCCGAGATAACAGAGTTGAACTAACTCAGAGATAGTCGATCTGCTAATAGACGATAGTCGATAAACTGATAGACGATAGTCGAGCGGCGTTCGACCATAGTCGAACTAAAAAACACTTAACCAGATTTTCAACTGGATAAACAACAACTCTACACAACTGATGGAATCTAACCTAAATCTAACCTTTGACCATAGATAAATCTTGGGTCAAGAAACTAATTGAGAAGACTTAACTCAAATCCAAACTAGGGTACCAACAATCTCCCCCTATTTGGGTAAAGTCTCTCAAAACAAAAAGAAAGCTATAAATAGATATAAAAACAACAATAACCTGTTAGGATCAACGTGTATCATATCATATCAATAAGCAGCATTTCATATCAAACATAAAATCAAACAATCAAGAAAAATAGACTGTCAATACAAATTAATTTATACATTATCAGAGTCTGGTTTAGAAGTGAAAGAAACAGGAAGGAAGAAAATTTTCCTTTTGGGATCAAGAGCATCCTTCTTTGAAGTCTTCAAGTCCTGTTCTCCAATAATCTTAGATTCTCCTGCTCTGGGCAAAACAGCCTCTGGATGCTTTTCCATATATTTTGAGGCATCAAAAACTTCGGTCTGACTTGAAATCTATCTTGTTCCTTTTCTCTAAAATTTGACATAGTTGTTAAGCTTGTTATGTCTTTGCCTTCAGCTTTAGCTTTTCTAATTTGGGTTGATCCAACTAACTCAAGAAATCTGGCCATCTTGAACTCAGGATTAAGCTCTTGGCTTTCATAAACATTTTCATCAGCTGGATCTAGATGCTTTATAGTCTTGAACTTTATAGAAACGTCTAACAGACCTGCAGCTGGTTCTATGTCTTCTTGAATAACAAGAGATGATTGTGGAGAAACCTCTGCAAATTTCTTGCTTGACTTGTCAAAGTAAATTAATCTTTTTCCTTTTGAATCTACTTGCTTAATATGAGCTGGCTTTCTGGAGGGAAGAATTTTGCTCTCCTTAGGAGGTGAAACTTTTTTTTTAGGTGAAGGAGGAGGAGAAAATGTTGGTTTCTGGTAAGTCATCTCCTTCACCTGCTCTTTAGGTCCAGCTACTTGTCTTTGCTGGCCTGAATGGGGTCTACCCTGGTAACCTGGGTTTCCTCTTCTCTGATAGGCCTGAGAAGGAGTAAATTTGGCTAGAGGAGCCAAGGGATTAGAAGATACATTCCCTGAAGCTCCTGCACTAGGAGGAGGAGGAGGAGGACCTCTGGGAGTCCACTTGGGAGCTAGAGTATCATACCTTTTGCTCTTCTTCCTCTTCTTCTGCTGGTTTTTAGACAATCCCATCCAATGTTGAAAGTCCTTAGACTTGGGGTCAATCCCTTTCAATATGTAATAAGGGATGTCATTCTCTAGATAAGGAGGAGGAGGAGCTTGAGCTTTCCTTCTCCTTTGAGCAATTTTCCTGTTCTTGGTTCCTTAAGAATCCTCTTAATCTTCCTCATAATCAGAATGAGATGACTGGGGTTGGTCATATGGATCAATGATATCTTGAACAGCTTTTGCTTTGGCTTTTAAAACAGCCTTTTCTTTTTCTTCTTCTATGGCATCCTGAGCTAATAGGAAATCCAGGTCTAATCCTAGAGTATTATCCCAGACAGTTGATCTTTCTACTGACTTGTTGATGCAGAAAATGCGCCGGGGAAAAACGGGCACCAACAGCCAACCGTTCGAGCACTGGGGAAGGAATGGGGGTAAAGACTGTCGGCTAGTCGGTTACTAACGGCTAGGAATGGCGGATGAAACCGGGCAGAGAAAAGAGAGAAAAGGCCGCTACCCGCGGCAACACCAGAGTTCGCCCGCCGCGGCCTGAATGCCTCTCCTGCGGCGGGCTTTACCTTTATAAGAAATTGAGCGATTACACTTAGCAAAGAAGGAAGAAAGGAAGAGGCCGGCCGGACAATAGACCGCAAAGGACTAGAATCGAGGCCGCAGCTCTTAACAAGCGAGCTCCTGGACTCGAGTCAGCGTGCTTTGGGGGTACTTCCGCCCCCTATTTATAGGCTTGGGGGCCTGCCCAAACGGGCAGGGCTAAAATTACCGGCTGCCCGAGGTACAAGAGAATCGGGCAGCGGTGATGGGAATCGAGAGGAAGAAGAAAAGCCAAGAGACAGGCCGCGCGGACTGGCGATCTTCTTCTGCCGAACTGCAGGACTCGGCCTCTGGGCAGGCCGATCTGGACCTCCTTTGACGACGACCTGGGGCACAGGTCGCGCAGCTTGGGCAATGACAGGCCGACCCTTGGAGGATGGCTGGACCGGAACTGGCGGCTGTCTGAGGTAGAGGCCGCCCGGCTTGTCTGACAATAAGCCGGCTAGCTGATAACGGCGGCTAGAATGCACAAGCCGCCCGGACTTGAGAACCCGGAGAACTGGTCGCGGATTCCGGGTTAACATAATCCCCGCACATTTTTAAGTTTTATAAAAAACTTCGAAAATGTAGGACTAAGCCGGAGACCGCGACTGCCATTAATGCTTCTGCGTCTATAAAATGCCGAGGGCCCTGCCATTTCTTCAAGATTTCTGCCAAGCCACGGGTCACTACTCGCCACTTGCGGTCAGAATCCTCCAAGCCGACAGAGACTTCTACAAGATGGACGTCATGTCCTCGATGCTAGAACGCGAAAAGAAGTCGTCTGGATCGAAAAAGAGGAGCAGAAAAGCGGACAGTTCCGGTCAACCGCCTGAGAAGAAAACCGAGAAGCCGATCGCACCGGCGGCTTCTGATTCTGGGAAGAAACCGATGGAAGTCGTTGCAGAATCCTCGCAGGCCGCGACGAAAGTTGAGGCGGTTTCCAAATCTGCTCTCCCGGAAGCTGGTGCCACCAAATCCTTCGACATTACCTACTCGCCATCGGGTGAACCTCTTTTGAAGATCGCCGGTACGGAGGAGAAGAGTGTCGACTCTTCCAAGCCGCGCGAGTTGCCCACATCTACTGACTTGATCATTATTGAAGAGGACGAGTCGAAGAAGCCACTGGAAGCCGAGCGGTCTCTGACTGAGAAGAGAAAACGGACAGAAACAATAGTCGGCCACTTGAAGCGACGTAAGAAAAAGGCCGAGACCCTTGAGGAAAGGATGGAGGGGAAGGCGAGGAAGATGCGGGTTGATAACCGCAACGTCTCTGTGAAGACCGGAGCGGCTAGCGTGCAATTTAAGCCGCGGGAGAAAGACGTGTCTGAGGGTCTGTCGAATCCATCTTCCAAGTCGGACGAGCTAGAGAGTACGCCTCCGGTTATCGAATCCCTGAGCGATATTCTGAAGGGCATGGACAAATTTCAGCAGCTGGACAAGTTACTGGCAACTCCGCCGGCTTCTGCGGAGGTCGCCGACACCGATATCGAAGTTACAGGAGAGAAGCTTGGCGAACCGGCTCCTGCGGTTTCAGAAGGAGCTGAAAAATTAAAACTCAGAGAGAAAATAGAGGAGATGAAAAAGTTAATCGCTGGGAAGCAGGTGGCGACTACATTTCCTGCCCTGCAAGGTAAACACGAAGAAGTTAAGCGTTTTGTAAAATTCTACAAGCCGCGGTCACGGAAGAAGGGAGTGGATACGATTTTCAATCCGCCGGCGAGCTTCTTCCTGACCACGGCTGAGCTGAAAAGCAAAGCTAAGGAGACCGCGCGGCTATGGAAAGAAAAGCTAAAGCGAATAGATTCAGAAAGGTTTAGGCGACCAGCGGCTAGACTTGATACTACGGTTTTCGAAGGAGAGATAACCACGAGCTGCGGTCTCGTTCTAACGAGATCTTCTATCAGATGCCGGTCATGTCACTGAATCTAACCGCCTGTTTATTTGCTGCAGGTGCTCATGAAACCACCATCAAGCCGGGCGGTCTGACGACTTTCTTACCTCCACTGATTCCGCCGCTACCTCCAAGTGTCCGTGACCAGAGGACAGCCGAATTCCAGGAGGAGGTTGCCGCCTTGCAGGCTAGGATAAGGGAGCATGCTGAGGCCCTTCGAGTCAAGGAAGAACAGTGGCGGCTTCAAGAAGAAGATCAGCGGTCTATGCTGGAGGCCGCTGAAAGGAGAACCCAAGAAGTGCTGGAGGATTTGGAGCAGGAGAGAGGACTGATGCGGTCTGAGGTGGAGGCCGCTGAGAAAAGGGTGCAGGAGGCACTGGCCAGCGCGGACATGGAAAAAACGGCGAAGCGGGCTGCGCTGGAGGCAGCTGACAAAAGGATGCAGGCGTCCCTGGCCGGCTGGGAGGAGGAGAAGGCAGCGATGCGGACTGCGCTTGAGGCCGCTGAACAAAGAACTCTGGAGGCGCTGGCCCACCTGGAGCAGGAGAAGAAAGAGAAACTAGACCTGCAGGCCTTAGTGCTGATGCTCGGCCGGATTGGGAGGGAAAGGGCGGACACCGCTCGACTTGACGAGGAAAGGGATAAGGATCGACCAGAGGAGGCCGGCAGAGGCTTGCGACCTGCTGGGACGACTGCTGAACAGCAGCAACTTCCAAATCGCCCGACTTCCGGAGAGACTTCGTACTCACCAGTAGCCGCGGCGGTTAGGCAGGTCGCTGCTTCTGGCGATCCGGGAGATCGCGCTCTATCGCTGGTTCCATTTACCCGCGTAGAGCGTGATACCTCGCGAGTTCACCGGACTCTGCATAATATCCACAACCTCGTTAGTCAAGTGTATGTCCAGCTGGTACAGGCCGGCGATCAAGTCGCGCGGGTTGGGCGAGAGGCTCCAGAGAGTGGAGAGAGATAATTAAGAGAACTTTTATTTGGCTTTGTAATAAGCATCAACTCGTGATGCCGGACGGTTTGATTCTTGTGGACAATTGTTATATGTTTGATTGTATATTACTCCGAATTGCATGCGGCTTTATGCGGTTTGATTACTTCTAGTCGCTGTCTTTTCTTTGGAAATTTTGCCAAGTTCTGGAATTTTAGTCGCTCGACCTGCCGAACTAGGATACGGTTAGAATACTTTACCTTGCAGGTTGAGCCGTGCGGCCTGATATCTAACCGCGATTTGACAACCACTACTGTAGCTGCATAGGAAATCTATAAATTGAGATGATCCCGGAGACTTCGGCACAGGAGTTCAGAATGCGAGCTAAAGCAATTGCGATGCGGTCTGACAAGGCTCCAGCCGTTAGGACCGACGCGGCTTCTGCGTTTCACTCCGCAGACCACAAGGAAGGCCGGCTTACCCAAGCCGAGCTGGATAGCTTTGTGGAGAAGTACATGAAAGATAGCCCGCTGCTCGCGCGGCTTCCGCTTCCTCACGAGCGGATTAACTCCTCCACCGCCAACCAAATCGCAATCCCTGTCGACCACTTCGACTGCGGCTTTCGGTTCCCGGTACTGATGGAAGCCGTAGCGGTCTTCGACCACTACGGAGTAGTGCCGGGGCAGCTGCCCCCGAACTCGATAGCGGCGATTTACAGCTTCTTCTCTTACCTGAGGTCGGAGCGAGTTCGGTTCTCGATAAGGCTGTTCAGAGAATGCTTCTCTGTGCGGTCTATCCCGGATTCGGGAACGAAGATCTTCAGAGGCCATCTTTACTTCGGCTGCCGCGGCCTGAAAGTTGTAAACCTAGCGAACAAAATCGCGAACTGGTCAGAAAGATACCTTATCTTCGAGGGCAACCTCGGACTCCTGCCGGTCCATCCGCAAGTTCGCGACGAAGCCGCTTTTGGCAGCAGCGGACTGGACGGCGTGGAGAAGGAGATCTTCAACTTCTTCAAAGGGGAGCGGCTCGACGTCACCCACTACCTCCCGCTGCTCCCGACTTTGGAGGACGTTCATGCGGAGGACAGTAAGTATCACTCGGCCGAACTGTTATGCTAGCCGCGCGGCCTACCAACTGACTTTTTAACTTCGCCTTGCAGCTGCTGTCGCGGTCCCGCTGAACAAGCCGCTCACTCCAGGCGGCTTAACCCTTACACAAAGGGAGAAAAGGGCGAAGAGGTCCAGGCCGGAGCGGGCTGCAGAGGAGGATGAATCGGACTCCTCCAGCGGCTTCATACTGCATGGTATGGGTAGCCGCTTGAAAGATCTCCACGGCAACCCCACCATGCAGTGGAGTGCCGACGGGGAGTCGGTAAAGGTTTCCACCGCCCTCCCGAACTGGGGGAAGGAAACTGTAAGCCGCCATGCCTCTGTGGCTGGCGCGGCTTTGTATGGCAGGCGCAACTTGAAAGCGCTGGAGAAGATACCTGCAGAAGACTTCTCGCGGTTTGCCGCGCAGGTCGGCGCGAGAAGCTTTGTAGCCAACCACTATATGGGCCTAGCCCATAGGCGGTTAGTTACAATTGAAGGCGACCTGCAGCGGCAACTCGCCGAGAAAGATGAAGAAATCGCACGGCTGAAGGAGTCGCATGCGGTAAGACATTACCTGACTTCTGCGGCTTAATTCATGAAGCCGCCCGAACTAACCTTTTTCTTTCCTTTGCAGAAAGTGTACGATCCAGCGAACTCAGCCTTTCAAGACGCGGTCTTTCCCCAGCTTGTCCAGGGGATTGACGGAGCGCTGAAACGCCTTCGAGATCAGGGCGGCCTCGCCCCAGGATTCACCGACTTCACCTGCGCCGACCTATATCCACCCTTGAAGAAAAGGGTGGCTGCGGTTTATCGCGCGCTGAAAGGCAAGGAGAAGATTGGCGGAGAGGGCGAGGCAGAAGAGGAAGGGGAGGACAGCAGGAGCGAGAGTGCTTCTTCAAAGACCGGCGGTCAAGCGTCTGAGACCGCGCGGGTTGATGCCAGCTCGTCAGAGACCAGGGGCACTGGCAGTTCGCGTTCATCCTCGTCGGACAGCGGCGATTACTCGCCTTCTGAGATCGATATTGACGGTGAACCGGACTCCAGTATTCCTGCGTCCAAAAGTTAGAGGCCGAATAGCTAGCATAGTTTACTTGTAAAAGTTTTTACATTTTTTGAGACCGCCGGTAGGATTTTGTAAACCGCGCGGTCTACCCCTTATACTTGACATTATAAATGAAAACGTTTTACCTTTTGTGGGAATCTATTGTAATTTTACTTGCTTGTTTGAATATGCGGTTTAATCATTCTTACTCGTTTCCGACTTGAGAAATCTTATTTATGACTTCACCGAACAACAACTAACTTGCTGCGGTTAAACTCGAGTAGAATACCATTAACCAGATATACTAGTCTGCGAAATTATAATAATCCGATCATCCTTGAGCGTATATAGAACAATAAGCCGGGCGGTTAGGAGACTATTTGCCAAGAAGATAAGGCAGTTCAAATTGCGATCGACAAGCCGCTCGGCTAAGGAGATAAACCGGATTGATACTGTAAAAACCAAGCCGAATGTGGCGGCCTGTCCGAGCTTTAATACGAAACTGGCTTCCAATAGGGGAAACTACTTAGCGATAGAGATGAACATATTACGACTTCTTTACATTGCAAGCCGCGAATTGATTTGAATGAATACCATAAGCCGGCGGACTGAGCGGATAGGATAAATGGAAAATTTGATATGCTATGATACTCCTTTGATCCGGCGGCATGATCTTTGTAAGCCGCGCGGATAATACACTTTGCAATTTCTGACAATATAAAAATGATACTGTTTGATTTTGCTGAATATGCTTTATTCGCTCGGTATTGTATTTCTATTCGATCGGTTATACTAATATGCCATGAGATATCTGGACAATACACAAGCAGAACGGATGTGGAGATAAGAATAACTCGCGCGAATATATCTGATAGGTGATTTACGCATAACTCGCGCGAATAATACTGATATCCGCTATAGCGAACTGAAGAAAACCAACCAGCTCGCACGATTAATAATGATGTCTGCTGTATTGGGCTGAAGATAACCAAACAACTCGCCCGATTAATAAATATATCCGAGCGGTAAGGATGATAATATCCGCAACTTGCCGTTGGATAACTTCTGTTCAGCCTTATAATATCAAATTACCCGAGCGGATACTGTCTTTAGCCGGGATATGATAACCGCGCGGTCTGATTTCTGACCGCCGACTAGGCTTCTGCTTGAAGAAAAGAATACACTGCTCTCTTGCCTGGAGTACAGTTCAAGTCGATCTTCCGGGCAGGTGCGGCCGGAGTCACATTGCTTTCCTCAGAGATCGACAAGACTGTGGGTCTCCTGCAGGCACTGCTCGAGAGTATCAAAGAGTGTTCGAGGGTTGCGTGCTAAGACGATCTGCGGGGCATGCGTGTATTGCTTCCCGCACAGACGCATCATAGTTGCAACGATATCCCTTACGTGGCGTGGTAGAGCTGACCACCACTCCGCTCCTCCTTAATGCAGAAGTGGGGTTAGGTACTAGCCGGGATCCGCAATCTAGAACTCCACCGCATCAAAGCCGGCAAGCTGCCACTGCACGGTGCGAAATCTCCCCGCAACACGTGGTCCTCGTGGTGTTACGCTAATGACAACGGCTCTAAAGGGGGATGTAGCTAGACTCGGCGATATCTCTTGATTCAGTGATCTTTTAACTTTTTTGGGTTGCAAACCCATAAGAATGATGACTTGCCAGGTGAGAGTACCGATATAGAATCTCTGAAACAAAATATAACAATGAGTCATAATCCTTCTTAATAGAGCATAATGAGAAGAAACAAAAGACAGAAAAAACATATTGGGTTAAGGGATTGATTTAAGATCGCTTTTGTCGTTGATGTTGACGCGTCTGCCAGCCTATGAATGAGATGTCTTTTTTAGATCATGCTACGGGATTCCTTTGATTTCTGCATTTTCACAATTAATTTGAGAGCTCTACAATCTTCTGTTAGATGACCTCTTTCCTTGTGATATTCGCAATACTGATCCATGCACCTAACTTGCCCGCGCGCTGCTCGAGCGGGTTTCTTGTGACTTAGCTCTTCCTCCCGTTGTTCGATCTGGGGGAGGTCTGACGAACTTTTTTGTCCTTTTTTCGAAACGCGGGGCTTCTTCGAAACTGGAGGCCGAGTTGGTAACTCGGGCGGACAGACCGGGTAGGAGGTCGAATAACCCGGCGAATAGCCCGGGAAGGTAGGCGAGTAGGCCGGCGGACCGACCTGCTTATTCTCCACTGGGACCCGGTTGGCTGGTGTAACCGGAATGATTGCGGACTGCAAGTCTAACCGTTTATTGATTGCGGCTAGATTACAATTGATCGCGGCGAGCTGCCGGATCATCTCTTGGCGGGTTCGATTTTCTTCCTGGCGGGACTGCAGAAGAGTTTCCAAGAGCAGAACTTCGCTGGGGCTGAGGTTGTTCTGAACGGACTGCCGGTCTGACATTGTGTGGCCGCTGAACTTCAGCGACTAACCGATATCTGAAGGCCGCGTGTTGATGTTGATGCAGAAAATGCGCCGGGGAAAAACGGGCACCAACAGCCAACCGTTCGAGCACTGGGGAAGGAATGGGGGTAAAGACTGTCGGCTAGTCGGTTACTAACGGCTAGGAATGGCGGATGAAACCGGGCAGAGAAAAGAGAGAAAAGGCCGCTACCCGCGGCAACACCAGAGTTCGCCCGCCGCGGCCTGAATGCCTCTCCTGCGGCGGGCTTTACCTTTATAAGAAATTGAGCGATTACACTTAGCAAAGAAGGAAGAAAGGAAGAGGCCGGCCGGACAATAGACCGCAAAGGACTAGAATCGAGGCCGCAGCTCTTAACAAGCGAGCTCCTGGACTCGAGTCAGCGTGCTTTGGGGGTACTTCCGCCCCCTATTTATAGGCTTGGGGGCCTGCCCAAACGGGCAGGGCTAAAATTACCGGCTGCCCGAGGTACAAGAGAATCGGGCAGCGGTGATGGGAATCGAGAGGAAGAAGAAAAGCCAAGAGACAGGCCGCGCGGACTGGCGATCTTCTTCTGCCGAACTGCAGGACTCGGCCTCTGGGCAGGCCGATCTGGACCTCCTTTGACGACGACCTGGGGCACAGGTCGCGCAGCTTGGGCAATGACAGGCCGACCCTTGGAGGATGGCTGGACCGGAACTGGCGGCTGTCTGAGGTAGAGGCCGCCCGGCTTGTCTGACAATAAGCCGGCTAGCTGATAACGACGGCTAGAATGCACAAGCCGCCCGGACTTGAGAACCCGGAGAACTGGTCGCGGATTCCGGGTTAACATGACTATTCTGTAACTGTCTTGGGGACCAGTTCTTTTGAGGCTTGCAAAAATTCCTGATCTGGTATAATAGACTCAGGTTCTTTATTTTTTGCAGCAGGTTCTATAGTAAGTTCTTGAACATCTTGAGCTTGATCTATAGCCAAAGGGACACAAAATATTTCTAAATGGTATAGAAACATCCCTTCAAGGTATTCACAAGTTAACATGTCAGTCAACAGGTCAAAGAATTGAGTAATTGTATTACCTGCAGAATTCCCTAACTTCCATAAATCGTCTAGGCAGGAGGTAATGACTCCTTCTAGGTACATGGCAACAATAGGAGTAGATGATTCTTCAAGACAAACTCTGAAAGCAAATTCAGCCTCAGTTATAACTTCACCTGTCCTTGGAACTACAACTGCAACTGATGTTATAATTTCTGAATCTGCAGCTGTTAGAATTTAATCTGATGGTGTATCTTCTGGAACTACAGCTGAGTCTGGAATGACCAGAGGAAGTCCTAAGACATCTTCCTGGAACATCTCCCCCTACCTGACTTCAGTGGGTACTGAACTCAGGGCCCTAAGAGAAGAGGGCTCAGCAGAATTTGAGAGGGATGCAATAGAGGATGTAAGAGATGAAATGGAGGAAACAAGAGGGGCAATTGCTGCTTAAATCATTGATTTGATTGAAGGAGTAATTAGCTCCATGATTCTTGCAATGAGAGCTGGTGTGATTTCAAAAGATGTAGATGGGGGAATCACAACAGATGGATGAGCATCAGGGATGATGTTCTCCTGATGAGATGGAGTTCGAACTGGTGATGGAGATGTAGATGCATGAGGATCAATATGATCTTGAGGTGAAATTGGTGACTGAGGTGGAGTTGGAAGTGTCTCAGAAACCAACAGATCAATGCTAAGATTTGAAATCCCAATAAGTTGTGAAGGAGTTGGAGATGTTTGTGGTGATGCATGGAGAATAGCAGTGGATGTAGATGGTACTGCAATAGAAGTGGATGGAAATGCACATGTAGATGGAATGGGGGAAATGGAAGAGCCTTCTTCAATTAGGTGGGGGTGACTGTTACTGTCCTTATGTTCTCAGATGGAACAGGAGAAACCCCAGCAGGTGAAGGCTTCTGGATATTCCTTCTCCACCTTATAAACAGAGTGGGATCCATCTTCATGCTTGCATTGATTGATGTTGAGACTGTTCCCAACAGCTGAAGATATTTCTCTCTTAGAAATATCCCAATCACCCTTCTAAGGGTTACCTCTTTCTTTGAGTTCTTTCTCCTGATTAATTCAAAAACTATTCCAGCCCAATTGATTGCTTTCCTGTTAGCAATAGCACACATTAAGGCAAACTACTGTCTTGTAATGTTATCGTGCGCAGAGTGCTTTCCCAACAGCACTTTCCCTACTAGTTCTGCTAAGAACATGATCTTCATCGGGAAGCTTATCTTCAGCAACTTGGAAGAAATGCCTTCAGCATGTCCTAGTTCAAATAGCATCCTACTATACTCCTGAGTATCTTGATCATACTCTTCTTGACCATTGATCAAACCAAAAATCTCAGTTAAGACGGCAAGAGTCAAAATTACCTCCTCGCCGCCGATAGTCGCTGTCATCGATTCGCCGCTGGAAGACGATGTATAGACCCATTCTTTGATTTATGGAACATTTATCTTAATCCTTGTAGACATAAGCTTCTCAAGTCCTTGATCTTTGCGTAACTGTAGCATCTCGAGAATATCGGCATCGCAGGCACTGAAAGAATCAAAATCGACGCTAAAGACGGCATCAAACTTCATCACGGTCAGCAAAGCTGGAGCAATTGCCATGGATTTTTTTGGGGAAGACGAGAGAAACGAAAGCAGAAAGCGCGGGGCAGAGCTCAAGTCAAACCATTCAAGAAGGAATGAGGAATATGAAACGACGAGCTCTGTCGACTACAAAAAGCACGATCTATTAACCTAGGTCGACCATCAGTTTATATTTAAACAGCAATCATCGACCTATTTCAACAGATAGTAGAAACGATGGTCGATCGATCGTTCGACGATCGTTTCCTGAAGCAAAGTAGTCGAGCTATCAATCGACTATTTCTGTCTTAACAAATAATCGAGCCGTCATCAACCATAGGTCGATGATAGGCTCAACCTATTTGACTATGGTCGAACGACATTCGACGATATTCGAGCAGATTTCAACATAGGCAGAAATTACACTTGGTCTATTCAATTTATCATACCTAGTTGATTCAAAAAGAACAGATGCTTCTGTTCATTTAAGGGCTTGGTGAAAATATCACCTCTCTGAAGGTAAGTTGATATGAACTCAAGGCTGATTTTGTTCTTTTCCACACAATCTCTTAGAAAATGGTGTCTTATCTCAATGTGCTTGGTCCTAGAGTAGTGCACAGGATTTTGTGCTATGGAAATAGCACTGGTACTGTCACACATGATTTTTGTGTTCTTGTGTGTGTACCCATAATCCAAAAGTTGGTTTTGAATCCACAGGATTTGTGAACAACAACTAGCAGCTGCTATATATTAAGCCTCTGCAGTTGAGGTTGAGACATAAGCCTATTTCTTGGAGAACCAAGAGACTAATCTCTCTCCTAGGAACTGACATATCCCTGAGGTACTTTTCAAGACAACTCTACAACCAGCATAGTCAGAATCAGAGTATCCAATTAACTCAAATTCTTATTCAGCTGGGTACCACAGTCCTAAATTTAGACATCCCTTCAGGTATCTCAAAATTCTCTTGAGAAGAATCAGATGAGATTCCTTGGTGTTGACCTGGAATCTAGCACATAGGCATGTGACAAACATTATATCAGGTCTACTTGCAGTCAAATACAATAGGGAACCAACAATGGCCCTATAGTTTTTTTGATCAACTGGCTTACCCTTATCATCAGAATCTATAACTACATTTGTAGCCATGGGTGTATGCATTGCTGAAGCATCAGCCATCCCAAATTTCTTTACCAATTCCTTGGCATATTTGGATTGGGAGATCAAGATGCCATCAGCATCTTGCTTCACTTGGAGACTAAGAAAGTAAGACAGCTCACCCATACTACTCATCTCAAACTTAGAGTGCATCAGGTCTGAGAACCTATTGCATAGTTTGGGATTAGTGGAACCCAAGATAATGTCATCCACATAGACTTGAACGAACAGGATTGTGTCCTTGTGATGCTTAACAAATAGGGTTCTATCAACTACTCCCCTAACAAAGTTGTGCTCTAACAGGAAACTAGCTAGAGTCTCATACCAGGCTCTGGGTGCTTGCTTAAGTCCATAAAGAGCTTTTTGCAACTTATAAACAAATGAGGGTTTAGTTGAAGAAACAAACCCTGGAGGTTGTTCAACAAACACCTTTTCCTTTAGCTCACTATTTAGGAATGCACTCTTAACATCCATTTGAAAAACCTTAAACTTCATATAGGCTGCATAGGCTAGAAAGATCCTTATTGCCTGTAGCCTTGCAAAAGGGGCAAAGGTTTGGTCATAGTCTATACCTTCCTCCTGTCTGTAGACGTGAGCTACAATCCTAGCTTTATTCCTTATAATAATCCCTTGGGAATCCAACTTATTTCTAAACACCAACTTGGTGCCTATGATCAGTTGGCCTTTTGGTCTTGGAACCAAAGTCCATACTTTACATCTTTCAAATTGATTAAGCTCCTCTTGCATAGAAATGATCCAGTGGGGATCTAGCTCAGCATCTTTTATGGCGAGGGGCTCAATTTATGAAAGGAAACAAGCATGCATCACATCCTGTCTTAATTTGTCTTGTTTGCACACCAGCTGATATGTCACCAATCACTTGAGATGTAGGATGATCTCTAAGTATGACAAGAACAGTAGGTGGGATGTGATCTTCAACAATAGTTTGGATTAATTCCTCTTGTGGAATAGGATTAACTGTTGGTGGTACAACAACTGCTTCCACAAAGTCTTCATCACTGTCTGAATCATTAATATGAAGAGTTGATAGAGGGGGAATCTCTTGAGTGAGATCTATGCATAACTCAGGTACCTGCAATGATTTTGAGGAAGGAGAAGTTTCCTTCTCCTTGTAAAATATTTTTGACTCGTCAAAGGAAACATGCACAGACTCTTCTATTTTTAATGTTGATTTGTGAAACACCCTATAAGCTTTGCTTGCTTGGGAATATCCAAGAAAAATTCTCATTGAAGCTTTTGCTTCAAACTTTCTAAGGTATTCTTTGTTGTTATTGTGAATGTACACTACACAACCAAAGACTCTAAAATTGTTAATTTTAGGTTTCTTTCCTTTAAGTAATTCATAAGGAGTTTTACCATTAAGCATATGTATTAGACTTCTGTTCAGAACATAATTAGCTGTGGTAACAGCTTCTGCCCAATAAGAGAGAGGCATGTTAGCATCTGCCAACATTGTTCCTGCAGCTTCAATTAGGGTTCTATTTTTCCTTTCCACTACCCTATTTTGTTGAGGAGTTCTAGGAGCAGAGAAGCTATGTTTGATACCTTCTTTCTATCAGAATTCTTGCATGAGAAGAGACTCAAACTCAGTACCATGATCACTTCTGATCAAGACAACATGAGAAGAATACTCAATCTGCACACATAGCAGAAATTCTGTAAGAACTTTGAAGTTATCATCCTTAGTTCTCAAAAAGAATAGCCAAGTGAACCTAGAGAAATCATCTACAATCACTCAAGTGTAAAATTTCCCTCCTACACTCTGTACTTTTATTGGGCCAAAAAGGTCAAAGTGTAATAAATACAGGATTCTAGGTGAATCACTCTTATTTACAGATTTGAAAGAATTTTTGGTTTGCTTGCCTAATTGACAAGCCCTGCATAGACTTTCCTTCTTGTAGGGGCAAGAAGGTTAACCTCTAACAAGGTTGTATTTAGATAACCTAGATATATTCTTGAGGTTAACATGGCTAAGCCTTTAATGCCATGAGGTGTTATTATTAATTACTTCATTAAACAAGCAGATTTCAGATTGAGTTGAATTAAAATCTACTAAGTAAATGTTACCCTGTCTAATGCCTACTAACACTACATTACTATTTAAAGTAATATTGCAAAGAGTGTCAGTGAATGATACCTGATAACCTGCATCACATAACTAGCTTACTGATATTAATTTGTGCTTCAGCCTAGTTACATATGCAACCCTTTTGAATGTCACTGCTCCAATGGTAAACTTACCATATCCTTCTGTTTGACCACAGCTGGAATCCCCAAAGATCACCTTTGGTCCAAGCTTGGCCTTGAAGCTTGACAGATTTTTTTTGTTTCCTGTCATATGTTTGGAACATCCACTATCCAAATACCATATATCTTTAGTAATTGGATAGATCTTCACCTGCAAATAAATAGTTAGACATTGTGGACCCAGACAACCTTTGGTCCATTTTTCTTCACATAATTAAAACTTGAAATGAAAGAATAAGCAGGCTGAGGTTTATATCCTAAGGTATAGGATCTCCTAGGTGGAATACTCCATGCAGTTGATGGGTCAATGAACCTAGTGTTTCTATTTACCTTAGTGTTTCTAAGGTTCTGATTATTATTTTGAAAATCATGTTCAGATCATCGATCAACGTCCGATGATCGATGCCCAGATCGTCGAGTATCGGTCGACCATTGAGCCTGCGATCATCAAGCATAGTTCGACGATTTTTTGTATTTCTTTAAATTTCTATTTTCTGTTTTCTCTCTTAGCCTTATTTAAAGCTTTGTTAACTTGATTTACTTGCTTAGTATTCTTTATTCCATCAGCTGAAATAAAGTTTACTGGGGTGGAAAGATGGTTTTTCAGAACCATGGGGGGTTCACTTGGTGAAGCTCCTAAGCCTAGCTTATTGTTGCCTGTCCTAGTATTTGACATGCTAGTAATCTCTAGCAGCTTAAGACTTCTACCATTAAGAGATTCTTCTAATCGTTTAGATTTGGCTAGTTCAGTTTTATGAAATTTGATTTCTTCAGTAGATCTAGTGAGTTCAGCTTCTAGCATAGCATTTTCACTAGATAGGGATTCTTATTCAGCTATCTTATTCTAAGCTCCTTAATTTCCTTCTCTGAGCTAATTATGTCTAAACAGAAAGATTAAAATTTAAATCTAAATTCAATAGAAGTAAAATCATAAGAAGACAATACCTGATCTTCAGTAGGCCTTTCTTCTTCATCAGAATTTTCTGCAGCTGAATGATTGCTGCAGGCATCAATTGCCATTAGGCAAATTTCTTTTTGCCTTCTTCTCTTCCTCATCTTCACTGGAGCTTGAGGAGAAAGATTCCTAATCAGTATCACTCCAGGTTTTAGCCACAAATCCTTTCTCCTTCTTCTTGTTTTTGTAGGAGGAGGACTTGGAATGGTTCTTCTAATATTCTTTTTCTTTTCTCTTCTCTTTGTTCTTTTCCTCTGGACACTCAGGTAGAATGTGTCCAGGTTTCCTGCAGCCATAACATATAAGTTCTTTAGCTGGTGTTCTGTCATACCTTGGCTTGTCTTTATATCTGGAAGACTTCTTTCTGAAGTCCTTTCTGCCCATTTTGAGAAATCTTTTGGCAAAGAGTGCATTAGCTCCTCATTTGATTGGCTTCCTTCAGATGCATCAACAGCCTTTAGAGCAAGAGTTTGCTCTTTCCTGGTAGGAGTGGGATTCTTGGCTTCAGCTTCAGCTTCCCTGGTCTTCAGTACTGTCTCAAATGATTTGAGCTTGCCAAGGAGAGCTTCAGTTGAAATCTCAGTTGTACTTCTAGACTCTTTGATGGGCCAGATCCTGAGATCCCATGTGCTGGGGAAGCACATCAATATTTTGTCATTGACTTCTGTCAATGTAATCTCTTTATCAAGGGTTCTTACTCATTGATGTTGGATCTTAGCCTGGTGTACATTGCATCAACTTATTCTGCTTCAGTCTTCTTGAAATTCTCATATTGGGATGTGAGGTTGGACCTTCTGTCCTTCCTCTCATCAGCTGAACCAGCTACAATGTGGTTCAGTGAGTCCCATATGGCTTTTGCTAAAGAGCAATCAGCCACTTTCTGGAATGTTTCATCAAACATGGTCTGAGCCAGAATGTTCATAGCTTTTGCATCAGCTATCTTTGCTTTCTTGTAAGTATCATTTTAGTCAGGAGGTGGCACTGCACTCAGAGTTGTTGAAGTTGTAGAAGTAGTTGCAGCAGGTGGTGTTGGTGGTCCTGTCAAAATAGAAGAAAAGATATCTTCATCAATAAAATTCATAAAAAGTTTGATTCTTTCCTCCCAGATGCTGAACTTAGCTAAGTTGCATACTGGAGGTCTGGTGCTAGAGTAATCCTTGTACTGGGCCATGATGTGAATATCTATAAACTTGGTATCTATTTAGATCTTGTGACTCAGGTGTTAGCCTGTACAGTCAGTCAACCTCCCTCTGATACCAATTGAAAGTGAGGATAGATACAACTCTAGAGGGGGGGGGGGTGAATAGAGTATTCAAAAATATAAGAATCTACTAAACTCCCTTAGAGTTAATTTGCGGAAAAAAAGTAAATAGATATATGAAACCCTAGAGCCTAACACAAGGTGAGGTGCATAAGGAAAAACTAACTGTAATTACAGTTTGAGCTTTAGTCCTAACACAACAACTAGCAATCCTAGGTAGTACTAGTCACATCAACAGTACAGTAATTAAAATAAGCAACACAGACAACATAAGAAGATTTATTGTGGTTCCATCTCAATAGGTACATCCACTCTTCTACCACCCTGGTAGGAATCCACTACAGGTTTTTGTTCAGGTGCCCTGCCACCAACTGATCTGATTTAGGTATATCAAGTAAACCCTTTGAGCTTTTGATCAGGAGATCAAAATCCAACACAAGTTTTTTCTCAGGTGCCCTGCCACCAAGGTTCACTTTTGAGGGGAGTAATAACCCTTTGTACAGGAGGTTGAGAGAGTTAGAATGTCTTCTCTATTGTTAAACAAAATTAGAGAAGCTAGTGGATTTCACTAAGCTTTAGAAAGCTCTGAAGGAATCAAAGCTCCCCTGGCTTAGAGAATATACAGGAAGAAGCCTTGCTTCAGGGTGCAGGTGTAAGACCCCCCTTTTTTTTTCTTTTTCAACCACCGGGGTCTTAGGCCCAGAATTGCCGCTTTGCGGTGACACCTTCGCGTCCTGAAGGGTCATCACCATAAGGCGCCGATTCTGCCGGCCAATTCGATCACCGAAAGGTAGCACAATAATAGAAGTAAGAGCAATGCAGTGCACAATAATAAATCACATATATAGAATAAAATCTCTACGAAGGGAGTGTCCACAGAAAACATCAGAGTACTATAAATGCGGGCTTATGCCCGATACATCATGTCCTCACTACAATATCACTCATGCGGAAGCAAACACTAGAAACTACTCAGGGTCGAGACTCACGGTCCCGGCTGTATGAACTCCGGAGCTAGACTGCCCCATCTCCAGGCGCACCGATCTCTGGGGCTGCTCCTCAATGCTGGGCTCCACGATCCCGTAAATGATGCGGTTCGAAAACCGTTAGTCATAAAGACTAAGCCCTATCATCCCCTACCCCTTCCCCCATGGTTCCTAGGTACCGAGCGGAGAGGAAGAAAGGGAAGGACATGAAGGTAGAGATTAATCAAGAAACAGATTGCAGCAGAACTAATCTAGCAATTCTATAATAGTATGACAGAAACAGAAAGTAAGAAAAGTAACCTTAACTTATGTGCGAAAACGCATAAGCCAAGGGATCTTCTGCAAGGCTCCCATCGTATAGAGTGTCCCATACCACCTATACGTTGGGGTGTCGGTTATCAAACAACAGCATATGTTTATATATTGAAATTAACCATTGATTTATAAACTTGCCCACACAAGCTTATAGACCAAGGGGTCGTTTTGCAGGTCCTAAAGTATAAGCGTCCCATACCACTTATACTTTAGGTGTCAGGGTTAAATGAATCGATTATGCTATGACATGCAAGTGGGTATGATGAAATATGCAAGTGCAACTCACACACCCGACTCTGTGCACACAGACCTTTAGTTCCCCCTTTCGGAGACGTTACCTCCCAGGATACCTCCGTAGTGGCAGACGGAAGCGGTGGGTTGGGCCTCGCCCACCTTAAAACCAGTAAAAGCACCACTGGTCTGACCTATCGTACGCCTCAACGCTTGGTGCACTAAGCGGACGCCTGCGTACTCTTGCCGGCTGGCGCACCAGACTTCTGTTGGCGAAGTGCTAACCACCCCGCCGAGTCAACGATATCGGTGTCGGTGCAATCGAACTCCCCGATATCGAAAAACCCACCACCTTAACTTTTCCTATTTTATGCACATGCAAGTTTTATCCTAAACACACAAAACCGAGCCGAAGCTCCCCGGACCAAAACGTCCGTCTCCAAACCAACCGAGCTGAAGCTCCCCGGACCCAAACGTCCGTCTCCAAACCTACCGAGCCGAAGCTCCCCGGACCAAAACGTCCGTCTCCAACCAACCGAGCCGAAGCTCCCCGGACCAAAACGTCCGTCTCTAACCAACCGAGCCGAAGCTCTCATCAATCTTCCTGTGCCAATAGTGTTTGTGAAAAGTGCAGCCCTAGTTACTAAGTTACTCTTGTCGGTTTGTTATTACAGTTTACATTAGCCCAGGACTGCCCCCCGGTATTCCCCGTGAAGGGCTCTCAAGGGGCACTAGGAACCAAGACGGCGACATTACGGCCCGAAGTTCCCTTTCGCAAGGCACTTATTATTATTGGTTGAACACCCATAACCCATTCCCTTCTCATATTACGATAGACTATCCTAGGATGATTTTTAACCTTCCTCTCTTCGGGAAAGGCGATCTTTCGCCGGACCCGAACACCTCTTATCTCTAGCTATCACCACTTCTCTCTACTCTTCATACCATCCTATCATGATTTCACCCACAATTCCTCACCCAGACAAAAATGATTAACTCCAATGACTTCCTCAGATCATGTCCTATTGCATTTCACAATTGCTATACGCAGACCGACCTAGACTACATGTCGAACCGGTTTTGCAATGATCCAATACTCATCCTAATGCCCTAAATTATTTACTGGAGACTTACCATGATATAAATGACATAAATCCAGAAAGTGGAAATTTTCTTAATTTATTTGGCATTTAATTAAATTCCTCGAAAATCCCAAGGGCTACCGGTTTGAACATGAACTACCCTAAGTTCTCATGCAAGATGTCAAGCAAATTTATAACAAATAGATGGTTATCTTAGTAGGTTAAATCCAAAGTATCATAATTTTTCTATCATCAAAAGGGCATTAAAACTATTTTAGAAATAATCTCTATCTTTTGTTATTTATGAATCAAGTACAGAAAATATTCTTCCAAAAATTACAAATAATTTATGACATGCAGATAAAGGCCTAAAATTAGCACTGGCCCAGTTTTATGATTTTTCAGTAATAAAACCATCCCTAAATAATTTTTCAAGCATAGAACCCCTTTTTAAATTTTATGAAGGAAGTACTGGATGTACTCAACTAAAAATTATATAAAAATTCAGGGGTAATTATTCTGTTCTAAAATCTATATTTCCAAAATTTCATGAGATTTTAATGAACAGAAATTCCTAAATAATTAAATCATCATCTAAGACCATAGCAAGCTTTACAAATGAAGTGCTAGCAATATCAACATAAAATTCCAGAAAAATTGCTATAAGTTCTACCTGATCCAAAACTCACTCTACCCGAATTTCACAGTTTTTAAGTAAGGTTCAGTGACTGATTTTACCGATTTGATATTTTACCCTAAAACTAAGGTTAGGGTTTTAAGGTATCTACTTGTCTCCAAATTCTCCAAGATTACATCCAGACTATTCTTATCAAGCTTTTGTCAAGTCTACAGAGTTTCAAGGCAGTACCAGAGCAATTGCCCCAATGTCCTTCACAACCCTCAAAACCCTTTATTTAGGGTTTGAGCTTGGATCCTAGGGTAAATCAACCCTAAACCTCACCATTTTTCCCCAAGCAGGTTTTAACACCCTTCTAAGTCAGAGATCAGAAAATTAACCTCTATTGAGGTGATTTGACCTTTCCAAACTCTTAGTGCACTTTTTACTAAAAGGTGTCTCACTAATGCCTAGTTAAGGGTAGTAGATTTCCTACACAAAACTCCTCCAAATCAGTTGGAATTTTGTACAGACCTAGGTTTTATAGCCAGGGACCACTGACCAAACTTTGGGAGGGTTTGGAGGTCGTTTGTCCACTTAAATAAATTCCTCTAAGTTTATTAAATTGAATCAAAAACTTTTGGCAAAGTATCTCCAAAAATTCCCATTTTTGGTCTGCCTTTAGGTGTTGTTATGGCTAACCCTCTGCCCAAATTTCAGGTCATTTGGACAAGGGACGAAGAGTAGGCATCCGTTTTAATTTCTGCCCAACTCTAGGTACAGCCCCCACTAAAACGGGTGTTGCGGCCGAACCGCTTACCAAACGAGTTGAAACCAATTTTAGATTAATCTAGACTCGAAGGGCTACGACTTTCGTGTCGGGTCACTTTTCCTAAAATGGCCTCTAAGTGCCTCGTTTTGCAGCATTAAAATGTGCCCATCCAAGTATAATTTCCTTACAAAATTATTTACATAATTTATATATTAAAAATAGTTTTTACTGTTCATCTTCTACAGAACCCGAAAACCAGACACAGAAACTCATATTTCCTGTAGCTCTTTCGCGCTCCGTCACCGGTCGTCCGGTCACTTCCCTGGCCAGCCAGCACCACCACCACCTCCGTTGAGGCGATGGCTATCGGTCGGCGGTGGTTTGGCCGCCGGAGGTGGCGGTTTCCGGTGAACTCAAGAATACACTTTTCATGGTTTTCCATGAAAACGAGAGATGGGTCCGGCTCCGTTGAGCGCGAACTTCCTTTCTAAGAATCCTAAGATCTACCCATGAAAGAGAAGAAGCAGAGGAGGACCTTATTCGCGGTTTGGAGGCGAGAAGAACGACGGGGTGCCATGGCGCGGTGGTGGCGTTGCTGAACTTCTCCTACAGCAAGAACAAAGATCTGATCATTTGATTGAGCGTGTAACCTTCTCCTCTTGCTCCAAGTGGGCTTTTATAAGTCAGCATGTGGGGAGGTGAAAGGGTAAAGCCTTAATGGTCATTAAGGCTCCTCCTAATAATATTTCGGTTATAGTGAAGGGATAAGAAACGGTGGAAGATGAACAGGTGTGTCCAGTTGGCGGTTTCCTATCGGACCACATCTTCCTCCTTTATTATATAATTACAGAAGGAAAAATGGCCTGTAATTACACCTGGTGTAACTTCCCACACCAGCATTTATTACCACGCGTGTTAGAATAATTTCGGGCCTGAACCGCCGTTTCGGCCAATGTCACGGGCGTGACACATAGGTCACGGGCGTGACAGGCCCGGGTGGCAATTCTGAGGTCGACGATCGTCGAACTGGAATCGACGGTCGTCGAAGGGTGGTCACGCCCTAGGTCACAGGCGTGACACCTTGGTCACGGGCGTGACAGGCCCGAGTTCAATTTCGACGATAGTTTTACGGAGATCGACGATCGTTGAAGGAGTCACGCCCCTGGTCACGGGCGTGACACTTTGGTCACGGGCGTGACATGTCTATGCTGCACGTTCGACGATCGTCTAACGGAGATCGACGACCGTCGAAGGAGTCATGCCCTAGGTCACGGGCGTGACACCTTGGTCACGGGCGTGACAGGCCTGAGTTCAATTTCGACGATCGTTTTACGGAGATCGACGATCGTTGAAGGAGTCACGCCCCTGGTCACGGGCGTGACACATTGGTCACGGGCGTGACATGTCCGGGCTGCACGTTCGACGATCGTCTAACGGAGATCGACGATCATCGAAGGAATCACGCCCTAGGTCACGGGCGTGACACCTTGGTCACGGGCGTGACATGCCCGGGCTGCAAGTTCGACGATCGTCTCATGGAGATCGACGATCGTCGAAGGAGTCACGCCTTAGGTTACGGTCGTGACGGGTCGGTCACGGGCGTGACCAACCCGTGACCCGAAATCTCGGTCGATTTATTTCAATTTTTGGGCATCCTAAGGTTCTGTCACGACCAACCGACTCCTAGGGGTCTAGCCGGAAATGGGATGTTACAAATCCCAATAAACAAAACAAAAATTTCATCCCCGAAATTGAGGTTGAGCCTACGGGGATTTCTATCGGAATAAATTAAACTTGTAACATCCCATACGATCTTTCTATTGGGTTCAGGCGACTATTCGTTTGATAAACGAAGACAATCTCCCCAATAAACAAAAGATTAGCCCCTACCTTTCTGATTGAGTGCGCATACCTAGGTCCTGAATTTTGCTTATCTAGTCTTAACTGTCCAAAACAAGAAGGCAATCTATAGTATACCGAGAGGTGGTGTGATGTACCTGACTGAACAACTCCGGGTATCTTTGCCTCATCAGATCCTGCGGTTCCCAGGTGTGCTCCTCCTGACCGTGGTTTCTCCACAGAACCTTGACTAAGGGGATCTTTTTACGGCGCAAGATCCGTACTCCTTTGTCGTCGATCCGAACCGGCTCCAAGTGAACAGAGCGGTCTGAAGCTACCGGCCCTTCGGTGGTCAAAATCCGCTACTACGGGCGTAGTAGAGCCCTTCTCAGTGAAGAAATGTGGAAGACGTCGTGTAGAGCTGCCAGCTCTGGCGGAAACTCTAGCCTGTAGGCTAGGGGTCCGATCCGCTCCAGGATCCGGTAAGGGCCCATATACCTAGGGCTGAGCTTCTTCCTCCGACCGCGCACCCGTGAGACTCCGTGCATGGGCCGGATCTTCAAGAACACTCGATCTCCTACCCGAAACTCCACCTGACGATGTCGGGTGTCATAGTATTTAGCCTGTCTGCTCTGCGCCTCCAACATCCTATCTCTGATCAGTCTTACCTGAGCCTCGGTGTCTTCAACAAAATCCGATCCCAACAGCTTCGGATCTTCGTCTTGAACCCAAGAAAGCGGGGTCCTACATTTTCTTCCATACAAGGCTTCATAAGGCGCCATCCTGATGCTGGACTTGTAGCTATTGTTATAGGAGAACTCGACCAATGGTAAGATCTTCTCCCACGGCTCCCCTCGGTCCAGTATACACAGTCGTCGTAAATCCTCCAAGGTCCGGTTGGTGCGCTCTGTCTGCCCGTCCGTCTGGGGGGTGGAAAGCTGTACTGAAAGTCAGTCGAGAGCCAAGGTAAGTCAGCACCGATCTTCACTCTCTGGTTGTAAACCGACCATCTCGATCAGATACGATCGTCCTTGGCACGCCGTGATAACGAATATACTACTCCACGAACTTCCGAACCAACACTCCAATAGAGTCATCCTTGCTGATCGGGATGAACCTAGCCACCTTCGTCAGACGGTCCACGATCACCCAGATCGAATCGTTTCCCGTCCGTGATCGAGGTAGGCCATGGATGAAGTCCATCACGATGTCCTCAAATTTCCACTCCGGCACCGGGAGTGGCTGCAATAAACCAGTGGGATGTCTACACTCTGCCTTCACAAACTGGCACATCTCGTAGTGGGTCACGAAGTAGATGATGTCCTTCTTCATGCCCGGCCAGTATAGATTCTTCTTCAAATCTATCGTCATCTTTGTGATCTCAGGATGTATAGAAAATCTGCTATGATGAGCCTCGGCCATGATATCCTCCCGAATCTAGCCTCCATCCGGTATGTAAGTCCGACTTCTGAAACATATCAGTCCATCTCGCATCGAGTAGTCCCCAGCTGAGCATGACTCCAAGGCCCGGAAAATCGGCTCCAATTTGGCATACTGCCTCTGCCAGTCTCTAACTCTGTCATGAATAGTGTCGGTGGCGCTCGTCGCTGCTAAATACTCCTTGTACAGATCGGTGTCTTCGGACGATACCAAGGTGATGTGCATATCTTCAAAGCTCCGCAATATCTCTAAAGACATGACCTGGGGCCCGGCTTCGGAAGTGCCACATTCCCTAAACTAGGTCCGAGGGAACCCAAGCCAATACTAATTTGCCCAATAAACAAAAGTTTAGCCCCCAATAAACAAAAGATAAGCCCCTACCTACCTTGGGCTAAGCATCTTGATATTACCATGTTATCTCCGTCCCAGTTGGGTGCACAATCCCTAGGACATCAATCTTCGACTTAGGGTTCCAACCTGAAACTTGTTGATATACTTCATACATAAAACTCTCTGAGTCACATTTATGACAACCTTATCCCGGTCAAAATGTTCCTAATCCCAAATGGGTATCTTCCGAACTTGAATTCCTATCCGACCCTCGGTGTTTGTCTTGGTGGTTTTCTCCGAGTAATCTTATTACCGGTATGAGGGTTAAGACTACTTGTCTTCTACCATTCTGCTAAAGTATTATTGATCTCAATTCTCCTTAAAGCAGTCTACTGATTTGAGTAATTCTTGATAGGGGTCGTAGGGTCACATGAGTTTATCTATCAGGTTGTCATTCTCATGTTAAACTCCTCCTTTTATTCTATTTGGGTATCTCCTTACCTTAAACAAGTTCATACCCAGGGTCTATTTCGAACTAGGGCATGTTATAAGTCGTCATGGTTAGTCATGTGTCCTACTAGATTGAGTCTAACTTATTGACTAAAGAATTATAAGATGAGGTCTTTACAGCCGGAGGTGCTCCCTGCTGGGGGCAGGGTTTGCCTCAAGCTACAAAGAAGAATTTCATTTGTTGAAGAAGTGGACAATTTATATGTGATCACTATATGGGCACACCACTGCTTCCGCTGCTTAGTTTGTCCCCAAACTAAACTCGTGCGGGGGTGACCCAGGGTTTGTGGACTGCTAATTTCTTCTGATCGATGTTTGGCTCTGATACCACTTGTAAGACCCCCCTTTTTTTTTCTTTTTCAACCACCGGGGTCTTAGGCCCAGAATCGCCGCTTTGCGGTGACACCTTCGCGTCCTGAAGGGTCATCACCATAAGGCGCTGATTCTGCCGGCCAATTCGATCACCGAAAGGTAGCACAATAATAGAAGTAAGAGCAATGCAGTCCACAATAATAAATCACATATATAGAATAAAATCTCCATGAAGGGAGTGTCCACAGAAAACATCAGAGTACTATAAATATGGGCTTATGCCCGATACATCATGTCCTCACTACAATATCACTCATGCGGAAGCAAACACTAGAAACTACTCAGGGTCGAGACTCACGGTCCCGGCTGTATGAACTCCGGAGCTAGACTGCCCCATCTCCAGGCGCACCGATCTCTGGGGCTGCTCCTCAATGCTGGGCTCCACGATCCCGTAAATGATGCGGTTCGAAAACCGTTAGTCATAAAGACTAAGCCCTATCATCCCCTACCCCTTCCCCCATGGCTCCTAGGTACCGAGCGGAGAGGAAGAAAGGGAAGGACATGAAGGTAGAGATTAATCAAAAAAATAGATGGCAGCGGAACTAATCTAGCAATTCTATAATAGTATGACAGAAAAAGAAAGTAAGAAAAGTAACCTTAACTTATGTGTGAAAACGCATAAGCCAAGGGATCTTCTGCAAGGCTCCCATCGTATAGAGTGTCTCATACCACCTATACGTTGGGGTGTCGGTTATCAAACAACAGCATATGTTTATATATTGAAATTAACCATTGATTTATAAACTTGCCCACACAAGCTTATAGACCATGGGGTCGTTTTGCACGTCCTAAAGTATAAGCGTCCCATACCACTTATACTTTAGGTGTCAGGATTAAATGAATCGATTATGCTATGACATGCAAGTGGGTATGATGAAACTTGCAAGTCCAACTCACACACCCGACTCTGTGCACACAGACCTTTAGTTCCCCCTTTCGGAGACGTTACCTCCCAGGATACCTCCGTAGTGGCAGACGGAAGCGGTGGGTTGGGCCTCTCCCACCTCAAAACCAGTAAAAGCTCCACTGGTCTGACCTATCGTACGCCTAAACGCTTGGTGCACTAAGCGTACGCCTGCGTACTCTTGCCGGCTGGCGCACCGGACTTCTGTTGGTGAAGTGCTAACCACCCCGCCGAGTCAACGATATCGGTGTCGGTGCAATCGAACTCCCCGATATCGAAAAACCCACCACCTTAACTTTTCCTATTTTATGCACATGCAAGTTTTATCGTAAACACACAAAACCGAGCCGAAGCTCCCTGGACCAAAACGTCCGTCTCCAAACCAACCGAGCCGAAGCTCCCCGGACCCAAACGTCCGTCTCCAAACCTACCGAGCCGAAGCTCCCCGGACCAAAACGTCCGTCTCCAACCAACCGAGCCGAAGCTCCCCGGACCAAAACGTCCGTCTCCAACCAACCGAGCCGAAGCTCTCATCAATCTTCCTGTGCCAATAGTGTTTGTGAAAAGTGCAGCCCTAGTTACTAAGTTACTCTTGTCGGTTTGTTATTACAGTTTACGTTAGCCCAGGACTGCCCCCGGTATTCCCCGTGAAGGGCTCTCAAGGGGCACTAGGAACCAAGACGGCGGCATTACGGCCCGAATTTCCCTTTCGCAAGGCACTTATTGTTATTGGTTGAACACCCTTAACCCATTCCCTTCTCATATTATGATAGACTATCCTTGGATGATTTTTAACCTTCCTCTCTTCGGGAAAGGCGATCTTTCGCCGGACCAGAGCACCTCTTAACTCTAGCTATCACCACTTCTCTCTACTCTTCATACCATCCTATCATGATTTCACCCACAATTCCCCACCCAGACAAAAATGATTAACTCCAATGACTTCCTCAGATCATGTCCTATTGCATTTCACAATTGCTATATGCAGACCGACCTAGACTACATGTCGAACCGGTTTTGCAATGATCCAATACTCATCCTAATGCCCTAAATTATTTACTGGAGACTTACCATGATATAAATGACCTAAATCCAGAAAGTGGAAATTTTCCTAATTTATTTGGCATTTAATTAAATTCCTCGAAAATCCCAAGGGCTACCAGTTTGAACATGAACTACCCTAAGTTCTCATGCAAGATGTCCAACAAATTTATGACAAATAGTAGGTTATCTCAGTAGGTTAAATCCAAAGTATCATAATTTTTTCTATCATCAAAAGTGCATTAAAACTATTTCAGAAATAATCTCTATCTTTTATTATTTATGAATCAAGTACAGAAAATATTCTTCCAAAAATTACAAATAATTTATCACATGCAGATAAAGGCCTAAAATTAGCACTGGCCCAGTTTCATAATTTTTCAGTAATAAAATCATCTCTAAATAATTTTTCAAGCATAGAACCCCTTTTTAACTTTTATGAAGGAAGTACTGGATGTACTCAACTAAAAATTATATAAAAATTCAGGGGTAATCACTCTATTCTAAAATATATATTTCCAAAATTTCATGAGATTTCAGTGAACAGAAATTCCTAAATAATTAAATCATCATCTAAGGCCAAAGCAAGCTTTACAAATAAAGTGCTAGCAATAATCAACATAAAATTCCAGAAAAATTGCTATAAGTTCTACCTAATCAAAAACTCACTCTACCCGAATTTCACAGTTTTTAAGTAAGGTTCAGTGACTGATTTTACCGATTTGATATTTTACCCTAAAACTAAGGTTAGGGTTTTAAGGTATCTACTTGTCTCCAAATTCTCCAAGATTACATCCAGACTATTCTTATCAAGCTTTTGTCAACTCTACAGAGTTTCAAGGAAATATAAGAGCAATTGCCCCCATGTCCTTCACAACCCTCAAAACCCTTTATTTAGGGTTTGAGCTTGGATCCTAGGGTAAATCAACCCTAAATCTCACCATTTTTCCCCAAGCAGGTTTTAACACCCTTCTAAGTTAGAGATCAGAAAATCAGCCTCTATTGAGGTGATTTGACCTTTCCAAACTCTTAGTGCACTTTTTACTAAAAGGTGTTTCACTAATGCCTAGTTAAGGGTAGAAGATTTCCTACCCAAAACTCCTCCAAATCAGTTGGAATTTTGTACAGACCTAGGTTTTATAGCCAGAGACCACTCACCAAACTTTGGGAGGGTTTGGAGGTCGTTTGTCCACTTAAATAAATTCCTCTAAGTTTATTAAATTGAAACAAAAACTTTAGGCAAAGTATCTCCAAAAATTCCCATTTTTGGTCTGCCTTTAGGTATTGTTAAGGCTAACCCTCTGCCCAAATTTCAGGTCATTTGGACAAGGGACGAAGAGTGGGAATCCATTTTAATTTCTGCCCAACTCTAGGTACAGCCCCCACTAAAACGGGTGCTGCGGCCGAACCGCTTACCCAAACGAGTTTAAACCAATTTTAGATTAATCTAGACTCGAAGGGCTACGACTTTCGTGTCTGGTCACTTTTCCTAAAATGGCCTCTAAGTGCCTCGTTTTGCAGCATTAAAATGTGCCCATCCAAGTATAATTTCCTTACAAAATTATTTATATAATTTATATATTAAAAATAGTTTTTAATGTTCATCTTCTACAGAACCCGAAAACCAGACACAGAAACTCATATTTCCTGTAGCTCTTTCGCGCTCCGTCACCGGTCGTCCGGTCACTTCCCTGGCCAGCCACCACCACCACCACCTCCGTTGAGGTGATGGCTATCGGTCGGCGGTGGTTTGGCCGCCGGAGGTGGCGGTTTCCGGCGAACTCAAGAATACACTTTTCATGGTTTTCAATGAAAACGAGAGATGGGTCCGGCTCCGTTGAGCGCGAACTTCCTTTCTAAGAATCCTAAGATCTACCCATGAAAGAGAAGAAGCAGAGGAGGACCTTATTCGCGGTTTGGAGGCGAGAAGAACGACGGGTGCCATGGCGCGGTGGTGGCGTTGCTGAACTTCTCCTATAGCAAGAACAAAGATCTGATCATTTGATTGAGCGTGTAACCTTCTCCTCTTGCTCCAAGTGGGCTTTTATAAGTTAGCATGTGGGGAGGTGAAAGGATAAAGCCTTAATGGTCATGAAGGCTCCTCCTAATAACATTTCAGTTACAGTGAAGGGATAAGAAACGGTGGAAGATGAACAGGTGTGTCCAGTTGGAGGTTTCCTATCGGACCACATCTTCCTCCTTTATTATATAATTACAGAAGGAAAAACGGCCTGTAATTACTCCTGGTGTAACTTCCCACACCAGCATTTATTACCACGCGTGTTAGAATAATTTCGGGCCTGAACCGTCGTTTCGGCCAATGTCACGGGCGTGACACATAGGTCACGGGCGTGACAGGCCCGGGTGGCAATTCTGAGGTCGACGATCGTCGAACTGGAATCGACGGTCGTTGAAGGGTGGTCACGCCCTAGGTCACGGGCGTGACACCTTGGTCACGGGCGTGACAGGCCCGAGTTCAATTTCGACGATCGTTTTATGGAGATCGACGATCGTTGAAGGAGTCACGCCCCTGGTCACGGGCGTGACACTTTGGTCACGGGCGTGACATGTCCATGCTGCACGATCGATGATCGTCTAACGGAGATCGACGACCGTCGAAGGAGTCACGCCCTAGGTCACGGGCGTGACACCTTGGTCACGGGCGTGACAGGCCCGAGTTCAATTTTGACGATCGTTTTACGGAGATCGACGATCGTTGAAGGAGTCACGCCCCTGGTCACGGGCGTGACACATTGGTCACGGGCGTGACATGTCCGAGCTGCACGTTCGACGATCGTCTAACGGAGATCGACGATCGTCGAAGGAGTCACGCCCTAGGTCACGGGCGTGACACCTTGGTCACGGGCGTGACATGCCCGGGCTGCAAGTTCGACGATCGTCTCACGGAGATCGACGATCGTCGAAGGAGTCACGCCTTAGGTCACGGGCGTGACGGGTCGGTCACGGGCGTGACCAACCCGTGACCCGAAATCTCGGCCGATTTATTTCAATTTTTGGGCTTCCTAAGGTTCTGTCACGACCAACCGACTCCTAGGGGTCTAGCCAGAAATGGGATGTTACAGCAGGTTCTCTTTAGAACTCTTGACAGAGAAGATCTGTTGTCTTCAGGTTCTTGAAGGAGCAGCTTGAAGAAGACTCTTGATATGGAATGGTTGTTCTTCATCAACAGCTTTTCTTTCTTCTTCTTCTTCTTCTTGAAGCTCTGCGTATTAATGTTCCTGTGAGCAGGATGAACTCAGGATTGAAGAAGAGAACTCTGAAGAGAGTTAATCTACACTTGTTCTTGTTGTTGAATCTGTGTATCTGTGTATATGAATATCTGTATATCTATTTATGTATCTCTGTATGTTAACTTCTCTCACTAGCTCTTTATTTATCAGCCTTTGTAACGGCTTCTAACATTCTCTTGATTTGAATCTTGTCTTCTTCTGAGATCTGCAATCTGGGCTTCAAATAACACATAGTACAAATAGCCTGCAGAAGGACATCCTATAAAGAGATAAAGCTTTCTTAGAAGCTGCTTATCCATTCTGCAAGTCCAAAAGATATTAGAGAAAGTCACATCAAAAACAAACTCTTTACGGCCAGAGAAAGACATCTGTGTCTAACGGCTATAAAGGACAGCAGGTAGGATAAAGCACAAAGATTTTTCAACTAATAGGACAAAAGACTTTGTCAGAAAGAACTTGACTTAAACATAAAGAATGAGGCAAAGATTTCCTTGATATGTAAGCATAAAATCAATGAAATAATCTTTAATAAAATAAGCCAGATAAATTAGAAATAAATCACAGATTAAAAAGAGTACAATATCTCTAAATGCAGACAAAAGATAGTCGAACGAATCACAACGATCGTCGAACTATCAGAGAAGATCGTCGACCTACAAGAAATCTGTCTGGGCAAAAGGAGTCGAGCAGGACTCGACGATCGACGATACTGAGACCACAGATCGTCGAGCTAACAGAGTTGAACTAACTCAGAGATAGTCGATCTGCTGATAGACGATAGTCGATCAACTGATAGACGATAGTCGAGCGGCATTCGACCATAGTCGAACTAAAAAACACTTAACAAGATTTTCAACTGGATAAACAATAACTCTACACAACTGATGGAATCAAACCTAAATCTAACCTTTGAACATAGATAAATCTTGGGTCAAGAAACTAATTGAGAAGACTTAACTCAAATCTAAACTAGGGTACCAACATCCATCTAGATGGGCTTCACACAGCATGCCTATATTGTACTACACAATTCCGGCTCAAGATGCAGACTCAACCACTGGAATCACTTACGCTCTTCCATCTTTTATGGAGGATTCCACAGATATACATGCATAAACAAAGGGCTTCACCTGCCCAAGGAAGAAAGACTGTTACCCTTGACGATCGCTTCGGCGCCATAGAAAACTAGCCGGATGGAAACCACCGCGGCGGCCTTGCCTCCACAACGCTGCACTCGGCTCTCGAAACGGACCGCTGAAGCTCCACCGGCGGTCGAAAAGCTTCTCCTTCTTCTACCTCCAAGCTCTCCCTTCTCTCTTAACTTAGAAAGAGAAAGAGTAAGAGTAAATGAGATCTCTTTCTCATTTCTCGGATTTAGAGCAGCAGGAAAAGACCTGCACCATTGGATCCAGATAAGAGGAACTGAACGGCCAAGATCTGCTTGGAAAAGCATCGAAACAGAACTGACACGGCCTGTGACACCCCCGTGTCACAGGCCGTGTTCCTTAAGCAGTTCAGGAACCGACTCAATCTGGAACATAACACGGGCCACGACACGCCCGTGTCACTCCCTTACACGCCCGTGTCAACTAGTACACGGCCGTGTGGATGGCCGTGTCACCTTATCAACACAAGGCTGAAACACCCGAGAAGGACACGACAAAGGCGCACGCCCGTGTCCTCGGCCGTGTGCTCAACACGCCCCTGTTATATGCCTGTGTCACAGGCCGTGTACCACACTCAACGCCACTCAACACCACTCCAGAATTCAACTGAGCAGGACACGCCCTGGGACACGCCCGTATCCCAGGCCGTGTTGCCTCTCGACGATCAGTTCTCGAGAACTCGAGTCGACGCCTATAGAAAAAGAACACGCCCTTAGACATGCCCGTGTCCCAGACCGTGTGCACTGGACATGCTCTGGGACATGCCCGTGTCCCAGGACGTGTGCACTTAACACGCCCTGTGACACGCCCGTGTCCCAGGCCGTGTAATCTAGCTTGAACCCATTTTTGGGACTTAGGGTTTTTAGGGTGTTATAATCCTCCCCTCCTTATAGAAATTTCGTCCCAAAATTTAGCGCAACATATCCAACAATACAACCATTCCTTAGTACAAATACACACGATGATCCGGGGTTATGCTCCCCACGTTCTCACACCAACAAAAGTGTTTGTACAAACACACATACAAGAGTCAAAGTACAACAAAAGGCAATAAAGTGTTCCCTCAACTTTATTTCCGCTCATCCGCGTCTCGAAGCAGCTTCTTAACAGCCTCCTGCAACTCTAGGTTAAACACTCGAGGTTGTTACACGTCATAATGTGAGCTTTGCGGCTCCTGCACTGCGAGATTTTACACTCGTGGTTGCGCCTGGGATGCAGATGATTCTGCCACTACCTTACACTTTTCCTCATAGGACGCGCCTCGCTTTTGCTCACCCTTTGATGGACCTTTCCAACAGTAACAGTCAATATTACCCTGCTTTTCACAAATGAAATAGGTACGCGACTCAACACGTCCTTGACCAAATATCGCACCCGAAGCAACATCCAAAGACGTTTGTTCAGCAGGCTTGAACCTCTTCTAATCCCGTTTCCTGAACTCTGACTGTTCAGACTACGGGACTTTTAACTCCGACTTGTCTGCCGCCAAGTTCTTTTTGTCATGTACTCGTTTCAAATCTTTTTCCAGCGCACAGGCTGTATCTACTAAGGCTTGGAAGCCTTGGTTCACTGAACTCGGAAGCGCCAATCTCAACTCATCTCGGAGTCCATCATAAAATCTGTTCGTCTTCCGCACTTCTTCCGCCAAAGTCGATCCCGCATAACATCCCATCCTGGTAAATTCATCCAGGTAGTCATCCACAGTCTTCTCGCCCTGCACCAGACGTTGAAATTCGGTCTCCATCGCAATTCTCCGCGATACTGGCAAATATTTTGCCCAAAACAACCTGGAGAATTCGTCCATCGAAATATCTCCCAGGCCTCTGCCTGCCAACTGGTGCATCTCGACGTCATCCCACCACAGTCTCGCCTCTCCTTCCAGTAGGAAAGTGGCTAACGTCACTCTCTGCCCCTCATCAATCTAGAGCGCTGTCAGGATCCTCTTCACTCTTGCAAGCCAATCTTCCGCCTGCGTTGGGGAAAGCGCCCCGACAAACATAGGTGGATGAAAATCCATAAACCTCTTCAATTGCTCGTCTATCGCTCGCTCGTCCACTCGAGCTTCCACCCGCTCTTGCCTTGCACCAATCCGAATTAGCTCCACGACAGGCCTTGCATTCCTAACAGGTTGTGCTTGAATCATGGCAAATACTGCATCCGCAACTAGGCGTACAGTTTCCGCAGAAGGAGGAGGTGTGTGTACCTCGGCTGGTGCCGCACTCTTATCCGAACGCTGGGGCTCAAACTACCCAACTCCACTTCTTGTCACCTACATGTGAACAAGATATCAATAATCAACCTCTAATCCAAAATGGCAAACCGACCGAATACACCCACGCACATTCCTAGTGGACATTCTTAAGTTCAATTATGTTAAAATGGTTCGCACGTGCACGTGCTCGCCACTCGAAAAAGGAATTCGGCCACAAATTCGAAACGGGAAAACCGAGAGGGCCTCTTATACCAAAATGTAACAACCCGGCCCGTTAAATAACATATAGTAGAAGGTCCGGCCGGGGCCCCACATTATATACCACAAACAGACGGCGAGGTCACAGGTTAATACAAAAATACCACGCATCCTAACTCAGAGCATTCTAGCGGAAGTTTACAAGTTACACGAACTCAATCCATGAATGTCCACTACTATAAAAATAACTCATTTATATACAAGACCAGGAATGTTAACAAACACACCGCTCATGGACTGAATGCCTTACAAGTTTCTCTTTACAAACATACGACTTCATACATCGATATGCAGGCCGGCCACACATGAAATCCAAAGCTTCGCACGACCTTCGAGGGCCTAACAGCAAATGCAAGGGCTTCAACCCGCTCAATCCATTTCCGCATCTACAGGGGCAGCACCGCATATAGAAATCCACCCCATGGGTGACAAACAAAGCAACGGTCAGCATTTAACTGACCAATTATAACGACCCTACCCCTTACCCGTGCAGTGGTTCCTTCCCTGCATGAACTCCAATCTCAACACATATATCCATCACACATTACCATCACAAACGCCGGCCTTCGTGCCAGACGTCTCGTGCACTTAGGGCACACTTACGGTGTACCAAGCTCCTCATGGTTCCACCACTAATTCAAGGTGTTAACTTATTAGCCGGGCCTAAGCCTCCAAACCCCTGTTGAATAGCTCCCACACCCGTCCACTAAGAGGCACGCACCTCATAACAAATTATGAGCATTATTAGTCGACCTACCCACGTAGTGTAACAAGCCTAGGGAAATCTCCCCGCTGTATTGCTACCAATCGACCACTCACCCGATCCTACCATGGAACTTGTTGGGTGGCCCACCCACTCAGAGGTTCTTAACTTGTTGGCTATGGGCAACAGCTGCCAAACCCCTGTTGACGACCTCTCATACCCATCCACTCAGATGTGTTCTCTTAAAACCAATCCGATCAATGAACTTGGCGGGTGTACTACCAACTTAGAGGTTCTCGCATTCCTCCTCAACACCGACACATCGTGCCGGTTTCCAATCCACCAATACAGCTCGCGCCGAGCAAAAAACCAAAGGAGCTATACAAGCTCATCATAATCGTCCTCACAATCTCCGTAAGGTTACCGATGTATACACAGAGTCTTCTCCGGTTTGTAGCATCACCAATCCATACATCCATCAAGATGGGCTTCACACAACATGTCTATGCCTTACTACACAGTTCCGGCTCTAGATGTAGACTCAACCACTGGAATCACTTACGCTCTTCCATCTTTTGATGGAGGATTCCATAGATATACATGCATAAACAAAGGGCTTCACCTGCCTAAGGAATAAAGACCGTTACCCTTTATGATCGCTTCGGCGCCATGGAAAACTAGCCGGATTGAAACCACTACAGCGGCCTTGCCTCCACAACGCTGCACTCGGCTCTCGAAACGGACCGCTGAAGCTCCACCGGTGGACGGAAAGATTCTCCTTCTTCTACCTCCAAGATATCCCTTCTCTCTTAACATAGAAAGAGAAAGAGTAAGAGTAAATGAGATCTCTTTCTCATTTCTCAAATTTAGAGCAGCAGGAAAAGACCTGCACCATTGGATCCAGATAGAAGGAAATGAATGACCAAGATCTTCTTGGAAAAGCATCTAAACAGAGATGACACGGCCTGTGACACCCCTATGTCATAGGTCGTGTTCCTTGAGCGGTTCAGGAACCGACTCAGTCTAGAACAGAATACGGGCCACGACACGCCCGTGTCACTCCCTGACATGTCCGTGTCACTCCCTGACACGCCCGTGTCAACTAGTACACGGACGTGTTGATGACCGTGTCACCTCATCAACACAAGGCTGAAACACCCGAGAAGGACACGGCTAATGCACACACCCGTGTCCTCGGCCGTGTGCTCAACACGTCCCTGTGATACGCCCGTGTCACAGGCCATGTACCAAACTCAACGCCACTCAACGCAACTCCAGAATTCAACCGAGCAGGACACGCCCTGGGACACACCCGTGTCCCAGGCCGTATTGCCCCTCGACGATTAGTTCTCGAGAACTCGATTCGACGCCTACAGAAACAGAACACGCCCTGGGACACGCCCGTATCTCAGGCCGTGTGCACTGGACACGGCCTGGGACACGCCCGTGTCCCAGGCCATGTCACCTAGCCTGAACCCATTTTTGGGACTTAGGGTTTTTTTGGTGTTACAATCAGCTTAACTTGTGATGAGAGTTAAAAGAACTCAATAGTTAAGCGTGCTTGGGGTGGAGTAGTACTGGGATGGGTGACCTCCTGGGAAGTCCCCGTGGTGCGCGCTTGACTATCGAGTTCACCACATCAAAGGGAGGCTGTGACCACCAACAACCCGCCTGTAGAGGGAGAGGGGTTGGGGTGCTTGGGCTGCAGCCCGGTAGCGATGCCATGGGGGGCTATGGGCCAAATCCTGGGTTGTTACAATCACTATGTATATAAATCAGTGTAATAAATGAGCAACAACTTATTCTAGCAATTCTATCATCTACAACAACATGAGAGTATAATGTTATAACAATAAGGAACTCAACTTATATGAATGCCCATACAAGCATATAAGTTGAGGATCGTTCAGCAGTAAGTAACTCATCGTATAGGAGTGCCCATACAAACTTATACGATGAGGATCTTTGTGTATGCAATGAAGTGTAATGACATGTATGCAATGCAATGACTCACCCATAATCATGCACATGCAATTGCTATGTCGACACAGACTCGGAGTTCCCACTTTTCGAGCAGGTAGCTAACCTCTCAGGCGTCATCCGTCGTGGCCAGACAGTGACAGTGGAGCGTGCATCTCCACTACTAGGCGGGTCTCCACACTACCTGGCCTAGGCCTTCGTATGCCTCGATGCTAAGAACACAACAGCGGAGCTCACATGTGTACTACGGCTCAGCGGGTGTCTCAGGTAGATGTGCACCAAGATCCTAGCCCCGAACTGGCCTAAGGTGTGATACGGAAGGAGCCTCGGAAATGAGCACGAGGACCAAGCCCAACCGTTCACTTGGCACGGAAGGAGCCTCGGGATGTGAACACCGAGGACCAAGCCCAACCGCCCAAGGTCTAGCAGTCAACTCCCATCGGTGTGACGATTGGCTAGACCGTAGACCTACCACATTATCCTAAACCCGATATTTTGAAATCGCATGTCGATTCACACCGCATGCAATACAACCACATCGTGGTCCGGAAGGAGCCTCAGAAACGAGCACGAGGACCAAGACCAACCGACCACTTGGCACGGAAGGAGCCTCGGGACATGAACACTGAGGACAATGCCCAACCGTCCATTTATGATTCTTCCCAACGCTACCAACCATTGCGATCGAATATCCGCACTCACCCCTTTCGGGACAACGACTGCTTAACTCTCAATGCCATGGCACACTAGTGGGGACACGCCCGTGTCTCAACCCGTGTCATATCCAAAACAAACACTCAACATCAGGCCACTCAACGCCACGACACACGGGTAGGGACACGCCCGTTTCTCTACCCTTGTCCTTCTCGTGACAAGCCATTCAATGCAATTTTCTTATCCCTAAACACCATACCACTCAAAGCCACGCCACACGGGTACGGACACGGCCGTGTCTCTACCCGTGTTCTACACAGGGCCAACTTTATTTTTCTCCCCGAGTGCGCGCCTGATCACCTGCACTCTCTGAGCCGAAATCAGCTCTCCTTACTCAAAAGTGTGCACAAGGGGCCTAGAGCGAATCAGGATGTTATAATTCCTATAAACAAAATAAAAGATTTCGTCCCGGAAATTAAGTTAGGGCTACGGGGAGAAAAGCATAAAATAGACATAAAGTAAAATATGCTTTAAAAGGTTTCCTTGATGGAACAGCTCCGGGTAGTGCTTTTGCATCAAGTCCACTGGCTCCCACGTGTACTCCTCTTTCCCATGATTGGACCAAAACACTTTTACCAGAGGAACACCTTTACAGCGCAAAATCCTCGTCTCGCTGTCTACTATCCGCACAGGCTCTAGTCGTACCGACCTATCAGTTGCAACTTCTCCGTCAGTGGTTGGGACAAATTGTTCGGGCCGCAACAATGCCTTTCGGAGTGACGACACATGGAATACGTCATGAAGATTCTCTAGCTCCGGCGGTAACTCCAACCGATATGCCAACGGACCAATCCTTTCCAATATGACGTAGGGCCCAACGTACCTTGGGTGGAGCTTCTTAACACCATGTACCCGAGATACTCCATACACCGGCCAGATATTTAAAAATACCTTGTCGCCCACTTGAAATTCCACCATCTGGTGTTTTGCATTATAATAATTTGCTTGGCCACTTTGAGCCTAGAGCATGCGGTCCCGTATTAGCTTCACTGCCGCATCAGTATCATCTATGTATTCAACTCCCAAAGCCTTTGGATCTTCATCCTGCACCTATGAAAAGGGTGTTCTACACCTTCTTCCGTATAGGGCTTCATGGGGCACCCATGAAAAGGTTGTTCTACAGCTTATTACGTATAACTCATCATGGTCAAGCACTCCATATACCCTTTCGGTTGATCCTTATACACAAAAGTTATCTCCATCTCCTCAAGCATCCGAGCTAACTCCATATGCATCAACCTGGACTCGGGGCTTGTTTCCGGTACCTTCCATCTCAAAGCATCAGCTACGGAATTTACTTTTCTGTGGTGGTATTTCAGGGTGTATTCATAATCGCACAAAAACTCCAACCACCGCCGCTATCATAGATTCAATTCCTTCTGGGTATGGACGTACTTTAAGTTCTTATGATCCGAGAAGATTTCGCAGTGTACGCCGTATAGGTTGTGCCTCCAAATCTTCAAGGCGGACACTACTGCTCCCAACTCCAAATCATATACTGGATAGTTGATTTCATGCTTCTTCAATTGTCTTGAAACATATGCGATCACATGCCTGTGCTGCATCAATACAACTCCCATTCCTTTATATGATGCGTCCGTGTAAACATGAAATCCTTCCTTACAGGATGGAATGGCTAGGATGGGTGCGGATGTAAGTCTGTCCTTTAGTTCTTGGAATGCAGCTTCATATTGGGGTGTCCACTCATACGACACACCTTTTTTTGTTAGGGAAGTAAGAGGAAGAGAAATCTTTTAGAATCCCTTTACGAACTTGCGGTAGTACCCGACAAGTCCAAGGAAAATCCGCACGTCGGCCGCTGACTTCAAAGGTGACCACTCCTTCACGACATGCACTTTGGCCGGATCCATAGCTAGCCCAGCCCCACTGATCACATGACCCAAGAAAGTAACCACCTTAAGCCAGAATTCACACTTGCTGAACTTGGCAAACATGCCGTGCTCTTTTAACTTCTTCAGTACTAAGGCCAGATGCCCGACATGTTCTTACTCCGTCTTGGAGTAGACCAAGATGTCGTCGATGAAAAAAATGACGAAGACATCTAGATAGGGCTCGAACACTTTATTCATCAAGCTCATGAAAGCTGATGGGGCATTTGTGAGCCCAAACGACATCACTATGAACTCATACAAGCCGTCCTTGAGCTAGAAGCCGTTTTCTGAATATCATCCTCTTGTATTCTCAATTGATAATACCCCGAGCGCAAATCTAGCTTGGAAAACCAATACGCTCCCACCAGTTGATCGAACAACTCATCGATCCGAGGTAATTGATAGGTGTTCCATACCATCAGTCGGTTGAGCTACGGATAGTCTATGCATAATCGCAGGGTTCCATCTTTCTTATAAACGAATAAAACAGGGCTCCCCAAGGTGATGTGTTGGGGAGAACAAACCCTGATTCTACCAACTCTTGCAGCTGAACTCTAAACTCGGTGAGTTCCTTTTGGTCCATTCGTTAAGGAGTCATGGAGACAGGCTTGGCACCCAGTAATAACTTGATTTGAAAATCTACTTCTCTGTGTGGGGGTAATCCTGACTATTTCTCCGGAAATACTTCGGGGAAATCGCGCACCACCCGCACATCCTTGATATCCAACGCCAACTCCTTCAGCTCGAAATAGATCATGAAAACTTCATCCCCCTTCATGTGGTCTTTTAAAGCCTGGACTGAAGATAACATCATATGGGGCGCGAAGTTAATACCTTAAAAGATGACCTCCGAGTCTCCATGTCTCAACGAGATCCTCTTCTGTGCACAGTAAATCTTTGCATAGTGCTGATCCAGCCATACCATGCCCAGAATGAGGTCTCACTCTTGCATTCGCAAGACTGTGTCAGGGGTGTCGAAGAGCTTTCCTTCAAGGAGAACCTCAAACTCACACTTCGCGGTTGCTGTCATCTCCGATCCGTCTGGAAGGCGCACCCTTCGAGCAATACTAGTGAAGTATTACAATCCATCTATATTTTTGATGAAGTCGTCAGACACAAAAGAGTGCGAGGCACCAGTGTCGAATAACGTATTTGCCAGTTTCCCGCCGACCATTACGGTGCCTAAGTGTCAATAATAATTCTCAAGCTAGGCGTCTAGTATATCTTAAGCAACTTGAGGGTATTAATGAAAATAAAATGACTAACTGTAATCATTCCTGCAATCACCTCCTGAGGGTTCCGCTCTTATGTTATGTCAAACGCATACATCTGATCCCAAGCGGGCTCGGGTTTTCCTCCTTGTGGTCTTCGTCCTCGACCACGCATATGCCCCCGCCCTCGAGGAGCTGCTGGAGGGAAAGCGAGAGGCGCATTTCTAAATAGTTGTGGGAAGTAGCGTCAAATGTGGCTTGGTTGGTTTTATTCGAAGCAAACTCGCTCCTGCCGCCCACCGAATTGTTGAAATTGTTGAGGTGGAGGCAATGATGGCTATTGCTGAATCGGGCGCTCCATTCTAAAATTCTAGGGGAAACGTCTGCCACCTCTTCGATATCCTCTTCCTTTTCTATTATCAAATCTCCTTCTATTGTTGGGGCTGGTTTCCTTCACGCCTTCAGCTGTCCTCTTACCACTTCCCAAGTGGTCCGCTTCCAACCTCTTCGCCATGTCAATAATCTCGGCTATACTGGAGTCCACTATAAGCAAAAAGGCTTGCCTCAGGGGGTCTCGCAAGCCTTTGTAGAATCGTTTTGTGTATCCTCTATAATCCAACTCATAAGAGTCAGTAAATCTAGCCAAGTGCTGAAACTCCCGTTGGTATTCTTTCACCGACTTGGACCCTTGCTTCAGTTGCAAAAATCACTCTTCAAGATTATCCCGAGCGGTCGAGGGGATGAAATTCTCTAAAAAGGCTTCAGATAATTCGCTCAAACTGATATCCGTGTACACCCGTCCTTGAAAAGTGGAGCTTATGAGGGACTTCCACCACCTTTTGGCGTGCAGCTCTAAGAGTGTCACTACAAGGGTCACTGCCATGTTGTTCGGGCACCTTATTCATGCCAATAGTTCTTGTACAGTGTCGAGCCATTCTTACGTACGCACTGCCAACTCCGTCCCAAGGTAAGTAGGAGGGGAGAGAGCTCGGAAAGTGCTTAACCAAGTGGATCCCGGACCCTGCTGTTGTGTATGGGCATGCTGGGATTGGGACCTGAAGGCGTCCAAGATAGCTGTGAGCGTCTGCCCCAGCTATGATTGTTGGAATTGTGTTGGTACGGACGGGGCAGGGGTGCCCCTCACTTGCTCAACATGCACTGGGATCTACACGTAAGGTACAAACTTAAGGTTAGGTTGGCTGATCTAAGGTCAAAGATGGACAAACTTAGTGTGAATTACATATGGGCACACCACTGCTTCCACTAAGTCAGTTAGTCCGCAAACTGACTAAATGAACGAGGGTGGTACCATTGTTGAATTATTTCTTCAGTTCAGGATCGTAGCAAGCTGATACCATTTGTAAGGCCCCCCTCCCGGAACACAAAACACGGCACGAAAGGGGTCTTATGCCTAGAACAGCCGCTTTGCGGTAGCACTAACACTCGGGTTAGCCTGTACCACAAGACGCCTATTCTGCCGGCCACAACCAATATCACACATTGCCAACCCAACCAAAATATAACACAGAAGTCAAATCCACACCAAGCATATAGTCCATTAATATAAAAAAAGTAGAGAAGCTACAATAAGCTTCTAATATCAGAGTACGTAAATAGTTGCCCAAAAGGGCTACAACAAACACCTCTCACACTCACATTTGTAACTGACGGTAGTAACGGTACCGTCCCCTCGGGCTCTGTCGTCCTGTCCTGGCTATCCGGCTGCATAACCTGCTGCTCCACCTGCGGGGTTTCCTCCTAAAAAGGCAGACGTAGCAACCGTTAGTCGTAAAGACTAAGTGGCTTCACATCCGCTCCCCCGACAACTTTTCGGTATCGGGCAGAGAAAGGAACTAGGTAAAATATATATTAAACATAGGTAAAAACATATGGTATATAACTATGTATATAAAGCAGTGTAATAAATGAACAATAGCTTATTCTAGCAATTCTATCATCTATAGCAGCATGAGTGTATAATGTTATAACAGTAAGTATCTCAACTTATATGAATGCCCATACAAGCATATAAGTTGAGGATCGTTCAGCAGTAAGTACTCATCGTATAGGAGTGCCCATATAAACTTATACGATGAGGATCTTTATGTATGAAATGAAGTGTAATGACATGTATGCATTGCAATGACTCACCCATGATCATGCACATGCAATTGCTATGTCGACACAGACTCGCAGTTCCCACTTTTCGAGCAGGTAGCTAACCTCTCAGGCATCATCCGTCGTGGCCAGACGGTGACAGTGGAGCAGGCATCTCCACTACTATTCTGGTCTCCACACTACCTGGCCTAGGCCATCATACGCCTCAATGCTAAGAACACAACAGCGAAGCTCACATGCGTAGTATGGCTCAGCGGGTGTCTCGGGTAGATGTGCACAGAGATCCTAGCCCCGAACTAGCCTAAGGTGTGATATGGAAGGAGCCTCAGAAATGAGCATGAGGACCAAGCCCAACCTTTCACTTGGCACAGAAGGAGCCTCGGGACGTGAACACCGAGGACCAAGCCCAACCGCCCAAGGTCTAGGTGTCAACTCTCATCGGTGTGACGATTGGCGAGCTTGTAGACCTACCACGCTATCCTTAACCCGGTATTACGAAACCGTGTGTCGACTCACACCGCATACAATACAACCACATCGTGGTACGGAAGGAGACTCAGAAACGAGCACGAGGACCAAGCCCAACCTACCACTTGGCACGGAAGGAGCCTTGGGACATGAATACTGAGGACCAAGCCCAACCGTCTATTTATGATTCTTCCCAACGCTACCAACCAGTGCGATCGGATATCCACACTCACGCCTTTCACAATCTGGTGCCCAAGGCACCTCAAGGGTTACCACAAACACAAGTGGTGAACCACCTCATACAAGTGACCATTTTACACTCCCTTATATGATAAGCCTCAAGACCATGATTATGTCTAATGTTATGGTCACATAACTTTAACATCACCAATTACATTCCTTTACCCAAAATCAATCATTTGTGTACACATGAGTTAACCACCTATTTAACACCTCACACGTTCATACAACCAACACCGAATAAATTACCCAAGCTCTAGTGAATCTTGTTATTAATTACCCTTCGTTCACTAACCCCTACCAAGTTGTTTCATTCAACCACATACCATTTCACCATTTGTTTACATGGGGTCTATCCAGTAATTTCATCATGTGTTGAATCATCACAATTAGGCATATTATGAATTGCCTACAACTTAACGTCGGATTGTTACAAAATCTCTTCTAGTCCAAACCAAATTTTACACTTACCATGGAATTCAGGTGCAGAACACCTGCTAGACAGCAACTTCAATCCGAGATTCCTGTGGCTATAGGAATCCGGTGAGTGCGTGTAACCCCTCGATGGAAAGGTCTTTCCATGGGATACAACTTTCATGTTCAGTCTGCAATCAAGATAAGACTGTATTATACATGAAATTGGCTCCAAAGCCAGCTGCGTACAGAATACAATTTCTGCACGCTTAGTCTGACAGCCCTCTACTTCGATCATACATTCCTGTAACCACTCATCGGAAAGGTAATTCAATGGCTACGACTCTCGTGTTAAGTTGGAAGCCCAAATATGGCCATATCTTTCCTGAAATTAGCCAAGAAAGTCGTTGCATGCAGAACATAGATTTCTGCACGCATCTTGAGGCGAAATGAACGGCATCAGTTCATCTTCCTCCTCAATCCAATCCTCGCAAATCACAACCATAAGTTCCTCCACCCTTATTCACCCTCTTAAGGTCATTCTTGTTCACTAAACCACCCCAATCATCACTTTGAAGGAAGGGGAGGTTGAAGATGACTAAACCTTAGAACACAAGTTCTAGCATTGCCCTCCTAGAAATCTTCATCTCACACATCAAGACTCTTTTGAGTCGATATATCGCCTAAGGATAACTACAGATCTAGCACCAATGGAGAGGGGAGGAAGCTAACCTCATTTCTAGCTGTTCTGCCATCTCTGGCCATGGATCTTGTCATTCTTCTCATCGACATCCCTTTTCCTTGGCGGCGGTGGCGATTCCTCACCGAGTTTGGTTTGCTCCAACAAGTTTTCCTTCCTCCAGGAGTTTTCTCCAGCAGATGTGGCTTGGAAAAGAATGAAAATAGCTAGGGTTTCATTTTGCCCTTTTTATTCAGAGGTGACACGGGTAGGGACACCCGTATCCTTACCCATGTCCAGCTCGGGCGAAACGACGTCAACGGTTCGAATGCTATTTTGTGCACATACATGGGTACTGACACGCCTGTGTCTATACTCGTGTCAAGGTGACACGGCCATGGTCCTGCCCGTGTCTATACCCGTGTCCTACTTTGGTCATATTTCGCCGAGATTGACTTGACGCACACGGGTAGGGAAACGCCCATGTCTCTACCGTGTCCTTTTCGGGACAATGACTGCTTAACTCTCAATGCCATGGCACACGGGTAGGGACACACCCGTTTCTCTACCCGTGTCATACCCAAAACAGACACTCAACGCCATTCCACTCAACGCCATGGCACACGGGTAGATACACGCCTGTGTCTCTACCCGTGTCCTTCTCGGGACAAGCCACTCATCGAAATTTTCTTATCACTCAACACCATGCCACTCAAATCCACGACACATGGGTAGGGACACGCCCGTGTCTCTACCCATGCTCTACACATGGACAACTTCATTTTCCCCACGAGTGCGCGCCTGATCGCCTGCACTCACTGAGCCTAAATCAGCTCTCCTGAATCAAAAGCGCGCACAAGGGGCCTAACACGAATCGGGACGTTACACTAGGCGTGGAGGTCCCATCATAAACCAAGAAGATCTTAGAGTGCTTCCCCTCCCTAACTAGATACTAAGATAAGGATACCTCAGATAACGCAAGAATACTGGGGCACGAGTAAGCATGCCTTCTGAGGTACCCCTTGGGTCTATTTATAGATTTTTGGGAACATCTAGCAAATATCCAACCCCCACTATTCTGAACAGTTATGGGAAGCCCAAAGGGCCAAAATAGTAAAAGAACATTATAGATCACTGGGCGAGTGGTCCCTTAGACCACCACTGGCCCGGTACAGCGAGCACGTGCTCGGCAGGCCCTACTCTCCTGCGAGTTGCCGAGCTCCCCTAGGGCGAGTACGATCCCTCCTGCTCCACTCACCCCTCAAACACTCAACCCCAGCTGGGCGAGTTAGGGGGATGCCGAACTCCACCCCCCACTGGGGCTTAGACTACTAGATCTGGGCACTTGGCCCCAGTCGGTCCAACTCACCGGATACAAGGATGTACACAATCCCAGCTCTTTGTGAGGTTGGAACAAGCTCGGAAAAAATCATCTAACCCCACAGGATTCGGCGAGTGTGGTAGGGAATCTTCTGGTTGGGTCCACCTGCGGCTATATATATACGCCAACGTTCCTGGGTGACCTTTGCCATTCCTTTTTATCTAAACCTGCCGAGTTGCCTACCCCCAAAGAGATCCAAGAGAGGCTTCCCGAGCTCGTGAGGCTTCCACCGCCCGCATTGCTGGCTTGACCTACGTGTCCCTTAGCAAACTGCCGAGTACCCTGGAAGAATCCAACCGCACTACGAAAACTAGACAACCTCCAAGGCAGCCGAGCCCATCTACCAGGAGCTGAAGATTGTCCAGGATGATGGGGCCGACTCCTCTACTCATCCTCCCCCTGAGAAAAAGTGTAAAGAAATCTTTGATCTCTCTATCGACCCAGATAGCCAACGAAATGACGGCGAGTCCTCCCTACCTCAAATAAACACCCTTCATGGCAACTCGCGGCCTCAAACTCCGGACACAAGCCTGTGGGACGCGTCCCCCCCTTTGGGACCCTTGGTTGAACTCATCGAAGCCGAAATTTCCAGCTCGTACCACTTTTCGGCAATCTTGTCCCGCTCTTGATCTTATGGGGAGAACCGCTGGAACCATCCTAGTCCCGGGCTTTGGACTTCTTCTCCCGGGAACTCATCGCCCGGGTCATGGCAAGAACCTGGGGTTGATCCCTCTTCGCACTTCGTCGGGGGAGCCGAGCTCGGCAGGTAGGTTTCTTCTTATGTTACTCTGTCCTGCCCAATTTCCTTATAGTACTCGCCCCTTATGTAAGGTTAATTAAACATCCTGCAGATGCCCCAGCCAGCCTGATGCCAACGGCTCTTCAGAGTCAGCTCCCTACTTGCCCCTTACTTCCCCCAACTCGATAGAGGCCTTCCTTGGCCCTTTGGTGGAAAATGACGAGCTGACGAGGAGAGGGATCGTGCTCATCAAGAAGTTGGCGCACAGGCTACGCGCGGTCCAGGAGGAGAATGAGAGGCTGTAGTGACACTATGTGCGGCTTGCAGACAAGGTGAGGGGCTCGCCGATAGGCGAGGTGGAGGGTAGCCTAGCAGACGAGGTGGCGTCTCCTACTCAACTTATGGATGAGATTGACGAGAATCTCTTGGCTTCCCATAAGAACATGGAGCTGATATGCGAGCTCCACATATCGCACTAACCTGTAGGGAAAGGGATGTGAGGCCGAGGAAGGTATAAACGGCTCCCGTACTTAGCCTAATGGTACTCCCATCCGACTCCCTCAGCTCGCGCGCATGTGAGATACCCCCTTCTTATGTATTTGATTTATTTGATCTGTATTCTCACCCCTGCCTGTAATAATTTGGAATATTCTTTAGATTTTCAGTGTTTCCCATTTGAATAAAATATTGGTCTTTAGGCCCAGCTCAACGTGTAATTGAATAGGCCTCGGAAGTCGGCGAGCAAAGGTTTGCAAGTTTGGGAAGGCGAGCCAGACTGAACGGTCGGATCGGCCTTAGATTTCTTTTCTATAAATAAGGCCCCTCACCAACCCCGGTCCACCGCCATTATTGCTTATGCACCCCCTTCTTTTGCCATTTCCACTACCTGTACTCACAACTCGATAACCCTGCGAGCATGGGCAAGACAAAACCATATGCCAATGGTCGCTCCAAGTGTGCTCGACATTTTGCTGAGTACCTCTTTTTCGAGTGAAACACTTCAGAGGAAGAGCTCGTAGAGTTCATCAATGGCTACGTGCCCCTTAACTTCTAGGCTAGCCGACCTAGAGAGGACGAATCCATTAACTCCTTTTACCCTGAAGAGCTCGCCTTCCCCATATCGCATTTCGAGGTGGGGTTGCGCTTACCCCTCTGGCCGTAAATCCGCAGATTTTCAAGTATTACAGCGGGATACCTGTAAAGCGGAACTCGAACGCTATCGCTATGATGGTCGCGTTCGTGTGCTCCCTCTACAGGGAGCGGATCGAGTTCAACTTTACCGTCTTCAGTAAACTTTTCACTACAAGGCGACTCCCAATGACGTTGACTACTTCGGGGGCTCGTTTATAAAAGTTCGCGAGATCGTGAACAAGCACCACAACTGGATGTCCAAGATCGTATCCATCAAGGGTGACCTCGGCAACGTCCCCTACTCACCGCTACAGAAGGGCGAGGAGGTGTACCACCACCACCCCCCCGACCGTGTCTTATCAACGATGCTGAACTCCAAAAATTCTTCCTTCACAAATATTTCGAGGTCTCCTTCATCCGAAGAGGCCTCGACTCGCACCTCCCCGTTCTTCCCAGCGAGGGTATACCTCGTACACTACTCTTCTTGCCAAACTCGCCAGATCCATATGATTTTCTAACCACGTTTTTTTCATGTAGGAGAGAGACTTATTCCCAAGAAACCGCCCTTTGCGGTCTTGGGACTCCACCCCGACCAAATCACACATGAGAAGGAAGCCACCGCAGCCTGCCGAGATGAGTTGGCATCCTCCAAGACCTCATCCACCAAGAAGTGACCGGCTTCTGCAGGATCCATCTCGCCTCGCCGCCCACCACCACTAAATAAGATGAAAAGGGGGGCGGTGATCCCCAACGCAAGACAACGACAACAACAAAGCAAAAAATACATGAGCTCACCCGAGCCCTCTCCCAATGGATCAACGGAGAGCCTGCTGAAGGAGGTGTCAGAGAAAGGGAAGGGAGGTGGAAAACCTTCTTCTCCTCCTACTATAGAGGAGACCGTGGCCCGCGAGCTACGCCCGTCGAAGAGCCACCCCCTCTTTAGTTTCGGGGGAAAGGTGAAGGACCCGGCCGGCAAGCCGATGGTTTGATGGGATGAGCAGACCCACAGGGTCTCTCATCCCTCCACCCCTCCTGGTTAGACCGCCAACCGTTCTCCGGTCATGCCTATGCCCTCGTCTTTGACCTGTATGACCTCGATGATGTCGAGGACGATAAGGGTGTGACACTGTGCCAGCTCGGCCTTGAGGGCATGCAAGCCCAAATACGTGCCCTGGAGCTGCACCATATGGTGATCCGCCGAGGCTTCAACCTCAACCACCTCCTGCTAAAAGCCAACCAGGAGCGCGACCTGGCCAAGGAAAAGGCTGCCGATCTAGTGAGGCAACTCGACATTGCCGAGAGCTTACTTGCCAAAGACGACGGCAGGTTGGTAAGTACCGGGCACCTCCTCCTTTTACTTGAAATTTTTCATAGTGGAAATTGTTGACCTTTTTATCTTACAGGATGCCGAGACCGCTAGCGAGCTGCGGGCTTGCGCCATCAGGTTAGAGGAAGAGAACATCCAGCTGCGCGCCCGCGCCACCGATTTGTAGAAGGCAGATGAGGATCTGCTGGCTCGCGGCGCCGATCTATAGGCGGGCAACGGAAAGTTGAAGGATCAAATCAAAGAACTCCACAATGAGATCATCCCCCAGGCAAACGTCTTCCTTCCCTCAGGTGGCAGCGACGAGTCTCTCCCGTACAAGAGGCCAAGAATCTTTGGCGAGGCTGAGGTCGCGGAGCGGCAGTGGGTCAACTAGATCGAGTCCGCCGAGTGCACCTTGCAAATCTTTAAGGAGACAGGGGTGCTGGTGGAGGGTTGGGAGGAGATCTCGGTCCGGGATCTCATACCGAGCCTGTTGATGCGATTATCAGAGGGAGATTGTCTGACTGTACAGGCTAACACCTAAGTCACAAGATCCAGATAGATACCAAGTTTATAGACATTCACTTCATGGCCCAGTACAAGGATTATTCTAGCACCAGACCTCTAGTTTGCAACTTAGCTAAGTTCAGCATCTGGAAGGCAAGAATCAAGTTATATATGAATTCAATTGATGAAAATATTTTTTCTTCTATTTTGACAGGACCTCCAACACCACCTGCTGCAGTCACTACTACAACATCTACAAATCTCAGTGCAGTGCCACCTCCAGACTACAATGATGCATACAAGAAAGCAAAAGTAGTTGATACTAAAGCAATGAATATTCTTGCTCAGACTATGTCTGATAAAACCTTTCAGAAAGTGGCTGATTGCACTTCTACAAAAGCCATGTGGGACTCACTAAACCAGATTGTAGCTGGTTCAGCTGATGAGAGGAAGGACAGAAGGTCCAACCTTATATCTCAATATGAAAACTTCAAAAAGACTGAAACTGAATCAGTTGAAGGAATGTACACCAGGCTCCGCTCCATAATCAATGAGCTGAGAACTCTTGATAAGGAGATAACATTGATAGAGGTCAATGATAATATACTGATGTGCTTCCCCAGCACATGGGATCTTAGGATCTAGCCCATCAAGGAGGCCAGAAGTACAACTGAAATCTCAACTGAAGCCATCCTTGGCAAGCTCAAATCTTTTGAGCAATTTCTAAAGTCTAGGGAAGCTGAAGCTGAAGCTAAGACTCCCACTCCAACAAGGAAAGAGCAAACACTTGCTCTCAAAGCTTCTGATGCTTCTGAAGGAAGCCAATCCAATGAGGAGCTGATGGCACTCTTTGCCAAAAGGTTTCTCAAGATGGGCAGAAAGGACTTCAGAAAGAAGACTTCAAGATATGAAGATAAACCAAGGTATGACAGATCTCCTGCTAAAGAAAGTATCTGTTATGGTTGCAGGAAACCTGGACACATTCTACCAGAGTGTCCAGAGGAAAAGAACAAGGGTAAGAGAAAAGAAAAAGAACATTAGAAGAAGCACTCCAAGTCCTCCTCCTACAAAAATAAGAAGAAGGAGAAAGGATTTGTTGTTGAAACCTGGAGTGATTCAGATGAGGAATCTTCCTCCTCAAGCTCCAGTGAAGATGAGGAAGAGAAGAAGGTAAAGGAAATTTGTCTAATGGCAATTGATGCCTGCAGCAATCACTCAGCTATAGAGAGTTATGATGATGATGAAGAAATGCCTACAGAAGATCAGGTATTATCTTCTTATGATTTTTCTTCTGCTGAATTTAAATCTGAATTTAAATCCCTTTGTTTAGATTTAATTAGTTCAGAAAAAGAAATTAAGGAGCTTAGAATAGGATAGCAGAATCAGAAATCATCTCCATTGAAAATGCTAGGTTAGAAGCAGAACTCACTAAGTCCAGTGAAGAAATAAAATTTCTTAAAAATGAACTAGCTAAGTCAAAAAGATTAGAAGAATCTCTAAATGATAGAAGCCTTAAGCTGCTAGAGATCACTAGCATGACAAACACTAGGTCAGGCAATAATAAGCTAGGCTTAGGAGCCTCATCAAGTGAACCCCCCTTGGTTCTTAAAAATCATCTTTCAACTTCAGTAAACTTTATTTCAGCTGATGGAATAAAGAATACTGAGCAAGTAAATCTAGTTAACAAAGCCTTTAATAAAGCTAAGAGAGAAAAGAGAACGCAAAAATTTAAGGAACTACAAAATTCGTCGAACTATGCTCGTCGATCGAAGGCTCAATGGTCGAACGATGCTCGACGATCTGAGCATCGATCGTCGAACGATGATCGATGATCTCAATATGTTTTTCAAAATAATCACCTGAACCTTAGAAATCCTTATGTAAATAGAAACCCTATGTTTATTGACCCATCAACTGCATGGAGTATTCCACCTAGGAGATCCTATCCCTTAGGATATAAACCCCAGCCTGCTTATTCTTTTATTTCAAGCTTTCATTATGTGAAGAATAATGGACCCAAGGTTGTCTGGGTCCACAATGTCTAACTGTTTAATTTGCAGGTGAAGACCTATCCAATTACTAAAGATAAATGGTATTTGGATAGTGGCTGTTCCAAACACATGACAGGAAACAAAGAAAATCTGTCAAAATACAAGGCCAAGCTTGGACCAAAGGTGATCTTTGGAGATTCCAGCTGTGGTCAAACAGAAGGATATGGTAGGATTACCATTGGAGCAGTAACATTCAAAAGGGTTGCATATGTAACTGGACTGAAGCCCAACCTAATCTTAGTAAGCCAGTTATGTGATGCAGGTTATCAGGTATCTTTCACTAACACTCTCTGTAATATTACTTTAAATTGTAATGTAGTGTTAGTAGGCATTAGACAGGGTAATATTTATTTAGTAGATTTTAACTCAACTCAATCTGAAATCTGCCTGTTTAATGAAGTAATAAATAATAACACTTTATGGCATAGGAGGCTTAGCCATGTTAACCTCAAGAACATATCTAGGTTATACAAATACAACCTTGTTAGAGATTTATCTTCTTGCCCCTACAAGAAGGAAAGCCTATGCAAGGCTTGTCAATTAGGCAAGCAAATCAAAAACTCCTTTAAATCTGTAAATAAAAGTGATTCACCTAGAATCCTGTATTTATTACATTTGTACCTTTTTGACCCAATAAATGTACAGAGTCTAGGAGGGAAGTTTTTCAGTTTAGTGATTGTAGATGACTTCTCTAGATTCACTTGGGTGTTCTTCTTGAGAACTAAGGCTGATAACTTCAAAGTTCTTACAGACTTTCTGCTATGTGTGCAGACTGAGTATTCTACTCATGTGTCCTTGATTAGAAGTGATCATGGTACTGAGTTTGAGTCTCTTCTCATGCAAGAATTCTGTGAGAAAGAAGGTATCAAACATAGCTTCTCTACTCCTAGAACTCCCCAATAAAATTGGGTAGTGGAAAGGAAGAATAGAACCCTGATTGAAGCTGCTGGAACATTATTGGCAGATGCTAACATGCCTCTCTCTTATTGGGCAGAAGCTGTTAGCACAGCTAATTATGTCTTGAATAGATGTCTTATACACAAGCTTAAGAGTAAAACTCTTTATGAGTTTCTTAAAGGAAAGAAGCCTAAAATTAATTCTTTTAGAGTCTTTGGTTGTGTAGTGTATATTCACAATAACAACAAAGAATACCTTAGAAAGTTTGAAGCAAAAGCTTCAATGGGAATTTTTCTTGGATATTCCCAAGTAAGCAAAGCTTATAGGGTCTTTAACAAATCAACATCTAAAATAGAGGAGTCTGTGCATGTTTCTTTTGATGAATCAAAGATATTTTACAAGGAGAAGGAAACTTATCCTTCCTCAAGCTCATTGCAGGTACCTGAGTCATGCAAAGATGTCACTCAAGAGATTCTCCATCTATCAACTCTTCATATCACTGATTCAGACAGTGATGAAGACACTGTGGAAGCAGTTGTTGTACCACCAACAGTTGATCCAATTCCTCAAGATGAATTAATCCAAACTGTTGTTGAAGATCACATCCCACCTGCTGATATTGTAACACTTAGAGAACATCCTACATCTCAAGTGATTGGTGACATATCAGCTGGTGTGCAAACAAGACATCAATTAAGACAGGATGTGATGCATGCTTGTTTCCTTTCACAGATTGAGCCCCTCACCATAAACGATGTTGAGCTAGATCCCCACTGGATCATTGCTATGTAAGAGGAGATTAATCAATTTGAAAGATGTAAAGTATGAACTTTGGTTCCAAGACCTAAAGGCCAACTGATCATAGGCACCAAGTGGGTGTTTAGAAACAAGTTGGATGCCCAAGGAATTATAATAAGGAACAAAGTTAGGCTTGTAGCTCAGGGCTACAGACAGGAGGAAAGTATAGAGTATGACCAAACCTTTGCCCCTGTTGTAAGGCTAGAGGCAATAAGGATCTTTCTAGCCTATGTAGCCTATATGAAGTTTAAGGTTTTTCAGATGGATGTCAAGAGTGCATTCCTAAATGGTGTGCTAAAGGAAGAGTGTTTGTTGAACAACCTCCTGGGTTTGTCTCTTCAACTCCACCGTCATTTGTTTACAAGTTGCAAAAAGCTTTTTATGGACTTAAGCAAGCACCCAGAGCCTTGTATGAGACTCTAGCTAGTTTCCTAATAGAGCACAACTTTGTTAGGGGAGTAGTTGATAGAACCCTGCTTGTCAAGCATCACAAGGACACCATCCTGTTAGTTCAAGTTTATTTGGATGATATTATTTTTGGCTCCACTGATCCCAAATTATGCAAAAAGTTCTCAGACCTGATGCATTCTAAGTTTGAGATGAGTAGTATGGGTGAGCTGTCTTACTTTCTTGGTCTCCAAGTAAAGCAAGATGCTGATGGCATCTTCATCTCCCAATCCAAATATGCCAAAGAATTGGTAAAGAAGTTTGGGATGGCTGATGCTTCAGCAATGCATACACCCATGGCTACTAATGCAGTTATAGATTCTGATGATCAGGGTAAGCTAGTTGATCAGAAAAACTATCGGGCCATTGTTGGTTCCCTATTGTATTTAACTGCAAGTAGACCAGATATAATGTTTGCCACATGCCTATGTGCTAGATTCTAGTTCAACCCCAAGGAATCTCATTTGATTCTTATCAAGAGAATTTTGAGATACCTGAAGGGATGTCCAAATTTAGGACTGTTGTACCCAGCTGAATTAGAATTTGAGTTAATTGGATACTCTGATTCTGACTATACTGGTTATAGAGTTGACAGGAAAAGTACCTCAAGAACATATAAGTTCCTGGGAGAGAGATTAGTCTCTTGGTTCTGTAAGAAACAGGCTTCTGTCTCAACTTCAACTGCAGAGGCTGAATATATAGCAGCTGCCAGTTGTTGTTCACAGATCCTGTGGATTCAAAATCAGCTTTTGGATTATGGGTACACACACAAGAACACAAAAATCATGTGTGACAGTACCAGTGCTATCTCCATTGCACAAAATCCTGTGCACCACTCTAGGACCAAGCACATTGAGATTAGACATCATTTTCTAAGAGATTGTGTTGAAAAGAACAAGATTAGCCTTGAGTTCATATCAACTGACCTTCAGAGAGGTGATATTTTCACCAAGCCCTTAGATGAACATAAGCATCTATTCTTTTTGGTTAAACTAGGCATGATAAATGGAAAAGACTAAGTGTGACTTCTGCCTTTGTTGAAATCTGTTTGAAGATCGTCGAATGACGTTCGACGATAGTCGAACAGGTTGAGCCTATTGTCGACCTATGGTTGACGCCGGCTCATTTGCTTGTGAAGACAGAAATAGTCGAACGATTGCTTGACTACTCTGCTTTAGGAAACGATCGTTAACGACCGTTCGACTATCGCTTCTACTATCTGTTAAAACAGGTCGACGATTGTCGTTTTAATATAAAACCGATGGTCGACCTAGGTTAAGAGATCGTCTTTTTAGTAATCGACAGAGCTCGTCTTTTCATATTCCGTCTTTCTGCTTGAGCTCTGCCCCGCGCTTTTTGCTCTTCGCTTCTCTCGTCTTCTTCGACAAAATCGATGGCGATTGCTCCAGCTCTCCTGACAGCGATGAATTTTGACGCCGGTTTCAGCGTGGATTTCGACTCGTTCAGCGCCTGCGATGTGGAGATTATAGAGATGCTACAGCTCTGCAAGGATCAAGGACTGGAAAAGCTGATGTCCACAAGGATTAATATAAATATTCTAGAGATTAAAGAATGGGTTTTCTCTTCGTCTTCCAGCAATGAATCCATGACCGGGACAATAGGAGGCGAAGAGGTAATCCTGACTCCTGCCGTACTGACTGAAATTTTCGGATTATTGAATGGTCAAGAGGAGTATGACCAAGATACTCAAGAATATGGAAGAATGCTCGTAGAGCTAGGACATGCTAAGGGCATTCCTACAAAGTTGCTGAAAGTAAATTTCCAGATGAGGATAAAGTTCTTAGTAGAACTGGTTGGAAAAGTGCTATTGGGTAAGCACTCTGCTCATGACAAAATCACCAGGCAGCAGTTTGCCTTGATGTATGCCCTTGTCAATAAGAAAGAGATTAATTGGGCGATAGGAATATTTCTAAAAGAAAAATATCCTCAACTGTTGGGTACAGTTGCTACATCCATTAATGCTAGTAAGAAGATGGATCCCACTTTGTTTGTTAAGTGGAGGAGGAACATCCAGAAGCCCTCACCAGTTGGGGTTGCTCCTGCTGCATCTGAGAGAACCAGGACTGTATAAGTCACTCCCCACCTACCTGAAGAAGGCTCTTCCATTCCCCCCATTCCACCTTCATCTGCATTGCCATCCACATCTACTGCATTACCATCCACTTCCACTGAAGTGCCATCTACATCTAATATCTCTCTTCCACTAGATTCCTCCACTATTCTCCATGCATCACCACCAGCATCTCCACCCCCTTCTCATCTTGCTGGGACTTCAATTCCCAGTTTTGATTTGTTAGCTTCTGAGACTCTACCCACTCCACCTCAGTCACCACTTACACCTCCAGATCATCTTCATCTTCCTCATCCACTCATCAGTCTCCAGTTCATAAGATATCTCATCAGGAGACCACCATCCCTGATGATCTTCCATCTACTATGATTCCCCCACCATCCTTTGAAATAACTCCAGCCTTCATTGTAAGCATTATGGAGCTAATTACTGCTTCGATGAAAATCATGATTGAAGAAGCAATTGCCCCTCTTGTGTCTTCCATTTCTTCCCTTACTCAATCCATCACAGCCCTCTCCAAATCTGCCGAGCCCTCTTCATTTAAGGGCCTGAGTTCAGTACCTACTGAAATCAGGTAGGGGGAGATGTTCTAGGAAGATGTCTCAGGACTTCCCTTGATCTCTCTCTCAGCTGAAGTTCCAGACCCAGCAGCTGTTCAAGTAGCCCAAGTCTCAGATCAGAGGGCATCTGATATTATAATGGAAGCAGAATTTGCTGTCAAAGTTTGCCTTGAAGAATCCTCCTCTCCCATTGTTGCTCTGTACCTAGAGGGAGTCATCACCTCCTTTCTAGATGATTTATGGGAGTTGGGAAACCCTGCAGGTAATTCATTTACTCAATTCCTTGACATGTTAACTGACATGTTAACATATGAATATCTTAAAGGTATGTTGCTAGCCCATTTAGAAAATCTGTGTGTTCCTGATACTACAGATCCAATGCAAGAAGATCAAGAAGATCTAGAAGATCAAGAACCTGCTGTTCAAGAACCTGTATCTACTCCTCCAGCTCAGATAGCTATGCAAGATGAACTGGTCTCTAAGACAGTTACTGAAGAGCAAGAAGAGAAATCAACTCTGTGGGATGACACCCCAGGACCTGATTTGGATACCCTTCTAGCACAAGATGCCTTAGAAGAGGAAAGAGAGAAAGTTGTTTTGAGAGCCAAAGAACAAGCTGAGCAAGAGGCTTCTGATCCCTATGATCAACCTCAATCATCTCACTCTGATGATGAGGATGATTCTGATGAGTCAGAAGGTTCTAAGAAGAAGAAAGTAACAAAAAGGAAAAGGAAAGCTGTTGCTCCTCCTCCTCCAAATCCTGATCATGATGTTCCCTATTATATACTGAAAGGGATAGATCCCAAATCTAAAGAATATCAACATTGGATGGGACTATCCAGAAACCAACAAAAACAGAAAAAGAAAAGCAAAAGATATGACAGTCCAGCTCCCAAGTGGACTCCTATAAGACCTCCTCCTCCTCCTCCAAGTGCAGGAGCTTCTGGAAATGTATCTACCAATCGCTCAGCTCCTTCTGCAAGATTCACACCCTCACAGGCTTATCAAAGAGGAAGTAATCCAGGATATCAAGGTAGATCTGAATCTGGACATCAAAGACAAGAGGCTGATACAAAAGAGCAAGTGAAGGAGATAGTATATCAGAAGCCAACCTTTTCTCCTCCTCCTTCACCCAAGAGAAAAGCATCACCTCCTAAATAAAGCAAAAGCATACCATCCAAAAAGCCAGCTCAAATAAAGAAAACAGATTCAAAAGGTAAAAGAGTAGTTTATTCTGAAAAATCAAGTAAAAAATATGCAGAGTTTGCTCCTCCATCTTCTCTAGTTATTCAAGAAAATAAAGAGCAAGCTGCAAGTTTGCTAGAACTCTCTACAAAATTCAAAACTGTAAAACCTTTAGATCCAACTGATGATAATGAATATGAAAGCCAAGAGCTTAATCCTTATTTCAGGATGGCAAGATTTCTTGAACTAATTGGATCAGCCCAAATCAGACAAGCCAGAGCAGAAGGAAAAGATGTTACAGGCTTAAATACTATGTCAAAATTCAAGAAGAAGGAACTAGATAGATTTCAGGTAAGATTTGAAGTTTTTTATGCTTCAAAGTACATGGAAAAGCATCCAGAAGTTGTAGTGCCAAGAACAGGAGAATCCAAGATTATTGGAGAACAAGACTTGAAGACCTCAAAGAAAGATGCTCAAGATCCTTACAGAAAAAATTCTTTTCTTCATGGTTCTTCTGTCTCCCAATCAGACTCTGATGCTATTTGAGTTCTTATTTATTGTCAGATTGTTTATCTATTTGATTGATGAAATTTGATGCTTAGATGTTTCTTTTCCTGAGATATATTTATTTCCAGTAGTTTTGTTTTGAGAGATTTAACCCAAATACGGGGAGATTGTTGGTACCCTAGTTTGGATTTGAGTTTAGTCTTCTCAATTAGTTTCTTGACCCATGATTTATCTATGGTCAAAGGTTAGTTGTTAGGTTAGATTTCCTCAGTTGTAGAATTGTCACTTATCCAGTAGAAATCTAGCAAAGTTGTTTTTGGTTCGACTATAGTCGAACGGCGCTCGACTATCGTCTATCAACTGTTCGACGATCGTCTATCAGTTGGTCGACTTTCTTCAGTCAGCAGATCATCTATCTTTGATTTAGTTCAACTCTTGATAGCTCGGCGATCTGTGGTCTCTGCCTCGTCGATCGTCGAACCCTGCTCGACTTCTTTTGACTAGACAGATTTCTTGATAGTTTAACTCCTTGATAGTTCAACTATCTGATAGCTCGACTATCTGCTCTGTGTTGATAGTTTGACTATCTATTTGATGGTTTGACTATCTTTTTGATAGATCGACTATCTGTGTCATTTGACTATCTGTTCTGATAGTTCGTCGATCTCTGTGGGTCTGTCGACGATCTCCGTGGATCGGTCGATGATCTTTTGTCTGCTGTTAGTAATTTTGTACTCCTTTTCTTCTGTGATTTATTTCCTATTTATTTGGCATATTTTATTAAAGATTATTTCATTGATTTTATGCTGATATTTCAAGGCAATCTTTGCCCCATCCTTTGTACATAAGTCAAGTTCTTTCTGACAAAAGTCTTTTGTCTTATTAGTTGAAATATCTTTATTCTTTATCTGCCATGCTATCCTTTATAGCCGTTAGACACAAAAGTCTTCTCTGGCCGTAAAGAGTTTGGTCTGATGTGACTTTCTCTAGTATTCTTTTATCAGATTGGATATGCAGCTTCTCAGAAAGCTTTATCCCTTTATAGGATGTCTGTCTGCAGGATATATTTTGTATTGTGTTATTTGCAGCCCAGATTGCAGATCTCAAAAGAAGACAAAGTTCAAATAAATATTAGAGCCGTTACAGAGGCTAATATATAAAGAGCTTCTTTTGAAAAAAAAAGTTTTTAACAACAACATATATACATAGATAGAGAGATATACTCACAGACACCAAGTCTGGTTGACACAGATATTCATATACAGATTCAATTCAAGAAGAACAGCTCTCAGATTCTTTCACATTCAACTGAGAAGATCTACTCTCTTCAGCATTCTTCTTCAACCCTGAGTTCATCCTGCTTTCAGGAACATTCTCACTCAGAGCTACTAGAAGAAGAAGAAGAAGAAAGAAAAGCTGATTGAAGAAGAACAATCATTCTACATTAAGAGTTTTCTTCAAGCTGCTCCTTCAAGAACTTCAAGACAGCTCTCTGTCAAAAGTTTAGAAGAGTTCCTGCACCCTGAAGCAAGACTTCTTCAGGGATATCACTAAGCTAGGGGGAGCCTTGATTCCTTAGAGCTTTCTAGCTCTGTGCAATCCACTTGCTTCTCTAATATTGTTTTAACAATAGAGAAGACACTCTAACTCTCTCTCAACCTCCTGTAAAAGGGTTATTACTCCCTTCAAAAGTGAACCTTGGTGGCAGGGCACCTTAGCAAAAACCTGTGTTGGATTTTGAGCTCCTGATCAAAAGCTCAAAGGGTCTACTTGATGTACTTGAACCAGATCAGTTGGTGGCAGGGCACCTGAACAAAAACCTGTAGTGGATTCCTACCAGGGTGGTAGAAGAGTGGATGTACCTATTTAGAGGGAACCACTATAAACCCCTTGTGTCGTCTGTGTTGCTTACTTTAATTATTGCATTGTGGCTTTGAATAGAACTAACTAGGATTGCTAGTTGCTATGTTAGGACTAAAGCTAAAACTGTAATTACAGTTAGCTTTATTTTGTGCACCACACTTTGTGTAAGGCTCTAGGGTTTCAAGTATCTATAAACTCTTTCCGCAAATTAACTCTAAGGGAGTTGAGTGGATAGTTAAATTTTTGAATACTCTATTCACCCCCCCTCTAGAGTTGTATCTATCCTCACTTTCACCACCTCGACCACGTAAGGAAGTCGGCCATCGCTTGGGCCTTAATCGAGAGGTGGGGGACAAAAGAAATATCGAACTCACTCAACTCCAAACCATTTCACCAACCTCCCTGAGTGCTCCACCCCCTCGAAGATGTTGTAGAGGGGATGGTCAGTCACCACTCGGATGGAGTGTACTTGGAAATAGGGTCGGGGCCTCTGAGCTGAGATGAACAGAGTGAAAGTCAGCTTCTCCAAGATGAGATATTGGAGCTCCACCTTTCTCAGGACCCTGCTTTCGTAGTAGACGGGCAACTGCTTCTTCTCCTCTTCTCGAACTAGGACGGAGCTCAGGGCCTCGGCTCCCACTCTAAGGTATATGGACAGGTCTTCCCCTTCCTTTGTCCCTTGGAAGATGGAGCTTGGATCAACTACCTCTTCAAGGCTTGGAACACCTCCTCGCATTCCTTGGTCAACTTGAACTTCAAGTCCCCTCTCAATGTTTTGAAGAGGGGGAGCACTTCTCCCCTGTCCGTGAAAGGAACCTGCTCAACCCTACCAACTTGCCCGTCAGCCACTGCAACTCTTTAGCATTACTAGGTGATCCCAATTCCATGTTTGCCTTGACCTTGTAAAGGTTCGGCTCCACCCCTACGAGGGTGAGAAGATGCCCAAGAAATTTCCCCTATTGGCCCCGAAGACGCACTTCAAGGGGTTCAGCCTCATCTTGTACTCGCGCAAGATGGTGAAGGTTTTCTTTAGATCCCGGATGTGAGAGTCAATGTCTCAACTCTTGATCATAAAATAATCTACATATACCTCCATGTTCCTTCCCTTTTGTTCTCGGAAGAACCTGTCAATCATCTTATGGTACGTTGCTCCTGCATTCTTCATCCCAAAGAGCATCATTTTGTAGTAGTAGCATCCATCCCCTATGATGAAGGAGACATCTTTTATGTCAGGAGGGTGCATCTTGATTTGGTGGTAACCTGAAAACGCATCCAAAAAGCTCATTACAGGAAAACCGACGGCTGAGTCAACCAACACGTCGATCCGAGGCAAGGGATAACAATCCTTAGGGCATGATTTATTAGAAAATAAAAATCAACACACATACGCCACCGACCGTCTCCCTTTTTAACCATGACTACATTGGAGACACAGCCGGGGCACTGTATTTCGGATACAAAACCAGCCTTGGGGAGTTTGGCCACCTCGTCCCAGATGGGCTCGGCCAGCTTGTCCGACACGGACCTCTTCCTCTACTGGATGGGGTGGGCTTCAGGATCTAGGTTGAGGCGATGGCAGGCTACGTCCGCATCGATCCCTGGCATCTCTAGAGTGCTCCATGTTATGATGTCGATATTTTCAGGATGCACTCCAACACCCATCCCTGGTCCTCCGTGGTCATCCCCCCACTAATGCGAACCTTCTCTACCCTGCCCCCGAGGGGTGGGAACTTCTATCTCCACCAACTCCCCCACAGCCTCTAAGCGGGACTGCTCCCCTCATTATCAAACATCCCCTTCCCTTGGGATAAGGACCTCCTCCTCAGCCTCCTCCATGACCATTGCCTCGGCCGGCACTTGAACTTCCTCCGCCACCTCCACCCGAGTGTGGTTCTCCTCAACTTCCATCTCCATTCTGCCTTCTTCCTACTTCGCCACCTCCATCATCCATTCCTTCTCCTTGGCCCCCTCCTGCCAAAAAATGGAGTTCACCGCGGTGACGTAGCACTCCCTCGCCACCTTAGGTGTTCGCCTGACCCGGACCTGTATCGCCTCGGCGTTCAACTTCAAGAACTGATGGAAGGATGAGGGGACACAGTAGGATGAGGGGCTGCTTGAATATGGCATTGTAGCTGCTGGGGGCATCAATGATGACGAACTTGTAAGTACGGGAATGACCCCCAAGAGTAATATAGAGTCCCACTCTTCCTTCCACTTCCTTCCTCTCCCCGAAAAATCTGAACAAGGGCCCATCCGAGGCCAGCACCCTCTTGGCCTCTACCTTCATCGCGTCGAATGCCTTCTTGAAGATGACCTTGACCGAGCTCCTGTTGTCGATGAGGATCTGGGAGACAGTGAAATTTTAGATGGTTTTCTGGATGACCAGCGCATTGCAAAAGATATCCTCATGATCCGGCATGTCCTTCCTTGCGAAGGTGATCTTCTCATCAGGGGGGTGGAGTTTGGGATGTGGAGCCAACACTCCGGCGATACAAGGAGTGGAGGCATGCCTTTCAGGAAGCCTCGACTCCCACCCCCCATGTTTCACTCTGATCCCTCCTCAAGCTCCAACATCAACCCGGTCCTCACACCTATCTTCCTCTGCCTGAGGCAAGAATTCCTCGATCCGTACTTCTCGGAAGCCTTACTGCTGCTATTGCTCATTGTTTCCTCTCATCTCGAGGAACTCCGAGCATGTGGCTGTAGTGTGCTCCTCTTCTTGATGGAACTCGTAGTAGGTGAGCTCCACCTTGGTTTCCTTACCTCTCCTCCGCCCTGCTCTCCTCCTCTCCGACATGGCTATTGCCATAGCATGATTCTGGTCTGGGCGAGGTGGTTTCTAGCCATTCCTCCCTCCTAGAGGGTAAAACTTACCATGGCCCCCCTAGCAGTTGTCTCCTCCATGGAAACCTATCCGCGGACCCTGGTCATGCCATTATGGCCTCCAACCTAGCTGATGATTCGGCTCCTGGAGCCCCCACCTAGGTTGTTGCTTCTACTACTATTCCCTCTGCTGGGGTTCAGTTCTCCTCTCCTCCTAACCTCTACCACCCCTTGGCTTCTCTTCCTCCGTGGCCCACATTTCCAGCTTCCAGGAAAACTCGGGGTTCGACTCCTCCATGTAGACCTCCCTTTCCACTCTCTCCATCTGTGCCTAAAAGTACACTGGAGGCGTCCTCTTCAGCTCTATTCCAAAGAACCCTGGCTGAACCCCAAGGGTGAAGGCTTCCATCATGGTATGCACTGACATGTCCTGTACCTGGAGAACCTCCTCCTAGAACCTGTCCAAGTAGCTTCCCATGGTCTTGTTTACTCCCTACTTAATGCAGAATAGAGACTCAGAATCCTTCTTCATCTTTTTGAGATGGTGAATCTTAACATAAACCCCCGGCGCAGGTCGTCAAAACAGAAGATGGAGCCGGCCGGGAGCTGGTGGAACCAATCTCGTGTCTTCTCCTTGAGGGTGATGGCGAAGTGTCTGCACTTGAAACCATCCGACATCTAATAGATACAGACCACGTCCTTAAACCATTGGATGTGCTGAACCGAGTTGCCCTTCCCGGTGTAGTAGGACATCTCAGACTCCCGGAACCCCTCTAGAACTGGGGCTGATGAAACTAACTCACTGAAGGAGCTGCCCGCCTCTGCTAGACGAGTAGGGGGATCTCGCCCCCCATCTTGCCGAACCGGCCTTCAGATGCGGAGCTGGGGAAGAGTATGCTCCCCTACAGCTAACGATCGCCTCCTCAATCTACTACCTCCTTCCCATCTCGCCTGCTGGGTGTGTCCTCGCCCAGGGCTGGGATGACGACTACTAGAACTGCTGGTGTCGAGCACTTAGTGAGAGGGGGAGGTGGGGGTGGCGAGTTGGCCCTGCCTGAACCTTGCCTTTCTACATCAGTCATCAAGCTTGCTTAAGATTTTTTAGTTCTGACCACGCTCCACGCTCACCGCACCAAAATGTTGAAACCGAAAACTCAGTCCATGTGGAGTTCACCTTTGGGGAAGGGGTGATCGCACACTTCTCTCTAGCGAGCCAAAAAATGAAGGAAGAAGAACAGGGGATAGACCCAAGGGCTCGACCTGGAGGTCCCACCATACACTCGGAAGATCTTAGAGCACTTCCCCTCCCTATCCAGATGTCGAGCTAAGGATACCTCATAAAGTGCAAGAAGATTGGGGCACGAGTAAACATGCCTTCTGAAGTACCCCCTTGGGTCTATTTATAGATTTCTGGGAACGGCCTGCAAAAAGCCAACCCCCGCTTTTCTGAACAGCTATGGGCAGGCCAACGGTGGCAAAATAGTAAAATAACATCATCGATCACTGGGCGAGTGGTCCCTGAGACCAGCACTCGCTCAGTGCGGCGAGTACAAGCTCGGAAGGACCTACTTGCCTGCCAATTACAAAGCTCCCCTAGGGAGAGTACGAGCCCGCCTGCTCGACTATCCCCTCAAACACTCCACGCCTGGGCGAGTCAGGGGGATGCAGAACTCCTCCCCACTTTGGGTGCTCTCCCGGGGATAGGACCATTAGATCTGGCCCACCTGGCCCCTGTCGGTCCCACTCACCGGATACAGGGTTGTACACTATAATTTACCTAATTAATTTGGCATTTATTATATTTTCAGCAAAATCAGGCCACCTAGGCTTTTGAACACCATGTATAATTTCCTGACAAGATATGGCCTCAAAAAAATTACAATAAGTGTATATCATCAAAATAACTATAAATACTGAAATAAATTATTGAGCTTCCTAGTATTTTGTCCTTCCATAGTCATGACAAAACAATCTTAGGCGTCTAGTTGTTTAAGAGATGTTACAAATGCACAGGGTGTTTGAGGCGTATCTGGATGTCTTTTTCATCATCTTCATAGATGACATTTTGGTCTACTCGAAGACAAAAGAGGAGCATGTTGAACACTTGGCCTTGGTTTTGAAGTTACTGAGAGAGTATTCCCTTTTTGCTTAGTTCAGCAAGTGCGATTTTGGCTCCGAGAGGTTGCCATCTTAGTCCATGTCATTAGCGCTGCTGTATTAGCAGTAAACCTGACCAAGGTGCGTGCCGTGAAGGAATGGTGGCATTTTAAGTCGACGGTCGATGTACAAAGTTTTGATGGACTTGCTTGATATTATCACAAGTTCGTGAAGGGATTCCCAAAGAATGCCCTTCCTCTCGCATCTCTGACAAAGAAAGGTGTACCTTATGAGTGGACACCCAAATGCGAGGCTGCATTTCAAGAACAAAAGGATCGACTTACCTCCGCAGCGATCCTAGCTCTTCTATCAGGGATAGAAGGATTTCAAGTGTACACTAAAGAATCCTATCAAGGGATGGGAGCGGTGTTGATGTAGTTTGGACATGTGATTTCTTACGCTTCAAGAAAGCTTAAGAAGTATGAGGTTAATTATCTAGTACCTGATTTAGAGTTGGGGGCAGTGGTGTTCGTTTTAAAGGTTTGGAGATATTATTTATATGGAGTCTATTGCAAGATATTCTCGAACCACAAGAATTTGAAATATGTTCACACTTAGAAGGAGTTAAACTTGAGACAGCGGCGGTGGGTTGAATTCTTGTGCAATTATGAGTTTACATTGAACAATCACCCAAGGAAAGCAAACTCCATAGCTGATGCATTGAGTAGAAAGGTACAAGAGTTGATCCCCGAGTCTCGAATAATGGCTAAGGAATTAGCTCAAGTGCTTGAAGAGATGGAGATTACGCTGGTGAGTAAGCATCATTCCGAGACATATATAGGATACCTAGCTACCATGAGCATAGTTTGTGACATTCGAGATCGAATTCAGGTAGAGAGAGGGAAAGATGATGCTCTGGCTATGATGTTTCAAGCCATAGAGAGAGGATCAGCGGAAGGATATATGCTAAAGGAAGACCTAATTTATTTCCATGGAAGACTTTACATTCCCGCAGGCCATGGGATCCATGAAGATATTTTAAGAGGGCTGTTGGATCTAGTGGCCAACCATAGGGGCGGGGGTGAATAAGTTTTAATGACGATTACTAGGAATTTGATTTAATTCTAACTAGAAAAACTAGTTCAAAAAGCTACCGCGGGGCGTTAGGTAGCTAACGCGAGGCAGTATTTTACAGAACTCATTTTTTTGGGCAGATTTCTCCTTGGGAATCTACGCACCTTACAGAGAATTTCATGTTAACACACACAACGTAATATGAAGAAAATGAATTTCATTCCAAAGTAAAATCAACAATTGTTTTTAAAGATTACAAAACTTGATCTCCGTGAGGCCGGATATCGAAGGCGGTGAATGAAAACAACTTATGGTTTTCTATAACGACCCTCTCCACAGATCGGTTGGCTCTCTCCCTTTCCCTCCAAGAAAGGTCTTCGAGCCAGCTCTTTACCCTCACGTAAGGAGGTGTCTTATAGCCCCGCTAGATCCCCTGATCTAGACGTCCCTTCCCCGGACAATTTCTCACAGAATCCTTCCCGGATCCCGACGAACTTCACCGGTCTATTTTCCTCACCATAAGAATACAAAGAAGAGAAAAGTGCACAAGAATATAAAAAGATTAAACTTCAAATCTCCCTCAATATGACTCCTCCATTTTCACAACCCGAACTTTCTCCGCAATTAACGTTATATCAGAGTAAGAGAAAAAGCGCGTCATGATGCCACGTCAGCAGGGGATAATTATAGACGCTCAGGCAAAACTTTAAATTAACACTTTTATGAAATATCCATAATTTCTTAAGAGGAAAATCCAGTTAAATTTTAAGCGGTTAGCAGTATCCCTCAGCTCAGTGGCTCATCTAGTCCAGGGGAAAAAGATAATTATACACAGCGGTAAATACTTTATTTACAATATTAGACACCCTACATGAGTATAAACATCCCTAGAGGACAACTCATGGTATGCAAGACTCTAGGATTATAATAATTTTGAAAGTAGCTTTTACGACCATTAAATATAGTGATTTAGATTTCAAATATGGCATGTATTAAGTAATAGTAATAATAATTATTATATTTTAAAATATCTAACATGCAACCTAGCATAAAACCTTCCCAAAGAGCAAGTACAACCGACCAAAAAGGTAAACTTGCAGCTAGCAAAGTATTCAACATTCCAAAATAAAACTACCAATGGGCATCAACAACCTGACACAAACCCACTGATAGTATGCATGTCTGAACTAAAACTGAAAGAAATAAACTATCTCACGATAGTGAGGAAAACCACTACAACAATCGTAGTTCACAAGCTACCACCCAACACAACCGCTCCATCGGCTACAGCCCTGAACCTGATGCATTCAAAGAAAGAACACCTCAGCAAGAAATTTGCAAGTGGCAATGGTAATAAACAAGTAATAAGTAGAAAAAGGCAAGAAAGGGTTTACCAAACTAAACTATAAGAAAATCTGAAACCACAGCTAATTAGCCAAACAAAAACAGGTAAAGTGAAAAGTTTGCAATAATAGAGTAAAATAAATTTGCGCCAAGTGCGGAACGAATCCATGCTTCGACAAAACCTGCAAGGATAAGCATGAAATAGCATAACTGATCTATAAGAAGCAAATGAGCACAAAATAGCTCGAAAACGTGAATCTTTAACACTAGTGTAAACAACCGGGCTGGAGTCGATGTCCAAAACATTCAAAACCGAACTACCAGACCCAAACATCTCACAAAAAGGCACTGCGGTGGTGGCCACTTGGCCCAACACAACCAAACAGTCCACAAGACAGAGACCAAACAAACCACCATGTGTAATGATTCACAAATCGATGTCTAGTTGGTAGTTCTTTATCCACTGCCAACCTTCCTAGCCAAAGAAAAAAATCATACCCAAACACCCCACACCAAACCCAAGCCTAAAGCCAAAGAAATCCCTTGACAAGCCCTAAAATCACTTTAAGGACAATACACGACGAATCAGACACAAATCAGCAAAAAACACTAAGTCCTGCTACAATTCGACGAGTATACCCAAAGAATACTGCCGATACTCGATGAAGAGGACATAAAGCGGCGTGTATACTTGACGAAAAAGACTTGGTCGCCAGACCACTCGATGCCTTCTAAGCCTAAGACAAACATGATGAATTTGTCGAATGCACTCAACGCTTCCTACTCTAGGCCATACTCAAAGAATAGTCGAGTACAATCAACACCATTTACATTCACTCAATGTCATGCCCGCCGATACTTGACGAACTCGATGCCTACACACTTGACAAATCTAGTTCACTCAATGCTACACCAGCCGATACTCGACGAACTCGATGCCTAGATACTCGATGAATTTACCTTAACAAATTTCTACACCTTGTTCATACTCGACGAATTCTTCCCACTATTTACACCGAAATTGTCCTTAGGCTAAACTATGATACTCGACGAATCAACTACTGATACTTGATGAATTTCAGTCAGACCACTACACCTAAACTCGACCGATAATTGCTGAAATCTTCTAACTCTCTTATTGATTGCTCAATCTTAATCCCTACACTAATCCTATGCTCTAAGGAGAAGAAATGAACAAAAGAAAAGAAAGAAACGGTTACAATAAGAAAATCACCACTTGCCTCAAATCTAAAAAAAATTGCCTCCTCCAACGCTCCACGGCAAGGATCGGCCGCAAGAAGACCTATGCAACATTTCTTGAAACTTTTGGGGGAAGAAGGAGGCCAAAATCACAAATCCTAACGCACACAAAATGGAGAAATGGAGAAAGCTTATCATGAATGCGTAGATCTCGGCGAGAGCTTTCCAAATCTCTAATCTACTGACAAAATCGACTACCGAATCACTGAAAATCGTCGGCCGAAAGTACTAGGGATGCTGAACTCCTCATTCGCGAAACAAATGACCACCGGGTAGGGAAGAGGATGAATTGTGTTTTGACTTGACCCTTATAACCGGTTATATATATATAAATAATTCTTAATATTATTTTACAGTTAATAATAAATAACCCCAAAATGACCTGAATTCAAGCTAACTCGGAATCTTATGAAAATCGCACTGTAGCTAAATACTGAATCTATGAACCCAAAGACGAAGTTGAAATCAAAATTCGATAAACCAAACCCAGGTAAAACACCACCCGAAGATAAAATTCCACCACAGCCCTATAAAAAGCTCCACCGAGTCACCAACACAAACCCGACTCGCGAGGGAAGGTGCACAACCAAGCCTAAACAAACCACACAGGAAAACCCACTGAGCATACCACGCTCCAACAAGCGAAACCTATTAACGAAGCGTCAATGTAATGCCCGGACGTCAAAAGTAAGCACTACGGGAATTAAAATGAACACTGAAAAATCAGGGGCATTACAGCCACCACCCTAAAAGGAAGTTTCGTCTCCAAAATAGAAGAAAAGTAACCAAAGGCTATCAAAGAAAAAACTTACCAAAAGCATCAGGAGAACAGATTAGGATGAGGCTCCCTCATAGCTGAATTTAACTCCCAAGTCGCGCTCTCTACGTCTTGGTTCCTCCACAAAACTTAAACCACGGGTATTGTCTTCATTCACAACACCCGATCTTGAGTATCCAAAAAACGAACAGGCACTTCCATGTATGAAAGGTTATGCTCCAACAGGGGCAGAACATCAAGAATCTGCTGGTCTCTAACAACACACTTCCGCAACTGGCTCACGTGAAATACATTGTGCACACCAGGAAAATTTGCTGAAAAATCCAGCCTATAAGCTGATACACCAATCCGTTCAAAAACTTTAAAAGATCCCACATACCTAGGATCCAACTTGTGGTTCTTGACAAACCTATTAATGCCAGACATTGAGTAAACCTAAAGAAAAATCATGTCCCCAATAGCAAATTCCAATTCAGTCCTTCGATTATTAGCCTTCTTTTCATAATGCTCCTGAGCTATTTGAAGCTTCTCTCGAATATGCTTAACAGAAGTATCCATTTCTTCCAATGTCTCTAGACCCAACAACAGTCTCTCAACAACCTCGGCCCAAACAAGGGAGTTCTGCAATGTCTCCCATACAATGCCTCAAACGGGGCAATCTGCATACTCTCTTGATAACTGTTGTTGTCAGCAAATTCAATTAATCTCAAACGCTCGTCCCACACTCCTCCGTTGTCCAAAATGTAACATCTGATTATATCCTCCACGATCAAATTTAATCTCTATGTCTGACCATTTGTCTGCGGATGATAGGCTGTGGAATAACTCAAATTGGTACCCAACCATTCCTGTAAACTTTTCCAAAAGCGAGACGTAAACCTGGAGTCTCGATCTGATATAATACTAATAGTCACTCCATGTGTTGATGCAGAAAATGCGCCCTCAAGTTCCTGCAAGAAAGGAAGAAGAGAGAAAGGGACTGCAAGCAACCGCTTACTAACGGACCGAGGGGAAAAGGGAGGCAGCGCAGGATCGAGACCGCGAACGCCTGAGATTTGAGTCCGCAGCCTTTACCCAATAAATCTCTGGGTCCCCGTCAGCCTGCTTTGAATGCACCACCTCCCCCTATTTATAGATTTGGGAGCTTGCCCGAACGGGCAGGGAAAAAATAACCGACTGCCCGGGGCACAGAGGAGAAAGAACGGGCAGTCCGCGAGGCTGGCGGACTGAGCCTGCGGGCTGGGACCTTGGTCATTTTGAGCGACAGTCAGACTTAGGAGCGACTTGGGCGACCTGGGCGATCTGGCTCGCAGCTCGTCGGCTCGAGCACCTGGTATAAAATCGGCGACCTGGGCGGACTGAGACTCTTGAGTCCGGCAGAAGGTCGGGTGTTGATGTTGATGCAGAAAATGCGCCCTCAAGTTCCTGCAAGAAAGGAAGAAGAGAGAAAGGGACTGCAAGCAACCGCTTACTAACGGACCGAGGGGAAAAGGGAGGCAGCGCAGGATCGAGACCGCGAACGCCTGAGATTTGAGTCCGCAGCCTTTACCCAATAAATCTCTGGGTCCCCGTCAGCCTGCTTTGAATGCACCACCTCCCCCTATTTATAGATTTGGGAGCTTGCCCGAACGGGCAGGGAAAAAATAACCGACTGCCCGGGGCACAGAGGAGAAAGAACGGGCAGTCCGCAAGGCTGGCGGACTGAGCCTGCGGGCTGGGACCTTGGTCATTTTGAGCGACAGTCAGACTTAGGCGCGACTTGGGCGACCTGGGCGATCTGGCTCGCAGCTCGTCGGCTCGAGCACCTGGTATAAAATCGGCGACCTGGGCGGACTGAGACTCTTGAGTCCGGCAGAAAGGGGGGTGGATTGCTTGGCTGGAGATGATGCGGATTCTGGGGTTAACATAATCCCCGCACATTTTTGAGTTTTTGAGAAATTCCGAAAATGTTTTCTTAACCGCCGAGTCCGCAACTATCATGAATGTCGTCTGTGCTATAAATATCGCTGGGAGCCCCGTCATTTGGCATAACTGCTTTCGCGACGGGTCGTTACTCACCACTTGCGGTCTCTACTTTCCAGTCCGGCATGTCAAGGCTTGGATCATTCTTTGGCAGTATGGCCGCGCCGACTGAGAAACCAAAAGCGAGCTCTCGACCTAAGAAGTCGAGCCACCGGAAAGACCAGCCTGGTCGCCATCAAGGAGAAAACTCAGGCAAAAAAGAAACAGATAAGACTGCGAATGCTCCAAACCCTCCGCAGGAGAAGTCGAATCCTCCGTCCGTCTCTGACCTGAACCCCGCGAACTCCTCCGACATGGAGATACATAGGTCACCTTCTGGGACAATTATGCTGCGGATAGACACAGATAAGGAGATTTCATCGCCGAAAACCCAGCCGCAGCCGACCGAGGAGGAGCTTCCCGCAGACGAGTCGATAGGAGAAAGAAATGATGTGGCTGAGGAGCGAGATAAAAAGCTCGCCGAAGCTGCGGCAAAAAGTTCTGCTGAGCAGCCGGCTGAAGACCCTGCACCTTCATTGGCCCTAGTTGTTGCCCCAAGCTCAATTCGCGAACCAGAGCAGGTCGTTATCGTCCTAGACAAGACTCCTGAGAGGAAAAAGAGGAAAAGAGATGGTACTGTCGCGGAGCGAGTAGAGAAGAATCTGAAAGTTAGGAAAGAGAAGAACGTCTCCAAGCGGACTGGGGCTGCGAGCTTGCAGCATAAGCCGCGAGAAAAGGAAATCCAAGATGATCTCGTCACCCCCGATCCTCTGCCCGCAGCGGGTGACCCTCCATCCACGCTCAGCTTGTCGACCACTGAAATTCTCGACTCCATAGACAATGATCAGCTTGCGAGTATAAATCGCTCTCTATTGGAGGTGCTGCAGCCTGTTACCGAGACTAGAGAAAAAGCTGCTGACCCTTCTTCTTTCCTTCAAGTCGAAGAGAGGGAGAAGTCCAAGGAGCAGCTCGCCATAATGAAAGCAAAAGTCGAAGCGGTCTCAGAGAAGCAAGCTGCGGATAAGCAGGCTGAGGATCTTCGGATCGCGGCTGAGCTGATACGATCTGGTAAGTTGCGGCCGGCGACTAAGCGGTTTCAGAGCTCGTGGCTGTACCAATCTCCTCCACGAAAGTCGCGGCCAGTCAAGATTATCACAGAAACTAATGACATAGTCGCCTCGAACAGGTCGCTGGCCGAGACAAGAGCGATAGTCCGCCGAGAATGGAGGCGTCGCCTAGAAGCTTTTGACCCGGAACGCGCGAGGCGACCTATCCTTGATAGTCGCCAGATCGCCGCGATGATAACAAAAAGTGAATAAAGAAATTTATTTCACCTTTTTGGGCTTGCTGCGACTTAGATACTGAGGCGATTTTGTTTTCTTTGGTTGCAGTTCAGAGTTCTGCGCCTGACTCCATCGAAGTTGGCGAGATCGTGCCTACGCCGCCAAATGTGTCGGAGGTCGTGGGGCGGACTGTTGCTGAGCTCGCACAGGGGGAGCGACCTGCTCAAGAAAGCGTGATGTTAGTGAAAAAATATGAAGAAGAATTGTGCAAGCTCCGAACCGATTTGAAGAAAAGCAAAGAGCGGGAGAAGATCCTGGAAGGTGAGGTCGCCAGTCTTTCATCCGCACTTGATGGGGCGAAGAAGGAGCAAAATCGACTGAGCGGAGATGTCAGTCATTACAGGAATAAGTACTTAGCTTTGGCGAGAGAAGGAAAGAAGCGAGTAGGCGAAACCGCAGGGGTGAGGCCGCAAATGTCTCAGCCCGCTGTGGGAGAGGGATCGGCCCCGGTGGTGAGCGGGCAGCCCGCGGTGATCGCAGATCCAAACCCAGCAGTTCAACTAATCCCATTTCCGCGGGTAGCTAGAGATATGGCTCATATGCATCGCACCTTCAACAACATGCACTACCTGGTTTCCGAGCTCTACTGCGAGATCTTGCGAGGAAGCGATCAGGCGGCTTATGTTGGGATGGACGATGAAGAGCGACCTGCCCCGAGAGTCTGCAACAGGCGCTAAAACTTTAACATTTGCTTTGAGCTGTTGTATAATATTATTACTCGAACATTATTGTATGATTGTATGTGTGCTGTGATGCTATTCTGCCTGTGGTACAATATTATTACTGTTTTTATTTGAATTTCGCAAGTTATGCGGGCTAACGGCTTGCTTATTTTCGTTCTGATGAATTGCGATTTCTGCGGACTTCCTGTGAATTCGCATATAGTGTTAATTGCGGGGAAACAGGGAAGAAGCAACCTGAGCGGACTGGGCGATCGATCTGGGCGGATTGAAGACTGTCATGTCAGACGATTTTTCTTATAAATAGGGCCTTTATTCTCTTTTTGTATAGGAAACAGTCGGAGCTGAAGCCCTGCGGTCTGAAAGCATGGTATCCGCACGCACTGACGCCGCAGCCGCCTTCCATTCTGCCGAACATAAAAGGAGCAGGCTGACCGAAGACGATCTGGAGGCTTTCCGGGAGGTGCATATGGCGGGCTCGCCCGTACTCGCGCGGCTCCCCGAACACCACGAGCGACTGAACTTCTCGACTGCCACCCAGCTCGCGGTGCCCATAGATCACTTTGACTGCGGATTTAAATTCCCCTGCTCTGGGAGATCGCGGAGATCTTTGAGCATTATGGGGTGGTCCCGGGCCAGCTCGCCCCGAATAGCGTGGTGGCCATCTGCAGCTTCATCGCCTACCTGCGGGCTGAGAGGGTAGAATTTTCCTTGAAGGTTTTCAGGAAAATCTTTTCTGTCCGCGCCATCACTCCAACAGGAGACCGCCAGTACAAAGGTATCATTTACTTCTACTGTAGGGGGATGAAAGTTGTGGGTCTGCCGAATAAGATCCACAACTGGACCTCGAGATATCTCATCTTTGAAGGCGACCTGGGGGTCCTCCACACCAATCCGCAGCCGCGCCTAGATGCTGACTTCAAGAGCGTGCGGCTGAACGACGCCGAGGCTGCCATCGTGACATTCCTTGCTGGAGCGAGGCTGGATGTCGACTATTACATCCCGCAGCTGCCAGGGCTGGATACTGTTAGCCGTCAAGAGAGTAAGCCTTGCGACCTTTGCCTGTATCCGCAACAACCTTGGAGTTTTTGCTAACTTCTTCCCCTTGCAGCGACTTTGACGGTGCCCGTCAATCTGCCGTTTGCGCCGGCCGGGCAAACTCCTACACAAGGAGAAAAAAGAAAAGAACTCGCGAAGAAGAGAAAGGAAGATGGAGATCCGGCCGCGAGTTACTCTTCCGACGATAGCTTCAATATCGCGGGCTTCGGCGAGAAGCAGAAAGATCTAAGGGGCAATCCATGATTCACTGGCATGAGAAGAAAAAATATGTCCGCTTATCAACGGCTCTTCCCTCCTGGAGGAATCCACGCCCTTCTCGCCATGCCCATGTCGCCTTGTCCGCCTTGTACGGGAAGCAGAATCTTCGTGAACTTCAAGGTGTGGCGCCTGACGTTCTCCCCCTTCTCGCCGCTCAAGCCAGTGCGAACTCCGCCGTTACCAACCATTTCCTAGGCAGGCTCACGCGCGAGCTGCTTAGGGACAATGAGCGGTATAAGCAAGAAAACCATTCGCTGAAGGAGAGGAATAAGCGACTTGGTGTGAAAGTTAATCAATACAGAGAGGAAAAGGCCGTAAGTGTTTAGTCAATCGTCGTTAATCTTGTCCATCCTTCGCGGACTGACGTTTTGACTTCTTTTACAGATCGCATACGAGGTGACCAACCCGGACTTCCAACAGGCTATGTTTCCCTTTGTAAGGGAAAGCGTGGAGGTCGCGATTGAGCGCATCATCAGCGAAGGGTATACGAAGGCTGGAGTAAACTCTATCCCTTTCCTGAAGCTTTTCCCAGAGCTAAAGGAGAAGGTTGCCGAGTTCGAGCAAGCCGCCAGGGAAAAGGCGGTTGCTGGAGATGACGAGGAGTCCGCTGGTGAGGAAGCAGATGAAGATGCGACCTCCAGTCAGCAGCAAGGAGGTCAATCGGGTCGATCCGCTGACTCCGGCTCTGATGAGAGCAGCATGCGGATGGAGCCCTCAGCCGCTTCTCACTCTGATGACAGCAGCAGCAGCAACTCAGGCAGTTATTCGCCTATAGTGGACGTAGACGGGTCGAGCCCGGTGAATCCTGCGGATAAAAAACAGAGGATAGAATAGGAATGTATTGTAATAAATTTTTGTTTTACTTTAACGTAAATGCGGGATGGGCGGACTCTGCGCGAATCCGCCAAGACTTGTAAATATTTTTCTGACTGAATAGAAAGGATATTTTTGATCTATGTTCTGCTTTCTCCTTTGTTTATCTTCAGAGGTCGAATCTTTATATATAAATGTCATTTCCTTGATGCATGTTTAGAGCTTGTCGGATTTGTGTGATCACAGCTTGCTGTAATCATGAGAATATTCCAAGCGAAGAGAGCGTGCAAAGCGGACTGGGACGAGTTCGGTTTGCAGCCCGCGCTTGCAGAACAGCCGAGAACTACTGTTAAATATGGATAAGCGAACTAGGCGGACTAGCGTCACCGTCCGCGGATACTTGCAATTGAATTTTTTTTCAAATAATTACTATAATTTGAACGAATCCTGCAGATAAATTAGAAAACCGAAAACCGACAGCGATTTATAATTATCGGAAATGACATGATTCATCACCAAGCGGGTAAGTGCGACCGGAGCAGCATTACTTCCCTGATAGGATCATTACCGGAATCTACCATCGGCGGACTGATCGGATATAATAAGCGGAGTCCGCACTTCAGCAATATTAGATATAACCTGTAATTTATAATCAAGTGGGTAGGTGCGGCCGGAGCTGCATTGCTTCCCTCACAGGATTATAAACTATGGAAATCAACCATCGGCGGACTGAGCGGATATAATAAGCGGAGTCCGCACTTCAGCAATATTAGATATAACCTGTAATTTATAATCAAGTGGGTAGGTGCGGCCGGAGCTGCATTGCTTCCCTCACAGGATTATAAACTATGGAAATCAACCATCGGCGGACTGAGCGGATATAATAAGCGGAGTCCGCACTTTGCTGACCATAAGTTGACAAGATCATCAAGCCTTCGCCTGGGAACACCGCATACCACATTGCTTTGTTGGCGGTTGAAAATATTAGTTTTATCGGTAAAAAAGGGCACACCGCTCTCTTGCCTGGGATTTAGACCGATTTGATCAATTGGGCAGGTGCATGCGGGATGCATTGCTTTCCTCAATGGATCAACTAGATCGTGAGCTCCCTGCAGGCACCGCTTGAGAGTACCAAAGAGTGTTCGAAGGTACGATCCTTGATGATCTATGGGCAGGTGTCAGGTGACATTGCTTTCCTCAATGAGACCATCAAGGTGCACGCTATCCCACGAAGCTTAGTAGAGCTGTCAACCACCCCGCCCCTCCAAAAATGCAGTGGTGGAGTCAGGTACTAGCCGGGATCCAAAATCCAGTAACCCGCCGCGCAAGAATCGGCAAGCCCCCACTACACGGTGCGAAATCTCCCCGCAACACGTGGTCATAGTGGTGTTACGCTAATGACAACAACTCTTGGGGGGATCCAAGCTGGACTTGGCGATGTCTCTTGGTTTGGTGATTTTTGTTGAATTTTTAGACAAAGGAGAATAATTATGCCATATAGAAAAGATCATGGAGCCAGAATTTCTTTATGAATATAATTGCCAGAAATGATCAACAAGTTCGCTTAAGCATAAAAACGCTTCAGATCATTGCCATTCCAAGTATGAGGTACATCTTCTCCGTCACAGGTGTGTAGTTGGTATGCCCCATTTCTCAGAACTTTCTTAATGATAAATGGTCCACTCCAATTTGGGTTTAGTTTGCCCACGGAGCCAGTTCTGGCTGCTGCATCTACCTTTTTAAGGACGAGATCACCCACTGAGAAATGTTTGACCCTGATATTTTTGTCAAAATATCTTGCCATTCTTCGCTTGACTTCCTCTTGTCTGACGATGGCTTCATCCCGCAGCTCTTCGATTTGGTCTAGGCTAAGTTTTACATTCTCATCGTTAATTTCAAGCCAATCTTCCCAGCTTTGTCTGGCCAATAATATCCTCGGAGATGGAACCTCAAATTCTACTGGGATGAGAGCTTCCGAACCATGAGACAACTTGAAAGGAGTTTCCCCGGTAGCTGTGGAAGGGGTCGTCCTGAGGGTCCATAGAACCGAAGGAAGTTCTTCTACCCAGTTCCCTCTCAGATTTTGTACTTTCTTCTTCAGCAAATTATGTATCTGTTTGTTCGCAGCTTCCACTTGGCCATTACTCCTTGGATGGTGAACTGATGAAAATCTCAGTTCTATGCCGATTTGCTTACAAAAGTTCTTCATTTCTTCATTGTTGAATTGTGGCCCGTTATCTGTAATTATTGCCATTGGGATGCCGTGTCTGCATATTATCTCCCCCCATAAAAAATTTTTTACCACCTGGGTTGTAGTTTTCGCTAGCGCCTTTGCCTCGATCCATTTGCTAAAATAATCAATCATGACTAAAATAAAACGTCGCTGCCCACTTGCCATGGGAAATGGTCCGAGGAGATCCATCCCCCACACCGCAAAAGGCCATGGTGTGGAAATTGACAAAAGTCGCTGCGAGGGCTGGAGTTGCAGAGGAGCAAATTTTTGACATTGGACACACTTCCTTGCGTATAACTCAGAATCGTGCCTCATCGTGGGCCAGAAATACCCTTGTCGCAATATTCTTTTCTCTAAAGTTCTAGCCCCTGAATGGCTGCCACACTCCCCAGAGTGAACCTCTTGGAGTATTGTGGGGACTTCTTCTTCAGACACACACCTTGCCATTGGGGAGAGAAAAGTCTTTCTATAGAGGACTCCGGAGATAAGCTTGTAATTTGCTGCCTTCATCCTAAATCTTCTCCTATCTTTCAAAGCTTGCGGCCATTCCCCTGTCGAAAGATATGATTTGAATGGGTCCATCCAGGAGGGTCGCTGCTCTATTTGCATCAATTCTCCTTCTTCTATAGCCGGATAGAAAAGTTCTGACGTTATTTCCCCGGAAGAGAGGCCAAACTTTGCTAGCTCATCTGCTTCAGCATTGTGCACTCTTGAGACATACTCAATGGTGAAGCTTCTGAATCTCCCAATCTCTGCCTTTACCAACATTAAGTACTTCTTTAGGATGGGCTCTTTGGTTTCGAAATTCCCCAATACTTGGGACGCCATTACTAATGAGTCGGTTTTAACATGCGCATAGTCTATTCCCAATTCTTTTGCGAATCGCAGGCCTGCTAGGAGTGCTTCATACTCCGCTTGATTATTGGTGGCTGGGAAAGAGAGCTTCACGGCCTGTTTTAATTTGACCCCGTTGGGATTAATGAGAACTACCCCTGCTCCTGAAGAGTTTTTGCCCGAAGCTCCATCTACATAGATTGTCCATGCTAGCGGAGATCGATCAGCTTGATCAGTATTTGACTCAGTCGTGTCTATCAGGAAATCTGCTAGTACTTGTGCCTTGATAGCTGTTCGAGGCATATATGAAATATCGAACTCACTGAGTTCAATTGCCCATTTGGCCAGTCTCCCGGAATGCTCCGGTTTCTCAAGAATGTTCTTTAATGGCTGATCTGTAATCACTCTAATTGAATGTGCTTGGAAGTATGGGCGGAGCCTTCTGGCAGACATTACCAATGCCAACGCAAGCTTCTCAAGAATCGAGTACCGGGTTTCAGCATCCTTCAATATGTGGCTGACATAATACACCGGATATTGCCTCCTTCCTTCTTCTCTGACAAGAACCGAACTTATGGCCTCCAAGCCCACTCCTAGATATATGAATAGCATTTCTCCCACGCGAGGGCTCTGAAGCAAAGGGGTGGAAATGAGTTGCTTTTTAAGCTGTTCAAAAGCTTCTATGCATTCTTTGGTCCATTCAAACTTAGACCCTCCGCGAAGAGTCTTGAAAAACGAGGCACTCTTGTCTCCTACTCTGGAGATAAATCTCCCAAGACCTGCAAGCCTTCCCCCTAATTGCTGGACTTCTCTTGGGGAACGAGGTGATGGCATATTGAGAATCGCCTTAATTTTATCTGGATTAGGAGCAAGCCCCTCAGGGGTAAGAAGATGACCGAGGAATTTTCCTTTATTTGCCCCAAAGACACATTTTAACGGATTCAACTTCATGCTATATTTTCGCAAAGTAGAAAATGTTTCTGTAAGGTCTTGTAAATGCAAAGCGAAGGTTTTGCTTTTAATGAGAAGATCGTCGACGTATACTTCAAGATTTTTCCCTTTTTGCTCTCTAAATACCGAGTCCATCATGCGTTGGTAGGTAGCGCCTGCATTTTTTAACCCAAAGGGCATTACCAGATAACAGTAACAGCCATCGTTTGTGATAAAGGATGTATGGGGGATGTCAGGCTTATGCATTCTAATCTGGTGATAACCAGAAAACGCATCTAAAAAACTCATAAAAGAATATCCAACCGCAGAATCTACTAATGCATCTATTCGAGGCAGCGGGTAACAATCTTTTGGGCATGCTTTATTTAACTTGGTAAAATCAACGCACATCCTCCACTTTCCTCCTGGTTTTTTTACCATTACAACGTTTGACACCCAATCTGGGTACTGGATTTCACGAATGAAATTGGCTTTCAGAAGCTTAGCGACCTCTTCCCTGATTGGCTCGGCTAGCTTCGTGGCCACCTCCCGCTTCTTCTGTTGAACAGGTTTGAAATTGGGGGCGATATTGAGGTGATGGCAAGCTATATCAGGGTCCACTCCCGGCATGTCTTCTGCAGCCCAAGCAAAAACATCCAGGTTCTTCAACAAGCATGCGATCAGCCTTCTTTTTTCGCCTTCGGAGAGCTCCGAGTTGATTGTAAGCTCTCTTACTTCGCCCATTCCAATTGGGACCCCTTGGGTTGCTTGAGCAGGCTCTAGATGAACTCCTTCCGGGGCTTCCTTCTGTCCTTCAACCTCTTCTTGGGGGGCTCTCTCTTCTGAGGCAGCGACTAGAGTCGCTCGGGGAAGCGTTTGTTCAATTGCGTTGACTGCTTTGACGTAGCATTCTCGCGCCTCTCTTGGGTTGCTTCTAACCCGGTACTGTTTCCCTCCTGCCGAAAATTTTATCGCCAAGTGATAGGTGGAAACTATTGCGCGGTATTCGTTAAGAAGAGGTCTCCCAAAGATGGCACAATAACTGCTTGTCGCGTCAACTATCACGAATGTGATGAGTTTTGAGACTCCACCGAGCGTTACTGAGAGCTTGACACTTCCTTCAACCTCTTTCTTCTCACCTGCGAAGCCATACAGCGGTCCTTCGGTGGAGAGTAATGTCTTTTCGGACCTTAGTGCCTCATAAGCGTTTTTGAATATAAGGTTGACTGAACTCCCCGTGTCGACCAAAATTCTTGGGACCGTATAGTTCTCAATGATTGCCTTGATCACGACTGCGTCGTTGAACGGGTTGGCTACCTTTGGGAGGTCATCTGGACCAAAGACAACAACTTCCGCCGGGGGAGCTGTAGAATTCATGGCCACCTCGTGCCGTGAGATCCTTGCCAAGGAAGACTTGCGGCTTGACTCCGCACCTGCTCCTCCATGGATGCAAAAGAGATCCCCGAGGGCACCTACGTCGTTTGCATCGACGTTCTCTCCTATCTTGATATTGCCATAGTATCCCGTTCTCCCAAAATCTCCGTCTTCCCAAGAGACTTCGACTACTTCTTTGCCCTTAGAGGTAGATGGCCTCAATGAGGCCTCCTTCGCTCCGAGGCCCTTCATCTTTCCCGCAGCAAGCAGTCTCTCCACGAGCTGTCGGAGAGCTCTGCAATCTTCAGTTGGATGCCCCTTTTCTTTATGGAATGCGCAGAAAAGGTCTGTGTTTCGAGTCTTTCCCTCTACTTTTTGGAAATCCTTCTTTGGTTCAGCTTTCTTTTGCAGGACCTGGAGAACTTCATCTATTGTCAAGCCCATGGCAGCAAGCTCTTCCAAGGGCTCACGGTTCTGTTGGTCATCTGAAGATGAGCTATCTCGAATTTGAAGGACAGGCAAGATTTGAGGAGCAATTGGGACAGGGGGAGCGACCAGCGGTGGCTTTTGCTCATGAAAATGTTGATGATTTTGATAAGGCCGTTTGTGTCGGAAATTTCTTCCCCTATGCGCGGGAGGCTGATACTCTGGTAAGGGAGGCTTGGATGATCGATTGGCTGCATGGGAACTGGTGACGTCTCTTTTTTCCGCCTTTGCAGTTAAATTGGATATATATGAAGGGTTAGCGCTCTCCCCTTCTATGAAGGTGTTGGCTAAGGCTATTAGATCTTGGAATGTGGCCGGATCCTTGGTGGTTGCCTCAAACTTCAACGGTCCCTCCTTGAGTCCGTTAATTAGAGCAATCTTATAAAACTCGGGGTCTACATTCCTGACTCCCAGCTTTTCTCTCTGGAAGCGATCCACGAACTGCGCCACCGACTCATTGTCTGCTTGTTTGATCTTAAAGAGGGTAGCCGGCCCACTCTTCCTCTTCCTGGAAGTGGCAAACCTCAACAGGAGCTCTTGCCGCAACTCAGCAAAACTGGCGATGGATCCGGGATACAGTTCATGAAACCATTCTCGGGCCTGGCCGTCGAAAGTAGTCACCAAGAACTTGCATTTCAAACCATCTGTCAAACACCTCATCGCTACTGCATCCTCAAAAGCCTGGAGATGCGCGACGGGATCCGTGTCCCCAGTGTAAAATGGAATGCGAGGTTCCCTGAAGTTGCTAGGAGCTTGCTCTTGACGGATCTTATCAACAAAAGGAGACTCCCCGAATTGGGCTATAGCCGAAGTCGCAGGAGGTCGCACGGCCTGATTATCTTCCGCAAAATTAAGTCGGCGGGCTGGACTTCCCTGGGCCGCTTCGCGGAAAAAGTCCATGAGTGCAGCGAGCTCGTCGGTTTGAGGCTTTGGTAGGACTGCGGGCTGGACGGACGAGCCTGCGAGTGGTGGCGTCGCAGTTCGCGCTTGGCGGACTGGGGTATTGCGGACTGGAGTATTGCGGACTGGAGTATTGCGGACTGGCTCCTGCTCAACGGCCGCCCTAGGTTGATCGAGTCGCTGAGTGATCGCGATCAAAGCCTGGCTGATCGCGTCAAGGCGCTGATCGGTCTCCCTCCGGGACTGCTCGGCTTCTCTCCTGGAACGGTCGAGCGCATCCCACAGGTCGCTTGAGGAGCTTGAGCGACCTGAGCGGGCATGATAATGGGTCGATCGACGATCCGACATCTTGGTCCGAGAACTTCAGCGATAGCTTCAATCTGAAGGTCGCGTGTTGATGTTGATGCAGAAAATGCGCCCTCAAGTTCCTGCAAGAAAGGAAGAAGAGAGAAAGGGACTGCAAGCAACCGCTTACTAACGGACCGAGGGGAAAAGGGAGGCAGCGCAGGATCGAGACCGCGAACGCCTGAGATTTGAGTCCGCAGCCTTTACCCAATAAATCTCTGGGTCCCCGTCAGCCTGCTTTGAATGCACCACCTCCCCCTATTTATAGATTTGGGAGCTTGCCCGAACGGGCAGGGAAAAAATAACCGACTGCCCGGGGCACAGAGGAGAAAGAACGGGCAGTCCGCGAGGCTGGCGGACTGAGCCTGCGGGCTGGGACCTTGGTCATTTTGAGCGACAGTCAGACTTAGGCGCGACTTGGGCGACCTGGGCGATCTGGCTCGCAGCTCGTCGGCTCGAGCACCTGGTATAAAATCGGCGACCTGGGCGGACTGAGACTCTTGAGTCCGGCAGAAAGGGGGGTGGATTGCTTGGCTGGAGATGATGCGGATTCTGGGGTTAACACCATGTAATCTGATGACCTCATACAAGTATAACTCAGCTATTTTCTTCATGGAGTAATCAATTCTAAATGGCATGAAGTGAGCACACTTCGTTAGTCTCTCCACTATAACCCAAACTAAATTGTGCTCTCGGGGAGATCCCGGCAATCCAGTAATAAAATCCATCGAAATAATCTCCCACTTCCAACTTGGAATTTCTAAAGACGTCAACTGTCCTCAAGGCCTTCCATGATCGTCCTTAACTCACTTGCAAGTAAAAAATTAGGATACAAACTTAGCTATATCACCCTTCATACCAGACCACCAAACAATCTGCTTCAGATACTTATAAATTTTAGTAGAACCAGGGTGGTAGGCAATACTTGAACCATGTGTCTCTTTGCACAACTTAGCTCTAATATCCTCAACTGCGGTAATATAAAATTTGTGGCGGTACTTCAAGGTACCCGCATCATCAATCGAAAAGTCTGGTAATTCCTGTTTCTCAGTTCTATTATAATGGTGCAGCAAATCAGGAACATCCTTTTGATGTAGCCTTGTAAGTGTAATCCATGAAGGCTCTATTACTTCCAAACTGCTGGGAGAGTCGCTACTCCCAACCGATATATCCATCAAGAGAAATTCCTCAACAAGCGAATCCACTGAAAGGTTAAAAATTTTCGCTATCTTCGTACTCAAGGCATCGGCTACCACATTAGCTTTGCCCGGATGGTATTGGATCTCCACATCATAATATACAACATACTCTAACCATTTGCGCTAGCACAAGTTCAATTCCTTTTGAGTGAAGACGTACTTCAAACTCTTATGATCTATGTAAATCTTGCACAATGCGCCATATAATAGGTGTCTCCACAGCTTCAGGGCATAAATCACGGCTGCGAACTCTAGATCATGCATAGGGTAATTCCTTCCATGTATCTTTAAATATCGCGACCCATACACAATCACTTTGCCTTCTTAAATCAACACACAACCAAGTCCCACGTGCGATGCGTCCATATACACAACATACTCTATCCTTTCGGTAGGCAAGGCCAACACCAGAGCAGTGCACAATCTCCTTTTTAATACTTGAAAAGCCTCTTCGCACTTATCGCTCCAAACAAAACCTGCGTTCTTCTGCGTAAGCTTAGTCAGCGGCATAAACAACGAAGAGAAACCTTCCACAAACCTTCTATATTAGCAGGCCAACCCTAGTAAACTCCTTATCTCTTTGGGTGTGGTAGGTTTGTTCCAATCCATTACAACAACTATCTTCTCGGGGTCACAGAAATTCCATCCTTATTAACCACATGATCTAGAAAAGAGACCTGAGGAAGCCAAAACTCACCCTTACATAGCTTGGTATACAACTTATGCTCTCTCAAGACAGACAAAACCAAACGCAAGTGCTGGGCATGCTCGTCAGCACTGTGGGAATAAACAAACACATCGTCTATAAATATGACCACATAACGGTCCAGGAAATCCATAAACACTATGTTCATCATGTCTATGAAGGCAGAGGGTACATTGGTCAAATCAAAGTACATTACCAAAAACTCAAAATGCCCATGCCGAGAAAGGAAAGCAGTCCGTTGAATATTCGTCTCACAAATTCTTTATTGATGGTAGACTGAACGAAGGTAGATTTTTGAAAACACAATGCTACCACGCAACTGATCAAACAAGTCATCTATTCTCGGTAAGGGATACATGTCCTTGATGGTTACCTTATTCGGTTCTCTATAATCAATGCACAGCCTCATCGATCCATCCTTTTTTTGCACAAACATTACAGGAGCACCCCACGGTGAAGAACTTATTGTAATGAATCTATTACGCAATAACACATCCAACTGGGTACGCAACTCCTCCAAATCACGCGGGGATATACGGTATGATGCCTTAGTAATAGGACGGGTACCCGGCTCCAAATCTATGACGAACTCCACGTCTTTCTCAGGTGGAAGACCAGGAAGGTTTCCGGGAAATATATCAGGAAACTCGCACACTACATAAATCTCTTCTACATGCGGCAAACTATAAGCAGTCTCCAACACCGAAACGAAATAGGCAAAACATCCGGAATCTAAAATCTTCCAAGCACATATCGCAGAAATAATCGGATAAACTTGGCGCGAGAAACCATAAACACTCTTGGGTTGACCATTGTTCATATTGAAGTCCGAATGCTTGACCTTGCATTAGATGACCACATCATACGTGGACAACCAGTCCATGCCAAAAATCACGTCGAAGTCTTCCAAGTCTATCACCTTCATATCAGTAACGGCTAGAAAATCACCTAATATAATCGGACAACTCTGAATGCCTTGGTCCGATACCACTGAATCGCCATAGGGAAACTTGATATGAAACACATTGCCAATAAGATTGAGGGTCAAACGGTGACTCTCTACAAAGGTCCTAGCAACAAACAAGTGGGTAGCAGTAGAATCGAAAAGAACGTGCACCCAATGGTTCTTTACCTTAAACTTCCCTATAAAATCGCATACGGAATTAAGGGAATGAACGTCGAAACTACATCTACAAATCAAAAGCTAGAACTATGTTAGGATCTACCTGAAATTACTTGAGTAGATGTCTGAGCTTCCTCCAAAGACACCATGTTAAGCTTGCCCTTCCCCTTGTCCAATTTCTATGGTGGCGGCAAGGCCTGAAGTGGAACTGGTTGCAACATGGGCTGAGCCTACAAGCGCTTCAACTTGAAATGTCCCTTTATGTTCGGATTGGTAGCAGACCCTTTCCTTTCCCCAATAATGTGCAGCTTCGTGCCCCCTCCGCTTACACACGGAACAAACTAAATCTCTTTTAGGATCACTTTGAATCGCGTGAAACTGCTCCTGCTTTTGAGCACCAAATCTCTGGTAACATCTTTCAAATGGATGGTCTAGCCGGCCACAGAAACTGCATATTTCTTTGCTCCTTTTCCTTGAAGCAGCACCAGATTCCTGGGAACTCTTACCCTCACCAGTCTTCCTCTTATCTTTTCTCATTTGTTGACCTCGGTTCTTGGCATTGTTGATCGCCTAGACCTTCAGAGCAGCCTCCACAGCTTCAACATAGCTTTCGGATCTATAAGCACTAGTCAGCTACTGGATGTCATTCCTAAGACCACCTAAAAAATGTTTAACTCGACTAGATTCTCAGGACACCATATCAGGGGAATATCAGCACAGTTTGCTGAACTCCACCTCGTACTCACTAACAGTGAGCTGCCTTTGCTTGAGGTGTAGAAAATCATTCATTAAACGGTCCCTCTCGACCGATAGCAGAAACCTTTTTAGCAGCAATTATTGGAAGGATTCCCATGAGCACCCATCCTTAAAGTTTTCCTTTTCTCTAAAACAACAACTCATTGCAACTCCCTTGAGCTAATAAGCAGCGATCATCACTCTCTGGTCCACTAAAACTCCTGAGTATGTGAACATCTCCTCGATGGCTATAATCCGATCATCCAAATCCATAAAATCTGCTCTACCATCGTAGGAAAGGGTCATTATAGCTGGAAATGCGAAATAAAGGTCATCTCTGGTGGCAACAAAACTAGGGGCACAAGAGGGGTAGGGGAAACAGGAACATTTTCACCCACAGCCGGGTCATACACTCTAAGCAGTTGACTAGAAACAACTGACAACAACGGCTGGATATGCGACTCCATCTCCAACTTTGCCTCGATAGAGCCCCATTGATCTGCAACAATCCTTCTATCACGGCGTCACTCTGGGAACCAGACGATTCCTCCTCTGATTGGGGAGTCAACCTCATCACCGAAGGCTTAGGAGGCATCTAATCAAATAACGAATATCTAATCAAAACCTAGCTTAACCGCTATAACCATATAACTTAGTTCAGACAAATACATGCTAAAATACTTGCTCATGCTGCTAACTTGCTCTTTGATTTTCATTTATGATGTCATGCCTAAACATAGGAGGATATAACATCATCCTACTGACTCATGTGGCTAAACCATGAATGCATGAATTCTTATTCTTCTCTTTGACTCAAAACCATGTGTATGCATATGTCATCATGTAAGTCTTTAGCTTGGCGCATGTGTTAATGTTATTGTATGTCTTGTATGTCATGCTATGCATTCTAAAAATACCTTTATGCATGTTATTAGAGGCGTACACATGAAATATTATGCATCTCATACTACATAATATCACATGCAATGAAAAGAAAAATCTAATGTGCGTTCTTGTGATGATTGTTATGCATCCCATACTACATAACAGTCACATGTTGCCTCCTATGAGGATCCATATACAAACACATATTATACACCCCATGTAACATCTCTCAAACAACTAGACTCCTGAGAGTGGTTTTGTCATGACTAGGTCATGACAAAACCCTAGGAAGCCCAAGAAGACAAAGTGAACCTAAGAATGATGGTGAGATCACCTTGGTCTGCAATTAGCTCATTCTTTTAACCACCTCTATGTTTTGACCTTACAGCTTCAACTTGACTCTAGGACCCCACCACAACACTCCTAACCCTTAAAGGGGGTCAATGGGTCACCAAGGACCCATTGGGGTCAGCTAAAGGGGTCAAGTTGACCAAAGTCAACCCTAACTCTAAATGGGTCAAACTAAGCTATATAAGGCCAGTTACCCTTCCCTTAGCCAAATTGACCACACCTACACCTTCCTAACCCTTAAAGGAGGTCAATGGGTCACTAAGGACCCTTTGGGGTCAACTAAAGAGGTCAAGTTGACCAAAGTCAACTATAGCCTCAAAATGGTCAAGTTGCCCTAACTAAGGGTCAAGTGGCCTCCAAGGTGCCAAACCAAACCTTCCTAGACTTTAGGGGAGGACAATGAGTCACCAAGGACCCATTGGGGTCAACCAAAAAGTTTAATTTGACCAGAGTCAACTCAACCTAGGTTTATGTCAAACTAACTCAAGTTGGCCTAATTGAGGTGATCCATTTGGGCTAAGCCCAAATTGAGGTGATCCACTAGCCTCATGAGGTTTAGAATAATCCAAAATGCCACTCATTTTCTTGAAATAGTGACTAGGAGAGAGAAAGCTCCATTTTCCCTTTAATGGAGGAGAGAGAAAGTGAGGAGAAAGTGGCCAATCATGGCTTAGAAGGCCAAGGGCCTTCTCTCTTCATCCCTATAGCTTAATTCTTCTCCCCCAGTAGTGCTGAGTAGATCAAGAGGCTTTCCAGGCCCTTTTAGTGGTTGGGTGCATTGAACCACACTTGGCGGAGAATGACCATTCATGGCCATTAATGGCATTGAAGCCATGGCCCTTCCTTTCCCCCAATTGAGCATTTTAGAAGCTTCCCTAGACCCCCAGCAGCCATTTCCACCTTTTCCCTGAAAAATTCGAGCCCTTCTATAGTGCAGTTACAGAGCACCCGAATGCTCCAATTCCGGCAATGGCGACACGGCGGTTGGCTTGACTCCTACCCTCCCAAAAGGTCTTATCCTCCTCTCCTTTCTCAGTTTATAGATCTCTATCCATTGGCCGCAAGGTTTGGGATCAATTGACCCTAAATCGGCTAAGCCAAAAGCTTGATTTTTTAAGATTAAATTCCAATCACTATCCACTCTTCTAGCCACCTCAGGCCAGCCATCGACCGCGAATCGCCAGCCACCACCTCAACGAAGGTGGTGGTGGCGGTTGCCGGCCGGGAAGAGGCGTGGGTGGCCAAAAATTCACGGGAAAACTTCGCCCTGGATGGGCCAATCTTGGTCGTTATCTTTACGAGGAAGATCAATAGATTCCTCACATCCCGCGCCAAGATTCGTTCGTGATCAATTTAATAATATTTCATTTTAATTATATTCAATTACTTAATATGTTGTGAGTGGTTTGATTTATTAAAAATACTTTGAGGCATTTCTTGGAAAAATATTTAACATGAAAGCTGTAGCCATTGATGTTTAGTTTATTTTAAAATTTATTTCAACTCATTTGGGTCAGTGTTCTTACCACATCACTTAATATGGTGCAGCCTAAACAAAGGCTTGACCAAAGACCTATCTGATTGCCCCCACTAAACCAACCAAGTAAATTCCTTGAAATTTGGACCATAGGCTATTTATAACGTCACACTCAACATAGCCAAAAATGGGAATTTTTGGAAACTAGTTTCCTAAAGTTTTTGAAAACAATTAATAAAATAGGTATGAATTAATTAAGGGGTCTAATGACCTCCAAACTAACCAAAATTTTCGTAGTTGTCCAATAGATTCATGATATGACACTGGTAAAACTTTCAGCGCATTTGGGGGTGATTTAAATAGGTATTTGTGTCACCAAATTTGGTCCCTTAAGGGTAAATTAGGGCAAAAGGGTGCTTGGGGCATGGAGGGGCAAATTCTAACCCAAAAGGGATGGGACTTTGGACAGAGCCCCAAGGTCAGTTAAAACACCCTCACTTGGAGTTTGGGGTGGATTTCCCCTAGGACCCTAGTTCAAACCCTAAGATTGAACTTTGGGGGTTTGTGAAGGATATAGGGTGATATGTCCTTGTATGGACTTGGAGTTTTGTCCATGTGATCTTAGGGTGGTGAACGGCCCTAGGAAGAAATTTGGTGACATTGAGACACATGCACACAACTTTAATCAATTGGAAATTGTTTAGGCATATACCTCTTTATGGAAAAATTGAAAGGTCATATGACCATGGATTTTTATGAAATTTTGGCAGAAGAGTTTTTATAGCAATATGAGCCTTTGGAATTTATTATAGGATGTTTGGAAGACAGTAGCTCATACTTATAGTTATAATTTTCAAGTTGCCTTTTTGATGATTTAAAGTAATCATGGTTAAATTAACTTAGAATGTTATGAAACTCTGGTAATGTTGATTAAATATCATTTATATGCTCTAGTCATTTGGAATGATTGGATATTATCTCATAGTACTTCATGTGTTAAGTGACCTAGTGCACCTTATCTTGATGAATAAATAATAAATACTATATCTTTCTGGAGAATTAATTTTTCATGGCCAGAGAATCTTTTAGGCCATATTAAAGCAGGTGAAATTACTACATGTTGTTTGGAAAAGATTACAAGTATGTTTCTTCACAAGTGCCCTATTAAGGATTTATTTGAAGTTTTTTCTATATATCTTGCTGACCTTGGAATTGTATGAAACTTAGTCAGTAATGTTTTCTGATTATATAAAAGCTCTGATAATTTTTGTGCAATTTTTGGATAATGTTTGGTGGTACTTCCCTCTTAACCTTTATTTATTGTAAATATCTTGAATTAATTAAATAGGGGCTAATACATTTATAAAAATTTGTCAAACTTGATATTCTCTGATATTTTGGCATCATATAGTGTTCATAAATTTTGGGTGGGCATAACTTAAGGAAATCTAGTACTTCATGTTCAAAACCACCCACGGTCTAATTTTTGGGAAAATTTAATAAATGCTAAATTAATTAGGAAAATTACAAGTTTCTGGATTTAGTCTAAATATGTCATGATAGACTCCCAGTAATAATTCTAGGGCATTTAGATGAATGTTTGAAGGGGTAACCGCACATGCTCATCATTTAGCTTAGGTTGATCTGCATATAGTAAAACTGCATAATTGTGATAGCATGTACGATGGACATAGGGAGTTGGGGTGTAAGACCCCTCCCTTTAGCAAGGAGGCTCACGGTCTTATGCCCAGAACCGCTTCCTTACGGTGAAACTAACTCACGAGTTAGTCGGCACTACAATACGTCGATCCTGCCGGCTAATACGATCATAACCATGTTCGACCAATATGAGAAACAGAAGTATAAACTATAACAACATCTAGTCCAAAGTCACAGGTACAAATCATATATATATATATATATATATATATAAATGAGTATAAAAGCATAGTCCACAATGAGTACAAAATGAAAAGAGTAATAAGGGCTTATGCCCAGTACATCATATCAATTCTCTCTCTCAAATCAAAGCGGAAGCTAATCTAATACATCAAAACTTGTCCTACCTGAGGACGCACAGTAGTGGTACTAGTCTGCGGTAGCGGTATCTGCTCCTCAAGTCCTGCCTCCTCGTCGTGCTGGTGCTCCATCTCCACGAGCTCCTAAAATAGTATGGTCACCGACCATTAGTCAAAAAGACTTAGTCGTTTCCTCCGGACCTCGCCCCGCAGCTCCTAGGTACCGAGCGGGAGGACGAAGCGGAGCACAATAAGGGGTAGCAAAAGGGAAGCAGGTGACAGAAACTAACTAGCAAGTGTATAATATAATTCTACATCTATTAGTTCTAAACACAAGGTATAAAGAAGTAAAGTGCGGTACAAGTAAGTAAGAGAACTGAAAGTAAAGCAGCAAAGTATAGCTACACTACCACTTCACTATCATCACAGAGCGTACCTAAACTTATAAAAATGCCCATAAAAATTTATAAGTTAACGTTTCCAGGAATTTTAACTTATCATATAAAAGAGCACATACTAATTTATATGATAAGGATCCATGAAGCGTATGCACTAATATGAATGAATGATATGATGCAATTTATGCAGCAGGCAAGTGAAACTCACACACAACGACCCCGTGATCACATACCTTTAGTTCCCACATTTTGAGAGCTAGCATCACTCTCAGGTACCACCGTTGTGGCTACGGCAGCAGCGGATCGGGCTTCTCCGCTTTCTAGGCGGGTATACACACTACCAGGCCTAGACCACTCTTGCACGGCTCTGTACACGTTCTAAGTGCACTCTACAGTCTTTGCGTACTAATTGCTAGCTGGCTGCTAGACTTTTAGGTCGGGTATACCTCTTAAGGGATTGTCTGCCTGACCGCAGTATTAAACAACATACTGGCCCTTCCACCCGTACACCTCACTCGAGTCACCGTACTGCCATATGTGTGATGATTGGCCCAGTACCGCATGACCCACCACCATTTTCTTTATGCACATGCAATTGTTTCAACTTGAGCCTCCATCTCGCAGGACAAACCTGTCCTGATTCCTCCAACCATTTCTGGGTGAGCAAGTAAACCAACCACTTCTTCCAACTCTACACGGGTGAGAAAGTAGTCAACAGACTCCAAGTCCTTCCAACCCGGCACGAGTGAGCATATAACTCAATAATTCCCTCCAACTCTGTACGGGTGAGAAAGTAGTCAACAGACTCCAAGTCCCTCCAACCCGGCACGAGTGAGCACATGTTCAGTTTACCAAGCCTATTAGACTACTCTTGCCTAGTTGTTCTTATACTTAGTGACTTAAGGTTTATCCTAGGACTGCCCAGGGCATGCCCGGTGAAGGGATCTCGGGGGCACTAGGAACAACGATGGGCTGAAGCCCAAAGCTTCCTTTCTCAAGGATGTTTACTTTATTTGTTATCTACCCACAATTCCCTTTGCTCTCATTTTTACTCTTGAGCATTCCCAATGACTTAAGATGTTATTATCGGGAGGGCGACGGTCTTCCGTCGACCTCCACTCTAGTTATTACCCAATGAAAAACTTTTTACCCCCGTCACTAATACGACACTACCCACCAGGGTTATACTTCCAATCGTAATCTCTAGCTCAATTGTCGATCTATACCCCGGTGGGCCCTTTGATATAACCTATTTTTACTATGCGCAGCCCATGACCTAACACAACCCCAAAATTGAACTTCTAATCCTTTGTGCCATATGTCTCAATTTATTTATCCTAGGGTGGTATGGACCTATATGATGACCATGATGATTTCCATAATTTTCCAAATTAATTACATCATTAAATTAATTTCTTCAATTAATTCTTCAGGTCATTTTACACATGAAGTATAATAAATTTTTATCCTACTGATGTAAGGTATTTTCCTGACCTATAATATGGTGAAATATAACTGTCTTCAAAGCATCATAATTTCCCTTAAGTATTTATATTTATTCTTTAATTAACACAAAATTACCATAATTATCATTTTCCAAATGAAGTAGAAGGAATTCATTCACAAAAATTCTAGTAAAACTACAGAGTACATGTATTGATACTCTAAGGCTAAATACAGAGTTTCATAAACCTCTAAGTTACAATAGCCTAACAATTCCAATTTTCAGTAATTTACCAAAATGCCATTATTGGGTTTTGAACATTACTGAGACATCCAAAAATATTGAGATAATTATACAAGGCTCTTTATATAGTAATACATCTTTAGAAATTTTCCACAATTTTTCTACTGTATAAATCTATCAATTTTCTAATTAAATGTAAATAAGGGCAAAATTATTAATCCACATAATTCCATTTACAAAATTCATAAAACAGAGAAATAAAATTTATAGGAATTAACCATGTCCTCTTTGTGATCATGACAAGATTTGGGGATTTATCTCCATGCTTAATAAATTTCCCAATTTATTTATAAAAAATGTCTAATATTTTAAAATTCCAAATAATGGGATTTTTTATCCCAAAAATCCCATAATTAAATTGAGGGGTTAACTTTACCCTAATGGACCTCTGGATTCCATTCCATGATATTTGGGTTCCTCAATTAGGCTGAATACACATTATTTCATTTTAGGCTAAATGCACACCAAGCCTATAACATGCCAACACATGCAAGTGGGTTTACCCAACATGCAGTGGTCCAAATTGGCTAAAATTTTAGCATACACATATAATGTCGCTAAGGACATGCCACCAACATTTGGGGCTCATTGGAGTTGAAATACTCAAAAATCACATTTATTTCATTTATCATATTTTGACTTAAACTATAGGAAAATATTTCCCAAAAATTCTCATTTTTGGGGAGGATAGACATGCCCAAATAAGTCACATGGCCAAAATTTCAGCCCATGTGGACTTCTGGTTTGGCATGGGCATCCATTTTACTTTCTGCCATAGCCTAGGACCAGTCCTAGCAAAACAGCCCTATAGGAAAATATACTAAGCCAGAATACAAGTTTAGGGTGGCATATTAAAGGTAGGAGGGAGTGCTACAAGTTTCATATTAATCATCAGTCCTGAAAATGGCCTTAAGTGCCCTAGTTTTAACATGCAAGTGACTGTATAAACAGAGACAGAAAACTATACATCATAACAACACTAATCTCAAAGCAGGATAAAAGGCATCTGTTCATCTTCTCCAAACAGCTAAAGGTCGAGATTTGCCCGACCTGGAGCTCATTCCAAGGTCATTTCCCGGCCACTCGGCAACCTCCCTGGCCGCCCACCACCACCACCACCTCCGTTGAGGTGAGGGCTAACGTTTAACGGCGACTTGGCCGCCGGAGGTGGCGATTTCCGGCAAACTTGTACTCCATTAAAATCCGAAAATCCATAAAAATCTCACATTAGATCGGGCTCAATTGTGCCCCATGTCTCTCCTAATCGATATAGAAAGCTAGTACGGGTAGAGGTGAGGCGAAACGGACCTTGATCGGAGCCTGACGGCGGCGGTGGCGGTGGGTGGCCATGGAATTTCTCCTCTCCGACGAGCTAGCTCCCAAAACTGATTCTCCACCAAAAGCTTCGATCTAGGTATAGAATTCCACTCCTTTGGACCTTCTGAAGCTAATGGGAGGGTTAAAATGAGCTGATATTTGCTGTATAGTGAGTTGCCATTAAGGGGATTTCGGCCTCTATATTGGATGCCCCTTCTTGATGCCATGTGGCATGAAGCTTGCTGGTAATGGCTGGTAAATGCTGCTGGAGCTCAGAGGAGTGCTTGGGAAGAGAGGAGGAGGGCCACATGGCCTCCATCCCTTCATTTCCTCATTTCTCTCTTCCTTTTCACAAAAATTCCAAAACTACCCCCATGCATGTAATCTCTCTCCAAATTCTAAGGGGTAGTGGCTGCTAATGGTCATTTGGGCTGGTCATGGGCCTTGGCTCATGGGCTTTGCCCATTGGGAATGGGCTTGGCCTTCACTTTTCTTCCTTTAGGCCATTTGTTGACTTGTTTACTTTTTAGGTTGACTTGGTCAACTTGATGAGTGGGCTGGCCCCACTTGATGGTCATGAACAATATGGCATCACCCAACATGGGTTAGGCCATGGTGATGCCCCACTTGGAGTAATTGGGCCTTTAGGTGTGGGTTTGACTAATTAGGGATTAGGGTTGACATGGTTCAACATGGGTCAATTTGGTGACCCAACGACCTACCCTAGGGTCTAATTAGATTGTTTTTAGGGTTAGGGCAATGTGGTGGGGTCATGGTGTGGCTAGGGTTCCTATTTTAGCTAGTTTAACCTAGTTTGACTTGGTCCTATAGTGGGCTCCACATGGCTACAACCCACTACCTAGGGTCAAACCTGGCTAATTACCCTAACACTCACCTCATGCCTAACCCAATCTAAGTTAAGCGGCCTAGATGTAACATGGGATGTTACAAATCCTATAAACAAAAAATATAATTTCGTCCCCGAATTTTGATTTCGGGTCTACGGGGTTCCACGTGCAAGAATTATTTGAAACTTACAACATAAACTAAAGTATACCTGAAGTAAATAACTCTGGGTGTTGTTCCAACATCAGATCCCTCGGCTCCCAAGAGTGCTCCACCCATCCATGGTGGGGCCACAACACCTTTAGAATGGGAACTTTCTTCTTCCACAACACTCGACCCTCTGTATCGTCAATCCGGATCGACTCTAATCGAACTGATCGGTCAGGTGCTACCAGGCCTACTGTAGCGGTAATGTGATGCTCTGGCCGAAGGAGAGCTCTCCGCAATGAAGAGACCTGAAAGACGTTGTGCAAGGTCCCCAACTCAGGTGGCAGCTACTGTCTATAAGCCAAGGGACCGATCCGCTCCAGGATAAAGTCTTGCCCCATATATCATGGACTGAGCTTCTTATGTCTTCGTACCCGAGAAACACCATGCACAGGACGTATCTACAAAAATACTTTGTCCCCTACCTGGAACTCCACCTTTCGATGTCGCGCATCGTAATACTTGGCCTGTCTACTCTGAGCCTCAAGCATCTGGTCCCTGATCAGTCAAATCTGAGCCTCTGTATCCTTTATGTACTCTGAACCAAGTGCCCCAGGGGTCCACATCCTTAACCCAAGAAATAGGTGTCCGACACTTCCTCCTGTGATAAGCCTCATGGCTATTATTATGAGAAACCTATTAGTGGTAACAATCCTCTTCCAAATGTACTTTCATTATATTTTGGACTACTCTTATTTCAAATTGTGAGGACTCATTTCCAAGTCTTCCGACATTTTACAATCAAAATATTTCTCAATCACACATTAAATTGTAGTCCCTTAAGACCAACGATCATTCAAAATATGTAAAATTCAACGATCTCGTAAGTAGAAGTCTCTTCTATTCACGACCCCCTAGATTATTACTTATCCAACCGCGTGAATTTATAATTTCCAAAAGGAAATTCAGGCACACTAGACCAACACTATTATGTATAGTAGCTAACCAATCTTCCGAGATCATGGTGTGATGAAAAATTTATCATTTTGCTTTTCCACAAATTCAAGACTCAGCCTGCCTTTAGCTTAATCAACCATACTCGTTCTATACCTAAAACATTTATTATCAAGGTGAACGTTGATAAGGAGCTTTGACTCTCAGTCATTTTTCGAGTGCAGTCTAATCCATAGATTATAAGCGCATATTTTCAAAATTGAAGCACCTTGATTTGTTCATCTATTGAATCTTAATAAATATTCATTTATTCTCAAGTAAATTTCACCGTACCCGCGATAGCAATCAAAAATTGATCTCTTCACCATCCTGAATTTTCCTACGGTGATCATGATGTTATCAACATTCGTGTCATGGTTCTTGATGTAGTCACAACCAAGAGATCATTCCAATGTGTATGCTTCAGCTAATCCTTATCACGCTTTAATTTGCTGAGTCGTTACATTTTTATATGTCATGCCTTGAAAATTTAACCCTTTATGTGCTTGAAGTTTCTATACGATATGCTCATAGTAACTCTCCTATACATGTTAATATGGCTATCTTAATAGACTGGCATGGGTGAATACCCATCTAGCGTTATCATACTTATAAGGTTAGTTCAAGTATGTGTGGAATATGTATAAATAACCTATTCATAATCATGAGTTGATATTGAAGCCCCGAACCGTTTGAGGGCGATTATTATTTCATCAAAAACTTTCATTTTGGATCCTAAGATCATCTGAGTCACACCCACAAGGTCATTCTTAGAGTATACATCTTACAATTTAGTATGATTCTTCACTTGATTATATGTTTACTGGGGCTACTGTACTCTCATTTTTATAGACGTAATCGTTTAGATATTCTAGTATTTTCACTTCATGGACTCTCATCCTATAATAGTTAAGACTTGCGATCACTCCTTCATATTAACATGAAGTTACTCTATCCTAATACATATGTTCCCAACCTAATGACTTGGGTATGTCAAGTAAGCATGAGTAGCAGTGATCGAATATTGTTTTTACTTCTTCCAACATGTGACTTTAAAAATCACTTTCCTAAGGGCCCTAACTATGCAAAACCCCTTTTAGTTAATCTTCTGACTTGAAACGAATCCTCCATTCGCATTGATTCTCCCTCGTGATACATCTGAGTTCCTTAATTATGTGTTACATTGATCGGTTCGAGGTGTTAGAGCATCTTGGAACATGCTTGTGGGGGCGATAATCAAACCACCCTTAATTATGTGTAAATCCGTCTACAACTTATACTGATCCAAATTTGATCTTTTGAACACAATTTCTTCGGTTTCACGTGTATATGTAAATGACTTATACCGTGTTGGTATTAAGGAAATCACGAGTGCTCATTATACTGTGGACTATGTAGTTACTTACTTCCTTAAAACTCGAAATTGGGAAACTTCTTGAAGTCTTAACGATCTTCCCTTGTTTCAAGGTCATATATACACATCACTAAGCCACTCATTATATATCTTTCAAGAAATTAAACTTACTGTTCCCCTTGTTCACTTAATCATATGATCTTGGAGTAATTATGAGAGTGAAAAGCCATTCTCGAAACATTCTACTTTCCTATTTCACTCGTGAATTTATTGTGTTCACAACTTGTCGTTCGTAGTCTATGCTGCTTAAGATAAACAAATAGTGTGATATTCTTTTAAAGTCCTTAGCTTCTAGGAAGTATTGATTATCATACCGGTCATGTATATACAAACCCTCATCTTTACTTGAGCGATCTTTGAATAATCCAAGTTTTTAGATCACTATGCTTGTGACACATACTTTATGAGAAAGGCTTAGAGAAATTCGAGTCGTTATCAATTTATCCCTATAAACAAAAGGTTAAGCCCCCATATATTTTGATTAATTTCCTTTAACATTCACAATGTAGTCATCCTTTACATGCCTTAATCCTTAGGGCTAACAATCTTTGGCATGGATTTCCACTTCAATTGATATGTTATCTACCTTAGGCCTTCAAGGTTACCATACGATAATCTATTCAAGGTCCACATGTGACCAAACAAGGAAGTCTCGTTTCTAGAATTTTAATTCTTATTCGATCTTTGGTATTTATCACCGTGATTATCTTGACGTAATACAGTCATCGATACTAGGATTAAGCTTACGAGTACACTACTGTTCCACTAATAAACTTATGCCCCAACTTCTCCTCGAGGCGGTCCTATCAATTTGAGTAAAATTGGTAATATCACTCGATATGCTGAGTAGGGACATCGACGTTTAAGCCTTAAGTAGGGACTCTGGCATTAAGATCTTTCTTTAATCGATTTGGTTATCCTCGTACCTTAACTAATCTACATCTGAAGTCGATCTTTGGCCTAAGGTACGACACAAAATTCTCTTGGTAAGTCAAACTTGGGTGGTGTCCTAGTTGGATTGGCCTAACTCATTGCTTAAAATGGACTGTTTTATGTGACTTTTTACACATGGGCACACCATTGCTTCCGCTGCATAGATTGTCCGCAAACTAATGCTCAAGCGGGGCATTCCAGTGTTGTGGACTTCTTTCTCATATGATCATTTGTTCAAGTGATACCAGTTTGTACGACCCCTCCCCTTACTAAGGAGGCTCCCGGTCTTATGCCCAGAACCGCTGCATTACGGTGACACTAACTCACGGGTTAGTCGACACTGCAAGAAGCCGATCCTGCCGGCTAATACGATCATAAGCATGTTCGGCCAATATGAGAAACAGAAGTGTAAACTATAACAACATCCAGTCCACATTCACAGGTACAAATCATATATATATATATAAATGAGTACAGAAGCATAGTCCACAATGAGTACAAAATTAAAAGAGTAATAACGGCTTATTCCCAGTACCTCATATCAAATCTCTCTCTCAAGTCAAAGCGGAAGCTAATCTAATACATCAAAACTCGTCCCACCTAAGGACGCGCAGTAGTGGTAGTAGTCTGCGGTAGCGGTATCTGCTCCTCAAGTCCTGCCTCCTCGTCGTGCTGGTGCTCCATCTCCACGAGATCCTAAAATAGTATGGTCACCGACCATTAGTCAAAAAGACTAAGTCGTTTCCTCTGGACCTCGCCCCGCAGATCCTAGGTACTGAGAGGGAGGACGAAGCGGAGGACAACAAGGGGTAGCAAAAGGGAAGCAGGTGACAGAAACTAACGAGCAAGTGTACAAAATAATTCTATATCTATCAGTTCTAAGCACAAGGTATAAAGAAGTAAAGTGCGGTACAAGTAAGTTAGACAACTGAAGGTAAACCAGTAAAGTAAAGCTACACTACCACTACACTATCATCATAGAGCGTCCCTTAACTTATAAAAATGCCCATACAAATTTATAAGTTAAGGTTTCCAGGAATTGTAATTTATCATATAAAAGATCCCATACTAATTTATATGATAAGGATCCATGAAGCGTATGGCCTAATATGAATGAATGATATGATGAAATTTATGCAGCAAGCAAGTGCAACTCACACAAAACGACCCCGTGATCACAGACCTTTTGTTCCCACATTTCGAGAGCTAGCATCACTCTTAGGTACCACCGTTATGACTATGGCAGGAGCGGATCAGGATTCTTCGCTTTCTAGGCGGGTATACACACTACCAGGCCTAGACCTCTCTTGTACGCCTCTGTACACGTCCTGGGTGCACTCTAGAGTCTCTGCGTACTAATTGCTAGCTGCTTGCTAGACTTTTAGGTCAGGTATACTTCTTCAGGGATTGTCTGCCTGACCGTAGTATTAAACAATATAATAGCCCTTCCAACCATACACCTCACCCGAGTCACCGTACTGCCATCGGTGTGACGATTGGCCCAATACTGCATGACCCGCCACCATTTTCTTTATGCACATGCAATTATTTCAACTCGAGCCTCCAGCTCGCAGGAACAACCTGACCTGATTCCTCCAACCCTGCCCGGGTGAGCAACTAAACCAACAACTTCTTCCAACTCTACACGGTTGAGCAAGTAGTCAACAGACTCCAAGTCCCTCCAACCCGGCACGAGTGAGCATATAACTCAACAATTCCCTCCAACTCTGTATGGGTGAGCAAGTAGTCAACAGACTCCAAGTCCCTCCAACCCGGCATGAGTGAGCACATGTTTAGTTTACCTAGCCTATTAGACTACTCTTGCCTACCTATTATTATACTTAGTGGCTTAAGATTAATCCCAGGACTACCCAGGGCATGCCCGGTGAAGGGCTCTTGGGGGCACTAGGAACTAGGATGGGCTGAAGCCCAAAGCTCCCATTCTCAAGGATGTTTACTTTAGTTATTATCTACCCACAATTCCCTTTGCTCTCATTGTTACTCTTGAGCATTCCTAATGACTTAAGATGTTATTATCGGGAGGGTGACGGTCTTTCGTCGACCTCCACTCCAGTTATTACGCAATGACTTGCACTTTTACCCTCATCACTAATACGACACTACCCACAAGGCTTATACTTCCTATCGTAATCTCTAGCTCAATTGTCGATCTATCCCCCGGTGGGCCATTTGATATAACCTATTTTTATTATGCGCAGCCCATGACCTAACAGCACCCCGAAATCGAACTTCTAATCCCTTGGGCCATATTTCTCAATATATTTATCCTAGGGTGGTATGGACTTATATGATGGCCATAATGATTTCCATAATTTTAAAAATAAATTACATCATTAAATTAATTTCTTCAATTAATTCTTCAGGACATTTTACACATGAAGTATAATAAATTTTAATCCTACTGATGTAAGGAATTTTCCTGACCTATAATATGGTGAAATATCATTATCTTCCAAGCATCATAATTTTCCCTTAAGTATTTATATTTATTCTTTAATTAACACAAAATCAACATAATTATCATTTTCCAAAAGAAGTACAAGGAATTCATTCACAAAAATTCTAGGAAAACTACAGAGTACATGTATTGATACTCTAAGGCTAAATACAGAGTTTCATAAACCTCTAAGTTACAATTGCCTAATAATTCCATTTTTAAGTAATTTACCAAAATGCAATTATAGGGTTTTAAACATTACTGAGAAATCCAAAAATATTAAGATAATTATACAAGGCTTTTTATATAGTAATACATCTCTAGAAATTTTCCATAATTTTTCTACTGCATATTTCTATCAATTTCCAATTAAATGTAAATAAGGGCAAAATTGTAAAGCCACATAATTCCAGTTACAAAATTCATAAAACAGAGAAATAAAATTTCTAGGAATTAACTATATCCTCTTTGTGATCATGACAAGATTTGGGGATTTATCTCCATGCTAAATCAATTTCTAGATTTATTTATCAAAAAGGTCTTTTATTTTAAAATTCCAAATAATGGGACTTTTGATACTAAAAATCTCATAATTAAATTGATGGGTTAAATTTACCCTAATGGACCTCTGGATTCCATTCCATGATATTTGTGTGCCTCAATTAGGCTAAATACACATTATTTCATTTTAGGCTAAATGCACACCAAGCCTATAACAAGCCAACACATAAATGTGGGTTTACCCAACATGGAGTTCTCCAAATTGGCTGAATTTTTAAACATACACTTAAAATGTCCCTAAGGACATGCCACCAAAATTTGGGGCTCATTGGAGTTGAAATACTTAAAAATCACATTTATTTCATTTATCATATTTTGACTAAAACTATAAGAAAATATTTCCCAAAAATTCTCATTTTTGGGGAGGCGCTAGACATGACCAAATAAGTCACATGGCCAACATTTCAGCCCATGTGGACTTCTGGTTTGGCATGGGCATCCATTTTACTTTCTGCCCTAGCCTAGGACCAGTCCTAGCAAAACAGCCCAATAGGAAAATCTATTGGGCCAGAATACAAGTTTAGGGTTGCATATTAATGTTAAGAGGGAGTGCTACAAGTTTCATATTAATCATCAGTCCAGAAAATGTCCTTAAGTGCCCTAATTTTAACATGCAAGTGACTTTATAAACAGGGATAGAAAACTATACATCATAACAGCACTAATCTCAAAGCAGGATAAAAGGCATCTGTTCATCTTCTCCAAACAGCCAAAGGCCGAGATTTGCCCGACCTGGAGCTCCTTCCAAGGTCATTTCCCAACAACTCGGCCACCTCCCTGGCCGGCCACCACCACCACCACCTCCGTTAAGGTGAGAGCTAACGATTGGCGGCGCCTTGGCCGCCGGAGGTGGCGGTTTTTGGCGAATTTGTAATTCATTAATAACCGAAAATCCATGAAAATCTCACATTAGATCGGGCTCAATTGAGCCCGATGTCTCGCCTAATCGATCTAGAAAGCTAGTACGGGTAGAGGTGAGGCAAAACGGACCTTGATCGGAGCCCGACGGCAGCGGTGGCGGTGGGTGACCATGGAATTTATCTTCTCCGACGAGCTTGCTCCCGAAACTGATTCTCCACCAAAAGCTTCTATCTAGGTATCGAATTACACTCCTTTGGACCTTCTGAAGCTAATGGGAGGGTTAAAATGAGCTGATATTTGCTGTATAGTGAGTTACAATTAAAGGGATTTCGGCCTCTACATTGAATGCTCCTCCTAGATTCCATGTGGCATGAAACTTGCTGGAAATGGCTGGTAAATGCTGCTAGAGCTCAGAGGAGGGCTTGGGAAGAGAGGAGGAGGGCCACGTGGACTCCATCCCTTCATTTCCTCCTTTCTCTCTTCCTTTTCACCGAAATTCCAAAACTACCCCCATGCATGTAATATCTCTCCAAATTCAGAGGGGTAGTGGCTGCCAATGGTCATTTGGGCTAGTCATGGGCCTTTGCTCATGGGCTTTGCCCATTGGGAATGGGCTTGGCCTTCACTTTTCTTCCTTTAGGACATTTGTTGACTTGTTGACTTTTTTAGGTTGACTTGGTCAACTTGATGAGTGGGCTGGCCCCACTTGATGGTCATGAACCCTATTGTATCACCCAATATGGATTAGGCCATGGTGATGCCCCACTTGGACTAATTGGGCCTTTAGGTGTGGGTTTGACCAATTAGGGATTAGGGTTGACTTGGGTCAACATGGGTCAATTAGGTGACCCAACGGCCTACCCTAGGGTCTAATTAGATTTTTTTTAGGGTTAGGGCAATGTGGTGGGGTCATGGTGTGGCTAGGGTTCCAATTTAGGCTAGTTTGACCTAGTTTGACTTGGTCCTATAGTGGGCTCCACATGGCTACAACCCACTAGCTAGGGTCAAACCTAGCTAATTACCCTAACACCCACCTCATGCCTAACCCAATCTATGTTAAGAGGCCAGATATAACATGGGATGTTACAAATCCTATAAACAAAAAAATATAATTTCGTCCCCGAAATTTGAGTTCGGGTCTACGGGGTTCTACTTGCAAGAATTATAAGAAACATAAAACATAAACTAAAGTATACCTTAAGTAAATAACTCTGGGTGTTGTTCCAACATCAGATCCCTCGGCTCCCAAGTGTGCTCCTCCCATCCATGGTGGGACAAATACACCATTACAAGGGGAACTTTCTTCTTCCGCAACACTCTATCCTCTGTATCGTCAATCCGGATCGGCTCTAATCGAACTGATCGGTCAGGTACTACCAGGCCTGCTATAGCGGTAATTTGATGCTCTGGTCGAAGGAGAACTCTCCGCAATGAAGAGACTTGAAAGACGTCGTGAAAGGTCCCCAACTCAGGTGGCAGCTATAGTCTATAAGCCAAGGGACCGATCCGCTCCAGGATCATGTCTAGCTCCATATATCATGGACTGAGCTTCTTATGTCTCCATACCCGAGAAACACCATGCACCGGACGTATCTACAAAAATACTTTGTCCCCTACCTGGAACTCCACCTTCCGATGTCGCGCATCGTAATACTTGGCCTGTCTACTCTGAGCCTCTAACATCTGGTCCCTGATCAGTCAAATCTGAGCCTCTGTATCCTTTATGTACTCTGATCCAAGTGCCCAAGGTTTCCACATCCTTAACCCTAGAAAGTGGTGTCCGGCACTTCCTCCTGTGATAAGCCTCATGGTTATTATTATGAGAAACCTATTAGAGGTAACAATCCTCTTCCAAATGTACTTTCATTAGGACTACTCTTATTTCAAATTGTGAGAACTCATTTCCAAGTCCTCCGACATTTTACAATCAAAATATTTCTCAATCATACATTAGATTGTAGTCCCTTACGACCAACGATCATTCAAAATATGTAAAATTCAATGATCTCGTAAGTATAAGTCTCTTCTATTCACGAACCCCTAGATTATTACTTATCCATAACCGTGAACTTATAATTGCCAAAAGGAAATTCAGGCACACTAGACCAACACTATTATGTATAGTAGCTAACCAATCTTCCGAGATCATGGTGTGATGAAAAATTTATCATTTTGCTTTTCCACAAATTCAAGACTCAGCCTGCCTTTACCTTAATCAATCATACTCATTCTATACCTGAAACATTTATTATCAAGGTGAACGTTGATAAGGAGCTTTGACTCTCAGTCATTTTTCGAGTGCAGTCAAATCCATAGATTATAAGCGCATATTTTCAAAATTGAAGCACCTTGATTTCTTCATCTATCGAATCTTAATAAATATTCATTTATTCTCAAGTAAATTTCACCGTACCCGCGATAGCAATCAAAAATTGATCTCTTCACCGTCCTGAATTTTCCTACGGTGATCATGATGTTAGCAACATTCGTGTCATGATTCTTGATGTAGTCACAACCAAGAGATCATACCTATGTGTATGATCCAGCTAATACTTATCACGCTTTAATTTGCTGAGTCGTTACATTTTTATATATCATGCCTTGACAATTTAACCCTTTATGTTCTTGAAGTTTCTATACGGTATGCTCATAGTAACTCTCCTATACATGTTCATATGGCTATCTTAATAGACTGGCATGGGTGAATACCCTTCTAGCGTTATCATACTTATAAGGTTAGCTCAAGTATGTGTGGAATATGTATAAATAGCCTATTCGTAATCATTAGTTGATATCGAAGCCCCGAACCTTTTCAGGGCGATTATTATTCATCAAAAACTTTCATTTTGGTTCCTAAGATCATCTGAGTCACACCCACAAGGTCATTCTTAGAGTATACATCTTACAATTTAGTATGATTCTTCACTTGATTCTATATTTGCTGGGGCTACTATACACGCATTGTTATAGACGTAATCGTTTAGATATTCTAGCATTTCACTTCATTGACTCTCATCCTAAAATAGTTAAGACTTGCGATCACTCCTTCATATTAACATGAAGTTACTCTGTCCTAATACGTATATTCCCAACCTAATGACTTGGGTATGTCAAGTAAGAACGAGTAGTAGAGAAAGACTATTGTGTTTACTTCTTCCAACATGTGACTATAAAAATCACTTTCCTAAGGGCCCTAACTATGCAAAACCCCTTTTAGTTAATCTTATGACTTGAAACGAATCCTCCATTCGCATTGATTCTCCCTCGTAATACATCTGAGTTCCTTAATTATGTGTTACATTGATCGGTTCGAGGTGTTAGAGCATCTTGGAACATGCTTGTGGGAGCGATAATCAAACAACCCTTAATTGTGTGTAAATCCATCTACAACTTATACTGATCCAAATTTGATCTTTTGAACACAATATCTTCGGTTTAACGTGTATATGTAAATGACTTATACCGTGTTGGTATTAAGGAAATCACGAGTGCTCATTAGACTGTGGACTAAGTTGTTACTTACTTCCTTAAAACTCGAATTTGGGAAACTTCTTGAAGTCTTAACGATCTTCCCTAGTTTCATGGTCATATTTACCCATCACTAAGCCACTCTTTATATATCTTTCAAGAAATTAAACTTACTGTTCCCCTTGTTCTCTTAATCATATGGTCTTGGAGTAATTATGAGAGTGAAAAGCCAATCTCGAAACTTTCTACTTTCCTATTTCACTCGTAAATTTATAGTGTTCATAACTTCTCGTTAGTAGTCTATGCTGCTTAAGATAAATAAATAGTGTGAAATTCTTCGAGAGTCCTAACCTTCTAGGAAGGATTGATCATCATACTGGTCATGTATATACAAACCCTCATATTAACTTGAGCGATCTTTGAATAAGCCAAGTTTTTTGATCACTATGCTTGCGACACATGCTTTATGAGAAAGGCTTAGAGAAATTCGAGTCTCTATCAATTTAGCCATATAAACAAAAGGTTAAGCCCCCATATATTTTGGTTAATTTCCTTTAACATTCACAATGTAGTCATCCTGTACATGCCTTTATCCTTAAGGCTAACAATCTTTGGCATGGATTTCCACTTCAATTAATATGTTATCTACCTTAGGCCTTCAAGGTTACCATACGACAATCTATTCAAGGTCCACATGTGACCAAACAAGGAAGTGTCTCTTCTAGAATTTGAATTCTTATTCGATCTTTGGTATTTATCACCGTGATTATCTTGACGTAATACAGTCATCGGTACTAGGATTAAGCTTACGAGTACCCTACTGTTCCACTAATAAACTTATGCACCAACTTCTCCTCGAGGCGGTCCTATCAATTTGAGTAAGAATTGGTAATATCACTCGATATGCGGAGTAGGGACATCGACGTTTAAGCCTTAAGTAGGGACTCTGGCATTAAGATCTTTCTTTAATCGATTTGGTTATCCTCGTACCTCAACTAATCTACATCTGAAGTCGATCTTTGGCCTAAGGTACGACACAAAATCCTCTTGGTAAGTCAAACTAAGGTGGTGTCCTAGTTTGATTGTCCTAACTCAATTCTTAAAATGGACTGTTTTATGTGAGTTTTTACACATGGGCACACCATTGCTTCCGCTGCATAGATTGTCCGCAAACTAATACTCAAGCGGGGCATTCCACTATTGTGGACTTCTTTCTCATATGATCGTTTGTTCAAGTGATACCAGTTTTTAAGACCCATCCCCTTACCAAGGAGGCTCCCGGTCTTATGCCAAGAACCGCTGCATTACGGTGACACTAACTCACGGGTTAGTCGACAATGCAAGACGCCGATCCAGCCGGCTAATATGATCAAAACCATGTTCGGCTAATATGAAAAACAGAAGTGTAAACTATAACAACATCAAGTCCACAGTCACAGGTACAAATCATATATATATATATATATATAAATGAGTACAGAAGCATAATCCACAATTAGTACAAAATAAAAAGAGTAATAAAGGCTTATTCCCAGTACCTCATATCAAATCTCTCTCTCAAATCAAAGCGGAAGCTAATCTAATACATGAAAACTCATCCCACCTGAGGACGCGTAGTAGTGGTAGTAGTTTGCGGTAGCGGTATCTGCTCCTCAAGTCCTGCCTCCTCGTCGTGCTGGTGCTCCATCTCCACGAGCTCCTAAAATAGTATGGTCACCGATCATTAGTCAAAAAGACTAAGTCGTTTCCTCCGGACCTCGCCCCGCAGCTCCTAGGTACCGAGAAGAAGGACGAAGCGGAGGACAACAAGGGGTAGCAAAAGGGAAGCAGGTGATAGAAACTAACTAGCAAGTGTACAAAATAATTCTACATCTATCAGTTCTAAGCACAAGGTATAAAGAAGTAAAGTGCGGTACAAGTAAGTAAGAGAACTGAAAGTAAAGCTGTAAAGTATAGCTACACTTCCACTACACTATCATTAGAGAGCGTCCCTTAACTTATAAAAATGCCCATACAAATTTATAAGTTAAGGTTTTAAGGAATTGTAACTTATCATATAAAAGAGCCCATACTAATTTATATGATAAGGCTCCATGAAGCGTATGCCCTAATATGAATGAATGATATGATGCAATTTATGCAGCAGGCAAGTACAACTCACACACAATGACCCCATGATCACAGACCTTTAGTTCCCATATTTCAAGATCTAGCATCACTCTCAGGTACCACCGTTATGGCTACGACAGCAGCGGATCAGGATTCTTCGCTTTCTAGGCGGGTATACACACTACTAGGCCTAGACCTCTCTTGTACTCCTCTATACACGTCCTAGGTGCACTCTAGAGTCTCTGCATACTAATTGCTAGCTGCTTGCTAGACTTTTAGGTCGGGTATATGTCTTTAGGGATTGTCTGCCTGACCGTAGTATTAAACAACATACTAGCCCTTCCACCCGTACACCTCACCCGAGTCACCGTACTGCCATCAGTGTGATGATTGGCCCAGTATCGCATGACCCGCCACCATTTTCTTTATGCAAATGCAATTATTTCAACTCGAGCCTCCAGCTCGCAGGACCAACTTGTCCTGATTCCTCCAACCCTGCCCGGGTGAGCAAGTAAACCAACCACTTCTTCCAACTCTGCACGGGTGAGCAAGTAGTCAATAGACTCCAAGTCCCTCCAACCCAGCACGAGTGAGCATATAACTCAACAATTCCCTCCAACTCTGCACGGGTGAGCAAGTAGTCAACAGACTCCAAGTCCCTCCAACCCAACACGAGTGAGCACATGTTCAGTTTACCTACCCTATTAGACTACTCTTGTCTACCTATTATTATACATAGTGGCTTAAGGTTAATCCCAGGACTGCCCAGGGCATGCCCGGTGAAGGGCTCTCGGGGGCACTAGAAACTACGATGGGCTGAAGCCCAAAGCTCCCATTCTCAAGGATGTTTACTTTAGTTTTTATCTACCCACAATTCCCTTTGCTCTCATTGTTACTCTTTAGCATTCCTAATGACTTAAGATGTTATTATCGGGAGGGGAACGGTCTTCCGTCGACCTCCACTCCAGTTATTACCCAATAACTTGCACTTTTACCCTCGTCACTAATACGACACTACCCACCAGGGTTATACCTCCAATCGTAATCTCTAGCTCAATTGTAGATCTATCCCCCGGTGGGCCCTTTGATATAACCAATTTTTACTATGCACAGCCCATGACCTAAAACCACCCCGAAATCGAACTTCTAATCTCTTGGGCCATATGTCTCAATTTATTTATCCTAGGGTGGTATGGACCTATATGATGGCCATAATGATTTCCATAATATTCAAAATTAATTACATCATTAAATAAATTACATCATTAAATTAATTTCTTCAATTAATTCTTCAGGTCATTTTACACATGAAGTATAATAAATTTTAATCCTACTGATGTAAGGAATTTTCCTGACCTATAATATGGTGAAATATCACTATCTTCCAAGCATCATAATTTTCCCTTAAGTATTTATACTTATTCTTTAATTAACACAAAATCAACATAATTATCATTTTCCAAATGAAGTATAAGGAATTCATTCACAAAAATTCTAGGAAAACTACAGAGTACATGTATTGATACTCTAAGGCTAAATAGAGAGTTTCATAAACCTCTAAGTTTCAATAGCCTAACAATTCCATTTTTAAGTAATTTACCAAAAAACAATTATAGGGTTTTGAACATTACTGAGACATCCAAAAATATTGAGATAATTATACAAGGCTCTTTATATAGTAATACATCTCTAGAAATTTTCCACAATTTTTCTACTGCATATTTCAATCAATTTCTTATTAAATGTAAATAAGGGCAAAATTGTAAATCCACATAATTCCAGTTAAAAAATTCATAAAACAGATAAATAAAATTTTTAGGAATTAACAATGTCCTCTTTGTTATCATGATAAGATTTTGGGATTTATCTCCATGCTAAATCAATTTCCAGATTTATTTATCAAAAAGGTCTTTATTTTAAAATTCCAAATAATGGGACTTTTGATCCTAAAAATCCCATAATTAAATTGAGGTGGTTAACTTTACCCTAATGGACCTCTGGATTCCATTCCATAATATTTGGGTGCCTCAATTAGGCTGAATACACATTATTTCATTTTAGGCTAAATGAACACCAAGCCTATAACAAGCCAACACATGCAAGTAGGTTTACCCAACATGCAGTCGTCCAAATTGGCTGAATTTTTAAACAAACACTTATAATGTCCCTAAGGACATGCCACCAAAATTTTGGGCTCATTGGAGTTGAAATACTCAAAAATCACATTTATTTCATTTATAATATTTTGACTAAAACTATAGGAAAATATTGCCCAAAAATTCTCATTTTTAGGTAGGGGCTAGACATGACCAAATAAGTCACATGCCCAAAATTTCAGCCCATGTGGACATCTGGTTTTGCATGGGCATCTATTTTACTTTCTGCACTAGCCTAGGACCAGTCCTAGAAAAATAGCCCTATAGGAAAATCTACTAGGCCAAAATACAAGTTTAGGGTGGCATATTAAAGGTACGGGGGAGGGATACAAGTTTCATATTAATCATCAGTCCTGAAAATGGCGCTAAGTGCCCTAAATTCAACATGCAAGTGACTGTATAAACAGGGACAGAAAACTATACATCATAACAACACTAATCTCAAAGAAGGATAAAGGGCATCTGTTCATCTTCTCAAAACAGCCAAAGGCCGAGATTTGCCTGATATGGAGCTCCTTCCAAGGTCATTTCCCGACCACTCGGCCACCTCCCTGGCCGTCCACCACCACCACCACCTCCATTGAGGTGAGGGCAAACGTTTGGCGGCGACATGGCCGCCGGAGGTGGCGATTTCCGGCGAACTTGAACTACATTAAAATAAGAAAATCCATGAAAATCTCATATTAGATCGGGCTCAATTGAGCCCGATGTCTCGTCTAATCGATGTAGAAAGCTAGTACGGGTAGAGGTGAGGCGAAACAGACCTTGATCGGAGCTCGACGGCGGCGGTGGCGGTGGGTGGCCATGGAATTTCTCCTCTCCGGCGAGCTTGCTCCCAACCTGATTCTCCACCAAAAGCTTCGATCTAGGTATCGAATTCCACTCCTTTGGACCTTCTGAAGCTAATGGGAGGGTTAAAATGAGCTGATATTGGCTGTATAATGAGTTGCCATTAAGGGGATTTCGGCCTCTACATTGGATGCTCCTCCTTGATGCCATGTGGCATGGAGCTTGCTGGAAATGGCTGGTAAGTGCTGCTGCAGCTCAGAGGAGGGCTTTGGAAGAGAGGAGGAAGGCCACATGGCCTCCATCTCTTCATTTCCTCCTTTCTCTCTTCCTTTTCACCAAAATTCCAAAACTACCCCCATACATGTAATCTCTCTCCAAATTAAGAGGGGTAGTGGCTGCCAATGGTCATTTGGGCTGGTCATGGGCCTTGGCTCATGGGCTTTGCCCATTTGGAATGGGCTTGGCCTTCACTTTTCTTCCTTTAGGCCATTTGTTGACTTGTTGACTTTTTAGGTTGACTTGGTCAACTTGATGAGTGGGCTGGCCCCACTTGATGGTCATGAACCCTATGGCATCACCCAACATTGGTTAGGCCATGGTGATGCCCCACTTGGTCTAATTGGGCCTTTAGGTCTGGGTTTGACCAATTAAGGATTAGGGTTGACTTGGGTGAACATGGGTAAATTAGGTGACCCAACGACCTACCCTAGGGTCTACTTAGATTATTTTTAGGGTTAGGGCAATGTGGTGGGGTCATGGTGTGGCTAGGGTTCCCATTTAGGCTAGTTTGACCTAGTTTGACTTGGTCCTATAGTGGGCTCCACATGGCTACAACCCACTACCTAGGGTCAAGCCTAGCTAATTACCCTAACACCCAGCTCATGCCTAACCCAATCTAAGTTAAGGGGCCTAGATGTAACATGGGATGTTATATGGGGTTAATTGTATATTAATTTAGTAAGGTGAAAATTAGTTCATCATTAGGAGTCATGATGGGGAGGGTCTTGGGTTGACAAGTGTTCAGTGGTGCTCGGGATCGACAAAAGATCGTCTTCCATATGGAGAGAGAGAGTCAAAATACACTAGGGTTAGATTTAGTATAACATTAAATGGGTTTGGCTATGGGTAGATACCAATAATAATAAATATCTTGTGAAAGGGAGCTTTGGGCTTCAGCCCATCGTAATTCCTGGTGCCCCTGAGAGCCCTTCATAAGGAATTCCCTGGGCAGTCCAAGATTAACCATAAGCATAAGATTAAAATGTTAAGAGCAATAAGATATATTAGGACTCCACTTTCACGCACCCCGGTGACTTGAGAGGTTATCTAGATTAGGTTATCCAAGCGGTAGGCTCGGTGATTGTGGAAATGTGTAGGTTAGCCCGGCGAGCCGAAGGCTCGAAAGGTAGTTATAAAAGACAGGTTGGTCTGGGGAGCTGGAGGCTCGGGAATACATGTGTGCATGTGCATAAAGTGGTGGGTCTTTGGTATTTGATGGTTGTTCACACCGACGTTGATACGATGACTCAGCGGATGTTGTTTACACCTAGCCAAGGAAAAGACTGGCGGTTGGTCAGCATAGTACGTGGTGACTTGGGTGTGTTCTTTAGAGGCGTACATAAGGGCTAGGCCTAGTAGTTGCAATACTCATCTAGGAGTGAGGTGGGCTGACCCACTATCTCCGTTGGACACTATAGAGGCTACTAGGAGTGAAGCTAGCTTCCAAAATGGAGGAACTAAAGGTCTGTGTGCAAAGAGTCGTGTGCATGTGTTGCACTTGCATGATTCATGACATACCATATCCAAACACTCATACCTACATTAAACCTGACACCCCATCTTTTAAACTAGTATGTGATAGCTTATACGATGGTAGCCCTGCCAAAGACCCCTTAACTTATATGTTTGTACGGGCACTCATATAAGTTAAGGTTACTCATTCCATAGTTTACCTTACATGTACTTACTGCTCTACTTTACTTGATTACATTACTGCTTCCTTACTATAGAACTCCAAGCTTGCATTTCCTTTATAACACTATAAATGTTACAATATACCTACTAGATAGCTCCATCATCACCTACAGTTTTCCTACTCTCCACCATCATAGCTTTCCTCTCCTTCCTCCCACACGGTGCCTAGGAGCCACTAGGGGAGTTATGGGGGAAATCAGGCTTAGTCTTTTGACTAATGGTCGGTGGACCAAACATTTCAGGGACTCCGGATGGGGGACAGGGAGCAACAGTAGGAGATGCAGCACAAGTGGAGTATAGTTCAAATGGAGGTGGGCCAGTCTAGTACGGGAGCACCGGTCTCTAGCTCCTTGAGTGATTAACTTTACCTAGTTTCCACGAGAGGGTTGTAGTGAGGATTTGTTGTACTGGGCATAAAACCGTTTATATTCCTACCTTACTGCTCTGTTTCAGTACTTATATTATCATGTGGACTTTCTGTGATTTCTATTTCATATATATGTTGTGATTTTGTGGACTAGACTTAATTGTCTGATCTGTTGTACTTCTACTTCTTGAATGATCATCAATGCAAGTAGAATCAGCGTTTTGTAGTAGCGACCCTCCTAAGTGTCGCTGTCATCGGAAAATGGCAGTTCTTGGCATAAGACCCGATAGCATAGCAAAAAAATGGGGTCTTACAAACTTTTATAAGAGGAAACGTCGATTGAAAGAGAAGAAGTCCACAAAAAAACTAGGCCACCCCGCGCAAGCTTAGTTTAAGGACAAACTAGCAGTGGAAGCAATGGTGTGCCAATAAGGGAGAATCACATGCAAAAGTACACTTTTCATTAGTTCCACTTGTACATTAACTAACAATTTGAATTTTACTTATAGCCTACGACGAACCCTACTCCTCAGCAGGGTACATCTCTAGTATAGAATATGTTTCCACCCCTGCCGGCTCTAACTCAGTTCTAGTAGATAGAGTTGGGGCAGACACTGACGACTATTCTGGAGGTCTTCAGGGCTCAATAGGATCCAGACCCACAACCAAATCCCGGGGCTAACTGGTTGAGCACCTTTTCGGTGCTCTCTCCTCCATCCTACCTCGGGACGGAGTAAACAGTCCATACAGAGGAGTACCTGGACATTATTTACGAGATGGATGTGGGATTCAATGCCCGACGGAGGAGGATGTAGCCTTGGCAGTTTCTTGCCTAGAGTCGCATGCGATGAGATGGTTGATACTAAGAATCACACAGGTGGATGAGGGGGGTTAAAGAGAAGAGAAGGTGGATGTGGTGGAAGTTGATAATATTATCCAAATCTATATCTGATAAAGGCAAGCGTACATTATCGTTTATTGTATAGGATACTAAAGATTAATGTCAAAGTTGTATTACCCTGGGGCGTAATGATTACTTCTACTTCGAGGAGATCGCTATTATTTTATCAATTGATTTTTTGATTAATTTACCTAACTAAAAACATTAACTAATTTACTAAGCTAAAAAAAAACTAAATTACTTGCAGAAATAAAAAGGGTTAGAGCAATGATAAATGGGAGTACTCAATCTTGAATCACATTGAAATAAGAAAATCAAAATGAAATAATGAATAAATTCTAAATAAAGTAAAACTACCTTGACCATGGAGGTTACCGAAGAATGAACACGCTTCTCTCAAAGTCGTGCCCACCTGAGTTTAGGAAGATCCGACCGAACTCTCATCCAAATCGAAGACCTAAAGCTCGTCTTAAGTGGTGAACCATGCTATTGGATTTCACTCTAATCCGGGAGATTTAACGTCTGCCTCTCTCGAGGGATGCGTGCAACTCTCTTTACTCTCAGGTGATCGATTAAATCTACGAGCCTATCGGCTAACTATGAATGAAAAACCAAATGTAAACTATATACCGACAATATAGTCCCACTAAATAAAAACCAAGAGTAAATCAGAGGTAATTACTTTAAGAAGAAAGAGAAAGCTAAAACATCATAACTTGATCGACTCATTCTCAGATCATCACGATCGAGTACAAATGAGGATTAGTTAATCCTTGTAAAAGGGAAAGAGAGGGGAAAGAATAAAGGTGCCTAAAAAATAAAACTAAAAAGATTAAGAGAAAGTGACTTAAAGAGAGCTTAACTAAATATTATTGAAAACAAAAGTTGATTACGACTACAAATAAGATTACAAGTGTGTGAAAAGAGAACTAACTACTGCTAACACTCTAATAAAAATAGATAACAGGTAAGTAAAGTATAATGCATGAAATTAAAACTAGAAATGGAGAGAGAGAGCAAAACATAAGGAAAAAAACACATAAAGCAGAATATGAAACTAGCAGCACCTCCCCTCTCCGCAAAACTTGGTCTGGAATGCTTGGAATGGCCTGTTATTTATAGACTTTTTTCTCAGGTTGGTCACGCCCCTTGTCACGCCAAGGGAGGGCGTGTCAGGGGGTACGTCATGTATGGAGTTTACCTCGGGCTCTGGATTCTGGCGGTAATGATGATTGCTTTTGTATAATGGTGGACACGCCCCGGGACACGCCCGTGTAGGGGGGTCATGCAAGGCACATCACGTCTTAATTGCTGGACGAAAATCTGCCAGACATCAAAAAAAGGTGGTACACGCCCGGAGACACTCCCGTGTAGTGGGGCGTGTCAGTACTATTGGCGTATAGTGGCGAAAAATCATTAAATGCAGCAGCAGGCTTCAGGATGAGGGTGACATGCCCTGTGACAAGCCCAGGGAGGGCGTGTCAGGGGGGCGTGGCGTGTCAGCGGTTTTTCTCGATATTTTGGTTCTGGTAGCAAACTTCCTCGAGATCGGGTTACACGCCTTGTGACACGCCTAGGGAGGGCGTGTAAGGGGGTGTGTCAGGTCATTTTTGGCTGAAAGTTGTGGAAACCTGCAAAAAGAGAAAAAAAGTTATATTATTTACATAAAAAGAAACTAAAAGGAACCTAAAAATACTAAAAAAAGATATTTAAAACGGAAATAAATATATTTTTACCCTAATAAATTAAGCTAAAATATGCATCATCAAATTCTCACATACTTATTATTTTGCTTGTCCTCAAGCAAAGACTATGAGTTAGAGAAAATAAAGTGGATTAATTGAAAAGTTTAAAAATGCTATAAAAGAGTAAGACGGGAATTTAGAGGTAGAGAAATTTTGAAAAATAACTGAAAATTCCTACTTTAAATTACCACAAAATTTTATAAATTTTACTAAATATAAAAATAAATCATCCCAAATTTTTACAGAATTAAAACTTAATAAAGTAACGAGTAAAAAGCGCATTGAGTCACTACTAAAGTGTAAGAGACAAATTAAAATCATAGTCAATAAAGAAAAAGTTCAATATTTTTATCAAAAAACACTTACTCAATCTACTTTCTCGCTACTATACTAAAAAGTAAACGTAGGAAGCATGAATCACAAGGGCTTTAATTAGGCGTACATTTAGGCTTCGGTTTTTAAGGGTGCGATATTCAAAAGATAAACACGAGGGGTATTTGCACACTTAAAACAAAAAGAAATGAGCTTTGCAAAAATTATGCTAGCCAAAATAAATACTTTTCACTTTTTTTCTTTTCTTTTACTTTTTTCATCAAATATTTTTTTCATTTTTCATTTTTCATACTTAAATATTTCCACTTTTGTAGCAAAAGATAATACAAGAATTTTGCACAAATTTTTCAAAAAGATGCACATTAGCAATTAAAGTTCAAAAACAAATTTAAAGTCTGCATATAGGTAAGCTATTTGGCCGTGGTGAAAGAAAAAGTGGGGCTACAAAAAGGAAAGGAAAAGGCACAAAAATGGCTAGCAATGATTATTGTTAGGCGGGGTGTAAAAGCTCAGATGTTTCAAAACAAATGCCTAAATCATTTTCAAGCTTCCTAAATCTACTCAAAGTAAAGTTTTGAAATTTCCAAAGAAGATAAGCACAAAAATAGAAAATAGAGAATTTGCTTTCATGAAAATAATTATAATAAGCATCCAGACTGGTTTGTGTCTACTACATTTAATACTAATCAATGTTTAAAAAGATTTTAATAAGGAATAATAATGGATGCTAGGTTTTAAAAAAGTAAAAGAAATAAAAAAGGAGGCTAAGGAAAAGTGAAGAAAAATTAAAGAAATTTTTCAAAAATAGCATACTACCCTAAATAGGAACACTGCATAAGTCAACATACTACTCGCTAAACATATTTAAATCTAATTTATTATAACTAATCAAGTAGACATGAGCTTAAAAAACAATAAAATGCAAAGTGGCGGGGTACTAATTGATTTGGCAAAAATTAACAATATTTAATTTGGGATTTGTTGAAATATTATTTATATATATATATATATATATATATTTTGGATTTTCCAAAAAAATTTATAAAATATTTTTTTGATTTTTCTATAGTAAACTAACTAAGGAAACACTCCCCCATACTTAAAGTTAAACATTGTCCCAAATGTTTAAAGTTAAGTATAAAGAGAGTTTGGAAAAGAGAGAAAATAAATGCAAAGAGATGCAAAGAAAAGGAAAAGATGCTTCGCTAACGCTTGATGCCCAGACGTTGAAAAATGCATCCCCCCAAACTTGAGCTAAAGACCATGAAAGATAGCGTAAGCTCTGAATAACTCTAGAGGGGGGGGGGGTGATTAGAGTTTTTAAAATCTTTTTGATACTTGCAGAAATAAGAAGTCTTTAACAAAACATGTTACTATGATATAGGTGTATGAGTGTATTTGTGCAGCAAGTGAACTATAGAAAAGATAACTAAGCTACACTACAAGATATTTCACAACACAAGCACACAGGAAAATCACATCCACACAAAAAACACAAGAATTTTATAGTGGTTCCCCAAACTTGGGTACATCCACTCTTCTACGACCCTAGGTAGGATTCCACTACAGGTTTTGATCAGGTGACTGCCACCAATGAGCTTTTGATCAGGTGCACAAAAACCAACCCAAGTCTTTTGGAAGGAGACTTGCAACCAGAATAATTTTGAAGGGAATTAAAACCCTGTATAGAGGTGGGGATGAGAGTGATGATAGTCTTCTCTATTCTCAAAAGCAACTGAGAGAAGACTTTATGGATTCAGAGATGTTGTCAAAGCTCTCCCTGAGATCTTGAATGGCTCAGGAGTGGAAGCTTTGCAAAGACTGAGTAGGCCTTCTGCTGTAAGATCTACTTTCTCATATCCTTTAAATGATTTGAGTATTTTTGTCACTTGAGATCCCAGAAAAACAAAGAAGGAGAAGAAAGACTCTTGATAGTTATTGTTGTTCTTTCTTCTTCTTTTGAGAGCAATTGATTTGTCTTTCTTCAGAGAGCTGTATGCACTGCACTTGTGTATTCTAAAAAGTTTTTTGTGTATCTTCCTTCTTGTTCTGGCTAAAAGATTATTTTCTCTATAATTGCCTCAAGGTCGAATTCAAAAACCAGCAATTAATGCTTAGCCGAAATCTTGAAAAATGAAAACGGCAAGAATGCTGTCAAATATTCTATTCTATGTCTGTCCCGAGATATAAGCAATTAATTCCATGAGGGATATTTGCAATCAATGCTGCCAGTAATGACTCTATTCAAATGCATTGATTATCCATGGAATTAACGGCCTATAATTGATATGCAATAAGGAGACAGAAAAGGAAAGAATAAATAACAATATGTCTTATAGTTTTCGTCGACCAGAGAATAGCTTTCGTCGATCTGAGAATAGCTATTCGTCGAGCTGAGATCCAAAATCGTCGAACTCTGAATGCCGCTTGATAACTTTCTTCTTTTGTGCATCAAGTTTGTCGAGCTGAAGTCTGAGATCGTCGAGCTGAGTCTGCGGTCTTAACTTAGAATATTTTCTGATGTTGAGTGTTGAAGTATTGATCTGGAGTTGAGAGATAATTGGCTCTAAGAGTTGAAGTGTTGATCTGGCGTTGACAGATATTTGGCTCTTAGAGTTGAAGTGTTGATCTGGCATTGAGAGATATTTGGCTCTGAGAGTTGAAGTGTTTGTCGACCTCCGGACAGAGTTCGTCTAGCTGATGTTCTTTGTTCATCGACTGAGTGTTAGACTTAGAAGGTATTACTTTGTCCAGAGTTCGTCGAGCTCAGCTCAGAGAAATGTCTCTGAGTTAGTCGAGCTGAGCACGACGATCTTCGATCGGAGATCGACGAACGTTGATCTCCTTTTTCCAAAGCTTGAATTCTCTAAGTCTGTAGTCTTTAGCAGTGTTAGAGGCTGGTCCTTTGTACTGTTTGACTCTATGTACTTGACCTAGACTCTAATACTTAGTCATGACCCTTATCTATATATGTTGGGTCATATCCTAACTCAGTTAACCTAGCCCAAATCCAACTAGGGGTTCCAATAATCTCCCCCTATTTGGGTGAGGTCACTAATAATATACTCAATACAAGAAAAAATATACAAAGCAGGAACACAATATATATCTGGCAGATAATTTAATAACAAGTGCAGCAGATATATGTACATAGTCAGCTTTGTAATAGAAAAGAGAACATAATTTTAACAAAGTATACCAAAAGTAGCAATTCTTCTTCAGGATTTTCTGTTTCTACTTCTTGGATTTTTCTTCCTTTTTATTTTCTCCAGGCTTGGTAAATATAATTTCCCTGTTAGGATTGGCAGCTTCTCTTTTTGATATATACAGATCTGTTTCTCCAATCACTGTCTGAGTTAAAGTTTTGGGAACAATTGCCTTTAGATGTCTAGCCATATAATCAGTAGGGTCAAACAATATCTTTCTTACCTGAAGTCTTTCAAGTTCTTTTTCTCTATAAGTAGACATTGTAGAGAATTTAGTTGGATCCTGTCCTTCTTCTCTGGCCTTTTTCAGCTGTGATAGAGCAATCAATTCTTGGAGCCTGGCCATCCTGAAATTTGGATCATCATCTTGACTAACAGATGACTGATCTTCTTGAGAGGGTAGCAGGGTGACAGGCCTGTATTTTGTTGACTATTCTTTGAAGTTTATAGCAATCTGGCTTTCACTACTTTGAGTGTACAGTGATTTTGGAGGTGCAGCTTCACTGTATTTTCTTTTGGGTTTGTGTGATACAGAGTGTCTTCTTGGTTCAGCCTGTGGTTGAGGAGGAGAAAATTATGGTTTTTGATACACTATTTCTTTAATTTGTTTTGTATAGCTAGTACTTCTTTACTGACTGCTTCCATGTGATTGCTGTCTGGATGGCCTTTCTTACATCTGATAGGTTCTGGTGAATGAGGGCTTGAAAGGTGTATTTGACTTTTGAGAACTAATTTAAGAAGCACCAGCAGCTGGTGGAGGAGGAGGACGGGGATCCTTCCTGTATTTGTGAGCTTGGGGAGGAGAGTACCTTCTACTTTTCTTCCTGGCCTTTTGTTCATTCTTTGAAAGAAACATCCAGGTCGGCATTCCCTTGTATGGGGTATTTTTTATAGGATATAGTAGGGAGTATCATTGGTGTTTCTAGGTTTGGGAGCATAAGGAGGTGGAGCCTTCCTTTTCTTAGAGATTTTCCTTTTCTTAGATTCCTCCTCCTCCTCATTATCATCAGAAGATTGAGCTTTGTCATATATAGCATCAATATCTCTTAGTGCTTCATCAGAACTTGTTTTATTTGTTGCATGAGATGGAACTGGGGAGGGAACTGGAGAACTATATACTTCTGTGCTCTGGGGAGCTAACTTGTTTTCTTCCTCTATGTCAGCCATAATCAATGCATCCAGATATGGTACTGGAGAATAATCCATTACAAAGACTGGGGCCATAGGAGAAAATACAATTGGAGAGGAAATCTGTCTAGATGATGGAGTGGTAGGAGTGGCAAAACTGGCCTTAATATGTTTGACAACATCAGGGCTTATTGGGGAAGAATATGGAGTAATAGCCAGTGATGGCTTGGTATACTCAGTTGGAGGAATACTGTGATGAGCTGTATCAAAAGAGCTTAACAAACTTATCAAGTCTACTGTGGGATTTATGAAAATATCATCAACAATATTTATTTTTGGTATAACTGACTCATCAGAAAGTTCACCTAGTGTTAACTACCTTCACCTATGGGGGGGGATAGGTGACTTGCAGCGTATTTGCGGAATTAAAAGTGTACCTGCAGAATCAAAACAAAACACACATCACAGAAAATAACACAGGCAATTTATAGTGGTTCCCCGATTTGGGTACGTCCACTTTCCCCCTTCGACCTATCTCCCAATCCAGGGACAACTCGGTCACTTCACCAACAGGATTGAAATCCAATCCTTGCACTATCGGAAGGAACCCGTCCACACGTAGGAGTCAACACTCCCACAACACTGGTTGCACCCAACCCTACAACTAGGAACCAAATGTTCCTTTATAATGAAAACGAAATTAGAGTGTATAAGAAATACAAACAACTTGAAGATCTAGGTGTCCCTTTTCGTTAGACTACTTGTTCTTGTAGGCAACGAAAAGTCCACAACCCTAGATCTTTCTTGGAGAGAATCTCCCCGAGACCGACGGCGGCGACGAGCGGCGGCAAGGCACTCGGTGTTGGAGGCGGCAACTGAAAACAGCAGCAAAGCACTCGAGATTCAATCTTCTTAGCGAAGTCGGCAAGGTCTTCCAACGGTCACACTAGGATCGATCGTCTCGATCGATTCGGACGGGGATGGATTTCCCTATCTCAAATCAAGAGACAAAAGATCTCTGGTTAGACGTGTGAGACGCTGTGCAAGACTTGGCTTCTATCACCGGGGATCTGGAGGAGATCGAGATCAGCAACGGTGATCACTGTACGGGCGGCGGCGACGAAGACGGAGCAAGTTCGCGATATTAGGGTTAGTCGGTCGCTGGCTTTCGTATTCTGTATCCGTGTATCAACACTGTACACCAATACTTGTGTATTTATACACTAGGTCATAAAGATGACTGTTGTGGGGCCCACCAAAGCAAAGACCTAAGTCCGGTTCGAAATACCGCTGGAAACCTGGACCGGTCCAGGAAATGTCAGAAATTTGCCCAAGTCAAATTCGGCGAGAATCGTATGTGATTCTCGACGAATCGGCGAGAATCACTTACGATTCTCGCCGAATTCTACTTGGTGAATTCTGGCATCACAGGTTATACAGGCCGGGGAGAATCGGCTGGAATCACATTTGATTCTCGCCGAATCGTCGAGAATGCAAAGTCATTCTCGACGAATCGGCGAGAATCCCTTAGTGATTCTCGACGATTCTGCCTTAAGAGGATTTTCTGACTGCGTCGATACAGCCGGCCCAACCTGGCGAGAATCATCTAGTGATTCTCGACGACTCGTCGAGAATCACAAGTGATTCTCGACGAATCGGCGAGAATCACTTAGTGATTCTCGACGATTTACACTTAGACGATTCTCGTCTTTCAACCCGTGAGCTGGTCTTTGGCCCCACCTTGCTCCTTGTCTGCTCTTGCTTTATCATAGCCCTGTACTTGAAATTAAGTACACCCCAATAGAGAGAGTACACGTAGGCCAACACACTGATCTGCTCAACGAGGGATTACGTCGCGCAGACCCGTGTATATTGACCCACTGCACCTCTGACATTGGTGTGTACTTAGCGTGAAATAACTGCAAGCACAACTATAAGAGATTCATCAAATACATAGTGAATTCATCTTAGCTTGATAGGAGGCTTCCTCAAATCCAGGTGATTGTGGATACAATACCCAACAGTCCATATCAGTTTCAATATGATGAATCAAATCTAATAAATCTGTTTCTACTTTTGTATCCATTTCTGCTATATCTGATATATGTACAACTACTGCTGCTGGTCCTACTGCTGCTGTTGTGACAGCTACTTCTTCATTAAGTATCTCCCCCTGCCTGGTTTCAGCAAGTGCTGAGGCTAGGCCCCAAACTGAAGATGGAGCAGTGGAGATGGCAGATATTTGGGTAGCAAGAGATGAGATGGAGGCAGCCAGAGGAGAAATGTCTTCTACTATAAGGGTTTTGAGTAGTGGGGTGAGAAGAGTGATGAGAGTGGTGGTAAGAGAGGGATCCAGGTTAGGAGAGGCAGATGGTGGGGCAGTAGCTGAAGGAGTAGATGTGGTTGATGGAGGTGGAGGAGGATGTGGAATTTCTAAGGGGAAGTAATTTTGTGAGGATGGAGAGTTCAGGGGAGAGGAGATCAGGTTAAAGGAGGGGAGGGAGGAGAGGTTAATGTGGGCGATGTAACCTAGGTGACAAGGTAGGGGGGATAGAGGTGGTGTAGGGATGGAGGTGTCAGGTTGAGGTGAAGGAGGAGGAGATAGGAGATGTGTAGGGGAAGAGGGAATTGGGGAGGCTGGTGTTGGGGTATGGATATGGATGGTAGTGGAAGGTGGTGTTGGTTGGACTTGTTGTGGGAATGGAGGAGTAGAAGGGAGCCCTTCAGTGGGGTGGGGAGAGGCTGGTGCAGCACTTGTACTCTTGGAAGTTTTAGTGGAGGAGGAGGTAGCCTTAGTTGGCTTGGTGATGGTCCTCTCCCACATGCCAAAAAGAGCACAGTTGAGTCTCTTTGAGGCATTGATGGATATGGTTGAGGAGACCAGGGATCCTGCAGCCTTTTCCTTTAATAAGATCCCTAGGATCCTTCCAAAGCTTACCTCTTTCTTGATGTTCTTCTTTGTGATCAAATCGAACAGAATCTGTGCCTAGTTCATAGCTTTCTTATTTACAATGGCGCACATGTCCAGGAACTGATGCCTGGTGATATAATCATGCGCAGTGTGCTTCCTGAGCAACACTTTCCAAACTATATCTACGAGAAATTTATACTCGGCAGACATAAGTTTCTTGAGGAGCTTGTTTGGGGTGTCTCCAGAATACTCCATTGTATTCAGCATTAGATCAAACTTTTCTGAATCAATTTCTAAATCTTCCTCACCATTTTTCAATCCGAAAATTTCAGTAATAATGTCGGGGGTAAGAGAAATTGCATTACCCGCGATGGTGCCGGTCATCTTGTTCTCATCGACAGTAGCTGTATACACTCATTCTCTGATTTCTGTGGCAAATATCTTTATTCGGGTTGAGAGCAGAGTCTTCAGTTGTTGTTCTTCTAGCAGTTGGAGAATGTTCAGGAAAACTTGATCAAAATACTTGAATGATTCAAAGTCTTTGTCATAGCCAACATCAAATTTTATGGCAGTAAGAGAACCAGCGGGATTCGCCATGAAAGCACCTGCAAATGGAAAACGACGATCACGTGCAAGGAGAACTGAAAGTGCGGGACGGAGGTCAAAGAAAACTTAAATATAAGGTTTTCCAGAATATGAACCGACACGCTCCGGTCCTTGAAAAAGAAAAAAAATCTTCGTTCTGAGGTCGACGAAGTAATTTAAGGTTAAACAGTTCATCAAACTCAGTCTGAAGGATATAAGACATTTCGTAGATCTCTGGTCGACGAAAGGTTTCTGAAGTAAGTTTGTCGATCTCCGGTCAACGAAAATCACTTCACTAAGAGATTTCGTCGAGCTCAGGTCGACGAAAAATCTCAAGAACAGTTATCAGTTCGTCGATCTTAGGTCGACGAACAGAGACAATTCTTTGACTAAAGACAGATCATTAGATTAAATCCTGACCATTTATCATACCAATCTGATTGACAACGAATAGATGCTTGGATGAGTCTAATGGCTTAGTTAATATATCTGCTCTTTGCAAATCAGTAGAGATAAATTCAAGTTTAATCTTTTGTTTGTCAAAACAATCTCTAATGAAATGATGTCTAATGTCAATATGCTTGGTTGTAGAATGCAATACTGGATGTTGAAACAGATGTTTTTTTTCTACAGAACCAAGATACAAGTCTATCACCAAGGAACTGACAAGTTCCAAAGGTGCTTTTCCTGTCTACTCTACATCCAGCATATTCAGCATCAGAGAATCCAGTTAACACAAATGCTGATTATGTTGAGTACCAGAGGCCTAGATCTGGACAACCTTTTATATATCTTAAAATCCTATTTAAGAAAATATGGTGAGAATCTTTAGGGTTCACCTGGAACCAAGCAAAAAGACATGTGGCAAACATAATGTCTGGTCTGCTTGTTGTCAAATACAGTAGGGATCCAACAATGGCCCTATACATGGTCTGATCAACTGGTTTTCCAGATTCATCAGCATCTACAACAGCATTGGCAGCCATGGGGGTTTTTATGGCAGATGCATCATTCATCCCAAACTTCTTAAATAGCTCTGTAGCATATTTAGACTGAGATATGAAGATCCCTTTAGGGGTTTGTTTCACTTGGATACCAAGGAAATATGATAACTCAACCATGCTACTCGTCTCAAACCTTGAGTGCATTAAATCATAAAATATTTTGCACAGATTTGAATATGTGGAACCAAAAATTATGTCATCCATATATATTTGTACTAAGAGAATTTTATCATGATGCAGTTTTGTAAAAAGAGTTCTATCTACCATGCCTCTAGAAAAACCATGCTCTAAAAGAAAGCTGGCAAAGGTCTCATACCAAGCTCTTGGAGCTTGCTTTAAACCATAGAGAGCCTTATGCAATTTAAAAACATAAGAGGGATGAGATGAAGAGATAAAACCTGGGGGTTGTTCAACATACACCTCTTCTTTGAGTTTAGGAATGCACTTTTCACATCCATCTGGTAGACATTAAACTTTTTGAATGCTGCATAAGCTAAGAAAATCCTTATAGCTTCAAGTCTGGCAACTGGAGCAAAGATTTGATCAAAATCAATTCCTTCATCTTACCTGTATCCTTGAGCAACAAGCCTTGCCTTGTTCCTCACTCTCACACCTTGGGCATCAAGTTTCTTTCTGAATACCCACTTACTCTGAATTACTGGATAGCCCCTGAGCCTTGGAACTAAGTCCAAAACTCTACATCTCTCAAACTGGTTGAGTTCCTCTTGCATTGCAGTGATCAAGTTTTGATCCTGCTCTGCATCAAATATGGATTGAGGCTCAATTTGAGAGAGAAAACAGGCAAGCATCACATTAGGGTTGAGTTGATGTCTTATCTGCACTCCTAATGATATGTCTCCAATTACTTGAGATCTAGGGTGATCCCTAAGTGTGATAAGGTCATTAGGTGGAGCTGGTTCAACATGAGTTATTTGATTTAATTCCTCTTGTGGAATTGTATCAACTGTTGGAGGAAATTGAGCTGCTTCCACAGTCTCTTCTTCACTTTCAACTTCTGATATAGCTTGTGGAGAGGGATGTGATTCATCTTTTGAAGTAAGATTTAGGTCATCCAAGCTCTTACACAAATTTTGTACCTGCAGATTATTGTTGGTAGAGATGTCTCTCTCCTTGTAAAATATATTAGATTCATCAAATATTACATGCATAGATTCCTCAATTTTTAATGTTGATTTATAAAACACCCTATATGCCTTGCTTACTAGGAAATATCCTAGAAAACTACCATTGCAGCCTTAGCTTCAAACATTCTAAGATGTTTCTTGTCATTATTGTGAATATAGCATATACATCTAAATACTTTAAAATAGGTTATTATATGTTTCTTCCCTTTGAGTATGTTGGAACACCCTATTACTAATTTGGGCAAGGATCACTATGCATTTAGGATATCTGTTTGACCTAGTTGTATAGTTGAAAAGGTCAAGTTAGAATGTGTTTAGGGCTTAGAACTTAGGTTTGAAGCTGCCCCCAGGACCATTCAAGATCAGGAATCAAAGCTGAGACAAATGTTAAAAATAGTCGACCTAAGCTTAACGACAAAGCGTCGATCTAAGCTCAGCAACAGAGCATCGATCTAAGCTTGACGACAAAGCGTCGATCTAAGCTCAGCAACAGAGCGTCGATCTAAGCTTGACGACAAAGCGTCGATCTAAGCTTGACGACAAAGCGTCGATCTAAGCTCAGCAACAGAGCGTCGATCTAAGCTTGACGACAAAGCGTCGATCTAAGCTTGATAACAAAGCGTCGATCTAAGCTCAGTGATAGAGCGTCGATCTAAGCTTGATGACAAAGAAATAGCTGAAGGTCGGGCGCTGATCCAAGCTCGACAATCGTCGGACTGAAGCTCGACGATAGTCGACCTGAGCTCGACTATTTTTAACATTTGTCTCAGCTTTGATTCCTGATCTTGAATGGTCCTGGGGGCAGCTTCAAACCTAAGTTCTAAGCCATAGACACATTCTAACTTTATCTTTTCAACTATAAAACTAGGTCAAACAGATATCCTAAATACATAGTGATCCTTGCCCAAATTAGTAATAGGGTGTTCCAACAATCTCCCCCTATTTGGGTTAGGAATACTATTTACAGGACTTAGAATAAAATACAACATCAAATGCAATCAAGCAACAAAAATTAAAGCAACAAACAACATAACAACAATCTGATAGAACCTCAGCAAGAGATTTAAGAAATGAATGAGCCATCTGCATACAAAAATCATTCCTTTTTACTTCCTTTCTTGAACAGAATTTCCCTGTTGGGATTGAGGGATTCCTTCTTTGATCTCCTGTCATTTTCTGTACCTAAGGAGGTTTGAGCTTTTGCTCTGGGAACCACAGCCTCAGGATGCAAGGAAGCAAGTTCTTGAGGTGTTTGAGGTTACTCTGCTTTTCTTTGCTCGGACAGAGTGGAGATGTTTGAGGTGTCCTTGCCTTGCTCTCTAGCCTTCTTCAGCTGGTCCAAGGAAGCAAGTTCTTTCATCCTGGCAGTCTAGGAATTAGGATTATTTTCAGGATCCTCAAAAGGAATAGGAGCTTCATATCTGTTAATGGTTTTAGGAGCAGCAGCAGTTCTTGATTCAACAATTTCTCTGAGCTTATATGGGTAAGGACCTTGAGATGTGTCAAGTTGCCTTTGTCCTTCCCTTTGAGTTCTGTAGTCTCTTTGATTACCTCTATACTGTCCTCTTCTGGACTGATTGCCTCTTTGATAATGCCCTCTGGGAGGATATCTTTGAGATGGTTGAGAAGGGCTTTGCTTTGGAGCCGAAGGTAGAGAAACTGAGCCTCCACCTGATCCAGAATCTGGAGGAGGAGGAGGAGGAGGCTGAAACTTAGAGGAGCCTTTCTCATACCTGTCAAATATTCTCTTTTTCTTTATTGCCTTCAATTGATTTTTGGAGTATTGCATCCACGGCTCAGTAATTTGGCAATCATGCAATATATAGTAGGGTACATCATTTGAATCCTTGGCTTTTTCGAGGAACTCTTTTCAGAGCTTTGCTGCTTGCTTTTCTTTTCCTTACAATAGTACCATAAGAGTCATCATATTCTGTTTGGAACTGATCACTTTCAGAACTTTGAGGTTGATCATACAGATCGTCGATCCTTCTGATATAATCTTCTTGATCTTTGAGCTTTTCAGAGACAGCAGGAGCAGGAGGAGAAGGTACAGTAGCAGAACAAACAGTATCAGCAGGAGCAGAAACATCAACAATCATATCATCAGCAGCAGAAATCTCAGCAGACAAAACAACAGTCATAACTTCATCATCAGCAGCAACAGCAGCACAAACAGAACCAACATCCACAGCTTTAAGAGAATTGACATAAGATTCAATTATACTGGGATCACATATTGAAAGAGGCACAATGACCTTAGTAAAATCTTCATCTTTCTGAATAGGAACTGGTGCAATTTGATGGTAGATAGAATCAAAACTACTCAGCAGTGACCTGAGGTCCTCTGTAAATAAAAGCACTGGAGCAGCAGTATCAGCAGTAGGCAATATAGCTGGAGGAGCAGCAGCAACTTCAATAGCTTCATAAGGCATCTCCCCCTGGCTTGATGCAGATGGAGCTGGATCAAGGCACCTAAATGAAGTATTGGCCTGCGGAGAAGAGAGAGCGGAGAGTTTGGAGGTTAGCTTCTGAATGGACTTCTGGAGTGGAGCCAAGGAGGTCTCCAGCAAAGCCACTAGCTTGGGAGCCAGTAGCTCATATAGCCTATCGGCCAGACTCGGGAGATCCACTTGCTCAAGAGAGACTTGAGTAGAGGTGAATGAAGATGTGGCTGGGACTGAAGGAGTGGATGCACGACTTGAAGATGAGAAAGGAGGGATGGATGGCCGGGATATAGGGACGGTGGATATGGATGGTATAGGAATGGAGGTGGATGGTAAGAAAGAGGGTTGATCCAAAATGTCATACAACAATTGTTGGTAAGAAGAGGAGGATGGAGGATCAAGAGAGGAGGAGGGAGAATCATCCATGAAGGAATCATCCAGAATGGAAGAGTCAATTGATGGATAATAGAAAAGAGGGTGGAATGATTCTGAAATGGTGGCTGGAGGAGATGAAGAAGGTAATGAAGTGGTGATGGGGGAGGAGATGACACACTGAATGGGAGAAGAGGAAAGCAATGAAGAGACAAGGGGAGGAGGAGAAATAGGAGCAGAGGAGAAGGCAGGCAATCCATCAAGAGATGTTGCAGGGGAAGAGACTGATAAAGTCCTTGTGCCTGAAGCAATTGTTACAGCAGCAGCCCTGCTGGGTCTGAGGATCTGCCTGTCCCACTTACTGAATAAGGCACAGGATAGCATCTTTGAAGCATTTATGTGCATCCCAGTTGAAATTAGCAATTTTGGGCACCTAGAGTGCAGAAATACTCCTAAAATCCTTCCAAAATTCACAGAAGACTTGCTAATATTCTTCTTGATTGAGTCAAAAATGATTGTTCCCCAATCCACTTTCTTCCTGTCAATAATTGCACCCATCAAGTTCAACTGATACTTCGTGATTGTATCATGCGTCGAGTGCTTTGCCAAAAGCACTTTTCCCGCAATGTCGGCGAGAAATTGAAACTCAATAGCCAAATCCTTCTTCAATAAACTGTTAGGGCTCGCGGCAGAATAATCCATTCGTTCTAACAACGAATTAACTTCCTCTCCAGACAAAGCGAAGGAATCATTTCCAGAACTGAGAGCGAACACTTCCGTCAGGAGATTTGGGGATAGCGGTACCTTCATTCCGCTGATTGTTCCGACAACAGTAGTCTCGTTCTCAACTGTTGCTGAAAACACCCATTCTTTAATCTCATTTACTGCAATCTTAATTCTGGTTGACATCAACCGCATTAGCTGCTGGTCGCAGCAAAGATTCAGAATGTCCTTGAAGCGCTGATCGCTGCCGTCGAAAGAGTCCATGTCGATGTCAAATCCTGTATCGAACTTCATTTTGGAGAGAATAGCGACTGTCGCTGCCATCTATACCTACAAAAGTTCAACAAACAAGACCAAGTGTAGAGTGTTTTGGAGGGAAGAAGAAAATTTGCAGAGAGAATGAAGGCGTAAGCGACGAATGGCGGACAAAAAATGATTTTATATTAGGGTTTGACACTGAAAAGGAAAAACCGTCAAACTCCGTTCGAAGTTTTCGGCTGACGGGGAAACTGAAGAGTCTTTAAAGACGTTGAACTCCGTTCAACGCTATTAAATAGCGTTGAGCTCAGCTCGACGACGACAAATCAGAAGATAGATAGACGCGCTATCTGAAAGCGATGAACTCCGGTCAACGTTTTTGGACAACGTTGAACTCCGGTCGACGCTTTAGGGAAAAGCGTCGATCTCCGTTCGACGTTTTTTGGAAAAATGTCGAGCGCAGTTCAAAGACAAAATCTAGCCTACAGACACTAGAAAATATGATTTTTTAGCCTAGTCTTGGTCTGTTTTTAGCTTTTGAAATCTTGGGATTTAATTTAAACTTCCTCCATCTAGTATTCCTAACTGATTCAGGAAGAAGGTATGCTTCTTTTCATCCAATGATTTGGTGAAAATATCTCCCCTTTGCAAATCAGTTGGGATATATTGAAGTTCAATTTTATTTTTCTCTACATTATCCCTTAAAAAGTGATGCCTAATCTCTATATATTTTGTCCTACTATGGAGGACTGGATTTTATGCTATAGAGATAGCACTAGTATTATCACAAAAAATTTTAGACTTCTCTAAGTTGTAGCCATAGTCTATAAGCTGATTTTGTATCCACAATATTTGTGAACAACAACTACCTGCAGCCATATATTCAGCTTCAGCAGTTGAGGTTGACACAGATGTTTACTTCTTACAAAACTAGGAGACAAGTCTGTCACCAAGGAACTGACAAGTTCCACTAGTGCTTTTCCTGTCTACTCTGCATCCAGCATAGTCACCATCTGAAAATCCAGTTAATTCAAATCCTGAGTCTTTTGGATAACAGAGTCCTAGATTTGGACAACTTTTTACATATCTAAGAATCCTTTTAACTAGAGTTAGGTGTGACTCTCTAGGGCTTACTTGGAATCTAGCACATATGCATGTAGCAAACATTATATCTGGTCTACTAGTTGTAAGGTACAATAGAGAGCCAATCATTGCTCTATATGTTGTCTGATCAACATGTTTGCCATGCTCATCAGCATCTAATACAGCATTGGTAGGCATGGGTGTTTTCATACAGGATGCCTCAGACATACCAAATTTCTTAACCAATTCTTTAGCATACTTGGTTTGGGAAATAAATATGCCTTCAGCATGTTGTTTTACTTGCAATCCAAAGAAGAAGGAGAGCTCACCCATGCTACTCATTTCAAATTTGGAATGCATCAGGTTGGAAAACCTTCTGCACAAATTTGAATCAGTAGATCCAAATATGATATCATCTACATAAATTTGTACTAGTAGGGTATGGGACTTATGGGTTCTAATAAAAAGAGTTTGGTCTACTCTACCCCTTATAAAATCATTTTCCAGAAGAAAGCATGCTAGGGTCTCATACCATGCTCTAGGAGCTTGCTTGAGACCATATAATGCTTTATGCAATTTGAAAACATGATCAGGATGAGTTAGAGAGATAAAACCTGGAGGTTGTCTAACATAGACTTCCTCTTTGATGTCTCCATTGAGAAATGCACTCTTCACATCCATCTGGTAGACCTTGAATCCCTTATGAGCAGCATAAGCTAGGAATTTTCTAATGGCCTCTAACCTTGCAACTGGTGCAAAGGTCTGGTCATAGTCTATTCCTTCTTGTTGAGAGTAGCCTTGAGCAACTAGCCTTGCCTTATTTCTGACAATAACTCCTTGATCATCCAGCTTGTTTCTAAACACCCACTTTGTTCCAACAATGGAGTGATCCTTTGTCTTAGGCACTAGTTCCCAAACTTTATTCCTTTCAAATTGATGCAACTCCTCTTGCATTGCAATGATCCAGTGTGGATCTTGCTCTGCATCTTGAATGGATTGAGGCTCAACTTGAGATAGGAAGCAAGTGTGCATCAGGTTCTGGTTGACCTGATTTCGGGTTTGCACACCAGCTGAGACATCTCGAATCACTTGGGAGATTGGATGATCTCTTGATGTTACTAAATCAACAGGGGGTGTTGATTGTTCACCAACCTGTGTTGTTGTTTCCTCTTGTGGAATAACAACTAGCTCTTCAGGATGATTTTCTTCAAGAGGTTGAACTTCTTCTTCATCATCACTGCTCTCATTCTTTTGCTGAATAGGTTGAGTGGCTGTATCCTCTTCTTTAACCTGTAATCTGTCCATACTTTCTGAAATAGAGTGTACCAGCAAAAGTTCTATGGTAGAAGTAGACTTCTCCTTATAACACATGTTAGTCTCATCAAAAGTAACATGAATAGATTCTTCAATTTTACAAGAAGATTTATTATATACCCTATAGGCCTTGCTGATCATGGAGTATCCCAGAAACACTCCTTCATCAGCTTTAGCTTGGAATTTTGCTAAATACTTCTTGTCATTATTATGAATATAACAAGTACAGCCAAAATTTTTAAAATAATCTACTTTAGGTTTCTTCCCTTTGAGCAATTCATAGGGAGTCTTACCCTTCAGTTTATGTTTTAAACTTCTATTTAACACATAGTTGGAGGTGTTCACTACCTCAGCCCAAAAGGATAGAGGTAGGTGAGCATCTGTCAACAATGTAGTAGCAGATTCAATTAGGGTTCTATTTTTCCTTTCAGCTACCCCATTTTGTTGAGGAGTTCTAGGAGTTGAGAAAGTATGCCTGATCCCTTCACTTTGACAGAACTCTTGCATAAGAAGAGAATCAAACTCTGTCCCATGATCACTTCTGATCAGGGCAATGTGAGTGTTGAACTCAATCTGTATACATTTGAGAAACTCTGTCAAACACTTAAAGTTATCAGACATCTTCCTCAGAAAGAATACCCAAGTGAATCTAGAGAGGTCGTCTACAATCACTAAAGCATAAGATTTCCCTCCTAAGCTTTGTACTGTAATGGGTCCAAAAAGGTCCATGTGTAACAGATACAAAATCCTAGGTGAATCACTCTTATTAAGTGACTTAAAGCTATTTTTAGTTTGCTTACCTAATTGACAAGCCCTGCAGAGTCCTTCCTTCTTGTAGGGGCCAGAAGGTAGTCCTCTAACAAGGTTGTCCTTAGAGAGCCTAGCAATGGTTCTTAGGTTTAAATGTCCTAATCTCTTATGTCATAAAACATTTGGCTTAGATATGGAATTGAATAAACAAATATCTACTTTAGATGAAAGAAAATCTACTAGGTAAATGTTACCTTTCCTTTTACCTGTTAACACAGTTGTGTTATCCTCTGACTTGATCTTGCACAGGGATTTGTTGAAAGTCACCTTGTATCCTTCATCACATAGCTGACTGATGCTTATCAGGTTGTGCTTCAGTCCTTCTACATATGCCACCTTCTTGAAAGTGACTGAGCCTATCTGAGCAGCACCATATCCTTTGGTTTGGCCAAAATTTGAATCACCAAAAATCACTTTGGGTCCAAGTTTGGTTATGAAGGATGATAGGTTCTCCCTATTCCCTGTCATGTGCTTTGAGCACCCACTATCCAGATACCATTGTTGGTTAGATACTGGATAGGTCTTCACCTACACATAAACAGTTTACATATTTTGATCCTGTTTACCTTGGGCCTAGGTTGATAGCCTTTAAATTCAGAAATAAAAGACATCCCATGTTGACTCTTATAACCTTCAGGATGATATCTCCTAGGAGGTACTATCCATTAGGTATAAGGGTCAAAACATTGGGATGAAGGACCTCTAGGATTTACTTTAGATTTGCCTGAAGTCATGTTCAAAGATCTGAACTCTGCTCGAAGATCGTCGAGCTGAGGTCGACGTTCCTGGGTAGGATCGTCGAGCTCCGTTCGAAGATCGCCTGTACTGAAGTTCAGAGTCCAGACTGCGTTGAGCTGAGTTCGATGCTTCAGCTAGATGCCATCGAGCTCTGTTCGAAGTTTGCCTATACTGGAAATCAGAGTCCATAAGGCATTGAACTGAGTTCGACGTTTCAGCCCGATGCCGTCGAGCTCCGTTCGAAGGTCGTCGACCTCCGCTCCATGCTTTTTGTTGAACTGAAATTTTCTTTGGCAGATCAGCATTCTTCCTAGCTACCTCTACTACTCCCTTCCCTTTATCAGAGATAAATTTTATTGGAGTTGTTAATACTGTAGGTTGGCTGGATGAAGCACCCATGCCCAGTGTACTATTGAATCTAGAGTTCACTGTGCTTGTGATGTCCATTAGTCTGATACTTCTCCCGTTAAGGGATTCTTCAAACTTTTTGTCTTTTGATAGTTAACTTTTCAGTACAACTATCTCCTCCTTACAGCATTTCAACTCCTCAGAGAGTTTGAGGTTATTTGAGTTTAGGACACTGTATTCAGATAATTGATTTCTGAGAGAGATTATCTCTTTCTCAGATTTTAGTAAATCTAAACACAATGTCTTAAATTCAATTTTAAAGTCCTCAGAATTGAAATCAAAAGAATTAATTACCTGGTCCTCTTTGGTTCCAGTTTCAGCTTCAGCTTCTGAATCAGATTCTGGTTCTGCATCTGAGTTTTGCTGAGAGGCATTGATAGCCATCATGCAGAATTCCTTTTCATCAGCATCATCCTCATCATCACTAGAGCTGGATGAAGTTTCAGAATTATCTTCAGTTTCACTCCATGTCTCAGCAACAAATCCTTTCCTTCTGTTCTTGTTCTTGCTGGAGGATGCTTTATCTGAGCTATTCTTCTTGAAATCCTTTTCTTTTCTTCTTTCTCTTCTTTCCTTCTTGTCCTTATTCTTGTTTTCTAGACAGTCAGGCACAATGTGGCCTGGTTTCCTGCAACCAAAGTATATAATTTCTTTGTTATTATTTGACTTATTATACCTTGGCTTATCGTGTCCTTTGAATGACCTTTTTCTGAAGTCTTTTCTGGCCAGTTTGTAAAATCTTTTGGCCAGTAGGCTGACCAACTCCTCATTGCCTGTGAGCTTTTCTTCAGGCTGATCCTCAATAGCTTTGAAAGCTATTGACTTCTCTTTCTTTGAGGCTGGTGAGGCAGCCTTCTGTTCTTCTTCTCTGTTTTTGATGAGCAGCTCATAAGATTTGAGCTTGCCTAGGAGTGCTTCAGTAGTGATTTCACTTAGACTTCTGGCATCTTTAATTAGCCAGATTCTTGAATCCCAAGTGCTGGGGAAGCACATTAGGATTTTATCATTCAGCTCAGTCAATGAGATATCTTTATCCAAAGTCTTCAGCTCATTGACAATCAGACTCATTCTGTTGTACATATCTGCTACTGACTCAGTCTCTCCTTTCTTAAAGTTCTCATATTGGGTTATGAGGTGAGATCTTCTGTCTTTTCTTTCGTCAGCAGATCCTGAGATAATATCTGAAAGTTTGTCCCATATTTCTTTAGCTGAGTTGCATTCAGCTACCTTCTGAAAAATCTCATCAGACATTGTCTGGGCTAAGATGTTCATAGCCTTGGCATCTGCAGTCTTCCACTTCTTTATATCTGCATCTGTTCCTGAAGGAGGAGGAACAACATCTGTGCTTGAGCTTTCTGGTGGACTTGGACAAACTGTCAAAACAGAATTAAAAATATCTTCATCAATAGAATTCATGTATAATTTAGTCCTTGCCTTCCAAAGTGCAAACTTTGAAAGATTGCACACTGGAGGTTTGGTGCTAGCTTAGTCTTTATTCTGTGCCATGGTTTTGAATAAAAATAAATATAATACAACTAATAACAAGCCTTTATAGAAGGTTGATCTTTTTCAGAGATCTTTTGGTTCAGGTGTTAGCCTGTACAACCAATATAGCATATACATCCAAATACTTTAAAATAGGTTATTATATGTTTCTTCCCTTTGAGTATGTTGGAACACCCTATTACTAATTTGGGCAAGGATCACTATGTATTTAGGATATCTGTTTGATCTAGTTGTATAGTTGAAAAGGTCAAGTTAGAATGTGTCTAGGGCTTAAAACTTAGGTTTGAATCTGCCCCCAGGACCATTCAAGATCAGGAATCAAAGCTGAGACAAATGTTAAAAATAGTCAAGCTCAGGTCGACTATCGTCGAGCTTCAGTCCGACGATCGTCGAGCTTGGATCAGCGCCCGACCTTCATCTATTTCTTTGTCGTCAAGCTTAGATCGACGCTCTGTCGTTGAGCTTAGATCGACGCTTTGTCGTCAAGCTTAGATCGACGCATTGTCATTAAGCATAGATCGACGCTCTGTTGCTGAGCTTAGATCGACGCTTTGTCGTCAAGCTTAGATCGACGCTTTGTCGTCAAGCTTAGATCGACGCTCTGTTGCTGAGCTTAGATCGACGCTCTATTGCTGAGCTTAGATCGACGCTTTGTCGTCAAGCTTAGATCGACGCTCTGTTGCTGAGCTTAGATCGACGCTTTATCGTCAAGCTTAGGTCGACTTTTTCTGCTAAGCTTAAGGTCGACTATTTCTGTCTAAGAGAAGGTCGACGATTTCTGCCAAGAGAAGATCGACTATTTCTGCCTTAGTCCAGATCGACTATTTCTGCCTTAGCCAGATCGACTATTTCTGCCTTAGTCAGATCGACTATTTCTGTTCCAATCCAAATTCATTAACTCTGAGCTCTGGTCGACGATAGTCGATCTCAGATCGACTATTTCTTGATGAGGTCGACGTTTTCTGCTATCAAGTCAATATCAGTTATGGAATTATTTCAAATTCTTTCAGAGTTAATTGCTGCATTAATGGCAAAAGATTTCCTAGCCGTTTCAAGCTATCTGATGCAAATGTCAAGGAAGGTAAAAATGGAATATTGCTAATGGACTTTCCCTAGAGACAAATGATGTTTTTGGAAATCATTCAAGACTGTTTATTCGGCCATTCAAGTCAAGAATTCATTATTATTCTCTCAGTTCTCTTGGAGATATTGGCTGAAGAAAAGAGAGACACAAGAAGACAGATCATTCAACACCAACACCAAGAGACACAAGAATTGCATTACAGAAGAAGAACAACAAAAATTCTCTAATCAAGTTTTCATCTTCTGTGACTAAAAGATCTGCTTCAAGTGCTAAAAGTTCATCATTCAAGTCTCCAGACAACTCACATTTCAGCCTTGCTGAAATCATCATTTGCTGGAGAAGTCTCATTGAAGGCCTATCACCCTGTGCAAAGCTTCTACTACTAAACCTACTGCTAATCTCAGGGGGAGCTTTGACATCTTCATCATATCCACTAGTGCTTCTCTCATTTGATTTGAGAACAGAGAAGACAACATCAACCTCTTTACTTTTTACTTTCCTGCTGTAAAAGGGTTATCAAGACTCCCTTCAAAAGTTTTGAGTGTGGTTCTGAGAGCCTTGTCAAAACTCAGTGGTGGCAAGACACCTGATCAAAAAATCTAGTTTTGGTTTTTGAGCACCTTATCAAAAGCTCTTTGGTGTCAGGACACCTGATCAACTCTTTCTGAGTGGATTCCTACCAAGGGTGGTAGAAGAGTGGACGTACCCAAGTTGTTGGGGAACCACAATAGCTCCTTGTGTCGTCTGGTTTGTTGTGTGTTTATCTTTGCTTTGTGTTGTGTGTTTCTTTAGTTTTTATTTTATCTTTGTTTCATAGCAAGCACATATACACTTATATATAAATTAAATCTTAATCTGCCTTATTTCTTTTAAACTGAAAATTATTTTAAAATACTCTATTCACCCCCCTCTAGAGTGAAGGTAGATCTCTCTTCCGCACTTTCAGAGTAGTTTATTGGGAGTCTTAAGCTTTAGTTTATGTATTAGACTTCTATTCAAGATATAATTTGCTGTGCTCACAGCCTCTGCCTAATAGGATATGGGCATATAAGCATCTGCAAGTAATGTACCTGTAGCTTCAATGAGTGTTCTATTCTTCTTTTCAACTAACCCATTTTGTTGAGGAGTTCTTGGAGCTGATAAATAATGTCTGATACCTTCCTTCTCATAGAACTCTAACATAAGAAGAGATTCAAACTTAGTACCATGATCACTTCTGATCAATGCAACTTGAGTAGAATACTCAATCTGTATGTTCTTGAGAAAATCTGTGAGAACCTTAAAAGTATCTAAGTTAGTTCTCAAAAAGAAAACCCTTGTGAATCTGGTGAAATCATCTACAATAACTAATGTATAAGACTTTCCTCCTTGACTTTGTACTGTAATATGGCCAAAAAGGTCCATATAAAGCAAGTATAGAATTCTAGGTGAATCACACTTATTAATGGATTTAAAACTAGATTTAGTTTGCTTTCCTAGCTGACAAGCCCTGCAGAGGCCTTCCTTCTTATAGGGACCAGAAGGTAAGCCTCTAATAAGATTGTCTTTAGATAACCTAGCTATATTTTTATGGTTTACATGTCCTAGTCTTTTGTGCCATAATCTAGTTTTAATGCTGACAGAATTGAATAAGCAAATTTCAGATTTAGCTGATTCAAAATTTACTAAGTAGATGTTGTCTTGTCTAATTCCTGTTAAAATAGTTGTGTTGTTTAAAGAAATATGACATAAAGAGTTAGTAAAGCTTACTTGGTAACCTGTATCACATAGTTGGCTTACTGATATAAGGTTATGCTTAAGACCATTTATATAGGTCACTTTCTTGAATGTGACAGCTCCACTATTAAAATCTACATAGCCTTCTATCAGTCCAAAGCCTGAGTACCAAAAGATTACTTTAGGTCCAGTCATGGCTTTATAGTTGATTAGGCATTCCTTGCAACCTGTCATATGTTTAGAGCAACCACTGTCAAGGTACCACTTGTTTTGAGTGACATGGTTCTCTTCTACCTACAAGGAGGATTAGCAGTTTTTGACCCAGATAACCTTAGGTCCTTGTTGTTTAACATAATTTAAACTATAAATAAATGAGCATTCAGGTTGGTCCTTTTAACCTAAAGGATGATAACTTCAAGGAGGTATGACACACTAACTAAAGGGATTAAAGGATTTATCAGTTTTTAGGTTACTCTGGTTATAAACTGAGTTTGACAAATTTGAGTATGTTCATTGATCTGAGCTCGATGATTTGGGTTGAGTTCTTCGATCTCTTTTCGAAGAATGGAGGTATCCATTCTCAGAGCCCTAGAAACGTCAATCTCTGGTCGACGAACCGTACTGATTTCGTCGATCCCAGTTCGATGAATTGTTTACATTATAATTTGCGTTCAGGGTTCGTCGTTCTGAGGTCGACAAAACATACCCATTTCGTCGTTCTGCGTTCGACGAAATATGCTGAACGTAGTTATACTGTTTGTTTTTCCTTTTTTGATTTGTTTTATTAAGTTCTAACTGTTTAAGAACTTTGTTAACCTTCTCTACCTGTTCAGTAATTTTCTTACAATTTTCAGAGATGAAGTTAATAGGTTTTGACAATTGATTTTTCTGAATTAGGATTGGTTCACTAGATGAGGCTCCTAATCCTATTTTGTTATTGTTAGATCTTGTATTAATTGTGCTAGTTATATCTAACAGTTGTAAGCTTCTACCATTCAGGGATTCTTCTAGTTCCTTAGCCTTACTTAATTTAGATTTCAGAAAAACTATTTGTTGATTTGCTAAGCTTAATTCTTCAGTTAATTTTTCACTTTTAGCAATGATTTTGTCTTGTTCTAAAAGTTTTTCCTTGAGAAGTTTGATTTCCTTATCAGATCCTATTAGGTCTAAACAAAAGAGTTTAAATTCAGATTGAAATTCTTTAGATTGAAAGTTATAGGAAGCAATTACCTGATCCTCTTCAGAGAGGGATTCTTCATCATCTGATTCTTCTGAATCTGATCTGCTGCTTCCTGCATCTATTGCCATAAGACACATTTCATTGGCCTTCTTTTCTTCTACATCATCTTCACTTGAGCTGGAGGAAGATGTTTCATCTTCAGTATCACTCCAGGTTTCAGCTACAAAGCCCTTCTCCTTCTTTTTGTACTTGCTGGAGGAGGCCTTGCTGTGCTGATGTCTTCTTGAATCCTTTTCTTGTCTTTTGTCTTTCTTTTAGATTTCTGGGCATTCAGAGATAAAGTGTGAAGGTTTCCTGCACCCAAAATAGAAAACCTCTTTAGAAGGGGTCTTGTCATACCTGGGTTTATCTTCTTTCCTTTAAGGCTTCCTCCTGAAGTCCTTCCTTTCCATTTTATAGAATCTCTTAGCAAAGAGAGCTATAAGATCTTCATTGGCTGGCAAGTTGGGAGATTCTTCTATAGCTTTGAGTGCTAAGTTCTGTTCCTTTCTAGTAGGTGTTGAAGCTTTTGGTTCAACTGATGGAGCCGTCTTCCCACGACATGTGGCCAAGGAGGGTCCTCCCTCTGACGATGATGGTGACCCGGTAGATTTGAATGGAGACGTTGCTGATGCGGCCGCCATTGATCCCCATCGGAGAGAGTTTGTGGATTGGGACGATCGTTGTCGCAAGCTCGAGGATGGCTTTTCTTCCGCGACGCCACCGCCACCTCCGCCACATGTTTTGCTTGACGTCCGCCGCCATTTTATAAAAATATATAATTATAAATTAAATAATTATAATTATATATTTTTAATAATTTATTATTTTAAGCAATTTTATTTCAAGCATTTTTATATTTATTGCATTTAGATAAGTCATGTAATGATGGGGTGCTTATAACCATCATTGGTTGTTTTTATTATTTCATTTCTTGTATTATGATGGGTGCTTATAACCATCATAATTTTCATTTTGAATTTTGAATTTTGAATGTTGATTGGAGGGAGATTGAGTGGTGTAGGCTATATATATTGCCATGTTATGAAGGATTAATTAGTGAATGAATGAAAATTTAAAACCTAATTCCTCTCTAAGAGAAATTTCGGCCAAAGAGAACTCCTCCTTGCCGTAGCCCCTTGGCTTGTGGTGTGAAGCCGCCGCCCCCCTTGCTCCCTCCATTAGTTCGGTGCGACTCCTTGGAAGAAGGTTGCAAACCCCTCGGTGTGACGCCGGCAGATCCGTGGAGAGAGTGATTCTCCCACAGTTATCTTGTGTAAAAGCTTTCTGGTTGGCGTGACACGAAGAAAGCGACGAATTTCCCTCCCTCCGTCGTATCTCCGGTGGTGCCGTTAAGGAACGATTCTAGTCGAGTGAAACCGGACTCATCCCATCCGGTTGGGTAACAAAAATTTCTACTTATATGTGTTTTTCTTCCCTTGATAATTCTTGTGGCATTGGCAAATTGCGTGGCTTGTGTAACGCTTGAATTTTCGTGGTTTAATTTATTTTAGTTATTGTCTTATTTACCGTATTTTCATTTAAGTTCGTGAGGCGTGGCGACCCTCGTATGTATTTTGATGGGAGAGAACCATCCTTGCCCGAATCGTTTGTTTTCGGTGATTTCTCTTTTGGTACAACACGCTCGATCGAACCGTGTGGGTTCTTTTCGCTTGAGAGGACCTTGGCCTATCGCCTAGGTATTATCTAAGGGGCTTTACGAACCCCACGTAATTGTTAATCTAATAATAATTTTAATCGATCCGCTGCTATGTTAAATGCTTGAGTGTGACGTGAGAGTTATCAGAGAGCGTCGCGTTAATTTGTCGGCCACCAAAACGCTCGAAAGAGCGGGCCTACATCAATTTGGTATCAGAGGCGGTCGTTTCAACTCCCAAGTTGCAAACATCCTCTCTGCGTTCTTTGTTGATCGATCTCATCTTTCTAGGATCTGAAATTTTCGGATTGGACTGCGTTTAGTAAAACCCTTCAGAATTTTAAACTTGTCAAAAAATCTGAAAAAAATTCTATAGCTTCCTGCACTTATTTCCAGCAACATTAAAACAGATTTTTTTTTATTCGCCCTCGTTAGGTCAGCCTGAAAATTTTAACATCGTAATTCTGTCCAGTTGGTCTGCAAATAGCGGGCTGAAATCTTTATTTTTCAGCAAATTTCAAAATTAAAAATAAAAAATTCAAAATTCAAAATTCAAACTTCAAAATTCAAAATTCAAATTTCAAAATTCAAAATTTCAAATTTCAAATTTCAAAATTTCAAATAATATAATTCAAAATTTCAAATTTCAAATTTCAAATAATAAATTTCAAATTTCAAATTTCCAACATCAAATTCCAAATTTCAAATTTTTTTCAAAAAAAAATAAAAATAATAGTGGTCTGCAAATAGCGGCCTAAAAATGTTATTTTTTTCCTCAAAATCTAAAATTTATATTTTCTGGTATTTCTCCATCTAATTATTAGTAAGAAAACAAAAAAAAATTATTATTTTTCATTCAGTAATTATTTTTATTAATTAATTTTAAAATTTAGTATTTGGTGTGCCAATAGCCGGCTATATTTTATTTTCTGCAAAAAAACTGAAAAAATTAAATAATAATCCTTATAATTTTCTTGCCCAGAAAATAAAAAAGTATGCATATATTATTTTTTGAAACTAGCGGGAACAATTAAATCTTTGAGATTTAATTAGGGCCAGTTTACTTTTCTTTGCATGTGCACAAGTATCGGATCGAGTTTCTTCTCCGGTTCTCACTAAATGGCATATGACGTATATGCTTCTCTGTTAGACTATTCCTATGCTAAGGATATGGCTAAACACACCCCTAGGGCACACCACATTTATCCTACTTATGACGGTTTAGAGTATCCCCAAAATTTTAGAGACTGGCTAAGGGATTAGAACAATATTTTAATTATCACTTATGGGATGACTACGAAAAGGTTAGCTTTGCCCGAGAGCGATTAGTAGGTCAGGCCCGATTATTTTGGTTAAACGAAGAGCGTCGTGTTGGTAGCTATCGTTATGCTTGGCCGCACATGCGTAACCTCCTCTCGGATCAATTTGATCCTGCCTACCTGCGCACTAATAGCACCACACCCGTTAGTAAGAATAGTTACAGCACTAGACCCGTATCCGCTTATAGGATTGACCCTACGCCTCAGGATAGATCCTATCCCCAGAGAGGTCGTATTACCCAGAGTGTGCCTAGTCCCACCTATAGGAAACATAAGCCATTCCGACCCCAAAATTTGAACTCGAAAGAGGTTACTATTAGGGTCCTTGCTTCCTTAGCCTCGACATCTAAGCCCTCTGATATAGTGACTGATACCTCTGAGGATGCTTATGTGGGTATGGAATCTCTGGAAGATGAAATTAATCAGGTAGGTGAGAGTCTTCCTTCACTAACGATAGTGCCTGACTCTCCTGTTGAACCTGAGGATGTGATTAGGACTGCGCCCGTCACTGAGGATGAGGCAAGTTTCACTGACGCTTTTAGTGACGTTGAGGAGATTGGTTACCCTAGTGACCTGGAAGAGGATTTCTCCCCTGAGGAATCATCTCCAATCCCCTTCGACGATAATTTAGTCATGGAATCTTATGTTTACCCTGAGCCAGTAGACATTCTGGTTGAGTCGGTAGAGTCATCCGATGCTGAGAGCTTACATATCACTGATTTAGGTGATGACTTGCTAGGATCCGACGTTATATTGGTTGAGCCAGGATTATTAGAGGTTTCTACAGTATTGGTAGAGTCACCTTGGGATGGATGTTCAGTTTGGGATAAGCTTTGTGTGATACATCCGGGAGTTAGTCCTTTGACGTTATTATCGCCGCTTGGAACTCAAGCAAATTATTATACTCCCCTGGATTCGATTTGCCCATCCCCCTATTCTGACTTAGACGATGTCCCCAACTGACTTTTCTTTGATGATAGCCCCTTCGCCTGAGTCCCAAGTTAGTTTGGAAATTTTATCGGATATGAATTTGCCTACTATTGAGACGATCACTGTTTCTAACTTAAGTAAAATTTCTAATGATTTGGTGGATTCATTCTGGGGCGAAACGTTAACTGAGGATGAGTTTTCAGTGAGGACGAATCCACTATTCGAGTTTACTTTTGATTTTAAAGGCTTGCAACCGGAGGCGTTCTCTTGGACGCTTAATCCATGCTTTGACGTTGAGTGTGACTTGGTTCCCCCTACGGAGTCAACCCTATCGACTCTCCCTCCGGTTTTCTTAGCTCTAGTAGATGATTTAGTCATTTCTAGCCCTTCATATTTAGAGAAGTTTATTATTCCCGCCATCCCGTTAAACATACTTAGAAGGACGTGGGCGAACGTAGTTGATGACGAACGTTTTCCGCTGACTATTTATTATGATATTTTTAAATCAAAATTTAATTTTAAATTTAAAACGAAAACGTTGGAACCCACTACGTTAATTTTTGAATTTAAAGCACATGTGCCACCGGACATAATTCCGTTATTTTATTCTATTAATTCAAGTCATGTGGCACATGGGTTCTCCCCTCATGGTTTTAATTTAGTTTGGCACATTTTTAATTTCTTGACCCTTCTAAATGCGTCCTTTAAATTACTTGCGAGGTTGTTTCAAATAGTCTTCCACCATTATGTGAATGGTTTGGTTTTGGTTTGTCTCACCCCTAAACGGATGCCCCCGGGCACTTTAGAAATATTAATGAATAGGCTAGTCCATTTTTTACGAATTTTACGGAAGTTTGGTGACATGACATTCCTGATAAAATTTTCCACTGATTGGGGCATAGCTCCTATTTTCATCGTTATATACTTTAGGCTTTATGCTTTAATGCAACCTGAACTGTCTACCTCTCCGTATATATTTTCCACTATGCTTTCTATTGGGTTGGGTGGTGATAGTTTTCTAGGATCGTTCCCCTTCTCGGTCTCCATCGGAGGTATGTTGGTGGATGTTGTTGAAATTCTTTTTCCTTCTTTGACTAACGCGTATTTGAGGTCCCTCCAAGACCACCTTTTGCCATGCAGGTTCTTCTTCCCCGCTGACGACCTTCCAGGCGAGTACAAACAGGCACAGTCATCAGTGATGAGTATTTTTAAGAGGGAGAGGATTGATGGAGCCGACTTCCCACGACATGTGGACAAGGAGCGTCCTCCCTCTGACGATGATGGTGACCCGGTAGATTTGAATGGAGACGTTGCTGATACGGCCGCCATTGATCCCCATCGGAGAGAGTTTGTGGATTGGGACGATCGTTGCCGCAAGCTCGAGGATGACTTTTCTTCCGCGACGCCACCGCCACCTCCGCCACATGTTTTGCTCGACGTCCGCCACCATTTTATAAAAATATATAATTATAAATTAAATATTTATAATTATATATTTTTAATAATTTATTATTTTAAGCAATTTTATTTCAAGCATTTTTATATTTATTGCATTTAGATAAGTCATGTAATGATGGGGTGCTTATAACCATCATTGGTTGTTTTTATTATTTCATTTCTTGTATTATGATGGGTGCTTATAACCATCATAATTTTCATTTTGAATTTTGAATTTTGAATGTTGATTGGAGGGAGATTGAGTGGTGTAGGCTATATATATCCATGTTATGATGGATTAATTAGTGAATGAATGAAAATTTAAAACCTAATTTCTCTCTAAGAGAAATTTCGGCCAAAGAGAACTCCTCCTTGCCGCCTCCCCTTGGCTTGTGGTGTGAAGCCGCCGCCCCCCTTGCTCCCTCCATCAGTTCGGTGCGACTCCGGCGTGGCTTCCTTCTGTGCGACTCCTTGGAAGAAGGTTGCAAACCCCTCGGTGTGATGCCGACAGATCGGTGGAGAGAGTGATTCTCCCACAGTTATCTTGTGTAAAAGCTTTTCGGTTGGCGTGACACGAAGAAGGCGACGAATTTCCCTCCCTCCGTCGTATCTCCGATGGTGCCGTTAAGGAACGATTCTAGTCGAGTGAAACCAGATTCATCCCATCCGGTTGGGTAACGAAAATTTCTACTTTATGTGTTTCTCTTCCCTTGATAATTCTTGTGGCATTGGCAAATTGCGTGGCTTGTGCAACGCTTGATTTTTCGTGGTTTAATTTATTTTAGTTATTGTCTTTTTTACCGTATTTTCGTTTAAGTTCGTGAGGCGTGGCGGCCCTCGTATGTATTTTGATGGGAGAGAACCATCCTTGCCCGAATCATTTGTTTTCGGTGATTTCTCTTTTTGTACAACACGCTCGATCGAACCGTGTGGGTTCTTTTCGCTTGAGAGGACCTTAGCCTATCGCCTTGGTATTATCTAAGGGGCTTTGCGAACCCCACATAATTGTTAATCTAATAATAATTTTAATCGATCCGCTGCTACGTTAAATGCTTGAGTGTGACGTGAGATTTATCAGAGAGCGTCGCTTTAATTTGTCGGCCACCAAAATGCTCGAAAGAGCGGGCCTACATCATCAACTGCAGCTTCTCTTGACTTGATCAATTGCTCATAGAATTTGAGCTTTCCAAGCAGAGATTCTGTTGAGATTTCAGCCATGCTTCTGGCTTCTCTGATGGGCCCGATTATAGAGTCCCAAGTGCTAGGGAAGCACATGAGGATCTTGTCATTGACCTCCGTCAGAGTAATTTCCTTGTCCAGTGTTCTGAGCTCTCTGATGATGGAACTCAGCCTGTTGTACATTACTTCCATAGATTCTACTTCATCTTTCCTGAAATTCTCATATTGAGATATGAGGTTTGATCTTCTATCCTTTCTCTCATCAGCAGATCCTGCTGCCATTTGGTTGAGGGAATCCCAAATGGCTTTGGCAGATGTGCATTAAGCAACTTTCTGAAATATGTTATCTGACATAGTTTTGGCCAGTATGTTCATAGCTCTGGCATCAGCAATCTTTGCTTTCTTATATGCATCAGTTTGATCTTGAGGAGGCACTGCACTAAGATTTTCTGGGGTTGAAGTAGAGGCCACTGGAGCTGGTGGTTCTGTCAAGATGGAATTTAAAATGTCCTCATCAATAGAGTTCATATAAAGTTTGATTCTTTCCTTCCAGATTCCAAACTTTTGTAAGTTGCAAACTGGAGGTCTTGTGCAGGCATAATACTTGTTTTGTGCAATGATATCAGAAAATAAAATTTAAATTGAGAAACTAGTAGGACTTATTCATAGTTTATCCTGAGGATCTTGATTAATCCAGGTGTGAGCCTGTATGATGTGATTAACCCTCCTCTGATACCAATTGAAAGATATGGTAAGCTCTGAATAACTCTAGAGGGGGGGGGGGGTGAATAGAGTTTTTAAAATCTTTTTGATACTTGCAGAAATAAGAAGTCTTTAACAAAATATGTTACTATTATATAGGTGTATGAGTGTATTAGTGCAACAAGTGAACTAGAGAAAAGATAACTAAGCTACACTACAAAATATATCACAGCACAAGCATACAGGAAAATCACAGCCACACATACAACACAAGAATTTTATAGTGGTTCCCCAAACTTGGGTACATCCACTCTTCTACCACCCTAGGTAGGAATCCACTACAGGTTTTGATCAGGTGACTGCCACCAATGAGCTTTTGATTAGATGCTCAAAATCCAACCCAAGTCTTTTGGAAGGAGTCTTGCAACCAGAATAATTTTGAAGGGAATTAAAACCCTGTACAGAGGTGGGGATGAGAGTGATGATAGTCTTCTCTAATCTCAAAAGCAACTGAGAGAAGACTTTATGGATTCAGAGATGTTGTCAATGCTCCCCCTGATATCTTGAATGGCTCAGGAGTGGAAGCTTTGCAAAGGGTGAGTAGGCCTTCTGCTGTAAGATCTACTTTCTAAGATCCTTTGACTGATTTTAGTATTTTGTCACTTGAGATCCCAGAAAACAAAGAAGGAGAAGAAAGACTCTTGATAGTAATTGTTATTCTTTCTTCTTCTTTTGAGAGCAGTTGATTTGTCTTTCTTCAGAGAGTTGTATGCACTGCATTTGTGTATTCTGAAAAGTTTTTTGTGTATCTTCCTTCTTATTCTGGCTGAAAGATTATTTTCTCTATAACTTCCTCAAGGTCGAATTCAAAAACCAGCAATTAATGCCTAGCCAAAATCTCAGAAAATGAAAATGGCAAGAATGCGGTCATATATTTTATTCTATGTCTGTCCCAAGATATAATACATTAATTCCATGGGGGATATTTACAATAAATGCTGCCAGTAATGGCTCTATTCAAATCCATTGATTATCCAGGGAATTAATGGCCTATAATAGATATGCAATAAGGAGACAGAAAAGGAAAGAATAAATAACAATATGTCTTACAGTTTTCGTCGACCAGAGAACAGCTTTCGTCGAGCTGAGAATAGCTTTTCGTCGAGCTGAGATCCAAAATCATCGAACTCTTAATACTGCTTGATAATTTTCTTCTTTTGTGCATCAAGTTCATCGAGCTGAAGTCTGAGATTGTCGAGCTGAGTCTGCGGTCTGGACTTAGAATATTTTCTGATGTTAAGTGTTGAAGTATAGATCTGGCGTTGAGAGATATTTGGCTCTGAGAGTTGAAGTGTTGATTTGGCATTGAGAGATATTTGGCTCTGAGAGTTGAAGTGTTCATCTAGCAATGAGAGATATTTGGCTCTGAGAGTTGAACTGTTAGTCGACCTGCGGACAAAGTTCGTCTAGCTTATGTTCTTCGTTCGTCGACTGAGTGTTAGACTTAGAAGGTATTACTTTGTCCAGAGTTCGTCGAGCTGAGATATGAGTTCGTCGAGCTCAGCTCAGAGAATTGTCTCTGAGTTAGTCGTGCTAAGCACGACGATCGTCGATCGGAGATCGACGAACGTAGATCTCCTTTTTCCCAAGCTTGAATTCTCTAAGTCTTGAGTCTTTAGCAGTGTTGGAGGTTGGTCCTTTGTACTGTTTTACTCTGAGGACTTGACCTAGACTCTAGGACATAGTCATGACCCTGATCTATACATGTTGGGTCATATCCTAACTCAATGAAACTAGCCCAAATCCAACTAGGGGTTCCAAAAGACCAGCTTAAGTCCAAGTTGAGATGCGAGAAGTGGCACAAACACCATGGAGCTTATTCCTACACAAAAAAAACAGCAGCAAAAAAACGGATAAAGAAGGGGTGCCTCGCAAGTGCGCTCTTTGGTTATCGTCGTTGAGCTTGACCATATTTGTTAGGTAAATGGAAAATAAAAAGAGAAATATAATGACAGCTCGCGTAATATGCATTGCGGCGCGAGTGCAAAAACATTTTTTAAGAAAATAAAAATATTATTTTGTTATTTTTTATTTTTTAAAAACAAAAAGGAAAAAGATTTTGAAAAAGAAAATTTGTTAGTAAAAGGAAATAAACTATTCGAAGGAGAAAAAGAAGAAGACTTAGGAACTAAATTTGGAGAAAAAATAAAAGAAGAAAAGAAAGAGGAATTCTCGCAAGGAGGGGGAAGAGAAGAAAAAGAAGAAGGCGGCGGCTAATCATTAGAAAATTTTTAGATAGAAAGATCTGGTTGCTCCACCTGAATATCAATCATTTCCATAGATTGGGAGCAAAACAGGATATCCAAAAAATCAATCTCCTCGGAAGATCGAACACAAGAAAGTTCATCTTCCTCGGAAAATTGAAAAAAATCGGGATATCGGGGGAAATCTCCTCCAGAGGTTGAATGCACAATGGAATTTCTGAATAATCGTCTTTTGCGAGTGATTTACAGCACTGCGGAATATCCGAAGATTCATCATTCGAAAGATAAATAAGAGGAGGAGGAGGAGAAAAAGTTGCGGTATCAAATGCTACAAAATAGGAATTAATGCGTGCATCAAATGCTACAAAATAAAAAATGATTTCATTTTCTCTATAATCTAAAATAGGAGGCGCGCAAACTTGCGGAGAAAAGGCGTAGAAATCTTGAGATGGAATGTGTTGATGATCACCTTGGCCCCAAGAATGATCAGGGTGTTGCCACCCTGAGTAGTTCAAACTATGGCTAGGATCAAAATGTCCATTCAAGAAAATTCCAGAAAAATTAAAATCAGAAAAAATCGGAGGAGAATGGTAGGAAGGCGTTTGAAAATCATTGTAACCCCATGAAGAAAAATTCGCGGATGGAAAAATTTGGCAAAATTGATCCGATCCGAAAGGGATAAAATCATGGGCAGATGAAGGGTATCCTACCCAACATTCCTTGCGAGAATGACCAAACTCTCTGCAAGAAAAACGAAGACTATCCATAAAAAAAAATCAACCGCGAAAAAGGGGGGTAAGAGAGAAAGAAAGAAGAAAAAGAAACGATAAAATTAATAGCTATCCTTTTCTCAAAATATCAAAACTAGTCCCCAACAACGGCGCAAAAAACTTGATACTAAGAATCGCACAGGTGGATGAGAGGGGTTAAAGAGAAGAGAATGTGGATGTGGTGAAAGTTGATAATATTCTCCGATTCTATATCCGATAAAGTCAAGCGCACCCTATCGTTTATTGTATAGGATACTAAAGATTAAAATCAAGGTTGTATTTTCCTCGGGCGTAATGATTACTTCTACTTCGAGTAGATCGCTTTTATTTTATCAATTGATTTTTCGATTATTTTACTTAACTAAAAACATGAACTAAATTACTAAGCTAAAAAGAAAACTAAATTAATTGTAGAAATAAAAAACTGTTAGAGCAATGATAAAGGGGAGTTCTCAATCTTGAATCACTTTGAAATAAGAAAATCAAAATGAAATAACGAACTAATTCTAAATAAAGTAAAACTATCTTGAACGTGGAGGTTCCCGAAGCATGAACACGCTTCTCTCGAAGACGTGCCCACCTGAGTTTAGGAAGATCTAACCGAACTCTCATCCAAATCGAAGACCTAAAGCACGCCTTATATGGTGAACCCCGCTATTGGATTTCACTCCAATACGAGAGATTTAACATTTGTCTCTCTCGAGGGGTGCGTGCAACTCTCTTTACTCTTGGGTGATCGATTAGATCTACGATCCTCTCCGCTAACTAAGAACAAAAACCCAAATGGAAACTATATACCGGCAATATAGTCCCACTAAATAAAAACCAAGAGTAAATCAAAGGTAATTACTTTAAGAAGAAAGAGAAAGATAAAACATCATAACTCTATCGATTCATTCTCAGATCATCGTGATGGAGTACAAATGAGGATTAGTTAATCATGGTAAAAGGGAAAGATAGGGGAAATAATAGAGGTGCATACAAACTAAAACTAAAAATATGAATAGAAAGCGACTTAAAGATAGCTTTACTAAATTTTATTAAAAACAAATGTTGATTGCGACTACAAATAAGATTACAAGCGCGCGAAAAGAGAACTAACAACTGCTACAACACTAATAAAAAAAGATTACAGGTAAGTAAGTACAATGCATGAAAGTAAAACTAGAAATGGAGGGAGAGAAAGAGCAAAACATAAGGAAAAAATACACGAAATGCTGAAAATGAAACTAGAAGACCTACCCTCTCCCCAAAACTTAGTCTTGAATGCTTGGAAAGGCCTAGTATTTATAGACTTTTTTCTTGGGTTCGTCACGCCCCCTGTCACGCCTAAGGTGGGCATGTTAGGGGGAGTGTAACGTATGGAGTTGACCTCAGGCTCTTGATTTTGGCCAGAATGATGATTGCTTCTGTATAATAGTGGACACACCCTAGGAAACGCCCGTGTAGGGGGGTGTGTAAGGCACATCACGTCTCAATCACTGGTCAAAAATCTGTCAGACGTCGAACAAAGGTGGTATATGCCCGGAGACACTCCCGTGTAGTGGGGCATGTCAGTACTGTTGGCGTGCAAGAACAAGAAATCATTAAATGAGGCAGTAGGCTTTGGGATGAGGATGACACACCCTGTGACATGCCCATAGAGGGCGTGTTAGCGGTTTTTCTCGGTATTTTGGTTCTGGCAGCAAACTTCCCCGAGATAGAGTTATACACTCTATGACATGCCCAGGGAGGGCATGTCAGGGGGGCATGTCAGGTCATTTTTGGCTGAAAGATGTGGAAACCTACAAAAAGAGAAGAAGACATTAGTTATATTTTTTACATAAAAGAAAATAAAAGGAACCTAAAAATAAAAAAACAAAGAGATTTAAAACGAAAATAAATATATTTTTACCCTAATAAATTAAGCTAAAATATGCATCATCAATGGTGGAGGTCACTGTTAGACACCATCTTTGCTGGAAGGGATTGCACAGACATCTCCTGGTAGGAGTTCAGATCAGCTATATTGGAGCATTTTGTACCTCAGTCGGCGAGGGATGAATTGGAGGACATGTTCCTACAATTGAGGTAGGGAAGCAGGACAGAATTGGAATACTACCGGGAATTCACACACCTAGTCCGCTTTGTGGACTCATATCAGCTTGATGATGAAGGCTATGTGAAGAGGTTCAATAAGGTCCTTTATGATGTCATGAGGCAGGCCCTCCTCTTCAATTTTGACGGAAGGTTGGCTAGGATTTTTGAGATGAAAAAGAAGCTGGAGGTAGACAAGCTTAATGTTCGGGGCCGGAAGAGACCGGCTAATAACTCAGTGATTGGTGGTAGGAGAGACCAGCCTAGAGGTCGTGTCATACGGGAAAGGAGGAATTGGGACCAACACTGCCAGGAGGACAGGCAGGAGTAGAGGAACCCGGTGGTGTTGGCTCCTCAGCCTTTATAGATGAGGGAGATGTCCAGGGCAGTGGAGGAGGAACCGACATGCTTCCCGTGCAACCAGCCGGGAAACATGCAGAGGAACTGCCCCATAAGGGAAGCTCCCCCACCAACACTTTAGGATGCCCCACCTGCATGGAAGTTTGGTGGCCGAGGATGCGGCCGAGGATGTGGATTTCAGGGCGGAGACCGCAGGTAGGATAGAGGGCAGCTGTATGCCTTGGATCTGGCTCAGCCCTGGAACTCGGAGCGGGTGATAGCAGGTATGCGGGTGATTTAAGTTTCTTTCCCTTCTATAAGTTAGATTACATGAATATAGAACTGTAGAATTAAGGAAGAAACTAAAACTAGATATCTAAGAGGAAAAAATTAACAAACTAAGGGATAGTGATGGTGTGTAGCAAGCCTGGCCACACCCTATTCTACATAGGAGCATCACATTATTTTGTCTCAGAGGATTTTATTAGAGAACTGGACTAGATTGGAGCTTTGAGGGAGTCATTAGGAGGGTGCGTCTCCCAACCAGGATGGAGATCAAGTCTATGGCCATGTGCGTTCTGGGAGTGACCATTGATAGTGTAACTTTCGAGGACCCGACAACGATCCTGAGGATGCCGGATTTTGACCTTGTCTAGGGCATGGCTCACTTGGAACCATGCGCAGATTGATTTCCCAGCAAGAAGGGTCATGCTGAGATATGGAGACACTTACCCGACCTTCGAAGTTATTTCCTCAGCTTCTCATCTTCTACTCTCCTCGATTCAGGCCATCAAGGTCCATCTGCAGGTAAAAGAGGTCTACAAGGTGCTATATGAGATGGCCAAGGCCAAGGATTCTATTGCCAGTATCCCGGTGGTGCGGAACTTTGCTGACATATTTCCATAGAAGTTGCCAGGATTGTCGCCGCATCGAGAGAAGGATTTCTAGATATAGCTCGTGCCGGGAGCTAATACGATTTCTAAAGATCCTTATCAGATAGCCCCGAAGGAGTTAGTGGATTTTCGAAGCTAGCTGCAGGAGCTAGTGGAAGCCGGATTTGTCCGGCCAAGCTCTTCGCCATGGGGAGTTCCAGTGATGTTCGTGAAGAAGAAGGATGGGACCCTCCGACTGTGCATCGATTACAGGGCACTGAAAAGGCTGACGGACCGAAACACGTATCCTCTGCCGAGAATTGACGAGTTTTTTGACTAGTTGGAGGGAGCTCACTGGTTTTCGAAGCTGGATCTAAGGTCAAGATACTACCAGCTGCTTATTAAGGAGAAGGACATCCCGAAGACCGCTTTCAGTAGTAGATATGGGTTGTATGAGTTCACCATGATGCCCTTCAGGCTCACGAATGCACCATCCGTGTTCATGAGTTTTATGAACTGAGTATTCGAGGACTATCTGGATATCTTTGTCATAGTGTTTATTGACGACATCCTCATTTAGTCGAGGACCAAGGAGGAGCTTGCACGCAATTTGGAACTGACTTTAGAGAGGCTCCGGGAGCACAAGCTATATGCCATGTTCAGCAAGTGCTAGTTTTGGCTGAAGGAGGTGCCTTTCTTGGGCCATATTATAAGTGGAGTAGGACTAGCAGTGGATCCGGTAAATGATTAGGCAGTACGGGATTGGCCACCGCTAAAGACAGCCACTGACGTTCGAAGTTTCCAAGGACTTTCCGATTACTACCAAAAGTTTGTAGAGGAATTATTGGGTATTGCATCCATAATAACCCAGATTTGCTTGAAGTCACCCTTGAACTAAGATGAATTAAGTTATACTTGATATCTTTATTCTAGTTGTGTCTTTGCAGATTCTCAGTGCTAAGTGTAGACCAATGTCAGTCTACAGTGGGTAAGGAACACAGGACCATACAGTTTAATCCCTCACTGTGTGATTCAAGGTGTTGACTCACGTGTAGCCTCTCAATTGCGATACACTTTATGTTCAACCACTTGGAGCATGGGATGAAGATAGGACTAGGAGAAATTCTCTTTAAGTTCAGAAAATTCTCTAAGTCCACTTCTCGAGAAGTGCCTCTTAGTTCTCGAGAAGTAGAGTTAGATGTTCTCGAGAAGCATTCTATAGTTGTCGAGAAGCAGAAGTGTAGTTCTCGAGAAGTCCTTATAGTTCTCGAGAATCTTAGCTTCAAAGTTCTCGAGAAGTCCCAGCTTTTAGTTCTCGAGAAGTCCAGACAGCTTCAAGATTTTTTCTAATTCCGAACTCTCGAGAAGTACAGTGTAGTTCTCGAGAAGTTCTTTTAGTTTTCGAGAAGTCCAGAGTAGTTCTCGAGAAGTCCTTATAGTTCTCTAGAAGCTTAGCTTCATAGTTCTCGAGAAGTCAGCTTATGGTTCTCGAGAAGTCCAGATTGGTCTCGAGAAGTATTAGCCCTGAAGTCTAAAAAACAAACTTTAGTTCAAGATAGTATAGTTCTCGAGAAATCAAACTAGTTCTCGAGAACTAATGTTACTTCTCGTGAACTGCAGGTCAAATTTTTCAGAAAATTGTTTAAGTCCAGATCGACCGGATTTTCAAATGACTTGATGTGATTGGTCCACGTGTCGTCATTAATGTCTTTTTTAACCGTTAAGGGTAATCCTATATAAGGTCTTTTCATTAAGACCAAACCCTAACAATTACAAGAAGCGGTAGACCGTACCTTTGAAATCTTCTGGATCCGCCGTCTCTCTCTAAAAAGAAAAGGAACAAATTCTGAAGCCGCCGCCGCCACTCATGAGTAGATCGAGTTTTTTGTTTTTGATCAAGAAAGACTTGTTGTTCAAGGAATCCTCATCCTCTCCTCGATCGAGTAGGTCAAAGCTTTCTCAGGTCAGATCTACAAGTCTTCTTCAACCATTTTTGAAAGAGCCGCAAAGTTTAAGAAGAAGACCTAGAGACTTATTTTTCCAGATCTAAGAAATTACTGTGTTTGTATTTCCAAATCTCTTTGTTATTATTGTAGGATATTTTCTCCGAGTGTAGGAGCGTTGCTCTCTGAGTTATAGGTAGTTTTTATCTTCCTTGTGTAGATCCATTTGGATCGATTTTTTAGGAACTTGGTTCCGAGGCGTAGGATTGTTTCCAATCCGAGATAGAGGAGTAGTTGAGTCTAGTGATTTGCTAGATTAATGAGGTAAAGTGGACGTACCCAAGATTGGGGAACCACTATAAATCTTCTTGTCTTTTATGATTGCTTGAATTCTTGTGCAAGATCGTTAAAATTTTTATTCCGCAAATAGACGCACGATTTACCTATTCACCCCCCTCTAGGTGATTTAGGTTGACAACTTTACACTTTCAGGAATTCTCCCGGATAGCTCTCCCACTCACATCTCTAATGAAGAAGGAGATGCCTTTTGTTTGGACACCGCTGTGCGGGGATGCCTTCCAAGGGCTAAAGGTTTGGCTTACCTCAGCCCCCATCCTTGCCCTTCCATCTGGGAAGGAAGGATTTCAGGTTTATACTGATGTGTCGTATCAGGGGATGGGTGCCATTCTAATGCAGAATGGGCATATGATAGCTTACGCCTCCCTCCTATTGAAGAAGCATGAGCAAAACTCCGCAGTACATTACTTGGAGATGGGAGCGGTTATCTTCACTCTGAAGATCTGGAGGCACTATCTCTACGGTGTCCACTGAGATATCTTCTCAGTCCACAAGAACTTTAAATACGTGGATATGTAGAAGGAGATGAATATCCGATAGAGACACTGGGTAGAGTTTCTGTCAGACTACCAGTATACCATGCACTATCATCCCGGGAAGGCCAATGTGGTTGCAGACGCTCTGAGTCCGAGAGACACTACACTAACAGAAGGACCTCAATTAATGACAATGGAGCTGGTGCAGATGTTGGAAGAGATGCAGATATCTCTGGTTTTTGAGGATGATCAGGAGCTTTACAAGGAGTACCTAGCGTCGATGATACCACCAACGACATACGGGATCGCATCAGGGATGGGTAGAGGATGGATGCGAGGATTGAGCCCATATTTAGGGCCTTGGAGGAAGGCACAATATGGGATTACTCTCTGAGAGATGGGCTTCTATGCTTTAGAGGTCGAGTTTATATACTGGAAGGAGGCCGAATTTTGGAGGATATCATGATAGAGGCTCACTACAGCAGATATTCAGTGCACCCATGGATCACGAAGATGGCAGCGGATCAGAAGAGGATAATTTATTTGCCGGGCATGAAGAAAGATATCATATAATTTGTTATGCATTGCGAGGCTTGTCAGCTCGTAAAGACAGAGTGCAAGAGTCCAGCCAGATTATTGCAGCCACTTCTGGTGTCAGAGTGGAAGTTTGAGGACATAACCATGGATTTTATATATGGGCTACCCCGATCTCATGTGGGGAATGACTCGATTTCGGTGATCGTCGATAGATTTACGAAGGTGGCTAGGTTTATTCCAATCAAGAAGCACGCTCCAATCGGTGATCTAGTGCGGATATATGTGGAGCAATTTGTCCTCTACCATAGAGTGCCTAGGATGATTGTGTCAAATTGGGATGGACGGTTTATGTCCAAGGAGTGGAGGTCGGTTTAGACCTACCTAGGCTCTCATTTGACTTTCAGCATGGCTTTCCACCCTCATATAGTTGGGAAGACATAACACACCAACCAGACAATAGAGGATCTTCTACGCCTATGAATTTTTGACCGCGGAGAGCCATGGGAAAGATTATTGACGCTGATCGAGTTCTCCTACAACAACATTCATCAGTCCAACATAGGAATGCCCCCCTACGATGCATTGTACGGACAGAGATACAGGACCCCACTATCTTGGATCTAGGATGAGGATCCAAAGGCACTCGTCTCGGAGTTTGTGGAGGATACAGATGCTCAGGTGAAATTGATATGGGATAGGATGCTGGAGGCCCAGAGCAGATAGGACAAATACTACGATGAGTGGAATCTTCAGGTGGAGTTCTAGGTGGGAGACCGGGTTTTCTTGAAGATACCGTCGATGCATGGAGTCTCGCTAGTTCGAGGGCGGAAGAAGCTCATTCTGAGATACATGGGGCCTTACAGGATCCTGGAGCGGATCGGCCCATTGGCTTACAGACTAGAGCTTCCACCAGAGTTAGCGGGATTGCATGACATCTTCCATGTCTCTTCACTTCGGAGGGATCTACCATGAATTAAGAAACTGATTTCCACTATAGATGGACCGGTGGCTTCGGATCGATGAGTCAGCATTGAGCTGGTCTAGATCTATGATACAGTAGTGCGGGTCTTTCGGCGCAAGAAGGTTCCGCTTGTCAAGTTCCTTTGGAGGAATCATGGATAGGAGGAACACTCCTGGGAGCCACGAGACCTGTTGCAACAGAGGTACCCGGATCTCTTCGAGTTAGGTATACCTTCAAATTCCTAGGGATGTTAGATACTTTTACTTTAGTAGAAACCCTGTAGGACTGACCTTAATTTCGGGTACGAAATTTTTATTTTAATGTATTGGGATTTGTAACATCCATCAAACTACTAGACCCCTGAGAGTGGTTTTGTCATGACTAGGTCATGAAAAAATCCTAGGAAGCCCAACAAGACCAAGTGAACCTAGGAATGAAGTGTTGGATCTTGTGACGCCCTTAGCGGGGGGGGGAGGGGGTGAATAAGGGTTCGCTAATTTTTCTTAAATCAGACAATTTTTTCTTGATGAATAAAATAATATAATTAATAAATGTAAATGTACAGAAACAAAAACAACAATGATATATTTCAAATGTGATAAATTTGAATACAAAGTATCTCTATAGAGCTAGAGACAAAGGCTCATGAAACAAATAACTTACATATGTTTTCTCCGGTCCTTCGACCAAGAACCAGCATGGTAAAGCGTATCTCTCCCTAGATCTTCTACTAGCCTTCCCCTAGATCTAACCATGATCTAGACGCTGCACACAAGGGAATGATTTCTCCCTAAGGAACACAAGGACTTGGACGCCACTCACAAGGCGACGATTTTCCCCTAAGTCATACAAGGACTTAGACGTCACGCATAAGGCGGAGATTTCCCCTCTCGATTACAATAAGAAAATAATAGAAACAAGAACAAAAAATTGAAAACTTTAGGCTAGAAACTCCCTTCAAATAATGCGCTGAAGATACCGATGAATCCTTATCAGAGTTGCTTCGAATGCTGTGAATGTGCCATCAATCTTTTGCGCTTTGGCCTTCTTGAGACTATGGAGTAAATCTGAGATCTGGAGCTCTCTGAATCGTCTAAACAGGAAGGTACCCTCTAGATTAAAAAAATTTGTGATCCGCACAAGAAATTGAATGGCTTTTATACTTTGGTAATATCGCCCGGAGACACTGTGTATCGCCACCTGGCAATATCGGTAACTACTGCCACGTGTCCCACAAACTCCTCATTTTTGCATTGCAAATCCATCGATCGTCGAACGTGCACAATCGCCTAACGACACTTGGTATTGCCACCTAGCGATAGCGATGTAATGGATTCCACGTGGCCCATAAACTTTGTCGAGCGTCAAATGAAGATGTGTCGAGCGTCGAATGAAGATACGCTGAGTGTCGCTGTCGCCTCTCGGCGATACTCATTATCGCTTGTCGATATCTCCTGAGCTCAGTTCTGACCCTATTCATCATCCAAAATAAATTAGAGCTAGACCTGTGATATCTGCACATCAAAAACACCCAAAGATCAAATACAAACAAGATTTGTTATTATCAAACCAGGAAGCGTGGAACGCATACTCCAACAATCTCCCCCTTTTCATAATAACAAATTCACTAAGAAAGAAATCATGAATGTTATATGAAGTGTTAGAAACTATGAGTATCAAGACTAAGTACTTATACGTGCACACATTTCTCTTTGATGAAACAATCCCCCTACAGGTGTACTCCCCCTAAATCTAAGCACAGTGAACGTTATAGTTTTTAGTGTTACTTAGTGTTAGTTAATGTAAGGATCACTAGCAGTTAATACACGAGCATTAAATAAGAATGATTTTCTTTGAAAATTCTCCCCCTTTGATATTGTCAAAAGAGAGAGCAGAGTGGTGCAGAAGCTAAAGAAGGAAAAACACAAAGGAGAAATCAAAGATAGTACATGTGAGCTATGTATAGTAAAGAAAGAAATGAGTAAACACTAATATTGGCAATGTTCATCCTGGTATATCACAAATACATACACTAGTGAAGAATATGTATGAAAATGTTTCAGTCCAATTCTCATAAGAAGAACTTTTAGAGAAGACAATATTGTGTACGTATGATATGTTGATGGAAAATACATAAGCACACCTTTACAAATACATGAACACGGGAAATGTTAAAAAACATCATAACATAGAGTTGAACATGATTAGCGGTTCTGGAAATTGTGAGGTTGGTTACTATTAAGAGCGGTGATAAATTTTTTTTGATTTTTTAAAATTTAAAGGAGGATGAAAAAGAGAAAAGATAAAATTAATAGGTTCGTGTTTTCAAAATATCAACAGAAGTTGGGTCCCCGGCAATGGCGCCAAAAACTTGTTGCGCGCTAGGGTTCGAAGAAAATAAACGCAACCGAACTAGCAACCCGAGGAGGCAAGTATACTTATTGAATTGTAGCAAGGGGACACAAGTGTCGTATTGAAATCCGGGAACTGTTGGCTATGCTTACTCACACGAACGTTATTATCTTATCGACGGAAAAACTAGGGTTTAGAGAAAAACTAATTGCAAGGAAGGAAGTAAAGCTATACTAGAAAGAGAACTACCGCAATTAAGTAAAGCTATTAAGCAAAGAACTATGCTAGAAAGGAAACTACTGCAGTTAATTAAAGAGCACAAGATAGGCGATTACTACGAAAGGTAGAAAATATGAAATGGTAATGCACTCGATCAAGATTCACCTCGGCTAAAGACGATTAAGAAAATGCGATAAAAATCTAAACTTAATAGGATAAAGGTCCTTGACCGTGGAGGTTCCTAAAGCTTGAACACGCTTCTCTCGAAGTCATGCCCAACTGAGTTTAGGAAGGTCCGACCGACTCTCGTCTAAATCGGAGGCCTAAAACTCGCTTTACGCGTTGAACCCCACTATTGGATTTTACTCCAATCCGGGAGATTTGCACGTCTGCCTCTCTCGAGGGGTGCGTATAACTCCCTTTACTCTTGAATGCTCACTTCATTCTTTCGGCCTCTCGGCTAGCCCAGAATGAAAGCAAAGGCGGAGAGTATATATCGATAATATACCTCCAACCCGTGATTAATCAAGAGTAATTCAAGGCCCTAGCCTAAAAAGAAAAGATTAATTAAAACATCATAACTTAGTCGCTCTAACCTCGGATCATCAAGATCGAGTACAAGGAGGATTAGTTAATCATAATGGAGTGGAGGAGGGGGGATGAGTAGTAAAGCATAAAAAAAACACAAGCTAAACAAAGAACAATTCTATTAATTAAAAAGGGCAATTTACACTAATTGAAATTAAAATTACAAGTGCATGAAATTGAAATCATATTCTAGCCCTACAAGTAGCACTAAGCAAGAGCAAAATTACAATAAAAGCTAGAACAAACTAAGGTTAAGCTAGGGTTAAACAAAAATTACAAAGAGAGAGAGAGAGAGAGAAAGCATGAAAAAGGATCAAGGAACAAAGGGCAGCACCTCCCCCACTCAACCAAAGCTTGCTGAAATGGAGAGGGGGGGTCTCAATTTATAGAATTTTTCTCGGGTTGGTCACGCCCTCCGACACGCCCTAGGGGGGGCGTGTCAGGGGGCGTGACAGTACTATGTTGACCTCGGGCTCTGGATTCTGGCGGGAGGGATAATTGCTTCGGTGCGTCGGTGGTCACGCCCTAGGTCACGCCCGTATAGGGGGGGCGTGACAGGCACGTCATGTCCAAATCATTGGTCGGAAATCCGTCAGTCGTCGAAAAGTTGATGTCACGCCCCAGGTCATGCCCGTAACGGGGGCGGGGGGGGGGGGGGGGGGGGGCGTGACAGTACTGTTTTCGTGCTGTGGAGAAACGACATTTAATGCGGTGGCAGGCTTTGCGGCAGAGGGCGACACGCCCATAGTCACGCCTGGTGACACGCCCACGGAGGGCGTGTCAGTGGGGCGTGACAGCGGTTTTGACCGTTTTCCTGTCCCTTCCAGCAGGAGACCTGTGGATCGGGTGACATGCCCTAGGTCACGCCCAGGGAGGGCATGACAGGGGGCGTTTCAGGTCATTTTTGACAAATTTTCTGGAAACCTGCAAAAAGATAAGAAAAAGTTAGTGGCAATAATATTTACATAAAAATGATAAAAAATAAACTAATAATAGACATGATTTGTACAATATAAAATAGAAAATACGATAATAGTTTAGGCTACAAAACGTATTATCAAAGATCCGCAGTTCACGGAACTGAATGGTGGAGTACGATCAAGGATATAAGGACAGACAGTAGAGATAACCCACTACGACCTTAGAGAAGAATTTGGGTTAATAGAGCATGAAAATACCCTAGATGTAGTAGAGAACTATCGGAAGGATAGAGATTGGACAATCCTTAATTTTGTTTTGCATGGAAATTCCACCAAAATGCTTATTAAATCTACGACCATGCTCACAGAGGATGCACGACAAGTGCAAGATATATTGAGGCACACTGTCTTACTCAAGTCCGGTGATACACGAAAGATAACGGCTCAACTGAGTTATGTCACATATATGATTTTGGAGCAGGATCCATGGCGAACTTTATCCTAACGATAATACGCTATGCATTTAGGCTAAAGAGTCATACTTGGAAGAAATTAAACACACTACCACTTGGATACATCATCAAATGTATTATATATAAGAAATACACTTGGATAGACCCAGATTTGTATTTCAATGATTATATTCTCTCTATATTTTTTATGAGTGGAACACCTACCATCGACCAATCAACACAGGAGGGTCATCAAGGAGTAGTGAACCTGTTTCCATTATCCGTAACCCGCCAATTCCAAGAAGTGGATTGTTGTGAGAAGGGTTGGATATCTTGCGAGAGTTATTCGAAGAGCATAAGAGGGAAGTGAAGTAGAACTTTTTGGGAGTTCATAAATATTTTAAATTTCTGACCAAAAGCATTAAATTGAAGCCCACTCCATCAGAAACGGTAGAATGGGAGAATCTAATCATGGAGCCTCCCCGTATATCTACTCACCGAGCACGCCGGATGTGGAGCGGTGAGCACAATTCAGCTGATGATCAAGGGGAGACAAGTGCAAGTGACAACAGGAATTTCTGAAGGTTTTTAGGGTGACTGGAAAAGTTTACGCTATCGGCTGGCGACAGTCACTGTCGCCGGCGATAGTGAAGTTTCTTAATTTTTCTAAAAATTTTGTGATGTACTATTATGGGACTTAGTATGTGATGTAGCGCTGCTGTAATATTATGACTGACTCAGAACAGTTATGGTTTATGTATTTTTATTTTAGTTTAATATTCATGTTCTAACAACTTAAAGTGTTATTCTTATTTTGCTTACTTTGTCGATTCATTAGTTTGAAATGTTTAGGATTCCTAGTTCTAATCTTAATAATGAAAAATGGGAATCTGGAAGTGGTGTTGTGAAAATATCGGCAAGCTATGAATCAGTGCTTATAAAACTGACTTTAATCGTATTCTGCTTTATCTGGTTTCTAATGAAATGATGACGCACGTCAATTTCTTTGGACCTAGAATGATGAACTTGATTTTATATGTTAAGTCAATTGAGCTTTTATTATCACACTTTATTTCAATTATTTCATGAATAATTCCAAAGTCTTCTAAAGTTTGCTTCATCCAAATAGCTTGTGCACAACAACTGCCTAGTGCAATGTACTCGGCCTCAGTGGTGGATAAGGCAACAAAATTCTGTTTCCTACTTGACAATGAAATTAGTGAAGGACTAAGTAAGTGACAGGTTCCACTTGTGCTTTTACGATCTAAAGAACAACCAACATAATCAGAATCAGAAAATCCATATTAAATAAAGGTATCATTGTGAGGATACCACAAACCTAACTTAGATGTGTCAATAAGATATCTAAAAAAATGTTAAACCATTTTTAAATGATACTCTTTGGGATTTACTTGAAATCTAGCACATAAACATAGAGCGAACATAATATCAGGTCTTGAACAAGTCAAATACAACAGTGATCTATGGATATTCCATTTTCATCCTTTCCTAACTTTAATGAGACGCGCATGGGGGTATTTGCTTATTTTAGATTTTCAAATCCAAATCTTTTTAAAACATCATGAATATATTTAGATTGATAGATAAAAATTCCATTATGCTTTGGAGTAATTTAAAAACCAAGAAAATTATTGAGTTCGCCTACCATTCTCATTTCAAATTCATTTTTCATAATTTCTATAATATTATCACATAATTTTTCATTTGTGGATCCAAAAATAATATCATCAACATATATTTGTACAACTATAAGATCATCATGAATATGTTTAACAAATAGAGTACAATCAGCACTTCCCATTTTGTAATCATTCTTTAGTAAATAAATAGTCAATCTATCATACCATGCCCGGGGTGCTGGTTTCAAACCATAAAGAACTTTTTTCTAATTTAAAAACATGTTCATGACATCTAACATCAACAAAGCCTGGAGGTTGTTCTACATAAACCTCTTCCTTAATATACCCATTAAGAAAAGCAGTTTTAGCATCCATTTGAAATAATTCAACCTTTTTAAAGCTAGAAAATGCAAGAAATATTCTAACTGCTTCTAAACCTACTACGGGTGCAAAGGTTTCATCAAAATCTATTCCTTCTATTTGTGAATAACCTTTTTCTACAAGTCTAGCTTTGCTCCTAGTGACCCTAAATTCACTATCTTGTTTATTCTTAAAGATCCACTAAACACCTACAACAGGATGATTTGACGGTCTTTCTACTAACTTCCAAACCTTATTGCATTAAAATTGATTAAGCTCGTCATTCATAGCTAAAAACCAAGAATTATCATTTAAAGAAGCATCAACACTTTTAGGTTCTATATCAGAAATAAAGCACATATTAGAGAATAAATCATTTACTGATGAACGAGTACTTACCCCTCTTTACGGTTTTCCAATAACCAAATCTTGGGGATGATCTTTTGAGAATCTTTGTTCACTTGGAGGCACATATTCTTGCTCTTCTCCATCTTCTTGTTCATTTCCTTTTTCTTCTTCTTTGTCTCCAAGGATTTCATCATCATCCAACCTTTGTAGAGGGGAGGGCTCTTCATCATGACCTATATACACAAGGGAAAAACTCATCCAATTTAACATGAACAGATTCTTCAACCTTTTTATTCCTTTTGTTGTAAACTCTATAAGCTTTACTTGTTGAAGAATAACCAATAAAAATGCCTTCATCACACTTTCAACAAATTTGCCTAAATTATCCTTAGTGTTCAAAATAAAGCATTTACAAAATAAAACTTTAAAATAAGAAACATTTTGTTTCTTTTGGAAGTATAACTAATAAGGTGTTAATTTCAAGAGAGGTCGAAGCATAACACGATTAATAACATAACAAGTAGTACTAATAGCTTCGACCAAGAATGATCTGGGTAATTTATATTCAGATATCATAGTGCGAGCTAGTTCTTGCAAAGTTCTATTTTTCCTCTCCACCACACCATTTTGTTGAAGTGTGCGAGGAGTGGAAAATTCATGTTTAATTCCTAACTCATTGCAAAAAGATACAAATTTTTCATTATCAAATTCACCTCCATGATCTGAACGAATGCATTTTATTTTTAACTCTAGTTCATTTTGAACACGTATACATAATTTGGAAAATTATAAAAATTCATCAGATTTAGACATTAAGAAAATTGTCCAACATTCATGAGAATGATCATCAATCACAAAAGTGTATTTTCTACCACCTAAACTTTGTGTATTAACAGGGCAAAACAAATCTATATGAATTAATTGTAAAGGCCTAGTGGTGGAAACAACATTTTTTCTCTTAAATGAAGACTTTGAAAATTTTCCTTTTTGACATGGTGAACATCAAGACGATAAATTTCCATGCAAAATAGGTAAATCTTTAACTAGTTTATTTTGAGACAATTTTCTAATTAGCTTGGAACTAGAATGTCCAAGACGCCTATGCCACAAATCTAACTCAACATTTTTAAATATAAAATATTTTAGTGAGAAATGTGACAAATTATTGAACCTAATCATGCAAACATTTTGAAACCTAAGAGCAGTAAGAACAGTATCATTTGTTTTCGAATAAATAATTTTGCATAAGTTTGAAGACGAGTCAAATAAGACATTTAAGCCAACATCAGATAATTGACTTATAGAGATTAGATTATACTTCAAACCTTTAACATACAAAACATTTGAGATAGTAAATGATTTGTTACCTACTACTCCAATGCCAATGATCTTTCCTTTTTCATTGTCACCAAATGTAACTACTCCTCCTTTCTTCATCTCTAGGCTAAGGAACTTTGACTTATTGCCCGTCATGTGCTTGGAACACCCTGAGTCCAAGTACCACATGTCTTCTTTGTCCTTAGCCTGCCAACACACCTTGAAAGAAGATGAGAGTAAAGATTTGGTTACCCAAGTGGTTCCTCCCATAGAATAGGTGGAAGCCTTAGGAACCCATATTTGTTTAACATAACAGTGTCTCGTCTTCTTACAAGTGTGTGTTGTGTGACCAAACTTATTACATTTTGCACACTTGATGAAAGAATTCGATGGGTTTTTCAAAATAAATTTTGACCTTTTGCTGGGAGCTACAAGGGCATTAGATTTATTATTTATAATTTGAAAAAAAAGATTTTCTGGACTTTATCTTATCGCCGACGACAGTGGATGTCGTCGGGTGATATTGTTCAGGTGAGTACCCAAGTCCGAATTTTCGGCCCTAAAATGTTCAAAGTGGCCTCCAAGGTGCCAAACCAACCCTTCCTAGACCTTAGGGGAGGCCAATGAGTCACTAAGGACCCTTTGGGGTTAACCCAAAAGGTCAATTTGACCAGAGTCAACTCAACCTAGGTTTAGGTCAAACTAGCTCAAGTTGGCCTAACCTAGCCCAATCTATTTGTGCTAAGCCCAATTGTCGTGACACAGTAGCCTCATGAGGTTTAGAATTATCCAAAATGCCACTCATTTTCTGGAAATAGTGACTAGGAGAGAGAAATCTCCATTTTCCCTTTAATGGGGGAGTGAGAAAGTGAGGAGAAAGCGACCATTCATGGCTTGGAAGACCAAGGGACTTCTCTCTTCATCCCTATGGCTTGATTCATCTCCCCCATCAGTGCTGAGAAGATCAAGAGGCTTTCTAGGTCCTTTCAGTGGCTGGGTGCATTGAACCACACTTGGCCGAGAACCATCATTCATGGCCATTAATGGCATTGAAGCCATGACCCTTCCTCTCCCCCCAATTGATTATTATAAAAGCTTCCTTAGACCCCCAGCAGCCATTTCCACCTTTTCCCTGAAGAATTAGAGCCTTACTGTAGTGCAGTTGTAGAGCACCCGAAAGCTCCAATTCCTGTAATGGCGATACGGCGGTCTGCCCGAATCCAACCCTCCCCAAAGGTCTTATCCTCCTTTCCTTTCTCAATCAATAGATCTCTATCCATTGGCCGCAAGGTTTGGGATACAATGACCCCAAATCAGCTAAGCTGAAAGCTTGATTTTTCAAGTTTAAATTCTAATCAACATTCACTGTTCCAGCCACCTCTGGCCGGCCAACCACCACGAATCGCCAACCACCACCTCAACGAAGGTGGTGGTGTCTGGCCGGGAAGAGGCGCGGGTGGCCGAGAATTCATGGGTAAACTTCTCCCAGGATGGGCCAATCTTGGCCGTTGGCTTCACGGGGAAGATGAACGAATGCCGATCATCCCGCGCCAAGATTCGTGCGTGATCAATTTAATAATATTTCATTTTAATTCAATTCTATTTCTTAATATGTTGTGTTCGGTTTGATTTATTAAAAATAATTAGAGGCTATTTCTGGAAAAATGTATAATATAAAAGTTGTAGCCTTGATGTCTAGTTTATTTTATAATTGATTTCAACTCATTTGGGTTAGTGTTCAGACCACATCACGCAATATGGTGTAGCTTATACAAATGCTTGACCAGAGACTAATCTGAGTGCCCCCAGTAAACCAGCCAGGTAAATGCCTTGAAATGTTCACCATAGGCTAGTTATACAGTCACACTCATCATATCCAAAAATGGGAATTTTTGGAAAATATGTTCCAAAACTTTTTGTAAAAATTTAATAAAATAGGTATGAATTAATTAAGGGGTGTAATGACCTCAAAACCAACCAAAATTTATTGTCCAATAGAGTAATGATATGACCCTTGTAAAAATTTCATCCCATTTGGGGTTGATTTGAATAGGTATTGGTGTGACCAAAGTTTTTTCCCTTAAGGGTAAATTACGACAAAAGTGTGTTTGGGGGCATGGAGGGGCCAATTCTCACCAAAAGGAGATGGGACTTTAGCCATAGCCCCAAGGTCAGTAAAAACACCCTCACTTGGAGTTCGGGGTGGATTGAGATGGATTTGCCCTTGGACAATAGTTCAAACCATAAGGTTGAAATTTCGGGGTTTGTGAAGGACATGAGGTGATATGTCCTTGTATGGACTTGGAGTTTTGTCCATGTGATCTTAGGGTGGTGAACAGCCCTAGGAAGAAATTTGGTGACATTTATACACATGCACACAACTTTAATCAATTGGAAATTGTTTAGTCCTATACCACTTTATGGAAAAATTGAAAAGGTCATATGACCTTGAATCTTTTTGAAATTTTGGCAGATGAGTTTTTATAGCAATATGAGCCTCTGAAATTTATTATAGGATGTTTGGAAGATAGTAGCTCATACTTATAGTTATAACCTTCAAGTTTACCTTTTGATGATTTTGAATTAATCATGGTTAAATTAACTTAGAATGTTATGAAACTCTGGAAATGTTGATTAAATATCATTTATATGCACAACTCAGTAATTTGGAAAGATTGGACATTATCTCGTAGTACTTCATGTGTTAAGAGAACTAGTGCACCTTGTCTTTATAAATAGATAATAAATACTATATCTTGTCTGAGAATAATGTTTTCTTGGCCAGAGAACCTTTTAGGGCATATTAAAGCTTGGGAAATTATTACATGTTGTTTGGAAAAGATTACAAGTATGTTTCTTCACTAGTGCCCTATTAGGGATTTATTTAAAATATTTTTCTATATAGCTTGCTGACCGTGGAGTTGTATGAAACTTAGACAGTAATGTTTTATGATTATATTAAATCTTTGGTTATTTTTGTGTAATTTTAGATAAAGTTTGGTGGTACTTCTCTCTTAACCTTTATTTATTGCAACTATCTTAAATTAATTAATTAAAGGCTAATACATTTATGAAAATTTGTGAAACTTGGCATTCTCTGATATTTTGGTATCATATAGTGTTCATAAATTTTGTGTGGCAATAACTTAAGGAAATCTAGTACTTCATGTTCAAAACCACCCATGGCCTAATTTTGGGGGAACTTTAAAAAATGCTAAATTAATTAGGATAATTACAAGTTTCTGGATTTAGTCTAAATATGTCATGATAGACCCCCAATAAAAATTCTAGGGTATTTGGATGAATGTTTGATGGGGTCACCACTCTTGCTCATCATTTAGCTTAGGTTGGTCTGCATATAGTCAACCTGCAGAATTCTGATAGCATGTAGGATGGACATAGGGAGTTGGGGTTAATAGTATACTGATTTGGTAAGGTGAAAATGAGTTCATCATTAGGAGTCATGATGGGGAGGGTGTTGGGTTGACTAGTGTTCAGTGGTGCTCGGGATCGACGAAAGATCGACTTCCCTGTGGAGAGAGAGAGAGAGAGGGAGAGTCAAAATACACTAGTGTTAGATTTAGTATAACATTAAATGGGGTTGACCTGGGAAACATTTCCTGAATCTTTTGTGAGATGTTATGATAGACCCCCAGTAATAATTCTAGGGAATTTGGATGAATGTTTGATGGGGTCACCACTCATGCTTATCATTTTGCTTAGGTTGGTCTACATATAGTAAAACTGTAGAATTGTGATAGCATGTAGGATGGACATAGGGAGTTAGGGTTAATAGTATAATGATTTGATAAGGTGAAAATGAGTTCATCATTAGGAGTCATGATGGGGAGGGTGTTGGGTTAACTAGTGTTCAGTGGTGCTCGGGATCGACGAAAGATCTCCTTCCCTGCGGAGAGAGAGAGAGAGAGTCAAAATACACTATGGTTAGATTTAGTATAATATTAAATGGGGTTGACCTAGGAAACGTTTCCTGAAACTTTTGTGAGAAGGAGGTCAAAATCACAAACCCTAACACAAACAAAAATAGAGAAACAGGGAAAGCTTACCACGAACGCGTAGATCTCATCGAGAGCTTTCCAAATATTGAATCTATTGACAAAACCGACCACTGAATAACTAGAAATTGCCGGCCAAAAGCATGCGGGATGCCAAACTCCTCCTCTTTTGTGAAATAGACGACGACCAGGTAGGGAAGAGGATGAATAGGGTTTTGATGCGACCCTTATAACCGGTTATATATAAATATAAATAATTCTTAATATTATTTTACAATTAATAATAAATAACCCCAAAAAGACTTGAACTCAAACTAACTCGAAATTTTAAAAAAATCGCACCGTAGCTAAATACCGACGCACGAACACAACCGAAAAGTTGAAATAAAAATCCGACAAACCAAACCCGGGTAAAACACCACCCGAAGATAAAACGCCCCCACATCCTTATAAAAATCTCCACCGAGTCACCATAACAGACCTGTCTCACGAGGGAGGGTAAACAACCAAGCAAAAACCAACCACACAGGAAAAACAACAAAGAAAACCCATGATCCATCAAACGACACCCATTAACAATTCATCAATGTAATGCCCTAACGTCAAAATTACATCACTACATGAGTTAAAATGAACACCAAAAAATCAGGGGCGTTACATCCGTTGTGCGATCTGTGATCGGTGCTAGAGATATTCGTGGGCTTGCAAACGATCAACTCTTCGTAGGCTTTGTAGTTATAGGCTCGCCGGAGTTCATCGTACTCGAACGGGAGGGAGAAAATGTTCTTTTCTTTCGATGGAGACGGTGGAACGGACCATGGTGAGGTGACCGAACCCTAAGCGTCGAAGATCTAAGTCTCTTTTCGTGTTGGTTAGGACACATAAAATGATGTGCCTTTTTATATGTCTTTGTAAAAATAGGCTACCACCAGCGATAAGGCTAGTGCCCAGCAGTAGGTTCACGCGCTTGATGTTGACAGCTGTCCTCCAAATTTTGAAAAATATTCAAAATAAATATTTTCCTTTTTCCAATGCTAGCGCAGCACGGTAGGTAGGTAGCGCCCGTCGGTAGTCCAGTCATCTCGATGATCATTGAGTGCATTACCACGGTGTGGTACCAAGCTGTCACCTGATTATAGTCTAGTTGTCTTGACAAATCAGCCAGTCTCAACGATCGTTGAGTGGCTAACATGACGCGGTATAATGTTATCGCCCAGCGGTAGGAATGGTATCACCTGGCGATAATTCAGGCATCTCCTAGGCTTGTACGACGCGAGATAATGCTAGTGCCTGGCGTGGTAAGTTCTCGAGCTCCTGGCTAAATAATTCATGCTACCGCCCGGCGGTAACTACTACCGCTCGGCAGTAACTATAACCACTCGGCGGTAAGTACCATAGGAGAGCTTGCTGCATCGATTGAACCTGTAAACTTGCACACTCTACCAAACACAAGATATAATCAAATATAACATGGGAATTGATATTACCAAACCGAGGATATATGAACCGGCAGCTCCAACAAACTCCCCCTTTTGATAATATCAAATCCCGTTCATGAGAGATAACAATAAGTGCATGATACATTGTATATATACTAGATAATCTTTAAAGCTCAGGTTTCAGGTTACATATAACGTCCCATACATATGCTCTCCCCCTATATATCGCTCCCCTATCATTATGTACACAACGAAACGAGCTACCCCTACATGTGATCTACCCTTACTCATGACTCATGAACCACCAATTCTCTCCCTTTAATATTAGCAAAAGGGGATGGGCTAGACCAAAAGTAAAACATGCGCATGCAGTATATAATGAGTGTGAGAAAAAAAATCAAACAGTGCACATTAGAGAAATTGAAAAATAAGGAGGAAATAATAGGGGTGACCAAACATGAAATCATAGAATATTAAGGATAAAGGCCAAACTGATTAATGAAGTACACATAGAGAAAAATGTGTGAAGAAGTCTTAGAGTTATAAAGTATTGGACAATATAGGGAAAATTAAGCACATAACAACGGAGAGTACAATACTAAAAGAGTTATTGAATTAATACAGAGGAACATTATACAAGTCATGAATTGAAATCGTGTGCTAGAACGTACGTACTATAGACGTATAGTGTCATGTTTGTCCAATTCTTATGCATGAAAGTGTTTGATAAAGGAATGACATGTGCATGTGTAGCATTAGAAGACAAACATCCAGTAGAATTAATATTCATTACATGTTTATCTCAGTAATTAAATATGTTATCGCGAGAGGAATAGAGTGAAAAATCATGTCACGTTTCTATCCATGTTATACCAAGGCTAAAACTAGGGGCACTAAGCTTAAGGTTTTGAAAGCGTACAAGATCGAGATGATTTTTTAGACTAAGGTTCTCATCCTCACAATGCTCATAAAAACTTATCAAGAGGGGTGAGTAGTGCTTGGCGGTATCCTTGACACAAGGCGTGATAACATTCATTATTATTTAGACGTGTTGGGATATCAATTTCATATTTTAGAGTTCAAGTACCCAAAATCAATCAAAATCTACCCACATAGATAGATACACTTTAACTTGTATAAATAGGACTTGACTGCTATAGATTTGGCCCAAAGTTCACCCATTATAAGAACGTATATGTATCATGACATTGATTATTCAAGGTATTTCTAACGTGGTAGACACAATATTACGAGTTATAGCATGTATGCATATAATTTATAAAAGAGTGCTCTGTCTAGGGATGTGTGAAATGTATAAAGTCATTCCGCTACCTAAATCCTCACACATACTTAGATGCATATTCAATGAACATTAACAAATCTAGTGGCACTCAGTCACTAAGGACCTATAGATTCGACACAATATGACATAGGTAGACAATGTTCTCAGAGATAAACAGGCCTAACTCATATATTGTACATACACATTATGCACTAAGTTCTTGCCATTTGTGTCCTAAGAATGATCAATCCATAGTTTTTTTGTTTATTTTGATTAAAGATTCGACAAAAATAAATAAAATAAACTATAAATCAAGCAAGAAACATTGAAAAAGTAGAAAGTAAATAGGCAAAGACTTGTTTTCTATTTTTTGGGGGATTTTTCATTTTTTGTTATATTTATATATATATTTTTAGAAAACGGAAATAGAAGCAGAAAAAACCAAAGAAAAAATAGACAAATGCACCATGACAAGGAAGAAAGATCCAAAACCCCTAGCTCTAGTCGAAGTAACGAGAAACGTGCATCTGGGAGGGGTTTTATGAATATCTCATCTAGTTGGTCGTCAGTGCCAATGAAGCTTACTCTCACATTGTCATTCTAAATGTGATCCCGAATGAAATGATGAAAAACATCAATATTTTTTGACCATGAGTGATGGACTAGATTATTTTTCAGGTCTATGGCACTCTCATTGTCGCACCTAAGAGTAACGTTTCTTCAAATTAGGCCAAATTCTTCTATCGTTTGAGACATCCAAAGTGCTTGTGCACAACAACTCCCTAAGGCAATATACTCAGCATCAGTAGTAGAGAGGGCAACCGAGTTTTGTTTTCTACTTTACCATGAGACTAGTGCCAGATAAAGGAAGTGATAGGTACCACTCGTGCTCTTGAGATCAAGTGAACATCCAGCATAATCAGAGTCAAGGTACCCATGGAGTGTGAAATCAGTAGTGTGTGGGCACCAAAGACCAAGATTTTGGGTGCCTATAAGATACTTAAAGATATGTTTAACCACTTTCAAGTGTGTTTCTTTAAGATCGGCTTGATATTTAGCGCATAGATACACCGCGAATGTAATATCCGGCCTAGACGCACTTAAGTAGAGTAGTGATCCGATCATTCCTCTAAAGACAGTTTGATCCACCAAAATTCAACTTTCATCCTTTCCTAATTTTAGAGAAACACTCATTGGAGTTTTGACTTGTTTCAGATTCTCAAAGCCAAATCGTACAAGCATATCTTATATGTATTTTGATTGACTTATAAAAATTCCATTGTTACGTTGAGAAATATGAAATCCAAAGAAATAAGATAAATCTCCAACTAGACTCATTTAAAATTCATACTGCATTAAAGTGACAATTTCTTTGCAAAATTTATCATTTATTGCCCCAAAAATAATATCATCCACGTAAATTTGTAAGAGAATTAAATCAAGATTCTCATGCTTCACAAAGGGAGTGGTGTCCGCCCTACCCATTCTAAACCCATGTCCTCGTAGAAAAGTTGTGAGCCTATCATACTGATAACACTAATTATTTCTATCTTTTTATTCATTTATCTATATTAATAGTTGGATATTTTAAATTAATTTTATATTATTAAGTTTATTTTAACTTGTTAATATAATTTATATCTATTTGTGTTAATAAAATCATTTTTAATCTTGCAGGGCAGATCTACAGGTTATTTGGAGCAAAAAGAAGAATTTTCATTTTTTTCTGCCTAGACACGCCCTGTGACACGCCCTACCTGGGCGTGACACAGGGGCGTGACACGTGATAACCAAGCCTGCAGCCAGAGCCCGTCGACCGCGCCAAAAGATCGTCGACCGACCTTGACACGCCCGTGTAGGATGAAGACACGCCCGTGTACTCCTTACACGGGGCGTGACGTCCCATAGAAGAATCGTTGACCGCTGCCACGTCGGATTAAAATGACACGCTTGGGTCATGGGCGTGACCCAGGGCGTGTCCCATGCTTTTCCAGCCAATTATTCCTCCGTTCCAGCTGTTGCCGCCAGAGACCGTTCCTGCTTGACACGCCCCTAGTCACGGGCGTGACTAGGGGGCGTGACACCTTCTTGAAGAAAACTTTTACTCCCGCCGTTTTCAGCTTCCCGCCGTTTCCAGAAACAGCCGTGACACGCCCTAGGTCACGGGCGTGACCTAGGGGCGTGACCCGTCAGTTAACCAATTTTGGCGGTTTTTCCTCCAACGTTCCCGGGCTTTCAAGACGACGGTTCCGAGCCTGACACGCCCTAGGTCACGGGCGTGACCTAGGGCGTGACCAAACAAAATTTTTTCTATAAATTCCAGACAGCTTCAGATGTTGAGGAGTCGAATTTTGGGAGTTGGAGTCTTGTAATTTCCTGTTTCTTTTGCTGTATTTTCTCATTTCTAAGTTAGATTTACCTTTGTTGTAACTTTAATTTTAGTTATTTCCATTTCAATCATGTCTTTTCCTACTTCATTTTGTATTTCCCCAATCATGATGAGTAGCTAATCTTCTTTTAGCACTTGATCATGATGAACCTTAGAATAAAATAGATCTTTCTCCTTCTTATTAAATGTCTTGTTCTTAATTGTTCTCACTACGATTTATCTTTGATTTTTATTTCTTCGAATTCATATTACGCGGATATGATCTTCGATCTAAGATCCGTATCCTAAATGACCAAGAGGTTGCGGATACGAGGAGATCACTCAAAGATAAAAGGAGTTGAATGCACTCCTCGAGAGAGGACGACGTAAATCTTCTGGATTGGAGTCAAATCCAATAGTGAGGTTCACCGCATAAAGCAAGCTTAGGGGTTTCGACTGGCCGAGAGGTCTTAATCGATCAACCTAAGGTTAGTTAGAAGCATGAGCTCGAGAGAGACGCTTCTATATTTTAGGAACCTCCACGGTCGAGTGAGTATAATTAAGAACTCGCATTTCATTATTTTCCAAGAAGATTTATTTTAGTCTAAGGGGATTCTAGATCAAGTGCTAGCTTTCTCATATTTGAATTTCTCTTTAGCTTCAGCTTTAGTTTTATTATCTAGTATAATCCAACAAACTTTTCCGTTTGATAAAATAATAGCTCTTCCTTGTGAGTACAAGTACTCAACAGGCCCCGAATCGCAATACGACACTTCCTATACTGCATTTCGATAGGTACGCTTGCCTATTCGGGATTCTAGTTTGGTTGTAATTTAACTTCTAAAAAATCTTCATCAAGTTTTTGGCGCCGTTGCCGGGGACTTTTCTTTGTTGATATTTTGAAAGCAAGGATCTATTAATTTTATCATTTTTTTTCTTTTATTTCAAAAAAAAAATTTTTTTTCAAAAGTTTTATCTTTAAATTTTTATATTTAAAATTTCTTGCGAAAGGGCCGTGTCGGGTTTTCATCCCGCAATACCGCCTAGTGCCTTGCGAACTCGTCACTGGGTAGCCCTTGGGAAGTTCGGGAAATTTTATCTTATAAATTTTTAAACCTTAAAACTTTTATCTTTTGTTTTGTTCTTGTGTATGACCCGAGGGAATCCGTCACCTCTTTTTGATTTGGATTCGGAAATCGAGCGAACCCTTCGGCACCGCTTACAATTTCGAGTTCCGAATTTTCAAGATACGGGATCCTTAGGAGACACTCCTAATCCTTCTTTAATTCTCTCTCCGTCACCGTCTTCCCCTTCTCCTTCTTCATTTAGTTCTTCTTCTCATTCTCCTAGATCTCTTTCTTCTTCTTCTTCCAATATGGGTGAGCCAAATGCGGTCGAACAACGAACTATGTCCTATTATGCCCGTCCAAACTTGGACGAGGCTCAATCTAGTATTGTTCGCCCCGGTATTGCCCCCAATAATTTTGAGTTGAAGCCAAGCATCATCCAAATGGTACAACAATATGTACAATTTGATGGGCTTCAAGATGAAGATCCAAACGCGCATATTTCTAATTTCTTAGAAATATGCGATACTTTTAAAATTAATGGTGTATCCGATGATGCCATCCGGCTAAGGTTATTTCCATTCACATTGTGCACTAAAGCCAAGCAATGGTTGAGTTCTCTACCAAGAGGATCAATCACAACATGGGCTGAAATGACGGAAAGATTTCTTACGAAATACTTTCCGCCGGCTAAAATGGCTAAATTGCGCAATGATATTACTTATTTCTCCCAACTTGAGTCGGAAACGTTATATGATACTTGGGAGCATTTCAAGGAATTGCTTCGTCGATGTCCTCATCATGCAATTCCGGATTGGTTACAAATCCAAACCTTCTATAACGGCCTAAATTCTCAAACTAGGCAACATATCGATGCCGCCGCCGGTGGAACGCTTAATAACAAAACACCGGCGGCCGCCCAAGAGCTTATATAAGGTATGGCTTTGAATACCTATCAATGGAGTACACCTCGGTCTAAATCACCTAAACCGGCCGGGATGTATGAAATTGATACGGTCTCCAATCTATCTCTCCAGGTTGAGATGCTAAACAAAAGATTAGAAGAGATGTCTGCTCCCTCTTCTATACCTACCTGGGATCCTACTTCTTCCCCTCTCCCACTACGTTGGCCGAGCATGTGGATTATATGGGAAATCCGAATCGGCCACCATTTAATCCGGGTAATACTAATTATGGTAATACCTATCACCCGGGTATAAGGAACCACCCCAACTTCTCTTGGAGTAATCCGGGGAACGCGGCTCGCCCACCAAACACAATCCCACCATGATATTTTCCACCACAAGCTCCAAAAGCTCCCAATCTCGAGGAGTTGTTCTCCAAATATACTAGTACAAACGATGCCAATATCCGGAATCACACTGGATCTCTTCGTAGTTTGGAGACTCAAATTGGGCAAATTGCAAAGATGCTCTCCGATCGACAATAAGGAGCACTACCGGGCAATACAGAGCCCAACCCAAGGGAGAAAGCCAAAGCCATCACTTTACGGAGCGGGAAGGAGGTAACCACTTCTACAATTCCAGTTGAATCTTCTCCAATTTCGGTTGATACGGAGGTAACGATTTCTTCATCTTCTCCTCCGATTAAGCCTTCTAGTTATATTAAACCAAAACCTTATCAACCACCTCTTCCCTATCCATCTAGAATGCAAAAAGACCGGATAGATGAGCATCACGGTAAATTTTTAGATATGTTTAAACAAATCCAAATAAATTTACCGTTATGCGAAGTGATAGCACAAACGCCGAAATATGCTAAGTACCTCAAGGATATTTTATCAAATAAAAAGAAACTTGAGGATATCTGCACGGTTCAATTGAACACGGAGTGCTCGGCGGTTTTAATTAATAAATTGCCTAAGAAATTACCTGATCTGGGTAGTTTCTCTATACCTTGTTCATTTGGCGATTTATTGGTAAAACGTGCGTTAGCCGATTTAGGTGCCTCAATAAATTTAATGCCTTATTCTTTAGTTAAGAAATTGGGTTTAGGAGAACCTAAACCCACAAGAATGAGCATTCAATTGGCGGATCGGTCTATTAGATATCCGATGGGTATTATTGAGGATGTGCTTGTCAAAGTTGACAAATTTATCTTTCCGGTAGATTTTGTCATCTCTGACATCGAAGAGGACACCGAGGTACCACTCATTCTCGGTCGCCCATTTCTTGCCACCTCGCGCGCAGTTATAGACGTTAGTAACGGTAAACTTCTCCTTAGAGTCGGAGATGAAGAAGTTACCTTTACTATTGACACGTCTATGAAAAATTCGCTCTCCAATGACGACTCATGTTACTATTTAGAGGCTTCTCCTGAAGAAGACTTTATTCCTTTATCTGAACATTCTTTATCGTCTATTGATCATAACGCATATTTTGAAAATTTAGATTTAATTGCTTATGAAAATAGTGATAAGGATTCGATCACTCGCATACCTACTTTTGAAATTTTGGAAATTAGTAGTGATCGTTTGAAAACTTCTTATGATGAACCTCCCACGCTTGAACTAAAACAATTGCCTGATCATTTAGAATATTTATTTTTAGCGGAGGATTCTAAACTTCCCGTAATTGTGTCGGCCTACTTGACCGATGATGAAAAATATAAATTATCTAATATTTTAAAACGTCATCGCCGCGCAATTGCGTGGAAGATCACGGATTTGAGATTAATTAATCCCTCCTTTTGCACCCATAAAATTTTATTGGAAGAAAAAGCTCACAAAACAATTCAACCTCAACGCCGGCTAAATCCTAACATGAAGGAGGTAGTCAAGGCCGAGGTGATTAAATTATTAGATGCGGGCATCATCTATCCGATTTCGGATAGCTCTTGGGTGAGTCCGGTCCAAGTGGTACCTAAGAAAGGAGGCTTAACGGTAGTTCCTAATGATAAAAATGAATTAATTCCTACCCGAACCGTTACCGGATGGCGGGTTTGCATCGACTACCGTAAATTAAATGATGCAACCCGAAAGGATCATTTTCCTTTGCCGTTCATTGACCAAATCCTTGAACGGTTATCCGGGCACTCGTTTTATTGTTTTCTTGACGGTCTCTCGGGATATTTCCAAATCCCAATCGCACCCGAAGACCAAGAGAAAACAACCTTCACTTGTCCGTTTGGCACCTTCGCCTATCGAAGGATGCCTTTTGGTTTATGCAATGCGCCGGCAACCTTCCAAAGGTGTATGCTAGCGATCTTTGATGAACTAGTGGAAGATATCGTGGAGGTCTTCATGGACGATTTCTCCGTCTTTGGAGACTCTTTTGATTTATGTTTAGCAAATCTTTCCCATGTACTCCAAAGATGTGAGGACACGAACCTAGTCTTGAACTGGGAAAAGTGCCATTTTATGGTGCGGGAAGGTTTGGTTTTAGGCCATAAAATTTCTAGCAAGGGTATAGAGGTAGATAATGCAAAAATTGAAATTATAGAAAAATTACCTCCACCCTCAAATGTTAAGGCCGTTCGTAATTTTTTGGGGCACGCCGGTTTCTATCGCCGGTTTATTAAAGATTTTTCTAAAATCACTAAGCCCCTTACACACTTATTAGAAAAAGATGCGCCTTTTATTTTTGATGAAATTTGTTTGCGCGCTTTTTCACTTATAAAAGAAAAATTGATAAACGCACCAATCGTGATAGCCCCCAATTGGGAACTTCCTTTTGAAATTATGTGCGATGCTAGTAGTTTTTCCGTTGGTGCGGTCTTAGGACAACGCATCAATAAAAATTTTCATCCGATATATTATGCGTGCAAAACACTAACCACCGCACAAGAAAATTATACAACCACCGAAAAAGAACTTCTTGCCGTAATTTTTGCCTTTGATAAATTTCGTTCTTACCTTACTTTATCCAAAGTTATTGTTTTTACCGATCATTCTGCTTTGCGTTATTTACTAACCAAAACAGATGCCAAGCCTCGATTGATTAGGTGGGTATTGCTTCTCCAAGAATTTGACTTGGAGATTCGGAATAAAAGAGGAGCGGAAAATCTAGCGGCGGATCATCTTTCTCGGTTGGAGAACCCCAATTCAGAGGAGCTCAAAGAGGAGGACATCGATGACACATTTCCTGAAGAGCGCCTCCTCGCTATGCATAAGGTAATCACTCTCCCCACTCCTTGGTTCGCCGATTTTGCAAACTTTCTTGTTGCAATATTCCTCCCAAATGGTTTTTCTTATCAAGAAAAGAAGAAATTCTTTTCAGATTTGAAAAATTATTTTTGGGAGGATCCATTTCTCTTCCGAGTTTGTGCGGACCAAGTAGTGCGGAGGTGTGTTTCTCATGAGGAGGGCGTAGAAATTTTAAAACATTGTCACGAGGGACCCGCCGGTGGGCATTATAAAGCTAATCGGACGGCTCGGAAAGTACTTGAAGCAGGCTTCTATTGGCCGAGCATCTTCAAGGACGCTCACGCACATGTAAGTCGTTGTGAACAATGCCAACGCTCAGGTAATATTTCCCGCCGAGATGAAATGCCCTTAAATTTATTTATAGAAATTGAAGTTTTTGATTTATGGGGAATCGACTTTGTCGGCCCGCTACCAACTTCATTTGGAAATAAATATATTCTGGTAGCGGTTGACTACGTGTCACGGTGGGCGGAAGCGCAAGCTCTCCCCACCAATGATGCCCGAGTCGTGACCCGATTTCTTAAACAACTATTTTCACGATTTGGAGCACCGCGGGCAATAGTTAGTGATAGGGGCACCCACTTTTGTAACGCACAATTTGCTAAAGTATTATCTAAATACGGCGTTACACATAGGTTAGCCACCCCCTATCACCCTCAAACTAGTGGCTAGGTAGAAGTAGTTAACCGAGAAATTAAACGTATTCTAGAAAAAACGGTTTCTACTAATAGAAAGGATTGGTGGGTCAAGCTTGATGATGCTCTATGGGCTTATCAGACCGCGTACAAGACCGCTATCGGTTGTATGCCGTATCGATTGGTCTATGGGAAAGTATGCCACTTACCGGTTGAGCTTGAACATCGTGCCTTTTGGGCACTTAAATTTTTAAATCTTGATGAAAATTTGTCCTCCGAGCTCCGTAAATTCCAACTTAACGAGCTCGATGAGTGGCGCTCCCTCGCTTATGAGAGTAATAAACTCTATAAGGAGCGCACCAAATTTTATCATGACAAGAAAATTAAGCACCCAAAGGACTTTAAACCGGGAGACCAAGTCCTTTTATATAACTCGCGCTTATGCTTATTTCTGGGTAAACTTAAGTCCTGTTGGTCCGGCCCCTTTGTCGTAAAGGAGGTTTGTCCTTACGGGACGGTTCTTATTTCACACCCGGAAAAAGGCAATTTTAAGGTGAATGGGCACCGGCTAAAATTATTTTTTGCCGGTGATAATATTAACGAAAAATTAGACAACATAATGTTGTCAAAACCATAATAAGCGCGCGCCACTACGGTCGAGCTCACCGACCATAAACAAAGCGCTCGTGGGAGGCACCCCACGGTTATCTTTTCTTTTTTATTATTTTCTAATTTTCTTTTTAAGTTTTTTTTTACAGGCTTGAAGGACATCGCTGCATGACGATCGGGTGGAGACGAACGTCGAATCTTCGTATTTCTTCAAGTCGGTAAATTTTAATTTATTGTTCTTAGATTATTTAACATAATGATGATATACAAAAAAAACAAAAAAAAAACTAAAAAAAAACAAAAAACAAAAATTTAAAAATAATAATAATAAAAAAATTCTCGTACACGCGTCCGTCACGCCCGTGACCCAATGGTCACGGGCGTGTCCCGGGCGTGTTTTGCCAAGACTGCGGGAGGTTCCTCCTCCCTCGGTTTTCCCGCCCGTCATTCGGATATGACACGGGCGTGACATGTTTTGTCACGGGCGTGTCGAGCCCGTGTCGCGGGTATCCGAGGCGTTGACCAGTCACGCCTCGGATTCTTTCTTAGTCAGTCAGATTTGACTGACATGCCCAGAGTCACGGACGTGACTCCTGGGCGTGACTGGAGTATCCGATGCATTCGCATCGGATGTTCTTCGGATTCCCCCTACACGCCCGACGTCACGGGCGTGTTCCTCAGAGTCACGGGCGTGACTCTGAGGCGTGACCCCCGAATCCGAGGCAGTCCGCCTCGGATTCTTTTCTGCTTTGACCCGGGCTTGTCATGCCCCCTGTCACGGGCGTGACAGGGGGGCGTGACCGACCCGAAAAATCTATAAATAACCTTTTTTCCTCCCTTCTTCTCTTCACACCTCCACCCTTCAACCCTTCTCTTCTCTCCTCCCCTTGGCCGAAATTTCCTCCAAATTTCTCACCATGCCTCGCCACCACGCTCGATCCACCACTTCCTCCTCCGAGCACCCCGCTGATCCAGCCTCGGCGGAGGCCATGCTTCTTTTCGAGAATGCAACCCAACAAGATCGAAGCGAGAGACTGTGCGCCAAACCCTTTGGCGTGTTCCGGATCTTGGATTGGACCATCCTCGCCCAATTCGGAGCAGCGGAGCTAGTTCGGGAGCTCATCTCTACCCAAGGGTGGGATCCCCTCTTCTCCATTTCTGAGCCTGCTTTCCTCGAGCTCACCATTGAGTTCTTGGCCTCATTTGAGTTCCGTTGGGCGGCGCAAGATGATTTCATCGTCTTTCGCTTGGGCGGGATGATGCACCAGCTCACCATCCGCCAACTCAATGTTGCCATGGGCTTTTGCTCGGAGGCCTTTTCCAATTCCCCCGCCTACCCCGACCTAAAAACTGATTTCCCTCCCGACTTCAGTCTCCCTACTTTTTGGTCGGAAATTAGTAATGATGTCGCCCCCTACACTCCAAAGAAATCTAAGGGTAGCCACCTCATCTCCCCCGCTTTACGTATTCTGCACAACCTTCTCTCTTTACCATTTCCGGGCGCGGCGATAGCCACGGCGTGTTGACTCGGGCGGACTTACTATACTTGTATAGTATGTTTTACCGGGTCCCACTCAACCTTGGTTACATGCTCGCCATTTTCTTTCGGCACCAGGCCGAAAATGTGAGATTGGGAGCGGTGTACGGCGGGAATTTCATCACTTTCCTCGCCAAGCAGACCGACGTGTGGGCTGCTCTTCCGCGGCTCACTTGCATGCAAACGCCGCAGCCTCTTCAGTTCCCGACCCTTCAGGCGCTTGGTTTAGCTCGCCGACGCGATGGCGAGTTTGAGGCTGTTCCCCCGTTCGTTGGTGGCGGTGATCTTGATCTTGATCATGGTGCCGGTCCCAGCGGTACTCATCATTCCCTGCAGATTCCGCCACCACCGCTGCACTCTGCTCCAGCGCCCAATCCTCCAAATTATTGGGACCGGCAATTTGGGTTGCTCCATACTCGCATAAACCAGATGCAAACCCATTTTGACGGTCACTTCGCTTCTTTCGATGCGCGCTTCACCATGCTCGAGCAAAACCATACTTCCTCCATAGAGCATATTACTCGCGAGTTCGCGAACATGCGGACTTTCTATCAGGAGCACGGGGACGATTCTGACCAAGAGTAGCTGCCTTTTCATTTCTTTGGATTTGTAGAGGGTCATCCCTTTGTATCTGTATTTTTATTCTTCTGTATCTGTTTTTATTATTATGATGAAAAAAAAATCCAAAAAAATATCTATAAAATATTATGTTTTGCTTTCATCATCTTGTACAGGTCTCTTTTGATGCTGGCTTGCATTTTCAGGGAAGTCTCCTCTCTTCACTTTTCTTCTTTATTTTTACATTGGGGACAATGTATTGCTTAAGTATGGGGGAGGGATATTTCTCAAGCAAAACTTATAAAAATTAAAAAAAAAAAAAAAAAATTAAAACAAAAACCACAAAAAAAAAAATTTAAAACAAATTTAAAACTCAAAACATTTTATTTCGTCTTAAAATTTTGTTTTTCCAAATTTAAAAAAAAAATTGAAAATATGGAAAATCAAAAAATTAAATTAGAGAAGTCTTTATTTCTATATTTATTCACATGCAAAATTCCTAGTAATTCAACTTGTTTATAGTGTTTAGAGAATTTTGATGTTTTAATTGAATGTTGAATTTTGGAGTAGAACTGTTGGCCATGCTGTGTTTCTAGTTAAGTGCACGTGTAAGTAGAATTTTTAGTAGATCTAAATATTCAGCATATAATTAGATTTTCATTTTTCTAAATGCGTAGAAACAACTTATTTTACTTCAATTATGAAAACCGGTAAAACTTTAAAATAATTTAGGTGAGTAAGTTGAAGTTTGCTAGAGAGATATTTCGCGGACCAAGAGAGAGTTATTCTTTTTCGATGTCTAGAACTTGCCCTCTAACTATTCTCAAGACTTTGCATAAGTTAAACTCATTAGCATAAATATGATTTAGGCACTTCTTTTGGTAAGTTTGAGCTTTTGTACCCACACCTAAAATTTTAACTTTGCTTAGCCAATTTGAGCCTATTACCTTTTCATTTTGTTGTAGCTCCACCAAATGATTTACCAAAGCCTAAAAAGCATCCTAATTACACACCTAAACCCGAGCTTGAAAAAACAAATGTAGAAATATTTTGTGAGTGATTAGGAGCCTTTTCATTTTTGATGGCTCTTTTCTTATAAAAAAAAGGGGTTGATTTATTTTTCTCTCCTCTTCAAAATAAAGAAAAAAATTATCATTAAAAAATGAAGAGGTAGAAAAATAAAATTCAATATGATGAGAAAGTTAAAAAAAAAGAAACAAAGGAATTTAGGAATTTGGCTACGTTCTTTAAAGCCATAGCAAATCTTTATGTACAAGCTTCTCTAGGTTTTGTTGTGACTAGCCATCGTGTTTATCTTTGATCACCCTCACCAAAAACCTAAGCCTACATTTTAACCTAATTAAGCCCTATTGATTTATGTTTATAAGTTAGACTAGTGCCGTGGCGAGAGTGTGAAAGGGCAAGCCTATGGCCATCGACATTGATGGATTTCTTTGGAGGGTATCTTAATCTTTGTTTGTGCAATGTTATCTTAGTACACACGCTACACTCTCCCTAAAGATAATTTCAAGATTTACCGGATTTTCATCTTAAAAGTAAAAATAATAGTGAAAACGCATTTTAAGAAAAATAAAAACCTAATTTGTATGCTGAGTAAGTCTTTCTACAAAAATATCTACAAACATAGGCATAAGACTTCGCATTTTACTCCTTAGGTTCAATTTTCTTTTCTAGCATTTAAAATTTTTCTACTCCCTATAGGAAGTTGTTTGCTCGGGACTAGCAAACGGATAAGTATGGGGGTATTTGATAACTCTAATTATTTCTATCTTTTTATTCATTTATCTATATTAATAGTTGGATATTTTAAATTAATTTTATATTATTAAGTTTATTTTAACTTGTTAATATAATTTATATCTATTTGTGTTAATAAAATCATTTTTAATCTTGCAGGGCAGATCTACAGGTTATTTGGAGCAAAAAGAAGAATTTTCATTTTTTTCTGCCTAGACACGCCCTGTGACACGCCCTACCTGGGCATGACACAGGGGCGTGACACGTGATAACCAAGCCTGCAGCCAGAGCCCGTCGACCGCGCCAAAAGATCGTCGACCGACCTTGACACGCCCGTGTAGGATGAAGACACGCCCGTGTACTCCTTACACGGGGCGTGACGACCCATGGAAGAATCGCTGGCCGCTGCCACGTCGGATTAAAATGACACGTCTGGGTCACGGGCGTGACCCAGGGCGTGTCCCGTGCGTTTCCAGCCAATTATTCCTCTGTTCCAGCCGTTTCCGCCAGAGACCGTTCCTGCTTGACACGCCCCTAGTCACGAGCGTGACTAGGGGGCGTGACACCTTCTTGAAGACAACTTTTACTCCCGCCGTTTTCAGCTTCCCGCCGTTTCCAGAAACAGCCGTGACATGCCCTAGGTCACGGGCGTGACCTAGGGGCGTGACCCGTCAGTTAACCAATTTTGGCGGTTTTCCTCCAACGTTCCCAGGCTTTCAAGACGACGGTTCCGAGCCTGACACGCCCTAGGTCACGGGCGTGACCTAGGGCGTGACCAAACAGAAATTTTTCTATAAATTCCAGACAGCTTCAGATGCTGAGGAGTCGAATTTTGGGAGTTAGAGTCTTGTAATTTCCTGTTTCTTTTGCTGTATTTTCTCATTTCTAAGTTAGATTTACCTTTGTTGTAACTTTAATTTTAGTTATTTCCATTTCAATCATGTCTTTTCCTACTTCATTTTGTATTTCCCCAATCATGATGAGTAGCTAATCTTCTTTTAGCACTTGATCATGATGAACCTTAGAATAAAATAGATCTTTCTCCTTCTTATTAAATGTCTTGTTCTTAATTGTTCTCACTACGATTTATCTTTGATTTTTATTTCTTCGAATTCATATTACGCGGATATGATCTTCGATCTAAGATCCGTATCCTAAATGACCGAGAGGTTGCGGATACGAGGAGATCACTCAAAGATAAAAGGAGTTGAATGCACTCCTCGAGAGAGGATGACGTAAATCTTCCGGATTGGAGTCAAATCCAATAGTGAGGTTCACCGCATAAAGCAAGCTTAGGGGTTTCGACTGGCCGAGAGGTCTTAATCGATCAACCTAAGGTTAGTTAGAAGCATGAGCTCGAGAGAGACGCTTCTATATTTTAGGAACCTCCACGGTCGAGTGAGTATAATTAAGAACTCGCATTTCATTATTTTCCATGAAGATTTATTTTAGTCTAAGGGGATTCTAGATCAAGTGCTAGCTTTCTCATATTTGAATTTCTCTTTAGCTTCAGCTTTAGTTTTATTATCTAGTATAATCCAACCAACTTTTCCGTTTGATAAAATAATAGCTCTTACTTGTGAGTACAAGTACTCAACAGGCCCCGAATCGCAATACGACACTTCCTATACTGCATTTCGATAGGTACGCTTGCCTATTCAGGATTCTAGTTTGGTTGTAATTTAACTTCTAGAAAATCTTCATCACATACCAAGCATGGGGTGCTTGGTTCAATCCATAAAAGGCTTTCACCAACTTGTATACATGATTCAGTTAGTTAGTGTTCTTGAATCCGGGTGGTTGCTCGACTTACACCTCTTCCTTAATATATACATTCAAGAATGCACTCTTAACATCAATTTAATATAATTTAATTTGTTTAAAACTTGCAAATGCTAAGAACATATGAATGGATTAAAGACGTGCAACTGGTGCAAATGATGCTCAAAATAAACACCCTCTATTTGTGAGTAACCCGTTGCCACCAACCTTGCTTTGTTTCAAGTTATCCTAGAGTCTCCATCAAGTTTATTTTTGTATACCCATTTCAAACTTATAACTAGATGGCTATCAGGATGCTCTACTAACACCCATACTTCTCATAAATTGATTTAACTCTTCAATCATAGACAAGAACCACGATTAATCCTTTAAGTCTTCTGATATATTTTTGGGTTCATTTTCAGATAGGAAACACAAGTTCAAAAAGGATTCATGTAGAGCCAACCGAGTTCTAACTCCATGTGAGGGCTCTCCTATTACTAGTTCTTGTGGATGTTGCTTTAAGAAATTTAAAGTACTTGGAGGCCTATACCCGTCTATATGAGTTTGAACATCAACCGACACTTCTTTCTCCTCACCCTTTGCTTCGAATTATACATAGTCATCAATTTCCTCTTCGTTTGGCCTAGGTTCTTTGGTTGGAGTATTTTCTTCAAAGTGCACATGAGCCGATTCTTCAACAACCAAGGTTCTCTTATTGTAGACCTTATAGACACGACTCGAACTCGAGTATCCTAAAAGGATGCCTAAATAAAATTTTTAGTCAAGTTTTCCTAAGTGATCCTTAGTGTTTAGAGTAATACTCGGGCAACTAAAGACTTTAAAATAGGAAACTGTTGGTTTCTTAATGAAGTAGAGTTCATACGGATTTTGCTTAAGAAAGGGGCGAAGCATGACTCGGTTCATCACATAATATGCTGTGTTAACCGCTTCAGCCTAGAAATATCAAGGCAAGCCAAATTAGGCAAGCATTGTGCGTGCTAACTCTTGAAGCGTGCAGTTCTTTCTCTCTACCACCCCGTTCTATTGAGGAGTGCATGGGGCTGAGAATTCTTGTTTAATTCCTAAATTATTAAAAATTTTTGTGAATTTCTCATTCTCAAATTCTCCTCCATGATTTGATCTTATTCATTTTATATTTAGTTCCTTATTATTTTGAAGTCTAGTTCATATATTGGTGAACTCAATGAACGTGTCAGATTTATTTGTAAGGAAAATCGTCCATCAATAACGGGAGTAGTCATCAATAAGAACAAATGTATATCAATTTCCACCTAGACTACATGTACTAAGAGGACCAAAAAGATCCATGTGAATGAGTTCAAGTGGTCTAGTTATGGAAATATCATTTTTGCTTTTAAATGTGGTTTTAACCAATTTCTCGTTTTAACACAGAGTACATAAAGAGTTTAAACTACCGCTTAATTTTGGAAGTCCACGAACAAGTTTATTGTTCGATAGTTTGGCAATAAGTTTACTTCTTGAGTGTCCTAGTCTCCTATACTAAAGATCTAATTCCTCATTCTTGGTAACTAAGCATTTCCAATCAGAAGAAGATATATCCTCAAAGCTAACGGTATAAACATTATTGATTCTATGTGCAACAAATATACACTATTAGTTTTAGCATATATAATTTTGTAGGTGTTTGTAGAGGATTAAAATATAACATTTAGGCTTTTAAAGACATAGTTGGCTAATAGAAAGTAAATTATGCTTGAATCCATCTACAAACAGTACATTAGAGATTAAAAATGCTTTGTTACCTATGGTGCCGATTCCAAGTATGCGTCCTTTTCTATTGTCCCCAAATGTCACCATGCCTCCCTTATTCTTCTCCAGGCTAAGGAACTTGTCTTTATCTCCTGTCATGTGCTTGGAACACCTAGAGTCCAAGTACCACACGTTCTCCTTGTCCTTAGCCTGCCAACACACCTCAGTGTCGCTCTGGACACTAGACTCTTCTTCAGATTCATATTAATTTCTTCCCATGAGGCATAGATTTTCCTCGTCTTCACAAGTCGAGTCTGAGGTGCTTGATTCTTTAGATCCATCCTCATCCCAAGTCAGCGCCTTTAACAGCTTTTTTGATGGAGGCGGCCATCACAACGGCATATATGGTGATAAAGATGACGACATCCATGATGGTGATACAAATGACGTCCATGGCATACATGATGATGATGATCCACCGACCAAAGACATGCGGCGCCGCGGACGTCATGGATACAATCTTCGCCAACACAACAAGACTTAATTTTATTTTATTCTCGCAACAAGACTTATTTTCTTTCATTTTTAATAGTGGTGTGTGTTTAGCCACTTTTATTGGATTGCTAATAGCTTTTGGATGTAAGCCTTATAAAAGGCCCAGACTATTGTTATTTTTCATTTTGACAAACATTTGAAGACAAAAGAATTTCCCTAAACCTAATTCTCCTCTAATCTTTCTCTAAGCCGCCGCCCCCCCCCCCTCTTCTTCATTCTCACGGCCATCTCTTTCTCCCCCACTTGTTCACCTTCCTTCTCTCACTCCTTCCACCATTACATCCCCTCAATACCACCGTGCATCTATTCATTAAATTCAGCCACCATTATAAGAGAGGAGTCAAGTGCAAGGAAGAAGGTTTCCATTGGAGAACTTCCTCGGCGTGAAGCGGAGAAGATGGGTGAGTTTGTCATCATTGTTGCCTCTCCCGCCGAATCCAAGGAAAGCGATCGTTTCTTGGTGGATCTAAACATCTCGGATCTACTTTTCCGAGAGGTGTAACGAAACATCCTAATCAAGATATTTCTTTTCTTAGTTAGTTCTTGTAGTGGACGATTTTTGCGTGAAATTTTGAATCGTAAACTTTCGCGGTGTTACTTTATTTGTTTGTTATTTTCGTTTGGTTTTCCGAAGATCTTTCGAGAGGAGTAGCAATCCTCGCTCTTTATTTTAGTTGGTATAGATCCTACCATTTTCGGAATCGTATTTTTCTTGATGGATCTATTTTGGTACAACTCCAAGCTCGAATCAGAATCAATATTATTCCCTTTATCCGTAAAGGATTTTGGCCCATAGGCATCCTCCGTTCCATTAGCGAATCGGCTATCCGTATATTAGTACGAGCGATAAATAAATCTCATTGTGGTTGCTGCATTTCGTTAGCGTGCGGGTTAGAGAGCGTTGAGCGGTGTAATAGACGTCGTCACGCCATCCGTGTAGGATCTTATAGGACATACCCCTACATCATTTTTCTTTCATTTGTGTCGGCTTTGCTTCTCCTTTTCCTCCTTTTGGAGTCTTGGAAAGTCCCTCTTTATGTGCCCAGGCTTGTGACAGTGATAGCACTCAGGTATGGTCTTCTCATCATCGCTCTCCATCTCCTTTAATAAATTATTCCACCTCCTGCATTCTTCAGCACCTTTCTTCAGAAGTTTCTTAAATTTTCCCTGCCTATTGGGATTCTTCATGAACCTTTTGAACTCTCAGACAGAGAGGCTTTCTTCATCGTCTTCCTCAAAATCATCAGCAGCCTTTCTCTCCCTTGCGGCCTTCAGTGCCAGCCCCTCCTTCTTTATCTCCCTGGGATACTCCTCATCTTGAATCTTTAATTCAAGTTCACGTGTCTTTAAGTTTCCAATGAGGCTCTCTATATCCAGAGTGCTGATATCATGTGATTCAGCAATCGCAATAACCTTCACGTTGAAGCGAGGAGGCAAAGATCACATGATCTTCCTCACAAGATCTCAATTTGAGTAGCTCTTCCCGAGGGATCTTGAGGCATTAACAATCCTCGTGAAGTGTGTATACATGCTGTCTACTTCCTCGTCGATCTCCATTCAGAATTTTTTGTATTCAGATTCAAGTTGGAACAACTTAGACTCCTTCACATGCAAGGTACCTTCGTGAGTAAGCTCAAGTAGACGCCATATATCATATGTAGTTTTACAATTATAGATTCTATTAAATTCATATTTATCCAATGCGTAAAATAAAGAGTTCATTGCTATGGCATTGTTCGTACATCTATGATTTTCAGCGTCATCGCATTTATGATGTGGTTTGACTAAGACGGTATCGCCTATAGTGGTGGTGGGTGCAGTGTATTTCGTCTCGATCATGGACCACACATCCCTGCTTTTTGTCATCAGAAAGATTTTCATTCATGTTCTGCAGTGACAATTGTCACACCCCATGAATAGTGGGGGTATACTCACACCCTGTCCCTCAGGAAATGCGTGAACCACGCTGAACATCTTACTTTAGGTTGTTAAGACTTTTTGAAGTAACCTCCTCTGATACCAGTTATTGGATCTAGTGGCCAACCTTAGGGGGGGGGGAATAAGGTTTAATGACGATTACTAGAAATTCGAATGATTATTAACCAGAAAAATTTGTTCAGAAAGCCACTGCGGAGCGTTAGGCAGCTAACGCGCGGTGGTATGTTACAGAACTTGTTTTTCTGGGCAGATTTATCCTTGGAAATCTATGCACCTTACAGGGATTTTAAGGCTAACACACACAATGTAATATGCAGGAGAATACACAGAAAATTAATTTCATTCCAAAGTAAAATCAATAATTATTTTTAAAGATTATAAAACTTGATCTCTATGATGTCGGAGATCGAAGGAGGTGGATGAAAACAACTTTTGGTTTTCTATAACGACCTACTCTATGGATCGGTTAGCTCTCTCCCTTTCCCTCCATGAAAGGTCTTCAAGCTGGCTCTTCACCCTCACACAAGGAGGTGTCTTAGAGCCCCACTAGATCCCCTGATCTAGACGTCCCTTCTCTGGAATGATTTCTCACGGAATCCTTTCGGGATCCCGATGACCTTCACCGGTCGATTTTCCTCACCACAAGAATACAAAGAATAGAAAAGTACACTAGAATATAAAAAGATTAAAGTTAAAATCTCCCTCAATACAACTCCTCCGTTGAGAGATCCTCAATCGGTTCTAGATTTCTTCATGGTCTTGCAACCGATCAACTCTTCATAGGATTTGTATTTCTAGGCTCGCCAGAGTTCTTTGTGCTCAAACGGGAGGGAAGAAGTCTTCTTTTCCTTTGACGGAGATGGTGGAACGGACCACGGAGAGGCGGCCGAACCCTAGGAGTCGCAGATCTAAGTATCTTTTCGTCTTAGTTAGGAACACATAAAATGAGTTGCCTTTTTATACGTCTTTGTAAAAATAGGCTACCGTCTGCGGTAAGGCTAGCGCCCAGCAGTAGGTTCACTCATTTGATGTTGACAGCTGTCCTCCAAAATTGGAAAAATATTCAAAACGAATATTTTCCTTTTTCCAATGCTAGCGCGATGTGGTAGGTAGGTAGCGCCCGACAGTAGTCCAATCATCTCGACGATCGTTGAGTGCGTTATTGCAGCACGGTACCAAGCTAGCTCCCAGCGGTAGTCCAGTTGTCTCAACGAATCAGGCAGTCTCGACAAATAAGCCATTCTCGATGTTTGTTGAGTTGTTAATGCGGCGCGGTATAATTATATCGCCCAGCGGTATGAATGGTATCTCCTGGAGATTGTTCAGGTGTCTCCTAGGCTAGCGCAGTGCGGTACAAAGCTAGCACCTAACACGGTAATTTCTCAAGCTCCTTGCTAAATAATTCATGCTATCGCCCGACGATAAGTACTACCGCTCGACGGTAAGAACCATAAGAGAGCTTCCTGCATTGCTTGAACCTATAAACCTGTACACTCTACCAAACACAAGATGTAATAAAATATAACATGGGAATTTATATTATCAAACTGAGGATATGTGAACAGTCGCCTCCAATAAGAGGCAAATTCAACAAAGTATTTGGTGCACCATGGAATTGCAAAAATTTATAATGACTTGAGAAGGACCATGTTTTGGCCCGGGATGAAGAAGGATGTCACATACTACATTACACACTATGAGGCCTGTCAGAAGGTGAAGGCAGAGTAAAAGAGCCATGGTGGATTGTTACAATCATTGCCCATTCGGGAGTGGAAATTTGAGGATATCTCCATGGATTTTGTTCACGGTCTTCCCCGATCACGATCAGGGAATGCCTTAGTTTGGATAATTGTGGATCTCTTGACCAAGGTCGCCACGTTTATCCCAATGATAAAAGATACGCATGCAGACTTATTGGTATGTCTCTTTGTGGAATAGTTTGTATGGTACCATGGTGTTCCTAAGTTGATATCCTCAGGTCACAATAGTCATTTTTACTCCAAGGAATGAAAGGAAGTTTGAGCGTATATGGGCTCCCGCCATACCTTTAGTATAGCTTTTCATCCTCAGATGGATGGCCAGTCTGAGAGGACCATTAGAACCAAGAAAGACCTGTTAAGATTGTGCGTATTGGATAAAGGAAAGCATGTGAAAGACTCTTACCACTAGTGGAATTCTCATACAACAACAACCATCAAGCCTATATCGGAAAGGCACCCCAAAAAGCGCTTTATGGGAGGAGGTGTAGAACACCTTTATCATGGGTACTAGATGAAGACCCGAGGATTTTGGGAGTAGAGTATGATGATGATGCCGATGTTATGGTTAGGTTGATACGAGAACGCATGTTGGAGGCTCAAGGTCGACAAGCTAAGTATTTTAATGTGAAACATAGGATGGTGGAGTTTCAAGTGGGTGACAAGGCATCTGTAAGATCTAGCCAATGCATGGAGTGTCACGAATACATGGTAGGAAGAAGCTCAGCCCGAGATATATAGGGCCCAAAGCTATATTGTAAAAGGATTGGCACTTTGACCTATCAGCTGAAGCTAACCACCTGAGCTACAAAATTTGTACGATGTCTTCAATGTATCATCACTTCAAAAACACTACTATGGCCCGATGAGCATGTCCCCGCCATAGATTGAACAATGGACACAGATAGTTCTGTTAGAATAGAACCAGTACAGATAGTGGACATTGAGACAAGAAACTTGCGACAAAAGAGCATCCCTTTGTCGAAGGTCCAGTAGTCTAATCACGAAAAAGAGGAATACACTTGGGAGCTGGTGGACTTCATGCGGAAGCGCTAACCGGAGCTATTTCCCCAAGGTACATTTAAAAGCATACCTTACTTTTCATTCTTTACCTTCCCAATAGACTTAGCCTGATTTTGGGGACGAAATCTTTTATTTTGTTTATAGGATTTGTAACGTCCCGATTTGCGTTAGACCCCTTGTGCGCATTTTCAAGTCAGGAGAGTGGACTTGGACTTTGGGTGCGCTGGTGGTTAAGCTTGCACCAGATTTAGGGGAAGTGCTGATTCGACATTGAGAATCTGGATACCACTGCATGGTGGTAATAGCTACTGCACGACAGTTGCCATTGTCGAGTATATACGACAAATACTTAGAGTAGTCGAGGGAATTAAGTGATCGTCGAGTGGACTTAACGATCGTCGAGTACTACCGCACGATTCTAGGGGGATACTGCGTGGAGGTGGTAGTCATTGAGTAAATACAACGAATACTCGGAGGAGTCGAGAGCGTTGAGTAGACAAAAGATCATCAAGTGTTATCGTGTGGCGGTACAGGATACCGCGCAGCAGTAGTCGACTGATTTTTTTGTGTATGGCTCTGGAAGCTATCACTTGACGTTAGTGATACCGCGGGTTATAGCCCATTAAATTATTTATCATGGCGCTCGGTAAGATACTGCATGCCGGTAGGAAGAATACCACGCGACGATAGCGTACAGGTGGCGGTACCTGAGTTGGAAGTTTGGACGGTGGCTTGCGGAGGAAGTTAGTTTTCAAGGTACCGCGTAGCGGTAACATGCTACCAAGCGACGCTATCTCCCTTATCAAGAAACCCTTAATCTATTTGGCCACTTCCTTTATATATGGTTGTCCAAGAATTGGCTGATAGTTTTGTTCTCTGATTTTCTTGAGAGAACTAAGGGTGCAGAGCTTTTCTTGGAAGAACAAGGAATGGACGAACTTTCTCTCGGAGGAGGAAAGCGAGAGCCAAGGTCGACGCTTCCATACCGCTAAGGAGGATAACAAGATCTATGGTTGGAAACGAGGTGAGCTTCCTACCCCCTCCCTTTGTGCTAGCTCTTTAGTTATGAAATAGGAGAGATGTTAGCTCAAAGGAGTTCGAAATTGGTGAAAGTCTTTAATTCAAGGATAGCTAAATCACCTAGAGGGGGGTGAATAGGTTAGTGAAATTTCTTAAATCTTTTTGTTGTTTTTCTTACTAAGTGATCTAGAGCTTGTCCTTAGTACCTGCAATATAAAGAATAACAAATAACACAGCAAAGCTTACATATATTTATAGTGGTTCCGCAATTGGGTACATGCACATTCCCTCCCACTTATCCAACTATCTTGTTGGACCTGGAACTTCTCCAAAACATGCTCCAAAGAGCTTACACCTTAAGAACAATCAGATCTCTAAGTCTCCTCTAAGTCTTATTTCTCAGCCACAAGGGCCTAAAACTCAGTGGTCAGTAGACTACCTACATAAGGCTATTAAGCCCTACACTCAGGCTGGGAGGACAGCCCTACCTCAAATCCATAAAGGATCCTACCTCAGAGCTCTACAGTGCTCATACACTCAGTGACCCTCAAGCCACCTACCTCAGCCTTATCCCTAAGGCCTATAGCTCAGGATTCTCAGCCCTACAACTTCAGGCACAAGGCCCTACTCACAGAATGCTACAACACTCCTACAGCTCAGTACCTAACAGGTACCTACCTTAGTGCCCTTCCAGGCACCTACAGCTCAGTGACAGGCTTGTCACCTACATCAGGCCAAAAGTCCCTATACTTAGATCTACACTTGGATCCTACCTCAGAGAGAAGCACTGTCCTAACTCAGGCAATTAAGCCCTACAGCTCAGATCCACACTTAGATCCTACAGGATGGATGTGGGTTGGTGTGATGATTGGCCACAAGTGAAATTTCACTATGCCAATCTACTTGGACTGAGATACACTCAGCCCTACCTTGACTCCATGAAATATATTTTCTGAGTCTATTTATCTGGACTAAGTAAATACTTAGACCTAACTTCCTCCTCTCAGCACCAGGTATTTTATCCAGCTGGACCTAGAGAAGTAACTACAGCAGATCTTACTACAACCAGAGCTGGGAGAATCCCAGCCCAACTCCTTTCTGCACATCAACAAGGATGAAGATCTCTTTAGCCTGTGCTTGAAGTAACTTATAGATCAGCTTCTCTGCCCCTTTCTGAACTTAGCCAACTGCTCAGCCTGATCTCCTTCTTCACCGCTCCCCAAGAGAATACTCTTTAAGTTTGTTGGCTGAGCCTGTGAAGCACCTGCTGTAAGTGTCGGCCCAAGCTGCTATATTTTTCTTAGAGAATCCTTCTGAGCTAACTTACTGGTGTAGATGAATATCACACCAGCTATCTTGATGTTGAACATATTGATTCCAATAGCTAAGTTGCTCTCTGTCTTGTAGACATGAGCTTCCTATTCTTCAGCTCCACAACAATGGTGGAGAAGAAGATCTGCTTGATTGCTTTCTCCAAAAAAGCTATCTTTCTCTGTAAAATCCCTTTTCTTTTATTGGTTTTGTCCCAATGGCCCTTGAGCAGTGAGCCCCATAAAATAAATGGCTAGCAGCAACTTTGCTTTGACGCCATTTGTCATATAGTAGGTCTGCGGCAATATTTGTCGTGTACTGTAGCCATCCCGCCACTTATTTGAAATATGTTGACTTCTTGACTTACTGACTTCATCAGCTGTGGACTTAGCCAAAAATCAAACAACATTACCATAGGCGTTAAGTGAGTAAGCATCACTCAACGCCAAAACACTTAGACAGATTTACTGTCTCTTGGCATTGAGTGAGTAACCTTCACTAAACGCCAAACTACTTAGAATATAAATCTGTTTTTAGGGATTGAGTGATTCAGATTCACTCAATGCTAACTTGCTTTATCAGCTCTCTACTGCTTGGCGTTGAGTGAGTGAGCATCACTCAATGACAAAGTACTTAGACAAAATTCTGTCTCCACTAGGCATTGATAACGTTTAGTGAGAAACCTCCACACAACGCTTTTTGACTTAACCATATTTCTGCCTCTCCATCATCTTAGGCGTTGAGAGTGTTAAGTGAGCACTCCTTACTCAATGCTTTCTGCCTTAGCCATTTTCCTGCTTAACTTTCTCAGTGCTTTCTTGTTCTCTGTTGAGACAAACACTTGTGTCAGCGGTTATGCTGAGACAAAATCCTGAACTTAGTTCAACAAATACTGAACTGAGTTCGACGAATGGTGAACTGAGATCGATGAACTCTGAACTAAGTTCGATGAATTCTCAACTGAGCTCGACGAACTCAAAATCTCAAGCTCTGAATTTAGCTCGACGAATGGCGAGTTGAGCTCGACGAACTCTGAACTCAGTTCGACGAATTCTGACCTGACCTCGACGAATTCTTTCTCAGTTGTCTCAGCGATTATGCTGAGACATTCTTCTCAGCTGTCTTAGCTGTCTCGATGTTTTTGCCTTAGTCAAATTAGCCGACTTCCTGCTTACACATTTTGTTCACCTGTCCAATCAAGGACAACCTGCATGCATGAACTTAAGCACACATCAAATACACTATGCTCTTAGTATTGATGGTGATGCCTCTTCAAATCCACTCTAGGGAACATTTTGGGCAATGAACCCAACACTTGGTGAGAAATGGAGATATATTAGGAAGAGACCATGCTAGGACCTTTGTACTAGGGTTTGTTGTCTTCAACCTTTCCTCTCTTCAACGTGAAGATGATGTACTTGGTCCATGAAGAATTATTGTATAATGACAGTGAATAAGGGAGGAGGAAGAGTTGAATGCATTTTGTATTAATGGTTAAAGGAAGAAGACGAACTGATGTTGTTCGTTGGTCTTCAAGATGCGTGCAGAAATCTATTTTCTATGCGCAACAGAATTCAAGGACATTTTTGAGCATGGTACGACCATATTTAGGCCTTAGACTGAACATAAAAATCGTAGTCTTCAGAAATACCTTTCCAACGAATGGTTACATGTTCCTACAGGAGATCTGTAGGTCCGGGAATGTTCAGTCAAATTTTTGTACAATAATATTACAAGTGAAAGAATTAAATAAAGAACTACTAATCACCTAGAAGGGGGGTGTGAATAGGTCCAATTCTTTATAATAGGCAGTTTTAGGATTTCTAATCAGCAATTTTAGTTATCTAATCATTCAAGAATCGCAGATAATCAAAATATGCAAACACAGCACAGAGACACACAAATATATAGTGGTTCCCCAATATTTGGGTACATCCACTTTCCCCCTTCCCCTCTCTAGCAATTAACTAGATTCGGCCAAACTTCCTTCTCCTCAGATCCACAAATCTTTCCACTCAAAACCCTTCCAGGTTCCTACAACTAAGACTTCTTCAAGTCCTACAGCTCAAATCCTTCCAGATCCTACAGCTCAGATTCTTCCCAAGAATCCTACCTCATAGTTTTCCAACTCCTACCTCAGGCAATATGCCCTACCTCAACCCTTATAATTACAAGCTTACAACTAAGAAAGATAGACTTTCCTACACTCAGATAAATACAGATCCTATAAGTTTGATTACAATGATTTAAGAATTTCTTTACCCAAAGAGAGAAAGGAGTAAAGATTACTTGACCAATAATTAGAAATTGGTCCCTTTTGATCCTTGTAAATCTTGGATCAGATTCAACTTGACTTTGCTTCTTCAAAGCTTCTTGAATTCATAGAACTAGGTTGAATCTTCAAAGAGTAGATGGAAGTGAACTTGAATCTGCCTCCTTCTTCTTCTTCTTCTTCTTACAGATTTGATTCTGTAAACTAAGCTGATCTGTAGAGATGCAGCCTTCAAGATATTATCGATTTTATTCTTCTGGGTTTTTTTTATATGAATGTTCTCTTTATAGAAGCCATCAGTGATTACCTGTTGAGACGGTATCTGACCGAAATCTGACCGTTTTGACAGTTATAACAGTTGTCACTTCTTAGATATGGAAATCTTCAACTTGGTCTCAACAACAGACAACAGACAAGTCTTCATACTTTGTTAACAAAGACTATTTGATGTGTCGACACATCTAGCTTGATGTCGACACATTGTCTTGATATTATCGACAATTTTCACTTTCTGTCTACACAGCTTTCTTCCATAGTCCCGACACAGATAATTTAGAATGTGTCGACACAACTTACTTAGTGTCGACACAGCTTTTCCTTCAAAATAGTTATCTAGCTAAGTCCTGGGTGTCGATATATCTGCTTGAGCTTACTGCCAGCACTTCTATTATTGGTGTGTCGACACTAATCCTGAGTGTCGACATAGTTGATCTTAGACTCAGCATTCAGTGTGTCGACTGTGATCATTTATGTCGACACAGCTTGTGTTGACAGATATGTCTGTGTGTCGAAACAAGTCTTGTGTGTCGACACAACTGGTGTAGACGTATATCTCGGTGTGTCGACACAATTCCTATGTGTCAACACAACTTTACTCTTGTAATCGACTTGTCTTCATCAAAAGGTGTCGACACTACCCAAGTGTCTTGACACTTTTGTACTTAGAAAAATCTTCTCCATTTATTTAGTCTGCACAAGTTAACTCAACAGACATCAAATACAAAATGATGTATACCATTAAGTTAAGTAAGACTTCTCCAAATCTTGTACAATTTCCAATGTACCCAACAATATCCCCCTATTTGGAGAAGTCATAACCTAAAGTCAATGATATACACCATTATAATAACTAGCACAAATAATGATGTACTAAACTATCACATACAGGGTTATCAATAAGCAGAAAGTATATATGTCTTTTAAAGAGTTAAATATTGTGCATTTATCATCACAGACTAACATCACATTGATATTCATCACATAACAATTTAAAACATGACAGATATATCCAACCAAGGAATTTACTTCCCATGTCAAATCAATAGTGAGATTTACAAGATGTCTATAAAAGATCAAAATATATTACATAGTTCTTTTAGAAATTCTAGACATATAAACCCTAGGTTAATTTTGGGTCATTGATCACTATCCCTTTGCCAGGTTGTATTATTGCTTTTGCTTGTGGCTTATCAGCAACTGACATCTTCCCTTTTTTCTTTTGCTTTAGCCTCCTAATCCTTCCGCTTCTGTCTCTCAAAATAATGATAGGGTTTAGGAAAATATTTGAAAGGCACAATAGAGTCTGCAGGAATTGTCCCAGCCTTTATATCCTTTCTAAACTTGTAAATAGAATCCATCTGTTTGAGATATTTGTCCCATTCTTTGGTGGAGTACCATTTCCCTCTGTCACTCCTATTATTGTTGTCTGCTTTCAGAGCAATTAGAATTATGTTTCAAGAGGTTGGGCTCCATTGTTCAAAGTAAGGTCTTGCTTCAGCCTGCTACATGAACCTTTTCTTAGACAACAAGATCTCTTTTTCTTTCTGAAGGAAAGCATCATCCATCTCCACTTCTTCAAGAATAACAGGCATGTTGTCCAGTGGAGGACTGTACATATCCTGAACTTTCTGAAAAACTTGATCAAAGTCAGTAGGTGGATAGATGACCTGAGAAACCTATGCTTACACTCCTTCCGGGTATTCTGCTTGGACTCCAGATTCTGTTGTGTTGTTGTCATCACAGAGAGGTGGATATCCTAATATAGCTCTGAGTGAATTGATTATCCGCTTGGCATGGTAAGAGCGAGCCTCTACAAGGACTCTCTCCCCCTTTATGACTTCTCGGTAGATATGATCCCTAAGGTCATCTTTCTAAAATCTAATATGGTCTTTGATGTGATAATTACCAGTAGTGTAGTAATCCTTGAATTTCTGGAGTTGGTCTGCTATGGCAGATTCCGAGGTCTTTATAGCTATCGTAATAACTTTTTGATCTGTTTTGATTTGTACTTCAATGACACTGACCATTATATCCATATTTGTGTTAAGAGCAATGGTTTGCTCTGCTAGCTTTTTCAGTGTAACTCTATGAATCTCAAAGATGTTTTCATTCAGCCTTTTCTGATTTTCAAGGGCACAGCCCAATTTAACATCTAGTTCATCCAATGTTTTCTTATTTGCTTCTTATTTTTTAGCCAGAAAGTGTCACAACCCGCATTTTTCCTAACAATTTAATTATATCAGAGAAAGGTGAAAATATGCGTCGTGATGCCACGCCGTGCACGGGATAACTGCAGACATTCAGGCAAGATTCCAAACTCTACAATTTTAAAAGAAAACATAAATGGTTATGAATAAAATCCAGTTTAAGTTATGATGGTAGCCCTATCCCTCGGCTTAGTGAATCATCTAGTCTCCTTGTGCACCTGACGACTCACCCTTAGACTGGGGATTCGACCTAGTCGCAACGCGCTCAAGCGACATTCTAAAAAAACACATAAACACCTCATTAAAACTCTAGCTAACCTAGAACTACACCACTTAGTTCAGACCATACTAAAAAGACACTTGCTTATACTACAACTTGCTCTGGGATCATATGATGATGATGTCCTACTCAGGAGGATATCCTATCATCCTATTGACTCATGTGCCTATGATATGAATGCATGAATTCTTTACACTTATTTAAAATCATGTGTGTACATATGTCATCAGGTAAATCTTTAGCTTGGCATGTTGTGCTTATGTTATGTTATGATATGCATGTGGTGCTATGAATTCTATAAAAGGCCTTAATGCATGTTATGAGCGGCGTACACATGCAATGTTATGCATCCCATACTACATAATATTGCATGCAACGAAAAGGAAACATACTAATGGGCATTCATGTGGTGAGGTTATGCATCCCATACTACATAACCCTAACATGTTGCCACCTATGATGGATCCATATATAAACACATATTATGCATCCCATACTACATAATATGCCCCGTATACTTCTAATCATGCTTATGAGTGTAGTGTTCATGCTTCAGCCAAGACAAATTGATGACACATCGGTGTGTGTATGATATTACACTAAGCAACTAACACTAACAAGGGAAGGTTGCCCGACCAATTGTCAAGCAACCTCCCTCTGATACCAACTATCACAACCCGCATTTTTCCCAACAATTTAATTATATCAGAGCAAGGTGAAAATATGCGTCGTGATGCCACGCCGTGCACGGGATAACTGCAGACGTTCAGGCAAGACTCCAAACTCTACAATTTTAAAAGAAAACATAAATGGTTATGAATAAAATCCAGTTTAAGTTATGATGGTAGCCGTATCCCTCAGCTTAGTGAATCATCTAGTCCACAGTTTAAAATACAAGTTATACGCTTGCGGAAGATACTTGTTTAAATTGACTCTAATATTCTACAAGAGTATAAATGTCCCCGAGGGATAACTCATACTATGCAACCCTAGATTTATAATAAGTATAGAAAGTATTTATGCTAAATAGAAAGTAGTGGCTTAGTTTTGAAAGAGATGACACGTATGCTTTACTAATAGTAGGGTTTTATAGGTTAAAAATATCTAACATGCAAGCCTAGAAATAAATCATCCCAGAGAGCAAGTAATATACACCGAACGTAAGAAAACCACATCAGCTAGCAAGTGTCAAAAGAAATCAACAATCCTGTGGGCGTAAACAACCTGACACGAACCCACAACATGAATATGTCTGAAACTAGGTAAAGAAAACTAAAACAACAAACTACCTCGCTACGACGAGGGGAAAAACCACAGCCAACCTGCTGCTGCAAGGGCTCCAAAACCGGCTCCGCTACCTGCTAATGCTCCGATCGTGAGGAATTCCAAAGACAGAACACCTCAGCAAGAGGGACAAATGGCGGCAGAGAAGTAAACAAAATAAAACAAAGGTCAAACGGGGTACCAACCCAAGACCAACAGTACTGAAGTAAGGTACATAAATAAAACTCAAGAAATAAATCAGAAGTAAAGAACTCACGTGAATCGTCACGTACAACAAATCATGCAGGATGCCCGAAGCAACGGGAGAGCATGATTAAATCATAAGAAAGAATACTCCAAAACTTTATTAGCAACCTGTAGTCAACTCTACTCATAAATACAGGCAGGTTGGTCACTTCTCTAGATACACCCCTCACAGATGTTAAAATCCTTCTAACTGCAGGGGAGACTTGCACACTCCACCAATCACCGCAGATGCCCAAAACCTAGTAGAGTTCCACGAGGTACTAATGAAGGAAACAAACCTTGCGGTCGGTGGATTTGCCCACTAACACCCGCAATAATGAAACATCATGAAATAAACCTCGGGACCTGGCACGTCAGATTCTACTTGACACTTCTAGTTTCAAGACATGGTTGATCAACCCTTAGGAACGATTTACAATCCTAAATAACACTAATCCGTTCAATAATGAAATCTAAGACGTTTAAATCCATCAATAAGACACTTCAAGAATGATTAAATATATCATGACAAGATCAAGTTCACCAAGACAAAATCTTACAACATCGAGTGATCATCGAAAAAGTTAATCGTAGCAAGAACTTGGAAGACAAAGTGCATAAAATTTTAAAGAACATAAAAACTGAACTGTTACCATCAAATCGGACAAGGAGAAATGAGGGGAGACCACCACTTGCCTTGATTTTTTACCGGAAAAGTTCTCCAAATCAGTCCACGTCACAGATCGGGGCAAAAGAGGATGGAGGAAGTTGAAATCTAGACAAAAATTGTCGAAAAGGGGGTTAGGGCCGAAAAACCCTAACTAGAAAACTCAAAGAAAGGGGAAAAATTTACAACGATTGCGTAGCTCTCGATGAGAGCTTTCCAGAACTACGCTTGGTTGAAGATTTCGAGCACCAGAGCTCCGTCGGCGGCCACCGGAAGGTTCACGAAGTATTTTCTCTCTCACGCTCACGCCGCTCTGGTTCGGGAGGAAAAGAATCGGAGAAGATGAAGTTCTGATCAAATCTAAGTCCAAATATATATATATATATATACATATATATATTATGTAAAAGTACTTATAAATTTTTTTGTCTAAATACAAGAAAACGTGTAATTTATGAGTGGCTACGGGAAAACCGATAATAGAGGTCTAAGATGATATCAAATCGAAAAGTGTCCAACATGAAAGTTGTAGATATTGTCGAAACGAACAAATTTTAAGCAGACCATTTTTTCGCACGACACCGTTTTGACCCTAAAAACGGTGCCCGAACTCTAACTGTACAGAACCACTCGAGTGGAATGGGTCTACTCGAGATGGAGAGGTCTACTCGAGATGGTGACTCGAGAGAGAGGTAGCTACTCGAGATGGAGACTTGTGAACTCGAGATAATCATCTGGAACTCGAGAGGATAGGTATAGAACTCGAGTGGATCAATTCTACTCGAGATAAAAGACTTAGAACTCGAGTGGATCATGTTTACCCGAGCTGGACATGAGCTGCTTCGGGAAAATAAAAAATAGGGGTCTAAGATGGCTTCCAATAGAAAAGTGGTCAACATGAAAGTTGTAGATCTTGTCGAGACGAACAAATTTTATGTTGACCATTGTTCGATACGATGCATTTTTGACCCTCAAAAATGCGCCCGAACGTAGACTATACATGACTACTCGAGAGAAAAGAAGGTTACTCGAGAATAAGAGCAAAATACTCGAGTGGAACGTATAATACTCGATTAAAATCACTGGGACTCGAGAGAATTCAATATTACTCGATAAAAATACCAAAATACTCGAGATAGTACAGTAGTACTCGAGTAGAAATCAATAATACAGCTTATTTACGAGCAGTTTTGGGAAAATCAAAAATAGGAGTCTAAGATGGCTTCAAATCAAAAAGAGGTCAACATAAAAGTTGTAGCTATCGTCAAGACGAACAAATTTTATGTTTACTATATTTTGATACGACACCGTTTTGACCCTCAAAACGTCATCCGATCAAAATCCTAAACGGGCTACTCGAGATAACAAAGCGCAAATTCTTGAAATGAAATTTTTTGAACAAAGGGACACGAGTTCAAAATAGAGGCCCATACACGCGCCAAATTAAACGAAACTCACACCATAGGCGAAAAGTTGAGCTACGATTCCAACGGCGAAGCCAAAACCTAAATCCGACGAGCCATTCTCGAGATATAAATTTTCAAAGTTTTCGACGAACACAAATTCCACAAAACTTCGGAAAAACGTCGGGGCCCAAATATCGCTTGGATCGCTCCGAAACTGGACGAGCAAGTCAAAAATTACTTAACTTAAATTCCAGATGCAAAAATTTCCCATTACAACAAGAATTCGGCCGACTTGACCGCATGGACGCGAAAATGCCTTTACGGCATTGCGTCGTCAACTTGACGTTAAAGGTAACACCACGACGTCATAAATATGATGTTTACCATTTAAATAAAATTGTCGAGCAAAATCGGGGGCGTTACAGAAAGACTACTGCATTTCCTCTTTTATGAAAGCAGTCAGTCATTTCCTTCTTATTAAGAAAAACTTTAAATCTAATTGATTTGATATCCTGGGCCAGTTGAAGCTGTAGATCCTTGTTACATTCATCAATATACTTCTTTATTGTTTGTCTTTGTGCATCCAATTTTAGTTGGAGCTGCACCATGAGAGAAGAGAAATCCATAGAATAAGCAGGAGTCTGTGTAGACTGTACTGCCTTCTTTTCTCCTATGCTTCTCTTCCTCATTTCCATTAGTTTCCACTTCTTTAGCCCTGAGGCTTCTTCTTCTTCAGCTTCTGATTCTGAGGAGCTGGCAACATCCACATCCTGAGGTTGGGTATCAGGTATTTGTACTAGGGCAAGGTCTGGTACCTCCCCCTCAATATATGCATCTTTTTGGACTATGGGCTTGTTGACCTTCTAGTCTTCTAGCAAAGTATCAGTTGGAGGAACATTGTACTCAGTAGCCCCAGACTTCTCCCCCTTGACATCAGCTTCTGATTCCAGGATCTCTTTCTCAATAACTTGTTCTAGCACAGTTTGTGCTTCTGGCTCAGCTTCCATATCAACAGCTTTGTTTATATCATTGAGAACCTCTAAGATAGTGAGATTTGTCGCCTCACTATCCATGAGTACATCGAGATTTTCTCCCCCTTAAATAAGGATCTTTGGTAGGTCTGGTACCTGATTAGTGTCCATTGGAGATTGTTCCTTTTCTTCATCCTCTTTTGAATTAAACTTGACTACTTCTTCAGAATCACTGGAGGATGCAACAATTGGAGGCAATATTTTCTTTTTCTGTTGCTTACTTACTGGAGATGTTATAGGAGCAGGACCCTCCTTTGTCAGTACCCTGTCCCATCGAGAAAAAATCCTGGTGTCCATTCTTCGTATGTTGATCTTGGTTCCAGCAGCATGAGTTAGAACATCTGGTATAGCAAATACCAGGTATAAACTTCAGATCCTGCCCAGGTTGGGCTTCTTAATTCATTCTTTTATTCTGTCAAAAATTATTGTGGCCCAATCAGTTTTTAATGAGAATATGACCCTTATCATCATGTTGAACATGAACGAGGATAACCTATCATGTCCACCAGTCTTGCACAACAAGACCTTTCGTATTACTTCAGATAAGAATTTTCCTTGGGAATTCATCCCTTTTCTATTCCTTGAGGATCCAATCATTGTGGTTGCACTCAGACCACACCATTATAAACCCTCTGTAATCCTGGTAGGAGCAATCTCATCTTCATCTTTGAGCAGTGATAGTTGTAATACCGTGCTCAATCTTTTGGCAGTAATCTTGAATTTTATTCCTTGAACACTTGGCCTAACCTTTTGGCCTGTAGAATCCAGCTTCGCATTGGTGTAGAATTCGATTACTTCTTTCTTCCAAACCTTAGTTGGTTCAGAAACTACAAACACTAGTCCTGCTACGTTGATTAAGTTTATGACCTACTGAATCTCTTGTGAAGCATCGTTGAAGGCATTACGAACCTGTTCGTAACCCTCGTTGATGTTGTCATCCAACTTTGGCTCCATTTGTTATTAAAGGAGAAGAGGTTGAAGGAGGTAGAGAGTTGAGTTGTAGCTCTCGACTCAGTTCAAACTCTTGAGAAATCTAAGTCACGTGGTCGACTCATTCTCGTTCTCACCTATTTATAGGGTATCAAATTTGAAATGTCAAATGACGCGCCCAAATGTTGTGTATCGACACCTTTTGTCGACATGAAAACTAACATCTCGACACAGATGTTAGGGATTATTATGTGTCGACACCACTCTATATAAGTCCACATATAAGTATTGACAGTGTTGTGTCGACACCTTGATTTAAGGTGTCGACACATTGATTTAAGATGTCAACATCATTGTGTCGACACTTTCCTTTAATGTCGACACAAAACTCTAGTAATGTCGACATTTAGAACAATTTATGTCGACCAACTTATTGTTGATGTCGACATGAATTCTTTACTTAGCCAATTTCTGAGGATTTTTTTTTTCATATTATGAGTTTATTTATTAACTTAAACAATATCTAGCATTCCTAGCTCAATCTTAAAGTTATTAAATTTAGTTTTATCTAGAGGCTTAGTGAATATGTCAGCTATTTGTCTATCTGTAGTAACAAACTATAAACAAATGTCATTTTTCTCTACATGTTCTCTTATAAAATGATATCTAATCTCAATATGCTTTGTTCTACTGTGTGAAACATGATTTCTAGCAATTGAAATAGCACTTGTAGAGTTACAATATAAAGGTGTTTTACTTAGCTTGATATCATAATCTTCTAACTAATGCTGCATCCACAATAGTTGTGCACACCAACTTCCTGCAGTAATATACTCTGACTCAGCTGTAGAAATAACAACACTTGTTTGCTTTTCGCTGCTCCATGACACCAATCTTCTACCTAGGAACTGACAAGTACATGTGGTAATTTTCCTATCTTCTTTGCATCCTGATGGCTGTTCTACAAATATTTCTTCCTTCAAGTCTCCATTTAGAAATGCTGACTTGACATCGATCTGGTAGACACTAAATCCTTGATAGGCTGCATAGGCAAGGAATAATCTTATGGCCTCCAACCTTGCAACCAGAGCAAAAGTTTGGTCAAAGTCTATTCCTTCTTCCTGCCTGTAGCCTTTAGCCACCAGTCTTGCCTTATTTTTGACTATAATCCCATTCTCATCCAACTTATTTCTTATAGATCCATTTTGTTCAAATGACATTGTGTCCTTCTAGTCTAGGAACAAGTTTCCATACTTTGCATCTCTTGAATTGGTTCAGTTCTTCTTGCATGGCACCTATCTAGTGAGAATTCTTGATAGCTTCCTCAAACTTCTTAGGTTCCATCTGGGATAGAAAGCTTGAACATAGAACAGTGTTCATCCTCTTACTCCTGGTAATCACACCATCTCTAGCATAACCAATGATTTGGTGAGCTGGATGATCTTTTATATGTCTCATTACTTGGGGAATCCTTTCTTCAGCAGCCTGTTCTTCAGTGTATTCACCTTCCATTTGTAGAAAATTATCAGCTTGCTGTTCTAGAGCTCCCCCTTGATAGCATCCATCATCTTCTATATTTTCTTCTGCTTTTTTGACTTCATTAATGGATAGCTTCTCCAACTTGTCCTTTAGACCCGCAGAACTAGATAAAATGCTAGGCAGCTCATTGTTAATAAGCATGTATTCATCAAATACTACATGGACAGATTCTTATACAACTTGTGTAGTCAAGTTATAGACCCTATATGTCCTACTATTGTTGTTGTACCCAACAAAAATTCTCTCTTGGGACTTGGCAGCAAACTTAGTCAAGTGAGACTTACCATTGTTATATATATAGCACTTGCTACCAAAGATCCTAAAATAGGATATATTTGGTTTTCTACCCTTCAAAATCTCATAGGATGTCTTCTTATGACTTTTAGTGATAGAGGCCCTATTAAGGACATGACAGGCAATGTTTATTGCCTCTCCCCAGAAATATTATGGAAGAGAAGTGTCACTTAGTAGAGTCCTACCAGCCTCTATTATTGTTTTATTTTTCCTTTCAGCAACTCCATTTTTCTGAGGTGTTCTAGGTGAGGAGAATCTCTGATGAATCTCAAGACTTTCACAAAACTTTGTCATGCATTCAGACTGAAATTCAGTCCCCTGGTCACTTCTGATTTTGACCATTGTACAGTTAAATTCATTCTGTATCTGCTTAACATAGGTCTGGAAAACATCAGGAGTTTCAGATTTCTTTCTTAGGAAGAACACCCATACAAACTTGGAAAAGTCATCTACTACTACAAATGTATAGACTCTCCTACTAGACTATGAACTGGCATAGGACCAAATAGATCCATATGCAAAGGTAAAGACACCTCACTGAATCTTTGGTATCAAGGATTTAAAAAGAAGATCTGGTATGCTTACCCTTTTGACATGCTGAAAAGAAACTCTCCTTGACACACTTGACTTTAGGACCTTTTCTAACTAGTCCACCACTGAAGAGTTTTCCTATTATCTTGTAGTTTAGATGAGCTAGCCTCTTGTGCCATTGTACAAAGTGAGTGGCCTTCTCATGTGCAACTAGACAAATAGGAGAATCTCTTCTCATACATTAAAAATCTAGATAATAAACATTTTCTCTCCTAGTGCCAGATAAGATGACCCCTTGGTCATTAGAATTTCTTATTTGACACTTATTCTTGAGGAAAGAAATGTGATAGCTAAGATCACAAATTTGCTTATGCTTATCAGGTTATGTTTCAAACCTTTAACATAGGCCACTTGAGTGATAGTTACTAGACCATTTGTTATCTTACCAAAACCTTTTATAACTCCACTTTCTGAACCTCCAAAGATGACTTTGGGTCCATTGTTAGTTGGAGTGAAGTCCTTTAGCATCCTCTTTGTTCCAGTCATGTGCCTGGAACAACCACTGTCCAAGTACCATATTCGGGTATGACTACTTGGACTCACCTGCATAAAACAAGACTATCTATCCTTAGGACCCCATTTTTTATTGGGTCCTAGGTAGTTGTTTGACTGATAATGCACCTGTCTACCTGCAGCTTTTATGATAGGTAGACTAACCCTCTTGATACTAGCATTGAACCAGCAGTTAATGGCAAAGTTACCCACCATGCCACAACACCAGCACTCATACTTATTATACCTCCTCTTAAGTACTGGTCTGAAAGCATTGCTGTCTTTAGTTCTTAAATTTTGTGGTATAACAGTTCCTTTTCCTAGTCTTTAAGTCAAAGCTTTCTTGGGAACTGGTCTAGCAGCAGATGTACTTGGGATATCTTGAGTCTTAAAAACAGCATTCTTATTTTCATAGTGAATGCTTCTGATTGCTTCAGTGTTGCCCAAGTCAGTCCTGCTGTCAGACTTCCCCTTTGTCTGGTTCTGATCTAAAATACCTTTAAAGTGAACTGTTTGTTTTTGTTTGAGTGGTGGGGCTGGGACACCAAACACAAATTGTCTAGGATGGGCAAGTTGAGTTTTCTTAGTGAGGTGCCATATAGACACTTGCACCCTTGCCATTCTCAATCTCACAGTGACCATAAATGCTTTCACAGTCATATCTATTTGATGGCTGATCAACCTTCTTAAAAGATATAGGCGGCATTGAGGCTAGTGGCTGTACTGGTACATTGTCTTTCCTTATTTATTTGGCCCTTCTAGTTCTACCTTTGAACCCTAATCCCTTCTTACTCTTTTGGATAGAGAAGGAATCTATTAAAGGCAAAACTTAACTAGGTTTAGAGAATCTAGCCACTATTTCTCTTTCCTTTTCTAGCCTACTTTGAAGGTTCTTAATATGAACATTCTTGAAAGTAATAGTACCAGTCTGAATAACAGTTATGTTCTTCAGCTTACTAATTTCTTGAATCTTCTGATTCAGCAATTTTGCAGACTCTGAAGCAGCCAATTTAAAAGAGGCAATCTCCTTGGCCTGCTTTTTGACAATAAGTATGCACTTCTTGAATGCTTGGAGAAGCTCTCCATAATCATCAACCAACTGATTGATATCACCCTCAGATTCAGAACCATCATTACTTTTCGGAGTTGATGCTTCTGATTTTGGACTACTTATATATACAGATCCAAATGGTGAGGAATGTACCTTACTAGGACCAGGCTGATCTTGGCTATATACTTCCTTATCAACTCCCAACAGACCAAAGCAATGACTATCTTCTATCATTGAATTGATGTTATCCAGCATCTGCAGGAATTCAGTCTCCACAGAATCTTCTTCTGCTAATTATAGCCCAATATAGGCCTCAGCATCATCTTCTCTTTCTGATTCTGATGATGATGAATCAGTCCAACTTTTCTCTTTCCCGGCAATAAAGCACTTTTCCTTATTACCCTTCTGGTGCTTCTTCTTATCTCCTGATTCCTTTCTTTTCACAGGACAGTCAGCTATGACATGTCCTGGTTTGCTGTAACAATAACAAACTATTTTATAAGAAGTTTGTTTACTAGGTTTTGAGTCATACCTTCCTCTTTAGGAATTTTCTTCTTTCCTTTGTAGTAAGTATCCTTGGGGTAAGAAAATGTGGATGGCCTGCTTCTCCAGCTCTTTTTCTTTACAAATCTCTGAAACTGTCTGGTAAAAGCAGCAAAGTCTTAATCAGAATTGTGACAATCTGATGTGCTGGTGTTTGTGCTTTCAGTTTTTGTCTCAGCAACCTTCCTGGGAGGAGAAGGAGACTTTCTCCTACCCTTTCTTTTGGCCTAATCTTTGAAAGCCACAGACTTATCCTTAATTGAAGACTTGTTATATTTCTCCTCCTCTTTCCTTGCGGTCAACTGCATCTCATAGGACAACAGTTTACCAAACAGTGTTGGTGGAGGTGTATCAGCTAATCTGGCCACTTCTCAGATGACACAAATCTTAGTATCCCAATCATTGGTTAATGACCTGAGGAATTTGTCATTCAGCTCATATGTGTTGAATACTCTTCCATAAGTCATTAGTTCATTCATTATCCTGAAAAATTTCTTATAGCATTCTGCAATGCTATCAGTCTTGGCCTATCTAAAGCCCTCATACTCCTGATTGAGCATAGACTTTCTATCATCTCTAACCTCTTCAGTTCCTTCCATGTAGACAACCAGTGTGTCCCCACATTTCTTTTGATGTTTTGCAATGGACCAGATTCTAAAATGTTGAATCATCTATGACACTAACTATTATGTTCTGTGCCCTTTTGTCCATAGTAGCCATGATGATCTCATCCTTAGTCATCTCTTCATAGCTCTTAGGAGTGGATACATTGGCATCCAGAACTGAAATTTTTATAGGTATAAAGGGACCTTCTTGAACTGTAATATAAATTCTTGGATCAGATTCCTTTATTAACAATCTAACCCTTTAATTCCAGAAACCAAAATTTTCTTTCCTGCAAATAGGAAGTTTCATTAAACCAAGCTCTTTCTGATTCTCACTTGATCCCATTTTGGATATCTATAACTGCCTTGGAGATAAGCTCTAACTGTTAAGTCCAATTTAGAGCAAACTCCCTCTAATACCAATTAAAAGAATTCAATAAAGAACTACTAATCACCTAGAGGAGGGGGGGGGGGTGAATAGGTCCAATTCTTTATAATATGCAGTTTTAGGATTTCTATTTAGCAATTATAGTTATCTAATCATTCAAGAATCACATATAATAAGAATATGCAAACACATCACAGAGACACACAAATATATAGTGGTTCCCCAGTATTTGGGTACAACCACTTTCCCCCTTCGCCTATCAAGCAATGAACTAGTGAAAGTATCTAGTGTCGACTAAATCCACCAATGGGGGGGGGGGGGATAGGTGTCGTGCAGTCTTTTGCGGAATTAAATGTACCTGCACAAATTAACAAACACAGCACAACAAACAAACAAAGAGTTATAGTGGTTCCCCGATTTGGGTACGTCCACTTCCCCCTTCGACCTATCTCCCACCAAGGGACGACTCGGTCACTTCTCCAAACGGATTGAAATCCAATCCTCACACTACGGAAGGAACCCTTCTAACAAAGGAGTCACCACTCCACCACCACGGGTTGCACCCAACCCTTACAACTAGGAATAAAAATTCCCTTACAACAAAACCAAATTAGAATGTATAAGAAAATACAAACAACGCTTATGGAGAATCCGATGTCCTTCTTCGTTCATTGAGGCTTTCTTGAAAGTAACGAAGAGTCCACAACCAGATTTCTCTCTTGGAGAGAATCTTGACATGATCGACGACGGCAAGTGAATGCGGCGGCGATACTTTGTAGATCCAAACTTCTTGACGAAGCAAGCAAGGTCTACGAACGATCTCAGTCGGATCAGTCATCTCAATCGATTCTGAATGAAGAACTAACCTCGTTCAACAAATCGAGAGACAAGAGATCTCAAGAGATATGCGTGAGATGCTCGTCTTTCCTTTGTACTATCGTCGGAAGATTAGAGATGATCGTAGTTTGTCGGCGACGACTTCCTTGCGAGCGGCTACAGGCGATCGGCGTTTTCCGCGATCCGCTTGGTCACGCTCGGCCTCCTTTTGATTTCCGAGAATAGATCGCTATTCATATTAAAAATACACGACTATATATACCAGGGAAAACCCTAATGACTGTTGTGGGGCCCACAAGGAGAAACCCTAGGCCCAGCCTAACTAGCGCACGGCAAGGTGGTTCGGTCCAGCGACAAAGAAAATTTGCCTAAGGCAAAATCGGCGAGAATCGTTGGTGATTCCCGTCGAAGTCGGCGGGAATCACTTATGATTCCCGTCGATTCTGCCTTGGCCGAATTCCAGTTGGAAACCTTGTCAGCCAGAGGAAATCGGCGGGCATGCAGACTGATTCTCGTCGAATCTGCGGGAAACACTAACGATTCCCGTCGAAGTAGGCGAGAATCACATAGTGATTCCCGTCGATTTTGACTTAGAAGAATTTCTCTTCCTTCCTTTGAAGACTTGGTCTTTGACCCATCTTTGCTCCTCTTCAGCTCTTGATCTTCCTCGACCCTGTACTTGAAAATTAGTACACTCCAATAGAGAGAGCACACATGAGTCAACACACTGATCTGCTCAATGAGGGATTACGTTGCGCAGACTCATGTATATTGACCCACTACACCCTGACATTGGTGTGTACTTAGCATAGAATAAATGCAAGCACAACTTGATAGAAGATCGTCAAATACATTGTGAATCCATCTTAGCTTGACAGGATTCTTCTTCAAATTCAGGTAATTGTGGATACAATACCCAACAATCTCGAATCTATTTGAAGAAGCATAAATCCTACTAGCTAAGATGAATTACACCAACCAGAAAGATATATAAAAAAAATAGGCAAGACAAGAAATCAGAATAATAAAATTTCACGCATTCAGAACAACAATTGAATCAGCATGTGATCATATATATATATATATATATATATATATATATATATATATATATATATATATATATATATATATATATATATATATATATACAAAGTGTTTATCATTACAAGAATAGACGCACATGCATATTGAAAAATAAAAAGTTTAGATTCCAAGTCTATCCCTCTTTTGCCTCAGCATCTCTTAGTTGTTCAGCCAGGTACTTCTTGCTTTTCCTTTCAAAGAATTCCTTCGGCTTCAGGTAATACCCGGGGGGAGAAGCTTTGTTCTCCACTGTGTTTGACCTGAAGAAAATTTTTCTTTTAGCCTCATATTCTTTGTTCTTTTCCAACTCATACTGACTATATACTTCATATCTATTAAGCTATCCCCGCTGTTGTAGCATGAATGTATCCAGTATGATGTTCCTAGACACAGGACTCCATCGTTAATTCTAAATTTCACTTTCCTTCCTTCTTAATTTCTTCTCTCCTGGAGTTTCTTTAGAAGTTCCTTCTTGAAGCTTTCTTTTCCCTTTCGCAATGGCCTCTTGATCAAACATTGCACTGTGAGCAGCTTTGGCAGCCTTTCTAGCATAAGCTTCACTCAAAGAAAACTCCTCAGCACTTGAGACCTCATCAGCATCAGTAGTAACCTCATCAATAGGAGCAACCGGAATATGTATACCTGATACTTACTAAACTAGCCAATGACAACTGTCAAAAACATACTTGTTTGATTGCTTGAAGTTTTCGACCATGATTTGCTCTAACCCTGCCATCTTAACTGTATATTCCTCCTCCCCCTTTTTGGCTTCTTGAGCAATTGAGTTTGCATTAGAATGCAGTGACTCATCTATATGCTTTACATTCTGAGTAAAATCGTCCAGCAGGGTTTTTTGATTCGTGTTGAGTGTGACCATGTTGGCATCGAATAATTTGATGTTGTTGGCAACAACATGAGCATTTTGATTTACCACTGCTAGGTCAGCTGTATTTTTCTGTAGCCCTTGCATCAAAAGATTTACGGCAGTGCCGGCCTCAGCATACTTAGTTTCAAATCTCTGATCCATGATTTCCAGCCTGTGATTTATCTCCACAACATTCTTTAGAATCAGATCCTCTGATTGCTTAATTCGTTTAAGTACCTTGTTGTGAGATCGCTCAAAGGCGGTCTTCAGTTCATCCACTATACCTTGAATGATATTTACAGTGTGATTTTCCAGGCTAGGTCCTAGCGGATGAACCTGATGAATGGCCTGGTCGTTCTCTGGGGGGATAGGACTCTATGAGTCAGGATTCTCTTCTTCAGATACACTTGTGGAGCTTGTTAAATTTACGGTCTCCTGTGGAGGGATAGAGGCAGCATCTGCCAAGTTTCCATGTAGACTTATCACCCCCTTCAGCATAGGATCAGGTTGTTCCTAAGGCAGGGAGGTCTCCCCCTCAACTGATGCGCCAAATTCATCCAAAACTTTTACCTGAATCTGTTCCTCAGCAGCTGCTATTCAGGGGAATCCACATCATCCTCACTGGCAGCAATATTCTCCACATCATCCTCTTCTACCTCCTCGTAAGTCTGATCAGTAGCGAGAGTCTCCACTACATCCTTCGCGATGAGGGTAATATCAGTAACATCGTCTACTTGATCTGAGACCGAGGCTTCCATCTTGATGACAACAGAAGGGCTGGGTAATGAATCCCCCTCAGTTCCTGCATGCAGCAGATCAAGAACTTCACTAGGCTCATCCGAAGGATTTCTGAACTCCAGTGCTCTATCTTCTTCATGACCATGTGTTCCAGATGCACCCCCTTGGGCAATTCTTCTTTCCCACCTGTCAAAGACGCTCGAGTCCATCTTCTTTAGGTAGTGAAGGGGAACTCCCTTAGTCATATCAAATCAATCTCCGTACATATGATTCAGGTATAGACTGATGATTATCCCAAAGTTAGGAGTACGTAGGGTATCTTTTATCTTCTCAAATAACATGGTCCCCCAGTTGAATTTCTTTCTGCACACTATTGCCATTAGGATTTTAAACATGTAACCTGATATATGATCATGGGAGCCAGGTTTGCAGATTAGATCCTTCCCTATGATATCTGAGAGGAGCTTTCCTCTTCGTTCATGTCCTTGCATTTTATAGCCTTGGTCCCTCTAGTTAATCCACATAACAATAGTGTCCTCGCACGATCATTTTCATCTAGATAGTCCTCTTGTACTGAGCTGGTGAGCTGGAGGTGATGTGATAGTTTTGCAGCATTCATCTTGATCCTTAGTCCTGCTATCTTACTCTTTATTTGGGTGTCCTTGTGACGTAGCTTGGCGGTTGCATAAAACTCAAGGACTTCCTTATCTAGGACTTTGCACGGGTGCTCGAGAATGAAGGAGAGCCCGGCTTGTTCTAGCATAAAAATGATGTTCCTGAATTCATCAGAAGCATAGACAAAGCCGGTCCTAACCAACTCACTCCCAGTGAGGATCCCGGCCGTTGTTCGAGGAGCCATTATGAACCTAAACAAGTTACACTCAAGTAATTAACTCTAACAAAATCTAGAGTTAGTAGGAACCAACTCGAAAGGGGGAAAGATCCTTTAAAATTGACTTGAAAGTGGAGCTAATGAAGCCACTTGAGAGTGGAGCTAAAGATTTTTGGAAGAACAGTAGTTACCTTTTACTCAGAGGGTGACAGGTAGGAAGCGCGAGGAAGGCGGTCAGCGGAGAGAAGCCCTAGTCCGATGAGAAGCTTGCGTCGGGATGGAAGACTGACGGTGGACTACAATCGAAGGGAGCGATGGGAGCAAAGCGAGTCGATGAGAGGCAGACACGATTTCGCAGGTTTCGTAGGGAAGCTGTTTCCACAGAGTCGACGGGAATACGAAGGGTCGGGAGATGAATTTCCGCTATTTCCGCTATTTTTTTCGACATTTGCCGCTGTTTCCGATATTTTTTCTGGTTGTGGAGATTTCCAATATTTCCGCTATAGATTTTTCTGCTATGTCCGCACGATTATTATAATCGACGGGAATCCTTCTAAATTAAGGTTATCGGGTTGACGGGTTAGATGCGGATATCCGCGAATATGCGATGACATAGGGACTGTTGAAGAACCTATTTGAATACGCAACATCGCAGGGTATGGTTTATTTCCTCTTTCCTTTAAACAATGGACATCAAGTTGTCATGTCAAATAACTAAGTTGATTTCATGGAAGGTTAACACTAGAAATAACCACCGGCTTATCCTTAGTGTATTCAAAATGTAATAATTGTAGTTGCAACTATTGGTATAAGTCCCTTGAGACTCATCGGAGCAATTGACACCCACTTTCTCACCATATCAAGATTTTGACAGTTTATCAGTTTCCACAATAAGGATCATACGGTTATTAGCTTGCGTGTCCTTTCATATCAGGTGTGTATATATATATATGTAAATCTTGAAGGGGAATCTACATATGTGTTTGGATATATATATATATATATATGTAAAGCGATTCAATTTTCGAAACTGAACGCGCGTAACTGGGATTATAAGGTTGATCATTCGGATCCACTTTTTGAAGTACAACGGGTATCATGTTCATGTAGGACACTGCGGTTAGCCTTATCTCATATCTCATATACTTGTTCCATAGCAAGACTGGAACATCTCTTGTCTAGGTCCCATCATGTTCATGGGTACCTAGACTATCCTACAAAAAAGGAATTACTTTACCTTAGGAACCCAATAGGTATTGGGTCCTAGGTTTTTGTTAGCATAAAATACATCATTCCTTCCTACAGGATTTCTGTCAGGAAGGCTATCTCTTGCCAAAGGGTGTGGACATACCCTTGCCCTTGGAACAGAAGGATTGCTCCAACAATCTCTAGTAAAGTGACCCACTCTGCCACAACACCAACACTCATGAATATTGTATCTCCTTTTCTGACCAGATCTACTGACTGAGTTAGTCATGATCTTAGGTCTGATAGGGGAAGAGCAGGTTCTGCTCACAGATTTTCCCTTTCCACTGAGACTCGAGGGAGGGCGGATGGAGAACATGTGGTGAGTGTCCTGAGGCCTGGGAGGTGGTGCTTTCTTCTCAGCCAACACACATCCGGGGGCCCCATAGAAGCTTGCAACATGTTTGCCGACCACCTTTCCCTGTGTCCTAGGGTGGTAAGATGTACTGTGAGAACTGGTTCTAGTAATGTCATGAAGTGAGGGGGCTGAGGCTGTAAACCCAAACGGTTCATAATGAGCCATGTGTATTTTCTAATGGGTAACCATCACAGCACTTGCACTATGGGTGTTTCCACTTGAGGGTCGATCATTCTTACAGTGATCCTAGTTGTTCTTATGGTCATACCTGAAGGAATGATGAATGCCCCTCCTACTCGGTGTGGGAGCTCTGTAAACAGTTTCCTTATTTCTCCATGATTTTATAATTCGCGAGATCCACCCATTTTCTCCCTTTCTCTTAATAGCATCTATCTTGTAAAGGTTGATACTATCCTCTTCTCGGTTTCTAGGAGAAACTCTAGATCCGAGATCTTTGAGTCCTTCACTTTGATGGATTCCAATTGGAGGTCCATCATGGTCCTTAGCTGAGCAATTTCCTTTGCTTGTTCCTTAACAAGCGAGTTGCTCTTTTGAAGGGCTCTACGAAGGGAATCAAGAGTTTCAATATTTTGATTGAAGCTGTCAATTTCCCTTACATCAACGGATGGACAAACCTCTTAACTTCTCCTGTCTTCAGGAGATACAAGAGGAAAGGTGCAAGAAGAGGAAGATACCTGATCCTGATTGTGCTAATAAGGGTTAGAGTGATGGTCAGCAGAGACTGATACTTCAGTTTCATCACAACTGCATTCCTCAATCTCTTCTTCAGTCTTAGATAGAGACACGAGAGCCCTGATATTGAGAGGTTGTTCTTTACTTTCGTCTTCAGAGATAAGGACTCCCTCATATGCTTCATCATCTTGCTGGCCTTCAGTCTCGGTAGTCTTCTTTCCCTCCATGAGGTCAGAGATAGTTTGCCGCATGGACTTTGCATACTTACACATATCCAATCTCGTAAGAGATGATCCAGACAAATTATCAGAAATGATCTGTCAAACCTGCTTGTCCAAGTTGAACAGAGAGAGCTCAGTTTCAGACATCTCTATAGGACTCTTGGGGATTTGGAGATCCTTTTCAGAACCAGAAGCCTTCATGGGAATGAAGGCTTCCCTCTTCAACAATGAATAAAGAACGAGGGTCAATGGCTTCCAGATGAAACTGGACTCTCATTTTCAAGATGGGATTATAGTCTTTGGTGCAGGAAGGCAGTCTCAGGGGAGATACATCAGTGTATAGCTCCAAGCTTGAGTCTTGTTTTCTTCTTGACACTAGATGCAGGATCTTACTCAAGGTGTTAACCTTATTGATGAGCAACCTCGCTCTGATACCACTTGAAAGTATCTAGTGTCGACTAAATCCCCCTATGGGGGGATAGGTGTCGTGCAGTCTTTTGCGGAATTAAATATACCTGCACAAATTAACAAACACAGCACAACAAACACACAAAGAGTTATAGTGGTTCCCCGATTTTGGTACGTCCACTTTCCCCCTTCGACCTATCTCCCACCAAGGGACGACTTGGTCACTTCTCCAAATGGATTGAAATCCAATCCTCACACGACGTAAGGAACCCTTCCAAAAAAGGAGTCACCACTCCACCACCACGGGTTGCACCCAACCCTTATAACTAGGAAAAAAATTCCTTTATAACAAAACCAAAATAGAATGTATAAGAAAATACAAACAACGCTTATGGAGAATCTGATGTCCATCTTCGTTCGTTGAGGCTTTCTTGAAAGTAACGAAGAGTCCACAACTAGATTTTTCTCTTGGAGAGAATCTTGACAAGATTGGCGGCGGCAAGTGAATGCGGCGGCGATACTTTGTAGATCAAAACTTCTTGACGAAGCAAGCAAGGTCTACGAACGATCTCAGTCGGATTAGTCGTCTAAATCGATTCGGAATGAAGAACTAACCTCGTTCAACGAATTGAGAGACAAGAGATCTCAAGAGAGATGCATGAGATGCTCGTCTTGCCTCAGTACTATCGTCAGAAGATCAGAGATGATCGTAGATTGTCGGCGACGACTTCCATGCGAGCGGCTACAGGCGATCGGCGGTTTTCCGCAATCCGCTAGGTCACGCTCGGCCTCCTTTTGATTTCCGAGAATAGATCGCTGTTCATGTTCAATATACACGACTATATATACCAAGGCCAACCCTAATGACCGTTGTGGGGCCCACAAGGAGAAACCCTAGCCCCGGCCTAACCAGCGCACGACAAGGTGGTTCGGTCCAGGAACAAAGAAAATTTGCCTAAGGTAAAATCGGCGAGAATCGTTGGTGATTCCCGTCGAAGTCGGCGGGAATCACTTATGATTCCCGTCGATTCTTCCTTGGCCGAATTCAAGTTGGAAACCTTGTCAGCCGGAGGAAATCGGCGGGAATGCAGACTAATTCTCATCGAATCGGCGGGAATTACTAACGATTCCCGTCGAAGTCGGCGAGAATCACTTAGTGATTCCCGTCAATTTTGACTTAGAAGAATTTATCTTCCTTCCTTTGAAGATTTGGTCTTTGAACCATATTTTCTCCTCTTCTGCTCTTGATCTTCCTCGACCCTGTACGTGAAAATAAGTACACTCTAATAAAGAGAGCACACATGAGTCAACATACTTATCTGCTCAATGAGGGATTACGTTGCGCAGACCCGTGTATATTGACCCACTGTACCCTGACATTGGTGTGTACTTAGAATGGAATAGCTGCAAGCACAACTTGATAGAAGATCGTCAATTACATTGTGAATCCATCTTAGCTTGACAGGAGTCTTCTTCAAATTCAGGTAATTGTGGATACAATACCCAACAACAAGATTCAGCATAACTTCCTTCTCCTCATATCCACAAATCTTTCCACTCAGAACCCTTCCAAGTTCCTACAACTAAGACTTCTTCAAGTCCTACAGCTCAGATCTTTTCAGATCCTACAACTCAGATTCTTCTCAAGAATCCTACCTCAGAGTTTTCGAACACCTATCTCAGGTAGTATTCCCTACCTCACCCCTTATAATTACAGGCTTACAACTCAGAAAGATAGACTTTCCTACACTCAGATCAATACAGATCCTATAAGTTGGATTAAAATGATTTAAGAATTTTGTTGGTACCCTAGTTTGATTTGAGGTTAGTCGTCTCCTTTTGTCCCTTGACCCAAGAAATATCTATGAACAATGGTTAGTGGTCTAACTGTAGAGTCCTCGCTTTTCCAGATGAAGAATTTGGTTAAGTAGTTTTTCGTTCGACTATAGTCGAACGCCGCTCGACTATCGTCGACTAACTGTTCGACGATCGTCTATCAGTTGTTCGACTTTCCGTCTGCGAGGATAGTTCGACTATCGGGTGATAGTTCGACTATCTGTGTGCTTTGATAGTTCGACTATCTGCTTGGATAGTTCAACTATCTGATAGCTCGACTATCTGTTGATAGATCGACTATCTGCTTTCTTCTGATAGTTCGACTATCTGTTGATAGGTCGACTATCTGTTCTCGCTTGGTAGTTCGACTATCTGCTTTGATAGTTCGACTATCTGATAGTTCGACTATCTGTTGATAGGTCGACTATCTGTTTGTTTTTGATAGTTCGACTATTTGTTGATAGTTCGACTATCTGTTTCGCTTTGATAGTTCGACTATCTGTTGATAGGTCGACTATCTGATAGCTCGACTATCTTCTGATAGTTCGACTATCTGCTGTGATAGTTCGACTATCTCCTTGGATAGTTCGACTATCTGGATCATTCGACTATCTGTCCGATAGTTCGACGATCTCCGTGCGTCGGTCGACGATCTCCGAAGGTCGTTCGACGTTTTCTGTCTGCCTTTATATTTTGTATTTATTTATTATATTTAATTAATTAATACATTATCTGGCATGTTATTTCAGTTGTTTATGATAATATTTCCTGGCAATATTTGCTCCATCCTTTTTGCCTGAGTAAAATCTTTTCAGATAAAGTTGTTTGTCTTATTAGCTGACATTGTATAATACTTTATCTGCTGTCAGTCCTTTATAGCCGTTAGACTGAAAAGTCTTTCTTCTGCTATAAAGAGTTTGTTTCTGATGTGACTTTATTTAGTACTTTATTATCAGATTGCTTCCTGCAGCTTCTTTGAAAAAGGTTTATCCCTTTTATAAATGTTTTTGCTACAAAGATTGTTTTGTCTTTTTGATATTTACAGCCCAGGTCTCAAGTTTCAGAAGAAGACAAGCAATTCAAATTGAAGAGAGCCGTTGCTTGTTGCTGATATAAAAAGGATCTTTTGAAGAAGGATTCAAGCTAGCTAACTAGTTATCCAGTTCATCTGCTTTTAAGCCTTCATCAAGATCAAGTTCACTGCTCTCAGCAATACTCATCCAACTGAGAAGTGTTAAGCTCTTCTGCTCTTCTTCAACCTGAGTTCTCCTGCTTTCAGGAAGTTCAAACTCAGAGCCCTTTTGAAGAAGAAGAAGAAGAAGACAGCTGCTTGAAGATTTCTAATTTATTATCTTCTTGTAGTTTTTCCTTCAGATCTTTCTGAAGAGTTTTCTGCACTAAAGCAAGACTTCACCTGGACATCTTTGAGCCAGGGGGAGCCTTGATTCTTTAGAGCTTTCTAGCTCAGTGCAAGTTCTTTGTGCTTCTCTAATCTATTGTAAAATAGAGAAGACATCTTAACCTTCTTTCCCCCTCCTGTACAGGGTTATTACTCCCTTCAAAAGTATCCCTTGGTGGCAGGGCACCTGATCAAAAACCTGTGCTTGGTTTTTTAGACACCTGATCAAAAGTCTAAAGGGTTTCTGGATCTACCTGAAGCAGATCCTGTTTGTGGCAGGGCACCTGATCAAAAACCTGAGTGGATTCCTACCTTGTTGGTAGAAGAGTGGACGTACCCAAGTTGTTTGGGGAACCACTATAAATTCCTTGTGTCGTCTGGATTGCCTTGTTTAATTCCTGTATTGTGGCTGTGAATAGATATAACTAGGTTGTTAGTTGCTGATTAGGATTTCCAAGCCTTAACTGTAATTACAGTTAGCTTAAGTTTATGCACCTCACTTGTGTTAGGCTATAGGGTTAATTCCATATCTATAATCTTTTCATTCCGCTTTTCACTCCAAGGGAGTTGGGTAGACCATTAAGTTTTGTCTAGTGCAAAATTTGATAACTCTATTCACCCCCCCTCTAGAGTAGTATCTATCCCTTCACTTTCAATTGGTATCAGAGGGAGGTTAACTGACTGAATAGGCTAACACCTAAGTCACAAGATCCTGATAGATACCAAAGCTTATAGATATTCACTATCATGGCCCAGTCCAAGGATTATTCTAGCACCAGACCTCCAGCATGCAACTTAGCTAAGTTTGGCATCTGGAAGGCAAGGATAAAATTATATATGAATTCTGTTGATGAAAGCATCTTTGCTTCTATTTTTTCAGGACCCCCAAGAGCACCTGCTGCTGCCACTGCCTCATCATCAACTGATATGAGTGCAGTGCCTCCTCCAGACTACAATGATGAGTACAAGAAGGCAAAAATAGCAGATGCCAAGGCGATGAACATTCTGGCTCAGACAATGTCTGATGAGGTATTCCAGAAGGTAGCTGACTGCTCTTCAGCAAAAGCTATGTGGGATACACTGAACCAGATTGTAGCTGGTTCAGCTGATGAAAGGAAGGACAGAAGGTCCAACCTTATCTCACAATATGAAAACTTCAAGAAAACTGATGCTGAATCAGTTGAAGCCATGTACACCAGGCTCAGCTCAATCATCAATGAGCTGAGGACCCTTGACAAGGACATATCATTGACAGAGGTCAATGATAAGATTCTTATGTGCTTCCCTAGCACATGGGATCTAAGGATCTGGCCCATCAAGGAAGCCAGAAGTACAAATGAGATCTCCACTGAAGCCCTTCTCGGTAAGCTCAAGTCTTTTGAGCAAGTGCTGAAGACAAGAGAAGCAGAAGCAGAAGCAAAGACCCCTACTCCAACAAGAAAAGAGCAATCTCTAGCTCTTAAGGCTGCTGATGCTTCTGAAGGCAGCCAATCAAATGAGGAACTAATGGCATTGTTTGCCAAGAGGTTTCTCAAGATGGGGAGAAAGGAATTCAGAAAGAAGTCTTCACGATATGAAAACAAACCAAGGTATGACCGTTCACCTGCTAAAGAAATTATATGTTATGGTTGCAGGAAGCCTGGACACATCTTACCAGAGTGTCCAGAGGAGAAGAACAAAGACAAGAGGAAAGAAAAGGAACAGCACAGGAAGCACTCCAAGCCATCCTCCTACAAGAACAAGAAAAAGGAGAGAGGTTTCATTGCTGAAACCTGGAGTGATTCTGATGAAGAATCTTCCTCCTCTAGCTCCAGTGAGGATGAGGAAGAGAAGAAGGCAAAGGAAGTTTGCCTGATGGCAATAGATGCCTGCAGCAATCACTCAGCTGCAGAGAGTTCAGATTCAGATAAAGAGATGCCAACAGAAGATGAGGTACTATCTTCTTATGACTTCACTTCTGAAGAATTTAAATTAGATTTTAAATCTTTATGCTTAGATTTGATTAGCTCAGAAAAGGAGATAAAAGAACTTAGAAATAAGTTAGCTGACTCAGAATTAATTGCTACAGAAAATATTAAGCTAAAGGAAGATCTCACTACTTGTAGTGAAGAAATTAAATTTCTTAAAATGGAGTTAGCTAAGTCTAAGAGGTTAGAAGAATCACTTAATGGTAGAAGCCTTAAGCTGTTAGAGATTACCAGCATGACTAACACTAGGTCAGGAAATGACAAACTAGGCTTAGGAGCTTCTCCAAGTGAACCCCCAGTTATTCTTAAAAATAATCTTTCAACTCCAGTGAACTTCATTTCAGCTAGTGGAATGAAGAACACTGAGCAAGTAAACCTAGTTAACAAAACTTTAAATAAGGCTAAGAGAGAGAAAAGAAAGAAATTTTTTAAAGAAATGCAAAGAGCGTCGAACGCCGCTCGACGATCGGAAGCTCAATGGTCGAACGAAGCTCGACGATCTGAGCGCCCATCGTCGAACGTCGATCGACGTTTTCAACATGATTTTCGAAATCATCATCAGTACCATAGAAACCTAAATGAAAATAGAAACCCTAGGTTTGTTGACCCATCATCTGCATGGAGAATCCCACCTAGGAGATCTCACCCATTAGGTTATCACCCTCAGCCTGCATTTTCATGTATTTCTAGCTTTTCTTATGTGAAAAACAAGGGACCCAAGGTTACCTGGGTCCACTCTGTCTAAATAAATGTCTTGCAGGTGAAGGCCTATCCAATCACTCAAAATAAGTGGTATTTGGATAGTGGATGTTCCAAGCATATGACAGGAAATAAAAATCAACTCCCAAAATTCAAAGCTAAGCTCGGCCCAAAGGTTATCTTTGGAGATTCCAGCTGTGGTCAGACAGAAGGCTATGGCAGGATTATAATTGGAGATGTTACTTTCAAGAGAGTTGCATATGTGACTAGACTGAAGCACAATTTGATCTCAGTCAGCCAGCTATGTGATGCTGGCTACCAGGTTTCATTTTCTAACTCTTCTTGTAATATTACTTTAAATAATAATATTGTTTTAGTAGGCATTAGGATAGGTAATATTTATTTAGTAGATTTCAATTCATCTCATTCTGAAATCTGTCTATTTAATGAAGTAACAATTAATAATAATTCTTTGTGGCATAAGAGGCTTAGTCATGTTAACCTTAAAAATATATCTAGGTTATCTAAACACAACCTTGTTAGAGGTTTACCTTCTTGCCCCTACAAGAAGGAGAGCCTATGCAAGGCTTGTCAGCTAGGCAAGCAAACCAAGAATTCTTTTAAATCTGTAAATAAGAGTGATTCTCCTAGAATCCTGTACCTATTACATTTGGACCTTTTTGGCCCAATAAATGTACAGAGTTTAGGAGGGAAGTATTACACCTTAGTAATTGTAGATGACTTCTCTAAGTTCAGTTGGGTTTTCTTTTTGAGAACTAAGGCTGATAACTTCAAAGCCCTTACAGACTTTCTACTATGTGTGCAGACTGAGTACTCTACTCATGTGGCCTTCATCAGAAGTGATCATGGTACTGAGTTTGACTCTCTTCTCATGCAAGAATTCTGTGAGAGAGAAGGTATCAAACATAGTTTCTCAGCTCCTAGAACTCCCCAACAAAATGGGGTAGTTGAAAGGAAGAACAGAACACTCATTGAAGCTGCTAGTACATTGTTGGCAGATGCTAACATGACTCTCTCCTATTGGGCAGAAGCTGTTAGTACAGCCAATTATGTCTTGAATAGAAGTTTGATACACAAGCTTAAGTGTAAAACTCCTTATGAGTTGCTTAAAGGAAAGAAACCTAAAATTAATTATTTTAGAGTATTTGGTTGTGTTGTTTATATTCATAATAACAATAAAGAATACCTTAGAAAATTTGAAGCAAAAGCTTCAATGGGAATCATGCTTGGATATTCCCAAGTAAGCAAAGCTTATAGGGTTTATAACAAATCAACCTGTAAAATTGAAGAATCTGTGCATGTATCTTTTGATGAGTCTCAGATGTTTTACAAGGAGAAGGAAAATTCTCCTTCCTCTAGTTCATTGTAGGTACCTGATGCTTCTCAAGAGATTCTTCAACTATCAACTCTTCAGATCACTGAATCAGACAGTGATGAAGACATTGCAGAAGCTGTTGTTGTACCACCAACAGTAGATCAAATTCCTCCTGAGGAATTAATCCCAACTGTTGCTGAAGATCACATCCCACCTGCTGATATTGTCACACTTAGAGATCACCCTACATCTCATGTGATTGGAGACATATCAGCTGGTGTGCAAACAAGACACCAATTAAGACAGGATGTGATGCATGCTTGTTTCCTCTCACAGGTTGAGCCCCTCACCTTTAAAGATGCAGAGCTAGATCCCCACTGGATCATTGCCATGCAAGAGGAACTCAATCAGTTTGAGAGATGTAAAGTTTGGACTTTGGTTCCAAGACCTAAAGGCCAACTGATCATAGGCACCAAGTGGGTGTATAGAAACAAGTTGGATGTAAATGGAATTATTGTAAGGAATAAAGCAAGGCTTGTAGCTCAGGGCTACAGACAGGAGGAAGGTATAGATTATGACCAAACCTTTGCTCCTGTTGCAGGGCTAGAAGCAATAAGGATCTTCTTGGCCTATGCAGCCTACATGAAGTTTAAGGTGTTCCAGATGGATGTCAAAAGTGCATTCCTGAATGGTGAGCTCAAGGAAGGGGTGTTTGTTGAGCAACCACCAGGGTTTGTTTCTTCAACTCAGCCCTCACATGTTTTTAAGTTGCAGAAAGCTCTATATGGACTAAAGCAAGCTCCTAGAGCCTGGTATGAGACACTAGCTAGTTTTATTTTAGAGCACAACTTTACTAGGGGAGTAGGGATAGAACCCTTTTTGTCAATCATCACAAGGACACAATCCTGTTAGTTCAGGTATATGTAGATGATATTATATTTGGCTCCACTGATCCCAAACTTTGCAAAAGGTTCTCTGACCTGATGCACTCTAAGTTTGAGATGAGTAGTATGGGTGTGCTGTCTTACTTTCTTGGTCTCCAAGTTAAGCAAGATGCTGATGGTATCTTCATCTCCCAATCCAAATATGCCAAGGAATTGGTAAAGAAATTTGGGATGGCTGATGCTTCAGCAATGCCTACACCTATGGCTACTAATGTAGTTATTGATTCTGATGATCACGGCAAGCCAGTTGATCAAAAGAATTATAGGGCCATTGTTGGTTCCCTATTATATCTAACTGCAAGTAGGCCTGATATAATGTTTGCTACATGCCTTTGTGCTAGATTCCAGGTCAACCCCAAGGAATCTCATCTGATTCTTCTAAAGAGAATCCTGAGATACCTGAAGGGATGTCCAAATCTAGGACTTTGGTACCCAGCTGAGTCAGAATTTGAATTAATTGGATATTCTGATTCTGATTATGCTGGTTGCAGAGTTGACAGGAAGAGCACCTCAGGAACTTGTCAGTTCCTGGGAGAGAGATTGGTCTCTTGGTTTTGTAAGAAGCAGGCTTCTGTCTCAACTTCAACTGCAGAGGCTGAATATATAGCAGCTGCTAGTTGTTGTTCACAGATCCTGTGGATTCAAAACCAACTTGTGGATTATGGTTACTCACACAAGAATACCAAAATCATGTGTGATAGTACCAGTGCTATCTCAATTGCACAAAATCCAGTGCACCACTATAGAACGAAGCACATTGAGATTCAGCACCATTTCCTGAGAGATTGTGTGGAAAAGAACAAGATTTGTCTTGAGTTCATATCCACTGAGTTTCAGAGAGGTGATATATTCACCAAGCCCTTAGATGAACAGAAGCATCTGTTCTTTTTAGTTCAACTAGGCATGATCAATGGACGAGACTAAGTGTGACTATATCTGTCTATGTTGAAACCTGCTTGAAGATCGTCGAACGATGATCGAAGATCGTCGAACGGATCAAGCCTATCGTTGACCTCTGGTTAATGATAGCTTATCTGTTTGAAGATCGTCGACCGGCGTTCGAAGATCGTCGAACAGGTCGAGCTTATTGTCGATCTCTGGATGACGACAGCTTGTTGTTTGAGAAGCCAGAAATAGTCGAACCATTGATCGACTACTCTGCTTCTGGGCCAATCGTCGAACGGCCGTTCGACTATCGGGTCTAGTATCTTTTTAATAGATCGACTATCTCCGGTCTAATATAAAGCCGATAGTCGACCTAGGTTAAAAGATCTTTTGTTTTATCGTCGACGGAGCGTGACTTTTCGTATTCTGTCTTCCCGCTTGCAATTTTCTGCCGCTTCGTCCCCTTCGTCTTCGCCGTCCTTCTCGCTCTTTCTCCAACAATTCAATGGCGATTTCTCCCGCAGTTCTAGCTGTTGTAAAGTTCGATGCAGGCTTCAGCGTCGATTTTGACGCGTTCAGTTGCTGTGAAGCAGGGATTGTAGAAATTCTTCAGTTATGCCGGGATCAAGGTCTATAAAGATTAATGTCGACAAGGATAAAGTTAAATATTCCCGAGATCAAGGAATGGGCTTTCACTTCATCCTCCTCTGACGATTCGATGACTGGCACCATCGGCGGAGAAGAGGTAATTTTAACTCCGGCCGTTCTGACTGATGTTTTTGGATTAATAAATGGTGAAGAAGATTATGAGCAAGATGCTCAAGAGTTTGGAAGAATGCTGACTGAGCTGGGACATGCGGAGGGCATTCCCACGAAGCTGCTCAAGGTCAATTTCCCCTTTAAGATTAAATTTCTCGCTGAAATAGTTGGAAAAGTGCTCCTTGAGAAGCACTCTGCTCATGACAACATCACAAGGCAACAATTTGCACTGATGTGTGCAATTGTTAATCAGAAAAAGATTGATTGGGCAGGAGTAATGTTTGATTTGATAAGGAAAAAGAACAATAAGAAAGAGGTTACCCTAGGAAGGGTTATTGGAATTTTCCTGAAGGAAAAGTATCCTCAGCTGCTGGTCTCCATTGCAACAACCATAAATGCAAGCAAGAAGATGGACCCAAATCTGTTCTCCAAGTGAAAGAGGACTTTTGTGAAACCCGCTCTCACAGGGGTTGCTCCAGCAACATCAGAGAGCACCAGGACTGATTCAATCGCTCCTCACCCGGTAGAAGCTGGCTCAGCTCTTTCCCTTCCCTTATCTTCTTCTGCTATGCAGTCTGCTTCAGTTGAAGTTCCATCAACTTCAGCTGAAGTACGACTTTCTCCTTCTCCTGTTCGAGAAACAACCACGGTTGTTCTTCCTTCCCCTCCAGCATCTCCTCTTCCTTCTCATCTGGCTAGGATATCTGCTCCTAGTTTTGATCTGTTAGGATCTGAGAGGATTCCAACACCTCCTCAGTCTCCTATTCGCTCTCCAGATCATATTGATCTTCCTACATCAATCCATCATTCTCCATCTCCAATTCGATCTCCAGTCCACACCACTTCTCATCCTAACACTACAACCATCTCTGCTGCATCTCCATCCACTGCAATTCCATCATCTTTTGAGATCACCCTAGAATTCATTTCCAGCATTTTGGAGTTGATTACCCCTTCAATCAAAATTATGATTGAAGAGGCAATTGCTCCACTTGCCTCCTCTATTGCTACCTTGACTGCTTCCATTCAATCACTTTCTAAATCTGCTGAGCCCTCTTCTTCAAGGGGCCTAGTTTCAGCTTCCACTGAAATCAGGCAGGGGGAGATGTTCTGTGAAGATGTCTCAGAGCCTCCAGCCTCCCTTCCAGTAGTTCTTCCAGCAGTTCAAGAAGAGACTGATGCATTTCAAGCTCAAGATGAATCAGTTTCAGTGCTATCTGACAAAGAAATATTTGATGCAATTATGCTATCTGAATTTGCTGTGAAAGTTTGCTTAGAAGATCTCACCACTCCCGTGGTTGCCCATTTCCTAGAAGGGATTATTACATCCTACCTAGATGAATCTTGGGAGTTGGTAAAATATGAAGGTAATTCACTCATCCGCTTTATTGACGAGTCAATTAATTTGCTAGCTTGTGAATACCTAGAAGGAATGATTTTAGCTTATTTAGCAGATTTGTGTTCATAAATCTACAGATTATATTAAAGAAGATATAGCTGCTCAGGTTATAGAAATTGTTTCAGAAGCTACTCCAGATGTTCCTAATGCTCAAATAGATCCAGAACTGGATTCTTTTTTAGATGACATAGAAGATGTATCTGAAAATCAAGAAGAGAAAGCAAGAGTTGCTTGGAATCAAAGAGTTCAATCTTTGTTAGAAGAGAAAGAAAAAGATTTGCAAGTTGAAAAGTCAACTGTTTGGGATGATTTCCCAGGACTTGATTTTGGATTTCCTTCTGGCTCAGGATGCCATAGAAGAGGAAAAAGAGAAAGCTGCTTTAAAGGAAAAGGCTGTTTCTGAAGCCTATGATCCATATGACAATCCTCCTTCATCCCACTCTGAAGATGAAGAGGATTCTGATTTATCTGAAAATTCAAAGAAAAAGAAAGCTGCTCAGAAGAAAAGAAAAGCAATTGCTCCTCCTCCTCCCAATTGTGATAATGATACTCCATACTATATTCTGAAAGGAATAGACCCCAAATCAAAAGAGTTTCAACATTGGATGTGGTTCTCCAAGAACCAGCAGAAAGAGAGAAAGAAAGCTAAGAAATATGATAGTCCTAAACCTAGATGGACACCCAGAGGTCCTCCTCCTCCACCTCCTGGTGCAGGAGCCTCTGGGAATTTATCTGCTAATCCGTCTGCTCCGTCAGGAAAATCTGCTCCTTCCCAGTCTTCTTCAAGAAAAAGCTCTCAAGGTTTTCATGGAAAATCATTTTCTGGCCATCAAAGAACTGATACAGTGAGAGAACAAGTGAAGGAGGTTGTGTTTCAAAGACCAACTTTTTCCCCTCCTCCTTCTCCAAAGAAAAGGATTTCATCTCCTATGCCAGTGCATTCTGAAAAAATTGTTTCAAAAGATAAGTAGTTTATTTTGTTTAAAAATTCTAGCAAGAACTTTGCTAAGTCTGCTCCCCTGTCTTATCTAGTTAATCAAGATAAAGAATCAGATGATACTTCTTCTGAGACTGTGTATGAAAGTCCTGAGCTTGATCCTAACTTTAGGATGGCTCGTTTTCACGAATTGATTGGAGCAGCTCAAATCAGGAAAGCAAAAGCTGAAGGAAAAGATACTACTGGTTTAACCACCATGTCTACATTCAGAAAGAAGGAGTTCGAAAAGTTCCCGGTTAATCCTGAGGTCTTTGACCCTTCAAAGTATATGGAAAAGCACCCGAAAGCCGTTGTTCCAAGGACTGCAGAATTAAAAATTATTGGCGCGCAAGACTTGAAGATGTCTAAGAAAGAGGCAATTGATCCTTTACGGAAAGTTTCCTTTGTTCCTAGCTCGTCTAACCCTAAGCCAGACTCTGTAGATCCTTAATTTTGTTTGACTGCTGTTATATATATTTGACTGTTATTTATCTGTTTGATAACTGCTAGTTAATTGTTAACTATTTCCTGTATTAATTTTATTGCTCTATAGCTAGTTCTGTGTTTTAGTTTTTGAGAGACTTAACTCAAATAGCGGGAGATTGTTGGTACCCTAGTTTGATTTGAGGTTAGTCGTCTCCTTTTGTCCCTTGACCCAAGAAATATCTATGGTCAAGGGTTAGTGGTCTAGCTGTAGAGTCCTCGCTTTTCCAGATGAAGAATTTGGTTAAGTAGTTTTTCGTTCGACTATAGTCGAACGCCGCTCGACTATCGTCGACTAACTGTTCGACGATCGTCTATCAGTTGTTCGACTTTCTGTCTGCGAGGATAGTTCGACTATCGGGTGATAGTTCGACTATCTGTGTGCTTTGATAGTTCGACTATCTGCTTGGATAGTTCAACTATCTGATATCTCGACTATCTGTTGATAGATCGACTATCTGCTTTCTTTTGATAGTTCGACTATCTGTTGATAGGTCGACTATCTATTCTCGCTTGGTAGTTCGACTATCTGCTTTGATAGTTCGACTATCTGATAGTTCAACTATCTGTTGATAGGTCGACTATCTGTTTGTTTTTGATAGTTCGACTATTTGTTGATAGTTCGACTATCTGTTTCACTTTGATAGTTCGACTATCTGTTGATAGGTCGACTATCTGATAGCTCGACTATCTTCTGATAGTTCGACTATCTACTGTGATAGTTCGACTATCTCCTTTGATAGTTCGACTATATGGATCGTTCGACTATCTGTCCGATAGTTCGACGATCTCCGTGCGTCGGTCGACGATCTCCGAAGGTCGTTCGACGTTTTCTGTCTGCCTTTATATTTTGTATTTATTTATTATATTTAATTAATTAATACATTATCTGGCATGTTATTTCAGTTGTTTATGATAATATTTCCAGGCAATATTTGCTCCATCCTTTTTGCCTGAGTAAAATCTTTTCAGATAAAGTTGTTTGTCTTATTAGCTGACATTGTATTTTACTTTATCTGCTGTCAGTCCTTTAGAGCCGTTAGACTGAAAAGTCTTTCTTCTGCTATAAAGAGTTTGTTTCTGATGTGACTTTATTTAGTACTTTATTATCAGATTGCTTCCTGCAGCTTCTTTGAAAAAGGTTTATCCCTTTTATAAATGTTTCTACTGCAGAGATTGTTTTGTCTTTTTGATATTTACAGCCCAGGTCTCAAGTTTCAGAAGAAGACAAGCAATTCAAATTGAAGAGAGCCGTTGCTTGTTGCTGATACAAAAAGGATCCTTTGAAGAAGGATTCAAGCTAGCTAACTAGTTACCCAGTTCATCTGCTTTCAAGCCTTCATCAAGATCAAGTTCACTGCTCTCAGCAATACTCATCCAACTGAGAAGTGTTAAGCTCTTCTGCTCTTCTTCAACCTGAGTTCTCCTGCTTTCAGGAAGTTCAAACTCAGAGCCCTTTTGAAGAAGAAGAAGAAGACAGCTGCTTGAAGATTTCTAATTTATTATCTTCTTGTAGTTTTTCCTTCAGATCTTTCTGAAGAGTTTTCTGCACTAAAGCAAGACTTCACCTGGACATCTTTGAGCCAGGGGGAGCCTTGATTCTTTAGAGCTTTCTAGCTCAGTGCAAGTTCTTTGTGCTTCTCTAATCTGTTGTAAAATAGAGAAGACATCTTAACCTTCTTTCCCCCTCCTGTACAGGGTTATTACTCCCTTCAAAAGTATCCCTTGGTTGCAGGGCACCTGATCAAAAACCTGTGCTTGGTGTTTTAGACACCTGATCAAAAGTCTAAAGGGTTTCTGGATCTACCTGAAGCAGATCCTGTTGGTGGCAGGGCACCTGATCAAAAACCTGAGTGGATTCCTACCTTGTTGGTAGAAGAGTGGACGTACCCAAGTTGTTTGGGGAACCACTATAAATTCCTTGTGTCGTCTGGATTGCCTTGTTTAATTCCTGTATTGTGCCTGTGAATAGATATAACTAGGTTGCTAGTTGCTAATTAGGATTTCCAAGGCTTAACTGTAATTACAGTTAGCTTGAGTTTGTGCACCTCACTTGTGTTAGGCTATAGGGTTAATTCCATATCTATAATCTTTTCATTCCGCTTTTCACTCCAAGGGAGTTGGGTAGACCATTAAGTTTTGTCTAGTGCAAAATTTGATAACTCTATTCACCCCCCCTCTAGAGTAGTATCTATCCCTTCACTTTCAAATTTCTTTACCCAAAGAAAGAGAAAGGGGTAAAGATTACTTGAACAATAATTAGAAATTGGTCCCTTCTGATCCTTGGAAATCTTGGATCATATTCAACGTGTCTTAGCTTCTTCAAAGCTTCTTGAATTCTGAGAACTAGGTTGAATCTTCAAAGATTAGATGGAAGTGATCTTGAATCTGCCTCCTCCTCCTTCTTCTTCTTCTTACAGATTTGATTTTGTAAATTAAGCTGATCTGTAGAGATCCAGCTTTCAAGATGTTGTCGATTTTGTTCGTCTGGGTTTTTTTTGATAGGAATGTTCAATTAATAGAAGCCATTAGTGATAACTTGTTGAGCCGGTATCTGACTAACATCTGACATTTTTGACACTTATAACAGCAGTCACTTCTTAGATCTTGAAATATACAACTTGGTCTTAATAGCAGACAACAGACAGGTCTTCATACTGTGTTGATACAGACTGTTAGATGTGTCGAAACATCTAGCTGGAGGTCGATACATTGTCTTGATGTTGTCAACAAGTTTCACTTTCAATCGACACAGCTTTCCTCCATAGTCCCGACACAGATAATGTAGAATATGTCGACACAACTTACTTAGTGTCGACACAGCTTTTCCTTCAAAACAGTTGTGTACCCAAGTCCTTCGTGTCGACATATCTGCTTGAGCTTACTGTCAGCACTTCTATTATTGGTGTGTCGACACTAGTCCTGAGTGTCGACACAGTTTATCTTAGACTTAGTATTCAGTGTGTTGACTATGATCTTTTATGTCGACACAGCTTGTGTTGACTGATATCTCTATGTGTCGACACAAGTCATGTGTGTTGACACAGCTGGTGTAGACTGTTATCTTGATGTGTCGACCCAAGTCTGTATGTCGACACAACTTTGCTCTTGTACTCGACATTACTTCATCAAAAGGTGTCGACACTGCCCAAATGTCTCGACACTTTTGTACTTAGAAAAAATCTTCTCCATTTCTTTAGCCTGCAAAAGTTAACTCAATAGACATCAAATAAAAAATGATGTATACCACTGAGTTAAGTAAGACTTCTCCAAATCTGGTACAATTTCCAATGTACCCAACAATAAGTACAGGTTGTGTTTAGTCGAGTTGTACACTCAGGTAACTAGGGTGAACCGATGGTTATTGGATCTGGAATGTATAAATGGTTGTTAGATCTTGAATGAACAAATGATTGTCGTATCTTCAAGTGAACAAATGGTTGTTGAATCTTCGAGCAAAAAAATGGTTGTTGGATCTTTAAATGAAAACCCATAAAGATGCATCTTAACAATAATACATGAATGTGTAATCTATAGCTTGCGACGATCAAATGGGATGTATTCATAGCAAGCTATATTGATAATATAGAAATAAATAAATGGTATGGTGAATGTTGTATAATTTGGAATTTGGAAAAGATGTACGACTTTATATGCAGGTGTCTGAGTCTTTTCAGTTGAAGATCATGTGCCTATTTCTTGCTTCTCTTAAAAGAGTTGCTTCCTGTGCTTTACTCAGTGATGAGTACAACCAGCTTGTTCTCTTGCTCACTATCCTGCTGAAGTTGCAGTAGTACTATGTCTCACAAGTCAGACATCTTTGAGCTTCAATGGCTGGATCCAGTTGGCCTGTTTATCCAGTCAGATAACACTTGAAGGACTTTACCCAAGACATGTGTAATTTATCCTTTTTCAGGAATGCACACAACATCCTTTTCCTCTTGGGAAATAACAGGAGTATCCTTGATGGTCAACATCCATTTCCAACTTCCAAACTGCAGATCTTAAGTCCATTCCTTACTGGTGCATGATTCTTATGATAGCTCCTTGTTCAGGTCATGTGGCTGGAACAACCTCTGTCCAGTTACCACATGGGTGTATGGGCACTTGGAATATCCTGAAAAACAAGATTAGCATACCTTAGGATCCCAGTTTTTATTAGGTCCTAGATTTTGGTTAGCCTGAAATAGACCTTGTCTACCTGCAGATTTTCTTACAGGAAGACTACCACTTGCTCTGGGCATAGTAGGATTGTGCCAACACTCTATTGAAAAGTGGCCCACTTTGACACAACACCAACACTCATGGATGTTATATCTCCTCTTCTGAACAGTCTTTGAAGAGTACAAGCCATCACTAGCTACCTGTTCAGAGGGGAGAGTTGTAGCCTTCTTGTTTCTCTCAGCAAGAATCTGAGTAAAGGTGAGTCTTCCAGTAGAAGTACTTAGCTTATTCTGAGTTTCATTAATAGCAGTCTTATTTGTAGTTGACAAGTTATTAATGGCCTTAGAGATAGCAAAGTTAACCTTACTGGCCGACTTACCCTTGGTCTAGGTTTTTGCCTGAAGAGCATGAGGATAGGCCACTGCCTTCTCCTTGAGTGTAGTGGCTGGAGCACCAAATACAAATGGTCCATGATGGGCCATTTGGAATATTTCAAGAGGAGCCTTCTATGCACTCAAACCCATGCCCTTCCTTCTTCCATTATAAGATACACTTGTTCACATATAAGGAGAATTCCCATTCTTCTAGTGACCATACATATAGTCTTGATCATACCTGTTGGAAGGGAGGATTACCTTGTGAAATGTGGCCTGAGGCACTAAAGGATCCTTGTCTTTCCCTTTGGAATGGCCAAATTTAAAATTCCACTTAGACCCTAAACCTCTCTGATTTTTTTGAGAGGTAAATGAGTTAATTAGTGGCATCACAATTTTGGGCTTACTGAATTCAGCAATAATCTTTCTCTCCTTTAAGAGTTTCTCTTGAAGATCCAAGATAATCTTGTTTTTCGGGATTATGGACTCAATTTGGATGATTGAGATGGCCTTTAGTTGGCTAACTTCCCTTAGTTTCTGTTCCAGCTAGGATGCTGAGTTAGACTGCTGAGAAGCAGCTAGTTGTAAAGAGACAATCTCCTCAGCCTGCTTCTTTGCCAACTTCTTGCTTCTTTTCAAATAATCTAACATTTCCCCAATACATATCAATCAATTGATTGACATCTACCTCAGATTGTGAGTCATCTTCATTACTAGATGAGGATTATCAGAATCTAGACTGTTCTCATAAGAAGAACAATAAGAAGAACAAGATAGAGAATGTACCTTTTTTGGACAATGCTGATCCTGGCATGATTCTTCATCTTACATGGACATCAGCCCATAATAGATGTTGGCATCTTCTTCCGTATCATCCTCTTTTGTGCCTTCCATGTAGACAATCAATGTGTCCTACATTTCTTTGGCTATCCTACAGTAGTCCAAGTTCATGAAGGTGGAGTCATCTATAACACTTACAATGTTGTTTTGTGTCCTCTTGTCCATAGTTGCCAAGATGACTTCATCTCTAGTCATTTCAGTATAACTCTTTGGAGTCTGAACATCTGCATCTTAGGCAGAGAACTTCATGGGGATGAAGGGTTCTTCTTGAATAGTTATAAAGATTCTATGATAAGAGGCTTCCATGAACTGCCTGACCCTCTCTTTCTAGATCCAAAAGTTCTCCTTGCTACAAACTTGAAGCTCCATTAAGCTCCACTCCTTATAGTTCTCTCCTGAACCGATAAGTACTATACTTTTAGCTACCCTTTGAGATCTACTCAGACTATTAAGTCCTTATTGAGTAACCTCCCTCTGATACCAGTTGAAAGTCTTTACTTTCATGGGCAGCTAAACACATAGAGTGGGGTGAATAGGTTATCTAGTCTTCTATGATTATCCTTTTATTTTCATTCTTTAATTGCTTTGTGAGTTAGTAGCTTTTTACTTTCACAATACACCACAAAGAGCACACACATAATTTATAGTGGTTCCCCAGATTATGGGTATGTCAACTGTCCCTCCCACCTTTCTAACAGCTTGTTAGACAAGGCACTCATCCAAATCTCAGCTCCTAAGAGCTTATAACACAGATCTCGTAGGATCTCTCGGTCACCTCCAAGACTTACCTCAGGCACAAAGCCCTACCTCAGATCAAAGGTTGGATCTTATAGCTTAGTGATCTAAAGATCACCTACCTCAAACTTGAGCACAAGTCATACACTCAGGCTATGGAGGATAGCCCTACCTAAGAGAGAATGACTCTCCTACAGCTCAGGAACAAAGGCCCTACCTAAGATCCAAAGGATCCTACAACTCAGGCACAAGTGCCCTACAACTCAGAGAGAATGACTCTCCTACCTCAGAGCAAGCTTTCTCCTACCTAAGGCACACATGCCCTACAATCAGATCAACAAATGCTCCTACCTCAGAGAATAAATCTCAAGGAGCTGGAGAGCACAACCCCTATGGAGGAATCAAGGGGTGTGACTGGTCCTTAAGGTACTAAGGTAGGGGAAATTCTAGAACCAATACTTGAAGACCTTAACCGTTAGTTCAAAGTAATTTAGGTGGTGGAAGTTTCTCCCTATTACACAAAAAAGGGAGTAGAAGAGAGTCTACCTCCTCCATAAATTCAAGATATAGTTAAGGGGGAGCCTATACCTGAGGATTATACCACATAGACTGAAGTGTTGCAACACCTGAATAAGCTCAGGGGGAGTCATGTCTGCATAACACTGCCTAAGGAGGGTGCAGCCATGGACTCAGTCTAAGAGGATGTTGCACAACAATTGCTGACACATCCATAGTACATGCTTCTGCTGAAGAACAATCTGAAGAATTCAATCCCGTTGGCCATAAGATGGCAGTAAGGAAAGGCCAAATTATGCTTCAAGAACCAAAAACTGACATTGGTACCTCAAAGAGGTCTACTCCTGACTATCTAATTAAGGACTATGAAGGTCCCAAAATGGCAAACAAACAAGCCACTCAAGCTGAGAATCATCTAGTATTTCAAACCACAAGTTCTATTGCAAAATCCAGTTCTCTTCTAGTATACTTGCAATTAATGATGGATACTCAGAGGAGGAGTATTGAACAATTTGTTGAGAAAACAATTCAAGGGATGAGGAATAAAGTACAGACTAGGGTTTCAGAAGATGAAAAGGAAATGCAATTCCTAAACAATCAAACCTTTCAATTCTTCTTGAAGCCTGCCCAATCAGTGGACTTCACTGCAGTCAAAAATCACTTGACTCATCAGGGCATTCAAGTAGTTGTAGAAAATTAGAATGCAACTGCAGAAAACTTGAAAAAGGCCTTCCTTGACACACATGTAAGATTTGGTCAAAACATGACTGCTATTTTGGAGAGAATGGACCTCGACAACCACCTACTAGATGATCATCTTCTGCAAACAAAAAACTCTATAGTAGCTAGTGTAAATATGCTGAAAGAGAGAGTTTGTGAATCCTAAGAATTAATCTTTGCAAGAACATTTGAAGAACTCAGAAAGGGGGAGAAAATATAACCTACCATTCTGCCCAGCAGGATATTTGGACAACAAACACCATTAGGACGACCTTGTGTATGGATCCACTTGAATTTTCTCCTCAAAACCCTATCCTTGAAGCTAATCTTTCTGCTGAAGATGACTATCTTCCCCTAGAGGACTATGAAGCTACTTTGGGAGGAGATTATGAGCCTACAGCTTCACTTGCAGATCAAGTTGAGTGTTCTTCAAGGAAGAGAAGGGTTGATCGACTTCAGGAAGAGAGAATGGAAACAAGACAAATAAGGAGGATAAAAATTAGGAACATGCTTGGGTATGATAACAGGAGCCCCATCTCAAAAAATATCATATTGTATATCGGAACAACTTTGGAAAGCATTACAAAAATATTTCTAGATATTACAATTCTGTAGAATGGAAGAAACTTGAAGATCAGGAGACCAAGAGGAGAATTCACAAAAAGAACAACCCACATGAACCTCCTCCTCCTCCCAGATATATCCCTAAGCCCATAGGATATTTTGAAAGGCAGAAAAGGAAAGAAGAAGGGGAAGACATCTAGGATAAGACTGGGAACTCTAGGATGACTTTTGGAGATTTTGTCTTTAATAACTTTTTTGTAATCCTTTTTATTTCATGAGTTATAATATGAAAATGATTTACCTCTCTATAATTTATCATTGTGTGTTTTTATTTTTTGTATGGTTATTGTCATATAAGGTTCTAACTTTTTTAAATAGGGGCGTATTGTTGGGAATATTGTGCCCAAGATTCCTGATTTGAAGAAAGCCTTAAGATGACAATAAACATCTTGTATGTGATGTTCTCTCTAGTTTGGGTGTGAAAGGTATAACTGAAGTGCATGGATAATTTATGATTAGACACTTGGTCACCTAAACCTTATTTTTCACTTAAAATCCCTCAAGTTGCAGAATTAATGTTGATATCTGGACTAATTATATATTAGACATGTCACTATTGTGGAAAAAGTCACTAAGTGCAGAAGAAAGTAATGGCAAGATCAGAAAACTGACTAAGTAAAATATCGACTACATCGAGTGTAAATGTTCGACTTGATCAAAGGAATATATTTTATGACTAAGTAAAATATCAACTGCATCGAGTATAAGAGCTCGACTGGATCAAAGTCAACAATTTTATGACTAAGTAAAATATCGACTGCATCGAGTGTAAAAGCTCGGCTAGGTCGAAGGCATCAATTTTATGGCCAAGTAAAATATCGATTGCATCGATCATAAGAGTTTGACTATATAAACTACAAGAGTTTGACCACATCGATAGTATCCGAGTTAGAATTCGACTGGATCGACTGCAAACTTACATAAACTTGTGAGCAGGCTGAAATGACTAAGTGTCTGGACTTTCCTAATATAAGTCTTATAAGTTTAAAGACTATTCATATAAATTGAATCGGTGCTATAAGACATAGACTGTGTTTGGGGGGGGGGTCTTATTTTCACTGGTCAAGCTGTTATAACCGCATGAATCAGACCATATTTATGGTCTGATTCATGCTGTTGTAACCGCTTGACCGGTGAAAATAAGCCCCCCAAACACAGCCATAGACTTTGGCATTATGTCATGGTCACATATACCTATTTCTCTCTGTCTAACACGTGGGACCACAACTACACCCTTGAATTTAGACACAGATTATGCAAATTTTTAAAATCAAAATAAAAAGGGGGATTTGCTGCATACTTCAAGGATCGGCTAGCAAGAAGAAATATTCTCATTTAAGAGAGAATAATATAGTATTCCAATTTTTTTTTTAATCAAATGCCGACATCCTTGTTTATTCCAAAGGAGGATTATTTCCAAAAGCATCTGCTAGCCGTTTGGAATAGAATTTGCCTAGAATAAGTTTATTCTGAAGATCTTCCTTACATAAAATTTTATTTGAGCCATTGGGCTTTCCTAATACATCATCTATCAAAAGGAAAATCAATCTAGACATTAGAGAATTCAATTTAACATCTATTTTTCCTCCAGTAGCACAGTTAAGTATATAAGAAGGACTTAGAGCTCCCAATAACAATTTTTTTCTGACCTTCGAAATGTTCTCAAGTCTCTTGTGAATGTTTTATAGTAGTGATCAAGTCTTCTAGTGTTTTCTTCTTCAACTATTGCTACATCATTCAGAGAAAAGTTCCTTCTTAATTTTGTTGAGCAACATCTTTTTTGAAGGACCCTTCTCTTCCCCAAGTATTTCTTGATCAAGATAACTATTTCAAAGAAGATATTTCAAGTGCCGATCAAGGAAAAGATGAGGAAGCTTGCTATGAGGGCATCCAATAGAGGACTCAAACTTCAAAGTATTGAGTCAAAATATGTATTTTATTATCTCTATAGGATTCCTTGTGAATCTAAGTTATAGGATCTATGATCGGAGTGTAAATCTCTGTGTGTGGAGATTGAGGTAGGGCATGTGTTATAGCCTGAGGTGTAAGGATTAGTGCATGAGTTGTAGGGCTTATATTACAACCTGAGGTGTAAGGCTTAGTGCATGAGTGTTTAGGGATTTTGTGTAGCCCGAGCTGTAAGACCTGGGGGAAGGTCTAAGATAGGGAACCTGTGTTCTTGAGATGAAAGATCTGAGGATCTGAGGAAAGATTGGAGAAGTTTTGCCTAAGCTAGCTCTCTGCTAGATATGTGAAGGGGAAAGTGGATGTACCCATTCTTGGGGAACACTATAAATCTCTGAGTATTATGGATTGTCTGTGTGCTTTACTATTCTTCTATGCTAATTCAAAAGAGAATAAAAAGATTAAATAAACTTAGTAAAACACATATTCACCCCCCTTTAGGTGAGTAGTAACCCTTAACTTTCAAAAACGGTATCAAACTATATGCTTTGAAATTTTCATTAACCTGTTTTATTCCCCATGTACATGAGACTTCTCAGTCAACTTCTTTATTTCATTTTTTATTTGTAATTAGCTTATCGTACTCCCCATATGTAGATGGATTGCTCGGGACAAGCAATAATTCAAGTATTGAGTATTTGATGAGTGAATTTAGTATATAGATTTAGACTTTATTTTATCATATTTTCTCATCGTTATAGCTCATCTTTGTGTTATTTTTATTATAAAATCTTTGATAATGTAATGTAATGAATTCTGAGTTAATGTGGCTAGATAAGGTAGTATTCTTAGCATTTTCATGTAGATGGGAGACCCTTCTCCCTCTCATTTCAATTTTATGTTTTGATACTGTGTATATGGATGTGCAGATGAATTTTTGGAATTGTTGAACACATTTGTTGCATGTATAGTGGTTGTAGGGTTTTCCTCACACACATCGATACTTTTCCATTAAGGAGACTACTACTCATGCATTTTTCATCTCACATGAGCAGTGATCCCCTCTACGTACGATCACTGGGCATGCACAATCATTTCCAAATGTCAACTAGACATCCTTAAAATTGCCCACTCTGCGCACGGCCATTGGTCATATATGGTCTTTTACAAAAATCGACTACCGCCTTAAAATTGTTTAGAGGACGCCACTAATCTTACGTCTTCCTTTATGCACTTGGAGTTTCCCAGTCTGCGCATGACCACTAACTTGAGAACTCCCTTATTTTCACACAAGTGTACACACGAGGATAATAACACGACCACTGGTCATGTGCGTTAAACAATTTTCACCCCAAAACCTAAATTTTCTCGCCAGTCTATATTCCTTCTTGTACGAGTAGTAGATTTTCCTTTTTGCATGACCATTGGTCATGCGCCTACTCCTGGAATGATCAAAAGTTTACTCTAGTTATAAATACGCAGGTTTGCGAACTCGGCAAGAGTTCTGCCATTTTTTATACATCTTCACGATACTCCATCTTTTTCATTCCCCAACAGCTACGAATCATCCCCTAAGCTCTCCCCAACAACCAAGAGCTCAAAAAAAAGAACATCCCTCTCTCAACAAGATAGGATTTGGAAGAAAAGACATGGGTGACAGAAACCCCTTTTGAATAAGGTCCATTGGGAGTTGGTAACATGAGCTTTTCTACCCTGGATGACATCTGACGAGCGAATCAATTATGGAGTCACACTTTGGAGCCCTATTTATATTCACAAAAGAGTTCCAAGCATTGTATCCATCTCTTTCCTCCTCCCACGCATTCTAGGTTGATTAGGCTTGCTCTTTTTCTTAGTTTTGTTGATGGTAGGAATGAAGTATTGATTTATGGATGCTATTAATGTTTGTTATGAAATATTTTTATCTTTATCCATCTTCCTTGAAGTAGCCTAGGAAGACTATCCTCTTGTATCATTTTCCATATATTTATGTTGTGTTTTGGTAGAGTGAGTGTTGTGATAGCATTGTCTCAGAGTAGACACGAGCCGAGAAGAAAAACAAATACCTTTGACTCGCAATTAAGTGAAGTGAAAGCCTGCAGCCCACAGTTGTGCGACATAGAGGCCTGCGACCCACAATTGTACGAAGTATAGGCTTATCACCCACGAAGAAGAAAAGTAGTGTCGATGACCCGCGTAATAGTTTTGCTTTTTTTTGAACTAGCGTAGTAAGAAAATCATACCTCCCGTAAATTTGACAATTAAGATCCTTAATTCTAAAGTCATTCCTTGAACATAAAATCCTACTTTTTGTTCTCCTCAAGAGTTTAATACAAAGCCGCGACTCCCTTTTCTATTATCATTTGACGACAGTGGGTGCACTTGCCCTTTTGGATGCATCATCCTACGCTAAAGAAATCTACAAGAATGGCATATATGTCTGCCTTTTCCTATATGTGTGCATCCTCTACGGTAGCTCCTAATTTTCTAAAGTTGATTATGTGGACCATAGATCTCTTTCCTGGAGCCCGCAAGTTACATCAAGACAGATCAGGTTCATTTCATTGGAGATAAGCCCTCTATGACGACTAGCCCAAATTTCATTGCTTCTATAGTTCTTTCTCGGTCAGCGGGCACTCATCTAAAATTCCCCCAAATAGAGACAAAATAATAATTAACATGTGCCTAGGGGGGGGGATGGAGAATTAACTAGAAGTTCACCGTGAACTAACAATTGTGTTCGTAGCCTCCCTGACTTCTATGTTAGTGCACACTAAGCCCCGCGTTTGCACAAAATCTTTGCAACATAATTGATATTTTTAGTTGAAGCCTCTTGGTTCCAAAGGTTGGTAAAAAATTGCTTCTAGGCACATGTATCTCATCCTTCGCCGTGGCTCTCCACTCAATAACTTCTCACCTAGCTGCTTTTTGTGGTCGCATGCTCCCAATTTGTATCACCTTTTTCTTTTTCGCCTGTAGGTTCTTGAGTGTCTAGTGCCTCGATCTTCTCCATCCAACACTATGCCTCATCGTCTATTGTATCCTCATCTAACCTCGCATCCCTAGCATCCAACATAATCTTGATGAGTGGTATTTAGGTATATTTTTGATAGTTAATAGTGTTGTAGTAAGAATCACTTAGATGGGGGTGAATAGGTTGTTTTTTTTCTTTCTTGTTTTTACTAAGTTGATCTAGACTTAATCAAACAAACACAGAAAGAACACAATTGTTTATAGTGGTTCCCCAAAGTATGGGTACATCCACTCTCCCTCCAACTTTTCTAATAGTGTGTTAAACAAGACAAACTTCTCCAAAACCAGATCAAAGTTCTTACAACACAGATCCCTCAGGATCTCCCAGGCTTCCTCCAAACCCTACCACAGACCACTACCCTAACACTCAGAGTAAGATTTTACTCCTACAGCTCAAAGACCCTCCAGGTCACCTACATCATGCATATCAGGTCTTATAACTCAGGCTAGGAGGACAGCCCTACGTCAGGCACATAGGCCCTACAAACTCAAGCACTCAGGCCCTACACACTCTGAATCTAAATGTTCTTATAGATATAGAATGTTTAGTTTACAATAGAATATATAATGAATTTAACCTTCATCTTTTTTTGTCTTCTATTATGAATGAATAGCAGAAAGTTATCTTTGAGTAGGGTAGGAGATTTTATCTTCAGCTTTAGCCTTAGCTCCACCTTTATCTTCTGTCTTCAGTAGAAGGGGGGAAGATCAACATCTGAGCCCAAATGGACTCAACTTGTGCTCCTTAAATCAGATTCGGGAACAACTACTGGAAGCACAAAGCTTTAGCTATTTCTCAACACTTCTAGTTCTCAGCAGGCACTTTTGCCCTTCACAGCACAAAGCAGCTGGTCTTACAATGATCCAACCCCTTTTTTTTTCCTTTAACCTAGAATATGATTTTATATGCCCCACCAATCTGTAATGGATCTTTAGTAGATTTGACATCACATGGCTGAGAATGGATAGGATTATCCTACTTTATTAGCTTTCTGCCAAAACTGGATCGTGCTAAGTCAACAGCTAGTTTTGAATTTGTCTCAGCGGTTATGTTGAGACAAGCTTTTGTCTCAGTGGTAGATTAACTGTATCACAGTGGTTCCACTGAGACAAGTCTTTTTTCTCAGTAGGGATGAAACAAGTAATTGTATAAGTGGCAGATGGATGCATCCTAGCAGTTCTGCTGAGACTAGATAGTCTTCTTTATGGATTTTCATAAAAGAGTTAAGACAATGACAACAACTTCCAGGAATTTTGTAACCATGTTTAGAATAACATAAACCTGCATATAATTGAAGTATAAGGTTTATCAAATACACTATGCACTTAGCATTGATGGTGATGCCTCTTCAAATCCAAGGAACATTGAAGGGAAATATTCCAAACAATCTCCCCGTATTTGAAGAAGGTAGAACACACAGTAATGGTAAGAAGCATTAACATATAAAACATATCATGATAAATTGGAAAACTAGATACATCAACATCATGATAACATTGCAATGAGATGGCTAACAAATATAAGTAATAATTAATTACATTTAACCAACTAAACATTTAACTAAACTATTATATGATAGATAACATATATAACTTGTTCAAAGTTTCCAGGTTTAATACAATGAACCAACATATTAAGATTAACAGATAATTTTCAACAAAAGTTAACTATACTATAATTGAAGGTTTAATAGATAGTGTTTAAAAAAAAGAACTACAACTAAGGTTCATATTTTCTCTTCTTTTTTGCAGAGCTTGAGCCTTGATCTTAAACAACACTTTGCAGTTTTGTACTTTGGGCTTTATTCTCCTGCCTACTGAAGTAGGGAAAAGGTTTGGGTTATTATTTCGAAGGTATCTTTTTAGGATTGTTGCTCCTCACCCAATTTTCCTTGAAAATCCTATCACTTAGAGAATTCCTTTCCAGATGCTTGATCCATTCTTCAGAGGAGTACATGTTGTCAATGTTCTTAAGTAGCTGACCATGGATCAAACAAGCCTTGATAATGATCTTCTCTGAATCATCAATTAGGTATTCATAATCTGGATTATCTAGATTTTCAGCTCTTCTCTTAGCCATGAACTCTTCAGCTAATAGAGTTCCCTCTCTTTTCCTCCTGCTTACAAGTTGTGCATCCTATGCCACTCTACCTTTATGAGGGAAATCCAGATCATATGGCCTATACTTGTCCAATAAAGGCAGGTGTAGATTAATTCTTGTGCCTTGAAGCACTTTGAAGGCTTGCTCATCAATAATTTTGGCCATCTTGGCATTGCTCTCCTTCCCCTTTCTACACTGGATGAGTTGATCACTAAGATAATAGGGTGGGTGGAATGAACTCATCCTGAGTAGGGACTTGAGAAGGCTCCCCCTCAACTTCAGCATTATCTTTTTGAAGAACATTGTTCTTGTCCAATTCTGTATCTGCAACAATATCTGACTCATCATCTTTAACTGACTCAACAACATATCCTATAGAGGCATGATCATTATCTGGAATAGCCAGTGTATCAGTATTAATTATAGCTGTATCGACATAAATACTTAAGTCAGCAATATTACCTATAAGAGCAGTGGTATCTATAACAACCACAATTCTTATAACCATTTGATCTAGAGCTGGCTCATTTATTAGCTCAAGCTCCCCCATAGAAGGTGCATTTACCTCTTCTAGTATAGAGTATTCTAAGTAATCTTCAAGGTCTTATGATGGCTCAATGATCTCTTCTTTGTCATTTTGCACATCTGGTGCAACACATACTGTAGGAATGTTCTTAAACTCAAGTGCAACATTTATTTCATCTTCATGCTCTCTAAAAATTAGACTCCTATCTAAGTCTAGAGGAACATATATGCTGGCCAAAGATTGACTGTGGTCAATATCAATCTAAAGTCCAACATCTGCAGGAGTTGAAGACTCGGTATCCTAACCTGAATTAGAAGAACTAGCAGATCCAACTATTTGCTTTCCTATGTCCTTGGACCAGTCGTCACCTCAAAAGTTTTACTCATTGGAAGAAAACTTGTAAATCTCTAAAAGGTCTTTATATCCATCCTTTTGAGATAATGTATTCTAACACCTCGCTTCTGGTTGAAGCTGTCAAGATAGGTTTATATCAGGAATAGGGATAAAATTCTTCCCAAATTAGGTGACAGTAGAAAATCAACTAATTTTTTGAAAATGATGTTGGTCCATGAGGTCTGCTTTTGGAGAATTATCCTTATGATAATCTAAAACATTGGTTTGGAGATAGTGTCTTGAGACCCAGGCTTGCATAATATGGCTTTCACAATAATGTCAGCCAGTAATTTGCGTATTTAGTTATAGAATTTCATTCTTAGTGATCCAACTTTGGCATCACTGTGCTTACACCATTTTAGTGCTTTATCTCTATCCTTGTTTGAGATGACTTCTTCTTCAAAACTGACAGTGGAGGGTAGTTATAGGGCCTTAACAAATTTTCTTGGAGTAATCTTGTTCTTCTTCCCTCCAATCTTAGATTTTAGAGATGTCTTGGAAGGGGAAAGCTTAACATTGGAGAAAAATTCCAAGCACTCATCTCTAAGAATGGGTGAAGGTTTAGAAAGAATATATTTCAGACCTATGGCACCAACATCCAAATCACTTCTCTGATTTCTGTTAAAGCATGTATGAAGTCATTCCTTACGATCTCATAACGATCTTGTAGATCTTTTGATGTCTTTGGCGCCATTAAAGCTAGAAGTCAAGACGCTGATAAGGCTTTTAGTCTCGACGGCTAGGAAAGGGATTAGAGTTTAATGACTTTCATTTTATTGGGTCTTTATATATATTAGGGATTTGGAACTTGAAGGGATGACCTAGACTATTAAATCTTCTGATTTGACTATTAAATTGAGTTGTTTTAATTATAAACAGTCCGTCTCAGCAGATATGCAGAAACAGTGAAATAAGCCGTTAGGACAGGGTAATTCATATAACTATAAGAACCGCTGATACTATCCTAGCAGTCCTTAGTGTTGAAATAAAGACATACGAATTAGCAATCCAACTTGGAAAGTATACCTATCAAACTTAGCTAGGGACACAAATGTCGTATTGAAATCCGGGAACTGTTGAGTAAACCTACTCACACAAAAACTATTATTTTATCGAAGGAAAGCTTTAGGGTTAAAGAAAAATCTAAACGCACTTAAGAAAGGAAATATTACACTAAAAAGAGAACTAATTGTAGTTAAGTAGAGAGCTAATAAAAACGATTACAATGAAGGGTTGGAACAATGAGATGGAAAAGCAATCGATCGAGAATCACCTCAGCATGAGTTTACTAAAAATGCGATAAAAAACCTAACTTTAGGGTAAAGGTCCTTGACCGTGGAGGTTCCCAAAGCTTTAACACGCTTCTCTCGAATTCGTGGCAAACTGAGTTTAGGAAGGTTCGACCGAACTCTCGTCCAAATCAGAGGCCTAAAGCTCGCTTTACGCGGTGAACCATGCTATTGGATTTTACTCCAATCCGGGAGATTTGGACGTCTGCCTCTCAAGAGGGGTGCATAAAACTCTCTTTACTATTGAGTGTTCACGTCAAAGTATGAGCCTCTCAGTTAGCTAAGAGTGAAAATAGAAATGGAAATTATATATCGATGATATAATTCCAAACATGAATAATCAAGAGTAAATCGAAGGCCTAAACCCTAAAAAGAAAAGGTAAATCAAAGCATCATAACTTATTCACTCGAATCTCGGATCATCAAGATCGAGTATAAGGAGGATTAGTTAATCATAGTGAAGTAGATGAGGGGGATGAGTAGAAAAGCATTACGAACAAAAAGATAGAAAAGGGCACTTTATATTAATAATAAAAGAACAATAACTTGAAATGAAAGAGTACACTTGCAATGAAATTAATAGCGTAAGCTAGCATTACATTAAGCTACTGAAGTTATTACAAAAGCTAATATAAAAGGAGTAAACTAAGCTAGGATAAAAAGGAACTAAAATGAGAAAGAGGGAGAGGGAGAGGAAAAGCATGAAAAAATACAAGAAAACAAAAGGGCAGCACGTCCCCTCTCAACCCAAACTATTCTGGACACAAGGGGTACCACTGAATTTATAGGAAAAATTCTCGGGTTGGTCACGCCCTATGACACACCCATGGAGGGCGTGTCAGGGGGCGTGACACGTACGATGTTGACCTCGGGGTTTGTATTCTTGAGGGAAGGATGATTGCTTCTGTATGATGGTGGACACGCCCTAGGTCACGCCTGTGTAGTGGGGGTGTGACACGCACGTCGAGTCGAAATCATTGGTCAGAAATCTGTCAGTCTTGGAAAAAGGTTGTATATGGCCAGGCACATGCCCGTATAGGGAGGGCGTTTCAGTACTTTTGGCGTGTAGTGGCAAAAAATCTTTAATTGCGGCAGCAGGCTTCCGGATGAGGGCGACACGCCTGGTGACACAACTATGGAGTCAACGGTTTTTTCTGTTATTTTGACCCTGGCAACAGACTTCCTCAGGATCAGGTCACACGCCCTATGACATGCCCAGGTAGGGCGTGTCAGGGGGGCATGTCAGGTCATTTTTGGCCAAAATTTTGGAAACCTGCAAAAAGACAAGAAAACATTAGCGGCAATAATATATACAAAAGGAAGTCAATAATTAAGCTTACAAGACATTATTAGTGCAATAAAAATAAGAAAATATACCATAATAGTTTAGAGTACATAACGTACTATCAAATTCCCCCAAGCTTAAGTTTTGATTGTCCCCAAGCAAAGATATAAAAACTAGATAACCATAAAATAGGACTAATCAAAAAGTTCAATGCCTACACAAGTACTATGCAAAATTCTAAGTAGGGAGAAAATGAAACGTAAAGCTAAAACAATTATTTAAACATTGTATACAATTTAAAAACATTACTAATGAAAATAAATCCTCCAAAATTTTAAAAATTTTCTTTAAATAGATTTAAGCAAAGCAACAAAATAAAAAATGCATTGAGTTATTACTAGATCCAAGCAACGCATTATAACCATATCAATCAAATAATCAAAAATCTAAATTAAAATCCAAATCTAATACTGATTTACTTTTCTTCTTTTCTTAGCTAATAAGTAAAATCAAAAGCATGAATCAAAAGGACTTATTAGGATCGAAACGTTTGATTTAAGATTATGATTAGGAGTGGAATTCAAAGATAAACAAGGAGGCTTAAAATCACACTTAACCAAAACAAAATGTTTTGAAATTTTCATTTTAAATAAAATATTTTGTTCTTTTCTTTTTCTTCTTTTCCATTTTTTTCTTTTTCAAAATAAAGGGCATGATTAAATTTTCTTTTCATTTTGAAATTGGCCAAAAAAATACTTCTTTTGAGCAAACTTTTTCAAAATTTTCTCCAAGAATATCACAAAAAACCTATCATAATCATGAACAATTTTTAATGAAACTCAAAAGGTTAGCGTGATTAGATAGGTTGGAAAATTTGGCTTTGGTGAAGATGAAATGATGAGTGGAGCTATCAATCGAAATTGGAAAAATGCTCAACATCGGCTAACTAGGGGTAAATTCTTTTAGGTTGGCAAGAAGGCTCAAACAAAAACAAAAACGGCCTAAATTATTTTCATGCTTTTGAATTCATTTAAAGCATAGATTTGAAAAATTTCAAAAAGTAAGTCCTAGATAATAAAAGAAGATAAATGAAATTATCTTGAAAATAGAAATAATAGGTGACTTGGATCGTTCACATATACTACGTTAATCAAAAGTCGACCTTACCACTACAACATTTTTGGTCTTTAGCAACACCTGACTTGGCAATAGTTATAAAAATGTGGCCTAAACTTTGTTACAGAACATTTTTTAAGTGTTGCAATAGGTTTACATATTTAGGCAATACCTTTTGTGCAATATTCAGAAACTATTCTCTAATCCCGTATAGGGAACATTTTTGAAATATTGCTCTTGAAGATTCACTTTAGGCAATAATTATGATATGTTGTCTTCTTAAAAATTAATTTGCAATATTTTAAAAGTGTTGCCTAAAGATTACTTTAAGAATAACAAAAATTATTATTCTCCCACGCCAAATTATTACTTTAAAAATTATTTTTATAAAAACAATATTTCTAACACATACACAAACCCTCGATAATCTTTTCCCGACTCCACACTACAAAATTTTTATTTAATAGCCACGTTTTTTGGCGACGCTTGTTCAATCGTGACTTCACATTTCTTAAGATGTTTTTAAAAGGGTCGTTATTAGTTTTCTATATACCTACCCGGGATTTTAATTATCTTATATCAGGATTTTAATATGTTGGAGTTGTGGAACACTTCCGGTCCTCTTGTTTCTCTCACCGGGTTTGCCCACATGAGCTTAGAGGTATCAAAGTGTGAATCCCTTCGACATATCTGGAGCCGACGATAGCGGGGGTCCGAGGGCGGCAGGCCTCGGCAGAAAAGTGGTGGTCTTTCGTTTGGGGCTCGGGGGCAATGCCCCCGAAACAAAATCAGTTTTGTGTTTCCCGGGTGTGAAGATATCTTCTCTTTTTTCGTTCGAATCGATATTTAATTACCTTAATTTCCCGAAACAAAAAGAGCAATGTTATAAGCACACCATCAATCGATATTAACACACAAATTCTAACTTTAAAAAACTCAAAAAAACCTAAAACACCTCCATTAACCGCACACCCGATTCTTTCTCTCTTCTACTTCCGCCGAACAACCCCGTGCACCGAAACCCCCGATCCTCCTCTCCTCCAGGTTCGGCTTCGTCCGAAAAGCTTTGAGCTCCTCCTCACCGACATTGAAGAATACCACTGAAAGATTGCCGCTTAGGACCCCTCCCTTTGTGATCTCGTCGAGGAAAGTCGCCTAAGCCTTGGGTTTTCTTCGCCTTTGCCGACGCTGAAGTAGTCTGCCGTAAGAACGCCGCCCAAGCCTAGGGTTTTCTAGCTCCTCACTTGGCCTTCCCTTGAATGTAAGTTCCTGGCGTGATATTTTTCTCTTCTCCGGCCGACTGCAAATTCTCTACTCCGGTTAGGGATTTCTAGGTTAGTTTTTTTTTCAAATTGACTAGTGATTTGCTTTCAAATTGGCATCCGATTTCAATTTCGGCGATATGGGGGGCTAAAATCTGCTCCCTTTTTTACGTTTTGGATTGCTCTTCTGTTTGAGCTAGAGGGAGATCTTTAAGTTAGTTCTCTGAGAGGGGTTTGTTTCCTTTTTTTCAAATCTATTTTTGTATTCAATTATGCTTTATCAGTTAGTTGGAGATAGGTTGACCGTCACCCAAATTTGAGTAGTTTGCTAGGAGTTGGGAAATAGTGGTGGTTGTAGTTTTAGGTAAGGGAGTCGGGAAGCCTTCGAGTATGGTGGGGTAAAGACCAATCATCTGGGTAAGGGACTCAGGTGCGCGCGAAGATGACAAGAGACTGCTTGGATAAGGACGATTGACGCTTGAAAAGATATATCTTAACGGTGGTGGGCGGAGGATGGCTCATTGGATATCGACCGGCCCTCAAGAATGTTCGTCGATCCTGGTTAGGACTCTGGCAGGGAGGTTTGCATAAAGTGTTGTGATCTGGCATTTCCCATCGGAAACAGAGAACTCTCAGTTCTGAAAGCATGCTTTTCAAGTTTTCTGTGTAGATACCATTTGCGACATAGCCGATCTCCTTGCTATTATACTCACCAGCGTAGTCTAAATCTTATCTCTTGATCTTGTTACCAGTTTCATTCTACATACCTTCTCATCCATTAGTTTCATTCTGATGGAATTGTAAATGAACTTGTTGGTGAATGTGATGTGGTAAGAGGACACTCTGATAATGTTAATAGTGCACGCTCTCTAATTTCTGAGTTTTGAGGTTAACAGCTAAAAATTAGGAAATCTGCCTTTGAAGTTCATAATTTTCATTCATTTCTCTTCATTGTTTTTTTATATTTTTTTTTTTAACTATTCAGTCTGAAACTGCTCAATACTGGGGGTCATTACATCCCCAATAAGTTTTGTAGGATTCATGATTGGTGTACACTCTCCTCATGTCTACCTTCTTTCTAAGATTTTCTCCTGCTGGTAAGATTCGAAGCAGTAACTTCGTCTGAGTGTTTCCTTGTTAACTCCTCTTTTAAGAACCAAATCACAAACATTGTTTAAATTCAGCTTTGTTGAAGCGTGTGAACTGCTAACTGCAGTTAGAGTTCCTGCTGAACTACATGGTAGCAAGGTCATAATGTATGCATCATCGACCTAATCAAATGTCAACCTAATTATCCGAAACCAAATTGATTGGTGATCAAATTGAGTGAATTGGTGTTCTCTGCTGTGGAACCTGTGGAAGCTTCTGCAGTTATCCCGTTGTTGATATTTACCTTCATCAGATGGCTTATTGTGCATCAATTTTTATCTACAACCATTTATTGAGCATGAGCACCTATAGCACGCTGAATTTCAGCATGCTGCACCTGCAGCACGCTGAATTTCAGCGAGCTGCACCTACAACATGACGAATTTCAGCGAGCTGCACCTACATCACAATTAATTTCAGCGAGTTGCAGGTGTAGCTTGGTAAAACCTACAGCTCGCTGAAATTGAGTGAGCTGCACCTATAGCTCGTTGAAATTTAGCATGATGCAGGTGCAACTCGCTGAAATTCAGCGTCTCATTGAAATGCAACTTGCTCAAGATGAATTTAAGCGAGCTGCAGGTGCAGTACGCTGAAATTCAGCATGTTCCACCTACAGCTCACTGATATTTAGCGTGTTGCACACTGCACCTACAACACACTTAATTTCAGCGTGCTGTAGGTGTAAGCCCCTGAATTTCAGCGAGCTGCAGGTGCAACATGCTGAATTTCAGCGTACTTTACCTGCATCTCGCTGTATTTCAGCGAGCTGCACGTCCAACTCTCTGAAATGCTGAATTTAAGCGAGTTGTTCGTGCATCTCGTGTATTATGTGCAGTCCATAAATTATATGTCGTTCACTTATTGTGTTTAATTTTCAATAATGTTTTTTATGCATCTTTAGTGTTCAAAAATGAAGAGAGACCCCACTTAAGCTGAAGCTTTTATTGAAACTCGAAGTAGCACTAGTGGAAAGGAGCTAGATTTAGAAACCAACAATGTAATTGTGAGTTATTTTTTTTATTAAGATCAAATATAATTTGCTTATTTTGTTTTATTTAGAAATCAACTATTCAATTTGTTTTTAGGTCACAACTTCAAGATACTATGAATAACGAAGAAAGTAATGTAGAAGCATTTAAAATTATGATTGGGAAAGAACATCCTGGATTAATGCGTTGCTTTGGGAAAGGTATTACACAAACTGCTTTGAAGAGAAAGGAGGACATTGCGGCTTTGAAGAAAGTACATAATGAAGAGGTGGCTTTATTGAATGAAAAAGTACAAAATGTGGAAGATACACTTAATACTCTAAAAAGTGTACTTAAGATTATGTTGTAACAAAGCAAACTCATTGGAATTGATGTAGAATCATTAGAGAATCAATTAGGTTCATCTCCAGGGGATGCAAATAGTTGACAGAAGAGAGAGGGCTATCACATGCACATTCTTCTACATTAACACACGTTCAAAACTATGAAGAGGTATAATGTTATAGATTTTCATACAAACTATTAAAATGTTTTTATATGTTTACAACTTTTTAATTATATATTGATCTTGATGTCATTATATTTATATATATATTATTTTACTTTGTGCAGAAAGTTCTTGATGTTGGCCGGGATCAGGAAGATAAATGAGGAGTTGAAATATGATCGATGACCCCATATCACGAAGACCATTTGATGTTTAGGTTGATTTAGATAATTTTGTTTTTGTACTGTAATATTTAATTATTTTGATGTAATTTGGTAAATTGTGATGCAAATGATGAGTTGTTAATTTAATGATAAAACATGTGCAACATTAGTATTGTAAATGAAAATATTTGTCTTGTAAAATATTTATATATTTATGTGTTATAAAAAATATCTCATGATATAACATGTTTGTTTTTGAAGTTTTTATTTATTTTCATGTTTTTTTAAAATTTTTATTTTTTTTATTAATTAAATTGTTTTTGTAACATTTATTAAATATAACTCTAAACATTTTGAAAATGTTTCAATACCTCCATGTAAAAACTGTTGCCTTTACTAGGGATATAGGTAACAGTTTCGAGTAATGTTGCCTAAACATATGAAAATTGTTGCCTTAGTTCTTTGGTAACACAAGCATAGGCATACACCCATATGACAACAGTTTTCAATGTTTTGGGAACACTTAGCGGTTTTAGGAAACAATTTTCAATTGTTGCTAAAGACCAAAAATGTTGTAGTGTACAAAAATTATCCAGAAATGAAAAGGAAAATAGTGGATGAAAAATTTTCGAGAAAGTAAAGGAAATAAAGAACGAAAACCATAATAAAAATGCCAGTTTTAGAAAAACCATTTCACATTAACATGCTACCGTGAATTAGAAATACAACATGACCAACATTTTACTTGTGAAACATAATTAAAAAGAATAATTATAAAAATTATAATTAGCAAAGTTGTTTATATGAGATTTTGAGAAAAACAAAACAAAAGTAAGGGGTACTATTGAAATACCAAAATATGTCTAAACTTTTAAAGTAAAAACAAATAGTAAATATCTTTTTATATTTTGAAATATTCTCATTTTTTTGATTTTTAAAATATTTTTCTATTTTTTTGGATTTTGAAATATTCACTTTTTTGGATTTTTTAAATATTTTTGTATTTTTTTTTATTTTTAAATATTCAATTTTTTTTGGGTTTTTTTTTAAATCTACACAAATAGCAAAAAGGAGGAAATCCTCCCCCAAGCTTAAAATGGACATTGTCCTCAATGGAGAAAGGAGGTTAGAGAGAGAGAGACAGAGAAAATTAAATAGAAATGGTATTACAGAATTGAAAAACAGGTACTTCCCTGGATTTACGCATAACGAAAGTTGAGTGAGTTCGCTCCCCCATGCTTGCACTTTTGATCTTAATGAAATGCCTTCTTTGGACTTCGTAATCGAATCAGTAGCGTTGGGGCAGGCGATCGTAGAAGCTTCTGCTTGTCGGAGCCATCTAGCGCAAAACAGTGTAAAATAAAGAAAATAGAAAAATAACTTAGGTTGCCTCCCAAGAGCGCTCTTTGTTTAAAACGTCGTTTGAGCTCGACGCAACAAAATAATATTGTCCAAAATATGATTATCCAAAATAATAATTAAAGTTTCTTGTAGAAATTAATTTAAAAGTGTGGAGTCCGCGGCCATGGCCGTTTCTTGCCGAAATTCATTTGGAAGAGTGGAAAAAAAAACCAAATATCAGAAAATTCTTCTTCAGGAATGATGTAGGAAGATTCACCATTTATGGCATCTAAAAAGAAACAGGAGTCATCATTCTCCATGGTATTTTTCATCGAAGGGGTGATAGAGAATGTCACTTCAACATCTCTTACTCGTAGAAAGAGCTTGCCATTTCTTATGTCAATGATAGCTCGGGAGGTGGCAAGGAAGGGTCAGCCAAGGATGAAGGGAACCTCAAAGTCTTCTTCGATGTCCAATATGACGAAATCCACCGGGAAGATAAATTTTTCGACTTTGACTAGAACATCCTCCAGTATTCCTAACGGGTACTTAGCAGATCTATCAACGAGCTGGATACTCATACTCATGGGGTTGAGGCTAACAATTCCTAATTTCTTAAACATCGAGAGGGGAATTAGGTTGATACTCACACCTAAGTCGGCGAATGTGTGCTTGACAAAAAGATCACCAAAGGTACACAGAATAGAAAAACTACCCGAATCATTTATCTTCTTGGCAAACCATTTGTCAAGACCGCAGAGCACTCGACATTTAGCGTGATGTGCGACAAGTTCTCTAACTTATTTTTATTAGTCAAGAGGTCCTTAAGGTACTTAGCGTACTTCAGCATCTGAGAGATCGCTTAATGAAAGGGAAGATTAATGTGGATTTGCTTGAATATTTCTAGGAAGCGAGAGTACTAATCATCCTGCCATTGTTTGTTAAGTTTGGAAGGGTATGGTGGAGTTGGATTATTTTTAAAGATGGGTGGTGGAGTGAGATCTTTTTCTAAAGTAGAGAGTGGAGTGATAACTTCATCTTCAGTAGAGGGTGGAATTTTTAAAATGGGAGCGGTGCTTTGATTTTTTAAAATGGGGGCAAAGCTTTGATTTTTTAAAATGGGGGCGGAGCTTGCCTTGGGCTCTTCGCTAACCATACCATAAACTTACTTCCCACTCTGAAGAGTTATAGTTTTCGCTTGCTCTCTTGGGTTGGGCTCGGTATTGGAAGGAAGAGACAATGCGGGTCGCTCAAAAATAATTTTTGCGAGTTGTCCTACTTGATTTTCTAGATTTTTAACGCTTCCGGTAAGGTTCTTATAGTAACTTCATTTGTGGTTATATATTTAGAAAGTAACTCCTCCAAGCTTGGAGGTTTTGGATAGTATTGAAACGGTGGTGGTGGTGCAGAAAAATAATTTTATGGTGGCAGGCGGATTGTGTTCGAAGGGTTACTCCAATAAAAATTTGGGTTGTTTCGTAAAGCTGGATTATAACTATTAAGAAAAGCGAAACCCGGAGCATGAAAATTCGCAGTAGAAAAATTATTAAAAGCATTTGTAGGCATATTATTAACATAATTTAAATGTTCGGGGGAAGGAGTTATAGATTCCAAAACCTAAGGGGCGGAGGCAGTAGTCATCTCCGTAATTTTTTTACTTAATATTTCCACTTGCAGAGCTAGCTAGGAGACGTTGTCCACTTCAAAGATACCTGCAGGTTTGTTTGGGAGGGACCAAGGCAGATGATAAGTTGTATTTATACCTATTTTTAGGTATATTAGTTAAGTAATTTTTTATTTATTTCCTTTGTTTTAAGTCAATTTACCTCAATAAATTGTTCATATTTATAATTTTTTTACTTCTAACTTAGTTTATTTTGCATTTTCAGAAAATTTCCAAAAAAGTCAAAAATTTTGACAAGTCACGCCCATGACCATGCCCGACACACCCGTGACAGGCACTCAACGCCTTCCGACAGTCGACACTCAATGATTTTACTGTTCAACACTCAACGCCATCATGTCACGCTCGTGTCGAGATTATCACGCCCGTGTTGATGCCGACCCTCAATGCTTTTTCAACGATCAACGATGTTGGCATCAGAACTGCCAACTATCCTGTCACGCCCTCCTATCACGCTCGTGACATGCTGGTCACGCCCATGACTGCCACGTGGAGCTCCCCGAAGTCAACTTTGCCGTCAAATCGATGGATTGATTCAGCCAAACAGTACAGTCACGTCGTAGTGTCACGCCCGTGACTTACAGATGTCATGCTCGTGACCGCCACATGTCACTTCTTAAAGCTATAAGAAGCAATCCAGCTGCCCGATTTCGCCAAGTCAAACACGCAACCTTTGACACGCCCCCTGTCACGCCCGTGACCAAGAATGTGTCAAATCCGAAATTTTGCCTATAAATAAAAATTTTTTGTGAGGTCCAAGGGTTCACTTTTTTTAGCCAAACTTTGGTTTGTTTTGTGGGCTGCCTCGGTGCACTTCATTTCATGTAAGGAGACTTTCTCCCCCCCCCCTTCTTATGTTTGTTTTAGCTTTTCCTTTTGCTTTGTAATAGCTTAAATTAAGAAAATAAAAAATGTTTTTCCTCTTTCTCTCTCTACATGGAATGAATGTGTATTTGGGTGCTTCACTTTCTTTCTCCTTTTTATCCTCTTGTTTTTCTTAGTCCACCTCTTCATTCTAATTAGTGTAACTTGTAATTTTTAATGCTTTTAAGTGGTTGTTATGTTCATCTTTGTTCATGTTGTCTTTATGCTAGGTTAGAATGAAAATGTTCTTTTTCTATGCTTTGTTCGTTTTAATATTCTCCTTAGTAATCATGTTAGGTTTTATTCTAGTGTTTTATCAAAAAATTGAGCCGTTATAATGGCAGAATTTTGTTTAAGTCTTCTTTTAAAGAAATCAAAATTGTATTGAAAACTTTTTAAAGTCTTACATTTTCATTCCTATGAAATTATGAAAGAGGTTTTGAAGTGATCTTTTTGATTTTAACTTAGCTTTGTCTTAGGATTGTAAAACTTTATGTTCCTTTAATTTTTATTTTCACTTTTTCATCACTTTTTTGAAAACTTATGGATGAAAATGTAATCGTTTTAATTTTTCAACAACTTTGATTTCAACTTTGTTTTCAAAAACTTTTGCTTCTTTAATTTATATTTCATCTTTTTATTTGTTTTTGGCAAGTTTTAATGGTAGAAAAGTTGTAGTTTTAATTTTTGGGTAACTTTCATTTTGTGTTATTTTTATGTGTGTGTGAGTGTATGAGGATAGGTTTTCATTATGCTTTTTTATTTTCATGTTAGTGTGTGTGAGTGTATGAGGATAGTTTTATTGCTTTCATTCTCCCGCCCACTCATTTGAGCCGCGACTCGCAATTTTATTGCTTTATTCATTTATGTAGAGTGTGTGAGTGTTTGAGACTAACTTTTCATGCTTTCTTTTTTGCTTTCTTCAATTATGTAGAGTGTGTGCGTGTGTGCATTTATTTCCGCCTACTCGTTAAGAGTTAAATGGCGCTCTGCTTTAATTTTCCGCCCACTCATATGAGTGGGACTTGTAATTTTCATTTTTTTTATAACTTAGTTTTTTTATTTATGCATTTATTTCCGCCTACTCGTTAAGAGTTAAATGGCGCATCGCTTTAATTTACCGCCTACTCAGTTTTGAGTAGGACTTGTCATTTACCGCCTACTCAGTGTTGAGTAGGACTTGTACTTGCATTTATTTCCCTCCTACTCATTTGTGTAGGACTTGCTTTATTTAATTTCTTTATGGTTTTGAAGTGTACGTGAGTGCCTGCATCAATTAGCCTTAAATTTATCTAAATGTCCTGTTTTTTGTGTTTTCTCTTATAATTTTTTAGTACTTAATTTCAAACTCACATTTCACTAAAAACCATAAAGCCGTCCCCATACCGATGAGTGACCAATCTCTATTAGCCTTCGGCATCAAAGAGCATTGGGACAAATAAAATGATTTGAAATAATTAAAGAACTCTATTTTTATTTTAATTTAAGGACTTAAGGTTTGCCTCGGGTTAACGACGCATATGACCACATAATCGATGTGTGAGCTCTATTTCCGTTATCCATACGCAACGCCGAGAGGCTACACGTATGGACCGATCCCCCTTGGGTAAATAGAATTGCGTACATTCCCTCGAAAGAGGACGAGCGTAGTTCTACCGGATTGGGTTCCCCAACCAATAGCGGGGTTCTTAGCGTAAAGCGGGCAGTAAGAGGAATCCTTTGTCGGTCTAACGATCGGTCGAATAATCTTAATGTTAAGGTGAGCAATATTCCTAGAGATAAGTGCGCTCATATTTATGGAACCTCCACGGCCAAGTGCCTTTTATTAATTTAAAAACAAAGTTCAATAATTTTTAAGAGTTATTTTAGTCTTAATCCGATTCGATGCCGAGCGTTAACCCGTCATCGAACTAAATTAGTAAAATTCTGCTCTCTTTCTTTCCGTTTTAATTAAACTAAAAATCCCACCTTACTGACAGTAAGATAATAGTCTTCCTGGGAGAGTAAATATAATCAACGCGCCCCCGAGAACAATACGACCTCGGTATTCTCCCGAATACCGATTACTACACGATAGGTGCACTTGCCTCCTCTCATTAGATTACTCGATCTTCTAACTCGGCCCGCAGAATCTGACCATTTCGAACCACCCACAATTTGTTTATGTTCTGTGGCCATCAGCACATTCCACTGATAGGTGTTCATGTCCATATCCTTGAAAATCTCAAGATCTTCTTCCGGGGTCTTATGGTTTAAAGTACCACCAGAAGCTACGTCTATCATTTTCTTTGTATTTTGATTTGGCCCGTTATAAAACTTCTACACTTGTAACCATACAGGCAGCGCATGATGTGGGCATCATCTTAATAGTTCTTTAAATCTTTCCCAGGTTTCATATAAGGTTTCAGAATCTATTTGTCCAAAAGCAGAAATATCGTTCCTAAGTTTTGCAGTTTTAACTAGCAGAAAATACTTCGTAAGAAATTTTTTAGTTAATTGATCCCAAGTGGTGATCCTCCCTCTTGATAGAGTCATCAACCACTATTTAGCTTTGGTTCTTTGGGAGAAAGGAAATAATCTTATCCTAATAACATTATTTATAACACCATTTATTTTTAAGGTGTCACAAATTTCAAGAAAGCTTGATATATGTGCGATCGGATCTTCATCTTGAAGTCCGTCATATTGCACATACTGCTGCACCATTTGAATTATGCTAGGCTTTAGTTCAAAATTATTATTGTCTATAGCAGGGCGCATGATGCTTGATTCTGTTCACTCTAGATTCGGTCGTGCATAATAGGACATAGGCCTATGCATGGCTTCCTCCAAATGGGGTTCTTCCATTCTTAAAGTAGAAAATTACTCGGAATCCTCAAACGGTACTTGGAGGTAGGGTCTTGAAGTTGCGATCTTCTCCGAAGAGTACGCTCAATTTCGTGGTCCAAGTCCAAAATGACTGATGGACTCCCGCGGGTTATGAACTAATGGAAGAGAAGAGAAGAAAGAGAAATAAATAAACTAGAAAAAGAGAAGATAGATTTTTTTTTTGAAATAGATTTCTTTTTTATGTTTTAACTCCCGAACTTCCCAAGGGCTACCCAATGAATGGTTCGCAAGGTACTAGAAAAGATAGTGGTATTTAAGCCACTTTTCCCTTTTCGAGAGAGTTAGGTGGTGTAGAAAAATTGTGAAGCGGGTTTCTATTAAGAGCGTTAAATATTTTTTGAATTTTAATTATTTTGAAGGAGGATGAGAAAGAGAAATGATAAAAGTAATAGGTTCGTGTTTTTGAATTATAAACAAAAGTTGCTTCCCCGGCAACGACACAAAAAACTTTGTGTCGGGATAAAGACAACCAAACTAGCAATCCAACTAGGCAAGTATACCTATCGAACTGTAGGTAGGGGACTCAAGTGTCGTATTGAAATCCGAGAACTGTTGAGTAAACCTACTCACACGAAAACTATTATTTTATCAAAGGAAAGCTTTAGGGTAAAAGAGAAATCTAAATGCACTTAATAAAGGAATATTACACTAAAAAGAGAACTAATTGTAGTTATGTAGAGAGCTAATAAAAACGATTACAATGAAGGGTTTGAACAATGGGATGGAAAAGCACTCGATCGAGAATCACCTCGGCAAGAGTTGACTAAAAATGCGATAAAAACCTAACTTAATAAGGTAATGGTTGTTGGGTATTGTATCCACAATTACCTGGATTTGAAGAAAACTCCAGTCAAGCTAAGATGTATTCACAATGTATTTGACATTCTTCCATCAAGTTGTGCTTGAGGCTATTCCATGCTAAGTACACACCAATGTCAGGGTGCAGTGGGTCAATATACACGGGTCTGCGCAACATAATCCCTCGTTGAGTAGATCAGTGTGTTGACTCATGTGTGCTCTCTCTATTGGAGTGTACTTATTTTCAAGTACAGGGTTAAGGCAGATCAAGAGCAGAAGAAGGAGCAAAGATGGGTCAAATACCAAGTCATCAAAGGAATGAAGAGAAAATTCTTCTAAGTCAAAATCGACGGGAATCACTAAGTGATTCTCGCCGACTTCGACCGGAATCATTAGTGATTCTCGCCGATTCGATGAGAATCAGTCTGCATTCCCGCCGACTTCTTCCGGCTGACGGTTTTTGAACGGGAATTCTGCAAAGGCAGAATCGACAGGAATCATGAGTGATTCCCACCGACTTTGACGAGAATCAGTATGCATTCCCGCCGACTTCCTCCGGCTGACAGTTTTCCAACAGGAATTCAGCCAAGGCAGAATCGACGGGAATCGTGAGTGATTCCCGCCGACATCGACGGTAATCGTGAGTGATTCCCGCCGATTTTGCCTTAGGCAATTTTCCTCGTTTGCTGGACAGAACCACCTTGCCGTGCGCTATTTAGGCCGGGGCTAGGGTTCCTCCTTGTGGGCCCCACAACAATCATTAAGGTTGGCTCTAGTATTTATAATCGCGTATTTTTAACTTATACCGTAATCCATTCACGGAAATCAAAAAGGAGGCCGAGCGTGACTTAGCGGATCGCGGAAAGCACCGATCGCCTGTAGCCGCTCGCTAGGAAGTCGTCGCCGATAATCTCCGATCATCTCTTATCTTACGACGATAGTACCGAGGCAAGCCTAGCGTCTCACGCATATCTATTGAGATCTCTTGTCTTCTGATTCGTTGAACGAGATTTGTTCTCCATTATGAATCGAGTGAGACGACTGATCTGACTGAGATCGTTGGTAGACCTTTCTTACTTCGTCAAGAAGTTTGGATCTACAAAGTATCGCAACCGCAATCACTTGCCACTGCCGATCTTGACAAGATCCTCTCCAAGAGAGAACTCCGGTTGTGGACCTTCGTAACTCTCAAGAAAGCTTCAACGAACGAAGAAGGACATCGGAATCTCCAAAAGCTTTGTTTGTATTTTCTTTTATATTCAATTTTGGTTTATTGTAAAGGAATTTTTATTCCTAGTTGTAAGGGTTGGGTGCAATCCGTGGTGGTGGAGTTGTGACTCCTTTGTTGGAAGGGTTCCTTCCATAGTGGGAGGATTTGATTTCAATCCGTTTGGAGAAGTGACTGAGTCGTCCCTTGGTGGGAGATAGGTCGAAGGGGGAAAGTGGACGTACCAAAATCGGGGAACCACTATAACTCTTTGTGTGTTTTATGTGTTGTGTTTGTTAATTTGTGAAGGTTAATTTAATTCCACAAAAGACCTCACGACACCTATTCCCCCCCCCCCCATAAGTGGATTTAGTCGATACTAGAGACATTTAAGTTGTATCAGAGGGAGGTTACTCATCAATAAGGTTAACACCTTGAGTACGATCGTGTATCTACTGTCAAGAAGAAAATAAGACTCAAGTATGGAGCTATACACTGATGTCTCTCCCCTAAGAATGCCTGCCTGGACCAAAGAATATTATCCCATCTAGAAAATGAGAGTTCAGTTTCATCTGGAAGCAATTGACCCTCGTGCTTTATTCATTGTGGAAGAGGGTCCTTTCATTCCCATGAAGGCTTCTGGTTCTTTAAAAGATCTCAAAATCCCCAAGAGTCCCGCAGAGATGTCTGAAACTGAGCTCTCACTATTCAACTTGGACAAGCTGGTTCGACAGATCATTTTTTATATTTTGTCTGGATCATCTCTTACGAGATTGGATAAGTGTAAGACTGCAAAGTCCATGTGGCAAACTATCTCTGACCTCATGGAGGGAACAAAGACTGCCGGTACTGAATGCCAGCTAGAGGATGAAGCATATGTGGGGGTCCTCGTCTCTGAAGTTGAAAGTCAAGAACAACTTCTCAATATCAGGGCTCCAGTATCTCTATATGAGATTGAAGAAGAGATTGAGGAATGCAGTTGTGATGAAGCTGAAACATCAGTCTCTGCAGACCGTTACTCTAATCCTGATCAGCATAATCAGGATCAGGTATCTTCCTCTTCTGTCTCCCTTCCTCTTGTATTTCCTTAAGACAGAAGAAGTTAAGAGGTTTGTCCATCATTTGATGCAAGGGAAATTGACAGCTTCAATCAAAAGATTGAAACTCTTGATTCCCTTCATAGAGCCCTTAAGAAGAGCAACTTGCTTGTTGAGGAACAATCTAAGGAAATTGCTCAGCTGAGGACCATGATGGACCTCCAATTGGAATCCATCAAGGTGAAGGACTCAAAGATCTCGGATCTAGAGTTTCATCTAGAGACCAAGAAGAGGATAGTATCTAATTTTTCCAAGATAGATGCTATTAAGAGAAAGGGAGAAAACGGGTGGATCTCGTGAATTATAAAATCGTGGAAAAATGGGGAAACTGTTTACAGACCCCCCACACCGAGTAGGAGGGGCATTCATCATTCCTTCAGGTATGACCATAAGAACAACTTTGATTACTGCAAGAATGATCGACCCTAAAGTGGAAACACCCAAAGTGCTAGTGCTATTATGGATACCCATGAGAAAATACACATGGCTCATCATGAACCGTTTGTATTTACGGCCTCAGCCCCCTCACTTCATGACATTGCTGGAACCAGCTCTCGCAGAACTTCTTCCCACCCAAGGACAAAGGAAAAGGGAGTTGGCAAACATGTAGCAAGCATCACTGGGGCCCCCAGATGTGTGCTTGCTGAAAAGAAAGCACTAGCCCCCAGGCCCCATGATACTCACCACATGTTCACCATTAGCCCCCCTCGAGTCTCGGTGGAAAGGGTAAATCTGAGAGCAGTTCCAGCTTTGTCTCTTTCAGACCTAGGGTAATGACTAACTCTGTTAATAGACCTGGTCATAAAAGGAGGTACAATATTCATGAGTGTTGGTGTTTTGGCAGAGTGGGTCACTTTGCCATAGATTGTTGGCACAATCCTTCTGTGCCAAGGGCAAGGGTATGTCCACATCCTTTGGCAAGAGACAGCCTTCCTGACAGAAATCCTGTAGGAAGGCATGCTATATTTTATGCTGACAAGAACCTAGGACCCAATACCTATTGGGTTCCTAAGGTAAGGTAATTCTTTTTTGCAGGATAGTCTAGGTACCCATGAACCTGATGGGACCTAAACAAGAGATGTTCCAGGCTTGCTATGGAACAAGTATTTGGGATAAGAGATAATGCTAACTACAGTGCCCTACTTGTACATGATACCCGTCGTACTTCAAATAGTGGATCCGAATGATCAACCTAGTAATCCAAGGTACGCCCATTCAGTTTTGAAAATTGTATCGCATTACATAGATATACATATATATATATAGACATATATGTAGATTTTCTTTCAAGATATATGTATACACACCTGAAATGGAAGGACATGCAAGCCAATAACCGTATGATCCTTATTTTAGAATCTAATAAATTTTCTATATCTTGATAATGTGTTAGAGTGGGTCTCAATTGGTCCGACGAATCCCAAGGGACTTGTACCAGTAGTTGCAACAAATATTTTTTAAATCTTGACTCACCAAGAAATAGCAAGTGATTATTTCTAGAGTTATCCTTCCATCGACTCGGCGTAGCTATTATGAGCTGAAAATTTTTACCCATTATTTAAAAGGGAACAGTTTCAAATTAGAAGGAAATCCCGTCGCCTCAAAGGTTTAAATGTACAGGAATTCCTGTCGATGAGCGGAAATATCCCGACCGTGGTAAGTGATTGCTTAACATTACCATTTTCCCGTCGTGAAAGAAGTTTGTTTAATTGAACGAAAAGCAGTGGAAACCCTTCACCTCCCCATAGACCCTTCAGCTTCCTACAGAAAGCAGCGGAAACCTCACCATTTCCCGTTGACCCTGCGGAAACCTCGCCGAATTCATTCAGCAGATCTTGCGGAAACGAGCCTCTCGTCTCTCCCCAGCCGTAGTTCGTCGACCTCCGCAACCTTCGAGTCTATCTTCCATCGCCCCCATTGATTGTAGCCCGCAGTCGTCTCCCGTCGATCGTAGCCCGTCGACTCTGCGTTCCCGTCATCAGAATCTGCTCGACACACGTATCACGCCGATCCACCGCCAGCCTTCAGACCTGACGCAATCTTCTCATCGGCCTCGGGCTACTCTTCTCTCACCGCCTGCTACGCGTCTCCTTCATTGCACCCTCCGTGTGAAAGGTAACTTAAGTTGCTTCCTTGAGATTCTCCATTTTCAAGGAGCATCCCTGCTTCTAGTTCAGTTCCTACAAACTCTAGATTTAGATAGAGTTAATTCCTTGAGTGTAAATCATTTAGATTCATAATGGCTCCTCGAACAACTGTCGGGCTCCTCACTAGAAGTGAGTAGGTTAGGACAGGCTTTGCCCATGCTTCGGACGAATTCAGAAACATCATCTTGATGCTGGAACAAGCCGGGCTCTCCTTCATTCTCGAGCACCAGTGCAAGGTTCTAGACAAGGAAGTTCTTGAGTTTTACGCAAACTCCAAGCTTCGTCATGAGGGCACACTGATAAAGAGTAAGATAGCAGGTCTAAGGATAAAGATGACGGCTGCAAAACTATCACATCATCTCTAGCTCTCCAGCTTTGAACAAGAGGACTATCTAGATGAAGATGATCGTACGAGGACATTTCTCTTCTGTGGATTGGCTCGAGGGACCAGGGATATTAAATGCAAGGAAATGAACGAAGATGGAAAGCTTCTTTCAGATATCATAGGAAAGGTTCTGATCTACAAGCCTGGCTCACACGATCACATCTCAGGGGACATGTTTAAGATCCTGATCGACATAGTGTGCAGAAAGAAATTGAATTGGGGAGCCATGTTATTTGTGAAATAAAGGATACCATACATACTCCTAACTTCGGGAGAATCATCAGTCTCAACCTGAATCAGATGGATGGAGATAGATTTGATATGACTAAGGGAGTTCCCCTTCACTACCTAAAGAAGATGAACTCCATCATCTTTGATTGGTGGGAAAGAAGAATTGTCCAAGGGGGTGCGTCTAGAACACGTGTTGATGAAGAAGAACGAGAACCAGAGTTCACAAATCCTTCAGATCAGCCCAGTAAAGTTCCTGATCTGCTGAATGTAGGAACTGAGGGGGAGTCGTTACCCATTCTTTCTGCTGCTATCTGGATTGAAGCCTCAGTTACAGGACAAGTAAACGCTATTATTGATATTACCCTCATCGCTAAGGAGGATGTGGAAACTCTCGCTACTGATCAAACTGATGAGGAGGAAGAAGAGGATGATGTGTAGAATGTTGCTGCTAGTGAGAATGATGTGGATTCCCCTGAACAACATGTTGCTGAGGAACTTGATGATGAGCAAGCTGGAAAGGATATGGCCATGAGGGAGATTGATGTTGAACTCCCTTCTGAGGAACAAAATCAGGCAAGGGTTCCTGATGTGACTGACACAACAGTTGAGTGGGAGACCTCCCATCCTCAGGAACAACTTGATACTATGCTGAAGGGGGTGATGAGTATACATGGAAACTTGGCAGATGCTGCCTCTATCCCTCCAGAGGAGACCGTAAATTTTTCAAGCTCCACAAGTGTATCTGAAGATTTGAATCCTGACTCACAGTGTCCTATCCCCCCAGAGCTCGACTAGTCCATACATCAGGATCATCCGTTAGGACCTAGCCTGGCAAATCACACTGTAAATATCATTCAAGGTATAGTAGATGAACTGAAGACCTCCTTTAAACGATCTCGCTACTAGGTACTTAAACGAATTAAGCAATCAGAGGATCTGATGCTAAAGAATATTGTTGAGATAAATCACAAGCTGGATAAGATGGAACAAAAGTTTGAAGGTAAGTATGCTGAGGCCGGCACTGCCGTCAATCTTCTGATGCAAGGGCTAAAGAAAAATACAGCTGACCTGGCAGTGGTAAATCAATATGCTCATATTGTTGACAACAACATAAAATTGTTCGATGCCAACATGGTAACCCTCAACACAAATCAGAATACCTTGCTGGCTTATTTTACTCAGAATATAAAGCATATAGATGAGTCATTGCATTCTTATGCAAACTCAATTGCCCAAGAAGCCAAAAAGGGGGAGAAGGAATATGCAACTAAGATGGCAGGGTTAGTGCAAATCATGGTCGACAACTTTAAACAATCAAATGAATATGTATTTGAAAGCTGTCATTGGCTAGCTCAGCAAGCTTCAGGTATACATATTCCTGTTCATCCTACTGATAATGTTACTACTGCTGCTGATGAGGTTGCTATTGCTGTGGAATTTCCCATAAGTGAAGCTGATGCCATTAAGGCTGCTAAAGCCGCTGCCAAAGATGCTCACAGTGCAATGTTTGATCAAGAAGCGATTGCGAAAGGGAAAAGAAAGCTTCAAGAAGGAACTTATAAATAAACTCCAGCAGAGAATAAATTAAGAAGGAAGGAAAGTGAAATTAAGAATGAACGATGGAGTCCTGTGTCTAGGAACATCATACTGGATACATTAATGCTACAACAACGGGAAGAGCTTAATAGAAATGAAGTATATAGTCAGTATAAGTGGGAAAAGCACAAAAAATATGAGGCTAAAAGAAACATATTCTTCAGGTCAAACACAATGTTGAACAAAGCTCCTCTCCCTCGGTACTACCCGAAGCCAAAGGAATTTTTTGAAAGGCAAAGCAAGAATTACCTGGCTAAACAACTAAGAGATGCTGAGGCAAAGGAGGGATAAACTTGAAATCTAAACTTCTTATTTCTAATATGCGTGTACGTCTATTCTTGTAAATGAACAACTCTTTGGATATATATATATATATATATATATATATATATATGATCATATGATGATTCAATTTTTGTTTTGAATGCGTGAAATTTTATTATTCTGATTTCTTGTCTCGCATACTGTTATATATATCTTTTTGGTTGGTGTAATTCATCTTAGCTAGTAGGATTTTGGCTTCTTCAAATAGGGGGAGATTGTTGGGTATTGTATCCACAATTACCTAGATTTGAAGAAGACTCCAGTCAAGCTAAGATGGATTCACAATGTATTTGATGTTCTTCCATCAAGTTGTGTTTGCAGCTATTCTATGCTAAGTACACACCAATGTTAGGGTGTAGTGGGTCAATATACACGGGTCTGCTCAACGTAATCCCTCGTTCAGTAGATCAGTGTGTTGACTCACGTGTGCTCTCTCTATTGGAGTGTATTTATTTTCAAGTACAGGGTTAAGGAAGATAAATAGCAGAAGAAGGTGCAAAGATGGGTCAAAGACCAAGTCATCAAAGGAAGGAAGAGAAAATTCTTCTAAGTCAAAATCGACGGGAATCACTAAGTGATTCTCGCCGACTTCGACGGGAATCGTTAGTGATTCCTACTGATTCGACGAGAATAAATGTGCATTCCTGCCAACTTCTTCCAGCTGACAGTTTTCGAACAGGAATTCTGCCAAGGCAGAATCGACGGGAATCGTGAGTGATTCCCGCCGACTTCGACGAGAATCAGTCTGCATTCCCGCCAACTTCCTCCGGCTGATAATTTTCCAACAGGAATTCAGCCAAGGTAGAATCGACGGGAATCGTCAGTGATTCCCGCCGACATCGACAGGAATCACAAACGATTCCCGCCGATTTTTCCATAGGCAATTTTCCTCGTTCACTGGAACGAACCACCTTGTTGTGCATTGTTTTGGCCGGGGCAAGGGTTTCTCCTTGTGGGCCAAACAACGGTCTTTAGGGTTGGCTCTTGTATTTATACTCGCGTATTTTGAACTTCTACAGTAATCCATTCTCATTAATCAAAAAGGACACCGAGCGTGACCAAGCGGATCGCGGAAAGCACCGATCGCCTATAGCCGCTCACTAGGAAGTCGTCGCCGATAATCTCCGATCATCTCTGATCATCCGACGATAGTACCGAGGCAAGCCGTGCTTCTCACGCATATCTCTTGAGATCTCTTGTCTTCTGATTCATTGAATGAGATTTGTTCTCCATTCCGAATCGGGTGAGACGACTAATCCGAATGAGATCGTTGGTAGACCTTGCTTGCTTCGTCAAGAAGTTTGTATCTACAAAGTATCGCCACCGCAATAACTTACCGCTGCTGATCTTGACAAGATCCTCTTCAAGAGAGAATTCCGGTTGTGGACTCTTCGTAACTTTCAAGAAAGCTTCAACGAACGAAGAAGGACATCAGAATCTCCAAAAGCTTTGTTTGTATTTTCTTTTACATTCAATTTTGGTTTGTTGTAAAGGAATTTTTATTCCTAGTTGTAAGGGTTGGGTGCAACCTGTGGTAGTGGAGTTGTGACTCATTTGTTGGAAGGGTTCCTTCCGTAGTGGGAGGATTGGATTTCAATCCGTTTTGAGAAGTGACTGAGTCGTCCCTTGGTGGGAGATATGTCGAAGGGGGAAAGTTGACGTACCCAAATCGGGGAACCACTATAACTCTTTGTGTGTTTTATGTGATGTATTTGTTAATTTGTGGAGGTTAATTTAATTCCGCAAAAGACCGCACGACACCTATTCCCCCAACCCATAGGTGGATTTAGTCGACACTAGAGACTTTCAAAGGTCCTTGACCGTGGAGGTTCCCAAAGCTTGAACACACTTCTCTAAAAGTCATGCCAAATTGAGTTTAGGAAGGTCCGACCGAACTCTCATCCAAATCGGAGGCCTAAAGCTCGCTTTACGCGCTGAACCCCGCAATTGGATTTTACTCCAATCTAGGAGATTTGGACGTCTGCCTCTCTCGAGGGGTGCGTACAACTCTCTTTACTCTTAAGTGTTCACTTCAAACTACGAGCCTCTCCGCTATCTAAGAGTGAAAATAGAAATGGATATTATATATCGATGATATAATTCCAAACATGAATAATAAAGAGTAACTCAAAGGCCTAAACCCTATTAAGAAAAGTTAATCAAAGCATCATAACTTTATCACTCGAACCTAGGATCATCAAGATTGAGTACTAGAAAAGGGAACTTTTTATTAATAATAAGAGAACTACAACTTGAAATGAAAGAGTACACTTGCAAAGATATTAAAAGCCTATGCTAGCATTACATTAAACTACTAAAGCTATTACAAAAGCTAATACAAAAGGAGTAAACTAAGCTAGGATTGGAAAGGAACTAAAATTAGAAAGAGAGAGAGGGAGAGGAAAAGCATGAAAAATACAAGTAAACAAAAGAGCAGCACCTCCCCTCTCAACCCAAACTATTCTAGACAAAAGGGGGTACCACTGAATTTATAGGAAAAATTCTCGGGTTGGTCACGCCCTATGACACGCCCATGGAGGGCGTGTTAGGGGGGAGTGATACGTACAAGGTCAATCTCAGGCTTTGGATTCTGGCGTGAAGGATGATTGCTTCTGTACGATGCTAGACACGCCCTAGGTCACGCCCGTGTAGTGGGGCCGTGACACGCACGTTGCGTCAAAATCATTCGTCAGAAATCAATAAGTCTTGGAAAAAGGTTGAACATGGCCAGGCACATGCCCGTGTAGGGAGGGCGTGTCAGTACTATTGGCATGCAGGGGCAAAAAATCATTAATTGTGGCAGCAGGCTTCGGGATGAGGGCGACACGCCCCCGTGAAACGCCCGGTGACACGCCAATGGAGGGCGTGTTAGGGGGGCGTGTCAATGGTCTTTTCTATTATTTTGACTCTGGCAACCGGCTTCCTCAAGATTGGATCACACGCCCTGTGACACGCCCAGGTAGGGCGTGTCAGGGGGTCGTGTCAGGTCATTTTTGGCCAAAATTCTTGAAACCTGCAAAAAGACAAGAAAACATTAGCGAAATAATATATACATAAGGAAGTCAATAATTAAGCTTATAATACATAATTAGTGCAAGGAAAACAAGAAAATATACCCTAATAGTTTAAACTAAAAAATGTACTATTAGTCCTAGAGGTTCAGCTGAATCTTTCTCAGCTGATTTAGTTGATCTCACTGATTTCCAGTGAATAATGTCAAAACAAATTTGATATATATTAACAATTAATTTTGCCATTTTATCAAATTAATTGGGATTAAGGTTGTTAACCTAATATGCTGATAGGGTCTTTTAGCAGCTAACTAGTTTATTAGTTCAACTTGTTAAACTAGCAAGTTAAAGTGATTAAAAGTTATCTATCTAACATTATAGCAGATTGATTTCATTATAAATTGAAAATAGAGATATAGACAAGTAGATCTTCAACTGAAACACTTAATGTACATGAGTCATTCAACATTAAGCATTCCAAACTCAATTTTGAAAGAATTGAACCTAGCCTCATCCAATGGCTTAGTGAAGATATCAACAACTTGATTGTTAGTGGGGAAAAATTCAAGGAAAATGTCTTCAACTTCTACATGTTCTCTAATAAAATAATATCTAATTTCTATATTCATAGTCCTGTTATGTGAGACAAGATTCTTATCAATAGAAATTGCACTTGATAAGTCACAATATAAAGGTGAATGACTTACCTTGAGATTATAGTCCTATATCTAATGTTATATCCATAGAAGTTGTGCACAGCAGCTCCAAACAGAGACGTACTCTGACTTAGTAGTGGATATATCCACACTAGTCTGCTTCTTACTACTCCATGAAATTAGCCTTCTCCCTAGGAATTGATAAGTTCCACTTGTGCTTTTCCTATCTTTCTTGCAACCTGCAAAGTCTGCATCTGAATAGCCAATTAGTTCAAAATCATTGTTTCTAGGGTACCAAAGGCCAAGGTGTTGGCTACCCTTAAGATATCTCAAAATCTTCTTTGTAGCTGAGTAGTGATATTTCTTAGTGAATGCTTGGTACCTAGCACAAACACATGTTGAATATATAATATCTGGCCTACTAGCAATTGAATATATCAAGGATCATATGATAGATCTGTTCATGGATTCATCAAAGGGCTTGCCCTTCTCATCCTTATATAGGTAAATATCAGACCCCATGGGAGTTCTCATGGGGGAAGCTGATTCCATCCCAAATTTCTTAATAAGCTCCCTAGTGTACTTGGTCTGAGAGATAAAAATCCCTTCATCAGACTGTTTCACTTGAGGCTAAGAAGTACTTGAGCTCTCCCATACTACTCATCTCAAACTTCTCATTCATATGGTTAGAAACCTTTTGCAAAGGTTGTTACCAGTAGACCCAAATATTATGGCATCCACATAAATTTGGACTAGGAGACACTTGCCCTTTATTTTCCTAAAGAAACAATGTGTTATCTATCTTTCCCCTTAAGAATTTGTTATTGATGATAAAGTTAGACAAGGTTTCATACCAAGCTCTAGGAGCTTGCTTTTACCCATATAAAACTTTCTTGAATTTTTACACATGATCTATAAGAGTAGGATGTACAAAATCCGAGGGCTACTCCACATATACCTCTTCCTTGAGATTGCTATTCAAGAATGCTAACTTGACATCCATTTGGTAGACTTTGAATCCCTTGTGTGCAGTATAGGCATGGAACATCCTTATGGCCTCTAACCTTGTAACTGGGGCAAAGGTTGAGTCAAAGTCTATTCCCTCTTCTTTCCTATAGACTTTGGCTACCATCCTTGCTTTCTTTTTAATAATTGTCCCATTCTCATCAAGCTTGTTCCTGTAAATCCACTTGGTTCCAATAATTTTTTGTCTAGGTAGCTTTGGCACTAACTTCCATGCCCTGCATCTTTTTAATTTTTGTAACTCTTCTTGCATGGCATTGATCCAGAAGTTGTCTTTGTTTGTATCTTCAAACTTCTTGGGTTCATTCTAAGATAGGAAGCTTAGGAATAATTCTTCATTGTGAATCCTGCTCCTTGTGATTACACCTTGATGGTCATCCCCAACGATGAGATTTCTTGGGTGATCCCTCATGATCCTGGTTGTAACAGGCAACCTGTCTTCATCCTGCTAAACATCATTTACAACATCTATTTCTCCTTCAATTTGAACACCTACAACCTCATCTGTGAGTGCCTCAACTTCTAAATTAACTGTACATGGGCTGCGTGTGTCCACAATAGTCAGCTTTAGCATTTATTAGTCAATACCTGTAATAATAGGAGTGCTGGACAAGCCCTTATAAAGTAGACTAGTCTCATCAAAAACTACATGCATTTATTCTTCAACTATATGTGTCTTCTTATTGAATACTCTATAGGCTCTACTATATGAGCTATATCCAACAAGAACACCGGCATTGCATTTTTCAACAAACTTTGTTAGTTGAGATTTCCCTTTATTTAAAATATAGCATTTGCAACCAAAAATTCTAAAATATGAAATAATTGGTTGTTTGCCTTTCAGAATTTAATAGGGGATTTTCTCATGGGCCTTATTAATGGAGGCTCTATTCAGAACATAACAAGCTGTATTGACTGCCTCAGCCCAAAAGTATTCTGGTGGAGAGGAGTCACTAAACAGTGTTCTGCCAGCCTCTGTTAAGGTCCTATTTCTTATCTGAGCCACTCCATTTTTTTGTTGGGTTCTCGGAGAGGAAAAGACTTGGGTGATACAAAAGTCTAGACAAAATTTTATCATGGCTCAAGATAAAAACTTTGTACCATGGTCAGTTCTATTTTTGGCCACTTTACATTGTAATTCATTCTGTACAGCCTTAACATGGTTCTTAAAGAAACCTAAGGTATCTGACTTCTTCTTAAGGAAGAATACCCATGTATACCTAGAGTGATCATCTATAATCAGTAGGGTATACAACTTCCTACCTGGGCTTTGAATGGGCAAAGAACAAAATAAGTCCATATATAACAGATACAGACATCTTTTAGTGTCTTTGGAGCCAATACTTTAAAAGGTGGACCTTATTTGCTTGCCCATTTGGCATGCATGACATGAACCACTTTTAACACATTTTAAATTTGGGCAATCTCTAATAAATTTTTTTGAAAACAATTTGTTCATTGTCTTGTAGTTAATATGGGAAAGTCTCTTATGCAATTGAAGACAAAGAGACTCTCTCTCATTAGCTACAAGACACATAGGAGATAAAGAATTATTGCAAATAAAATCTAAGCAATATACATTTCCACTCCTAGTACCTAAGAGGATGACCTCTAAGTCAACATACTTCTTGATCAAGCACTTGTCATTGTGGAATTCAATGACAATAGCCCAAGTAACATAGTTGACTTATGCTTATAAGGTTGTGTTACAACCCTTCCACATAAGCTATCCTTGTTATTGAGACTATACCATTGGTAATCATACCATAGCCTCTGGTGATGCCCTTGTCAGAGCCACCAAAGATGACTTTAGGTCCATTCATTACAGGAACATATTCTTTAAGTAGGCTCCTTGTCCCAGTCATATGTCTGGAACGCCCTCTATCCAAGTACCAAATCTGATGTAGAAAAATACTTGGACTAACCTACAAAATATAATTTACTAAACCTTAGGAGCCGAATTAATTTGGGTCCTGAGTGCATGTTAGCAATATAATAATTTCTAATAATATCTTGTCGGGGCTAAATTCCTTTCCTTGCATTAGGAACATTAGGATTGTACCAACAATCTATGGCAAAGTGTCCCACTTTCTCAAAACACCAACAGTCATGGATGTTGTATCTTCTTTTCTAAATAGCTCTTAAAGTATATGCTTTAGATTTTTGTTCATGAAGGAAGACTGCAACATTCTTCTTGTTCCTCTCAGCAATATTTTTGCATTTTTCCTTCCTAAAGTCAGTTTTAGCTGGTAATTTCTAATGGGTATCAGAATCACTCAGCTTGAAGGCTGAGCACAAGTTGATAGCTTCATAGATTGCCCTATGAGATTGAGTTATAGACTGGAAAGCGGATAATTATTTAGCTGGTAGGGACTTGGAAGTTGATGCTCCCTTTTCCTTGAGTGATGGGCTGAGGTACCAAATTCAAATGGTCCAGGATGTGCCATCTGTATTTCCTTATATGGGGCCTTAAAGCCACTCAAGCCCATGTCATTCCTTCCACTATAGCTGTGAACATTTTTGTTACACTAATGGATTTTTCATTCAACCAATGACCATGCATACTCTCTTGGTCAAACTTGTTGGATGGCAACAGAACTTTCTCAAAAGGGATAGTAGGCTGGACAGGAGCCTTGCTCTTACTCCTATTCCTTCTTTTAGTATTCCCCTCAATGTACCCCAGCCCCTTCTTATTATTTTGGGAGGTGAAGGTATCAATTTGTGACAATACTGATTTGGGTTTGGAGTGTTGAGCCACAAGCATCCTCTCTTTGAGGAGCATATCTTCCAACTCTTTAATTAAAGAATTCTTACTATTTATGATCGTGAATTGGATAATGGTGATTGTTTCAAGTTGGGATATCTCTTTGCTCATTTGTCTCAACTGCAAGGCTGACTCATTGTGCAAGAAGATATATTATCTTAAGGAGGCAATCTCCCATGCTTGTCTTTTGAAAAATAATTTGCTCTTTTTAAAAGCTTCAAAGATTAATCCATAATTGTCATCAATAAATTGACATCTTCCTCAGATTCTGAGCCATCTTTATCACCGGATGAAGGTGCTCCAGAATCAGGACTTGTTTCATAATAAGATTCAGTGGAGGAGATGGAATGAATTAATACCTAATCTAGATCAGGCTGATCCTGACTAGATTCTCCTTCTATTATGGCCATAAGTCCATAATAGCAACTGATATCTTCATCCACCTCATTGTCACAGTCTGAGTGTGATAGATGCTCCCAGATTGCTATCCTTGCAGCTTGATAGTCCACATCCTCTTCAGTAGTAGCAACTGCAAATAGACCTATATAGGACTTATCTTCTTCTTCAGAATCAGAAGATGCATAGTCAGATTGACGCTAGCTCTTCACATTCTTGGCAATGAAGGTCTTTTCCTTCCTGCACTTGTGGTGGTGGTTCCTCTTCTCACCATTCTTTTCACTTATATCTTTTCTTTTGTCTAGGCAGTCAACAAAGACATGCCCAGGCTTGCTACAACAATAACATATTATGTTAGAGGAAATATGTTTACTGTGTTTAGCATTATACCTGTCACTTTTAGAGAACTTCTTCCCAGATTTGTTGTGTTCCATCTTGTAATGTGAGGAGGAGGAAGGTTTGTTCTTCTACTGCTTTCTCTTCATCATCTTCTGGAATTGCCTTGAGAAGGCAGCAAACTCCCCATCTGACATGTTGCTGTCAGATGAGCTGGACTCAGAGCTTTCTGAATTAGCTGGCCTTCTTATGGGGAGAGGAAATTCTCTCCTTACTCTTCTTAGAGCTCTTAGACTTGAGAGCCACTATCCTCTCATTAGCATGGGACCAGATGGTGGTCTTCTCCTCCTTCCCGACAGAAAGCTACAACTCATAGGAAAGCGGCTTTCTAAACAAAGTGTGAGGATAAGTTTCAACAAGCTTTACCACTTCCCTGATGGCATAAATCTTTTTGACCCAATCTCTGATTAGAGATCATAGGAACTTATCATTCAACTTATAATTGATGAAGACCTTCCCATAGGTCCTCAGCTCATTTACCACTCTGAAAAATCTTTCACAGCATTAAGCTATGTTGTCCTTCTTATATTGTTTGAAGGCCTCATATTCTTTATTAAGCAGGGATTTCCTATCATTCCTAACTTCTTCAGTGCCCTCCATGTAAACAATCAGGGTATCCTAGATCTCCTTGGCTATCTCAAAGTGCACCAAATTCCCGAAAGTGGAATCATCTATAACACTTACTATGATGTTTTTTGCTCTTTTATCCATAGTAGCAAATGCTACTTCATCTTTAGTCTTATCTGTGTAGGCCTTATGCACTCTTAGGTTAGGATCAATTATGGTGGCCTTTTGTGGGATAAAAGGTCCCTTCTAAACTATAATATAATTCCTAGGGTCAGAGGCTTTCATAAATAGCCTGACCCTTTGCTTCCATGTGCCAAAGGTCTCCATCCTGCATATTAGAAGCTTCATAGAGCTCATCTTCTTATGAGCCTGTCCAGTAGGCATCATGGAATAACTAAACTACCCTTTATAGGATTTGGTCAGACTGTTAAGTCGTTTTTGACCAACCTCCCTCTGATACTACTTGATAGTTAATATATTTGTAGTCAAAATCACCTAGATGGTGGGGGAGGGTGAATAGGTTGTTTATTTCTTTCTTGTTTTTACTCGTTTGTTTTAAGCTTAATAAAACAAACATAGAAAGCACACAATTATTTTTAGCAACTCCCAAAGGTATATGTACATTAACTCTCCCTCCCACCTTTCTAACAGTGTGTCAGATAAGGCAAACTTATCTAAAGTCAGCTCAAAGAGCTTAAAACACAGATCCCTCAGGATCTCTCAGGCTTCCTCCAAACCCAACCTCAAACCACTGCCCTACACACTCAGAGTAAGATTTTACTCCTACAACTCAATGACCCTCTAGGTCACCTACCTCAGGCATATCAGGAGGCCCTACCACTCAGGCTTGGAGGACACCCCAACCTCAGGCACACGTGCCCTACAAACTCAGGCACTCATGCCTTACACACTAAATACTTAATGGTTCTTATAGAGATAGAATATTTAGTTTATAACACAAGATATAATGAATTTAACCTTCAACTTTTTAATCTTTATTAAGAATGAATAGCAGAAGGGTGTATTAGAGCAGGGTAGGATATTTGATCTCTTGCTTTAGCCCTATCTCCACCTTGATCTTCTGTCTTTAGTAAAAGGGGAAGATCAACCTCTGAACCCAGATGGACACAACTTATTCTCTTTAGATCAAATATTGGAACAACTATTGGAAGCACAAAGCTTTAGCTCTTTCTCAGCACTTCCAGTTCTTAGTAGGCACTTTTGCACTTCACAACACTTAGCATTATCTCTTACAATGATCCATCCCCTTCTTTATTTTTTTCTTTGACATAGAATATGCTTTTTATATGCCCCACCAATCTGTAATGGATCTTTAGTTGATTTGACATCACATGGCCGAGAATGGATACAACTATTTTACTTTATTAACTTTCTGTAAAAATTGGATCGCGCCAAAGGAACGTCTAATTTTGAATATATCTCAGCGGTTGGGCTGAGACAAGCTTCTATCTCAGTGGCAGATTAACTGTGTCATAGCAATTCGATTGAGACCAGTTTTCTTTCTTATCAGGGCTGAGACAAGTAGTTGTCTCAGCTGCAAATGGCTGCGTCCTAATAGTTCCGCTGAGACCAGACTGTATTCTCCATAAATTTTCACATAAGAGTTGAGACAATTACACCAACTTCCAGGATTGTTCTAACCATGTTTATAACAACTTAAACCTACAGATAATTGAAGTAGAAGGTTTATCAAGCACACTATGAACTTAGTATTGATGGTGATGCCTTTTTAAATCCAAGGAACATTGAAGGGCAATATTCTTAACAATCTCCTCTTATTTGAAGAAGGTAGAACTCACTCACAACAATGCTAAGATGCATAAACACATAAAACATATCGTTATAAATTGGAAAACTAGATTCATCAACATCATGACAACATTGCAGTGAACTGGCTAATAAGTATAAGTAATAATCAATTGCATTTAACCAACCATTCATCAAACTAAACTATTACATGATAGTTTAACATATATAGCTTGTTCAAAATTTTCAGATTTAATACAATTAACCAACATATTAAGGTTAACAAATAATTTTCAACAAAAGTTAATTGTACTATAGTTAAAGATTTAACAGATAGTGTTAAAAAAAAGAACTACAACTAATGTTAAGATTTTCTCTTCTTTATTGCAGAGCTTGAGCCTTCATCTTGAACAACATATAGCAATTTTTCACTCTGGGCTTTATTTGCAAGAACACCCTCCCAGAACACAAAACACGGCCAAGGGGAGACTTATGACCAGAAAAGCCGCCTTGCGCTAGCGTCAACACACGGGTCGGCTGGTACTACTAGACGCTAATTTTGCCAGCTCTTCACAATATCATGCATGCAAACCCAACGTAAAGAAAGTACAAAATTAATATCATCATAATAAGCAAATGTCCATATCACAGTACATGAATAATAAGAGACCACAACAGTTCCTTTAATATCAGAGTACAACAAAGTTTCCCGAAGGCTACGACAAATGTCTCTCAAAAATCTCACACTTCAGTAACTAACAACAATGAGTGTCACAACCCTCATTTTCTACGCATTTAACGATATATCAGAGTAAGGGAAAATGCGCGTAATGATGCCATGTCGGTAGGGGATAACTGCAGACGCTCAGGCAAAACTCTAACTTAACACTTTATGAAAGATCTATAAGTTTTTTAGAAAAAATCCAGTAAAAGTTAAAGGGTTAGACGTATCCCTCGGCTCAGTGGCTCATCTAGTCCATGAATAAATAAAGGTAGTTTTACGTTGCGGAAAAATCCTTTATTTACAAGATTAGACGTCCTACATGAGTATAAATATCCCCAGAGGACAACTTATAGTATGCAAGACTTTAGATTTATAATAATAGTAAAAGTAGCTTTTACGGCCGTTAAACATAGTGGTTTAGATTTCAAATATGACATGTATGAAGTAATAATAATAGTTTTATTACTTTAAAATACCTAACCTGTAACCTAACATAAAGTCTTCCCAGGGAGCAAGTAAAAACAACCACAAAGAGGTAAACTAGCAACAAGCAAAGTATTCAATATTCCCAAAAGAAGATACCAGTTGGAGTCAACAACCTAACACGAACCCACTGAAAGTATGCAAGTCTGAACTAAAACTGAAAATGAACACTGCCACACGATGGTGAGGAAACAACTACAACAACTGTAGTCCAAAGGTTACCACCCAACATAGCCGCTCCACCGGCTACAACCCTCAACCTGAGGCATTCAAAGGAAGAACACCTCAGCAACAAAATACAAGTGGCAATAAAAATAAGCAGTTAATAAGTAAAAAGGCAAGAATCGGTTTACCATACCCGACTATAAGGAATGTTGAAACCACAACTGATTAGCCAAAAAAAGGTAAAGTAAAAGTCTGCAATAAAGTAGTTGAAAGAACATTGCACCAAGTGCAGAACGAAGCCATGATTTGAAAAAATTTCCAAAGATTAGCAAGAAATAGAATAAACTGATATAAGAAGCAAACTGAGCATAAAAAAGCTCGAAAGAGTTAGTCATTAACAGTAGGTAAAAGCAACCGTGCCAGATTCGGTGAACAAAATGTCCAAACCCGAACAACCAGACCCAAACGTCTCACAAAGGCACTGCAGAGGAGGCTACATGGTCCAACACTACCCAACAGTATTTGTCTCCACAATACCTCAGATTTGTGGGAAGTCAGACCCGGAACAAAGATGAATTAAGTTGTATTTGATATTGTGTTTAAGTTACTTGTGCGCAGGACTCTATTGCCAAGTGTAGACCAATGTCAGTCTATAGTGGGTCATCAAACACAGGACCATACAATGTAATCCCTCACTGTGTGATCCAAGGTGTTGACTCACGTATAGTCTCTCTATTGGGATACACTTCATCTAGATGCACTTGGACTCATGGACAAAGAAGGATAGAAGACCTAATTCCAAGAATTCTACTAAGTCCACATACTCGAGTAATATACTCCATATACTCGAGTAGGTGACTTAGTACTCGAGTAGTTGACTTAAGCATACTCGAGAAAAATCCCTCTTACTCAAGTATATAAGTGTATACTCGAGTAGATCTTCATATACTCGAGTGAGTAAATTTATATATACTCGAGTAAATGGTTTGATACTCGAGTAGGTCTAAGTTATATACTCGAGTAAGGGATTCTATTCTTATCTGGAAAATATCCTAAGTATACATACTCGAGTACTCCTTTGATATACTCGAGTAGGTTACTTGATACTCGAGTAGGTTAAATCTCTTACTCGAGTAGTCCTCGAGTTACTCGAGTAGATGCTTTATTTATACTCGAGTATGCCTGGACTGGATATATAAAGGAATTTCTCTAAGTCTATATACTCGAGTAGACTCTCTACACTCGAGTAATAGCTCAGATACTCGAGTAGTTGACTCCCTCTGTTATACTCGAGTAAACTGTCTTCCAAGTACTCGAGTACCTCCTTTCTATATACTCGAGTAACACCATCCTTTTATCCTGAGAATTCCTCTAAGTAGATATACTCGAGTAATCAACTTCTTTATACTCGAGTAGATCGTTTCTGTCACTCGAGTAGTTGAACCCAGATACTCGAGTATGTTGAAACTCATTCACTCGAGTATGCTTCACTTCTAGTTACTCGAGTAGCAGATAGACATATACTCGAGTATATCATTTCCTCTCGTGTATATGACTCTGATTTTTTCTGAAAATTGCTAAGACCAGAATTCCAAAGTAATTTTTGAATTCCTCTTTTCTGATTGGTCCACGTATCATCGTTAATTACGATTATGACCGTTATCAGTCTCCTATAAAAGGGATACGTGATTAGACCTAACCTAATAAGAAAAAGAAAAGGAATTATCAGAGAATAAGTTTTTCGAGATCTACAAGCCGCCGCCGTCGACGTCGTTACCTCTCGGAAAAGTCTGAATCACTGAAGCTGCCGCCGCCGCCGTTGATCTTCATCGTGCTCGTGCTGAGTTTCTGATTCCTGATTCAGATCTAAGTTTTCTTCTTCTGATCGTGATCAAAGTTTTGCTTTTCATCATCTTCTACATCCGATCGGGAGAAGTCAAAGAAGTTTTCAGATCTAGGGTTGTCGTGTTCTTCTTCGATCTTTCTGAAAAAGCCACAACAACAAAGAGGAAGATCAAGGCCGATCTATTCAGATCTGAGAATTCACTGTTTGTATTATTTGAGTTATATTTAAAACATCTTTATTGTAGGAGAAATTCTCTCCGAGATTTGTAGGAAGTTTTAATCTTCCGAGTGTAGATCCATTTTGGGATCGAGTGTTGTAGGAATGTTGTTCCGAGGTGTAGGATCGTTTTGATCCGAGATAGTGGAGTAGCCAAGTCTAGTGGTTTACTAGATTGGTGAGGAAAGTGGACGTACCCAAGGTTGGGGAACCACTATAAATCTTTTGTCGTCTGTGATTGCTTGGTATTGTGCTGTGCTAGTTCCCTAATTTTTTATTCCGCAAATAGACGCACATCTCACCTATTCACCCCCCTCTAGGTGATTTAGGTAGACAACTTCCTCTCTCAATTGGTATCAGAGGGGGAGGTTGATCGTTAAGAGGTTAACACCTTGATCTGATCCCACCCGAGTTGTCTTTTGAGAAATATCAAGCATGAGTAAGACTAAAGATTTTGCCAAGCTTCCCATTTGCACCAAGAATAATTTTCCTATGTGGAAGGAAAGAGTTAGGTTCTTCATGGAAGCTGTGGATCCTCGGATCTTCATGATTGTTGAAGAAGGTCCGCATGTTCCTATGGTTGCCTCTACTATAGACTCATCCAAGCAAGTTCCTAAGAAGCTGATGGACTTGGATAAAGACGAGATTGCACTTGTCTCCCTCGATAAGAAAGCCAAAAATATAATAGCAAGTGCAGTCGATGACTCAATGCTGCAGAATCTCATCCATTGCAAATCTGCCAAGGAGATGTGGCAATCCCTGGTGACTCTGATGGAAGGTACTGAAGAGGTGAGGGATGATCGGAGATCCCTTCTGAATCAAAAGTATGAAGCCTTCCGGCAAGGTCACAAGGAAGCCATAGCTGACACGTTTGAGAACTTTTTCAAGATAGTGAACGGCCTAAGAGTTTATGGCCGAGTCTTCACCAATGGAGAACTGAATGACAAATTCCTAAGATCCCTAACCAAGGAATGGGATAACAAGGTATGCGCCATTCGGGAGTTCGGAAGGTTAGCCGAGACGGACCCGCAAAATCTGTTCGGAAAGCTAATGTCCTATGAGCTTCAAATCAATTCTAGAAAAGCTGAAGAAGAGATGAGCAGGTCCGGATCCAAAGAGAAGTCTGTTGCTCTGAAGGCAGACAGCTCAAGGAAGATTAAGGCTAGCTCTCCTTCCCCAGCTCCTGAAGCTGATGATGAAGATTCGTCTGAACCAAGCTCTTCTGGCTCGGAGCTATCTGATGGAGAGTTCTCTCTACTCTCAAGGCAGTTCAAGAAATTCTTGAACAAAAAGAAGCAATGGAAAGGCAAGGATGCCTCATATAGAAGATCACGCAATGATGGTGATCGTCAGAAAAAGAGCTCAAGCAGCCACGACAGGTATGGCTCAAAACCAAATAAACATTATTCCACTGATATTGTTTGTTATTGCTGCAACAAGCCAGGTCACGTCATTGCGGATTGCCCCCATAAGAAGAAAGAGGGCGGCAAGAAAGAAGACAAGAAGTCCTACAACAGGAAGAGGACAGAAAAGAGTTTGTTGGCTAAGAAGAGCAAAACTCTCAGTGACTCTGACTCATCCGAGTCGAGTGCCGGAGAGGAAGAAGCTTACTTTGGGCTAATGGCTCTAACGGACGACGAACAAGTCCCCCAGTTCACTTGGGAGGTAAAATCTCACACCCCTCTTTCTGACTCTGATGATGACAATGAACAAGAGGGCTATCCCTCTGAGGATTAATCAGAACTCATGATGCAATATCAGGAGTTACTCAAGGCTTACGACAAATGTCGCCAAGTCGTGAAAACTCAAGCTAGGGAGATAAAATCTCTAAAAGCTTCAGAGAGCAACCTTAGAGAAGAAGTCTCTAAGACTGACTCTCTCAAGGAAGACCTCGATAAATCTATCGAAGAATACAACAAGGCTCTCGGGCACCTTGACCTTAAAGAGAAAATCATCAAGGAATTGGAAGAACAACTCTTGGCTGAGAAGAAGCTTGTAGAAAGCTTCTCGAAGCCTAAGACTGTGCTTCCTATGATTGTTGAATTCTCAGCTAAGGCAAGTGGTGTCGGTCTAGGCCACAAAGGAGCTCCTAGTAAATCTTCTAGGAGAAACAAGGCCAAGAGGAGAAATAAGGCGGCCAAGAAGGCCTCTGCCGAAGAGAAAGGGAAAGCTCCCTTGGAGCCAGTCGTGTTCAAGAAAGTCATCTTTCCTACGAACGATCTTGACTACGAATCCACCTATGGTCACTTTAATAGGCCTATCCCTGAGAAGCCTAAGACAAGATACCAAGGTTGGACTCGCCTTCGCAACTTTGGTGAGAGCGTTTTCAAGGAACCTTATGAGGAGATTCAACTTCAGAGCTATGGACCTTATGTTCATGGTCATAATATTAAGAAGGCACCCAAAGTGAAAGTTGTTGTAGAAAAGCCGAAGATGGAGAAGACTCCATGCACGTGCCATCATCATGAAGCCTCTACATCTAAAAATGCTGCCCCTGTTGGACATCCTCTCGAGGTAGTCAAGCAGGAGAAGATGAGGCAAAGATACAACAAATTTGACTGTTGGTGCTGTGGTAGAGTTGGTCACTTTGCCATCGATTGCTGGTTCAATCCCAAATATGCTGCAACTCCTCAAGTTAGCAACATGAGAATGACCACTCATGAGGCTAATCCTCGTAGGGGGAGTATTCTGACTCGAGACCAAGGACCCAAACTCGTTTGGGTTCCTAAGGCTAAGTGATTATGATTGCAGGTATGTCCAAAGACCGCTAAAATGCCAATCTGGTACTTGGACAGTGGATGCTCTCGGCATATGACCGGGACTAGAAGCCTAATTCAAAACTACTCACCAGTATTGAACGGACCAAAGGTCATCTTTGGAGGTTCAGACCGTGGAATCACTAAAGGCTACGGTATGATTACTAACGGTAATGTATCCTTTTCGGATGTAGCTTATGTTGAAGGATTGGAACACAATCTCATAAGCATAAGCCAACTATGCGACAAAGGATACATAGTAGAATTTCATGCTGATAAGTGCCTGATAAAATCCCTTACCAATATGGAAACGATTTTATCAGGTACTCGAAGCAGAAACATATTTTGCTTAAATTTCATTTGTATCGATTCATCTACACCAGTATGCTTCTTGGCAAAAGATAGTGCATCTCTTGGTGACCAATGGCACAGGAGATTAGCACATATTAATTTCAAAACTATCAATAAATTATTCTCTAAAAACCTAGTACGTGATGCCCCGAATGTCAAGTGCGTTAAGGAAAGACCTTGTCCTGCATGCGTAAAAGGCAAGCAAACAAGGAGTAATTTTAAAAGCATTATAGGCAAAGATTCTAATAGATGTTTACATCTACTGCACATGGACTTGTTCGGTCCACTGCAAGTTAGAAGTTTGGGAGGTAAGGATTATACGTTGGTTATTGTTGATGATTACTCACGATTTGCATGGGTATTCTTTCTGAAACACAAGTCAGATACCTTCGATATCTTTACTAATTTTGTTAGGCAAATCCAGAATGAATATAACTGTTCAGTAGTCAAAATCAGAAGTGACAATGGAACAGAATTCAAATCTGGGGCCATGACAGAATTTTGTGGAAGCTTAGGTATCTTTCATGAGTTTTCCTCTCCTCGCACTCCATAGCAAAATGGAGTGGCTGAGAGAAGGAACAGAACCCTCATAGAGGCCTGCAGAACCATGTTAAGTGATGCCTCACTTCCGGAATACTTCTGGGCTGAAGCCGTTAACACTGCATGCCACGTGCAAAATAGAGCGCTCATAAACAAAGACCACGATAAGACACCGTACGAACTTTTAAAAGGCAGGAAACCGACCATTTCCTATTTTAGAATCTTTGGCTGTAAGTGCTTCGTACTTATCAACGGCAAGTATCACACTACCAAGTTCAGTGAGAAAAGCTTTGAAGGTATTTTTGTAGGGTATAGTAGCCATAGTAAGGCATATAGAATATTTAATAGAAAAACTCTGGTTGTAGAAGAATCTATACATGTTGTATTTGATGAGACGAGCTTGCTGCAAAGCAACTCCTCTAGTGTGTTCATTGAAGCTGCAGGTACAAAGTTAAAAGAGACAAGCTTGGATGAACCTACTGAAGATGGAGGTGATAAATTCATAAATATCGCTACCCCAATCCCTATTGAAGAGGTAGATGATCCAGATGATGAAATCACTCCAAATGGTGAAATAACTCCAGTGATTGAAGACAATCCAGATGCAAGAACTCTAGAGCTCAGACATCTGAAGGATCACCCCGTGGACCAAATCATAGGAGATCCCCGGGATGGTGTCAGAACTCGGAGAGGTACAACTAATGAGAATTTATACTTGAGCTTTCTCTCACAGGTTGAACCAAAGAAGTTCGAGGAAGCCAACTCGGATGCATCCTGGATTCTAGCCATGGAAGAAGAACTGAATCAGTTCAAACGCTGCAATGTTTGGACACTTGTTCCTAGACCCAAGAGCAAAAATGTCATTGGGACAAAATGGGTCTATCGGAACAAGATGGATGAAGATGGAACAATCTAAAAGAACAAAGCCAGACTCGTTGCAAAGTGCTACCGTCAAGAAGAGGGAATCGACTTCGATCAGACATATGATCCAGTAGCAAGACTGGAAGCTATCAGGTTATTCCTTGCGTATGCTGCACTTAAGGGCTTTACCGTCTATTAGATGGACGTAAAGTCCACCTTCCTGAATGGTAACATAATGGAAGAAGTGTACGTAGAGCAACCGCCAGGTTTTGTTGATTCAACCCATCCTAATTATGTATATTTATTACAGAAAGCGCTATATGGTCTTAAACAAGCTCCTCGAGCTTGGTATGAGACACTGTCTAGCTTCCTTCTTGAGAACAAGTTCACAAGAGGAAAGATAGACAAGACATTATTTCTTAGGGAAATAAAAGGCAAGATTTTGCTAGTGCAGATCTATGTCGACGACATTATTTTTGGCTCTACGGATAACAACCTCTGCAAGAAGTTTTCTAAACTTATGCAAGGGAAGTTTGAAATGAGCAGTATGGGAGAGCTGAAGTATTTCTTAGGGCTTCAGGTGAAACAATCTGAAGATGGGATTTTCATCTCACAGACGAAGTTCACCAAAGAGCTACTTAAGATATTCGGAATGGAGAATGCAACCTCTATGAGGACTCCAATGGCCTCAGCTATGTCTCTGGACAAGGATGAGAAAGGGAAACCTTTTGATGAAATCAAGTACAGAAGCATAATTGGGTCCTTGCTTTACCTAACCGCCAGTAGACCGGATATAATGTTCTCAACATGCGTATGCGCTAGATTTCAAGTGAACTCTAAAGAATCTCATTACGCCGCTGCAAAGCGGATTTTAAGATACCTTAAGGGTACACCATATCTTGGCTTATGGTACCCAAGAAGTAATGATAGTGAACTAATTGGTTTTTCAGATGCTGATTTTGCAGGTAGCAAAGACGACAGGAAAAGCACTTCCGGGACATGCCAATTCCTCGGAAGGAGACTTATCTCCTGGACTAGCAAGAAGCAGAACTGTGTAGCCATCTCAACGGCTGAATCAGAGTATATCTCTGCAGGAAGCTGTTGTGCACAGCTTCTATGGATCAAGCATCAGTTTGACGATTACAACATGAAGTTCCAGAACATTCCCTTGTTTTGCGACTCGTCCAGTGCAATCGCGATCGCCAACAACCCAGTCTCCCACAGCCGGACAAAGCACATCGAGCTTTGATATCACTTCATCCGAGAGCATGTGGAGAATGGGGACATAGATCTACAATATGTCTCCACAGACAGACAAGTTGCATACATTTTCACAAAACCGCTGGACGAGACCAAGTTCTCATTCTTCAAAACGGAACTTGGGATGCTCAACAAAGACGAATAGTGATGATGGACTCATCCATAGGCACAAAAGTGAAGAACTCGGTGGAGGTAAAATTTTTTTTTTTTTTTAGGAAAAATATGTTTTCAAAGGACATATACTCGAGTACATCACTTGACATACTCGAGTACTTCAAGTACACTCGAGTACTTCAAGTACATACTCGAGTACTTCGAAATATACTCGAGTACTTCAAGTACATACTCGAGTACTTAAGATCATCTACACGAGTACTTGGACAATCACCTAAGTATTTTACCACTTACTCGTGTATGTCCACATCCACTCGAGTATGTTTTTACCTCACTCGAGTAGGTCGATAGTCACTCGTGTATGTCCAACTTCCACTTACTCGTGTATGCCGACATATACTCGAGTATATGGATTTCCTGCACTTTGAAAATTCTATTTTTCTCTTTTCGCACACCGAGACTGTTGGCGCCCCTTCAGGTATGATTTAAATTTTGTTTTAATCTCTCTCTAAACCTAATTAGGGTTATATATAAATAGAAAGAAAACCGAAAATCTTTTTCCACATTTCAATCTCTCGGTGGAGCCGGCGTTTCGAATTCCAGAGCAGACGAACTCCTTCTTCCCGATCATCGTTGCTCGCCTTCTCCGGTTGATGGCTCCTCCATCAAAGATTGGAATCGGCTCCGAACTCGTGACAGATGGTATTGCAGATCTTTCGGACGACTTCAAAAACTTACTGATTCTCTTGGACACTGCCGGATTGTCCTTCGTTCTTCAAGAACCCTGCCGTCTCCTGGTTCCTGATGTTGAAGAATTTTACAGAAATCTGAAGGTTAGACGTAATGGCACAATTTTGAAATCAAAGGTAAAAGGCCTTGATATTCGGTTGGATAAAACTTCGGTCACCACTCTGCTTCGGATGCCCGTGGTTGACGAAGAAGACGACCTAGAAAAGGAAGATGCCGACCGTACTTCCCTATTCTGTGGTCGAGATCCTGAAGGTGGAGGTGAAACCTTGAATCGGTCATTGTTCAATTCAGAAGGCAAGTTCCTAGTTGATGTCATCGCCAAAGTCCTGTTTTGCAAGACATATTCCATAAGAGATATATCCCAAAATCTATTCGACGTTATGCAAGCCATAGTCTGCAGGAAGAAGTTTCAGTTCGGCATGATGATATTGGATAAAATTCGGGAAAGCATCAAAAGTCCAAATTATGCAAGGATCATCTCCCTCATTCTCCAGGAGATCGACTCCGAGGTGTTCAGCTTTGCTAAAGGAACTCCTCTCCACCATATGAAGAAACTGTCCATCTCATCAATTCATCGTTGGGAGCTTAAGCTGCAGAACACTGCTCAAGCATTCAAGGCCTCTGCCGAGCAAATAGGCCTCAATGCCCCGGCTGACAGGACCCCATCTCCTCCTCTCCGTCAAACTGCTGATGTTAACCCCAGAATCCGCATCATCTCCAGCCAAGCATTTCCCCCCCCCTTTTTTTTGCCGGACTCAAGAATCTCAGTCCGCCCAGGTCGCCGATCTTATACCAGGTGCTCGAGCCGACGAGCTCCGAGCCAGTTCGCCCAGTTCGCCCAGTTCGCCCAGTTCGCCCAGTTCGCCCAGGTCGCGCCTAAGTCTGACTGGCGCTCAACATGCCCGAGGTCCCAGCTCGCAAGCTCAGTCCGCCGGCCTCGCGGACTGCTTGTTCTTTCTCTTCTGTGCCCCGGGCAGTCGGTTATTTTATCCCTGCCCGTTCGGGCAGGCCTCCAGCCTATAAATAGGGGGAGGTGGCGCATTCAAAGCAGGCTGACTGGGACCCCAGAGATTCATTGGGTAAAGGCTGCGGACTCAAATCTCAGACGTTCGCGGTCTCGAATCTGCGCTGCCTCCCATTTTCCCCTCGGTCCGTTAGTAAGCGGTTGCTTGCAGTCCCTTTCTCTCTTCTTCCTTTCTTGCAGGAACTTGAGGGCGCATTTTCTGCATCAACATCAACACGCGACCTTCAGATTGAAGCTATCGCTGAAGTTCTCGGACCAAGATGTCGGATCGTCGATCGACTCATTATCATGCCCGCTCAGGTCGCTCAAGCTCCTCAAGCGACCTGTGGGATGCGCTCGACCGTTCCAGGAGAGAAGCCGAGCAGTCCCGGAGGGAGACCGATCAGCGCCTTGACGCAATCAGCCAGGCCTTGATCGCGATAACTCAGCGACTCGATCAACCTAGGGCTGCCGTCGAGCAGGAGCCAGTCCGCAATACCCCGGTTCGCCAGGCGCAAACTACGACGCCACCACTCACAAGCTCGCCCATCCAGCCCGCAGTCCCACCAAGGCCTCAAACCGACGAGCTCACTGCACTCATGGACTTTTTCCGCGAAGTAGCCCAGGGAAGTCCAGCCCGCCGACTTAATTTTGCGGAAGATAATCAGGCCGTGCGACCTCCTGCGACTTCGGCCATAGCCCAATTCGGGGAGTCCCCTTTTGTTGATAAGATCCGTCAAGAGCAAGCTCCTAGCAACTTCAGGGAGCCTCGCATTCCATTTTACACTGGAGACACGGATCCCGTCGCTCATCTCCAGGCTTTTGAGGATGCAGTAGCGGTGAGGTGTTTGACAGATGGTTTGAAATGCAAGTTCTTGGTGACTACTTTCGATGGCCCGGCCCGAGAATGGTTCCATGAACTATATCCCGGATCCATCGCCAGTTTTGCTGAGTTGCGGCAAGAGCTCCTGTTGAGGTTTGCCACTTCCAGGAAGAGGAAGAGTGGGCCGGCTACCCTCTTTAAGATCAAGCAAGCCGACAATGAGTCGGTGGCGCAGTTTGTGGATCGCTTCCAGAGGGAAAAGCTGGGAGTCAGGAATGTAGACCCCGAATTTTATAAGATTGCTCTAATTAACGGACTCAACGAGGGACCGTTGAAGTTTGAGGCAACCACCAAGGATCCGGCCACATTCCAAGATCTAATAGCCTTAGCCAACACCTTCATAGAAGGGGAGAGCGCTAACCCTTCATATATATCCAATTTAACCGCAAAGGCGGAAAAAAGAGACGTCATCAATTCCCATACAGCCAATCGATCATCCAAACCTCCCTTACCAGAGTATCAGCCTCCAGCGCATAGGGGAAGAAATTTCCGACACAAGCGGCCTTACCAAAATCATCAACAATTTCATGAGCAAAAGCCACCGCTGGCCGCTGCCTCTGTCCCAATTGCTCCTCGAATCTTGCCTGTCCTTCAAATTCGAGATAGCTCATCTTCAGATGACCAACAGAACCGTGAGCCCTTGGAAGAACTCGCTGCCATGGGCTTGACAATAGATGAAGTTCTCCAGGTCCTGCAAAAGAAAACTGAACCAAAGAAGGATTTCCAAAAAGTAGAGGGAAAGACTCGAAACGCAGACCTTTTCTGCGCATTCCATAAAGAAAAGGGGCATCCAACTGAAGATTGCAGAGCTCTCCGACAGCTCGTGGAGAGACTGCTTGCTGCGGGAAAGATGAAGGGCCTCGGAGCAAGGGAGGCCTCATCAAAGCCATCTACCTCTAAGGGCAAAGAAGTAGCCGAAGTCTCTTGGGAAGACGAAGATTCTGGGAGAACGGGATACTATGGCAATATCAAGATAGGTGAGAACGTCGATGCAAACGACGTAGGTGCCCTCGGGGATCTCTTTTGCATCCATGGAGGAGCAGGTGCGGAGTCGAGCAGAAAGTCTTCCTTGGCAAAGATCTCACGGCACGAGGTGGCCATGAATTCTACAGCTCCCCCGACGGAGGTTGTTGTTTTTGGTCCAGACGACCTCCCAAAGGTAGCCAACCCGTTCAACGACGCAGTCGTGATCAAGGCAATCATCGAGAACTATACGGTCCCAAGAATTTTGGTCGACACAGGAAGTTCAGTCAACCTTATATTCAAAAACGCTTATGAGGCACTAAGGTCCGAAAAGACTTTACTCTCCACCGAAGGACCGCTGTATGGCTTCGCGGGCGAGAAGAAAGAGGTTGAAGGAAGCGTCAAGCTCTCAGTAACGCTCGGTGGAGTCTCAAAACTCATCACATTCGTGATAGTTGACGCGGCAAGCAGTTATTGTGCCATCTTTGGGAGACCTCTTCTTAACGAATACCGAGCAATAGTTTCCACCTATCACTTGGCGGTAAAATTTTCGGCAGGGGGAAACAGTACCGGGTTAGAAGCAACCCAAGGGAGGCGCGGGAATGCTACGTCAAAGCAGTCAACGCAATTGAACAAACGCTTCCCCAAGCGGCTCTTGTCGCTGCCTCAGAAGAGAGAGCCCCCCAAGAAGAGGTTGAAGAACAGAAGGAAGCCCCAGAAGGAGTTCATCTAGAGCCTGCTCAAGCAACCCAAGGGGTCCCAATTGGAGTGGGCGAAGTAAGAGAGCTTACAATCAACTCGGAGCTTTCCGAAGACGAAAAAAGAAGGCTGATCGCATGCTTGTTTAAAAACCTGGATGTTTTTGCCTGGGCTGCAGAAGACATGCCAGGAGTGGACCCTGATGTAGCTTGCCATCACCTCAATGTCGCCCCCAGTTTCAAACCTGTTCAGCAGAAGAAGCGGGAAGTGGCCACAAAGCTAGCCGAGCCAATCAGGGAAGAGGTCGCTAAGCTTCTAAAAGCCAATTTCATTCGTGAAATCCAGTACCCAGATTGGGTGTCAAACGTTGTAATGGTAAAAAAACCAGGAGGAAAGTGGAGGATGTGCGTCGATTTTACCAAGTTAAATAAAGCATGCCCAAAAGATTGTTACCCGCTGCCTCGAATAGATGCATTAGTAGATTCTGCGGTTGGATATTCTTTTATGAGTTTTTTAGATGCGTTTTCTGGTTATCACCAGATTAGAATGCATAAGCCTGACATCCCCCATACATCCTTTATCACGAACGATGGCTGTTATTGTTATCTGGTAATGCCCTTTGGATTAAAAAATGCAGGCGCTACCTATCAGCGCATGATGGACTCTGTATTTAGAGAGCAAAAAGGGAAAAATCTTGAAGTATACGTCGACGATCTTCTCATTAAAAGCAAAACCTTCGCTTTGCATTTACAAGACCTTACAGAAACATTTTCTACTTTGCGAAAATATAGCATGAAGTTGAATCCGTTAAAATGTATCTTTGGGGCAAATAAAGGAAAATTCCTCGGTCATCTTCTTACCCCTGAGGGGCTTGCCCCTAATCCAGATAAAGTTAAGGCGATTCTCAATATGCCATCACCTCGTTCCCCAAGAGAAGTCCAGCAATTAGGGGGAAGGCTTGCAGGTCTTGGGAGATTTATCTCCAGAGTAGGAGATAAGAGTGCATCATTTTTCAAGACTCTTCGCGGAGGGTCTAAGTTTGAATGGACCAAAGAATGCATAGAAGCTTTTGAACAGCTTAAAAAGCAACTCACTACCACCCCTTTGCTTCAGAGTCCTCGCGCGGGAGAAATGCTATTCATGTATCTAGGAGTGGGCTTGGAAGCCATAAGTTCAGTTCTTGTCAGAGAAGAAGGAAGGAGGCAATATCCGGTGTATTATGTCAGCCACATATTGAAGGATGCTGAGACCCGGTACTCGATTCTTGAAAAACTTGCATTGGCATTGGTAATGTCTGCCAGAAGGCTTCGCCCGTACTTCCAAGCACATTCAATTAGAGTGATTACAGATCAGCCATTGAAAAATATTCTTGAGAAACCGGAGCATTCCGGGAGACTGGCCAAATGGGCAATTGAACTCAGTGAGTTCGATATTTCATATATACCTCGAACAGCTATCAGGGCACAAGTACTCGCAGATTTCTTGATAGACACAACTGAGTCAAATACTGATCAAGCTGATCGATCTCCGCTAGCGTGGACAATCTATGTAGATGGAGCTTCGGGCAAAAACTCTTCAGGAGCAGGGGTAGTTCTCATTAATCCCAACGGGATCAAATTAAAACAGGCCGTAAAGTTCTCTTTCCCAGCCACCAATAATCAAGCGGAGTATGAAGCACTCCTGGCAGGCCTGCGATTCGCAAAAGAGTTGGGAATAGACTATGCGCATGTTAAAACCGACTCATTAGTAATGGCGTCCCAAGTATTGGGGAATTTCGAAACCAAAGAGCCCACCCTAAAGAAATACTTAATGTTGGTAAAGGCAGAGATTGGGAGATTCAAAAGCTTCACCATTGAGTATGTCTCAAGAGTGCACAATGCTGAAGCAGATGAGCTAGCAAAGTTTGGCCTCTCTTCCGGGGAAACAACGTCAGAACTTTTCTATCCAGCTATAGAAGAAGGGGAATTGATGCAAATAGAGCAACAACCCTCCTGGATGGACCCACTCAAATCATATCTTTCGACAGGGGAATGGCCGCAAGCTTTGAAAGATAGGAGAAGATTTAGGATGAAAGCAGCAAATTACAAGCTTATCTCCGGGGTTCTCTATAGAAAAACTTTTCTCTCGCCAATGGCAAGGTGTGTGTCCGAAGAAGAAGTTCCCGCAGTACTCCAAGAGGTTCACTCTGGGGAGTGTGGCAGCCACTCAGGGGCTAGAACTTTAGAGAAAAGAATATTGCGACAAGGGTATTTCTGGCCCACGATGAGGCAAGATTCTGAATTATACGCAAGGAAGTGTGTCCAATGTCAAAAATTTGCTCCTCTTCAACTCCAACCCTCGCAGCGACTTTTGTCAATTTCCACACCATGGCCTTTTGCAGTATGGGGGATGGATCTCCTCGGGCCATTTCCCATGGCAAGTGGGCAGCGACGCTTTATCTTGGTCATGATTGATTATTTTAGCAAGTGGATCGAGGCAAAGGCGCTAGCAAAAACTACAACCCAGGTAATAAAAAATTTTTTATGGGGGGAGATAATATGCAGACACGGCATCCCAATGGCAATAATTACAGATAACGGGCCACAGTTCAACAATGAAGAAATGAAGAACTTTTGTAAGCAAATCGGCATAGAACTGAGATTCTCATCAGTTCACCATCCAAGGAGTAATGGCCAAGTGGAAGCTGCGAACAAACAGATACATAATTTGCTGAAGAAGAAAGTACAAAATCTGAGAGGAAACTGGGCAGAAGAACTTCCTTCGGTTCTATGGACCCTCAAAACGACCCCTTCCACAGCTACAGGGGAAACTCCTTTCAAGTTGTCTCATGGTTCGGAAGCTCTCATCCCAGTAGAATTTGAGGTTCCAACTCCGAGGGTATTATTGGCCAGACAAAGCTGGGAGGATTGGCTTGAAATTAACGATGAGAATGTAAAACTTAGCCTGGACCAAATTGAAGGGCTGCGGGATGAAGCCATCGTCAGGCAAGAGGAAGTCAAGCGAAGAATGGCAAGATATTTTGACAAAAATATCAGGGTCAAGCATTTCTCAGTGGGTGATCTCGTCCTTAAAAAGGTAGATGCAGCAGCCAGAACTGGCTCCGTGGGCAAGCTAAACCCAAATTGGAGTGGACCATTTATCATTAAGAAAGTTCTGAGAAATGGGGCATACCAACTACACACCTGTGACGGAGAAGATGTACCTCATACTTGGAACGGCAATGATCTGAAGCGTTTTTATGCTTAAGTGAAACACTTGTTGATCATTTCTGGCAATTATATTCATAAAGAAATTCTGGCTCAATGATCTTTTCTATATGGCATAATTATTCTCCTTTGTCTAAAATTCAACAAAAATCACCAAACCAAGAGACATCGCCAAGTCCAGCTTGGATCCCCCCAAGAGTTGTTGTCATTAGCGTAACACCACGATGACCACGTGTTGCGGGGAGATTTCGCACCGTGTAGTGGGAGCTTGCAGATTCTTGCGCGGCGGGCTACTGGATTTTGGATCCCGGCTAGTACCTGACTCCACCACTGCATTCTTGGAGGGGCAGGGTGGTTGACAGCTCTACAAAGCTTCGTGGGGATAGCGTACACCTTGATGGTCTCTTTGAGGAAAGCAATGTCACCTGACACCTGCCCATAGATCGTCAAGGATCGTACCTTCGAACACTCTTTGGTACTCTCAAGCGGTGCCTGCAGGGAGCCCACGATCCGGCTGATCCATTGAGGGAAGCAATGCATCCCGCATGCACCTGCCCAATTGATCAAATCGGTCTAAATCCCAGGCAAGAGAGCGGTGTGCCCCTTTTTTACCAATAAAACTAATATTTTCAACCGCCAACAAAGCGATGTTGTATGCAGTGTTCCCAGGCGAGGGTTTGACGATCTTGTCAACTTGTGATCAGCACAGTGCGGACTCCGCTTATTATATCCGCTCAGTCCGCCGATGATTGATTTCCGTAGTTTATAATCCTGTGAGGGAAGCAATGCAGCTCCGGCCGCACCTACCCACTTGATTATAAATTACAGGTCATTTCTAGCATTGCTGAAGTGCGGACTCCGCTTATTATATCCGCTCAGTCCGCCGATGATTGATTTCCGTAGTTTATAATCCTGTGAGGGAAGCAATGCAGCTCCGGCCGCACCTACCCACTTGATTATAAATTACAGGTCATTTCTAGCATTGCTGAAGTGCGGACTCCGCTTATTATATCCGCTCAGCCCGCCGATGGTAGATTCCGGTAATGATCCTATAAGGGAAGCAATGCTGCTCCGGTCGCACTTACCCGCTTGGTGATGAATCATGTCATTTCTCTGATAGTTAGAAATTGCTGTCGGTTTTCGGTTTTCTAATTCACCTAGTCCGCAGGATTCGTTCAAATTATAATAATTATTTGGAATAAATTCAATTGCAAGTATCCGCGGACGGTGACACTAGTCCGCCTAGTCCGCTTATCCATATTTAACAGTAGTTCTCGGCTGTTCTGCAAGCGCGGACTGCAAACCGAACTCGTCCCAGTCCGATTTACACGCTCTCTTCGCTTGGAATATTCTCATAATTACAGCGAGCTGGGATCACGCAAATCCGACAATCTTTAAACATGCATCGAGACAATGACATTTATATATAAAGTTCGACCTCTAAAGATAAGCAAAGGAGAAAGCAGAACATAGATCAAAAATATCCTTTCTATTCATTCAGAAATATATTTACAAGTCTTGGCGGACTCGCGCAGAGTCCGCCCATCCCGCATTTACATTAAAGTAAACCAAAAATAAAAATTTATTACAATACTTTCCTATTCTATCCTCTGTTTTTTATCCGCAGGATTCACCGGGCTCGACCCATCTACGTCCACTATAGGCGAATAGCTGCCTGAGTTGCTGCTGCTGCTGTCATCAGAGTGAGAGGCGGCTGAGGGCTCCGTCCGCATGCTGCTCTCATCAGAGCCAGAGTCAGCGGATTGACCCGACTGACCTCCTTGCTGCTGACTGGAGGCCGCATCTTCATCTGCTCCCTCACCAGCGGACTCCTCGTCATCCCCAGCAACCGCCTCTTCCTTGGCGGCTTGCTCGAACTCGGCAACCTTATCCTTTAGCTCTGGGAAAAGCTTCAGGAAAGGAATAGAGTCTACTCCAGCCTTCGTATACCCTTCGCTGATGATACGCTCAATCGCGACCTCCACGCTTTCCCTTACAAAAGGAAACATAGCCTTTTGGAAGTCCGGGTTGGTCACCTCATATGCGATCTGCAAATGAAGTCAAAACGTCAGTCCGCGAAAGATGAACAAGATTAACGACGATCGGCAAAACACTTACGGCTTTTCCTCTCTGAATTGATTAACTTTTACACCAAGTCGCTTATTCCTCTCCTTCAGCGAACGGCTTTCTTTCTTATACCGCTCATTGTCCCTAAGCAGCTCGCGCGTGAGCCTGCCTAGGAAATGGTTGGTAACGGCGGAGTTCGCACTGGCTTGCGCGGCGAGAAGGGGGAGGACGTCAGGCGCCACACCTTGTAGTTCACGGAGATTTTGCTTCCCGTATAAGGCGGACAGAGCGACATGGGCATGGCGAGAAGGGCGCGGATTCCTCCAGGAGGGAAGAGCCGTTGATAGGCGGACATATTTTTTCTTCTCATGCCAGTGAATCATGGGGTTGCCCCTTAGATCTTTCTGCTTCTCGCCGAAGCCCGCGATATTGAAGCTGTCGTCGGAAGAGTAACTCGCGGCCGGATCGCCATCTTCCTTCCTCTTCTTCGCGATTTCTTTTCTTTTTTCTCCTTGTGTAGGAGTTTGTCCGGCCGGCGCAAATGGCAGATTGGCGGGCACCGTCAAAGTCGCTGCAAGGGGAAGAAGTTAGCCAAAACTCCAAAGTTGTTGCGGATACAGGCAAAGGTCGCTAGGCTTACTCTCTTGGCGGCTAACAGTATCCAGCCCTGGCAGCAGCGGGATGTAATAGTCGACATCCAGCCTCGCTCCAGCAAGGAACGTCATGATGGCAGCCTCGGCATCGTTCAGCCGCACGCTCTTGAAGTCAGCATCTAGGCGCGGCTGCGGATTGGTATGAAGCCCCAGGTCGCCCTCAAAGATGAGATATCTCGAGGTCCAGTTGTGGATCTTATTTGGCAGACCCACAACTTTCATCCCCCTACAGTAGAAGTAAATGATGCCTTTGTACTGGCGGTCTCCTGTTGGAGTGATGGCGCGGAAAGAAAAGATTTTCCTGAAAACCTTCAAGGAAAATTCAACCCTCTCAGCCCGCAGGTAGGCGATGAAGCTGCAGATGGCCACCACACTGTTCGGGGCGAGCTGGCCCGGAACCACCCCATAATGCTCGAAGATCTCCGCGACCTCCCAGAGCAGGGGGAATTTAAATCCGCAGTCAAAGTGATCTATGGGCACCGCGAGCTGGGTGGTAGTCGAGAAGTTCAGTCGCTCGTGGTGTTCGGGGAGCCGCGCGAGTACAGGCGAGCCCGCCATGTGCACCTCCCGGAAAGCCTCCAGATCGTCTTCGGTCAGCCTGCTCCTTTTATGTTCGGCAGAATGGAAGGCGGCCGCGGCATCAGTGCGTGCGGATACCATGTTTTCAGACCGCAGGGCTTCAGCTCCGACTGTTTCCTATACAAAAAGAGAATGAAGGCCCTATTTATAGGAAAAACCGTCTGACACGACAGCCTTCAGTCCGCCCAGGTCGATTGCCCAGTCCGCTAAGATCGCTTCTTCCCTATTTCCCTGCAATTATCAGTATATGCGAATTCACAGGAAGACCGCAGAAATCGCAATTTTCCAGAACGAAAATAAGCAAGCCTCCAGCCCGCATAACTGGCGAAGTTTAAATAAAAATAATAATAATATTATACAGCAGGCAGAATAGCATCACAGCACACATACAATCATACAATAGTGTTCGAGCAATAATATTATACAACAGCTCAAAGCAAATACTAAAGTTTTAGCGCCTGCTGCGGACTCTCGGGGCGGGTCGCTCGTCATCGTCCACCCCAACATAAGCCGCCTGATCGCTTCCTCGCAAGATCTCGCAGTAGAGCTCGGAAACCAGGTAGTGCATGTTGTTGAAGGTGCGATGCATATGAGCCATATCTCTGGCTACCCGCGGAAATGGGATTAGTTGAACTACTGGGTTTGGATCTGCGATCACCGCGGGCTGCCCGCTCGCCGCCGGGGCCGATCCCTCTCCCACAGCAGGCTGAGACATTTGCGGCCTCACCCCAGCGGTTTCGCCCATTCGTTTCTTTCCTTCCCTCGCCAAAGCCAAGTACTTATTCCTGTAATGGCTGACATCTCCGCTCAGTCGATTTTGCTCCTTCTTCGCACCATCAAGTGCGGATGAAAGACTGGCGACCTCGCCTTCCAGGATCTTCTCCCGCTCTTTGCTTTTCTTCAAATCGGTTCGGAGCTTGCACAATTCTTCTTCATATTTTTTCGCTAACAGCGCGCTTTCTTGAGCAGGTCGCTCCCCCTGTGCGAGCTCAGCAACAGTCCGCCCCCCGACCTCCGACACATTTGGCGGCGTAGGCACGATCTCGCCAACCTCGATGGAGTCAGGTGTAGAATTCTGGACTGCAACCAAAGAAGACAAAATCGCCTCAGTATCTAAGTCGCAGCAAGCCCAAAAAGGTAAGTAAATTTTTTATTCACTTTTGGTTATCATCGCGGCGATCTGGCGACTATCAAGGGTAGGTCGCCTCGCGCATTCCGGGTCAAAAGCCTCTAGGCGACGCCTCCATTCTCGGCGGACTATCGCTCTTGTCTCGGCCAGCGACCTACTCGAGGCGACTATGTCATTTGTTGCTGTGATAATCTTGACTGGCTGCGACTTTCGTGGAGGGGACTGGTACAGCCACGAGTTCTGAAACCGCTTAGTCGCCGGCCGCAACTTACCAGATCGTATCAGCTCCGCCGCGATCCGAAGATCCTCAGCTTGCTTATCCGCAGCTTGCTTCTCTGAGACCGCTTCGACTTTTGCTTTCATTATGGCGAGCTGCTCCTTGGACTTTTCCCTATCTTCAACCCGAAGAAAAGAAGAAGGGTCAGCAATTTTTTCTCTAGTCTCGGTAACAGGCTGCAGCACCTCCAGTAGAGAGCGATTTATACTCGCAAGCTGATCATTGTCTATGGAGTCGAGAATTTCAGTGGTCGACAAGCTGAGCGTGGATGGAGGATCACCTTTTGCGGGCAGAGGATCGGGAGTGACGAGATCATCTTGGACTTCCTTTTCTCGCGGCTTATGCTGCAAGCTCGCAACTCCAGTCCGCTTGGAGATGTTCTTCTCTTTCCTAACTTTCAGATTCTTCTCTACTCGCTCCACGACAGTACTATCTCTTTTCCTCTTCTTCCTCTCAGGAGTCTTGTCAAGGTCGATAACGACCTGCCCTGGTTCGCGAGCTAAGTTTGGAGCAACCACCAGGGCCAATGAAGGTACAAGGTTTTCGGCCTGCTGCTCAACAGAACTTTTTGCCGCAACTTCAGCGAGTTCTTTATCTCGCTCCTCAGCCACATCGTTTTTTCCCCCTATCGGCTCGTCTGCGGGAAGCCCCTCCTCAGTCAGCTGCGGCTGGATTTTTGGCGATGAAATCTCCTTATCCGTGTCTATCCGCAGCATAATTGTCCCAGAAGGGGACCTGTGTATCTCCATACTGGAGGAGTTCGCGAGGTTCTGGTCAGAGACAGACGGAGGATTCGGCTTCTCCTGCGGAGGGTTTGGAGCATTCGCAGTCTTATCTGTTTCCTTTTTGCCTGAGCTTTCTCCCTGATGGCGACCAGGCTGGTCTTTCCGGTGGCTCGACTTCTTAGGTCGAGAACTCGCTTTCGGCTTCTCAGTCGGCGCGGCCATACTGCCGATGAATGATCCAAGCCTTGACATGCCGGACTGGAAAGTAGAGACCGCAAGTGGTGAGTAACGACCCGTCGCGCAAACAGTTCTGCCAAATGACGGGGCTCCCAGCGATATTTATAGGCACAGACGGCATTTATGATGGTTGCGGACTCGGCGGTTAAGAAAACATTTTCGGAATTTCTCAAAAACTCAAAAATGTACGGGGATTATGTTAACCCCAGAATCCGCATCATCTCCAGCCAAGCATTTCCCCCCCCCCTTTTTTTTGCCGGACTCAAGAATCTCAGTCCGCCCAGGTCGCCGATCTTATACCAGGTGCTCGAGCCGACGAGCTCCGAGCCAGTTCGCCCAGTTCGCCCAGTTCGCCCAGTTCGCCCAGTTCGCCCAGGTCGCGCCTAAGTCTGACTGGCGCTCAACATGCCCGAGGTCCCAGCTCGCAAGCTCAGTCCGTCGGCCTCGCGGACTGCTTGTTCTTTCTCTTCTGTGCCCCGGGCAGTCGGTTATTTTATCCCTGCCCGTTCGGGCAGGCCTCCAGCCTATAAATAGGGGGAGGTGGCGCATTCAAAGCAGGCTGACTGGGACCCCAGAGATTCATTGGGTAAAGGCTGCGGACTCAAATCTCAGACGTTCGCGGTCTCGAATCTGCGCTGCCTCCCATTTTCCCCTCGGTCCGTTAGTAAGCGGTTGCTTGCAGTCCCTTTCTCTCTTCTTCCTTTCTTGCAGGAACTTGAGGGCGCATTTTCTGCATCAACAGCTGACACCTCGGGTGCAGTAGTTGAGGGGGAGCCTGCCTCAGCTAGCCCTCAGCCACAGCATGCAGATTCACCAGTCTAGCCCCTTCAGCTCAGAGATCCAATCCCCTCTCCTGCAGTTCAGTCTCCTCCACCAGCAGAGATCAGCTCAGATGTTCAGATTCAAAAGGACCTCCTGTCCACTGAAGAAGATATAGCTAAGTTGATTGAGGAACTGAGATCAGATGAACCTTTCATCCCAGAAGATCACCTACCTCTATCTCCAGAAAGAGTTCCCTCTCAATCCCCTGCTCACTCCCCAGTTGACGATGAAGAGCTGCATGAAGAAATCCAAGTCTCCGGTGACGAGGACATGTCTCCGGAACATGTAGAACCACCTCTGAGGTACCTGGACTTCTCTCTCCCCTCCTTCATTGATGCAGAAGACTCAGTAGATTTCCCCCCAACAAAGAGAGCTGTAAGCTCTGTCGTCATTGAAGAGATTCCTCCATGGTTTGCTCCTGCTCCTGCTCTAGCCCCTGCTCCTGCTGTTGTAATACCCTCTGCTCCCTCCTCTTCCTCCTCTTCTGACATTCTCAGTAAGATTGAGCTAATGCTCACAGAACAGAGAAGATACTTTGATGACTCTCTCAAAACTGTCCAGGACAAGGTCTCTACTCTGGAAACAGAGATGAGTAGAGGCTTTGCCGAGATTCAAGCAAATACAGATGAGCTCCGTAAACTATTTCGGATTGGTGGAAAAGCTTTAGACCATACTATCACCAGTATCGGTGAACTCAGAGATCAGGCTGTAACAGATGCTAATAATCAGATCCAAGCCGACAAGAATGCAGAAACCAATGTAATCAAGGTATGCAATGAAGTTGGAACCTTCAGAGACGAGGCTATTGCTCAGTTAAATGTAGATATCAGCAAGGGGGAGAAAATAGTAAAAGAACAAGTTGAAAAACTCTCCGCCCAGTTTGCTGAAATGTCTGAAGCTGCCCTGGACGTCAAGTTAAAAGAAATAAAAGCTGACACTCTGGCTCAGATTCAGTCGGTAAAGTTTTATATATATGATACAGCAGTATGGGTACATAATCAGAACTTCCCAGATTTCTAATTGGACCCTACTGTGATCCCCCAAGGCCTGAACCCTCTTGCAGAAGCTCCTCCATCAGATGCTCAGATCTATCCTATAGAGACAGGGCCTACATTCTCTCCCAGACCTGCTGGGGACATGTCAGACCCTCCTCTCTCCTATGCTGATGTTTGGACAGATGATATGCCAGGTAGCTCTAAAGGACACACTAATCATGGTGCCTCCTCCTCTAGAAAACCATCTGATCAGGGTGGTCCTAGTAAGAAAAGAAAGTATGGTGACGGTGCTTCTGCTAGCCGGTCAGCCCCGAGAAGAGAGCCTGCTCCCGTTCCTGAAGCCAGACCTGGAGCCAAACTAGATGTAGTTCATGCAGAAATTTGGAGCCCATTCTCCAAATCTCTTATTTTTGATACCCTGAGGTTGGTTGTTGACCATGGAGAACACAAAGATAAGTACTACGGTTACTCAAAATGGAAAGCCTATGAGAATTCACAGATAAAGATCAGACTCCATGACAAGCAATGGGGATTCAACAACCCGAAGGCTCCTCCTAGGCCAAAGACATACTTTCCAAAACCTTTCTCATACTTTGAGAGGCAGCATCAAGTGAGAGAAAGACAGAATAGGGATGCCCATCCCTGAAAGATGATCTTGTGGAAATTGATATTCCGTTTCAAAAACATTTCTAGATTATATATAATTCTGATTATGGCTATCTTAGTTTATTTGTTTTCATGCTCAATTTTTTTTTATGCTTTATACTTTGTCATTTATGCTATCCTTGTTCTACTTTACTTTAAGTAATTCACCTTAGTGAAGAGAGTGCTGACTTCTACAAATAGGGGGAGATTGTTGGGATTTGTCTCCACAATACCTCAGATTTGTGGGAAGTCAGACCCGGAACTAAGATGAATTAAGTTATATTTGATATTGTGTTTAAGTTACTTGTGCGCAGGACTCTATTGCCAAGTGTAGACCAATGTCAGTCTATAGTGGGTCATCAAACACAGGACCATACAATGTAATCCCTCACTGTGTGATCCAAGGTGTTGACTCACGTATAGTCTCTCTATTAGGATACACTTCATCTAGATGCACTTGGACTCATGGACAAAGAAGGATAGAAGACCTAATTCCAAGAATTCTACTAAGTCCACATACTTGAGTAATATACTTCATATACTCGAGTAGGTGACTTAGTACTCGAGTAGTTGACTTAAGCATACTCGAGAAAAATCCCTCTTACTCAAGTATATAAGTGTATACTCGAGTAGATCTTCATATACTCGAGTGAGTAAATTTATATATACTCGAGTAAATGGTTTGATACTCGAGTAGGTCTAAGTTATATACTCGAGTAAGGGATTCTATTCTTATCTGGAAAATATCCTAAGTATACATACTCGAGTACTCCTTTGATATACTCGAGTAGGTTACTTGATACTCGAGTAGGTTAAATCTCTTACTCGAGTAGTCCTCGAGTTACTCGAGTAGATGCTTTATTTATACTCGAGTAAGCCTGGACTGGATATATGAAGGAATTTCTCTAAGTCTATATACTCGAGTAGACTCTCTACACTCGAGTAATAGCTCAGATACTCGAGTAGTTGACTCCCTCTGTTATACTAGAGTAAACTGTCTTCCTAGTACTCGAGTACCTCCTTTCTATATACTCGAGTAACACCATCCTTTTATCCTGAGAATTCCTCTAAGTAGATATACTCGAGTAATCAACTTCTTTATACTCGAGTAGATCTTTTCTGTCACTCGAGTAGTTGAACCCAGATACTCGAGTATGTTGAAACTCATTCACTCGAGTATGCTTCACTTCTAGTTACTCGAGTAGCAGATAGACATATACTCGAGTATATCATTTCCTCTCGTGTATATGACTCTAATTTTCTCTGAAAATCGCTAAGACCAGAATTCCAAAGTAATTTTTGAATTCCTCTTTTCTAATTGGTCCACGTATCATCGTTAATTACGATTATGACCGTTATCAGTCTCCTATAAAAGGGATACGTGATTAGACCTAACCTAATAAGAAAAAAGAAAAGGAATTATCAGAGAATAAGTTTTTCGAGATCTACAAGCCGCCGCCGTCGACGTCGTTACATCTCGGAAAAGTCTGAATCACTGAAGCCGCCGCCGCCACCGTTGATCTTCATCGTGCTCGTGCTGAGTTTCTGATTCCTGATTCAGATCTAAGTTTTCTTCTTCTGATCGTGATCAAAGTTTTGCTTCTCATCATCTTCTACATCCGATCGGGAGAAGTCAAAGAAGTTTTCAGATCTAGGGTTGTCGTGTTCTTCTTCGATCTTTCTGAAAAAGCCACAACAACAAAGAGGAAGATCAAGGCCGATCTATTCAGATCTGAGAATTCACTGTTTGTATTATTTGAGTTATATTTCAAACATCTTTATTGTAGGAGAAATTCTCTCCGAGATTTGTAGGAAGTTTTAATCTTCCGAGTGTAGATCCATTTTGGGATCGTGTATTGTAGGAACGTTGTTCCGAGGTGTAGGATCGTTTTGATCCGAGATAGTGGAGTAGCCAAGTCTAGTGGTTTACTAGATTGGTGAGGAAAGTGGACGTACCCAAGGTTGGGGAACCACTATAAATCTTTTGTCGTCTGTGATTGCTTGGTATTGTGCTGTGCTAGTTCCCTAATTTTTTATTCCGCAAATAGACGCACATCTCACCTATTCACCCCCCTCTAGGTGATTTAGGTAGACAACTTCCTCTCTCAAACAGGCCACAAAAAAGAGACCAAACCAAACCACCAAGTGTAATGCCTCACAAACCGGCATCCAGTTGGTGGTACTTTTTCCATTGCCAACCTTCCTTGTCGATGAAACAACATACCAAAACACCCCAAACCAAAACCCTTGCTTAAACCTAAAGAAATACTCAAACAAGCCCTAAAATCACTCTAAGGACCATACACGACGAATCCTACATAAAACAGCAAGATATTCTAAGTCCTGACCAAATTCGGTGAGTATACTCGATGAACCGCATGGATAATCGACGAATTGCATAACGATACTCGACAAATGCTACACGATATTCGGCGAATCAAGCAATGATACTTGACGACTTCCCTTGATACACGCCAAAATTCCCTTGGTTTCACCGACCACTCGACACTTATAAGCCTAGACTATACTCGGCGATTCGTCAATTATACTCGACGAATCGGGCTCCTCTCGACACCACACTGCCGATACTCGATGAAATAGACTAGATACTCGACGAAAATCACTCGGCAAACTCCCACTTACTCGATGAATCAGACTTAACCTACTAAACCCATACTCGACAAATCTCACTAAGTCCAATTCCTTATATTCAACGAATTTTCCTTAACGAATTCCTACACATAATTCATAGTAGACGAATTCTACCCAGTATATATGCCGAATTTTCCTTAGGCTGAACTATGATATTCGATGAATTCTATTCCGATACTTAACGAATGTTAGACCAACCATTACTCCTCAACTCGACGAATAATGTCCAAAATCTTCTAACCCACATTTGGATTCCTCAAGCTTGATCCATACACAACCCCTAAGTTCTAAGGAGAGCAAGAAAAGGAAAGACATGGAAGGAAAACAAGAAAAGAAAGCAGCAAGAAAGGGGAAAATTGTCACTTACCTCAAAACTCCGGAAAACCGCCGCTCTGTAACAAGGATCGGCTGCCAAATGACCTTAGTAATGTTTCCTGAAATTTTTGGTGGAAGAAGGATGTAAAAATCACAAACCCTAATGCCTAAAAATCTAGGAATCGGGAAAAGCTTACCACGATTGGGTAGATCTCGGCGAGAGATCTCCAAATCTTTAAACTATCGAGGAATCCGACCACTAAATCGCTAGAAATCACCGTCCGAAGGCACGCGAGACGCTGGTCCTCTTCCGCTCGCTAAAATGGCCTCCACTCAGGTAGGCAGACGATGAATAGGAAAGGTAGGGTTTGATGCAACGAATTTTTTTATTTATACTTATTTTTACATATATAGTGTAATATTTATTATTTAAATAACATCAAAACAAGCCGAAATCCAAACCAACTAGGAATCTCACGAAAATCGCAATGTAGTTAGTACAAATGCTATGAATCTAACGACGAAGTCAAAATCCAAATATGACAAACCAAACTCGAGTAAAACATCGCAAGATGATAAAACACCCCCGCTTCCCTATAAAAAGCTCCACCGAGTCACCAAAATAGACCCGACTCGCGAGGGAAGGTGCACAACCAAGCCAAAACCAACCATACAGGAAAACCCACTGAGCAAACCCATGCACCAACAAATGACACCCGTTAACTATGCATCAACGTAATGCCTTGACGTCAATAATACGCAACTATGGGAATTAAACTAAACACTGAAAAAATCAGGGACGTTATAGCCACCCCCCCAAAAAAGGTTTTCTCCCGAAACATGACATAAATAGGATAAAATCCAAAACAGAAGAAAAGCAATCATAGGCTATCAAAAAAAGCACTTACCAAAGAAACATCAGGAGAACGGATGAGGATGAGCCTCCCTCATAGCTGCCTCCAACTCACAATTAACGCTCTCCATGTCTTGGTTACTCCACAATACTTTAACCATGCCTATTGTCTTCCTTCTCAATACCGGATCCTGATTATCCAAAACACAAACTAGCACTTCCACATAATAAAGGTTAGGCTCCAACTGGGGCACAACATCAAGAATCTGCCTGTCGCTCAGCACACACTTCGGAAATTGGCTCCCGTGGAAAACATCTTGCACACCCGAAAAATTTGCAGGCAAATCCAGCCTATAAGCCGATACACTAATCTGCTCAATAACTTTGAATGGTCCAACAAACATATGGTTCTTACCAAACCTCTTAACACAAAACATCAAGGAAACCTTAATAAAGACCATGTCCCCAACAGCAAATTCCATTTCAGTCCTACGCCAATTGACATTCTTTTCATAATGCTCTTGAGCTATCCAATGATTCTCTTGAATATGTTTAATAGAAATATCCATTTATTCCAAGTCCTTCGGACCCAACAACGGTCTCTCACCAACCTCGGCCCAAAACAAGGGAGTTTATCATTGCCTCTCATACAAAGCCTCAAACGGGGACATCTGCAAACTCTCTTGATAACTGTTATTGTATGCAAATTCCATCAATCTGAAACACTAATCTCACGCTCCTCCGTGGTCCAAAATATAACATTTGATCATATCCTCCATGATTTGATTTACTCTCTCTATTTGACCGTTTATTTGCGCATGATAGGCGGTGGAATACCTCAAATCGGTGCCCAAGACTTCCTGTAAAATTTTCCAAAAGCAAGATGTAAACCTGGAGTCTCGATCTGATACAATACTAACAAGCACTCCATATAATATGATGACCTCATCCAAGTATAACTCAGCTATTTTCTTCATAGAGTAGTCAATCTTGAATGGCGTGAAGTGAGCACACTTAGTCGATCTGTCCACTATAACCTAAACTTAATTGTTTCCTCGGAGATATCTCAGCAATCCCATAATAAAATCCATCAAAATACTCTCCCACTTCCAAGTTTGAATTTCTAACGGCATCAACTTGCCTCTAAGCCTTCCATGATCGGCCCTAACTTGCTTTCACGTAAAACAATCTGATACAAACTTAGCTATATTGCCCTTTATACCATACCACCAAACGATCTGCTTAAGATCCTTATACATTTTAGTGTAACCGGGGTGGTAGGCAACACTAGAACCATGCGCGTCTTTGCACAACTTAACTCGAATATCCTCAACTATGGGAATATAAAATCTACAACGGTCCTTCAAAGTACCCGCGTCATTAATTGAAAAGTCTGGTAATTCCCCTTTCGCAGTTCTATTATAAAGGGGCAACAAATCAAGATCATTCCTTTGATGAAATCTTGTAAGTGTATTCCATGAAGGCTCTATTACTTCCAAACTGCTGGGCGAATAATTACTCCCTACCAATATATCCATCAAGAGAAATTCTTCCAACAACGAATCCATAGAAAGGTTAAAAACTTTCGCTGACTTCCAACTCAGGGCGTCGGCTACCACATTAGCTTTGACCGGGTGGTACTGGATCTCAACATTATAATCTGCCACATATTCCAACACTCTCCGCTAACGCAAATTCAGTTCCTTTTGAGTGAAGACGTACTTCAAACTCTTATGATCGGTATAAATAATACACAGAGAGCTATATAAGAGGTGTCTCCATAACTTTAGGGCATAGATCACAGCTGCGAACTCCAAATTGTGCTTAGGGTATTTCCTCTCATGTATATTCAACTGTCTTTACACAAACACAATCACTTTGCCCTCTTGCATCAGCACGCAACCAAGTACAATGTGCGATGTGTCCACATACATAGCAAATTCCAGTCCTTCGGTAGGCAAGGCAAAAAACGGAGCAGTGCACAATCTCCTTTTTAATTCCTGAAAAGCCTCTTCGCACTTATCGCTCCAAACGAAAGCTGCGTTCTTCTGCGTCAATTTAGTCAAAGGCGCAGACAACATAGAGAAACCCTCCAAAAACCTTCTATAATAGCCTGCTAGACCTAGAAAGCTCATAATCTCTTTGGGAGTAGCATGCCAATTCCAATCCATAACAGTAGCTATCTTCTCGGTGTTTACAAAAATTCCATCCTTATTGACCACATGACCCAAAAAAGAAACCTGAGGAAGACAAAACTCACACTTGTTTAGCATGGCATACAACTTATACTCACTCAAGGTAGACTAATCAAAACACAAGTGCTGGGCATGCTCTTCAGCACTGCGGGAGTATACCAGAGCATCATCTATAAATAAAACCACAAAACGGTCCAGGAAGTCCTTAAACACTCTATTCATCATATCCATAAAGGCAGAGGGTGTATTGGTCAGACCAAAATACATCACCAAGAACTAAAAATGTCCATGCAGTGAATGAAAAGCAATCCGTGGAATATCCGTCTCACAAATCCTCAAATGATTGTAGCCTAAACAAAGATGAATCTTTCAAAACACAGTGCAACCACGCAACTGATCAAAAAAGTCATCAAGTCTCGACAGGTAATACCTATTCTTGATGGTTACCTTATTCAGCTCTCTATAATTAATGCACAGCCTCATCGATCCATCCTTTTTCTTCACAAATAGCATAGGAGCTCCTCACGTCGACAAACTTAGTCTAATGAATCCATTTTGCAGAAAATCATCCAACTGGGTAGGCAGCTCCTCCAGCTCACGCAGGGCCATACGATACGGCGCCTTAGCGATCAGATGGGTACCCGGCTCAAAATCTATGATAAACTCTATGTCTTTCTCGGGTGAAAGATGATGAAACATAATTTAGCTTTGTTTATTAGGGCAAAAATACTTATATTCTCGTTTAAATCTTTTGCTTTTTGTATTTTTAGGTGCTTTTTAGCTTTTTTCTCAATTATTGTTCTAACTTAGTTTATTTTATGTTTTTTTCAGGTGTTGGTTTTTTTCCTATTACACGACCCAAGGTCACGCCCTCCCAGGGAGTGTACTTAGGGCGTGTAACCCAGATGGAATGGAACTATCGGTCCAAAGTCCGGTTCCAACAAGGTTTAGATTACATGCCCTTGGACACGCCTTGTACCACCGCCACGGGAGTGTCTCTGAGGCGAGTCCTGCCATGTCCCGAGAAATCACTATAGCGTGATTTTTCCATGCTCCAAAGTTACACCGAATCCGACATTCCCCTCGTACATGGGCGTGTCAGAGGGGCGTGTAACCCATCTACCGCGCTAGTCATTTTCGGACTTCAATGACAGCCAGCAAAAGTCAAACAAATATTACACGCCCTAGGAACACGCCCGACCCGGGCGTGTAAGGCGTGACCCATCTAGTAAAATTTCTATAAATTGAGAGCATCTCCAAGGGTTGACCATCCATATTTTGGGAGGGGTGGTGTTTCCATTTTATTTCTTAAAGTTTTTCATGTCTTAAGCTCTTTTTTCTCTCCTTCTCATTTCAATTCTTTATATTCCTAAGTTTCATGCAAGTCCTTGTAGTGTTCTTTTACTTCTTTTTATCTCACTTATAATCTTCGTGCAAGCTTCCCTTATAGTATCATATGACCTTGTTGTGACTCCTTTTCATTAAGAAATAAAATAGTTTGTTATTCCCTTTCCATTTTGCTCGGTCTTAGTTTTCATATTCTTAATATTATTTTCATTTTCTACACCATGAGTAACTAAATCCTCATAGTACTCGATCTTGAAGATCCGAGGATGAGTTGATCAGTTATGATGCTCTAGCTCTCTTTCTCTTTTTAGAATTTAGGCCTTCAATTTACTCTTGATTTATTTCGAATGAAACTAAATTATCGATATATTGTCTTCATTCAAGCTTTCATTCTTGGTAAGCCGAGAGTCCGATAGTTTGAAGTTAGCGCTCAAGAGTATGGAGAAATGCATGCACCTCTCTTGAGAGAGTGACGTAAATCTCCCGGATTGGAGTCAAATCTAATAGCGGGGTTCACTACTTAAAGCGAGCGTTAGGTATTCAGATACAAGATGAGAGTTCGGTCAGATCTTCCTAACCTCAGTTAGGCACATATTCGAGAAAAGTGTGTTCGAGCTTCGGGAACCCCCAAGATCAAGTTATCTTTATTCTAATAATTTAAAGTTTTTTATTTTATTCTTGATTAATTTATGCCAAAGAAATTCAAGATCGAGTACTATCGCTTAATCATCGTTTAGCCTTTCTTTTATTTGCAAGTAATTTTCTATCTTCTCTAATTTAGTAAGAAAGCCCAAAATAACTTTTATTTGATAAGATAATAGTAACTTCTTGATGTAGAAGTAATCAAATCGCCCCGTGTAATACGACCTTGATATTGAACTTAATATCCTATACTATATGCGATAAGGTACACTTTCCTTCATCGAATATAAAATCGGAGAACATCTCACAACCACACTTTCACCTTCTCTTCCCTTAACTTTTTCTTCTCCACACATAACCCCTTCTCCACGTAATTTTCATATAAAGTTTTTGGTGTCGTTGCTGGGGAATTTAGTTTTGATATTCTGACAAGAGGATAGCTATTAATTTTATCATTTCTTTTCGCAGTTTTTCTCTTTATCTCTCTCCCACTTCTCTTTATTTTTTAGTGTATGACCCAAGGAAGCTCTTTAAATATTCCTTTTGATCCAAAGAGAGAGTACAACGCTTTGCGTCGCTCTCATTCTCGTGATCAGAAATCACATATAGGCATCGAAGAGACGATTGGGGACACTGCCACATAAACTATGGATCATAATCCGCCTAACCGAGATGAGGCCCAGTAAAGGACTATGTCCTATTATGCGCGACCAAATCTGGAGGGTACTCAATCAAGTATTGTTTGCCCTGCGGTGGCAAACAATTACTTTCAGATCAAGTCCAGCATTATAAAAATGGTGCAATAGTCGGTGACCTTCGATGGTCGCCCGGACGAGGATCCAAATTGCCACATTTAAAATTTTCTCGAAATCTATGATACTTTTTAAATCAATGGAGTCTTTTATGATGCCATTTGATTACGTCTCTTTCCTTTCTCTTTGCTGTCAAAGGCAAAGCAGTGGATGAGCTCTCTTCCTAGAGGGTCCATCACTACGTGGGCCGAGATGGTGGGGAAATTTCATACAAAGTACTTCCCGCCTGCGAAGACCGCCAAATTGCGCACAGATATTGCATCCTTCTTGCAAGTAGACTCGGATACTCTCTACGATACAAGGGAGCACTTCAAGGAGTTATTGCAAAGGTGCCCACATCACACAATTCTTACTTCGCAACAAGTACAAATAGTTTATAATAGTTTAAATTCCTTAACAAGGCAACTGATCGACGCGGCTACTGGGGGAATGCAAAAATAACAAAACCCCTAGGACACTCAGGAACATTTTGAGTAAATGGCTCTGAATTCATATCAATGGAATGCGCCCCACGTGCAGGCTAATAAATCGGCGGGAGTCTTTGAAATTGACGCTACCTCTAATCTTGCCCTCCAAGTTGAGCGCTTAACAAAGCAAGTGGCCGAGATCACTGCTTCCTCCGCCACTCCTCTTTGGAATAATAATTATAATAATTAGGTTATAATAGAAGAGCAGGTTGACTTCATGGGAAATGCTCCTTTGTCTTCCAATAACCCGAACAACGCACTGTACAATAACACCTACAATGCGGGTTATAGGAACCATCCGAATTTCTCATGAAGCAACCAAGGAAACACACAACTCCCCCATAACCCTCCTCATAATCATCACCCAACATTCAATCTAGCTCTCCCCCTAAATTTAAATCCACCCGGTTTCCAACCGCAACCGGCAAAGCCCCCTTCACTTTAAGAGGTCTTTGCCAAATACGTTGCTACAAATGAAACGAATATTAGGAATATTGCCGGATCCATAAAAACTTGGAAACCAAGTGGGCCAGCTAGCAAAGATAATCTCTAAGCGGCAACTCGGAGCTCTGCCAGGCAATACTGAGCAAAATCCAATAGAAAGTGCAAACGCCATTACCCTCCACTGAGGAAAAAAAGTTATTTTACCAGAAGAATCCAAGGTACCTCTCTCTCCTCCTCCACCTCCTATTATTTCAGCTTCAAATTTGCATACTAGGCTTGTGCCGTATGTTTCTAGCTCAAATTTACCCTACGCGTCTAAGCTTAAAAATGAACGCGTCGAAGAAATTTATAAATTTTTTTTATAAATTCTTAAAAAATTTCATATAAACGTGTCGTTCTGTGAGGCTATCCCTCAAATGCCAAAATATGTGAAATATCTCAAGGAGGTACTATCAAATAAGAAAAAGTTCGAGGATATTTCGCATATTTCCATAAATGCAGAATGCTTCGCGGTTGTGCTAAATAAATTACCCCGCAAAGTGAATGAACCGGGACGGTTCTCCATCCAGTTCCTATTCGGTAATTCAATTATCAAACACGCGTTGGAGGACTTAGGAGAAAGCATAAATCTCATGCCATTTTTGTTGTTTAATAAATTAGGTCTAGGATCTTCGAACCCCACTCATATGAGCATTCTGGAAGCCGATCATTCTGTTAAGTATTCGGTAGGGATTGTGGAGGATGTCTTGGTCAAGGTGGAAAAATTCATCTTCCTGGTGAATTTTGTCATCCTAGACATCGAAGAGGATGCCAATGTACCCCTCAAACTCGGCCACCCCTTCTTTGACACCTCCCTCGCTATTATTGATGTTAATGATGGAAAGCTCCTCCTTTGAGTTGGAGATGATGAAATTACTTTCAGCATTGATCCATCGATGCGTACACAATAGAGCACGATGATTCCTTCTTTTATCTAAAGGAATTCTTCGAAAATTAATTTTCTGTACCTTCTGAATTAGTTTCTTCATCAGTTGATGACTCTCTTTTCACTGAGCTCTTCTGATTAGAAGAAGTCTTCCGCACTAACCCCCCGAATCGCTACCCATCGGCACCCTAAAATTCAAAACCTCTTGCGAGGAACCACCCACCTTGGAGCTTAATAAACTCCCTCCTCATCTGATGTATCTCTTCCTAGAAAATAACACTAAGTTACCAGTTATTATCTCCTCGGATCTGAGCAACTCAGAAATTTTTGAGTTGACTCTGGTTTTACAAAATCACCACCGAGCACTTGCGTGGCAGTTATCCGACATCAAGGGGATTAACCCATCATTTTGCACACACAAGATTTTCCTAGATGATAATTCCCGTAGTACTATCCAGCCCCAATGACGTTTAAATCAAAACATGAAGGATGTTGTGAAGGCTGAGGTTATTAAACTTCTAGATGCGGGAATTATCTACGCCCTCTCCGATAGTACTTGGGTGAGCCCAGTACAAGTCGTGCCAAAGAAAGGCGGAGTCACGGTAGTGGGCATTGAAAACAATGAATTAATTCCAACCCGTATTGTTACGGGTTGGCGGATGTGCATTGTTTATCAAAAAACTCAATGATGCCACCCGAAAAGACCACTTCCCGTTCACCTTTATTGACCAAATCTTAGAATGCTTTTCCGGTCACTCCTTCTATTTCTTTCTCGACGGTCTCTCGGGGTACTTTCAAATCCCTATTTCACCCGAGCACCAAGAGAAGACTACCTTTACTTGTCCCTTTGGCACCTGCGCTTACAGAAGGATGCCATTTTGTTTATGTAACGCGCCAGCTACATTTCAGTGATCTATGTTGGTGATATTCGATGAGTTGGTAGAAGAAGTGATGGATATATTCATGGATGAATTCTCGGTGTTTGGTAGTTCTTTTGAAAATAATTTAAAAAATCTCGAGCGTGTGTTTATTCGTTGTGAGGAAGCTAACTTAGCCCTCAACTGGGAGAAATGACACTTTATGGTCCGAGAGGGATTTGTCCTCAACCATAAGATCTCAGGCAAGGGGATCGAGGTCGAACGGGCCAAGATCGAAGTTATTGAAAACTCCACCTCCAATGAACATTAAAGTCATTCATTGTTTTGTAGGGCACGCAGGGTTTTATCGGCATTTAATCCAAAACTTTTCCAAAATTACGAAGTCGAAAACCCATCTTCTCGAGAAAGAGTCACCTTTCATTTTTAACAACGATTGTCATCTTGCTTTCAATTTAATTAAAGAAAAATTATTAAACTCCCCGATTCTAGTTAATCCGGATTTGTCGCTTCCTTTAGAAATCATATGCAATGCGAGTGATATTGCGGTAGGCATTGTCTTAGTCAAACGGGTGGATAAATTCTTCCACCCGATTTATTATGCAAGCAAGACACTCACGTCTGCAAAAGTCAAGTACACCACCACCGAGAAATAGCTCCTAGCGATCATTTTTTCCTTCGATAAGTTTAGGTCTTATATCACCCTCTACAAAGTAATCGTCTTCACGGATCACTCGACCCTTCATTTTTTATTAAGTAAAGCAGACGCCAAGCCCCGCATTTTGCAATGGATCCTCCTCTTGCAGGAGTTTGATTTAGAGATCCAGGACAAAAGGGGTGCCGAAAATTTGGCGGCCGACTATTTATCGCGTTTAGAAAACCCCGCCAACGAAACATTAGTGGAAGCTGACTTACGATAAATTCCCTGAAGAGCGTCTCCTCTTTCTCGAAAATTCAAAAGATTATCCAGCACCCTGATTCGCCGACTTGGCCAATTATTTAGTAGCTCGGGTCTTGCCAAAGGAGTTCTAAAGTCAGAAAAAGAATAAATTCTTTTTTGACTTAAAGAATTACTTTTGGGAAGACCCTTTCTTATTCCGAGTCTGTGAAAATCAGGTAGAGTGGCGTTGAGTTTCAAGTGAGGAAGGAGTACAAATATTGCGGCATTTCCACGTGGGAAAAACGGGTTATCATTATCAAGCGAACCGCATTGCAAATAAGGCGCTGAAGGCGGGCTTTTATTGGCCCACGCTTTTCAAAGATGCTCACACCCTGGTGAGCACTTGCGACAGTTGCCAATGGGCGGGAAATATCTCATGAAGGGACAAGATGCCTCAAAATACGTTCCTAGAATTTGAAATCTTCGATCTTTGGGGCATCGACTTCATTGGACCCCTCCCTCCGTCTTATCAAAACAAATACATTCTCATAGCAGTCGACTATGTATCAAGGTGGACAGAAGCACAGGCTCTTCCCACCAACGATGCACGAGTCGTAGTTAAATTTCTAAAAAAAAATTTCTCTCGATTTGGCATGCCACGCGCTATTGTTAGTGATAGGGGAACCCATTTCTACAATAGCCAATTTGTAAAAATTTTTGTAATATATGGTGTAACGCACAAACTTTCCACCACCTATCACCCCAGACGAGCGGTCAAGTCGAGGTTGTTAATCGTGAATTGAAATGTATTCTAGAGAAAATCATATCTATAAATAGGAAGGATTGGGCACTAAAACTAGATTATTCCTTATGGGCCTATCGAATGACATATAATATAGCCATCGGATGCACGCCGTATCGCTTTGTTTATGGCAAAGCTTGCAACCTTCCGGTTGAGTTAGAGCACTGTGTGTTTTGGGCACTTAAAACATTAAATCTGAATCCTACCCTAACTGCCGAATAATGTAAATTTCAGCTAAATGAACTCGACGAGTGGAGCGTGAATGCATATGAGAGTAATAGGTTGTATAAAGAGTGAACAAAGTTTTATCACGACAAACATATAAAAAATCCAAAAACTTTTTCACTGGGCGATATCGTTTTTCTTTATTACTCACACCTTCGCTTTTTTCGGGCAAATTAAAATCGCGATGGTCCGGTTCCTTCATCGTTAAAGAGGCCGGGCCATATGGGACGGTTCTTATTTCACACCCTGATAAGAGTGTATTCAAAGTAAATGGTCACCGATTAAAGCCCTATTTGTCAAACGACTTAATTCCCACTACGACAGAACAATTAGTTTTATCGAACTACTGAACTATTTTTTTTTTATTTGGACAGTAAGAATAATTTAAGAATTCTTATTGTTGGACAATATTCTTTTGGGTAAAGCTCAAACACCATTTAAACAAGGGCGCTCTTGGTAGGCAACCCAAGGTTCTATTTTTCTTTTTTCTTTATTTGTCACTTTTTGCCCCGGGCGGCTCTGATATGCTGAGGTTCTTCGATCGTCGGCTCAACGTTGCTGATTACACCAGAAGTTCAGGATGATATCTTAAGAAGTTCAAAAGCATAAGCATGGGGGAGCGGCATCACCCAGCCATTCACAACTCGCAAATCCGGGGAAGTACCTGTTTTACTTTAATTAATTTCAGTTTTCTTTATTAACTTCTCTCTCTCCTACCCCTCCTTTCTCCATTGAGGACAATGTTTAACTTTAAGTATGGGGGAGTGTATTTATAATCTTTTTGAAAAAAAAATCCCAAATTAAATTAAGTAAAATTTATGTAAAATCTTTTTATTATCTTTTGCTACAATAGTGGAAATATTTAAGTATGAAAAATGAATAAATGAAAAATGAACAAAAAAAATATATTTGATAAAAGAAAAAAGAAGAAGTGAAAAGTATTTATTTTGGCTAGCATTATTTTGGATATCCCTCGTGTTTATCCACTTCTTTTTTGTTTTAAGTGTGCAAATACCCCTCGTGTTTATCTTTTGAATATCACACCCATAAAAACTTAAGCCTAACTGTACACCTAATTAAAGCCCTAGTTATTCATGCTTCATACGTTTACTTTTAGTATAGTAGCGAGAAACTAGATTGAGTAAGTGTTTTTATAGAAATATTGATCTTTGTCTTGATTGACTCTGGTTTTAATTTATCTCTTAGACTTTAGTAGTGACTCAATGTTCTTTTTACTCGTTACATTAATAAGTTTTTATTCTGTAAAAATTTGGGATGATTTATTTTTATATTTTGTCAAATTTATAAAATTTTGTGCTAAGTTAAAGTAGGGATTTTCTATTCTTTTTCAACATTTCTCTACCTCTAAATTCACGTCTTACTCGTTTATAACATTTTTAAAATTTTCAATTAATCCTCTTTATTTTCGCTAACTCGTAGTCTTTGCTTGAGGACAAGCAAGATAATAAGTATGGGGGAATTTGATGAAGCATAATTTTGCTTAGTTTATTAGGGCAAAAATACTTATATTCTTGTTTAAATCTTTTCCTTCTGTATTTTTAGGTTCTTTTTAGTTTCTTTTCTCAATTATTGGTCTAACAAAGTTTATTTTATGTTTTTTTCAGGTGTTTATTTTTTTCGTATTACACGCCCCCAGGTCACGCCCTCCCAGGGCGTGTAATTAGGGCATGTAACCCAGATGGAATGAAGCTATTAGTCTAAAGTCAGGTTCCAGCAAGGTTTATCTAACATGCCCTCGGACACGCCCGTGTACCACTACCACTGTCGTGTCTCCAAGGCGTGTCCCGCCAAGTCCCGAGAAATCACTGCAGCGCGATTTTTCCACGCTCCAAAGTCACGTTGAATCCGACACGCCCCTCATACACGGGCTTGTCAGAGGGGCGTGTAACCCATCTACTATGCCAGCCGCTTCTGGACTTCAATTTCAGCTAGCCAAAGTCAAACAAATATTACACGCCCCAGGTACACGCTCGACCCGGGAATGTAAGGGGGTCGTGACCTTGCCAGAAAAATTTCTATTAATTGAGAGCATCTCCAAGGGTTGACCATCCAGATTTTGGGAGGGTAGGTTGTTGGGTATTGTATCCACAATGTACCTGATTTGAATAAGCCCATGAACAAGCTAAGCTGAATAGATAATGTATTTGATCATTTTCTTCAAGATGTGCTTGCAGCTATTCCATGCTAAGTACACACCAATGTTAGGGTGTAGTGGGTCAATATACACGGGTCTGCGCAACGTAATCCCTCGTTGAGCAGATCAGTGTGTTGGCTCACGTGTACTCTCTCTATTGGAGTGTACTTATTTTCAAGTATAGGGTTGAGATAGATCATGAGCATAAGAGGTGCAAGGATGGGTCAAATACAAACTCATGGAAAGAAAGACGAAGATTCGTCTAAGTTAAATTCGACGGGAATCACTAAGTGACTCTCGCAGATTCGACGGGAATCACTAGTGATTATCGCCGAATCGTCGAGAATCACTCGTCGATTCCTGCCGACTACATCCGGCTGACTCAACGCCTTCAAGAATTCTGCCAAGTCAGAATCGTCGAAAATTAATAAGTGATTCTCGTCGATTCGTAGAGAATGACTCTGCATTCTCGCCGATTTGTCGAGAATTGTTTTGACTCTCGCCGATTCACTCCGGATGGCAAGCTTTGCAGCTAAAATTCTTCCAAGGATAATCCGACGGGAATCATAAGTGTTTCTCGCCAATTCGTCAAGAATCAACAATGATTCCCGCCGAATTTGCCTTGGGCGATTTCTACCTGCTCGCTGGACCGAACCAAGATTTCAGGCGCTGTTTGGTTCGGGCTTAGGGTTTATCCTTGTGGGGTCCACAACAGTCATTTAGGGTTGGTCTACAGTATAAATATTCGCGTATTTTGAACACCAACAGTAATCAATTACGAGAAATCAAAGCCGTCGAGCGTAACCTAGCCGATCGCGAAACTCGTTCCGTCGCCGTCGCCGCTCGCAAGATAGTCGTCGTCGCTGATCTTAGAGGTCCTCTTTGATCGTCCAGCGATAGAACCGAGGCTAAGCTTAGCATCTCATGAATCTATCTCGATATCCTTTGTCTCTTTATTTGTTGAGCGGGAATATTTCTCCCCTCCGAATCGATTGAGACGATCGATCCAAGTAAGATCGTTGGTAGACCTTGCTAGCTTCTTCAAGAAGTTTTGATCTACAAAGCATCGACGCCGCAATCCTTTGCCGCCGCTGATCTCGGGAAGATCCTCTCCAAGAGAGTGCTCCGATCGTCGACTCTTCGTCTTCATCAAGAAAGCTTCATTGAACGAAGAGGGACATCGGGTTCTCCAAATGTAGTTTATATTTTAACTTTGTTGTAAAGGAACGTTGTTTCCTCGTTATAATGGTTGGGTGCAACCCGTGGTGGAGGAGTAGTTACTCCTTCGGGTGGAAGGGTTTATTCCATAATGTGTGGATTGGATTTCAATCCGGTTGATGAAGTGACCGAGTCGTCCCTTGTTTGGAGATAGGTCAAAGGGGAGAGCGGACGTACCCAAATCGGGGAACCACTATAACTGCTTGTGTGTTTCTGTGTTGTGGTTGTTTTTATTTTCTTGTGCAAGTTAATTTTTAATTCCGCAAAAGACTGCAGATCACCTATTCCCCCCCCCCCCCATAAGTGAAGATTGTTGACACTAGATAACTTTCAAGTGATATCAGAGGGAGGTTACTCGTCAATAAGGTTAACACCTTGAGTAAGTTCCCGCATCTAGTGTAAAGAAGAAAGAAGATCTCTGAAATGAAAGGACTGAAGTATTCAGGGAAGATCCCAGTGTGCACCAAGTTGAACTTTCCTATCTGGAAGGAAAGGATAAGGTACTACATGGAAGCAGTCGACCCACAACTCTTCATGATAGTGGAGGAGGGACCTTATATCCCCACTAAGTCCTCCACCATTGATCCTACCAAGAAAGTGCCCAAGAAACTTTCTGAAATGGATAAGGATGAGATGGTGCTTGTCGGACTTGACAAGAAAGCTCAGAACATTCTGGTAAGCGCCATCGATGATTCCATGATGCAGGTTTTCTTCAACTGCAGGACGGCTAAGGACAATTGGCACTGCCTGATCATCTGAATGGAAGGCACTGATGAAGTAAGGGATGATCGAAGATCCCATCTGAACCAGAAGTACGAGGCCTTCAGGCAATGTCCCAAGGAAGAAATCAGAGTGACATTCGAGAACTTCCTAAAGATCGTCAATGCCCTGAATGGCTATGGCAGAGTGTTCACCGATGGTGAACTAAATGACAAGTTCATTAGATCCCTTAGTAAGGAATTGGACACCAAGATCTGCGCCATCAGAGAATTTTGCAGGCTAGTAGAAACAGATCCCTAGATTCTGTTTGGGAAACTTTTATCCTATGAGCTTCAGTTGAACACCAGAAAAGCTGAAGAAGAAGCCGATAAAGCCGCTACCAGAGAGAAGACTGTGGCCCTAAAAGCCAATCACTCAAGGAAAGGCAAGGGTGCAGCCTCATCCCGCTCTCGGATAATGGATGAGGAAGAAGAATCTGAGCCATGCTCTTCCAGCTCAGAGCTATCTGAAGAAGACTTCTCCCTCATCACTCGGGAGTTCAATAAGTTCCTCAAGTTGAGGAATCAAAGAAAGAGAGACGACTCCTCCTCCAGACATCAGAAGAAGAATTATTCTTCTGACAGGTATGAATCCAAACAAAACAAACATCACTCTAATGATATTATTTGCTTTGGATGCAATAAGTCAGGTCACGTCATCGCTGACTGCCACCAAGGAAAGAGAGATAAGGGGAACGGAGAGGAGCACAAGTTCTCTAGGGATAAGAAGAAAGAGAGGAGCTACATCGCCAAAAATACAAAGACACTGAGTGAGTCTGATTCCTCAGACTCCAGTGATGATGAGGAAGCCTACTTCGAGCTAGTGGGTCGCTCTGACTCAGAAGGAGACTGCCCCCCATTTAATGGGAAGGTAAAAGCTCGTACACCCCTCTTTGACTCTGACTATGAGTTTCCTGATGATGATCTCGAGATAGCCCATCTGCCCGTGAAGCTGAGCTCCTCGAAAAGTATGAGCTTCTGCTCAATACCTTTGAGGAATACCGCAAGAGGTTGAGGGATCAGAAAAAGGAAGTCAAATTCCTTAAGGCTGAGGGTGTGTCTCTAAGAGAAGAGATCACTAGCTTGATCTCTCTCCGACAGGAACACCTAGGCCTGACTTCTGAGCACTCAGAGTCTCTAAGGCTCCTTGACCTAAAACAGGAAGAAATTAACAAGTTGGAAGAACAACTTGCGGCAGAAAGGAAGATTGTCAAAAGCTTCTCTATGCCAAAGAATGTTCTTCCACTGGTTGATACCTTCTCTGCTCAGGCTAAGGGGGCTGTCTTGGGGCATGTGGGTGTGCCTGGTAAATCATCCATGAGAAACAGAAAGCAGAGGAAAAATAAGGCTGCTAAGAAGGCTTCTGCTGTAGAAAAGGGAAAGGCCCCACTCAACCCTATTTTATTCAGGATGCCTTGCTTTCCCTACAATGAACAAGACTTTAAGTCAACATATGACCACTTCTTCCAGCCCTCGGTTGAAAATCCCAAGAGCCGGTATGATGGTTGGGCCTTCCACCGCAACTACGGCGAGAGTGTCTTCAAGGCACCTTATGAGGAAATCCAAATGGAGGATTATGGCCACTTCTCTAGCGGCCATAATAGGAAGCAGGCACAAAAATTCAAGCCTGTTATACTGAAGGAACAGGAAGTGAGGAAAGCATGTGACTGCTATCATCATGATGCCTCCACCTCCAGATCAAAGGCCTCGGCTGGACCCACCGATCCAAGGTTGAAGAAGGAGCCTAGGAAAAGGTACAACAGATTTGACTGTTGGTGATGTGGCAAGGTTGGTTACTTTGTCGTGGATTGCTGGTTTAATCCAAGATTCAATGAGACTCCTCATGTTAGCAATGCGAGGCCGACCACTCGTAGGGTTAACCACCCAAGGGGGAGTATGCTAACAAGGAATCTAGGACCCAAGTTTGATTGGGTTCCTAAGGGAAACTGATTCTGTTTTGCAGGTATGTCCAAAGGCCACAAAAACGCCTATCTAGTACTTGGACAGTGGATGCTCCCGGCATATGACTGGGATAAGAAGCCTGCTGCGTGATTACTCTCCAGTCGAAAATGGACCCAAAGTCATCTTTGGAAAATCAGATCGAGGAGTCACCAGAGGTTACAGTATGATTTCCAATGGTGTAATCTCTATCACCGACGTGGCCTATGTTGAAGGGATAAATCATAACCTGATCAGTGTAAGTCAGTTGTGTGCTAAAGGTTATGACGTTAATTTCTGCAAGGATAAGTGCTTGATAATATCGTGTGCCTCTTCGGAGACGGTATTAACTGACATTAGGAGCAGAAATATATTTTGTTTAGATTTTCTTAGCATAGATTCTTCTACCCCCGTATTCCTAGTAACAAAAGGCAGTGCATCACTTTGTGTGCAATGGCACAAGAGATTAGCATATATTAATTTCAAGACAATTAATATGTTGTTTTCTAAGAACTTAGTAAGGGATGCTCCTACTATTAAGTGCATCAAGGATAGCCCCTGTCCTGCATGCCAGAAGGGCAAACAGACTCGAGCTACCTTTAAGGGCATTGTAGACAAAGACTCTTCCAGATGTCTTTATCTTCTGCATATGGACATGTTCGGTCCAGTGCAAGTTCATAGCTTAGTAGGCAAATCGTATACACTAGTGATTGTTGATGATCACTCTCGGTTTACGTGGGTGTTCTTTTTGAAACGAAAGTCAGATACGTTTGATATCTTCACAAGTTTTGTCAAGCAAATTCAGAACGAACTTAACTGCTCAGTGGTAAAAATCAGAAGTGACCATGGAACAGAATTCGAGTCTGGTGCTATGACAGAATTTTTTGAGGAACTTGGTATCTTTCATGAGTTTTCCTCCCCGCGTACTCCACAACAAAACGGAGTTGCGGAAAGGAGAAATATAACGCTTATTGAAGCATGTACGACAATGTTGAATGACGCCTCTCTTCTAGAGTACTTCTGGGCAGAGGCTGTCAACACAGCTTGTCATGTGCAGAACTGAGCATTGATCAACAAGAATCATCGCAAGACGCCTTATGAGCTATTGAAAGGCAGGAAACCAACCATGTCCTATTTGAGGATTTTCTGCTGCAGATGCTATGTACTCAATAATGGGAAGCACTCACGTACTAAATTCGGAGAAAAATGCTTTGAAGGCATTTTTATGGGCTATAGCAGCCATAGTCAAGCATATAGAGTCTTCAATAAGAAAACCCTAGTTGTAGAGGAGTCCATTAATGTTGTTTTTGATGAAGGAAGCTTGCTTCACAGCAATTTTTCCAGTGGCATTCTTGAAGATACAGGTGCAAGACTTGAACAGCTAAGTCTCGATGAGACTGCTAAAGATGTAACTCCCCAGTACGTCAAGGTCTCCACCTCAACGCAAACTGAAGAAGTTGAAGATCAGGGTGGAGAAAATCTCCTAGAAGAAGGAGAAGTACGAGAAGATATCAGAGCTCCAGATGCCAGACTCCTAGAGCTCCGACACGTGAAGGATCATCCCAAAGATCAGATCATAGGAGATCCTCGTGACGGTGTCAGAACTCGGAGTGGTACAATTAACGAGATTTTGCACTTTAGTTTCCTGTCACAGGTTGAGCCAAAGAAGTTCGACGAAGCAAACAAAGATGCAGCATGGATATTGGCCATGCAAGATGAACTGCATCAATTCGAACGATGCAACGTCTGGACGCTTATTCCCTGACCAAAGAACAAGAATGTGATCGGCACCAAGTGGATCTTCAGAAACAAACTGAATGAACACGGTGTAATCATAAAGAACAAGGTCAGGCTGGTGGCTCAAGGTTACAGACAGGAGGAGGGTATTGATTTCGACCAGACCTTTGCACCAGTTGCAAGGCTCGAGGCGATCAGATTGTTCCTAGCATATGCTTCTCACAAAGGATTCACTGTCTATCAGATGGACGTGAAATCTGCATTCCTCAATGGAAAATTTAAAGAGGAAGTATATGTCGCGCAACCCCTAGGTTTTGGTTAATCCTACATCTCCTAATCATGTTTATTTTCTTAATAAAGTGTTATATGGCTTGAAACTAGCTCCTCGAGCTTGGTATGAGACTCTGTTTAATTTTCTTCTTTAGAACAAGTTCTCGAGAGGAAAAATAGATAACACATTGTTTCTTAAAGAGGTCAAAGGCAAGATCTTTCTAGTGCAAATCTATGTCGATGACATAATTTTCGGCTCTATAGACAACAATCTTTGCAAAAAGTTCTCTAAACTTATGCAAGGAAAGTTTGAAATGAGCAGCATGAGAGAGCTAAAGTATTTCTTGGGACTTCAAGTGAAACAGTCTGAGGATGGAATTTTCATCTCTCATACGAAGTTCACAAATGAACTCCTCAAGAAATTCAGAATGGAGAATGCAACCTCTATGAGGACTCCAATGGGATCCACTGTGTCTCTGGACAAGGATGAGAAAGGGAAACCTTTTGATGAAACAAAATCCAGGAGCATAATTGGATCCCTGCTCTACCTTATTGCTAGTAGACCGGATATTATGTTTTCCACATGCGTATGTGCCAGATATCAGGTGAACACTAAGGAATCTCATTATGTCGCTGCAAAGCGAATTCTTAGATACCTTAAAGGTACACCAAATCTTGGCTTGTGGTACCATAGAAACAATGATGTCGAGCTGATAGGCTTTTAAGATGCAGACTTTGTAGGAAGTAGGGATGATAGAAAAGCACTTCCGGGACATGCCAATTCCTCGGAAGAAGACTTATTTCTTGGAACAGTAAGAAGCATAATTGTGTCGCAACCTCCACGGCTGAATCTGAGTACATCTCAGCAAGCAGCTGTTGCGCACAGCTTTTTGGATTAAAAATCATCTCAAAGATTATGACTTATAGTTCAGAGAAGTTCTGATGTATTGCGACTCCTCGAGAGCAATAGTAATTGTGAACAATCCTATGTCGCACAGCAGAACGAAGCATATTGAATTACGCTATCACTTCATTTGGGATCATGTGGAAAACAAAGATATATCTCTCTGCTATGTCCCCACGGATAAGCAGGTTGTAGATATCTTCCTAAAGCCCCTAGACGAGGCCAAGTTTAGTCTCTTCAAAACTGAACTCGACATGCTGAACTATGAAGAGTGAAGACTGTACAGCTCAAGGCTCTTTGGATCAAGAGGGAGCATCAGCAAAGAACTCAAGCTCGAGCATGGATGCAAGATCTGAGGGGGAGCATGTGGCTCCAAGTGAAGTCCCAGATTTGTAGAACCCGAAAATGGGGAGATTACCCTCTCGGCTAAGGCTAAGGTGGCTGCCAACGTTAAGTATGCTCTCAGGAAAATGGTAATTAATCTCACTCTCAACTGAAGTCTTAGGTTATGATTTTCATTCCATATGTTCTATTCACCTTAGCTTGTAGGGTTTAGGCTTCTTCAAATAGGGGGAGATTGTTGGGTATTATATCCATAATGTACCTGATTTGAAGAAGCCCCTGAACATGCTAAGCTGAATAGATAAAGTATTTGATGAATTTCTTCAAGATGTGCTTGCAGCTATTCCATGCTAAGTACACACCAATGTCAGGGTGCAGTGGGTCAATATACACGGGTATGCGCAACGTAATCCCTCATTGAGCAGATCAGTGTGTTGGCTCACGTGTACTCTCTCTATTGGAGTGTACTTATTTGCAAGTACAGGGTTGAGATAGATCAAGAGCTGAAGAGGAGAAAGGATGGGTCAAAGACAAACTCATGGGAAGAAAGACGAAGATTCGTCTAAGTTAAAGTCGACGGGAATCACTAAGTGACTCTCTCCGATTCGACGGGAATCAGTAGTGATTCTCGCCGAATCGTCGAGGATCACTTGCCGATTCCCGCCGACTGCATCCGGCTGACTCAACGCCTTCAAGAACTCTGCCAAGTCAGAATCGTCGAGAATCAATAAGTGATTCTCGCCGATTCGTCGAGAATGACTCTGCATTCTCACCGATTTGTCGAGAATGGTTTTGACTCTCGCCGATTCACTCCGGATGGCAAGCTTTTCAGCTAAAATTCTTCCAAGGATAATCCGACGGGAATCATAAGTAATTCTCGCCGATTCGTCGAGAATCACCAATGATTCCCGCCGAATTTGCCTTGGGCGATTTCAACCTGCTCACTGGACCGAACCAAGATTTCAGGCGATGTTTGGACCGGGCTTAGGGTTTCTCCTTGTGGGGCCCACAACAGTCATTTAGGGTTGGTCTACAGTATAAATAATCGCGTATTTTGAACTCCAATAGTAATCAATTACGAGAAATCAAAGCCGTCGAGCGTAACCTATCCGATCGCGAAACTCGTTCCGTCGCCGTCTCCGCTCGCAAGATAGTCGTTGCCGCTAATCTTATAGGTCCTCTTTGATCTTCTGGAGACAGAACCGAGGCTAAGCTTAGCGTCTCACGAATCTATCTTGAGAGCCTTTGTCTCTTGATTTGTTGAGCGGGAATATTTCTCCCCTCCGAATCGATTGACACGATCGATCAAATTAAGATTGTTGGTAGACCTTGCTAGCTTCGTCAAGAAGTTTGGATCTACAAAGCATTGCCGCCGCAATCCTTTGCCGCAGCCGATCTCGGGAAGATCCTCTCCAAGAGAGTGCTCCGATCGTGGACTCTTCGTCTTCATCAAGAAATCTTCATTGAATGAAGAGGTACATCGGGTTCTCCAAACATAGTTTGTATTTCTTGTACATTCTATTTTAACTTTGTTGTAAAGGAACGTTGTTTCCTCGTTGTAAGGGTTGGGTGCAACCCGTGGTGGAGGAGTAGTGACTCCTTCGGGTGGAAGGGTTTCTTCCATAGTGTGAGGATTAAATTTCAATCTGGTTGGTGAAGTGACCGAGTCGTCCCTTATTAGGAGATAGGTCGAAGGGGGAGAGTGGACGTACCCAAATCGGGGAACCACTATAACTGCTTGTGTGTTTCTGTGTTGTGGTTGTTTTTGTTTTCTTGTGCAGGTTAATTTTTAATTCCGCAAAAGACTGCAGATCACCTATTCCCCCCCCCCTTATAGGTGAAGATTGTTGACACTAGATAAGTTTCACAGGTGCTGCCATTTTATTTCTTAGAGTTTTTCATGTCTTAAACTCTTTTTTCTCTCCTCATTTCAAGTCTTTATATTCCTAGTTTTCATGCAAGTCCTTCTAGTGTTCTTGTAATTCTTTTTTATCGTACTTGTAATTTTCGTGCAAGCTTCCCTTATAGTATCTATATGCCCTTGTTGTGACTCCTTTTCATTAAGAAATAAAATAGTTTGTTTTTCCCTTTACTTTTTCTTGGTCTTAGCTTTCATATTCTTAATATGATTTTCATTTTCTACACCATGAGTAACAAAATCCTCATAGTACTCGATCTTGAAGATCCGAGTATGAGTTGATAAGTTATGATGCTCTATCTCTCTTTCTCTTTTTAGAATTTAGGCCTTCGATTTACTCCTTATTTATTTCGCAAGAAACTATTTTATCGATATATAGTCTTCATTCATGCTTTCATTCTTGGCTAACCGAGAGGCCGATAATTTGATGTGAGCGCTCAAGAGTAAGGAGAGTTGCACGCACCTCTTGAGAGATAATGACATAAATCTCCTAGATTGGAGTCGAATCCAATAACGGGGTTCACTTCTTAAAGCGAGTGTTAGGTATTCGGAAACAGGACGAGTGTTCGGTCGGATATTCCTAACCTCAGTTGAGCACTTCTTCGAGAGAAGCGTTTTCGATCTTTAGGAACCCCCGCAGTCAAGTTATCTTTAATCTATTAAGTTAAAGTTTGTTATTTCATTGTTGATTAATTTATGCCAAAGAAATTCAAATCGAGTACTACCGCTTAATCATTGTTTAGCCTTTCTTTTATTTACAAGTAATTTTCTCTCTTCTCTAATTTAGTAAGCAAGCCCAAAAGAACTTTTAGTTGATAAGATAATAGTAAGTCCTTGAAGTAGAAGTAATCAAATCGCCCCGGGTAATATGACCTTGATATTGAACTTAATATCCTAAACTATATGCGATAAGGTACACTTGCCTTCATCGAATATATAATCGGAGAACATCTCACAACCGCACTTTCACCTTCTTTTCCCTTAACTTTTTCTTCTCCACGCATAACCCCTTCTCCACGTAATTTTCATATCAAAAGATCTGGAAGGTTATCAGGAAAAATGTCAGGAAACTCACGTACTACAGCAATCTCCTCTACAGGCGGCAAACTACCACCGGTCACCAACACCAAAACTAAATAGTCAAAAAATCCGGAATTTACAAGCTTCCGAGCACTTACCGTAAAAATAATTGGAGAAACTTGGCGCGAAAAACCATAAATGCTCCTGGGTTGACCAGTGTCCATCATGAATTCCAAGAGCTTGACCTTGTATTGGATAACTACATCATACTTGGACAACTAGTCCATGCCCAAAATTACATCGAAATCTTCCAAGTCTATCACCTTCTAGTTCAGCAACGACTATCAAATCACATAATAGAATCAGACAACTCTGAATGCCTTTGTCTGACACCACTGATTGCTAGTGGGAAACTTGACATGAAGTGCGTCGCCAATAAGATTGAGGGTCAAACGGTGACGCTCTACGAAGGTTCCAGCCACGAACGAGTGGGTAGTACAGGAATCGAAAATAACGCACGCCCAATGGTTCTTTACCTTAAAATATCCTATAAAATCGTATACACAACTACAGGAATGAACGTCGAAACTACAGCTAAAAACTAAAAGCTTGAACTAGGTTAGGATCTAAACTGAAATCACTTGAGTAGACGTCTGTGCTTCCTCCAAAGACAACACGTTCAGCTTGCCCTTCCCCTTGTCTAATGGCTACGGTGGCGGCAAGGCCTGAGGTGAAACCGGTTGTAACAGGGGCTGAGCCTGTGGGCACTATGACTTGAAATGTCCTTTCTGACTGCACTGGAAGCAGACCATTTCCTTTTTCCAACCATGGGCAGCGTCGTTCCCCTCCGCTTACACGCAGAACAAACCAATTCTGTATTAGGAGCACTCTGAATCGCATGAACTTGCTCCTGCTTTTGAGCTCCCAAACTCTTATAACACCTTTTGAACTGATAACCTGGCCGGCCACAGATACTGCATATCTCTTTGCTCCTTTTCCTTGAAGAAGCATCAGATTCTTGGGAACTCTTATAGGTTTTCCTATTATCCTTTCTCATTTGATGACCTCAGTTCGTGGCATTGTCAATCGCCTCAACCTTAAGAGCATGCTCCACAACTTTAGTATAGATTTCGAATCCATGAGCACTAGCTAGCTGCTGGATGTCATTCCTAAGACCACCCAGAAAACGTTTAACTCGACTAGACTCTAAAGTCACCATGTGAGGAGCAAAATGACACAGTTTGCTGAACTCCACCTCATACTCGCTAACGGTGAGTTACCTTTGCTTAGATGCAGAAAATCATTCAACAAACGGTCCCTCTCGACCGATTGCAAAAACTTTTTCAATAGCAATTCCTTGAAGGATTCCCATGAACACCCATCCTTACAATTTTCCTTATTTCTCAGCAACCAACTTTTTGCAAGTACCTTGAGGTTATGCATAACGACCATTACTCTCTCGTCCGCTGAAACTCCTGAGTAAGTGTACATCTCTTCGATGGCTATTATCCAATCATCCAAAGACATAAAGTCTACTCTACCAGCATAGATAGGGGGTCCTAGTCTCTTGAATTGTGAAATAAACGTCATATCTGGTGGAAACAAGACCGGGGGAATCATTGGAGTAGGGGTAACAGGAACAGTCTGACCCACAAACATGTTCTGCACTCTAGGCGGCTGACTAGCAACAACTAACAACAATGTATGGATCTGTGACTGCATCTCCAGCAATTGCCTCGACAAAGCCTTATTGCTCAGCTACAATCCATCTATCACGGTCTCACTCTGGGCACCAAACAATTCTCGCTCCGACTTCGGAGTCGACCTCGTCACCGAACGCTTGGGCAACATCTAAACAAACAACGAATATCTAATCAAAGCCTAGCTTAATCGCTAGAACCAAACAACTTAGTTTAGACAATACATAATTTAATACTTGCTCATGCTACTAACTTGCCCTGAGATTTTCATTTATGATGTCATGCCTGACTTAAGATGATATACCATCATGCTACTGACTCATGTGCCTAAACCATGAATGCATAAATTCTTATTCCTTTAACTCAAAACCATGTGTGTACGTATGTCATCATGTAAATCTTTTGCTTGGCGCGTGCGCTGATGCAATGTTATATCATGCATGTCGTGCTATGAAATCTACAAAGGCCTTAATGCATCTTATGAGCAACGTACACATGAAATTTTATGCAACCCATACTACATAATATTACATGTAACGAAAATCAAAATCTAATGTGCATTCATGTGATGATTTTATGCATCCCATACTACATAATAGTCACATGTTAACTCCTATGAGGATCCATATAAAAACACTTTTTTGCATCCCATACTACATAATATGCCCCGTATACTTCTTATCATGCTTATAAGTGTAGTGTTCATGCTTCAGCCAAGACATACTGATGACACATCGGTGTGTGTATGAAATAATACTAGACGACAAACACTAACCTGAGATAGCTGTTGGACCAACTGTCAAAAAATCTATCCCTCTGATACCAACTGTCACAACCTGCAATTTCTCGCCATTTAATGATATATCAGAGTAAGGAAAAATGCGCGTCATGATGCCACGTCAGCAGGGGATAACTGCAGATGCTCATGCAAAACTCCAACTTAACACTTTATGAAAGATCGATAAGTTATTTAGAGAAAGTCCAATTAAAGTTAAAGGGTTAGCCGTATCCGTCGTCTCAGTGGATCTTATAGTCCACAAGTAAATAAAGGTAGTTATACGCTGTAGAAAAATACTTTATTTAAGATATTAAATGTCATACATGAATATAAACATCCCAGAGACAACTCATGGTATGCAAGACTGTAGATTTATAATAATAGTGAAAGTAGCTTTTACGCCCATTAAACATAGTTGTTTAGATTTAAAATATGACATGTATGAACTAATAATAATAGTTTTAATACTTTAAAATACCTAACCTGCAACCAAACATAAATCCTTCCCAGGGAGCAAGTAAAAACAACCACAAAGAGGTAAACTAGCAGCTAGAAAAGTATTAAATATTCCCAAAAGAAACTACTAGTGGGCGTAAACAAACAGACATGAACCCACAAAAAGTATGCAAGTCTGAACTAAAACTAAAAATGAGAACTACCTCAAGACGGTGTGGAAACTACTAAAATAACTGCATTCCAAAGCCTACCACCTAGCACTGCCGCTCCACCGGCTATAGCCCTAAACATAACGCATTCAAAGTAGGAATACTTCAGCAAGAAAATACAAGTGGCAATGAAAATAAGCAGGTAATAAGTAAAAATGCAAGAAAGGGTTTACCAAACTCGACTATAAGGAATGTTGAAACCACGGCTGATTAGACAAAAAATAGGTAAAGTAAAAGTCTGCAATAAAGGAGTTGAAAGAACATTGCACCAAGTGCAGAACTAATCTATGATTCGAAAAAATATGCACAGATTTGCATGAAATAGAATAAATTGATCTAAGAAGCAAACTGAGCACAAAACAGCTCGAAAACGTGAGTCATTAACACTAGGTAAAAGCAATCAGGTCAGAGTCGGTGACCAAAATGTCCAAACCCGAACTACCAGACCCAAACAACTCATAAAGGAACTGCGGAGGTGATCACCTGGCCCCACACAACTCAACATGCCACAAAAAAGAGACCAAACAAAACCACCAAGTGTAATGACTCACAAAACAGCATCCAGTTGGTGGTCCTTTATCCACTACCAACCGTCCTTGCCGAAGAAATAACAAACCCAAACACCCCAAACAAAAACCTAAGCCTAAACCCAAAGAAATACTCAAACAAGCCCTAAAATCACACTAAGGACCATACATGAGGAATCCTACACGAAACGGCAAGATATTCTAAGTCTTGGCCAAATTCGGCGAGTATACCCGACGAACCGCGTGGATACTTGACGAATTGCATAACGATAATGGACGAATGCTACGCGATACTCGGCGAATCAACCAATGATACTCGATTACTTCCCTTGATACACGCCAAAATTCCTTTGGCTTCATCGGCCACTCGACGCTTATAATCCTAGACTATACTCAGCGATTCATCGATTATAATCGACGAATCGAGCTCCTCTCGACACCACACTGCCATTACTAAACGAAATAGCCTGGATACTCGACGAAAATGCCTCGATGATCTCTCACTTGCTCGATGAATCTGACTTAAGCTACTAAACTCATACTCGACGAATCTCACAAAGTCTAATTCCTTATATTCGACGAATTTGCCTTAACGAATTCCTACACCTAATTCATACTCGACGAATTCTACCAAGTATATACACCGAATTTTCCTTAGGCTGAACGATGATATTCGACGAATTCTACTCCGATACTTAACAAATTTTAGACTGACCATTACACCTAAACTCGACGGATAATGGCCGAAATCTTCTAACTAACCTATGGAATCCGCAAGCTTGATCCCTACACAACAACTACGTTCTAAGGAGAGCAAGAAAAGGAAAGACATGGAAGGAAAATAAGAATAGAAAGTAGCAAGCAAGGTGAAAATCACCACTTGCCTCAAAACTCCAGAAAACCACCACTCCGCGACAAGGATCGGCCGCCAAATGACATTAACAACATTTCCTGAAACTTTTGGGGGAAGAAGGATGTCAAAATCACTATCCCTAATGCCTAAAAATCGAGGAATCGGGAAAAGCTTACCACCATTGGGTATATCTCGGTGAGAGCTTTCCAAATCTCTAAACAATTTATGTATCCGACCAAAAAATCGCTGGAAATCGCAGACTGAAGGCACGCTGGATGCCGCTCCTCTTTCGCTCGCGAAAACAGCCGCTGCTTAGGTAGTAAGATAATGAATAGGAAAGGTAGTGTTTGACACGACATATTTTCCTATTTATACTTATTTTTACATATATAATATAATATTAATTATTTAAATAACATCAAAACAACCCGAAATCCAAACCAACTCGGAATCATGCGAAAATCGCACCATAGCTAAAAATTGACACTACAAATCTAATGACGAAGTCGAAATCCAAATCCGACAAAAGAAACACCAGTAAAAGACTGCCCAAAGATAAAATTCCTCCATATCCCTATAAAAAGCTCAATCGAGTCACCAAAACAGACTCGGCTCGCGAGGGAAGGCGCACAACCAAGCCAAAACCAACCATATAGGAAAATACACTTAGCAAACCCATGCCCCAACAAACGACACCTGTTAACTATGCGTCAACGTAATGCCCTAACATAAAAAATACACCACTTCGAGAATTAAAATAAACACCAAAAAAATAAGGGGCATTACAACCAGCCCCCCTAAAAAGAAGTTTCGTCCCGAAACTTGACATAAATATGAACAAATCCAAAACAGAAGAAAAGCCTTCATATGATATCAAAGAAATCACTTAACAAAGAAAACATCAAGAGAATAGATGAGGATGACCTCCCTCATAGCTGCCTCCAACTCCCAAGTCGTGCTCTCCACGTCTTGGTTCCTCCATAATAATTTAACCATGGGTATTGTCTTCCTTATCAATACCCGATCTTGAGTATCCAAAACACAAAAAGGCACTTCCACATAAGAAAGGTTAAGCTTCAACTGGGGCACAACATCAGGAATCTTCATGTCGCTTAGCACACACTTCCGCAATTGGCTCACATGAAAAACATCATGCACACCCGAAAAATTTGTAGGCAAATCCAGCTTGTATGCCGATTCACCAATCCGCTCAACAACTTTGAAAGGTCCCACATACCTAGGATCCAACTTATGGTTCTTACCAAACCTCTTAGTGCCAGACATCGGGGAAAACTTAAGAAAGACCATGTCCCCAATAGCAAATTCCAATTCAGACCTACACCGATTGTCATTCGTTTCATAGCGCTCTTGAGCTATCCGAAGCTTCTCTCGAATATGCTAAATAGAAAAATCCATTTCTTCCAAGGCCTCCGGACCCAACAACGGTCTCTCACCTACCTCTGCCCAAAACAATGGAGTTCTGCAATGCCTCCCATACAAAGCCTCAAATGGGGCCATCTGCAAACTCTCTTAATAATTGTTATTGTATGAAAATTCCATCAGTCTCAAATGCTCCTCCCACGCTCCTTCGTAATCCAAAATATAACATCTGATCATATCCTCCACGATCTGATTTACTCTTCGTCTGACAGTTTTTCTATGGATGATAGGCAGTGGAATATGTCAAATTGGTACCCAATCCGTCCTGTAAACTTTTCTTCATGGAGTAGTCAATCTTGAATGGCACGAAGTGAGCACACTTCGTCAATTTGTCAACTATAACCCAAATTGAATTGTGTCCTCGAGGAGATCTCGGCAATTCCGTAATAAAATCCATCGAAATAATCTCCCACTTCCAACTCGGAATTTCTAACGTCGTCAACTTGCCTCCAGGCCTTCAATGATCGGCCTTAACTCGCTTACAGGTAAAACTCTCTGATACAAACTTAGCTATATCTCCCTTCATACCGTACCACCAAATGATCTGCTTCAGATCCTTATAAATTTTAGTGGAACCGGGGTGGCAGGCAACACTAGAACCATGCGCCACTTTGAACAACATAACTCGAATATCCTGAACTGCGGGAATAGAAAATCAGCCGCGGTACTTCAAGTTACCCGCGTCATCAATTGAAAATTCTTGTAATTCCCCATATGCAGTTCGATTATATAGGTGCAACAAATCAAGATCATCCCTTTTTTGAATCTTGTATGTGTATTCCATGAAGGCTCTATTACTTCCAAACTGTTGGGCGAGTCGCTACTCCCCTCGATATATACATCAAGATAAATTCCTCCACCTGTGAATCCATAGAATAGTTAAAAATTTTCGCTGACTTCCTACTCAGGGCATCGGCTCACACGTTAGGTTTGCCTGGGTTGTACTGAATCTCAACATCATAATCCGCCACATATTCCCACCATTTTTGTTGGCGTAAATTCAATTCCTTTTGAGTGAAGTCGTACTTCAAACTCTTATAATCGGTATAAATCTTCCACAAAGCACCATATAAGAGGTTAATCCATAACTTTAGGGCATAGATCACATCTGCAAAATCAAAATCGCGCATAGGGTAATTCCTCTCATGTATGTTCAACTGTCTTGACCTATACACATTCACTTTGCCCTCTTGCATCAACACGCAACCAAGTCCAACGTTCGATGCATCAACATACACAACATATTCTAGTCCTTCGGTAGGCAAGGACAAAACCGGAGCAATGCAAAATCTCTCTTTTAATTCCTGAAAATCCTCTTCGCACTTATCGCTCCAAACGAAACCTGCGTTCTTCTGCGTCAATTTAGTCAAAGGCGCAGACTACGTAGAGAAACCCTTCACAAAGCATCTATAATAGCCTGTTATCCCTAGGAAGCTCCTTATCTCTGTGGGAGTAGCAAACCTATTATAATCCATAACAACAGCTATCTTCTTGGGGTCCACAGAAATTCCATCTTTATTGACCACATGACATAGAAAAGAAACCTACAGAAGCAAAAACTCACACTTGTTTAGCTTGGCATACAACTTATGCTCCATCAAGGTAGACAAAATAAACTCAAGTACGGGACATGCTTTTCACCACTGTGGGATTATATGAAAACATCATCTATGAATACAACCACAAAACGGTCCAGGAAGTGCTTAAACACTCTGTTCATCATATCCATAAAAGCAGAGGGTGCATTGGTCAGACCAAAAGACATCCCTAGGAACTCATAATGTCCATGCCGTGAACAAAAAGCATTCACTGGAATATCCGTCTCACAAATCCTCAACTGATTGTAGCCTAAACGAAGATCAATCTTTGAAAAAATAGTGCTACCACGCAACTAATCAAACAAGTCATCTATTCTTGGTAGGGGATACCTATTCTTGATGGTTACCTTATTTAGCACTCTATAATCAATGCACAGCCTCATCAATGCATCCTTTTTCTTCACAAATAGCACAGGAGCACCCCACAGTGATTTACTTGGTCTAATGAATCCATTCTGCAGCAACTCATCCAACTGGGTACCCAGCTCATCCAGCTCACGTGGGGCCATATGATACCACGCCTTAGCGATCAGATGGGTATCCGACTCCAAATCTATGACGAACTCCACATCTCTCTCGGGTGGAAGACCAGGAAGTTTAGCAGGAAAAATGTCAGGAAACTCGCGCACTATAACAATCTCCTATATATGCGGCAAATTACCATTGGTCTCCAACACTGAAACCAAACATGCAAAACATTCGGAATTTACAAGCTTCCAAGCATGTGCCGATGAAAAAATAAGAGAAACTTGGCGCGAAAAACAATAAACACTCATGCGATGACCGTTGTCCATCTTGAAGTCCAAGCACTTGACCTTGCATTGGATAACTGCTTCATACTTGGACAACAAGTCCTTGCCCAAAATTACATCGAAATCTTCCAAGTATATCACCTTCAAATCAGTAACGACTAGAAAATTACCTAATAGAATCATAAAACTTTGAATGCCTTTGTCCGACACCACGGAATCGCTAGAGGGTAACTTGACACAAAGCATGTTGCCCACAAGATCGATGGTCAAAGGGTGACGCTCTACGAAGGTTCTAGTCATGAATGACTGGATAGCACCAGAATCAAAAAGAAGACCAGCCCGGTGGTTCTTTACCTTAAACTTTCAAATAAAATCATATACGCAACAAAGGGAACGAATGTTGAAACTACAGCTACAAACTAAAAGCTAGAACTAGGTTAGGATCTAACCTGAAATCACTTTAGTAGACGTCTGAGCTTCCTCCAAAGACACTAAATTCAGCTTGCCTTTCCCCTTGTCCAATGGTTGTGGCGACGACAATGCCTGAAGTGGAACCGGTTGCAACGGGGGCTGAGCCTGCGGGCACTTCGACTTGAAATATCCTTTCTGACCACACTGGAAGCAGACCCTTTCCTTTCCTTAACAATGGGCAACGTCATGCCCCCTACGGTTACAAGCAGAACAAACAAATTCTTCTTTAGGAGCCCTCTGAATAGCAAGAACTTGCTCCTGCTTTTGAGCTCCCAATATCTTGTAACAACTTTCAAACGGATGGCCTGAATGACCACAAAAACTGCATATCTCTTTTCACCTTTTCCTCTAAGCAGCACCAGATTCTTGAGAACTCTTACCCTCACTAGTCTTCCTCTTATCCTATATCATATGTTGACCTCGGCTCTTGGCATTGTCACTACTAGAAAACAGAATTTTAGCTATGACAGATTGCCGTGGCTAAAAGTCCAAAACCTTTGCTAATAACTTTTAGCCACGGCCTACCCATGACAAATGGGCGTGGGTAATACGAGCGTGGCTAATAGTATTAGCCACGCTGAATCCGGGGAAAATAAGTTATTAGCCACGGTTAAATTGTCGTGGCTAAAACCACCTTATTTGCCACGGTTAAATTGTCGTGGCTAAAGAGTCTGTAACATAAAAAAGATTTGGTCGCACGTCGCCGCCCGGCGGCGCCCATCGCCGCTGCTCGGCCGCCGTCTGCGAGCCGATTTTATTTCAAACATTAATTGAGAATGAGCAATATAAACCCCAAATTGATCTTTTAATTGGCGGTGTGGTACTAAAAAAACCCGACTTTTTGGCACAGATTAGTTTTCTGTGGCTAATACTAGATTATTAGCCACAAAACAAGCAAACCATGGCAAAAAGTCGGGTTATATGCAATGGTTTAGTCATCCGTGGTTAATACTAGCTTTTTAGCCATGGAATAGAAACCGTGGCTAATAGTTAATTATTAGCCACGATTTTCCCCCGTGCCAAAAAAAAAACCGAGCCTAAAAGTCATTTTTCCAGTAGTGTGTCAATCACCTCAACCTTCAGAGCTGCCTCCATTACTTTATCATACCTTTCGGATCCATAAGCACTAGCTAGCTGCTGGATGTAATTCCTAAGACCACCTAGAAAAAGTTTAACTCGACTAGACTCTGAAGACACCATGTCAGGAGCAAAACGGAACAGTTTGCTAAACTCCACCTCATACTCGCTAACAGTGTGATGCCTTTTCTTTAGATGCAGAAAATCATTCATCAAACGGTCCCCCTCGACCGACAACAAAAATTTTTCAGCAGCAATTCCTTGAAGGATTCCCATGATTACCCATTCTTAAGGTTTTCTATTGGGTCCATTACCCACAATGTTCCCTTGATTGAATTTGAAGAGGCATCACAATCAAGACTAAGAGCATAGTTGTATTTGATGTGTGCTTAAGCTCATGCATGCATGTTGTCCTTGATTGGACAAGTGAACAAAAAGAGTAAGCTGGAAGTCAGTTAATTTGACTAGTCAAAAACTTCGAGACAGTTGAGAAGAATGTCTGACCATAACTGCTGAAATAGCTGAGAAGGAAGTGTTGTGACTGCTCAGAGTTCATCGAGCTAAGCTCACCATTCGTTGAGATCAGTTGGGAATTCGTCGAACTGAGTTCAGAGTTCGATGATCTCAACAAACCATTCGTCAAGCTAAATTCAGAGCTTGAGATTCTGAGTTCGTCGAGCTCAGTTGAGAATTCGTCGAATTGAGTTTAGTGTTCGTCGAGCTCAGTTCACCATTCATCAAACTCAGTTCAAAGTAAGACAGTCTAAGCTAGTGTTTTTAAACATAGAAAATTGGCTAAGACAAAAAGAATTGAGTGATGAAGACACACTCAACGCTCTGAATGCCAGAGAAGCAGGAAAATTTTGTATAAATCAAAAATCGCTGAGACAAGTGTTAGTCTCAGCATAAACGCTGAGACAAGTGTTAGTCTTAGCATAACCACTGAGATAAGTGTTAGTCTTAGCATAGTCGTTGAGACAAGTGTTTGTCTCAATAGAGAACAAGAAAGCATTGAGACAGTTAAGCAGGAAAATGCCTAAAGCAGAAAGCGTTGAGTGAGGAGTGCTCACTCAACGCAGTCAACGCCTAAGATACTGTAGAGGCAGAAATATTGTTAAGGCAAAAAGCGTTAAATGGAGGTTGATCACTCATCGCTGTCAACGCTTTGTGAAGACAGAATTCTATCTAAGGAGTTTGGCATTGAGTGATGCTCACTCACTCAATGCCAAGCAGTAGAAAGCTGATAAAGCAAGTTGGCGTTGAGTGAAGATGAATCACTCAATGCTAGAAATAGATTTATATTCTAAGTAGTTTGGCGTTGAGTGAAGGTTACTCACTCAATGCCAAGAGACAGTAAATCTGTCTAAGTGTTTTGGCGTTGAGTGATGCTTACTCACTCAACGCCTATGATAATGTTGCTTGATTTTTTGCTAAGTCCACAGTTGATGACGTCAACAAGTCAACATATTTCAAATTAGTTGCGGGATGGCTAAAGTATGCGACAAATGTTGCCGTAGACGTACTGTATGACAATTTGCGTTAAAGCAAGGTTACTGCTTGCCATTAATTATGTGGAGCCCTACTGCTCAAGAGTCGTTGGGTCAAATTCAATAAAAAGGAAAAGGCTTTTAAAGAGGAAAATAGCTTTTCAGAATAAGTAATCAGGCAGTTCTTCTCCGCCATTGTGTTGGATCTAAAGAATAGGAAGCTCAAGTCTACAAGACGAAGAGCAAGTTAGCTGTTGGTAACAACATCTTCAACAGCAAGATAGCTAGTGTGAGGTTCATCTGCACCAGCAAGTTAACTCAGAAGGATTTTCTGAAAAAAGGTTGCAGCTTGGGCCGACCATTGCTGCACGTGCTTCACAGGCTCAACCAACAAACCTAAAGAAAATTCTCTTGGGGAGCTGTGAAGAAGGAGATAGGGCTGAGTAGTTGGGTCAGTTCAGAAAGGGGAAGAGAAGCTAATCTGCATGTTACTTCCAGTATAGGACAAAGAGATCTTCATCCTTGTTGCTATGAAGAAATGAGTTGGGCTGGGATTCTCCTAGCTCAGGTTGCAGTAAGATCTACTGCAGTTACTTCTCTAGCTCCAACTGGATAAAATCCCGGGTGCTGAGAAGAAGAAGTTAGGTCTAAGTATTCACTCAGACTAGATAAGTAGACTCAAGAAACATATTTCCTAGAGTAAAGGTTGGGCTGGGTTTATCTCAGTCTAGGTAGATCTGCATAGTGAAATTTAACCTGTGACCAATCATTACACCATCCCACATTCATCCTATAGGATCCAAGTGTGGATCTTAGCTGTAGGGCTTAATTGCCTAAGGTACGAGAGTGCTACTCTCTAAGGTAGGACCCAAGTATGGATCTAAGTAGTAGGGCTTAATTGCTTGAGGTAGGAGAGTGTTGCTCCCTAAGGTAGGATCAAAGTGTGGATATGAGCTGTAGGGCTTAATTGCTTGAGGTAAGAAAGTGTTGCTCTCTGAAGTAGGATCCCAGTGTAGATCAGAGTATATGACCTTTTGGCCTGAGGTAGGTGACAAGCTTATCACTTTGTTGTATGTGCCTAAAAGGGCACTGAGGAAGGTACCTTTTGGGTACTGAGATGTACGAGTTCTGCAATGCTCTGAGAGTAGGGCCTTGTGCTTGAATTTGTAGGGCTGAGAAGCCTGAGTTGTAGGCCTTAAATATAAGGCTTAGGTAAATGGCTTGAGGGTCACTGAGTGTAGGAGCACTAGAGAGCTTTGAGGTAGGATCCCTAGTGGATCTAAGGTAGGGCTGTCCTCCCTACCTTAGTGTAGGGCTTAGCTACCTGAGGTAGGTGGTTTGCTGACCACTGAGTTGTAGGCCCTTATGGATGAGAAGTAATTCTTGGAGGAGACTTAGAGATCTTGAGGTATCTGAGGTGTAAACTCTTTGGGGCAAGATTTGGAGAAGTGCCTAGTACAACAAGATAGTTGGATATGTGGGAGGGAAAGTGGATTTACCCAGTTGGGGAACCACTATAATATCTGTGTGTTCTGCTGTATTGTTTGTTTATATTTTATATTACAGGTACTAAGGACAACTCTAGATCACTTTGTAAGGAAACAGCAAAAAGAACTTTAAAAGAGACCAATAACCTATTCACCCCCCTCTATGTGATTTAGCTATCCTTGATTTAAAGACTTCCAAGTGGTATCAGAGTGAGGTAACTTAAAAAGGACTTAACAGTCTGAGTAGACTTCAAAGGATAGCTAAAAGGAGAGAACCATATGGAGTGGAGCTCAATGGAGCTTCAAGTCTGCAACAAGGTGAACTTTGGAACATTGAAAGAAAGGATCATGCAGATTATGGAAGCCAGTGATCCTAGAGTCTTGGCTTCAATTCAAGAAGGACCCTTCATTCCCATGAGGGTCTCTACATAAGATGCAAGTACCCAGACCCCAAAGGGTTATGTAGAGATGTCTGAAGATTAAATCAACTTGGCATTTATGGATAATAGGGCACAACACATCATGGTATGTGCCATAGATGACTCCACCTTCAAGATGGTTGTCCACTACAAGACAGCCAAAGATATGTGGGATTATCTCAATGTCTACATGGAAGGGACAGAGAAAGTCAGTCTTTCTGACATTGGTTCAGAGTCTGAAGAAGAAGAATACGCCTTCATTGGGCTACCTGGTGTAATTGCAGATAAAACATAAGACAATCCGGATGCAAGGATAGAGATTAGGGCCCCTCTGTCAAAATCAGAAAGTGTTTAAAAGGTGGATGATGAAGAAGAAGATGACTGCAGTTGTTATAGGATAATTGCCATAATAAAAAAGAAGAATCTGGCAAGGATCTGCCTGGTCAAGATCAGGTACAATATCTGTGAAGTTCTTCTTATTGAAAGAAGTTTGACAAGATGCAGGTAGAGGAGATTATCTCTCTACAGCTGTTGCTGCCCAATAGTCTAAGACAACATCAATACTGGATTAGAAAGTGAGGGATGTTAGCCAACAGAAGGCACCTCAATCATCTAAATTAAGACCATAAGCCAGAAGAACAAGATCATTTTGGATTTTGAAGAGAAACTCCTATAGGAGAGAAGGGCTGTGGCTGAATTCAGCAAGCCTAAAGCTGTGCTTCCCTTGATAAATTCCTTCTCCTCCCATAAGGGTAATAAGGAGTTAGCTGTCAAGGGAAGAATAAGAGTTGACCTTTCTAAAGGGAAAGTCAAATCCCCTATAGTACCACAGTCAACCTTTCATAAGGTAATCCTCCCTTCTCATAGGTATGACCAAGACTGCATGTATGGTCACTATAAGAATGAGAATTCTTCTTGTAAAAATACAAGTGTATCTTACAATGGAAGAAGAAAGGGTAGGGGATTGAGTTCCTGTAAGGCTCCCCATTAAGAAATTCAATTGGCTCATCCTTGACCATTTGTATTTAGTGCACCAGCCCCCACACTCATGAGTAAGGCAGTTGCCTTTTCTCAAGATCTCCCAGTACACTCTCAGACCAATGATAAGTCTGTCAGCAAACCAAACTTAGGCATTTCTAGAGCCATCAATTATGTGTATTCCACAAAGAAGACCATTGTTGGTAGACTTCAAGAAAATCCAAGTTCTTCTACTGCCAAACCTATCTTTAGTCAGACTGTGGCTGAGAGAAATTAGAACAAGGAAGCTGTTCATCCTTCTATTCAGTCTGCAGTCAACAATGCTGCCAAACTTGCTCAAAAGAGAAGGTATAATATCCATGAATGTTGGTGTTGTGGCAAAGTGGGCCACTTTGCCATAGATTTTTGGCATAACCCTAGTGTGCCAAGGGTAAGGGAGAGTGTTACTAACCGGCCTGCTGTAGGTTAACATATGCATGTGTATGCTAATAGGAACAGAGGAATAAATACCTATTGGGGTCCAAAGGTAAGGTAATTATGTTTTGCAGGTTAGTCTTAGTGCCCATCCCCTATGTGGCACACAAAAGATATTCCAGAATTTTGACTGGAACAAGGAAGTTATCCTATGGTTCATACACCAAGGATAAGAATATTGTGTGCATTCCTAAAGAAGGATAAATTGCACAAGTATTGGGCTCAGATGTAATGCCCCCAAAACACTATAGGTATGGGAAGTGTTTTTATGGGTTCTGGAGCCCTTGGATTTTCCCAGCTGGAGGTCACGGGCGTGTCAGGGGTACCGACACAGGCGGGTCAAATTTGACACGGGCGTGTCAACATGTCGTGTCCTTCTCTGGAAACTTGGCTTTGTCGAGGGACGTGTACACGACTCGGGACACGAGTATGTCGTTGTCAACACGAACGTATCAATCCATACACGGGCGTGATAGGACCTGTGTCTACTAAGGGTCGTGTCAGTTCCAAAGAGCTGTTATGGAATAGGCCCACCGACACGTGCGTGCCAGCTTGGGCGACACAGGCGTGTCACCTTGGATACAGGCGTGTATCAACCCATGTCCTGCTCTGGATCGATGATTTTGTGTGCAAGCAGGGCACACGGCCAAGCACATGGCCTTGTGCAAAGCCGTTTTCGGCCATCTGAAATGATTTTCAGAGTTAATCTGGGCCGTTCGTTTTTATTAAATATGATCCAACGGCTCTGGCTTCCCTCCTGATGGTTATGGACGGGAATGGGGAAGTTATTTCTCATTTAATCTTTGGCTTTCTCTTTCTAAGGAGAAGAAAGAGGGGGAGAGAAAGAAGAGGTAGGAGAAGAGGTATCCGGCCGCCGGTGGTGCTAGGGTGGTCCGAATCGCGTGCCGAATTCAGATTCGCAGAGGCAAGAGCGTTGCGGTCCTTTCCAACCATGTACATTTCTCCATGGCGCCAAAACATGCTGCTAGTGTAACGATTTCCCACTCAGACATGTGAAGTCCTTATTTCTTGCATTTGCATAGGAATCCTCCACCAAAAAGGTGGAATGCGAAGTGATTCCCGTGGGATCGGTGGTTCACCCCTTGCTTTGTTGAATTAGAACCGGAAGTTGGTAGTATGACTAGGCATTCTGTGTGAACCCCATCCGGATGTGAGTAGTACGGATTAGTGATGCTTTGTTTGCAATCAGAGAAGACTTCATGTTCATTGATTGTTTGTATGGAGTCCCTTGGTGTATACCTATGGCTTGGTGCAGCAGGAAGTACTGGAGGAAGACCAGGAAAATGTGAGAGTTGATACTTGGTGTTCAACTCGTGTGGTCATGAGTACCATGTTTTGTGTTGTTTGGCCGTTGTGCTATAACTAAAAGCCTTGGTAGCAAACGGGAAAGGAAATGTTGTACCCGCGTCAGCCTGGTGTGACGACTGACGATGATGAGCAACGGGCAAGGCGGATCCTTACCCGCGTTATGGTTGTCTAACCTTGGGTTCTTAAGTCCCTGTTAGGATCTCATAGCGAGAGTCTTAGGCCAGCAAGCTGTAAAGACTAGGAATGCTCGTTTTGGACCGTAAGGTAGAGAGACCTTTAATATGTTGTGGGACCCTGGATTTTCCGGGACACCAATAAGGTTCCCTGAGTGCACGGAGCGTCAGGCCGTCGTGCCGATGATTGTGTTATGTATTGGTTAGTGTGGTTGTGCACAACCGTGGTAGATTGTAGTATATATATGTTGGTTAATAAAATGCTTTGCAGGGAAGGAATTCTGCTGCCCCGTGCCAGGGGAAGGGTCGTTATAATTGGTCCGCTGAATGCTGACCGTTGCCCTGTCTTCCGCCGCTTGGTGGATTGTTTCTTGTAGGTGGAGCTGGCCAAAGCGGGAAATAGCGGGCTGAAGCCTTGGTTGCACTACTGCCATTGAAGGCTTTACATTGCTTTACTCTAGTTCATGTGTGGCCGGCCTTCATGCCGATTTTTGAAAACCACACTCCTATTAAGAGAAACTTGTAAGGCCATATGGCCATGTACCTTGTGTATTGGGTTGTATACATTCATTATTGTTAGTAGTGGATATTTCTGTTGTTATTCTTGAGATCAAAGTTTTCAACCATGAACCTTCTGGTAGAATGCTCTGTGTTAGGAATCATTGGTAGTCTTGATATTTAAAAGTGACCTCTCCGCCTGTTCGTGGAATATGGTGTGGGGCCCCGGCCGTACCTTCTACTATATCCCATGTAACGGGTAGGGATGTTACAATTTGGTATCATCTTGTAGGTCTTACTCTTCCGAATTCGTGGGCGAATTCTTTTGAGAGGTGGTGAGCACGTGTAAGTGTTGTCATTATAACAAAAATTGAACTAAAGAATGTCCACTTAGGAATAAAATTACACTTGTTTGCTGATTCTGACTATTCCTTTTTGATTGTTTTCCATTTTGTTTAGTTGCTAAGTTGTGTTTCTTACACATATAGGTGTCTAGAATTCATACAGGATAGTCAAAACCCCAACGTTCCGATGAGAGTGCGGCACCAGTAGAGGTGCCCACAACTCATCCTTCTGCTGAAACTGTTCGTATGATTACGGAGACAGTACTTGCTATGATGAATACTCAGCAGACTAGACAGGCGAGACCTGTAGCGGTGCCAAATCAGGCTGGGCATAGGAAAGAACCAGTAAATGGTGTAGTTGATTTCCGAGTAGCAGATCAACAACTGAAACGGTTCATGAGCTTCAATCCTCCAACATTTGATGGGACCGATTTGCCAGCTCAGCCGGAGGATATGCTCTCAAGGATAAGAAGGATCTTGATAGCAATCAGGGTTGAGGAGAAGCAGAAGGTAACGTTAACCACCTTCCTGCTGGAAGGAGAGGCTCGGCTTTGGTGGGATGAGGTCGAACTGCATCACTTGGCAGGCAGGCAGTTAACTGAGGTCTCGATGGTGGTGTTCTCTCAGTTGTTCTTGGCAAAGAATTTGCCGCCGCCGCTAAGGATTGGTATGGAATTTGGGTTTCAACCACAGACACAAGGAGCAAATTGCGTGGATGACTATCTCCATGAGTTTACATGTCTAAGATGTTATGCAGGATCTATCTTTGTTGAAGAGGAGCGTAAGACCAGTAGATTCTATGAAGGACTGCGGGATGAGCTAAGGTTTTTGCTCTCGAGTTCTGTGAGCCAAGGATTTAAAGCGTTGGTCTGTACGGATAGGTCTTTGGAGAAGGACTTGAAGAGGACACAGGGAAAGAGGAACATGGCAGTGACAAAGCCAGAGTTCAAGACGCCGCGTCCGGAGAAGTCTGGGTTCCATAAGAGATGGGGAAAGAGGTCCAAATATGCTAGACAAGCCCCTTCAGATGTTGTGATAGAGGCATCTTCTGGGTATGGTTCTCGAGCTTGTTACACGTGTGGAAAGCTGGGGCACTTTGCTCGTGACTGTCGCTCTGGCCCTCCAAAGGGAGAAAAGAAGGCGGGAGCGTCGTATGCGGAGAAAGGGAAGTCAGTAAAGGAGTCTTCTGCATCGCAGGTGCTACCCAGGGTCTTCAATCTCGGGCAACAGGAGGAAATCAAACAGGCTGACGTCGTCACAGGTACGGATAGTTTGTAGTTTTACTTTGTGCCGTGTGATGTGCTTGTTTTAATTTTGGTAATTTAGGTATTGTCCTTATACGGGACAATCCGGCAAGAGCCCTGTTTAATACAGCTGCCTCACATTCATTTCTGTTTGAAGACTTTGTCTTACAGATTGGGGTACCCGCATGGACCATGACAGATAGTACTACGGTGCTCCTACCTAACGGATGTGTATTGTGCGCGGATAAGAAGTGTAGTGTGGAAGTAAAGATAGGAAGTCAGGATTTCTTGGTGAATGCATCAGTGCTACCGATATGTTAATTCGATATTATCTTTGGTATGGACTGGCTTTCAGAGTAGCATGCCAGTATAAATTGCACTTCCAAAGAGGTTACACTGGGTCAAGATACCGAACAAGAGAATAAGTTCAATGGCATGCGAGGGACGAGTAGGATACTATTATCTTCCTGTTGGGAACATTGGAAAATGTGTACCAGATTTGGAGAAGCGTCATCTTAGTCAATGATATGCATCAATTTGTATTTAATAGATGTTTGAGTTATATTGTGCAGGTTTAAGCATTTGAAGAAAATTTTCTAAGTATAAGTATCGACACTTGTAAAGAAGCTGTGTCGACACCCAGAAGCTGTGTCGACACTTATAAAGAACTTGTGTCGACACTCTGAAGTTGTGTCGACACTTATGAAGGTGTTGTGTTGACACTCAAGTTGTGTCGACTCTTATGAAGAAGTTGTGTCGACACTCAAACTAAGTCGACATTTTTGAAGAAGCTTTGTCGACGCTCAGAATTGTGTCGACACCTGATCCAGGAGTTATGTGGACCCTAGAAGTAATTGTGTCGACATACAGGACTTGTGTCGACACACAGTCAATGCTGTCTGTCGACAACAGTTATGTCGACACCATAAGTAATTGTGTCGACACACAGGACTTGTGTCGACACACACTCAACGCCGTCTGGATACTTTCAACAATGTCGACATTCATTCAACGCCGTCTGTCGATAACAGCTATGTCTAGACCAGAAGCACCTGTGTCGATACACAGGACTTGTGTCGACACATACTCAACGCCATCTGCCAGCAATAGTTGTATCGACACCGGAAGCATTTGTGTCGACCCACAGGACTTGTGTCGACACATTAAACAGAAGATGTGTCGAGAAGCAGAAGTATGTCTGTGTCGACACTTTGAGTATTATGTCGACACCATGAAGACTTGTGTCGACACTTGGCCAATATGTGTCGACACATATGAAGCAGCCTTCTGAGTGATTTGTACTGAGTTGCAATGACTCTGAAGAATCTACTAACATGTTTGGTTACTTGACAACTATCATATCCAACCGGTCTGACACCTCTGACAGATCTGTCAGTAGTTTGTTAGAAACCGGATCAGCCAGTAACCATAAAGGAAACTCTATATAAGAGACAGATCGAAAACTACAGAAGGGGGTGTGAAAAAAGAAGAAAAAAAAAAGAGAAACAGATTTAGAATTGTTCTACAAGAAAGATTCAGATTCCAATCTGAATTTAAGGAAGAAGCTGACTGAAGATCAACTTCAACAACAAGAAGATCCACTTTATTTTGTTCTAACAAGAAGCTTTGAGAAGCTAAGTCAGGCTGGATCAGAAGGATAATTCAGTCAAGAACTGATCAAGAAGGCTACACCAACAAAGGAATCTAGCTGGTGAATTTGTTTGTTTCTTATTACATTCTATTTCTTGTAAGATCTACTATCAGATCTGAGTTGTAAGGCTAGTTATAAAGGCTTAGGTAGGGCTGAGGCATGAGGTAGGATTCTGGGGAAGAATCTGAGGTAGGAGTTGTGGAAAGTCTGAGTTGTAAGCCTAGTTATAAAGGCTGAGGTAGGGCTGAGGCCTGAGGTAGGATTCTAGGGAAGAATCTTAGGTAGGACTTGTTAAGTCTTAGCTGTAGGAACCATTTTGGTTCTGAGATTGTAAGATATGTTGATCCGAGCCAGTGGAAGGAAGTTAGGCTGAATCCAGTTGTCTACTAGATAGGCGATGGGGGAAAGTGGATGTACCTATATCTTGGGGAACCACTATAGATCTGGTGTTTGCTATGATGTGTTTATATTCTGTAATTTGATTAATCTGTGTTGAATGATTATCTAACTGTTTGCCTAAAAAGGAATTTAAAAGATTAGAACCTATTCACCCCCCCCCCCTTTAGGTGTTTAGGCTCTTTAAACAAAGTCTCTCAAGTGGTATCAGAGGGAGGTTTCTCAAAGAAAGACTTAACAGTCAGAGTTATTTTCCAAGGCAAATAACAGATATCAAGAATGGGTTCAAATGAGAATCAAAAGGAATTTGGATATATGAAATTACCTATATGCAGGAAAGAATCCTTTGGCTTTTGGAAGGAAAGGGTCAGGTTGTTTATGGAAGCATCTGATCAAAGAATTTATATCACAGTATAGGAAGGCCCCTTCATTCCAATGAAGGTATCAGTTCTTGATGCAAACATTCAAACTCCAAAGAGATATTCTGAAACGACCAAGGATGAAATCATCCTGGCAACACAAGATAAAAGAGCACAGAGCATTATTGTAAGTGCTATAGATGATGCCACTTTTAAGAATCAAGTGCATTGTAAAACCTCCAAATAAATATGGGACACATTGATTGTCTACATGGAGGGCACAGTAGAAGTCAGAGAGGACAGGAAGTCTATGCTAAACTAGGAGTATGAGAGCTTTAGACAAGCTAAATCTGACAGCATAACTGAATGCTATAAGAAGTTCTTTAGAATATTGAATGAGCTGATGACCTATGGAAGGGTCTTCAGCACTTATGAACTTAATGATAAGTTTCTTAGGTCTCTAACAAAGGATTGGGACACTAAGATATGTGCCATAAAAGAAGTGGCTAGGCTGGCTGATACACCTCCACCTACACTGTTTGGAAAGTTGCTATCATATGAAATGCAGCTTACTACCAAAAAATAAGAGGAGAAGGGCAGCAGATCTGAGTTTAAGGAAAATTCAGTGGCCTTCAAAGCTGAAGGCTCAAGAAAGGGTAGGAGAAAATCTCCTTCTCCACCTAGAAGGAGTGCTGAGGCAGAAGAAGGAATTTCTGACAATAACACATCAGATAGTCATACTTCTGATGAGGACTTTGCTGCCTTTACAAGGCAATTCCAAAGGTTTATGAAGAAAAAGAAGTGGAGGACTAGGCCATCATCTTCATCCTATTCTAAGGATGAGTACTACAGGAAGAATAAAAAACCCAAGGAGGACAGGTATGCCTCTAAACCTGGTAAACAATCTAATACTAAGATTATGTGTTAATGCTGCAACAGGACTAGACATGTCATAGCTGTCTGTTCTGACAAAAGAAAGGAGTCAAAGGACAAGAAGAAGCAGCACATCAAAGGTAAGAAGGAGAAGTCTATAATTGCTCAGAAGGAGAAGAGTTGGATAGACTCTTCATCTTCAGAATCTTGAGAAGAAGAAGCCGAAGCATATGTTGGGCTATTCTCAACAGAAGAGGAGTCTAGGGAACTAGAATTCCTACAGATGCTGGACTCCATAAATGGAGTTAAAGAACATTGCTGTAGAGGGCTGATGGCTCAATCTTAAGATGATCAGTGCAAGGATCAGCCTAGAATAAGTAAGGTAAACTATTCTCCCTCAGTTTCAGATTACTTTACTAGATCATAATTAGAAGCATCTGCTTCAAAAGAAGTGGATGGATCTGAGTTTGAAGGGGATGTACACCAACTCATATGGTGGGTTGTTGCAAGCTTAAGAAGAGAAAGTTTCTTGTTAAAGTGCAGGCCTTAGAGATTGAGTCTATTAAGCTGGCTGCAATAGATTCCGCTAAGATGTTGGATCTACAACTGAATGAGGTTGCAAAATTGAAGAACATTATAATTATTCAAATGGTAACAATCTCTTTCAAAGAGAATCATATCAAGAAACTGGAGGCAAAACATCAGTAAGAGAGAGTGCTAGTTGCTAAATTCTCCAAGCCAAAATCAGTCTTACCACTAATAAACAATTTAATTTCACAAAAAGGGAAGACTGGTCTAGGGTTTAAGGGAAGAACAAGGGCTTTCAATTCACATAGAAAAGGTAAGGGCCCAGTTAAGCCTCTAGTTGCTGAACCCCCTATTTTCTTTAGAAAGGTTGTGAATCCTACTAACAGGTATGATCATGACACTACACATGGTCACTATGAGCATGTAAATCACATGGGCAAGGGTGCAAATGCTTATAGACCACACTATAGGCATACCCATCAGGATCAAGTGGATTTCTTGAAGAATGATGCTCCAGCACCAACATTCAACAAGATTGCTGACAACCAAGCAGTAAAGTCTTAACCTAAGAAAAGGTATAATAGGTTTGGGTGTTGGTATTATGGCAAGGTGGGGCACTTTGCCATGGATTGCTGGTTTAACACTAGTGTTAATACCAAGAGCAGTTTTTTTGTTAGAACAGTTGTAGGATTTCGAACTAAAAAGTACCTAGGACCCACTAGCAAGTTGGGTTCTAAGGGTAAGTAATTCTTTATGTATTATAGTTGAATCCAAGTTACCATACCCCTATATGGTACTTGGATAGTCGCTGTTCCAGGCATATGACAGGAATAAGGAGAATGTTGAGGGACTATGTTCCCATAGAGAATGGACCCAAAGTTATCTTTGGTGGATCAGAAAATGATGTCATCAAAGGATTTGGTAACATTACTAGTGGTTCAATTACTGTCACTAAAGTGGCTTATGTGAAGGGTTTAAAACATAACCTACTTAGCATAAGTCAACTTAATGATCTAGGTTATGTCATTTATTTTCTCAAAGGGGAGTGCTAGATAAGAAGGTCAAGTGATCAAGAGATCATTTTGACTGGCACTAGGAAAGGAAATGTGTATTGCCTTAACCTAGATTGTGAGTTTAACAACTCACCAATTTGTCTGGTTGCAAGAGAGAAAGCTTCTCTATATGTCAAATGGAAAAAGAGACTTGCTCATCTCAACTATAAGTTTATAGGACTGCTGTTCAGCATGGGATTAGTGTGGAATGGTCCTCAAATTAAGTGCATCAAAGAGGGTGTGTGTTAAGCTTGCCAAAAAGGCAAGCAGACTAAGTCCTCTTTCCAAGCACTTGACATCAAAGATTCAATGAGATGTTTGTATCTCATTCATATGGATTTGTTTGGTCCTATGCCAGTTCACAGTCTTGGTAGGAAATTATACACACTTGTTGTTGTGGATGACTATTCCAGATATATATGGGTTTTCTTCTTGAGGAAGAAATCTGAAACCCCATCTGTTTTTCAAACTTTTATTAGACAAATACAAAATGAATACAACAGTTAAGTGGTCAAAATCAGAAGTGACCATGGAACTGAATTTCAGTCTGAATGTATGACAAGATTCTGTGAAGAACTTGGGATTCATCATGAATTCTCTTCACCTAGAACTCCTCAGCAAAATGGTGTTGCTGAAAGAAAGAATAGGACTCTAATTGAGGCTAGTAGAACTCTACTAAATGATACTACTCTCCCTGAATACTTTTGGGCTGAGGCAGTTAATACTGCATGTCATGTGCTCAATAGAGTCTCCATTAACAAGAAATAAAAGATGACTCCCTACCAGATTTTTAAAGGAAGAAAACCAAACATATCTTACTTCAGAATCTTTGGTAGTAAGTGTTTTGTACTAGTCAATGGTAAGAACTACCAAACTAAGTTTACTGCCAAATCCCTAGAAGGGATATTTGTTGGGTACATTAATAAAAGTAGAGCATACCAAATCTAAAACTTGACTACCCAGGTTGTAAAAGAATATATGTATGTTGTATTTGATGAGTCAAAATTTATTAACAATGAATTGTCTAGTTCTACTGTTAGCTCTACAAGTCTAACAGATAGGTTGGACAAGCTGACCATCAATGGAGATGTTCCTGCTAGGTTGGCTGAAGATAAAGATGCCAGCTATCCTGGGGGAGAACAAGTGTCTCTGGATGAAGAAGATAGTGTGGAGCATCAAGTTGAGGAAACTGGAGAAGGCCATAATGCTGACAGATTTCCTCTAGTAAGGAGACAGCTGAAGGATCATCCAGTTCACCAAATCATTGGTGATGCAAGTCAAGGTGTTCTAACAAGGAGCAGGAGCATGAACACAGTTCTATGTTCTAGCTTCCTGTCTCAAATAGAACCCAGGAAGATTGAAGAAGCAATGCAAGACACCAACTGGATTGATGCAATACAAGAAGTGCTCAGTCAGTTCAAAAGGTGTAAAGTTTGGGAACTGGTGCCAAAACCTAAGGATCACAACATAATAGGAACTAAATTGATCTACAGGAACAAGCTTGATGAGAATGGCACCATAGTAAAGAATAAGGCTAGACTGATAGCAAAAGGCTATAGGCAAGAGGAAGGTATTGATTTTGATCAAACCTTTGCTCCAGTGGCAAGGTTGGATGCTATAAGGCTATTCTTGGCCTATGCTGCCTATCAAGGGTTCAAGGTATACCAGATGGATATGAAATCAACATTTCTGACTGGTGATTTAAAAGAAGAAGTCTATGTTGAACAACACTCAGGTTTTGTAGACTCTCACTTTCCTGATTATGTATATAGGCTTAGGAAAGCTCTATACGGGAAGATACCTGCTAAGGCTGGTAAGATACCTGCTAATGCTCAGGAGCAAAGCAAGTATTTCCCAAAGAAATTCCACTATTTTGAAAGGTAGAAAATTAAGGTGGAAGAACTAAAGAAGAAAGCCCTGAAATGGAAGAAGCCTGCTGAAGATGTTGAACCTTCTGTACAGGCAAAGATCAAGACTGGCAAAGGAATCGTCATTAAGGATCCTAGTCAATAATAGGATAGATAGGCTTATCTATTAGAACAATGTAACATTTTTTGTTTTGATCTAGAAAGAAATCCTTGTATACATGACATTTCTTTTTCTCTAAAAATTGAATGAAATCAGTTCAGTTTTAATTTCTTTGTTGTTTATAATGATTATGTGTTTAACTGGTGTAAATTGAATGTTCATCTATGTTGGAATACCCTATTATAGATTTGGGTAAGGATAACTATGTCCTTAGGAATTAATCTTGACCTCTTTGTATAGTTTTAAAGGTCAACTAGAATAGGTCTAAGGCTTAGAACTTAGGTTTGAAAGCTGCCCCCAAGGCCTTATAGTTCAGAATACAAGTACAAAAGTTTAAGGCATTTCTCGTCAAGCTCAAATCGACGAGGCGTCGAACTCGGTTCGATGATGTCCGAGCTCAGATCGACGTTTCTATCTCAAGTATAAATCCCGATCTCTGAGCTCAGGTCGACGATAGTCGATCTCAGATCGATGACTTTTCTTGAGAGATCGACGATTTCAGAATTCAAATTCAGTCAGTTATGGAATTCAATCTGATTCATATCCAGCATTTATTTCAAAGGATTTTGTAGCCATTTCAATCAATCTGGAGAAAGTTAAAAGGAAGACTAAATGGAATGTCTCTTTGGACTTTCCTCCAGAGACAAATATCATTTAAGGAAGTCATTTATGACTGGCTAACAGCTATCTAGAATACTGAAATTCAATATATCATCTCAGAGTAATTGAGACAGTATGATTATTACTATTCTAAGATATAGATTTTGAGACACAAGTCTACAGGATTACAACTTAGAATTCTTCTATAATACAAGGAATACAACAGTGAAGCAGATCACCATACAGAAAAGAATTCCTTTATTCTTTCAAGATCTCTTCTGATTCAAGTGTTCAAGGCTTCATCAATTAAGGACTCCAGACACATCACATTTCAGCCTTTGTTGAAATCATTCTTTGTTGGAGATCTCAAATAGACTGAAGGCCTATCACCCTGTGCAAAGCTTCTCTTCCTGAACAACTATAAATCTCAGGGAGAGCTTTCACAATAACAATCCACTAGTCTTCTCTTTGACTGTTGACAGAGAAAAACATCAACTCATTCTTTTTCTTTTATTCTGCTGTAAAAGGGTTACTCAAAACTCCCTTCAAAAGTTTTGTGGTTGGTTTCTGAGACCTTGTCAAAACTCAGTGGTGGCAAGACACCTGATCAAAAAATCTGATTTGGTTTTATAGCACCTTATCAAAAGATCATTGGTGCCAAGGACACCTGATCAACTATTCCTACAGTGGATTCCAACCTAGGATAGTAGAAGAGTGGATATACCCAGGTTGATTGGGGAACCACTATAGATCGTTATGTCTTCTGGTTGCTGTGTTTGATTTGTTGTGTGTTCTGATTTGTTTCTTGCTTACCTAGTTTTTATTTACTGCAAGCACAATACACATATATATAAATCAAGTCTTCCACTGCTGATTGATTTTTAATTTGCAAAATTATTTTAAAATACTCTATTCACCCCCTCCCTCTAGAGTAAAGGTAGATCTAACCCTCACTTTTAATTGGTATCAAAGCAAGGTTGGTTATTCAACAACTAGATCTTCACTAGGTTGGTTGTTTTATAGGCTAACACTTTAACCAAAAGATCTCTGATAAGATCAATCTTTAATAGAGAGTTTTTATTTCCATTATATTTATTTTCATATAAAACCATGGCACAGAACAAAGATTATGCTAGCACCAGACTTCCAGTATTCAATCTTTCTAAGTTTGCACTTTGGAAGGCAAGGATTAAACTATACATGAATTCTATTGATGAGGACATCTTTAATTCTATTTTGACAGTGTGTCCAAGACCTCCAGTAACTACAAGTACAAGTGTTGTTCCACCCCCCTCAGGAACAGATGCAGAAATCAAAAAGTGGAAAGTTTCTGATGCCAAGGCAATGAACATATTGGCTCAGACTATGTCTGATGACATATTTCAAAAAGTGGTTGAATGCAACTCAGCAAAAGAAATATGGGACAAGCTATCTGAGCTTGTGTCAGGATCAGCTGATAAAAGAAATGATAGAAGATACAATCTCATAACCCAGTATGAGAATTTCAAGAAGGGAGAAACTGAGTCAGTTGCTGACATGTACAACAGACTCAGTCTAATTGTCAGTGAACTGAAGACCTTGGACAAGGAGATCTCATTAACTGAACTCAATGATAAGATCCTAATGTGCTTCCCCAGCACTTGGGATTCAAGGATCTGGCCAATCAAGGATGCCAGAATCCTAAATGAGATCACCACTATAGCTCTATTGGGCAAGCTCAAGTCTTATGAGCTGCTTATCAAGAATAGAGAAGAAGAGCAAAAGATAGCTTCTCCAGCAAGAAGGAAGGAGAAGACAATTGCTTTCAAAGCTACAGAAGAACAGCCTGAAGACAAGGTCACAGGCAATGAAGAATTAATGAGTCTACTAGCCAAAAGATTTTACAAGATGGATAGAAAAGACTTAAGGAAAAGGTCATCAAGAGGTCATGAAAAGCCAAGGTATGACAAATCCAATAATAAAGAAATTATTTGTTTTGGATGCAGAAAACCAGGCCATATTGTGCTTGACTGTCAAGAGAATCAAAATAAGGACAAGAAAGATAAGAAAGATAGGAGAAGAGATAAAGACTCCAGGAGAAACAACAATGACAAATCCTACTCCAGCAAGAACAAACACACCAGGAAGGGATTTGTAGCTGAAACTTGTAGTGAAACTGAAGTATAATCAGAGGCATCATCAAGCTCAAGTGATGATGAAGATGATGCTCAGGAGAAGGAGTTTTGCATGATGGCTATGAATGCCTCTCAACATAATTGTGATGCAGAATAAGAGTCAGAATCTGAATCTTAACATGAAGCTGAAGAAGATCAGGTAATAGATTCTTTTGATTTAAATTCAGAGGACTTTAGATCTGAATTTAAGGCACTTTGTTTAGACCTGCTAAAGTCTGAGAAAGAGATTATCTCTCTAAGAAATAAGTTGTCTGAACATAGCACCTTAATATCAGATAACCTCAAACTCTCTAAGGAGTTAGAATGTTGTAGGGAGGAGATAGCTTCACTGAAAAGTGAACTATCTCAGGAAAATAAGTTTATAGAATCCCTTAATGGGAGAAGCATCAGACTGATGGACATCATAAGTACAGTGAACTCAAGACTTAGCAGTACACTGGGCTTGGGTGCTTCATCCAGCCAACCTATAGTGTTAACAACCCCAATTAAGTTTATCTCAGATAAAGGAAAGGGAGTTGTAGAGGTTGCTAGGAAGAATCCTGATTTACCTAAGAAAAACCAAGTTCAACGGAAAACGTCGAACAGAGCTCGACGATCGCGAAACAGAGATTAGCGATCTCAAGCTGAATCGTCAAAATCAGGTCGACGATCTCTTAACTCTGAACTCTGGCAAAGTCGATCTTCGAACAGAGCTCGACAATCTGACCCAAGATCGTCGAACTCAGCTCAGAGATCGTCGAACAGAGATCAGAGCTTTGAACAAATTTTTAAAGGTAAATCAAAATTCAATCCTAGTGGCCCCACATCCCAAAGCTTTAACCCGTATACTGAATGGATAATACCTCCTAGGAGATATCATCTTGAAAGTTATAAGATTAAACCAAGGATGTCTCTTATTTCAGAATTTAAAGGTTATAAACCTAGGCCCAAGGTAAACTGGGTCAAAAACAAATAAATTGTTTTATGTGCAGGTGAAGACCTATCCAATAATAAACCAACAATGGTATCTGGATAGTGGGTGCTCAAAGCACATGACAGGAAGCAAGGATAATTTAACTTCCTTCAAAGCCAAGCTTGGACCCAAAGTCATATTTGGGGATTCAAACTTTGGAAAGACTAAGGGATATGGTGCAGTCCAAATAGGGTCAGTCACATTAAAGAAGGTTGCCTATGTGGAAGGACTGAAGCACAATTTAATCAGCATCAGTCAATTGTGTGATGAAGGATACCAGGTGACATTCAATAAATCCTTATGCAAAATCAAATCAGAGGACAACACAACTGTGTTGATATGTAAAAGGAAAGGTAACATTTATCTTATAGATTTTCTTTCAACTAAGGTAGACATCTGCTTGTTAAACTCTGTTAGTAAACCAAAAAAACTTTGGAATAAGAGATTAGGACATATAAACCTTAGAACCATTGCTAGGCTATCCAAGGACAACCTTGTGAGAGGACTAACTTCTTGCCCCTACAAGAAGGAAGGACTTTGCAGGGCTTATCAGTTAGGCATGCAAAATAAAAATAGCTTTAAGTCACTTAATAAGAGTGATTCACCTAGGATTTTGTATCTGTTACACATGGATCTTTTTGGACCCATTATAGTACAAAGCCTAGGAAGGAAATCTTACACTTTAGTAGTTGTAGATGACTTCTCTAGATTCACATGGGTGTTCTTTCTTAGGAAAAAGTCTGATAACTTTAAGTGTTTGACAGAGTTTCTCAAATGTATACAGATTGAGTTCAATACTAACATTGCCCTAATGAGAAGTGATCATGGGACAGAGTTTGATTCTCTTCTTATGTAAGAGTTCTGTCAGAGTGAAGGGATCAGGCACACTTTCTCAGCTCCTAGAACTCCTCAACAAAATGTGGTAACTGAAAGGAAAAAATAGAACCCTTATTTAATCTGCCACCATATTGTTGACAGATGCTCACCTTCCTCTATCCTTTTGGGCAGAGACAGTGAACACCTCAAAATATGTGTTGAATAGAAGCTTGATACATAAGCTGAAGGGCAAGACTCCCTATGAATTACTCAAAGGGAAGAAACCTAAAGTAGATTATTTCAAAAATTTTGGTTGCATTTGTTACATACACAATAATGATAAGAAGTACATAGCAAAGTTTCAAGCCAAAGCTGATGAAGGTGTGTTTTTGGGATACTCCATGATCAGTAAAGCTTATAGGGTGTATAACAAATCTTCTTTTAAAATTGAAGAATCTGTACAAGTATCTTTTGATGAAACTAACATGTCTTATAACGAGAAGAATACTTCTACCATAGAACCTTTGCAGGTACATTCTCTTTTAGAAAATTTGGAAAGGTTACACATTATAGAAAAGGATAGAACACATTCACCTATACAACAAAGAGGTGAAAGCAGTGAAGATGAAGAGGGCACTCAACATCTTTGTGAGAACCACATTGAAGAGCCAGTTGTTGTTCCACAAGAGGAAAACACAACACAGGTTGGTGAAAACACCCCCTATTGATTTAGTAACATCAAGAGATCATCCAATCTCCCAAGTGATTGGAGACATCTCAACTGGTGTGCAAACCAGAAATCAGGTCAACCAAAACCTGATGCACACCTGCATTTTATCTCAAATAAAGCCTCAATCCATACAAGATGCAGAACAAGATCCACATTGGATCATTGCAATGCAAGATAAATTACATCAATTTGAAAGGAACAAAGTTTGGGAACTAGTGCCAAGACCAAATGATCATTCCATTGTTGGAACAAAATGGGTGTTCAGAAACAAGCTGGATGATCAAGGAATTATTGTAAGTAATAAGGCAAGGCTAGTTGCCCAAGGATACTCACAAGAAGAATGAATAGATTATGACCAGACCTTTGCACCAGTTGCAAGGTTGGAGGCCATAAGAATATTTCTAGCTTATGCAGCACAAAAGAAATTCAAGGTCTATCAAATGGATGTAAAGAGTGCATTTCTCAATGAAGATATCAAGGAAGAAATCTATGTTAGACAACCCCCAGGTTTTATCTCTCCAACTCATCCTGATTATGTTTTTAAATTGCATAAAGCATTATATGGTCTCAAGAAAGCTCCTAAAGCATGGTATGAGACCTTAGCATGCTTTCTTTTGGAAAATGATTTTATAAGGGGTAGAGTAGACCAAACTCTTTTTATTAGAAACCATAAGTCTAATATCCTACTAGTACAAATTTATGTAGATGACATTATTTTTGGATCTACTGATTGAAATTTGTGCAAAAAGTTTTCCAACCTAATGCATTCTAAATTTGAAATGAGTAGCATGGGTGAGCTTTTCTTCTTTCTAGGATTGCAAGTCAAACAGCATGCTGATGGCATATTCATTTCTCAAACAAAGTATGCAAATGAATTGGTTAAGAATTTTGGTATGTCTGAAGCATCATGTATGAAAACACCTATGCCTACTAATGCTGAATTGGATGCTGATGAACATGGGAAACCTGTTGATCAGACAACATATAGAGCAATGATTGGCTCTTTATTGTACCTTACAGCTAGTTGACCTGACATAATGTTTGCTACATGCATATGTGCTAGATTCCAAGAAAGCCCTAGAGAGTCACACCTGATATTAGTAAAAAGGATTCTTTGGTATGTGAAAAGTTGTCCAAATCTAGGTCTCTGGTATCCAAAAGACTCAGGATTTGAATTAACTGGATTTTTAGATGAGTATTATGCTGGATGTAGAGTAGACAGGAAAAGCACCAGTGGAACTTGCCAGTTTCTTGGTGATAGACTTGTCTCCTGGTTTTGTAAGAAACAAACATATGTGTCCACATCAACTGCTGAAGCTGAATACATGGCAGCAGGTAGTTGTTGCTCACAGATTTTGTGGATTCAAAATCAGCTCCTAGACTATGGTTACAACTTAGATAAGTCAAAAATATTTTGTGATAACACCAGTGCTATTTCTATAGCCCAAAATCCAGTCCTCTATAGTAGGACAAAACATATAGAGATTAGGCATCACTTTCTAAGAGATAATGTTGAAAAGAATAAAATTGAACTTCAATATATCCCAACTGTTTTGCAAAGGGGAGATAATTTCACCAAACTACTGGATGAAAAGAAACACACCTTCTTCCTGAATCAGTTAGGAATGTTAGATGGAGGAAGTTTAAATTAAGATCCATGACTTTAAATCCTTAAAATTGACCAAGACTAGGCTAAAAACTTGATTTTTCTAGTGTTTATAGGTTATTTCTTATCTCTGAAGTGCGCTCGACATTTTTCCCAAAGATCATCAAACGAAGATCGACGTTCTCATGAAAGCGTCGACCGGAGTTCAGCGTTTTCCACATAGTGCTAGGCTATCTCTTTCCGGTCAGAGAGCGTCGAACGGAGCTCGACGCTCTCCAATATCGTCGAACGGAGATCGATGATGTTGAAGACCCTTCAGATTCCTTTAGAAGCCCAGATCGTCGAACGGAGTTCAACGATCTTTCCTTTTCGGCGTCGAACCCTAATATAAAACTCATTTTTTGGTCATCGTTCTCTTTTGCGCTTTCATAATCTCTACAGAACTTTTCTTTCCCACCAAACATCTCTGCACTTGGTCTCATTTGTTCAATTTTGCAGGTAACAATGGCCGTCTCTGTTGCAGTCCTAGCAGCGATGAAGTTTGATACTGGCTTCGACATCGACATGGATTCTTTTGAGGGCAGTGATCAAATCTTTAAAGACATTCTGGAATTGTTCAAGAAACAATAGTTGGTTTATATCATGTCTATAAGAATGAAATTGGTGGCATATGAAATCAAGGAGTGGGTATATACTGCACATAACCTGGATCAGAACACAGTGGTTAGAACAATATCCCGCACACAGGTATCCCTAACTCCTGCTCTCCTAACAGAAGTCTTTCAATTGAGTACTGGGCAGGATTCAGTCGAGTTCTCTAGAGAGGAATTTGCTAGTATGTTGGATAGAATGGGTCACTCAGCAGCAAACCCTAATAAGCTGCTTAAGAAAAATCTTTCAATGGAGTATAGATTCTTAGCAGATGTTGTGGGAAAGGTACTGCTCGCAAAGCACTCTGCTCATGATACCATCTCTAAGTATCAATTCTGTTTGATGGGTGCATTAGTTTATAAGAAGCATTTGAATTGGGGAGAGATATTCTTTGATTTAATTAAGAAAAAGATAAACAATAATTTTGTTAATTTTGCGAGGATTCTAGGCCTGTTTCTGCAAAATAGATGCCCTCAGCTGCTTGTCTCCAGTGGCATGCACATCAAAGCCTCAAAGAGGCTATCCTGTGCCCTCTTTTGAAAGTTGGACAGGCAAATTGCCAAACCAAGCAGAGCTCCTGCAGTTGTCTCAACTTCAGGCACAAGGACTGTACAGGTAACTTCCCCTCAAGAACCTACCCCCTTGGAAGAATTGCCTGCCTCCTCCTCATCTCCACCATCTCCACACATTGTTTCTTCAACCATTCCTTCATCCACCATCACCACTTCAATTTCATCCCCCTTCACAATTTCATCTCCAATCTCAACTCCTTCACCACCACCAGCAACTACTGGAGACAATTTCCATCCTCTACACTATTATCCACACCTTGAGATTGATTCATCCATTCATCTTACATCCTTCAATCTCTTAGATGACTCCTTCATGGATGATTCTTATTCCTCACCCCATGAGCCCCCATCATAATCTACCTCTTACCAACAATTACTTCAATACATTCTAGCTCAACTATCCTTCACTCCATCCATTTCCATCCCAGTGACTTCCATCACAACCATCCCCATATCAGAACCATCCATTTCACTACCATCCACATCATTTCTCCACATCTCAGCAACTCCTCCAACACCATCTACTTCTGAAACCCTATCCTCTACTTCTACTCAAGTATCCCTTGAGCAAGTAAATCTTCTAGCTTTAGCAGATAAGCTCTATAAGATGTTAGCTCCCAGGCTAACACTCTTGTTGGAGACCTCCATGGCTCCACTCCTTAAGTCTATACAGAACTTATATGCCAGGCTCTCATCCTTCTGTCCTCCTCAGGCAATCCCTTCTATGGGGTGCTTTGATCCAGTGCATACTGAATCAAGGCAGGGGGAGATGCCACATGAAGAAGAGATGCTGCCTGCTTCAAATGAAGAAGTGCAAGAGATTCTTTCTCTAGTTCTAGTTCTAACAGTTGACCTCGGGTCACTGTTATCAAAATTTGATACACATTATTTCAGTTTTCTTCCAACTCAGGAAGTTGAAGACCTTAATAAGGCCATTGTGCCTATTTTTAGTTGTGATCCCAGCCTAATATCCTCATATATCAATTCTCTCAAGGCTGTGGAAAGTGTTATTTCTGCTGATATTGTGAATGCTGATTTTGCTGCTGCTGTTGATAAAGTCTGCTCTGATATTGTTGATGATTTGCTGATGACAGAGACTAATGATTCAGAGCCTGCTGTTCAGGTTGATGAGCCTGCTGTTACTGATGTTATTATTTATGTATCTGATGCTCCTACTGCCTCAATTATTTCTATTGCTACTGCTGTTTCTACCAGTGTGTCTGTTAGTGATGCTTCTGTCAATACTGCTGCTGCTGCTGCTGCTTCAACTGAATAATCCAAACAACATAAAGAGTATATCAAAAGGATTGATGAATTGTATGACAATCCTCAGAGCTCAGATAGTGACAAGTTCAAGACTGATTCTGATGACTCCTCTACAACCATTGTAAGGAAGAGGAATGCCAGAAGCAAAGCTTTGAAGAGAGTTCCTCTAGAGAAATTAAAGGATGATAATGACATTCCCTATTATATTCTGCATGACTGCCCAATAACAGAACCTTGGATGCAATTCTCAAAGAACCAATTGAAGGCCATGAAGAAGAAGAGGAAGTTTGACAAAGGATTTTCTCACCATCATCATCCTCCTCCTCCTCCTTCACCAGATGCAGGAACTGGTGGAGGTTCTGCTTTACAGACCTCATATGCTAAAACTCAAAGCTCCTCTCAGATTCAAGACAGATCCCAATCCAGAGGATATCAACAAAGAGGCTACCAATCCAGGAGAGGCCAGTACAGAGGAAACCAAAGAGGACACAAAGTTTATTCAAGAGGACAACCTAGACAACATCCTTATCACAGGGAAGGACAAGGCCCCATTGATTCAACTTCAGGTCCTTTCCCTTACAAGCTTAAAGAAATTGTTACTTCAAGAGCTCCTCCTGCTGATACAATCAATAGATATGAACCTTCTGTCCCCTTTGAAGATCCTAGAAAACAATCCCTTTTCTTGGACTGCAAGGATGAAAGAATTGGTTGCATTAGATCAAATAAAGAAGGCAAGAGAACTGGGAAAAGATACTTCAAACATCAATACTCTATCTGAGCAAAGGAAGAAAGAACTTGAAAGATACTCCTCCAGAAAATTCTTTGATCCAGAGAGTTTTATGAAGTTGCACCCAGAGGCTGTTGTTCCCAGACCTAAATCTCAAACCTCTCTAGGTGCTACTGATGACAGAAGATCTAAGAAGGAAGCTCTAAATCCAAATACAGAAATCTTGTTCAAAAAGAGAGAAGAAAAGGAATAATTATGTAAGCTGACAATATATATCTATTTCTGACTATCTGCTGTGACTCTATATCTGCTTCTGCAATGTTGCACTTCATTATTCTGCTATGTTGTATTTGCTTTTATTTCTTCTTATATGCTTTTTAATTCCTATGTCTTGTAAATAGTAATCCTAACCCAAATAGGGGGAGATTGTTGGAACACCCTATTACTGATTTGGGTAAGGATAACTATGTCCTTAGGAATTTATCTTGACCTCTTTGTATAGTTTTAAAGGTCAACTAGAATAGGTCTAAGGCTTAGAACTTAGGTTTGAAAGCTGCCCCCAAGACCTTTTAGTTCAGAATACAAGTACAGAAGTTTAAGGCATTTCTCGTCGAGCTTAGATCGACGAGGCTTCGAACTCAGTTCGATTATCTCTGAGCTCAGTTCAACAAGTCGTCGAACTCGGTTCAACGATCTCCGAGCTCAGATCGATGTTTTTGTCTCAAGTATAAATCCAGATCTCTGAGCTCAGGTCGACGATTGTCGAGCTCAGATCGACGACTTTTCTTGAGAGATCGACGATTTCAGAATTCAAATTCAGTCAGTTATGGAATTCAATCTGATTCATATTCAGCATTTATTTCAAAGGATTTTGTAGCCGTTTCAATCAATCTGGAGCAAGTTTCAAGGAAGACTAAATGGAATGTCTCTTAGGACTTTCCTCCAGAGACAAATATCATTTAAGGAAGTCATTTATGACTGGCTAACGACTATCTAGAAGACTTAAATTCAATCTATCATCTCAGACTAATTGAGACAATATGATTTTTACTATTCTAAGATATAGATTTTGAGACACAAGTCTACAGTAATACATGTTAGAATTCTTCCAGAACACAAGGAATACAACAGTGAAGGAGATCACCATACAGAAAAGAATTCCTCTATTCTTTCAAGATCTCTTCTGATTCAAGTGTTCAAGGCTTCATCAATTAAGGACTCCAAACACATCACATTTCAGCCTTTGTTGAAATCATTCTTTGCTGGAGATCTCAAATAAATTGAAGGCCTATCACCCTGTGCAAATCTTCTCTTCCTGAATAACTACAAATCTCAGGGGGAGCTTTGACAACAACAATCCACTAGTCTTCTCTTTGACTGTTGACAGAGAAGAACATCAACTCTTTCTTTTTCTTTTATTCTGTTGTAAAAGGGTTACTCAAAACTCCCTTCAAAAGTTTTGTAGTTGGTTTCTGAGACCTTATCAAAACTCAGTGGATGCAAGACACCTGATCAAAAAATCTTATTTGGTTTTTGAGCACCTTATCAAAAGCTAATTGGTGCCCAGGACACCTGATCAACTTTTCCTGCAGTGGATTCCTACTTAGGGTGGTAGAAGAGTGGATGTACCCAGGTTGATTGGGGAACCACTATAGATCCTTATGTCTTATGGTTGCTGTGTTTAATTTGCTGTGTGCTGTGATTTGTTTCTTGCTTATATAGTTTTTATTTACTGCAAGCACAATACACATATATATAAATCAAGTCTTCCACTGCTGATTAATTTTTAATTTGCAATTTTTTTTAAAATACTCTATTCACCCCCCTCTAGAGTAAATGTAGATCTTACCCTCACTTTCAATCTATTTCTATTTCTGTTTTATTATGAGAGATGTGTGCCTTTGACTAAGGGTTATCACTTCTCCAAATAGGGGGAGATTATTGGGTATATTGGAAAATGTGTACCATATTTGGAGAAGCCTCATCTCAGTCAATGATATGCATCAATTTGTATTTAATAGATGTTTGAGTTACATTGTGCAGGTTTAAGCATTTGAAAAAAAAATTCTAGGTACAAGTGTCGACACTTGTGAAGAAGCTGTGTCGACACTTATGAAGAACTTGTGTCGACACTCTGAAGTTTTGTCGACACTTATGAAGGTGTTGTGTCGACACTCAAGTTGTGTCGACTCTTATGAAGAAGTTGTGTCGACACTCAAGCTAAGTCGACATTTCTGAAGAAGCTGTGTCGACACTCAGAATTGTGTCGACACCTGAGCCAGGAGTTATGTCGACACCAGAAGTAATTGTGTCGACAAACAGGAATTATGTCGACACACACTCAATGCCGTCTGTCGACAACAGTTATGTCGACACTAGAAGTAATTCTGTCGACACACAGGACTTGTGTCGACACACACTCAACACCGTCTGGATACATTCAACACTGTCAACATTCATTCAATGCCGTCTATCGACAACAGCTATGTCGAGACCAGAAGCAGCTGTGTCAACACACAGGACTTGTGTCGACACATACTCAATGCCATCTGCCAGCAATTGCTATATCAACACCAGAAGCATTTGTGTCAACACACGGGACTTGTGTCGACACATTCAACAGAAGATGTGTCGAGAAGCAGAAGTATGTCTGTGTGGACACTTGGACTATTGTGTCGACACAATTAAGACTTGTGTCGAAACCTTGCCAATATATGTCGACACATATAAAGCAGCCTGCTAAGTGATTTGTACTGAGTTGGAATGACTCTGAAGAATCTACTGACATGTCTGGTGACTTGACAGATGTCATATCCAACTGGTCTGACACCTCTGACAGATCTGTCAGTAGTTTGTTAGAAACTGAATCAGCCGGTAACCAAGAAGCAAACTATATATAAGAGACAAATCGAAAACTACAGAAGGGTGGTGAAAAGAAAGAAGAAAAAGAGTGAAACAGATTCAGAATTGTTCTGCAAGAAAGATTCAGATTCCAATCTGAATTTAAGGAAGAAGCTTACTGAAGATCAACTTCAATAGTAAGAAGATCCACCTTATTTTATCCTATCAAGAAGCTTTGAGAAGCAAAGTCAGGCTGGATTAGAAGGATCAGTTCAGTCAAGAACTTATCAAGAAGGCTACACCAACAGAGGAATCTAGCTGGTGAATTTATTTGTTTCTTATTAGATTCTATTTCTTGTAAGATCTATTATCAGATCTGAGTTATATGCCTAGTTAAAAAGGCGAGGTAGGGCTCAGGCATGAGGTAGGATTCTGGTGAAGAATCTGAGGTAGGACTTGTGGAAAGTCTGAGTTGTAAGCCTCGTTATAAAGGCTGAGGTAGGCTTGAGTCCTGAGGTAGGATTCTGGGGAAAAAATCTGAGGTAGGACTTATTAAGTCTTAGCTGTAGGAACCATTTTTGTTCTGAGATTGTAAGATCTGTGGATCCGAGCCAGTGGAAGTAAGTTAGGTTGAATCTAGTTGTCTACTGGATAGGCGAAGGGGGAAAGTGGATGTACCCATATCTTGGGGAACCACTATAGATCTGGTGTTTGCTGTGATGTGTTTATATTCTGTAATTTGAATAATCTGTGCTGAATGATTATCTAACTGTTTGGCTTAAAAGAACATTAAAAGATTAGAACCTATTCACCCCCCCCACCCTCTAGGTGTTTAGGCTCTTGAAATAAAGTCTCTCACTTCCCTCAAAGTCGTAAAGGCAGTTCGGAAGGGTGCAGAGTTATTATTCACACTTATAGAGGTTGTGGAGCCTAAGGACAGTATTAGTGAGGTGCCGATTGTGTCAGAGTTTGCTGATGTGTTTCCGAAAAACTCTTCCTGGGTTACCACACCAAAGGGAGATCGACTTCGCTATCGAGTTGGTACCAAGTGCGAAACCTGTGGCCCGCTCGCCATATCGACTAACGCCAAAGGAAATGGTGGAGTTGAAAGTTCAGTTACAGTAACTATTAGAGCAAGGCTACATACGTCCAAGTCCATCACCTTGGTGCGCGCTAGTTCTCTAGGTTAAGAAGAAGGACGGTATCTTGCGTCTATGTATTGACTACAGAGAACTAAACAAGCTAACGGAAAAGAACAAATATCCGATTCCACGGATTGACGACTTGTTTGACCAGTTAGTTTGCTCGACTGCATACTCCAAGTTGGATTTGAAGTCAGGTTATTATCAGTTGAGAGTTTGTGAAAGTGACATACCCAAAACAACGTTCGGAACATGTTTTGGTAACTATGAGTTCACGATAATATCGTTTGGGCTTTCCAATGCTCCATCGGTATTCATGTACTTAATGTATCGGGTGTTTAGAGAATACTTGGATCTGTTTGTAATCATCTTTATTGACGATATCCTTGTATACTCCCAAACTAAAAAAGATCATGCAAATCATTTGCGGTTTGTGCTGCACACCCTGAGGAGGAACAAGGTCTACGCCAAGTTCTCTAAGTGTGAATTGTGGCTGTTGTCAGTGGCTTTCCTTGGCAATGTGGTTAGTGGAGAGGGTATTGCGGTGGATCCGGAAAAGATTGATGCTATGCGGGAGTGGCCTATTCTTACTACTGTGGCGGAGGTCAGGAGTTTTCTTGAACTGGCAGGCTACTACAGGAACTTCGTAGAGAATTTCTCGCGGAGAGCCTTGCCTCTCACCACACTGACGAGGAAAGATCAAATGTTCGTTTAGACGCCCGAATGTGCACGAGCTTTCGAGGAGCTAAAGAGTCAGTTGACCACAACGCCAATCTTGACATCGCCATGTGGTTTGGACGACTTTGAAGTGTATAGTGATGCATTAGGGAGAGGCTTAGGCTGCGTTCTTCTACAGTTTGGGAAGGTGATAGCTTATGGATTACGCCATTTGAAGGTGCACAAACGGAATTACCCCGTCCATGATTTGGAGTTGGCGGCGGTGATATTCGCACTTAAACTTTGGCGTCATTATCTATATGGCGTGAAAGTGGATATATTCACGGACCATAAGAGCCTGAAGTATCTGTTGGATCAGAAGGATCTCAACATGCGACAGAGAATGTGGATGGAGTTTCTTGGAGACTACACCTTTCAAATTTACTACACTCCCGGAAAGGGGAATGTCGTCGTGGATGCCTTGAGTCGGAGGACTCCGGCAAGGGAGAATTTGTTGCTAAGGCATGATGAAAGACGAACTCAAGATCTGGAAGTCTTAAACATTTCTTGTGTTGACATGGATTCCACTTCAAAGGCGTGTTTGAATTGGATAGAGGTACAGTGTGACCTTTCGGATAGAGTTCGGCAGGCAACAGAACTTCATGAAAGTCTACAACGGTATGCAGCGGAGAGTTCAGATTCTCAGTTTTGTTTTGAGGACGGACTTTTGCGGAGAGGCGGACGTTTGTGCGTCCCAAATAAGGGTAAAATTCGTGAAGAATTTATGTATGAAGCCCACTTCACAAAATATTCAATTCACCCAAGGAGCACGAGATGTATAAGGATATGAAGAAAATGTTCTGGTGGCCGGGAATGATGAAGGATATAACACGTTATGTTGCGAAATGCCAGACATTTGCCTTGGTAGAGGCTGAATGCCAAAGGCCAGGTGGTCTTCTGAAGTCGTTGCTTATTCCTATATGGAAATTTGATGACACCTCGATGGATTTCGTTCATGGGCTGCCGAGATCGTAACGCGGTAATGATGCAATTTGAGTGATTGTTGACTGGTTAACGAAGGTGTCACACTTCATCCCGAACCGGAAGGACGACTCAGTAGACAAGTTGGCAAAATTTTATGTGGATAACATTGTACGATTGCACGGTGTGCCCCATAGCATTGTTAGTGATCGTGATGGGCATTTAACTTCGGAAGATTGGAGGCTAATTAACCAACTGTTGGGTAAGAAATTGCATTTCAGTACGGCCTTTCATCCTCAGACGGATGGTCAGACCAAAAGGACCAACAGTACATTGGAGGATATGCTCTGAATGTGTGCACTAGATTTTGGAAAGAGTTAGGAAGATCATTTATATATGATCGAGTTCGCCTACAACAATTGCTATGAATCTAGTATTAAGATGGCGCCCTTTGAGGCCTTATACGGTAGGAAGTGTCGTACCCCTTTGTCTTGTGTGGAGACTGGCGAATCGAAGTTGTACAAGCGAAAATAAATGGATGATGCTAACACGACTATTCGGTTGATTCGAGAAAGATTGTTGGTGGCTCAAGACAGACAAGCAAAGTACTACAATGCCAAGCACAAAAACGTAGAGTTTGCGGTGGGCGATTGGGTATACCTGAAAATTAAACCCTTCAAGGGTGTGTACAATATACGGTGTCTTAAAAAGCTGAGCCCGAGGTATTTGGGACCGTTTGAAGTGGTAGAGCGTGTTGGTGAGGTTGCCTGTCGGTTAATGCTTTCAACACAACTGAGTGGATTGCATGATGTGTTTCATGTCTCGGTATTACGGAAAGCAGTGAAAGAGCCATCTCAGTTGGTTGATGCGGATTGAGTATCTGTCGATAGTATGCTAACGATGAAGTTTAACCCTATTCAGATCGAGGATACGGCGGTTAAACAGATACGAAATAAAGCTGTCGGGATAGTCAAGGTCTTATGGGACAATTGTGGCCGAGAGGAGTTGTCATGGAAGCAGGAATAAGCCATGCGTACTGAATTTCCCGAGCTATTTTTTTTAGTATTGTTGTAACCATGTGTATGGAAAATAGTATATATTTTCATATTATATAAGTTTGTTCTGTGCTTATTGAATTTCAGGACGAAATTCATATAAGAGGGGGAGAATTGTAATGCCCAAAAAATACTATAGGTATGGGAAGTGTTTTTATGGGTCTTAGAGCCCTAGGATTTTCCCGACTGGAGGTCATGAGCGTGTCAGGGGTGCCGACACGGGCGTGTAAAATTTGATACGGGCATGTTAACATGTTATGTCCTTCTCTTGAAACTGGGCTGTGTCGAGGGGCGTGTACACAGCTCGGGACACGGGTATGTCGTGGTCGACACGACCGGGTCAATCCTAATACGGGCGTGTTGGGACCCGTGTCCACTAAGGGTCGTGTCAGTTCCAAAGAGCGGTTATGGAACACGCCCATCGACACGGCCGTGCCAGTTTGGGAGACACGGGCGTATCACCTTGGAAACGGGCGTGTCTCAACCTGTGTCCTGCTCTGGATCGACGATTTCGTGTGCAAGCAGGGCACACGGCCAAGCACACGGTCGTGTGCAAAGCTGTGTTCGGCCATATGAAATGATTTTCAAAATTAATCTAGGCCGTTTGTTTTTATTAAATACGATCCAACGGCCCTGGCTTGCCTCTTGATGGTTTATGGACGAGAATGGGGAAGTTATTCCTCATTTCATCTTTGGCTTTCTTTTTCTAAGGAGAAGAAAGAGGGGAGAGCAAGAAGAGGTAGGAGAAGAGGAATCCGGCCACCGGTGGTGCTACGGTGGTCTGAATCGCGTGCCGAATTCAAATTCGCGGAGGCAAGAGCGTTGTGGTCCTCTCCAACCGTGTACATTTCTCCATGGCGCCAAAACATGCAGCAAGGGTAACGATTTCCCACACGGACATGTGTGTTGATGCACGAAAATCGACGGGGAAGACGAGCACCACCAGCTAACCGTTCGAGCACTGGGGAAGGAAATGGGGAAAAGACTGTCGGCTAGTCGGTTACTGGCGGCTAGGAATGGCGGATAAAACCGGGCAGAGAAAGGAGAGAAAGGGCCGCTACCAGCGGCAACACCAGAGTTCGCCCGCCGCGGCCTGAATGCCTCTCCTGCGGCGGGCTCTCCTTTTATAAGAAAATAAGCGGTTACACTTAGCGAAGAAGAAAGAAAGGAGGAAGCCGGCCGGACAATAGACCGCAAAGGACTAGAATCGAGGCCGCGGCTCTTAACGAGCGAGCTCTTGGACTCGAGTCAGCGTGCTTTGGGTGTACTCCCGCCCCCTATTTATAGGCTTGGGGGCCTGCCCAAACGGGCAGGGCTAAAATTACCAGTTGCCCGGGGTACAAGAGAATCGGGCAGCGGTGATGGGAATCGAGAGGAAGAAGAAAAACCAAGAGACAGGCCGCGCGGACTGGCGATCTTCTTCTGCCGAGCTGCAGGACTCGGCCACTGGGCGCGGGGGCTGATCTGGACCTCTTCTGACGAGGACCTGGGACATAGGTCGCGCCCCTTGGGATTGGATAGGCCGACCTCTAGGTGACGGCTGGACTGGAGCTGGAGGCTGTCCGATGTAGAGGCCGCCCGGCTTGTCTGACGGTAAGCCGGCTAGCTGATAACGGCGGCTAGAATGAACAAGCCGCCCGGACTTGAACACCTCGAGAACTAGTCGCGGATTCCGGTTTAACTGTTGATGCACGAAAATCGACGGGGAAGACGAGCACCACCAGCTAACCGTTCGAGCACTGGGGAAGGAAATGGGGAAAAGACTGTCGGCTAGTCGGTTACTGGCGGCTAGGAATGGCGGATAAAACCGGGCAGAGAAAGGAGAGAAAGGGCCGCTACCAGCGGCAACACCAGAGTTCGCCCGCCGCGGCCTGAATGCCTCTCCTGCGGCGGGCTCTCCTTTTATAAGAAAATAAGCGGTTACACTTAGCGAAGAAGAAAGAAAGGAGGAAGCCGGCCGGACAATAGACCGCAAAGGACTAGAATCGAGGCCGCGGCTCTTAACGAGCGAGCTCTTGGACTCGAGTCAGCGTGCTTTGGGTGTACTCCCGCCCCCTATTTATAGGCTTGGGGGCCTGCCCAAACGGGCAGGGCTAAAATTACCAGCTGCCCGGGGTACAAGAGAATCGGGCAGCGGTGATGGGAATCGAGAGGAAGAAGAAAAACCAAGAGACAGGCCGCGCGGACTGGCGATCTTCTTCTGCCGAGCTGCAGGACTCGGCCACTGGGCGCGGGGGCTGATCTGGACCTCTTCTGACGAGGACCTGGGACATAGGTCGCGCCCCTTGGGATTGGATAGGCCGACCTCTAGGTGACGGCTGGACTGGAGCTGGAGGCTGTCCGATGTAGAGGCCGCCCGGCTTGTCTGACGGTAAGCCGGCTAGCTGATAACGGCGGCTAGAATGAACAAGCCGCCCGGACTTGAACACCTCGAGAACTAGTCGCGGATTCCGGTTTAACATAATCCCCGCACATTTTTAAGTTTTATAAAAAACTTCGAAAATGTAGAACTAAGCCGGAGACCGCGACTGCCATTAATGCTTCTGCGTCTATAAAATGCCGAGGGCCCTGCCATTTCTTCAAGATTTCTGCCAAGCCACGGGTCACTACTCGCCACTTGCGGTCAGAATCCTCCAAGCCGACAGAGACTTCTACAAGATGGATGTCATGTCCTCGATGCTAGATCGCGAAAAGAAGTCGTCTGGATCGAAAAAGAGGAAAGCGGACCGTTCCGACCAACCGCCTGAGAAGAAAACCGAGAAGCCGATCGCACCGGCGGCTTCTGATTCTGGAAAGAAACCGATGGAAGTCGTTGCAGAATCCTCGCAGGCCGCGGCAAAAGTTGAAGCGGTTTCCAAATCTGCTCTTCCGGAAGCTGGTGCCACCAAATCCTTCGACATTACCTACTCGCCATCGGGTGAGCCTCTTTTGAAGATCGCCGGTACGGAGGAGAAGAGTGTCGACTCTTCCAAGCCGCGCGAGTTGCCCACATCTGCTGACTTGATCATTATTGAAGAGGACGAGTCGAAGAAGCCACTGGAAGCCGAGCGGTCTCTGACTGAGAAGAGGAAACGGACAGAGACAATAGTCGGCCACTTGAAGCGACGTAAGAAAAAGGCCGAGACCCTTGAGGAAAGGATGGAGAAGAAGGCGAGGAAGATGCGGGTTGATAACCGCAATGTTTCTGTGAAGACCGGAGCGGCTAGCCTCCAGCATAAGCCGCGGGAGAAAGAAGCGCCCGAAAGTCCATTGACTCCATCTTCTAAGCCGGACGAAACGGACAGCTCGCCGGTGGCCAGCGAATCCTTGAGCGACATCCTGAAAGGCATGGAGACCTTCCAGCAGCAGGATAAGCTGTTGTCAACCCTGCCGGCTTCTGAGGAGACTGCCGACATCGATGTCGAAGTTACCGGAGAGAAGCTCGGCGAACCGACTCCTGCGGTTTCAGAAGGAGCTGAAAAATTAAAGCTTAAAGAGAAGATAGAGGAGATGAGGAAGCTAATCGCCGGGAAGCAGGTGGCGACTGCATTTCCTCCCCTGCAAGGTAAACAGGAAGAAGTTAAGCGCATTGTAAAATTCTACAAGCCGCGGTCACGGAAGAAGGGAGCGGATACAATTTTCAATCCGCCGGCGAGCTTCTTCCTGACCACGGCTGAGCTGAAAAGCAAAGCTAAGGAGACCGCGCGGCTATGGAAAGAAAAGCTAAAGCGAATAGATTCAGAAAGGTTTAGGCGACCAGCGGCTAGACTTGATACTGCGGCTTTCGAAGGAGGGATAACCACGAGCTGCGGTCTCGTTCTAACGAGATCTTCTACCAGATGCCGGTCATGTCACTGAATCTAACCGCCTGTTTATTTGCTGCAGGTGCTCATGAAACCGACATCAAGCCGGGCGGTCTGACGACTTTCTTACCCCCACTGATTCCGCCGCTACCTCCAAGTGTCCGTGACCAGAGGGCGGCCGAATTCCAAGAGGAGGTCGCCGTCTTGCAGGCTAGGATAAGGGAGCATGCCGAGGCCCTTCGAGCCAAGGAAGAAGAGTGGCGGCTTCAGGAAGAGAATCAGCGGTCTATGCTGGAGGCCGCTGAAAAGCGAACTCAAGAAGTACTGGAGGACTTGGAGCAGGAGAGAGGACTGATGCGGTCTGAGTTGGAGGTCGCTGAAAAAAGGACGCAGGAAGCCTTGGTCAGCTTGGAGTTGGAGAGAGCGGCGATGCGGATTACGCAGGAGACCGCTAACAAAAGGGTGCAGGAGGCACTGGCCAGCGCGGACATGGAAAAAACGGCGAAGCGGACTGCGCTGGAGGCCGCTGACAAAAGGATGCAGGAGGCCTTGGTCAGCTGGGAGGAGGAGAAGACAACGATGCGGACTGCGCTTGAAGCCGCTGAACAGAGAACTCTGGAGGCGCTGGCCCACCTGGAGCAGGAGAAGAAAGAGAAACTAGATCTGCAGGCTTTAGTGCTGATGCTTGGCCGGATTGAGAGAGAAAGGGCGGACACCGCTCGACTTGACGAGGAAAGGGATAAGGATCGACCAGAGGAGGCCGGCAGAGGCTTGCGACCTGCTGGGGCGACTGCTGAACAGCAGCACCTACCAAATCGCCCGGCTTCCGGAGAGACTTCGTACTCCCCAGTAGTCGCGGCGGTTAGGCAGGTCGCTGCTTCTGGCGACCCGGGAGATCGCGCTCTGTCGCTGGTTCCATTTACCCGCGTAGAGCGTGATACCTCGCGGGTTCACCGGACTCTGCACAATATCCACAACCTCGTTAGTCAAGTGTATGTCCAGCTGGTACAGGCCGGCGACCAAGTCGCGCGGGTTGGGCGAGAGGCTCCGGAGAGTGGAGAGAGATAATTAAGAAAACTTTTATTTGGCTTTGTAATAAGCATCAGCTCGTGATGCCGGACGGTTTGATTCCTGTGGACAATTGTTGTATGTTTGATTGTATATTACTGCGAATTGCATGCGGCTTTGTGCGGTTTGAATTCCTCTAGTCGCTGTCTTTTCTTTGGAAATTTTGCCAAGTACTGGAATTTTAATCGCTCGACCTGCCGAACTAGAATGCGGTTAGAATACTTTACCTTGCAGGTTGAGCCGTGCGGCCTGATATCTAACCGCGATTTGACAACCACTACTGTAGCTGCATAGGAAATCTATAAATTGAGATGATCCCGGAGACTTCGGCACAGGAGTTCAGAATGCGAGCTAAAGCAAAGGCGATGCGGTCTGACAAAGCTCCAGCCGTTAGGACCGATGCGGCTTCTGCGTTTCACTCCGCAGACCACAAGGAAGGCCGGCTTACCCAAGCCGAGCTAGATAGCTTTGTGGAGAAGTACATGAAAGATAGCCCGCTGCTCGTGCGGCTTCCGCTTCCTCACGAGCGGATTAACTCCTCCACCGCCAACCAAATCGCAATCCCTGTCGACCACTTCGACTGCGGCTTTCGGTTCCCGGTACTGATGGAAGCCGTAGCGGTCTTCGACCACTACGGAGTAGTGCCGGGGCAGCTGCCCCCGAACTCGATAGCGGCGATTTACAGCTTCTTCTCTTACCTGAGGTCGGAGCGAGTTCGGTTCTCGATAAGGCTGTTTAGAGAATGCTTCTCTGTGCGGTCTATCCCGGACTCGGGAACGAAGATCTTCAGAGGCCATCTTTACTTCGGCTGCCGCGGCCTGAAAGTTGTAAACCTGGCGAACAAAATCGCGAACTGGTCAGAAAGATACCTTGTCTTCGAGGGCAACCTCGGACTCCTGCCGGTCCATCCGCAAGTTCGCGACGAAGCCGCTTTTGGCAGCAGCGGACTGGACGGCGTGGAGAAGGAGATCTTCAACTTCTTCAAGGGGGAGCGGCTCGACGTCACCCACTACCTCCCGCTGCTCCCGACTTTGGAGGACGTTCATGCGGAGGACAGTAAGTATCACTCGGCCGAACTGCTATGCTAGCCGCGCGGCTTACCAACTGACTTTTTAACTTCGCCTTGCAGCTGCTGTCGCGGTCCCGCTGAACAAGCCGCTCACTCCAGGCGGCCTAACCCTCACACAAAGGGAGAAAAGGGGCGAAGAGGGCCAGGCCGGAGCGGGCTGCGGAGGAGGAAGAGTCGGACTCCTCCAGCGGCTTCATACTGCATGGTATGGGTAGCCGCTTGAAAGATCTCCACGGCAACCCCACCATGCAGTGGAGTGCCGACGGGGAGTCGGTAAAGGTTTCCACCGCCCTCCCGAACTGGGGGAAGGAAACTGTAAGCCGCCATGCCTCTGTGGCTGGCGCGGCTTTGTATGGCAGGCGCAACTTGAAAGCGCTGGAGAAGATACCTGCAGAAGACTTCTCGCGGTTTGCCGCGCAGGTCGGCGCGAGAAGCTTTGTAGCCAACCACTATATGGGCCTAGCCCATAGGCGGTTAGTTACAATTGAAGGCGACCTGCAGCGGCAACTCGCCGAGAAAGATGAAGAAATCGCACGGCTGAAGGAGTCGCATGCGGTAAGACATTACCTGATTTTTGCGGCTTAATTCTTCAAGCCGCCCGAACTAACCTTTTTCTTTCCTTTGCAGAAAATGTACGATCCGGCGAACTCAGCCTTTCAAGACGCGGTCTTTCCCCAGCTTGTCCAGGGGATTGACGGAGCGCTGAAACGCCTTCGAGATCAGGGCGGCCTCGCCCCGGGATTCACCGACTTCACCTGCGCCGACCTGTATCCACCCTTGAAGAAAAGGGTGGCTGCGGTTTATCGCGCGCTGAAAGGCAAGGAGAAGATTGGCGGAGAGGGCGAGGCAGAAGAGGAAAGGGAGGACAGCAGGAGCGAGAGTGCTTCTTCAAAGACCGGCGGTCAAGCATCTGAGACCGCGCGGGTTGATGCCAGCTCGTCGGAGACCAGGGGCACTGGCAGTTCGCGTTCATCCTCGTCGGACAGCGGCGATTACTCGCCTTCTGAGATCGATATTGACGGTGAACCGGACTCCGGTACTCCTGCGTCCAAAAGATAGAGGCCGAATAGCTAGAATAGTTTACTTGTAAAAGTTTTTACATTTTTTGAGACCGCCGGTAAGATTTTGTAAACCGCGCGGTCTACCCCTTATACTTGTCATTAGAAATGAAAACGTTTTACCTTTTGTGAGAATCTATTGTAATTTTACTTGCTTGTTTGAATATGCGGTTTAATCATTCTTACTCGTTTCCGACTTGAGAAATCTTATTTATGACTTCACCGAATAATAACTAACTTGCTGCGGTTTAACTCGAGTAGAATACCATTAACCAGAATACTAGTCTGCGAAATTATAATAATCCGATCATCCTTGAGCGTATATAAAGCAATAAGCCGGGCGGTTAGGAGACTATTTGCCAAGAAGATAAGACAGTTCAAATGGCGATCGACAAGCCGCTCGGCTAAGGAGATAAACCGGACTGATATTGTAAAAACCAAGCCGGATGTGGCGGCCTGTACGAAACTGGCTTCCAATAGGGAAAACTACTTAGCGATAGAGATAAACATATTGCGACTTCTTTATATTGCAAGCCGCGAATTGATTTGAATGAATACCATAAGCCGGCGGACTGAGCGGATAGGATAACTGGAAAAGTTGATATGCTATGATACTCCTTTGATCTGGCGGCATGATCTTTGCAAGCCGCGCGGATAATACACTTTGCAATTTCCAAGCAGAATGGATGTGGAGATAAGAATAACTCGCGCGAATATATCTGATAAGTGATTTATGCATAACTCGCACGAATAATACTGATATCCGCTATAGTGAACTGAAGAAACCAACAAGCTCGCATGATTAATAATGTCTGCTGTATTGAGCTAAAGATAGCCAAATAACTCGCCCGATTAATAACGATATCCGCGCAGTAAGAATAAATATTGGCGACTTCAAATATGAGACTAATTTAAGAAAACCAATTGGTCGCAGAGATAACCGAGCGGTAAGAATAATAATATCCGCAACTTGCTGTTGGATAACTTCTATTCAGCCTTATAATATCAAATTACCCGGCCGGATACTCTCTTTAGCCAGGATATGATAACCGCGCGGTCTGAATTCTGACCGCCGACTAGGCTTCTGCTTGAAGAAAAGAATACACTGCTCTCTTGCCTGGAGTACAGTTCAAGTCGATCTTCCGGGCAGGTGCGGCCGGAGTCACATTGCTTTCCTCAGAGATCGACAAGACTGTGGGTCTCCTGCAGGCACTGCTTGAGAGTATCAAAGAGTATTCGAGGGTCGCATGCTAAGACGATCTGCGGGGCATGCGTGTATTGCTTCCCGCACAGACGCATCATAGTTGCAACGATATCCCTTACGTGGCGTGGTAGAGCTGACCACCACTCCGCTCCTCCATAATGCAGGAGTGGGGTTAGGTACTAGCCGGGATCCGCAATCTAGAACTCCACCGCATCAAAGCCGGTAAGCTCCCACTACACGGTGCGAAATCTCCCCGCGACACGTGGTCCTCGTGGTGTTACGCTAATGACAACGGCTCTAAAGGGGGATGTAGCTAGACTCGGCGATATCTCTTGATTCAGTGATCTTTTAATTTTTGGGTTGCAAACCCATAAGAATGATGACTTGCCAGGTGAGAGTACCGATATAGAATCTCTGAAACAAAATATAGCAATGAGTCATAATCCTTCTTAATAGAGTATAATGAGAAGAAACAAAAGATAGAAAAACATATTGGGCTGAGGGATTGATTTAAGATCGCTTTTGTCGTTGATATTGACGCGTCTGCCAGCCTATGAATGAGATGACTTTTTTAGACCATGCTACGGGATTCCTTTGATTTCCGCATTTTCACAATTAATTTGAGAGCTCTACAATCTTCTGTTAGATGACCTCTTTCCTTGTGATATTCGCAATATTGATCCATGCACCTGACTTGCCCGCGCGCTGCTCGAGCGGGTTTCTTGTGACTTGGCTCTTCCTCCCGTTGTTCGATCTGGGGGAGATCTGACGAACTTTTTTGTCCTTTTTCCGAAACACGGGGCTTCTTCGAAACTGGAGGCCGAGTTGCCGAATACTCGGGCGGCCAGGCCGGGTAGGAGGTCGAATAGCTCGGCGAATAGCCCGGGAAGGTAGGCGAGTAGACCGGCGGATCGACCTGCTTATTCTCCACTGGGACCCGGTTGACTGGTGTAACCGGTACGAGTGCGGACTGCAAGTCTAACCGCTTATTGATCGCGGCCAGGTTATAATTGATCGCGGCGAGCTGCCGGATCATCTCTTGGCGGGTTTGATTTTCTTCCCGGCGGGACTGCAGAAGAGCTTCCAAGAGCAGAACTTCGCTGGGGCTGAGGTTGTTCTGAACAGGCTGCCGGTCTGACATTGTATGGCCGCTGAACTTCAGCGACTAACCGAGATCTGAAGGTCGCGTGTTAACTGTTGATGCACGAAAATCGACGGGGAAGACGAGCACCACCAGCTAACCGTTCGAGCACTGGGGAAGGAAATGGGGAAAAGACTGTCGGCTAGTCGGTTACTGGCGGCTAGGAATGGCGGATAAAACCGGGCAGAGAAAGGAGAGAAAGGGCCGCTACCAGCGGCAACACCAGAGTTCGCCCGCCGCGGCCTGAATGCCTCTCCTGCGGCGGGCTCTCCTTTTATAAGAAAATAAGCGGTTACACTTAGCGAAGAAGAAAGAAAGGAGGAAGCCGGCCGGACAATAGACCGCAAAGGACTAGAATCGAGGCCGCGGCTCTTAACGAGCGAGCTCTTGGACTCGAGTCAGCGTGCTTTGGGTGTACTCCCGCCCCCTATTTATAGGCTTGGGGGCCTGCCCAAACGGGCAGGGCTAAAATTACCAGCTGCCCGGGGTACAAGAGAATCGGGCAGCGGTGATGGGAATCGAGAGGAAGAAGAAAAACCAAGAGACAGGCCGCGCGGACTGGCGATCTTCTTCTGCCGAGCTGCAGGACTCGGCCACTGGGCGCGGGGGCTGATCTGGACCTCTTCTGACGAGGACCTGGGACATAGGTCGCGCCCCTTGGGATTGGATAGGCCGACCTCTAGGTGACGGCTGGACTGGAGCTGGAGGCTGTCCGATGTAGAGGCCGCCCGGCTTGTCTGACGGTAAGCCGGCTAGCTGATAACGGCGGCTAGAATGAACAAGCCGCCCGGACTTGAACACCTCGAGAACTAGTCGCGGATTCCGGTTTAACAATGTGAAGTCCTTCTTTCCTGCATTTGCATAGGAATCCTCCACCAAAAAGGTGGAATGTGAAGTTATTCCCGTGGGATCGGTGGTTCATCCCTTGCTTTGTTGCATTAGAGCCGAAAGTAGGTAGTACGGTTAGGCATTCTGTGTGAAGCCCATACGGATGTGAGTAGTACGGATTGGTGATGCTTTGTTTTCAATCAGATAAGACTCTATGTTCATTGATTGTTTGTATGGAGTCCCTTTGTGTATACCTGTGGCTTGGTGCAACAGGAAGTATTGGAGGAAGTCCAGGAAAATGTGAGAGTTAATACTTGGTGTTCAACTCGTGTTGTCATGAGTACCATGTTGTGTGTTGTTCGGTCGTTGTGCTACAACTAAAAGCCTTGGTGGCGAATGGGCAATGAAATGTTGTACCCGCGTTGGTACGGTGTGACGACTGATGATGATGAGTAACGGGCAAGGCGGATCTGTACCCGCATTATGGTTATCTAACCTTGGGTGCTTAGTCCCTGTTAGGATCTCATACCGAGAGTCTTAGGCCTGCGAGCCGTAAAAACTAGGAATGCTCTTTTTCGACCATAAGGTAGAGAGACATTGAATTGGTGGTGGGACCCTTGATTTTTCGGGACACCAATAAGGTGCCCTGAGTGCACGAAGCATCGGGACGTCGTGCCGACGTTTGTGTTATGTATTGGTTAGTGCGGTTGTGCACAATCGTGGTAGATTGTAGTATGCATATGCTGGTTAATAAAATGCTTTGCAGGGAAGGAATTCTGCTGCCCCGTGCAAGGGGCAGGGTCATTATAATTGGTCAGCTGAATTATGATCGTTGACCTGTTTGCCGCTGCTTGGTGGATTGTTTCTTGCAGGTGGAGCTAGCCCAAGTGGGAAATAGCGGGTGGAAGCCCTGGTTGTGTCGCTGCCCGTGAAGGCTTTACTTTGCTTTACTCTAGTTCATGTGTGGCTGGCCTGCGTGCCGATGTTTGTAAACCACGCTCATATTAAGAGAAACTTGTAAGGCCATAAGGCCGTGTACCTTGTGTATTGGGTTGTATACATTCCTAATTTTTAGTAGTGGACATTTCTGTTGTTATTCTTGAGTTCAAAGTTTTCAACCATGAAGCTTCCGCTAGAATGCTCTGTGTTAGGAATCGTTGGTCATCTTGATATTATAAAGTGACCTCTCCGCCTGTTCGTGGAATATGGTGTGGGGCCCTGGCCGGACCTTCTACTATATCCCATGTAACGGGTAGGGATGTTACATCAAACCTGCTGGATCCAGCCAAAAGAAATGTCTGGTTGGACAAAGTCATGTTGCTACACCAGCAAATCTATAAAGGACAAGTAGGTTGTGCTCATCTTTGAGGAATGCAAAAGTAACTCCTCTATGAGCAGCAAGGAAGAGGGACATTGTGCTCAGCTGATAAAGATCACTATACATAAAGGACAAACAGTCAAGTGGTATTATCAGCTGAAATGATGACTGATAGTCATAAGGATAGGATCTGTGCAAATGTTGAGGGGGAGACTATCAAGCTAAGATACTCCTACTTATGGGGAGCATGTTCAGTCAGGGTTGTTGGACAAGCTTGAATCTTACCCAATGTTCCCCCAGCACAAAATAGATCAGCATTATTGCTAAGGATCAGCTTATCCCCGTGGACATTGCGAAGCTGAGAGGGAAACTACCCAAGTTATGGCACCTGCTGGAAGAAGGCAAGCCAATCAGTTTACAAGAATAGCTGGTGTAAGACCCCATTTTTTTCTTTTTAAACCACGGGGGTCTTAGGCCCAGAATCGCCTCTTTGCGGTGATATCTTCACGCCCAGGAAGGTCGTCACTACAAAGCGCCGATCCTACCGGCCATATCGATCACAGAAAATATAGCAAAACTATAAGAGTAAGAATGAAACTCAACAAGTCCACCAGAATCACATGTATTTAAATAAATATGCACGAAGGGAGAGTCCACCATAATAACAACCAGAGTACAAAAGGAGGGCTTCTGCCCGATACATAATACTCCTCACTACAAATCACTCATCACGGAAGCAAATCTATAATTACTACTGACGATCAGGACTCGCTGTCCAAGCTGTCTGAACTCTGGTACTAGGCTATCCCGTCTCTAAGAGTGCCGTCCTTCGGGGCTGCTCCTCCATGATGTGCTCCATGATCCCCTAAAATGATATGGTCCACCGACCGTTAGTCATAAAGACTAAGCCACTATCATCCTCGCCTCACCCCCGTGACTCCTAGGCACCGTGCGAGGAGGATGAAAGCAGAGGACAACAAAGCAGAGTGGAACAAGCAGGTGACAACTACCCTAGCAGGTTTATATATAAAAGAGCTATAAAAGGTAAAGCAGTATAGTAAAAAAATAGACAAAATATGAAATATGTAACCTTAACATATAAGAATGCTCATACAAGCTTATAAGTTAAGGGATCTTCTGCAAGGCTCCTATCGTATAAAAAGTCTTATACCAATTTATACGATAGGGTGTTTGTTTTCTAGCAAACATGTATATATCTATAGAATAAAAACCTTGACTTATAAGCATGCTCACGCGAGCTTATAAACTAAGGGGTCGTTTTGCAGGGACTATTGTATAAGACATCCCATACCAATTTATACAATAGGTGTCAAAGGTTATATGCAATGGTTATGCAATGACTTGCTAGTATGTTATGATATGATCATGCAAATGCAACACACACACCCTACTCTATGCGCACAAACCTTTAGTTCCCCCTTTCTGAGACTAACCTCCCAGGATACCTCCATAGTGGCAAACAGAAGCGGTGGGTTGGGCCTCGCCCACCTCTAAACCGGTATCAGCAGTACTAGTCAGACCTATCGTACGCCTCAACGCTAGTGCACAAAGCGGAGTTCCTCCGTACTCTTTGCCAGCTGGTCCACCGGACTTAGTTTGGCTAAGTGTAAAACCACACCCGCCGAGTCAACGTACCGGTGTCGTTGTAACGACTCTCCAATACCGAAGACCCAACACCTTATATCTTATGCACATGCAATATTAATGTATTATCCACCGAGCCAATGCCCCCCGGACTAACCCGTCCATCACAATTACCAACCGAACCAAAGCTCCCCGGACTATCTCATCCGTCACAATTAAATACCGAGCCCTCGGCTCGCCGGGCTAACCTGCCCATCACAACAACCACCAATCCTACCGCCCAGACATCCTTGTCAAACTAACTCCTGAGACACTGGGGTGTGTGAAAGTGATTCCCTAGTTATACTTGTTTCTCTTTAAGTTTATTATTCCTACTATTTAGGTTAGCCAAGGACTGCCCCCGGCATACCCCGTGAAGGGCTCACAAAGGGTACTAGGAACTATGATGGTAGCTGAAGCCCATCGTTCCCTTTCGAAAGGCACATACTTTTATTGGTTATTACCCATATACAGATCCCTTTTAGTGTTATATTGGATCTAACCCTAGTGTATTTTGACTTTTCCTCTCCACGGGAAAGACGATCTTTCGTTGGTCTTGAGCACTTCCTAACACTAGCCAATCCAACACTCTACTCATCCTAACTTCCAATGATGAACTCATTTTTATTTATCCAAACCAGCCAACTACTCACCCCAGCCCATGTGCCCAAATTCATATTCCAACATAATTTCTGCAGTTTTGCTATATGTAGACCATCCTATACTATATGATGTACATGATAGGAGGTACTTCAAATCTTCATCCAAAGGCCTTGAGATATTTATTGGGGGTCTATCATAACATGTTTAGCCTAAATCAGAAATTCATAAGTTTCCTAATTTTTTTGATAATTTATTTAATTTCATAGAAGTCCAAATGCCTTAGTTTTGAATATGATGTAACTTTTTCAGTCATGTAAAATGCTCCACAAAATTATGTTAAATATAAGGAAACTACTATATTGTAAATTCAAAGTCTCCAAATTTTTTAGTAAATAAAGAACTCTAAATTTAATTTTGAACTATATTCCATTTTCATAAATTAATGAAGTAAGTACAGAAATTATACATCTTAAAATTGTGAATAAATTTCCAAATGAGCATAATAATATAATAACTTTATTGATTAAGTTTCACAATTGTCCAACAAGTATTGAGCTCTGAATATATTTTTGAACATGTTCCCATATTTATGAGCTTGTGAAGTAAGTACTGTAAATATGCATCTAAAAATTATAATAAAATTCATGTATGATCATAATGATCCAAAACATCCTCTGCCCAAATTATATAATTTTCCAGTGGACAGAGTGGTCATAATAAACCAATTACAAATAAGGGATAACACTTGTATTGCAATAAAGGTAATAAAGTTATTATTCCAAAATTCCCATTAAAATTACTAGAGACTCTCACACAAACCCTATGACTACACTACTCAAGTTTTATAACTTTTCACAGAGTTTTATTTGCCTATCGTACCATTGTAAGATTTGTGACCTAAACTAGGGTTAGGGTTTTGAGTGGTGTAACTACCCCTAAATCTAATAATATCTTCACCTGAGGACCTTTGCTACCCTAGGGTACTCACCACAAAATTTCAAGTCCACACAAGGGCATATAACCCCATGCCCTTCATGAACCCCCAAAGTCAAACCTTAGGGTTTGAACTAGGGTCCTAGGGCAAATCCACCCTAAATCACCCCATAACCCATGGGAGTATATTTTTAACTGACCTTGAGGCTCTGGCCAAAGTCCCATACCCTTTGGGTGAGAATTGGCCCCTCTATGCCCCAAACACTCTTTGCCCTAAATTAACCCCTTAAGGGCCATACTTTGGTCTCAACAAAACCTATACAAATCAAACCCAATTGATCTTAAATTTTAACCACAGTCCTTCTATAGTCCCTAAAAGACAGTCACCAAAGGTTTGGTGAGTTTAGAGGTCATTACACCCCTTAAATAATTCATGTAATGTTTATTAAACTTCTACAAAGCATTAGGAAAATGTTTTCCAAAAATTTCCAATTTTGGATATATTATATGTATAGGTAATAGTGACCCCCAACCAAAATTTCAAGTCATTTGGATGGCTGGATTTATGTGGGTACTCAATTTAGTCTCTGGTCATGGCTATGTATAAACTGCACTATTTTGAGTGTTGTGGTCAAACCACTTAGCCAAATGGGTTGAAATCAATTTTAAATTAAAGTAGACTTTAAGGGATACAATTTTTATGTTGGCCACTTTTTAATTTTTAGCCCCTAAGGGTCTCATTTATTTAATTTAATGGGGGCACAGTAAAGGGTTAAAAATGTAAAAGCTTAATTAACATTTATATAAGAACACTGTTCATCTTCTTCCATGAACCCGAATAGCAACCTAAAAATCAAAATGCCTGTAGCTTTTCCCAAGCCAAATGCCGGCCACCCGGCCACTTCCCTGGCCAGCCACTGCCACCACCATCTCCGTCGAGGTGGTGGCTATCGTCCGACGGTGGTTTGGCCGCCGGATGTAGTGTTTTCCAGCGAACCCGTCACCATGAGTATTCGGAAAAATTCATTTTTTCTCACCGGATCGGCTCATTTGAGCCTGATTTATCAGACTAATTTGATCTAAGATACAAGCACAAGGGGAGAGGAGGAGAATCGGACCTTGTTCCGGGTTTGACGACGGCGGTGGCGTCGGTTGGTCGTGGCTTATTCCTCTCCGGCGAGCTTGCCCGATTTCTTGATCCTCCACCAAAACCATTGATCCAATACATGATTTCGACTGCCATAAACATTTTGAAGATGATGAAAGGATCAGAAATTGGAATGGGGGCTGTATAGGGGGTTTTATATTTTTTTAATGAGAGGGGAGGTGAAGGGGCGGTTGGCCATGGTGGTTGGGCTCCCCTCACAATTTTTATGGGCTGTGATGGCGACGGCCACCACGACAGCCAACTAGGTGATAAAGACGACGTCCATGGCGGTGTTGCCGTAGTAGAAGATGACGACGATGCTCCTCCAATAAAAGACTTGCGGCGTCGTAGCGAGCATGGCTACAATCTTCGCCCACGCAACAAGAATAAGAGTTAAATTTATTTAACTAGTGGTCTGCATTTATCTTTTATATGTGGTATTTGAAACTATGTTATTTTCTATTTTCTGTCATTTCATCTCGGGACAATATTTATTTTGGGCTGCTAATAGCCACATGGTTGTAAGCCTTATATATGGCCATATTTTCATTTGTTATGGAGCTAATATGGAAATCAAGAAAAATTGCTTGCCTAAACCTAATTTTCCTCTCCTCCTCCGCTTAGCTGCCGCACCCCTCAAGGTTTCCTCTCAAGGAATTCGGCCACCCCTCTCCTCCATTGCTTGGCCGCCCCCTTCCACTCCTCTCTACCTCTAACAATCCAACGTTCTCCCCTCTCTCTATCTATTCTCCACCAAATCACCTTCAATCCATTTGAAGTTTTTGGCCACCTTGGAGGAGAAAGATCTCGTGCAAGGAAGAATCAAGGTGTGGGGTAATCGTCCATGGCGAGAAGCGAAGGAGACGAACAAGATCTTCATTCATGGTGCGTTTCCCGTGGATCTCGAAACAGAATAGCGGTCATTCTTTGTGGATCCAACATCTCAGATCTACGTTTTCGAGTGGGGTAACAAAATTACTACATAAGACATTCCCTTCTTTGATTAGTTCTTGTGGTGGATGGATTTTGCGTGATTTCTCGAATAGTTAATTTTTCGCGGTGTTTGTAATAAAAGATTTGAGATTTTCATTTGGTTTTCCGAAAGAACTAGCGAGAGGATTGGCGCTCCGCGCTTTTGTTTTGTTGGGATAGATCCTACCACTTTCTAATCGTGATTTTTTTTGTGTATCTATTTTGGTATAATTCCAAGCTCGGTCGGAATCAATATTATTCCATTTAGCCGGAAAGAATTTTTGCTATAGCCATTCTCCGTTCCATTTACGGATCGGCTATCCATATGTTAGCGCGAACGATAAATAAAATTCTTTGTGGTCGCTACGTTTCGTTTGTGTGCGGGTTAGGGAGTGTTAAACGTTGTAAAGGTCGTAGTCTCGCGTTCCGTGTAGAATCCTTAAGGCATAGCTTACATCAATTTTGGTATCAGAGGCAGTTTTGTGTTTATTTCTCAATCTACACCGTCCTTACGCTTCCCTGTCATAGGAAATCCACCAACAAGTGGCCGTGCACGTTTCGTAGTCACAAAATCTTAAATTTTCTCCATTTGGTGTGCATATAAAAAAATTCAAAAACAAATTCTGAGAAAAAAAATTACAAAAAAAATTCTGAATTTTCTAACTATTTTTCTAAGCCTAAAAGTCTAAAAAAATATATTCGTTCTCCAAGTCATTAAGCGTAAAAAAATCCTGATTTATAAAATTCTTGTCCAAACAGTCTTTTGTCCTGGTGAGACACCCTGTTTCAGTGTTGTTCATGCGCACGAGGCTTGGCACGGAGTATCCTCCATCCACCTCATACATGGCGAGACTACGACCATGATGATGAGCACGCTCCTGCAATAATTGCGGCGCTTAGGGAAGAGTTTAACACCAGGTTCGCTACACTCACTCAGTTATTACAAGGGTTGGCGGTAAATCAAGCGGCGCCTCAAAATCCCGGCTTTGTGATAAATCGACCGGGGCAGCCACCCCAGCCCGCCAACCAATGAAAAGAGCGACAAAATCACCCTCGTGATCAGGACTATGAGTACGCACCTCGAGCCCCTTATAAGTTCGACTTAACTAGGGCCGTTTAAATGGAGTCACCATCCTACGATGGCATGGGTGAACCCCAAGTATTTCTAAAATGGATCATGGATATTGAGTGATATTTTGAGTGGCACAACCTGACGGACGTTGAGAAGGTGCGGGTAGCACGAATGAAACTTCTGGGTAGAGCCAAAACGTTCTGGTTGAATGAAGAGAGGCGTCTAGGCACCGTGAATAGAGCACCCCCAATTGGGTGGGCTGCCATGAAGGCACTCCTGCATTACCAATATGTCCCGGCGTATCACCGAACCCAAATGTTCGATGAGCGAGCCACCCTTCGTCAAGGGGGCAAAACTGGTAGCGGAGTACATGTGACAACTCAAGGATATGATGGTGTGTTGTGATATTCGAGAAATGCCCGAGGTCACACTATCTCGTTTTCGTAACGGACTTAATACGGACATACAAGGCAAGCTTTTGCGTTTTGGTCAAAGGACCTTAACACAACATTCAATGATGCATTGGATATAGAAAATCACAATGCAAACAAGTCCAAGGGACGAGCATTCCAGAAAGGAAAATCCATCTTAGGACCCCCACCTTCGTTATCCATGCGAGACAAAGGAATGTTCCGGTCGACTGACTCAAGTTCCATAATAATTACCGCTAGGAACAATAGAAATCCCAATGGTGAGAGAGTTCCAATAGGACGAATTAATAAGACCAATGCTACCTGTTATTCGTGCGGAATTCAAGGACACTACTCTAGTGAGGGTCCCACTAAGAGTAAGCCACTGTCACTATTAGATTCCACGTCTGAGCCTACCGAGCTCGTCTATGAAGCTGGCGGTGAATTATATGCCGAGCCGAGTGATATTGAAGATGAGTCGTATATGATGGTTATTAGGTGTATCTTGGCCACACTGCGTGCACCGGATGAGCACAATCGAAAAAAAACATATTTTCTTTGAATTTTAAATGTGGTGAAAAGTGGTGCAAGTAAATAATAGACAGCGGAAATTGCATGAATGTCATTTCGGAAAACGCCATCACTCGTATGCACTAGTCCCCGAACCACACCCCCAGCCATATAAAATAGCGTGGGTTAACAAAACGTCTACTGCGGTTTCTAAGCGTTGTTTAGTGTCACTTACGTTGAAGAGCTATGTCGATAAAGTGTGGTGCGACATCATCCCCATGGATGTATGTCATGTACTCCTAGGGCGCCCGTGGCTCTATGATTATGATGTGACCCACTTCGGGCGAGCCAACACCTATGAGTTCAAGTATAATGGTAAGACCATTGTACTGAAACCCACACCGCCCAAGGATCCTTCGGTTGCCACCAAAGACACAAGTGTGCCTGCGGAAAAAAACTTATAAGTTTGATAAGTAAGAGGGAGATGGAATGCGAGACCTTCTTGGGCGGCGTCCTGTATGATTTAGTATGTCTACAAGCTAAGGAAGACTCGCTCACTTTAGAGAATATACCGTTATCTCTGCGCACTATATTGGAAGAGTATAAAGACGTCTATTCGGAAGACATGCCTTCTAAGTTGCCACCCATTAGAGATATTTAGCATGAGATCGATTTCGTCCCAGGCTCGTCATTGCCTAACCATCCACATTATCGGCTCAACCCCTCCACAAATAAGGAGTTACAAGCTTAAATTTCGGATTTGTTAGCAAAGGGTTTTATCCGCCATAGTAAGAGCCCATTCGCCGTACCGGCCCTCTTGGTTCCAAAGAAAGATAAGCCTTGGAGATTGTGTGTATACTACCGGGCCATAAATAAAATTACGGTCAAATATAGTGTTGGTTACATTGGAAAATGTGTACCTGATTTGGACAAGCCAAACTTAGCTCAATGATATACATCAAGGTTTATTTGATGTTGTTTTTAGTTTATATGTGCAGGTTAAGAATGTGCTAAAATGCAAAGAAAAATTTCTAAGTCAATGTGTCGACACCTGAGGAAGATGTGTCGAACTTCAGTAAGATTGTGTCAACACTTGGAAATTGTTGTGTCGACACTTCAGTAAGATTGTTTCGACACCGGGAGGCAGTGTCCACACACAGAAGCATTGTCGACATCAACTGTGTCGACACAGGGAGGCAGTGTCGACACACAGAAATAGTCAGTCGACAACAACTATGTCGACACCGGGAGGCAGTGTCGACACACAGAAATAGTCAGTCGACAACAACTGTGTCGACACCAGGAGGCTGTGTCGACAAACAAGGGCAGAGTCGACAACAACTGTGTCGAAACCTGGAGGCAGTGTCGACACACGCTATGATCTAAGTCTACATCAACTGTGTCGACACACAGGACTTGTGTCGACACACAACTAAGTCAATACCAAGTGGATTGCTGAAGAATGGTGAAGTGTTTGTGTCGACACAAACAATCAATGTCGACACATTCTCATGAAGCAATGTCAAGAAGCTGTGTCGACATCAAGGCAGCTATGTTGACACCACCAAAGTCTATGTCGACACTTAAGTCACTTGTGTCGACACATATTGGCAGATGGTCTCGACACTTTATGACAGACAGACTCGAGGCTTTGCTGATAGAGACAAAGGCTCATGATCTGTTTGATGACTTGACAGCTGTGAGTTACAACAGGTTTACTGAAGCTGTCAGACTTTTCAGAAGTTAGTTATTAACAGGATCAGTCGGTTACCATGGATGAAGTTTATATATATAGATGGTTTCATAAGAAGGACTGAATAGTTAATGAATGATTCATTATTGACACAAAAACACAACTATTGTGAGAAAGATCTCTGATCAAGAAAGTGCAAGGCACAGAAGAAGATCTTCGTGTGAAGATCTAAGAATACATTCTGAAGTAATCATTCACTAAGATTCAGTCTAAGTTGAATTCAATCAAGAATTCAGAAGTATCTTCAAGAGGTTTGGAAAGAGAGAGATCCAGCTATTTGAATTTAAGAAGGAGATAATAACAGGTCTCTCAAGTAGCAGATACTGAACTAATCTGTCAAGAAGATTCAGATCTATATTTGGAATCTAAGAAGGAAGCTGCCAATTAGTTATATTCAAAGGAAATCAACCCAACTAAGTTCAGATTCAAGAAGCTTTGAAGAAAGCTAAGATCAAGTTGATTTCAGCCATCAGCCTCATCAAGGAGCTGATCAAGAAAGTCCTTATCCCTTCTCTCTCAATTGGGGTAAGAGATAATAAAATTCCTTATCAAATTCTGTTGGATCTATTCATAGATCTGAGTTGTAAGCCTGTGTTATAAAGGTTGAGTGTAGGAGATTTTGATCTCTGAGTGGTAGGGTTGTTCGTGCCTGAGTTTTAGGAGAAGGTACTCTCTGAGTTGTAGGCCTTGTGGTAAGGCTGAGGTAGGGTTGTTAGCCTAAGTTGTAGGAGAATTTATTTTCTGAGTTGTAGGCCTTGTGGCAAGGCTGAGGTAGGGCTATTAGCCTTAGTTGTAGGAACCTTTCAGGGTTCTGAGCTGTAGGATCTGAGGATCTGAGATAATGAAAGAAGTTAGGCCGAATCTAGCATACTGCTAGATTAGTGAAGGGGGAAAGTGGATGTACCATGACCTTAGGGAACCACTATAAATCTGTATGCTATCTATGATGCTTGTGTTATTATAGTTTCTATGATTGTATGTGATGTGATAGCTGTAGAGATTTAAGCTTTTTGTTCAAGATCTGTAGCTAAACTCTGCCTTAAGTTAAAACAAGGATAAGAACCTATTCACCCCCTGTAGGTGTTTAGGTTGTCTTGAAGTTAAAACTATCAAGTGGTATCAGAGGGAGGTTGCTCAAAGAAGGACTTAACAGTCTGAGTTAGATCCCTAAGCCAGAATCAAGAATCAAGAAAATTTGTTCTAAAGATAATCACAAGGAACTAGGGTCAATGAAATTACCCATCTGCAGGAAAGAGATTTTTAGAATCTAGAAAGAAAGGTTATGTTGTTTATGGAGGCCTCTGACCCAAGGATATATATCACAGTAAAAGAAGGTCCATATATCCCAATGAATGTGTCTGCTCTAGATGAAAATCAGAGAACTCCCAAGGATTTTTATGAAATGACTAAGGATGAGATTATACTGGCAACTATGGATAAAAGAGCTCAGAATATCATAGTGAGTGTCATAGATGATTCTACTTTCCAAAATTTTGTTCACTGCAAAATCTCCAAGGAAATGTGGGACACTTTGATTGTCTACATGGAGGGTTCTGAAGAAGTTAAACAAGACAAAAAGTCTATGCTCAATCAAGAATATGAGTGTTTCAGACAAGGAAAGTCTGATAGCATATGTGAATGCCACACGAAATTCTACAAGATAGTGAATGAATTGATGTACTATGGAAGGGTCTTCAGTACATATGAGCTGAATGACAAATTCCTAAGATCCTTAACAAAGGATTGGGATACCAAGATTTTTGCCATTAGAGAAGTGGCCAAACTAGCAGACATTTCTCCTCCAACCTTATTTGGAAAGTTGCTATCATATGAAATGCAACTAATAGCTAGGAAGGAGAAAGAAAGAAATATAAAAGGAGAGCATAGAGAAAGGTCTGTGGCCTTCAAGATTGAAGCCACTAAAAAAATAGAAGGATATCTCCATCACCTCCAAAGGAAGTTGCTTAAGTTATCTTAGAGAATTCAGACAATCAGAACTCAGATAATAGTGATTCAGATGCAGATTTTACTGTCTTTAGAAGGCAGTTTCAGAGGTTGTTGAAGAAGAAGCAGTGGAAGTCAAGGCCCTCCACATCACAGCCAGTTGATGACTACTATCAAAAGAGAAAATCATCAAGAAAGAAAAGGAGCAGGTCTAAGCCTAACAAAGCTACAATATCAAAGATTGTTTGCTATTGCTTAAATAGGCCTGGACATGTGGTGGCTGAGTGTACAGAAAAGAGGAACGAGTCAGCAGACAGAAAGAAGACTCAACAAAAGGGCAAGAAGGAGAAATCTTTTGTTTCTAAGAAGGAGAAGAGTCTTACAGATCAATCCTCCTCAGAGTCAGAATCTGAAGCTGAAGCATACATTGGACTGTATGCAGCTAGTGAAGAAGATGAGTTTATGCAATTGCTGAACTCCATCTATAACAAGAAGACCATCAGTGCATGGGACTGATGGCTGAATCAGAAGACAACAAGTGCCAGGATCAGCCTGGTCCCAGTAAGGTACAAAGTAATTCTAGAATTTCTAATTACAGTACTGGTTCAGAGTCAGATTCTTCTTCATCAAGTGATGAGGATGGATCTGAATCTGAAGGAGATATTCATCAGTTGATAGATGAATATGAGGACTTATTGCAGGCACTTAAGAAAAGCTAAAACCTGTACAAAACTCAAGCTAAGGAAATTGACGATCTTAAGATGACTGCATCTGGTTTAGAGAAAGAATTGGATCAAAAAATGAATGAGGTTGCCAAGCTGAAACATATTACTGTTATTAAGATAGGTTCAATCACATATAAAAATGATCTAATCAGAATTCTGGAAGTAAGACTTCAAAAGGAGAAAGAATTGGTGGCTAGTTACTCCAAGCCAAAATCAGTTTTACCCTTAATAGATGAGTTTGTGGCTCAAAAGGGTAAGGCTGGAATAGGCTTTAAAGGTAACACCAGGGCTACCCATTTCAAGAGAAAGGGCAAAGCCTCAGTTCAGCCATTGAATTTTAAAGTCTCTATAGTTTTCAAAAAGGTTCAAGTGCCTTCTAACAAGTATGACCTTGAGAATACTCTTGGTCATAATAAGACAGAAGTTCTGAATGACAATGGTGCTTATGTCAATAAGGCATCCCATGTTCATAAACCCCATGGTTATAAGAAACAAGTGGGTGTAGCTGCATCAGCACCAGCACAGAACAGAAATTTTTCTACCAAAAATGTATCTAGACCTAGATACAACAAGTATGAATGCTGGTGCTGTGGCAAGACAGGTCATTATGCCATAGATTGCTGGCACAACACTAGTGTCAGGAAGAACAATAGTCTACCTGTTAGAAGAGCTACAAGTAGATTTGTTTAGGATGAAGCTAACTTGAACCAAGGACCCAAGACTTACTTGGGTTCTAAGAGAAAGTAATTTTGTATTGCAGGAAAGTCCAAGTTGTCATGCCCCTATATGGTACTTGGACAATGGATCTTCCAGGCACATGACTGGAACAAAGGGGCTACTGAAGGAGTACTCACCTATCAAGGATGGGCCTAAAGTAATCTTTGGTGGATCTGAAAGAGGAATCATTAAAGGATTTGGTAACATTTCTTCAAACCAAATTACCATCACTCAAGTGGCTTATGTAAAAGGTTTGAAACACAACCTAATAAGCATAAATCAGCTAAGTGATCTTGGATATGACATTTCATTTGTTTAGAATGGATGTCATATCAAAAGGTCAATTGATAAAAAGATCATTTTGACAGGATATAGAAAGAGGAATGTGTAATGTCTAAATTTTGAGTGTGAAAACAAAGGTTCTCCTATTTGTCTTGTAGCTGGTGAGAAAGCCTCTCATTGTGTTAAATGGCACAAGAGGCTGGCCCATATTAACTAAAAAACAATTGTCCAACTCTTTAGCAAAGAGTTAGTGAGGAATGATCCTCAAGTTAAGTGTATAAAGGAAGGGATATGTTCAGCTTGTCAAAAGGGCAAGCAGACAAAATCCTCCTTTCATAGCCTTGAAAATAAGGATTTACTAAGGTGTCTATACCTCTTACATATGGATATTTTTGGTCATATGCCAGTTCATAGTCTAGGTAGGAAGGTCTACACTTTTGTGGTTGTAGATGACTATTCTAGATATTCCTGGGTGTTTTTTCTGAGACAGAAATCTGAAACTCAAAGTGTTTTACATAGTTTTGTCAAACAAATTCAGAATGAACTGAACAGTACAGTGGTCAAAATCAGAAGTGACCATGACACTGAATTTCAATCTGAAAGTATGACAAGATTATGTGAAGATTTGGGATTTTTCAAGAGTTCTCCTCACCTAGAACACCTCAGCAAAATGGTATTATTGAGAGAAAGAATAGGACATTTATTGAAGCTGGTAGAACTCTATTGAGTGACACTTCTCTCCCAGAATACTTCTTGGCTGAGGAAGTTAGTACTGCATGTCATGTGATTAATAGGGCCTCTATTACCAAAAGTCACAAAAAGACACCCTATGAGATCATGAAAGGTAGAAAACCAAATTTAACCTATTTTAGAATCTTTGGTTGCAAGTGTTATATCCTTAACAATGGCAAGTATTATCTAACTAAGTTTCCTGCCAAATCCCAAGATGGGATATTTGTTGGGTACAACATCAATAGTAAGGCTTATAACGTTTACAACTTGATTACACAGATTGTAGAAGAATCTGTACATGTTGTATTTGATGAAACTAGATTAATCAACTGTGAGTTGCCTTGTAGTTCATTCAGTCCAACAGGTATAAGCAACAGAATGGAAGAGCTTTCCATTGTAGAAGGCCCAACTGCAGATGAAGAATTGGAAAATGATGGCTACTGTCCAGGGGGAGTACAAGACTCTCTTGAAGATGATGACAACCAAGAGGTGCAGCATAATGAAGAAACTGGAGGTGTTCAGCCAGAAGGAAGTCTACCTCCAGCTATAAGACATCTAAAGGATCATCCATTAAATCAGATAATTGGTGATCCAAGTTATGGAGTGCAAACCAGAAGTAGAAATCTGAATACAGTCCTGCACTCAAGTTTTCTATCTCAACTGGAGCCAAAGAAATTTGAAGAAGCTATCCATGACCAACACTGGATTAATGCTATGAAAGAGGAGCTTAATCAGTTTAGAAGATGCAAGGTCTGGGAGTCAGATCCTGAACCAAAAGACCACAACATCATTGGTACAAAGTGGATTTTTAGGAACAAGTTGGATGAGAATGGAGTTATTGTGAAGAACAAAGCAAGATTGGTTGCAAAAGGATACAGGCAGGAAGAGGGAATAGACTTTGATCAAACATTTGCCCCAGTAGCAAGACTGGAAGCAATCAGGATGTTCCTTGCCTATGCAGCATATCAAGGCTTCAAGGTATACCAAATGGATGTGAAATTAGCATTCCTGAATGGTGATCTAAAAGAATATGTCAATGTAGAGCAGCCATCAGGTTTTGTAGATTCTCTTAAACTTGGATATGTCTATAGACTTAGGAAAGCATTATATGGGTTAAAGCAAGCCCTAAGGGCATGGTATGAAACCCTGTCTACTTTCCTTATTGAGAATAAATTCTCAAGAGGTAAAATAGATAAAACTCTATTCCTAAGGGAATCTAAAGGTAAGATAATCTTAGTTCAGATCTATGTAGATGAAATAATTTTTGGGTCTACAGAGAACAACCTTTGCAAGAAGTTTGCCAAACTTATACAATGGATGCTTGAAATAAGCAGTATGGGGGAACTTAAGTTCTTCTTGGGACTCCAAGTAAGACAGACTGATGATGGCTTGTACATATCCCAGTCTAAGTTCACCAAGGAATTAATTAAGAAGTATGGTATGGAATCATCCTCCACCATGAGAACTCCTATGGGAACTAGTATGCCTATATGCAAAGATGATGCAGGTAATCCTATAGATGAATCTTTGTATAGAGGAATAATTGGTTATTTATTATATCTCACTGCTAGTAGACCAGACATTATGTATGCTATATGTGTCTGTGCTAGGTACCAAACATGCCCTAAAGAATCACATTATACTGCAGTCAAGAGGATTTTGAGATATCTAAAGGGCACACCTAATCTAGGCCTTTGGTACCCTAGGAATTGAGATTTTCTACTAACAGGTTATTCAGATGCAGATTTTGCAGGCTGTAGAGAAGATAGAAAAAGTACTACAGGTACATGCCAATTCTTGGGAGGAAGGTTGATTTCCTTGAGCAGCAAAAAGCAGACTAGTGTGGCAATATCCACAACTGAGTCTGAATATGTGGTAGCATGAAGTTGTTGTGCACAACTGTTGTGGATTCAACATCAGCTAAGGGACTATGGTATTCAAGAAAGTAGAACACCTTTATTGTGTGATTCTAAAAGTGCCATTTCTATTGCAAACAATCCTGTTTCACATAGTAGGACTAAGCATATAGAGATAAGATACCATTTTCTTAGAGAACATGTAGAAAAAGAAGACATCTCATTAGAATTTGTTAAAACTGATTATCAAATTGCAGATGTATTAACTAAGCCTCTGGATGAAACTAAATTCAATAAATTTAAAATTGAATTAGGAATGCTGACCATAGGTTAGTTTACCAAAAATTGGCTTAGTAAAATCGTGTCGACACATTCAGTAATAAAGTGTCGACACAGAGAAGTTATGTCGACAATTCAGGGAAATTGTGTCGACACAGAGTATATGTGTCGACACCTAAGGGACAAAGAGTCGACACATCCAGAAATGTAGTGTCGGCACAACCAGAGTAATGGTGTCGACACTTACAGATTTTGTGCCGACACTTGTACTAAGAGTCGACAAAGAATTTCTTATAAACTACTAAGTATCTCCTGTGTCGACATATCATCAATTGGTGTCGACACATAGTAGTTAGTGCAATGGTCGATACAATAGAAATTTGTGTCGACACTTGTTAACAGTGTCGACACTTTTAGACAGTTTTTGCCCGCCTTTTGACCTTCTTTGATTAGATGGGTATAAATAGGTCTAGAACATATTCTATCGACACGCTCACCAGGGTTTCGAGAAAAACCTTGTGTCGATAATCTCTCTTCTCTCCAACTAAGCTTTCTCTTCATTCCAATGGCACCCAAGGTTGAAGACAACATCAATGAAGGATATGAGTTGGTTAGGCATGCATTCAACGATGCCGAAATAGAGATCAAACAGGTCATTTCTCTTCTTTCAGACAACAGATTAGAATATCTTGTCTCTGAACCTACAAAGATATGGAAGAAAGAAGTATTCGAGTTCTATACTGCTGCATCAATGGACTCAATTGGCTTGAAGATCAAATCCATTGTTCATGAAGAAAAAGTCAAGCTATCTCAGAAAAGGTTGAGCAAGATTCTCCATCTTCCTAGAATCTAAGATGAGGAAGAGGTCCCAGCCTCAAGGACCAGGGAGGCGCTTCAATGGTGTGGATTGGATCCAACCATAAAGATAGGAGCTGCCATAAATAGAAAAGGAATGAATCATCAAGGGAAATTCCTTTCAGAAATAGTAGGTAAAGTGATCTTATATAAACCAGGTGGCCATGATAGGATATCAGCCTATATGTTCAGCCTGATGACAAGGGTAATCTTTAAGATTCAAACAAATTGTTCTGCAGTACTGTTTGATAAGATAACAGAAGGAATCAAGAAGACAAACTTGGCTAGGATCATGAGTCTGTACCTGGATGGAATAATTCCAGAGGTGATGCAACAGATTCCTGGATCAAAGATAAATCATATGAGTAGAATGGACATGAGGTTATTCTCAAGATGGGATAGAGTTCTTTCAAAGGATATAACTGAAGTGGAGACAGTATCAAAATCACCAGCACATGACCTTTCTGAGCATGGTTATGAAGATGCACAAGTTCAGGAAGAGACTATATCTACACAGGTGTAGGAGGAGCCAATTACTGCACAGTTGTAGGGGGAGTATCATTCTGAAAAGGTGCAAGAGGAAGAAAGAATCAATTTATCAGAGGACATTATTTCTCAAACTTATCTTGATATTTCTGGAATTGCTGCTGCTGCTGAGAAAGTACAATCTCCTGCTCACACTTAACAAGAATTCACTCTTGAAGAGTTGTTTCCTTTTCTTGAAGGAGCAGTAAATAAAATGGAGACCCTAATATTTGAGGGGGAGCAAGTAATGGTTGAGGGGGAGCAGGTTGATATTGTGGAAGAGCAAAATGAAGCTGAGAAAGAAATGTCTTCCACTCCTCAAGAGAGGGTTAATATTGATAGTTCTTCAGAGTCTTAGCATGAAGAAGTCAGGGAGGCAAAGAAGAGAAAACTAATGGTCTTTAAGAGAAGAAGTCAAAGCTATAAGCAGGCTTTACAAGCTACTACTTCCCAACCAACACTTGCAATTGATTTCAACAAATTTTTGGTGGATTTATAAGTCAAAATGGATGAGCAGAGATTGGCTCTTGAAAAGTATGTGGATGAAAGTCATAAGGCTCTTCAATTTGATTTGGCACAAGACATAAAATCTATCAGATTTGAAGTTAATCAGAATAAAAAAGAGATGACAGATTGCTTCCACAAGGGAGACAATGCTATGGTATTTCTAGCAAAGTAACAAGCAGAAATCAAGAAGTAAGTATATGAAATGGCTATTAAACAAGGCTATGTCCTTGAAAATAAAATAAGAATGAAAGATAATCTGACTGAATCACATAATGTGATAGTCATTGAGTTCACAAACACTGTTATTACAATGACTGAGGCAAGAAATAAGGAGAGAGAAGAATATTATCAGAAGCTACAGGCTACCCTAGATGCAGTTAAAACTGCCATTACTTCATCTGAGAAGATAATTAGTGACAAGCTTTAAAAGTTAAAGCCATTCTTTAAAGATGGAATCAATTATCTTGGTGGACAAATCAGATTTCAGAAGGATGATTTGAGAGAACATGTGGCTAGAGAAGTCATAAAGGGGGAGAGGGTGTTAGTCTATGCTGGCTCTAATCATGCCAAATGGGTAACCAACAGCATTAGAGCCACTCTGGGATATCCACCCTTGTGTGATGATGATAATATGGCTGAGTCAGGGGTGCAACCAATTCTACTTGAAGGTAATCAACCTGAGGTTTCAACAGTTATTTACCCCTTGCAGATCTTGAGATGATTCATTAGCAAGTGCAGACTATGTACAGCCCTCCACAGGAGGTTACTAATGTGATTATTTAAAATTTTGATATGCCAGATACTGTTATCAAAGCTAAGAAAGATGCTCAGTTATCAAAGAAGAGATTCATAGAGCAAACAGAGCTAAAGCCAGACTTTGAGCAGTGGAGCCCCACTTTATGGAATATCATTTTAACTGCATGGAAGGCTGTAAATGATCAAGTACATGAAAGGGGTAAATGGTACAATGAGCAAGAATGACAAAAGTATGAGGCTAGTCAAGAAGACATACTTCAACACAGGAGAAAGGCTAAAAGTGGGAAGCTACCTCCTAATGCTCAGGAGCCTAGCAAGTATTTTCCCAAGCCTTTTCATTATTTTGACAGGCAAAGGATCAAAGCTGAAGCTCAAAAGAAAGCTGTTTTGAAAGGCAAGAAGCCCATGGAAGATATAGAACCTCTTATGCAGGCTAAGATTGAATCTAGAAAAGGAATAGTCATCAAGGAGCCAGCCCAGCCTTAGTCTAAGCTTTACTAGTTTTTTTTTCAAGAACTATGTAATTGTTTGTTTGTTAAAGAAATCAATGTAAACAACTTGTAACAAGCATTTTTGAGTTAATATACAAAACATTGTTCTGTGATCATTTTCTTTTACATCTTTTAATCTGTGATGTAATTATGATATATGTTTTGTTTACAAAGTACCCTGTAATGTAATACTTATGTACATCATCATGTTTATCTTCTAAGAGGTGTATATCATTGGCAAAAGGGTTATGACGTCTCCAAATAGGGGGAGATTGTTGGGTACATTGGAAAATGTGTACCTGATTTTGATAAGCCAAACATAGCTCAATGATATACATCAAGGTGTATTTGATGTTGTTTTAAGTTTATTTGTGAAGGTTAAGAATATGTTAAAATGCAAAGAAAAATTTATAAGTCCATGTGTCGACACCTGAGGAAGTTGTGTCGACACTTAAGTAAGATTGTGTCGATACTTGGAAATGGCTGTATCGACACTTCAGTAAGATTGTGTCGACACCGGGAGGCAGTGTCGACACATAGAAGCATTGTCGACATAAACTGTGTTGACACCGGGAGGCAGTGTCGACACACAGAAATAGTCAGTCGACAACAACTGTGTCGATACCGGGAGGCAGTGTCGACACACAGAAATAGTAAGTCGACAACAACTGTGTCGATACGAGGAGGCTGTGTCGACACATAGAGGCAGAGTCGACAATAACTGTGTCGACACCTGGAAGAAGTGTCGACACACGCTATGATCTGAGTCTACATCAACTGTGTCGACACACATGACTTGTGTCGACACACAGCTCAGTCTAGACCAAGTTGATTGCTGAAGAATGGTGAAGTGTTTGTGTCGACACAAACAATCAGTGTCGACACATTCTCATGAAGCAATGTCAAGAAGCTGTGTCGACATCAAGGCAGCTATGTCGACACAACCAAAGTCTGTGTTGACACTTAAGTCACTTGCGTCGACACATATTGCCAGATTGTCTCGACACTTTATGACATACAGACTCGATGCTTTGCTGACAGAGACAAAGGCTCATGATCTGTTTGATGACTTGACAGCTGTGAGTTACAACAGGTTTATTGAAGCTGTCAGACTTGTCAGAAGTTAGTTATTAACCGGATCAGCCGGTTACCATGGATGAAGTCTATATATAGATGGTTTCAGAAGAAGGAATGAACAGTTAATGAATGATTCATTATTGACACAAAAACAAAAGTATTGTGAGAAAGATCTCTGATCAAGAAAGTGCAAGGCATAGAATAAGATCTTCGTGTGAAGATCTAACAAGACATTCTGAAGTAATCATCCACTCAGATTTATTCTAAGTTGAATTCAATCAAGAATTCGAAGTTTCTTCAAGAGGTTTGGAAAGAGAGAGATCCAGCTATTTGTAGTCAAGAAGGAGACAATCATAGGTCTCTCAAGTAGCAGATACTAAACTAATCTGTCAAGAAGATTCAGATCTATATCTGGAATCTAAGAAGGAAGCTGCCAGTCAGTTATATTCAATGGAAACCAACCTAACTAAGTTCATATTCAAGAAGCTTTGAAGAAAGCTAAGATTAAGTTGATTTCAGCAATCAGCCTCATGAAGGAGCTGATCAAGAAAGTCCTTATCACTTCTTTCTCAATAGGGGTAAGAGATAAAAAAATTCCTTATTAAATTTTGTAGGATCTATTCATAGATCTGAGTTGTAAGCCAGTGTTATAAAGAATGAGTGTAGGAGATTTTGATCTCTGAGTGGTAGGGCTGTTTGTGCCTGAGTTGTAGGAGAAGGTATTCTCTGAGTTGTAGGCCTTATGGCAAGGTTGAGGTAGGGCTGTTAGCCTGAGTTGTTGTAGAATTTATTCTCTGAGTTGTAGGCCTTGTGGCAAGGCTGAGGTAGGGCTATTAGCCTGAGTTGTAGGAACCTTTCAGGGTTCTGAGCTGTAGGATCTGAGGATCTGAGATAAAGGAAGACGTTAGGCCGAATATAACATACTGCTAGATAAGTGAAGGGGGAAAGTGGATGCACCCAGACCTTGGGGAACCACTATAAATCATTGTGCAATCTATGATGCTTGTGTTATTATAGTTTCTGTGATTGTATATGCTGTGATAGCTATAGAGATTTAAGCTTTTTGTTAAAGATCTGTAGCTAAACTCTGCCTTAAGTTAAAATAAGGTTAAGAACCTATTAACCCCCCCCCCCTCTAGGTGTTTAGGTTGTCTTGAATTTAAAACTATCATAAAGGTTTCCCATTCCCCATTTGGACGACTTATTGGATATGCTATCGGGAGCCGCCATATTTTCTAAATTGGACCTCAAAAGTGGTTATCATCAAATACGGATACGGGAAGGAGATGAATGGAAAACGACTTTTAAATCTAAGGATGGGCTCTATGAGTGGTTTGTGCTTGGATAAGTGCTCACCAACGGACCGAGTACTTTCTCTCGATTGATGAACAATGTTTTTAAGCCATACATGGGTAAGTTTGTAGTAGTATACTTTGATGACATCTTAGTATTCAGCCGTTCACAAAAAGATCATGACACACATCTAAGGACAATCCTATCAACCTTACTCCAAGAGAATTTATATATTAATATTAAAAAGTGCGCCTTTGGTTTGACGTCCGTAGAGTTTCTAGGCTACATAGTGAGTTCCGAAGGCATTCATGTTGACCCAAAAAAAAGGTCCAAGTGATTAAAAATTGGCCTGAACCAACAAATATTCGGGAAGTTAGAAGTTTTCACGGCTTGGCCACATTTTATCGAAGGTTCATCCAAAACTATAGTAGTATCATGGCACCGATCACTGAATGCATGAAAAAAGGAGAGTTTTCTTGGACTAAAGCGGCCACTCGCGGGTTTCAAATGATTAAGGACCGGATGTCCGATGCCAAATTATTACGATTGCCGGATTTTAGTAATGTGTTTGAATTATCATGCGACGCATCAGGAATAGGGATCAGAGGAGTTTTAAGTCAAGAGGGACATCCGATAGGATTTTTTTAAAAAAAAATTACCGGTCCAAAGTTAAATTATTCCAATTATGATGGTGAGTTCTATGCCGTGATACGTTGTCTCCAACATTTGCGACTCAATCTTATCTCAAAAGAATTTGTAATCTTTTCTGATCATGAGGCTTTAAAATTTGAAAACTCCCAAAGTAAGATCAGCCCTCGGCACGCCAAATGGGTCTCATACCTTTAGGAGTATACTTTCATTATCAAGCACCTCAAGGGTACGTTAAATCGTGTGGCGGACTCCCTTTGTCGAGTCACCCTATTACTTTCTACCATGGAGGTATCAGTCATAGGATTTGAAAGAATCAAAGATGAGTATAGATAGTGTCCTGATTTTAAGGATATATATTTCGCCGCTCAGGACAATTCCCCTTCCACTATTTCGGCGTACTACATCTGTGACGGGTACCTATTTAAGCATACGCAACTATGTATTCCCTGCTCTTCATTACGCCATTTTATTATATGGGAGCTACATAGTGGGGGATTAGGTGGACACTTCGGTCGCGATAAAACGATCACACTTGTAGAGGATAAATTATTTTGGCCGAGTCTCAAGCCAATGGTCAATAAAATCGTAGGGAGCTGCCGCGTATGTCAATTAGCAAAGGGTAACAAGACCAATGCTGGTCTTTACACACCCCTTCCGATTCCATCTTCCCCATGGGTGGATGTTAGTATGGACTTCATATTGGGCCTTCCACTGACATTTAGGCGTCACGATTCTATCTTGGTCGTAGTGGATCAATTCTCAAAAATTGCTTACTTTATCGCTTGTCATAGCACCAACGATGCTTCACATGTCGCTAAGTTGTATTTTAAAGAGGTCGTGACACATAGGGGTGTCCCCAAAACCATCGTGACCGATAATACAGCGACCACAATGAATTTTATTTATCGTTCACGCTAACATACGGATAGCCGATCCGCAAATGGAACGGAGAATGGCTATAGGCAAAAATCCTTTCCGGCTAAATGGAATAATATTGATTTTGACCGAGCTTGGAGTTATACCAAAATAGATCACCAAAAAAATCATGATTAGAAAGTGGTAGGATCTATCCCAACAAAACAAAATCGAGGAGAACCAATCCTCTCGCTAGTTCTTTCGGAAAACCAAATGAAAATCTCAAATCTATTATTAGAAACACCGCGAAAAAGTAATGATTCGAGAAATCACGCAAAATCCGTCCACCACAAGAACTAATCAAAGAAGGGAATCTCTTATGTAGGAATTTCATTACCCCACTCGGAAACGTAGATCCGAGATGTTGGATCCACAAAGAACGACCGCTCTTCCTTTTCGAGATCCACGGGAAACGCACCACGGATGAAGATCTTGTTCGTCTCCTTCTCTTATCGTTGTGGACGATTACCCCACACCTTGATTCTTCCTCACGCTCAACTAGCATACAATAATTCTAAGAATAGGTCCACCGGGTTATCACCAAATGAGATAGTGCATGGATATAAGGCGCCCGTGCCTCTTGACATAATTCCATTACCACCATCATTTAAATCAAGTCAATTTGCACAGGACTTCGCCTCGCACGTTCACACTCTCCATGAGCACATAGGCAAGATGTTAGCTAAACAATATGCGATTTATCAATCGAATGCTAACATACATAAGCGAACAGTCTCCTTAAATATTGGCGATTTGGTAATGGTACATATTATCCCTGAACGGATGCCTTCAGACATCATAAAAAAATTAGCGAATAGGAGAGCCGGTCCTTTTCAGGTTTTGAAAAAGCTAGGTGAAAATGCATATTTATTAAAGTTATCTGCTGATTGGGAAATCTCCCCTGTTTTTAACATTTCGGATTTAACGCTCTATGTCGCTCCACCACCTGAACTGTCAGTCTCTCCGTTTCATAATTCCACTATACTATCTAAAGGGGTGGGGGTGAGAATATTTCTGGACCACTCTCACTTTTAGATTCTTCGGGAGGTACGTTGCCTATTGATGATACAACTTGTTTTTCTTCTTCGCCTAACGCTTTTCTAAGGTTCCCCCAGAACGAATTCTTGCCTGACAAGATTTTGCAGGATGTGGTGTTTTCTACTCCCGATGGTGACGTTCACAAGTTTTTGGTCAGATGGCATGGTCGTCCTGCTTCGGACGACTCTTGGGTTTCTTCGCAGAACTGGCTCTTTTGGATACAGAACTCCTCCACCGTTACCGTCCAGCCCACTCATCGGTGATGAGTACTTTTGAGAGCGGGAGGATTGATGGCGACGGCTACCACGATGGCCAACTGGGTGATGAAGATGACGTCCATGGCGATGTTACCATGGTAGAAGATGACGACGATGCTCCTCCAACGAAAGACTTGCAGCGCCGTAGCGGGCATGGCTACTATCTTCGCCCACGCAACAAGAATAAGTGTTAAATTTATTTAACTAGTGGTCTGCATTTATCTTTTATATGTGGTATTTGAAACTATGTTATTTTCTATTTTCTGTCATTTCATTTCAGGACAATATTTATTTTGGGCTGCTAATAGCCACATGGTTGTAAGCCTTATATAAGGCCATATTTTCATTTGTTATGGAGCTAATATTGAAATCAAGAAAAATTGCTTGCCTAAACCTAATTTTCCTCTCCTCCTCCTCTTAGCCGCCGCCCCCCTCAAGGTTTCCTCTCAAGGAATTTGGCCACCCCTCTCCTCCATTGCTTGGTCGCCCACTTCCAATCCTCTCTACCTCTAACAATCCAATATTCTCCCCTCTCTCTATCTATTCTCCACCAAATCACCTTCAATCCATTTGAAGTTTTCGGCCACCTTGGAGGAGAAAGATCTCGTGCAAGGAAGAATCAAGGTGTGGGGTAATCGTCCATGGCGAGAAGCGAAGGAGACGAACAAGATCTTCATCCGTGGTGCGTTTCCCGTGGATCTCGAAAAGGAAGAGCGGTCGTTCTTTGTGGATCCAACATCTCGGATCTACGTTTCCGAGCGGGGTAACGAAATACCTACATAATAGATTCCCTTCTTTCATTAGTTCTTGTGGTGGACGGATTTTGCGTTATTTCTCAAATCGTTAATTTTTCGTGGTGTTTCTAATAATAGATTTGAGATTTTCATTTGGTTTTCCGAAAGAACTAGCGAGAGGATTGGCGCTCCTCGCTTTTGTTCTGTTGGTATACATCCTACCACTTTCTAATCGTGATTTTTTTGGTGGATCTATTTTGGTACAACTCCAAGCTTGGTCGGAATCAATATTATTCCATTTAGCCGGAAAGGATTTTGGCCTATAGCCATTCTCCGTTCAATTTGCCAATCGGCTATCCATATGTTAGCGCGAACGATAAATAAAATTCAATGTGGTCGCTGCGTTTCGTTTGTGTGCGTGTTAGGGAGTGTTAAACGTTGTAAAGGTCGTAGTCTCACCTTTTGTGTAGGATCCTTAAGGCATAGCCTACATCAGGCTGGAGTTGATGGGGAGATGAATCTTAAGCATCAAAGAATCCCAAAGGTTGCTTAGGGGAGGTGGAAGGAGTGACACATGGTCTCCCTCCATAACTCCACTCTCTCTTTCTTTCTCTCTCCTCCATTAAAGGAAAACTTGAGATTTCTCTCTCCTAGTCATCATTTATAGATTTTGAATGTCATTCCATGTAAATATCAGCCCCTAATGTTAATGGGCCACTTAAGTTGGGCTTACCCCAAGTGGCTTGGGTTTGAGCTAGCCAATTAGGCTAGTTTGACCAAAACCGATGTTGAGTTGACTTTTGTCAATTTGACCATTTGGGTCGACCCCAATGGGTCCTTGGTGACCCATTGACCTCCCCTAAGGTCTAGGGAGACTTGGTTAGGGTTGTTTTGACACCTTGTTTGCCACTTGACCCTTAATAAGGGCACTTTGACCACTTTGGAGATAGGGTTGACTTTGGTAAACATGACCACTTGAGTAGACCCAAATGTGTCCTTAGTGACCCAATGTACCTCTTAAAGGGTTAGGGAGGTTTAGGTGGGGTCATTTTGGCGAGATGGAGGTCCATTGGCCCAAGATAGGCTACTTTGACCATTTTAGTATTAGGGTTTACTTTAGTCAACTTTACCTTTTAAGTTGACCCCAATGGGTTCTTTGTGACCCAATGAACCTTTTAAAGGGTTAGGGATGTTATGATGGGGTCAAAGAGTCAAGATTTTTCCCTAAAATCAAGTCCTAGGTTTGGTAATTGGAAATTGTTATTTGTAGACCATGGTGATCTCACCTTCATTCCTAAGTTCACTTGGTCTCTTGGGCTTCCTAAGGTTTTGTCATGACCTAGTCATGATAAAACCACTCTTTGGGGTCTAGTTGTTTGAGGGATGTTACAGCAGGATTGCTCTAACTATTGGTGATACAAGTCATCATATTCCTATTGGAATAGCAGTGTAAAGAAAGACATGGTATCATAATGAATGGATGGTTCATGGAAAGATCATTCTAGGTTCAAGTGATCTTAAAGTCTAGCAGCTGCAAGAGAATTTTAAGCCTCATTAGAAGAGAAAGCTGGCAGCTGCACCAATGGTATCATCTGCAATCAGCTATGGGGAGAAGAGAATCTAAGCAGACCAGCTCTTCCCTGTCTATTCAGAAAACATGAAGGGATTGATCAAGTGGTGATCAAGTGTGGAGATCAATGTAATGATCAAGATAGTACTAAGTGGGCTGAACACTCTGGTACTGCTAATCAGAAAGCTGAAGTAAAGGCAAGTCTGTTGCTAAAGAAGGGGAGAAGATCTAGCTCAACAGAAAGAGACTGTGCAAGGTGCAAGGGAGTTGCTAAGAATCAGCATGAATGGAGCTCGACAAAATATCCTTCAATTGGCGAATGGAGCTCGATGAAATCACCTTCATTTGTCGAACGGAGCTCGATGATATTAGAAGAATTCATTGAACGGAGCTCGATGAAATCTGAATAATTCGTCGAACTCAAGGTTGTCAAATTGAAATTTTATGGCATCAGAACGATAACCTCTAGATAAGTAGATTTTTTATATATTGATATTCTACTAGTGTAATCTAAGTTGTTAGGAATCCTGACTGTCATAGCAGTACAATGCATATGTAGATTAAGTATCAATAAGTTTGGGAGCATAAGGAAGAACACAATCATGAGTTTTCCCTGACTAACAAGTGTCTGTCATGATTATCATGCCCCTAGATGAAGTCAAGTTCAACACCCTCTTGGTTGAGCTGGGTATGTGGAACTTTGGATATCTTTAGAAACTCCAAACTCCAGTTTGTGTTGTAGGATTTACTTTTCTTACAGATAGATAAGTCCTTGATGTGACATCAAGACTATAAAGACCATAAAGTGGTATCCAGACAGGCATAGACTAGAATGTCTTCTAGGAATCGGACAAAGGATGCCTCAGTTGAGGGGGAGCAGGCAGCTGCTGTAGTTGATCAGCTGTCACAACTACAGATCAGTTTGTCTTAAGGACAATGCACATACAAAGGGGGATATCATGAGAAGAGAGACAGCTATAAGTCTGCTCCTGTGGATCCATGGGTCACTCAAGTGCCAAGGGGCTGTAGTGATGTAGTGTAAAAATGGTATAACCACAGTTGGATGCTGATTATGTTTATACAACATCAGCAAGTTGAACTATGCCTGCAACAAGCTCTAATGCTGCTGTGTTGTGTTGTATCAATTTATGAACACAGAAGGTATGACTCCTAATCAAGTAGACTAATCACTAGGATGATTTCCTTAGTAGTATCAACAAATGACTTTGTCTAGGATCAAGAGATAATCTCTCACAAGATACTTTCTACTCCCTCAATAAATATACTTATTGAAGAAGATAGAAAGGGGGAGATGTGTGTGTTCGGTATTATATCCATAATAACCTAGATTTATATGAAGTCACCCTTAAACTAAGATGAATTAGGTTGTATTTTATTTCCTGTTCTAGTTATGTGTTTGCAGGACTTTTTGCCAAGTGTAGACTAATGTCAGTTTATAGTGGGTCATCAAACACAAGACCATACAATGTAATTCCTCATTGTGTGATCGCAGGTGTTGACTAATGTGTAGCCTCTCAATTGGGATACACTTATTTTTAAAGCACTTGGACTTATGAAGGAAGACTTGATGCTGTTGGGAATGAAGATCTGAAGTTTCATAAAACTGAGAAAAATTCAAAGTGTTTTACTCGAGTGAAGTTCTAGTACTCGAGTAGAAACCTTAGAAGCACTCGAGTAGATCTAGTCTATGAATCAAGTATGGAAGTGGTTATCAAGTAGTTTATATCTAGCACTCGATAAGCAAAGTCCAGCACTCGAGTAGACCTGCTCTCCTTCTCGAGCTATCAATGTTTAAGTCTCCGAAATTTTCTAAGTTAAGTACTCGAGTAGTCTAGCTGAGTACTCGAGTAGTTGAGTAGCTTAATTCGAGTGACATAAGATAGATCTTGAGAAAATTCTAAGACCACTCGAGTGGCACATCCTTGTACTCGAGTAGTCCAGTTTCAGTACTCGAGTGATCGACATCTCCTCCAGAATTTTCTCCAAGTCCAAGCTCTCGAGAAGTTCAAGTCTACATCTCGATAAGTATAGCTAGCACTCGAGTGATCTCTTAACCACTCGAGTGATTTCTTCCTCTATCTAGAATTTCCAGAAATAACCTCATCTCGAGTAGTCAGAGTCATTCACTCGAGAGCCAGTTAAATCACTCGAGTAGTATATTTCTTACTCGAGAAATGCTGAACCATTTTTCAGAAAATTCTTCAAGTTTCTGTCAGATCAAGTTTTTGAATTCCATGGTATGACTGGTCCACGTGGCCATCATTAATGACAATTATTACCGTTAGGGAGATCTTATAAAAGGTCCTGTTATTATGATTAACCCTAAGCGTGTTATTCTAAGATTCTCGATCGGCCGACAGATTTCCAATTCTTCAAAAAGTCGTCGCACGTCTTTTAGAACGCCCACGGCTTCTTTCGATCCAGATCGATTTTCAGATCAAGAGATTCATCATTCTCCATCTACTCCCATATCGTGTGAGTTAAAGTTTCTCAGAACAGATCTACACGAGCGACTTCTTCTATAATTTCTGATAAAGACGCAAAGTCCAAGAAAGAAGATCTAGGGAGAGATTTCCAGATCTGAGAAGATTACTGTTTGTATTATACAAATTTCTTTTTAATCTTGTAGGAGATTATTATCCGAGTGTAGGAGCTTTGATCTCCGAGTTGTAGGAAGTTTTCATCTTCTGAGTGTAGATCCCTTTTTGGATCGAGATTGTAGGAACGTTGTTCCGAGTGGTATGATTGTTTTCCATCCGAGATTAGTGGAGTAGCCGAGGCTAGCGTATTGCTAGATCGGTGAGTGGAAAGTGGACATACTCAAGATTGGGGAACCACTATAATTTTTGGTGTCCTTTGTGAATACTTGGTTGTTTTCTTGTACATTATATCGTTAAAGTTTTTATTTTGCAAAAAGACGCACAACTCACCTATTCAGCCCCCTCAAGGAGATTTAGGTAGACAACTTGAACTCTATTTCAATTGGTATCAGAGGGAGGTTGATTATTAGATGGTTAACACCTTGATAGAATCTGCCCTAAGTTGTCTCTAGAATTTCCAAGTATGGACAAGGCCAAGGATTTTGCCAAGTTTCCTCTATATACAAAGACAAACTTTCCCATGTGGAAAGAAAGAATAAAGTTCTTCAAGGAAGCTGTGGATCAAAGGATCTTCATGATCGTTGAAGAAGTTCCTTATATAGCAATGACTGCCTCCACTATAGATCCAACAAGAAAAGTTCCCAAGAAATTAATGGATCTTGATAAGGATGAGATTGCACTTGTCTTATTAGACAAAAGGTCAAAAATATCATAGCAAGTGCAGTCGATGACTCAATGCTACAAAATTCTGATACACTGCCAATCTACAAAGGATATGTGGCAGTCCCTCATTACCATGATGGAAGGTACAGAAGAAGTAAGGGATGACAGAAGATCCCTTCTGAATCAGAAGAATAGAGCCTTCCAGAAGGACCCAAGGACACAATTGCTAACACTTTTGAGAACTTCTTCAAGATAGTTAACGACCTAAGAGTGTATGGCTGAGTCTTCACAAATGGAGAGCTGAACGACAAGTTTCTAAGGTCCCTAACTAAGGAGTGGGACAATAAAGTCTGTGCTATTAGAGAATTTTGCAAGTTAGCAGAGACTGATCCTCAAATCCTCTTTGGAAAGCTGATGTCCTATGAACTTCAAATTAATTCTAGAAAAGTTGAAGAAGTGAAGAGTCGATTATCTCCCAAGGAGAAGTCTGTCGCTCTGAAGGTAGACATCTCAAGGAATGGAAAAGTTGCTTCACCTGCACCAAATCAAGTAAAAAGTGAAGAAGAATCATCTTAGTCAAGCACTTTAGGCTCAGAGCTATCTGAACGAGAGTTCTCCCTTCTCTCAAGATAGTTCAAGAAATTCTTGAACAAGAAAAATCAATGGAGAGGCAAGGATGCCTCAAACATAAGATCACGACATAATGGTAATCGACGGTAGATGGGCTCAAGTATCCACGACAGGTATAAGTCTAAACCGAACAAACATATTTCTACTAACATAGTTTGTTACTATTATAATAAGCCAGGTCATGTAATTGCTGATTGCCCCCATAAGAAGAAAGAGGGTGGCAAAAGAGAGGAGAAGAAATCCTCTTACCACAAGAGGAGAACAGAGAGATGCCTGGTAGCCAAAAAGGGCAGGACTCTCAGTGACACTAACTCATCTGAGTCAAGTGAAGAAGAGGAAGCCTACTTTAGGCTCATGGCACATACTAACGAAGAAGAAGATCCCCAGTTCACTAGGGAGGAAAAATCTCATACACCCCTCTCTGAATTTGATGTCTCTTATCATGATCATGAGGACAACTCTTTTAACGATGAGTCTGAACACATGGCCCAATATAAGGAGTTGATCAAGGCCTACGACAAATGTCGAAAGGTCGTGAAAACTTAGGCTAAAGAGATTAAGTCTCTAAAGGCCGTAGAGAGCTCTTTGAGAGAGAAAGTCGTTAAGATGGACTCACTCAGAGAAGAGTTGAATACTGTTGTTGAAGAGTACAATATGGCTCTAGAGCACCTTAATCTGAAAGAGAAGATCATCAAGGAACTGAAAAAGCAACTTGATGCTGACAAGAAGCTTGTTGAAAGATTCTCAAATCCCAAGACTATCGTTCCATTAGTTACTGAATTCTTAGCTCAGACTAATGGTGTTGGCTTAGGCCATGATGAGGCTCCTAATAAATCCTCTAGGAGAAATAAGGCTCGGCGAATGAATAAGACGGCCAAGAAGGCATTGGCAAAGGAAAAGGGGAAAGCTCCACAAGATCAGACTACATTTAAGAAAGTTATTTTTCCTTCTAATAAGTTTGATCTTGACTCCTCCTATGGTCACTTCACTAGGCCTACTTATGTAGAGCCCAAGTCAAGGTACCAAGGATGGACTCGCCCTCAAAACTTTTGTGAAAGTGTCTTTAAGGCACCTTATGAAGAAATCACTCTTCAGAGCTATGGCCCTTTTAATCATGGTCATAACATCAAGAAGTCTCCAAAAGTTAAGCATATTGTTGAAAAGCCTATGAAGGAGAAGAAGTCTTGTGAATGTCTTCATGATAAAGCTTCTATCTCCAAGTCTGCTGCCCCTGCTATACCACAATCTCTAAAGGTCAAGCAGGAGAGAATTAGGCAAAGATACAACAAGCTAGATTGTTGGTGTTGTGGAAGAGTTGGTCACTTTGCCATCGATTGCTGGTTTAATCTCAGGAACTATGTTACCCCTGAGTTTAACAATGTAAGAAAGACCGCTCACATTGTTAATACATGTAGGGGAGCAAGCTAACTAGAGACCAAGGACCCAGGCACGTTTGGGTTCCTAAGGAAAATTGATTTTTGACTTCAGGTATGTCCAAAGACCACCAAAACTCCAATCTGGTACTTGGACAGTGGATGCTCTCGACAGGACAAGAAGCCTATTTTAGAATTACTCACCAGTCTTGAACGGACCAAAGGTCATCTTTGGAGGTTCTGACTGAGGAATTATGAAAGGCTATGGTATGATTACTAACAGTAGTATATCTTTTTTTGATATGGCATATATTGAAGGATTGGAACACAATATCATAAGCATAAGCCAACTATGCAATAAAGGATACATAGTTGAATTTCATGATGATAAGTGTTTGATAAAATTGGTTCATAATTTGGAAACGATTTTATCAGGCACTCGTAGTAGGAATATATTTTGTTTAAATTTTTTCTATATAGACTCTTCTACACCAGTGTGTCTTTTGGAAAAAGATAGTGCGTCTCTTGGTGACCAATGACACAAGAGATTAGCACATATTAATTTCAAAACTATTAATAAATTATTTTCTCTGAACTTAGTATGTGATGCCCCGAATATTAAATGCGCTAAGGATAGACCTTGTCATGCTTGTGTAAAAGGCAAGAAAATAAGGGCTAATTTTAAAAGCATCATAGGCAAAGACTCTAATAGGTGTTTACACCTACTTCATATGGACTTGTTCGGTCCACTACCAGTTAGAAGTTTAAGAGGTAAGGATTATACGTTTGTTATTGTTGATGACTACTAGCGCTTTGCGTGGGTGTTCTTTCTAAAACACAAGTCAGATACCTTCGATGTCTTTACAAATTTTGTTAGGCAAATCTAAAATGAATACAACTGTTTCGCAGTCAAAATCAGAAGTGACAATATAACTAAATTTAATTCTGGGGCCATGACAAAGTTTTGTGAAATCCTAGGTATCTTTCATGAGTTTTCCTCTCCTCAAACTCCTCAGCAAAATGGAGTAGCTGGGAGAAGAAAAAGAATGCTCATAGAGGCCTGCAGAACTATGTTGAGTGATGCCTCACTACCAGAGTACTTTTGTGCTGAATCCGTCAACACTGCATGCCACGTGCAAAATCGAGCACTCATAAACAAGAACCATAATAAGATGCCTTATGAACTTCTAAAGGGCAAAAAGCCGACTGTCTCATATTTTAGAATCTTTGGCTACAAATACTTCGTTCTTAACAATGGTAAGTATCATACTACTAAATTTAGTGAAAAGAGGTTTGAAGGTATTTTTGTAGGGTATAGTAGCCATAGTAATGCATATAGGGTATTTAATAAGAAAACATGGTGGTAGAAGAATCTATACACGTTATATTTGATGAGACAAGCTTGCTACAAAGCGGCTCTTCTAGTGTGTATATTGAAGATGCAGGTTCAAAGCTGAAAGAACTCAACTTGAGTGAGCCGATGGAAGAAAGAGGTGAAAAGTTTAACAAGATCACCACTGCAACCCCTATTGGAGAGGTTGATGATAAAGATGAAGAAGCTACACAAGTTGATGAAGTCACTCCTGTGGTTGAAGACACCCCAGATGCAAGACTTTATAGCTCAGACATCTGAAGGATCATCCCATGGATCAAATCATAGGACATCCCCGGGATGGTGTCAGAACTCATAGAGGTAAAGCTAACGAGAATTTATTTTTGAGTTTTCTCTCACAGGTTGAAACAAAGAAGTTTGAGGAAGCCAACTCAGATGCGTCATGGATAATGGCTATGTGATGAGTCCCTATTTCATACCGAATTCCGGACTCATCTAGGCTCATTTGCATGTCTTTGCACTACCATTTAGCGCCATTAGCACTTCTTTTTGGTTCGCTACGACATTCCACGTCTTGTGCACCTTTTTAGCCTATTTCTGTGCATGTGTGTATTTCCCTTTTATTGTGCATTATATTTATGTCTGTGACTGCCATGTCGACATCCCGTCCAGTTTTCCTCCAGGTTCTGGGATCCTGTGGGCGTCCGGGATAGGGCTTTCACCATTTTTGACAAAGGAGCCAATGGTAGTGCGTTTTTACCCACGAACGACCATCGACCTCTTTGGCGCACGATCATCGGTCGTGCGCAGTCTGCCCTCTTTTATGAAAGTTCTGCCCCTGCCAAATTGCACGATCACCGGCTATACCGCGCACGATCACTGATCGTGCGCTGCCGGTCGTGCTTAGTCATGCCATCTTTTTCCACTTTTCTGCCTCCATATCGCACGATCACGGATCATATCACGCACGACCACTGGTCGTGCGCCTGTGATCGTGCGCAGTGTTTAAATCTGCTTTCTATTAATAGCGCAGGTCTCTCCCTAATCGAGAGCTCTCGATATTCTTCCGCCGTTTTTCGTCCCAGACGAAGGGTTCCGTCATTTCCCTTCATCTTACACCATAGGGAGGTGCTTCGGGCAAGCTTTCAACGCCAAATCATAGCCGGAGCTTCCTCTCGGCCTCCTCCTTCATCCTCGAGCTTCAAGGGAAATATGACCTAGATTTCTTCACCAAGCTAGGAGGAGCATGTGCTTTCATCTTCCGCAGCGTGATACGAAGAAGACGGGCCATTAGGAGTGAGTGACAGCCTCCTCTACTCCGGACGCAGTTGAGGACTGTATTTGGACTCGGATTGACAACCCGGGATCCCAACCATGATCTCTCAATAAGGCTTCAGACCCGGTCGATTTCGCACACTCCTCTTAAGTTGTTGTTGTTAGTTTAGTTTCATTTCCATGTATTGATGAAGTATTTTTACATTGATAAACACTTTCACTTATTCATGTCTATGTGAGTTATTGTGATTTTGTTATTTTTGCTTGAGGTGCGCTATATTCCATCCACCGCCATCATCCTTGCCGCACTAGCAATTGCTAGTGGCGTGCGTTGCGAAGAGGTGCTTACGACCCTCATTCCGCCGTTCTCTCCCCCTCATCTGCTAGCCTACTTGTCCATCCGCCTTGCGAATCGGTGCATAGCGGCCCGACTAGTCTCCATCCCGCCTGGCGAAGCTTTGCATAGCGGCATTGCATAGGAGTAGTTTGTAGCATTTATTTTCTGTTTTCGCAACCATCTAAACCCCCCTTTTTTGAGCCGACCCGAGGACTTCAATCTCAAGTCCTCCTCGAAATTAACTCCACCTTACTGTGTTCCTCAAGAGACCGACACTCGGTGATTTATTCCCAAACTTTATTACTTGTGCGACCGGTGCGCTTGCCGTATTTACACGCATCATGTTTTTGGCGCCGTTGCCGGGGAACACAGCCCTTTTCCATCTGTTCATTCCATGTTTTATTTTTCTTTGCTTTAGTCTTTATAATTTGTTGTTTTTTTTCTTTATTCCTTTTCTAATTTTGATATTTCAGTAGCAGGTATTCCTTTTTATTTATCTGCTTGTGTGTAGTTAATTTTTGCTTAGAAAATTCTCGTGGTGAATTCTATCTTGCTGCACCATGTATTCTTATGCGAATATCCGTTGCCGTTGGTGCGGGGATTATAGGCATAGTAGTGATGAGTGCCCCACTGAAGAATTTGAGCATAATTCTCGTGGTTCAGTGTATGGAGCACCGTTGTCTTATGGTACTTCATACACCGTACCCCAGTCTTATGGTCACTACTCTTCTCCGCCTTCACCTTTTTCATATTTCTCTTCGGTCCCACCTGGACCAAGGAGTAATGGAAAACAGTGTTTGTGTTGTCGTAGCACCGACCATGTGTTGAAAGATTGCACAGAATTTCAGCGCCAGTTGGAGGCGGATGATGAACCAGATATCCAGATTGTCTCATCCACCTCTCAAAGGGCTTCTCCTTCTGATTCTGATGATGTATCCGCAGTACCACCTTATCTATGGGGGCTACTGTGGATACACCAATCAGACTTTCTACTGATCGATGTGACGACATTGTGGTACCGTCGCCCTCTATACCTTCTTCCCCTCTTCTTGATTCACCCCCAGAGGAACCTGCACCTACTTTCTCTGATGTTGTTGTTCCTCCACTTTCTTTGCAAGAATCATCTATGTAACGCCCCCGATTTTTCTGCGTTTATTTTTATTCTCGTTTGGCGTTACGATGACGCGTTTCTGTGGCTTATGCCATTTGTGGAGTGTGGTTTAGCTCCTCAGAACTCAGTGCCCTATTCTGTAGCCTGTTGGCAAGATCTCCCTAGTTAGCCGAGTTGTTTTGGGTGACCCAGTGTGGCCTCTCGGGGGGATGTTGGTGTTTGGCTTTATTTGGGTATAACTCGAGTTCTGTTCGTCGAAAATTAATTTCGACTTCGCTGTTGTGTTCGTAGCGTGGGTATTTAGCTACGGTGCGAATTTCGTCGAATTCCGAGGTAGTTCGGTTTTCGCATCGTTTTGGTGCTTTATGTAATTTTGTAATAAAATTTATTATTATATATTAATATATATATATATATAGGATAGAAATTTAACCCACGCCATCATCTTCTCCAATTAAAAACCGCCGCCCCTGTACGAGAGAAACGGAGAAACCGTCGAGCCCTTGCCTTTCACCGCCGATTCCCGGAGCGTTTGTGGACGGAATTCGATTCCGAGAGTGGATTCGGATTGCTCTCATCAAGACCTTCATTCCTACGATAAGATTTCCAAGTTTCGCGGCCTTGCTTGTGGTTTTGAATTTCGGGTTTTGACTTGTTTTCCGCCGGCAATGTCTAGATTTTTGACCTTGTGCTTCGTTGCCGGATTCGTGCGTGAAGAGGAGGAAAAGCCGACCAAGCTTCGCCGGAAATCGAGGCAAGTGGTGTTCTCGCCCTTGCCAAGTTGTTTTTTTCTTTCGATTCATGCATCCTCCTCATTTCTACCATTACTGTCTTCGGTTTCCGTTTCGAATGATTTGGCATAGTTGTGTGGTGGTGGTGAACGAGTAGAATAGGTAGAAATTATGTTAGGTGTGCCGTAGGCCGTTTTCGGTGTGTCGTAGTTGTGGTTCGCAGTGTCGGGAGAATGTGATGTGCGTTGCAGTGTCGTTCGGGAAATCCCAAACGGTACAGGTTACCCGCGCACGGTCATCAAATGTTAGGGTGCATGACCACTGGTCGTGTGCCACTGTTCGTGCGCGGCTACCTGTTCATTTCTCCAAAGTTCTGTCTCGGCTATCGCACGAGCGCTGGCAACAGTGCGCACGACCACTGGTCGTGCGACACTGATCGTGCGCTTATGCTAAGTTTTCTGTCAGGTTTCAAGTTTCCCAGGTTCACTTCACACGATCATCAGCCAATGAGTGCGCACGACCACTGGTCGTGCGACACTGATCGTGCGACACTGATCGTGCGCTCTGAATATTTCCTTTTTTTCACCCGTATTTAGCTGGCGTCGATACGCGGGTTAGGTGGGCATGAGTGTTTTGTGTAGTGTTAAGGTAGTAATGTAAGAGTTATTGTTGTGATAGTTCGCTTTGCGTGGCACGTTGAGTGAGTGAAGCTCACTCAATGCGGTGTCGAGAGGACCCAGCGCCACGTCGTGTTGAGTCATTTCAACACTTTCTTTTTCTCTTTCCTCGATTTACGTTCCCGAGTGAATTCCTTGTTTATATTTGTAATTTCCTTGTCGGCCATGTTTCTCTTTCCTAATGGCCAAATCGTGGGTCGTGGGTAGTAGTGGTGGTTTGTAGCTCTTTATGGGGGTGGAGTTGTGTAATTTAGCCAAGGCCACTCATGTTTTTCTTGCTCCAGGTATGGGCTGGGCATGTGGGTGGAAGGTCCCTTGTGCTTTCACGTGTAGACCCTCGAGCTTGTTGACTTGCACATGGTGGATGGGGGGACTGAGTTTGCCTCCAATCTGGTTCCTCGTTGTTTGTTTTTGCTACTACCACCTCCCACCGTTTAGGGTGTTATAAGTTTCTTCCTTGGTAGTTTGCAGTACTTTGGGCTCTTGGTAGCCTAGTAGGCCCGGCAGGATGTTGTTCCTGGGCTGGGTTGTTGCTGTTTCCTCGCACGTAGTGCTTTTCTTGTGGTCCTGTTTTGGACAGTTGTGACTCTTTCTACTGCATGTTTTTCGATTACTTTTCCCCTTTGGTTGACTCTTTCATGCAGTTTTTACTTTGTTTAGCTTGCTGAGGTATTCTGTTTTCTTTTGGAATACCCCAGGTTCTGAGCCATAGCCAGTTGGGTGGCTAGTTTGCAGTGGTGGTGTTGGTGGTCTCTTGGACTTTGGAGTTCCGTTTGCCGTGTTGGTGAGGTAGTTTTTCAGTACTTTCGGATATATTTACTTATGCTGCTACCGTTTTCTGGAGATAGTCTACTTGCCCTGAGAAGGTTTTATGCTAGGTTGCTAGTTATTTTTAAACAATAATTATTATTATAAATAAAGCTCATGATCAGCATGTTTTATAAAACGTAATCACTATTTTCCAAATCACGTATAAAGACCGTTTTCTTATATATTATATAAATTAAATGTAGGGTCTTGCATAGCATGAGTGGTTCTCTTGGGACCCTTATGCGCTCCTTAGGATGTCAAACCTGATAAAGTATCTTCTTTCCGCAGCGTTTAAATATAGTTTTCTTTTGTGGACTAGGTGATCCACTAAGCCGGGGGATACGGCCTCTAAAATATAACATATTTTCTAATCATTAATCACATGATTTTCCTTCATTAAGTTGGTAGGTGGTTTTGCCTGAGCGTCAGCAGTTATCCCCTGCTTGATGTGGCATCATGACGCATGATTTCTCTTACTCTGATAATTCTTAATTCGGAGAAAATGCGGGTTGTGACAGTTGGTATCAGAGGGAGGTTGCTTGACAAGTTAGTTGAGTAACCTTCCTTTGTTTGCTTTTTAGTAGTTCAGCATCATGTCATTCACACACCGATATGTCATCAGCACGTCTTGGCAAAAGCACGAACACTACACTCATAGCATAACATGAACTATACGGGGCATATTATGTAGTATGGGATGCATAATATGTGTTCGTATATGGATCCACCATAGGGGCAATATGTGAGGGTTATGTAGTATGGGATGCATAACCTCACCACATAGCTGCGACTAGCACATTTTCTTTTTCGTTGCATGAGAATGTTATGTAGTATGGGATGCATAACATTTTCATGTGTACGCCGCTCATAACATGCATTAGGGCCTTTTTAGAATGCATAACACAAACATGCATATCATAACATTGCATAAGCACAACGTGCCATGCTAAAGACTGGCAGGATGACATATGTACACACATAAGTTTTCAAATTAATATAAAAGTCATGCATTCCCGATCTAGGCACAAGAGTTAGTAAGGTGGTGGTTAACCATCCTAGGTTAGGGCATAACATCTAAATTTTATTAAAAAGATAAACTCTCAGAGCAAGTTTAGCAGCTTTAAGTCTATATCTATATATGTATTGTCTGTACTTGTATTTGGTTCTAGACGTTGTAGTAGGGTCTAATTTGTGTTGTTATGATTTTAGAATGGCAATGCGTCCTGCGACTCGATCGACTCCCCTGTCTGAGGGTGAGTCATCTGGGGCTCAGAACGATGCGGTGATCGAGAGTCTGCGTCAGAGTAACGATTCCATGGGCAGACAGTTGGAGGAGGTGCGAGCCCAGATTCAGTCTTTGGTGGCGGTCGTAGCAGGTCAGACTCAGGGTGTTCAAGTCCCTGTGGGGGGTTAGCTGTTCCTCCTCCTCCTGCACCCTTGAGACCTCCAGTGGTGGTGCCAGTAGAGATGGCCTTCATCTCGCAGTTTCAGAGGCTGAGCCCTCCCACTTATGATGGGAAGGCAGATTTCATGGTGATAGACGACTGGCTGATCTCCATGGAGGAGATGTTCTCGTACTCAGGGATTGCAGATGATCAGAGGGTGATGATAGCCGCCTATCAGCTTAAAGGTTTGGCTAAGAGTTGGTGGCTGAGAGAGAAGGAGAGTTTAGTAGCCGGATGCTCTTGGGAGGTGTTCAAGGAGATGCTATTGAGAAAGTTCTTACCCTCGGTCGAGCGTGACCGCCTCATGAACGACTTCCTCCATCTGAAGCAAAGGCAACTCACGGTGGGTGAGTATGAGATAGAGTTCAGCAAGTTGAGCCGTTTTGCCCCTGGATTGGTCAGCGTTGACGCTGATCGAGTTAAGCGATTTCTCAGTGGTTTGAGGAGCGAGGTGCAGCAGTTGACCAATGCTTATGGGTCAGAGACTTATGCAGGTGTAGTAGAGGCTGCTCTGAAGGTGGAGGCTATTGAGACCGCAAAGAGCAGAGGCCAGCAAATGAGGTTGGACAAGAGAAAGTCTGTGGAGGAGAAGAAACCCCAGGTACCCGGTGCGGCTCCGGGAAAGAGGGGCAAGGTAGAGTGCAGCTTCTGTGGCCGGTCAGGCCACCCTGCCGAGAAATGTTTCAAGAAGGCAGCAGCTCAGAGGAAGGATCAGGTTCATGCGATTCAGGGTGCTCCTAGGAGAGATGTCTCCTGTTCCATTTGCAAGCGATCCGGCCATGATGCGGCCCAGTGTTTGACTAAGGATAAAGTCTGCTTTCAGTGTGGGCAGAAGGGTCATATCAAGTCGAGGTGTCCTCAGTTTCAGCCAGCTCTTCCTGCAGTTCCATTGCAAGCTTTACCTCCACCTCAGCGTGTGGACAAGGGAAAGGGGAAGCTGAACGTGATCTCTTCCGAGGAGGCTCAGGCTTCGACCTAGGTCATCTCAGGTTAGTTGTTTGTTGTTTTTCCAGCCTGGTAGTTCTATTTGCTAGAATGTTTGCAGTATTGTTGTGGTAGTTCCTTAGTTTTCTATGCTCCTATAGGGAAATTTAAGGTAAAGAACCGCTGGGCGCGGGTTCTGTTTGACTCCGGCGCTACCCACTCGTTCGTGGCTAGAGCCTTTGTGGAGCGACATCGGTTGACCTTAGATCGTGTTCGGGATTCCTTCTGTGTCAAGTTTCCCTCTGGTGAATCTGTGTTGTCAGATTTGGGCATTTTGGACTGCCCTGTTTTGTTGGGGAACTTTCTTGCGAAGGCGGACCTGAAGATGATTGATCTGGAGGACTTCGATGTTATTCTGGGCATGGACTGGCTCTCTAGGTATGATGCAGTCATTCAGTGCAAAGCAAAGCGCTTGGACTTCATCAGGGACGACGGTCAGCCTGGCAGCGTGTCTGCTGATCCGTGTCAGGATTCTCCTGTCATCTCTTCGGTATGTGCTCAGAGGTTGTTTCTTTCTGGTTGTTTGCTTGTTTAGTCTCGGCGGTTGAAACCACTGTTAGCGTACCACGCTTGGAGGAGATTCCTATTGTTTGTGGTTTCGCCGATGTTTTTCCTGATGACCTTCCTGGTCTTCCTCCCGAGCGGGATGTTGAGTTTGTGATCGATTTGGAGCCGGGTACGCGTCCTATTGCTAAGGCGCCGTACCGGATGGCCCCTCGTGAGTTAGAGGAGTTGCGAGGTCAGTTGGATGAGCTGTTGGCTAAAGGTTTTATCAGGCAGAGTTCGTCGCCTTGGGGTGCTCCTGTTTTGTTTGTAAAGAAGAATGATGGGTCGATGCGGCTTTGCATCGACTATAGAGAATTGAACAAGGTCACTATTAAGAACAGGTACCCTCTGCCAAGGATCGATGATTTATTTGACCAGTTGCGCGGTAGCACGGTGTTCTCCAAGATCGATCTTCGTTCTGGTTATCATCAGCTCAGGATCCGTGAGGCGGATATTCCACGGACTGCGTTTAGATCGAGGCATGGACACTTTGAGTTTTTGGTGATGTCGTTTGGTCTGACCAACGCACCATCAGCCTTCATGGATATGATGAATAGGGTGTTCAAGGATTTCCTCGACAAGTTCGTTGTGGTCTTCATTGATGACGTGTTAGTTTATTCTCGTAGTGCTGAGGAGCATGAGCAGCATTTGCGTTTGGTCCTATCAGAGTTGAGGAACTACAAGTTATTCGCCAAGATGAGCAAGTGCGAATTTTGGTTGCCTCAGGTTTCTTTTCTAGGCCACGTGGTGAGCAAGGAAGGGATCTCGGTCAATCCAGAAAAGATTGCAGCAGTGATGGATTGGAGTAGGCCGAGTACGCCTAAGGAGATCAGGAGTTTCTTAGGGTTGGCTGGATATTACAGAAGATTTGTGGAGGATTTCTCTTCCCTAGCTGCACCGTTGACCAAGCTGACTCAGAAGAATGTGGCATTTGTTTGGAGCGAAAAGTGCGAGGAGGTTTTTCTGGAGCTAAAGAAGAGATTGTGCACAGCCCCCGTTCTGACCCTGCCTATTGAGGGTGTGGATTATGATATATATGTGGATGCTTCGCTTGTAGGTCTGGGATGCGTATTAATGCAGGTTGGGAAGGTGATTGCCTATGGGTCAAGGCAACTGAAGACTCATGAGAAGAACTATCCTACGCATAACCTTGAGTTCACAGCGGTTATTTATGCGTTGAAGCTGTGGAGACACCTACTTTATGGGGCTCAGTGCAAGATCTTCACTGACCACAAGAGCCTGAAGTACGTGTTCACGCAGAAGGAGTTGAATCTGCGCCAGCGACGGTGGCTAGAGTATGTGGCTGATTATGATGTAGAGATCCAGTATCATCCGGGCAAGGCCAATGTGGTGGTCGACGCCCTGAGCCGAAAGACGGGAAAGATATTTAACCTCTCCGCCGATCGGTTAGTTGAGGAGTTCCTCCTTATGGATATTTCTGTTGGATGCTATGGTTTGCAGAGTAGTTTGTCAGTGGCAGAGCCGTCCTGGATTTCTTTGACCAGACTGCACCAGAAGGACGACCCGGATCTGTTGCACCTATTCATCCGGACAGAGAAGGGAGAGTTGCCAAATTTTGCTATCGATGATGCGGGTACTTTGAAGTACCGCGTCAGGTTTTGCATCCCCGCTGTTGGGGATATTAGAGGTATGATTTGCAGAGAGGCTCATGGATCCAGTGTTGCCTATCATCCAGGATCTACGAAGATGTACCGTGACTTAAGGCAAATTGCCTGGTGGTATGGCATGAAAGGTGATATAGCCCAATTTGTTGCTGAGTGCCACACTTGCAAGCGCGTGAAGGCCGACCATGGAAGGCCTGGTGGCAAGTTGACCCCGTTAGAGATCCCGACTTGGAAGTGGGAGAGTATATCTATGGACTTCATTACGGGCTTACCAAAATCTCCGAGGGGATTTGATTATGTTTGGGTTATAGTGGATAGATTGACGACGTGTGCTCACTTCGTGCCTTATAAGATTGATTACCCGATGAAGAAGATTGCGGGGTTATACTTGAATGAAGTCATCCGACTCCACGGTGTGCCGGTTAGCATCATTTCTGATCGAGACTCCCGGTTTACTTCTCGTTTTTGGCAGAGTCTGCAGGAGGGTTTGGGTACGGATCTGAGATATTCTACTGCGTACCACCCACAAACCAATGGGCAGACGAAGCGGGTGAATCAGATTGTTGAGGATATGATCCGATGCTATATTTTAGACCATGGCAGAGCGTGGGATGAGCGGCTGCGGCTTATAGAATTTGCTTACAACAACAGTTATCAGGAAAGTTTGCAGATGGCTCCGTTCGAAGCCTTGTATGGGAGGCGCTGTAGGACTCCGTTGTTTTTGGCCGAGGCTGGTGAGAGGCCGTTGTTGGGTCCTGATGCGCTGGAGGATATGGAAGTCGCCGTGAAGCTTATTCGGGAGAAGCTTCGTATAGCTCAGGAGAGGTACGAAAAGAACGCCAATCGGCATAGGTCTGCTTTGGAGTTCTCTGTAGGGGACCTTCTATTTCTTAAGGTTTCCCCAATGGTGGGTGTAAAGAGGTTTGGTAAGAATTGGAAATTGGACCCAAGGTATGTGGGCCCGTTCGAGATTTTGGAACTGATTGGCATGTTAGCTTATAGATTGGGTTTGCCAGCAAACTTCCCAGGAGTTCATAATGTTTTTCATGTTAGCCAATTGCGGATGTGTGTGCGTAGCAGTGGGCAGGTCATGGACGTTGTGCCCCAGTTGGAGCCCAAACTCTCTTTTGTTAAGGTGCCGGTTCGTATTTTGGATACTCAGGAGCGAGTGCTGCGAAAGAAGTCCATACCGATGGTGAAAGTTCTGTGGAAAAATCAGGATTTGGAGAGCGCGACTTGGGAGCTAGAGTCGGCCATGAGGAGGGCTTACCCTCACCTGTTTCCCTGATTTGATCGGTATGTTTCCCTTCTTGTAACTCCTATTGGTTACTTTTCCTTCTTTAGTAGGAGTGTTGTGCGTAAAGTTTCGGGACGAAACTTTCTTTTAGGGGGAGTGACTGTAACGCCCCCGATTTTTTGCGTTTATTTTTATTCTCGTTTGGCGTTACGATGACGCGTTTGTGTGGCTTGTGCCATTTGTGGAGTGTGGTTTAGCTCCTTAAAACTGAGTGCCCTATTCTGTAGCCTATTGGCAAGATCTCCCTAGCAAGCCGAGTCGTTTTGGGTGACCCGGTGTGGCCTCTCGGGGGGATGTTGGTGTTTGGCTTTATTTTGGTATAACTCGAGTTCTGTTTGTCGAAAATTAATTTCGACTTCGTCGTTGTGTTCGTAGCGTGGGTATTTAGCTACGGTGCGAATTTCGTCGAATTCCGAGGTAGATCGGTTTTCGCGTCGATTTGGTGCTTTATGTAATTTTGTAATAAAATATATTATTATATACTAATATATATATATATATATATATATATATATATATATATAGGATAGAAATTTAACCCACGCCATCATCTTCTCCAATTAAAAACCGCCGCCCCTGTACGAGAGAAACGGAGAAACCGCCGAGCCCTTGCCTTCCACCGCCGATTCCCGGAGCGTTTGTGGACGGAATTCGATTCCGAGAGTGGATTCGGATTGCTCTCGTCAAGACCTTCATTCCTACGGTAAGATTTCCAAGTTTCGTGGCCTTGCTTGTGGTTTTGAATTTCGGATTTTGACTTGTTTTCCGCCGGCAATGTCCAGATTTTTGGCCTTGTGCTTCGTTGCCGGATTCGTGCGTGAAGAGGAGGAAAAGCCGACCAAGCTTCGCCGGAAATCGAGGGAAGTGGTGTTCTCGCCCTTGCCAAGTTGTTTTTTTTCTTTCGATTCATGCATCCTACTCGTTTCTACCATTTCTGTCTCCGGTTTCCATTTCGAACGATTTGGCATAGTTGTGTGGTGGTGGTGAACGAGTAGAATAGGTTGAAATTATGTTAGGTGTGCCGTAGGCCGTTTTCGGTGTGTCGTAGTTGTGGTTCGCAGTGTCGGGAGAATGTGATGCGCGTTCCGGTGTCGTTCGGGAAATCCCAAACGGTACAGGTTACCCGCGCACGGTCATCAAACGTTAGGGCACACGACCACTGGTCGTGTGCCACTGTTCGTGCGCGGCTACCTGTTCATTTCTCCAAAGTTCTGTCTCGGCTATCGCACGAGCGCTGGCAACAGTGTGCACGACCACTGGTCGTGCGACACTGATCGTGCGCTTATGCTAAGTTTTCTGTCAAGTTTCAAGTTTCCCAGGTTCACTTCGCACGATCATCAGCCGATGAGTGCGCATGACCACTAGTCGTGCGACACTGATCGTGCGCTCTGAATATTTCCTTTTTTGCACCCGTATTTAGCTGGCGTCGATACGCGGGTTAGGTGGGCATGAGTGTTTTGTGTAGTGTTAAGGTAGTAATGTAAGAGTTATTGTTGTGATAGTTCGCTTTGCATGGCACGTTGAGTGAGTGAAGCTCACTCAATGCGGTGTCGAGAGGACCCAGCGCCACGTTGTGTTGAGTCATTTCAACACTTTCTTTTTCTCTTTCCTCGATTTACGTTCCCGAGTGAATTCCTTGTTTATATTTGTAATTTCCTTGTCGGCCATGTTTCTCTTTCCTAATGGCCGAATCGTGGGTCGTGGGTAGTAGTGGTGGTTTGTAGCTCTTTATGGGGGTGGAGCTGTGCAATTTAGCCAAGGCCACTCATGTTTTTCTTGCTCCAGGTATGGGCTGGGCATGTGGGTGGAAGGTCCCTTGTGCTTTCACGTGTAGACCCTCGAGCTTGTTGACTTGGACATGGTGGATGGGGGGACTGAGTTTGCCTCCAATCTGGTTCCTCGTTGTTTGTTTTTGCTACTACCACATCCCACATTTTAGGGTGTTAGAAGTTTCTTCCTTGTTAGTTTGCAGCAATTTGGGCTCTTGGTAGCCTAGTAGGCCCGGCAGGATGTTGTTCCTGGGCTGGGTTGTTGCTGTTTCCTCGCACGTAGTGCTTTTCTTGTGGTCCTGTTTTGGACAGTTGTGACTCTTTCTACTGCATGTTTTTCAGTTACTTTTCCCCTTTGGTTGACTCTTTCATGCAGTTTTTACTTTGTTTAGCTTGCTGAGGTATTCTGTTTTCTTTTGGAATACCCCAGGTTCTGAGCCGTAGCCAGTTGGGTGGCTAGTTTGCAGTGGTGGTGTTGGTGGTCTCTTGGACTTTGGAGTTCCGTTTGCCGTGTTGGTGAGGTAGTTTTTCAGTACTTTCTTATAGACATACATGTGTGTCAGTGGGTTCGTGTCAGGTTGTTGGCACCCACTGGTAGTTGTTACCTTTGTACTGGATATATTTACTTATACTGCTACCGTTTTCTGGAGATAGTCTACTTGCCCTGAGAAGGTTTTATGCTAGGTTGCTAGTTATTTTTAAACTATAATTATTATTATAAATAAAGCTCATGATCAGCATGTTTTATAAAACGTAATCACTATTTTCCAAATCACGTATAAAGACCGTTTTCTTATATATTATATAAATTAAATGTAGGGTCTTGCATAGCATGAGTGGTTCTCTTGGGACACTTATGCGCTCCTTAGGATGTCAAACCTGATAAAGTATCTTCTTTCCGCAGCGTTTAAATATAGTTTTCTTTTGTGGACTAGGTGATCCACTAAGCCGGGGGATACGGCCTCTAAAATATAACTGATTTTCTAATCATTAATCACATGATTTTCCTTCATTAAGATGGTAGGTGGTTTTGCCTGAGCGTCAACAGTTATCCTATGCTTGACGTGGCATCATGACGCGTGATTTCTCTTACTCTGATAATTCTTAATTCGGAGAAAATACGGGTTGTGACAGTTAGTATCAGAGGGAGGTTGCTTGACAAGTTACTTGAGCAACCTTCCTTTATTTGCTTTTTAGTAGTTCAGCATCATGTCATTCACACACCGATATGTCATCAGCACGTCTTGGCTAAAGCACGAACACTACACTCATAGCATAACATGAAGTATACAGGGCATATTATGTAGTATGGGATGCATAATATGTGTTCGTATATGGATCCACCATAGGGGCAATATGTGAGGGTTATGTAGTATGGGATGCATAACCTCACCACATAGCTGCGACTAGCACGTTTTCTTTTTTGTTGCATGAGAATGTTATGTAGTATGGGATGCATAACATTTTCATGTGTACGTCGCTCATAACATGCATTAGGGCCTTTTTAGAATGCATAACACAAACATGCATATCATAACATTGCATAAGCACAACGTGCCATGCTAAAGACTGGCAGGATGACATATGTACACACATAAGTTTTCAAATTAATATAAAAGTCATGCATTCCCGATCTAGGCACAAGAGTTAGTAAGGTGGTGGTTAACCATCCTAGGTTAGGGCATAACATCTAAATTTTGTTAAAAAGATAAACTCTCAGAGCAAGTTTAGCAGCTTTAAGTCTATATCTATATATGTATTGTCTGTACTTGTATTTGGTTCTAGACGTTGTAGTAGGGTCTAATTTGTGTTGTTATGATTTTAGAATGGCAAGGCGTCCTGCGACTCGATCGACTCCCCTGTCTGAGGGTGAGTCATCTGGGGCTCAGAACGATGTGGTGATCGAGAGTCTGCGTCAGAGTAACGATTCCATGGGCAGACAGTTGGAGGAGGTGCGAGCCCAGATTCAGTCTTTGGTGGCGGTCATGGCAGGTCAGACTCAGGGTGTGCAAGTCCCTATGGGGGGGTTAGCTGTTCCTCCTCCTCCTGCACCCTTGAGACCTCCAGTGGTAGGGCCAGCAGAGATGGCTTTCATCTCGCAGTTTCAGAGGCTGAGCCCTCCCACTTATGATGGGAAGGCAGATTTTATGGTGATAGATGACTAGCTGATCTCCATGGAGGAGATGTTCTCGTACTCAGGGATTGCAGATGATCAGAGGGTGATGATAGCCGCCTATCAGCTTAAAGTTTTGGCTAAGAGTTGGTGGCTGAGAGAGAAGGAGAGTTTAGTAGCCGGATGCTCTTGGGAGGTGTTCAAGGAGATGCTGTTGAGGAAGTTCTTACCCTCGGTCGAGCGTGACCGCCTCATGAACGACTTCCTCCATCTGAAGCAATGGCAACTCACGGTGGGTGAGTATGAGATAGAGTTCAGCAAGTTGAGCCGTTTTGCCCCTGGATTGGTCAGCGTTGAGGCTGATCGAGTTAAGCGATTTCTCGGTGGTTTGAGGAGCGAGGTGCAGCAGTTGACTAGTGCTTATGGGTCAGAGACTTATGCAGGTGTAGTAGAGGCTGCTCTGAAGGTGGAGGCTATTGAGACCGCGAAGAGCAGAGGCCTGCAAATGAGGTTGGACAAGAGAAAGTCGGTGGAGGAGAAGAAACCCCAGGTACCCTGTGCGGCTCCGGGAAAGAGGGGCAAGGTAGAGTGCAGCTTCTGTGGCCGGTCAGGCCACCCTGCCGAGAAATGTTTCAAGAAGGCAGCAGCTCAGAGGAAGGAGCAGGTTCATGCGATTTAGGGTGCTCCTAGGAGAGATGTCTCCTATTCCGTTTGCAAGCGATCCGGCCTTGATGCGGCCCAGTGTTGGACCAAGGATAAAGTCTGCTTTCAGTGTGGGCAGAAGGGTCACATCAAGTCGAGGTGTCCTCAGTTTCAGCCAGCTCTTCCTGCAGTTCCATTGCAAGCTTTACCTCCACCTCAGCGTGTGGACAAGGGAAAGGGGAAGCTGAACGTGATCTCTTCCGAGGAGGCTCAGGCTTCGACCCAGGTCATCTCAGGTTAGTTGTTTGTTGTTTTTCCAGCCTGGTAGTTCTATTTGCTAGAATGTTTGCAGTATTGTTGTGGCAGTTCCTTAGTTTTCTATACTCCTATAGGGAAATTTAAGGTAAAGAACCGCTGGGCGCGGGTTCTGTTTGACTCCGGCACTACCCACTCGTTCGTGGCTAGAGCCTTTGTGGAGCGACATCGGTTGACCTTAGATCGTGTTCGGGATTGCTTCCGTGTCAAGTTTCCCTCTGGTGAATCTGTGTTGTCAGATTTGGGCATTTTGGATTGCCCTGTTTTGTTGGGGAACTTTCTTGCGAAGGCGGACCTGAAGATGATTGATCTGGAGGACTTCGATGTTATTCTGGGCATGGACTGACTCTCTAGGTATGATGCAGTCATTCAGTGCAAAGGAAAGCGCTTGGACTTCATCAGGGACGACGGTCAGCCCGGCAATGTGTATGCTGAGCCGTGTCAGGATTCTCCTGTCATCTCTGCGGTATGTGCTCAGAGGTTGTTTCTTTCTGGTTGTTGTGCTTGTTTAGTCTCGGCGGTTGAAACCGCTGTTAGCGTACCACGCTTGGAGGAGATTCCTATTGTTTGTGGTTTTGCCGATGTTTTTCCTGATGACCTTCCTGGTCTTCCTCCCGAGCGGGATGTTGAGTTTGTGATCGATTTGGAGCCAGGTACGCGTCCTATTGCTAAGGCGCCGTACCGGATGGCCCCTCGTGAGTTAGAGGAGTTGCGAGGTCAGTTGGATGAGTTGTTGGCTAAAGGTTTTATCAGGTAGAGTTCGTTGCCTTGGGGTGCTCCTGTTTTGTTTGTAAAGAAGAATGATGGGTCGATGCGGCTTTGCATCGACTATAGAGAATTGAACAAGGTCACTATTAAGAACAGGTACCCTCTGCCGAGGATCGATGATTTATTTGACCAGTTGCGCGGTAGCACGGTGTTCTCCAAGATCGATCTTCGTTCTGGTTATCATCAGCTCAGGATCCGTGAGGCGGATATTCCACGGACTGCGTTTAGATCGAGGCATGGACACTTTGAGTTTTTGGTGATGTCGTTTGGTCTGACCAACGCACCATCAGCCTTCATGGATATGATTAACAGGGTGTTCAAGGATTTCCTCGACAAATTCGTTGTGGTCTTCATTGATGACGTGTTAGTTTATTCTCGTAGTGCTAAGGAGCATGAGCAGCATTTGCGTTTGGTCCTATCAGAGTTGAGGAACCACAAGTTATTCGCCAAGTTGAGCAAGTGCGAATTTTGGTTGCCTCAGGTTTCTTTTCTAGGCCACGTGGTGAGCAAGGAAGGGATCTCGGTCGATCCAGAAAAGATTGCAGCAGTGATGGATTGGAGTAGGCCGAGTACGCCTAAGGAGATCAGGAGTTTCTTAGGGTTGGCTGGATATTACAAAAGATTTATGGAGGGTATCTCTTCCCTAGCTGCACCGTTGACCAAGCTGACTCAGAAAAATGTGGCATTTGTTTGGAGCGAAAAGTGCGAGGAGGCTTTCTGGAGCTAAAGAAGAGATTGTGCACTGCCCCCGTTCTGACCCTGCCTATTGAGGGTGTGGATTATGATGTATATGTGGATGCTTCGCTTGTAGGTCTGGGATGCGTATTAATGCAGGTTGGGAAGGTGATTGCCTATGGGTCAAGGCAACTGAAGACTCATGAGAAGAATTATCCTACGCATGACCTTGAGTTCGCAGCGGTTATTTATGCGTTGAAGCTGTGGAGACACCTACTTTATGGGGCTCAGTGCAAGATCTTCACTGACCACAAGAGCCTGAAGTACGTGTTCACGCAGAAGGAGTTGAATCTGCGCCAGCGACGGTGGCTAGAGTATGTGGCCGATTATGATGTAGAGATCCAGTATCATCCGGGCAAGGCCAATGTGGTGGCCGACGTCCTGAGCCGAAAGACGGGAAAGATATTTAACCTCTCCGCCGATCGGTTAGTTGAGGAGTTCCTCCTTATAGATATTTCAGTGGGATGCTATGGTTTGTAGAGTAGTTTGTCAGTGGCAGAGCCGTCCTGGATTTCTTTGACCAGACTACACCAGAAGTACGACCCGGATCTGTTGCACCTATTCATCCGGACATAGAAGGCAGAGTTGCCAGATTTTGCTATCGATGATGCAGGTACTTTGAAGTACCGCGGCAGGTTTTGCATCCCCGCCGTTGGGGATATTAGAGGTATGATTTGCAGAGAGGCTCATGGATCCAGCGTTGCCTATCATCCAGGATCTACGAAGATGTACCGTGACTTAAGGCAAATTGCCTGGTGGTATGGCATGAAAGGTGATATAGCCCGATTTGTTGCTGAGTGCCACACTTGCAAGCGCGTGAAGGCCGACCATGGAAGGCATGGTGGCAAGTTGACCCCGTTAGAGATCCCGACTTGGAAGTGGGAGAGTATATCTATGGACTTCATTATGGGCTTACCAAAATCTCCGAGGGGATTTGATTCTGTTTGGGTTATAGTGGATAGATTGACGAAGTGTGCTCACTTCGTGCCTTATAAGATTGATTACCCGATGAAGAAGATAGCGGAGTTGTACTTGAATGAAGTCATCCGACTCCACGGTGTGCCGGTTAGCATCATTTCTGATCGAGACTCTCGGTTTACTTCTCGTTTTTGGCAGAGTCTGCAGGAGGGTTTGGGTACGGATCTGAGATATTCTACTGCGTACCACCCACAAACCAATGGGCAGACGGAGCGGGTGAATCAGATTGTTGAGGATATGATCTGATGCTATATTTTAGACCACGGCGGAGCGTGGGATGAGCGGCTGCGGCTTATGGAATTTGCTTACAACAACAGTTATCAGGAAAGTTTGCAGATGGCTCCGTTCGAAGCCTTGTATGGGAGGCGCTGTAGGACTCCGTTGTTTTGGGCCGAGGCTGGTGAGAGGCCGTTGTTGGGTCCTGATGCGCTGGAGGATATGGAAGTCGCCGTAAAGCTTATTCGGGAGAAGCTTCGTATAGCTCAGGAGAGGTACGAAAAGAACGCCAATCGGCATAGGTCTGCTTTGGAGTTCTCTGTAGGGGACCTTGTATTTCTTAAGGTTTCCCCAATGGTGGGTGTAAAGTGGTTTGGTAAGAATCGGAAATTGGACCCAAGGTATGTGGGCCCGTTCGAGATTTTGGAACGGATTGGCGTGTCAGCTTATAGATTGGGTTTGCCAGCAAACTTCCCAGGAGTTCATAATGTTTTTCATGTCCGCCAATTGTGGAAGTGTGTGCGCAGCAGTGGGCAGGTCTTGGACGTTGTGCCCCAGTTGGAGCCCAACCTCTCTTTTGTTGAGGTGCCGGTTCGTATTTTGGATACTCAGGAGCGAGTGCTGCGAAAGAAGTCCATACCGATGGTGAAAGTTCTGTGGAAAAATCAGGATTTGGAGAGCGCGACTTGGGAGCTAGAGTCGGCCATGAGGAGGGCCTACCCTCACCTGTTTCCCTGATTTGATCGGTATGTTTCCCTTCTTGTAACTCCTATTGGTTACTTTTCCTTCTTTAGTAGGAGTGTTGTGCGTAAAGTTTCGGGACGAAACTTTCTTTAAGGGGGAGTGACTGTAACGCCCCCGATTTTTCTGCGTTTATTTTTATTCTCGTTTGGCGTTACGATGACGCGTTTCTGTGGCTTGTGCCATTTGTGGAGTGTGGTTTAGCTCCTTAGAACTGAGTGCCCTATTCTGTAGCCTGTTGGCAAGATCTCCCTAGCAAGCCGAGTCGTTTTGGGTGACCCGGTGTGGCCTCTCGGGGGGATGTTGGTGTTTGGCTTTATTTGGGTATAACTCGAGTTCTGTTCGTCGAAAATTAATTTCGACTTCGCCGTTGTGTTCGTAGCGTGGGTATTTAGCTACGGTGCGAATTTCGTCGAATTCCGAGGTAGTTCGGTTTTCGCGTCGTTTTGGTGCTTTATGTAATTTTGTAATAAAATATATTATTATATATATATATATATATATATATATATATATATATATATATAGGATAGAAATTTAACCCACGCCATCATCTTCTCCAATTAAAAACCGTCGCCCCTGTATGAGAGAAACGGAGAAACCGCCGAGCCCTTGCCTTCCACCGCCGATTCCCGGAGCGTTTGTGGACGGAATTCGATTCCGAGAGTGGATTCGGATTGCTCTCGTCAAGACCTTCATTCCTACGGTAAGATTTCCAAGTTTCGTGGCCTTGCTTGTGGTTTTGAATTTCGGTTTTTGACTTGTTTTCCGCCGGCAATGTCCAGATTTTTGGCCTTGTGCTTCGTTGCCGGATTCGTGCGTGAAGAGGAGGAAAAGCCGACCAAGCTTCGCCGGAAATCGAGGCAAGTGGTGTTCTCGCCCTTGCCAAGTTGTTTTTTTTCTTTCGATTCATGCATCCTACTCGTTTCTACCATTTCTGTCTCCGGTTTCCGTTTCGAACGATTTGGCATAGTTGTGTGGTGGTGGTGAACGAGTAGAATAGGTAGAAATTATGTTAGGTGTGCCGTAGGCCGTTTTCGGTGTGTCGTAGTTGTGGTTCGCAGTGTCGGGAGAATGTGATGCGTGTTCCGGTGTCGTTCGGGAAATCCCAAACGGTACAGGTTACCCGCGCACGGTCATCAAACGTTAGGGCGCAAGACCACTGGTCGTGTGCCACTGTTCGTGCGCGGCTACCTGTTCATTTCTCCAAAGTTCTGTCTCGGCTATCGCACGAGCGCTGGCAATAGTGCGCACGACCAATGGTCGGTGGTCGTGCGACACTGATCGTGCGCTTATGCTAAGTTTTCTGTCAGGTTTCAAGTTTCCCAGGTTCACTTCGCACGATCATCAGCCGATGAGTGCGCACGACCACTGGTCGTGCGACACTGATCGAGCGCTCTGAATATTTCCTTTTTTGCACCCGTATTTAGCTGGCGTCGATATGCGCGTTAGGTGGGCATGAGTGTTTTGTGTAGTGTTAAGGTAGTAATGTAAGAGTTATTGTTGTGATAGTTTGCTTTGCGTGGCACGTTGAGTGAGTGAAGCTCACTCAATGCGGTGTCGAGAGGACCCAGCGCCACGTCGTGTTGAGTCATTTCAACACTTTCTTTTTCTCTTTCCTCGATTTACGTTCCCGAGTGAATTCCTTGTTTATATTTGTAATTTCCTTATCGGCCATGTTTCTCTTTCCTAATGGCCGAATCGTGGGTCGTGGGTAGTAGTAGTGGTTTGTAGCTCTTTATGGGGGTGGAGTTGTGTAATTTAGCCAAGGCCACTCATGTTTTTCTTGCTCCAGGTATGGGCTGGGCATGTGGGTGGAAGGTCCCTTGTGCTTTCACGTGTAGACCCTCGAGCTTGTTGACTTGGACATGGTGGATGGGGGGACTGAGTTTGCCTCCAATCCGGTTCCTCGTTGTTTGTTTTTGCTACTACCACCTCCCACAGTTTAGGGTGTTAGAAGTTTCTTCCTTGGTAGTTTGCAGCACTTTGGGCTCTTGGTAGCCTAGTAGGCCCGGCAGGATGTTGTTCCTTGGCTGGTTTGTTGCTGTTTCCTCGCACGTAGTGCTTTTCTTGTGGTCCTGTTTTGGACAGTTGTGACTCTTTCTACTGCATGTTTTTCGGTTACTTTTCCCCTTTGGTTGACTCTTTCATGCAGTTTTTACTTTGTTTAGCTTGCTGAGGTATTCTGTTTTCTTTTGGAATACCCCAGGTTCTGAGCCATAGCCAGTTGGGTGGCTAGTTTGCAGTGGTGGTGTTGGTGGTCTCTTGGACTTTGGAGTTCCGTTTGCCGTTTTGGTGAGGTAGTTTTTCAGTACTTTCTTACAGACATACATGTGTGTCAGTGGGTTCGTGTCAAGTTGTTGGCGCCCACTGGTAGTTGTTACCTTTGTACTGGATATATTTACTTATACTGCTACCGTTTTCTAGAGATAGTCTACTTGCCCTGAGAAGGTTTTATGCTAGGTTGCTAGTTATTTTTAAACTATAATTATTATTATAAATAAAGCTCATGATCAGCATGTTTTATAAAACGTAATCACTATTTTCCAAATCACATATAAAGACCGTTTTCTTATATATTATATAAATTAAATGTAGGGTCTTGCATAGCATGAGTGGTTCTCTTGGGACCCTTATGCGCTCCTTAGGATGTCAAACCTGATAAAGTATCTTCTTTCCGCAGCGTTTAAATATAGTTTTCTTTTGTGGACTAGGTGATCCACTAAGCCGGGGGATACGGCCTCTAAAATATAACTGATTTTCTAATCATTAATCACATGATTTTCCTTCATTAAGTTGGTAGGTGGTTTTGCCTGAGCGTCAGCAGTTATCCCCTGCTTGACGTGGCATCATGACGCGTGATTTCTCTTACTCTGATAATTCTTAATTCGGAGAAAATGTGGGTTGTGACAATCTACTCTTCTTTTTAGTGAGTTGGTTGATGATGTTGTGCCCTTTGGAGGTGGGAATATAAGGATGCGCCATGGTGTGACGAGGACATTATTCTCTTCAATGGAGAGTATTATGTATTGGAACACGGTGATGCACCGAGGTGTGTTGATGAGGAGATCTTTGCTGATGAGGAAGTTTCCACTTCCTTATTGGTTGAGGAGGTCCAAATCACCATCGAGGACCTCATGGTCTCAGCTTCCCCTCGCCATGACTCACATGACACCGACAGTGATCTATGCTTGGATCCTGCTGAGAGTGATTCCGGGATCACTCTCCCTATTTCTGATTCTTTTAGTTCTTCTTCTACTTTATTTCTTGATGCCCCTTCTTTATCTGAGTACAGGTGGAATCTCCACGGGTATGTGAGGTTGTCGAAGCGCCTGGCATTTTTGCCGCTTCCGTCGCTTCCTACGAACCTGTGGTGGACGATACCTTGCTAGGCAAGGATTTGTTTTGTGGTGAGTTGAGTGAGGACCAGTGCTCCTCCTCATCTTACTTCCTATTTCCTCTACCTGTGCGTCGCAGGTATTATTACTCAGGTAGAGGGGTAACTGTTCTATCACCGTATCGGTACCCGTTACCGACACGGATATTAGGACAGTTGCCTGTGCACTTTTCTTTTCATAGGCCCATTAGCTAGAACTTTTCTTTTGCTGAATAAGTCGTGCTAGGATGACAATAACCCCAGTACTTATCTTTCATTTTCTGCATTTTTTATTATTATTTTTTTTATGACTAGCTTAGTTTAGTATTTATTGTTTTTTGTCTTTTCTTTTCTTTTGTTTTTGCGGAGCTCACCCCTGCAGGTTTCCATTGCGAATTAATTCTGGCGGGGTTGTGATTCTTTGTTTGGCGGGCCTGCTGCTACTTTCCACGCGTCTTCTGGTATGCTCACTAGTTGAGCATTGGGTAACCTCTTCCCTTAGCTCATTCTGATTTTAATTTCTCTATCATTTGATGTGTTGTTTAGTTTAAGTCTGAGGGAGAGTCAGTTTACCTTTTGCACGCACACATTTCATGTGCATACTAGAAGTTTTTATAGTTTTATTTTGATTAGTTCACTGCATTGCACACCACTGCACCCACATGAGCGCGTGCTTAGCTGTTAGCGTGCCGCGAGTTAAACTCATTTCTTTTGTTTGATTTGGAAAAATTATTGTGCTAGTTTAAGATTGTACGATAGAGTAAAATGTTGGCCTTGCTGTGTTCCTAGTCAATTGCTCTTGTTTTGTGTAGAAATTTGTGTAGATTTAATTTTTCTGTATGCTTATAGTTTTATATTTTTCTATTTGCGTAAATATTTCTTAGTCTACTCAAAAGTTGGTGAATCCGGTGTGAATCAAACGGTAGCGTAGGAATGTGTGTAGCCGCTACTAGACTCATTTTGCTTGAGTTGGGGGGAAGGATTATCTTTCTCGATGGCTAAGAACTTGCCCTAAGCTACTCTCGAAGCATTGGTACATGGTTAGTCTAGCATGAGCGTGATGTAGGCCATCATTTTGGCCCGGTTGAGCTTTGTACCGTTCCGAACGTCTTGTCCTCGCTAAGCCCCGTTGTGCCTACCGTTCTTTTGATTCAGCTCCACTAGTATTTCACCAAATCCTCATAGCCGATCCTAGTCGCACACCCAAGTCGAGCTTTAGTATTTTATATTTTCATGATTGGGGTGTTGATGTGGTGATTTTTCAGGTGAATATGTGGTTGTGCTCCAAAGTCATATTTGCTGATATTGATAAAGAAAAGAAAACTTGTTAAAGAAAAGAAAATTATTTGTAAAAAAAATATGTGAAAAAGAAAAGTGAAAAGTACGAGTTTAATTGAAAATCTTTTTTGGAGATGATTTTGATTTGGAGTAGGCGGTGCACACACCCATGCTGCAAAAATCAAGTCTGGGGGTGTGGTGCACTTGGTTATATTGTGGTTTGCTGAGGGATTCTTTTAGGCTAGCTCATTTGGGTTAGGTGCATATCCATTGTTTTTATCATTGCTTGCCTCACCGTCACCCAAGCCCCATGATTCTCCTAAAGTCCTACGGATTTGCGCTTGAGTCTAACTAGTGCCGTGGAGAGAGCGTGAACGGGCAAGCGTATGGTCCCCGACATTGGTGGATTTCTTTGGAGGTTATCCCGAGCCCCGATCTTTGGTAAAGCTCACCTTAGTGGCCAGCCTACTTTCTTCCTACGTAGGACCGGATGATTCACCATGATTCTATTTTTGAGTAGTAATAACTTTTAAATACGCATTGTGAAAAATATAAAATATTTTGTATACTTAAGGATTTCCTCTGCTATATTTTTATGCACACGGGCATGCGACTTCGCATGGTACTCCGTTCTGCAATTTCTTTATTAGCTAGTTCTTTTTCCTTGTCTGCTTAAGTTGTGTTTGCTCGGGATGCGCAAACAGTTAAGTCTGGGGGTGTGATGAGTCCTTATTTCATACCGAATTTCGGACTCATCTAGGCTCATTTGCATGTCTTTGCACTACCATTTAGCGCCATTAGCACTTCTTTTTGGTTCGCTACGACATTCCACGTCTTGTGCACCTTTTTAGCCTATTTCTGTGCATGTGTGTATTTCCCTTTTGCTGTGCATTATATTTATGTCTGTGACTGCCATGTCGACATCCCGTCCAGTTTTCCTGCAGGTTCTGGGATTGTGTGGGCGTCCGGGATAGGGCTTTCACCATTTTTGACAAAGGAGCCAATGATCGTGCGTTTTTACCCACGCACGAGCATCGACCTCTTTGGCGCATGATCATCGGTCGTGCGCAGTCTGCCCTCTTTTATGAAAGTTCTGCCCCTGCCATATCGCACGATCACCAGCTATACCGTGCACGATCACTGATCGTGAGCTGCCGGTCGTGCGCAGTCATGCCATCTTTTTCCACTTTTTTGCCTCCATATCGCACGATCACGGACCATATCGCGCACGACCACTGGTCGTGCGCCTGTGATCGTGCGCAGTGTTTAAATCTGCTTTCTATTAATAGCGCAGGTCTCGCCCTAATCGAGAGCTCTCGATATTCTTCTGCCGTTTTTCGTCCCAGATGAAGGGTTCCACCATTTCCCTTCATCTTCCACCATAGGGAGGTGCTCCGGGAAAGCTTTCAATGCTACATCATAGTCGGAGCTTCCTCTCGGCCTCCTCCTTCATCCTCGAGCTTCAAGGGAAATTTGAACTAGCTTTCTTCACCAAGCTAGGAGGAGCATGTGCTTTCATCTTCCGCAGCGTGATACGAAGAAGACGGGCCATTGGGAGTGAGTGACAGCCTCCTCTACCCCGGACGCAGTTGAGGACTGTGTTTGGACTCGGATTGACAACCCGGGATCCCAACCGTGTTCCCTCAATTAGGCTTCGGACCCGGTCGATTTCGCACACTCCTCTTAAGTTATTGTTGTTAGTTTAGTTTCATTTCCATGTATTGATGAAGTATTTTTACATTGATAAACACTTTCACTTATTCATGTCTATGTGAGTTATTGTGATTTTGTTAGTTTTGCTTGAGGTGCGCTATATTCCATCCACCGCCATCATCCTTGCCGCACTAGCAATTGCTAGTGCCGTGCATTGCGAAGAGGTGCTTACGACCCTCATTCCGTCGTTCTCTCCACCTCATCCGCTAGCCTACTCTTCCATCCGCCTTGCGAATCGGTGCATAGTAGCCCGACTAGTCTCCATCCCGCCTGGCGAAGCTTTGCATAGTGGCATTGCATATGAGTAGTTCGTAGCATTTATTTTCTGTTTCCGCAACCATCTAAACACCCCTTTTTTGAGCCGACCCGAGGACTTCAATCTCAAGTCCTCCTTGAAATTAACTCCACCTTGCTGTGTTCCTCAAGAGACCAACACTCGGGGATTTATTCCCAAACTTTATTACTTGTGCGACCGGTGCGCTTGCCGTATTTACACGCATCACTATGGAAGACGAGCTAAATAATTTCAAGCATTGCAAAGTCTGGAAGCTTGTTCCAAGAACCAAAGGCAAGAACGTCATCGGGACAAAGTGGGTCTACAGGAACAAAATGCACGAGGATGGTGCCATCATAAAGAACAAGGCAAGACTCGTCGCCAAAGGTTACAAGCAATAAGAAGAAATCGACTTCGACCAGACATATGCTCTAGTGGCAAGGCTGGAGGAAATCGGGTTGGTCCTAGCGTATGCTGCACTTAAGGTATTCATTGTCTATCAGATGGACGTGAAGTCTGCCTTCCTTAATGGTGACATCAAGGAAGAGGTTTATGTGGAACAACCTTTAGGTTTCATTTACTTTAACTTTCCTGATTATATTTATCTTCTATCTAAAGCACTGTATGATTTGAAACAAGCTCCTCGAGCTTGGTATGACACACTATCTAATATTCTTCTTGAGAACAGGTTCACAAGGGGAAAGATAGATAAGTCATTATTTCTTAGGGAAATTAAAGGCAAGATTTTGCTAGTGCAAATCTATTTCGATGATATTATTTTTGGCTCTATAGACGACAATCACTGCTAGAAGTTTTCTAAACTTATGCAAGGGAAGTTTGAAATGAGCAGTATGGGTGAGCTGAAGTATTTCTTAGGACTTCAGGAGAAACAATCTGAAGATGAAATTTTCATCTCGCAGACTAAGTTCACCAAGGAGTTGATTAAGAAATTTGGAATGGAGAATACAACCTCTATGAGTACTCCAATGGGTTCAGCTATTTCTCTGGACAAGGATGAGAAAGGGAAACCTTTTGATGAAACCAAGTACAGAAGCATAATTGGATCCTTGCTCTACCTTTTTGCCAATAGACCAAACATAATGTTTTCTACATGTGTCTGTGCTAGATTCCAAGTGAACTATAAGGAATATCACTATGCTGCTGCAAAGCGGATTTTGAGATACCTTAAAGGTACACCGAATCTTGGCTTATGGTACCCAAGAAGTAATGACATCGAGCTAATTGGTTTTTCAGATTATGATTGTGTAGGTAGTAAATATGATAGAAAGAGCACTTCCGGGACTTGTCAAATCCTTGGAAGGAGACTCATTTCATGGAGCATCAAAAAGCAAAATTGTGTCGCAATCATAATGGCCGAGTCAGAATACATTTCTGCCGGCAATTTTTGTGCACAATTTGTTTGGATAAAGAATCAATTGGAAGATTACAACTTGAAGGTCAAAGACATCCCATTATTTTGCGACTCCTCCAGTGCAATAGTAATAGCCAACAACCCAGTCTCTCACAGCCGGACAAAGCACTTAGAGCTTAGATACCATTTCATCCGGGAGCATGTGGAGCATGGGGATATAGATCTGCAGTATGTTCCAACTGATAGGCAAATTGCAGACATTTTCACGAAGTCACTGGACGAGACCAAGTTCACTTTCTTCAAAACTGAACTGGGTATGCTGAACAAAGAGGAATAGACAAGGTGGACTCTTTTCTTAGCTCAGAAATCAAGAATACGTCAAAAAGGTTAGTATTTCTCTAAGTGGACTTCATTTCTCGAGATAAGGAATGACTACTCGAGAACTCGAATATGACCACTCGAGTACTTCTCTGAATTCTCGAGAACTATGTGAGTCACTCGAGTGTTATCACTCGCGTACTAAACTTCTTCTCGAGAAGTAGAATTGTACCACTCGAGTACTGTCATACTGCCACTCGAGTACAACTATTTCATCACTCTAATATTGAAGTTCCACTCGAGAAATGACCTGTCAGATTCTGAATTCTTTCAAATTTTTCATTTTTGAAACCCGCATCCTTTCCGCCGCTATCTAAGGTATGTTTAAGCTTTATTAGACTACTAATCATCATTACTAGGGTTATATAAATAGAAAATATCAGATTTCAAGAATCTACTCGAGTTCAAATCCTCTTTCTCTCGAAAAAAACTCGTTGCCTTCTGCCACTGATATTGAGCATGCCTTCGTCGCCGTCTTCTTCAAGACTCTCTCTCGTAGTTCTCTTAAGAATATGGCGCAGCCATCAAAGAATGGGATATGCAATGAGTTGGTTGTCGCCGGCATAGCAGAGATTTCCGATGATTTCAAGAACTTGATGATTCTACTTGACACAGAAGGTTTGAGATCTATTCTTCAGCAGCCGTGCAAAATACTCTTTCCAGAGGTAGAAGAATTCTTCAAGAACATAAAAGTCAAGAGGAATGGGAAAGTGTTGAAGTCCAAGGTCAAGGGAATCAAGGTTAGACTTACCAAAACCTCTGTTTCACAACTTCTTAAAATGCACGTGGTTGATGAGGAAGATGACATAACAGAAGAAGATTATGATCGAGTATATAGCTTCTGTGGCATATCTGAGGTTATCAAGAGTATCCGACGTCCAGACCTGAATGCTGAAGGAAAACTCCTAGTTGATATTTTGGGAAAGGTTTTACTATGAAAAACCTCTTTTATTAGTTTCATCTCTACAGACCTTTTTTATATGATAACAACTATTGTTTAAGGATGAAATTTCAATTTGGTATGATTATCTTGTACACGATCAGAGAGAGCATTAAGTCTCCAAACTATGCAAGGATTATATCTTTAATGTTGTATGAGATTAATCCTAAGGTGTTTGATTAGTCCAAAGGCACAACCATCCATCCCATGAAGAAAGTTTCTATCACGTCCATCCAAAGATGGGAGTTAAAATTGCAGAACCCAGCCTAAGCTGCCCAAGCCAATGAGAAACCTATTGTAGAGGATAGGACTACATCTCCCTCTCTCCATAATGTTGCTAGCACATCTGGTGCAGCACTTGAGGGGGAGCCTTCCTCCTCTGTTCAGAAAGTTAGTGTTCCCTCTCCTCCTGCTCCTTCTGGTCAGCAAGATAGAGTACCTTCTCCACCTCCAGATACATCCTTCAATCCTTCCACTTCTTAAGATCTCCAGACAAATTCCCAGGTACAAGAGACCATCCTATCCACTACTAAATATATAAACAAGATGATTGAAGAACTTAGCTCAGATGAGCTTGTACCTCCCCTCCATAAAGAAAATGATGAAGAGCCATCCGAGGAACCCACTCCTACACCATCTCCAACTCCTGCACCATCTCCAGAGTCACCTATTGATCACTCCCCTGCTGTAGAGAAAGAACAAGAAGACATTGTACTGATTTCAGATGAGAATGAACAGTCTCCAAAACCAGTTGAAGCTCCTTTGAGGAGGTTAGATTTCAATCTTCCCACCTTTCTTGGTGAGGAAGGAGATATCATGATTCATACTACAAGAGCTCAGAGCTTTGTAGTTGTTGAAGAAATTGCACCCTGGACTGCCCCTCCTCCTCCAGCTTCTATTACTCCTCCTATTACTGCTATACCTGTTACATCTGAAAAACATGGTAAGATTGAACAGATGCTGCTAGATCAAAGGAAATATTTTGATGATTCTTTGAAAGTTATCCAAGACAAAGTCATAGCAATGGAAACAGAAATGAGACGAGGATTTTTTGAGATTCAACATAATACAGATTAACTAAAGCTTCTCTTCAAAATAGGTGGACAAGCATCTGATCACACTATCACTAGTGTTAGAAAGGTAATGGATCAATCAGTCACTTTGGCTAATAATCAAATTCAATTAGAAAAGAAGACCCAAGAGTACCTCATGAAGATCTGTGAAGAGGTGGGTACCTTCAAAGATGATGCCATAAGCCAGCTAAGTGTAGAAGTCAAAAAGGGGGAGGATTTGTATAAGATTATTTAGAAAAATCAGATTCCAATAAGAAAACTCTCTGGGAAGAGAAGGTGAAAGAAATTCATACTAATGTTAAAGCCCAGATTGAGTTTGTGAAGTTTTATACTTATGATTCTACAGTGTGGATGCATAATCAGATATTCTCAGACTTCCAAGCTGATCCTAACATCATTCCTCACCATCTGAATACTCTTGTAGAAGGCCAGCTTGCTCAGATGCCCGCTCAGATGCCTACCTTTTCTCCTAGGCCTGAAGGGGAAGCTCTACCTGCAGAATCTTACTCTCAGGTATGGGAATCTGACATTCCTCAAGATCTACCAGAAATTCAGATTCCTAAAAGAAGGAAATATGGAGATGGATCTTCTGCCAGTAGATATTTTCCAAACCCAGAGGCAGAGAAAAGGAAAGCTCAGGTGTTTGCTAAAATCTGGAGCCCAACTTCCAAATCCTTGATTCCTGATACACTGAAGCTTGTTATGGATTATAATGAAAGCAGGAACCTTCATTAGCTCTTTTGAATGGGAATTGTATGAGAAGTCTATGATTAAGAGAAGGATCTATGACTGAGAATATGGGAGGAATAATCCAAATGCACCACCAAGACCTCCCAAGTACTATCCAAACCCCTTCAGTTATCAAAGGAGACAACAGGAAAAGCAAGACAGGCAGTGTCAACAACAACAACAACATCAAAGCTAGGAATGGTTATAGGTGATGAGATTTAGGATTGAATCTATCTAGAGATGAAATCTTGAAACATTTCTAATTATATAATTATTAGTTTTGATGATTATCCTTTTATTTCTAAATTTCATGCATTTTGTTCTGTGCTTACTTTTCAAATATCTAGTTCTTTTTTTTTGGATAATTCACCTTAGTGTAGAGGGTTTTGACTTCTACAAATAGGGGAGATTGTTCGGTATTGTATCCATAATAACCTAGATTTGTATGAAGTCACCTTTGAACTAAGATGAATTAGGTTGTATTTGATTTCCTGTTGTAGTTATGTGTTTGCAGGACTTATTACCAAGTGTAGGCCAATGTTAGACTACAGTGGTTCATCAAACGTAGGACCATACAATGTAATTGCTAATTGTGTGATCCATGGTGTTGACTCATGTGTAGCCTCTCTATTGGGATACACTTCTTTTTCAAGCACTTGGACTTATGAAGGAAGACTTTATGTTGTTTGGAATGAAGATCTAAAGTTTCATAAAACTGAGAAAAATTCTAAGTGTTTTACTCGAGTGAAGTTCTAGTACTCGAGTAGAAACCTTAGAAGCACTCGAGTAGATCTATTCAATGATTCGAGTATGGAAGTGGTTATCGAGTAGCTTATATCTAGCACTCGAGAAGCTAAGTCCAGCACTCGAGTAGACCTACTCTCCTTCTCGAGTGATCAATGTTTAAGTCTCAGAAAATATCTAAATTAAGTACTCGAGTTGTCTAGCTGAGTATTCGAGTAGTTGAGTAGCTTAATTCGAGTGACAGAAGATAGATCTCGAGAAAATTCTAAGACCTCTCGGGTGGCAAATCCTTGTACTCGAGTAGTTCATTTAGTACTTGAGTTGTTAACCCGGAATCCGCGACTAGTTCTCTAGGTTTTCAAGTCCGGGCGGCTTGTGCTTTCTAGCCGCCGTTCTCAGCTAGCCGGCTTATTATCAGACAGGCCGGGCAGCTTCATCAGACAGCCTCCAGTTCCAGTCCAGCCATCATCTAGAGGTCGGCCTATCCTTGCCCAAGGTGCGCGACCTATGTCCCAGATCGCCGTCAGAGGAGGCCCGGACCAGCCGGCCCAGAGGCCGAGTCCTGCAGCTCGGTAGAAGAAGACCGCCAGGCCGCGCGGCCTGTCTCTTGGCTTTTCTTCTTCTTCTTGATTCCCGTCACCGCTGCCCGATTCTCTTGTACCTCGGGCAGCCGGTAATTTTAGCCCTGCCTGTTTGGGCAGGCCCCTAAGCCTATAAATAGGGGGCAGGAGTGCACCCAATGGAGGCTGACTGGGGTCCAAGAGCTCGCTTGTTAGGAGCTGCGGCCTCGATTCTAGTCCTTTGCGGTCTATTGTCCGGTCGGCTTCTTCCTTTCTTCCTTCTTTTCTGTTGGAACACCCTATTACTAATTTGGGTAAGGATCACTATGCTTGTCTTAGGAATCCCAGTTGACCTAGTTGTATAGTTGAAAAGGTCAACATTAGAATGAGTCTAGGGCTTAGAACTTAGGTTTGAAGCTGCCCCCAGGATCATTCCAAGATCAAGGTTGAAGAGCTTAGTCTAAGGCAATTTACGTCGAGCTAAGGTCGACGAATCGTCGAACTCTGTTCGACGCTCTCTGAGCTCATCTTCAATAAAACGTCGAACTCCGGTCGACGATCTTCGAGCTCAGATCGACTATCTGCTTTTGTCTAGCTTCTGCTGAGTCGTCGAACTCCCCTCGACTATCTTCTAGCTCAGTTCGACGATCCCTCCCTAAAGTTATTTCTCAGGTCTCTGAGCTCGGTTCGACGATCTTCGAGATCAGATCGACGTTTTCTGTCTGCTTGTCCATTTAATCTCTGAGCTCAGTTCGACGATCGTAGAGCTCAGATCGACGTTTTCTTTGGAGAGATAGACGCTTTCAGGAATTCAAATGCTGCTGTTCTTTGGAATGTTTTTGAATATTATCAGCATTTATGTCATAAGATCTCCCAGCCGTTTGTCTTTATTTCTGGAGCAAGTTTCAAGGAATTATTCAGAGAATGTTTGCTGGACTTTCCTCTAGAAGACAGGACTATTTTTGGAAGACATTTATGACTCCCAACGGCTAATTTTGGACAAGGAAAAAACGTCAGAGAACTATTATTCCTTTCTTCTGTGTTATTAAGATTTAGAGAATACACAAGAAGAAGATATACAGAGATTGAAAAGTCTTCACAAGAAAAATCTTCTTGCTCACTAAAAAGTGTTCACAATCTCATCACTCCAGACACCTTACCTTCAGCCTTCTTGCTGAAACCATCCTGTGCTGGAGATCAAAGTTCTGAAGACCTATCACCCTAGAGCAAAGCTTCTTTTCCTGAACCTTTCTACATCTCAGGGGGAGCTTTGACATCATCAATCCACTTGTGCTTCTCTCATTTGATTGAGAACAGAGAAGACACCCTTCACTCTTATTTTTCTTTTCCTGCTGTAAAAGGGTTCTTGAACTCCCTTCAAAAGTTCTGTCTGGTTCTGAGAGCCTTGTCAAAACTCAGTGGTGGCAAGACACCTTATCAAAAAATCTAGTTTTGGTTTTTGGGCACCTTATCAAAAGCTCATTGGTGTCAGGACACCTGATCAACTCATCCTGAGTGGATTCCTACCAAGGGTGGTAGAAGAGTGGATGTACCCATGTTTTTGGGAAACCACTATAATTCCTTGTGTCTTCTGGTTTGTTTGTGTGATTTGTTTGCTGTGTGCTGTGCTTTTTACTTCTTAGTTTTTAACTTCTTACTAGCACTCTACACTATATAATAAATTGAATTTTATATGTGCTGTTTATTTCAACAGTGAAAAATTATTTTAAAATACTCTATTCACCCCCCTCTAGAGTTGAGATAGATCTTAGCCTCACTTTCAATTGGTATCAGAGCCAGGTTGGTTGCTCATACAGGCTAACACCTGAACCAAAAGATCCTTGATAAGATCAATCTCTTAAGGGGATTATTTTCTCTACATCTTCCTTTTTATTTAAAGACATGGCACAGAACAAAGATTATGCAAGCACCAGACCACCAGTGTGCAACCTTTCTAAGTTTGCACTCTGGAAGGCAAGGATTAGATTATACATGAATTCTATTGATGAAGACATTTTCAATTCTGTCTTGACAGTTTGTCCAACTCCACCAGCAAGCTCAAGTACAAATGCTGTCCCACCTCCTTCTGGAACAGATGCAGATATAAAGAAGTGGAAGACTGCAGATGCTAAGGCTATGAACATCTTAGCCCAAACAATGTCTGATGAAATCTTTCAGAAGGTAGCTGAATGCCACTCAGCCAAAGAAATCTGGGACAAACTCTCTGAAATTGTCTCAGGATCTGCTGATGAAAGGAAAGATAGAAGATCTCATCTGATAAGCCAATATGAGAACTTCAAAAAGGGAGAAGCTGAATCAGTGGCTGACATGTACAATAGACTAAGTCTAATTATCAATGAGCTAAAAACCCTAGACAAAGAAATCTCACTGACTGAGCTGAATGACAAAATCCTGATGTGCTTCCCCAGCACTTGGGATTCAAGAATCTGGCCAATTAAGGATGCCAGAAGTTTAAATGAGATTACTACTGAAGCTCTCCTGGGCAAGCTCAAATCCTATGAGCTGCTCATTAAAAATAGAGAAGAAGAACAAAAGGCTATCTCTCCAGCTACAAGGAATGAAAAGACCATAGCCTTCAAAGCTGTAGAAGAGGAGCCTGAAGATAAAGCAACGGGAAATGATGAGCTTATAAGTCTACTGGCCAAAAGATTCTACAAGATGGCCAGAAAAGACTTCAGAAAGAAACCATACAAGGGTCATGATAAACCAAGGTATGATAAATCAAATAACAATAAAGAAATCATATGCTTTGGTTGCAGGAAACCAGGCCACATTGTGCCTGACTGTCCAGAAAACAAGAATAAGGACAAAAGGGAAAGAAGAGAAAGAAGAAAAGAAAAGGATTACAAGAAGAATAGCTCAGACAAAGCCTCCTCCAGCAAGAACAAACATACAAGGAAGGGCTTTGTTGCTGAGACATGGAGTGAGACTGAAGAGGAATCTGAATCCTCATCCAGCTCCAGTGATGATGAGGATGATGCAGATGAAAAAGAATTTTGCATGATGGCCATCAATGCATCACAGCAAAACTCTGATGAAGAATCAGATTCAGATTCAGAAAGTCAACCAGATGAGGATCAGATAATCAACTCTTTTGATTTTAATTCTGAAGACTTCAAAGATGAATTTAAGACACTGTGTCTAGATCTATTAAAATCTGAGAAGGATATAATCTCTCTCAGGAATCAATTATCTGAGCATAGTGTCCTAAACTCAAAGAACCTCAAACTCTCTGAGGAGTTAGAATGCTGTAGGGAGGAGATAGCCTCACTGAAGAATGAACTATCAAAGGCCAAAAAGTTTGAAGAATCCCTAAATGGGAGAAGTATCAGACTGATGGACATCACAAGCACAGTGAACTCTAGATTTAAAAACACACTGGGCTTGGGTGCTTCATCCAGCCAACCTATAATTTTGACAACTCCAATCAAGTTTGTCTCTGACAAAGGAAAGGGAGTAATAGAGGTACCCAGGAAGAATGCAGATCTGTCAGAGAAGAACTCAGTTCAACAGATGGCGTCGAGCAGAGTTCGACGATCGTCGAACAGAGCTCGACGATCTAACTACAGATCGTCGACCTCAGCTCGACGATATCCAAACTCTGAACCTCAGCATAATCGATCTTCGAACGGAGATCGACGATCTGACCCAAGATCGTCGACCTCAGTTCGACGATCGTCGAATAGAGTTCAGGCTTGTGAACACTCCTTCAATGGCACATTCAGATTCAATCCTAGAAGCTCCACATCCCAAGGCTTTAATCCCTATTCTGAATGGATAGTACCTCCTAGGAGATACCATCCTGAAGGTCATAAGGATCAACCTGGGATGTCCTTTATTTCAGAATTCAAGGGATATCAACCTAGGCCCAAGGTTAACTGGGTCAAAAACAAATAAGTTATTTTTGTGTAGGTGAAGACCTATCCAGCATCAAACCATCAATGGTATCTGGATAGTGGGTGCTCAAAGCACATGACAGGGGACAAGGACAACTTCACTTCCTTCAAAGCCAAGCTTGGACCCAAAGTAATTTTTGGAGACTCAAGCTTTGGAACTACAAAAGGATATGGTGCAGTCAAAATTGGCCCAGTCACATTCAAGAAGGTGGCATATGTTGAAGGACTCAAGCACAACTTGATAAGTATCAGTCAACTGTGTGATGAAGGATATCAAGTGACCTTCAACAAAGCCATATGCAAAGTCAAGTCAGTGGACAACACAACTGTGTTGACAGGTAACAGAAGAGGTAACATTTACTTAGTGGATTTTCATTCACCAGTGGTAGATATTTGCCTGTTTAATTCCATTTCAAAATCTAATGTTTTATGGCATAAGAGACTAGGGCATATTAACCTTAGAACCATTGCTAAGCTATCTAAAGACAACCTTGTTAAAGGACTACCTTCTGGTCCCTACAAGAAGGAAGGACTTTGCAAGGCTTGTCAATTAGGCAAGCAAACTAAAAGTAGTTTTAAATCAATTAATAAGAGTGATTCACCTAGGATTTTGTACCTGTTGCACATGGATCTTTTTGGACCCATATCTGTGCAAAGCCTAGGAGGGAAGTCCTATACTTTAGTGGTTGTAGATGACTTCTCAAGATTCACTTTGGTATTCTTTCTGAGGAAGAAGTCTGATAACTTCAAGTGTTTGACAGATTTTCTCAAATGCATTCAGATTGAGTTCAACACTCACATTGCCCTAATCAGAAGTGATCATGGGACAGAGTTTGATTCTCTTCTCATGCAAGAGTTCTGTCAGAGTGAAGGGATCAGGCACACCTTCTCAGCTCCTAGAACTCCTCAACAAAATGGGGTAGCTGAAAGGAAAAATAGAACACTCATTGAATCTGCAACTACATTATTGGCAGATGCTCACTTACCTCTGTCCTTTTGGGCTGAGGCAGTGAACACCTCCAACTATGTGTTGAACAGAAGCCTGATACACAAGCTGAAGGGCAAGACTCCTTATGAATTGTTCAAAGGGAAGAAACCTAAAATAGGCTATTTTAAAGTTTTTGGTTGCACTTGTTTTATTCATAATAATGACAAGAAATATCTAGCAAAGTTCCAAGCTAAAGCTGATGAAGGAGTGTTTCTGGGATACTCCATGATCAGCAAGGCCTATAGGGTTTATAATAAATCTTCCTGTAAAATTGAAGAATCTGTTCATATTATTTTTGATGAAGCTAACATGTCTTTCAAGGAGAAGAATGCTTCTACCATAGAACCTCTGCAGGTACATTCTCTAGCTGAAGACTTGAACAAACTGCAAGTTGCTGAAAAGAATGAGAGCAGTGATGATGAAGAAGAAGTTCAACATCTTGAAGAAAATCATCCTGAAGAGCCAGTTGCTGCTCCACTAGAGGAGACAACAACACAGGCTGGTGAACAATCAACACTCCCTGTTGACTTAGTAACAACAAGAGATCATCCAATCACCCAAGTAATTGGAGAGATCTCAGCTGGTGTGCAAACTAGAAGTCAGGTCAACCAAAACCTGATGCACACTTGCTTCCTATCTCAAATTGAGCCTCGATCCATTCAAGATGCAGAGCAAGATCCACACTGGATCATTGCAATGCAAGAGGAGTTGCATCAATTTGAAAGGAACAAGGTTTGGGAACTAGTGCCTAAGCCAAAGGATCATCCCATTGTTGGAACAAAGTGGGTATTCAGGAACAAGCTGGATGATCAAGGAGTTATAGTCAGAAACAAGACAAGGCTAGTTGCTCAAGGGTACTCTCAACAAGAAGGAATAGACTATGATCAAACATTTGCACCAGTTGCAAGGCTGGAAGCCATCAGGATATTCCTAGCCTATGCTGCTCACAAAGGTTTCAAAGTGTATCAAATGGATGTAAAGAGTGCATTTCTCAATGGGGACATCAAAGAGGAAGTCTATGTTAGACAACCTCCAGGTTTTATCTCTCTAACTCACCCTGATTATGTTTTCTAATTGCATAAAGCATTATATGGACTCAAGCAAGCTCCTAGAGCATGGTATGAGACCCTAGCATTCTTTCTTCTGGAAAATGATTTTGTTAGGGGGAGAGTAGACCAAACTCTTTTTATTAGAACCCATAAGTCCCATACCCTACTAGTGCAAATTTATGTAGATGACATTATTTTTGGTTCTACTGATTCAAAATTGTGCAAAAAGTTTTCCAAGCTTATGCACTCTAAATTTGAAATGAGTAGCATGGGTGAGCTGTCCTTCTTCTTAGGACTGCAAGTCAAGCAACATGCTGAAGGCATATTTATTTCTCAAACCAAGTATGCAAAAGAATTAGTTAAGAAATTTGGTATGTTTGATGCATCATGTATGAAAACACCCATGCCCTCAAATGCTGTAATAGATGCTGATGAACATGGGAAACCTGTTGATCAGACAACATATAGAGCAATAATTGGCTCTTTATTGTACCTTACAGCTAGTAGGCCTGATATAATGTTTGCCACATGTATTTGTGCTAGATTCCAAGTTAGCCCTAGAGAGTCACATTTAATCTTAGTTAAGAGAATTCTTAGGTATGTAAAAAGTTGTCCAAATCTAGGTCTCTGGTATCCAAAAGATTCAGCATTTGATTTGACTGGATTCTCAGATGCTGATTATGCTGGATGCAGAATAGACAGGAAAAGCACCAGTGGAACTTGTCAGTTCCTTGGTGATAGACTTGTCTCTTGGTTCTGTAAGAAACAAACATCTGTGTCAACTTCAACTGCTGAAGCTGAGTATATGGCTGCAGGCAGTTGCTGTTCACAAATATTGTGGATACAAAATCAGCTCTTAGACTATGGCTACAACTTAGAGAAGTCTAAAATTTTCTGTGACAATACTAGTGCTATCTCTATAGCACAAAATCCAGTCCTCCATAGTAGGACAAAACACATAGAAATTAGGCATCATTTTCTAAGAGATAATGTAGAGAAAAATAAAATTGAACTTCAATATATTCCTACTGATTTGCAAAGGGGAGATATTTTCACCAAACCTTTGGATGAAAAGAAACACAGTTTCTTCCTAAATCAGTTAGGCATGTTAGATGGAGGAAGCCTTAATTAAATTACAAGATTTTGAAAAGCTAAAACAGACCAAGACTAGGTCAAAAATTTCCTCTCTTTTTGTGTCTGTAGAATAAGTTCTGGCTCTGAACTGAGCTCGACGTTTTCCCAGAAAATGTCGAACGGAGATCGACGGTTCTTGAGGCGTCGATCTGAGTTCAGCGCCGCCGTTGAATCTAGGCTTTCCTTCTGTCTGATCCTTGGTCGTCGAGCGGAGCTCGATGCTCTCAATAACGTCGAACGGAGTTCGACGCTATTGGCGTCTTTTCATTTCCCTCTGTTGCCCAAATCGTCGAGCTGACTTCGACGCTTCTTCGAACTGAGCTCCACGATTTTCTTTTTTTGCGTCGAACCCTAATATAAAATCTTTCTTTCAGCCGTCGTTCTCCCTTTGCGCTTTCATACTCTGCAACTTTCTTTCTTTTCCCTCCAAATTCTCTACGCTTGGTCGTTTTTGGTTTTCTATTGCAGGTGAATATGGCTGAATCAAGTGCTGCTATTGCTAAGATGAAGTTCGACACAGGCTTTGACATCGACATAAACTCCTTCGACGGAAGCGACCAGTGCTTCAAGGACATCCTAAACTTATTCCGAGAACAACAGCTGACTCCAATAATGACTACAAGGATGAAGATCGCCTCAGAAGAAATTAAAGAGTGGTGTTTTACCGCAACAGACGAGACTGAGAATTCTGTTGTCAGCACCATTAAGGGGACTCAGGTATTTCTATCCCCGAATCTTTTAACAGAAGTCTTTCAACTCAGTACTGGAGAAGACTCCATTGAACTGTCTGGAGAGGAGTTTGACTCCATGCTGGATAGGATGGGTCACAATGCAGTAAACCCTAATAAGCTACTGAAGAAAAATCTGGCTATCGAATTTCAATTCCTGGCTGATGTAGTTGGGAAGGTGCTGTTGGCCAAGCATTCAGCCCATGACACCATTTCCAGATATCAGTTCTGCCTGATGGGAGCCTTATTAGATAAGAAACACCTGGACTGGGGATCCATCTTCTTCACTCTGATTAAGAAGAAGATCAACAAGAATGCAGTTAGTTATGGGAGAATCTTAGGGGTCTTTCTGCACAACAGGTGCCCTGACCTATTAACCTCCTCTGGCATGTTTATCAATGCATCCAAGAGGCTTTCTTGTGCCCTCTTCAGTAAATGGGACAGGCAGATCATAAACCCCTCCAGGGCTGCTGCAACACTTCATTCAGGCACAAGGACTATTTCAGTCACTCCTTCAGCAGAAGAGCTGCCTGCTTCCTCCCCTCCTCCAGCCATATCCACCCAAGTCGTCACCTCCTCACCACCAGTCACCACCATAATCATCTCATCCCCAATTACCATTTCCTCACCCATGCCATCCCCTCCTCTATCCACCTCAGAGGAATTCCATCCTCTCTTCTCCTATTCAACCTTCACCCTACCATCCTTCTCACTTACAGATGATTCCTTCATGGATGATTCACCCTCTACTCCTCCTGAGCCACCCTCAACTTCCTCCTTTCAACAACTGCTCCATGACATTCTCTCTCAACCCTCCTTCACACCATCTCTTACTTCCCCTATCTCCACCTCAACCTCCTCTATCTCCATTATTCCATCTTCTGAACCAACCATTCCCTCTCCACCTTTCTCCACATTTTCAGTTTCAGCCACCATCCCTCCATCCACCTTTGCCTCTACCTCTGCTCAAGCCCCACTTGAGCATGTGGATCTTCCTAGCTTGGCAGACAGGCTGTATGAGTTGCTAGCTCCCAAGCTGACATCTCTACTGGAGTCTTCCCTGGCTCCACTCCTGAAGCAAGTACAGGAGCTGTCTACCAAGCTTGCCTCCCTTTCCTCCTCCCTGGCTATCACATCTTCTGTGTGCCTTGATTCACCTCTCTCTGAACCAAGGCAGGGGGAGATGCCTTATGAAGAAGTGGATGTGCCAGCTGCTGATGTTATGTCTGCTCCAGCTCCAGCTCTTGGATGTGCTTTTGCACTGAATCTGCAGAGGCTGCTATCTATATTTGATACAGTCCATTTCAGCTATCTGCCTGCAACTCCTGCTGAAGATTTGCCTAAGGCCATTGTGCCTGTATCTACCTGTGATCCCAGCCATATTGATTCCTACATCAAGTCCTGGAAGGCTGTGGATATCTCTGATGCTGCTACTAAGGCCACTGTGCCTCCTTCTGTTGAAACTGCTGCTACTGCTGACATAGAAATGATTCCAGCAACTGATGCTGATGAAATTGCTGCTCCTGCTCCAGTGTCTGCTCCTGTTTCTGCCTGCTCTGCTGTTGCTCTCTCTCCTCCTGCTCCTACTGTTTCTGCAAAACTTAAAGCTCAAGAAGAGCTTATCAGAAGAATTGATGATCTGTATGATCAACATCAAAGTTCTGAGAGTGACCAATACAGGACTGATTCTGATGATTCTGCTAGAACTATTGCCAAGAAGAGAAAAGCCAGAAGTAAAGCAATGATGTCAGTCCCTCCTGCCAAAGCCAAAGACTCCAATGATATTCCATACTACATCCTGCATGACTGGCCCATCTCTGATCCTTGGATGCAATATTCCAAAAATCAACTGAAAGCTATGAAGAAGAAGAGGAAGCTTGACAAATATGAAAAAGGATCTTCTCAATATCAGCCTCCTCCTCCTCCTCCAGATTCTGGCTCAGGTTCAGCTCCTCAAGCTCCAGTCTCCAGACACAGTTCTTCCCAGTATTATCAAAGATCATATCAAAGGGGACAGCATCAAAGAGGATATCAACCCAGAAGGGGTAATTACAGAGGAAATCAAAGAGAACAAAGATCCTATCAAAGGGAAGGACAAGGTCACCCTGACCCTTCTTCAGGTCCTTTTCCTTACAAGCTGAAAGACACTATTGTTTCCAGGACTCCTTCTACTGTTTCTGAAATCATCAACAGATATGAATCTCCTATTCCTTTTGAAGATCCTGAGAACAACCCTGTATCCTGGACAGCCAGAATGAAAGAATTGGCTGCCCTTGATCAAATAAAAAAGGCCAGAGAACAAGGCAAGGATACTTCAAACATAACTACCTTATCAGAGCAGAGAAAGAAAGAACTGGAAAGATATGCATCAAGGAAATTTTTCAATCCAGAAGACTATATGAAGCTGCACCCTGAGGCTGTTGTTCCAAGGCCCAAATCTCAAACTTCTCAAGGTGCAGAGGATGACAGAAGGTCAAAGAAAGAAAGTCAGAATCCAAATAGAGAAATTTTATTTAAAAAGGGATCTAAAAGGAAGTGAACTGTGTAAGCTAAACATTTCATCCACCTTTGGATATCTGCTGATATTTATCTGTGATCTGTTTTACTGCTATATATCTTCTCTGCATTTTGTATTAGCTTATGTATTGATGTATGCTTTTCATTTCCTATGATTGTCTGTAAATAGTAATCCTAACCCAAATAGGGGGAGATTGTTGGAACACCCTATTACTAATTTTGGTAAGGATCACTATGCTTGTCTTAGGAATCCCAGTTGACCTAGTTGTATAGTTGAAAAGGTCAACATTAGAATGAGTCTAGGGCTTAGAACTTAGGTTTGAAGCTGCCCCCAGGATCATTCCAAGATCAAGGTTGAGAGCTTAGTCTAAGGCAATTTACGTCGAGCTAAGGTCGACGAATCGTCGAACTCCGTTCGACGCTCTCTGAGCTCATCTTCAATAAAACGTCGAACTCCGGTCGACGATCTTCGAGCTCAGATCGACTATCTGCTTTTGTCTAGCTTCTGCTGAGTCGTCGAACTCCCCTCGACTATCTTCTAGCTCAGTTCGACGATCCCTCCCTAAAGTTATTTCTCAGGTCTCTGAGCTCGGTTCGACGATCTTCGAGCTCAGATCGACGTTTTCTGTCTACTTGTCCATTTAATCTCTGAGCTCAGTTCAACGATCGTAGAGCTCAGATCGACGTTTTCTTTGGAGAGATCGACGCTTTCAGGAATTCAAATGCTGCTGTTCTTTGGAATGTTTTTGAATATTATCAGCATTTATGTCAGAAGATCTCCCAGCCGTTTGTCTTTATTTCTGGAGCAAGTTTCAAGGAATTATTCAAAGAATGTTTGCTGGACTTTTCTCTAGAAGACAAGACTATTTTTGGAAGACATTTATGACTCCCAACGGCTAATTTTGGACAAGGAAAAAACGTCAGAGAACTATTATTCCTTTCTTCTGTGTTATTAAGATTTAGAGAATACACAAGAAGAAGATATACAGAGATTGAAAAGTCTTCACAAGAAAAATCTTCTTGCTGACTGAAAAGTGTTCACAATCTCATCACTCCAGACACCTTACCTTCAGCCTTCTTGCTGAAACCATCCTGTGCTGGAGATCAAAGTTCTGAAGACCTATCACCCTAGAGCAAAGCTTCTTTTCCTGAACCTTTCTACATCTCAGGGGGAGCTTTGACATCATCAATCCACTTGTGCTTCTCTCATTTGATTGAGAACAGAGAAGACACCCTTCACTCTTATTTTTCTTTTCCTGCTGTAAAAGGGTTCTTGAACTCCCTTCAAAAGTTCTGTCTGGTTCTGAGAGCCTTGTCAAAACTCAGTGGTGGCAAGACACCTTATCAAAAAATCTAGTTTTGGTTTTTGGGCACCTTATCAAAAGCTCATTGGTGTCAGGACACCTGATCAACTCATCCTGAGTGGATTCCTACCAAGGGTGGTAGAAGAGTGGATGTACCCAGGTTTTTGGGGAACCACTATAATTCCTTGTGTCTTCTGGTTTGTTTGTGTGATTTGTTTGTTGTGTGCTGTGCTTTTTACTTCTTAGTTTTTAACTTCTTACTAGCACTCTACACTATATCATAAATTGAATTTTATATGTGCTGTTTATTTCAACTGTGAAAAATTATTTTAAAATACTCTATTCACCCCCCCTCTAGAGTTGAGATAGATCTTAGCCTCACTTTCATTTTCTAAGTGTAATCGCTTATTTTTCTATAAAAGGAAAGCCCGCCGCAGGAGAGGCATTCAGGCCGCAGCGGGCGAACTCTGGTGTTGCCGCTGGTAGCGGCCCTTTCTCTCCTTTTCTCTGCCCGTTTTTATCCTCCATTCCTAGCCGCTAGTAACCGACTAGCCGACAGTCTTTTCCCAATGCCTTACCCAGTGCTCGAACGGTTAGCTGGTGGTGCCCGTCTTCCCTTTCGCATTTCGTGCATCAACAGTTAACACGCGGCCTTCAGATATCGGCTTGTCGCTGAAGTTCAGCGGCCATACAATGTCAGACCGGCAGTCCGTTCAGAACAACCTCAGCCCCAGCGAAGTTCTGCTCTTGGAAGCTCTTCTACAGTCCCGCCGGGAAGAAAACCGAACCCGCCAAGAGATGATCCGGCAGCTCGCTGCGATCAATGCAAATCTAGCCGCAATTAATCAGCGGTTAGGCTTGCAATCCGCAATCATTCTGGTTACACCAGCCAACCAGACCCCAGCGGACAGCAAGCAGGTCGATCCGCCGGCCTACTCGCCTACCTGTCTAGGATATTCGCCGGGCTATTCTACCTCCTACCCGGTCTGTCCGGCCGAGTTGCCGACAAGGTTTCCAGCCACGAAGAAGCCCCGCGTTTCAGAAAAAGGACAGAGGAGTTTGTTAGACGTGTACAAGATCGAACAACGGGAGGGAGAGCCAAGTCACAAGAAACCCGCCCGGGCAGCAGGCGTAAAAACCAGATCCTAGGATCAGTATTGCGAATATCACAAGGAAAGAGGTCATTTAACAAAAGATTGTAGAGCTCTCCAATTAGCTGTGAAAATGCAGAAGTCAAAGGAATCTCGTAGCATGATCTAAAAAGGACATCTCATTCCTAGGCTGGCAGACACGACATCAGCAACAGAAGCAATCCTGACAACCAATTCCTTAACCCAATATGTTTTTCTGTCTTTTATTTCCTCTTATGAATTTCTATTAAGAAGGATTATAACTCATCTCTATATTTTGTTTCAGAGATTCTATATCAGTACTCTCGCCTTGCAAGTCATCATTCTTATGGGTTTGCAACCCAAAAATTAAAAGATCACTGAATCAGGAGATATCGCCGTGTCTAGCTACATACCCCTTTAGAGCCGTTGTCATTAGCGTAACACCACGAGGACCACGTGTTGCGGGGAGATTTCGCACCGTGCAGTGGCAGCTTACCGGCTTTGATGCGGTGGAGTACTAGATTGCGGATCCCAGCTGGTATCTACCCCCACTTCTGCATTTTGGAGGGACAGGGTGGCTGGTAGCGCTACCATGCTTTGAGAGGGATATCGTTACAACTCGGATGGGTCTGTGCGGGAAGCCACACGCATACCCCGCAGATCGTCCCAGCATGTAACCCTCGAATACTCCTTGATACTCTCAAGTAGTGCCTGCAGGAGACCCACAGTCTTGTCGATCTCAGGGGGAAGCAATGCCGCTCCGGCCGCACCTGCCCCGAAAGATCAACCTAGACTGTACTCCAGGCAAGAGAGCAGTGTTTTCTTTTCTTCAAGCAGAAGTCTAGTCGGCAGTCAAAGATCAGACCACGCGGTCATCATATCCCGGCTAGAGACACAGTCCGCTCGGGTAATTGGGTATTATAAGGCTGCGGATATTATTATTCTTACCGCTCGGTTATCTTTTCGACCAATTGGTTTTCTTAAATTGGTCTCATATTCGAAGTTGCCGATATTATTCTTACCGCTCGGATATCTTTTCGACCAATTGGTTTTCTTAAATTGGTCTCATATTCGAAGTTGCCGATATTATTCCTACCGCGCAGTTGTATTTATTAATCGCGCGAGTCGTTTGGTTATCTTCAGTTTAATACAACAGATATCTTTATTAATCGCGCTGGTGGTTTGGTTATCTTCAGTTCATTATAGCGAACATCAGTATTATCCGGGCAAGTTATGCGTGGAAATCACTCTGTGTCCGATGACTTCGCACTCTAGTCGCCTGGAAAAGTAAATTAGCAGGGCTTATCTCCACATCCATTCTGCTTGTGTATTGCCCAGATATCTCATGACATATTATAATCGATCAAATAGAAACATAATGCCGAGCGAATAAAGCATATTCAGCAAAATCAAACAGTATCATTTATATTGTCAAAAGTTACAAAATCTGTCATCCGCGCGGCTTACAAGGATCATGCCGCCGGATCAAAGGAATATCATAACATATCAACTTTTCTTCTTTTTCCGCTCCGGCCGCACCTACCCGCTTGGCCTCTAGACTCCAGCTATCTTACCCGCTCAGCCCGCCGGCTTATGGTATTCATTCGAATCAATTCGCGGCTTGCACTGTAAAGAAGTCGCAATATGTTTATCTCTATTGCTAAGTAGTTTCCCTATTGAAAGCCAGTTTTGTATTAAAGTTCGGACAGGCCTCCACAATCCGCTTGGTTTTTACAATATCAATCCTGTTGATCTCCTTAGTCGAGCGGCTTGTTGGTCGCCATTTGAACTGCCTTATCTTCTTGGCGAATAGTCTCCTAACCGCCCGGCTTATTGCTCTATGTACGCTCAAGGATGATCGGATTATTATAATTTCACAGACTAGTATATCTGGTTAATGGTACTCTACTCGAGTTTAACCGCAGCAAGTTAGTTATTATTCGGTGAAGTCATAAATAAGATTTCTCAAGTCGGAAACGAGTAAGAATGGTTAAACCGCATATACAAACAAGCAAGTAAAATTACAATAGATTCTCACAAAAGGTAAAACATTTTCATTTCTAATGTCAAGTATAAGAGGTAGACCGCGCGGTTTACAAAATCTTACCGGCGGTCTCAAAAAATGTAAAAACTTTTACAAGTAATCTATTCTAGCTGTTCGGCCTCTATCTTTTGGACGCAGGAGTACCAGAGTCCGGTTCACCGTCAATATCGATCTCAGAAGGCGAGTAGTCGCCGCTGTCCGACGAAGATGAACGCGAACTGCCAGTGCCCCTGGTCTCTGACGTGCTGGCACCAACCCGCACGGTCTCAGACGCTTGACCGCCGGTCTTTGAAGAAGCGCTCTCGCTCCTGCTGTCCTCCCCTTCCTCTTCTGCCTCGCCCTCTCCATCAATCTTCTCCTTGCCTTTCAGCGCGCGATAAACCGCAGCCACCCTTTTCTTCAAGGGTGGATACAGGTCGGCGCAGGTGAAGTCGGTGAATCCCGGGGCGAGGCCGCCCTGATCTCGAAGGCGTTTCAGCGCTCCGTCAATCCCTTGGACAAGTTGGGGAAAGACCGCGTCTTGAAAGGCTGAGTTCGCCGGATCGTATACTTTCTGCAAAGGAAAGAAAAAGGTTAGTTCGGGCGGCTTAATGAATTAAGCCGCAAAAATCAGGTAATGTCTTACCGCATGTGACTCCTTTAGCTGTGCGATTTCTTCATCTTTCTCGGCGAGTTGCCGCTTCAGGTCGCCTTCACTTGCAACTAACCGCCTATGGGCTAGGCCCATATAGTGGTTGGCTACAAAGCTTCTCGCGCCGACCTGCGCGGCAAACCGCGAGAAGTCTTCTGTAGGTATCTTCTCCAGCGCTTTCAGGTTGCGCCTGCCATACAAAGCCGCGCCAGCCACGGAGGCATGGCGGCTTACACTTTCCTTCCCCCAGTTCAGTAGGGCGGTGGAAACCTTTACGGACTCGCCGTCGGCACTCCACTGCATGGTGGGGTTGCCGTGGAGATCTTTTAAGCGGCTACCCATACCATGCAGTGTGAAGCCGCTGGAGGAGTCCGATTCATCCTCCTCTGCAGCCCGCTCCGGCCTGGCCCTCTTCGCCCTCCTCTCCCTCTGTGTCAGGGTTAGGCAGCCTGGAGTGAGCGGCTTGTTCAGCGGGACCGCGACAGCAGCTGCAAGCCGAAGCTAACAAGTCAGTTGGTAAGCCGCGCGGCTAGCATAGCAGTTCGGCTGAGTGATACTTACTGTCCTGCGCATGAACGTCCTCCAAAGTCGGGAGCAGCGGGAGGTAGTGGGTGACGTCGAGCTGCTCCCCCTTGAAGAAGTTGAAGATCTCCTTCTCCACGTCGTCCAATCCGCTGCTTCCAAAAGCGGCTTCGTCGCGAACTTGCGGATGGACCGGCAGGAGTCCGAGGTTACCCTCGAAGATAAGGTATCTTTCTGACCAGTTCGCGATTTTGTTCGCCAGGTTTACAACTTTCAGGCCGCGGCAGCCGAAGTAAAGATGGCCTCTGAAGATCTTCGTTCCTGAGTCCGGGATAGACCGCACAGAGAAGCATTCTCTGAACAGCCTTATCGAGAACCGAACTCGCTCCGACCTAAGGTAAGAGACGAAGCTGTAAATCGCCGCGATCGAGTTCGGGGGCAGCTGTCCTAGCACCACTCCGTAATGGTCGAAGATCGCGACGGCTTCCATCAGCACAGGGAAGCCGAAGCCGCAGTCAAAGTGTTCGATTGGGATAGCGATCTGGTTGGCTGCAAAGGTGTTAATCCGCTCGTGAGGCAGCGGAAGCCGCGCGAGCAGCGGGCTGTCTTTCATGTGCTTCTCTAAAAAGCTGTCGAGCTCGGCTTGGGTAAGCCGGCCTTCCTTATGATCCGCCGAATGGAAAGCAGAAGCCGCGTCGGTCCTAACGGCTGGAGCTTTGTCAGACCGCATCGCAATTGCTTTAGCTCGCATTCTGATCTCCTGTGCCGAAGACTCCGGGATCATCTCAATTTATAGATTTCCTATGCAGCTACAGTAGTTGTTGTCAAATCGCGGTTAGGTACCAGGTCGAACGGCTAAACCTGCAAGGCAAAGTATTCTAACCGCATTCTAGTTCGTCAGGTCGAACGATTAAAATTCCAGTACTTGGCGAAATTTCTAAAGAGGAAAAGACAGCGACTAGAAGTAATTAAACCGCACAAAGCCGCATACAATTTGGAGTGATATACAATCAAACATACAACAATTGTCCACAGGAATCAAACCGTCCGGCATCACGAGTTGATGCTTATTACAAAGCAAAATAAAAGTTCTCTTAATTATCTCTCTCCACTCTCTGGAGCCTCTCGCCCAACCCGCGCGACTTGGTCGCCGGCCTGTACCAGCTGGACATACACTTGACTAACGAGGTTGTGGATATTGTGCAGAGTCCGGTGAACTCGCGAGGTATCACGCTCTACACGGGTAAATGGAACCAGCGACAGAGCGCGATCTCCCGGGTCGCCAGAAGCAGCGTCCTGCCTAACCGCCGCGACTACTGGGGAGTACGAAGTCTCTCCGGAAGCCGGGCGATTTGGTAGTTGCTGTTGTTCAGCAGTCGTCCCAGCAGGTCGCAAACCTCTGCCGGCCTCCTCTGGTCGATCCTTATCCCTTTCCTCGTCAAGTCGAGCGGTGTCCGCCCTCTCCCTCTCAATCCGGCCGAGCATCAGCACTAAAGCCTGCAGATCTAGTTTCTCTTTCTTCTCCTGCTCCAGGTGGGCCAGCACCTCCAGAGTTCTTTGTTTAGCGGCCTCAAGCGCAGTCCGCATCGCTGTCTTCTCCTTCTCCCAGCTGGCCAGGGACTCCTGCATCCTTTTGTCAGCGGCCTCCAGTGCAGTCCGCTTCGCCGTTTTCTCCATGTCCGCGCTGGCCAGTGCCTCCTGCACCCTTTTGTTAGAGGTCTCCTGCGTAATCCGTATCGTCGTTTTTGCCAACTCCAGGCTGACCAAGGCCTCCTGCGTCCTTTTCTCAGCGGCCTCCACCTCAGACCGCATCATTCCCCTCTCCTGCTCCAAGTCCTCCAGCACTTCTTGAGTTCTCTTTTCAGCGGCCTCCAGCATAGACCGCCGACTTTCTTCTTGAAGCCGCCACTCTTCTTCCTTGGCTCGAAGGGCCTCGGCATGCTCCCTTATCCTAGCCTGCAAGGCGGCAACCTCCTCTTGGAATTCGGCCGCCCTCTGGTCGCGGACACTGGGAGGTAGCGGCGGAATCAGTGGAGGTAAGGAAGTCGTCAGATCGCCCGGCTTGATGAAAGTTCCATGTACACCTGCAGCGAATAAAACAATCGGTTAGATTCAGTGACATGATCGGCACTTGGTAAAAGATCTCGTTAGAACGAGACCGCAGCTCGTGGTTATCTCTCCTTCGAAAGCCGCAGTATCAAGTCTAGCCGCGGGTCGCCTGACCCTTTCTGAATCTATTCGCTTTAGCTTTTCTTTCCATAACCGCGCGGTCTCCTTAGCTTTTCTTTTCAGCTCAGCCGTGGTCAAGAAGAAGCTCGCCGGCGGATTGTAAATTGTGTCCGCTCCCTTCTTCCGTGACCGCGGCTTGTAGAATTTTACAATATGCTTAACTTCTTCGTGTTTACCTTGCAGGGCAGGAAATGTAGTCGCCACCTGCTTCCCGGCGATTAGTTTCTTCATCTCCTCTATCTTCTCTCTGAGTTGTAATTTTTCAGCTCCTTCTGAAACCGCAGGAGCCGATTCACCAAGCTTCTCTCCTGTAACTTCGACATCGGTGATGGCGACCTCCGCAGAAGCCGGCGGAGTCGCCAGTAACTTGTCCTGCTGCTGAAATACCTCCATGCCCTTCAGGATATCACTCAGGGATTCGCTAACCGAAGGCGTACTCTCTGGCTCGCCCGGCTTGGAAGATGGAGTCGACAGACCCTCAGATATTTCTTTTTCCCGCGGCTTGAATTGCACACTAGCCGCTCCGGTCTTCACAGAAACATTGCGGTTATCAACCCGCATCTTCCGCGTCTTCCTCTCCATCCTTTCCTCAAGAGTCTCGACCTTTTCCTTACGTCGTTTCAAGTGGCCGACTATTGTCTCTGTCCATTTTCTCTTCTCAGTCAGAGACTGCTCGGCCTCCAGTAGCTTCTTCGAGTCATCCCCTTCAATAATGATCAAGTCAACAGATGTGGGTAACTCGCGCGGTTTGGAAGAGTCAACACTCTTCTCCTCCGCCCTGGCGATCTTCAAAAGAGGTTCACCCGATGGCGAGTAGGTAATATCGAACGATTTGGTGGCACCAGCTTGCGGGAGAGCAGATTTGGAAATCGCTTCCACTTTTGTCACGGCCTGCGAGGATTCCGCGACGACTTCCATCGGTTTCTTTCCAGAATCAGAAGCCGCCGGTGCGATCGGCTTCTCGGTTTTCTTCTCAGGCTGTTGGTCGGAACTGTCTGCTTTTCTGCTCCTCTTCTTCGATCCAGACGACTTCTTTTCGCGATCTAGCATTGAGGACATGACGTCCATCTTGTAGAAGTCTCTGTCGGCTTGAAGGATTCTGACCGCAAGTGGCGAGTAGTGACCCGTGGCTTGGCAGAAATCTTGAAGAAATGGCAGGGCCCTCGGCATATTATAGACTCAGAAGCATTAATGGCAGTCGCGGTCTCCAGCTTAGTTCTACATTTTCGAAGTTTTTCAGAAACTTAAAAATGTGCGGGGATTATGTTAACCCGGAATCCGCGACTAGTTCTCTAGGTTTTCAAGTCCGGGCGGCTTGTGCTTTCTAGCCGCCGTTCTCAGCTAGCCGGCTTATTATCAAACAGGCCGGGCGGCCTCTTCATCAGACAGCCTCCAGTTCCAGTCCAGCCATCATCTAGAGGTCGGCCTATCCTTGCCCAAGGTGCGCGACCTATGTCCCAGGTCGCCGTCAGAGGAGGCCCGGACCAGCCCGCCCAGAGGCCGATTCCTGCAGCTCGGCAGAAGAAGACCGCCAGGCCGCGCGGCCTGTCTCTTGGTTTTTCTTCTTCTTCTCGATTCTCGTCACCGCTGCCCGATTCTCTTGTACCTCGGGCAGCCGGTAATTTTAGCCCTGCCTGTTTGGGCAGGCCCCTAAGCCTATAAATAAGGGGCGGGAGTGCACCCAATGGAGGCTGACTGGGGTCCAAGAGCTCGCTTGTTAGGAGCTGCGGCCTCGATTCTAGTCCTTTGCGGTCTATTGTCCGGTCGGCTTCTTCCTTTCTTCCTTCTTTTCTAAGTGTAATCGCTTATTTTTCTATAAAAGGAAAGCCCGCCGCAGGAGAGGCATTCAGGCCGTGGCGGGCGAACTCTGGTGTTGCCGCTGGTAGCGGCCCTTTCTCTCCTTTTCTCTGCCCGTTTTTATCCTCCATTCCTAGCCGCTAGTAACCGAATAGCCGACAGTCTTTTCCCAATGCCTTCCCCAGTGCTCGAACGGTTAGTTGGTGGTGCCCGTCTTCCCTTTCGCATTTCGTGCATCAACATGAGTAGTCCAGTTTAAGTACTTGAGTGATCGACATCTCCTACAGAATTTTCTCCAAGTCCAAGCTCTCGAGAAGTTCAAGTCTACCTCTCAAGAAGTATATCTAGCACTCGAGTGATCTCTTAACCACACGAGTGATTTCTTTCTCTATCCAGAATTTCCATAAATAACCTCTTCTCGGGTAGTCAGAGTCATTCACTCAAGAGCCAGTTAAATCACTCGAGTAGTATATTTCTTACTCGAGAAATGCTTAACCCTTTTTCAGAAAAAATTTTAAGTTTCTGTCAGATCAAAATTTTGAATTCTGTTATATGACTGATCCATGCGGCCATCTTTAATGAAAATTATAACCGTTAGGGAGATCTTATAAAAGGTCTTGTCATTATGACTAACCCTAAGCGTGTTATTCTAAGATTCTCGATCGGCCGACAGATTTCCAATTCTTCAGAAAGTCGGCGCACGTCTTCAAGAACGCCCAGAGCTACTTTAGATCCAGATCGATTTGCAGATCAAGAGATTCATCATTCTCCATCTACTCCTGAATCGTGTGAGTCAAAGTTTCTCCGAATAGATCTAGCCGAGCGTCTTCTTCTACAATTTCTGATAAAGCCGCAAAGTCCAAGAAAGAAGACCTAGGGAGAGATTTTAATATCTGAGAAGATTTCTATTTGTATTGTACAAATTTCTTTTTAATCTTGTAGGAGATTATTCTCCGAGTGTAGGAGCTTTTCTCTACGAGTTGTAGGAAGTGTTCATCTTCCGAGTGTAGATCCCTTTTTGGATCGAGATAATAGGAACATTGTTCCGAGTGGTAGGATTGTTTTCAATCTGAGATTAGTGGACTAGCCGAGTCTAGCGTATTGTTTGATCAGTAAGTGGAAAGTGGATGTCCCAAGATTGGGGAATCACTATAATTCATGGTGTCCTCTGTGAATGCTAGGTTATTTTCTTGTGCATTAGATCGTTAAAGTTTTTAATCCGCAAAAAGACGCACAACTCACCTATTCACCCCCCCCCCCTCTAGGTGATTTAGGTAGACAACTTGAACTCTATTTCAGTGTGGCATTACAAAAGGGGAAATGCTTCTAGTGGTGCTCCATTTAAACATTAAGTGGTAGAAAGGAGAGTTCATATTACTTGATCTATTGCTCAAGTAGTATGAGGATGCATTGACTTAACTTTTTAAGTCAATACAATTAATTAGAGCACATTATATTAATATAACATAAGCTAGTAGGTGTGTAGAAATGTTTATAGCTGCATGAAATTATTCTACCTATCATGATAAAGCCTCTTAGTATTGTTGGGTGTTGTGCCTTCTTCAAATAGGGGGAGATTGTTGGGTCCATTGCTCAAAATGTTACCTAGAGTGGATTTTAAGTTACATCACCATCAAGACTAAGAGCATAGTTTTATTTGATGTGTTCTTAAGCTCATGCATGCAGGTTGTCCTTGATTGGACTTGTGAACAAAAAGAGTAAGCTGGAAGTCAGCAAATTTGACTAAGGAAAAAACTTTGAGACAGCTGAGACAGTTGAGAAGAATGTCTCAACATAATTGCTGAGATAGCTGAGAAGGAAGCTTTGAGACAGTTCATAGTTCGTCGAGCTGAGCTCACCATCCATCGAGCTCAGTTGGGAATTCATCGAACCGAGTTCAGAGTTCGTCAATCTCAGCTCACCATTCTCTGAGCTAAACTCAGAGCTTGAGATTTTGAGTTCGTTGAGCTCAGTTGAGAATTCTTCGGACTAATTTCAGAGTTCGTCAAGCTCAGTTCACTATTCGCCGAACTCTGTTCAAAGTTAGAATGTCTAAGCCAGTGTTTTTAAACACAGAAAATTGGCTAAGGAATAAAATGTTGAGTGATGAAGACACACTCAATTCTCTCAATGCCAGAGAAGCAGAAAGATTTTTTTCTAAAGCAAAAACCGCTGAGACAAGTGTTAGTCTAAGCATAACTGCTGAGACAAGTGTTAGTCTTAGCATAATCGCTTAGAAAAGTGTTAGTCTAATCATAACCACTGAGATAAGTGTTTTTCTCAGCAGAGAATATGAAAGCGTTGAGATAGTTAAGTAGGAAAATGCCTAAGGCATAAAGCGTTGAGTGAGGAGTGCTCACTCAACGCTCTTAACGCCTAAGATGTTGTAGAGGCAGAAATCTTGTTAAGGCAAAAAGCATTGAGTGGAGGTTGCTCACTCAACGATGTTAACGCATAGTGAAGACAGAATTCCGTCTAAGGAGTTTGGCATTGAGTGAAGCTCACTCACTCAACGCCAAGAAGTAGAAAGCTGATAAAGCAAGTTGGCGTTGAGTGAAGCTGAATCACTCAACACCTAGAAACAGATTTATATTATAAGTAGCTTTGCATTAAGTGAAGGTTAATCACTCAGCGCCAAGAGACAGTAAATCTGTTAAAGTGTTTTGACATTGAGTGATGCTTACTCACTCAACACCTATGCTATTGTTTCTTGATTTTTTGCTAAGTCCACAGCTGATGACGTCAGCAAGTCAACTAGTCAACATATTTCAAACTAGTGGATGGATGGCTACAGTATGCGACAAATGTTACCGCAGGCCTATTATACGATGGTTGGCATTAAAGCAATGTTGCTGCTGGCCATTAATTATGTGGGTCCCACTTCTCAAGAGCTGTTGGGTCATATTTAATTAAAAGGAAAAGGCTTTTATAGAGGAAAATATCTTTTCGGAGAAATTAATCAGGCAGTTCTTCTTTTCCGCCATTATTGTGGAGCTGAAGAACAGGAAGCTCAAGTCTAAAAGACAAAGAGCAAGTTAGTTGTTGGTATCAACATCTTCAGTAGCAAGATAGTTGGTGTGATCTTTATATGCACCGACAATTTATATCAGAAGGATTTTTTGAGAAAAAGGTAGCAGCTTGGGCCGACCCTTGCTACAGGTGCTTCACAAGCTCAGCCAACAAACCCAAAGAACATTCTCTTGGGGAGCTGTGAAGAAGAAGATAGGGCTGAGAAGTTGGCTCAGTTTAGAAAGGGGCAGAGAAGCTAATCTGCGAGTTACTTCCATCACAGTCCAAAGAGATCTTCATCCTTGTTGCTGTGAAGAAAGTAGTTTGGCTGGGATTCTCCCAGCTCAGGTTGCAGCAAGATCTGCTATAGTTACTTCTCTAGCTCAAGCTTGATAAAATCCCTGGTGCTGAGAAGTGGAAGTTAGGTCTAAGTATTCAATCAGACCTAATAAGTAGACTCCAGAAATATATTTCCTGGAGTCAAGGTTGGGCTGGGTTTATCTCCATCCAGGTAGATTGGCATAGTGAAATTTCACCTGTGGACAATCATCACACCAACCCACATTCATCCTGTAGGATCCACGTGTGGATATGAGCTGTAGGGCTTAATTTCATAAGATAGGAGAGTGTTTCTCTCTAAGGTAGTATCCAAGTGTGGATCTTAGCTGTAGGGCTTAATTGCCTGAGGTAGGAGAGTGCTTCTCTCTGAGGTAGGATCCAAGTGTGGATCTGAGCTATTTGGCTTAATTACCTAAGGTAGGAGAGTGCTTCTCTCTAAGGTAGGATCCAAGTGTAGATCTGAGTGTAGGGACTTTTTGCCTAAGGTAGGTGACAAGCTTGTCACTGAGCTTTAGGCGCCTAGAAGGGCACTGAGGTAGGTACCTGTTGGGAACTGAGATGTAGGAGTGCTTCAGCACTCTGAGAGTAGGGCCATGTGCCTGAAGTTGTAGGGCTGAGAAGCATGAGATGTAGGCCTTAAAGATAAGACTGAGGTAGGTGGCTTGAGGGTAACTAAGTGTAGGAGCACTGTTGAGCTCTGAGGTAATATCCCAAGTGGATTTGAGGTAGGGCTGTTCTCCCGACCTGAGTGTGGGGCTTAACAACCTGAGGTAGGTTGTTTGCTGACCACTGAGTTGTAGGCCCTTATGGCTGAGAAGTAAGTCTTGGAGGAGACTTAGAGATCCATAGGGATCTGAGGTGTAAGCTCGTTGGATTAGGTTTTGGAGAAGTGCCAAGTCCAACAAGATATTTGGATAAGTGGGAGGGAAATTGGATGTACCCAGTTGGGGAACCACTATAAATATCCGTGTGCTGTGTTGTGTTGTTTATTCTTCTTTTATATTGCAGGTACTAAGGACAACTCTAGATCACTTAGTAAGAAAACAACAAAAATAACTTAAAAGAGACCAATAACCTATTCACCCCCACCCCCCTCTAGGTGATTTAGCTATCCTTGAATTAAATACTTTAATTTTCCTTTTTTCTCAGCCACCAACTCTTTGCAAGTATCTTGAGCTGATACGCAACGACCATTACACTCTGGTCTGCTGAAACTCCTGAGTAAGCGAACATCTCCTCGATTGCTATTATCCAATCATCCAAAGCCATAAAATCTATTCTACCATCATATGTAGGGGGTCTTAGACTCTAGAAATGCGAAATAAACGTCAACTATGGTAGCAACAAGTTCGAGGGAACAAGAGGAGCAAGGGGAACCGGAAAAGTCTGACCCATGGCCGGGTCCTGCACTCTAGGCAGCTAACTATCAATAACTGACTACAAATCCTGGATCTTCGACTACATCGCCATCAATTGCCTCAACAAATCCTCATTGCTCTGCCATAATATTCCTTCTATCATGGCCTTACTCTGTGCACTAGACGATTCTCCCTCCCATTGGGGAGTCAACCTTGCTTAACTGCTAGAACCAAACAACTTTTTTCAGATAATACATAATTAAATACTTGCTCATGCTGCTGACTTGCACTGGTATTTTCATTTATGATGTCATGCCTAACTTAGGATGATATACCATCATCCATCTTACTCATGTGCCTAAACCATGAATGCATGAATTCTTATTCCTTTGACTCAAAACCAAGTGTGTACGTATTTCATCATGTAAATCATTAGCTTGGCACGTGTGCTGATGCAGTGTTATGTTATGCATGTCATGCTATGCAATATAAAAAGGCCTTAATGCATGTCATAAGTGGCGTGCATATGAAATATTATGCAACCCAATCTACATAATATCGCATGCAACAAAAATCAAAATCTAATGTGCATTCATTTGTTGATGCTATGCATCCCATACTACATAACAGTCACATGTTGCTTCCTATGAGGATCCATATACAAACACATATTATGTAACGACTCCACCCTTTAAACAACATATAATAGAAGGTCCGGCCGGGGCCCCACTCTATATACCACAAACAAGCGGTGAATCTACAAGTTAATTCCAAAACATAAACGCAACCTAACTCAAAGCATGCTAGCGGAAGCTTAAAGGTAAATATAGAACTCAACCATTTGGAATGTCCACTATAGATAAATTGCACATTTATATATGTACCCCAAAGTAATGTACCAAATACACAAAGTTAGGGCCTTAAGGCCTTACAGTTTCTCTTTACATCGTATGGATTACATACATCGGCGCGCAGGCCGGCCATACATGAATAAAAGACAACACATTTCGCTTAGCCATCAGGGGCTAGTGGCAGCAGCGGCAACAGTAGCAATCGCAGCAGCAGGGACTTCAACCCTTCATTTTCCACTCGGCTCTCCAGCACCTGCACAGGTACAATCCACCTAGAAGGTGGTAAACAAGGCAACGGTCAGCATTTAGCTAACCAATTTATTACAATCCTACCCCTTTCCCGGGGCAGTGGCATTCCTTCCCTACAGAGCTATGCATTAAGAGACAGATATCGTATACATATTGTGCTCTCACGCACAAGCAATCCATCACAACCGTCAGCCGCCAAGACCAATGATCCATGCACTCAGGCACACTTGGGTACACCGGCGAACCGGGTTCAACCCTTGAGAAGTTTGTCTTAATGGCGCGCAGACCTAAGACTCTCATTATGCTGCTGACGAAAGCCCAATGCCTTGGCACTTTCTTGTACAGCCAACAAAACACAGGTACAGATCCACCACCCCCCCGTTGCTCAAATCGCCTTGCCATCACAAAGCACATCGTACTTGTGGCTAGAATAAAAGATGTGGGTCGGCTTCACCTTTCCTGTTCGGCACGAGGCCATTTAAGAGCTCGCAGCTCACAATAGTCAAAATGTCCGCCAAGGACTGGCTTCACAATCAAAATGGGGAGTTAATGTCGGCGTCCTTCGCGGTCGCTATGCGGGTTCAGCAGAACTCTCTATCTACACCCAAACTCAACCCAAACCCTGTAGTTCATGCAGTGCAAGAAAACTAGTCTTTCATAACATACAATACAAGCGTTACAAGGGTGTTTTCCTAGAATTCCTCATTCCAGTACTTCCCGCTACTTCCCTTCACATGCACAACTAATTGAACCCACAACTACACGTTTATATGGGGAGTCTTCTCCGGTGCGCAATATGCAACATCACCAATCCAGACCAACCTATCCAGATGGGCTTCACATAGCATGCCTATCCCATACTACACATTTCCGGGTCTAAATGCAGACTCAAGTTGGGGATAACAACTATCACCCACTGGAATCAATCACTTTTTCCACCTTTCTGTGGAGAGGACTCCTTACTCATGCATAAATGAGGACTTCACATGTCCTAGAAGGAAGATCGTTACCCTTGACGATCTCTTGGGATCCATCGAAATTCTGGCCGGTTGGAAAGCACCGCAGCAGCTTTGCCTCCAAAGAACTAGCCTCGTATCTCGAATCGGACCTCGGGAGCTCCACCAATGGCTTACCCTTCTCCTCCTTCTCCTTCCTACAAGCTCTCCCTTCTCTCTTGGTTTAAATGAGAGAAGATGCAAACTCCCCAGTCTTATCACTGCAGGAAAGCACCTGGGCCATTGGATCCAATTAGAAATAAATGGATGGCCAAGATCTGCCCAAAAACTCATTTTTGACCTGACACGACCTATGACACGCCATAGTCACAGGCCGTGTACTCCAAGAGGTACACGAACCGACTCAAACCAGACCAGAACACTACCACCCACACGCCTGTGTCACCTGGTAGACACGCCCATGTCAACTTTGACACGGCTGTGTGACTGGCTGTGTCACCCTTTCAACACAGGCCCAAATCACCCGAGAAGAACACGGCTAAGGCATACGCCCGTGTCCTTGGCCGTGCGCCCAACACGCCCTCGTGACACGCCCGTATCACAGGCCGTGTTCCACACTCAATGCCATTTAACTTAACTCCACTAAACGCCATTTCATTCAACGTCGCCCGGTATTCACCCGAGCAGGACATGCCCTGGGACATGCTTGTGTCCCAGGCCTTGTCGCCTCTCGACGATTGTCGACCGTGCTGTCTCGAGAACTCGAGTCGATGCCTATAGCAAAGGACATGCCCTGGGACACGCCTGTGTCCGAGGCCGTGTGTCCTAGACATACCCTGGGACACGCCCGTGTCGCAGGCCATGTCACACAGCCTGACCCCATTTTGGGACTTATGGATTTTGGGGTGTTACAATCCTCCCTCCTTAAGATAAATATCGTCCCGAAATTTGTACTCAGAAAGGGAACAAGAATCACAATGTTATAATGTTAAAATATCTGTCATAAAAAAATGTACACGGTCAACCGTTTATACAGAACGTTCGGGAAACTCAGCTCGCATGATCTGCAATTGCTCCCATGGTAGCACCTCATGGCCACAATTGTCCCACCGGACTTCGACCATCCCGATTATCTTGTTTCCACAACTAATTCTCGACTCGATCCTTGATCTGAATGGGTCTAACTTTCATCGGCTCGATCCTCTACGGCTTTGCGAAGTACTGAGATGTGGAATACATCATGCAATCCACTCAACTCTGCTAAAAGCGCTAGCCGATAAGCAGCTTCCCCGACTCGCTCCACCACTTCAAATGGACCAAGGTATATCGGACTTAGCTTTTTCAATCGCTGAATCCGAGATACGCCTTTGAATGGTTTGATCTTTAAATAGACCCAATCGCCCACCGCGAACTCCACATTATGATGCTTGGCGTTGTAGTACTTTGCTTGTCGATCCTGGGTTATCAATAGCCTCTCACGAATAGAGCGTATTATCGAGGTAGCTTCTTCGACATCCTTTCGCCCATTCAGCTTTGACTCGCCTATTTCTGCCCAAGCTAATGGTGTACGGTATTTACGACCATATAGAGCTTCAAACGGTGCCATACTGATGCTCGCTTGGTAACTGTTATTATAGGCAAATTCCACAAGATAAATATACTCTTCCCATTTCTTACAGAAATCCAGGGCGCACATGGAGCATATCTTACATCGTCCTGTTGGTTCGCTCAGTTTGTCCATCTTTTTTGGAATGAACGGCCGTACTGAATGCTAAATTTGTGCCCAACATTTGATGAATTAACTTCCAATCAGTTGAGGTGACTTGCCCATCACGATCACTAACAATGCTCCGAGGATCACCGTGTAGTCGAACATTTTGTTCCTCATAGAGCTTAGCCAAGGTTTCTCTTGAATCGTCTCTCTTGTTTGGAAGGAAGTGAACCACTTTTGTCAACAGGTCTACAATCATCCAAATAAAATCATGACCGCATTGAGATCTCGGCAACCCGTGCATGAAATCCATTGAAAAATCATCAAACTTCCTCTCCAGAATCAGTAACAGCTTCAGGAAGCAACCAGGCTTCCGACATTCCTCTTTCACCAAAGCACAAGTGTGATATTTCGTCACATAACGTGCTATGACTTTTTTAGTCCGGGCCACCAGAACAACTTTGTCATGTCTTTATCCATTTGTTTTGTCCTGCCAGGGTGAATTGAAAACTTGGCTCGGTGCGCTCCGTACATCGACTCTTCTCTCAACTTCCCCGTACTTTGGACGCACAACCGACCATCTTTTCGTAACAAGCCATTGTTCCAAGAGAATTGGTCACCAGGACCATCCTTCACATAGCGTTGGAGACTTTCATCAAGCTCCGTTGCTCGCCAAACTCTGTCCGCAAGGTCATATTGTACCTCCGGCCAGTTCAAGCATGCGTCGGCCGTAGCATCCTTGTCAACACAAGATATCTCTAACGCGTCCATCTCCTGTATTAGTCGTTCATCATGTCTCTGCAACCAGTTTGCCAATACTTGTGCCTTACTACTCAAAGCATCAATGACAACATTACCCTTTCCGGAAGTATAGTGAATATCAAAAGTGTTGTCCCCGTGGAATTTCATCCACCTCCGTGGTCGCATATTAAGATCCTTTTGATCTAACAAATACTTTAGGCCCTTGTGATCTGTATCGATATCCACGTTAATGCCATAGAGACAGTGCTGTCAAAAATTAAGCGCAAAGATTACCATCGCCAACTCCAAGTCATGGATGAGGTTGTTCCGCTCATGCACCTTAAACTGGCGTGATCCATAAGCAATCACATTACTAACTTGCAGAAGAGCATCACTATAGATCTCATAGCCGTCTGTACCACATGGCGATGTCAACACAAGCGTCGTGGTCAAATGACTCTTCAGCTCGTCAAAGGCTCGCGTGCACTCCGACGACCAAATGAACTTCTGATCTTTTCTCGTCAACGTGGTCAGAGGTAAAGCAATCCGTGAGCAGTTTTCCACAAACCGTCTGTAGTAGGCCGCAAGTCCAAGGAAGCTCCTGACTTCAGCCACTAAAGACATCATTGGCCAATCCCTTATGACACTTACCTTTTATGGATCCATTGGTATGCCCTTTCCACTAACCACATGGCCCAGAAAAGCCACTGACGATAGCAAGAACTTACACTTTGAGAACTGGGCAGAGAGCTTGGAGCTTAATCCTCCGTAGGGTATGCAATTCCAACAACAAATGGTTTGCATGATCATCTCCTGAATAACAGACACAAGAATATCATCAATAAACACAATTACGAATAGATTCAAGTACTCTCGGAACGTCTATTGCATTTGATCCATGAATACTGAAGGCGCATGGCATAAGCCAAATTACATTACAGTGACTTCATAAGAACCGTAGCGTGTCCTAAACACTGTTTTGGGAATGTCACCTTCCCTAATCCGCAATTGATAATATCCCGATTTCAAATCCAACTTTTAATAGACGGTTGACCCCGCTAGCTGATCGAAGAGTTCATTAATCCGTGGAATCAGATACCCAGATTAATACATAAGGTGGAACAAGCTATACACCAACGTTTTGCTTATTCATCAACAAAACATAATTATAAATATACAAAACAAGTTTTAAAGCCAGCATAACACACACGGATATGTACAGTACATAGTGACAATTATTTATGTACAGTCCATTCTTTCTCTTCTTGTTTCCACTCGTCTAAGGCCAATTCTACAGTCTCGAGCTTTATGTCCTTCTATACCACACGAGTAGCAAATGGGTGGAACTCGCCCTGCCACCGCTCCAGCCTTAGCTTTCTTTATCATTGGCGCATTACCATGGCAGTCCCGGGCAATATGCCCTACATTTCAGCACGCAAAACAAACACGCCTTTCTTTTGTTCACATGGTAGAAGTGGTCGACTCCCGCATATGTCTGTTCTTCTTCCGCTTATGAGAACTTGTTGTTGGCATTTTTTTAACGGTGGGCACACTGGAACCGTACCTAGCCTTAAACTGATTTTAGTCAATTTCCAAAGACCGAGCTGTCGCGACCAAGGCACAAGAGCCAAGTAACTTTGGACCCACCAATAGACTTCGTAGTTCCTCGCGCAGACCATTATAAAATCTTTTGATCTTCGTCTCCTCACTTTCAACCACACACTCTGCATGTTGTCTCAGTGCCATAAATGCATGAAAGTACTCCTTGACCGTATATGGTCCTTAGATCAGATGCATATTCACCGGCGGGGCCGATGCTAATTTCCTTGCCATCTGCTCATGCACACCAACCGGCATGAGAGGCACCATCAGAACAGAGGGTTGTACATGTATCTCGTGGCGGGCGTTGATCATTGCAAAAACCACATCAGTGATCAATCAGACCGTCTCTACCGAAAGAGGGAGTTTTGGCTCACTAATCCCCATTACATGCTGGGGTTTTGGCTGTCCCTCATTACTGCTAGTCGCCTACAAGCGTGAAACAAACAAGTAAGCAACTAAAATGTTGCACAAAGTAGAAGCAGGAATACACAAGGACCCCAAATAGAGCACAAATTCGCGCCCTCGTGCATGCAAGAACAACAATTAGGAACGCACAGGTTCCTCAAACAAGTGTATTTGCATTCTTTAGTGGACATTCTAAAGTTTATTAGTATTACAGCGGTTCGCACAAACATGTGCTCGCAACCCCACTAAAGAATTCGACCACGAATTCGAAAGAGGGAGACCTAGAGAATCTGATACTAAAATGTAATGACTCCACCCGTTAAATAACATATAATAGAAGGTCCGGCTGGGACCCCACACTATATGCCACAAACAAGCGGCGAAGATACAGTTATTACCAAAACATAAACGTAATCTAACTCAAAGCATGCTAGTCGAAGCTTAAAGGTAAATATAGAACTCAACCATTTGGAATGTCCAGTATAGAGAAATTACACATATATATATGTACCCCAAAGGAATGTACCTAATACAAAAAGTTAGGGCCTTAAGGCCTTACAGTTTCTCTTTACATCGTATGGATTACATACATTGGCGCGCAGCCCGGCCATACATGAATAAAATACAACACATTTCGCTTAGTCGTCAAGGGCTTGTGGAAGCAGCGACAACAACAGCAGGGACTTCAGCCTTCTTTTTCCACTCGGCTCTCCAGCACCTGCACAGGGATAATCCACCCAGAAGTTGGTAAACAAGGCAACAGTCAGCATTCAGCTGATCAATTTTTAACAATCCTACCCCTTTCCTGGGGTAGTGGCATTCCTTCCCTGCAGAGCAATGCATTAAGAGACATATATTGTATATATATTGTGCTCTCACGCAAAAGCAATCCATCGCAACCATCAGCTGCCCGGCACAACGATCTGTGCACTTAGGCACACTTGGGTACACCGACGTACCGTGATCAACCCTTGAGCAGTTAGTCCTAATTGCGCGCAGGCCTAATGTTAACCCGGAATCCGCGACTAGTTCTCCAGGTTTTCAAGTCCGGGCGGCCTGTGCATTCTAGCCGCCGTTATCAGCTAGCCGGCTTATCGTCAGAGAAGCCGGGCGGCCTCTACATCGGACAGCCTCCAGCTCCAGTCCAGCCGTCATCCTAGCCCAGGCTGCGCGACCTGTGCCCCAGGTCGTCGTCAGAGGAGGTCCAGATCAGCCTGCCCAGAGGCCGAGTCCTGCAGCTCGGCAGAAGAAGGTCGTCAGGCCGTGCGGCCTGTGTCTTGGCTTTTCTTCTTTTCAATTCCCGTCACCGCTGCCCGACCCTCCTGTACCCCGGGCAGCCGGTAATTTTAGCCTTGCCCGTTTGGGCAGGCCCCCAAGCCTATAAATAGGGGGCGGGAGTACACCCAAAGCACGCTGACTCGAGTCCAAGAGCTCGCTTGTTAAGAGCTGCGGCCTCGATTCTAGTCCTTTGCGGTCTATTGCCCGGCCGGCTTCCTCCCTTCTTTCTTCATCGCTAAGTGTAACCGCTTATTTTCTTATAAAAGGAAAGCCCGCCGCAGGAGAGGCATTCAGGCCGCGGCGGGCGAACTCTGGTGTTGCCGCTGGTAGCGGCCCTTTCTCTCTTTTCTCTGCCCGGTTTTATCCGCCATTCCTAGCCGCTAGTAACCGACTGGCCGACAGTCTTTTCCCCATTTCTTCCCCCAGTGCTCGAACGGTTAGCTGGTGGTGCTCGTCTTCCCCGTCGCTTTTCGTGCATCAACAGTTAACACGCGACCTTCAGATCTCGGTTAGTCGCTGAAGTTCAGCGGCCATACAATGTCAGACCGGCAGCCTGTTCAGAACAACCTCAGCCCCAGCAAAGTTCTGCTCTTGGAAGCTCTTCTGCAGTCCCGCCGGGAAGAAAATCAAACCCGCCAAGAGATGATCCGGCAGCTCGCCGCGATCAATTGTAATCTAGCCGCAATCAATAAGCGGTTAGACTTGCAGTCCGCAATCATTCCGGTTACGCCAGCCAACCAGACCCCAGCGGACAGCAAGCAGGTCGATCCGCCGGCCTACTCGCCTACCTTCCCGGGCTATTCGCCGAGCTATTCGACCTCCTACCCGGCCTGGCCGCCCGAGTATTCGGCAACTCGGCCTCCAGTTTTGAAGAAGCCCCGTGTTTCGGAAAAAGGACAAAAAAGTTCGTCAGACCTCCTCCAGATCGAACAACAGGAGGAAGAGCCAAGTCACAAGAAACCCGCTCGAGCAGCGCGCGGGCAAGTCAGGTGCATAGATCAATATTGCGAATATCACAAGGAAAGAGGTCATCTAACAGAAGATTGTAGAGCTCTCAAATTAATTGTGAAAATGCAGAAATCAAAGGAATCCCGTAGCATGATCTAAAAAAGACATCTCATTCATAGGCTAGCAAACGCGTCAACATCAACGACAAAAGCGATCTTAAATCAATCCCTTAACCCAATATGTTTTTCTGTCTTTTATTTCTTCTCATTATGCTCTATTAAGAAGGATTATGACTCATTGTTATATTTTGTTTCAGAGATTCTATATCGGTACCCTCACCTGGCAAGTCATCATTCTTATGGGTTTGCAACCCAAAAAAGTTAAAAGATCACTGAATCAAGAGATATCGCCGAGTCTAGCTACATCCCCCTTTAGAGCCGTTGTCATTAGCGTAACACCACGAGGACCACGTGTTGCGGGGAGATTTCGCACCGTGTAGTGGGAGCTTACCGGCCTTGATGCGGTGGAGTTCTAGATTGCGGATCCCGGCTAGTACCTAACCCCACTTCTGCATTATGGAGGAGCGGAGTGGTGGTCAGCTCTACCACGCCACGTAAGGGATATCGTTGCAACTATGATGCGTCTGTGCGGGAAGCAATACACGCATGCCCCGCAGATCGTCTTAGCATGCGACCCTCGAATACTCTTTGATACTCTCAAGCAGTGCCTGCAGGAGACCCACAGTCTTGTCGATCTCTGAGGAAAGCAATGTGACTCCGGCTGCACCTGCCCGGAAGATCGACTTGAACTGTACTCCAGGCAAGAGAGCAGTGTATTCTTTTCTTCAAGCAGAAGCCTAGTCGGCGGTCAGAATTCAGACCGTGCGGTTATCATATCCTGGCTAAAGAGAGTATCCGCCCGGGTAATTTGATATTATAAGGCTGAATAGAAGTTATCCAACAGCAAGTTGCGGATATTATTATTCTTACCGCTCGGTTATCTCTGTGACCAATTGGTTTTCTTAAATTGGTCTCATATTTGAAGTTGCCAATATTTATTCTTACCGCGCGGATATCGTTATTAATCGGGCGAGTTATTTGGCTATCTTCAGCTCAATACAGCAGACATTATTAATCATGCGAGCTTGTTGGTTTCTTCAGTTCACTATAGCGGATATCAGTATTATTCGTGCGAGTTATGCATAAATCACTTATCAGATATATTCGCGCGAGTTATTCTTATCTCCACATCCATTCTGCTTGTGTATTGTCCAGATATCTCATGGCATATTATTATAATCGATCGAATAGAAATACAATACCGAGCGAATAAAGCATATTCAGCAAAATCAAACAGTATCATTTTTATATATTGTCAGAAATTGCAAAGTGTATTATCCTCGCGGCTTACAAAGATCATGCCGCCGGATCAAAGGAGTATCATAGCATATCAAATTTTCCATTTATCCTATCCGCTCAGTCCGCCGGCTTATGGTATTCATTCAAATCAATTCGCGGCTTGCAATGTAAAGAAGTCGCAATATGTTTATCTCTATCGCTAAGTAGTTTTCCCTATTGGAAGCCAGTTTCGTATTAAAGCTCGGACAGGCCGCCACATTCGGCTTGGTTTTTACAGTATCAATCTGGTTTATCTCCTTAGCCGAGCGGCTTGTCGATCGCAATTTGAACTGCTTTATCTTCTTGGCAAATAGTCTCCTAACCGCCCGGCTTATTGCTCTATATACGCTCAAGGATGATCGGATTATTATAATTTCGCAGACTAGTATATCTGGTTAATGGTATTCTACTCGAGTTTAACCGCAGCAAGTTAGTTGTTATTCGGTGAAGGCATAAATAAGATTTCTCAAGTCGGAAACGAGTAAGAATGATTAAACCGCATATTCAAACAATCAAGTAAAATTACAATAGATTCCCACAAAAGGTAAAACGTTTTCATTTCTAATGTCAAGTATAAGGGGTAGACCGAGCGGTTTACAAAATCTTACCGGCGGTCTCAAAAAATGTAAAAACTTTTACAAGTAAACTATTCTAGCTATTCGGCCTCTATCTTTTGGACGCAGGAGTACCGGAGTCCGGTTCACCGTCAATATCGATCTCAGAAGGCGAGTAATCGCCGCTGTCCGACGAGGATGAACGCGAACTGCCAGTGCCCCTGGTCTCTGACGAGCTGGCATCAACCCGCGCGGTCTCAGATGCTTGACCGCCGGTCTTTGAAGAAGCACTCTCGCTCCTGCTGTCCTCCCTTTCCTCTTCTGCCTCGCCCTCTCCGCCAATCTTCTCCTTGCCTTTCAGCGCGCGATAAACCGCAGCCACCCTTTTCTTCAAGGGTGGATACAGGTCGGCGCAGGTGAAGTCGGTGAATCCCGGGGCGAGGCCCCCCTGATCTCGAAGGCGTTTCAGCGCTCCGTCGATCCCCTGGACAAGCTGGGGAAAGACCGCGTCTTGAAAGGCTGAGTTCGCTGGATCGTACACTTTCTGCAAAGGAAAGAAAAAGGTTAGTTCGGGCGGCTTGCTGAATTAAGCTGCAAAAATCAGGTAATGTCTTACCGCATGCGACTCCTTCAGCCGTGCGATTTCTTCATCTTTCTCGGCGAGTTGCCGCTGCAGGTCGCCTTCAATTGTAACTAACCGCCTATGGGCTAGGCCCATATAGTGGTTGGCTACAAAGCTTCTCGCGCCGACCTGCGCGGCAAACCGCGAGAAGTCTTCTGCAGGTATCTTCTCCAGCGCTTTCAAGTTGCGCCTGCCATACAAAGCCGCGCCAGCCACAGAGGCATGGCGGCTTACAGTTTCCTTCCCCCAGTCCGGGAGGGCGGTGGAAACCTTTACCGACTCCCCGTCGGCACTCCACTGCATGGTGGGGTTGCCGTGGAGATCTTTCAAGCGGCTACCCATACCATGCAGTATGAAGCCGCTGGAGGAGTCCGATTCATCCTCCTCTGCAGCCCGCTCCGGCCTGGCCCTCTTCGCCCTTTTATCCCTTTGTGTGAGGGTTAGGCCGCCTGGAGTGAGCGGCTTGTTCAGCGGGACCGCGACAGCAGCTGCAAGGCGAAGTTAAAAAGTCAGTTGGTAGGCCGCGCGGCTAGCATAACAGTTCGGCCAAGTGATACTTACTGTCCTCCGCATGAACGTCCTCCAAAGTCGGGAGCAGCGGGAGGTAGTGGGTGACGTCGAGCCGCTCCCCTTTGAAGAAGTTGAAGATCTCCTTCTCCACGCCATCCAGTCCGCTGCTGCCAAAAGCGGCTTCGTCGCGAACTTGCGGATGGACCGGCAGGAGTCCGAGGTTGCCCTCGAAGATAAGGTATCTTTCTGACCAGTTCGCGATTTTGTTCGCCAGGTTTACAACTTTCAGGCCGCGGCAGCCGAAGTAAAGATGGCCTCTGAAGATCTTCGTTCCCGAATCCGGGATAGACCGCACAGAGAAGCATTCTCTGAACAGCCTTATCGAGAACCGAACTCGCTCCGACCTCAGGTAAGAGAAGAAGCTGTAAATCGCCGCTATCGAGTTCGGGGGCAGCTGCCCCGGCACTACTCCGTAGTGGTCGAAGACCGCTACGGCTTCCATCAGTACCGGGAACCGAAAGCCGCAGTCGAAGTGGTCGACAGGGATTGCGATTTGGTTGGCGGTGGAGGAGTTAATCCGCTCGTGAGGAAGCGGAAGCCGCGCGAGCAGCGGGCTATCTTTCATGTACTTCTCCACAAAGCTATCTAGCTCGGCTTGGGTAAGCCGGCCTTCCTTGTGGTCTGCGGAGTGAAACGCAGAAGCCGCGTCGGTCCTAACGGCTGGAGCCTTGTCAGACCGCATCGCAATTGCTTTAGCTCGCATTCTGAACTCCTGTGCCGAAGTCTCCGGGATCATCTCAATTTATAGATTTCCTATGCAGCTACAGTAGTGGTTGTCAAATCGCGGTTAGATATCAGGCCGCACGGCTCAACCTGCAAGGTAAAGTATTCTAACCGTATCCTAGTTCGGCAGGTCGAGCGACTAAAATTCCAGTACTTGGCAAAATTTCCAAAGAAAAGACAGCGACTAGAAGTAATCAAACCGCATGCAATTCGGAGTAATATACAATCAAACATATAACAATTGTCCACAGGAATCAAACCATCCGGCATCACGAGTTGATGCTTATTACAAAGCCAAATAAAAGTTCTCTTAATTATCTCTCTCCACTCTCTGGAGCCTCTCGCCCAACCCGCGCGACTTGATCGCCGGCCTGTACCAGCTGGACATACACTTGACTAACGAGGTTGTGGATATTGTGCAGAGTCCGGTGAACTCGCGAGGTATCACGCTCTACGCGGGTAAATGGAACCAGCGACAGAGCGCGATCTCCCGGGTCGCCAGAAGCAGCGACCTGCCTAACCGCCGCGACTACTGGTGAGTACGAAGTCTCTCCGGAAGCCGGGCGATTTGGTTGTTGCTGCTGTTCAGCAGTCGTCCCAGCAGGTCGCAAGCCTCTGACGGCCTCCTCTGGTCGATCCTTATCCCTTTCCTCGTCAAGTCGAGCGGTGTCCGCCCTTTCCCTTTCAATCCGGCCGAGCATCAGCACTAAAGCCTGCAGATCTAGTTTCTCTTTTTTCTCCTGCTCTAGGTGGGCCAGCGCCTCAAGAGTTCTTTGTTCAGCGGCCTCAAGCGCAGTCCGCATCGCTCTCTTCTCCTCCTCCCAGCTGACCAGTGCCTCCTGCATCCTTTTGTCAGCGGTCTCCAGTGCAGTCCGCTTCGCCGCTTTCTCCATGTCCGCGCTGGCCAGTGCCTCCTGCACCCTTTTGTTAGCGGTCTCCTGCGTAATCCGCATCGCCGCTCTCTCCAACTCCAAGCTGACCAAGGCTTCCTGCGTCCTTTTTTCAGCGGCCTCCAACTCAGACCGCATCATTCCCCTCTCCTGCTCCAAGTCCTCCAGTACTTCTTGAGTTCTCCTTTCAGCGGCCTCCAGCATAGACCGCTGATTTTCTTCTTGAAGCCGCCACTCTTCTTCCTTGGCTCGAAGGGCCTCGGCATGCTCCCTGATCCTAGCCTGCAAGGCGGCAACCTCCTCTTGGAATTCGGCCGCCCTCAGGTCGCGGACACTTGGAGGTAGCGGCGGAATCAGTGGAGGTAAGAAAGTCGTCAGACCGCCCGGCTTGATGGTGGTTTCATGAGCACCTGCAGCAAATAAACAGGCGGTTAGATTCAGTGACATGACCGGCATCTGGTAGAAGATCTCGTTAGAACGAGACCGCAGCTCGTGGTTATCTCTCCTTCGAAAGTCGCAGTATCAAGTCTAGCCGCTGGTCGCCTAAACCTTTCTGAATCTATTCGCTTTAGCTTTTCTTTCCATAGCCGCGCGGTCTCCTTAGCTTTGCTTTTCAGCTCAGCCGTGGTCAGGAAGAAGCTCGCCGGCGGATTGAAAATTGTATCCACTCCCTTCTTCCGTGACCGCGGCTTGTAGAATTTTTCAAAACGCTTAACTTCTTCCTGTTTACCTTGCAGGGGAGGAAATGTAGTCGCCACCTGCTTCCCGGCGATTAGCTTCCTCATCTCCTCTATCTTCTCTCTAAGCTTTAATTTTTCAGCTCCTTCAGAAACCGCAGGAGTCGGTTCGCCGAGCTTCTCTCCGGTAACTTCGACATCGATGTCGGCGGTCTCCTCAGAAGCCGGCAGGGTTGACAACAGCTTGTCCTTCTGCTGGAAGGTCTCTATGCCTTTCAGAATGTCGCTCAAGGATTCGCTGGCCGCCCGCGAGCTGTCCGTTTCGTCCGGCTTAGAAGATGGAGTCAATGGACTTTCGGGCGCTTCTTTCTCCCGCGGCTTATGCTGGAGGCTGGCCGCTCCGGTCTTCACAGAAACATTGCGGTTGTCAACCCGCATCTTCCTCGCCTTCTTCTCCATCCTTTCCTCAAGGGTCTCGGCCTTTTTCTTACGTCGCTTCAAGTGGCCGACTATTGTCTCTGTCCGTTTCCTCTTCTCAGTCAGAGACCGCTCGGCTTCCAGTGGCTTCTTCGACTCGTCCTCTTCAATAATGATCAAGTCAGTAGATGTGGGCAACTCGCGCGGCTTGGAAGAGTCGACACTCTTCTCCTCCGTACCAGCGATCTTCAAAAGAGGTTCACCCGATGGCGAGTAGGTAATGTCGAAGGATTTGGTGGCACCAGCTTCCGGGAGAGCAGATTTGGAAACCGCCTCAACTTTCGTCGCGGCCTGCGAGGATTCTGCAACGACTTCCATCGGTTTCTTTCCAGAATCAGAAGCCGCCGGTGCGATCGGCTTCTCAGTTTTCTTCTCAGGCGGTTGGTCGGAACTGTCCGCTTTTCTGCTCCTCTTTTTCGATCCAGACGACTTCTTTTCGCGTTCTAGCATCGAGGACATGATGTCCATCTTGTAGAAGTCTCTGTCGGCTTGGAGGATTCTGACCGCAAGTGGCGAGTAGTGACCCGTGGCTTGGCAGAAATCTTGAAGAAATGGCAGGGCCCTCGGCATTTTATAGGCGCAGAAGCATTAATGGCAGTCGCGGTCTCCGGCTTAGTTCTACATTTTCGAAGTTTTTTATAAAACTTAAAAATGTGCGGGGATTATGTTAACCCGGAATCCGCGACTAGTTCTCCAGGTTTTCAAGTCCGGGCGGCCTGTGCATTCTAGCCGCCGTTATCAGCTAGCCGGCTTATCGTCAGAGAAGCCGGGCGGCCTCTACGTCGGACAGCCTCCAGCTCCAGTCCAGCCGTCATCTAGGGGTCGGCCTATCCTAGCCCAGGCTGCGCGACCTGTGCCCCAGGTCGTCGTCAGAGGAGGTCCAGATCAGCCTGCCTAGAGGCCGAGTCCTGCAGCTCGGCAGAAGAAGGTCGTCAGGCCGTGCGGCCTGTGTCTTGGCTTTTCTTCTTTTCGATTCCCGTCACCGCTGCCCGACCCTCCTGTACCCCGGGCAGCCGGTAATTTTAGCCCTGCCCGTTTGGGCAGGCCCCCAAGCCTATAAATAGGGGGCGGGAGTACACCCAAAGCACGCTGACTCGAGTCCAAGAGCTCGCTTGTTAAGAGCTGCGGCCTCGATTCTAGTCCTTTGCGGTCTATTGCCCGGCCGGCTTCCTCCCTTCTTTCTTCTTCGCTAAGTGTAACCGCTTATTTTCTTATAAAAGGAAAGCCCGCCGCAGGAGAGGCATTCAGGCCGCGGCGGGCGAACTCTGGTGTTGCCGCTGGTAGCGGCCCTTTCTCTCTTTTCTCTGCCCGGTTTTATCCGCCATTCCTAGCCGCTAGTAACCGACTGGCCGACAGTCTTTTCCCCATTTCTTCCCCCAGTGCTCGAACGGTTAGCTGGTGGTGCTCGTCTTCCCCGTCGCTTTTCGTGCATCAACACCTAAGACTCTCATTATGCTGCTGACGAAAGCCCAATGCCTTGGCACTTTCTTGTACAACCTACATAATGAAGGTACAGATCCACCACCCCCCATTGCTCAAATCGCTTTGCCATCACCAAGCATATCATACTTGCGGCTAGAATAAAAGACGCAGGTCGGCTTCACCTTTCCTGTTCGGCACGAGGCCTTTTAAGAGATCGTAGCTCAAAAATAGCCATAATGTCCGCCAAGGACTGGCTTCACAAAAAAAGGGCAGTTAATGTCGGTGTCCTTCGCTGAAGCTAAGGAGGTTCAACAGAACTCTCTATCTGCACCCAAACTCAACCCAAACCCTGCAATTCATGCAGTGCAAGAAAATTGGTCTTTCATAGCATACAAATAAAGCATTACAAGGGTGTTTTCCTGAAATTCCTCATTCCAGTACTTCCCGCTACTTCCATTCATAAGCACAACCCATTGACCCCACAACTACACGTTTATATGCGGAGTCTTCTCCGGTGCGCAATATGCAACATCACCAATCAAGACCAACCTGTCCAGATGGGCTTCACACAACATGCCTATCCCGTACTGCACATTTACTGGTCTAATTGCAGACTCAAGCTGGGGATAACAACTATCACCCACTGGAATCACTCACTTTTTCCACCTTTTGGTGGAGAGGATTCCTTACTCATGCATAAAGGATGAATTAACATGTCCGAGAATGAAGATCGTTACCCTTGATGATCTCTTGGTATCCATCGAAATTCTGGCCGGTTGGAAAGCACAGCAACAGCTTTGCCTCCACTGAACTAGCCTCGGATCTCGAATCGGACCTCGGGAGCTCCACCACTGGTATTCCCTTCTCCTCCTTCTCCTTCATCCAAGCTCTCCCTTCTCTCTTTGTTTAAATGAGAGAAGATGCCAACTCCCAAGTCTTATCACTACAGGAAAGAACCTGGTCCATTTGATCCAATTAGAAATAAATGGATGGCCAAGATCTTCCCAAAAACTCATTTTTGACCTGACACGGCCTGTGACACGCCCGTGTCACAGGCCGTGTACTCCAAGCGGTGCACGAACCGACTCAAACCAGACAAGAACACAGCCTCCCACACGCCCGTATTACCTAGCAGACACTCTCGTTTCAACTTTGACACATCCGTGTGACTGGCCGTGTCACCCTTTCAACACAGGCCCAAATCACCCGAGAAGAACACGGCTAAGACAAACGCCCGTGTCCTTGGCCGTGTGCCCAACATGCCCTCGTGGCACGCCCGTGTCACAGGCCGTGTTCCACACTCAATGCCATTTCACTCAACGCCACTCAACGCAATTTCACTTAACGCTACCCGGTATTCATCCGAGAAGGACATGCCCTAGGACCGCCCGTGTCCCAGGCCGTGTCGCCTCTCGACAATCATCGACTGTGCTGTCTTGAGAACTCGAGTCGATGCCTACAGCAAAGGACACACCCTGGGACACGCTCGTGTCCCAGGTCGTGTGTCCTAGACACACCCTGGGACACGCAAGTGTCCCAGGCCATGTTACCCAGCCATACCCCATTTTGGGACTTATGGATTTTGGGGTGTTGCATATTATGCATCCCATACTACATAATTTGCCCTGTATACTTCTTATCATGCTTATGAGTGTAGTGTTCATGCTTCAGCCAAGACGTACTGATGACACATCGGTGTATGTATGGAATGACACTAGACGACTAACACAAACCTGAGATAGTTGTTCGAACAATTGTCAAACAACCTATCCCTCTGATACCAACTATCACAACCCGCATTTTCTCCGCATTTAATGATATATCAGAGTAAGGAAAAACAAGCGTCATGATGCCCTGTCAGCATGAGATAACTGCAGACGCTCAGAAAAAACTTCAACTTAACACTTTATGAAAGATCTATAAGTTATCTAGAGAAAATCCAGTTAAAGTTAAAGGGTTACCCGTATCCCTCGGCTTAGTGGCTCTTCTAGTCCACGAGGAAATAAAGGTAGTTTTACGTTGCGGAAAAATACTTTATTTACAAGATTAGATGTCCTACATGAGTATAAACATCACCATAGACAACTCATGGCATGCAAGACTCTAAATTTATAATAATAGTGAAAGTAGCTTTTACGGTCGTCAAACATTGTGGTTTAGATTTAAAATATAACATGTATGAAGTAATAATAAAAGTTTTTTTACTTTAAAATACCTAACCTCTGACCTAACATAAAGCCTTTTCAGGAGGCAACTAAAAACAACCACAAAGTGGTAAACTAACAGCTAGAAAAGTATTCAATATTCCCAAAAGAAACTACCAGTGGGCGTCAACAAACTAACACGAACCCACTGAAAGTATGGAAGTCTTAACGAAAACTGAAAACGATAACTACCTCATGACAGTGAGGAAACTACTACAAAAACTGCAGTACAAAGGCTACCACCTAGCACAGCTGCTCCACCGGCTACACCCTGAACCTGAGGCATTCAAAGGAAAAACACTTCAGCAAGAAAATACAAGTGGAAAAGAAAATAAGCAGGTAATAAGTAAAAAAGACAAGAAAGGGTTTACCAAACCCGACTATTTTGAATGCTGAAACCACACCTGATTAGCCAAAAAAACAGGTAAAGTAAAAGTCATTAATAAAGGAGTATAAAGAACATTGCACTAAGTGTAGAATGAAGCCATTATTGGACAAAATCTGCAAAGATTAGCATGAAATAACAAAAAATGATCTAAGAAGCAAACTGAGAACAAAATAGCTCGAAAACGTGAGTCATTAAAACTAGGTAAAAGCAATCAGGCCAGAGGAGGTGACAAAAATGTCAAAACCCAAACTACCACACCCAAACATCTCACAAAGGCACTGCGGAGGTGGCACCTTGCCCAACACAACCCAACATGCCACAAAAAAGAGAGCAAACCAAAACACCAAGTTTAATTACTCACAAACCGGCATCCATTGGTGGTCCTTTATCCTCTGCCAACCTTCCTAACCGAAGAAAAAACATACCCAAACACCCCAAACCAAAACCCAAGCCTAAACCCAAATAAATACTCAAACAAGCACTAATATCACTCTAAGGACCATACACGATGAATCTGACATGAAATGGCAAGATATTCTAAGTACTGGCCAAATTCGGCGAGTATACCCGACGAACCGCGTGGATACTCGACCAATTGCATAATAAAACTCGACGAATGCTACACGATACTCAGCGAATAAACCAATGATACTCGACGACTTCCCTTGATACACACCGAAATTCCCTTGGCTTCACCAGCCAATCGACACTTTAAAGCTTAGACTATACTCGCTGATTCGTCGATTATACTCGACGAATCGGGCTCCTCTCGACACCACACTACTGATACTTTACGAAATAGCCTAGATACTCCACGAAAATGACTCAGCGAACTCTCACTTACTCAACGAATTTGACATAAGCTACTAAACCCATACACGATGAATCTCACTAAGTCTAACTCCTTATATGCGACGAATTTGCCTTAACGAATTCCTACACCTAATTCATACTCGACGAATTCTACCCAGTATATACGCCGAATTTTCCTTACGATGAACTATGATATTCGACGAATTCTACTCTGATACTTAACGAATTTCGAACAGACCATTACGCCTAAACTCGACGGATAATGGCCGAAATATTCTAACCCACCTATGAATTCCTCAAGCTTGATTCCTACACAACCCCTATGTTCTTAGGAGAGCAAGAAAAGGAAAGACATGGAAGGAAAACAAGAAAAGAAAGCAGCAAGCATGGGGAAAATCGCCACCTTCCTCAAAACTTCAGAAAACCGCCGCTCCGCGACAAGGATCGGCCGCAAAATGACCTTAACAAATTTTGCTGAAACTTTTGGGGGAAGAAGGATGTCAAAATCACTAACCCTAATGCTTAAAAATCGATAAATCAGGAAAAGCTTTCCACGATAGGGTAGATCTCGGCGAGATCTTTCCAAATCTCTAAACTATCGAGGAATCCCCCCCACCAAATCGCTGGAAATCATCGGCCGAAGGCACGGGCGATGCCGCTCATCTTCCGCTCGCGAAACTGGCTGCCACTTGGGTAAGAAGACGATGAATTGGAAAGGTAGGTTTTGACGCGACGGATTTTCCTATTTATACATATATATATATATAATATAATATTAATTATTTAAATAACGTCAAAACAACCCGAAATCTAAACCAACTTAGAATGTTCCAAAAATCGCACTGTAGCTAAATACCTACGCTATGAATCTAACGGCGAAGTAGAAATCCAAATCAGACAAACCAAACTCCGGTAAAACACCCCCCGAAGATAAAACGCCACCACATCGATATAAAAAGCTTGACCGAGTCACCAAAATAGACCGGACTCGCGAGGGAAGATGCACAACCAAGCCAAAAACAACCATACAGGAAAAACCACTGAGCAAACCCATGCCCCAACAAATGAGACCTGTTAACTTTGCGTCAACGTAATGCCCTGACATCAAAAATACACCACTACGGCAATTAATATAAACACTAAAAAAATTAGGGTCGTTACAGCGAGGGTATCGTCGTATCAGGCCCTGTCTCAATGGCCGAGCTGCCCTCCTGCATGACCTGCTGTTTCTTCTCCATTTGCAGGGTTTCCTCTTAAAATGGTAGACGTAGAAACCGTTAGCCATAAAGACTAAATGGCTATCAAATCTGCTCACCCCATCTACTCTTAGGAAACGGGAAGGAAAAAGCGGAAGGGTACAATATTTATACATAAATAGTAAGTATAAGTAGGTGATATATTTCTAATATTAGAGTAGTAATAACAACAGTGCACAATAACTGATAGTACTATTCTACAATAGCAATTTAGTAAAGGAACAGTAATCATCCAAAACATATAATCTTATATCAAAAATGTAACTTAACTTTTAAAAATACCCATATAGATTTATAAGTTAAGGATCAGCTTAACAGAAAGTAACTCATCATATAAAAGTGCCCATACAAATTTATATGATGAGGATCTTATGCGATGCAATGCAATACAATGATGGTTTATATGCACCCATGCAACTCATGCACTCTGTTTTGCTATGTCGATATAGTACTTTAGTTCCCAGTTTTTGAGCAGGTATCGAACCTTGATACACAGAATCGCAAAGGTGGAAAGAGGGGTTAAAGTGAAGAGAAGGTGGATGTGGTGGAAGTTGATAATATTCTCCGATTCTATATATGATAAAGGGAAGTGTACCTTATCGTTTATAGTACAGGATACTAAAGATTAGTATCAAGGTCGTATTTCCTTGGGGCGTAATGGTTATGTTGGAACCCTAGTTAGGATTTGGGCAAGAAATAATATTAGGATGTTTTTAGATTGACCCAAAATGTATAGTCTTGGTCATAGAGTCATTTTTAGGTCTGCCTCAAAAGAAATCCAGAGAAATGTTGCAGAAAAGAAATCATGCAGAAATCAGTTTTGTCAAGAGCAGAAAATCAGTTCGACGATAGTCGAACTCAGCTCGACGATAGTCAAACTCAGGTCGACGAAACTCAGAGTTCTATATCTGAGTTGAGCTCTACGATCTCCGAGCTCCGGTCGACGATCGCTGATCTCAAGACAGAATCTCAACTCGATGCAAAGATTATTTAGGTCGATGATCTCTGAGCTGAGGTCGACGAATAACTGACTGAGGTCGACGAAATCTATGCAGTCTTACAGACAGAGATTTTAACAGCTGGCAGAATTAATTAAGGCTTTTAATATCTCTCAGATTTAATGCATATAGCCATTTAACAGCAGTAGTTAATATGATTAATTCCCCAAGCATCTTTCTCTCTTGGTAAAGCTTGAGCCGTTTCAAGATAGAGTAAATTCAATTGTTTTAATACGGCTCGGGAGAATATAACAGATTCGAGGATTTGCAGATGCCTAGAAGAAGTGACTGACAACAAGAATAAGCAACATTCAAAATAGAGATTATGAAGAACACAACAAAGCTTTCTATAATATAGTGTTCTTCATCATCTGATCCAGGCTTTACAGAGACACAAATCTATATCAGTCTAGAAAGTGTGGTGGGGACCAACATCAATCTGAAGGCCTACACCCTAAGGCAAAGCTTCCTTCTTTACTGAACAGATCAACATCTCAGGGGGAGCTTTGACATCATCTGCATCCACAAAGTCTTCTCTCAGTTGCTTTTGAGAATAGAGAAGACTAACATCATTTTCTTTCCACCCCACTGTACAGGTTTTAATTCCCTTCAAAATTATTCTGGTTCACAAGTCTCCTTCCAAAAGACTTGGGTTGGTTTTTGGTGTTGGGTACACTAGAAGTATGTACCAGATTTTTAGAAGATTCATCCTAGTCAATGATATACATCAATATATATTTGATGTATGTTTAAGTTTCCTTGTGCGGGGTTAAGGATTGGAAGAAAAATATTCTAAGTGTTAACCCGGAATCCGCGACTAGTTCTCCAGGTTTTCAAGTCCGGGCGGCTTGTGCATTCTAGCCGTCGTTATCAGCTAGCCGGCTTATTGTCAGACAAGCCGGGCGGCCTCTACGTCAGACAGCCGCCAGTTCCGGTCCAGCCATCATCTAAGGGTCGGCCTGTCATTGCCCAAGCTGCGCGACCTGTGCCCCAGGTCGTCGTCAGAGGAGGTCCAGATCAGCCTGCCCAGAGGCCGAGTCCTGCAGCTCGGCAGAAGAAGGTCGTTAGGCCGTTCGGCCTGTCTCTTGGCTTTTCTTCTTTTCGATTCCCGTCACCGCTGCCCGACTCTCTTGTACCTCGGGCAGCCGGTAATTTTAGCCCTGCCCGTTTGGGCAGGCCCCCAAGCCTATAAATAGGGGGCGGGAGTACACCCAAAGCACGCTGACTCGAATCCAAGAGCTCGCTTGTTAAGAGCTGCGGCCTCGATTCTAGTCCTTTGCGGTCCATTGTCCGGCCGGCTTCCTCCTTTCTTTCTTCTTCGCTAAGTGTAACCGCTTATTTTCTTATAAAAGGAAAGCCCGCCGCAGGAGAGGCATTCAGGCCGCGGCGGGCGAACTCTGGTGTTGCCGCTGGTAGCGGCCCTTTCTCTCCTTTCTCTGCCCGGTTTTATCCGCCATTCCTAGCCGCTAGTAACCGACTAGCCGACAGTCTTTTCCCCATTCCTTCCCCAGTGCTCGAACGGTTAGCTGGTGGTGCCCGTTTTCCCCGTCGCATTTCGTGCATCAACAGTTAACACGCGACCTTCAGATCTCGGTTAGTCGCTGAAGTTCAGCGGCCATACAATGTCAGATCGGCAGCCTGTTCAGAACAACCTCAGCCCCAGCGAAGTTCTGCTCTTGGAATCTCTTCTGCAGTCCCGCCGGGAAGAAAATCAAACCCGCCAAGAGATGATCCGGCAGCTCGCCGCGATCAATTATAATCTAGCCGCAATCAATAAGCGGTTAGACTTGCAGTCCGCAATCATTCCGGTTACGCCAGCCAACCAGACCCCAGCGGACAGCAAGCAGGTCGATCCGCCGGCCTACTCGCCTACCTTCCCGGGCTATTCGCCGAGCTATTCGACCTCCTACCCGGCCTGGCCGCCCGAGTATTCGGCAACTCGGCCTCCAGTTTCGAAGAAGCCCCGTGTTTCGGAAAAAGGACAAAAAAGTTCGTCAGACCTCCCCCAGATCGAACAACGGGAGGAAGAGCCAAGTCACAAGAAACCCGCTCGAGCTGCGCGCGGGCAAGTCAGGTGCATGGATCAATATTGCGAATATCACAAGGAAAGAGGTCATCTAACAGAAGATTGTAGAGCTCTTAAATTAATTGTGAAAATGCAGAAATCAAAGGAATCCCGTAGCATGATCTAAAAAAGACATCTCATTCATAGGCTAGCAGACGCGTCAACATCAACGACAAAAGTGATCTTAAATCAATCCCTTAACCCAATATGTTTTTCTGTCTTTTGTTTCTTCTCATTATGCTCTATTAAGAAGGATTATGACTCATTGTTATATTTTGTTTCAGAGATTCTATATCGGTACTCTCACCTGGCAAGTCATCATTCTTATGGGTTTGCAACCCAAAAAGTTAAAAGATCACTGAATCAAGAGATATCGCCGAGTCTAGCTACATCCCCCTTTAGAGCCGTTGTCATTAGCGTAACACCACGAGGACCACGTGTTGCGGGGAGATTTCGCACCGTGTAGTGGGAGCTTACCGGCCTTGATGCGGTGGAGTTCTAGATTGCGGATCCCGGCTAGTACCTAACCCCACTTCTGCATTATGGAGGAGCGGAGTGGTGGTCAGCTCTACCACGCCACGTAAGGGATATCGTTGCAACTATGATGCGTCTGTGCGGGAAGCAATACACGCATGCCCCGCAGATCGTCTTAGCATGCAACCCTCGAATACTCTTTGATACTCTCAAGCAGTGCCTGCAGGAGACCCACAGTCTTGTCGATCTCTGAGGAAAGCAATGTGACTCCGGCCGCACCTGCCCGGAAGATCGACTTGAACTGTACTCCAGGCAAGAGAGCAGTGTATTCTTTTCTTCAAGCAGAAGCCTAGTCGGCGGTCAGAATTCAGACCGCGCGGTTATCATATCCTGGCTAAAGAGAGTATCCGCCCGGGTAATTTGATATTATAAGGCTGAATAGAAGTTATCCAACAGCAAGTTGCGGATATTATTATTCTTACCGCTCGGTTATCTCTGTGACCGATTGGTTTTCTTAAATTGGTCTCATATTTGAAGTTGCCAATATTTATTCTTACCGCGCGGATATCGTTATTAATCGGGCGAGTTATTTGGCTATCTTCAGCTCAATACAGCAGACATCATTATTAATCATGCGAGCTTGTTGGTTTCTTCAGTTCACTATAGCGGATATCAGTATTATTCGTGCGAGTTATGCATAAATCACTTATCAGATATATTCGCGCGAGTTATTCTTATCTCCACATCCATTCTGCTTGTGTATTGTCCAGATATCTCATGGCATATTATTATAATCGATCGAATAGAAATGCAATACCGAGCGAATAAAGCATATTCAGCAAAATCAAACAGTATCATTTTTATATTGTCAGAAATTGCAAAATGTATTATCCGCGCGGCTTACAAAGATCATGCCGCCGGATCAAAGGAGTATCATAGCATATCAACTTTTCCAGTTATCCTATCCGCTCAGTCCGCCGGCTTATGGTATTCATTCAAATCAATTCGCGGCTTGCAATGTAAAGAAGTCGCAATATGTTTATCTCTATCGCTAAGTAGTTTTCCCTATTGGAAGCCAGTTTCGTATTAAAGCTCGGACAGGCCACCACATTCGGCTTGGTTTTTACAATATCAATCCGGTTTATCTCCTTAGCCGAGCGGCTTGTCGATCGCCATTTGAACTGCCTTATCTTCTTGGCAAATAGTCTCCTAACCGCCCGGCTTATTGCTCTATATTCGCTCAAGGATGATCAGATTATTATAATTTCGCAGACTAGTATATCCGGTTAATGGTATTCTACTCGAGTTTAATCGCAGTAAGTTAGTTATTATTCAGAGAAGTCATCAATGAAATTTCTTAAGTCGGAAACGAATAAGAATGATTAAACCGCATATTCAAACAAGCAAGTAAAATTACAATAGATTCTCACAAAAGGTAAAACGTTTTCATTTCTAATGTCAAGGGGTAGACCGCGCGGTTTACAAAATCTTACCGGCGGTCTCAAAAAATGTAAAAACTTTTACAAGTAAACTATTCTAGCTATTCGGCCTCTATCTTTTGGACGCAGGAGTACTGGAGTCCGGTTCACCGTCAATATCGATCTCAGAAGGCGAGTAATCGCCGCTGTCCGACGAGGATGAACGCGAACTGCCAGTGCCCCTGGTCTCTGACGAGCTGGCATCAACCCGCGCGGTCTCAGACGCTTGACCGCCGGTCTTTGAAGAAGCACTCTCGCTCCTGCTGTCCTCCCCTTCCTCTTCTGCCTCGCCCTCTCCGCCAATCTTCTCCTTGCCTTTCAGCGCGCGATAAACCGCAGCCACCCTTTTCTTCAAGGGTGGATACAGGTCGGCGCAGGTGAAGTCGGTGAATCCCGGGGCGAGGCCGCCCTGATCTCGAAGGCGTTTCAGCGCTCCGTCAATCCCCTGGACAAGCTGGGGAAAGACCGCGTCTTGAAAGGCTGAGTTCGCTGGATCGTACACTTTCTGCAAAGGAAATAAAAAGGTTAGTTCGGGCGGCTTGATGAATTAAGCCGCAAAAATCAGGTAATGTCTTACCGCATGCGACTCCTTCAGCCGTGCGATTTCTTCATCTTTCTCGGCGAGTTGCCGCTGCAGGTCGCCTTCAATTGTAACTAACCGCCTATGGGCTAGGCCCATATAGTGGTTGGCTACAAAGCTTCTCACGCCGACCTGTGCGGCAAACCGCGAGAAGTCTTCTGCAGGTATCTTCTCCAGCGCTTTTAAGTTGCGCCTGCCATACAAAGCCGCGCCAGCCACAGAGGCATGACGGCTTACAGTTTCCTTCCCCCAGTTCGGGAGGGCGGTGGAAACCTTTACCGACTCCCCGTCGGCACTCCACTGCATGGTGGGGTTGCCGTGGAGATCTTTCAAGCGGCTACCCATACCATGCAGTATGAAGCCGCTGGAGGAGTCCGATTCATCCTCCTCTGCAGCCCGCTCCGGCCTGGCCCTCTTCGCCCTTTTCTCCCTTTGTGTAAGGGTTAGGCCGCCTGGAGTGAGCGGCTTGTTCAGCGGGACCGCGACAGCAGCTGCAAGGCGAAGTTAAAAAGTCAGTTGGTAGGCCGCGCGGCTAGCATAACAGTTCGGCCGAGTGATACTTACTGTCCTCCGCATGAACGTCCTCCAAAGTCGGGAGCAGCGAGAGGTAGTGGGTGACGTCGAGCCGCTCTCCCTTGAAGAAGTTGAAGATCTCCTTCTCCACGCCGTCCAGTCCGCTGCTGCCAAAAGCGGCTTCGTCGCGAACTTGCGGATGGACCGGCAGGAGTCCGAGGTTGCCCTCGAAGATAAGGTATCTTTCTGACCAATTCGCGATTTTATTCGCCAGGTTTACAACTTTCAGGCCGCGGCAGCCGAAGTAAAGATGGCCTCTGAAGATCTTCATTCCCGAGTCCGGGATAGACCGCACAGAGAAGCATTCCCTGAACAGCCTTATCGAGAACCGAACTCGCTCCGACCTCAGGTAAGAGATGAAGCTGTAAATCGCCGCAATCGAGTTCGGGGGCAGCTGTCCCGGCACTACTCCGTAATGGTCGAAGACCGCGACGGCTTCCATCAGCACGGGGAAGCCGAAGCCACAGTCAAAAGGTTCGATTGGGATAGCGATCTGGTTGGCTGCAGAGGTGTTGATCCGCTCGTGAGGCAGCGGAAGCCGCGCGAGCAGCGGTCTGTCTTTCATATACTTTTCTAAAAAGCTGTCGAGCTCGGCTTGGTTAAGCCGGCCTTCCTTATGATCTGCCGAATGGAAAGCAGAAGCCGCGTCGGTCCTAACGGCTGGATCTTTGTCAGACCGCATCGCAATTGCTTTAGCTCGCATTCTGATCTCCTGTGCCGAAGTCTCCGGGATCATCTCAATTTATAGATTTCCTATGCAGCTACAGTAGTGGTTGTCAAATCGCGGTTAGATATCAGGCCGCACGGCTCAACCTGCAAGGTAAAGTATTCTAACCGCATTCTAGTTCGGCAGGTCGAGCGATTAAAATTCCAGTACTTGGCAAAATTTCTAAAGAAGAAAAGACAGCGACTAGAAGAATTCAAACCGCACAAAGCCGCATGCAATTCGCAGTAATATACAATCAAACATACAACAATTGTCCACTGGAATCAAACCGTCCGGCTTCACGAGTTGATGCTTATTACAAAGCCAAATAAAAGTTCTCTTAATTATCTCTCTCCACTCTCTGGAGCCTCTCGCCCAACCCGCGCGACTTGGTCGCCGGCCTGTACCAGCTGAACATACACTTGACTAACGAGGTTGTGGATATTGTGCAGAGTCCGGTGAACTCGCGAGGTATCACGCTCTACGCGGGTAAATGGAACCAGCGACAGAGCGCGATCTCCCGGGTCGCCAGAAGCAGCGACCTGCCTAACCGCCGCGACTACTGGGGAGTACGAAGTCTCTCCGGAAGCCGGGCGATTTGGTAGTTGCTGCTGTTCAGCAGTCGTCCCAGCAGGTCGCAAGCCTCTGTCGGCCTCCTCTGGTCGATCCTTATCCCTTTCCTCGTCAAGTCGAGCGGTGTCCGCCCTTTCCCTCTCAATCCGGCCGAGCATCAGCACTAAAGCCTGCAGATCTAGTTTCTCTTTCTTCTCCTACTCCAGGTGGGCCAGCGCCTCCAGAGTTCTTTGTTCAGCGACCTCAAGTGCAGTCCGCATCGTTGTCTTCTCCTCCTCCCAACTGGCCAAGGCCTCCTGCATCTTTTTGTCAGCGGCCTCCAGCTCAGTTCGCTTTGCCACTTTTTCCATGTCCGCGCTGGCCAGTGCCTCCTGCACCCTTTTGTTAGCGGTCTCCTGCATAATCCGCATCGTCGTTCTCTCCAACTCCAAGATGACCAAGGCTTCCTGCGTCCTTTTCTCAGCGGCCTCCACCTCAGACCGCATCATTCCTCTCTCCTGCTCCAAGTCCTCCAGTACTTCTTGAGTTCTCTTTTCAGCGGCCTCCAGCATAGACCGCTGATTTTCTTCTTGAAGCCGCCACTCTTCTTCCTTGGCTCGAAGGGCCTCGGCATGCTCCCTTATCCTAGCCTGCAAGGCGGCGACCTCCTCCTGGAATTCGGCTGTCCTCTGGTCGCGGACACTTGGAGGTAGCGGCGGCATCAGTGGAGGTAAGAAAGTCGACAGATCGCCCGGCTTTATGGCAGTTTCATGTGCACCTGCATCAAATAAACAGGCGGTTAGATTCAGTGACATGACCGGCATCTGGTAGAAGATCTCGTTAGAACGAGACCGCAGCTCGTGGTTATCTCTCCTTCGAAAGCCGCAGTATCAAGTCTAGCCGCTGGTCGCCTAAACCTTTCTGAATCTATTCGCTTTAGCTTTTCTTTCCATAGTCGCGCGGTCTCCTTAGCTTTGCTTTTCAGCTCAGCCGTGGTCAGGAAGAAGCTCGCCGGCGGATTGAAAATTGTATCCGCTCCCTTCTTCCGTGACCGCGGCTTGTAGAATTTTACAAAACGCTTAACTTCTTCGTGTTTACCTTGCAGGGCAGGAAATGTAGTCGCCACCTGCTTCCCGGCGATTAACTTTTTCATCTCCTCTATCTTCTCTCTGAGTTTTAATTTTTCAGCTCCTTCTGAAACCGCAGGAGCCGGTTCGCCAAGCTTCCCTCCTGTAACTTCGATATCGGTGTCGGCGACCTCCGCAGAAGCCGGCGGAGTTGCCAGTAACTTGTCCAGCTGCTGAAATTTGTCCATGCCCTTCAGGATATCGCTCAGGGATTCGCTAGCCGGAGGCGTACTCTCTAGCTCGTCCGACTTGGAAGACGGATTCGACAGACCCTCAGATACGTCTTTTTCCCGCGGCTTAAATTGCACACTAGCCGCTCCGGTCTTCACAGAAACATTGCGGTTATCAACCCGCATCTTCCTCGCCTTCTTCTCCATCCTTCCCTCAAGGGTCTCGGCCTTTTTCTTACGTCGCTTCAAGTGGCCGACTATTGTCTCTGTCCGTTTCCTCTTCTCAGTCAGAGACCGCTCGGCTTCCAGTGGCTTCTTCGACTCATCCTCTTCAATAATGATCAAGTCAGCAGATGTGGGCAACTCGCGCGGTTTGGAAGAGTCGACACTCTTCTCCTCCGTACCGGCGATCTTCAAAAGAGGTTCACCCGATGGCGAGTAGGTAATGTCGAAGGATTTGGTGGCACCAGCTTCCGGGAGAGCAGATTTGGAAACCGCGTCAACTTTTGTCGCGGCCTGCGAGGATTCTTCAACGACTTCCATCGGTTTCTTTCCAGAATCAGAAGCCGCGGTGCGATCGGCTTCTCGGTTTTCTTCTCAGGCTGTTGGTCGGAACTATCCGCTTTTCTGCTCCTCTTTTTCGATCCAGACGACTTCTTTTCGCGATCTAGCATCGAGGACATGACGTCCATCTTGTAGAAGTCTCTGTCGGCTTGGAGGATTCTGACCGCAAGTGGCGAGTAGTGACCCGTGGCTTGGCAGAAATCTTTAAGAAATGGCAGGGCCCTCGGCATTTTATAGACGCAGAAGCATTAATGGCAGTCGCGGTCTCCGGCTTAGTTCTACATTTTCGAAGTTTTTTATAAAACTTAAAAATGTGCGGGGATTATGTTAACCCGGAATCCGCGACTAGTTCTCCAGGTTTTCAAGTCCGGGCGGCTTGTGCATTCTAGCCGCCGTTATCAGCTAGCCGGCTTATTGTCAGACAAGCCGGGCGGCCTCTACGTCAGACAGCCGCCAGTTCCAGTCCAGCCGTCATCTAAGGGTCGGCCTGTCATTGCCCAAGCTGCGCGACCTGTGCCCCAGGTCGTCGTCAGAGGAGGTCCAGATCAGCCTGCCCAGAGGCCAAGTCCTGCAGCTCGGCAGAAGAAGGTCGTTAGGCCGTTCGGCCTGTCTCTTGGCTTTTCTTCTTTTCGATTCCCGTCACTGCTGCCCGACTCTCTTGTACCTCGGGCAGTCGGTAATTTTAGCCCTGCCCGTTTGGGCAGGCCCCCAAGCCTATAAATAGGGGGCGGGAGTACACCCAAAGCACGCTGACTCGAGTCCAAGAGCTCGCTTGTTAAGAGCTGCGGCCTCGATTCTAGTCCTTTGCGGTCCATTGTCCGGCCGGCTTCCTCCTTTCTTTCTTCTTCGCTAAGTGTAACCGCTTATTTTCTTATAAAAGGAAATCCCGCCGCAGGAGAGGCATTCAGGCCGCGGCGGGCGAACTCTGGTGTTGCCGCTGGTAGCGGCCCTTTCTCTCCTTTCTCTGCCCGGTTTTATCCGCCATTCCTAGCCGCTAGTAACCGACTAGCCGACAGTCTTTTCCCCATTCCTTCCCCAGTGCTCGAACGGTTAGCTGGTGGTGCCCGTTTTCCCCGTCGCATTTCGTGCATCAACAATTTGACAACTTAAATAAATTACTCCAACTTTATTAAATTAAAACAAAAACCTTAGGCAAAGTCCAACCAAATATTCCCATTTTTTAACAGCCTCTATGTATGGCTAAGGGAAACCCCCTGCCTAAATTTTAGGTCATTTGGACAAGGGACGAAGAGTGGGCATTCATTTTAGTTTCTGCTCAACTCTAGGTACAACCCCCACTAAAACGGGTGCTGCGGTCAAACCACCTACCCAAATGAGTTGAAATTAATTTTAAATTAATCTAGGCTTGAAGGGCTACAACTTTTGTGACTGTCCATTGTTCCAAAATTGGCCTCTATGTATCTCGTTTTGCAGCATCAAAATGCGCCCATTTAATGTATCTTTTCCTTATATACTATATACATAACTTTTATATTATAAAAATAATTTTACTGTTCATCTTTTACAAAATCCGAAAACCGAACTCAGAGAAACTTATATTTTCTGTAGTTCTTCCACGATCCGTCGCCGGCCGTCCGGTCACTTACCTGGCCAGCCACCACCACCACTACCTCCATTGAGGCGATAGCTATTAGTCGGCGGAGGTTTGGCCGCCGGAGGTGGCGGTTTCCGGCGGACCCAAAAATATATTTTTCATGGTTTTTCCATGAAAACGTGAGATAGGTCCGGCTCCGTTGAGCACAAACTTCCTTTCTAAGATCCTAAGATCTACCCATAAAAGAAGAAGTAGAGGAGGACCTTGTTCGCGGTTTGGAGGCGAGATAAAGGTCGGATTGCCATGGCGCGGTGGTGGCGTTGCCGAACTTCTCTTACAGCAAGAACAATAACTCTAATCAATTTGGTCAAGAGTATAAACTTCTCATCTTTCTCTAAGGGGTCTTTTATAGATCACCAAATGGGGAGGGGAAAGGGTAAAGCATTTAAGGCCATGAAAGCTCTCCTCTTAATAGCATTTCAGTTATGGTGGAGGAAGAGGAAAAGGTGGAAGATGAAATGATGTGTCCAAGTGGCGATTTCCTATTGGACCAACTCTTCCTCCTTTTATTAAGTAATTAGAGAAGGAAACGGCCCATAAATACTCCTGGTGTAACTTCTCATATCAGAGTTAATTATGGCATGTGTTACAGAAATTTCCAGCCTGGCTGACGTTTCGGCCTTTGTCACGGGCATGACACGTAGGTCACGGGCGTGACACATAGGTCACGGGCGTGACACTAGTCCATTCACCGTTCTCGAGTCGATGACCGATTTTTCTACATCGATTCACGGGTCCACCTCCATATCACAGGTGTGACTTGTTTGTCACGGGCGTGGCAGGTGTTCTTCGGTCGACGTTCGTCGATCTGAGGTCGACGGTCGGTGGAGGCGTCACGCCCTAAGTCACGGGCGTGATGGGTCGGTCACGGGCATGAGAGGCATTCTTTGGTCGACGTTCGTTGTTTTGTGGTTGACAGTCGGTAGGGGGCGTCATGCCCTAGGTCATGGGCGTGACGGGTCGGTCACGGGCGTGACCAACACGTGACTCGAAATCTTGGTTGATGGACTTCAATTCTTGGGTTTTCCAGGGTTCTGTTATGGCAGACCAACTCCTAGGGGTCTAGCCGGGAATGGGATGTTACAGTCATTTGGGTCATATAAATGAGAAATGCATATACAAGCTCCATAAAGATGGACTACTAGACTCATTTGATTATGAATCATTTGAGAGATGCGAATCCTATTTTAGGCAAGATGACTAAAGTCCCTTTCACTGGCTTCAATGAGAGGGTTGATGTTCTCTTGGGTATAATACATAGTGATATACGCGGACCCATGAGTTCTATGGCTAAAGGTGAGTACTTCTACTTTGTTACCATGAGTTCTATGGATAGTGCAAATCTGAAACCTATGAAAAGTTCAAAGAGTTTGAGAATGAAGTAGAGAACTAGCTGGTAAGAGGGTTAAAGCACTTCAATTTGATCGAGGTTATGAATACCAAAGTCATGAGTTTCGTGATCATCTAAAAGAGTGTGGTATTGTATCACAACTCACTCTACCCAGAATGGCGCAGCATAATGTTGTGTCTGAGCTATGGAATCGTACTTTGTTAGACATGGCGTGATGGATGATGAGTCATGCAGATCTTCCTATTTCCTTTTGGGGTTTTGCTCTAGAGACTGATGTTATTACACTAAATCATGCTCCAACAAAAATGGTTCAAAAGACACCATATGAGATATAGACTGGGAAGCTTCCTAGTATGTATTTCATTAAGTTTGGGGCTTTGAGGCATACATGTGATGTCAAATGCCTGACAAGCTAGAAGCCAAGCTGGATAGGGCAAAGTGTTTGTCTGGAGAACTCGTATCATTCTTGAGAAAGAGTTCTTCAGTAGAAAGACTACCATGGTAGAACTTGAAGAAGTTCAAGAACCACAAACAGTGAATGAACTGGAATTAGAACCTTAGCAAGGACTACAAGATGTTAAAGCTAGAGAACCTGCTCAAGAAACACAAGTTCCACGTAGATCTTGTAGACTAAGGTTTGAGCCTGAGAGATATGGATTTCTCGTGCCTAAAATAGGTACTGTGTTGCTTATAGATTATAATGAAGAGCCTGCAACCTACCAAGAAGCTATGTGTGGACCGGACTCCGAGAAGTGGCTTGAGGCCATGAAATCTGAAATGGACTCAATGTATGCAAACCAAGTTTGGACCTTGGTGGAACCACCGGAAGGGGTACAACCCATAGGGTTCAAATGGGTCTTCAAGAAGAATACCGACATGGATGGGAATGCACAAACATTCAAAGGGCGATTAGTGTCTAAATTTTTCAAGCAAATTCATTTTGTTGGTTATGACGAGACCTTTTCCCCTATTGTTATGGTTAAGTCCATAAGAATTCTGCTTGCTATTACTGCATATTATGACTATGAGATCTGGCAGATAGATGTCAAAATGGCTTTCCTAAATAAAAACCTCCATGAGAAATTGTATATGACACAACCAGAGTGTTTTGTATCTCCAGGTGAAGCCACTAAAATATGCAAGCTATAGAGATCCGTTTATGGGTTAAAACAGGCTTCTCGAAGTTGGAATGTTCATTTTGTTGAAAAGATCAAAAAGTTTTGTTTTATCAAGAACGAGGATGAACCATGTGTTTACAAGAGGATTAGTTGGATCATTTTTTTCTTCCTGATATTGTATGTAGAAGACATACTACTAATCAGGAATGACAAACCGACCCTACAAGTTTTTAAGAACAACCTAGGGAACTGCTTTTATATGAAATACTTGGGCGAAGCGACTTATATACTTGGTATTAAGATCTATAGAGATAGATCAAATAAGTTGTTCGGTTTGACCCAAAGTACATATATTGAGAAGGTGTTGAAATGGTTCAACATGCTTGAGTCGAAGAAATGATTCTTACCCATATCTCATGGTGTGACTCTCTCGAAGGACCAGTGTCTTAAATCTTGTGAAGATAAGGACCGTATGAAGTTGATTCCATATGCTTCGGTAATTGGATCAATTATGCATGCAATGATATGTACTCGATCTGATGTATCTTATGCTTTGAGCATGACTAGTAGGTATCATTCTAATCCCGGTGATAGTAACTAGATAGCCATCAAGAATATCCTAAAGTACTTGAGAAGGACTAAGGATACATTCTGAGTATTTGGTGGAGAGGAAGATCTCGTTGTAAAGGGTTACATGGATGCTAGCTTCCAAATTTATAGAGACAACTCAAAGTCTCAGTCAAGGTTTGTATTTTCCCTAAATGGAGGAGATGTTAGCTGGAAGAGTTCCAAGTAGGAGACTATTATTATTTTTACAACTAAGGCTGAGTATATCGCTACTATAAATGCAGTGAAGGAGGTTGTATTGATTAAGAAGTTCATCGATAAGCTAGATGTTGTTCCTAGTATTGTTTGTCCTGTAGTTCTCTACTGTGACAACAACAGTGTAATTGAACTTGCTTATGAACCTAGATTTCATTAGCACTCCAAGAAAATACTTCGGAAGTTCCATCTTATTCGTGAGATTATCGATCGAGGAGATATGAACATTTGCAGAGTGTCGACTGAAGAAAATATTGCGGATTCACTAACAAATTCTCTCGTACAGAGAAAGGATGATGGTCAAGTTAGATCAATGGGTATTAGATAGCTGAATGAAAAACTTTATTAAGAGTCTTGTGGGTTGTATGTTTGTCGGTTGAAATAATTTATTTGATGAATAGAGTACTATACATTTCAATTTTATATTTATTTCAAGTTCTTTTATTATGTAAATTTATTTCAATTGTGATGGATTAATTTAACATAATAAATGCCCTTAGAATGTTTTCTTCCATAGGAGTCAAGTGGTGACTTGAATGCTAGAGCCTATGTTCTTAGAATCTTCATTCTTAAATGGTCCAAGGTATGCGTGTCATCGTAGAAGCAAAGGGTGTAGCATGTGCATTGGATGATGACCTGTTCTCACAGGTCATGATATTGTGATATCAAGTCATCATATGGGTACTTGTTTGTGAACAAGTTGTATTGGAAAAACCCACCATGAGAATACTTTTGGATTGTTATATGAATGTATCACAAGTATGGCTAAGTGGCAATGGTGTTTTTGGTCCTTCAACCTGAAGTCACAACATTCATCAAGTGACGAAGAGCGTGCTATGATGCTATCAAAAGTCCAGTCTTGAGAAAATTGGATAATAAAGGTGGTTATTGGGTACGTTACAAATCATTTGGGTGTTTGCATGTGGACAGAAATGGGATTTGTCCTCCTTTATGACAGGAGTTGCTCCATAGGCCCCTTGATGTAATGGGACTGAGAAATGCATGACCATGCTTGGTTGATTCAATATATGATATTAGACTCATCGATTTCATGAAGTCCATTCTAGATCAGGAAACTAGGATTGAACAATTATGAGGGTGACACAGCCTATACCTATAGTTCTATCCGGATATAAGGTATGAAGGGATATGACAACACTGATACATTGGTCATAATGGCTCTTGAGTTTTAAACTTTTATTGCTTGGGGAGCAATGATGCATTGTTAGATGCCGATCATTGTTTGTGAAGCTTTTATTTGATACTTTCGAGATCAAGTGGGAGACCGTTGGTGTTACCATTATGATCTGGAAGTGATCAAGTATGTAGTCTCACTGCCAATGCAATATGGGCCTACAAGGTCACACATAAGAGTATTTGGAGAAATTGGAGGAATGGATTATGTTGGTCTTACCCATATGTGATGAGTGAAGGACTAAGTACTATTAGGCATTGAGTGCATCGTGACCATACTGTCAAGCATTGAGTGCATAAAGACCACACTACCAAGCATTGAGTGCGTTGAGTTCACTCAGCTAGCCATTGAGTGCGTCAAGACTACTTGAGTTTCGTCGAGTCAAATGTTGATTCGTCGTGTTGTGCGCTGAGACCACTCAGCCAGGAATTGAGTGCATTGAGACCACTCGACGCTTTGCCGAGTCAAGTGTTGATTTATCGAGTGCTTGCATTAAGATTGTTAAGACCACTCGACGCTTCATCGAGTTAAGTGTTGATTCATCAAGTGCTGGCGCTGAGTGCATTAAGTGCATTCGTCGATTCAAGTGTTGATCCATCGAGATAACTTCCATGTGTTCCAGGTCTGCTGATAGCAATGAAATTTTGTTGTCTATTCCTTTGGGTATAAATAAAAGATGTCTTAGGATTTTATTGGTGAGTTGAGTGCGATAGTAACCTGATAGGAAAAGGCCGTCGGAAATCGTTTCCGAAAGTCCCGAACCCGTCGTCGTCACTCGGTCCATTTCCAGCTATCGTCATCGCCGCCTCTTCTAGAGCAGATCTAGATCGTGCTTTCCTCTAACCTAGATCTTGTGTGACAAGTGTCTAAGGTTTTTCCCATTCGTGTTGATCACATGTAGAGGAGTAGACACAATTCTGCGCTTGGAACTCCAACAGTTATTGTTCGCTAAATTTCTTGGAGCATCTCGGTTTAGTAGTGACTCAATCCCACAAACGTAAATTTTATTTACAGCAACTTTATTTCTAAATCATTTTTCATCGCAAGATCTATTTCTTTTGGGGTTTTCTTGTTTTCCTTATTCTGCTGCGCACAAGTGTTATTATGTATAGAAAAACCCAACATGATTTTCTTACCCTTGACTTCCCTTAGGAATAATGTCTTGTCTATCTTTCCCCTTAAGAATTTATTCTCAATGAGAAAGCTAGATAGGATTTCATACAAAGCCCAAGGGGCCTATTTCAGCTCATACAAAGCTTTTCTTAAATGAAATGCATAATCAGGAAAGGTAGGATTGACAAAACCTGATGATTGCTCAATATAGGCCTCTTATTTTATGTCACTATTTAGGAAAGTTGACTTAACATTCATCTGGTAGATCTTAAATCCCATATATGAAGCATATATAAGGAATAACCTTATGGCTTCAAGTCTAGCAACTAGTGCAAAGGTTTGAACAAAATCAATACCTTCCTGTTGTCTGTATCCTTTGGTAACCAGTCTAGCTTTGTTCTTGATGATAATATCATTTTAATCAAGCTTATTTCTATATATCTATTTTGTTCTAATGATTTAATGTCTGTGTGGTCTAGGAACCAGCTTCCAAACATTGCATCTTATGGACTGGTTTAATTATTCTTACATAGCCACAATCTAGAAGGGTTTATGTTGGATTCTTCAAACTTCTTAGGCTCAATCTGCAAAAAAAGCTTGATACATTGCAATGTTTTATGTTTTGCTTCTTCTTGTTATACCCTGGCTTGCATCCCCAATGATTAGATTTCAAGGTTGATCTCTCAAGTGTTTGACAGCTGTTGGCATCCTTTCTTCAACATCTTCAACTTCAACTTCAGGGGCCTGAAGATCATCTTCTATTTATAATCCACTTGACCTTCTCCTGGAATGACCACACCCTCATCCTTGTCTTATTCAACAGAAGGTGTGTCATTAATGCTCAGTTTGTCCATTCTCAAATCTACACCTGCAATTCCAAAAGAGCTAGGCAGCTCACTGTGAATCATAGAAGTTTCATCAAAACTACATTAATAGACTCTTTTACAACATGATTTTTCAAGTTGTATGCAATATATGCTTTGTTGTGGTTATTATACCCAATAAAGATTCTCTCATACAATTTTATAGTAAACTTTGTTAGGTAAGACTTCCTATTTTTTAGCACAAAGCACTTGCTTTAAAAGATTCTGAAATAGCCAATATTTTATTTTCTGCCTTTCATAATCTCATTGGGAGTCTTCTTATGGTATATTTTGAAAGAGGTCCTATTTTGGATATGACAAACTGTGTTAATTATCTCTACCCAGAAATATTCTGGGAGAGAAGTCTTACTAAGCAAAGTCCTCCCATCCTCTATGAGAGTTCTATTTTTCCTCTCAATAATGCCATTTTGTTGGGGTATTCTTGGAGAAAAAAACTCCTTAAACATCCCTTGCTCTTTGTAGAACTCTGTCATGCTTTCAGATTCAAACTCACTCCCATAGTCACTTCTGATTTTGACCACAATACAGTTCTTTTCATTCTTAATTTGCTTGACAAAAGTCACAAATCTCCCAAAGGTTTCTGACTTTTTTTGAAGAAAGAATACTCATCCAAATATGGAAATCCATCAACTTTCACAAACGTATAAGCTTTCCAACCTAGACCATAAATTGTCATAGGACCAAACAAGTCTATATAAAGGAGGTAGAGAGACCTCTCAGAATCTTTGGACCCAATGCTTTTAAAGGAAGCCTTTGTTTGTTTTCCCTTTTGACATGCAGAGCAAATGCTATCTTTAGTGCATTTCAAATTGGGTCCATTTCTAACCAACTCTTCACTAAAGAGCTTGCTGATAGCCTTGTATTTCAAATGAGCATGCCTCTTGTGTCATTGCATATAATAAAAGTCTTTCTCATTTGCTACTAGGCACATAGGAGAATCTGAATCTATACATAGGAAATTTAAGCAATAAATATTTCCATTCCTAGTTCCTGATAGAATGATGTCTTAGTCACTGACCTTTTGATTAGACACTTGTCCTTATGGAAGACAATGACATAACCAATATCATAGAGTTGGCTTATGCTAATAAAATTGTATTGCAATCCTTCCACATAAGCCACTTTTATGATGGATATTATGCCATTAGTGATCATACCATATCCTTTAGTAACTCCTCTGTCTGAACTGCCAAATATAACTTTGGATCCATTCCTTACAGGAGTATAGACTTTCAGTTAACTTCTTATTCCAGTCATATGTCTGGAAAATCCACTGTCCAAGTACCATATGGGCATTTGATAGATACTTGGACTAACATGCAAGTACATATTTAGTTTACCTTAGGTACCCAAAAGGTTTTGGTTCTTTTGTTCTTGTTAGTATAATTTTGAACATTTCTCCCTACAATAGCCCTGATAAAAAGACTCACCTTTACCCTTAGCACATTTGGGTTGTTATGGAAAAGTGTCCCACCTTGTCGCAGAACCAACACTTATGAACATTATATCTCCTCTTCTGAACAGCCCTAGATGTATATGATCCATCAGACTTTTTCTATTTAGAGGGGAGTGCAGCGGCCCTCTTCCTATTTCTTTCAATTAGAATCTAGCTGAAGGTTAGTCTGCCAGTAGGTTAACTTGGTTTATTCTGACAGATAGCAATATGTGTCCATTTTGCAGCTGACAAGGTATTGATGGCATCAGAAATAACCAAGTGAGGATTTTTACTGTCTTTCTCACAGCCTTATTCTTTGATGAAAGACCTTGGATGGAGGCCACTGCCTTACTCTTGAGAGTGGGAGCAGGAGAACCAAACATAAATGGTCCATGGTGGGACATTTGGATTTCTTCATGGGGAGCCTTCAGTGCACTCAACCCCATGCCCTTTCTTCTTCCATTATAAGGTACACTATTTCCCTTTTAAGAAGAACTTTCATTCTTCTAGTGACCATACATGTTGTTATGGTCATATCTGTTGGAAGGGAAAACTACATTTTGAAAGGTGGTTTGAGGCACTATTGGAGCCTTGCCTTTCCCCTTAGAATGGGAAGCTCTAGCATTCCACCTGAACCCCAATCCCCTCTTATTATTTTGAGAGGTGAATGAGTCAATCAGTGATAACACAATCTTTGGCTTGTAAAATATAGCCACTAGCATCCTCTCTTTTTGGAGCTTCTTTTCAAGATCCTTAATGATCGTGCACTTTTGGTTTATGGTGCCCACTTGGATGATAGTGATTGTCTTCAACTAGACAATTTTGTTTGCTCATTTGAGCTAGCAATGAAGTTGACTCAGTTTGCAAGGAATTAGCTTTTTGTAGAGAGACAATCTCTTCATCTTGCCTCTTAATAAGCTTCATGCTATTTTTCAGAGCTTCCAGGAGGTCACCATAAATATCAATCAATTGATTGACATCCTCTTTAATTTCTGAGTAAATCTCCTCATTGCATGAAGCAGATGCCTCAGAATCTGGGCCAGTCTCATAATTTGAATCTGAAAGAGAGATTGGGTGAGAGATTACCATATCAGGATCAATATTGTCCTAATTATCTTCAGTCATGGCCATGAGGCTAAACTCTTCAACATTTTCAAAGTCATTATCATCAAAGGATAGTGGTGTCATTATGCCCATTATGGTAGAAAGAAGATCAGCCTCCTCTTCTATGGATATAAGACCAATATAGGCCTTTTTTCTTCTGATTCTGAAAACTCAGAATCACTATCTAACAAGCAAGACTTCTTCTTGGCCAAGAAGCTCTTGTCTACCTTCTTGTCCTTAGGATGCTTTTTATCATTAGACTTTCTATCTTCTTTTCTCTTGACAGGACAGTCGGCAATGATATGGCCTGATCTATTATAATAGTAGCAAACCACATTATTCTTAAAGTATTTATTTTATTTAGAATCATACCAGTCACTAGAGGGGTCTTTTCTAAACTTCACCTAGATAGCTTAAGGCTTTATGGAGCCAGAGCTAGATGAGCCCTTGTTGTATCACTGACTCCTAATGTTCAGCATCTTCTTGAACTGCTTGGAGAACAAGGTAAGTTCTCCATCTGACAACTCATCTCCTAAAGTGTTTGGACCTGAGCTTTCTAACTCAGAAGCCCTTCTTGGTGGAGAAGGAGTCTTCACCCTGCTATTTCTTGTGGCTTCAGCTCTGAAGGCTACTGACTTCTCTCTATTTAGGGACTTGACAGCTTCTTCTTCAGCTTTTCTGGAATTCAGCTGAAGCTCATGTGATATCATCTTGCCAAACAAATTCTAGGGCAATGTGTTGGCCAAGTTGCCTACATCCCTGATGGAACAGATCTTGATGTGCCATTATTTATTAAGAGATCTTAAGAACTTGTCATTCAGCTCATAGTTGGTGAACTATCAGCCATAAGTGATCAGATCGTTCATATTCTTGAAGAACTTATCATAGCAATCAGATATAGAATCCTTCTTGCCTTGCTTGAAGGTCTCATACTACTGGTTGAGGAGGTATTTTCTATCATCTCTCACTTCCTATATTCCTTCCATATATACTATTAGTGAGTCTAACATCTCCTTGGTTATTTTGTAGTGAACCAAATTTTGAAATGTTGAATCATTTATGTTATTGACAATTATGTTATGTGCCAATTTATCCATGGTGGACAGAACCACCTCATCCTTAGTCATCTCTGAATATCTCTTGGGAGTCTATATTTTAGCATCAATAGCAGAAACCTTTATGGGAATGAAAGATCCCTTTGGTACTATAATGTATATCCTAGGGTCTGAGCCATCCATGAATAGTCTTACCCTTTCTTTCTAATTCCCAAAGTTCTCTTTCCTATATAGAGGAAGTTTTATAAAACCTAACTCCTTATGTTTCTCACCAGAAGCCATGAAGATATGCTTCAACTACCATCTGAGATCTAGTTCAAACTTTTAAGTCCTTTTTTAGTAACCTCCCTCTGATACCACTTGAAAGTCTTTTCTAAGGGTAGTTAAACACCTAGAGGTGGGGTGAATAGGTTTGTTTTAAATCTTTAGAATTTTTTTGAATTAGAGCTTGTTGTGTGTTCAGGGTAGATGTTATCTTTCAAGATCACTGTAAACACCGGATTTATAGTGGTTCCCCTATCTAAGGTATGTCTAATTTCCCACTTCACCTATCTAGTACTGTGTTAGATTCGGTTAACTCCTCCTTTATACTACGCTCCTTGATCTTACACCTCAAATCCCTCAAGATCTTACAACTTAGTGTAAGAATCACTCCTACAGCTCATACTACTTAAATTCCTACCTCAGATCCACTCCTGGACCCTACCTAAGATCCACTCAAAGACCCTACAACTTAGAGTTCATAAACTCCTACAACTCAGAGATCCAGCTGATCTACTACCTTGGATCTTTGCCAAGATCCTACCTCAGATCCACTCCAGGACCCTACAGCTCAGAGTTGAATCTTCTTGTGTTGTGTAGAACTTCTGTAGAGCTCTGTTGGAGTTGACGGTTCACATGTCCTTAGTTTGATAATATCAATTCCCATGTTGTATTTGATCATATCTTGTGTTGTGTAGAGTGTTCAGGTTTACATGTCCAAGTAATGCATCCCTCCTCTGACACCTACCGCCGATCAGTAACAGTTACCGTCGGGCGGTAGCCTGAATGAAATTGACAAGGCGCTCGGGATTCTACTACATCACGCTACTCTTACCGCTCGCGCTAGCTCATAGAATTAATTGGACCAGGCGCTCGGGATGCTACCGCGCAAGCGGTAGCTTTTTACCATGTCGTGCTGGCCTATGCCTGACCTATCGCCAAGCGATACCATTCCTACCATTGGGCGATAAAAATATACCGTGCAACATTAGACACTCAACAATCGTCGAGACAGATTGATCGAGACAACAAGCCTATCGCATGGCGTTACCTTTCCTACAGCGCTGCGCTATCTTTGAAAAAGGGAAAAATATTCTTTTTAAATATTTTTTCATATTTGCAGGACAGCTATCACATCAAATGCGTGAACCTACCGATGAGCGCTAGTGTTACTGCCAGCGGTAGCTTATATTAACAAGCCGTATAAAAGGTGTGTCGTTTTCTATACTCCTTTCCAAGATGAAAAGATACTCAAATCTACGACTCCTAGGGTTCGGCCACCTCTCTAAGGTTTGTTATACCGTCTTCGTCAAAGGAGAAGAAAGCTGCCCCTTCTGTTCGTGCACGAAGAACTCCGGCGAGCCAAGGACTACATAGACTACGAAGAGTCGACTGATTGCAAGCACATGAAGATATCAAGCACCAGCCGCGGATCGCTCAACAGAGGAATATTCAAAAGGGAGATTTTAATCTTTTTAATCCTTTAAACTTTAATTGTATTCTTTCTTTTTCTCTATTTTGCTTGTGGTGAAGGAAATCGACCGGGGAAGGTTGTCAGAATCTAGGGTAGGATTCCATGAGAAATCGTCTCGGGGAAGGGACGTTTAGATCGGGTGATCTTGCGGGGCTCTAAGACCCTTCCTTGCATCGAGATGAAGAGCTGGCTCGAATACATTTCTTGGAGTGAAAGGAGAGAGCTAACCAGTCCAGGGAGAGGGTCGGTATAGAAAACCAAAATATTTTTTATTCATCGCCTTTGATATCCGGGGTCACAGAGATCAAGATTTTGTAATTGTAAACTGTTATTGATTAAGTTTTTTTTCAATGAAATTCATTTCATGTTTCTTTACTTGTGTGTACTGCTGTGAATGTTAGTTTGTGTTGTCATGAAGAGTATATAGATCTCCAAGGGAGAATCTGCCCAGAAAAATGAGTTCTGAGACATACTGCCGCGTGTTAGCTACCTAACGCCCCACGGTAGCTTCTATAAGTAGTTTTTTTCCTGGAATGAAATAATTCAATTTTTTTATAAACGACGCAAACCTTATTCACCCCCCCCCCCCCCCGCTAAGGTTGGCCACTAGATCCAACAAGTGGTATCAGAGCGAGGTTACTTCAAAAAGGCTTAACAACCGGAAGTAAGATGGCCAACGCGGTTCACGTATTTCTTGAGGGACAGGGTGTGAGTTGCCCCTACTTCTTTATGGAGAGCGACTATAGTCACTGGAGAATGCGAATGACAATTTCTCTGATGACACAAATCATGGACGTGTGGGCCATGATCGAGACGAAATATAATACACCCACTACTACTGTAGGTGATACCGTCTTAGTCAAACCACACGATAAATGGGATGACGATGACAAGCTTAGATGTACGAACAATGCCAAAGCAATGAACTCTTTATTTTGCACATTGGAGAAAACTGAATTTAATTGAATCTGTAACTGATCAACTGCATATGATATATGGCATCTTCTTGAGCTTACACATGAAGGTACCTCATAGGTGAAGGAGTCGAAGCTATTCTGACTCAAATCTGAATATGAACAATTCCGGATGGAGATCGACGAGGAAGTGGATAGCATGTATACACGCTTCACCAAGATTGTCAATGCCTCACGATCCCTCGGGAAGAGCTACTCAAATGGATATCTGGTGAGGAAGATCGTGTGATCTTTGCCTCCTTGTTTTAACCCGAAGGTGACTGCGATTACTGAATCATATGATATCAGTATCCTGGAGATAGAGATCCTCATTGTAAACTTGAAGGAACATGAACTTGAATTGAAGATTCAAGCTGAGGAGTATCCCAGGGAGATAAAGAAGAAGGGGCTAGCATTGAAGGTTGCAAGGGAGAGAAAGGCTGCTGAAAAATCTGAGGGAGGCGACGAGGAAAGAATCTATGTCCGAAAATTAAAAGGTTCATGAAGAATCCCAAGAGGTATGGAAAATTTAAGATATTACTGAAGAGAGGAGCTGAAGAAGCAAGGAGGTGGAACAAGCCGTCAAAAGATACTTAGAGCGGTGATGAGAAGTCCTGGTCTGAGCACTATCACTGTCACAAGCCCGAGCATATAAAGAGGGAATGTCCAAGACTCCAGAAGGAGGAGAAGGAGAAGCAAAGCCGACACAAAGGGAATAAGAAGGTGCTGAAGGCGCTAACTTGGGATGAGGATGGATCTGATGAGTCAAGCACCTCTAACTTGAGCAGTGAAGACGAGGCAAATCTGAGCCTCATGGGGAGAAATCAAGATTATTCTGATGATGAGTCCAGTATCCAGAGTGACACTGAGGTAACTCCACCCTCCTATAATGAACTTCTTGAGATTTCTGAAAACCTATATGAGAAGTTAGATAGTGTTATACTTGAGAAGAAGTCCATTCGGAATGAAAATAAGAGAATTAAAAAGGACTTAGAAAATTTAAAAAATGAATTAATAAAATGTGCCTAAGAGATGATTGAGTGCCTAGAGTGTCCTCACTTAATGGCATCGATCAAAGAGCAAAAAGCAAGTCTCTCCAAGACAGTGTTGAAAAACAACAATCTCACCAATGAAAAGAATGTCTTAGAGAAAAGACTCCAAATGTCTCTTGCCAAAATAGAGGAAGGTAAACAACATTTAACCAATCGGTGTGTTTTCTAGTTACTGAAAACACCGCCCTAAAGGCGAGGATCCATGATCTCAACTACGCTATCCAGAAATTTGGAATAGGGCAAAAATCACTAAACATGTTGTTGGGTGCACTGTGTCATGGATCTGGAAAATTTGGAGTAGGATATGTAAGTTTTACGCTACCACCGAGCGGATATCATAGTCAAGCTAATACTAAAACAAATCATAAGAAATTACACAATAAGATCAACACTTCTAAAGGGTTATCCCCATCCTCAAGCATGAGCTATAAGAACATGATAAAGACAGCATCCACTGCCAATGCTTTGTCTACAAATAGTTAGAGATTTGGGCACACATCTGGGTCATGTCTGAGGAAAAGGTAACAAGAAAGCTATGCAAGTCTGGCTACCCAAGTATTCTACCTATTGTATGGGTGGAACAACTTGGGTAACTAGATCTTTACCCTCATCTTCTTTTTAGGTGTGTTAGCAGGCTAAGTACAAGGAGAACATGTGGTACTTGGACTCTAGGTGTTCCAAGAACATGACAAAAGATAAAGACAAGTTCCTTAGCCTGGAGAAGAAGAAGGGAGTCATGGTGAATTTTGGAGACAATAGCAAAGGACGCATACTTGGAATCAGCACCATAGGTAACAAAGCATTTTTAATTTCTAATGTACTATTTGTAGATGGACTTAAGAATAATTTAATTTTTATTAGCCAACTATGTGATAAGGGCCTAAATGTTATATTTGAATCTTCTACAAACACCTGAGAAATTATAGATGATAAAACTGATAGTATTTTACTTGTTGCATATAGAACCCATAATGTTTATACTGTTAGCTTTGAGGATATATCTGGTTATTATATTAAATGCTAAGTTACCAAGAATGAGGATTATATCTTTGACATAAGAAACTTTTTGTCAAACTATCGAAAAATAATCTTGTTCCTGGACTTCCAAAACTAAGCAGTAGTTTAAACACTTTATGCACTCCGTGTCAAAAAGGGAAATTTGTTAAAACCTCATTCAAAAGTAAAAATGATATTTCCACAACTAGACCACTTGAACTCATTCACATGGATCTTTTTGGTCCTCTTAGTACATGTAGTCTAGGTGGAAAATGATATACGTTTGTCCTTATTGATAACTACTCCCGTTATTGTTGGACGATCTTCCTTACAAACAAATCTGACACATTCCTTGATTTCACCAATCTATGCACTAGACTCCAAAATGATAAGGATCTAAAAACAAAATGCATAAGGTCAGATCATGGGGGAATTTGAGAATGAAAATTTCACGAACTATTGTAATAATTTAGGAATTAAACACGAATTCTCAGCCCCACGTACTCCTCAACAAAACGGGGTAGTGGAGAGAAAGAATTGCACGCTTCAAGAGTTAGCATGCATAATGCTCGCCGAGTTCGGCTTTCCTCAATATTTTTTGGCTTAAATGGTTAACACGACATTTTATGTGATGTACCAAGTCATGCTTCGCCCCATTCTTAAGCTAACTCCGTATTAGCTCTATTTCAATAGGAAGCCGTCAGTTTCATATTTTAGTGTCTTTGGTTGCCCGTGTTTAATTCTAAACACCAAGGATTAGTTAGGAAAACTTTAAGAAAAATCAGACCATGGCATCATGTTAAGCTATTCTAGTATGATTCATGTCTATAGGGCCTTTAACAAATGAACCTTAGTTGTTGAAGAATTTTATCATGTCCACTTTAATGAAAATTCACCAACCGAAGTCCCTAGGAAAATCAAAGAGGAAATTGATGACAATACACAGTTAGAAGCTAAGAGTGAGGAGAAAGAAGTGTCAGATGAAGTTCTAACTCATGTAGATGAATATAGGCATCCAAGTACTCTAAATTTCTTAAAGGTGCATCCACGAGAACTAGTAATAGGAGAGCCCACACATGGGGTTAGAACTAGATTGTCATTACATGAGCCTTTTTTGAACCTGTGTTTTCTATCTGAAATTGAACCCAAAAATATCTCAGAAGCCTTAAAGGATGAATCGTGGTTCTTGGCTATGACTGAAGAGTTAAACCAATTCGAGAGAAGTAAAGTCTTGGAGTTAGTGGAGCGTCCTTATAGCCATCCAGTTATAGGTTTGAAATGGGTTTACAAAAATAAACTTGATGGTGAGTCTAGGATAACTAGGAACAAAGCTAGGTTTGTGGCACATAGTTACTCGTAGATAGAGGGTGTGGATTTTGAGGAGTCATTTGCACTGGCTGCATATCTTGAATCCATTCGTATATTTTTGGCATTTGTGAGTTATAAGCAAATTAAATTATACAAATACATGTTAAGATTTCATTCTTGAACAGATATATTAACGGAGAGGTGTATGTTGAGCAACCACATAGATTCAAAAACGCTTACTATCCCAATCACGTATACAACTTCGTGAAAACCTTGTACAGACTGAAGCAAGCACCCCGTGCTTGGTATGATAAGCTCACGAATTTTCTCCTAGGACATGGTTTTAGGATGGGTAGAGCGGATACAACTCTTTTTGTGAAGAACGAGAATCCTAATTTAATTCTCTTATAAATTTACTTGGATGATATTATTTTTGGGGCCACCAATGAAAAATTATGCAAAGAAATTGTCACTTTAATGTAGTCTGATTTTGAAATGAGTCTAGTTGGCAAGTTAACTTATTTTTTAGTATTTCAGATTTCTCAACGTATTGATGGAATTTTATAAGTCAATCAGAATATATAAAAGATATGCTTGTGCGATTCGGCTTTAAGAATCTGAAATAAGTCAAAACTCCAATGAGTGCCTCTCTAAAATTAGGATAGGATGAAATTGGCATTTCGGTGGATCAAATTATATTTTGAGGAATGATCGGATCACTACTCTACTTGAGTACGTCTAGGCCTGATATTACATTCGAAGTGTGTCTATATGCTAGGTATCAAGCCAACCCTAAAGAGTCACATTTAAAAGTGGTAAAGCATATCTTTAGGTATCTAATAGGCACCAAAACTCTTGGTCTATAGTACCCTCACACCACTGATTTCTCACTCTACAGGTACTCTGACTATGATTATGCTGGATGCTCTCTTGATTGCAAGAGAATGAGTGGTACTTGTTACTTCCTCGGTCTGACACTAGTCTCTTGGTCAAGTAGGAAACACAACTCGGTTGTCCTCTCTACTGCTGAAGCCGATTATATTTCCTTAAGAAGTTGTTGCGCACAATTAAGCACTTTGGATGTCACAAACATTAGAAGACTTTGGCTTAACTTGTAGGAATGTTCCCACAAGAGTGTCATAGACCCGACGAATAATCCCATACATCACTCCCGTTCCAAACACATTGACGTTCGTCATCATTTTATTTGGAATCACATTAACAAAGAGAACGTGAGAGTAAGCTTCATTCGGACCGATGACCAACTAGTTGATATATTAATGAAACTCCTCCCAGATGTTCGTTTCTCGCTACTTCGACTCGAGCTGGGTGTTTTTGATCTCGCTTCCAAGTCATGCTGCATCACATAGTGTCTCAGGTATTTGAATGTTTTCTTTTCTTTGGTTTTTTGTTCACCTGTAGTTGTTTTATTTGTTGGTTTTTGGTTTTTTTTCCTGCATTCAATTTTTTTAAAAAAAAATTATTTTAAAAAAATTGGCCTACATTTTGTTTCTTTTTATGTTGTTCATTTTTGTTCCATTTTGACATATCAAAAATACAAAAAAAATTATAAAACCCAAAAATTTCAAAATAAAAGGACTACGGATTGCTCACTCTTAGGACACACATTACTAGAACTTAGAGCATAATGATTAAGTATAATGTTGGACTTAGGCATGTTAATCCCTGTAAACATTGTCTACCTATGTCATGATGTGTCGAATTTATAGGTTCTTAGCTACTAAGTGCGAGTAGATATGTTAGTGTTCGTTGAATATGCCTCTAGGTATGTTTGAGGATTTATGTGGAGGAATGACTCTACACTGTTCACACATCCCTAGACGGAGCACTCGTGTAGAACGTATATGCTTACATGCTATAACTTGTGATATTTTGTCTACCATGTTATAAATAACTTGAATAATCAATGTCACGATACATATACGCTTTTATAAAGGGTAGAATTTTGTGGCAAATATCTAGTGGCCATGTCATGTGTATATAAGTTAAAGTGTATCTATCTATGTGGGTAGATTTCAAATTATTTGGGGTCCTTGAACTCCAAACAAAATTTTTTTTTGAAATTGATAGCTAAACACGTATAAATAAATAAAAAATGAATGTTATGAAGACATGTCTCAAGGATACCCACCAAGCATTACTCACTTCTGCTGATAAGTCTTTATGAGCATTATGAGGATGAGCACCTTGGTACAAAAACAATTTTGATCTTGTGCACGGACTAGAACCTTAAGCTTAGTGCCCCTAGTTTTAGCCTTGGTATAACGTAGATAGCAATGTGACGTGTTTTATCACTTTATTCCTCTCGCAATAGCATATTTAATCACTGAGAAAACATGTAATGAATGTTAACTCTACTTGAGGTTTGTCTTCCGATGCTACACGTACACAGGTCATTGCTCTATCTAATGCTTCATCGGTTTAACCTCTCTGCTCTATCCTTTCTGATTTTGTGTTTGGTCACCCTTATTATTTGTCGCCTCTCATCGTTTAACTTTCTATTATGTGCACTGTTTCTTTTCTCTATCATCCTCATCATATATGGACCATGTTTCTCTCGTGCATGCTTATGTTTGTTTATGGTCTCGCCCACCCCTTTCGGTAATATAAAAGGGGTAGAATAGTTGGTTCATGAGTCATGGGTAAAGGTAGAACACATGTAGGGGGAGATCATATCGTTGTGTGCACGTAGATAGTGGGAGCTTTTAGAACACATATATAGGGGGAGCGTATGTGTAGTGGAAGCTATATATAACCTGAAACCTGGCTTTAAAGCTTATCTCGTATATATACACTATATCATTCACTTATTGTTATATCTCATGAACAGGATTTAATATTATCAAAAAGGGGGAGTTTGCTGGAGCTGACGATTCATATGTCCTCAGTTTGATAATATCAATTCCCATGTTGTATTTGATCATACCTTGTAATTGGTATAGTGTGCAGGTTTATAGGTCTAAGTGATGCAGGATGCCCTCCTATGGCACCTACCTCCGAGCGGTAGTATTTATCGCCGAGCGGTAGCATTTACTGTCGAGCGGTAGCCTGAATTAAATGTACAAGGCACTCGAAATTCTACCACGTCGCACTAGTCCTATTGCCCGCGCTAGCTCAAAGAATTAATTAGACCAGGCACTAGGGATGCTATCACGCAAGCACTAGCTTTGTACCACGCCATGCTAGCCCAAGAGATGCCTGACCTATCGCCAGGTGATACCATTCCTACCGTTGGGTGATAACATTATACTGCGCCGTGTTAGCCACACAACGATCATCGAGACGGATTCGTCGAGACAGCCGGCCTACCGCATGGTGTTACCTTTCCTACCACGCTGCGATATCTTTTATTTATTCTAAATATTTTTCTATATTTGTAGGACAGCTGTCACCTCAAACGCGTGAACCTACTACGGAGCTCTAGTGTTACCGTTGACGGTAGCCTATTTTCACAAAGCCATATAAAAGGCATGTCGTTTTCTCCTTACCAAGACGAAAAGAGACTCAGATCTACGACTCCTAGGGTTCGAGCACCTCTCTGTGGTCCTATCTACCGTGTTCATCGAAGGAGAAGAAAGCCGCCTCCCTCCCATTCACGCAAGAAGAACTTCACCGAGCCAAAGAATACATCGACTAAGAAGAGTCGACCGGTTGCAAGCGCATGAAGATCTCAAGCACCGGCCGCGGATCGCTCGACAAATGAATCATCAAGATGGAGATTTTAACATTTTAATTCCATTAAAATTTTATTGTATTCTGTTGGTACCCCAGTTTGATTTGAGTTTAGTCTTGTCTTTTTAGTCCCTTGACCCAAGAAATATCTATGGTCAATGGTTTGTAGTCTAGCTGTAGAGTTCTCACTTTTCCAGATTGAGAATTTGGTTAAGTAGTTTGTTTGTTCGACTATCGTCGAACGCCGCTCGACTATCATCAACTAACTGTTCGACGATCGTCTATCAGTTGTTCGACTTTCAGTCTGCGTGGATAGTTCGACTATCGGTTGATAGTTCGACTATCTGTGTGCGTTGATAGTTCGACTATCTGCTTGGATAGGTCGACTATCTGATAGTTTGACTATCTGTTGATAGGTCAACTATCTGTTTGTTTTTGATAGTTCGACTATCTGTTGATAGGTCGACTATCTGATAGATTAACTATCTGTTCTGCGTTGATAGTTCGACTATCTGTTGATAGGTCGACTATCTGTTCTCGCTTGATAGTTCGACTATCTGCTTTGATAGTTCGACTATCTGATAGTTCGACTATCTGTTGATAGGTCGACTATCTGTTTGTTTTTGATAGTTCGACTATCTGTTGATAGGTTGACTATCTGTTTGTTTTTGATAGTTCGACTATCTGTTGATAGGTCGACTATCTGATAGCTCGACTATCTGTTGATAGCTCGACTATCTGTTTTGCCCTGATAGTTCGACTATCTGTTGATAGGTCGACTATCTGATAGTTCGACTATCTTCTGGTAGTTCGACTATCTGCTGTGATAGTTCGACTATCTCCTTTGATAGTTCGACTATCTGGATCGTTCGACTATCTGTCCGATAGTTCGACGATCTCCGTGCGTCGGTCGACGATCTCCGAAGGTCGTTCGACGCTTTCTGTCTGCCTTTATATTTTGTATATATTTATTATATTTTATTAATTAATACATTATCTGGCATATCTTTTCAGTTGTTTTATGATAATATATCCAGGCATATCTGCTCTATTCTTTTTGCCTGTGTAAAATCCTTTTAGATAAAGTTGTTTGTCTTATTAGCTGACTTTGTATTTTACTTTCTCTGCTGACAGTCCTTTATAGCCGTTAGACTGAAAAGTCTTCCTTCTGCTATAAAGAGTATTTCTCTGATGTGACTTTATTTAGTCCTTCTGTTATTTGATTTGATCCTGCAGCTTCTTAGAAAGAGGTTCATTCCTTTTATAAGATGTCTTGCTGCAGAGTTTGTTTTGCTGTGTGTTATTTGCAGCCCAGGTCTCAAGTTTCAGAAGAAGACAAGTAATTCAAATTGAAGAGAGCCGTTGCTTGCTGTTGATATAAAAAGGACCCTTTGAAGATGGATTCAAGCTAGCTAATAGCTAACTAGTTGTTCACTTAAGCATTCAAGCCTTCATCAAGATCAAGTCTTCTGATCTCAGCAATACTCATCTAACTGAGAAGTGTTAAGATCTTCTACTCTTCTTCAACCTGAGTTCTCCTGCTTTAAGGAAGTTCAAACTCAGAGTTCTTTTGAAGAAGAAGAAGAAGATAGCTGCTTGAAGATCTTTAATTTTATTATTTATTATCTTCTTGTAGTTTTTCCTTCAGAGCTTTCTGAAGAGTTTTCTGCACTGAAGCAAGACTTCACCTGGACATCTTTGAGCCAGGGGGAGCCTTGATTCTTTAGAGCTTTCTAGCTCAGTGCAAGTTTTTGTGCTTCTCTAATCTATTGTAAAATAGAGAAGACATCTTAACCTTCTTCCCCCTCCTGTACAGGGTTATTACTCCCTTCAAAAGTATCCCTTGGTGGCAGGGCACCTGATCAAAAACCTGTGCTTGGTTTTTAGACACCTGATCAAAAGTCTAAAGGGTTTCTGGATCTACCTGAAGAAGATCCTGTTGGTGGCAGGGCACCTGATCAAAAACCTGAGTGGATTCCTACCTTGTTGGTAGAAGAGTGGACGTACCCAAGTTGTTTGGGGAACCACTATAAATTCCTTGTGTCGTCTGGATTGACTTGTTTATTTCCTGCTCTGTGGCTGTGAATAGATATAACTAGGTTGCTAGTTGCTGATTAGGATTTCCAAGCCTTAACTGTAATTACAGTTAGCTTGAGTTTGTGCACAACACTTGTGTTAGGCTTTAAGGTTAATTCTATCATCTATAATCTTTTAATTCCGCAATTTACTCCAAGGGAGTTGGGTAGACCTTCAAACTTTGTCTAGTGCAAAATTTGATAACTCTATTCACCCCCCCCCCTCTAGAGTAGTATCTATCCCTTCACTTTCAATTGGTATCAGAGGGAGGTTGACTGACTGAATAGGCTAACACCTAAGTCACAAGATCCTGATAGATACCAAAGCTTATAGATATTCACTATCATGGCCCAGTCCAAGGATTATTCCAGCACAAGACCTCCAGCATGCAACTTTGCTAAGTTTGGCATCTGGAAGGCAAGGATAAAATTATATATGAATTCTATTGATGAAAGCATCTTTACTTCTATTTTGTCAGGTCCCCCAAGAGCACCTACTGCTGCTACTGCCTCATCATCTAATATGAGTGCAGTGCCTCCTCCAGATTACAACGATGAGTACAAGAAGGCCAAAATAGCAGATGCCAAGGCAATGAACATACTGGCTCAGACAATGTCAGATGAGGTATTCCAGAAGGTAGCTAACTGCTCTTCAGCAAAAGCTATGTGGGATACACTGAACCAGATTGTGGCTGGTTCAGCTGATGAAAGGAAGGACAGAAGGTCCAACCTGATCTCACAGTATGAAAACTTCAAGAAAACTGATGCTGAATCAGTTGAAGCCATGTACACCAGGCTCAGCTCAATCATCAATGAGCTGAGGACCCTTGACAAGGACATATCATTGACAGAGGTCAATGATAAGATTCTTATGTGCTTCCCTAGCACATGGGATCTAAGGATCTGGCCCATCAAGGAAGCCAGAAGTACAAATGAGATCTCCACTGAAGCTCTTCTCGGCAAGCTCAAGTCTTTTGAGCAAGTGCTGAAGACAAGGGAAGCAGAAGCAGAAGCAAAGACCCCTACTCCAACAAGAAAAGAGCAATCTCTAGCTCTTAAGGCTGTAGATGCTTCTGAAGGCAGCCAATCAAATGAGGAACTAATGGCATTGTTTGCCAAGAGGTTTCTCAAGATGGGGAGAAAGGAGTTCAGAAAGAAGTCTTCACGCTATGAAGACAAACCAAGGTATGATCGTTCATCTGCTAAAGAAATTATTTGTTATGGTTGCAGGAAGCCTGGACACATCTTACCAGAGTGTCCAGAGGAGAAGAACAAAGACAAGAGAAAAGAAAAGGAACAGCACAGGAAGCACTCCAAGCCATCCTCCTACAAAAACAAGAAGAAGGAGAGAGGTTTCATTGCTGAAACCTGGAGTGATTCTGATGAAGAATCCTCCTCATCAAGCTCCAGTGAGGATGAGGAAGAGAAGAAGGCAAAAGAAGTTTGCCTGATGGCAATAGATGCCTGCAGCAACCACTCTGCTGCAGAGAGTTCAGATTCTGATGAAGAGATGCCTACAGAAGATGAGGTACTCTCTTCTTATGATTTTACCTCAGCTGAATTTAAATAAGAATTTAAATCTTTGTGGTTAGATTTGATTTGCTCAGAAAAGGAGATAAAAGAACTTAGAAATAAGTTAGCTGACTCAGAATCAATAGCTACAGAAAATGTTAGGTTAAAGGAAGATCTCACTACTTGTAGTGAAGAAATTAAATTTCTTAAAATGGAGTTAGCTAAGTCTAAGAGGTTAGAAGAATCACTTAATGGTAGAAGCCTTAAGTTGTTAGAAATTACCAGCATGACTAACACTAGGTCAGGTAATGACAAACTAGGCTTAGGAGCTTCTCCCAGTGAACCCCCAGTACTACTTAAAAATAATCTTTCAACTCCAGTAAACATCATTTCAGCTAGTGGAATGAAGAACACTGAGCAAGTAAACCTAGTTAATAAAACTTTAAATAAAGCTAAGAGAGAAAAGAGAAATTTTTTTTTAAAGAAATGCAAAGAGCGTCGAACGCCGCTCGACGATCGGAAGCTCAATGGTCGAACGAAGCTCGACGATCTGAGCGCCCGTCGTCGAACGTCGATCGACGTTTTCAACATGATTTTCAAAAACATAATCAGTACCATAGAAACCTAAATGAAAATAGAAACCCTAGGTTTGTTGACCCATCATTTGCATGGAGAATCCCACCTAGGAGATCTCACCCACTAGGTTATCACCCTCAGCCTGCATTTTCATATATTTCCAGTTTTTCTTATGTGAAAAACAAGGGACCCAAGGTTACCTGGGTCCACACTGTCTAAATAAATGTCTTGCAGGTGAAGGCCTATCCAATCACTCAAAATAAGTGGTATTTGGATAGTGGATGCTCTAAGCATATGACAGGAAATAAAGATCTTCTGTCAAAGTTCAAAGCTAAGCTCGGCCCAAAGGTTATCTTTGGAGACTCCAGCTGTGGTCAGACAGAAGGCTATGGCAAGATCACAATTGGAGCAGTTACTTTCAAGAGAGTTGCATATGTCAATGGACTGAAGCATAATTTGATTTCAGTTAGCCAGCTATGTGATGCTGGCTACCAGGTTTCATTTTCTAACTCCTCTTGCAATATTACTTTAAATAATAATGTTGTTTTAGTAGGTATTAGAATAGGTAATATCTATTTAGTAGATTTCAATTCATCTCATTCTGAAATCTGCCTGTTTAATGAAGTAACAATTAATAAAAATTCTTTGTGGCAAAAAAGGCTTAGTCATGTTAACCTTAAAAATATATCTAGGTTATCTAAACACAACCTTGTTAGAGGTTTACCTTCTTGCCCCTACAAGAAGGAGAGCCTATGCAAGGCTTGTCAGCTAGGCAAGCAAACCAAAAACTCTTTTAAATCTGTAAATAAGAGTGATTCTCCTAGAATCCTGTATCTATTACACTTGGACCTTTTTGGCCCAATAAATGTACAGAGTTTAGGAGGGAAGTATTACACCTTAGTAATTGTAGATGACTTCTCTAGGTTCAGTTAGGTTTTCTTTTTGAGAACTAAGTCTGATAACTTCAAAGCCCTTACAGACTTTCTACTATGTGTGCAGACTGAGTACTCTACTCATGTGGGCCTTGATCAGAAGTGATCATGGTACTGAGTTTGACTCTCTTCTCATGCAAGAATTCTGTGAGAGAGAAGGTATCAAACATAGCTTCTCAGCTCCTAGAACTCCTCAACAAAATGGGGTAGTTGAAAGGAAGAATAGAACACTCATTGAAGCTGCTAGCACATTGTTGGCAGATGCTAACATGCCTCTCTCCTATTGGGCAGAAGCTGTTAGTACAGCCAATTATGTCTTAAATAGAAGTTTGATACACAAACTTAAGTGTAAAACTCCTTATGAGTTGCTTAAAGGAAAGAAACCTAAAATTAATTATTTCAGAATTTTTGGTTGTGTTGTTTATATTCATAATAACAATAAAGAATATCTTAGGAAATTTGAAGCAAAAGCTTCAATGGGAATCATGCTTGGATATTCCCAAGTAAGCAAAGCTTATAGGGTTTATAACAAATCAACCTGTAAAATAGAAGAATCTGTGCATGTATCTTTTGATGAGCATCAGATGTTTTACAAGGAGAAAGAAAATTCTCCTTCCTCTAGTTCATTGCAGGTACCTGATGCTCCTCAAGAAATTCTTCAACTATCAACTCTTCAGATCACTGAATCAGACAGTGATGAAGACATTGCAGAAGCAGTTTTTGTTCCACTAACAGTAGATCAAATTCCTCCTGAGGAATTAATCCCAACTATTGCTGAAAATCACATCCCACCTGCTGATATTGTCACACTTAGAGATCACCCCACATCTCAAGTGATTGGAGACATATCAGCTGGTGTGCAAACAAGACACCAATTAAGACAGGATGTGATGCATGCTTGTTTCCTCTCACAGGTTGAGCCCCTCACCTTTAAAGATGCAGAGCTAGATCCCCACTGGATCATTGCTATGCAAGAGGAACTCAATCAGTTTGAGAGATGTAAAGTTTGGACTTTGGTTCCAAGACCTAAAGGCCAACTGATCATAGGCACCAAGTGGGTGTATAGAAACAAGTTGGATGCAAATGGAATTATAGTAAGGAATAAAGCAAGGCTTGTAGCTCAGGGCTACAGACAGGAGGAAGGTATAGATTATGACCAAACCTTTGCTCCTGTTGCCAGGCAAGAAGCAATAAGGATCTTCTTGGCCTATGCAGCCTACATGAAGTTTAAGGTGTTCCAAATGGATGTCAAAAGTGTATTCCTGAATGGTGAGCTTAAGGAAGAGGTGTTTGTTGAACAACCACCAGGGTTTGTTTCTTCAACTCAGCCCTCACATGTGTTTAAGTTACAGAAAGCTCTATATGGACTAAAGCAAGCTCCTAGAGCCTGGTATGAGACTATAGCTAGTTTCCTTTTAGAGCACAACTTTACTAGGGGAGTAGTTGATAGAACCCTTTTCGTCAAGCATCACAAGGACACAATCCTGTTAGTTCAGGTGTATGTAGATGATATTATATTTGGCTCCACTGATCCCAAACTTTGCAAAAGGTTCTCTGACATGATGCACTCTAAGTTTGAGATGAGTAGTATGGGTGTGCTGTCTTACTTTCTTGGTCTCCAAGTTAAGCAAGATGTTGATGGTATCTTCATCTCCCAATCCAAATATGCCAAGGAATTGGTAAAGAAATTTGGGATGGCTGATGCTTCAGCAATGCCTACACCTATGGCTACTAATGTAGTTATTGATTCTGATGATCACGGCAAGCCAGTTGATCAAAAGAATTATAGGGCCATTGTTGCTTCCCTATTATATCTAACTGCAAGTAGGCCTGATATAATGTTTGCTACATGCCTTTGTGCTAGATTCCAGGTCAACCCCAAGGAATCTCATCTGATTCTTCTAAAGAGAATCCTGAGATACCTGAAGGGATGTCCAGATCTAGGACTTTAGTACCCAGCTGAGTCAGAATTTGAATTAATTGGATATTCTGATTCTGATTATGCTGGTTGCAGAGTTGACAGGAAGAGCACCTCAGGAACTTGCCAGTTCCTGGGAGAGAGATTGGTCTCTTGGTTCTGTAAGAAGCAGGCTTCTGTCTCAACTTCAACTGCAGAGGCTGAATATATAGCAGCTGCTAGTTGTTGTTCACAGATCCTGTGGATTCAAAACCAGCTTGTGGATTATGGTTACTCACACAAGAACACCAAAATCATGTGTGATAGTACCAGTGCTATCTCAATTCCACAAAATCCAGTGCACCACTCTAGAACGAAGCACATTGAGATTCAGCACCATTTCCTGAGAGATTGTGTGGAAAAGAACAAGATTTGTCTTGAGTTCATATCCACTGAGTTTCAGAGAGGTGATATATTCACCAAGCCTTTAGATGAACAGAAGCATCTGTTCTTTTTAGTTCAATTAGGCATGATCAATGGACGAGACTAAGTGTGACTATATCTGCCTATGTTGAAACCTGCTTGAAGATCGTCGAACGATGATCGAAGATCATCGAACGGATTAAGCCTATCGTCGACCTCTGGTTAATGATAGCTTATTTGTTTGAAGATCGTCGAATGGCGTTCGAAGATCGTCGAACAGGTCGAGCTTATCGTTGATCTCTGAAAGACGACAGCTTGTTATTTGAGAAGCCAGAAATAGTCGAACAATGGCTCGACTACTCTGCTTCTGAGCCGATCGTCGAACGGCCGTTCGACTATCGGGTCTACTATCTTTTTAATAGATCGACTATCTCCGGTCTAATATAAAGCCGATAGTCGACCTAGGTTAAAAGATCTTTTGTTCTTTCGTCGACGGAGCGTGACTTTTCGCATTCTGTCTTCCCGCTTGCGATTTTCTCCCGCTTCGTCCCCTTCGTCTTCGCCGTCCTTCTCGCGTTTTCTCCAGCAATCCATGGCGATTTCTCCCGCAGTGTTAGCAGTTGTAAAGTTCGATGCAGGCTTCAGTGTTGATTTCGACGCGTTCAGTTGCTGCGAAGCAGGGATCGTGGAAGTTCTTCAGTTGTGCCGGGACCAAGGACTAGAGAGATTAATGTCTTCAAGGATTAAGTTAAATATACCCGAGATCAAGGAATGGGCTTTCACGTCGTCCTCCACCGATGACTCGATGACTGGCACCATCGGCGGAGAAGAGGTAATCTTAACTCCGACCGTTCTGACTGATATTTTTGGTTTGATAAATGGTGAAGAGGATTATGAGCAAGATGCTCAAGAATTTGGAAGAATGTTAGTTGAGCTGGGACATGCAGAGGGCATTCCCACGAAGCTGCTCAAGATAAATTTCCCTTTCAAGATTAAGTTTCTTGCTGAGTTGGTCGGAAAAGTGTTCCTCGGTAAGCACTCTGCTCATGACAATATAACAAGGCAACAATTTGCATTGATGTGTGCAATTGTTAATCAGAAAAAGATAGATTGGGCAGGAGTAATGTTTGATTTGATCAGGAAAAAGAATGGTAAGAAGGAAGTTACCCTCGGAAGGGTTATTGGAATTTTCCTAAAGGAAAAATATCCCCAGCTGCTGAGTTCAACTGCAACAACAATAAATGCAAGCAAGAAGATGGACCCAAACCTGTTCTCTAAGTGGAAGAGAACCTTTGTGAAACCCGCTCTCACAGGGGTTGCTCCAGCGACATCTGAGAGCACCAGGACTGATTCGGTCGCTCCTCACCCTGTAGAAGCTGGCTCAGCTCTTTCCCTTCCCTCTTCTTCTGCTATGCTGTCTGCCTCAGTTGAAGTTCCATCAACTTCAGCTGAAGTACGACTTTCCCCTTCAGAAACAACCACGGTTGTTCTTCCTTCCCCTCCAGCATCTCCTCTTCCTTCTCATCAGACTAGGATATCTGCTCCTAGTTTTGATTTGTTAGGATCTGAGAGGATTCCAACTCCTCCTCTGTCTCCCATTCATTCTCCAGTTAACTCTCCTGTTAACTCTCCAGCTCCTTCTCCACTTCGATCTCCAGTCCACACCATTCTTCATCCCAGCACTACAACCATATCTGCTGCATCTCCATCCACTGCACCTCCATCTTCTTTTGAGATTACCCCTGAACTCATCTCCCGCATTGTGGAGTTGATTACCCCTTCAATCAAAATTATGATTGAAGAGGCAATCGCTCCACTTGCCTCCTCCATTGATACCTTAACCGCTACCATCAAATCACTTTCCAAATCTGCTGAGCCCTCTTCCTCAAGGGGCCTGGTTTCAGTTTCCACTGAAATCAGGCAGGGGGAGATGTTCTGTGAAGATGCCTCAGAGCCTCCTGCCTCCCTTCCAGCAGTAACAGATACTGTGATGACAGTTCAAGTAGTGTCTGCTCCAGCTGAAAAAGAATCAGCCTCTGTGTTATCGGAAAAGGAAATATCTGATGCTATCATGTTATCTGAATTTGTTGTGAAAGTTTGCTTGGAAGATCTCACCTCTCCCGTGATTGCAAATTTCCTAGAAGGGATCATTACATCCTACCTAGATGAGTCTTAGGAGTTGGTCAAATATGAAGGTAATTCACTCATTCGCTTTATTGACGAGTCAATTAATTTGCTATCTAGTGAATACCTAAAAGGAATGATTATTGCTTATTTAGCAGATCTGTGTTCATAATTCTACAGATTATATTAGAGAAGATTTAGCTGCTCAGATGATAGTAATTGTCTCAGAAGCTGCCCCAAATGTTCCTGATATCCAAGTAGATCCAGAATTGGATTCTTTTTTAGATGATAGAGAAGATGAGTCTGAAAAACAAGATGAAATCAAAGATGACACTCCTGTTCTGAGTGTGGAAGAAGAAAAAGCAAGAGCTGCCTGGAATCAAAGAGTACAAGATTCTTTAAAAGAGAAAGAAAAAGAGTTGCAAGTTGAAAAGTCAACTATTTGGGATGATTCACCAGGGTTGGATTTAGATTACCTTCTAGCTTAAGATGCCATTGAAGAGGAAAGAGAGAAATCAGATCTGAAGTTAAAAGAAAAAGCTGTTTCTGAAGCCTATGATCCTTATGATAATCCTCCATCATCTCACTCTGATGATGAAGATGATTCTGATTTATCTGAGAATGCTAAGAAAAAGAAAGCTCCTCAAAAGAAAAGAAAAGCAATTGCTCCTCCTCCTCCCAGCCAAGACAATGATACTCCATACTATATTCTTAAAGGAATTGACCCCAAATCAAAAGAATTTCAACATTGGATGTGGTTCTCCAAGAACCAGCAGAAAGAGAGAAAAAGATCTAAGAGGTATGATAGTCCTGTTTCTAGATGGACTCCCAGAGGTCCCCCTCCTCCACCTCCCAGTGCAGGAGCCTCTGGGAACCTATCTGCTAATCCATCTGCCTCTTCTGGAAAATCTGCACCTTCTCAACCTCAGTCAAGGAAAAGCTCTCAAAGTTCCCAAGACAGATCTTATTCTTGTTCTCAAAGACAAGTGAAGGAGGCTGTGTTTCAAAGACCAACCTTTTCTCCTCCTCCTTCTCCAAAGAAAAGAGCTTCTTCTCCAATACCAGCACAGTCTGAAAAAGTGGTTTCCAAAGGTAAGTAGTTTATTTTGTTTTAAATATTCTAGCAAGATCTTTGCTAAGTCTGCTCCCATGTCTTATCTAGTTAATCAAGATAAAGAATCAGATGCTACTCCTCCTGAGTCTGTTTATGAAAGTCCTGAGCTGGATCCTAACTCTAGGATGGCTCGTTTTCACGAATTAGTTGGAGCAGCCCAAATCAGAAAAGCAAAAGCAGAAGGGAAGGACACCACTGGTTTAACCACCATGTCTACTTTCAGAAAGAAGGAATTAGAAAAGTTCCAGGTTAACCCTGAGGTTTTTGACCCTTCTAAATATATGGAAAAGCACCCGGAAGCTGTTGTGCCAAGGACTACAGAATTTAAGATCATTGGCTTGCAAGATTTAAAGATGTCTAAGTTAGAGGCCATTGATCCTCTGCGAAAAATTTCTTTTGTTTCTAACTCTTCTGTATCTAAGCCTGACTCTGTTGATCCTTAGTTTTGTTTGACTGTTATTTATCTATCTGTTTGATAATTGCTAGTTAATTGCTATCTATTTCCTGTATTGTTTATAGTGTTCTATAGCTAGCTCTGTGTTTTAGTATTTAAGAGACTTAACTCAAATAGGGGGAGATTGTTGGTACCCCAGTTTGATTTGAGTTTAGTCTTGTCTTTCTAGTCCCTTGACCCAAGAAATATCTATGGTCAATGGTTTGTAGTCTAGCTATAGAGTTCTCACTTTTCCAGATTGAGAATTTGGTTAAGTAGTTTGTTTGTTCGACTATCGTCGAACGCTGCTCGACTATCGTCGACTAACTGTTCGACGATCGTCTATCAGTTGTTCGACTTTCAGTCTGCGTGGATAGTTCGACTATCGGTTGATAGTTCGACTATCTGTGTGCTTTGATAGTTCGACTATCTGCTTGGATAGGTCGACTATCTGATAGTTCGACTATCTGTTGATAGGTCGACTATCTGTTTGTTTTTGATAGTTCGACTATCTGTTGATAGGTCGACTATCTGATAGATCAACTATCTGTTCTGCGTTGATAGTTCAACTATCTGTTGATAGGTCGACTATCTGTTCTCGCTTGATAGTTCGACTATCTGCTTTGATAGTTCGACTATCTGATAGTTCGACTATCTGTTGATAGGTCGACTATCTGTTTGTTTTTGATAGTTCGACTATCTGTTGATAGGTCGACTATCTGATAGCTCGACTATCTGTTGATAGCTCGACTATCTGTTTTGCCCTGATAGTTCGACTATCTGTTGATAGGTCGACTATCTGATAGTTCGACTATCTTCTGGTAGTTCGACTATCTGTTGTGATAGTTCGACTATCTCCTTTGATAGTTCGACTATCTGGATCGTTCGACTATCTGTCCGATAGTTCGACGATCTCCGTGCGTCGGTCGACGATCTCCGAAGGTCGTTCGACGCTTTCTGTCTGCCTTTATATTTTGTATTTATTTATTATATTTAATTAATTAATACATTATCTGGCATATCTTTTCAGTTATTTTATGATAATATTTCCAGGCATATCTGCTCTATTCTTTTTGCCTGTGTAAAATCCTTTTAGATAAAGTTGTTTGTCTTATTAGCTGACTTTGTATTTTACTTTATCTGTTGACAGTCCTTTATAGCCGTTAGACTGAAAAGTCTTCCTTCTGCTATAAAGAGTATTTCTCTGATGTGACTTTATTTAGTCCTTCTGTTATTTGATTTGATCCTGCAGCTTCTTAGAAAGAGGTTCATTCCTTTTATAGGATGTCTTGCTGCAGAGTTTGTTTTGCTGTGTGTTATTTGCAGCCCAGGTCTCAAGTTTCAGAAGAAGACAAGTAATTCAAATTGAAGAGAGCCGTTGCTTGCTGTTGATATAAAAAGGACCCTTTGAAGAAGGATTCAAGCTAGCTAATAGCTAACCAGTTGTTCACTTAAGCATTCAAGCCTTCATCAAGATCAAGTCTTCTGCTCTCAGCAATACTCATCTAACTGAGAAGTGTTAAGATCTTCTACTCTTCTTCAACCTGAGTTCTCCTGCTTTAAGGAAGTTCAAACTCAGAGTTCTTTTGAAGAAGAAGAAGAAGATAGCTGCTTGAAGATCTTTAATTTTATTATTTATTATCTTCTTGTAGTTTTTCCTTCAGAGCTTTCTGAAGAGTTTTCTGCACTGAAGCAAGACTTCACCTGGACATCTTTGAGCCAGGGGGAGCCTTGATTCTTTAGAGCTTTCTAGCTCAGTGCAAGTTTTTGTGCTTCTCTAATCTATTGTAAAATATAGAAGACATCTTAACCTTCTTCCCCCTCCTATACAGGGTTATTACTCCCTTCAAAAGTATCCCTTGGTGGCAGGGCACCTGATCAAAAACCTGTGCTTGGTTTTTAGACACCTGATCAAAAGTCTAAAGGGTTTCTAGATCTACCTGAAGAAGATCCTGTTGGTGGCAGGGCACCTGATCAAAAACCTGAGTGGATTCCTACCTTGTTGGTAGAAGAGTGGACGTACCCAAGTTGTTTGGGGAACCACTATAAATTCCTTGTGTCGTCTGGATTGCCTTGTTTATTTCCTGCTCTGTGGCTGTGAATAGATATAACTAGGTTGCTAGTTGCTGATTAGGATTTCCAAGCCTTAACTGTAATTACAGTTAGCTTGAGTTTGTGCACAACACTTGTGTTAGGCTTTAAGGTTAATTCTATCATCTATAATCTTTTAATTCCGCAATTCACTCCAAGGGAGTTGGGTAGACCTTCAAACTTTGTCTAGTGCAAAATTTGATAACTCTATTCACCCCCCCTCTAGAGTAGTATCTATCCCTTCACTTTCATATTCTTTCTCTTTCTCTATTTTTCTTGTGGTGAAGGAAATCGATCGGGGAAGGTCGTCGGAATCCAGGGTAGGATTCCATGAGAAATCATCCCGGGGGAGGGACTTCTAGATCGGGTGATCGAGCGAGGCTCTAAGACCCTTCCTTGCATGGAGGTGAACAGCCGGCTCGAAGGCCTTTCTTGGAGAGAAATGGAGAGAGCAAACAGGTTCGCAGAGAGGGTCAGTATAGAAAACCAAAAGCTTTTTCATTCACCGCCATCGATCCCCAGCGTCACGGAGATCAAAATTTTGTAATTGTAAACTGTTGTTGATTACGTTTTTTTGTAATGAAATTCATTTCCTGTTTCTTTACTTGCGTGTACTGCTATAAATATTAGTTTGGGTTGTCTTGAAGAGTGCATAGATCTTTAAGGAAGAATCTTCCCAGAAAAATGAGTTCATAGACATACGATCGCGTGTTAACAAACCTAATTCCCCGCGGTGGCTTCCAGAACTAGTTTTTTCCAGGAACGAAGTGATTCGAATTGTTGACAACTAGATCCAACAAGCTCTGCTTCTTCTTTAAGATTGAGAATATTTGTTGATCTGTGTTGCAGGCTTGAAGATGAACAGAAAATGCTTACTCTGCTAGCCGACTCTTGCGAGTGTTATGGTTTTTGAGAGATTTGAAAAAAGTTATTCATGAAAAGTGCGTAAATAGTCTCGCAAAAACAGGTCCCTGTAAACAAATCACCGTCTTCCCTTTTATATCACGGCAACTGTAATGGCTATGTCCTCCTTTGGTAAACGACATGGTCGTCTTTAATGGCGAATCCATTTCAGGATGTCGCTGCCCGAACAACACGACGGCATTTGTCCTTTATCATGAAAACTGCATTGAATTTTAATTTGATGATGATGTTAGCAGTCATGTCTCAACCCTAGTGGACTTATAAACTTCTTCCAGATTGACTTAATAGGCATTGATGCCTTGTGACTCAATGACTTGAAGTGTTTTGTGATAAGCCTTTACTCAATGGTAAAACACTCAGTTGAATTCTAACTATCTTCAGAGGCATTAAGTAAGTCTTCTTCACTCAACGTATTTGTCCCTTAACAGCTAATCATAGAAGGCGTTGAGTCAGCATCCATCACTTAATGCTTATCTGTTTGGCAAATTTTTCTGATTGAATGCATTGAGTGAACTTCCTTCACTCAACGCACTTGAACTTGGCAGCAATACAGATGAAGGCATTGAATGAATGTTCATCACTCAATGCTTCTGGACTTGGCAATATTTCTTAAGGGGAGTTGAGTGAATGTCCATCACTGAACGCTTTTATACTTAGACGGATTTCACTACATCTCCACTAAGGCTTTAAGTGACTTGTTATCTGTTGATGTTTTTTGTCCTCAGGCGTTGAGTGATGTGTTCTCACTCAACGCATTTTTACTTGGGCAATATTTTGCCTCTCCTAAGTAATCTGACTTTTTTCCAATCAATCCTCTAACACAATGAGCCTTTCTAATCACTGAATAACAGACATCCTATATATATGAACTTAGACAAATATCAAATACAAGCATGTTTATATTATTAACTTGTGGGCCTTCTTAAAATCTGGGATATTGTGATCAATGGACCCAATACTGGGAACATCCACTCTTCTACAACTTTTGTATTAATACACTATCTCAGTGCATATAATTCCCCTGATTTTTGGATGTTTATTTTAATTCCTTTAGTGACGTATTTTGACGTCAGGGCGTTACGTTGACGCATACTATTCCTGGAGCGTGACTTTTGCTCATTTAGTATCCGAGTTTTGTTTTGACTTAGAATATTAGCATGGTTATTTTCTTGTGAGTCTAGATATTCCCTTGCGAGCAGGGGTTTGTTTTGGAACACGACGAAGCCTTTTTGGGATAATTGGTGTTTTAAACTTCGCGGAGTTTTTACCTGAGTTTGGTTCGTCGAATCTTAAATTTGACTTCACCGTTGATTTCGTAGCGCCGATATTTAGCTACAATGCGAGTTTGGTAGATATCCGAGTTGATTTGAGTTATGTTATAATATAACATATGTCTATAATATGATACTATATTATATCATATAATAATATAATATGAAAATATATAATATGTTAATATGATAATATATAATATCATATTAGATATTATAACTGAGTACTATTCATCTTCTTCCCCAAACTATCGGATAGAATACGTGGAAGAGAAAGCAGCGAGTTTTGCTAGGCTTTGAGACACCACTATACGAGCTCCGGTGCACAAAATCGTCGTCGGAGAGTAGATCCGGAAAGCTCTCGTCGAGATCTACGCATTGTTGGTAGGTAATATTTATTTCGTGGACTTTTGGAATTATAGTTTCTCACCTTGACCCTCTTTTATCCTAAAAAGTTTCAGGAATTGTTGTCCACGGATTTTTGTGGCCATATCCTCAAAGAGAAGCACTTTGTGGCTGGATTTTTGCCGGATCGGGGCAAGTAGAGATCTTCCATATGTTTTTGGTTTCTTGTTTTTCATTTATTTCATTTATTCCCTTCCTAGGGCAATCTAGGGTTCAGTGGTAAGTATAGGAAGAATTTATGGTTTATGATAGGTAAATTCGTCGGGTGTCTTGAGGCAAATTTAGTGAGTATAAGTGCATTAGCCAGTGTAGATTCGTCGAGTATAATAAGTTAGCCAAGGGAAATTCGTCAAGAGTTTAGGCGTTAAGTGGTCTAGGAGCTATGTATAGAAGGATTGAGTGTGCTTGATACACTCAACCCAGCATTGAGTAAGCAGAGGGGCTAAGTAAAAAAAGTGTTGAGTATGCTTGATACACTCAACGCAGTGTTGAGTGTGTTGACTGCTTAAGGCTTGGCCTTGAGTATTGTTAACTTTGCGTTGTGTGTATAGCCTTGACGTTGAGTTATATATGAGGCAAAGTCAAAAGTATTGAGTGCGCTTAATGCACTCAATACGGCGTCGAGTGAAGTTATTATGGCGTTGAGTAAAGGTATTTTTGCTGAGTAATCTTCTAAGTGTTTAGTGTACTCAACGCAGAGTTGAGTGGAATCAATGTGGCATTGAGTGAAGGTTAAATCGGTTAGTTAGGTGGTATGGTGTTGTGTGCGTTGACTACACTCAACGCGGAATCGAGTGTACTCGACGCTTTTCCCCAGACTTAGTGTGGCGCCTAGTGCTTTGACTACACTCAATGCGGCATCGAGTGTACTCGATGCTTTTCCCTAAACTTAGTATGGAATTGAGTGAGTTGAATACACTCAACGTGGAATCGTGTATCTACTGCATTCCTCGTGTATACTTGATGCGTTCGACGGAAAGTGTACCTATCGCACAAGTAATATAAAATGGGCGAATTTTCCCATGTATCGATCTCGAGAGAACACAGTAAGGTGGAGTTAATTTTGAGGAGGATTTGAGATTGAAGTCCTTTGGTCGGGGTTAACGATGGGGAGGGTTGGTATTTACAATAAAAATAAATTATAATACTAACAACTACTCCTATGCAATATCGCTATGCGATGCTTTGCCAGGCGGGATGGAAGACTAGTCGGGCTGCTATGCACCGAATCGCAGGGCGGATGGACGAGTAGGCTTGCCGAATGAGGGTCGATAGCACCTCTTCACAATGCATGCCACTAGCAATTGCTATTGCGGCAAGGGTGGATGGTGGATGGAATATGGCATATCTCAAGCAAATAATAAAAACATACAATCACATAGACATGATTGAACATAATCGTATATTACAATAAGCATACTTCATCAATTACAAAGAGTTAAACTGTTGATGCAGAAAATGCGCCCTCAAGTTCCTGCAAGAAAGGAAGAAGAGAGAAAGGGACTGCAAGCAACCGCTTACTAACGGACCAAGGGGAAAATGGGAGGCAGCGCAGATTCGAGACCGCGAACGTCTGAGATTTGAGTCCGCAGCCTTTACCCAATGAATCTCTGGGGTCCCAGTCAGCCTGCTTTGAATGCGCCACCTCCCCCTATTTATAGGCTGGAGGCCTGCCCGAACGGGCAGGGATAAAATAACCGACTGCCCGGGGCACAGAAGAGAAAGAACAAGCAGTCCGCGAGGCCGGCGGACTGAGCTTGCGAGCTGGGACCTCGGGCATGTTGAGCGCCAGTCAGACTTAGGCGCGACCTGGGCGAACTGGGCGAACTGGGCGAACTGGGCGAACTGGGCGAACTGGCTCGGAGCTCGTCGGCTCGAGCACCTGGTATAAGATCGGCGACCTGGGCGGACTGAGATTCTTGAGTCCGGCAAAAAAAAGGGGGGGGGGAAATGCTTGGCTGGAGATGATGCGGATTCTGGGGTTAACATAATCCCCGTACATTTTTGAGTTTTTGAGAAATTCCGAAAATGTTTTCTTAACCGCCGAGTCCGCAACCATCATAAATGCCGTCTGTGCCTATAAATATCGCTGGGAGCCCCGTCATTTGGCAGAACTGTTTGCGCGACGGGTCGTTACTCACCACTTGCGGTCTCTACTTTCCAGTCCGGCATGTCAAGGCTTGGATCATTCTTCGGCAGTATGGCCGCGCCGACTGAGAAGCCGAAAGCGAGTTCTCGACCTAAGAAGTCGAGCCACCGGAAAGACCAGCCTGGTCGCCATCAGGGAGAAAGCTCAGGCAAAAAGGAAACAGATAAGACTGCGAATGCTCCAAACCCTCCGCAGGAGAAGCCGAATCCTCCGTCTGTCTCTGACCAGAACCTCGCGAACTCCTCCAGTATGGAGATACACAGGTCCCCTTCTGGGACAATTATGCTGCGGATAGACACGGATAAGGAGATTTCATCGCCAAAAATCCAGCCGCAGCTGACTGAGGAGGGGCTTCCCGCAGACGAGCCGATAGGGGGAAAAAACGATGTGGCTGAGGAGCGAGATAAAGAACTCGCTGAAGTTGCGGCAAAAAGTTCTGTTGAGCAGCAGGCCGAAAACCTTGTACCTTCATTGGCCCTGGTGGTTGCTCCAAACTTAGCTCGCGAACCAGGGCAGGTCGTTATCGACCTTGACAAGACTCCTGAGAGGAAGAAGAGGAAAAGAGATAGTACTGTCGTGGAGCGAGTAGAGAAGAATCTGAAAGTTAGGAAAGAGAAGAACATCTCCAAGCGGACTGGAGTTGCGAGCTTGCAGCATAAGCCGCGAGAAAAGGAAGTCCAAGATGATCTCGTCACTCCCGATCCTCTGCCCGCAAAAGGTGATCCTCCATCCACGCTCAGCTTGTCGACCACTGAAATTCTCGACTCCATAGACAATGATCAGCTTGCGAGTATAAATCGCTCTCTACTGGAGGTGCTGCAGCCTGTTACCGAGACTAGAGAAAAAATTGCTGACCCTTCTTCTTTTCTTCGGGTTGAAGATAGGGAAAAGTCCAAGGAGCAGCTCGCCATAATGAAAGCAAAAGTCGAAGCGGTCTCAGAGAAGCAAGCTGCGGATAAGCAAGCTGAGGATCTTCGGATCGCGGCGGAGCTGATACGATCTGGTAAGTTGCGGCCGGCGACTAAGCGGTTTCAGAACTCGTGGCTGTACCAGTCCCCTCCATGAAAGTCGCGGCCAGTCAAGATTATCACAGCAACAAATGACATAGTCGCCTCGAGTAGGTCGCTGGCCGAGACAAGAGCGATAGTCCGCCGAGAATGGAGGCGTCGCCTAGAGGCTTTTGACCCGGAACGCGCGAGGCGACCTACCCTTGATAGTCGCCAGATCGCCGCGATGATAACCAAAAGTGAATAAAAAATTTACTTACCTTTTTGGGCTTGCTGCGACTTAGATACTGAGGCGATTTTGTCTTCTTTGGTTGTAGTCCAGAATTCTACACCTGACTCCATCGAGGTTGGCGAGATCGTGCCTACGCCGCCAAATGTGTCGGAGGTCGGGGGGCGGACTGTTGCTGAGCTCGCACAGGGGGAGCGACCTGCTCAAGAAAGCGCGCTGTTAGCGAAAAAATATGAAGAAGAATTGTGCAAGCTCCGAACCGATTTGAAGAAAAGCAAAGAGCGGGAGAAGATCCTGGAAGGCGAGGTCGCCAGTCTTTCATCCGCACTTGATGGTGCGAAGAAGGAGCAAAATCGACTGAGCGGAGATGTCAACCATTACAGGAATAAGTACTTGGCTTTGGCGAGGGAAGGAAAGAAACGAATGGGCGAAACCGCTGGGGTGAGGCCGCAAATGTCTCAGCCTGCTGTGGGAGAGGGATCGGCCCCGGCGGCGAGCGGGCAGCCCGCGGTGATCGCAGATCCAAACCCAGCAGTTCAACTAATCCCATTTCCGCGGGTAGCCAGAGATATGGCTCATATGCATCGCACCTTCAACAACATGCACTACCTGGTTTCCGAGCTCTACTGCGAGATCTTGCGAGGAAGCGATCAGGCGGCTTATGTTGGGGTGGACGATGACGAGCGACCCGCCCCGAGAGTCCGCAGCAGGCGCTAAAACTTTAGTATTTGCTTTGAGCTGTTGTATAATATTATTGCTCGAACACTATTGTATGATTGTATGTGTGCTGTGATGCTATTCTGCCTGCTGTATAATATTATTATTATTTTTATTTAAACTTCGCCAGTTATGCGGGCTGGAGGCTTGCTTATTTTCGTTCTGGAAAATTGCGATTTCTGCGGTCTTCCTGTGAATTCGTATATACTGATAATTGCAGGGAAATAGGGAAGAAGCGATCTTAGCGGACTGGGCAATCGACCTGGGCGGACTGAAGGCTGTCGTGTCAGACGGTTTTTCCTATAAATAGGGCCTTTATTCTCTTTTTGTATAGGAAACAGTCGGAGCTGAAGCCCTGCGGTCTGAAAACATGGTATCCGCACGCACTGATGCCGCGGCCGCCTTCCATTCTGCCGAACATAAAAGGAGCAGGCTGACCGAAGACGATCTGGAGGCTTTCCGGGAGGTGCACATGGCGGGCTCGCCTGTACTCGCGCGGCTCCCCGAACACCACGAGCGACTGAACTTCTCGACTACCACCCAGCTCGCGGTGCCCATAGATCACTTTGACTGCGGATTTAAATTCCCCCTGCTCTGGGAGGTCGCGGAGATCTTCGAGCATTATGGGGTGGTTCCGGGCCAGCTCGCCCCGAACAGTGTGGTGGCCATCTGCAGCTTCATCGCCTACCTGCGGGCTGAGAGGGTTGAATTTTCCTTGAAGGTTTTCAGGAAAATCTTTTCTGTCCGCGCCATCACTCCAACAGGAGACCGCCAGTACAAAGGCATCATTTACTTCTACTGTAGGGGGATGAAAGTTGTGGGTCTGCCAAATAAGATCCACAACTGGACCTCGAGATATCTCATCTTTGAGGGCGACCTGGGGCTTCATACCAATCCGCAGCCGCGCCTAGATGCTGACTTCAAGAGCGTGCGGCTGAACGATGCCGAGGCTGCCATCGTGACGTTCCTTGCTGGAGCGAGGCTGGATGTCGACTATTACATCCCGCTGCTGCCAGGGCTGGATACTGTTAGCCGCCAAGAGAGTAAGCCTAGCGACCTTTGCCTGTATCCGCAACAACTTTGGAGTTTTGGCTAACTTCTTCCCCTTGCAGCGACTTTGACGGTGCCCGCCAATCTGCCATTTGCGCCGGCCGGACAAACTCCTACACAAGGAGAAAAAAGAAAAGAAATCGCGAAGAAGAGGAAGGAAGATGGCGATCCGGCCGCGAGTTACTCTTCCGACGACAGCTTCAATATCGCGGGCTTCGGCGAGAAGCAGAAAGATCTAAGGGGCAACCCCATGATTCACTGGCATGAGAAGAAAAAATATGTCCGCCTATCAACGGCTCTTCCCTCCTGGAGGAATCCGCGCCCTTCTCGCCATGCCCATGTCGCTCTGTCCGCCTTATACGGGAAGCAAAATCTCCGTGAACTACAAGGTGTGGCGCCTGACGTCCTCCCCCTTCTCGCCGCGCAAGCCAGTGCGAACTCCGCCGTTACCAACCATTTCCTAGGCAGGCTCACGCGCGAGCTGCTTAGGGACAATGAGCGGTATAAGAAAGAAAGCCGTTCGCTGAAGAAGAGGAATAAGCGACTTGGTGTAAAAGTTAATCAATTCAGAGAGGAAAAGGCCGTAAGTGTTTTGCCGATCGTCGTTAATCTTGTTCATCTTTCGCGGACTGACGTTTTGACTTCATTTGCAGATCGCATATGAGGTGACCAACCCGGACTTCCAAAAGGCTATGTTTCCTTTTGTAAGGGAAAGCGTGGAGGTCGCGATTGAGCGTATCATCAGCGAAGGGTATACGAAGGCTGGAGTAGACTCTATTCCTTTCCTGAAGCTTTTCCCAGAGCTAAAGGATAAGGTTGCCGAGTTCGAGCAAGCCGCCAAGGAAGAGGCGGTTGCTGGGGATGACGAGGAGTCCGCTGGTGAGGGAGCAGATGAAGATGCGGCCTCCAGTCAGCAGCAAGGAGGTCAGTCGGGTCAATCCGCTGACTCTGGCTCTGATGAGAGCAGCATGCGGACGGAGCCCTCAGCCGCCTCTCACTCTGATGACAGCAGCAGCAGCAACTCAGGCAGCTATTCGCCTATAGTGGACGTAGATGGGTCGAGCCCGGTGAATCCTGCGGATAAAAAACAGAGGATAGAATAGGAAAGTATTGTAATAAATTTTTATTTTTGGTTTACTTTAATGTAAATGCGGGATGGGCGGACTCTGCGCGAGTCCGCCAAGACTTGTAAATATATTTCTGAATGAATAGAAAGGATATTTTTGATCTATGTTCTGCTTTCTCCTTTGCTTATCTTTAGAGGTCGAACTTTATATATAAATGTCATTGTCTCGATGCATGTTTAAAGATTGTCGGATTTGCGTGATCCCAGCTCGCTGTAATTATGAGAATATTCCAAGCGAAGAGAGCGTGTAAAGCGGACTGGGACGAGTTCGGTTTGCAGTCCGCGCTTGCAGAACAGCCGAGAACTACTGTTAAATATGGATAAGCGGACTAGGCGGACTAGTGTCACCGTCCGCGGATACTTGCAATTGAATTTATTCCAAATAATTATTATAATTTGAACGAATCCTGCGGACTAGGTGAATTAGAAAACCGAAAACCGACAGCAATTTCTAACTATCAGAGAAATGACATGATTCATCACCAAGCGGGTAAGTGCGACCGGAGCAGCATTGCTTCCCTTATAGGATCATTACCGGAATCTACCATCGGCGGGCTGAGCGGATATAATAAGCGGAGTCCGCACTTCAGCAATGCTAGAAATGACCTGTAATTTATAATCAAGTGGGTAGGTGCGGCCGGAGCTGCATTGCTTCCCTCACAGGATTATAAACTACGGAAATCAATCATCGGCGGACTGAGCGGATATAATAAGCGGAGTCCGCACTTCAGCAATGCTAGAAATGACCTGTAATTTATAATCAAGTGGGTAGGTGCGGCCGGAGCTGCATTGCTTCCCTCACAGGATTATAAACTACGGAAATCAATCATCGGCGGACTGTGCGGATATAATAAGCGGAGTCCGCACTGTGCTGATCACAAGTTGACAAGATCGTCAAACCCTCGCCTGGGAACACTGCATACAACATCGCTTTGTTGGCGGTTGAAAATATTAGTTTTATTGGTAAAAAAAGGGGCACACCGCTCTCTTGCCTGGGATTTAGACTGATTTGATCAATTGGGCAGGTGCATGCGGGATGCATTGCTTCCCTCAATGGATCAGCCGGATCGTGGGCTCCCTGCAGGCACCGCTTGAGAGTACCAAAGAGTGTTCGAAGGTACGATCCTTGACGATCTATGGGCAGGTGTCAGGTGACATTGCTTTCCTCAAAGAGACCATCAAGGTGTACGCTATCCCCACGAAGCTTTGTAGAGCTGTCAACCACCCTGCCCCTCCAAGAATGCAGTGGTGGAGTCAGGTACTAGCCGGGATCCAAAATCCAGTAGCCCGCCGCGCAAGAATCTGCAAGCTCCCACTACACGGTGCGAAATCTCCCCGCAACACGTGGTCATCGTGGTGTTACGCTAATGACAACAACTCTTGGGGGGATCCAAGCTGGACTTGGCGATGTCTCTTGGTTTGGTGATTTTTGTTGAATTTTAGACAAAGGAGAATAATTATGCCATATAGAAAAGATCATTGAGCCAGAATTTCTTTATGAATATAATTGCCAGAAATGATCAACAAGTGTTTCACTTAAGCATAAAAACGCTTCAGATCATTGCCGTTCCAAGTATGAGGTACATCTTCTCCGTCACAGGTGTGTAGTTGGTATGCCCCATTTCTCAGAACTTTCTTAATGATAAATGGTCCACTCCAATTTGGGTTTAGCTTGCCCACGGAGCCAGTTCTGGCTGCTGCATCTACCTTTTTAAGGACGAGATCACCCACTGAGAAATGCTTGACCCTGATATTTTTGTCAAAATATCTTGCCATTCTTCGCTTGACTTCCTCTTGCCTGACGATGGCTTCATCCCGCAGCCCTTCAATTTGGTCCAGGCTAAGTTTTACATTCTCATCGTTAATTTCAAGCCAATCCTCCCAGCTTTGTCTGGCCAATAATACCCTCGGAGTTGGAACCTCAAATTCTACTGGGATGAGAGCTTCCGAACCATGAGACAACTTGAAAGGAGTTTCCCCTGTAGCTGTGGAAGGGGTCGTTCTGAGGGTCCATAGAACCGAAGGAAGTTCTTCTGCCCAGTTTCCTCTCAGATTTTGTACTTTCTTCTTCAGCAAATTATGTATCTGTTTGTTCGCAGCTTCCACTTGGCCATTACTCCTTGGATGGTGAACTGATGAGAATCTCAGTTCTATGCCGATTTGCTTACAAAAGTTCTTCATTTCTTCATTGTTGAACTGTGGCCCGTTATCTGTAATTATTGCCATTGGGATGCCGTGTCTGCATATTATCTCCCCCCATAAAAAATTTTTTATTACCTGGGTTGTAGTTTTTGCTAGCGCCTTTGCCTCGATCCACTTGCTAAAATAATCAATCATGACCAAGATAAAGCGTCGCTGCCCACTTGCCATGGGAAATGGCCCGAGGAGATCCATCCCCCATACTGCAAAAGGCCATGGTGTGGAAATTGACAAAAGTCGCTGCGAGGGTTGGAGTTGAAGAGGAGCAAATTTTTGACATTGGACACACTTCCTTGCGTATAATTCAGAATCTTGCCTCATCGTGGGCCAGAAATACCCTTGTCGCAATATTCTTTTCTCTAAAGTTCTAGCCCCTGAGTGGCTGCCACACTCCCCAGAGTGAACCTCTTGGAGTACTGCGGGAACTTCTTCTTCGGACACACACCTTGCCATTGGCGAGAGAAAAGTTTTTCTATAGAGAACCCCGGAGATAAGCTTGTAATTTGCTGCTTTCATCCTAAATCTTCTCCTATCTTTCAAAGCTTGCGGCCATTCCCCTGTCGAAAGATATGATTTGAGTGGGTCCATCCAGGAGGGTTGTTGCTCTATTTGCATCAATTCCCCTTCTTCTATAGCTGGATAGAAAAGTTCTGACGTTGTTTCCCCGGAAGAGAGGCCAAACTTTGCTAGCTCATCTGCTTCAGCATTGTGCACTCTTGAGACATACTCAATGGTGAAGCTTTTGAATCTCCCAATCTCTGCCTTTACCAACATTAAGTATTTCTTTAGGGTGGGCTCTTTGGTTTCGAAATTCCCCAATACTTGGGACGCCATTACTAATGAGTCGGTTTTAACATGCGCATAGTCTATTCCCAACTCTTTTGCGAATCGCAGGCCTGCCAGGAGTGCTTCATACTCCGCTTGATTATTGGTGGCTGGGAAAGAGAACTTTACGGCCTGTTTTAATTTGATCCCGTTGGGATTAATGAGAACTACCCCTGCTCCTGAAGAGTTTTTGCCCGAAGCTCCATCTACATAGATTGTCCACGCTAGCGGAGATCGATCAGCTTGATCAGTATTTGACTCAGTTGTGTCTATCAAGAAATCTGCGAGTACTTGTGCCCTGATAGCTGTTCGAGGTATATATGAAATATCGAACTCACTGAGTTCAATTGCCCATTTGGCCAGTCTCCCGGAATGCTCCGGTTTCTCAAGAATATTTTTCAATGGCTGATCTGTAATCACTCTAATTGAATGTGCTTGGAAGTACGGGCGAAGCCTTCTGGCAGACATTACCAATGCCAATGCAAGTTTTTCAAGAATCGAGTACCGGGTCTCAGCATCCTTCAATATGTGGCTGACATAATACACCGGATATTGCCTCCTTCCTTCTTCTCTGACAAGAACTGAACTTATGGCTTCCAAGCCCACTCCTAGATACATGAATAGCATTTCTCCCGCGCGAGGACTCTGAAGCAAAGGGGTGGTAGTGAGTTGCTTTTTAAGCTGTTCAAAAGCTTCTATGCATTCTTTGGTCCATTCAAACTTAGACCCTCCGCGAAGAGTCTTGAAAAACGATGCACTCTTATCTCCTACTCTGGAGATAAATCTCCCAAGACCTGCAAGCCTTCCCCCTAATTGCTGGACTTCTCTTGGGGAACGAGGTGATGGCATATTGAGAATCGCCTTAACTTTATCTGGATTAGGGGCAAGCCCCTCAGGGGTAAGAAGATGACCGAGGAATTTTCCTTTATTTGCCCCAAAGATACATTTTAACGGATTCAACTTCATGCTATATTTTCGCAAAGTAGAAAATGTTTCTGTAAGGTCTTGTAAATGCAAAGCGAAGGTTTTGCTTTTAATGAGAAGATCGTCGACGTATACTTCAAGATTTTTCCCTTTTTGCTCTCTAAATACAGAGTCCATCATGCGCTGATAGGTAGCGCCTGCATTTTTTAATCCAAAGGGCATTACCAGATAACAATAACAGCCATCGTTCGTGATAAAGGATGTATGGGGGATGTCAGGCTTATGCATTCTAATCTGGTGATAACCAGAAAACGCATCTAAAAAACTCATAAAAGAATATCCAACCGCAGAATCTACTAATGCATCTATTCGAGGCAGCGGGTAACAATCTTTTGGGCATGCTTTATTTAACTTGGTAAAATCGACGCACATCCTCCACTTTCCTCCTGGTTTTTTTACCATTACAACGTTTGACACCCAATCTGGGTACTGGATTTCACGAATGAAATTGGCTTTTAGAAGCTTAGCGACCTCTTCCCTGATTGGCTCGGCTAGCTTTGTGGCCACTTCCCGCTTCTTCTGCTGAACAGGTTTGAAACTGGGGGCGACATTGAGGTGATGGCAAGCTACATCAGGGTCCACTCCTGGCATGTCTTCTGCAGCCCAGGCAAAAACATCCAGGTTTTTAAACAAGCATGCGATCAGCCTTCTTTTTTCGTCTTCGGAAAGCTCCGAGTTGATTGTAAGCTCTCTTACTTCGCCCACTCCAATTGGGACCCCTTGGGTTGCTTGAGCAGGCTCTAGATGAACTCCTTCTGGGGCTTCCTTCTGTTCTTCAACCTCTTCTTGGGGGGCTCTCTCTTCTGAGGCAGCGACTAGAGCCGCTTGGGGAAGCGTTTGTTCAATTGCGTTGACTGCTTTGACGTAGCATTCCCGCGCCTCCCTTGGATTGCTTCTAACCCGGTACTGTTTCCCCCCTGCCGAAAATTTTACCGCCAAGTGATAGGTGGAAACTATTGCTCGGTATTCGTTAAGAAGAGGTCTCCCAAAGATGGCACAATAACTGCTTGACGCGTCAACTATCACGAATGTGATGAGTTTTGAGACTCCACCGAGCGTTACTGAGAGCTTGACGCTTCCTTCAACCTCTTTCTTCTCGCCCGCGAAGCCATACAGCGGTCCTTCGGTGGAGAGTAAAGTCTTTTCGGACCTTAGTGCCTCATAAGCGTTTTTGAATATAAGGTTGACTGAACTTCCTGTGTCGACCAAAATTCTTGGGACCGTATAGTTCTCGATGATTGCCTTGATCACGACTGCGTCGTTGAACGGGTTGGCTACCTTTGGGAGGTCGTCTGGACCAAAAACAACAACCTCCGTCGGGGGAGCTGTAGAATTCATGGCCACCTCGTGCCGTGAGATCTTTGCCAAGGAAGACTTTCTGCTCGACTCCGCACCTGCTCCTCCATGGATGCAAAAGAGATCCCCGAGGGCACCTACGTCGTTTGCATCGACGTTCTCACCTATCTTGATATTGCCATAGTATCCCGTTCTCCCAGAATCTTCGTCTTCCCAAGAGACTTCGGCTACTTCTTTGCCCTTAGAGGTAGATGGCTTTGATGAGGCCTCCCTTGCTCCGAGGCCCTTCATCTTTCCCGCAGCAAGCAGTCTCTCCACGAGCTGTCGGAGAGCTCTGCAATCTTCAGTTGGATGCCCCTTTTCTTTATGGAATGCGCAGAAAAGGTCTGCGTTTCGAGTCTTTCCCTCTACTTTTTGGAAATCCTTCTTTGGTTCAGTTTTCTTTTGCAGGACCTGGAGAACTTCATCTATTGTCAAGCCCATGGCAGCGAGTTCTTCCAAGGGCTCACGGTTCTGTTGGTCATCTGAAGATGAGCTATCTCGAATTTGAAGGACAGGCAAGATTCGAGGAGCAATTGGGACAGAGGCAGCGGCCAGCGGTGGCTTTTGCTCATGAAATTGTTGATGATTTTGGTAAGGCCGCTTGTGTCGGAAATTTCTTCCCCTATGCGCTGGAGGCTGATACTCTGGTAAGGGAGGTTTGGATGATCGATTGGCTGTATGGGAATTGATGACGTCTCTTTTTTCCGCCTTTGCGGTTAAATTGGATATATATGAAGGGTTAGCGCTCTCCCCTTCTATGAAGGTGTTGGCTAAGGCTATTAGATCTTGGAATGTGGCCGGATCCTTGGTGGTTGCCTCAAACTTCAACGGTCCCTCGTTGAGTCCGTTAATTAGAGCAATCTTATAAAATTCGGGGTCTACATTCCTGACTCCCAGCTTTTCCCTCTGGAAGCGATCCACAAACTGCGCCACCGACTCATTGTCGGCTTGCTTGATCTTAAAGAGGGTAGCCGGCCCACTCTTCCTCTTCCTGGAAGTGGCAAACCTCAACAGGAGCTCTTGCCGCAACTCAGCAAAACTGGCGATGGATCCGGGATATAGTTCATGGAACCATTCTCGGGCCGGGCCATCGAAAGTAGTCACCAAGAACTTGCATTTCAAACCATCTGTCAAACACCTCACCGCTACTGCATCCTCAAAAGCCTGGAGATGAGCGACGGGATCCGTGTCTCCAGTGTAAAATGGAATGCGAGGCTCCCTGAAGTTGCTAGGAGCTTGCTCTTGACGGATCTTATCAACAAAAGGGGACTCCCCGAATTGGGCTATGGCCGAAGTCGCAGGAGGTCGCACGGCCTGATTATCTTCCGCAAAATTAAGTCGGCGGGCTGGACTTCCCTGGGCTACTTCGCGGAAAAAGTCCATGAGTGCAGTGAGCTCGTCGGTTTGAGGCCTTGGTGGGACTGCGGGCTGGATGGGCGAGCTTGTGAGTGGTGGCGTCGTAGTTCGCGCCTGGCGAACCGGGGTATTGCGGACTGGCTCCTGCTCGACGGCAGCCCTAGGTTGATCGAGTCGCTGAGTTATCGCGATCAAGGCCTGGCTGATTGCGTCAAGGCGCTGATCGGTCTCCCTCCGGGACTGCTCGGCTTCTCTCCTGGAACGGTCGAGCGCATCCCACAGGTCGCTTGAGGAGCTTGAGCGACCTGAGCGGGCATGATAATGAGTCGATCGACGATCCGACATCTTGGTCCGAGAACTTCAGCGATAGCTTCAATCTGAAGGTCGCGTGTTGATGTTGATGCAGAAAATGCGCCCTCAAGTTCCTGCAAGAAAGGAAGAAGAGAGAAAGGGACTGCAAGCAACCGCTTACTAACGGACCAAGGGGAAAATGGGAGGCAGCGCAGATTCGAGACCGCGAACGTCTGAGATTTGAGTCCGCAGCCTTTACCCAATGAATCTCTGGGGTCCCAGTCAGCCTGCTTTGAATGCGCCACCTCCCCCTATTTATAGGCTGGAGGCCTGCCCGAACGGGCAGGGATAAAATAACCGACTGCCCGGGGCACAGAAGAGAAAGAACAAGCAGTCCGCGAGGCCGGCGGACTGAGCTTGCAAGCTGGGACCTCGGGCATGTTGAGCGCCAGTCAGACTTAGGCGCGACCTGGGCGAACTGGGCGAACTGGGCGAACTGGGCGAACTGGCTCGGAGCTCGTCGGCTCGAGCACCTGGTATAAGATCGGCGACCTGGGCGGACTGAGATTCTTGAGTCCGGCAAAAAAAAGGGGGGGGGGGGAAATGCTTGGCTGGAGATGATGCGGATTCTGGGGTTAACATAAACTATGCTACAAAAACAAGAGAGGAAAAGTGTGCGAAATTTACTAGATCCAAAGTCTTGCCGAGGGTTCACGGTTGGAATCGCCGGGTTGTCAATCCGCGTCCAAGCTTGGTCCTCAACTGCGTCTGGGGTAAAGGAGGTTGTCACTCACTCCCAATGGACCTGTCTTCTTTGTGTCACGAGCCGGTGGAGGATGGCACAACTTCTCCTAGCTCGATGGAGAAAGCTAGGTCAAAGCTCTTCTTGAAGCACAAGGAAAAAGGAGGAGGCCGAGAGGAAGCTCCGGATTGGATTTGGGAGTGAAGGCTTTCCCGGAGCACCTCCCTAGGGTGGAAGATAAAGGGGAACCGGGGAACACTTCGTCGGAGGCGAAAAATGACGGGAAATGGCGATTGATCTCGCATTAGGGAGAAACCTGCGTATTTATTGGAAACAGAATTTAACAATGTGCACGATCACGGGCACACGACCAGTGGTCCTGCGCACTATGGCCAGTGATCGTCCGTATTGGCATGGCAGAATTGAGAGAAGAACTGGGGTAATGCGCATGAGCGATGGCGCACTGCCAGTAGTCGTACGCACTATGTCCAATGGTCGTGCAATTATGCGAGATAGAACTCCAGGAAAAGAGGAATCAATACACACGAACAGTGGCGCACGACCGGTGGTTGTGCGTACTATGTCCAGTGGTCGTGCAATTATCCCAGGCAGAATCTGGAAATCAGGATACAATTGTGCACGATCATCGGCACATAACCAGTGGTCGTGCGTATTTGATCCTATTATCGTGCGCAGTATTTCTGCTTACAAACATCCCCGGAACACGCACACGACCCCTAAACCCATCACTGATATATGCAGACATTGAAGAGAAGCATACAAAAGAGTACAAACAATAAAACAACAAAAAAATACACAAACACGGGCCGAAAGTGCACTTCGTATGGAAATAAAGATAAGATGAAATATATATGATAACGAACTAAAAGTGAAGTGCAAGACAAATAAAACTAGCCCAGATGAGTCTGAAAATCACTATAAAAAGATGACTCATCACACCCCCAGACTTACCTGTTTGCGCGTCCCGAGCAAACAAAATCTATGCAGACATGAAAAATAATTTAGCTAACAAAAAAATTGTGATACGGAGTACCCTGCGAAGTCGCATGCTCATTCGCGTAAAAATATAAATAGAGTAAATTTTTAAGTATGTAGAATAGTTTATATTTTTCACAATGCGTATCAAAATTTTATTACTAGTCAAAAATAGAATCACGGTGAATCTTCCGGTCATGCGTAGGAATAAAGTAGGCAGGCCACTAAGGTGAGCTTTGATAAAGACTGGGGCTCAGGATCACCTCCAAAGGAATCCACCAATGTCGGGGACCATACGCTTGCCCGTTCACACACTCTCCACGATACTAGTTCGACTCAAGCATGAATCAGTAGGACTTAAGGATAAGAGATGGGGTTTGGGTTACGGTGAGGTAAACAAGGATAAAAAGGAAGGCTATGCACCTAACCCAAATGAGCTATCATAAACAGAATGAATCCAACCGCTAACAACAATATATGCAGGTACCCCACACCCCCAGACTTAACTTTTAACATATGGGTGTGTGCACCGCCTACTCCAAATATAATCACATCTCTAATAGGATTTTCAATCAAACTTTTTCTTTTTTTTTTACTTTTCATTTTCACATTTTTTGAATTTTTTTATATCTTTAAACAATTGAGAAAATAAGAACTTTGGAGCACATCCATATATTCACATGTAATATCACCACATCAACACCCCAAAATGATAATATAAAACACTAAAGTTCGACTTGGGTGTGAGACTAGGATCGGCTATGAGGCTTTTGTGAAATAACAGTGGAGTTGAATCAAAAGAAGGTTAGGCACAACGGTGCTAGCGAGGATAAGACGTTAGGAATGGTACAATGCTCAACCGAAAATGATGGCCTACATCACACTCACGCTAGACTAACCATGCACCAATGCTTCGAGAGTAGCTTAGGGCAAGTTCTAAGCCATCAAGAAAGATGATCCTTCCTCCCGACTCGAGCAAACTGAGTCTAGTGATGGCTACATCCCTACACTACCGTTTGATTCACACCGGATTCACCAATTTTTGAGTAAAATAAAAAGTATTTACGCAAATAGAAAAATATAAAACTATAAGCATACAGAAAAATTAAACCTACTCGAATTTCTACACGAGACGAGAGCAATTGACTAGGAGCAAAGCAAGGTCAACATTTTACTCCGTCTCATAATCCTATGCAGCACAATAATTTTCCCAAATATTACCAAAGAAATGGGTTTAACTCGCGGCACACTAACCGCTAAGCAAACGCTCATGAGGGTGTAGTGGTGTGCGATGCAATAAACTAATAAAAATACAACAATACTAGCTTCTAGTATGCAAATAAAATGTTCATGTGAAAAAGGTAACAAACATCAAGTCTCCCCCAGAAACTAAACTTTACAGCAAATGATATAGACATTTAAATAAAAAAGAGACAAGGGAAGAGGTTACCCAATACTCAGCTAGTGAGCATACCAGAAGACGCGTAAAAAACCTAAAGCAGGCCCGCCATACAATGAATCACAACCCCACCAATACAAATTTGCCATGAATACCTGCAGGGGTGAGCTCCGCAAAAACAAAAGAAAAATATATAAAGGGAAATGCTACAACTAAAATAGTCATGAAAATAAAAGAATAGAAAATGTAAGATAACTACTGGGGTTATTGTCATCCCAACACGACTTATTAAATTCTATACAGTTCTAGCTAATGGGCCTATGAAAATAAAAATGCACAGGAAATTGTTCCATTATCCGTTGCGGTAACGCGTACCGATACGGAGATTGAGCAGTTACCCCTCTACCTACGTAATAATACCTAAAAATCTCAGGTAGAGGAAATAGGAAGTAAGATGAGGAGGAGCACTGCTCCTCACTCAACTTACCATAAAAAATATCCTTGTCTAGCAAGGTATCGTCAACTACAGGGAGATGGCAAAAGGAGAAAGCAATGAATGGAGCTTCCTTAATAGAGCAGGAATCACCCTCCTCATGAAAGAGGATGCTATCATACATAACTCGAGAAAAAAGCTCCAAGTCCTCCTGAGGCACCTGCGAAGACTCAACCCGCACGGGCTCAGATATAGATAGTGGATAAAAAAATTAAAAAGACAAATAACTAAAATAATCAATAATAGGGGGAGTGGTCCCGGTCTCACTCCCAGCAGGATCCAGGCATAGATAACTATCGATGTCATATGAGTCATGTCGAGGGGAATCTGAGAGCATGAGATCCTTGGTGGTGGTTTGGACCTCCTCATCTAATAAGGAAGTGGAAACTTCCTCATCAGAAAGGATGTCCTCATCAACACACCTCGGTGCGTCACCATGTTCCAAGACGTAATACTCTCCATTGATTAGAATAATGTCCTCGTCACACCATGACGCAACCTCAAGCTCAGAATCACAATCTGGCCTAATATCATCAACCGACACAGTAAAAAATGGAGTAGATAATTTTTGCAAAGAAGGCGGAGGAACAACAGCATTAGAGAAAATATGTGCAGGTTCCTCCGGGGGTGAATCAATAAGGGGGGAATACGACATGGGGAGAGACGGCTCTACAATGTCGTCACACCGAGCAGTAGAAAGTCTGATCGATATATCCACAGCAGCCCCCCAAAAACAAGGTGGTACTACGAATATATCATCAGAATCAGAAGGGGCATCCAATTGAGAGGTTGATGGAACGAGTCGGATATCCGACTCATCATTCTCCTGCAATTGGCGCTGAAATTCTGCGTAATCTTTCAACACGTGCTCGGTGCTACGACAACACAAACATCATTTTCCATTACTCCTCGGTCCAGGTGAGACCATAGAGGAATAATAAAAAGGTGTAGGAGTAGAAGAGAAATGACCATAAGACTGGGGTACAGTGTATGAAGTACCATAGGAAGACGGTGCTCTATACACAGAACAACGAAAATTATGCTCGAAATCTTTAGTGGGACACTCATCACTACCATGCCAATATTCCCCACACCATCGGCAACGGATATTCATAAAAGAATACATAGTGCAAGCACAAATAATTCACTAACAAAATTTTCTATGCAAAAAATTAACTACACACTAACAGGTAAATAAAAAGGAATACCTGTTGCTGAAAAATCAAAACTTGAAAAGTAATAAAGGAAAATAAGCAACCATATATAAAAACTAAAGCAAAGAAAAATAAAACATGGATTGAACAGATGGAAAAGGGCTTCGATCTCCTATCTCCCTCTCTAAGAACTCACACGACTGTGTTTCCCGGCAACGGCACCAAAAACTTAATGCGTTGAACGACAAGTGTACCGGTCGCACAAGTAATATAAAATGAGCGAATTTTCCCAAGTATCGATCTCGAGGGAACACAGTAAGGTGGAGTTAATTTTGAGGAGGACTTGAGATTGAGGTCCTTTGGTCGGGGTTAATGATGGGGGGGGGGTTTGTATTTGCGATAAAAAGAAATTAAAATACTAACAACTACTCCAATGCAACGCCGCTACGCGATGCTTCGCTAGGATCGATGGACGACTAGTCAGGCCGCTATGCACCGAATTGTAGGGCGGATGGACGAGTAGGCTTGCGGAATGAGGATCGAGAGCACCTCTTCGCAACGCACGCCACTAGAAATTGCTAGTACGGCAAGGGTGGATGGTGGATGGAATATGGTGCACCTCAAGCAAATGACGAAAACATACAATCACATAGACATGATTAAACATACAATAAGCATACTTCATTAATTACAAAGAGTTTAACTATGTTACAACAACAAGAGAGGAAAAGTGTGTGAAATCGACCGGATCTGTAGTCTTGCCGAGGGTTCATGATTGGAATCGCCGGGTTGTCAATCCGCGTCCAAGCTTAGTCCTCAACTGTGTCCGGGGTATAGGAGGTTGTCACTCACTCACAATGGACCCGTATTCTTCGTGTCATAAGCCGGTGGAGGATGGCACAACTTCTCCTAGCTCGATGGAGAAAGCTAGGTCAAAGCTCTTCTTGAAGCACAAGGATTAAGGAGGAGGCCGAGAGGAAGCTCCGACTTGGATTTGGCGGTGAAGGCTTTCCCGGAGCACCTCCCTCGGGTGGAAGATGAAGGGGAACGGTGGAACTGATAATACGTTTTGTAGCCTAAACTATTTTTGTATTTTTCTAGTTTATAATGTACAAATCATGTCTTTTTAGTTTATCTTTTATCCTTTTTATGTAAATATTATTGCCACTAACATTTTCTTGACCTTTTGCAGGTTTTCAGAAAATTGGTCAAAAATGACCAAACACGCACCCCTGTCACGCCCTCCCTGGGCGTGACCTAGGGCGTGTCACCCGATCCCGAGGACTCCTACTGGAAGGGACAAGAAAACGAACAAAACTACTGTCACGCCCCCTTGACATGCCCTCCCCGGGCGTGTCGCCGGGCGTGACCATGGGCGTGTCGCCCTCTATCGCAAAGCCTGCTGCCGCATTGAATGCAGGTTCTGCCACAGCACGCAACAGTACTGTCACGCCCCCCGTCACGAGCGTGACATGGGGCGTGACATTAACTTTTCCGACGACTGACGGATTTCTGACCAATGATTTCGACATGACGTGAGTGTCACGCCCCCCTACACGGGCGTGACCATGGGCGTGTCGACCGACGTACAGAAGCAATCATCCCTCCTTCCATAATCCAGAGCCCGAGGTCAACTTCGTACATGTAACTCCCCCTGACACGCCCCCCCTAGGGCGTGTCGTAGGGCGTGACCAACCCGAGAATTTTTCCTACAAATTCAGACCCCCCCTTCAATTTCAGAAGGCTTTGGTTGAGTGGGGGAGGTGCTGCCCCTTTGTTTCTTGATCTTTTTTATGCTTTTCTCTCTCTCTCTCTCTTTGTAATTTTTGGTTAACCATAGTTTAGTTTTTAGTTTGCCTTAGCTTTTGTTGTAATTTTGCTTTTTCTTATTGCTTAATATAGGGCTAGAATAGGACTTTAATTCATGCACTTGTAATTTCAATTTCATTAGTGTAACTTGCTCCTTTTAATTAATATAAGTTCTCTTCCTTTACTAGTGTTCCTTTTATATGCTTTACTACTCATTCCCCCCTCCTCCACTCCATTATGATTAACTAATCCTCCTTGTACTCGATCTTGATGATCCGAGGTTAGAGCGATTAAGTTATGATGTTTTAATTAATCTTTTCTTTTTAGGTTAGGGCCTTGAATTACTCTTTATTAATCAAGGGTTGGAGGTATATTATCGATACATACCCTCCAACTTTGCTTTCATTCTGGGCTAGCCGAGATGCCGATAGAAAGAAGTGAACATTCAAGAGTAAAGGGAGTTGTACACACCCCTCGAGAGAGGCAGACATCCAAATCTCTCGGATTGGAGTAAAATCCAATAGTGGGGTTCACCGCGTAAAGCGAGTTATAGGCCTCCGATTTAGACGAGAGTCGGTCGGACCTTCCTAAACTCAGTTTGGCACGACTTCGAGAGAAGCGTGTTCAAGCTTTAGGAACCTCCACGGTCAAGGACCTTTATCCTATTAAGTTTAGATTTTTATCGCATTTTTTTAATCGTCTTTAACCGAGGTGATTCTTGATCGAGTGCTTTTCCATTTCATATTTTTAACCTTTCGTAGTAATCACCTATCTTGTGCTCTTTAATTAACTGCAGTAGTTTCCTTTCTAGCATAGTTCTTTACTTAATAGCACTTTACTTAATTGCGGTAGTTCTCTTTCTAGTATAGCTTTGCTTCCTTCCTTGCAATTAGATTTTCTAAAACCCTAGTTTTTCCGTCGATAAGATAATAGTTTTCGTGTGAGTAAGCATACTCAGCAGTTCCCAGATTTCAATACGACACTTGTGTCCCCTAGCTACAATTCGATTGGTATACTTGTCTTATTGGGTTGCTAGTTCGGTTGCGTTTATTTTATTCGAACCCTAGCGCGCAACAAGTTTTTGGCGCCGTTGCCGGGGAACCAACATCCGTTGATATATTGAAAACACGAACCTATTAATTTTATCTCTTCTCTTTCTCATTCTCTTTCTTTAAGTTTTAAAAGTTTTAAAAATCAAAAAAATTTATCACCGCTCTTAATAGTAACCAACTTCACAATTTTTCTACGCCACCTAATTCTCTCGAAAAGGGCAAAGGGCTTTAAGCGCCACTATCTTGTCTAGTACCTTGCGAACCCTTCACGGGGTAGTCCTTGGGAAGTTCGGGAGTTAATCTATAAAAAAAATCTATTCCAAAAAGAAAAAAAATTCTAATCTAGTTTTATTTCTAGTTAATCCTTTTTTTCTCTTTCTTTTCTTCTTTTCTATTCTTTTAGTGCATGACCCGCGGGAGTCCGTCGGTTATTTTGGACTTGGACTACGAAATTGAGCGTACTCTTCGGATAAGATCGTGATTTCAAGGTCCTACTATCCAAGTGCCGGTCGAGGACTCCGAGTCATTTGCTACATTAAGAATGGAAGAACCAAACGTAGATGAGGCCGTGCAAAGGACTATGTCCTATTATGCACGACCAAATCTCGAGGGAACAGAATCTAGTATAGTCCGCCCTGCTATAGCAAACAAAACATCGAATTAAAGCCTAGCATAATTAAAATGGTGCAGTAATATGTGCAATTTGACGGACTTCAAGATGATAATCCGAACGCACATATAGCTAGCTTTCTTGAAATTTGCGACACCTTCAAGATAAATGGTGTCACAAATGATGCAATCAGGCTAAGACTCTTCACCTTCTCTCTAAGAACTAAAGCTAAGCAGTGGCTGAACACACTTCCTAAGAATAGCATAACCACTTGGAATGACTTAACTGGAAAATTTTTTGCGAAGTATTTTCCGCCAGCTAAAACTGCAAAACATAGGAACGATATCTCTGCCTTTGGACAAATAGACTCTGAAACCCTATATGAAACCTGTGAGAGATTTAAAGAATTATTAAGACGATGCCCACATCACGCGCTTCCTGTATTGTTACAAGTGCAAACGTTCTATAACGGGCTAAATCAAAGCACGAAGCAAATGATAGACGCAGCTTCTGGCGGTACTTTAAACCATAAGACCCCGGAAGCCGCTTTTGAGCTTTTTGAGGACATGGCAATGAACACTTATCAGTGGAATGTGTCTAGGTCCCGCCCGAACAAGCCTGCAGGTATCTATGAAGTGGACAACGTTAAAGGATCAAGCGCATACCCAACTGCACCAAAAGCCCGGACTGTTGGAGAGGGCGCTACTTAATTTTTTATATAAGTAGCAGAGCGCCACGGGTCAAGTGAAGGAACGCCGGACCCAACAATCCCCCCCCCCCGGCGTCCAGCACAACCCGTCGGCTCAGAGGTGGGGTTACCACATGGCCCACACGGCTCAGAGGTGGGGTTACCACATGTCCACGGTTGCCTGACCCACCGGACCCACACAGGTAGAAGGGAAAAATCAGGATTTAATAGCGCCCCCCCCGGTCTTGAACCCGTGACCTCCTCTGATACCAATTAAAGGATCAAGCGCATACCCAACTGCACCAAAAGCCCGGACTGTTGGAGAGGGTGCTACTTAATTTTTTATATAAGTAGCAGAGCGCCACGGGTCAAGTGAAGGAACGCCGGACCCAACAAACGTCTCCCAGCTCGCTTTGCAAGTAGAAATCCTAAGCAAAAAGATAACAGAGATGACTGCTGCCTCCGCCCCTCAGGTATGGGAATCTGTAACCCCTACTCAAGAACATTTAGATTATGTTAATAATATGCCTAGAACTGCTTTTAATAATTTTTCTGCTGGAAATTTTCGTCCTCCTGGTTTTAATTTTCCGAATAGTTATAACCCTGCTTTAAGAAATCACCCAAACTTTTCATGGAGTAATCCATCAAATGCGATGCGCCCACCACCGCAAAATGATTTTTCTGCACCACCACAACCACCACCTCTTCAAAATTATCAAAAAACTCCAAGCTTGGATGTTGGTACCCTAGTTTGATTTGATTTTAGTCTTCTCCTTTTGTCCCTTGACCCAAGAAATATCTATGGTCAATGGTTAGTGGTCTAGCTGTAGAGTCCCCGCTTTTCCAGATGAAGAATTTGGTTAAGTAGTTTTTTTTCGTTCGACTATAGTCGAACGCCGCTCGACTATCGTCGACTATCTGTTCGACGATCGTCGATCAGTTGCTCGACGTTCTGTCTGCGAGGATATTTCGACTATTTGTTGATAGGTCGACTATCTGTTTGTTTGATAGTTCGACTATCTGCTTGGATAGTTCAACTATCTGATAGCTCGACTATCTGTTTGATAGGTCGACTATCTGCGTTGTTTGATAGTTCGACTATCTGTTGATAGATCGACTATCTGCTTTCTTCTGATAGTTCGACTATCTGCTGATAGGTCGACTATCTGTTTTCCCTTGATAGTTCGACTATCTGCTTCTATAGTTCAACTATCTGATAGCTCGACTATCTGTTGATAGTTCGACTATCTGTCGTTCTTTGATAGTTCGACTATCTGTTGATAGATCGACTATCTGTTTCTCTTCTGATAGTTCGACTATCTGTTGATAGGTCGACTATCGGTTTTGCTTTGATAGTTCGACTATCTGTTGATAGTTCGACTTTCTGATAGCTCGACTATCTTCTGATAGTTCGACTATCTGTTGTGATAGTTCGACTATCTCCTTTGATAGTTCGACTATCTAGATCGTTCGACTATCTGCCCGATAGGTCGACGATCTCCGTGCGTCGATCGACGATCTCCGAGTGTCGTTCGACGTTTTCTGTCTGCCTTTTTATTTTGTATTTATTTATTATATTTAATTAATTAATACATTATCTGGCATGTTATTTTAGTTGTTTTATGATAATATTTCCAGGCAATATCTGCTCCATCCCTTCTGCCTGAGTAAAATCTTTTCAGATAAAGTTGTTTGTCTTATTAGCTGACATTGTATTTTACTTTATCTGCTGTCAGTCCTTTATAGCCGTTAGACTGAAAAGTCTTCCTTTTGCTATAAAGAGTTTATCTCTGATGTGATTTTATTTAGTACCTGTATTATCAGATTGCTTCCTGCAGCTTCCTTGAAAAAGGTTTATCCCTTTTATAGAATATTTTGCTGCAGAGTTTGTTTGTCTTTGTGATATTTGCAGCCCAGGTTTCAAGTTTCAGAAGAAGACAAACAGTTCAAATTAAAAAGAGCCGTTGCTTGTTGCTGCTATAAAAGGAATCCTTTGGAGAAGGATTTCAGCTAGCTAACCAGTTATTCATTTAAGCATTCAAACTTTCATCAAGACCAAGTTTAACTGCTCTCAACAATATTCATTCAACTGAGAAGTGTTAAGCTCTTCTGCTCTTCTTCAACCTGAGTTCTCCTGTTCCAGGAAGTTTAGACTCAGAGATCTTTTGAAGAAGAAGAAGAAGAAGACAGCTGCTTGAAGATTTCTATTTTATTATTTTATATATCTTCTTGTAGTTTTTCCTTCAGTTTTTTTTTTACTGAAGAGTTTCTGCACTGAAGCAAGACTTCACCTGGACATTCTTTGAGCCAGGGGGAGCCTTGATTCCTTGAGCTTTCTAGCTCAGTGCAAGTCTTTGTGCTTCTCTAATCTATTGTAAAATAGAGAAGACATCTTAACCTTCCTTCCCCCTCCTGTACAGGGTTATTACTCCCTTCAAAAGTATCCCTTGGTGGCAGGGCACCTGATCAAAAACCTGTGTTCTGTTTTTAGACACCTGATCAAAAGTCTAAAGGGTTTCTGGATCTACCTGAAGCAGATCCTGTTGGTGGCAGGGCACCTGATCAAAAACCTGTAGTGGATTCCTACCTTGTTGGTAGAAGAGTGGACATACCCAAGTTGTTTGGGGAACCACTATAAATTCCTTGTGTCGTCTGGCTTGCTTAATTTATTTACTGCATTGCGGCTGTGATTAGATATAACTAGGTTTGCTAGTTGCTGATTAGGATTTCCAAGCCTTAAGTGTAATTACAGTTAGCTTGAGTTTGTGCACAACACTTGTGTTAGGCTTTAGGGTTATTTCTATATCTATAATCTTTTCATTCCGCATTTCACTCCAAGGGAGTTGGGTAGACTATTGAGTTTTGTCTAGTGCAAAATTTGATAACTCTATTCACCCCCCCTCTAGAGTAGTATCTATCCCTTCACTTTCATTGGAGGAATTACTTTCTAAATATATCACCACAAATGACGCTACTATAAGAACTTTAACCGGAAGCGTAAAAAGTCTAGAAAATCAGGTAGGACTGCTCGCAAAAATAATTTCTGAGCGACCCGTAGGGTCTCTTCCTTCCAATGCCAAACCAAACCCGAGAGAGCAAGCGAAATCTATAACTCTTCAGAGTAGGAAGCAAGTCTCCGGTATTGTAAGTGAAGAGCACGAGGCAAGCTCCGCTCCCGCCTTTAAAAATCAAAGCTCCGCTCCCGTTTTAAAAATTCCACCCTCTGCTGAAGAAGTTATCACCCCCGCTTTAGAAAAAATCTCACTCCACCACCCATCTTCAAAAATAATTCAACTCCTCCATACCCCTCCGAACTTAATTGACAACGTCAAGATGATCAGTACTCCCGCTTCTTAGAGATCATCAAGCAAATCCACATTAATCTTCCCTTCCACGAGGCTATTTTGCAGATGCCGAAATACGCCAAGTATCTTAAGGACCTCCTCACTAACAAGAAGAAGTTAGAGAATCTTTCGCACGTCACGCTAAACGCCGAGTGCTCTGTTGTTTTAATAAACGGTTTGCCGAAGAATATCAGTGACCTGGGCAGTTTCTCTATCCCGTGTGTCTTCGGTGATCTTTTTGTTAAACATGCGTTAGCCGACTTAGGCACGAGTATAAACCTGATGCCCTTTTCGTTGTTTAAAAAGTTAGGGATTGGTATCCTTAACCCCACACGTATGAGTATCCAGCTAGCCGATAGATCCGTCAATTACCCGTTAGGAATAGTGGAGGACGTTCTAGTAAAAGTCGACAAGTTCATCTTCCTGGTGGACTTTGTCATTTTGGACATCGAAGAAGACGTCGAGGTTCCCCTTATCCTTGGCCGACCCTTCCTTGCCACCTCCAGAACCATCATTGACGTAAGCAATGATAAGCTTTTCCTTCGAGTAGGCGATGACGAAGTAACTTTTTCTATCACACCTTCGATGAAGAACACCCTAGCAAATGATGACTCATGTTTTTTCGTAGACGCCGTGAGTGATGATTCTTCCAACTGCATCTCCGACATTGAAAAAGAAATTTCTGCTTTTTTTTCTTCTTCTCTTCCCGCTGAATCGCTGCAAGGAAGTGATGAACCTTCTGATTGTCTTTCTGAGTTTGAAATTTTTTTTTCTGATTTTTGTTCTTCCTCTTTTCTTCCAACTGAATCACTGCAAGAAGCCTTCTTGGCTGCTAGCCCCACCCCTTATTACGTTCCTTATAAAAAAGTTTATGAAGATATTATTTTTGAAAAAGAAAGGATCTCTAAATCCTCTTATGAAGAACCCCCTACCCTAGAACTTAAAGAACTTCCTGAACACCTTAAGTATGCTTTCTTAGAAAAAGATTCCAAGTTACCAGTTATCGTTTCGACCTACCTCACAGATACGCAAAACGATAAACTTCTTCTAGTTCTACGTAAGCATCGCCGGGCTATTGCTTGGCAAATTTCTGATATCAAGGGCATAAGCCCATCTTTTTGTACCAATAAAATTTTAATGGAAGATAATTCGCGTAACTCTATTCAACCTCAGCGCCGTATAAACCCGAATATGAAAGAAGTAGTTAAGGGCGAGGTTATGAAATTATTAGATGCATGAATTATCTACCCTATATCGGATAGTAAATGGGTTAGCCCCGTTCAGGTAGTGGCAAATAAGGGAGGGATAACCGTAGTTTGTAATGAGAATAATGAATTAATCTCGACACGGACGGTGACGGGTTGGCGTATGTGTATTGATTACCTTAAGTTAAATGACGCCACCCGCAAGGACCACTTTTTTTTACCGTTTATCGACCAGATTTTAGAACGATTATCCGGCCATAGCTTTTATTGTTTTCTCGATTGCCTCTCGGGGTACTTTCAAATACCCATCTCTCCCGAGGACCAAGAGAAAACTACGTTTACTTGTCCCTTCGGCACCTTCGCTTATCGAAGAATGCCGTTTGGATTGTGCAATGCGCCAGCTACATTCCAGCGATGTATGCTCGCAATATTTGACAAGTACGTAGAAAGCATTATGGAGGTATTTATGGACGATTTCTACGTGTTCGGCAATTCCTTCGATAGATGTATAGAAAACCTCGAAAAAGTCTTAGAACGATGCGAAGAAACTAACCTTGCCCTAAATTCGGAAAAATGCCATTTTATGGTAAGGGAAGGGTTAGTTTTGGGTCATAAAATTTCTGCTAAGGGTATTGAGGTAGACGTTGCCAAGATAGAAGTTATCGAGAAACTGCCACCGCCTACGAACATAAAAGCTATAAGAAGTTTTCTAGGCCACGCTGGCTTTTATCGTCATTTTATAAAGGACTTCTCCAAAATCACAAAGCCCCTCACCCATTAGAAAAAGACGCTCCATTAATTTTTGATGACTCTTGCCTTTCTGCCTTCGAATTAATTAAAGAAAAGTTAATTAACGCACCGATTATGATAGCTCCGGTGTGGGACCTTCCTTTCAAGATTATGTGTGATGCGAGTAGTTTTGCGGTGGGAGCCGTATTAGGTCAACGTATATCTAAAAACATCCAACCCAACTATTACGCTAGAAAAACCCTCACATCTGCACAAGAAAATTACACCACAATCAAGAAGGAGCTCTTAGCTGTAGTATTCGCATTTGATAAATTCCGCCCTTACATTACACTTTCAAAAATCATTGTTTTTACAGACCACTCGGCCCTCAAGTACCTTCTTGCCAAAACGGATGCCAAACCTCGCTTGATTCACTGGGTCTTACTCCTCCAGGAGTTTAACTTAGAGATCCGTGATAAGAAAGGAGCCGAGAATTTGGCCGCCGACCATCTATCTAGATTAGATAACACATTTATAGAAAAATTAAATGAAAAATCTTTTAATGATTATTTTCCTAATGAGAAGCTGCTTTTAGTTAACACATCTACTTCTCCTTGGTTCGCGCACATCGCCAACTATCTAGTGGCTCGGGTGCTCCCAAAAGAGTTCTCCTCTCAGCAAAAGAAGAAATTCTTTTCTGAGCTGAAGAACTACTTTTGGGAAGACCCGCATCTTTTCAGAATCTGTGCAGATCAAGTGATAAGGAGATGTGTTTCTTATGAAGAAGGAATCAATATTCTAAAACATTTGCATGAAGGTCTGACAGGTGGGCACTATCAAGCTGCTCGCACCGCTCACAAGGTGCTTTGCGTGGGTTTTCACTGGCCTAGCCTGTTTAAAGACGCGCAAGCCTTTATGAGCAGGTGTGAAAGTTGCCAACGGTCGGGCAACATTTCTAATAAAAATGAAATGCCGTAAAATTATTTCTTAGAGTGCGAAATTTTCGACCTCTGGGAATTGATTTTGTTGCCCCCCTTCCTTCTAGCTTCGGAAACAAATATATTTTAGTTGCTGTTGATTATGTTTCACGATGGGCTGACGCCCAAGCTCTTCCTACGAACGACTACCGAGTTGTATTCACTTTTTTAAAAAAGTTATTTTCTAGATTCGGTATGCCTCGCGCAATCGTTAGTGAATGGGGTTCCCATTTCTGTAACGCACAATTTTCAAAAATCCTTACCAAATACGGCGTTACGCATAAGCTTTCCACTGCCTACCACCCCCAAACTAACGGACAAGTCGAAGTAGTTAATAGAGAAATAAAAAGAATATTAGAAAAGACTGTTTTAACTTCTAGGAAAGACTGGTCAGCCAAACTTGACGATGCTCTATGGGCCTACCGAATAGCGTACAAAACCGCCCTCGGATGTACGGCGTATCTGCTGGTCTATGGAAAATCGTGCCGTATGCCCGTAGAGTTAGAACACCGCGCCTTTTGGGCCTTAAAATTTTTAAACTTCGATCCCCACTCAGTCGGTGACCTTCGAAAATTTCAACTAAATGAACTCGATAAGTGGCGCTCTTATGCTTATGAAAATAATAAACTTTATAAAGAGCGGACGAAGCGTTTAAACGATAAACACTTAAGGCACCCTAAAACTTTAAGCCGGGCGACCAAGTCCTTTTATATAATTCTCGTTTACGTTTATTTCCGGGCAAATTAAAATCTCGCTGGTCTGGCCCGTTTTCTGTTTTAGAAGTATTTCCTTATGGAACTGTTTTAATTTCTCACCCTGATAAGGGTAATTTCAAAGTGAATGTTTAGCATCTTAAACTCTATTTTCTGGTGATGATGATGTCAGTCCAAACATTATTAAGTTTCTGCTTCACGAACTTTAACTTTGAACTTTTATTTTTTGCTAAAAACAATTTTATTTCTGGACAACAATATTTTTGGAAAATATTATTTTTTTTGATGTGTCGAGCTCAACGACACTTTAAACAAAGGGCGCTCTTAGGAGGCAACCCAAGTTATCTTTTTCTGTTTTCTTTATTTTATAATTTTTGCCTCGGACGGCTCCGACAAGCTGAAGCTTATGCGATCGCCTTCCCCAACGTTGCTTAATCCATTACGAAGTCCAAAGAAGACATTCGGGGGAGCAACATCACTCAGCTTTCGCAGCAAAGAAATCTGGGGAAGTACCTGTCTTTCAATTCTGTCTTTCAATTCTGTACTTTATTTTTCTCTCCTTCTCAAATCCCCTTCTTTAGCCATTGAAGACAATGTCTATTTTAAGCTTGGGGGAGGACTTCCTCCTTCATTTTTGCTTAGTGTACAAATTTTTCTTTTTGTATATATTTTAAATATTTCTAAAAAAATGAATATCTTAAAATTCCAAAAAAAAGAGAAAAAATTTCCAAAATAAAAAAACAAAAGAGAAAATATTTCTAAAATCCAAAAAAAAAATATGTGTTTTTGAATAGTTTAGACATTTTGGTATTTCAACAGTACCCCTAGTTTTTGTTTTGTTTTACTCAAAATCTCCTATAAACAACGTAGTTCATTATAATATTTCTAATCGTCATTTTTAATTATGTTTCACAAGTAAAATGTTGGCCATGCTGTGTTTCTAATTCACGGTAGCATGTTAAGGTGAAATATTTTTCTAAAACTCACATTTCTATTATGGTTTTTTGTTTTTTATTTCCTTTACTTTCTCAAAAATTCATCATCCACTATTTTCTTTTTCATTTTTGAATAATTTTTGTAAAGTCAACTTTTGAATAACGTAGTAGATGTGAACGATCCAAGTCACCTTTTATTTCTATTTTCAAGTTAATTTCATCAATCTTCTTTTATTATCTAGGAATCGCTTTTTGAAATTTTTCAAACCTTTGTTTTAAATAAATTCAAAAGCGTGATAATGATTTAAGCCGTTTTTGTTTTCGTTTCAGCTTTCCTGCCAACCTAAAAACTTTTACCGCTAGTTAGCCATTTTTGAGCCTTTTTCCGATTTTATTTGATAGCTCCTCCCTTCATTTCATTTTCACCAAAGCCAAAATTTCCAACCTATCGAATCACACTAGCCTTTTTTGAGTTTCATAAATTATTTTGACGATTTTGATAGGATATTTTGTGATTTTTGTGGGAGAAAGGTTTTTGAAAAAAAGTATGCTCAAAAGTGATGTTTATTTTTGTTTGGCCAATTCAAAAGGAAAATAAAAATATTTATGGCCTTTGTTTTGAAAAAAGAAAAAAAATGGAAAAAAGAAGAAAAAGAAAAAAAAGAAAAAAAAATGTGTATATATATTTTTATGAAAGTTTTTGAAACTCTTTGCTTTGGTTTAGTGTGATTTTAAATCTTCACGTTTATCTTTGAATTCAACTCCTAATCATATTCCTAAACCAAACTTTTCTGTCCTATTTAAGTCCTTTTGATTCACGCTTTTTGATTTTTATTTTACAACTAAGAAAAAAAAAAGTAAATCAGTTTTAGTTTTGGATTTAAACCTAGATTTTTGTTAATTAAATTGATATAATTATAATGCGTTGCTTGGATCTAGTAACAACTCAATGTGTGTTTTTCATTTTCGTTGCTTTGCTTAAGTCTATTTAATGAATTCCGTTAAAATTTTGGATGATTTGTTTTTATTGAGTAAAGTTTATAAAAGTTTTACCATACCTAAATAATTGTTTTAGACTTACATTTCACCTTTTCCCTACTTAGAATTTTGCATAGTACTTGTGTAGGCATAATTAAAACTTTTTGATTAGTCCTTTTTATAAATATCTAGTTTTTATATTTTTGCTTGGGGACAAGCAAAACTTAAGCTTGGGGGAATTTGATAATACGTTTTGTAGCCTAAACTATTATTGTATTTTCTAGTTTATAATGTACAAATCATGTCTTTTTAGTTTATCTTTTATCCTTTTTATGTAAATATTATTGCCACTAACATTTTCTTGACCTTTTGCAGGATTTCAGAAAATTGGTCAAAAATGACCTGACACGCCCCCCTGTCACGCCCTCCCTGGGCGTGACCTAGGGCGTGTCACCCGATCCCGAGGACTCCTGCTGGAAGGGACAGAAAAATGAACAAAACGGCTGTCACGCCCCCTTGACACGCCCTCCCCGGGCGTGTCGCTAGGCGTGACCATAGGCGTATCGCCCTCTGCCGCAAAGCCTGTCGCCGCATTGAATGCAGGTTCCGCCACAGCACGCAACAATATTGTCACGCCCCCCCGTCACGGGCGTGACATGGGGCGTGACATCAACTTTTCCGACGAATGACGGATTTCCGACCAATGATTTCGACATGACGTGAGTGTCACTCCCCCCCTACACGGGCGTGACCATGGGCGTGTCGACCGACGTACAGAAGCAATCATCCCTACCGCAAGAATCCAGAGCCCGAGGTCAACTTCGTACATGTCACGCCCCCTGACACGCCCCCCCTAGGGCGTGTCACAGGGCGTGACCAACCCGAGAATTTTTCCTATAAATTCAGACCCCCCTTCCATTTCAACATGCTTTGGTTGAGTGGGGGAGGTGCTTCCCCTTTGTTTCTTGATCTTTTTTATGCTTCTCTCTCTCTCTCTCTCTTTGTAATTTTTGGTTAACCATAGTTTAGTTTTTAGTTTGCCTTAGCTTTTGTTGTAATGTTGCTTTTTCTTATTGCTTACTATAGGGCTAGAATAGGACTTTAATTCATGCACTTGTAATTTCAAATTCATTAGTGTAACTTGCTCCTTTTAATTAATATAAGTGCTCTTCCTTTACTAGTGTTCCTTTTATATGCTTTACTACTCATTCCCCCCTCCTCCACTCCAGTATGATTAACAAATCCTCCTTGTACTCGATCTTGATGATCCGAGGTTAGAGCGATTAAGTTATGATGTTTTAATTAATCTTTTCTTTTTAGGTTAGGGCCTTGAATTACTCTTGATTAATCATGGGTTGGAGGTATATTATTGATATATACCCTCCACCTTTGCTTTCATTCTGGGCTAGCCGAGAGGCCGATAGAATGAAGTGAGTATTCAAGAGTAAAGGGAGTTGTACGCACCCCTCAAGAGAGGCAGACGTCCAAATCTCCCAGATTGGAGTAAAATCCAATAGTGGGGTTCACCGCGTAAAGCGAGTTTTAGGCCTCTGATTTAGACGAGAGTAGGTCGGACCTTCCTAAACTCAGTTGGGCACGACTTCAAGAGAAGCGTGTTCAAGCTTTAGGAACCTCCACGGTCAAGGACCTTTATCCTATTAAGTTTAGATTTTTATCGCATTTTCTTAATCGTCTTTAGCCGAGGTTATTCTTGATCGAGTGCATTTCCATTTCATATTTTCAACCTTTCGTTGTAATCACCTATCTTGTGCTCTTTAATTAACTGCAGTAGTTTCTTTTCTAGCATAGTTCTTTACTTAATAGCACTTTACTTAATTGCGGTAGTTCTCTTTCTAGTATAGCTTTGCTTCCTTCCTTGCAATTAGATTTTCTAAAACCCTTGTTTTTCCGTCAATAAGATAATAGTTTTCGTGTGAGTAATAATACTCAGCAGTTCCCGGATTTCAATACGACACTTGTGTCCCCTATCTACAATTCAATAGGTATACTTGCCTCATTGGGTTGCTAGTTCAGTTGCGTTTATTTTCTTCGAACCCTAGCGCGCAACAGGAACCCTTTGTCGAAGGCAAAAAACGGCGGAAAAAGGAGATTGATCTTGCATTAGTGCGAAACCTGCGTATTTATAGGAAACCGAATTTCAAAATGCGCAAGATCACGGGCACACGATCAGTGGTCGTGCGCACTACGGCTAGTGATCGTGCGTATTGGCATGGCTGAATTGAGAGAAGAACTAGGGTAACACGCCCGAGCGATGGCGCACGACCGGTGGTCGTGCGCACTATGTCCAATGGTCGTGAGATTACCCCAGACAGAACTCCAAGAAAAGAGGAATCCATGCACACGAATAGTGGCGCACGACCGATGGTCATGCGTATTATGTCTAGTGGTCGTGCGATTATCCCAGCCAGAATCTTGAAATTAGGATACCATTGTACACGATCATCGGCGCACGGCCAGTGGTCGTGCGCATTTGATCTGATGATCGTGCGCAGTATTGTTACTTCCAAACATCCCCGGAACACGCACACGACCCCTAAACTCATCATTGATATGTGCAAACATTCAAGAAAAGCATACAACGAAGTACAAACAATAAAAGTACAAAAATATACACAACAACGGGCCGAGAGTGCACTTCCTATGGAAATTAAGATAAGATAAAATATATATGATAACAAACTAAAAGTGAAGTGCAAGACAGAAAACTTGCCAAGATGAGTCTGAAAATCACTATAAAAAGAGGAATCATCAATACTCGACGAATCAGCTTGAACTTATAAATTTCTCGCCAAATAAAGTTAAATTCGATGAGTGTGATTCGTGGTGATTTATTATGGTTGTTAAGTATGGCTTTTTGTTGGCAGTGGATACAAGACCTCCAACCTAGTACCAAATTATGAATCATTAAACTACTGGAGTTATTTTGGGACTGTAAGGTTATGTTTGACAAAGTGGACATCAACACACTACCTTGTTTGATTTGATGGGTTAGGTTGGATATTGAGGCCACAACCCTATTGCCTTATTGAGGCATTCTGACTGCTTGGTTTTGTTGGACAATATGGTCACCGCCGCAATACCTTTTTGAAACATATTTTGGGTCTGTAAGTTCGGGTTGGACAATGTTGCCACCGACTCAGGACCAATTCTTACAAGTGTTAATGATTCACATGAGTAGAGTTGTTAAGTCTCTTTCCTCGTTTGTACATGTATATGTTATTCTACTTACTTTTGCATATATTCTCGAAGCATGGCTTCGTTTTGCACTTGGTGCAACTCTTACTTTTGAATGAGTACATCTTTTATCATTGTAATATGATTTATTGCAAGAATTTGATAGGTTACTTATGTTTGGGTTGGTAACACTTTATTTCTTTGGTTTATTTCTAACCTTTTGATCTTTGATCACTACTTGTATAATCTTCCTGAGGTATTCTTTTCTTGTGAATTCCTCATGTTTGGAGCAGTAACCAGTTGAGCGGCAAGAGTTTTTGTTTTTGGATTGTGTTCTGCAATAGTCTTTCCTTCACTGATTATGAGGTAGTTATTGTTTCTTTTCCTATAGTTCAGAAATACATTATTTTTGTGGGTTCATGTCAGGTTGTTGACGCCCACAGGATTTTGTTTAATGTTAAGTACTTGCTAGCTGCTAAATCTATTTCGTTATGAACTGTTTGTTCACTTGCTCTCTGGGAAGTTTTTATGTTAGGTTGCATGTTAGGTTTGTTAAAATTATAAAAGTATTACTTGTACCATCTCATACATGTCATCTTTTAAAGCTAAAGTTATTACACTTTAATGAACGTATAAATTATTGTTATACTTATACTAATTTTAGAGTCATGCATAACATGAGTTGTCCAATTGGGATGTTTATGCTCATGTAGGATGTTAAGCAATATGAATAAAGTACTTTCCACAGCATATATTTATACTTTCACTCGTGTACTAGATGATCCATTGAGCCGAGGGATACGGAAATTCAAAACTTACTTAATTGTGGTTTCTTCATAATACAAGTGTAGATTTCATATAAAATATAGAGTTGGAGTTTGCCTAAACGTCTTTAGTTATCCCCTGCAGGACGTGGCATCACGGCGCATGTTGTTTCTTACTCTAATATTCATTTAAATTCAGAGAAAATATGGGTTGTGACAGTGCCTCAGTATTTTGATAAGGAGACTCTCAGAACCAACAAATAAATTTTTTGATAAGGAGATCTTGAACCAAGACCAAATCTTTTGATAAGGAGATTTTCAACCACCAGTAGACCGAGTCTTTTGATAAGGAGACTCTCAGAACCACAGATCGAATCCTTTGAATAGGGACTCTTAAAACTCTTTACTCAATTAGTACAAGAAAAATGAGAAAAGATAGAAAAAGAAGAGTAAAAGAAATTGTCTTTTAGATGAGTCCTCTCAACAAGAATCTTAGACTATATGGCACTATGTGTATTGGTTCCTCTCGATGATGATGAATCCTTACTGAAGAAGAAGTTTGAAGGATTAAATGCTTTTGATTCAAAGTTCTTTTTTAATTATTTTTAAGAATGGTTGTTGAAGTAGCAGAGAAGAAAGAGTGAAAAAAAGAAGCTTGTTGTTGACCTAGTGTATTCTATAAATATATTTGTTGCTTCCTTCTTCTCTTCTTCTATAATGTGAGTACGCCATTCCAGAATAATCTTGAATTCTCCACTTCAAACGAACTTTCTTCAGAAGGAATGATATTATTCTTCTTCCAAATCTTATCAAATGTTTCTTCAAAAATCCTTCAATAAATATTCATCTAAAATCTGTTGAGAATTCTTTCCTTTAAGCCTTCTTCCAATAGCTAGAATTATTTGAAATAATTCCATAGATTCTTCCTGAAAATTTGCCTGAAAAAATTCTCAAAAATTTCTAATCTTAGCAATACTCAATGCTACATTGACTTCATGTAGGAGTTGCATATATATCTTACTTCTATTGGGTCCATTGTTCCCAATGTCCCTGATTTGTGTGAAGTCAAACTGGTCAATGACACACACATCAACTGTATTTGATGTGCATTTGAGGTTTTGAGTGCAGGTTATCTATATCACATTGATTGGACATGTGGACACAATAAGTGGTTGCTAGATATAGCAAAAATCGACCAAGTCCACAGGCGTTGAGTGGAGCAAGCCCACTCAATACAAGAGGTATGGATTCTATTTTTCATTCTAGAAATTTGCCTGTCCACAAGCATTGAGTGAGGACACCTCACGCAATGCCATATAACATATAGCATTCAGTCTATCTCAGCCTAACTGGAAGATATCCAAAAATGTGGCTAAGTTCACAGGCGTTGAGTGTAGTCTACTCACTTAACGCAATACAGAAAAAAGGTTGTGAGTCAGGCAGAGTTAGTCTAAGCCTAGAGAAATTGGCTGAAATTTTGGCTAAGTCCACAAGCGTTTAGTGTGGTCTACTCACTCAATGCCATACAGCTTTAACATTAAGTGTTGCTGTGCCAGTCAACTCCACCGAAAAGCTGGGAAACATTTTCACTCAGTCCACAGGCATTGAGTCTAGCTAACTCACTCAATGCCAGATAACAAAAAAATTATGTTAAGTAGTTTGGCATTGAGTGGAGCTTACTCTCTCAATGCCATGACGTAGAAATATTTTCTAAGGCAAATAGCGTTGGGTGAGGCAAGCTCACTCAACGCTCTCAACACCTTGAAGCAGAAATTTGGCTAAGTCTAAAAGTGTGGACTACGTGACTTTTGTCGTGCTAAACTTAGTCAAAATGAGCTCAGCGTTTGTCGAACTGAGCAAAATTACTTAGTTTAGCCTGGAGTTCGTCGAACTCAGTTCAGCCTTTCGTTAAACTAAGTCCACAGTTCGTCGAACTGAACTTATACTTTTGTCGATTTGAGCTCGAGGTTTGTCGAATGGAGCTCAGCCTTCATCGAGCTCAATACTTAGAATTTTGTCTAAGTGTTGTGGCATTGAGTGATACCTACTCACTCAATGCCTTTGGCTCTGATGATTGAATTTTGTCTAGGTCCTGAGATGTTGAGTCATGCTAACGTCAACAAAGTCAAATTGTCAACCAAAATTCAAATGGTGCGGAATTGCTACCTGAAAAGATGACGGCCAGCTGTCATCTTCTTCTGCACATTCCAAGGAATATTTCCATCATAAAGTGATGGGGCCCACACACAGAAAGGGAGCTATTAAATCAAGATTAAATGGAAAGCATGCGCTGGATGGATTAATCTCAGCCATCAATCCTAGTGGTGGGACCCACTGCTCGATTGGCCTTCAGAGTATAGAAGGAAACAATTAGCTAGAGCAAACAATAATCAACACAACAATCGAATCTATTCCTTGTCTAGGTTTTCATAAAATGAGAAGAAGGGAGGGAGAACATCATCTTCTTCCTTTCCATTTTCGTCGAGTCTGAAGAAGGAGTTCTGCATAGAGAACCTTGTTGGGAAGGAGATAGCTGAAGTAATTACCATATGAACAGTAGGATCAGAATTCATTCTAAGAGATAGATGGAGTAATTACCATCTACAACAGCAGGATCGGAATACATTCTGAGAGATAGCTGGAGAAATTACCATCTGCAACAGCAGGATCAAAATTCATTCTGAGGTCGCAGATCTACAAGATTCTGCAGAGGGAAGGTTAGCTATTTGAAGAAAGAATCTACTGCCTACCTATTGTCTTCAACAGCAATTGGTTGGATTGATATCTGCTCAGTCCAGGAAGAAGGAGACACAGAGTTCTTGATTTGGTGTTTAATCATACAATCTTTTTTGTTCTTTTGGTTAGATTCTTTGTGAATCTGTAGTTGTAAGCCTATATTATAAAGGTTAAGGTCTTTGTGACTTGTGTTTGACTTTATGCCTGGTGAAAGGTCTGTGTGACCTGTGGATTGGCTTATTGCCTAATTGTTAGGTCTATGTGACCTGTGTGGTCCTGCGGGATCTGTGTTGTATGATATTAAGTTGCTGAGTTTTGGAGGGAGAGCCGAATCTAACACACAGTTAGATAGGCATAGAGGGACAGTGGATTTACCAAAGATTGGGGAACTAATATAAAATTGATGTGTCATCTGTGAATGTTCTTGAAAGCTGATAATTAACCTAATCACTGACACAAAAATCAGAAAACAAGTTAGAAAACTTAAATGGAGACAAAAACCAATTCGCCCCCCCCCTCTAGGTGTTTAGTTAACCTTGAAAATAAGACTTTCAAGTGGTATCAGAGGGAGGTTACTCTTTAAAGGCTTAACAATCCTAGTAGACCTCCAAGGTTAGCAAGAAGTCTGTCTCTATAGGTTCAAGAATGACCAATAAGGAGCTGAGTGCTGTGAGACTTCCAATCTGTAAGAAGGAAGATTTTGGCATCTAGCAAGCAAGGGTAAGGAAGTTCATGGAAGCTGCTGACCCTAGAATGTACATTACAGTTGAAGAAGGACCATTAATCCCAATGAAGGGATCTGTACTGGATGCTAATGTCAAAACCTCCAAGACATATGATGAGATGACCATGGATGAGTTGGCCCTGGCCTCAATAGACAAGAGGGCAAAGAACATCATCATGGGTGTTGTTGATGAATCTACACTTCAGAACCTAATCCATTGCAAAATAGCAAAGGAACTGTGGAAAACTCTAGTGATCTATATGGAGGGAACAGATGAAGTTAGAGATGATAGGAAGTCCATGTTAAACCAAGAGTATGAGCCTTTCAGGGAATCCAAGGGGTACAACATAACCACCTGTTATGAAAAGTATTTTAGGATTGTGAATGAGCTTAAGACTTATGTAAGAATGTTAAGTCACTTTGAACATAATTATAAGTTCCTTAGATCTCTATCTAGAGAGTGGGATACAAAAATCTGTGCCATCGGAGAAGTGGCAAAGCTGGGTGACACTGCTCCTCACACACGCTTTAGGAAGCTGCTGTCATATGAGATGCAGCTGGCAGTATGGAAGGAAGAGGAGAATAATAACAAGTCTCGGGCAAGAGACAAACTTGTAGCTTTCAAAGCTGAAGTCACCAGCAAAAGCAAAAGAAAGTATCACTCTTCACCAATGAGAGATGCCGATTCTGATTCTGGAAGATCAGAGGGAAGTGCATCAGACTGCGAATGGTCTAATGAAGATTTTACTACCTTCACTAGGCAATTCTAAAAGTTCTTGAAGAAGAAGCACTGGAGATGCAGGCCTTCCACCTCCTCTCATCCTTAGGATGACTACTATAAGTGTAGAAGAAAATCCTCTAAGGAGGATAGCTATGGTTCTAAAACTGGTAAACAGGTTTCCTCTAACATAACTTGTTATCATTAAAGAAAATTTGGACATATGATAGTTGACTGCCCAATAAAAAGGAAGAAACACTGTAAGAAAAAGGACCACCAGCAAAAAGGCAAGAAGGAGAAATCCCTCATTACCAAAAAGAAAAGAAGTTTGACTGACTCCTCCTCATCTGAGTCAGAAGAAGAAGAAGCCTACATTGGGTTGTGCTCAACTAAAGAAGGAGTTATAGAAGCAGACTGCATCAAAAGGCTGGCAGCTTTAGAATAAGAAGCTGAAAAGATTCATCCTTCTGCCAATATTGAAGAAAGGGCCCCTCTATCACAATCTGATTTTGATTTAGAGGTTGATTCTGAAGATGACAGCTGCTTCCTTGGACTGATGGCTAAGTCAGATGAAGAAACCAGCCAGGATGAGCCTGGTCCAAGCAAGGTAATTTTTGTTACCAGCTATGCATGTTCAGATAATGAATCAGTTCCAGATTCTTGTGCCTCTGCATCAAGTGATGATGATGGATCAGAATCTGAGGTAGACATCAATTAATTGATTGATAAATATGATGTTTTGCATGCTCTAAAGAAGAGTAATCTCCGAGCCAAATAGCAGGCTCAGGAAATTGTCTCTTTAAAGCTTGCTGCTTCAGAATCACCAAAATTACTGGATCTATAGATATAAGAAGTTAGCAAACTAAAGAATATGACAATCATTAAGATGAGCACCATAACCTTCATGAATAAACATATCAGGAATCTTGAAGGAAAGCTCCAAAAGGAGAGGGAACTAGTGGCTAGCTACTCCATGCGTAGTACAGTGTTTCCCTTGATAGAGTTATTCTCCACCCAAAAGGGAAATAAAGGGTTGGGATTCAAGGGAAGGACAAGAGCTGCTAATCGCAAAGGAAAGGCCAAAGCTTAAGTGGAGCCACTAGCCTTAAGCCTCCTATAAAATTTTTTACAGTGCAATTTCCTTCCAACAGCAAGGACCATAAGAGTATTTATGGTCACTAGAATCATGCTAGACCATCTTGTGTGAACAAAGATGTTCCACAATATGGTGGCAATTACAGCAAAGGTGCAAGTGCCTATGAGAAAATACAAATGGCCCATCCTGGACCATTTCTGTTTGGTGCAATAGCCCTTTTAGTCAAAGATAAAGCTACTAACTGTTCTCAATTTCCTCCAGCCCACTCTAAGAGAAAGGGCAAGGCTATTAGTAGACCTGATTTGTGCATCTCTGAGGCCATCAAGGGTATGCTTTATGTTAAGAAAGATGCTGCTAGAAGGGCTCAAAATATCCCAAGCACTTCTACTGCCAGACCCACCACTTGTCAGACTAGAGCTGAATAACCACTAAATAGGACTACTGCTACTCCTTCTAGACCCAGAGCTGTTGTCAACACAGTAACTAGACCCTCTCCAAAAAGAAGGTACACCATCCATGAGTGTCAGTGTTTTGGCAAAGTAGGCCACTTTGCTGTTGATTGCTAGAACAATCAGAGTGCATAGAGAGTAAATGTCATCTTTCTTGTCAGAAAAGCTGCAGGCAGACAGAGTTATTTTCAGACTAACATGCACCAAGGACCCAATAAAAATTGGGGTCCTAAGGTTAATTGATGTGTGTTTTGCAGGATAGTCCAAGTGCCCATACCCTTATATGGTACTTGGACAATGGATATTCCAGGCATATGATTGGAACAAGGAGCATGCTAAAGAATTATGCTCTAGTAAAGAATGGACCAAAGGTTATCTTTGGTGCATAAAAAATGGGGTTACTAGAGGTTATGGTAAGATCTCTAATGGTATAGTCACCATCACTAGAGTAGCTTATTTGGAAGGGTTGTAACACAACCTGATAAGCATTAGCCAACTCTGTGATCTTGGCTATGATATAGTATTTCACAAGGATGAGTGCCAAATTAGGAGGTTATGTGACTAAGAGGTCATCTTAACAGACACTAGCAGTGGAAATGTTTATTGTTTATATTTCCTATGTTCTAACAAAGACTCACTTGTATGCCTTATTACAGATGAGAAAGCCTTTTCCTATATCCAATGGCATAAGAGGCTAGCCTATCTAAATTATAGGACCATAGACAAAATATTCAGCAATGAGCAGGTTAGGAATGGGCCTAAGTCTATATGCACTAAGGAGGGTATCTGCTCTTCATGCCAATAGGGCAAACAGACTAAGACCTCCTTCAAGAGAATTTGCACCAAAGACTCAATAAGGTGCTTATACCTCCTGCATATGGATTTGTTTGTTCCTATCCCAATTCAAAGTCTAGGTAGGAAAGTCTACACCCTTGTGTTTGTTGATGACTTTTATAGATTTGCATGGGTGTTCTTTCTAAGGAAGAAATCTGAAACCCCTGATGTCTTTCAGACATTTGTCAAGCAAAATAAGAATGAATTCAATAGCACTGTGGTCAAGATCAGAAGTGACCATGACACTGAGTTACAGTCTTACTGCATGACAAGGTTCTGTGAAGAGCTATGGATTCATCAAGAATTTTACTCTCCTAGAACACCCCAGCAAAATGGAATTACTGAGAGGAATAATAAGATTCTCATAGAGGCTGGTAGAACCTTACTAAGTGAGTCATCCCTCCCAGAATACTTCTGGGCTGAGGCAGTTAATATTGCATGCTATGTTCTTAATAGAGTTTCTATCACCAAGAGCCATAAGAAGACTCCCTATGAGATCTTGAAGGGCAGAAAACCAAACCTGAGCTATTTCAGGATCTTTGGTTGCAAGTGTTATGTGCTCAACAATGGAAAAGTTCATTTAACTAAGTTTGCTGCCAAGTCTCATGAAGGGATCTTTGTTGGGTACAACACTCATAGTAAGGCATATAAAATCTACAACTTAACTACCCAAGTTGTAGAAGAGATAATGCATGTTGTTTTTTATGAATCCGACATGGTTAACTATAAGCTGTCAAGCTCCTCCTCTTATAGTATTGTAGGTATAGAGTAGATGATGGACAAGCTGACCATCAAGGAAGCTATCCCCATAGTCTAAGAAAATGATGATGGACTGCCTACTCCAAGAGAAGGGGACAACATACCTGAAGAAAATCAAGACCAGCTAGCTAAAAACCCTGAAGATCAGCAAGCTGCAGCTAGATTGCCTCCAGCTATCAGGAATCTTAGGGACCATCCAGTACACCAAATCATTGGTGATGCAAATCATGGAGTCCAGACCAGAAGCAGGAGAATGAATATAGCTCTCTACTCAAGCTTCCTGTCTCAAGAAAAGCCAAAGAAGTTTGAAAAAGCAATCAAGGACTAGTTATGGATTGGAGCGATGCAAGAAGAACTAGACCAATTTAAGAGATGTAAGGACTGGAAGTTGGTCCCCAGACCACAAGGACAAAATGTTATAGGGACTAAGTGGATCTACAGGAACAAGTTGGATCAAGATGGCATTATTGTCAAGAATAAGGCTAGACTGGTTGCTAAAGGCTACAAGCAAGAAGAGGGCATAGACTTTGACCAGACCTTTGCCCCAGTATCCAGATTAGAAGCCATAAGGATTTTTCTTGCATTTGCTGCCCATCAGGGATTCAGAGTTTACTAAATGGATGTAAACTCAGCAATCCTAAATGGGGACCTAAAAGAGGAAGTATATGTGGATCAGCCACCAGGTTTTATAGATCATAACTATCCTAACTTTGTTTATAAGCTTGGGAAAGCCATATATATGGGCTAAAGGAAGCCCCTAGGGCTTGGTTTGAAACCTTGTCCAGCTTTCACATTGAGAACAAATTCTCAAGGGGGAAGATAGACAATACCCTATTTCTAAGGGAAATAAAGGGCAAGCTTATCCTAGAACAGATATATATCAATTACATTATCTTTGGATCTACTTATATCAACCTTTGCAGGAAATTTGTTAAACTTATACAAGGGAAGTTTTAAATGAGCAGCAAGCGTGAGCTCAAGTTCTTCTTGGGACTCCAAGTAAGACAGACTGATGATGGCTTGTCCATATCCAAGTCCAAGTTCACTAGGGAGCTAATCAAAAGGTATGTTACTGAGAATGCCTCTACCTTGAGAACTCCCATGGGATCAAGTATGCTTATAGGTTAAGATAAGGCAGGGAAAACTGTATATGAGTCTTTGTATAGAGGGATAATTAGCTCCCTTCTATACCTGACTGCTAGTAGGCCTAACATCATGTATGTCACATGTGCCTGTGCTAGATATCAGGCCTGCTCTATAGAATCTCATTACTCTGCTACAAAGAGAATCTTGAGGTATCTTAAGGGCACACCAGATCTTGGCCTATGGTACCCTATAAATAGGGATTTTGATCTAATTGGATTTTTAGTTGCAGATTTTACATGTTGCAAAGAAGACAGATAAAGCATTATTGGAACCTGTCAGTTCTTAGGAAGAAGGCTAGTTTCTTGGAGCAGTAATAAGCAAACTAGTGTGGTTATATCCACTACTGAGTCAGAATATATATATCAGCAGGCAGCTGCTGTGCTCAGCTGCTGTGGATCTAATATTAGCTCCAGGATTACAACCTTCAGGTAAGTAGAAATCCTCTCTACAATAATTCTACAAGTGTTATTTCTACTGCTAGGAATCCTGTCTCATATAGCAGTACTAAGCATATAGAAATAAGATATTATTTTATTATGGAGAATGTGGAGAAGGAAGACATCAGTCTTTCTTGTCCCCATAGACAAGAAAGTGGTTGATATCTTCACTAAGCCATTAGATGAAGCAAAGTTCAATACCCTCAAATTTGAGTTGGGTATGTTGAACTTGGAACATCTTCAAGCACTCCCTTTTGCATTTTTTTTGGGTGTAGGTATTATTCCTCTTGCTAGATATACAGACTCCCAAGTTGTATCAGTTTACTAATTCCTCTACTGAGGGCGAGTAAGTTACTCTTGAGAGAAGAGATAAGGTCAGACAATTGAAGGGTCAGCCCCCATCTGCCAATTCTGCAGATGTCAAAAAGGGGGAGAGAAGAGAGGAGGTCCTAGCAAGGAGGATCTATAGCAAGTGGGAGAGATGGAAAAGGGGAAAGAAATACATGTGGCACTCAAACAAACCTTGCACCAAAATAGGGGGAGTAAGTGATGTTCACGAAACAGGAAATGAGGTACATTTACGTATAACTTATCAGAATTTCAATAGTTATTCTTTTGTATAGGTTGTGTGTATCAAGCTTATGATAATTTCAATAGTTATTTTGCTATATAGGTTGTGTGTATCAATGACCAAGGAAATAAAACATTTTTTTATATAGGTTGATAAGGGTTTTGACTTAATCAAATAGGGGGAGATTGTTGGGTCCATTGTTCCCAATGTCCCTAATTTGTGAGAAGTCAAACAGGTCAATGACACACACATCAACTATATTTAATGTGCATTTGAGGTTTTGAGTGAGGGTTGTCCATATCACATTGATTGGACATGTTGATACAATAAGTGGTTGCTGGACATAGCAAAAATCGACTAAGTCTATAGGCATTGAGTTGAGCCAGCTCATTCAACGCCATAGGTATAGACTCAATATTATATAGTAGAAATTTTCCTAAGTCCACAGGAGTTGAGTGAGTACAGTTCACTCAACGCCATATAATATATAGCATTAAGTATGTCTCAGCCTAACTGTAAGATAGCCAAAAATGTGGCTAAGTCCATAGGCATTGAGTGTAGTCTATTCACTCAATGCCATACAGCAAAACGGCTGTGAGTCAGGCTGAGTCAGTCTAAGCCTAGAGAAATTGGCTGAAATTTTCACTAAGTCAATAGGCGTTGAGTGTAGTTTACTCACTCAACGCCAGATAACAAAAAAATTCTGTTAAGTAGTTTGGCATTGAGTGGAGCTTACTCTCTCAATGCCAAGACGCAAAAATATTTGTTAAGGCAATTAGCATTGAGTGAGGCAAGCTCACTAAACGCTCTCAATTCTCTTAACGCCTTGTAGCAAAATTTGGCTAAGTCCAAAAGCATGGACTACTTGACTTTCGTCGAGCTCAGCTTCGTCGAACTGAGCTCAACATTCGTCGAACTGAGCCAAATTTCTCAATTTAGCCTGGAGTTCGTCGAACTCAGTTCAGCCTTTTATCAAAATAAGTCCACAGTTCGTCAAACTGAACTTATACTTTCGTCGAGCTGAGCTCGATGTTCGTCGAACGGAGCTCAGGTTTCGTCGAGCTTAATACTTAGAATTTTGCGTAAGTATTGCGGCGTTGAGTGATACAAACTCACTCAACGCCTTTGGTTCTGATGATTGAATTTTGTCTAAGTCCAGAAATGTTGAGTAATGCTTACGTCAACAAAGTCAATTGTTAACCAATATTCAAATGGTGCGGAATTGCTGCCCGAAACGATGGCGGCCAACTATCATCATCTTCTGCACTTTCCATGGAATATTTCCATCATAATGTGTTGGGGACAACACACAGCAAGGAGCCGTTAAATCAAGATGAAATGGAATGAATGTGCTGGATGGCTTAATCTCAGCCATCAATCCTGGTGGTGGGACACACTGCTCGATTGGCCTTAAGAGTATTAAAGGAAGCAATCAACTAGAGAAAACAACAACCAACACAACAATAGAATCTATTCCTTGTCTAGGTTTTCTGAAAATCCATGAATCTACTGTTTATACTTTGACTGCTGTCGTCCGATAGCTGTCCAATCCCTCTTAGCTCCCTAAGTGGTAATTTCCAGCTTTCTTGTACAGTGGATAGCGGTTGTACTCTTGATAGGAGACATAAAACCAATTCCGGATTGCAATTTTGGATAAAATAATTGTAGAAATAATAAAATAAAGCAGTCATCCATAAAAAAATGTCTATTTAGTACAACAAACATTGTCCATAAATACGGTTATCTAGCAGTAACTATTGCTCGTACCAATGTCTAATATAAATAATTTCTATATTCATCCATATGCACTTTTATTTTTATGTAGGCTCTATTAATCATATTGGATGCTTGATGTTCAACTCCAAGTCCTCCATAATATAAATATAAGAAGTAACATAGTAGAGTAGAAGAAAAGAATAGAAATAAGAATAGAAATAAGAGGGAGAGTATATCATAATAACCTATAGGTAATAAAATCTCATAGCTCAGTATATAATTTTTTGCATTATTTGGAAGGGCGAAGTAAGCCAATAAGTTCTATAAACATATTACAGTGAATAAACCAAGAAATTTTTGGTTTAACTGAACAAGATTGAAAAGTTGTTGAAGGAGCTCTCTGACAGCTGCATTCAAAATACGTAATAGAGCCTACATGAAAATAAAAGTGTCCATGGATGTATAGAAATTATTTATATTAGACGGGCAATAGTTGATGCTAGATAATCGTATTTATGGACAATGCTGCGCTAGGTAGACATCTTTTATGGATGACAACTTTATTTTATCATAATAAACTATGAGTGATCAAATCTCATAGTTCAATATCAAATTTCTATATTGTTTTGCATTTACACTATCAATATTTTTATAAATCACAGTGGGCCCTTGACACGGGGAACATGAATAAAATTTCTCATAGCCTCATACCCAACTGGGTATATTCTCGCTATTCAACTACAGTCGGCCACAAATCTTGATTCATGTTCCCAGATTCAGGGGCCCACTGTGGTTTCTAACAAAAGATGGCTTGAATATACTAAATTTTTCCTCATACAAGTTGGAGAATGCCCAAAATTCTTATTATTTTCAACCGTATTATATTCCTGAGTTTTTTGTTTAGAAACTCTAAAAAAAGTTAGAGATGGAAGTAGAAAAGGGTGTGTTTGTCGGTTATAGCCAACACTCAAAGGATTACTGCATATACACCTAGAGACAAAGCAGCTACATATTTCCAAGGACGCTATTTTTGATCAGGATAAATCCTAGAATTAGGATCAGACCTCGAATTTCTTTCAAACAAAGGAAGTTGGCTCAGATTTTAGCTCCTGATGAGGTTGCTGCTGAGGAGCAGCCTTCCATTCAAATAGAAGATTACAATCAAGACTTATAAGCTTCAGACTCAGATTCTGAGGACGATTCATCATTTCCCAAGAAGTATAAATCCATAGCAGTGTTTCTAGAAATTTTGGGTTAAACAAAATATTTCTTTCATTTCGGGTCACCTCCGCCCGTCACATTAAATATATTATAGGGTCCGGCCAGGGCCCCACGCCAAATTCCACAGACAATCGACGACGTTACTTATGAATATCAAAACCAAAACACTCATCCTAACTCAGAGCATTCTAGCGGAAGCTTTAAGGGTTAATAATGAACTCATCACACATGAATGTCCACTATAAATAAACAACCATATTTATATATAACAGGAATGTATACAGAAATACACAAATGAGTTTGGCCTTAAGGCCTTACAGTTAAAATTCACAAGTGTGGTTTACATACATCGACGCGCAAGCCGGCCACACATGAAAATAGTAAAACTATTCCCCTTGGCCTTCGAGGACTAGCGTAGCAGCAAGGGCTTCAGGCTACTATTTCCCTCTCGATCCAGCACCTGCACAACATAGCCCACCAAAACGTGGAAAATAAAGCAACGATCAGCTTTAGCTGACCAATTTTATAATGACCCCACACCTTACTCTGGGCGATGATTCTCCTTCCCTGCAGGCAATACAATATCAACAGATATATCACAAGAAAGTGCACAACCATACGTTTCAAAATATCACAAACAACGGTCGCACGGCCCGACGCTTCGTGCACTCAGAGTATATTATTGGTGTATCGGAAAACCATGGTCCCACCAATCATTGAGCATTCATGCTCGACGGCCCACGGCCAGAGACTTTAGTCTTGATGGCGTACAACCCAAGACTCTCATTATGTGATCCTAATGAATGCCAATATCCCAGGAACACAAGTTAGACAACCATAATGCGGAGACAGTTCAGCTTTAACTCGTTGCTCAAATCGCCGATTCAAAGTCTAGACCGACGCGGGTCAGCTTCCCCTTATCCATTCGGCACGACGGCCTTTATGTGCTTGTTGCTAACATTAGCCACACTGTCATCCAAGGACTGGATTCACAATCAAAAAGGGAGTTAGTGCCATTGTTCGTCACGATATCCTGGCGGGACCAATAGAACTCTCTTTCTGCACCCAAACATATCCCAAAATCTGTAGTAACCTGCAGTACTATAAAACTAGTCTTTCACACCACAAATAGCTCTCTATGAGCTATCATCAGCGGAGACACCCACTTTCGGACGACGATATCGACAGTTTCTTCAAAATAATGATTTTACCTGGGTATTTTCCTATAGGTCCTCTCCAATACTTCCTGTTACTCTAATTTGCAGGCATACCCCCCAGACTCCGTAAAATACTCATTTATACGTGGAGTCTTCTCTGGATCACAAAATAAAGCATCACCAACCCAGACCAACCTGTCCGGATGGGCTTCACACAGCATGCTTATTCCATACTTTATATTTTCATATCTAATGTAATATTAAATGGGGATCATATCGATCGACCCAAAGGAATCCACCCTTTTTCCACCTATTGGTCAGTGGTTCCAAGCAGGTATGTGTATTAAGGGCTTCACTTGTCAAGTAGAAAATTGTTACCCTTGATGTTCTCTTCGGAGCCATGGCAAAGCTTTTCTATGCGTATGGAAATGAGCACCTCACTTTCCCCTTCGCGCATCTAGCCTCAGATCTCGCTTACGATGAGGGAATCTTCTTCAGCACCTTCACAAAGGTCAGCTCAAACCCTTAGCCCCAATCGTTAGTTCTCTTCTCAAGAACTTGGATGAAATGAAGAGAGAGAGTGAAAAGGAAATAATGATCTCCTCATCCCACATTTCTCTATATTAGTGGCTTCGGGTTTAACCCCAACCACACGATCAATCCATCATAATGAAGAAAAGGCAAATATTTGGGTTGATTGGTCAACTTTGGCGCTATCGCCTGGCGATATCTACTGTCACCACTTGGTGATATCGAATTCAACGCTTAACCGCCAATCTGACGCATGCCACGTGGCATTATCGCCCGGCGATACCAACTATCGCCCGCTATATCAAGCCACTCAACGCTTTCAGGTGTTGAGTACGTCGAGTTCGTCGAGTGCTGACTCAATGCTTACCGCTATCGCCATCCAGTGATACCCACTATCGCCACTTGGCGTTATCATTTCGACGATTCGTCGAATGCGTTGAGTGCGTCGAGTGCAGCTCGACGAACTCTGCATCGCTATCTCCATCAGGCGATACCCAGTATCGCCCGACAATAGTGAGAAAATTTTTGCTGTCAAATTTGGGTGTTATAACATTCTCCGTGTTTTAAACACAAATGTTGATGGTAAGAAGAAGATCATGCTCTCCCTCATCTCCATAAAGTTTATTGGCCGCCGATTCCCAAACATTATTTGCAAAAAGGCGGATGTGGACATGAACAAAAGGTCACTTTCTCTGCGATATACTATTTATTTTAGTAATTATGTTGTGTTTCGATCTATTGTGGAGTTTGTCTTTCATGCTCTCGATCGCCTTTTGAAACGTCGCGCTCAGTTTAGAGTTTAGTTTTTTTTTAAGAACAGGTTGGCCTACTAAATATTCTAAAGTCCAGAGATAGCAGAGTTTTGTTGGAGGGGAGCCAAAGATACTAGGAGGAGCAAGTTCAAGGGAGGATCCCAAAGAACAAGGGGGCCGCCCGATCTTCAAAACCTATCATAATTGGTTCAACCCTCCAGCAAATGCAGCGCAATGCCCGGAATTACAATATATTTTACATGCCTACGTACCCATAAGCTGGGATCAAACCATCTGTAATTCACTATCCGAAATTACAATATATATTGCATGCCCATTTTGCCTACTTGGGTTTCAATTCTATGAATTTCGCCTCTGTAAGTCTATGTGCACATGGAGCAGTTATGCATGATTTGCATCCATTATCCAAATGACATTTTACGCAACTCATTAACACTGTTGATTCTGTGGGTTTAATTTCTTCCAATTCCAATAATAAATTCTTAATTCCATAGAAAGCATGATGTTTTTGAATCAGCAAAAAATTTCTACAAATTTCTGACTTGAAGCACTCTGAGTTCATTCTCTTTATTGATGAAAATGAATTTCCAAACAGAGAAGCTTATCAGACTTTCAAGTGGAACTGTGGGAAACTCTAGTGATCTATATGGAGGGAAAATATGAAGTTAGATATGATAAGAAGTCCATGCTCAACCAAGAGTATGAGGCTTTCAGGCAATCCAAGGGGGACAACATAACCAGCTATTATGAAAAGTTCTTTAGGATTGTGAATGAGCTTAAGACTTATGAAAGAGTGCTCTGTCACTATGAACTGAATGATAAGTTCCTTAGATCTCTCTCTAGAGAGTGGGACACAAAAATTTGTGCCATCAGAAAAGTGGCAAAGCAGGGTGACACTGCACCTCACAAATTCTTTGGGAAGCTGTTATTATATGAGATGCAGCTGGCAGCAAGGTAGAAAGGGGAGAACAACAACAAATCTCAGGCAAGAGACAAAACTGTAGCTTTCAAATCTGAAGGCACTAGTAAAAGCAAAAGAAAGTCTCAAAATAAGTATTCACATTACAATTTGAAAAATTATTTTCATGAACATTAGAAAAATTAGAAAAATTATTTTCATAAAAATTTGAACTAGAATTATCATAAAAGTGAGGAGAATTATTATCATAATTAGTATAAAAATTATTTTCATAAGAAAATTTTTTATAATAATTATAATGATAACAATACTCACTTTGATGAGAACCACCACAATAATAACAAAAACTTTATTGCTTTTTTGTGGCTTCCAAAATATCTAGAAGATTTTGAAGCTTGCCAAGTTTGGCGGCCAATTTAGATAACATTTTTTTTAATAAAAGAAAATAAACACAACTATAATCTAATAGAAATGAATTTAAAAAGAAAAAGAAAAGAGAATTGAGGTAGAGAAGAAGAATGATAAAACTAATAAAATTTGTGCTTTCAAAATATCAACATAATAATTCCCCGGCAACGACGTCAAAAACATGATGAAGATTTTATAGTTTTAAAAATAAATCCAAACTAAAATCGTAAATAGGCAAGTGTACCTATCGAAATATAGTATAGGAAATGTCATATTAGATGCGAGGCTTGTTGTGTACTCCTACTCATGCAAATAAATATTATTTTATCTAAATATAAAAAGTGGTTAATGAAAAAAAATGAAAATAAATCACTTGATCAAGACTCCCTTTGAACTCAAATAAACTTCTATAAAATGCAAAATTTATATTACCTACTTCGACCGTGGAGGTTCCCAAAGTACAAAAGCATCTCTCTCAAGCTCATGCTTTTGACTAAACTTAGGTTGATCGATTTAGACCTCTCGGTCAGTCGAAACCCCTAAGCTTGCTTTATGTAGTGAACCCCACTATTAAATTTGACTCCAATCTGACAGATTTATGTCTTCCTCTCTCGAGGAGTGCATGCAACTCCTTTTATCTTTAAGCGATCTACTCGTATCCGCAACCTCTCGATCATTTAAGATACGGATCTAGGATCAAATAACATATCTGCGAAATATGAATTCGACACAAAATAATTCAAAGATAAATCAATAGTGATGAATAAAGAGTTTGATAAAAAGAGTTTTATTCACTTTCTAAGTTCATCATTATCAAGTGCTAAAGAAATTAGCTACTTGACATGATGTAAAACTTATATGAAAAGAAAGGAAAGTAAGACATAATTGCTAAAAGGAAATTACTTGAAATTGAAAATAACTTAAAGAAAAAACTATTCTTTGTAAAAGAGAAGCACAGGAATGAAATTCATAAAAACTGAAAACGAAGCTACTGAAACTACTCCTAGATGACTCCCAGATGCTGGCTCGATCTGGAATTAATATGAATTTTTACTAGATGTCATGACCCTCGGTCACGCCCGTGACTGAGGGCGTGTAAGGCTCAGAAACCGCTATCTTGAATGCCCGAGACCGTTTGAGAAAAACACCAAAATTGTTATTTTGCGGGTCACGCCCCTAGGTCATGCCCGTGACCCAGGGCGTGTCAGTTACAAAATTGGCGACATAAAAAGCCCGGGAAATACCGCCAAAATTTGTTATTTTTCAGGTCACTCCCCCATGTCCCGCTCGTGGCATGGGACGTGTATTGATAGAGTTAGCAAATGACTTGAAACGGCACAACCTATCATCAATTCGTCAGTTTCAGGTAGGTCACGCCCGTGACATGGGGGCGTGTACTTCGAAAAAGTTCCAGAATTGCCCCGACAACATTTTTGTAGAAAATTGCTTTTTTGCCCTAGACACGCCCATGTTCACACCCTGGTCACGCCCGTAACCTGTTGGCGTGTACTTGTGAAACTCTCCATATTTGTAGAGGACATCATTCTCTTTCCATTGACTGTTGCACATCTCGTAACTCTTCCTGGTTTCAAAGTTATGACCATTTGAAGTTCAGCTATCCTTGATAAAAAATATTAATTTTCTGCAAAATGTTTTCAGATCATGGCCATGCACTTTAAATTGATATTTGGAGCCCAATTATACCTGAAATTAGAAAATAAATGAATTAGTAACAATATTCATAAAAACTAAATAAAATATAACTATTTATTAGATAAAAATTATACTAAAATTACTATAATTATTGACTTATCAAATAACCTCATGCTTAAGCTTTTGCTATTCCAGATCAAAACTACGAGTACTTATAAGAAATTAATATAATTTTTTAATTAAACTAAAAATTTATTAAATCAAAAGAAAGTTAAAAATAAAATTTAGTGATTTAAAATTTAAGTCCTAAATAATGAAATTAAAATGTATAGAGAAAGATATTTAGCAAAAAATTCCCATATAAAATAATTAGAAGTCAAAATTAAGTAATTTAGCAAACAAAATTAGATTAGAATTATTCACACTTTTTAACTAAAAAGAAACTTGTAAGAACAATTTAACTACTACTTTTGCTCTCTTAGTATTTTAATTTAAGTCTAAAACAATTATATTGGCTATAGGGTTTTAGGGACAAGGACTATGAAGAGGATTTTGAATTGAGGTGGTGAATTTTATACTCTCACCCCATACTTTTTTTTCTTTTCTTTTCCTTTCTTTTGATATTTGCATATATTTACCAAGAAAATGATGACTTTTATTCTCTCATTTTCCATGATATATGGAAAAATATTATTTTTCTCTCTTCAAGAACTAAAATAAAATGAGAGTAATGAATTTTATTCTCTTACTCCATCTTTTATTTGGGGATTGCATATGTGTACCAAGGAATTTTTAATTCCCATAACATATGATCTAACAAGAGAAATAAAAATTGCATATGTGTATAAAATGATAATGAATTTTATCCTCTTATCCCTATGTCATATGACATAACAAGAAAAATTAAAAACAAGGGAAAGGTTAGCAAAATTTTTAGAGTAAATTAAAATAATTAGAGAGCAACTATAGGAAATTAATATTTCCTAAGAATCTAAAAGTACAAGTGATTATAATTAGAATCTAGAAATTATTAAATTAAGCAATATAAAATTGAAACTAATTAGAATTAAGAGAAGAAGAAGTAAATAAGGTTCTTTGAACCAAGTTAATTCATATATTTATTTCTCAAGATTAAATCACTAAAAATTAAATCTAATTAACAATGATGAAATAAAAGATCAGAATATCAAAAATTATTAAAATTCTTATAAATTACCAAAAAATATTTTCTGAAAATTAAAAAATATTAAGTAGGGGTTTATTATATTTTTTTTTAAAATAGAATCCTATTTTTTTTATTATTCTTACACTTCCCAAGGGCTACCCAGAGAAGGGTTCGCAAGGTACTAGGCAGTTTGTGGGATGAAAGCCCAACACGGCCCTTTTTAAGAAATTAATTTTCGATTTTCTAATTTTTTTGTATTTTTGATTAAAAATGAAAAGAAAACAAAGTTTTTTTAAAGATTTTTCAATATATTTTTTTAAAATTTTAAAAAAAATAGTAATAATAAAGGAGACTCCACCCCCATACTTAAAAATAAACATTATCCCCAATGTTTATATTGCAAGAATGGGTAAACAAAAAGAACTAAATTAAAAAAAATGAAATTAAATATAAATAAGGGGTGTCTCTCAAGAGCGCTTTTCTTTTTCCCATCTTCAAGCTAGACGATGTTGGTTATGAAAAAGGGAAATAAAAATTTATGTGTAAGGGTTACTCCGTTAATTCACGCTTAGGTAAATACGGCAAAGTTGGTCGCCCGGGTACTCTTCAGCTAATTGTTTGATTTTCCTTCTTATAGTTGTCTTGAAAATGTAATTTCAAATCACATATCCATACCTGAGATTATTATAAATTTTATAGAGGAGTGGCAAAAGGATTGTGGAAGAAGTTTAATTGCAACGGCTCCTCTCCTACCTTAAACTCGTTAGTTAAAGAGAAATAAAAAAGAAGCGCGTCAGAAAAATCTTCGAAATGTGGAGGTTCTTACGAAGCTATTTGATTAGGTATAGGTTGTTTATTTTTTAAAATTAATTTGTCCTCCGAATTTTTTTTTTAAAATAAAATCATCGGACGCATCATGTTCATAAATTTTCGGTCCTAAAAAGTCATAAATTATGAATGGAGATTCATTAATTGGAGAAAAATTTGGAGTAGTAGGAGGAGAAACATGTTCTTCTTAAACCTCCCAACGCATCCATACAACTACCAAACTCTTGAAATAAATATTTTTCTACTTCTTTAGTAGAAACAACTACGGGGGTACATGAAGAGTCATCTTTCTCATTAGCAACATTATTTGAAGGAGAAAAATCACTAAGAGTAAGAAAATTCTCATCCAAATTTTGGGGTGAAAAATAAAATTGAAATCTAGAAGATTCCCCAAAATTAAGAGAGAAATCATGTGGTGCGGAAGAAGAACAAAAATTCGGATCCAAATAATTATTCTCATAACTCGGGAAACCATCCGGGTAATCGTGTGACAAAGAGATGTTTACATCCGAATTTGAAGAATAATTATTTACATCAAAATAATTATTCGCATTACAATTTTAAAAATTATTTTCATGAACATTAGAAAAATTAGAAAAATAATTTTCATAATAATTTGAACTAGAATTATCATAAAATTGAGGAGAATTATTATCATAATTAGTATCAGAATTATTTTCATAAGAGAAGTTCTTATAATAATTATAATGATAACAATACTCACTTTGATGAGAACCACCATAATAATACCAAAAACTTTGTTTCTTTTTTACGGCTTCCAAAATATCTAGTTGATTTTGAAGCTTGGGAAGTTCGGCCGCCAATTTAGATAACATTTTTTTTAATAAAAGAAAATAAATACAACCATTACCTAATAGAAATGAATTTAAAACGAAAAAGAAAAGAAAATTGAGATAGAGAAGAAGAATAATAAAACTAATAAAATTTGCGCTTTCAAAATATCAACATAATAATTCCCCAGCAACGGCGCCAAAAACTTGATGAAGATTTTTTAGTTTTAAAAATAAATTCAAACTAAAATCGTAAATAGGCAAGTATACCTATCAAAATATAGTATAGGAAATTTCGTATTAAACGTGGGGATTTTTGAGTACTCCTACTCACGCAAATTAATATTATTTTATCTAAATATAAAAAGAGGTTAATGAAGAAAAATGAAAATATATCACTTGATCAACACTCCCTTTGAACTCAAATAAACTTCTATAAAATGCAAACTTTTATTTACATACTTCGATCGTGGTGGTTACCAAAGTACAAAAGCATCAATCTCGAGCTCATGCTTTTGACTAATCTTAGGTTGATCGATTAAAACCTCTCGGCCAGTCGAAAACCCTAAGCTTACTTTATGCGGTGAACCGCACTATTGGATTTGACTCTAATCTGACAAATTTATGTCGTCCTCTCTCAAGGACTGCATCCAACTCCTTTTATCTTTGAGCGATCTACTCGTATCAGCGACCTCTTGTTCAATTAAGATACGGATCTAGGATCGAAGAACATATCCGCAGAATATGAATTCGACCCCAAATGATTCAAAGATAAATTGATAGGGATAAATAAAGACTTTGACAAAAAGAGTTTTATTCATTTTCAAAGTTCATCATGATCAAGTGTTAATGAAATTAGCTACTTGACATGATGTAAAACTTATATGAAATGAAAGGAAAGTAAGACATAATTGCTAAAATGAAATTACTTGAAATTGTAAATAACTTAAAGCAAAAACAATTCTATGTAAAAGAGAAGTACATGAATGAAATGCATAAAAATAGAAAACTAAGCTACTGAATCTACTCCTTGATGACTCCCAGATGTTGGCTCGATCTGGAATTTATAAGAATTTTTCTGGAAGGTCACGCATGACTGCGGGCATGTAAGGCTCGGAAACCGCTGTCTTGAAAGCCCGGGACAATTAGAGAAAAACACAAAAATTGCGGTTTTGCGGCTCAAACCCCTAGGTCACACCCGTGACCAAGGGCGTGTCAGATACGGAACTGACGCCATAAAAAGCCAGGGAAAAACACCAAAATCTGTTAATTTTTCAGTTCATGGCCCCACATCACGCCCGTGACATGGGGCGTGTACTAATCGGGTTTGCAAATGGCTGGAAACGGTACAACTTGGCATTAATTCGTCAATTTCAGGTCGGTCACGCCCTAGTTCACACCCGTGATATGGGGGTGTGTACTTAGAAAAAGTTTTGGAATTGCCCCAGTAAGATTTCCGTAGAAAATTCTTTTTTGCCATAGACATGCCCGTGTTCACACCCTGGTCACGCCCGTGACCTGTGGGCGTGTACTTGTGAAACTCTCTAGATTTATTGAGGACGTCGTTTTATTTCTATTTACTATTGCACGTCCTATAACTCTTCTTGGTTTCAAAGTTATGATCATTTGAAGTTCAGCTATCTATGACCAAAAATATTAATTTTCTCCACAATGTTTTCAGATCATGGCCATGCACTTGAAATTGATATTTGGAGCCCAATTATACCTGAAATTAGAAAACAAATGAATTAGTAATAATATTCATAAAAACTAAATAAAATATTACTATTTATTAGATAAAAATTATCTTAAAATAACTATAATTATTAACTTATCAAATACACCCATACTGAAGCTTTTGCTATTCCATAGCAAAACTATGAGAAGTACTTATAAGAAATTAATATAATTTTTTAATTAAACTAAAAATTTATTAAATCAAAAGATAGTTAAAAATAAAATTTAGTGATTTAAAATTTTAGTCCTAAATTATGAAATTAAAAAGTGTAGAGAAAGATATTTAGAAAAAAATTCTCATATAATTAATTAGAATTCAAAATTATGTAATTTAGCAAACAAAGTTAAATTAGAATTATGCACACTTTTTAACAAAAAAGAAACTTGTAAGAACAATTTAACTACTACTTATGCTCTCTTAGTATTTTAATTTAAGTCTAAAATAATTATATTGGCTATAGGGTTTTAGGGACAAGGACTATGAAGAGGATTTTGAATTGAGGTGATGAATTTTATCCTCTCACCCCATGCTTTTTTTTAATATATTTGCATATGTTTACTAAGAAAATGATGAATTTTATTCTCTCATTTTCGATGACATATAAACAAATATTATTTTTCACTCTTCAAGAATAAAAATAAAATGAGAGTAATGAATTTTATTCTCTTACTCCATCTTTTATTTGGGGATTGCATATGTGTACCAAGGAATTGTTAATTCCCATGACATATGATCTAATAAGAAAAATAAAAAATTACATATATGTACCAATGGATAATGAATTTTATTCTCCTATCCAAATGACATATGACCTATTAAGAAAATTAAAAATAAGGAAAAGATTAGCAAAATTTTTAGAGTAAATTAAAATAATTAGAGAGCAACTACAGTAAATTAATATTTCCTAAGAATCTCAAAGTACGAGTGATTATAATTAGAATCTAGAAATTGTTAAACTAAGCACTATAAAATTGAAACTAATTAGAATTAAGAGAAGAAGAAGTAAATAAGGTTCTCTTACTAAAGTTAATTCATAAATTTATTTCTCAAAATTAAATCACTAAAAATTTAATCTAATTAACAATGATGAAATAAAAGATTAGAATATCAAAAATTATTAAAATTCTTGTAAAGTACCCAAAAATATTTTCCGAAAATCACAAAATATTAAGTAGGGGTTTATTATTTTTTTAAAATAAAATCCTATTTTTTTGTTATTCTTAGACTTCCTGAGGGCTACCCAGTGACGAGTTCGCAAGGTACAAGGCGGTTTTGTGGGATGAAAGCTCAACATGACCCTTTCCAAGAAATTAATTTTTGATTTTCTATTTTTTTTTGATTAAAAATGAAAAGAAAACATAGTTTTTTTAATAGATTTTTCAATATATTTTTTTAAAATTTATAAAAATAATAATAATAAAGGAGACTCCACCCCCATACTTAAAAACAAACATTGTCCCCAATGTTTATATGCCAAGCGGGGTAAACAAAAAGAACTAAATTAAAAAAAATGAAATTAAAGATAAACAAGGGGTGTCTCCCAAGAGCATTTTTCTTTTTTCTTTTTTAAGCTAGACGATGTTGGTTAGGAAAAAGGGAAATAAAAAATTAAGTGTAAGGGTAACTCCCTTAATTCCTTCTTAGATGAATACGCCAAAGTTGGTCGCCTGGGAACTCCTCCGCTAATTGTTTGATTTTCCTTCTTGTAGTTGTCTTGAAAATCTAATTTCAAATCACCTATCCATACCTGAGGTGATTTGAAATTTTGTAGAGGAGCGACAAAAGGATTATGGATGAAGTTTAATTGCAACGGCTCCTCTCCTTCCTGAAACTCGTTAGTTAAAGAGGAATAAAAAAGAAGCGCGTCAGAAAAATCTTCACAATGAGGAGGTTTTTGCGAAGCTATTTGATTAGGTATAGGTTGTTCATTTTCTAAAATTAATTTGTCGTCCAATTTTTTTTTTAATAAAATCATCGGACGCATCATGTTCATAAATTTTCGCTGCTAAAAAGTCATAAATTGTGCATGGAGATTCATAAATAGGAGAAAAATTGGGAGTAGGAGGAGGAGAAACATGTTCTTCTTCTACTCCTCCCAATGCATCCATACACCTAACAAACTCTTGAAATAAAAGTTTTTCTTCTTCTTCGGTATAAATAACAATGCGGGTACATGAAGAGTTATGTTCCTCATTAGCGAAATTATTTGAAGAAGGAGAAAAATCACTAAGAGTAAGAAAATTCTCATCCAAATTTTGTGGTGAAGAATCAAATTGAAATTGAGAAGATTCTCCAAAATTAAGAGAGAAATCTTGTGGCACTGAAGAAGAAGAACAAAAATTTGGATCCAAAAAATTTTTCTCATAACACGGGAAACCGTCCAGGTGATCGTGCGACCAAGGAAAGTTTACATCCGAATTGGAAGAATAATTATTTACATCAAAATAATTATTTGTATTACAATTTTTAAAATTATTTTCATGAACATTAGAAAAATTATTTTCATAAAAATATGAACTAGAATTATCATAAAAGTTAAGAGAATTATTATCATAATTAGTATCAAAATTATTTTCATAAGAAAAGTTTCTATAATAATTATAATGATAACAATAATCACTTTGATGAGAACCAGCACAAAAATAAGAAAAACTTTGTTGCTTTTTTGCGGCTTCAAAAATATCTAGTTGATTTTGAAGCTTGGCTAGTTCGGCGGCCAATTTAGATAAAATTTTTTAATTTAAGAAAATAAACACAACCATTACCTAATAGAAATGAATTTAAAAAGAAAAAGAAAAGAGAATTGAGGTAGAGAAAAAGAATGATAAAACTGATAAAATTTGCGCTTTCAAAATATCAACATAATAATTCCCCAGCAATGACGGAAAAAACATGATGAAGATTTTATAGTTTTAAAAATAAATCCAAACTAAAATTACACATAGGCAAGTGTACCTATTGAAATATAGTATATGAAATGTCGTATTCGATACGGGGCTTGTTGAGTACTCCTACACATGCAAATTAATATTATTTTATCTAAATATAAAAAAAAGGATAATGAAGAAAAACGAAAATAAATCACTTCATCAAGACTCCCTTTGAACTCAAATAAATTTCTATAAAATGCAAACTTTTAATTACATACTTCGACTGTGGATGTTCCCAAAGTACAAAAGCATTTCTCTCGAGCTCATGCTTTCGACTAAACTTAGGTTGATCGATTAAGACCTCTTGGCCAGTCGAAACCCCTAAGCTTGCTTTATGCGGTGAAGCCCATTTTTGGATTTGACTCAAATCCGACAGATTTATGTCATCCTCTCTCGAGGAGTGCATGCAACTCCTTTTATCTTTGAGCGATCTACTCATATCCGCAACCTCTCGGTCATTTAAGATACAGATCTAGGATCGAAGAACATATCCGCGAAATATGAATTCAACACAAAATAATTCAAAGATAAATCGATAGTGATAAATAAAGAGTTTGACAGAAAGAGTTTTATTTCCTTTCAAAGTTCATCATGATCAAGTGGTAATGAAATTAGCTACTTGACATGATGTAAAACTTTTATAAAAAGAAGGGAAGGTAACACATAATTGCTAAAAGGAAATTACTTGAAATTAAAAATAACTTAAAGAAAAAACTATTCTATATAAAAGAGAAATACTTGAAAGAAATGCATAAAAACAAAAAACTAAGCTACTGAAACTACTCCTAGATGACTCCCAGATGCTGGCTCGATCTGGAATTTATATGAATTTTTCTGGAAGGTCACGCCCGTGACCCATGGCGTGTCAGGTATGGAACTGACGCCATAAAAAAGCCCTAGAAAAATTGCCAAAATTTATTAATTTTCAAGTCACGCCCCACGTCACGCCCTTGATATGGGGCGTGTACTAGTCGGGTAAGCAAATGATTGGAAACGGCGCAACCTGTCATCAATTGGTCAGTTTCAGGTAGGTCACGCCCTAGGTCACGCACGTGATATGGGGGCGTGTACATAGAAAAAGTTCTAGAATTGCCCGGCAAGATTTCTATAGAAAATTGTTTTTTTGCCCTAGACACGCTCGGGTCTTGCCCGTGACCGGAGAGCGTGTACATTTTTGAAACTCTCCAGATTTGTAGAGGATGTCGTCCTATTTCCGTTGACTGGTTGCACGTCCCATAACTCTTCCTCATTTGAAAGTTATAACCATTTAAAGTTCAGCTATCCATGACAAAAAATATTAATTTTCTCCACAATGTTTTCAGATCATGGCTATGCACTTGAAATTGATATTTTGAGCCCAATTTAACCTGAAATTAGAAAATAAATGAATTAGAAACAATATTCAAAAAAACTAAATAAAATATAACTATTTATTAGATAAAAATTATACTAAAATAACTATAATTATTGACTTATCAAATACTTCCATACTTAAGCTTTTGCTATTCCAGAGCTAAACTATGAGAAATATTTATAAGAAATTAATATAATTTTTTAATTAAACTAAAAATTTATTAAATCAAAAGAAAGTTAAAAATATAATTTAGTGATTTAAAATTTAAGTCCTAAATTATGAAATTAAAATGTACAGAGAAAGATAATTCGCAAAAATTTCTCATATAAATTTATTAGAATTCAAAATTAAGTAATTTAGGAAGCAAAATTAGATTAGAATTATTCACACTTTTTAACTAAAAAGAAACTTGTAAGAATAATTTAACTACTACTTATGCTCTTTTAGTATTTTAATTTAAGTCTAAAACAATTATATTGGCTATAAGGTTTTAGGGACAAGGACTATGTAGAGGATTTGGCATTGTGGTGATGAATTTTATCCTCTCATCCCCTATTTTTTTCATTTTTTTTTGATATTTGCATATATTTACTAAGAAAATGATGAATTTTATTCTCTTATTTTCCATGACATATAAACAAATATTATTTCTCTCTTTAAGAACAAAAATAAAATGAGAGTAATGAATTTTATTCTCTTACTCCATCTTTTATTTGGGGATTGCATATGTGTATCAAGGAATATTTAATTCTCATGACATATGATCTAACAAGAAAAATAAAAAATTACATATGCGTACCAAAGGATAATGAATTTTATCCTCATATCCTAATGAAATATGTCCTAATAAGAAAAATTAAAAACAAGGGAAAGGTTAGCAAAATTTTTAGAGTAAATTAAAATAATTAGAGAGCAACTATAGTAAATTAATATTTTCTAAGAATCTCAAAGTATAAGTGATTATAATAAGAATCTAGAAATGCTTAAACTAAACACTATAAAATTCAAACTAATTAGAATTATGAGAAGAAGTAAATAAGGTTCTTTGATCAATGTTAATTTATAAATTTATTTCTCTAAATTAAATCACTAAAAATTAAATCTAATTAACAATGATGAAATAAAAGATTAGAATATTAAAAATTATAAAGAATCTTATAAATTACACAAAAATATTTTCGGAAAATAACAAAATATTAAGTAGGGGTTTATTATATTTTTGAAAAATAAAATCCTAATTTTTTTATTATTCTTAGACTTCCCGAGGGCTACCTAGTGACGGGTTCGCAAGGTACTAGGAGGTTTTGTAGGATGAAAGCCAAAAACAGCTCTTTCCAAGAATTTAATTTTCGATTTTCTATTTTTTTTTGTATTTTTGATTAAAAATAAAAAGAAAAAATTGTTTTTTTAAAAAATTTCAATATATTTTTTTAAAATTTAAAATAATAATAATAATAAAAAAGACTCCACACCCATACTTAAATAAACATTGCCCCCAATGTTTATATGCCAAGAGGGGGCAAATAAAAAGAACTAAATAAACAATTTTTGAAATTAAAGAAAAAAATTAAAGATAAACAAGGGGTGTCTCCCAAGAGCGTTGTTCTTTTTTCGTCATTAAGCTAGAGGGTGTTGGTTAGGAAAAAGGGAAATAAAAATTTTAGTGTAAGGTCAACTCCCTTAATTCCTGCTTGGGTGAATACGCCAAAGTTGGTCGCTCGGGTACTCCTCCGTTAATTGTTTTATTTTCCTTCTTGCAGTTGTGTTGAAAATGTTATTTCAAATCACCTATCCATACCTGAGGTGATTTGAAATTTCGTAGAGGAGTGGCAAAAGGATCGTGGAAGAAGTTTAATTGCAACGGCTCCTCTCCTTCCAAAAACTCGTTAGTTAAAGAGAAATCAAAAAGAAGCACGTCAGAAAAATCTTTGCAATGAGGAAGTTTTTGCGAAGCTATTTTATTAGGTATAGGTTGTTTATTTTCTAAAATTAATTTGTCGTCCGAATTTTTTTAAAAAATAAAATCCTTGGACGCATCATGTTCATAAATTTTCGCTCCTAAAAAGTCATAAATTGTGCATGGAGATTCATTAATAGGAGAAACATTTGGAGTAGTAGGAGGATAAACATGTTCTTCTTCTACTCCTCCCAATGCATCCATACACCTAACAAACTCTTGAAATAAAAGTTTTTCTTCTTCTTCGGTAGAAATAACTATGAGGGTACATGAAGAGTCATATTCCTCATTAGCGACATTATTCGAAGAAGGAGAAAAACAACTAAGAGTAAGAAAATTCTCATCCAAATTTTGGGGTGAAGAATCAAATTGAAATTGAGAAGATTCCCTAAAATTAAGAGAGAAATCTTGTGGCACGAAAGAAGAAGAACAAAAATTCGGATCCAAATAATTATTCTCATAACTCAGGAAACCGTCCGGGTGATCGTGCGACCAAGAGAAGTTTACATCCGAATTGGAAGAATAATTATTTACATCAAAATAATTACTCTCATTAAGATTTGAAAAATAATTTTCATGAACATTAGAAAAATATTTTTCATAAAAATTTGAACTAGAATTATCATAAAATAGAGGAAAATTATTATCAAATTTAGTATCAAAATAATTTTCATAAGAAAAATTTTATAATAATTATAATGATAACAATACACAATTTGATGAGAACAACCACTATAATAACAAAAACTTTGTTGCTTTTTTGTGGCTTCCAAAATATCTAGTTGATTTTAAAGTTTGGCAAGTTCGGCGACCAATTTAGATAACATTTTTTTAATAAAAGAAAATAAACACAACCATTACATAATAGAAATGAATTTAAAAATAAAAAGAAAAGAGAATTAGGTGGAGAAAAAGAATGATAAAACTAAAAAAATTACGCTTTCAAAATATCAACATACAAATTCCCCGGCAACGACGCCAAAAACTTGATGAAGATTTTATAGTTTTAAAAATAAATCCAAACTAAAATTGAAAATAGGCAAGTGTACTTATAGAAATATAGTATACGAAATTTCATATTAGACATGAGACTTCTTGAGTACTCCTACTCACACAAATTAATATCTAAATATAAAAAGAGGTTAACGAAGAAAAATGAAAATAATTTACTTGATCAAGACTCCCTTTGAACTAAAATAAACTTCTATAAAATGCAAACTTTTAATTACCTACTTCGACCGTGGAAGTTCCCATATTACAAAATCATCTCTCTCGAGCTCATGCTTTTGACTAAACTTAGGTTGATCGATTAATACCTCTCGGCCAGTCAAAACCCCTAAGCTTGCTTTATGCGGTGAACCCCACTATTGGATGTGACTTCAATCAGACAGATTTTTGTCATCCTCTCTCGAGGAGTGAATGCAACTCCTTTTATCTTTGAGCGATCTACTCGTATCCGCAAACTCTCGGTCATTTAGGATACAGATCTAGGATCGAAGAACATATCCGCGAAATATGAATTCGATACAAAATAATTCAAAGATAAATCGATAGTGATAAATAAAGAGTTTGACAAAAAGAGTTTTATTCACTTTCAAAGTTCATCATGATCAATGGCTAATGAAATTAGCTACTGGACATGAGGTAAAACTTACTTGAAAAGAAAGGAAAGTAAGACATAATTAGTAAAAGGAAATTACTTGAAATTGAAAATAACTTAAAACAAAAACTATTATATGTAAAAGAGAAGTACATGAAAGAAATGCATGAATATAGAAAACTATGCTACTGAAACTACTCCTAAATTACTCCCAAATGCTGGCTCGATCGGGAATTTATAGGAATTTTTTTAGAAGGTCACGCCCCTCGGTCACCCCATGATCAAGGGCGTGTAAGGCTCGGAAACTGCAATCATGAAAGCCCGGGACCGTTGGAGAAAAATGTCAAATTATTGTTTTGCGAGTCATGCCCCTAGGTCACTCCCGTGACCCAGGGCGTGTCAGGCACTCAACTTATGCCATAAAAAGCCCGGGAAAAACTGCCAAAATATGTTAATTTTCAAGTCACGCCCCCACGTCACGCTCGTGACATGGGGCGTGTACTGATTGGGTCAACAAACGACTGGAAATAGTACAACTTGGCATCAATTCATCAGTTTCAGGTCGATCGCGCCCTAGTTCATGCACGTGATATGGGGGTGTGTACTTAGAAAAAGTTCTGGAATTGCCCTGGCAGATTTCTGTAGAAAATTGCTTTTTTGCCCTAGGCACGCCCGTATTCACGCCCTGGTTATGCACGTGATTAGCGGGCACATGAAACTCTTCAAATTTCTAGAGGGCATCGTCCTCTTTCCGTTGACTTGTTGCATGTCCCGTAACTCTTTCTGGTTTGAAAGTTATGACCATTTGAAGTTCAGTTTTGCATGACAAAAAATATTAATTTTCTCCACAATGTTTTCAGATCATGGTCATGCACATGAAATTGATATTTGGAGTCCAATTACACCAGAAATTAGAAAATAAATGAATTATTTATAATATTCTTAAAAACTAAATAAAATATAATTATACTAAAATAGCTATAATTATTCACTTATCAAATACCTCCATACTTAAACTTTTTCTATTACAGAGCAAAAATATGAGTACTTTTAAGAAATTAATATAATTTTTTAATTAAACTAAAAATTTATTAAATCAAAAGAAAGTTCAAAAATAAAATTTAGTGATTTAAATTTCAAGTCCTAAATTATGAAATTAAAAAGTACAGAGAAAGATATTTAGCAAAAAATTCTCATATAAATTAATTATAATTCAAAATTAAGTAATTTAGCAAACAAAATAAGATTAGAATTATTCACACTTTTTAACTAAAAAGAAACTTGTAAGAACAATTTAACTACTACTTATGCTCTCTTAGTATTTTTACTTAAGTCTAAAATAATTATATTAGCTATAGGGTTTTAGGGACAAGGACTATGAAGAGGATTTTTAATTGAAGTGATGAATTTTATCCTCTCACCAAATACTTTTTTTTCTTTTTTGATATTTGCATATGTTTATTAAGAAAATGATGAATTTTATTCTCTCATTTTCCATGACATATGAACAAATATTATTTTTCTCTCTTTAAAAACAAAAACAAAATGGGTGTAATGAATTTTATTCTCTTACTCCATCTTTTATTTCAGGATTGCATATGTGTATCGAGGAATTGTTAATTCCCATGACATATGATATAATAAGAAAAATAAAAATTGCATATGTGTACCGAAGGATAATGAATTTTATCCTCTTATCCCTATGACATATGACCTAACAAGAAAAATAAAAAACAATGGAAAGGTTAGCAAAATTTTTAGAGTAAATTAAAATAATTAGAGAGCAACTATAGTAAATTAATATTTTCTAATAATCTTAAAGTATAAGTGATTATAATTAGAATCTAGAAATTGTAAAACTAAGCACTCTAAAATTGAAACTAATTAGAATTAAGAGAAGAAGAAGTAAATAAGGTTCTCTGAACAAAGTTAATTCAAAAATTTATTTCTCAAAATTAAATCACTAAAAATTAAATCTAATTAACAATGATGAAATAAAAGATTAGAATATAAAAAATTATAAAAATTCTTATAAATTACACAAAAATATTTTCCGAAAATAACAAAATATTAAGTAGGGGTTTATTATATTTTTTTTAAAATAAAATCCTTATTTTTTTGTTATTCTTAGACTTTTTGAGCGCTACCCAGTGATAGGTTCGCAAGGTACTAGGTAGTTTTGTGGGATGAAAGCTCAACACGGCCATTTCCAAAAAATTAATTTTTGATTTTCTATTTTTTTATATTTTGGAATAAAAATTAAAAGAAAACAAAGTTTTTTTTAAAGATTTTTTAATATATATTTTTAATTTTTTTAAAAAAATAATAATAAAGGAGACTCCACCCACATACTTAAAAATAAACATTGTCCCCAATGTTTATATGCCAAGAGGGGGTAAACAAAAAGAACTAAATTAAAAAATTTAGAAATTAAAGAAAAAAAATTAAAGATAAATAAGGGGTGTCTTCCAAGAGAGCTTTTCTTTTTTCATCTTTAAGCTAGACGGTGTTGGTTAGGAAAAAGAAAAAAAAATTCTCCGGTGACGGCGCCAAAAACTTGATGAAGAATTTATAGTTTTAAAAATAAATCCAAACTTAAATCACAAATAGGCAAGTGTACCTATCGAAATATAGTATAGGAAATGTCTTATTAGACGTGGGGCTTGTTGAATACTCCTACTGATGCAAATTAATATTATTTTATATAAATATAAAAAGTGGTTAATGAAGAAAAATGAAAATAAATCACTTGATCAAGGCTCCCTTTGAACTCAAATAAACTTCTATAAAATGCAAACTTCTAATTACCTACTTCGACCGTGGAGGTTCCCAAAGAACAAAAGCATCTCTCTCGAGCTCATACTTTTGACTCAACTTAGGTTGATCGATTAAAACCTCTCGGCCAGTCGAAACCCCTAAGCTTGATTTATGTGGTGAACCCCACTATTGGATTTGACTCCAATCTGACAGATTTATGTCGTCCTCTCTCGAGGAGTGCATGTAACTCCTTTTATCTTTTAGCGATCTACTCATATCCGCAACCACTCGGTCATTTAAGATACGGATCTAGGATCGAAGAACATTTCTTCAAAATCAGAATTTGACAAGAAATAATTCAAAGATAAATCGATAGTGATAAATAAAGAGTTTGACAAAAAGAGTTTTAATCACTTTCAAAGTTCATCATGATCAAGTGCTAATGAAATTAGCTACTTGACATGATGTAAAACTTACATGAAAAGAATGGAAAGTAAGACATAATTGCTAAAAGGAAATTACTTGAAATTGAAAATAACTTAAAGCAAAAACTATTCTATATAAAAGAGAAGTACATGAAAGAAATGAATAAAAACAAAAAACTAAGCTCCTGAAACAACTCCTGGATGACTCCTGGATGCAGGCTTAATATGGAATTTATAGAAATTTTTCTGGAAAGTCATGCCCCTCGGTCACGCTCATGACCGAGGGCGTGTAAGGCTCGGAAAGTTCTGTCTTTAAAGCCCAGGATCGTTGGAGAAAAATGCCAAAATTCATGCTTTGCAGGCCACGCCCTTAGGTAACGCTCGTGACCCAGGGCGTGTTAGGTATGGAACTGATACCATAAAAAGCCCGAGACAAACTGCCAAAATCTATTAATTTTTAGGTCACTCCCCCACGTCACGCCCGTGACATGGGGCGTGTACTGATCGGGTCAGCAAACGGCTGGAAACGGCAAAACCTAGCATCAATTCATTAGTTTTAGGAAGGTCACGCCCTAGATCATGCTCGTAACATGGGGCGTGTACTTAGAAAAGCTTCATAATTGCCCCGGCAAGATTTCTGTAGAAAATTTCTCTTTTACCATAGACATACCCGTGCTCACACACTGGTCACGCCCGTGACCTGGGGGCGTGTACTTGTGAAACTCTCCAGATTTGTAGAGGATGTCATCCTCTTTCCGTTGACTGTTGCACGTCCCGTAACTCTTCCTGGTTTGAAACTTATGACCATTTGAAGTTCAGCTATCCATGACAAAAAATGTTAATTTTCTCCACAATGTTTTCAAATCATGGTCATATACTTGAAATTGATATTTGGAGCCCAATTATACCTTAAATTTGAAAAAAAAATGAATTAGTATCAATATTCATAAAAACTAAATAAAATATAACTATTTATTAGATAAAAATTATACTAAAATAAATATAATTATTGACTTATCAAATACCCTCAAACTTAAGCTTTTTTTATTCCATAGTAAAACTATGAGAAGTAATTATAAGAAATTAATATAATTTTTTGATTAAATTAAAAATTTATTAAATCAAAAGAAAGTTAAAAATAAAATTTAGTGATTTAAAATTTAAGTCCTAAATTATGAAATTAAAATGTACAGAGAAAGATATTTAGCAAAAATTTCTCATATAAATTAATTAGAATTAAAAATTAAGTAATTTAGCAAACAAAATAAGTTTAGAATTATTCACACTTTTTAACTAAAAACAAACTTGTAAGAACAATTTAACTATTACTTATGCTCTCTTTGTTTTTTAATTTAAGTCTAAAACAAATATATTGGCTAATGGGTTTTAGGGACAAGGACTATGAAGAGGATTTTGAATTGAGGTGATGAATTTTATCCTCTCACCCCATGATTTTTTTTTCTTTTTTTTATATTTGCATATGTTTGCCAAGAAAATGATGAATTTTATTCTCTCATTTTCCATGATATATGAACAAATATTATTTTTCTCTCTTCAAGAACAAAAATAAAATGGGAGTAATGAATTTTATTCTCTTCTCCATGATATTATGAACAAATATTCTTTTCTTCTCTTTTTTTTTGAGATTTGCATATGTTTACCAAAAAAATGAAGAATTTTATTCTCTCATTTTCCATGATATATGAACAAATATTATTTTCCTCTCTTCAAGAACAAAAATAAAATGGGAGTAATGAATTTTATTCTCTTACTCCATCTTTTAATTGGGGATTGTATATGTGTACCACGGAATTGTTAATTCCCATGACATATGATCTAATAAGAAAATTAAAAAATTGCATATGTGTACTAAAGGATAATGAATTTTATCCTTTTATCCCTATGACATATTACCTAACAAAAAAAATTAAAAACAAGGGAAAGGTTGACAAAAATTTTAGACTAAATTAAAATAATTAGAGAGCAACTATAGTAAATTAATATTTCCTAAGAATCTCAAAGTATAAGTTATTATAATTAGAATCTAGAAATTGCTAAACTAAGCACTATAAAATTGAAACTAATTATAATTAAGAGAAGAAGTAAATAAGGTTCTCTAAACATAGTTAATTCATAAATTTATTTCTAAAAATTAAATCACTACAAATTAAATCTAATTAATAATGATGAAATAAAAGATTAGAATATCAAAAATTTTAAAAATTCTTATAATTTACCCAAAAATATTTTCCGAAAATCACAAAATAATAAGTAGGGATTATTATATTTTTTAAATAATAAAATCCAAACTTTTTTTGTTATTCTTAGACTTCCCGGGGGCTACCAAGTGACGGGTTCGTAAGGTACCATGCGGTTTTTTGGAATGAAAGCCCAACACGGCTCTTTCTAAGAAATTAATTTTTGATTTTCTATTTTTTCTTTATTAAAAATGAAAAGGAAACATAGTTTTTTTAAAGATTTTTCAATATATTTTTTTAAATGTTAAATAATAATAATAAAGGAGGCTCCACCCCCATACTTAAAAATAAACATTATCCCCAATGTTTATATGCCAAGAGGGGGTAAACAAAAAGAATTAAATTAAAATTTTTTGAAAGATAAACAAGGGGTGTCTCCCAAGAGAGCTTTCCTTTTTCCATCTTTAAGCTAGAAGGTGTTAGTTAGGAAAAAGGGAAATAAAAATTTAAGTGTAAGGGCAACTCCCTTAATTCCTGCTTTGGTGAATACGCCAAAGTGGGTCTCCTGGGTACACCTCCGCTAATTGTTTTATTTTCCTTCCTGTAGTTGTCTTGAAAATGTAATTTCAAATCACTTATCCATACCTGATGTGATTTGAAATTTCGTGGAGGAGCGGCAAAAGGATCGTGGAAGAAGTTTAATTACAACGGCTCCTCTCCTTCCAAAAACTCGTTAGTTAAAGAGAAATAAAAAAAAAACGCGTCAGAAAAATCTTTGCAATGAGGAAGTTTTTGCGAAGCTATTTGATTAGGTATAGGTTGTTTATTTTCTAAAATTAATTTGTCATCCGAAAGTTTTTTTAAAATAAAATCCTCAGACGCATCATGTTCATAAATTTTTGCTCCTAAAAAGTCATAAATTGTGAATGGAGATTCATTAATAGGAGAAAAATTTGGAGTAGTAGGAGGATAAACATGTTCTTCTTCTACTCCTCCCAACGCATCCATACACCTAACAAACTCTTGAAATAAAAGTTTTTCTTCTTCTTCGGTAGAAACAACTATGAGGGTACATGAAGAGTCATGTTCCTCATTAGCGACATTATTCGAAGAAGGAGAAAAACCACTAAGAGTAAGAAAATTCTCATCCAAATTTCGGGGTGAAGAATCAAATTAAAATTGAGAAGATTCCCTAAAATTAAGAGAGAAATCTTGCAGCGCGGAAGAAGAAGAACAAAAATTCAGATCCAAATAATTATTCTCATAACTCCGGAAATCGTCCGGGTGATTGTGCGACCAAGAGAAGTTTACATCTGAATTGGAAGAATAATTATTTACATCAAAATAATTACTCTTATTACAATTTGAAAAATTATTTTCATGAACATTAGAAAAATTATTTTCATACAAATTTGAACTAGAATTATCATAAAACTGAGGAGAATTATTATCATAATTAGTATCAAAATTATTTTCATAAGAAAAGTTTTTATAATAATTATAATGATAACAATACTCAATTTGATGAGAACCACCACTATAATAACAAAAACTTTGTTTCTTTTTTGTGGCTTCCAAAATATCTAGTTGATTTTGAAGTTTGGCAAGTTCGGCGGCAAATTTAGATAACATTTTTTTAATAAAAGAAAATAAACACAACCATTACCTAAAATAAATGAATTTAAAAATAAAAAGAAAAGAGAATTAGGTAGAGAAAAAGAATGATAAAACTAAAAAAATTTGCACTTTCAAAATATCAACATAAAAATTCCCCGGTAACGACGCCAAAAACTTGATGAAAATTTTATAGTTTTAAAAATAAATCAAAAAAAAATTGCAAATAGGCAAGTGTACCTATCAATATATAGTATAGAAAATTTCATATTAGACACGGGACTTCTCAAGTACTCCTACTCTCACAAATTAATATCTAAATATAAAAAGAGGTTAATGAAGAAAAACGAAAATAAATCACATGATCAAGACTCCCGTTGAACTCAAATAAACTTTTATAAAATGCAAACTTTTAATTACCTACTTTGTACAACCTCGGGATCGCAGCCCAGCAAGAGGGGCCCTAGCGAGAGGAAAGAGGGGTCCAGCGTGGCGAGAGGGGCCCAGGTGAGAGGAGAGTCGAGGGGATTCAGTAGAGAAGTTCCGTGGCGGGAGGGCCCAAGCGAGAGGAGAGGGCCTAGGCGAGTGAAGAGGGTTCGGCCAAGCGAGAGGAGAGGGCCTAGGCGAGTGAAGAGGGTTCGGCCTGGCGAGAGGAGAGGGCCTAGGCGAGTGAAGAGCGTTCGACCTGGCGAGAGGACCCTAATGAGAGGCGCCTCGAGAGAAGGGCCGTCTTGGTTTCAGGGCCAGTTCAGGTAAGGTCGGGCCCACCTTCTGGGCCCTGGAGGTGGTTTTACTCTTTTACCCTGCGTGGGCTGCATTTAGTCTTTTGGGACAGCGGAGTTTAGCTGTTGGCAGACCCAGCCAAGGGTATTCTGGTATTTTCACAGCAGCATAGTTTGCTTATTAGCAGTCCCAGTTCAGAGACCTATAAATAGACCGGTAAGGTGCCTTAGAGAAAGGGATTCTGGACTCCTCTTATCTTTTCTAAGGCACCTAGCTCAGTATTGGCTAGGGAGGGGAAGAGGTCTAGTTCTAGTCTCTTCCGGGTAAGAGGTGGGACCTCCTCACTGAAGCCTCCGGTATAGTTCTTCGCCTCGAGAGTGATCCCAAGGGAGTAAGCACAAGCTGCCTCAGTAGTTCCGAGCTTTAGGTGGAATCGGCTTTGCTGGTTCCAACATTTTTGGTGCGGTGAGCGTGGAGCTGCAGCCTGTGCGGAAGAACGAGGGGTTATCTCATGGCGGGATATGCGGGAGGAGGAGGCGAGAGGTCCCCCAGCCGGGAGGAGTATGTTGGGAGAACGGAGTTCATGACGTCCATTGGAGGGATCATGGATCTCCTCAAACAACTCGCACAAAGAGGCGAGTGCGAGACCCCCTCTCCTCAAGCGCCAGATCTCGCGCCCAGGGGAGGGGCCGACTCGGCGAGAATAGGTGAAGATGCACCTGGGAGGCGGCCAGGAAAAGAGGTAATGGCGGAAGGAAGTCGGCGAGAGGTGGAAGGAAGGGAGCTCTTCCCTAGTCCGGCGAGTGCCGCGCCGGTGGACCTCGTGGCGCGAGTGGACCAGGCGAAGTCACTGGCGAGAGGATCTCCTTTTTGCGAGTTGGTCCTCTAGGCATCCGTTCCAGAAGGGTTCCGTGAGCCGGAAATGAACTACTACGTGGGGAAGGATGACCCCCTCCAACACTTGCAGTGGTTTGAAGACGCAGTTTCCATCAGACCCATGACGGACGCCTTCAAGTGCCGCCTCTTCGCCATCACTTTGAAGGACAAGGCTAGGGATTGGTTCCACCAACTCCCAACTGGTTCTATTTATTGCTTCGAGTACCTGAGCAGAAGTTTCCAACTGCGGTTCTCAACCTCCAAAAAGAGGAAGAGGAACCCGGAGTCCATCTTCCTGATCAAGCAGAGGGCAGACGAGTCTTTGGCTCAGTACATAGACCGCTTCCAGGAGGAGATGTTGGACATTCAGGAGGTGCCTGGCTTCGCCCTCCAGATGGCTTTCACCATGGGGCTAAGGGAAGGCTTCTTCAAGATGAGCCTCACCAGGAAGGCGCCGTTGTCCTTCGAAGGGTTGATGGAGAAGGCCGCGAAAGAAATAGCCATGGAGGCGGCAAACCCGGCATTCGCAAGGAAGTTGGCAAGGTTGACGGAGGTGGAGCAGAGGGAGCCAGGAGGGGGAAGGCAGCCGGAAGGAAGGAGGAGAGAGGAATTAAGAGGGCCCGTACACCCGGAGCCGGGGTGGAGACAACCAGGAGGCCCGGTTCAGGGACCTGGGAGAGGTCCTCCGCAGGGGGGAAGAAACTTTTATCAAGGACCAGGAAGGTTTCACCCGCTAGGATGGGGGCATGGTCCGAGGCCGCTCCCACCCCCACCTCAGCAGGCTATGGCCATAGGCAGAGGGAGAGGAAGGGGAAGAGACCGTGGAAGAGCGGGAGCAGGGAGGAGGAGGAATCCCCCAGAAGAGAGACGTGGGGAGGGAGTTTTGCCCTATTGTGACTTCCACGAGGAGGAGGGTCACGCGACGGCAACATGTCCCGAGTTCTTGGAGTTGAAGAGAGGAAAAGGAGGAGAAGACCGACAACCGGCAGTGCGGATAGTAGAGGTGCCAGGAGATGGGGAGGAAGATCGGTGTGTAGACCGATCAGATACAGGGGATCGAGGGGGGATTGGAGTAATTCATGGGGGGGTGGGAATCGAGGCCACCCGTAAGGCCAGTCTTCACACTATGTATCGTCGGAGCGTCGCCTCGACGTCACAAACCCCGCCCCCGGATGAGAAGATCACGTTTTCCAGAAGAGACCTACCTGACCACGAGGATCCTTTCTGTGACGCGCTCGTGATCAAGACTGCCATCGAGAACTTCACGGTATCTCGCATTCTGGTGGACAATGGGAGTTCCGTTAATGTAATCTTCAAGAAGGATTTCAACGAGATGAGGGTGGAGTCTCGAAGGGTGTTGGCGGCGGATGAACCGTTGTTTGGCTTTTCAGGAGAAAGGAAGGAGGTTGAGGGAGGAGTAGGACTTCAGGTGACCTTGGGGGGGTTGTCCAGGAATTGTCGTTTCGTGATAGTGGACGCTTCCAGCATTTACAACGCGATCTTTGGGCGCCCTCTTATCAGTGCCTTTAGATGCGTTCCATCCTCTTTTCATCAGTGCCTGAAGCTCAATTCGGGAGGAACCCAGGTCAGGGTGAGAGGGGACCCGAAAGCAGCTCGGGAGTGCTATGTGATGGCGGTCAACACCATCTCGTGGATGGAGGATGCGGAGGAGCTGGGAGCAAGGATGGAGAGAGGGGAGCTGGGAAGAAGGGAAGCAGGAGTGGAGGAAGATCGGGTAGAGGAAGAAGAGATGGCTGGAGGAAAGGAGTTGGAGATTGTAGTGGAGAGGGGCATCGCGGTGGAGCCAGTGATGGCTGGAGAAGAGATGGCTGGAGGAAAGGAGTTGGAGATGGTAGTGGAGAGGGGCATCGCGGTGGAGCCAGTGATGGCTGGAGAAGAGATGGCTGGAGGAAAGGAGTTGGAGATGGTAGTGGAGAGGGGCATTGCGGTGGAGCCAGTGATGGCTGGAGAGCAGGTGGCTGGAGGAGAGGAGTTGGAGATGGTAGTGGAGAGGGGCATTGCGGTGGAGCCAGTGATGGCTGGAGAGCAGGTGGCTGGAGGAGCAGGAGGGGAAGGAAGTCTGGTAGTGGAGGAGGAGATGTATGAAGGAGACGGGTTGGAGAAGGGAGAAGGAGGAAAGGCCCAGGAGAGGGTGGCTACTGTGGAAATCTCAGGAGTTGGGTGCGGGTCGAAGGATCTGGAGGAAGAGCTGAGAGAGCAGGAGGAGGAAGAACCCTCGAGGTTAAGGGCGGCGGTAGAAGTTCTGGAGGTCGAGATCCTCACCAAAGATGGGAGAAAAGAGAAGATAAAGATCAGCGGTGAGCTCACTCCGCAGGACCAGGAAGAAATTCGGAAGTGTGTAGAAGAGAACATTGATGTCTTCGCCTGGAGCGCAGCAGACATGCCGGGGGTCGACGCGGATGTGGCGTGCCATCGTCTCGACCTCGACCCCGGGGTTCGCCCCATTCAGCAGAAGAAGAGAGCCATCGCCTCCAAGATGGCCAGGCCCATCAGAGAAGAGGTAGAGAAGCTGCTCCGGGCGGGATTCATATCGGCTAACAGGTATCCGGGATGGGTGAGCAACGTTGTAATGGTGAAAAAGGGGGAGGGCAAGTGGAGGATGTGTATCGATTTCTCTCTCTTAAATAAAGCTTGTCCTAAGGATTGTTACCCCCTGCCTCGGATCGACGCGCTGGTTGACTCAGCCGTCGGTTTCTCACTAATGAGTTTTTTAGATGCTTTTTCAGGGTACCACCAGATACGCATGCACCCTCCGGACGTCAAGGATGTCACCTTCGTCACGGAGGATGGTTGCTTCAGCTATAACATGATGCCCTTTGGGCTAAAAAACGCGGGAGCAACCTACCAAAGGATGATGGACCGGATCTTTCGGGAGCAGAAAGGGCGGAACCTCGAAGTCTACGTGGACGACTTGATGGTAAAGAGTCGGGACCTCGGGTCTCATGTCCTAGACCTACAGGAGACCTTTGCAACCATTAGAAAGTATAAGATGAGGCTTAACCCTCTGAAATGTGTGTTCGGGGCCAGCCGAGGGAAGTTCTTGGGACATCTCCTCACCCCTAAAGGGGTGGAGCCCAACCCTGACAAGGTAAGGGCGATACTGGAGCTGGGATCTCCTAGGAATGCCAAAGAAGTCCAACGTCTCACTAGTAAACTAGCCGGTTTGAGCAGGTTCCTCTCCAGAGCGGGAGAGAGGTGCTCTTCTTTCTTTCGAACCCTAAGGGGAGGGAAGGAGTTCGAATGGACCGTTGAGTGTGAGAAAGCCTTCGCGGCTCTAAAGCAGCAACTCACTCAGACGCCGCTACTTCAGGGGCCGAGGGAAGGGGAGAACTTGCTCCTCTACCTCGGGGTAGGGACGGGGGCGGTCAGCTCAGTCCTCGTCCGCGAAGAAGGGAAGAGGCAGTTCCCAATCTATTATGTAAGCAGAGTCCTCAAGAAGGCAGAGCTGAAGTACCCCATCCTTGAAAAGTTGGCCTTCGCTCTCGTTGTGTCGGCCCAGAAGCTCAGACCCTATTTCCAAGCCCACGCCATCCAGGTTGTGATGGATCACCCCCTTCGCCGTATCCTCGAAGGGGTCGAACACTCGGGGAGGTTGGCCAAGTGGTCGATAGAGCTCAGTGAATTCGACCTCTCCTACGTTCCTCGAGAAGCTATTAAAGCACAAGTGGTGGCGGATTTCTTGGCGGACTACGTATTGGAGGCCGAAGAAATGGAGGTACCTCCCGTAGCAGCATGGAAGATGCTGGTGGATGGAGCTTCTGGTAGGAATTCTTTCGGGGGAGGGGTCATCCTGGCGAGTCCTGAGGGGACTAGGATTGAACAAGCTTTGAAAATACACTTCACCCTCACCAATAATCAGGCGGAGTATGAGGCCATCATCGCCGGACTTCGGTTGCCAGGGAGTTGGGTATACAGGATATCAGGGTCTTCACGGACTCCTTGGTGGTGGCGCGACATATCAGCGGAGAGTTCGAGGTGAGGGAGCCGACTCTCCAGTTGTACCTAGTGAAGATAAAAGGCATAGTTGGACAGTTCCATAGCTTCTCCATTCAGCATGTTCCTCGAGAGGAGAATGCTCGGGCAGACCTGCTCGCGAAGCATGGCCCTCAGGCCGGAGGGACCATGACCGAGCTCTTCAGACCCTCCATAGAAGAGGGTGAGGTGATGGAGATCGACCAGGAGAGGTCTTGGATGGATCCCTTTGTGACTTTCCTGGCGTCGGGATGACTACCCGAGGGGGATCTCGAGAAGAAACGAATCCGATACAAGTCGGCATACTATTTGTTGAAGGAAGGAGTACTTTATCGAAAAACGTTGTCTGGACTGTTAGCCCGATGTGTATCCGAGAAGGAAGCACCAAGGGTGCTGGAAGAGGTCCATTCGGGAGAGTGCGGGAGCCATTCGGGGAGTCGAACCTTGGAAGGGAGAGTGCTAAGGCAGGGCTATTTCTGGCCTACCCTACGAAGAGATGCAGAAGAGCTCGCTAAAAGGTGTAGGAAGTGCCAAGAGTTTGCTCCTTTGCAGCTCCTTCCAGCGCAAAGGCTGCGAACGATCACCTCTCCTTGGCCCTTCGCCATATGGGGATTGGATCTGGTAGGACCGTTTCCTCAAGCCAGTGGTCAGAGGAGGTTCCTACTAGTTATGGTGGATTACTTCTCAAAGTGGTTAGAAGTTAAGGCCCTGGCAAAGGTAACCTCGCAGGTGGTGAGGAATTTCGTATGGGGGGAGATTATTTGCCGGCACGGGCTTCTTTTAGCCATAGTCACCGATAACGGGCCGCAATTTGCTAGCAAAGAGTTTGTGGATTTTTGTGCACAACTCGGCATAGACCTTCAGTTCGCCTCGGTCCATCATCCACGAAGCAACGGGCAGGTCGAGGCAGCAAACAAGATTATAGTGAACCTCCTGAAGAAGAAAGTAGAGAACTTGAGGGGGAGCTGGGTGGAACAGCTCCCCTCTGTCCTGTGGGCTCTGCGAACTACACCCAACACGGCCACAGGGGAAACGCCCTTCAAGCTCTCTCATGGCTCCGAGGCCGTCATACCTGTGGAATTTGAAGTTGAATCGCCCAGGGTCACAGCAGCCAGAGAAGGAGAGGAAGGGTGGCAGTTCGATAATGGAGAGGAGCAGAGGCTTACTCTCGACCTCGTAGAAGAGCTCAGAGAGCTAGCAACAGTCCGACAGGAGGAGGTCAAGCGCCGGATGTCCCGGTACTTCGATAAGCACATCCGGATCAAGCAGTTTCAAAAGGGGGATTTGGTCCTCAAGAAGGTAGATGCTGCAGGAAGGGGAGCCTCGGTGGGGAAGCTCAACCCCAATTGGGAAGGTCCTTTCATAGTAAAAGAAGTCTTAAAGTCAGGGGGGTATCACCTCCAGGATGTGGACGGGATACCCCTGGACTGCGCCCGCAATGGCGATGATCTGAAACGTTTTTATCCATAATAATAAAAGTCTTTTGAATTTACTTGAGCGTATCGTTAATAATCCTCCCTCTTTTGAATATGCTAAAACTATACCCCAGGGCGCCCTCCTTCAGAGGACGAGAGCAGTGGTTGGAGGAGAAAGAGGAGAGGAGACCCCGAGAAGACCCGCTGTCCAGGCTACCATCGAGCTGGTAGGTCTGTAGGCTCACTCGGTGGTTGGAGGAGAAAGAGGAGAGGAGACCCCGAGAAGACCCGCTGTCCAGGCTACCATCGAGCTGGCAGGTCTGTAGGCTCACTCGGTGGTTGGAGGAGAAAGAGGAGAGGAGACCCCGAGAAGACCCGCTGTCCAGGCTACCATCGAGCTGGCAGGTCTGTAGGCTCACTCGGTGGTTGGAGGGGAAAGAGGAGAGGAGACCCCGAGAAGACCCGCTGTCTAGGCTACCATCGAGCTGGCAGGTCTGTAGGCTCACTCGGTGGTTGGAAGAGAAATAGGAGAGGAGACCCCGAGAAGACCCGCTGTCCAGGCTACCATCGAGCTGGCAGGTCTGTAGGCTCACTCGGTGGTTGGAGGAGAAAGAGGAGAGGAGACCCCGAGAAGACCCGCTGTCCAGGCTACCATCGAGCTGGCAGGTCTGTAGGCTCACTCGGTGGTTGGAGGAGAAAGAGGAGAGGAGACCCCGAGAAGACCCGCTGTCCAGGCTACCATCGAGCTGGCAGGTCTGTAGGCTCACTCGGTGGTTGGAGGAGAAAGAGGAGAGGAGACCTCGAGAAGACCCGCTGTCCAGACTACCATCAAGCTGGCAGGTCTGTAGGTTCACTCGGTGGTTGGAGAAAGAGGAGAGGAGACCCCGAGAAGACCCGCTGTCCAGGCTACCATCGAGCTGGCAGGTCTGTAGGCTCACTCGGTGGTTGGAGAAAGAGGAGAGGAGACCCCGAGAAGACCCGCTGTCCAGGCTACCATCGAGCTGGCAGGTCTGTAGGCTCACTCGGTGGTTGGAGGAGAAAGAGGAGAGGAGACCCCGAGAAGACCCGCTGTCCAGGCTACCATCAAGCTGGCAGGTCTGTAGGTTCACTCGGTGGTTGGAGAAAGAGGAGAGGAGGCCCCGAGAAGACCCGCTGTCCAGGCTACCATCGAGCTGGCAGGTCTGTAGGCTCACTCGGTGGTTGGAGAAAGAGGAGAGGAGACCCCGAGAAGACCCGCTGTCCAGGCTACCATCGAGCTGGCAGGTCTGTAGGCTCACTCGGTGGTTGGAGGAGAAAGAGGAGAGGGGACCCCGAGAAGACACGCACTCCAGGCTACCATCGAGCTGGCAGGTCTGTAGGCTCACTTAGTGGTTGGAGGAGAAAGAGGGGAGGAGACCCCGAAAAGACCCTCGGTCCAGGCTACCCTTGAGCCGGCAGGTCTGTATGCTCACTCGGTGGCTGGAATAGATGGGAGAGGAGGGACCCAACACTCTCGGGTCCTCTGCAAGCGAGGGTTTGGGTTTTCGTGTTAATGTCCGCTAGCAACAACGGAGGTCGGCTAATCGGAAAAATCTATCCCCCCTAGCAAAAAAGGGATGCTTCGGGGGAAGTCACCGCATAAAGAAAAACAAAGAGGAAGGAGAAAAAGGGAGAGAGGGAGGATAGCAAGCCCTCCCTGTCCACTCGCGCCGAGAGGAGACGTCCCGAGAGCCGAGGGCGAGGAAATACTCCTCTCGCTCACGGAAAACCATGGAGGCCCACCAACTCGCCCCAGGAGCCAAGCCCACGGGTAATAACTAGGCGAGAGGAAAGGCTGTTTTCTCTCGCCTATCGATAATCTCGAGGTTTCCTCGAGCAATCCCGGTATAAAAGAAAGGGCCGACCCTAAAAAGGCGCGAGCAAGAATATATATACGTATATACATGCACGAGTCATATCTATATTTTAAGACAACGCATTCGTAAGATAAGAAAGAAGCGAGAGGCGAGCAAAAAGTAAGAATTTAAACATGAGTCATAACAGCGTTCAAACACCCTACGGCTATGAAATAGGAAGTGTTACAATCCCAGCAAAAGAAAGGAAAAAGAGGGCCCTAACCCCTCTCACTCGCTGAGGGATCCTCGTCCTCGCCATAGATCTCGGGCACGAGGTCTCGAGCAGTGATGTCTTCGCAGCCGTCTTTTACAACACCTAGCTCCCGCATCATCTTGAGGATGAGCTCGGCGGTCCTTATGTTAGCATCCTTACAAAATTCCTCCACATCATCGTGGGTATAGCGCGCGAGAGGAAGTGGGGAGGCCTGCGAACGGGGAAGGGGAGCTTCCTTGAGCCTGGTGTTCTCCGCCTTCAGCTCTCTTACTTCGGCCTCCAGCCCTTCCACCCGCGAACGTAGCCGATCGGCCGTCTCGGCATCCTGCGAGAGAAAAGGAGAGGTAGAAAAGTGGAAAAGAAAGGGGGTACCGGGGCAAGTGCCCGTAGAACATTGGCGGGGTGTTGACTTACCACTCCGCCGCTAGCTTTCGCTAGAAGGCTTTCGGACACCTCCAGCCGCTTGGCGAGGTCCCCCGACTTTTCGCGCTCGGTCTCCAGCTCGGTGTGTATCTCCTTCCAGCTTTTGGTGTTGAAAATCAGGCGCCGCGAGAGGCGGTGCGACAGCTCTAAAGTGCGCAACTGCGAGTGTGCCGTCCTCAGGACCAGGTCTCGCATAGTGGCTGCGTCGAGCGGATCGGGAGTAAGGCCTCCATATAGGCCGAAGCCCAAGGAGAAAGCGTGAGCACTGGGCTCAGCCTGCTCTCTCCAGGAGGGCAGGAGGGTGGAAATGGAGACTCGGTAGGACCCCTTGTCCCAAATCAGAGAGGGGTCATTGTTGCCGTCAGGGACCGCCAGCCCCAGGCCGAAGTTGAGGTGATCGGATGGCGGGGGAATCTGGGAAGTCCCCTCGCGAGAGGGGAATCGAGGAGAAGGGCAGGATGAACTCGCCAGGGGAGCGAAGGGGGCTGCCCCCTCGGGGAGCGAGGTCACTTTACGTGGAGAAGTTAGAGGAGGCGAGTGGGGAGACCGAGACCCCACGGAAATAGGGCTCAGTGATCCCGGCGTCCCCGCGAGATCGGCAGGAGCTTTGCCCTTCCCGGAGGGGAAGGAGACGGTCTTCTTGGTCTTCATCCGCATCTTCTTCGAAGGACTAAGGCGAAGCGGCGCGGAATCCTCGGCCACCCTCTTTTGGGGGGGAGGGGCCAGCGATTCTCTGGCCGCCTCGGCCGCCATAGTAGCGAGAGCCACATCGGGGGAAGGCTTAATGGCGCTTCGATAGGGGGGATGCGTTGGCACGACCCTCTCTCCTGAGAAGAAAGGAGAGAACGAACATCAGAAGAGCTCTCGCGAGAGAAAGAGGTGAGAGGTAGTGAAAAGAGAAGTTCGAAGTATACCTTCCCCAGGGAGCACGGGGGGTAGAGAGGTGAGCCCTCTTCTCAGATAACGGACTTCAAAGTTCTTCCCTGCAAGGTATTCACAGAGAAGTCTATCCGTGCCGCCTACCTGAGGGGAGGTGTAGAAGGTTTCAGCAGGAGACACCGGCGCGAGAGGAACTCCGCCTAGATTCCCGCGGATGAATACAAAACGAGTGAGCCAGTGGTGGTTCTTGTTAGGGGTCTCGCACACCTTCAGATTCAACCCAGTGAAGAAGGACACTCCGTCCTGATTGGCGTGGTACACGAACATCTTACAGAAGACGGTAAGACTGAACTCTATTCTCTCCCTCCGCATGTAGCAGGCGAATGCAATGATGACGGAGATAGCATTCAGATTCAGTTGAGCGGGTACAACACCGAAGTACTTCAGGACCTGTTTTACCTCTGGCCAAAAGGGAAGTCGAAGCCCAGCTTCAAAGTGGGAGATTGGGAAGGCGAGTTCTCCCGGGTAGGAAGTGTTGATGCTCTCGCCGACCCGGGGAGGGCGCGACTCGAAGCCTTCTGACAGGTAGTCGCCCCGAAAGGCCTCGTAATCGTCGGCAGAGAGGCGACCGGGGGGGAAGTCGTGGTCTGTGAATCGTTTCCCGCAGCGGCTGCGCCCCTCACTCCCTTTAGACCTCCTCTTTGCCATCTTGAGCACAGGGCGAGACTAAAGGGAGGGACTGGCGAATGGGGAACGCGCGAGTGTGCGCGAGAAGCGGGAGGGGCTGGAGAGCGAGGCGAACAGCAAGAAGAAGGGTACTCGCGGGTTGGAGTCTAAGGAAAGCATACCTCTTGTTTTGGCAGGGGGGAGGGTATTTATAACCTTCCCCAATACCTCGGTACGGGCAAGGGGGTTGCGTCAGGAGAGGGGAAGAGTCGGCCGACCCTTCGCCCTCCGGGCCTCGGGCAGCGGAACGCCGGGTGAACGGCCTTCTCGAAAAAAGAGCGGTGAAAAGACAGCGGGGCAGACAGCTAATGATGAAAGTCAATAATGTGAAATAGAAATCATTTAAAGAAGCAGTAGTGACGATTAAACTGACATTATGAAATTAATTAATCCCGCGCGTAGCGGGCGGCAAGTTCAAAAGGGCGCACAGCAGGCGCTATATCAGTCAATACTATTACAGTTAAGAAGAGAGTTATTTGGCGGAAGGCGGGAAGCGAGAGGCGACTGCAGGAGGAAAGAACGCTCGGGCTCCGTCAGTTCTTGTCCCACCTCCATCGTCCTCCACGACCTCTCACGCAGGGGGGGCGATGGGGGAAGTGGAAGGCGTGAGCAGCCGCAACACTGCGCCGGGCGAAACGAAGCTGTTGATCGACATCGTTCAGAATCGCTAGAGGATCAGTCTGGTCCACCTCCGTGTCGACATCAATCTCATTCGACAGGCGAACACATTCCATCTCGAGCCAATCAATTCGGTGGTCCGCGACCTGCTTTCCTTTTTCCAGTGCTTGGATGAGCAACGCGTGTTTCCGCAGCATCTCGGCCACCTTTCGCTTCATCTCTATGGGGTCCGCGGGATCGCCCAGATAATCGTCAATCTCGTCTACTGGCGGAGGAGGCGAGAAGGCTTCTCTCCCAGAATAACCCTCAGTCGGCGAGTCGGCGGCCAGAGTGCTCTCGGCAGGCCTCCCACTCGCACCTGCCAGAAGACCAATATTGGCTAGGAGTGGCGGAAGGAATAGCAAGGACGGAGCAAGTCAGTGATAAGATCTCTTACCAATTCGGTGAGTGCGGTCCGAAGCGGTAGAAGGGTCATCCCTCTTCGTCACTGGCGTAGAAGGGAGGGAGTCCTGGGGTGAGAGGCACTGAGAAGGGAATTCGGAGATGTTTATTCGGATGGTCTCGGGGCGCTGAGAGGCCTCCAAAAATCTCTGAGAATAGACAGCAGATAAAGAAGGGGCAGTAGCAAGAAACCCGAAAGGGTTGGAAGAACGTACTTCTTTTCCCTTGAGGCTAGCGGGGGCCGTGGGCGTCGATCCCCTTGGATGGGTGCGAGAGGGTTCCTCAGCCAGAATATGAGGCTCCGGAATTTTCGTCTTCTTAGGAGGGGATGCGGATAGCGGTAGCGAGGGAGGAGCACGGGCAGGGATCTTGTTCAGACCCACCGCCGTCGCCCTATTCCGCTGGCGCACGGCCGCGAGGCGGTCCCAGACGCTTTGGTTGAGAGACATGGGCAAGCGTTAAGGAGAGAGAAAGTGAGGAAGTACCCCCTTTAAGGGAAGGGAGGTTCTGTATTGGCAAGGGGCCCACCAAAAGATTCCCTCAATAAATTGGTTGTACCATCACGAGCCTCGGTTGGACTATCTTTCCGAGTTTGTGCCAACCTCGAAAAGAGCGGGGATTGTGTACAACCTCGGGATCGCAGCCCAGCAAGAGGGGCCCTAGCGAGAGGAAAGAGGGGTCCAGCGTGGCGAGAGGGGCCCAGGTGAGAGGAGAGTCGAGGGGATTCAGTAGAGAAGTTCCGTGGCGGGAGGGCCCAAGCGAGAGGAGAGGGCCTAGGCGAGTGAAGAGGGTTCGGCCAAGCGAGAGGAGAGGGCCTAGGCGAGTGAAGAGGGTTCGGCCTGGCGAGAGGAGAGGGCCTAGGCGAGTGAAGAGCGTTCGACCTGGCGAGAGGACCCTAATGAGAGGCGCCTCGAGAGAAGGGCCGTCTTGGTTTCAGGGCCAGTTCAGGTAAGGTCGGGCCCACCTTCTGGGCCCTGGAGGTGGTTTTACTCTTTTACCCTGCGTGGGCTGCATTTAGTCTTTTGGGACAGCGGAGTTTAGCTGTTGGCAGACCCAGCCAAGGGTATTCTGGTATTTTCACAACAGCATAGTTTGCTTATTAGCAGTCCCAGTTCAGAGGCCTATAAATAGACCGGTAAGGTGCCTTAGAGAAAGGGATTCTGGACTCCTCTTATCTTTTCTAAGGCACCTAGCTCAGTATTGGCTAGGGAGGGGAAGAGGTCTAGTTCTAGTCTCTTCCGGGTAAGAGGTGGGACCTCCTTACTGAAGCCTCCGGTCTAGTTCTTCGCCTCGAGAGTGATCCCAAGGGAGTAAGCACAAGCTGCCTCAGTAGTTCCGAGCTTTAGGTGGAATCGGCTTTGCTGGTTCCAACATACTTCGACCGTGGAGGTTCCCATATTACAAAAGCATCTCTCTCGAGCTCATGCTTTTGACTAAACTTAGGTTGATCAATTAAGACCTCTCGGCCAGTCGAAACCCCTAAGCTTGCTTTATGCAGTGAACCCCACTATTGGATTTGACTTCAATCAGACAGATTTATGTCATCCTCTCTTAAGGAGTGCATGCAACTCCTTTTTTCTTTGAGCGATCTACTCGTATCCGCAACCTCTCAGTCATTTAAGATACGGAATTAGGATCGAAGAGCATATCCGCGAAATATGAATTCGACACAAAATAATTCAAAGATAAATCGATAGTGATAAATAAAGAGATTGACAAAAAGAGTTTTATTCACTTTCAAAGTTCATCATGATCAAGTGCTAATGAAATTAGCTACTTGACATGATGTAAAACTTACGAGAAAAGAATGGAAAGTAAGACATAATTGCTAAAAGGAAATTACTTGAAATTGAAAATAACTTAAAAGCAAAAACTATTCTATATAAAAGAGATGTACAAGAAAGAAATGCATAAAAATTGAAAACTAAGCTACTAAAACAACTCCTAGATGAATCCCAGATGCTGGCTCGATCTGGAATTTATAGGAATTTTTCTGGAAGGTCACGCCCCTCGGTCACCCCATGACCAAGGGCGTGTAAGGCTCAGAAATCATTGTCTTGAAAGCCCGGGACTGTTGTAGAAAAATGCCAAAATTGCTGTTTTGCGGGTCATGCCCCTAGGTCACGCCCATGACCCAGGGCGTGTTAGGTACGGAACTGATGCCATAAAAAGCCCACGAAAAACTTCCAAAATCTATTAATTTTCATGTCACGCCCCCACGTCACGCCCGTGACATGGGGCGTGTACTGATCGGGTTAGCAAACGGCTGGATACGGCGCAACCTGGCATCAATTAGTCAGTTTTAGGTAGGTCACACCCTAGGTCATGCCCATAACATTGGGGCGTGTACTTAGAAAAAGTTCTAGAATTGCCCCGACAATATTTTGTAGAAAATTGCTATTTTACCCTAGACACGCCTGTGTTCATGCCCTGGTCACACCCATTATCGGCAGGCGTGTACTTGTTAAACTCTTCAGATTTGTAGAGGACGTCGTCTTCTTTCCGTTGACTTGTTGCACGTCTCGTAACTCTTTCTGGTTTGACAGTTATGACCAATTGAAGTTCAGCTATGCTTGACAAAAAATATTAATTTTCTCCACAATGTTTTCAGATCATGGCCAAGCACTTGAAATTGATATTTGGAGCCCAATTACACTTGAAATTAGAAAATAAATTAATTAGTAACAATATTCATAAAACTAAATAAAATATAACTATTTATCAGATAAAAATTATACTAAAATAATTATAATTATTGACTTATCAAATACCCTCATACTTAAGCTTTTGCTATTCCAAAGCAAAACTATGAGAAGTACTTATAAGAAATTAATATATTATTTTAATTAAACTAAAAATTTATTAAATCAAAAGAAAGTTCAAAATAAAATTTAGTGATTTAAAATTTTAGTCTTAAATTAGGAAATTAAAATGTATAGAGAAAGATATTTAGCAAAAAATTCTCATATAAATTAATTAGAATTCAAAGTTAAGTAATTTAGCAAACAAAATTAGATAAGAATTATTCACCCTTTTTAACTAAAAAGAAACTTGTAAGAACAATTTAACTACCACTTATGCTCTCTTAGTATTTTAATTTAAGTCTAGAACAATTATATTGGATATAGGGTTTTAGGGACAAGGACTATGAAGAGGATTTTGAATTGAGGTGATGAATTTTATCCTGTCACCCCATACTTCTTTTCTTTTCTTTTTTTTTGATATTTGCATATGTTTACCAAGAAAAAGATGAATTTTGTTCTCTCATTTTCCATGATATTTGAACAAATATTATTTTTCTCTCTTCAAGAACAAAAATAAAATGGGAGTAATGAATTTTATTCTTTTACTCCATCTTTTATTTGGGGATTACGTATGTGTACCATGAAATTGTTAATTCCCATGACATATGATCTAACAAAAAAAAATAAAAAATTGCATATGTGTACCAAAGGATAATGAATTTTATCCTCTTATCCCTATGACATATGACCTAACAAGAAAAATTAAAAATAAGGGAAAGGTTAGCAAAATTTTTAGAGTAAATTTAAATAATTAGAGAGCAACTATAGTAAATTAATATTTTCTAAGAATTTCAAAGTATAAGTGATTATAATTAGAATTTAGAAATTGTTAAACTAAGTACTATAAAATTGAAACTAATTAGAATTAAGAGAAGAAGAAGTAAATAAGGTTCTCTGAACAAAGTTAATTAATAAATTTATTTCTTAAAAATAAATCACTAAAAATTAAATCTAATAACAATGATGAAATAAAAGATTAGAATATCAAAAATTATAAAAATTCTTATAAATTACCCAAAAATATTTTCCGAAAATAACAAAATATTATGTTGGGGTTTATTATATTTTTTTTATAATAAAATCCTAATTTTATTATTATTCTCAGAGAAATTTACATCCGAATTGGAAAAATAAGTATTTACATCAAAATAATTATTTGCATTACAATTTAAAAAATTATTTTCATGAACAATAGAAAAATTAGAAAAATTATTTTCACAAAAATTGGAACTAGAATTATCATAAAAGTGAGGAGAATTATTATCATAATTAGAACCAAAATTATTTTCATAAGAAAGTTTTTATAATAATTATAATTATAACAATACTCACTTTGATGAGAACCACCACAATAATAACAAAAACTTTGTTGCTTTTTTGCATCTTCCAAAATATCTAGTTGATTTTGAAGCTTGGCAAGTTCGGCAGCCAATTTAGATAACATTTTTTAATAAAAGAAAATAAACACAACCATTACCTAATAGAAATGAATTAAAAAAGAAAAAGAAAAGAGAATTAAGGTAGAGAAGAAGAATGGTAAAACTAATAAAATTTGCGCTTTAATAATATCAACATAATAATTTCTCGACAACGACGCCAAATATTTGATGAAGATTTTATAGTTTTAAAAATTAATCCAAACTTAAATCGCAAAAAGGCAAGTGTACCTATCGAAATATAGTATAGGAAATGTCGTATTAGAACCGGGGATTGTTGAGTACTCTTACTCACAATAATTAATTTTGTTTTATCTAAATATAAAAAGAGGTTAATGAAGAAAAATGAAAATAAATCACTTGATCAATACTCCCTTTGAACTCAAATAAATTTCTATAAAATGAAAACTTTTAATTACCTACTTCGACCGTGGAGGTTCCCAAAGTACAAAAGCATCTCTCTCGATCTCATGCTTTTGACTAAATTTAGGTTGATCGATTAAAACCTCTCGGCCAATCGAAACCCCTAAGCTTGCTTTATGCGGTGAACCCCACTATTGGATTTGACTCCAATCCGACAGATTTATGTCGTCCTCTCTCGAGGGGTGCAAGAAACTCCTTTTATCTTTGAGCAATCTACTCGTATCTGCAACCTATCGATAATTTAAGATACGAATCTAGGATCAAAGCGCACATCCGCAAAATATGAATTCGACACAAAATAATTAAAGGATAAATCGATAGTGATTAATAAAGAGTTTGACAAAAAGAGTTTTATTCACTTTCAATGTTCATCATGATCAAGTGCTAATGAAATTTGTTACTTGACATGATGTAAAACTTATATGAAAAGAATGGAAAGTAAAACATAATTACTAAAAGGAAATTACTTGAAATAGAAAATAACTTAAAGCAAAAACTATTCTATCTAAAAGAGAAGTACAAGAAAGAAATGCATAAAAATAGAAAACTAAGCTACTGAAACTACTCCTAGATGACTCCCAGATGCTGGATTAATCTCGAATTTATAGGAATTTTTCGGGAAGGTCATGCCCCTCAGTCACGCTTGTGACCGAGGGCATGTAAGGCTCAGAAACCGCTATCTTAAAAGCCCAGGACCATTAGAGAAAAATGCTAAAATTGATTATTTGCGATTCACGCCCCTAGGTTACGCCTGTGACCTAGGGCGTGTTAGGTACGAAACTGACGCAATTAAAAGCCTGGGAAAAACCGTCAAAATTTATTAATTTTCAGGTCACGCCCCCACGTCATGCCCATGACATGGGGAGTGTACTGATCGGGTCAGTAAATGGCTGGAAATGGCACAACCTGACATCAATTCTTTAGTTTGAGGTAGGTCACGCCCTAGGTCATGCCCGTGACATGGGGGTGTGTACTTAGAAAAAGTTCCAGAATTTCCCCGGCATGATTTCTGTAGAAAATTTCTTTTTTGCCATAGACATGCTCGTGTTCACACTCTAGTAACGCCCGTGACTTGGGGCATGTACTTATGAAACTCTCTAGATTTGTAGAGGATGCCGTCCTCTTTCCTTTGAATGTTGCACGTCCCATAACTCTTCCTGGTTTGAAAGTTAAGACCATTTGAAGTTCAATTATCCATGACCAAAAATATTAATTTTCTCTACAATATTTTCAGATCATGGCCATGCACTGTAAATTGATATTTGGAGCCCAATTATAACCTAAATTAGAAAATAAATTAATTAGTAACAATATTCATAAAAACTAAATAAAATATAACTATTTATTAGATAAAAATTATACTAAAATAACTATAATTATTGACTTATCAAATACCCCCATACTTAAGCTTTTGTTATTCCATAGCAAAACTATGAGAAGTACTTATAAGAAATTAATATAATTTTTTAATTAAACTAAAAATTTATTAAATCAAAAGAAAGGTAAAAATAAAATTTAGTGATTTAAAATTGAAGTCCTAAATTATGAAATTAAAATATACAGAGAAAGATATTTAGCAAAAATTTCTCATATAAATTAATTAGAATTCAAAATTAAGTAATTTAACAAACAAAATTAGATTTGAATTATTCACACTTTTCAACTAAAAAGAAACTTGTAAGAATAATTTAACTACTACTTATGCTCTCTTAGTATTTTAATTTAAGTCTAAAACAATTATATTGGTTGTAGAGTTTTAGGGACAAGGACTTTGAAGAGGATTTTGAATTAAGGTGATGAATTTTATCCTCTCACACCATGCTTTTTTTTTCTTTTCTTTTGTTTTTTGATATTTGCATATGTTTACCAAGAAAATGATGAATTTTATTCTCTCATTTTCCATGACATATGAACAAATATTATTTTTCTCTCTTCAAGAACAAAAATAAAATGGGAGTAATATATTTTATTCTCTTACTCCATATTTTATTTGGGGATTGCATATGTGTACCAAGGAATTTTTAATTCCCATGACATATTATATAATAAGAAAAATAAAAAATTATGTATGTGTACTAAAGGATAATGAATTTTATCCTTTTATCCCTATGACATATTACCTAAAAAAAATATTAAAAACATGGGAAAGGTTAGCAAAATTTTTAAAGTAAATTAAAATAATTAGAGAGCAACTATAGTAAATTAATATTTCCTAAGAATCACAAAGCTTAAGTTATTATAATTAGAATCTAGAAATTGTTAAACTAAGCACTATAAAATTGAAACTAATTACAATTAAGAGAAGAAGAAGTAAATAAGGTTCTCTAAACCAAGTTAATTCATAAATTTATTTCTCAAAATTAAATCACAAAACATTAAATATAATTAACAATGATGAAATAAAAGATTAGAATATAAAAATTTTTAAACATTCTTATAAATTACCCAAAAATATTTTCCGAAAATCACAAAATATTAAGTAGGGTTTATTATTATTTTTTTAAATAAAATCCTAATTTTTTTGTTATTCTTAAACTTCCAGAGGGCTACCAAGTGATGGGTTCGCAAGGTACTAGGCGGTTTTTTGGATTGAAAGCCCAACACAACCCTTTCCAAGAAATTAATTTTTGATTTTCTATTTTTTTTTATTTTTGATTAAAAATGAAAAGAAAACAAAGTTTTTTTTAAACATTTTTCAATAATTCTTTTAAAAATTTTAAAAAATAATAATAATAAAGAAGACTCTACCCCCATATTTAAAAATAAACATTGTCCCCAATGTTTAAATGCCAAGAGGGGGTAAACAAAAAGAACTAAATTAAAAAAAATTTAAATTAAAGAAAAAACAATTAAAGATAAACAAGGGGTGTCTCCCAAGAGGGCTTTTCTTTTTCCCGTCTTTAAGCTATACGGTGTTGGTTAGGAAAAAGGGAAATAAAAATTTTAGTGTAAGGGTAACTCCTTTAATTCCCGCTTGGGTGAATATGCAAAAGTTGGTTGCCCGGGCACTCCTCTACTAATTGTTGATTTTCCTTTTTACAGTTGTCTTGAAAATGTAATTTCAAATCACCTATCCATACAAGAGGTGATTTGAAATTTTATAGAGGAGCGGAAAAAGGATCGTAGAAGAAGTTTAATTACAACGGCTCCTCTCCTTCCTGAAACTCGTTTGTTAAAGAGAAATAAAAAAGAAGTGCGTCAGAAAAATCATTGCAATGAGGAGGTTCTTGCGAATCTATTTGATTAGGTATAAGTTGTTTATTTTCTAAAATTAATTTGTCGTCTGAATTTTTTTTTAAAATAAGTCATAAATTGTGCATGGAGATTCATTAAAAGGAGAAAAATTGGGAGTACTAAGAGGAGAAACATGTTTTTCTTCTACTCCTCCCATCGCGTCCATACACCTAACAAACTCTTTAAATAAAAGTTTTTCTTCTTATTCGGTAGAAACAACTACGGGGGTACATGAAGATTCATGTTCCTCATTAGCGACATTATTCGAAGAAGGAGAAAAAACACTAAGAAAAAGAAAATTCTTATACAAATTTTTGGGTGAAAAATCTAATTGAAATTTAGAAGATTCCCCAAAATTAAGAGAGAAATCTAACGCTGCGGAAGAAGAAGAATAAAAATTCGGATCCAAATAATTATTCTCATAACTTGAGAAACCGTCCGGGTGATCGTCCGATCAAGAGAAGTTTACATTCGAATTGGAAGAATAATTATTTACTTCAAAATAATTATTCACATTACAATTTGAAAAATTATTTCCATGAACATTAGAAAAATGAGAAAAATAATTTTCATAAAAATAAGAACTAGAATTATCATAAAAGTGAGAAGAATTATTATAATAATTAGTATAAAAAAATTTTTCATAAGAATATTTTTTATAATAATTATAACGATAACAATACTCCCTTTGATGAGAACCACGACAATAATAACAAAAACTTTGTTGCTTTTTTGCGGCTTCCAAAATATCTAGTAAAATTTAAAGCATGGCAAGTTCGGCGGCCAATTTAGATAATACTTTTTTAATAAAAGAAATTAAACACAATTATTACATAATAGATATGAATTTAAAAAGAAAAAGAAAAGAGAATTGAGGTAGAGAAGAAAAATTATAAAACTAATAAAATTTGCGCTTTCAAAATATCAACATAATAATTCCCTAGCAACGGTGACAAAAACTTGATGAAGATTTTATAGTTTTAAAAATAAATCCAAACTAAAATCACAAATAGGCAAGTGTATCTTTCGAAATATAGTATAGGAAATGTCGTATTAGACGAGGGGCTATTTGAGTACTCCAACTCACGCAAATTAATATTATTTTATCTAAATATAAAAAGAGGTTAATGAAGAAAAATGAAAATGAATCACTTGATCAAGACTCCCTTTTAACTCAAAAAAAACTTCGATAAAATACAAACTTTTAATTACCTACTTCGACCGTAGAGGTTCCCAAAGTATAAAAGCATCTCTCTCGAGCTCATGCTTTTAACTAAACTTAGGTTGATCGATTAAGACCTCTCGGCCAGCCAGCAATCTACTCATATCCGCAACCTCTCAGTCATTTAATATACGGATCTAGGATCAAAGAACATATCAGTGAAATATGAATTCAACACAAAATAATTCAAAGATAAATTGATAGTGAAAAATAAAGAGTTTGACATAAATTGTTTTATTCACTTTCAAAGTTCATCATGATCAAGTGCTAATGAAATTAGCTACTTGACATGATTTAAAACTTACATGAAAAGAAAGGAAAGTAAGACATAATTGCTAAAAGGAAATTACTTGAAATTGAAAATAACTTAAAGCAAAAACTATTCTATGTAAAAGAGAAGTACATGAAAGAAATGCATAAACACAAAAAACTAAGCTACTGAAACTACTCCTAGATGACTTCCAGATGCTGGCTCGATCTGGAATTTATAGGAATATTTCTGAAAGGTCACGCCCCTCAGTCACACCCGTGACCGAGGGCGTGTAAGGCTCGGAAACCGCTGTCTTGAAGGCCCGGAACTGTTGGAAAAAAAACACCAAATTTGTTTTTTTACGGGTCATGCCCCTAGGTCACACCCGTGACCGAGGGCGTGTCAAGTAAGGAATTAACTCCATAAAAAGCCCGGGAAAAACAACCAAAATCTGTTAATTTTCAGGTCATGCCCCCACGTCAAGCCCGTGACATAGGGCGTGTACTGATCGGGTTAGCAAATGGCTGGAAATGGACAACCCTGGCATCAATTCATCAGTTTAAGGAAGTTCACGACCTAGGTCATGCCCGTGACATGGGGGCGTGTACTTAGAAAATTGCTTTTTCCCCTAGACACGCCCGTGTTAACGCCCTAGTCATGCCTATGAACTGGGGGCGTGTACTTGTGAAACTCTCCATATTTTTAGAGGACATCGTACTCTTTCCGTTGACTGTTGCACGTCCCGTAACTCTTCCTGGTTTGAAAGTTATGACAAATTTAAGTTCAGCTATCCATTACCAAACATATTAATTTTCTCCATAATATTTTGAAATCAAGGCCATGCACTTGAAATTGATATTTGGAGACCAATTATACATGAAATTAGAAAATAAATGAATTCATAGCAATATTCATAAAAACTAAATAAAATATAACTATTTATTAGATAAAAATTATACAAAAAAAACTATAATTATTGACTTATCAAATACCCCCATACTTAAGCTTTTGCTTTTCCAAAGCAAAATTATAAGAAATACTTATAAGAAATTAATATAATTTTTTAATTAAACTAAAAATTTATAAAATCAAAAGAAATTAAAAATAAAATTTAGTGATTTAAAATTTAAGTCCTAAATTATGAAATTAAAATATACAAAGAAAGATATTTAGCAAAAAATTCTCATATAAATTAATTAGAATTCAAATTAAGCAATTTAGCAAATAAAATTAGATTAGAATTATTCACACTTTTTAACTAAAAAGTAACTTATAAGAACAATTTAACTACTACTTTTGCTCTCTTTGTATTTTAATTTAAGTCTAAAATAATTACATTGGCTATAAGGTTTTAGGGACAAGAACTATGAAGAGGATTTTGAATTGAGGTGATGAATTTTATCCTCTCACCTCATGTTTTTTTTCTTTTCTTTTCTTTTTTTTGATATTTGCATATGTTTACCAAGAAAATGATTTATTTTATTCTCTCATTTTCCATGACATATGAACAAATATTATTTTTCTCTCTTCAAGAATAAAAATAAAATGGGAGTAATAAATTTAATTCTCTTACTCGATCTTTTATTTGGGGATTGCATATGTGTACCAAGGAATTGTTAATTCCTATGTCATATGATCTAATAAGAAAAATAAAAATTGTATATGTGTACCGAAGGATAATGAATTTTATTCTCTTATCCCTATGACATATGACCTAACAAGAAAAATTAAAAACAAGGGAATGGTTAGATAAATTTTTAGAATAAATTAAAATAATTAGAGAGCAACTTTAGTAAATTAATATTTCCTAAGAATCTCAAAGTATAAGTGATTATAATTAGAATCAAGAAATTGTTAAACTAAGCACTATAAAATTGAAACTAATTAGAATTAAGAGAAGAATATGTAAATAAGGTTCTCTGAATAAAGTTAATTCATAAATTTATTTCTCAAAATTAAATCACTGAAAATTAAATCTAATTAACAATGAGGAAATAAATGATTAGAATATTAAAAATTATAAAAATTCTTATAAATTACCCAAAAATATTTTCTAAAAATCAAAAAATATTAAGTAGGGGTTTATTATATTGTTTTTAAAAGAAAATCCAAATTTTATTATTATTCTTAGACTTCTCGAGGGCTATCCATTGACGGGTTCATAAGGTACTAGGCAGTTTTGTGGGATAAAAGCCCAACATGACCCTTTCCAAGAAATTAATTTCCTATTTTCTAATATTTTTCGTATTTTTGATTAAAAATTAAAAGAAAACAAAATTTTTTTAAAAAGATTTTTCAATATATTTTTTTAAAATTTTAAAAAATAATAATAATAAAGGAGACTTCATCCCTATACTTAAAAATAAACATTGTCCCCAATGTTTATATGTCAAGAGGGGGTAAACAAAATGAACTAAATTAAAAATTTTTGAAATTAAAGATAAACAAGGGGTTTCTTCCAAGAGCGCTTTTTTCCCGTCTTTAAGCAAGACGGTGTTGGTTAGGAAAAAGGACAATAAAAATTTAAGTGTAAGGGCAACTACCTTAAATCTCGCTTGGGTTAATACGCCAAAGTTGGTCGTCCTGGTACTCCTCCGCTAATTATTTGATTTTCCTTCTTGCATTTGTCTTGAAATTGTAATTTCAAATCTCGTATCCATACCTGAGATGATTTGAAATTTTATAGAGGAGCGGCAAAAGGACCGTGGAAGAAGTTTAATTACAATGACTCCTCTCCTTCCTGAAACTTGTTAGTTAAATAGAAATAAAAAAGAAGCGCGTCAGAAAAATCTTCGCAATGAGGAGGTTCTTGCAAAGCTATTTGATTAGGTATAGGTTGTTTATTTTCTAAAATTAATTTGTCATCCGAAAATTTATTTAAAATAAAATCATCGGACGCATCATGTTCATAAATTTTCGCTCCTAAAAAGTCATAAATGGTGCATGGATATTCACTAATAAAAGAAAAATAGGGAGTACTAGGAGGAGAAACATGTTCTTCTTCTACTCCACCCAACGCATCCATACACCTAACAAAATCTTGAAATAGAAGTTTTTCTTCTTCTTCGGTAGTAACAACTACGAGGGTACATGAAGAGTCATGTTCCTCATTAGCAACATTATTTTAAGAAAGAGAAAAATCATTAAGAGTAAGAAAATTCTCATCCAAATTTTGGGGTGAAGAATCAAATTCAAATTGAGAAGATTCCCCAAAATTAAGAGAGAAATCTTGCGGCGCGGAGGAAGAAGAACAAAAATTCGGATCCAAATAATTATTCTCATAACTCAGGAAACTATTCAGGTGATCGTGCAACCAAGAGAAGTTTATATCTGAATTGGAAGAATAATTATTTACATCAAAATAATTTTTCAAATTACAATTTGAAAAACTATTTTCATGAACATTATAAAAATTATTTTCATAAAAATTTGAACTAGAATTAACATAAAAGTGAGGAGAATTATTATCATAATAAATATCAAAATTATTTTCATAATAAAAGTTTTCATAATAATTATAATGATAATAATACTCACTTTGATGAGAACCACCACAATAATAACAAAAACTTTGTTGCTTTTTTGCGGCCTCCAAAATATCTAGTTGATTTTGAAGCTTGTCAAGTTCGGCGGAAAATTTAGATAACATTTTTTTTAATAAAAGGAAATAAACACAACCATTACCTAATAGACGTGAATTTAAAAAGAAAAAGAAAAGAGAATGGAGGTAGAGAAGAAAACTATAAAACTAATAAAATTTGCGCTTTCAAAATATCAACATAATAATTCCACAGTAACGGCGCCAAAAACTTGATGAAGATTTTATAGTTTTAAAAATAAATCCAAACAAAAATCGAAAATAGGCAAGTGTACCTATCGAAATATATTATACGAAATGTCGTATTAGATGCAGGGCTTATTGAGTACTCCTACTCACATAATTTAATATTATTTTATCTAAAAATAAATAGAGGTTATTGAAGAAAAATGAAAATAAATCACTTGATCAAGACTCCCTTTGAAATCAAATAAACTTCTATAAAATGCAAACATTTAACTACCTACTTCGACCATGGAGGTTCCCAAAGTACAAAAGTGTCTCTATCGAGCTCATGGTTTTGATTAAACTTAGGTTGATCGATTAAGACCTCTCGGCCAGTCGAAACCCCTAAGCTTGCTTTATACAGGGAACCCCACTATTGGATTTGACTCCAATCCGATAAATTTATGTCATCCTCTCTCGAGGAGTGCATGAAACTTCTTTTATCTTTGAATGATCTACTCATATCCGCAACTTCTCGGTCATTTAAGATACGGATCTAGGATCAAAGAACATATCCATGAAATATGAATTCGACACAAAATAATTCAAAGATAAATCGATAGTGATAAATAAAGAGTTTTACAAAAAGTGTTTAATTCACTTTCAAAGTTCATCATGATCAAGTGCTAATGAAATTAGCTACTTAACATGATGTAAAAATTACATGAAAAGAAAGGAAAGTAAGACAAAATTACTAAAAGGAAATTACTTGAAATTACAAATTACTTAAAGCAAAAACTATTCTATGTAAAATAGAAGTACATGAAAGAAATGCATAAAAATATAAAACAAAGCTACTGAAACTACTCCTAGATGACTCCTAGATGTTGACTCGATCTGGATTTTATAGGAATTTGTTTGGAAGGTCACGCCCCTTAGTCACACCCATGACCGAGGGCGTGAATGTCTCGGAAACCTCTATCTTGAAAGCCTGGGATTGTTGGAGAAAAATGCCAAAATTATTGTTTTGTGGGTCATGCCCCTAGGTCATGCCCATGACCCAGGGCGTGTCAGGTACGGAACTAACGCCATAAAAAGCCCTGGAAAAACCGCCAAAATCTGTTAATTTTCAGGTCACGCCCCCACGTCGCGCCCATGACATAGGGCATGTACTGATCGGGTCAGCAAATGGCTAGTAACGGGTGCAACCTGGCAACAATTCGTTAATTTTAGGTAGGTCACGCCCTAGGTCATGCCCGTGACATGGGGGCGTGTACTTAGAAAAAGTTCCAGAATTGCCCCGACAAGATTTCTATAGAAAATTGCTTTTTTTCCCTAGACACGCCCGTGTTCACGCCCTGGTCACGCCCGTGATCTAGGGGCGTGTACTTTTGAAACTCTTCAGATTTGTAGATGATGTTGTCCTCTTTCCGTTGACTTGTAACATGTCCGGTTACTCTTCCATGTTTGAAAGTTATGACCATTTAAAGTTCAACTATCCATGACCAAAAATATTAATTTTCTCCACAATGTTTTCAAATCATGGCCATGCACTTGAAAATGATATTTGGAGCCCAATTATACCTGAAATTAGAAAATAAATGAATTAGTAACAATATTCATAAAAACTAAATAAAATATAACTAAATATTAGATAAAAATTATACTAAAATAACTATAATTATTGACTTATCAAATACCCCCATACTTAAGCTTTTGCTATTCAAGAGAAAAACTATGATAAGTACTTATAAGAAATTAATATAATTTTTTAATTAAACTAAAAATTTATTAAATCGAAAAAAAGTTAAAATACAATTTAGTGATTTAAAATTGAAGTCTTAAATTATGAAATTAAAATTTACAGAGAAAGATATTTAGCAAAAATTCTCATATAAATTAATTAGAATTAAAAATTAAGTAATTTAGCAAACAAAATTAGATTAGAATTATTGACACTTTTCAACTAAAAAGTAATTTGTAAGAACAATTTAACTACTACTTATGCTCTCTTAGTATTTTAATTTAAGTCTAAAATAATTATATTGGCTATGGGGTTTTAGGGACAAGGACTATGAAGAGGATTTTGAATTAAGGTGATAAATTTTATCCTCTCACCCCATGCTTTTTTTTCTTATCTTTTCTTTTGGTATTTGCATATGTTTACTAAGAAAATGATGAATTTTATTCTCTTATTTTCCATGACATATGAACAAATATTATTTTTTTCTCTTCAAGAAAAAAAATTGAAGTAATGAATTTTATTCTCTTACACCATCTTTTATTTGGGGATTACATATGTGTACCAAGGAATTGTTAATTCACATGACATATGATCTTACAAGAAAAATGAAAATCTTATATGTGTACTGAAGGATAATGAATTTTATCCTCTTATCCCTATGATATATGACCTAACAAGAAAAATAAAAAACAAGGGAAAGGTTAGCAAAATTTTTAGAGTAAATTAAAATAATTAGAGAGCAACTATAGTAAATTAATATTTCCTAAGATTCTCAAAGTATAAGTGATAATAATTAGAATCTAGAAATTATTAAACCAAGCACTATAAAATTGAAACAAATTAGAATTAAGAGAAAAATAAGTAAATAAGGTTCTCTGAACAAAGTTAATTCATAAATTTATTTCTCAAAATTAAATCACTAAAAATTAAATCTAATTAACAATGATGAAATTAAAGATTAGAATATCAAAAATTATAAAAACTCTTATAAATTACCCAAAAATATTTTCCGAAAATAACAAAATATTAAGTATGGGTTATTATATTTTTTTTAAATAAAATCCTAATTTTTTTGTTATTCTTAGACTTCCCAAGGGCTACCCAGTGATGGGTTCGCAAGGTACTATGCTGTTTTGTGGGATGAAAGCCCAATACGGCCCTTTCCAAGAAATTAATTTTTTATTTTCTATTTTTTTGTATTTTTTATTAAAAATGAGAAGAAAACAAAGATTTTTTTATATTTTTAAATATATTTTATTAAAATTAAAAAAATAATAATAATAAAGGAGACTCTACCCCCATACTTAAAAATAAACATTGTCCGCAATGTTTATAGGCAAAGAGGGGGTAAACAAAAAGAAGTAAATTAAAAAATTTTGAAATTAAAGAAAAAAAATTAAAGATAGACAAGGGGTGTCTCCCAAGAGCGCTTTTTGTTTTCTCATCTTTATTTAAGACGGTGTTGGTTAGGAAAAAGGGAAATAAAAATTTAAGTGTAAGGGCAACTCCCTTAATTCCTGCTTGGGTAAATACACCAAAGTTGGTCGTCCGGGTACTCCTCTGCTAATTGTTTGATTTTCCTTCTTGTAGTTGTCTTAAAAATGTAATTTCAAATCACCTATCCATACCTTAGAAGACTTGAAATTTTATAGAGGTGCGGCAAAAGGATCGTGTAAGAAGTTTAATTACAACGGCTCCTCTCCTTCCTAAAACTCATTAGTTAAAGAGAAATAAAAAAGAAGTGCGTCAAAAAAATCTTCGCAATGAGGAGGTTCTTGCGAAGCTATTTGATTAGGTATAGGTTGTTTATTTTCTAAAATTAATTTGTCGTCCGAAAATTTATTTAAAATAAAATCATCGGACGCATCATGTTCATAAATTTTTGCTCCTAAAAAGTCATAAATTGTGCATGGAGATTCATTAATATGAGAAAAATTGGGAGTAGTAGGAGGAGAAATGATGAGTCCCCATTTCATACCGAATTCTGGACTCATCTAGGCTTCATTTCATTACTTTGCACTACCATTTAGCGCCATTAGCACTGCTTTTGGTTTGCTACGACATTCAACATCTTGTGCACTTTTTTAGCCTATTTTTGTGCGTGTGTGTATTTCCCTCTTGCTATTCATTTTATTAATATCTGTGACTGCCATGATCGATAACCCTTCCAGTTTTCCTGCAAGTTCGGGGATCGTGTGGGTGTCCGGGATAGGGCTTTCACCATTTTTTCGCAAAGGAGTCAATGGTCGTGCGTTTTTACCCACGCACGACCATCGACCTCTTTGGCGCACGATCATCTGTCGTGTGCAGTATGGATTCTCTTGTGAAAGTTCTGCCCTGCCATATCGCATGGTCACCAGCTATACCACGCACGATCACTACTCGTGCATTTCCAGTCGTACGCAGTAATGCCCTCTTTTGAAAAGTTCTGTCTCGCCATTTCGCACGATAACTGATCGTGCGCTGCTGATCGTGCGCGAGCTTTGATTTCCTGGTTAAGGTTCTACAGGTTGTTGCCGCACGGGCGCTGACTTTGTTCGCGCACGACCTCTAGTCGTGCGCCAGTGGTCGTGCGCGCTATTTAACTCTGCTTTTATAAATCGGCCTGTTCCGCAAATTAGGGCACAGACCCTGGATCGATCTTTGTTGCCACTTTGCCGTTCCGCATCCCAGGAGTTCCATCCATCTCCACCTTCATCTTTACCATCGGGAGGTCATTTTTCGGCGATTCTAAAGCGTTTTGCATCCTCCGGTGATCCTCCCGGCCATTAAAGACCTCTTCTCCGAGCTTTCCACCGAAGAAGATGATGAAGACAACCTAGAGAACGGACTTAAAAAACCTCGAGGTGACAGCTCGTCAGGACCAGAAGCCTCCTCGGACCTCGCGTGGAAGCGGATTGACAACCCGTACCTCCGGCCAACAATAACGGTGGATCTTCACTTTCTTAGTTTAGTTTTTCTCCATCTCTCTTGTTGTATGAAATGACCTTAGCTTGTAATGAACTTCGATTTTTAGTTGTTTTAATTTGATTATTGTTTTTTAATCTTGCTCGTGAGATTTGTGATTTTATGCGCCTCGCCCCATCTCACTTCACCCCGTTCCTTCGTTCCATTCGATTGCACTCCGCACTAAACACCTCACTAACTGGCTCACCGTCCATTCGCCTTACCGAAGTACGGCATCGCGGCCGTTACATCCATCTCACCTTGTGAAGCGGTGATTGCGACCCGCATATTTCGCTTTAGTTTATTTGTTTGCAAAACTACCTTCAAAGCCCTTTATTTTTTCTTTATTTAATTAACTCTCATAATGATAATTTCGGGTCGTTCGTTGTTCTATGCTAATTGCATTCCTCAAGAGACCGACACTCGGGGATTCATTCCAAAAACTTTATTACTTGTGCGACCGGTGCACTTGCCGTATTTACATGCATCAAGTTTTTGGCGCCGTTGACGGGGAATGCAACTGTAGAACGACCATGACGTTTGAAAGTATTGTTGTAAGAGTTAGTGTTTTTTTATTGCTGTTTCTTTGTTTAGTTACCGCAGTGAATGCAGGGACGCGCTGCAAGAGATCTTGTAGCTTACGATCCCGAGATCGAACGAACTCTTCGTGCACAAAGACGTGTTGCTGCCATCAATCCAGTCCCAATGGGGGACCAGCTGAACATCGATGCCTGAAACCATGTTGGAGGGATCCTTCATGGTGACCGAACTAGCGATGAGAATAAAGTAAACTCGCCCCAGGTCCGCACCATGAGGGAGTACACCACACCGACCGTTGAGAATATTTACCCCGGCTTCGGACCGACGATCACCAACCAGCAATTTGAGATCAAACCAGCCATTCTGAACATAATCTGGAACAACGCACAGTTCTCCGGAATGACCACTGAAGACGCCCATCTTCACTTGGCTAAATTCTCTGAGATCTGTGCCACATTTTGCTATGGTGGGATCCTTGATAATACAGTCAAGCTCCGTCTTTTCCCCTTCTCCCTCAGGGACAAAGCCAAGTCATGGCTCCACTCTATTCCGCCTGGAACAGCTACCACTTGGGAGGCATTGACAACAAAATTCTTAGCCAAGTTCCATCCAGTGGACCGGATTGTGAGTAGGCGGCGTGCGATTGCCAACTTTCGGCAAAATTATCAAGAAAGCCTAGCATAGGTGTGGGAATGCTTCAACGAGTTGCTGAGGAAGTGTCCAAACCACGGATTCCAAACTTGGAATCTCGTTGAAAGCTTCTATTTCTCTATTGAACCACAACACCGAGCTATGATTGATGCCGCCTCTGGTGGAACGATAATGAATCTTGCGCCTGATGATGCATTGAGAATTTTGCAGGATACCACCATCCACAACGCATATTGGACCGCAGGAAGGAATATTCCACGAGGTACTAGTGGAGTTTTTGCTCTGGAAGCATCCAAGCTCGCCGCCGCTAGTGCTCCAGTTTTGGCAATCTCATGCTAGGGTTGTGGAGGTTCCGACCACCACAGCTTCGAATGCCAAGCAGGCGAGGTACGTGATGAAACTACTTTCCTTAATGAATCAATTAATTTTATTGCAAATCAAAATAGGGGAGCACCTTATGGGAACACGTACAATCCGGGGGTGAGAAATCATCAAAATTTTTCTTGAAATCAAAACGCACCAGGCCAACGATGGAAGTCGGGGCAGCATCAAAATGATGCGTATGCCTCCGGAAGCCAACCGCGGCCGCATCAACCGAATTACCCCCAAGGGCCCCCTACTATAAAAAAAAATTCTTTAGCTGAAATGTTTGAAAAGTTTGTTGAGGTCTCCAAGACTAACAAGACGAACCAAGCGGCCTCAATGCGTAAGCTAGAGGAACAATTGGGCCAATTGGCCCAAATGGTCTCTGAGCGGACCCAAGGCACTTTACCGAGCAACACTGAGAAAAACTCCTATGAGGAAGGAAAAAGCAATGGGGAAGAAAATTTGAAAAAAACTCACGAGCTCATTGTAGCTTGTAAAATTAATAATATTGAAACTACTGCATTGTACGATTCCGGAGCGTCTAGCAACATCCTCACCATGCAGGATGTTGCGAAGATGAACATGCATGTTGATCCAGCAAACCGGAAGTACTAATTTTGGAAAATGGTATTTTTGTTGACACTGAGGGAGGTGTACGAGAAGTTGAAATCAAGGTTAATGGGAAGTGTTTAACATCTGATTTCCAGGTTTTGGGACCCAAGGAAAACAATTCTATTCCTATATTGGGGGTTCCATTCCTGACGGCTAGCGGTGCATCTCTTGATTTTGCCAAAGGATGCGTAACTTGGCCGGTTGTTGCTTCAACCTTGGATATCACTTCTGTACATGACCCTCTTCTCCATAACAACAATTTCCAAAGTGCTGCAGTTATCAAGATTGGTTTAGAACTCTCCTTGGTGAGGGATGCTCATACGGAAGAGATTATTAAGGAACGACTTTCTAAGGAGATGATCGAGAATAATGAGAAAGAGTTCAAAGAAGAGACCGAGTGCACTAATGCAATGGCGACCTTCCCATTTCCCGTCGCGTCAATTTTTGAGCATGGCGAAACTAATTTTATTCGGGAGAAATCCCTAGACAATGTATTGTGTAATATTATTTCAAACTTTGTCCAGCGATCAGTAGCTTGGGCTTATCCGGTTGCTATTTTGGTACCGGAAATGAAGCCGCCAACCGAAAAAATAGGACCCACCACGGACTGCAATCTTTGGAAATCACCCACGGTGGAGAAGCTGAGGAAGGACAAGCGTGTACGCGATGAGCGTTATGCTGCCCTCCAGCGCGAGGAATTGCACATTCGGAGTAAAGGGAAAGCCCTTTCTCCCAATGTAAAACGACACTCTGCTATTCCCTCGCGCCCCACCGGAGAGACTTATCACAAGTCCACATTTAGCTGATTACTCTCCCCTTTTCTGTAAATCCCTATGCTTTGTGCTTGCTTGTTTTTTTGGGAACTTTTTGTTGTTGTGCTTTATTTTTCTGCAATTCATTAATTCCTGCAAGAACAATATATAAACTACTAATACAGGTATTTGGTCCACCTTAAGGACGGTAAACAAAAGGGCTATTCGGGAGACAACCCAAGCTTGGACCTTTTTGGTCCCTCTTTTTTGTGCTTTTTACTTTGCTCTTCTATTATATTTTCGATTATTTGTCTTTTCTTCTGTTCAACCTAATTCGCAGGTCCAGCATACTTTTGTGCGATGCAGCAACCTCCGCCTTCTAGTATGCTCATTCTTTGGAGCATAGGTACCCTTTCTCTTCAGCCCTCTTTTTATTTTAGATGTCTATTTTCATTTCTGCCTATGTTTTCATTCAAGTCTGGGGGGAAGAGCCGCTTATGCACTCCACGAGCACATTGATAGCATGCCAGTAGTTTTATTTTATGCTTCATTATTGTAAAATCCTGCTGCATACACCTTGCCACCCACACGAGCGCGCACTTAACCACACACGCGGCTCGAGTCAATGTTGTCATTTTGTGTCAATTTTAAAATGGCGGTGCTGAATTTGGATTTTAATTTAGAGTTGTTCGAAACTCGTGCAGTGCTCCTAATCAAGTACTCACGTGGTCTAGAAATTGTGTAGGTTTAATTTTTCTTTATCCTTGTAAATTTATATTTTTTCTGCACTCGTAAATCATGTTTGTCCTGCTCAAAATTGTGAATTCGGAGCAATCTATCGATAGCATAGGAATGTGTGTAGGCGTCTCTAGCTTTGTATTGCTCGAGTTGGGAGGACGGATCATTTCTCTCGGTGGCTAAGAACTGGCCCCAAGCTACTTTAGAAGCATTGGTGCATTGTTAGTCTAGCGTGAGAGTGATGTAGGCCATCATGTTGGCCTGGTTGAGCTTTGTACACTTTCCTAACGTCGCCCTCGCTAGCCCCTTTGTGCCTACCCTTCATTTTGCTTCAGCTCCACTATATTCGCCAAAGCCTCATAGCCGATCCTAGTCGCACACCCAATTGGAGCATTAGTAGTTTACATTTTACGTTGGGTTGTGATGTGGTGATTCGTTTTTGTTATATGTGGATGTGCCCAAAAGAAAAATGTGCTGATTTTGTAAAATAAAAATGTGAAAGCTTAAAAGAAAAATCTATAAAAAGAAAAGAAAAAAAGAGGAAAAGAAAAGAAATAAGAAAAAGTTTAAATGAAAAATCTTTTTGAGATGGGATTGTTGTTTGGAGTAGGCGGTGCACACACCCATTTGTAAAAGTAAGTCTGGGGGTATGGTGCACCTGCGTTTATTTGGTGGTTAGCAATAATTATTTTTTTGTACGTTAGCTCATTTGGGTTTGATGCATTACCTATCTTGTTTATCCTTATTTTCCTCACCGTAACCCAAGCCCCATTATTACCCGAAGTCCTACGGACTCACGCTAGAGTAAAACTAGTGCTGTGGAGAGAGTGCGCACGGGCAAGCATATGGTCCCCGACATTGGTGGATTCCTTTGGAGGTGATCACGAGCCCCGATCTTTGGCAATGCTTAGCCAAGCGACTTGCCTATTTTCTTCCTACACATGACAGAGCGATTCTCCGGCATTCAATTTTTGAGTAGTGACAATATCTATTTACGTTTGTCGAAATTTATAAAATTCATAGTATAATTAAAAATTTCTTCTATTATATTTTCTATACACTTGAGTTTTCGATTTCTCGTTCTACTTTAAATTTAAGTTACTTCGTCAGCTAGCTATTTTGGAGTTCACGAGATGATTATTTGCCCGGGACGTGCAAATGGTTAAGTCTGGGGGTGTGATGAGTCCCCATTTCATACCGAATTCTGGACTCATCTAAGCTTCATTTCATGACTTTGCACTACCATTTAGCGTCATTTGCACTCCTTTTGGTTCGCTACGACATCCAACGTCTTGTGCACTTTTTTAGCCTATTTTTGTGCGTGTGTGTATTTCCCTCTTGCTATGCATTTTATTAATATTTGTGACTGCCATGATCGACAACCCGTCCAGTTTTCCTGCAAGTTCGGGGATCGTGTGGGTGTCCGGGATAGGGCTTTCACCATTTTTTCGCAAAGGAGTCAATGGTCATGCGTTTTTACCCACGCACGACCATCGACTTCTTTGGCGCACGATCATCGGTCGTGCGCAGTCTGGCTTCTCTTGTGAAAGTTTTGCCCCGCCATATCGCACGGTCACCAGCTATACCGCGCACGATCACTGCTCGTGTGTTGCCAGTCGTGCGCAATCATGCCCTCTTTTGAAAAGTTCTGTCTCGCCATTTCGCACGATAACTGATCGTGCGCTGCTGATCGTGCGCGAGCTTTGATTTCCTAGTGAAGGTTCTACAGTTTGTTGCCGCACGGGTGCTGACTTTGTTCGCGCATGACCACTGGTCCTGCGCCAGTGGTCGTGCGCGCTATTTAACTCTGCTTTTATAAATCGTCCTGTTCCGTGAATTAGGGCACGGACCCTGGATCGATCTTTGCCGCCACTTCGTCATTCCGTATCACAAGAGTTCCATCCATCTCCACCTTCATCCCTACCATCGGGAGGTAATTTTCCGGCGATTCTAAAGCGTTCTGCATCCTCCGGTGATCCTCCCGGCCATTAAAGACCTCTTCTCCGAGCTTTCCCCCGAAGAAGATGATGAAGACAACATAGAGAACAGACTTAAAGGCCCTCGAGGTGACAGCTCGTCGGTACCAGAAGCCTCCTCGTACTGCGCATGGAAGCGTATTGACAACCCGCACCTCCGACAAACAACAACGGTGGATCTTCACTTTCTTGGTTTAGTCTTTCTCCATCTCTCTTGTTGTATGAAATGACTTAAGCTTATAATAAACTTCGATTTCTAGTTGTTTTAATTAGATTATTGTTGTTTAATCTTGCTCGTGAGATTTGTGAATTGATGCGCCTCGCCCCATCTCACTTCACTCCGTTCCTTCGTTCCATTTGATTGCACTCCGCACAAAACACCTCACTCACTGGCTCACCGTCCATTCGCCTTACCGAAGTACAGCATCGCGGTCGTTATATCCATCTCACCTTGTGAAGCGGTGATTGCGACCCGCATATTTCGTTTTAGTTTATTTGTTTGCAAAACCACATTCAAAGCCCTTTATTTTTTTTTATTTAATTAACTCTCATAACGATAATTTTGGATCGTTCGTTGTTCTAGCTAATTGCATTCCTCAAGAGACTGACACTCGGGGATTCATTCCCAAAACTTTATTACTTGTGTGACCGGTGCGCTTGCCGTATTTACACGCATCAAAAAACATGTTCTTCTTCTACTCCTCCCAACTCATCCATACACCTAACAAACTCTTGAAATAAAAGTTTTTTATCTTCTTCGGTAGAAACAACTACGGGGGTACATGAAGAGTCATGTCCCTCATTACCGACATTATTCAAAGGAGAAAAATAACTAAGAGTAAGAAAATTCTCGTCCAAATTTTGGGGTGAAGAATCAAATTAAAATTGAGAAGATTCCCCAAAATTAAGAGAGAAATCTTATGGCACGGAAGAAGAAGAACAAAAATTCGGATCCAAATAATTATTCTCATAACCCAGGAAACCGTCCGGGTGATCGTGCGACCAAGAGAAGTTTACATCCGAATATGAAGAAAAATTATTTACTTCAAAATAATTATTCGCATTACAATTTGAAAAATTATTTTCATGAACATTAGAAAAATTAGAAAAATTATTTTCATAAAAATTTGAACTAGAATTATCATAAAAGTGAGGAGAATTATTATCATAATTAGTTTCAAAATTATTTTCAAAAGAAAAGTTTTTATAATAATTATAATATTAACAATACTCACTTTGATGAGAACCACCACAATAATAACAAAAACTTTGTTGCTTTTTTGCGGCTTCCAAAATATCTAGTTGATTTTGAAACTTGGCAAGTTTGGCGGCCAATTTAGATAACTTTTTTTTAATAAAAGAAAATAAACACACCCATTATGTAATAGAAATGAATTTAAAAAGAAAAAGAAAAGAGAATTGAGGTAGAGAAGAAGAATGATAAAACCAATAAAATTTGCGCTTTCAAAATATCAACATAATAATTCCGTGGCAACGGCGCCAAAACCTTGATAAAGATTTTAAAGTTTTGAAAACAAATCCAAACTAAAACTGCAAATAGGCAAGTGTACCTATCAAAATATAGTATATGAAATGTCGAATTAGACACGGGGCAAGTGTACCTATCAAAATAGGCAAGTGTACCTATCAAAATATAAAAAGTGGTTAATGAAGAAAAATGAAAATAAATCACTTGATCAAGACTCCCTATGAACTCAAATAAACTTCTATAAAATGCAAACTTTTAATTACCTACTTCGTCCGTGGAGGATACAAAAGCGTCTCTCTCAAGCTCATGCTTTTGACTAAACTTAGGTTCATCGATTATGAACTCTCGGCCGATAGAAACCCCTAAGCTTGCTTTATGCGGTGTACCTCACTATTGGATTTGACTGCAATCTAACAAATATATGTCATCCTCTCTCAAGAAGTGCATGCAACTCCTTTTATCTTTGAGTGATCTACTCGTATCTGTAATCTCCTGGTCATTTAAGATACAGATCTAGGATCGAAGAACATATTCGCGAAATATGAATTCGACACAAAATAAATCAAAGATAAATCGATAGTGATAAATAAAGAGTTTGATAAAAAAAGTTTTATTCACTTTCAAACTTCATCATGATCAAGTGCTAATGAAATTAGTTACTTGACATGATAAAAAACTTACATGAAAACAAAGGAAAGTAAAATATAATTGCTAAAAGGAAATTTCTTGAAATTTATAATAACTTAAAGCAAAAACTATTCTATATAAAAGAGAAGTACATGAAAGAAATGCATAAAAAAAGAAAACTAAACTACTGAAACTACTACTAGATGACTCCCAAATGCTTGCTCGATCTAGAATTTATTGGAATTTTTCTAGAAGGTCACGCCCCTCGGTCACGGGCGTGACCGAGGGCATGTAAGGCTCAGAAACCGCTGTCTTGAAAGCCTGGGACCGTTGGAGAAAAATGCAAAAAATTCTATTTTACGGGTCACGCCCCTAGGTCACGCCCGTGACCCAGGGCGTGTCAAGTATGGAACTGACGCCATAAAAAGCCCGAGAAAAACTGCCACAATTTGTTAATTTTCAGCTCACGCCCCCACGTCACGCCCGTGACATGGGACGTGTACTAATCGCGTCAGCAAACAGCTGGAAACGGCACAACCTGGCATCATTTTGTTAGTTTCAGGTAGGTTTTGCCCTAGGTCAGGCTCGTTACATGGGGGCGTGTTCTTAGAAAAAGATCCAAAATTGCCCCGACAAGATTTTTGTAGAAAATTGCTTTTTTGCCCTAGACGTTCACGCCCATAATTGGTTGCATGTCCCGTAACTCTTCCTTGTTTGAAAGTTATGACCATTTGAACTTCATCTATCCATTGCCAAAAATATTAATTTTCTCCACAATGTTTTCAGATCATAGCCATGCACTTGAAATTGATAATTGGATCCCAATTATACCTGAAATTAGAAAATAAATGAATTAGTAACAATATTTATAAAAACTAAATTAAATGTAACTATTTATTAGATAATAATTATACTAAAATAACTATAATAATTGAATTATAAAATATCCCTATACTTAAGCTTTTACTATTCAAGAGCAAAACTATGAGAAGTACTTATAAGAAATTAATATAATTTTTTAATTAAACTAAAAATTTATTAAATCAAAAGAAAGTTAAAAAATAAAATTTAGTGATTTAAAATTTAAGTCCTAAATTATGAAATTAAAATGTATAGAGAAAGATATTTAGCAAAACTTTCTCATATAAATTAATTATAATTCAAAATTAAGTAATTTAGCAAAACAAAATTAGATTAGAATTATTCACCCTTTTTACTAAAAAAAACTTGTAAGAACAATTTAACTACTACTTATGCTCTCTTAGTATTTTAATTTAAGTCTAAAACAATTATATTGGCTATAGAGTTTTAGGGATAAGGACAATGAAGAGGATTTTGAATTGAGGTGATGAATTTTATCCTCTCACCCCATGCTTTTTTTTTGATAATTGCATATGTTTACCAAGAAAATGATAAATTTTATTCTCTCATTTTCCATGACATATGAACAAATATTATTTTTTTCTCTTCAAGAAAAAAAATAAAATGCGAGTAATGAATTTTATTCTCTTACTCCATCTTTTATTTGGGGATTACATATGTGTACCAAGGAATTGTTAATTCCCATGACATATGATCTAACAAGAAAAATAAAAATTGCATATGTGTAGCAAAGGATAATGAGTTTTATAATCTTATCCCTATGACATATGACCTAACAAGAAAAATTAAAAACAAGAGAAAGGTTAGCAAAATTTTTAGAGTAAATTAAAATAATTAGAGATCAACTATAGTAAATTAATATTTCCTAAGAATCACAAAGTATAAGTGATTATAATAAGAATCTAGAAATTATTAAACTAAGCACTATAAAATTGAAACTAATTAGAATTAAGAGAAGAAGAAGTAAATAAGGTTCTCTGTACAAAGTTACTTCATAAATTTATTTCTCAAAATTAAATCACTAAAAATTAAATCTAATTAACAATGATGAAATAAAAGATTAGAATATCAAAAATTATAAAAATTCTTATAAATTACACAAAAATATTTTCCCAAAATCACAAAATATTAAGTAGGGGTTTATTATACTTTTTAAAAATAAAATCCTAATTTTTTTGTTATTCTTAGACTTCCCGAGGGCTACCCAGTGACCAGTTCGCAAGGTACTAAGTGGTTTTGTGGGATTAAAGCCCAACACGACCCTTTCCATGAAATTAATTTTCAATTTTCAATTTTTTTTGTATTTTTGATTAAAAATGAAAAGAAAACAAAGATTTTTTTTAATATTTTTCAATCTCTTTTTTTAAAATTTAAAATAATAATAAAGGAGACTCCACTCCCATACATAAAAATAAACATTGTCCTCAATGTTTGTATGCCAAGAGAGGGTAAACAAAAAGAACTAAATTAAAATTTTTTGAAATTAAAGATAAACATGGGGTGTCTCCCAAGAGCGCTTTTCTTTTTCCCATCTTTAAGCTAGACAGTGTTGGTTAGGAAAAAGGGAAATAAAAATTTAAGTGTAAGGGCAACTTCCTTAGTTCTCGCTTGGGTGAATATGCCAAAGTTTGTCGCCCGGGTACTCCTCTACTAATTGTTTGATTTTTCTTATTGCAGTTGTCTTGAAAATGTAATTTCAAATCACCTATGCATAACTGAGGTGATTTGAAATTTTGTAAAGGAGAGGCAAAATGATCATGGAAGTTGTTTAATTGTAATGACTCTACTTCTTCCTGAAACTCGTTAGTTAAAAAGAAATCAAAAAGAAGCGCGTCAGAAAAATCTTCGCAATGAGGAGGTTCTGGCGAAGCTATTTGATTTAGGTATAGGTTATTTATTTTCTAAAATTAATTTGTCATCCAAAAATTAATTTAAAATAAAATCATCAGACATATCATGTTCATAAATTTTCGCTACTAAAATGTCATAAATTGTGCATGGAGATTCATTAATAGGAGAAAAATTGGGAGTAGTAGGAGGAGAAACATGTTCTTCTTCTACTCCTCCCAACGCATCCATACACCTAACAAACTCTTGAAATAAAAGTTTTTCGTCTTCTTCGGTAGAAACAACTATGGGGGTAAATGAATAGTCATGTTCCTCATTAGCGACATTATTCGAAGAAGGATAAAAATCACTAAGAGTAAGAAAATTCTCATCCAAATTTTGGGATGAAGAATCAAATTGTAATTGAGAAGATTCCCCAAAATTAAGAGAGAAATCTTGCGGCGCGGAAGAAGAAGAACAAAAATTCGGATCAAAATAATTATTCTTATAACTCGGGAAACTGTCCGGGTGATCGTGCGACCAAGAGAAGTTTACATCCAAATTGGAAGAATAATTATTTACATCAAAATAATTATTCGCATTACAATTTGAAAAATTATTTTCATGAACATTAGAAAAATTATATTCATAAAAATTTGAACTAGAATTATCATAAAAGTGAAGAGAATTATTATCCTAATTAGTATCAAAATTATTTTAATAAGAAAAGTTTTTATATTAATTATGATGATAAGAATAATCACTTTTATGAGAACCACCATAATAATAACAAAAATTTGTTGCTTTTTTGCGGCTTCCAAAATATTTAGTTGATTTTGAAGCTTGGCAAGTTCGGCAGCCAATTTAGAAATGAATTTAAAAAGAAAAAGAAAAGAGAATTGAGGTAAAGAAGAAGAATGATAAAACTAATAAAATTTGCGCTTTCAAAATACAAACATAATAATTCCCCGGTAATGGCGCCAAAAACATGATGAAGATTTTATAGTTTTAAAAATAAATCAAAACTAAAATCGCAAATAGGCAAGTGTACCGATCGAAATATAGTATAGGAAATGCCGTATTAGATGTGGGGCTTGTGAGTACTCCTATTCAAGTAAATTAATATTATTTTATCTAACTATAAAAAGAGGTTAATGAAAAAAAATGAAAATAAATCACTTGATCAAGACTCTCTTTGAACTCAAATAAACTTCTATAAAATGCAAACTTTTAATTACCTACTTTGACCGTGGAAGTATCCAAAGTACAAAAGCATCTCTCTCGAGCTCATGCTTTTGACTAAACTTAGGTTTATCGATTAAGACGTCTCGGCGAGTCGAAATCCCTAAGCTTGCTTTATGCGGTGAACCCCACTATTGGATTTGACTCCAATCCGACAGATTTATGTCGTCCTCTCTCAAAGATTGCATGCAACTCCTTTTATCTTTGAGCGATCTACTCGTATCCGCAACCTCTCGGTCATTTAAGAAACGGATATAGGATCGAAGAACATATCCGCGAAATATGAATTCGACACAAAATAATTCAAAGATAAATTTATAGTGATAAATAAAGAGTTTGACAAAAAGATTTTTATTCACTTTCAAAGTTCATCATGATCAAGTGCTAATGAAATTAGCTACTTGACATGATGTAAAATTTACATGAAAAGAATGGAAAGTAAGGCATAATTGCTAAAAGGAAATTACTTGAAATTGAAAATAACTTATAGTAAAAACTATTCTATGTAAAAGAGAACTACATGAAAGAAATACATAAAAACAGAAAACTAAGCTACTTAAACTACTCCTAGATGACTCCTAAATGCTGGCTCAATCTGGAATTTATATGAATTTTTCTAGAAGGTCATGCCCCTTGGTAACGCCCGTGACCGAGGGCGTGTAAGTCTTGGAAACTGCTGTCCTGAATGCCCGGGACCGTTGGAGAAAAATGCAAAAATTGTTGTTTTGCGGTTCACTCCCCTAGGTCATTCCTGTGACCTAAGGCATGTCAAGTATGGAACTACTGCCATAAAAAGCCCAAGAAAATTGCCAAATTTTGTTAATTTTAAGGTCACGCCCCAACGTCACGCCCATGACATGGGGCGTGTACTGATCGGGTCAGCAAATGGCTGGAAATAGCACAACCTTGCATCAATTCGTCTGTTTTAGGTAGATCACGCCCTAGGTCACGCCCATGACATGGGGGCGTGTACTTAGAAAAAGTTCCAGAATTGCACCGGCAAGATTTCTGAAAAAAATTGCTTTTTTGCCCTAGACACGCCCGTGTTCACGCACTAGTCACGCCCGTGACCTGGGCCATGTACTTGTAAAACTCTCCAGATTTGTGTAGGACGCCGTCCTCTTTCTGGTTACTAGTTGCATGTCTCGTAACTCTTCCTGGTTTGAAAGTTATGACTATTTAAAATTCAGTTATCCATGACCAAAAATATTAATTTTCTCCACAATGTTTTTCAAATCACGGTCATGCACTTGAAAATGATATTTGGAGCCCAATTATACCTGAAATTAGAAAATAAATGAATTAGTAACAATATTCTTAAAAACTAAATAAAATATAACTATTTATTAAATAAAAATTATACTAAAATAACTATAATTATTGACTTATCAAATACCCTCATACTTAAGCTTTTGATATTCCAAGGCAAAACTATGAGAAATACTTATAAGAAATTAATATAATTTTTTAATTAAAATTAAAAATTTATTAAAACAAAAGAAAGTTCAAAATAAAATTTAGTGATTTAAAATTTAACTCCTAAATTATGAAATTAAAATGTATAAAAAAAGATATTTAGCAAAAAATTCTCATATAAATTAATTAGAATTTAAAATTAAGTAATTTAGCAAACAAAATTAGATTAGAATTATTCACACTTTTTAACTAAAAAAAACTTGTAAAAAATTTTTAACTATTACTTATGCTTTCTTAGTATTTTAATTTAAGTCTAAAACAATTATATTGGCTATAGGGTTATAGGGACAAGGACTATGAAGAGGATTTTGAATTGAGGTGATGAATTTTATCCTCTCACCCCATGCTTTTTTTTTTCTTTTGTTTTTTTGATATTTGCATATGTTTATCAAGAAAATGATGAAATTTATTCTCTCATTTTGCATGACATATGAATAAATATTATTTTTCTCTCTTCAAGAACAAAAATAAAATGAGAGTAATGAATTTTATTCTCTTACTCCATCTTTAATTTTGGGATTGCATATGTGTACCAAGGAATTATTAATTTCCATGACATATGATTTAACAAGAAAAATGAAAATTCCATATGTGTACCGAAGGATAATGAATTTTATCCTCTTATCCCTAACAAGAAAAATTAAAAACAAGGGAAAGGTTAGTAAAATTTTTAGAGTAAATTAAAATAATTAGAGAGCAACTATAGTAAATTAATATTTCATAAGAATCTCAAAGTATAAGTGATTATAATTGGAATCTAGTAATTATTAAACTAAGCACTATAAAATTGAAACCAATTAGAATAAAGAGAAGAAGAAGTAAATAAGGTTCTCTGAACAAAGTTAATTCATAAATTTATTTCTCAAAATTAAATCACTAAAAATTCAATCTAATTAACAATGATGAAATAAAAGATTAAAATATCAAAATTTTTAAAAATTCTTATAAATGACCCAAAAATATTTCCCGAAAATCACAAAATATTTAATAGGGGTTTATTATATTTTTTTTTAAATAAAATCCCAATTTTTTTGTTATTCTTAGACTTCCTAAGGGCTACCCAGTGACAAGTTTGCAAGGTACTTGGTGGTTTTGTGGGATGAAAGCCCAACACTGCCTTTTCCAAGAAATTAATTTTTGATTTTCTATTTTTTTGTATTTTTGATTAAAAATTAAAAGAAAACCAAGTTTTTTTTAAAGATTTTTCAATATATATTTTTAAAATTTTTATATAATAATAATAATGGATACTCCACCCCATACTTAAAAATAAACTTTGTCCCCAGTGTTTATATGTCAAGAGGGGGAAAACAAAAAGAAGTAAATTAAAAATTTTTAAAATTAAAGAAAAAAATATTAAAGATATACAAGGTGTGTCTCCCAAGGGAGCTTTCTTTTTTCCCATCTATAAGCTAGACGGTGTTAGTTAAGAAAAAGGGAAATAAAAATTTAAGTGTAAGGGCAACTCCCTTTATTCCCATTTGGGTGAATACACCAAAGTTGGTCGACCAGGTACTCCTTCGCTAATTGTTTGATTTTTCTTCTTACAGTTGTCTTGAAAATGTAATTTCAAATCACCTATCCATACCTTAGGTGATTTGAAATTTTGTAGAGGAGTTGCAAAAGGATTGTGGAAAAAGTTTAATTACAACAGCTCCTCTCCTTCCTAAAACTCGTTCTTTAAAGAGAATTAAAAAAGAGGCGCGTCAGAAAAATCTTCAAAATGAGGAGGTTCTTGTGAAGCTATTTGATTAGGTATAGGTTGTTTATTTTCTAAAATTAATTTGTCGTCCGAAAATTTATTTAAAATAAAATCATCGGACGCATCATGTTCATAAATTTTCGCTCCTAAAAAGTCATAAATTGTGCATGGAGATTCTTAAATAGGAGAAAAATTAGGAGTAGTAGGAGGAGAAACATGTTCTTCTTCTACTTCTCCCAATGCATCCATACACCTAACATACTCTTGAAATAAAAGTTTTTCTTCTTCTTCGATATAAACAACTATGTGGGTACATGAAGAGTTATGTTCCTCATTAGCGATAGTATTTGAAGAAGGAGAAAAATCACTAAGAGTAAGAAAATTCAAATCCAAATTTTGGGGTGAAGAATTAAATTGAAATTGAGAAGATTCCCTAAAATTAAGAGAGAAATCTTGCGATGCGGAAGAAGAAGAATAAAAATTCGGATCCAAATAATTATTCTCATAACTCGGGAAACCGTCTGGGTGATCGTGCGACCAAGAGAAGTTTACATCTGAATTGTAGGAATAATTATTTACATCAAAATAATTATTCGCATTACAATTTGAAAAATTATTTTCATGGACATTAGAAAAATTATTTTCATAAAAATTTGAACTAGAATTAGCATAAAAGTGAGGAGAATTATTATCATAATTAGTATCAAAATTATTTTCATAAGAAAAGTTTTTATAATTATTATAATGATAACAATACTCACATTGATGAGAACCACCACATTAATAACAAAAACTTTGTTGCTTTTTTTGGCTTCTAAAATATCTAGTTGATTTTTAAGCTTGGTAAGTTCGGCGGCCAATTTAGATAACATTTTTTTTAATAAAAGAAAATAAACATAACCATTACCTAATAGAAATGAATTTAAAATGAAAATGAAAAAAGAATTGAGATAGAGAAGAAGAATGATAAAACTAATAAAATTTGCGCTTTCAAAATATCAACATAATAATTCTCAAACAATGGCGCCAAAAGCTTGATGAAGATTTTATAGGTTTAAAAATAAATCCAAACAAAATTTGCAAATTCCAAGTGTACCTATCAAAATATAGTATAGGAAATGTCGTATTATACGCGGGGCTTGTTGAGTAATCCTACTCACGCCAATTAATATTACTTTATCTAAATATATAAAGAGGTTAATGAAGAAAAATGAAAATAAATCACTTGATCAAGACTCCCTTTGAACTCAAATAAACTTCTATAAAATAAAAACATTTAATTACCTACTTCGACCGTGGAGGTTCCCAAAGTACAAAAGTGTCTCTCTCGAGCTCATGCTTTTGACTAAACTTTGGTTGATTGATTATGACCTCTCGACCAGTCGAAACCCCTAAGCTTCCTTTATGCGGTGAACCCCACTATTGGATTTGACTCCAATCTGACAGATTTATGTCATCCTCTCTCGAGGAGTGCATGCAACTTCTTTTATCTTTGAGCAATTTTCTCGTATTCCCAACCTCTCGTTCATTTAATATACGAATCTAGGATCGAAGAATATATCCGCGAAATATTAATTCGACACAAAATAATTCAAAGATAAATCGATAGTGATAAATAAAGAGTTTGACAAAAAGAGTTTTATTCACTTTCAAAGTTTATCATGATCAAGTGCTAATGAAATTAGCAACTTTACATGATATAAAACTTACATGAAAAGAAAGGAAAGTAAGACATAATTGCTAAAAGGAAATTGCTTGAAATTGAAAATAACTTATTGAAAAAACTATTCTATGTAAAAGAGAAGTACATGAAAGAAATGCATAAAAACAGAAAACTAAGCTATTGAAACTGCTCCTAGATGACTCCTAGATGCTGGCTTGATCTGAAATTTATAAGAATTTTTATGGAAGGTCACGCCCCTCGGTCACGCCCGTGACCGAGGGCGTGTAAGGCTCGGAAACCACTGTCTTGAAAGCCCGGGACTGTTGGAGGAAAACTCCAAAAAAGTTTATTGTGCGGGTCATGCCCCTTGGTCATGCCCATGACCCAGGGCATGTTAGGTACGGAACTGACACCATAAAAATCCCGGGAAAAACCACCAAAATCTGTTAATTTTCAGGTCACACCCCCACGTCACGCCCATGACATTAGGCGTCTACTAATTAGGTCAGCAAACTGCTAGAAACGGCCAAACCTTGCATCAATTCGTCAGTTTCAGGTAGGTCATTCCCTAGGTCATGCTTGTGACATGGGGTCGTGTACTTAAAAAAAGTTCCTGAATTGCCCCGATAAGATTTCTGTAGAAAATGGGTTGTTTGCCCTAGACACGCCCGTGTTCATGCCCAGGTCACGCCCGTGACTTTGGTGTATGTACTTGTGAAACTCTCCAGATTTGTATAGGACGTCGTCCTCTTTCCGGCTATTGGTTGCACATCTCATAACTCTTCCTGGTTTGAATGTTATGACCATTTTAAGTTTAGTTATCCATGACCAAAAATATTAATTTTCTCCACAATATTTTCAGATCATTGCCATGCACTTGAAATTGATAATTGGATCCCGATTATACCTGAAATTATTAAAAAAATGAATTAGTAATAATATTCATAAAAACTAAATAAAATATAACTATTTATTAGATAATAATTATACTAAAATAACTATAATATATCAAATATCTCCATACTTAAGCTTTTAATATTCCAAAGCAAAACTACGAGAAGTACTTATAAAAAATTAATATAATTTTTTTATTAAACTAAAAATTTATTAAATCAAAAGAAAGTTAAAAATAAAATTTAGTGATTTAAAATTTAAGTCCTAAATTATGAAATTAAAATGTACAGAGAAAGATATTTCACTAAAATTTCTCATATAAATTAATTAGAATTCAAAATTAAGTAATTTACCAAACAAAATTAGATTAGAATTATTCACACTTTTAAACTAAAAAAAACTTGTAAGAACAATTTAACTACTACTTATGCTCTCTTTGTATTTTAATTTAAGTCTAAAACAATTATATTGGCTATATGGTTTTAGGGAGAAGGACTATGAACAGGATTTTGAATTGAGGTGATGAATTTTATTCTCTCACCCCATGCTTTTTTTTCTTTTCTCTTTTTTTTGATAATTGCATAGGTTTATCAAGAAAATGATGAATTTTATTCCTTCATTTTCCATAATATAGGAACAAATATTATTTTTATCTCTTCAAGAACAAAAATAAAATGGGAGTAATGAATTTTATTCTCTTACTCCATCTTTTATTTGGGGATTGCATATATTTACCAAGAAATTGTTAATTCCTATGACATACGATCTAACAAGAAAAATAAAAATTGCATATGTGTACCAAAGGATAATAAATTTTATGCTCTAATCCCTATGACATATGACCTAATAAGAAAAATTAAAAACAAGGGGAAGATAGGAAAGTCTACACCTGAAATTATACCTAAAATTAGAAAATAAATGATTTAGTAATAATATTCATAATAACTAAATAAAATATAACTATTTATTAGATAAAAATTATACTAAAATAACTATAATTATTATCTTATCAATACTGTTTTGATTTCCAAAGTTCTAGCAAAGACTCACGTGTATGTCTTTTTGCAAATGAGAAAGCTTCTTTTTGTGTCTAGTGGCACAAGAGGCTAGCCCATCAAAATTATAGGACCATAGTCAAACTGTTTAGCAATGAGCTGGTTAGTAATGGGACTAAGTCTATATGCACTAAGGAGGGTATCTGCTCTGCTTGCAAAAAAACAAACAGACTAAGACCTCCTTCAAGAGCATTGGCACCAAAGACTCAGTGAGGTGCTTATACCTCCTACATATGGATCTGTTTGGTCCTATGCCAATTCAAAGTCTAGGTAGGAAAGCATATACCTTTGTGGTTGTTGATTGCTTTTCCAGATTTGCTTGGGTGTTCTTTCTAAAAAGAAATATGATAGCCCTGATGTCTTTCAGACATTTTTCAAGAAAATTCAGAATGAATTCAATAGCACTATGGTAAAGATCATAAGTGACCATGACACTGAGTTTCGGTGTGAGTGTATGACAAGGTTCTATGAAGAGCTAGGGATTCTTCAGGAATTTTCCTCTCCTAGAACACCCCAGCAAAAAGGAATTGCTGAGAGGAAAAATAAGACTCTCATAGAGGTTGGTAGAACCTTACTAAGTTACTCATCCCTCCCAGAATACTTCTGGACTGAGGCAGTTAATACTACATGATATGTCCTTAATAGGGCTTCTATCACCAAAGGGCACAAGAAGACTCAGTATGAGATTTTGAAGGGCAGAAAACCAAACCTGAGCTATTTTAGGATCTTTGGTTGCAAGTGTTATATGCTTAATAATGGAAAAGTCCATTTAACTAAGTTTGCTGCCAAGACCCATGAAGGGATCTTTGTTGGGAATAACACTCATAGTAAGGCTTATAGAATCTACAACCTAACTACCCAAGTTGTAGAAATGTCAATGCATGTTGTTTTTGATGAATCCAACATGGTTAACTGTGAGCTGCCAAACTCCTCTTCTTATAGTATTGCAGGTACAGAGCAGATGATGGACAAGCTGACCATCAAGGAAGCTACCCCTACAGTACAAAAAAATGATGATGGACTGCCTACTCCAAGAGAAGGGGACAACATACCTGAAGAAAATGAAGACCAGCTAGCTTAAAACCCTGAAGATCAGCAAGCTGCAACTAGATTGGCTCCAGCTATCAGGCATCTAAGTGACCATCTAGTACACCAAATCATTATTGATGCAAATCATGGAGTCTAGACCAGAAGCAGGAGCATGAATACAGCTCTCTATCCAAGCTTCCAGTCTCAAGAGGAGAAAAATAAGTTTGAAGAAGCAATCAAGGAACAGTTCTGGATTGGAGCAATGTAAGAAGAACTGGACCAATTTAGGAGATGTAAGGTCTGGAAGTTGGATCCCAAACCACAAGGACAAAATGACATAGGGACTAAGTGGATCTACATGAACATGTTGGATCAAAATGGCATTATTGTCAAGAATAAGTCTAGACTGGTGGCTAAAGGCTACATGCAAGAAGAGGGCCTAGACTTTGACCAGACATTCCCTAGTAGCTAGATTGGAAGCCATAAGGATTTTTCTTGCATTTGCAGCCCATCAGGGATTCAGAATCTACTAGATAGATATCAAGTCAGCATTCTTGAATGGGGACCTAAAAGTGGAAGTATACGTGGATAAGCCACCAGGTTTTGTAGATCCTAACTCTCCCAATTTTGTTTATAAGCTTAGGAAAGCTTCATATGGGCTAAAGTAAGCCCCTAGGGCTTGGTATGAAACCTTGTCCAGCTTCCTAATTTAGAACAAATTCTAAAGGAGGAAGATAGACAAGACCATATTTCTAAGGGAATCAAAGGGCAAGCTTATCCTAGTCTAGATATATGTCGATGACATTATCTTTGGATCTACTGATGACAACCTTTGCAGGAAGTTTGCTAAACTTATGCAAGTGAAGTTTGAAATGAGCAGCACGGGTGATCTAAAGTTCTTCTTTGGACTCCAAGTAAGATAGACTGATGACTACTTATCCATATCCCAGTCCAAGTTCACAAGGGAGCTAATAAAAAAGTATGGTATGGAGAATGACTCTACCATGAGAAATCCCATGAGATCAAGTGTGCCAATAGGTAAAGATGAGACATGGAAACATGTTGACAAGTCTTTGTATAGAGGGATAATTAGGTCCCTTCTATACCTGACTACTAGTAGGCCTGACATCATGTATGCCACATGTGTCTGTACTAGGTATCAGGCCTGCCCTAAAGAATCTCATTACTCTACTACAAAGAGAATCTTGAAGTATCTTAAAGGGACACCAGATCTTGGCCTATGGTAACCTAGAAATAGGTATTTTGATCTAATTGGATTTTCATATATAGATTTTGCATGTTGCAAAGAAGACGGGAAAAGCACTATAAGAACCTGTCACTTCTTAGGAAGAACGCTAGTTTCTTTGAGTAGTAAGAAGCAAACTAGTGTGGTTATATCCACTGCTAAGTCAGAATATATATCAGCCGACAGCTGTTATGCTCAGCTATTGTGGATCCAACATCAGCTCAAGGATTATAACCTTCAGGTAAGTAGAACTCCTCTCTACTATGATTCTACAAGTGCTATTTCTATTGCTAGGAATCCTGTCTCACATAGTAGTACTAAACATATATAAATAATATATGATTTTATTAGGGAGCATGTGGAGAAGGAAGATATCAGTCTTGAGTTTGTCCCAACAGATAAGAAAGTGGTTGATATTTTCACTAAGCCATTAGATGAAGCAAAGTTCAACACCCTCAAATTTGAGTTGGGTATGTTGAACCTGGCATAGCTTCAAACGCTCCCTTCTGTATTTTTTTGGTGCAGGTATTATTCCTCTTGCTAGCCTTATAGACTCCCAAGTTGTATCAGCTCACTGATGCTTTTACTGTGGGGGAGTAAGTTACTCTGAAGAGAAGAGAGAAGGTCAGCTAATGGAAGGGCTGACCCCCATCTGCTTATTCTGCAGAAGTCAAAAGGAGGATAGAAGAGAGAAGTTCCTAGCAAGGGGGATTCATAGTAAGTGGGAGAGATAGCAAAGGGGAAAGAAAGACATGTGGCACTCAAGTAAATCTTGCAGCAAAATAGGGGGAGTAAGTTATGTTCACCATACAGGAAATGAGGTATATTTACTTATAGCTTATTAGAATTTCAATAGTTATTTTGCTGTATAGGTTGTGTTTATCATTGACCAAGGAAAGAAAACATTTTTTAGGTTTTGACTTCTTCAAATATGGGGATATTGTTGGGTCCATTGTTCCCAATGTCCCCGATTTATGAGAAGTCAAATTGGTCAATGACACACACATCAACTGTATTTGATGTGCATTTGAGGTTTTTAGTGCAGGTTATCCATATCACTATGATTGGACATGTGGACTAAGTGGTTGCCGGACATAGCAAAAATCGACTAAGTCCACAGGCGTTTAGTGGAGCAAGCTCACTCAACACTAGAGGTTTGGATTCTATTTTGCATTGTAGAAATTTGCCTAAGTCCACAAGAGTTTAGTGAGGAAAGCTCACTCAATGTCATATAACATATATCGTTGAGTATATCTCAGCCTAACTAGAAGATAGCCAAAAATGTGGCTAAGTCCACGGACGTTGAGTGTAGTCTACTCACTCAATGCCATATAGCAAAAAGGTTGTGAGTCAGGCTGAGTCAGTCTAAGCCTAGAGAAATTGGCTGAAATTTTGGCTAAGTACACAGGCATTAAGTGTGGTCTACTCACTCAATGCCATATAGCTTTACTCTTGAGGGTTGCTGTGCCAGTCAACTCCACAGGAAAGTTGGGAAAAATTTTCACTAAGTCCACAGGCGTTGAGTGTAGCTTTCTCACTCAACGCCAAATAACCGAAAAATTCTGTTAAGTAGTTTGGCGTTGAGTGGAGCTTACTCTGTCAACGCCAAGATGCAGAAATATTTGCTAAAGCAAATAGCATTGAGTAAGGCAAGCTAACTCAACGCTCTAAAAGCTCTCAACACCTTGAAGAAGAAATTTCGTTAAGTCCAAAAGCGTGGATTTCTTGACTTTTGTCGAGCTCAGCTTCGTCATACTGAGCTTAGCATTCGTCGAACTGAGCCAAATTACTCAGTTTAGCCTAGACTCCGTCGAACTCAGTTCAGCATTTCGTCAAACTAAGTCCACAGTTCGTCAAACTGAACTTATACTTTCATCGAGCTGAGCTCGACGTTCGTCGAACGGAGGTCAGCTTTCGTCGAGCTCAATACTTAGAATTTTGTCTAAGTGTTATGGCGTTGAGTGATACCTTCTCACTCAATACCTATGGTTCTAATGATTGAATTTTGTCTAAGTCCAGAGATGTTGCGTCATGATGACATCAGCAAATTCAAATTACCAACCAAAATTCAAATGGTATGAAATTGTTTCCCTAAACGATGATGGCCAGCTGTCATCATCTTCTGCACTTCCAAGGAATATTTCCATCATAAAGTGTTGGGGCCCACACAAAGCAAGGAGCCATTTAATCAAGATTAAACGGAAATCGTGCGCTGGATTGCTTAATCTCATCCATCAATCCTGGTTGTGGGACCCACTGCTCGATTGGCCTTCAGAGTATAAAAGGAAGAAACCGGTCAGAGCAAAAAACAATCAACACAACAATCGAATTGATTCCTTGTCTAGGTTTTCTAAAAATGAGAAAAAGGGCGGGAGAACATCATCTTCTTCCACTCCATTTTTCGTTGAGCCTGAAGAAGGAGTTATGAACAGAGAACCTTGCTGGGAAGGAGATAGCTAAAGCAATTACCATCTGCAACAGCAGGATCAGAATTCATTCTAAGAGATAGCTGGAGCAATTACCATCTGCAATAGCAGGATCGGAATTCATTCTGAGAGATAGCTAGAGCAATTACCATCTGCAATAGCAGGATCGGAATTCATTCTGAGGTCGCAGATCTATAAGATTGAAAGTGAAGGGATAGATACTACTCTAGAGGGGGGTGAATAGAGTTATCAAATTTTGCACAGACAAAACTTAATAGTCTACCCAACTCCCTTGGAGTGAAGTGCGGAATGAAAAGATTATAGATATTGATTTAACCTTAAAGCCTAACACAAGTGATGTGCACAAACTCAAGCTAACTGTAATTACATTTAAGGCTTGGAAAACCTAATCAGCAACTAGCAACCTAGTTATATCTAATCACAGCCACAATACAGGAATTAAACAATGGAATCCAGACGACACAAGGAAATTTATAGTGGTTCCCCAAACAACTTGGGTAACGTCCACTCTTCTACCCACACGGTAGGAATCCACTCAGGTTTTTGATCAGGTGCCCTGCCACCAACAGGATCTGCTTCAGGTAGATCCAGAAACCCTTTAGACTTTTGATCAGGTGTCTAAAAACTAAGCACAGGTTTTTGATCAGGTGCCCTGCCACCAAGGGATACTTTTGAAGGGAGTAATAACCCTGTACAGGAGGGGGAAGAAGGTTAAGATGTCTTCTCTATTTTACAAAGATTAGAGAAGCACAAAAACTTGCACTGAGCTAGAAAGCTCTAAAGAATCAAGGCTCCCCCTGGCTCAAAGATGTCCAGGTGAAGTCTTGCTTCAGTGCAGAAAACTCTTCAGAAAGTTCTGAAGGAAAAGCTACAGGAAGAAAGTAAATAATAAAATCAAAAATCTTCAAGCAGCTATCTTCTTCTTCTTCTTCTTCAAAGGAACTCTGAGTTTGAACTTCCTGAAAGCAGGAGAACTCAGGTGAAGAAGAGATGAAGATCTTAACACTTCTCAGTTAGATGGAAATTGCTGAGAGCAGAAATCTTTTTCTTGATGAAGGCTTGAAAGCTTGAATGAACAACTGGTTAGCTATTAGCTAGCTTGAATCCTTCTTCAAAGGGTTCTTTATATAACATCAGCAAGCAACGACTCTCTTCCATTTGAATTATTTGTCTTCTTCTGAGCCTTGAGACCTGGGCTGTAAATATCAAGAAGACAAAAACATCTCTACAGCAAAACATTCTATAAAAGGAATAAACCTCTTTCTAAGAAGCTGCAGGCTCAAATCAAATAACAGAAGGACTAAATAAAGTCACATCAGAAATAATCTCTTTATAGCAAAAAGAAGACTTTTCAGTCTAACGGCTATAAAGGGCTGACAACAGATAAAGTAATTTATAATGACAGCTAATAAGACAAACAACTTTATCTTAAAAAGATTTGACTCAGGCAAAAAAGATGGAGCAAATATTGCCTGGTAATTTTATCATACAGCTTAAAATAATGTGCCAGAAAATGTATTAATTAATTAAATATAATAAATAAATACAAAATATAAAGGCAGACAGAAAGCGTCGAACGACCCTTGAAGATCGTCGAACGACGCACGGAGATCGTCGAACTATCGGGCAGATAGTCGAACGATCCAGATAGTCGACCTATCGAAGAAGATAGTCGAACTACCCAGGCAGATAGTCGAACTATCAGAGCAGATAGTCGAACAATCAGATAGTCGATCTATCTTGGACAGATAGTCGAACTATCAAGCGCACAGAGATAGTCGACCTATCAAACAGATAGTCGACCTACCTCAGAAAACAGATAGTTGATCTATCAACAGATAGTCGAACTATCAAAACAAACCAGATAGTCGATCTATCAGCAGATAGTCGAACTATCAGATAGTCGAACTATCAGGACAGATAGTCGAACTATCAAAGCGGAACAGATAGTCGACCTATCAACAGATAGTCGAACTATCAGATAGTCGATCTATCAGAACAGATAGTCGAACTACCTCGCCAAGCAGATAGTCGAACTATCAACAGATAGTCGAACTATCAACGCAAAACAGATAGTCGACCTATCAACAGATAGTCGAACTATCAACGCAGAACAGATAGTCGACCTATCAACAAATAGTCGAACTATCAACGCAGACAAAGTGTCGACCAACTGATAGACGATCGTCGATCAGCCGATAGACGATAGTCGAGCGGCGTTCGACTATAGTCGAACGAAAAAACTACTTAACCAAATTCTCAATCTGGAAAAGTGAGGACTCTACAGCTAGACTTCTAACCATTGACCATAGATATTTCTTGGGTCAAGGGACTAACAAAGGCAAGACTAAACTCAAATCAAACTAGGGTACCAACAATCTCCCCCTATTTGAGTTAAGTCTCTCAACATCTAAAACATAAAGCTAGCTAAAGAGCAATAAAATAATACAGTAAATAGTTAATAATTAACTAGCAGATTATCAAATAGATAAACAAATATAGCACAGCAGTTAATCAAACTATGGATCAACAGAGTCAGGCTTAGATACAGAAGAGCTAGAAACAAAGGAGATTTTCCTTAAAGGATCATCAGATTCTTTCTTTGACAGTTTCAGGTCCTGCGCACCAATGATCTTCAGTTCTGCAGCTCTTGGGACTACTGCTTCAGGATGCTTTTCCATATATTTTGATGGATCAAAAATCTCAGGATTAACCTGGAACTTTTCAAACTTTTTCTTTCTGTAAGCAGACATGGTAGTTAGACCAGTCGTATCTTTTCCTTCTGCTCTAGCTTTTCTTATTTGAGCTGCTCCAACTAGTTCTTGAAAGCGAGCCATCCTAAAGTTAGGATCAAGCTCAGGATTTTCATACACAGGCTCAGGAGGAGCAGCATCAGCTATTTTATCTTGAATAACTAGATAAGACATTAGAGGCAAACTTAGCAAAAAGGTTCTTGCTAGATATTTTAAAACAAAGTAAACTATTTACCTTTTGAAACAATTTCCTCAGACTGTACTGGTGTTGGAGATGGAATTCTTTTCTTTGGAGACGGAGGTGGGGAAAAGGTTGGTCTTTGAACCACAACCTCCTTCATTTGTCTTTGAGAGCCAGAAAACGATTTGCCTTGCGATCTTTGATAACTTTGTCTTGGCTGGGGCTGAAAAGAAGCAGATCTTCCAGAAGAGGCAGTAGGATTAGCTGATAGGTTCCCAGAGGGTCCTGCATCTGGAGGAGGAGGAGGACCTCTGGGAGTCCATCTTGAAACAGGACTATCATACCTCTTAGTTCTTTTCCTTTCTTTCTACTGGTTCTTTGAAAACCACATCCAGTGCTGAAATTCTTTCGATTTAGGGTCTATGCCCTTCAGAATATAATAGGGAGTATCATTATCTTTACTGGGAGGAGGAGGAGGAGGAGCAGCTTTCCTTTTCTTTGAAGCAGCTTTCTTTCTCTTTGATTTCTCAGAAACATCAGAATCATCATCATCATCAGAATGAGATGAGGGAGGATTTTCATAAGGATCATAGGCTTCTGAAACAGCCTTTTCTTTAAGCTTCAGAGCAGATTTTTCTCTTTCCTCTTCCATGGCATCCAGAGCCAGAAGGGAATCTAAGTCCAACCCTGGTGAGTCATCCCAGATGGTTGACTTTTCAACTTGCAGTTCCTTTTTCTTTCTCTTTTAAATATTGTACTCTTAGATCCCAGGCTTCTCTTGCTTGAACTTCTTCCAAATTCAGAACAGGAGAGTCATCTTTGACTTCATCTTTCTCAGACTCATCTTCTCTATTATCTAAAAAAGATTCCAATTCAGGATCTACTTGAATATCAGAAACACTTGGATCAGCTTCAGAAACAACTGCTACGATCTGAGCAGCTAAATCTTCTCTAATAACATCTGTAGAATTATGAATACAGATCTGCTAAATAAACAGAAATCATTCCTTCCAGGAATTCACAAACTAACAAATTAATCGACTCATCAACAAAACGGATGAAAGAGTTACCTTCATACTTGACCATCTCCCATGATTCATCTAGATATGCAGTTATAATTCCTTCTAGGAATCTAGCAACCACAGGAGTGGAGAGGTCTTCTAGGCAGACTTTTACTGCAATCTCAGATAACATGATTCCATCTGCTATTTCCTTATCAGACAATACTGGAACTATTTCTTTCTCAGCAGGAGCAGACTCTTCCAGGGCTGTCATGACTGTATCTGTTATAGCTGGAGGTGAGGCAGGCTGATCTGAGGCATCTTCATGGAACATCTCCCCCTGCCTGATTTCAGTGGAGACTAAAACCATGCCCCTTGAGGAAGATGGCTCAGCAGATTTTGAAAGGGATTTGATGGAGGTAGTTAAGATATCAATGGAGGCTGCAAGGGGAGCGATTGCCTCTTCAATCATGGTCTTGATTGACGGGGTAATCAGCTCCACAATGCGGGAGATAAGCTCAGGAGAGATCTCAAGAGATGAAGGATGTGAAGTGGATGGAGCTGCAGCAGATATGGTAGTAGTGCTGGGATGAGAAATGGTGTGGACAGGGGATCGAGCAGGAGATGGAGCTGGAGAGTTAATTGGGGAATTAACTGGGGAATGAACGGGAGACAGAGGAGGAGTAGGAATTCTCTCAGATCCTAACAAATCAAAGCTAGGAGCAGATATCCTAGCCAGATGAGCAGGTAGAGGAGAAGCTGGAGGGGAAAGAGGAACAACCGTAGTTGTTTCTGGAGCAGAAGAGGAAGAAGGTCGTGCTTCAGCTGAAGTTGATGGTACTTCAACTGAGGCAGACACCAAAGCAGAGGAGGAGGAGGGAAGAGCTGAGCCAGCTTCAACATGGTGAGGAGTGACTGATTCAGTCCTGGTGTCCTCAGATGTTGCTGGAGCAGGTTTCACAAACGTTCTCTTCCATTTGGAGAACAGGTTGGGATCCATCTTCTTGCTTGCATTGATTGTTGTTGCGGTTGAACTCAGCAGCTGGGGGTATTTTTCCTTAAGGAAGATTCCAATGACCCTTCCTAGGGTGACTTCCTTCTTACCAGTCTTTTTCCTTATTAGATCAAACACAACTGCTGCCCAATCTATCCTTTTCCGATTAACAATCGCACACATGAGTGCGAATTGCTGCCTTGTTATATTATCGTGAGCAGAGTGCTTACCTAGGAGCACTTTTCCTACTAACTCAGCAAGAAACTTGATTTTGAAAGGAAAGTTTACTTTGAGCAGCTTTGTGGGAATGCCCTCAGCATGTCCCAGCTCAACTAGCATTCTTCGGAATTCCTGAGCATCTTGCTCATAGTCCTCGTCACCATTAACTAATCCAAAAACATCAGATAAAACGGCCGGAGTCAGGATTACCTCTTCTCCGCCGATGGTACCTGTCATCGATTCGTCGGTGGAGGACGACGTGAAAGCCCATTCCTTGATTTCTGGGATGTTTATCTTAATCCTTGCAGACATTAACTTCTCTAATCCCTGATCCCGGCACAGCTGTAGAACTTCTACGATTCCTGCATCGCAGCTGCTGAACGCGTCGAAATCCACGCTAAATCCTGCATCAAACTTCATGACTGCTAGAACTGCTGGAGAGACCGCCATGGATTCGCTGGAGAAAGCTCGAGAGAGCTGCAGAGAACGAAGAAGACGAAACGCCCGGAAATCGCAAGCGGGAAAGCAGAATGCGAAAGGGCACGCTCCGTCGACGATAAAACACAAGATCTTTTAACCTAGGTCGACTATCGGCTTTATATTAGACCGGGAATAGTCGATCTATTAAAAAGATACTTGACCCGATAGTCGAACGACTGTTCGACGATCGGCTCAGAAGCAGAGTAGTCGAACCATCGTTCGGCTATTTCTGGCTTCACAAGCAACAAGCTGTCGTCGTTCAGAGATCGACGATGAGCTCAACCTGTTCGACGATGGTCGAACGTCGATCGACGATCTTCAAACAGATAAGCTATCATTAACCAGAGGTCGACGATAGGCTTAATCCGTTCGACGATCTTCGATCATCGTTCGACGATCTTCAAGCAGATTTCAACATAGGCAGATATAGTCACACTTAGTCTCGTCCACTAATCATGCCTAATTGAACTAAAAAGAATAGATGCTTCTGTTCATCTAAAGGCTTGGTGAATATATCACCTCTCTGAAACTCAGTGGATATGAACTCAAGACAGATCTTGTTCTTTTCCACACAATCTCTCAGGAAATGGTGCATAATCTCAATGTGCTTCGTTCTAGAGTGGTGCACTGGATTTTGTGCAATTGAGATAGCACTGGTACTATCACACATGATCTTGGTGTTCTTGTGTGAGTAACCATAATCCACAAGCTGGTTTTGAATCCACAGGATCTGTGAACAACAACTGGCAGCTGCTATATATTCAGCCTCTGCAGTTGAAGTTGAGACAGAAGCCTGCTGCTTACAGAACCAAGAGACCAATCTCTCTCCCAGGAACTGGCAAGTTCCTGAGGTGCTCTTCCTGTCAACTCTGCAGCCAGCATAATCAGAATCAGAATATCCAATTAATTCAAACTCTGACTCAGCTGGGTACCAAAGTCCTAGATCTGGACATCCCTTCAGGTATCTCAGGATTCTCTTTAGAAGAATCAGATGAGATTCCTTGGGGTTGACCTGGAATCTAGCACAAAGGCATGTAGCAAACATTATATCTGGCCTACTTGCAGTTAGATATAATAGGAAACCAACAATGGCCCTATAATTCTTTTGATCAACTGGCTTGCCGTGATCATCAGAATCAATAACTACATTAGTAGCCATAGGTGTAGGCATTGCTGAAGCATCAGCCATCCCAAATTTCTTTACCAATTCCTTGGCATATTTGGATTGGGAGATGAAGATACCATCAGCATCTTGCTTAACTTGGAGACCAAGAAAGTAAGACAGCACACCCATGCTACTCATCTCAAACTTGGAATGCATCAAGTTGGAAAACTTTTTGCACAGTTTGGGATCAGTGGAGCCAAAAATAATATCATCTACATACACCTGAACTAACAGGATTGTGTCCTTGTGATGCTTGACGAAAAGGGTTCTATCAACTACTCCCCTAGTATAGTTGTGCTCTAATAGGAAACTAGCTAAGGTCTCATACCAGGCCCTAGGAGCTTGCTTTAGTCCATAAAGAGCTTTCTGCAACTTAAAAACATGAGAAGGCTGAGTTGAAGAAACAAACCCTGGTGGTTGTTCAACAAACACCTCTTCCTTAAGCTCACAATTTAGGAATGCACTTTTGACATCCATTTGGAACACCTTAAACTTCATGAAGGCTGCATAGGCCAAGAAGATCCTTATTGCTTCTAGCCTTGCAACAGGAGCAAAGGTTTGGTCATAGTCTATACCTTCCTCCTGTCTGTAGCCCTGAGCTACAAGCCTTGCTTTATTCCTTATTATAATTCCATTTGCATCTAACTTGTTTCTATACACCCACTTGGTGCCTATGATCAGTTGGCCTTTAGGTCTTGGAACCAAAGTCCAAACTTTACATCTCTCAAACTGATTGAGCTCTTCTTGCATTGTAATGATCTAGTGGGGATCTAGCTCTGCATCTTTAAAGGTGAGGGGCTCAACCTGTGAGAGGAAACAAACATGCATCACATCCTGTCTTAATTGATGTCTTGTTTGCACACCAGCTGATATGTCTCCAATCACTTGAGATGTGGGGTGATCTCTAAGTGTGACAATATCAGCAGGTGGGATGTGATCTTCAGCAACAGTTGGGATTAATTCCTCAGGAGGAATTTGATCTACTGTTGGTGGTACAACAACAGCTTCAACAGCTTCAGCAATGTCTTCATCACTGTCTGATTCAGTGATCTGAAGAGTTGATAGTTGAAGAATTTCTTGAGGGGCATCAGGTACCTGCAAAGAACTGGAGGAAGGAGAATTTTCCTTCTCCTTGTAAAACATCTGAGACTCATCAAAAGTCACATGCACAGATTCTTCTATCTTACAGGTAGACTTGTTATAAACCCTATAAGCTTTGCTTACTTGGGAATATCCAAGCATGATTCCCATTGAAGCTTTTGCTTCAAACTTTCTAATATATTCTTTATTATTATTATGAATATAAACAATACAGCCAAAAACTCTAAAGTAATTAATTTTTGGTTTCTTTCCTTTAAGCAACTCATAAGGAGTTTTACACTTAAGTTTGTGTATCAAACTTCTATTCAAGACATAGTTGGCTGTACTAACAGCTTCTGCCCAATAGGATAGAGGCATGTTAGCATCTGCCAACAATGTACTAGCAGCTTCAATGAGGGTTCTATTCTTCCTTTCAACTACCCCATTTTGTTGAGGAGTTCTAGGAGCTGAGAAGCTATGTTTGATACCTTCTCTCTCACAGAATTCTTGCATGAGAAGAGAGTCAAACTCAGTACCATGATCACTTCTGATCAAGGCCACATGAGTAGAGTACTCAGTCTGCACACATAATAGAAAGTCTGTAAGGGCTTTGAAGTTATCAGACTTAGTTCTCAAAAAGAAAACCCAACTGAACCTAGAGAAGTCATCTACAATTACTAAAGTGTAATACTTCCCTCCTAAACTCTGTACATTTATTGGGCCAAAAAGGTCCAAATGTAATAAATACAGGATTCTAGGAGAATCACTTTTATTTACAGATTTAAAAGAATTTTTGGTTTGCTTGCCTAGCTGACAAGCCTTGCATAGGCTCTCCTTCTTGTAGGGGCAAGAAGGTAAACCTCTAACAAGGTTGTGCTTAGATAACCTAGATATATTTTTAAGGTTTACATGGCTAAGCCTCTTATGCCATAGGGAATTATTATTAAGGGTTACTTCATTAAAAAGGCAGATTTTAGAATGAGATGAATTGAAATCTACTAAATAAATGTTACCTATTCTAATACCTACTAAAACAACATTATTATTTAAAGTAATATTGCAAGAGAAATTAGAAAATGAAACCTGGTAGCCAGCATCACATAGCTGGCTGACTGAAATCAGATTATGCTTCAGTCCATTGACATAAGCAACTCTCTTGAAAGTAACTGCTCCAATTGTGATCTTGCCATAGCCTTCTGTCTGACCACAGCTGGAGTCTCCAAAGATAACCTTTGGGCCGAGCTTAGCTTTGAACTTTGACAGAAGATCTTTATTTCCTGTCATATGCTTAGAGCATCCACTATCCAAATACCACTTATTTTGAGTGATTGGATAGGCCTTCACCTGCAAGACAATTATTTAGACAGAGTGGACCCAGGTAACCTTGGGTCCCTTGTTTTTCACATAAGAAAAACTGGAAATATATGAGAATGCAGGCTGAGGGTGATAACCTAGTGGGTGAGATCTCCTAGGTGGGATTCTCCATGCAGATGATGTGTCAACAAACCTAGGGTTTCTATTCTCATTTAGGTTTCTATGGAATTGATTATGATTTTGAAAATCATATTGAAATCGTCGATCGACGTTCGACGATGGGCGCTCAGATCGTCGAGCTTCGTTCGACCATGGAGCTTCCGATCGTCGAGTGGCGTTCGACGCTCTTTGCATTTCTTTAAAGAACTTCTTTCTCTTTTCTCTCTTAGCTTTATTTAAGGTTTTATTAACTAGATTTACTTGCTCAGTGTTCTTCTTTCCACTAGCTGAAATGAAGTTCACTGGAGTTGAAAGATTATTTTTAAGAAGGACTGGGGGTTCACTGGGAGAAGCTCCTAAGCCTAGTTTATCATTACCTGACCTAGTGTTAGTCATGCTGGTAATTTCTAACATCTTAAGGCTTCTACCATTAAGGGATTCTTCTAATCTCTTAGACTTAGCTAACTCTATTTTAAGAAATTTAATTTCTTCACTACAAGTAGTGAGATCTTCCTTTAACCTAATGTTTTCAGAGTCTATTGATTCTGAGTCAGCTAACCTATTTCTAAGTTCTTTTATTTCCTTTTCTGAGCTAATTAAATCTAAACATAAAGATTTAAATTCTAATTTAAATTCTTCTGAAGTAAAATCATAAGAAGAAAGTACCTCATCTTCTGTAGGCATCTCTTCATCAGAATCAGAACTCTCTGCAGCAGAGTGGTTGCTGCAGGCATCTATTGCCATTAGGCAAACTTCTTTTGCCTTCTTCTCTTCCTCATCTTCACTGGAGCTTGATGAGGAGGATTCTTCATCAGAATCACTCCAGGTTTCAGTGATGAAACCTCTCTCCTTCTTCTTGTTTTTGTAGGAGGATGGCTTGGAGTGCTTCCTGTGTTGTTCTTTTTCTTTTCTCTTTTCTTTGTTCTTCTCCTCTGGACACTCTGGCAAGATGTGTCCAGGCTTCCTGCAACCATAACAAATAATTTCTTTAGCAGGAGAGCGATCATACCTTGGTTTGTCTTCATATCGTGAAGACTTCTTTCTGAACTCCTTTCTCCCCATCTTGAGAAACCTCTTGGCAAACAATGCCATAAGTTCCTCATTAGATTGGCTGCCTTCAGAAACATCTGCAGCCTTAAGAGCTAGAGATTGCTCTTTTCTTGTTGGAGTGGGGGTCTTGGCTTCAGCTTCAGCTTCTCTGGTCTTCAGCACTTGCTCAAAAGACTTGAGCTTGCCGAGGAGAGCTTCAGTTGAGATCTCATTAGTACTTCTGGCTTCCTTGATGGGCCAGATTCTTAGATCCCATGTGCTAGGGAAGCACATAAGAATCTTATCATTGACCTCTGTCAATGATATGTCCTTATCCAGGGTCCTCAGCTCATTGATGATTGAGCTGAGCCTGGTGTACATAGCTTCAACTGATTCAGCATCAGTTTTCTTAAAGTTCTCATACTGTGAGATCAGGTTGGACCTTCTGTCCTTCCTTTCATCAGCTGAACCAGCTACAATCTGGTTCAGTGTGTCCCACATGGCCTTTGCTGAGGAGCAGTCAGCCACCTTCTGGAACACCTCATCAGACATTGTCTGAGCCAGTATGTTCATTGCCTTGGCATCTGCAATTTTGGCCTTCTTGTATTCATCATTGTAATCTGGAGGAGGCACTGCACTCATATCAGATGATGAGGCAGTGGCAGCAGCAGGTGCTCTTGGGGGACCTGACAAAATAGAAGCAAAAATACTTTCATCAATGGAATTCATATATAATTTGATCCTTGCCTTCCAGATGCCAAACTTAGCTAAGTTGCATGCTGGAGGTCTGGTGCTAGAATAATCCTTGGACTGGGCCATGATATTGAATATCTATAAGCTCTTGGTATCTATCAGGATCTTGTGACTTAGGTGTTAGCCTATACAGTCAGTCAACCTCCCTCTGATACCAATTGAAAGTGAAGGGATAGATACTACTCTAGAGGGGGGGTGAATAGAGTTATCAAATTTTGCACAGACAAAACTTAATAGTCTACCCAACTCCCTTGGAGTGAAGTGCGGAATGAAAAGATTATAGATATTGATTTAACCTTAAAGCCTAACACAAGTGATGTGCACAAACTCAAGCTAACTGTAATTACAGTTAAGGCTTGGAAAACCTAATCAGCAACTAGCAACCTAGTTATATCTAATCACAGCCACAATACAGGAATTAAATAATGGAATCCAGACGACACAAGGAAATTTATAGTGGTTCCCCAAACAACTTGGGTACGTCCACTCTTCTACCCACACGGTAGGAATCCACTCAGGTTTTTGATCAGGTGCCCTGCCACCAACAGGATCTGCTTCAGGTAGATCCAGAAACCCTTTAGACTTTTGATCAGGTGTCTAAAAACCAAGCACAGGTTTTTGATCAGGTGCCCTGCCACCAAGGGATACTTTTGAAGGGAGTAATAACCCTGTACAGGAGGGGGAAGAAGGTTAAGATGTCTTCTCTATTTTACAAAGATTAGAGAAGCACAAAAACTTACACTGAGCTAGAAAGCTCTAAAGAATCAAGGCTCCCCCTGGCTCAAAGATGTCCAGGTGAAGTCTTGCTTCAGTGCAGAAAACTCTTCAGAAAGTTCTGAAGGAAAAGCTACAGGAAGAAAGTAAATAATAAAATCGAAAATCTTCAAGCAGCTATCTTCTTCTTCTTCTTCTTCAAAGGACTCTGAGTTTGAACTTCCTGAAAGCAGGAGAACTCAGGTGAAGAAGAGATGAAGATCTTAACACTTCTCAGTTAGATGGAAATTGCTGAGAGCAGAAATCTTTTTCTTGATGAAGGCTTGAAAGCTTGAATGAACAACTAGTTAGCTATTAGCTAGCTTGAATCCTTCTTCAAAGGGTTCTTTATATAACATCAGCAAGCAACGGCTCTCTTCCATTTGAATTATTTGTCTTCTTCTGAGCCTTGAGACCTGGGCTGTAAATATCAAGAAGACAAAAACATTTCTACAGCAAAACATTCTATAAAAGGAATAAACCTCTTTCTAAGAAGCTGCAGGCTCAAATCAAATAACAGAAGAACTAAATAAAGTCACATCAGAAATAATCTCTTTATAGCAAAAAGAAGACTTTTCAGTCTAACGGCTATAAAGGGCTGACAACAGATAAAGTAATTTATAATGATAGCTAATTAGACAAACAACTTTATCTTAAAAAGATTTGACTCAGGCAAAAAAGATGGAGCAAATATTGCCTGGTAATTTTATCATATAGCTTAAAATAATGTGCCAGAAAATGTATTAATTAATTAAATATAATAAATAAATACAAAATATAAAGGCAGACAGAAAGCGTCGAACGACCCTCGAAGATCGTCGAACGACGCACGGAGATCGTCGAACTATCGGGCAGATAGTCGAACGATCCAGATAGTCGACCTATCGAAGAAGATAGTCGAACTACCCAGGCAGATAGTCGAACTATCAGAGCAGATAGTCGAACTATCAGATAGTCGATCTATCTTGGACAGATAGTCGAACTATCAAGCGCACAGAGATAGTCGACCTATCAAACAGATAGTCGACCTACCTCAGAAAACAGATAGTCGATCTATCAACAGATAGTCGAACTATCAAAACAAACCAGATAGTCGATCTATCAGCAGATAGTCGAACTATCAGATAGTCGAACTATCAGGACAGATAGTCGAACTATCAAAGCGGAACAGATAGTCGACCTATCAACAGATAGTCGAACTATCAGATAGTCGATCTATCAGAACAGATAGTCGAACTACCTCGTCAAGCAGATAGTCGAACTATCAATAGATAGTCGAACTATCAATGCAAAACAGATAGTCGACCTATCAACAGATAGTCGAACTATCAACGCAGAACAGATAGTCGACCTATCAACAGATAGTCGAACTATCAATGCAGACAAAGCGTTGACCAACTGATAGACGATCGTCGATCAGCCGATAGACGATAGTCGAGCGGCGTTCGACTATAGTCGAACGAAAAAACTACTTAACAAAATTCTCAATCTGGAAAAGTGAGGACTCTACAGCTAGACTTCTAACCATTGACCATAGATATTTCTTGGGTCAAGGGACTAACAAAGGCAAGACTAAACTCAAATCAAACTAGGGTACCAACAAAGATTCGGTAGAGGGAAGGTTAGCTGTTTGAAGAAAGAATCTACTGCCTACCAATTTTCTTCAACAACAATTGGTTGGATTGATATCTGCTCAGTCCAGGAAGAAGGAGACTAAGAGTTCTTAATCTGGTGTCTAATCATACAATCTTTTTTGTTCTTTTGTTTTGATTCTTTGTGAATCTGTAGTTGTAAGCCTATTTTATAAAGGCTAAGGTATTTGTGACCTGTGTTTAGCTTTGGACCTGGTGAAAGGTCTGTGTGACCTATGTGGTCCTGCGAGATTTGTATTGTAAGCTACTAAGTTGCTGAGTTTTGGAGGGAGAACCGAAAATAACACACAGTTAGATCGGTGCAGAGGGACAGTGGATGTACCCAAGATTGTGGAACCTCTATAAAATTACTGTGTCATCTGTGAATGTTCTTGAAAGCTGATAATTAACCTAATCACTGACACAAAAATCAAAAAACAAGTTATAAATCTTAAATAGAGAAAAAAACCTATTCACCCCCCCCCCTCTAGGTGTTTAGCTAACCTTGAAAACAAGACTCTCATCTTCAAAATGAAATCTCGTTGCCTCAACTTTATAGTCAATGTTGCGTCGATATCACAACGACACATGCATCGATTATTTTTTGAAGAATCATTGACTATTTTTTTCTTATTGCTCTGACAAATAGTCAAAGTAATATCAACTTCTAGTCAATGGTGCGTCGACTTCTAGTCAATGCATGTTGACTTGACTTGATTTTCTTCCTTATCTTATTGTACCTTTCTTATGCCCTTAATTCTACTAGTTTTCTAGGACATCTATGACCATATTATCCTCACTATAGAACATGGGTAATAATCCAAAGTTGTAAAATCACTAAATAATATAATTTGTTAAGTTAAATCAAAAGGGTTTTCCCAACAATCTCCTCCTATTTAGCTTAACTAAATTTACAAAGTTTTCAATTGTGATTTTTTGGAATAAAGCATTAAAATGAATTATTTTACAGCATTAAATGAACAACAGCAAATAATTGGCACAAGCATGAGCAGTCAACTGAATATTTTCTTCAATTTGATAAACTTATATTTCAAATAATATTACCCAAACTCTTTATCTATAAGAAACTGAGAGAATGCAATATACATTTTCTTGGAAATCTTTTCATCAAACTGAAAGTGGACATGATATTCTCTATTTGGATATTAATGAATGTCATAATACATTTTGAATAACTTTTGAACTTATGCTTCTGCATTATGAGATGCTCTATTAATTATATAGCCACGACTCAGAATCTTGGCTTAAAGCTCATTAATTGACTCAAAGATATTTTAAGGAAACTCATCCCTTTAATGATCTCCAATTGTTGCTTCTTGAGCAATAGAGGCTAGTGTCTTCACAAACTAATCATTCTGTCTCTTTCAAATATATCATAAATATATTCATCCTCGTTGAACCCAAGACCTGCCACCCTCCTATAGCAATCTCCTATAACATCTACAATTTAAGCTTGGGGATATTTTATGGCATATTCTTTAAGATTAAATATTGCATCTGGAAATGAAATTAGTTATTTAAAAAGTGTATACTCCTTGGATTCCTCTGTTTTCAGCCTATCAATACAGCATTTCCATTTATTTTCTATATCTATTTAGTAGCCTTATACTCAGATTCATCTCTTTCTCTTTTTTCAGCAAAGGCTTCCTCTAACTCAAGATCCATGTATTCCTCCACTATAGTTTTCGGAAGGTCAACTTGTCTTTTTTGTATTGTTTTCTTTATGTTTTAATATACTATTTTCCTTTTTGGATTTCTTTTGAAGTAGACCTTGCAGGAAATGTTGTTGAGAGTTCAAGTATAGGAGTCTCTTCATATGTTCTGGATTCTCCAATTCTCTATTGGAGTATATCATCAGAGAAAAGCTCCCCCTGAGATGATGGCTCCCCTTAAGTAATATCAATCATTATTATAGTCTCGGCCTCTGGGACAGATAGCAGTAATCTAGACTCAAATAATGGATCTCCTTCTAAAATATAAGGAGAGCTATGTACAACCATAGTATGTATTGTAGCCATCTATTTCTCTGGTATCTAGTCAACTTTTATGGGAACATTCTTTTTTCTAAAAAATCTTGTCACTATCTTGTGTTTGATTAGCAATCTAAGCTTTTGAGACTTTATCATTAATACCATATTTATTCTATTTCTCTGAAATCTTAATAATTCCTAGATCAAGATGATTATAACTACAATAAACTGCACCTATCGTAAGCACTAAAATATAACTAAAACACAGTTTATTACTAATAGCTATATTCATTAATGAAATTTTTGTCATTACAAAAAAGTAATTTTTGTAACAAATATTTTATACATTGTTACAATAAAAAATAATTCGTTACTATAAACGAAACCATTCATACCAAGACTAGTTTTATGTTACAAATAGTAAAGTATCCTCACAATAAGTAGCAATTGTAACAACACTTTGAAAGCATTTGTAACAACTACAATTTTCTTACAATTAGTATTTTTTGTAACCAAAGTTTTGTAATAATAAATAAATTAAATTTTAAAATAAATGAAAACAAGGCACTATTTTTTTAATATCAATTCATAATAAAAATAAAGATCATATAGGAGAGAAAAAAACATTTGTAACAAAATAGTTTTTTATCGTAACTCATTTTTTGTGAGGAAAAAAATCATTTGTAACGAAATAGTAGTTATCATAACTAATTTTTGATTAGGAAGTAATGTTTGTTATAATTAATTAATTTGTAACGGCGCACATAAATTTGTTACGAGAAGTATTTGCATCGGGCTTTAGAGGACGACTATTATTTAAAGTTTTTTGTTACCAAATAGTTTGTGTAACAATTTTTGGTACTTCTTGTAACGATTTTGGTCCTTACTATACATGCAATTTGTTGTAGGGTGTTTTGGGAACAATCCTTGAGCCTTCCTTGACACTCCCCATTCTTTATGTCCTTGAAAATGGATTGAAAGAACCCTTCAGGGGTATGGGATTGATCCATTTGTTGCTCAAGATATAGCATAGAGTTAGATAGATCATTAAGATGATCCTACAATGGTGTCAACTTATTAGAGTAGTCTCCTGAGAATGTAAGAAAGGATTTGGTAAACTCTGCAACTAGCTCTGTGAGGACTTTGTCGAGTATGCTTCTTATTTTTGATTCTGTTATCATGCTTGCTATTAAAGTATCTACAAAGACACTTGACATATAGGAGAGAAGGAGAGCAAAAAAGTAAAGAGTTGGGAAGACGAAGAGTTTTGAAGGTGTATTTAGTTATTAAAGAAGTTAGGTATATGTATCAAAGATACTTCAAGATTAAGAACTTTTTCAGCGCGCATGTAACACCCCACCAGTTCCGAAGAATATAATAGAAGGTCTGGTCGGGACTCCACACCATATTAAATGAATAAGTTAAAGTCTTAAAAAATGTAAACAAACATCCCCATAACCTAACACAGAGCTAAACACAAGAGGAAGTTGTTGAATTACAATAACACACTACTAGGAATGTCCATTATATAAATAACAAGAATGTATATACATACACAAGTGTTTGGCCTTAAGGCCATATAAACTATTTTACAAGTTTTTACACAACCACGTGATTTACATACATTGAAATGCGGCTCAACAATACATGAATACAGTAAACACAATACTTGGGCCTTCGGGGGCTAGAACAGTAAAAGGGCTTTACCCCGCTATTTCTCGTTCTGCTCGCCAGCACTTGCACAATTACAATCCACTAAGATATGGCAAAAAAACACCAGTCAGTTTAAGTTAACCACAATTATAATGACCCCACCACATTCTCGGGAAGTGGTACTCATTCCCAACAAGCAAGCAGAATATATCTAAATAAGAATGTGTTATTTAAGCACCATTCATATATGCACAACCATCACAAACGCTAGCATGCAAGACCATGCATTTCATTCTCACAAGGCATGCTTTTGGCGTCCTCCCCGAGTCCCACCTTCATATACTATTTTATATTCTATAGAACCGGTTCATCGAGGAGTTACCTCTTCACCGACTCATACTGGACAGGTTTGGATAAGCTTTGTCAGGTTCAATCAATGCGAACAATCAACATGATTTGGGTCAGCCTCACCTTGGCCCATTAATATGATAACCAATATTATCTCTTGTGGTCGACACACAAGGCCACCAAAGCTAGGCACAACAGGTCCTTCAGCTTAAAATGTTATATACCAAGTCTCCAAGATACAGGCTTCACAATAATAAAAAATGCTCACAGGGAGCTATCACTAGTGGTATCACTACTTTCGTGCAATAGCAACAGAATCTCATTTCTGTTGCAACCTTATGTATTTCTTAGAGTGAACCTGTTGTACTTCCTGCAATAACCTATAACACCCCAAAACCCCATAAACTACACATTTTTTCTACAGATTCTTCTCTTGTATACAATTTAAACATCACCAATCCGGACCAACCTATCGCAGATGGGCTTCATACAACATGCTTATGTCTGTACATCGATCCGGACTCTATACACAATTTCTACCGAGGATAATCTATATCTACATGTTGAAAGATTTACTTTACACTACTTAAAGAAAGTGCTTTCATGCAAATTATGTTATACAAGATAGGACTAGCATGACATAGTATTCAGAAGGAATATCATTACCCTTGACGATCATTTCAGTTCCATGAATCAAAATTTGTGTCGGATGGGAAAGATTGCCTCACATTCCTCTCTGCGGATCTGGACTCAGCTCACGATTCCAAGATTTGAGGCTCCTTCAATTACTGATCACAACAATCTTCTTCTTTCTCCCATTCCTCTTTCCTTTCTTTTCTTAACCTTGAGAGAGTGAGAAAGAGAGAATGAGAAAAGATAATTCTCTCCAGCCACTTAACATTCTCGGGATAAATCCATACCACCAGATTCTCATACCAATAGGAATGGATGGCACTGATTTAATTTGAGAATTATGTTTCAAGCCCTATCGTCGGGCAATAGTGGTTATCGCAAGGCAATTTCCCAGGCAGTGGCCGCTTGACTAAGTTAGTGTTGTTCAACGGCCGTTATACAGCCAACTGACATGTGAGATAAGCTATCTCCTGGCGATATCTTACTATCATTGAATGATATTGTGTCGTCTACATCATTTTGTTGACTGCATTGTTTTGTCGACTGCATCATTTTGACTACTATTACCTGTGATATCTCACCAATGGTGGTCGATAGTGTCAATATCTAGATTTTGTTGTTTTTCAATGGGAAAAAATAGGAGTTTTACAAATCTCCTCTCCTTAAAGAAATTTCTTCCGTAAATTCCAAAATGATAAAAATAACATAAATATACATAATATAAAATCACCTCAACAGAAAAGCTCGAGGAACTCCTCAAGCATGGTTTGCTCGTTCTCCCATGAAAGTTCCTTTTGACCGCAATTGTCAAAACAGACCATGACCATCCTAATCACCCTATTCTACAATTGCTTTACCTTCGTGTTTTTGATACGAATGGACTTGACTTCCATCTTTAAACCACCATCGACCAGTACCTGATCCACAATAACTACTTGTGTAGGCTCCTACACATCCTTCCTCAGAACTAGTATGTGACACACATTATTCAAACCACTTAACTCTACTGAAATAGCCAGCCTATAGGCAACTTAACCAATATGGTAAATTATCTCAAACGATCCAAGGTATTTCGAACATAGCTTGTTCAAGTGTCTAATCATTGACACACCCTTCAATGGTTTTATCTTGAGATAAACCCAATTACCATCAGCGAACTTGATATTCTTATGATTGGTTTTATAGTATTTAGCATACATATCCTAAGCAATCAATAATCACTCCCGTATTGTTCGTATCATTTAATTTGCATCATCGACATCCTTTCGTTTAAATAGCTTAGTTTTGCCTGTTTCTGCCCAAGTCAAGGGAGTACGGTACTTCCTATTGTAAATGGCTTTGAAGGGCGCCATGTGAATACAAACTTAGTAGTTATTATTGTAGGAAAAATTGATCATATAGAGATGGTCCTCCAACCTCTTTCTGAAATCCAAGGCGCACATACGGAGCATATCCTCCAATATTCTGTTGGTTTTTTTGGTCTAACTATTTAGAATGAATGGTCATGCTAAGATTCAGCTTGGTGGCCAATAGTTGTTGAATCAGTCACCAATCATTCTATGTGAAGCACCCATCTCAGTCATTAATAATGCGACGGGGCATACCATGTAATCTTACAATATTATCAACACAAAGTTTTGCTAACTCTTCCACTAAATTGTCCCTCTGGTTTAGAATAAAATGTTATATCTTTGTTAAATGGTTTATGATCACCCAAATGCCATCGTTCTCATGCTACGATCTCGACAATCCATGTATTAAATCCATAGAAATATCATCGAATTTCCATTCCGAAATCGATAACCACTTCAGGAATCCACCATGTTTCTAAAATTCTGCCTTCACAAGTGCGTAGGTCTGACACTGTCACATAAAGGGTTGTGTATTTTTTAAACTTGGCCACCACAATAGCTTCTTCATGTTTTTAAACATCTTTGTGCTCCCCAAATGGATTGAGTACTTTGTTAAATGTGCCTCGTATGTCAACTCCTCTCATAATTTGACAAACTTCGGGATGCATAAACAGCCATCTTTCCACAAAATACCGTCTTTGAAAGAAAACTCGGCATTAGACCTATCCACAGTCTCTACCATATAGTGCTTTATGCTTTCATCAAGCTCCAACACTGTCAAATTCGGTCCACAAGATCATATTGCACCTATGTCCAGTTTAAGCATTATTTAACGCTTGTTCTCTTATCAACACAAGAGATCTCAAAGGCCTCCAAGTCACAAATTAGATGCTCATCGTGCATTTGAATCATGTTTGCCTGTATTGGAGCCTATGACTTAATGCATCAGCAACCACATTTCCCTTCTCAAGAGTGTAATGAATTTCGAAGGTATGGTCCCCAAGGAACTCCATCCATCTCCTTTGTTGCATCTTTAAATCCTTTTGAATCAATGGATATTTAAGGCTCTTGTGGTCTGTAAAGATGTCAACCTTCATGTCATACAAATAATGCCGCCAAAGCTTAAGAATGAATATCACAGCTGCCAACTCCAAGTCAGGAACCGGATAATTCTTCTCATGCACTTTCAAGTGAGGAGAGCAATAAACAACAACCACTCCAAACTAAAGAAGAATGTAGCCTAAGAAGCTCCCTTTAGCGTTACTGTATATCTCATAGCCTTTTGTACCATATGGCAAATACAAAATTGGCACAGTGGTTAGATGACTCTTCAACTCTTCAAAAGCTCATGAGCAAGATGGCAGCCAAATGAACTTCTTATCCTTCCTATTCAAGGTTGTGAGATGTAGATCTATCCTTGAAAATTTTTTTATGAAGCGACTGTAATAGCCAGTAATTCCTAGTTAACACCTAACTTCCTCCACCGTAATTAAAACTAGCCACTCCTGTATTGCAACTATCATCGCAGAATCCACTACAATACCCTCTCTACTAACCACATGACCTAAGAATATCACAGATGGCAGCCAAAACTCACACTAGAGAACTTGGCATATAGCTGACTCCTCCTCAAGGTGTTAAATATTATGCATTACTGAATTACATGTTCTTCTTCTAACGAAGAGTTAACTAGGATATAATCGATATAGACGATCACAAACCGGTCCAAATACTCTCGAAAGCTTTTGCTAATCAGAACCATGAATACTGATGTTGTATTCGTTAGCCCAAACAACATCAATGTGAACTCAAAATGTCTGTAATACATACTAAACGTTGTCTTAATAATATCACTTTCTCTTATTCTCAACTAGTAGTAACTAGAATTCAAATCCATCTTCAAATACACAGTCGATTCAACTATCTGATCAAACAGATCATCAATTCTCGAAATCGAATACTTGATATTCTGCGCCAGCTTATTTAATTCATGATAGTCGATATAAAGACGCAAACTTCCATCCTTATTTATCACAAAGAGGACCGGCGGACTCTAAGGAGATGAACTCAGACATACATAACCTTGCTCTAGTAACTCCTATAACTAAACTTTTAATTCCACCATTCCTTTAGGGCTATTTGGTATGGTGAGCGTGACACAGGATTGGCACCTAACACTAGTTCAATAGTGAAGTCGTTCTTTTGCTGATGTGGAACTTTGGAAAGATCCTTCAAAAACACATTTTCATAGTCTGATATAATAGAAACATCACTCAAACTGGTCTTGGGATCTGCAACCTCCAACAGCGTGAAGACTAACTTCGCGCCCTTTCTAAAATTCCGTGACCACTTAGAGAGCAGAAATCAATATCTTGCTCAATCTTTGTATACCAGCAAACTTTGTCTCATGTTCGGTATATAAAATCCTGTTTCGCTCTGGACCCCTCGCACATGTTTTTGAGTCAAGTGAGTTGACTCAGGTTGAGGCGTACGGACTCGACAAGTAAAATTCGTCGGATATTGTCACGGATATCTGACGAATTTGTCGAGTATGTCTTGTGAACTTGAGACCAATATTGTTCGTCGAAAATCAGACAAATTCATCGAGTATAAGGACATAGAAATTCTCCTGGAAAGTTGGCGTTGAGTGGACTCAACGCCACTCAACATGCGATTGAGTGCACTCAACGCCATTTGACGAAATAGGTTGAGGCGTTGAGTGGACTTAACTCCACTCAACGCGTCTTTGAGTGCATTGAGTGCACTCAATGCCATTTTACTTAGAATATATCTCGGATAACTGGCGTCGAGTGCGTTGAGTGCACTCGACACCATTAATTAGAAAGGCATCGAGTGTGTTGAGTGCACTCGACGCCACTCAATGCTTTTTACTTAGATTATTCTGAAAGCTGTGGAATGGAGTGCGTTTAGTGCACTCGACGCCACTCGACGATTCGTTGAGTAAGGATGCACTCGACGATTTTTACTTGGAAAGTGTTTTGCTTACAAATGGCATTGAGTGGTGTCGACGAATCTCGATGACTCGTCGAGTAAGAGTATAATACTCGACGATTCATCGAGTAAGGATTTATTACTCGACAAATCTGACTTAGCAGATTTTCTGGCACAGTCTATTTCCTGTCACTTGGCCAGTCTGAACCTGATTTTCGGGAATTGCCACAAACTGACTTAAATGGGCCGCGTCCTCTCAAGATGACTCATTTAAAGTGATATTAGGCGGTCCAATGCCAGCCCGACACGTGGCAAAGCAGTTAACCCTAATTTCTCATTATAGAAAGGGACTTGCGGAAAACCCTAGAAGTCTCTTTACCAATTTGCGGAGTAGTTGTACTTGCCGAGCATGACAAAACAGCGAAGCCACAGGAGTTGATCTCTGGAAGAAAATGTTCTCCTTCTCTCTTGCCGTAAAGGACAGTACTAGTAAGAAGGAAGATGCCACCAAGGAGAGTGATGATATCCATGGTCGGATGTTAGAACCCAACCTATGTTTAGGGTTGATTTGGGCTACGTTCACTATTAGGATTATTAGATAACCCAACTTGTATAGTCTAGGGTAATAGGTTTTTATAAGAGTCAAGGTCAAGTCAACAAACCTAGATATATTGGTTCTCACTTCAGAATACTTAGAGACAGAAGACCTCCAGAGAAAAGTAGTTTTCTAAGAGACAGAAAAGGCGTTCGATGATAACTGAACTCAGCTCGACGACCGTTGATCTCAGATCGAGGAACTCAGAGTTCCTTCTCTGAGTTGAGCTCGACAAAAGTCAAGCTGAGATCGACGATCTGTGAGCTTATATAAGGTTCTCAGCTCGACAAAGTGCCTTCTCAGTTCAACAAACTTGGAGCTCAGTTTGGCAAGTACTTTTTCTTGTCGATGATCTTGGAGCTCAGCTCGACGAAAGAGACTTCTCAGTTCGACGAATTTGGATCTCAAGTCGACGAAAGTTTATGGAGTTCGACTATTTCCTCCCAGGTTTAGTTTGACTATTCTCTGATGATTTCAGTTTGACTAAGGCAGAAGTATTTCTAATTATATTATACGTTTTTAATGCTCTGTTAATTAATGCTCAATATTCTTATGAATATAGTCATTCCATGGCAGCATTAATTATGGTTTTCACAGAGTTATTACTTGACTTATTTACAAAGGCAGTTGAGTAAATTCATTTATGACATTTTCTAGTCGTTTAACTCCCAGATTTTCTACAGTCAATCAAGGAAAAGGAATTCAAATTTCAATTGCTAAAATATGCAAGTAATATATAAGGTTTTCTTATTCTAGTAAAAGATATAGAGAAGAAATAATACAGAGAATAATAACACAGAGATAACAAAGCAGTCAGGCATACACTTTTGCTTCAGGAATTTCAAGAGACAAAATCATCAACTTCTGTCTGAAAGTTCCCTGAAGATCTTCAAGCAGTCTGAAGGCCTACACCCTGAGCAAAGCTCTCTTTCTCCTAAACAATTCTACATCTCAGGGGGAGCTTTGACAATAACAGAAAATCAACTAGTCTTCTCAGTTTATTGAGAAAGAGAAGACATCATCATTTTCTTTTTACTTTCCTGTGTGCAGGGTTTTTAACTCCCTTCAAAAGTTAGTCTTCGGTTGTTAAGTCTCCTGATCAAAAGACTTAGTTTGACTTTTGGGCACTTGGTCAAAAGCTTAGAGGGTTGTTTGATCTCCCTTGAAAATAGATCTTGTGGTGACAGGGCGCATGAGCAAAACCCTGGGGTGGTAGGGCACCTGATCAAAAACCTGTTGTGGATTCTTACCAGGATGGTAGAAGAGTGGATGTACCCATGTTTTAGTGGAACCACTATAAAATCTTTGTGTCGTCTGGTTGCTCTACTTGTTGTTTTTTTGTGCTGTGATTTTCTTGTTTTCTTTCTGCCTATTACATATAGATATCAATATTTTATTAATCCGTAATAAAAATTAATCAAAAGTATTTAATACTCTATTCACCCCCCCCTCTAGAGTGAGTGTGATATATCTCTTCACTTTCAATTGGTATCAGAGGTATAAGGTTGTTTGGTTTCACAGGCTAACACCTGAACAAAAAGATCTTTGATATATCTCATGTACTCTAGTGTCATCTTACATCTTGGCACAAAATAAGGAGTACTCAAACACCAGACCTCAAGTGTGCAATCTTAATAAGTTTTCACTTTGGAAGGCAAGGATTAGGCTGTATATGAATTCAATTGATGAAGACATCTACAATTCTATTTTGATAGGTTCCTTACTCCTTCTACAACAACCAGTACAAGCACCAGTATTGTTCCCCCACATGAGTTGACTGATGCATAGAAGAAAGCCAAGATTGCTGATGTTAAGGAAATGAATATTCTGGACCAAATCATGTCTGATGCTATATTTCAGAAGGTTACAGAATGCACATCATCAAAAGACATTTCGGATTCCCATAACCAAATGGTAGCAGGATCTGTTCATGAAAGGAAGGATAGGAGATCCCTTCTCATTTCACAATATTAGAACTTCAAGAAGGAAGAGTTAGAGTCAGTTGTAAATATGTACAATAGACACAGCCTGATCATTAATGAGCTGAAGAACCTGGACAAGAACATCTCATTAACAAAGATTAATGAAAAGATTCTTATGTGCTTCCCCAGCACATGGGATTCTAGGATCTGGCCAATCAAGGAAGCCAGAAGCCTAAATGAGATTTCTATTGAGTCATTCTTAGGCAAGCTCAAGTCTTATTAGCAGCTTATCAAAAAAAGGGAAGCAGCTGAACCAAAGACTTCTGCCTCAGGAAGGAAGGAGCAAAGTATTCCCTTCAAGGCACTTGAAGAATTAGAAGCTCTACCTACCAATGAAGAGCTAATGAGTCTATTAGCTAGAAGATTCTACAAAATGGCTAAGAAGGACTTCAGAAGAAGGTAAACTAGAAATGAGGACAAGCTAGGGTATGATAAGACTCCTACTAAGGAAATTGTTTGCTATGGATGCAAGAAGCCAGGACACATTCTCCCAGAATGTCAAAAGGCTCAAAAGAAGGACAAGAGAAAGAATCTAAGAAGCACTTCAACAAGTCCTCCTCCAACAAACACAAGAAGAAGAAGGAGAGAGGCTTTGTAGCTGAGACCTGGAGTGACACAAAAGAAGAAATTTCTTCCAGTTCTAGTGAGGATGAAGAAGAGGCTAAAGCAAGAGAGGTCTGCTTGATGGTAATTAATGCATCATAGAGTCACTCAGAAGCTGAAGAATTAGCAGAAGAATGTGAATCAGAAGAGGACCAGGTAATAGCTTCTTTTGATTTCACTTATGATGAATTTAAAACTGAATTCAAACTTTTATGTAATGATTTAATTAAATCTGATAAGGAAATCAAACTTCTCAGAGAAAAACAAATTGAATATGACAATCTATTTTCAGAAAAGATGAAACTAAAAGCTGAATTATAATTAACTTCAGAACAAATTATTTCATTGAAAACTAAACTAAATGAAGCAAAACAATTTGAAGAATCCCTTAATGGGAGAAGTATTAAATTAATGGACATCACTTGCACAGTAAATTCCAAGCTTAAGGGTAAACTAGGCTTAAGAGCTTCATCAAGTTAGCCATCTATTCTTCAGAAAAATATTTTATCAACCCTCATAAAATTCATCTCTGCTAAAGAAAAAGGAAAAGAAGTGTTACAACTTACAGATAAAAATACTGAAATATTACCAAAGAACAAATCAAAGAAATATAAAAAAACATCATAAAAATAATGTTCAACAAAATTTGTCGAACACAGATCGACGAAATCAGTATTTTGCGTCGAACGCGATCGATGAACTCTGAACCCAGATTTTGGGTATGATTACTCAAGAGAGGGCGCTCGACGAAATCAACATGTTTCGTCGAACAGAGATCGACGATCGTGGAACACAGAAAATGAGCATTATCATTCTATTAACCGAGATCGACGACATAAATACTTTTCGTCGACCTCAGCTCGTTGAACTCAACTAAATACGTCGACCTCAAATTTTGAAAACAGAAATTTCAATTTCTATCAAACTAAATATCAGAAACCAAAACTTGTTAATCCCTTTACCTAGTGGATAATTCCACCTAGAAGATTTAACCCCTTAGGATATAAAGACCAACCTGATTATTCTTATATTTCTAGTTATAAATTTGAGAAGAATTAAGGACCCAGTTTATCTGGGTCAGGAATACCTAATCTATTTTCTTGCAGGTGATGGACTATCCTACCATAGAGCAATAGTGGTACTTGGATAGTTGATGTTAAAAGAATATGACAGGCACCAAAGGTGATCATTGGAGACTCCAACTGTGGCCAAACAAAAGGATATGGAAATGTTAAAGTTGGAGATGTCACCTTCAGGAAAGTAGCCCCTGTGAGTGGTCTCAAGCATAACCTGGTATCCATAAGTCAGTTATATGATGAAGGTTATCAGGTAACCTTTAACAATTCTTTATGCATTATTTCTTCTAGTTCAAAGGAAATTGTTTTAATAGGAACTAGAATAAGCAACATATATATAGTAAATTTTAAGTTAGCTGGTTCAGAGATTTGTTTATTTAATCAGATTAGTAATACAAATGAATTATGGCGTAAAAGACTAGGAGATATAAACTTAAGAAATATTATTAAACTATCTAGGGACAACCTTATTAAAGGATTGCCTTATGGCCCCTACAAGAAGTAAAGTCTCTATAGGGCTTGTCAATTAGGCAAGCAAACTAAAAATAGCTTTAAATCAATTAATAAGAGTGATTCACCCAGAATCTTGTATTTGCTTCACATGGATCTTTTTGGACCCATTTTGTACAAAGTCTGGGAGGGAAATCTTATACTCTAGTTATTGTAGATGTCTTCTCTAGATTAACATGGGTGTTCTTTCTGAGAAATAAGTCAGATAACTTTAAAGTTCTTATAGACTTTCTTAGGAGCATAAAGATTAAGTACTCTACTCATGTTGTATTGATCAAAAGTGATCATGGCACTGAGTTTGAATCTCTTCTTATGTAAGAATTCTGTGAGAAAGAAGGTATCAGGCATTGCTTCTCTGCTCCTAAAACTCCTCAACAAAATGGGGTAGCAGAAAGAAAAAATAGAACCCTTATTGAAGCTGTAGGGACATTGCTTGCAGATGCTTACTTGCCCCTATCCTTTTGGGCAGAGGTTGTAAGATCAGCAAATTATGTTCTGAATAGAAGTTTATTACATAAACTTAAGGGTAAGACTCCCTATGAAATGCTTAAAGGGAAGCAACCTAAAATATATTATTTTAGAGTATTTGGTTGTAGATGTTACATTCACAATAATAACAAGAAACATCTTATAAAGTTTGAATCCAAAGCTATAGGGGGGATTTTTCTTGGATATTCCCATGTCAGCAAGTCTTATAGGGTATGTATTAAATCAACCTTAAAATGGATGAATATGTACATATATCTTTTGATGAAGCTAACATGTATTACAAGAAGAAGGATTCTTCTACCAGAGATACTTTGCAGGTACCCCTTCTGTGTGAGAACTTGGATGACTTAAACCTCACCCAAGAGGTTACATTGTATCCCTCTTCACAAGTTGATGAAGCGAGTGAATAAGAAATTATTGGAATAGTTGAACCAACAATAGCTAACATAATTACACAAGAGGAATTAATTCCCCAAGCTATTGATGAACCAACTCCTCCTACTGATCTTGTCACACTTAGAGATCATCCCATATCTCAAGTGATTGGAGACATATCAGTTGGTGTGCAAACAAGGCATCAACTCAACGAAGATTTGATGCATGCTTGCTTCATATCTCAGATTGAATCTCAATTCATAAAATATGCAGAGCAAGATCCCCACTTGATTATTGCAATTAAAGAGTATCTCAATCAATTTGAGAGAAGCAGAGTTTGGGATTTAGTTCCAAGACCCAAAGACTACCCAGTCATTGGAACTAAATGGGTTTTCAGGAACAAATTGGATGCACAAGGAACTATTGTAAGGAACAAAGCAAGATTGGTAGCTCAAGGCTATTCTCAGGAGGAAGGAATTGATTTTTACCATAAATTTCCCATGTTGCAAGGTTGGAGGCTATCAGAACATTTATTGCCTATGTAGTATACAAGAAGTTCAAAGTCTACCAAATGGATGTCAAGAGTGTCTTTCTCAATGGTGAACTCAAAGAGGAAGTCTATGTGGAGCAACCACCAGGTTTTATCTCTCAAACTCATCCATCTTTTGCTTTTAAGTTGCATAAAGCTCTCTATGGTTTAAAGCAAGCTCCAAAAGCATGGTATGAGACCTTAGCTAGCTTTCTTTTAGAGCATAAATTCTCTAGGGTCATTGTAGATAGGACTTATTTTATAGGCGTCATAAAGATAAAATTTTGTTAGTACAAATATATGTAGATGACATCAATTTTAAGCTCTACTGATTCCAAACTATGCAAAAGGTTTTTTGACCTGAAGCATTCCAAGTTTGAAATGAGTAGCATAGGTGAGCTTTCATACTTCCTTGGTCTTCAAGTGATGCAATCCCCTGATGGCATTTTCATCTCCCAATCTAATTATGCTAAGGAGCTAGTTAAGAGATTTGGGATGTATGATGCCTCAGCTATGAAAACACCCATGGCTTCCAATGTTGTGATTTATTCTGATGAACAGGGCAAGCCAATTGATCAGAAAACATATAGGGCTATTGTTGGGTCCTTGTTGTATCTCACAGCTAGTAGGCCATATATAATGTTTGATACATGTCTTTGTGTTAGGTTCCAAGTGAACCCTAAAGAATCTCACCTTATTTTCTGAAAAACAATTTTGAGATATATAAAGGGTTTTCCAAATCTAAGACTCTGGTATCCAACTGAGTTAGAATCTGAATTAACTGGATTCTAAGATGCTGACTTTGTTGGATGTAGAGTTGACAGGAAAAGCACATCAGGAACATGTAAGTTCCTTGGTGATAGGCTTGTGTCTTGGTTTTGTAATAAACAGACATATGTGTCAACCTCAACTGCTGAAGCTGAATATATAACAGTTGGTAATTATTGTTCACTAATTTTGTGGATTCAAAAACAACTCTTGGATTATGATTTCAATCTAAATAATTCAACTATATTTTGTGATATTACCAGTGAAATTTCCATTGCATAAAATCCAGTGCATCATAATAGGACCAAGCATATAGAAATTAAGCATAATTTCATTAGACAATGTGTAGACAAAAAAAAATAACCTTGTCTTTATCTCTACTGATTTACAAAGAGGAGACATTTTCACCAAACCTTTGGATGAAAAGAAACATCTGTTCTTCTTAAATCATCTAGGTATGATTAATGGAGAAGGCCTAATTTGATTTTTGTCTGAGGTATAAAGAATTGATCACATTTCATCGAACGGAGATCGATGATCTGTAAACTCTTCTTGAAATTTATCGTCAAACGGAGATCAACAAAATCTCTTTGTGAATCTTTTCGTCAAATGAAGATCGACGATCTTGCTTCAGAAAATATTTCATCGACCTGAGAACGACGAACAATTCCCCCCCCCCCCCTTCAAACTGAGATCGATGCTATTATTTCCTCATGGAATTTTTTCATCGACTTGAGTTAGAAGCTTTTATTTTTTGCAGGATGGAGTTTGTCTTTTCACCTTATGAAAACTTATAATAGAGTTTTCATCAAACTCCATCCTGCGCTTTCCAGTTCTCTAGCACTTGATCTTTTGCTCTTGTAGGTAATGGCGATTTCAGCGGCGACTCTCTCCGGAATGAAATTCGATGCCGGCTTCGATATTGACATCGATTCCTTAAGCCATTCAGATCAAGTCTTCCAGAACATCTGGTGGTCAGCTATTCATTAAGAAAATAAAAGCAGCCGAACTAGCAATCCAATGAGGCAAGTATACCTATCAAATTATAGCTAGGGGACACAAGTGTCGTATTTAAATCCGGGAACTGTTGAGTACACTTACTCACATGAAGACTATTATTTTATCGACGGAAAATCTAGGGTGTAGAGAAACTAATTTCAATTAAGGAAAGGAAATAAAGCTAAAAAGAACTACTTGCACTAAAATGAAAAAGAGCATAAAAGAAATGATTACGATAAAGGGTTGGAACAATGAGATGGAAATGCACTCGATCAAGAATAACCTCGGCTAAAGTCGATTAAAAACACAATAAATAAACCTAAACTTAATAGGGTAATGGTCCTTGACCGTGGAGGTTCCGAAATCTTGAACATGCTTCTCTCGAAGTCATGCCCAACTGAGTTTAGGAAGGTCCAACCGACTCTCGTCTAAATTGGAGTCCTAAAGCTCGCTTTACGCGGTGAACCCCACTATTGGATTTTACTCCAATTCGGGAGATTTGGACGTTTGCCTCTCTCGAGAGATGCGTACAACTCCCTTTACTCTTGAGTGCTCACTTCAAACTATCGGCCTCTCGGCTAGCCCAGAATGAAAGCAAAGGTGGAGAATATATATCGATGATATACCTCCAACCCATAAAAAATCAAGAGTAAATGGTAGTCCTAAAACCTTAAAAGGGAAGGTAAATTAACGCATCATAACTTAATCACTAGAACCTCAGATCATCAAGATCGAGTAAAAGAAGGATTAGTTACTCATGGTGTAATGGAGGAGGGGGGATCAGTAGTAAAGCATAGTAAGAACACAAGTAATAAAGGAGATAAAACAACACTTTTATATTAATGAAAACAAAGAGCTACAAACTTAGAAATGAAAAATTACAAGTGCATGGAAAGTAAACTAAGCTATCACTCACATTAAGCTACTAAAAGAAATACAAGAGCAAGTACAAAAGCTTAAACTAAACTAGAATAAAGGGAAAACATAAAATGAGAAAGAGAGAGAGAGGGAGAGAAAAATAAGAAAAGCTTCACTAAGCAAAGTGACAGCTCCTCCCTACACAATACAAAAACTATATGGAATGCATGGAGAAGGGCTCAATTTATATAAAAACTTAAGGGGGGTGACATGTCCATCGACACGGCCGTGTTGCTGGTTGTGTCCTGTACAGGTTGACCTCGGGCTATGGTTTTGGCGGGAGTGATCATGGCATCGTTGAAAAAGTGGGCTATCCCATGCTAATATGGCCAGTGATACGGCCGTGTTGGTGGCCGTGTCTACAGCAGTTGATGGACTTTGACGAAGAATGCATTTATGGAGGGCAGTAGGCTTCAATGTGATGGCGACACACCAAGTGATACGGCCGTGTGGGTGGTCGTGTCCTTCTCGGGATGGTCATCGGATTCTAGCAACACGGCGGCGATACAGTCGTGTTTGGTGGTCGTTTCCTTCTCGGAGAGTCTTCAGCTTTCAGTCAACACGGCGGCGATACGCCGGGTTGACACGGCCAGCAACACATCTGAAGATACAATCGTGTTAACTGGTCGTGTTCTTCTCTGGATAATTTCTGGATTTTTCCTCTGGTGACACGCCATGTTGACACGGCAAGGCTGACACGCCCTATGACACGGCGGTGTTGGTGGCCGTGTCAGGTCATTTTTTGCAAAAATTCAGGAAACCTGCAAAAATAGAAATAAACATTAGTGGCATAAATAAAAATAAAAGGAGGTCAATATATAGGCTTATAAGACATGATTTGCACATTATAAACTAGAAAATATGATAATAGTTTAGACTACAAATTGTATTATCAAATTCCCCCAAGCTTAAGCTTTGCTTGTCCCCAAGCAAAAAATAAAAAAAGTAGGTAACCATAAAAAATGACTAATCAAAAGGTTCTAATTATGCTTACACAAGTACTATACGAAATTCTAAGTAGGGAAAAGGTGAAACGTAAATCTAAAACAATTATTTAGGTATGGTTTAACTTTTATAAACTTTACTTAACAAAAATAAATTATCCAAAATTTTGACGAAATTCTTTAAATAACAAAAATCTAAGTTTAAATCCAAAACTAATACTGATTTACTTTCCTTCTTTTCTTAGTTATTAAGGCTCCGTTTGGGGGGACTTATTTTCACCGGTCAAGCGGTTATGAACGCATGAACCGATCCTTAATTAAGGTCTGATTCATGCAGTCGTAACATCTTGACCGGTGAAAATAAGTCCTCCCAAACGGAGCCTAAATAAAATTCAAAAGCATGAATCAAAAGGACTTTATTAGGACAGAAATGTTTGGTTTAGGATTATGATTAGGAGTGGAATTCAAAGATAAACAGGAAGGCTTAAAATCACACTAAACCTAAACAATGAGTTTCAAAAATATATATATATAAAAAAAATATTTTTCTTTCTTTTTTTCTTTTCCATTTTTTTTCTTTTTCAAAACAAAGGCCATAAATAATTTTTTTCATTTCATTTTGAATTGGCCAAACAAAAACAAACATTTCTTTTTAGCATACTTTTTTTTCAAAAACTTTTCCCAAAAATATCACAAAATAACCTATCATAATCAAGAAAATATTTTATGAAACTCAAAAAGGCTAGTGTGATTAGATAGGTTGGAAATTTTGGCTTTGGTGAAATTGATATGAAAAGAGGATCTATAAAATGAAATTGAAAAAAGTCTCAAAAGCGGCTAAGTAGTGGTGAAAGTTTTTACGTTGGCAGGAAAGCTCAAACGAAAAATAAAAATGGCCTAAATCATTTTCATGCTTTTAAATTTATTTAAACCATAGATTTGAAAATTTTCAAAAAGAAAGTCCTAGATAATAAAAGAAGATTGATGAAATTATCTTGAAATATAAATAATATGTGACTCGGATCGTTCACATCTACTACGCTATTCCAAAGTTGACCTTACAAAAACTATCTAAAAATGAAAAGGAAAATTGTGGATGATGAAATTTTGAGAAAATAAAGAAAATAAAGAAGGAAAACCATAATAGAAATGCGAGTTTTAGAAAAAACATTTTATGTTAACATGCTACCGTGAATTAGAAACACAGCATGGCCAATATTTTACTTGTGAAACATAATTAAAAAGGTTGATTAAAAATTTTATAATTAAGGCTCTGTTTGGGATAGCTCTGGCGGATTAAAAAGCTGTTGTCCGGATAGAGCTGTTTTGAAAGAGCTCTTTAGGGAGCAGTTTTGAAAAGCTGTAGAGTGTTTGGGTGTTATGTGCAGAAGTGCGCTTTGAAGAGCAATTTTCCAATTTAGTTGTTTGGAGAAACAGCTTTTGGAAGCTGTTTTTTTAACTTTAAAATACATAAATATTTTAACCCAGTGAATAATTAAAAACAACCGATAACAAGAGTCTTTCACATTATTCTTAAAAACAGGTCTAAATAACACAAAATAACTGATAAATGTATAATGACTTCCAACGTCCGTTGACTGCTCTCTCCAATCCTTTCCGATCACCTATTTAAAGAAAATTTATACGCATCAATTGGTATGATTATTTAAATACTGTAAAGTATTTAACCAGATAAGGATCCAATTTTTACCTACGGCCCTGTATATTTCTTCGGCAATGTTATCTCGTATCGTAGAAATATATTCAGCTCCAGCAGCATCACCCACATCGCTTTCAATGACATCCTCTGCCACTGGGTTTTCATCCTCTAAGGGAACGTAAGAAGACTCATCTGCATCACAATCATTAAACTCAGTGTCCCAGCGAGAAGGATGTCTACGAATGAAGTTATGCAAGGCCATTGTGGCTAGCATTATGGACTGTTGTTTCTTGAAGGTATATTGTGGCATTTTGCTCAAAATGCGCCACTTATTCTTCCACACTCCAAATGTTTGTTCGATAACACTGCGAAGAGATGAATGCGCCTTATTGAAATGTTCTTGCCTTCCATGAACAGGCCGACTACCACGGGCATAGTCTGCCAAGTGATATCGTGTATCCGGATATGGCTTCAAATAACCCATCTTCAACTGATATCCAACATCCACCAAGTAAAATTTACCTGCATTTATTTGGTATGTTAAACACCCAAACATTATATAGTATAAAAAATTTAAATGAATTTAAAAATATTGATTTGTATTCCTTGCGGGGGATGCGGAAAATTTAATCTATTATCTCCCAATGCGCGTGCGAAGATGCGGCTATCATGAGCAGTGCCCTCCCATCCATCCAATGCAAATGTAAAGCACATATTAAAATCACAAACTACCATTACATTTTGCGTCATTGTGCCATGATGGCCTATGTACCTGACTTGATCTTCTACGGGTATCCTCGCATCTACATATGTCCCGTCAATTGCACCAACGCAATCCTTGAAAAATGACATGTAACGAGCAGCACTTTTAATCTCGGCCGGAATCCCTCTGAAATGAGGGTCGGTAGGCTTTATAACCTCAGCAGAGAGTAACAAAAGGGATGTAAGGCCTTTCGAAAAATATCTACTATTGGTATCGGTCGAGTGCTGGAATCGCTCTTTCTCCAATCTAATGGAACCTCCTTTTGCTAAGATGTACAATGTAATCCCTAGAACTTCTCTTATCATCATTCGTTGTGACCCTTGAAGTTAATGATCCACCTCTAGTTTATGAAGTAAATCAATGAAAATGCGTTTCGAAATCCTAAATGCATCGTGAATCCTATCTGGATGTCCTTCTAGTAATTCCTTAATCCATTTTGCACCTATTTGGGTAGATGTCATGCATGGTCTTGTGTCACGAACATAATAATCCAGCCTCTCGATCGATGACATAGCTGCACGATAGTACTGTTTATATTGTGTTCGCTCTGGCGAAAGACTTGTTGAATCCCCAGAATCCTCTGGGGAGGAGTCATGACCTTCCATTAAAATACCTGCATTTATAGTATCATAGAACATTATTCATAATCATCATGTGGTATAACAACAAAAAGTAAACATCATATTGTGCTAACAAAACATCATAGTGTTTATCATGCTAAAAAAACATCATATTTTTCATCATGCTAAAAAAACATCATAGTTCTCATCACGATAAACAAAAAGAAATATAGATATCAAGTTTTTCAAGCTCAATGAGCTCTCCTCTCGTACGCCTACTTAATCCACCAAACCCGGTCTTCTTCTAGAATACTCATTAGGAAATCCCTAGTGGTCTTGTCCCTGATGTGGTCGAGAGAAAAGTAATAGAGATCGGGATTTGCCCGTATCTCTAGGCTACCAGCAATCAACTGTACGACTTCTTTGATTGAGATAACTGATGGAGGCTTCAGTGATAGGGTGGATTGATGTAAATCTTACATCAAGGAATGTGCTACTCCTTTGTTCTTCCCGAGCTTTATTCTTTAAACCACCGAGGTGGAAGCACTCCCAATGTTCTCCGTGTTATCTGCCACATCATCATCTTCCAATTGGATCCTCCCCACATCCAGTGGCAAAGTCCCAATCGAAGGAGCCCAGGAGTCCTCTCTAGTTGCGACCACCTTGCTGAAGATAGTATTAATTTTCTTCTCCAACTCTGGTGAAATACCACCAGACTGAAATTTTTTCGCGGCAGGCACAACCTGTAATAATAAAAAAATAATAATATAATTCAGTCGACTAAACAAAATAATTTAAAAAGAAAAAGAAATTGTTCAAACCTTAAGCTTTTCTGTCCGCCAATCAACTGAGGCAGCTATTGTACTCTTCTCCGGGTCTTAACCTAACCCGGTCGCTCCATGCTTCAACTCTTTCCATAACTTCCAGTCCTTCTTCAAGTGATCCCATTTGTTTTTCATTTGTATTCTATCATAGCTGTTTCCAATTCGCTCTTTAAACCCAGATATCAGGTTTTGCCACCCCTCTTTGCTAAAGTGTGTTGTGGGAGGATTTCCCAATCCAATCTCCTTTATGCACAGATCACAAAATAGTAACACCTCGCTCGACTCCCAACTCGCTACGAGCCCTCCTTCTTTTTTTCCCATTACACTATAAACTTATAAAAATCAATAAACATAAATATAAAAATAAACACTAGGCACAAATAAACACAAACACGTACTCATCATTCAACACACACTCATCCATCTATATAAACACACACACATACTGATTCAACACACACATACAAGTCGCATTCAATATACACACACATACACACACTCATTCAACACGACATACAATACAACACACATTCAACACATGCAACACAACACAAATTAAACTCCCACAAACACATTCCTAAATCATAAAAAAAACACAGAGCAGACACGTGATTCACTTAAGAAATATCTGAATTCATGAAAACATTTGAGGATCGTTACCAACAGATGAAGAACACTGCCGGATCTGGGAACGACGGCGCTGAAAAAATTATAAGCAGGGAGAGGGAGAAGAAGGCGCGAGGGGAATTGATGATTCGTAGGCCGGATCTGGGAACGGCGTCATCGTTTTGATCAAGGAGCTCGGCTAGGGCTTGAATCATCGTTCGATAGAAGTAGAAGATCGTCGTCACGGGCTCAGGGATAGGGAGCTCGGCTAGGGATTTGGGTCTTGTGACAACCCGCATTTTCTCTGAATTAAGAATTATTATAGTCTGAGAAAACACGCATCGTTATGCCACGTCGAGCATGGGATAACTGTTGACGCTCAGGCAAAACACTATCTACTTTACTTTAAGATAAATCATGAGTTAAATTACTAGAAATTCAGTTATATTTCTAAGGTCGTATCCCTCGGCTCTGTGGATCATCTAGTCCACACTTCAAAATTATACATATACGCAGCGGAAAATACTTTATTTACATTTATGCATTCTAAGAGAGAACGCATAAGTGTCCCAATGGGACATCTTATACTATGCAGGACCCTAGATTTAATTTATATATATATATATAAGAAAAAAGAACTTTTTACGTCACCTTGAAAGTAGTGTATGAGTTTGAAAAACATCCAAATCATGAGTAATATATATACTTAATGTCGTTTTTTTAGGTTTTAAAAGTAACTAGCATCCTAACATAAATCATCCCAAGAGCAAGTTTAATATAACCAAAAGCAGTAAAACTAACAGTGTAAGCAAGTGCAAAGTATCTAAAAGAAAAACCACTAGTGGGCGTCAACAACAAACACAAACCCACTGGTGAGTAGGTATGTCTATACTACATGTCTAAAGAAAACTACCTCCCAAACAAGAGGAACGGAGAACCATAGTAGTAGCTGAATTGCTAGAAAATCTCCAGGAGCAAACAAGTCGCACAGTCATCTAAATACCTATACCTGAGGTATTCAGAAAAACAGAACACCTCAGCAAAGCAACTATCAAAAGGAAAAAACAAGGATACAATATATTTATACAGGAATTAAAATCATGTCAGAAGTAAGTGAAAGTGAAGTAAAATAGGTACAGGAAGAAGAAGAAGGTAAGCAAAATAGGTAAAACTGATACTAAATAAAGGTGAGAAGAAAGGGAGTCCACCAAGAGTACGAATGAAGCCGAGCTTCAAGAATCTCTGCAAAAAGGATTAGCACAATAGTAATATCCTAACATAGAGCTAGAGCGGAAAGAATCACCTAGTACTGGAGGTGGACAAAAATCAGTAACAAGGGCCTAGACTGGTGACCACATGTCAAACAAAGTCTATCAGGCCTAAATATCTTCTAGGTGCTATGGTGGCGGCATCGGTCCAACTCAACCAAACATCCCATACTGCCTTAGTAAGACAAGAAGCAAAACAAGCATGGCGACATCGGATCCGACCTACCTCAAAATCACATCCCACTCAAGTACTACGTGACTCGGGAAAACCCTTACTGGTGGTTCCAAGAACGACCACGAAATCATACTGAACCCTAAACCATCTAGAGCTACCCACCTAGTAACCCTATGTTCAAACCAACGGACTAAACGTCGAGTTGCTAAATTACGCAATACTACACATCAAATTGAAAATAGAGCGATACTAAATAGGAAAATAGTTTGATACAAAACTCTTACCCACTACGCTAAACTAAACATAATTAGCAACTTGATCACCACTAAGTGTGTTCAACTAACTTGGTACAAACCTATATGGTTAACATGATACTACCGTGAGTATATAAATTAATACAACCCCTACACCATTAAATTTGTGCAACCTCTACACATTTCGCTTAATACAACCCATAGACACTTAGCTTAATACGACCCATAGACACTTAACATGATAACGCATAAATGTTTTACTTGAGTGGTTTGATACCCAACTTTAGCGAGGGGTTTGCCACTAATTGCAAACAAGAGGATGTGCTCGAAAAGAAAATAAATGGCAAGGGTTGGGTGGCTTCGATACCAATTCTATCGTAAAGCAACCATGAAACCACTACACTAACTCTTGAAATTAAATAAAACAAAAACGCTAATAATAGTTTGAACCCAAGGAAAATGCAAACAACTAACTATCACGGGGATGATCAAAACTAGGAACAAGGTGCTCGGGTTTGCACCCTATCAGGGAAAGATCTCCTAGTAAACAAATTTAGACTCTTAACACCACACTCCCAAGGAACGAATTCAACACACAATCAAGTCCAAACAAAAACTAATTGAACGAACCATACAACTAAGGATACATGGAAAAAAAAGAAAGGAATTGCTATGGCAAGTGAGTACTTGCCTTTCTCTTGAAGAATTTGGTTACCCCCCCCCCCCACTCCCAAAGCCTCCGGCCTCAAGCACAAATTTCGGCCAGCACCTATGAAGGAACTGTGGATAAATAAAATACCTATCAACATTAAGCATGAAAACAAAAATCTGGACAAAAAATCTGATTTGGACAACAACAAAGACAACAAAAAAAGGGAATTAACCAACACTAAAAAGAGAAGTTGGACAGGACCTGTGCAATGGAGAACGATCAAGCTAGGTTCGGCACCCTCCCCAAAACATTCGGCCACTAGCCAAGAGCTCACGAAAACCTGGTCCAAATATCTTGGGATGGAAAACTACCTATCAAAGCTCAAAATGCAGGGAACCTACAACCCGATCGGGCATAAGAAAACGAAGAAAGAGGGTGGTGAATCCTCGAAATATTTACCTTGGGTTGGAGATCCGGCTAGGGGAGCATGAATCCGGCCTCTAACAAAAAATTCGATCTCTACCGGCGAGGAGGCGGCGGTCGGAGCGGCACCGGGCTTCCACCTCTTTTCTTCCGCTCGCAAGAGCAGTCGCTCGGTTCTTTCCCACTTTTTCTCACGGGAGGGGGGGGGAGGACTTAATAAGCAAACCTAATAGGTTGCCTATGACATTATTCTCTCATATATATATATAAACACACGCATATATGCACGAACACGCATACATCCGCGCACAAAAATTTATACCCCGCACACACGCACACGCATGCACGTGCATGTACATATTTATCGGCACGCATAAATAGTGCGCTATGCCCAAAAATGCGCAACTATATATATACTCTCGCATAAGGTGACGACTCGCTAACAAGCGACCTTCAAAACGACGCAAAATTTGACGATCTCGGATTTCCATCAAACCCGCACCGTAGCTAAACACTCGTGCTACGAAAACACCGGCGAAGTCGAAAACGACCTCCGACGATCAAACACTCGGGCTAACCTCACTCGAAGCCAAAGCACAAGGATTCCATTAGAGGCTCAGTCGGGCCACCAAAACAGACGCCGGCTAGCTGGGGAAACCATACAAAAGGCTATAACCTCTAAGAACACCTAAAAAGGTACTCTAACAACGGCACGAGCCAGAAATGCGTCAACGTAATGCCGAACGAGAATTTAAATAATTGCCGAAAAATCGGGGGCGTTACAGTCACTCACCCTAAAAGAAAGTTTCGTCCCGAAACTTTACATACACTACTTCTACTAAAGAGGGTAAGTAACAAAAAAAAGATACTAGAAAAAAAACATACCCAACAAATTAGGGGAACAGGCGAGGGTGAGCCTCCCTCATGGTCGACTCTAGCTCCCAAGTCGCGCTTTCCAAATCCTGATTCTTCCAAAGAACCTTCACAATCGGGATAGACTTTGTCCGCAACACCCGATCCTGAGTATCCAAGATGCAGACTGGCACCTCATCATATGAGAGGTTAGGCTCCAACTTGGGCACAACATCCAAGACTTACCCACTGCTCCGCACACACTTCCTCAGCTAGCTTACATGAAATACATTATGTACACCTCGGAAGTTGGCTGGCAGATCCATCCTATACGCTGCCACACCAATACGCTCCAAATTCCTGAATGGGCCCACATACCTCGGATCCATCTTATGGTTCTTGCCAAACCTCTTCACTCAAACCATCGGAGACACCTTCAAGAAGACCAAATCTTCTACCGAAAATTCCAAATCGGACCTACGCCGGTTGGCGTTCTTCTCATATCTTTCCTGAGCTAACCGAAGCTTTTCCCGAATGAGCTTCACAGAAACCTCCATTTCCTCGAGTGCATCAGGACCCAACAAAGGCCTCTCACCAGCCTCAGTCTAAAACAACGGAGTTCTGCAGTGCCTCCCATACAATGCCTCGAAGGGATCCATTTGCAAGGTCTCTTGGTAACTGTTATTGTAGGCAAACTCCATGAGCCGCAAACGCTCATCCCATGCACAACCGTGGTCTAGGATGTAGCACCTGATCATATCCTCCACTATCTGGTTCACCCGCTCTGTCTGTTCATTGGTCTGTGGGTGGTAAGCGGTAGAATACCTCAAATCTGTACCCAGACCCTTTTGCAGACTCCTCCAGAAGCGAGACATAAAACGAGAGTCTCGATCAGAAATGATGCTAACCGACACACCAGGAAATCTGATGACCTCGTTCAAATACAATTCTGCTATCCTCTTCATCGGGTAGTCAATCTTATAAGGTACGAAGTCCGCACACTTCGTCAATCGGTCCACGATCACCCAAACTGAATAAAATCCCCTTGGAGATCTCGGTAATCCCGTAATGAAGTCCATAGAGATACTTTCCCACTTCTTAGTCGGGATCTCCAAAGGAGTCAACTTGCCACCAGGCCTCCCAAGGTCGGCCTTCACCCGCTTGCAAGTGTAACTTTAAGAAAAAAAACTGAGCTATATCCCCCTTCATACCATACCACCAGGCGATCTGCTTCAAATCATAATACATCTTGGTGGATACTTGGTGGTAGGCAACACAGGATCCATGAGCCTCTTTTCATACCATACTCCTGATATCTCCAACCGCAGGGATACAAAACCTACCGCGGTACTTCAAAGTACCTGAATCATAGATAGAGAAATCCGGCAACTCCCCTCTCTCAGCCCTGAGGTACAGGTGTAACAAATCCAGATCATCCTTCTGGTGCAACCTGGTGAGTGAAATCAAAGATGGCTCTGCCACTGCCAAACTGCTTTACAAATCACAGCATCCCACGGAGATGTCCATCAACAAGAACTCTTCCACTAAACGGTCTGCCGTGAGGTTGAAGATCTTCCCTGTCTTGCAGCTCACGACGTCAGCCACCACATTGGCCTTGCATGGATGGTACTGGATCTCCACGTCATAATCAGCCACAAACTCTAGCCACCGCTGTTGGCGTAGATTAAGCTCCTTCTGTGTAAACACGTACTTCAGTCTCTTATGATCTATGAAAATCTTGCACTTAGCCCCATAGAGTAGATGCCTCCACAGCTTCAACGCAAAAATCACTGCCGCAAACTCGAGGTCATGCGTAGGGTAATTTCGCACATGAGTTTTCAACTGCCGCGACCCATATGCAATCACCTTCCCCTCTTGCATCAACACGCCTCCGAGCCCAACATGCGCGGCATCCACATACACATCATAGTGCTGACCTCCGTAGGCAACGTCAACACAGGGGCAGAACACAACCACCTCTTCAGCTCCAGAAAAGCCTCCTCACATTTCTTGCTCAAAATGAACGTCGCATGCTTCTGCATAAGCTTAGTCAAGGGGGCTGCCAAGGTAAAAAAGCCATCAACAAACCGTCTATAATAGCCGGCCAATCCCAAGAAGCTCCTAATCTCCTTGGGTGTGCTCGGCCTAAGCCAATCCATCACTGCAGAAATCTTCTCCGGGTCCACTAAAATGCCATCTTTGTTCACCACATGACCCAAGAAGGAAACCTGAGGCAACCAGAATTCACATTTACTCAGCACGGCGTACAACTGATGGTCTCTTAAGGCAGATAACACCAACCGCAAGTGTTGATCATGCTCTGTAGCATTCCGAGAATAAATCAGAACGTCGTCTATGAATACAACCACAAACTTGTCAAGAAAATCGTTGAACACTTGGTTCATCATGTCTATGAATGCTGATGGCACGTTGGTCAGCCCAAACGACATAACCAGAATTCGAAATGTCCATGCCTCGATCGGAAAGCCGTCCGTGGAATGTCCTACTCCCGGATCCTAAGCTGATGATATCCTGATCGAAGGTCAATCTTTGAGAACACCGAGCTACCACACAACTGATCGAATAAGTCGTCAATTCTGGGCAGAGGATACCTGTTCTTGATGGTGACTTTGTTCAACTCTCAATAGTCGATGCAAGGGCGCATCGAACCATATTTCTACTTCACAAAGAGAACAGGAGCACCCCAGGGCAACGAGCTCAGCCTTATTAAACCCTTCCCCAATAACTCATCCAGTTGGGTACGCAGCTCCTCCAACTCTCGTGGGGCCATCCGATACGGCGCCTTGGCAATGTGACGTGTACCGGGCTCCAATTCAATTACGAACTCAACATCTCTGTCTGGAGGAAGACCAGGAAGATCGCTAGGAAACACATCGGGAAACACCCACACAACAGGAATCTCATCCAATAGTGGAACACTGCTAACAATCCCAGTACCGAGACTAAGCCAACAAAACAATCAAAACGAAATAACCTCTGAACATATATCGTAGAAATCGCCGAAGAGCCCTGGCGCGAATCACTAAAATATTCGCAGGCTGACCGTTGTCCTTCCTGAAATCCAAGCGCTTACCCCTGCACTGGATCACCACATCATATCTGGACAACAAATCCATACCTAGGATGACGTCGAAATCTTCCAAGTTTATAACCTTCAGATCTGCCTTGGACGGGAAATCCCCCAACATAATAGGACAATACAGAATGCCCTGATCCGATATCACGGAATCACTCAAGGGGACTTTGACATAAAAGGCATCACCTACCCGATCAAGAACCCACTGGCACCGCTCTACAAAGGCCCTAGCCACAAAGGAGTGGGTAGCACCTGAGTCAAAGAGAACGCGTGCCCAGCGGTTCTTACCTTAAAACTCCCTATATATATACAAAAGAGAAAAGTGCACAATCATTTAAGAAAACAATAGCCAAACTAATCTGTAATAGAAGTAAAAACGACTAGTGAGAAGGTTTACCTGAAATGACTTGCGTCGAAGTTTGAGCCTCTGCTGATGATATCACATTAAGCTTCCCTTTGCCCTTATCCATGGACTGAGGCAGTGGAAAGAACTGAAGGGGAACTGGTCGGAGCACAGACTGGAGCTGCGGGCATCGGGCCTTGTTATGACCCTTCTATCCGCACTGATAGCATACCTTGCACTTTAACCAGCAACGGGCAACATCATGCCCCTCTTTCTTGCACAGAGTACACACCACATTCTGCCTGGGAGCACCCTGAATAACATGCACATGCTCCTTATGCGATGCCGTCCCCTTGAAACAACGCTCAGCTGGATGGCCCGACCGGCCACAAAAGCTACAGACCTCTTTGCTCCTCTTCCTCAAAGGAGCATCGGGCCCTTGGGGGCTCTTTGCTTCAACAGCCATCCTCTTCTCATTCCTCGCCTGCTGTCCTCTTTGCTTCGCGCTTTTGATGTCCTCTACCTTCAAAGCAGCCTTAACTGCCCCAGCATAACTCACCGCTCCATGAGCCACTTCTAGCTGCCTAACATCGCTCCTCAGGCCACCGAGGAAACGCTTCGCTCTATCCTCCTCTGAGCTCACCAAACTAGGGGCAAAGCGACTGAGTTTGCTAAACTCAATCTCATACTCGCTAACCGTGAGCTGCCTCTGCTTCAGATGTAGGAAGTCGTTCATCAGCCTGTCACGCTCCACTGACGGTAGAAACCCTCGCATTAAGATCTCCTTGAAGGACGCCCAAGTGAATCCTCCTACCATTCCCTCCTTCTCCCTCATCCACCAGCTCTTCGCTAACCCCTTCAGCTGATAGGCGGCAAGCATCACCTTCTGATCCTCAGACACTCCAAAATAATGAAACATTTCTTCTATAGAGATCAACAAGTCATCTAATATCATGAAGTCCGCTTTACCATCGTAGGTAGAGGGTCGCAGTCGCTGGAACTGAGTGATGAAATCCATCTCCGGGGGCACCATCACTGGAGGCACCAAAGGGGCTGGGGCTGTAGGAGGTGCTGGAACAGCTAAACCCACAGTAAGATCCTGCCCTCTCAGGGCTAGTCCTGCCGCCACAGATATCAAGGACTGGATCGTGGACTGAACGTCCACCATCTGCCTCAATAGAGCCTCATTACTCTGCCTCAGACTCTCCACAATTGCACCGCTTTGAGCACCAGAAGACTCGCCATCAGATTTGGGAGTCGACCTTGTCACTCTAGGCTTAGGAGCCATACTAAAAAGAATAAGCAAGCAATCATCAGAACCTAGTTCAACTACTAGGACAAAACAAACAGGTATAGACAACCCTACATAAGTACTTGCTCTAACTGCCAACTTGCTCTGGGGTTTTATTTTTTTTAAAAGAGAAATAATGTCATTCTTAACCTAAGATGGTTCACCACAATCACACTAACTCTTGTGTCTTGATCGGGAATGCATGAATTTATATTCTTTTTGACTCAAAAATTATGTTTGTACACATGTCATCTTGCAAGTCTTTAGCTTGGCAGGTTGTGCTTATGCAATGTTATGCTATGCATGCTTGTTCTTTGCATTCTAAAAAGGCCCCAATGAATGTTATGAGTGGTGTTGATGCTCGAAAAGCGACGGACTCGGGCACCACCAGCTAACCGTTCGAGCACTTGGGGAAGAAAAAGGAAAAACAAACTGCGAGCAGCAGTCTACTTGGCGGACTAGAAAAGGAACAGAAAAGCAGGAGCCGTGGAGCACGGCAACACCGGACTTCGCCCGTCGCGGCCTGAATGCCTCTCCTGCGACGGGCTTACTTTTGATTGCAAAGAAGGGATTACAAGAAGGGAAAAGCAAAGCCAAGCAGAAAGCAAGCTGGAGACCGCAAAGCCAGAGATTCGAGTCCGCAGCCTTTAACAAGTGGGCTCCTTGGCTCGAGTCCGCGTGCTTTGAGTGCACCACTTCCCCCTATTAGGCTGGGGGCCTGCCCAAGCGGGCAGGGCTAAAATAACCGGCTGCCCGAGGTACAAAAGAGTCGGGTAGCGGTGACGGGAATCAAAAAAGAGAAGGAACAAGCAGTCCGCGCGGGACAGGCGGACTGGGCAGGCGAGCTGGAGACCTCCCTTGGTCGCACCGAGCGCGGGACTTTTAAACTAGCTGCGACCTGAGCGACCTGGGCGGCCTGACTCGGAGCTTGCCGGTCTGAGCTTGACTTGCCGATCTAGCAGAGCTGGGAACTGAGGGCGACCTGAGCGGACTGATTGCTGGAGTCCGCCTAAGTGACGGACCACGTCCACTGGCGAGCTGGGCGAACTGAGTACTTGAGTTCAGCGAGGGAAGGGCAAGATGCCTAGCTGGAAATGTTGCGGATTCTGGGGTTAACATAATCCCCGCACATTTTTGAGTTTTGGAAAATTCCGAAAATGTTTCCTTAACCGCTGAGTCCGCAACTATCATTAATGCTATTTGTGCTATAAATACTGCCGGAAGCGCTGTCTTCTGTCAGAATTGTCTGCGCGACGGGTCGTTACTCACCACTTGCGGTCTCGACTTTCCAGTCCGGCATGGCGAGGCTAGGATCCTTCTTTGGCAACATGGCTGCTCCGATTGAGAAGCCGAAAGCGAGTTCCCAGCCTAAGAAATCGAGCCATCAAAAAGATGCACCTGCCTGCCACCAGGGGAGAGTTCAGACCAGGTGAAGCAAGATCCAGTCCGCGATACTGCAAAGACTGTGAATGCTCCTTTAAGTCCTCTATGGGAGAAACCGAATCCGCCCTCCATTTCTGACCAAAACCCTGCGAACTCCTCCAGCATGGAGGTGCATCGCTCCCCTTCCGGGACTATCATGTTGCGGATAGAAACGGAAAAGGAAGTTTCATCGCCGAAAGTCCAGCAGCAAGGGATCGAGGAGAAGCTTCCTGCTGGTGAGCCGATAGTGGAAAGGGGAGAGGAGGTTGCCGAGGAGCGAGATAAGGAGTCCGCTGAAAACGCGGCCAAAAGTTCCATCGAAAAGCAAGTTGTGGAGCCAGTATCTTCCTTGGCGCTGGTTGTCGCTCCAAACTCAGTTCCCGAACCAAAGCCGGTTGTCATCGTTTAGAGAAGACTCCTGAGAAGAAAAAGAGGAAGAGAGATGGTAATGCCGCCGAGCGGGTAGAGAAGAAGTTGAAAGTTAGAAAAGAGAAAAATATCTCCAAGCGGACTGGAGCTGCGAGCTTGCAGCATAAGCCGCGAGAAAAGGAAGTCCAAGATGATCTCGTCACCCCCGATCCTCTGCTCGCAGAAGGTGATCCCCCTTCCACGCTCAGCTTATCAACCACTGAGATACTCGACTCTATAGATAATGATCAGCTTGCGAGTATAAATCGCTCTCTACTGGAGGTGCTGCAGCCTGATACCGCAATTGGAGGAGAAAATCTTGACGACCCTTCTTCTTTTTTCCCAGCTGAAGAGAGGAAGAAAACCGAGGAGCAACTCGCAATGATGAAGGCGAAGGTTGAACCGGCCTCGGAGAAGCTCGTGGTGGATAAGCGAACTGAGGATCTTCGGATTGCTGCCGAGCTAATGCGATCTGGTAAGTTGCAGCCGGCGACCAAGCGGTTTCAGAGCTCTTGGTTGTACAAATCCCCTCCACGAAAGTCGCGGCCAGTCAAGATCCTTACAGAAACTGATGACATAGTCGCCTCGAGCAGATCGCTGGCCGAGACAAGAGCACTAGTCCGCCGTGAATGGAGGCGTCGCCTAGAGGCTTTTGATCTGGAGCGCGTGAGGCGACCTATCCTTGATAGTCGTCAGATCGCCGCGAAGATAACCAAACGTGGATAAAAACCTTTTCCCTTTTCCTTTTTTGGAGCTATTGCGTCCTGGATACTGAGGCGATTTCACTTTCTTTGTTGTAGTTCAGAAGTCCACGCCTGATTCTGTCGAGGTCGGCGAGATCATGCCCATGCCACCAAACGTGTCGGAGGCTGCGGAGCGGACTACTGATGAGCTCACACAGGAGGAGTTGCCTGCTAAAGAAGACAGCGCACTGTTAGCGAAAAAATATGAGGACGAGTTATGCGAGCTTCGAACTGAACTAAAGAAAAGCAAAGCGCGGGAAAAGATCCTAGAAAGCGAGGTCGCCGGCCTTTCATCCGCACTCAAAGGAGCGAACAAGGAGAAAAATCGACTGAGCGGAGATGTCCACCATTATAGGAATAAATATTTGGCTTTGGCGAGAGAAGGAAAAAAGCAAGTAAGCGAAGCCGCTGGGGTGAGATCGCAAACGTCTCAGCCTGCTGTGGGGGAGGGATCAGCCCCTGTGGCAAGCGGGCAGCCCGCGGTGGTCGCAGATCCAACCCCTGCAGTTCAATTGATTCCGTTTCCGCGGGTAGTCAGAGACATGGCTCATATGCACCGCACCTTCAATAATATGCACCATCTGGTTTCCCAGCTCTACTGCGAGATCTTGCGAGGGAGTGACCTGGCCGCTCATGTTGGAATGGAGGAGGAGGTGCGACCTTCTCTGAGAGACCGCGGAAGGCGCTAAGGCCCAAACATTTATTTTCTATTATTTTTTAAGTTGTTGTATAATATTGTTGCTGAAACTCTTTGTTGTATGATTGTATCTGTGCTGTGATGCTACTTTGCTTGTTGCATACTATTATTTTTTCGGATAATCCCGTTGTGGAATGTAAGTTATGTGGGCTGGCGTTTTATGCTTGCTTATCTTGCTTACTAGAAAATTGCGATCCCTGTGGGCTTCCTGTGAGTTCGCAATTATTTGCAGGGAGAACAGGGAAGAGGCGAGCTGAGCGGACTGGCTTTGAATCCGCAAAGCCTTGAGAAATATCTGATATTGCAGGGAAAACAGGGAAGAGGCGAGCTGAGCGGACTGGCTTTGAATCCGCAAAGCCTTGAGAAATATCTGATATTGCAGGGAAAACAGGGAAGAGGCGAGCTGAGCGGACTGGCTTTGAATCCGCAAAGCCTTGAGAAATATCTGATATTGCAGGGAAAACAGGGAAGAGGCGAGCTGAGCGGACTGGCTTTGAATCCGCAAAGCCTTGAGAAATATCTGATATTGCAGGGAAAACAGGGAAGAGGCGAGCTGAGCGGACTGGCTTTGAATCCGCAAAGCCTTGAGAAATATCTGATATTGCAAGGAAAACAGGGAAGAGGCGAGCTGAGCGGACTGGCTGACCGATCTGAGCGGATTGACGGCTGTCATGTCAGACGGTTTTTATATAAATAGGGTTGTCATTCTCTGTTTGTACAGAAAGCAGTGGGAGCTGAAGACTTGCGGTCTGAAAACATGGTATCCGCACGCACTGAAGCCGCAGCCGCCTTCCACGCTGCTGATCATAAAAGGAGTAGGCTAACCGAAGCCGACCTGGAGGATTTTTTGGGAGTTCATATGGCGGGCTCGCCCGTACTCGCGCGGCTCCCCGAACACCACGAACGACTGAATTTTTCAACCGCTACCTAGCTCGCAGTTCCAATAGATCATTTTGACTGCGGGTTCAAATTCCCCCTGCTCTGGGAGGTCGCGGAGATCTTTGAGCATTATGGGGTGGTTCCGGGCCAGCTTGCCCCGAACAGTATGGTTGCCATCTGCAGTTTCATTGCTTACCTGCGAGCTGAGAGGGTTGAATTTTCCTTGAAGATTTTCAGGAAAATTTTCTCTGTTCGCTCTATCACCCCGACGGGAGACCCTGAGTACAAAGGCAACATCTACTTCTACTGTAGGGGAATGAAAGTTGTGGGCTTGCCAAATAAGATTCACAACTGGACCTCTAGGTATCTCATCTTTGAAGGCGACCTGGGGTTCCTTCATACCAGTCCGCAGCTGCACGTAGACACTGACTTCAAGAGCGTGCGGCTGAACGATGCCGAGGCCGCCATCGTCAAGTTCCTTGATGGAGCGAGGCTGGATGTTGACTATTACATCCCGCTGCTGCCTGGGCTATATACTATTAGCCGCCAAGAGAGTAAGTCTTACGACCTTCGTTTGTATCCGCAACAACCTGGGAATTTTAGCTAACTTTCTCTCTTGCAGCGACCTTGGCGGTGCCCGCAAATCTGCCCGTTACGCCTGCCGGACAGACTCCTACGCAAGGGGAAAGGAGAAAAGAAATCGCAAGAAAGAGGAGGGAAGACGGAGACCCCGCCGCGGGTTATTCTTCTGATGGCAGCTTCGACATTGCGGGCTTCGGCGAGAAGCAGAAGGATCTGAGGGGCAACCCTATGATCCACTGGCATGAGAAGAAAAAGTATGTCCGCCTATCAACGGCTCTTCCCTCTTGGAGGAGCCCGCGCCCATCTCGCCATGCCCACATCGCCCTGTCCGCCTTGTACGGGAAGCAAAACCTTCGCGATCTGCAAGGTGTGGCACCTGATGACCTCCCCCTTCTCGCTGCGCAGGCCAGTGCGAACGCCGCCGTCACCAACCACTTCTTAGGCAGGCTTACGCGCGAGCTGCTTAGGGATAATGCACGGCATAAGAAGGAAAGCCATTCGCTAAAAGAAAGTAATATGCGACTTGGTGTAAAAGTTAATCAATATAAAGAAGACAAGGCCGTAAGTGCTTAGTTAATCGCCATTAATCTTGCTTATCTTTCGCGGACTGATGTTTTGATTTCTTTTGCAGATCGCATATGAGGTGACCAACCCAGACTTTCAAAAGGCCATGTTTCCTTTTGTAAGGGAAAGCGTCGAGGTCGCGCTCGAGCGCGTTATCAGCGATGGGTACGCGAAGGCTGGGGTAGACTCTATTCCTTTCCTGAAGCTTTTCCCGGAGCTAAAGGATAAGGTTGCCGAGTTTGAGCAAGCTGATAAGGGGAAAGCGGTTGCCGAGGATGACGAGGAGGAGTCCGCTGATGAGGAAGCTGCTGAAGACGTGGCCTCAAGTCAGCAGCAAGGAGGTCAGTCGGATCAGTCCGCTAACTCCAGCTCTGGTGAGAGCAGCTCGCGAACAGAACCCTCAGCCGCTTCTCACTCTGACGACAGCAGCAGCAGTGACTCAGGCGGCTACTCGCCTATAGTGGATGTGGATGGGTCATGCCCGGAGAAGCCTGCGGACAAGAAGCAGAGGACAGAATAGGAATATATATTGTAATTTTTTGGTTTTCTTTAATGTAAAGGGGGGGGGGGGGGGTCGGACTCTACGCGAGTCCGCCAGGACATGTAATTTTTTGAATGAATATATATATAAAAGGATATTTTTGATATCTTCTGAGATTTTCTGCTTGTTTCTCGCTGATGCTTTAGAGATCGCACTTATATCTTTGCTAGCTGAAATTTCATAACCACAATCTTGTTATAATATGAACAGAATGTATTCCTTGGGAAGGAGACGAATGATGCGGACTTGGACGAGTTCAGTTCTCAGTCCGCATTTCACAGAACTTTTGCCAGTTTTTGCGAGAACTAAGACAACGAAAAAACCATAATCTGCTAACCCAAATATTATGAATAAGCGAACTGGACGGACTAGGGTCACCGTCCGCAGATATTTACGCTTGAATTTCTTCGAAGTACATTGTATGCATCGAACAAATTCTACGGACTAGGCGAATTAGAAAACCAAAGTCCGCACTGCATCAGTCAGCAACATCAGAAATGACCTGTAATTCATAATAAGCGGGTAGGAGCGACCGGAGCAGCATTGCTTTCCTCACAAGATTATGAACTACCGAATCAACCAAGGGACGGCGGACTGAGCGGATAAGGCAACTGGAGTCCGCACTTCATTAATGAACAATATCAGAAATGACTTGTAATTCACAACCAAGCGGGTAGGTGCGGCCGGAGCGGCATTGCTTTCCTCACAAGGTTATGAATTACAGAATCAACCCAGGTGACGGCGGACTGAGCGGATAAGGCAACTGGAGTCCGCACTTCATCAATAATGACAACCCCTGTGAAGAAGAAAGCCGCAGTCCGGAGGCCAAGCGGGTAGGTGCGGCCGGAGCGGCATTGCTTTCCTCACTGGACCTCGGGATCTGCAGACTCAATAACTCAATTCACTGCCCTCTTGCCTGAAGTACAGTCTAAGTCGATCTCTCGGGCAGGTACGGCCGGAGCGGCATTGCTTTCCTTTGAGATCGACAAGACTGTGGGTCTCCTGCAGGCACTGCTTGAGGGTACCAAGGAGTGTTCGAGAGTCACAACCCTAAGATGATCTGGGTGTAGGTGCGGCCGGAGCGTCATTGCTTTCCCCGTGCGATCATCTGGGTTGTAACAATATCCCTTAAGTGGCGTGGTAGAGCTGACCTCCACTTTGCTCCTCCATAATGCAGAAGTGGGGTTAGGTACTAGCCGGGATCCAAAATCCAGTATCCTACCGCACTAGAGTTGGTAGGCTCCCACTACACGGTGCAAAATCTCCCCGCAACACGTGGTTGCCGTGGTGTTATGCTGACACCAACGGTTCTAGGGGAGGTTTTTGCTGAACACGGCGATATCTCCTGTATCAAGCAACTGTCGGGAGTTGCTCGAGGAGGTAAGAAAGAAGAGGCATTCGAAGAAGTGTTAGTATGAGTATTTAGACAAGTATCGATTTTGAGAGATTCGTATAACCATAAAATAGAGAGTTCAGAGAGAACCGTTTAGAGTTATCCTTGCTCCATATATTTAACTGTCAACGCTTGAAACACAAAGATACTTGATAAAAGTGTTAGCAAGGAACTTTTTATTAATAATGAACCTCTTAAAGAGTTTACACAGGAAGAAAAGAAAAGAGGTTCAGGAAAAGAACCGCTTTAGGTCATCTCCGCTCCATGTGTGCGGCATGTCTTCTCCTTCAAACGTTTGTAACCGGTAGGCCCCATTCTGAAGTGCTTCCTTGATCATGAATGGTCCTGCCCAGCTAGGATTAAGCTTCCCAACTGAGCTGGCTCTTGCAGTAGCATCGACCTTTTTAAGAACCAGATCTCCCACTTGAAAGTGTTTGATCCTTACGTTCTTATCGAAGTAACGGGCCATTCTTCTTTTTACTTCCTCCTGCCTGATAGCTGCCTTGTCTCTGACCTCTTCGATATGCTCCAAACTGAACCTCATCTCCTCGCTGTTCAACTCAAGCCAATCCTCCGTGCCTTGCCTGGCAAGCAGTACTCTAGGCGACAGAACTTCAAACTCAACAGGAATCAATGCCTCGGACCCGTGAGAAAGCTTGAACGGGGTTTCTCCTGTTGCAGATGAAGGTGTTGTTCTCAGGGTCCAGAGGACTGAGGGAAGTTGATCAGCCCAACTGCCCTTGAGATTTTGAACCTTTTTCTTAAGCAGGTTGAGGATTTGCTTATTAGCTGCTTCTACTTGATCATTGCTTCTGGGATGATGAACTGATGCGAAGCGCAGCTCTGTTCCGATCTGCCTGCAAAAGTCTATCATCTCCGTATTATTGAACTGTGGTCCATTATCGGTGATTATTGCCATAGGGATTCCATGTCGGCAGACTATCTCACCCCAAATAAAATTCCTCACGACCTGGGTTGTCATCTTTGCCAGTGCTTTAGCCTCAATCCACTTACTGAAGTAGTCGATCATAACTATAATAAAGCGCCGCTGCCCACTTGCCATGGGAAAAGGGCCAACGAGATCCATTCCCCAAATAGCAAAGGGCCAAGGGGTTGTGATCGATCTGAGAGATTGAGCTGCTTGATGCTGAAGAGGGGCGAATTTCTGGCATTGAACACATTTTCTTGCATAGGCCCCAGATTCCTTCTTCATTATAGGCCAGAAGTAACCTTGTCGCAGGATCCTTCTTTCTAATGTTCTTGCTCCCGAATGACTTCCGCACTCGCCAGAATGCATTTCTCGGAGAATGGTGGGAACCTCACTTTCTGAAACACATCTTGCCATTGTGGACAAGAAGGTTTTCCTGTAGAGAATGTCGGATATCAAGTAATAGTGAGCCTTCAACCTGAATCTCTTCTTATCTTTCACTGACTGATGTAGATTCCCAGTTGACAGGTAGAGAATGAACGGATCCATCCAAGAGGGACACTGATCGATTTGCATTAGCCCTTCTTCCTCCACCGCTGGGCGGAAAAGTTCAGAAGTTGTCCATCCTGACGAGAGCTCGTACTTTGCGAGAATGTCGGCCTCCTCATTCTCTGTCCTTGGAATGTGCTCAATAGTAAAACTTTTGAACCTGCCAACCTCAACCTTTACCAGCACAAGGTACTTTTTCAACACTGGTTCCCTGGTCTCAAAGTTGCCAAGAACTTGTGAAGCCATTACCAGTGAATCAGTCTTGATATGGACGTGATCAATTCCCAGCTCTCGCGCAAGCCTCAAGCCGGCTAATAAAGCTTCATATTCTGCCTGATTGTTAGTCACTGGAAAATAGAACTTGATGGCCTGCTCAAGTTTGACACCATTCGGGTTTATCAAAACTACTCCTGCACCCGAGGAGTTTCTACCAGAAGCTCCATCCACATAAATGGTCCAAGCTAAAGGGGACCTTGCTGCTTGGTCCGAGATGGATTCTGTCGTATCAATCAGGAAATCTGCAAGCACCTGTGCCTTGATAGCTGTTCTGGGCACATAGGAAATTTCAAACTCGCTCAGCTCGATTGCCCATTTAGCTAGCCTGCCTGAATGCTCTGGTTTTTCTAGCACACTCTTCAAAGGTTGATCAGTAACCACCTGAATTGAATGAGCCTGGAAATATGGACGGAGTCTGCGGGCAGACATAACTAATGCTAAAGCTAGCTTCTCTAGGATGGGGTACCTTGCCTCTGCATCCTTCAGGATGTGACTGACATAGTAAACAGGGAACTGCCTCCTGCTTTCTTCGCGAATCAGAACTGAACTAACTGCCTCGGGACCAACCCCTAGGTATAGGAACAATACCTCCCCTGCTCTGGGGCTTTGGAGTAAAGAAGTCGAGTGTACAACCCATATTCGACGAGGGAGGGCCCTACTACCGCCAGGTCATCAAAGGTCAAGGGCAACAAGACAAGCTGGGGATCCAGACCAGCACCCCGGGCCGCGGAAGGTTCGGGCGAGTATGGCGAGCTCCCCAGGCCAACTCGCCAGGTGGCGACTATGACCAGATACTCGCCTCTTCCAGGCGAGCTCCCCAGGGAAGTCGCCAACTCGCCAGGGTGGGGGTATAAGTAAGACCCCCCCCCCCCCTCTCTTTGGTTTTCCCTATAAATAGGACCCCAGGGGTATGAAGGAGAGACAAGCAATTCTCGGCCTGAGCCTTCGCGAGTTCCAGCAACTGCCCTTGACTCGTTATTGCTCAAGCTCGCCTCCTTCGTACCTAGCTCGGCCAATCTGGTTGAGAAGGGGTTGCTTCTCCTAAGCAACTGGGTACGTGGTGGGACCTTCCTGCCGTAGCAACCTGGGGTCTTGTTTGCGGAATTCGTTCCTGTTTCCTAACCAGAGATCATCTTCCCGACCGGCCGACCAGTAACTTCAGGTTGCCTAGTCCGATTTCTGAGGTTGAGAAATTTCTCGACTTCAACACTTGGTGCGGTGAGCGTGGATAGTGACCGAAGAAAAAAGTCGTGGTGGGAAGATGGCCGATGGTGGAGACCGGGGCGAGTTGGGAGGTAACTCGGGGGGAGCTGGAATCCCGGGGCAAGGTAGCGAGTATGTGACAGTGGCGGCTTTTGCAGAGTTCGCGAGGAGAGTGGAGAAGGCGATACACGACGGGTTATCCAATCCGCCTGAGGTGACGGCGACTTCCCCCCACCACCGGACACCCCCGGGCGAGGAGATACCAACTCGGAGAGCAGGGAAGGAGCCCTCTTGGGCGAGTGGAGAGCAGGTGATCCCGCCGCGACATCACCCGGCGAGTAGTCAGGGAATCCGGTTTCGAGATCCAGAACTCTCGGCGAGGTATGGAGATACTCGCCGATGGAGCGAGTATGACTGCTCGAGCGGGGAGGATACTCGCCGCCGCCAGGAAGGGAGGAGCCCCTTTTGCGACGAGATCCTCGCAGCCCTCGTCCCCGACCACTTCAGAGAGCCAGTCCTCTCGTACTACTCCGGCAAGGACGACCCGGTGGGACATCTTCAGTGGTTTGAGGATGTGGTCTCCATTCGCAACATGTCCGATGCTCTCAAGTGCCGGCTCTTCTCCATTACCTTCAAGGGTAGCGCGAGAGATTGCTTCCACCAGCTGCAAGCCGGGTCCGTCTACAGCTTCTCAGATCTTCGAAGGGGCCTTTTAGCAAGGTTTGCGACGTCCAAGCGGAGGAAGAAGGAGGCAACCGCCCTCTTCAAGATCGTGCAGGGGCAGCACGAGAGTTTGGGCCGATACATCGATCGATTCCAGGAGGAAGTGCTGGAGGTGGAAGAGGTAGACGGGTTCACCCTGATGGTGGCCCTCAAGTTTGGGCTGAAGCAGGGCCTGTTCAACATGGAGCTAGGACACAGGCCGCCCAAATCGTTTGAGGAGATGGTGGAGAGAGCCAATGTGTTCATCCAGGGAGAGGAGAGGAATAAGGAGTTCCTGGCACGGCTCGATGGAGACCGACCGCTTGGGCAAGACAAGGGAAGACTGCTGGAGAGGGAGAGGGCACCGGAGGGGCGCAACGACAGGAAGCAGGAGAGGCCGCAGGGGAAAGAGGAGAAGGGAGAAAGGGGAAGGGAGATCAGAAAGGCGGAGAGGCAGGAGAGGCGGGAGAGGCCTCGAAGGCAGGAGGATAGGAGGCCCGTCGGAGGTCGAGAGGCGAGGAGCGAGGAGAGAAGATTCCAGTACCCGAGGGATCGCCCCCAGTGGAGGCGGCCCATCCGTCAGGAGGAAAGGAGGGCTTACAACCCTCGGGAGTAGGGAGGAGGAAGAAGGGAAACCATGGCCATCACGCAGCGAGCCGCTAAGCGCCGGCGGAAGGAGAGGCAGCAGGAGAGGAGGCAGGAATGGCAGCAGGAAGCGGCGATTCCCCTCTACTGCGATATCCATCGAGTGGAGGGGCACGGAACCTTAGCTTGCCCTGAGTTCTGGGAAACAAGGAGGAGGATGGAAGCAACGGCGGCCGAGAGGGAGCAGCCGCAGCAGGAGGCCCAGGTTGAGCAGGTGGCTTACCAGGCACCGCAGAGGAGGAGAAACGAAGACAGGATCGACCAAGGAGGGAGGGGGAATGTCATTCCCGGTCCGGGAGGCGGGCACGTCGGAGTAATCAACGGAGGGGCTGGGCTAGGAGCTTCCCGCAAGGGAAGTCTCCACCAAATCTACAAAAGGAGCGTCGCCTCGACGTCTCAGACCCCCCCTCCCTTGAATGAGATCACCTTCTCGGAGGAAGACATGCTCTGGAACGAGAACCCCTTTCATGACGCCCTGGTGATTCAAGCAGCAATCGAGGACTTCACCGTCGACCGAATCCTCGCGGATAACGGGAGCTCGGTGAATGTCATCTTCAAGAGAACCTTCGTCGGCCTTCACGTGGAAGCGTCCCGGGTTCAGGCAGCGGATGGGCCTCTCTTCGGCTTCTCCGGGGAGAAGAAAGAGTTGGAAGGAGGAGTTGAGTTGCTGGTCACCCTCGGGGGAACTTCGATCCGATGCCGCTTCGTCATCGTCGACGCACCCAGCGGCTACAACGCCATCTTCGGACGGCCCCTCATCAACTACTTCAAGGCCGTCCCCTCGTCATATCATCAATGCCTGAAGTATTGCAGGGACGACGTCCAAGTCAGGATCAGGGGAGATCCCAGGGCCTCCAGGGAATGCTACCTGAACGCGGTCAGCACCATCAGCTGGATGGGCGACGCAGAAAGGTTGGAAAGGATGATGGAGTAGGAAGAGGGCCTGCAAGCTGCTGAGGAGCTGGAAGAAGTAGAGGTGATCTCCCTGAGAGGAGAGCCGGAGCTGCTGAAGATCGGAGGAGCCTTACCCCCGGAAGGGAAGGTTGAGATAGCTGTCTGCCTACAGGAAAACGCGGACGTCTTCGCATGGAGCGCCGCCGAGATGCCAGGGATTGATGCTGATGTTGCCTGTCATCGCCTCAACCTGGATACAGTGACGGCCCCAGTCCGTCAGAAGCAAAGAAAGAGCGCCACCACTCTAGCGGGACCCATCCGGGAGGAAGTAGGGAAGCTGCTGGAAGCAGGTTTTGTTTCGGAGATCCAGTATCCAGGCTGGGTCTCCAATGTTGTAATGGTAAAGAAGTCCGGAGGGGGCTGGAGGTTATGTATCGACTTTTCAATGTTGAATAAAGCTTGCCCGAAGGATTGTTATCCCCTGCCTCAGATCGACGCGCTGGTTGATTCCGCCGTCGGGTTTCCTGTGATGAGTTTCCTTGATGCTTTTTCAGGATACCATCAGATCCGGATGCATCCCCCCGATTGTCGCGACGTTTCCTTCATCACCAGCGACGGATGCTATAGCTACAAGATGATGCCCTTCGGGCTCAAGAACGCCGGCGCGACATATCAAAGAATGATGGATCACATCTTTAGAGAGCAAAAGGGGCGAAATCTGGAAGTCTACGTGGATGACCTGCTCGTTAAGAGTAAGAGCGCCTCAGAGCACGTGGCGGATCTGACAGAGACCTTCGCCACCCTGAGGAGGTACAAGATGCGGCTCAACCCGGCCAAGTGTGTTTTCGGCGCAGGAAGGGGGAAGTTTCTAGGGCACCTCCTTACTCCCCTAGGGGTGGAGCCTAACCCCGACAAGGTAAAGGCCATCGTGGAGATGGCGTCCCCGAGGGATTCCAAGGAAGTTCAAAGGTTGACCGGAAGGCTGGCAGGACTTAGTCGGTTTCTCTCCAGGGCCGGAGAGAAGTGCTCCCCATTCTTCAAAGCCCTTCGGGGGAACTAGAAATTCGAGTGGACCCCGGAGTGCGAGGAGGCCTTCATGAAGCTCAAACAACAGCTGACTCGAGCTCCTCTCCTTCAGGGTCCGCAGGGCGGCGAGGACCTCTTGCTCTACCTAGGGGTAGGGGCTGAAGCAGTCAGCTCGGTGTTGGTCCGAGAGGAGGGAAAGAAGCAGCTTCCAATCTACTACGTGAGCCGGGTGCTAAGGCAAGCCGAAACGCGGTACCCCATCCTAGAGAAGTTAGTCTTTGCCCTGGTAGTTTCGGCCAGGCGACTCCGTCCATATTTCCAAGCCCACTCTATCAAGGTAGTCTCCGACCACCCCTTGAGGAGTATCTTGGACGGAGTGGAGCAATCCGGCAGGCTCGCCAAGTGGGCTGTGGAGCTGAGCGAGTTCGACATCTCCTACCCCCCGAGGGTCGCGATCAAAGCACAAGCCGTGGCGGATTTCCTGGCCGACTTCTCGGCCGAGGTCGAGGCAGACACGGATGTCTCTCGGCCGGTCCCCTGGAAGATGTTCGTAGATGGCGCGTCAGGGAGACACTCCGTGGGAGCCGGGGTGGTGCTGGTTAGTCCTCAGGGGACCAGGATTGAGCAAGCCGTCAAGATCCATTTCTCGGTCACTAACAATCAGGCGGAGTACGAAGCCATGGTGGCTGGTTTGCGACTCGCCAAGGAACTGGCAATCAGAGATATCATGGCTTTTACCGATTCCATGGTGGCGGCATCTCAGATTCGGGGAGAGTTCGAAGTCCGAGATCCCATCTTGCAACAATATCTGGTTAAGGTCAAAGGCCTGATCGGGGGGTTCCGATCCTTTCACGTTGAGCACGTGCCCCGAGAACGCAACTCCGAGGCAGACAATCTTGCGAAATACGGCCCTCGGGCTGGGGGAACTGCCGTCGAGTTGTTTCGACCATCCATCGAAGAAGGCGAGTTGATGGAGATCGATCAGCGGGCCTCGTGGAGAGATCCGTTCATCGCGTTCCTGACGACAGGCCGACTACCATCTGACGGGCAAGATCAAAGAAAGTTTCGGTATAAGGCCGCGTACTACTTGCTTCAGGACGGCGAACTCTATCGCAAGACCATTTCAGGCCCTCTGGCCCGATGCTTGTCAGAACTCGAGATTCCCCGGGTCCTTGAGGAGATTCACTCAGGAGAGTGCGGCAGTCACTCCGGAACCCGCACCCTGGAGCAAAGGATTCTGAGGCACGGTTACTTCTGGCCGACCATCCGAAAGGACGCAGAGGCCCATTCCAGAAAGTGCTCCCAATGTCAACTCTTCGCGCCCCTCGCGCTCCAGCCGGCTCAGCAGCTTCGCTCGATTACCGCTCCGTGGCCCTTCGCAATTTGGGGAATGGATTTGATCGGCCCGTTCCCTCAAGCTAGCGGGCAAAGGAAGTTTGCTCTGGTAATGGTTGACTACTTCACGAAATGGATCGAGGCTAAGGCTCTGGCCAGGACCACATCTCAAATCGTCAAGAACTTCATCTGGGGGGAAATTGCTTGCAGGTTCGGGATCCCTCTGGCCATCATCACCGACAATGGGCCGCAGTTCGCCAGCCTGGAACTGGGAGACTTTTGTAAACAGTTGGGAACCGACCTTCGGTTCGCCTCGGTACATCACCCTCGGAGCAATGGGCAAGTAGAAGCCGCGAACAAGCTTATCATCAACTTGCTAAAGAAGAAGATCACCAATCTCAAGGGGAATTGGGCCGAACAGCTCCCTTCCGTCCTCTGGGCCCTCAGGACCACCCCGAACTCGGCCACAGGGGAAACACCCTTCAAACTGTCACACGGGTCCGAGGCGCTTATCCCGGTCGAATTTGAGGTGCACAGTCCAAGGGTCATCGCAGCCGAAGACGGAAGCGAAGAATGGCGGCTAGAGAATGAAGAGGCTCAGAGGCTCTCCCTAGATTATGTGGAAGAGCTTTGGGACTTAGCCTCCATGCGCCAGGAAGAAACCAAGAGGCGCATGGCGAGGCACTTCGACAAAAACATCCGCTTGAGGAACTACCTCGCGAGGGACTTGGTCATGAAGAAGGTGGACGCCGCTGGGCGGGGAGCCGCCGTAGGCAAGCTCCATCCCAACTGGGAAGGACCTTTCATCGTCCAAGAAGCCTTGACCACAGGAGGCTATTACCTACAAGACCAAGCGGGAGAGCAGCTGCCTGGAACCTGGAGCGGGGATGATTTTAAAAGATTTTACCCGTAGCGGTAACTCATGTATCTATTTCTGTAAACATTCTTAATGAACAAAGGATGCGGGATATCATCTTTTTTGTGTTAAACGTGCCTCGAGGCTTCTGAGTGTTTCCATGGTCCGCCTCGTAGTCGACCTCGGGAGGCAGCGGTCGGTTTGTTCCTCATACATAGCCCAGTACTGATGATGGGACGATGCTTCGGTATTTTAAGCGCTTTTGTAAGACCGAGCCTCTGCATTGTCGGCCGAGATCAGCTCCCCCCTTGCATGTCGGCCTATGTCTCCCCGAGTGCATCTCTCTTCCGTCTGGAGGACCTGCGAGGAACAGATCTGCACCCTGATCTCCCGGACTTGAGGAGAGGCCGGCCTCGTAAAACACCCAGAAGGGGAAGATCTCAAGCGAGCAGCAAGACAGGATAACCTGCCAAAGAAAGGGTATGGACGAGCCCGGAGGGAGGTGTGTGAATTCCGAGCGCGTTCGAAAAAGGACCCTCGATGAACACCACCCCCATCCTAATCGTACCTGGAAGCGACCTTCACTGTCAAATCGGGATGCGGGACTCCAACCCGTTCTCACTAAATAGCCTAGTTCGGACGATGGGACGAGGTTTCGGGACTTTAAGCGTTCTTGTAAGACCGAGCCTCTGCATTGTCGGCCGAGATCAGCTCCCCCCTTGCATGTCGGCCTAGGTCTCCCCGAATGCATCTCTTTTCCAACTAGAGGAATTCTAAGGGACGGGTCTGGACACCAATCCCCCGATTCGGCAGGATCAAGAGCGTCCCTCCGGGGGGAGTTTCTTTCTTGCCAAAATGTCTCTAGGATTAATCTCCAAAATGTGTAAGGACGCAGGATTTTATTCAAGACTTCGAGTTGAGCAGCGTCGTAAGACCGGTATCCCCACGAGCTCCTCTCCTCGGGAATCGGCCGATCTCCTCGATTGTAATTCAAGACTTCGAGTTGAGCAGCGTCGTAAGACCGGTATCCCCACGAGCTCCTCTCCTCGGGAATCGGCCGATCTCCTCGATTGTAATTCAAGACTTCGAGTTGAGTAGCGTCGTAAGACCGGTATCCCCACGAGCTCCTCTCCTCGGGAATCGGCCGATCTCCTCGATTGTAATTCAAGACTTCGAGTTGAGCAGCGTCGTAAGACCGGTATCCCCACGAGCTCCTCTCCTCGGGAATCAGCCGATCTCCTCGATTGTAATTCAAGAATTCGAGTTGAGCAACGTCATAAGACCGGTATCCCCACGAGCTCCTCTCCTCGGGAATCGACCGATCTCCTCGATTGTAATTCAAGACTTCGAGTTGAGCAACGTCGTAAGACCGGTATCCCCACGAGCTCCTCTCCTCGGGAATCGGCCGATCTCCTCGATTGTAATTCAAGACTTCGAGTTGAGCAGCGTCGTAAGACCGGTATCCCCACGAGCTCCTCTCCTCGGGAATCGGCCGATCTCCTCGATTGTAATTCAAGACTTCGAGTTGAGCAGCGTCGTAAGACCGGTATCCCCACGAGCTCCTCTCCTCGGGAATCGGCCGATCTCCTCGATTGTAATTCAAGACTTCGAGTTGAGCTGCATCGTAAGACCGGTATCCCCACGAGCTCCTCTCCTCGGGAATCGGCCGATCTCCTCGATTGTAATTCAAGACTTCGAGTTGAGCAGCGTCGTAAGACCGGTATCCCCTCGAGCTCCTCTCCTCGGGAATCGGCCGATCTCCTCGATTGTAATTCAAGACTTCGAGTTGAGCAGCGTCGTAAGACCGGTATCCCCACGAGCTCCTCTCCTCGGGAATCGGCCGATCTCCTCGATTGTAATTCAAGACTTCGAGTTGAGCAGCGTCGTAAGACCGGTATCCCCACGAGCTCCTCTCCTCGGGAATCGGCCGATCTCCTCGATTGTAATTCAAGACTTCGAGTTGAGCAGCGTCGTAAGACCGGTATCCCCACGAGCTCCTCTCCTCGGGAATCGGCCGATCTCCTCGATTGTATATCAAGACTTCGAGTTGAGCAGCGTCGTAAGACCAGTATCCCCACGAGCTCCTCTCCTCGGGAATCGGCCGATCTCCTCGATGACGAGAATGAGGGGCCCGCAGGCTATGTTCGACGACTAAGCCCGATTCAATTTTCGTCATGCGCGAGCAGGCGAGCAGGCCTCGCGCGAGCAGGCGAGCAGGCCTCGCGCGAGCAGGCGAGCAGACCTCGTGCGAGCAGGTGAGCTGATCTCGTGCGAGTAGGCGAGCAGATCCCATGCGGGGAAGCGAGCTGGAACCGCGCAAGTAAGCGAGCCCCGGGGGGCATGCAAGTATGTCCCACACGCCACCCGCGCGGTTATCTCAGCAGGTTCACGAGTATCCGGGTGCAGGGGCGAGTAGGTCCCGGCGAGCGGATGGTCGATGTCGGGACCATCCCCCTGCGACCTAGCGAGCGTTCCTCTCCGAGCCTATGAGCCTAGCGAGTAACATCCAGTCAGGAAGGAAAAAACCAAAAATTTGTATAAATCATTAAGTCAAAAATTTGGTTTACAAAAAGAATATCGGCGAGCAACTAGGACTCGTCGTCGCCAGTATCAGGCCGATATTCATCATCCCCGATATCGCCGATATCTGCAAAGTCGTCGCTCTCTGCGCTCTCACCGCTGCTGCTTCCGCTGCCGCTGCTGCTTCCGCTGCCGCTGCTGCTTCCGCTACCGCTGCTGTCAGAATCACCGGAGCTGGTCGGCGACGACGCGCTATACGGCGGGACAGTCCCCTCGGCGAGCAGCTCGGGAATGAGTTCGTCGACAGTGAGCGGATTCTCCCCCTCGACGAGCTGACCCCCGAGCCTAAGGCGCGCGAGTATGACGTTCCCCTCCGCCCGCGCAATCTCGCGGCGAACGGAGGATCTCTCCTCCCAGAGGACGTGTGATTGCTTCACCACTCGCGCCGGGTCCTCGGGTAGCGGGGTTGAGGAGCTCGGCCGTCCTTCAGCAGCGACCAGCCTCGTCTCCATCACCGCTGCGCGAGTTTGGGCCGCCTCCAGCTCGGCCTGGGAGGCGGCGAGTTTCTCCTCACACTCGGAGAGCTTCTTCGCCGCTTCTATCTCGGCAGCCTGCGAGATGATCGACGTCAGGACCTGTCAACGACACAAATCGAGCAACCCACCCAAGGACAGCTCACCTCGAAGTCCTTCCAGCGGGCTGACTGCATGCCGAGGTCGATGGCCTTCTTGGAGACGACCTTGAGGGCGTCGGTCATCTCCAACAGCTTCCTCGCCGAGTAATGCCCCAGTTCGGTAGACCGCGCGAGCGCGCAGGCCGACTGATGGGCGAGCTCCGTCGGGGTCAGCTCCATGACGGACTCCGCGTCGGCCCGACCGTAGATGGCGTGGAGGACGGCAAACGCCTCCCCATTGTCCTCCCAGTCAGTCGACCAGGACGGGAGGTTGGTGCTCAGCGACACCGAGTTTTCCCCCGCCGACCAGGTCACGAGCGGGCGCCCGAAGGCGTCCACCACCCCCTGCCCGAGGCCATAGTTGGGGTAGAAATGGGGCGACTGGGCGCCCGTCGGCGACCGGCAATCGACGGATCGTGGCGACGAGGTCTTCGCCCTCTTCCTCGCGGGACCCTGCGAGCTGGCCCGCGACTTTCCCTTAACCGCCTTCTTCTCCCCAACGTCGGCAGGAGGGCGAGCATCCGACTGCGTGGCGGCGACTTCCTTCGCCAAAGGAAGCGGCTTTTCCGGAAGCTCGTTGGAAACTGCAAAACGCGCGACAAAGTTAGCTTCAGCGGCAAAAGGGCGAGCGAGTAACCAGGGCGCATTTCGAGTTCGGCTTACTTTCGTTAGGGTGGACTGGCTCGAGCATGTTGACGTTTAGTCGCCAGAAAATGACGTCAAAGCGCCGACCGCGAAAGTATTCGAAGAGCTGCTCGCGAGCTCCTTCGAGGATGGGAGGAAGAAAGGCGACATCGGCTGGTTGGTGCGGCCTGCCGAGAATACCGCCGAAGTCGCCATGAACGACAATCAGCTGCTCGCTCCAGCAATGGACCTTATTCGCGGTCCCAACCAAGGTGCAGACATGGCTGCTAAAAAAGATGACCCCCTTCGAGGTCGCCGCAAAGGCGAAGATGCGGCAGAAGACGGAGAGGTCGAAAGCGATCCTCTCTTCCCGAAGGAAGCATAGGAATCCCATGATGATCGCCACGCCGTTGGGATTGATCTGCGCGGGGACAATCCCGAAGTAGCGCAGGATCTCGCAGAACTCCGGCCAGAAGGGCAGCCGGAGGCCTGCGTCGAAGTGACGCAGCGACATTACAAGCGAACCCTCAATATGGGTATTGAGGCGCTCGCTGCGAGTGGGGAGTCTGGCCGAGTATCCGTCAGGCAGGGAGCGTTCCTTGAAGGTCGCCAGTTCCTTCTCGGTGGTTATGGACTTCTTAAAAGCCGCGTCTGCGAAGTTAATTGCGTGGGCCTGTCGGCGAGCGCTGGCGTCGTCACCGACCATGTTGGCGAGATCCGAAAGCAATAAGAGCGGCGAGTTGATTGCTCAGATACTCGTCAGGAGGAAAGAAGGTCGCTACAGCAATACGCTTTATGACCCACCTACCCCTCCTATTTATAGATATGACAAACCCAAAGGGGGGGGTCAGCCGTCCCAGCGAGTATCTAACGAGCTCGCGCGATGAAGATAAACCTGCGACATTATCAGGTGAACTAAAGCTCGGCACATCAAGAAATAAAGCGCGTACACAGAGGCGAGAATATTCGCGCACACGAATTAATCAAATTAGAAATAGATGTCCGGAAGTACAAGTCGCGCGAGGCGAGTTACATTCGAAAAACAAAGAAAAACTATGGCGCCCTCGGTCGCTCAGGAGGGTGCGGATGTCGCCCAGCCCAGCCAATCTCGCGTGCACGCCGGTAATGCTCCGTCGCCAGCGCTGTCGCGTCGTCGCCAAGCCTGAGCTGCTCCTCCATCCTCGCCAGACGTCCAGCAGACCCCATGCTCGCCCGAATGCCGGCCAGCTCATCAAGCACCAGCTGCAGGCGGTGGTTGTTCAACTGCAGCTGGCGGTCATTCTCTTTAACCACGTGGAAGCGAGCTTCATAGTTCTCCAAGGTCGCCTGGAGCCCTTCGACCTTGGCCATCCTCGCCTCCAGAGCCGAGATGCGTCGGTGAGGATCGCAGATAGCAAGCTGGTCGAACTTGCTCTCCAGCTCCATGTGGGCGCGAATGGCGGCCTGGCGATACTCGCTCCCGGACAGCCCGAGAGCGTCGATGAAAGCCGCCCCAGAGGTCGCCGGGCGATCTGACAAGGCAGGAAGATGGGTCATCAGGTCAGAAAAAGCAGAGCGGTAGTCAAAGTAGTAGGAGGCTCACCACGGCGAGGAGATCGGGATCGGCGCGGCGAAGGAGGTCGCCCGGAGGTATCTCGCCTCCCCGAAGAGCTACTCGGAAGATCGGCAGGCCTGCCCTGCCCGCGCTCTCCAGACCCTTGGCCGACGTAGTCAGGGTCTCCAACCCGCGGAGGAAAGTAGGGTGGCCGCGGCCTCTCCAGCTTCTTCACCAGCGGCGGAGCTTGAGATGAGCTCGCAGAGTGGTGCGGAGCCCTCGGCGCAGGAGGCGGAGGAGGTCGCGGATGGTCCGACTTCGGCAGGGCAGACAGAGACGGCGGAGGGGGCAAGCCGGTGCTCGGCGTCTGGCCAGGAGTGGCGACCGCGGGCGGCGGCGGCGGCAATGGAGCGCTCACCGGGGGTATCTTCCCGCCGCTCGCAACAACACCAGCCGCCGTACTCGCCGGAGGAACCTTGCGCGCCGGCCCAGATGACCCGGCAGGAGTGGCTTTCGCCGGCAGCTCCTTACTCGCAGGCGGGGGGGCCTTCACCAATGCCGCCCCAGACGCCTTCCCCGAGCCGAGGCCTATCCTGACCGTGTAGGCGGTCTTGGACGGCCTGTCGGCCGCCAGGGCGAGTAAGGGCGCCGAGCTGAGGGGGACGACATCAAGTGCCGCGTCCGCGGCAATCGGAGAATCTGCATAAGAAAAGAAGTCAGCAAAGGAGCAGCGACAACCCAGCAGGGAAGAGTTCGAGGTAGCGACCTGTCACGGTGACGACCTCGGCCTGAGACGCCGCGGACTCCTTCACGGCCGCGAGCTCCTCGATCACCCCCGGGTTCTCCAGCGGGCTTCCTCGGGTCGACCCAGGGAGGTCATCGAGCCCTAGGTCGTTCAACACCCTCTAGGTGCTGGACGACACTACGGGATTTTCAGTCGCCGCGGCGACCTGATGCGGCAGTGGAGGCGAGCTGACCACCGTAGTGGCGGGCTGCTTGACCTTTTTCGCCTTCTTCTTCTTCGGCGGGGGCAAGGCAGTAGGGTCATCCTCGCGCGATCTTTTCGACCTGGCTATGCCGAGGAGGCCAGACAGGGCGGCGAGATTGTCCTTCAACAATTGCTCAGCGTCCGACATCTTCGGCGAGCTCCAGGGACCGTCTCAAAAACGAAGCCCCCCCTATTTATAGACTACTCTACCAGCAGACGACGATGCAAGCTGATCATATACCCGGCAGGGATGCTCGCCGAATAAGTGTTGGATGAATCTTTCCGGGCTCCTATGTCGCCCAAAAAGAGCGGGGATTGTGTACAACCCATATTCGACGAGGGAGGGCCCTACTACCGCCAGGTCATCAAAGATCAAGGGCAACAAGACAAGCTGGGGATCCAGACCAGCACCCCGGGCCGCGGAAGGTTCGGGCGAGTATGACGAGCTCCCCAGGCCAACTCGCCAGGTGGCGATTATGACCAGATACTCGCCTCTTCCAAGCGAGCTCCCTAGGGAAGTCGCCAACTCGCCAGGGTGGGGGTATAAGTAAGACCCCCCCCCCCTCTCTTTGGTTTTCCCTATAAATAGGACCCCAGGGGTACGAAGGAGAAACAAGCAATTCTCGTCCTGAGCCTTCGCGAGTTCCAGCAACTGCCCTTGACTCGTTATTGCTCAAGCTCGCCTCCTTCGTACCTAGCTCGGCCAATCTGGTTGAGAAGGGGTTGCTTCTCCTAAGCAACTGGGTACGTGGTGGGACCTTCCCGCCGTAGCAACCTGGGGTCTTGTTTGCGGAATTCGTTCCTGTTTCCTGACCAGAGATCATCTTCCCGACCGGCCGACCAGTAACTTCAGGTTGCCTAGTCCGATTTCTGAGGTTGAGAAATTTCTCGACTTCAACATCGAGGTTAGCTGCTTTTTTAATTGCTCAAAAGCCAAGGAATACTCTTCTGTCCATTGAAACTTGGACGCTCCCCGAAGAGTCTTAAAAAATGGTGCACTTTTATCTCCAACTCGAGAGATGAACCTCCCGAGTCCTGCCAACCTCCCCCCTAACTGCTGAACCTCTTTGGATGAACGGGGAGGAGTCATACCAAGGATGGCTTTAACCTTATCAGGATTGGGGGCTAGACCCTCGGGAGTAAGGAGATGGCCGAGAAACTTCCCTTTACTTGCCCCAAAGACGCATTTTAACGGGTTAAGCTTTATTTTGCGCCTTCGTAGAGTAGAAAAAGTCTCTACAAGATCTATCAGGTGCTGCGGAAGAGACCTACTCTTAATCAGAAGGTCATCCACATACACCTCGAGGTTTCTACTTTTTTGCTCTTTAAACACTTGGTCCATCATGCGTTGATAGGTTGCGCCAGCATTTTTAAGCCCAAAGGGCATCACAAGATAACAATAGCAACCGTCATTAGTGATGAACGATGTGCAAGGGATATCAGGTTTGTGCATTCTTATTTGGTGATAACCAGAGAATGCATCTAAAAAACTCATAAACGGATATCCTACCGCAGAATCAACTAATAAATCTATCCGAGGCAAGGGGTAGAAATCTTTCGGGCACGCTTTATTCAAACGGGTGAAATCTACACACATACGCCACTTTCCCCCAGGTTTCTTAACCATTACAACATTCGAGACCCACTCGGGATACTGAATCTCTTAAATGAAGCGCGCTTTGAGGAGTTTAGCAACCTCCTCTCTGATGGGCTCTGCTAGCTTGACAGCTACATCCCTCTTTTTTTGCTGGACGGGCTTGGAGGCCGGATCAACATTGAGATGATGGCAAGCCACGTCGGGATCCACCCCTGGCATGTCCTCCGCTGACCAAGCGAAGACATCCAGATTCTCCAATAGGCAAGATATCAACTCCGCCTTTTGTTCTTCTGGCAATTCGGAGTTGATGGAGAGCTTTCTTCCTTCCCCTTCTGCGATGGGGACTTCTTGCGTCACCTGGGCAGGTTCCAGGTGAGCACCTTCTCTATTCTCAGCATCTTCGGAAGGAGTGGCTTCTGCTACTGCTGGAAAGGCTGGGGGGGAAACCTCAGTCATGTTGACTGTTCGGAGGTAACACTCTCGAGCCTGCCTCGGGTCGCTCCTGACCCTACACTGGCGGCCATCCTTGCAGAACTTGATGGCTAGATGGTATGTTGAAATGATGGCGCGATATTTGTTTAGCAATGGTCTTCCAAAGATAGCATGATAGCTGCTCGGAGCATCTACCACTATGAACTGGATTTCTTTGGTCACCCCTCCGAGCGTCACCGGGAGTGTGACACTTCCTTCAACTTCCTTCCTTTCTCCTGAGAAGCCATAGAGTGGCCCCTCGGTGGAAAGCAGAGTCTTTCCAGTCCTCAGGGCTTCGAAAGTAGACTTAAAGAGGAGATTCACGGAGCTGCCGGTGTCAATGAGAATTCTATCGACCGTGAAGTTTCTGATGGCTGCCTGGACCACGATGGCATCATCGAAGGGGTTGGCGGTTGCAGGAAGGTCCGCAGAACCAAAGGTGACGACTTCAGAAGGTGGGGCAGAAGAAGTAGAAGCAACCTCAGTTCTCGAAAGCCTTGACAAAGAGGACTTCCGGGTAGACTCAGCCCCTGCTCCGCCATGGATGAAAAAGAGTCTTCCCAAGGCCCCCTCGTCGACAACATCAATACACTCATTTGGGATATCAATGAGCCCCAGATGGCCCTCATCCCTTATCTCTATACACTCCTGGTGAACTTCAGCCACCTCCTTGCCCTTGGAGGTGGAAGGCTTTGAAGAATCATTCTTCCTGCCCAGGTCCTCGAGTTTACCCTCGGCGAGCAACCTCTCAACTAGCGTCTGAAGAGCCTTGCAGTCTTTAGTCAGATGACCCTTCTCCTTGTGAAAATTACAGAACTGAGAGTTGTCTCTGGGCTTCCAATCTCTCTGAGGCCCTTGCCTCTTTTCTTCAACCTTCTTCTGGATTACCTGGGCAACCTCCTCAAAGTCGATGCCTAGATCTGCAAGCTCTTCCATAGGGCTGCTCCCGCGAGGATTTGAAGCTGGCAGGGCTCTCTGAATAATGGGGAGCGCTTGAAGGGGAACGGCGGGAGCGGCGGCCAACGGCAGTCTCTGATCATGAAACTGTTGATGGCCAAGGAAGGGTTTCTTATGGCGGAGGTTGCGCCCCCTCTGAGGTGGAGGATGGAAGTCAGGCCGGGGAGGCTTACTGTGGTACTGATTGTTGGAGGAGGAGTTGGGGACATCCCTTCCTCCAGCTTTAGCTGTCAGGGATGAGATATAGGTTGGATTGGCATTTTCCCCCTCAATAAAGCGATTAGCTATCGCGATGAGCTCCTGATAGGTTGACGGTGCCTTTGTTGTCACTTTGAATTTCAACGGGCCCTCCCGGAGGCCGTGAATCAGGGCAACTTTATTATAATCGGGGTTCACATTCCTTACCCCTTGAATTTCCTTCTGGAACCGATCAACGAATCTTGCCACCGATTCATTGTCTCTTTGTCTGATATCAAAAAGGGCTGCCGGCCCATCCTTTCTCTTCTTAGAGGTTGCAAACCTCAGGAGCAGCTCGCTGCGAAGCTCAGTGAAGGAGGAAATGGTGCCTGGAGGCAATTCATAAAACCATTCTCTTGCTTGACCATCAAGAGTGGTCACTAGAAGTTTACATTTCAGGGCGTCAGAGAGGCTTCTCAATGCAACTGCCCCTTCGAATGCCTGCAGGTGGGAGATCGGATCAGTCTCCCCCGAATAAAAAGGGAGACGAGGTTCTCTGAAATTGCTTGGTGCTGACTCCCATCGGATTCGATCGACGAAGGGAGAGGGAGTTTCTGAATCAGTAGAAGGGCGGACTAGAGGACGAAACTCTGCGAGCTCTGCGGACTGCCGATCAACAAAGTCTAGTCGGCGAGCCGGGGTCCCTCGGGCTGCTTCCCTGAAGAAATCCATCAGGGGGGCGAACTGATCCGCCTGAGGTCGCAGGGGAGCTGCGGACTGAGCTTGGTGGAGAGGCGGAGGCGCAGTCACAGGCGACTGCTGAAGAGGGGTGCGACGAGCCGGGGTCCGGCGGACTGGAGTCTGGCGGACAGGTGTCTCAGCAACTTCTTCAGCAACCTGGGGAGCAAGTCGCTGAGTCAATGCTAACAGGGCTTGGCTGATCGTATCGAGCCGCTGGTCAGTCTCTCTTCGAGATACTTCAGCTTCCCAGTGGGACTGCTCCAACGCCTCCCACAGTGAATCATCGGGGGAGCTGGAGCGGTCGGAGCGGCGACCTCGGCGGTCTGACATTTCTATCCGCGGTTTCAAAAAACTGCTCGAATCTGAATGCCGCGTGTTAACTGTTGATGCTCGAAAAGCGACGGACTCGGGCACCACCAGCTAACCGTTCGAGCACTTGGGGAAGAAAAAGGAAAAACAAACTGCGAGCAGCAGTCTACTTGGCGGACTAGAAAAGGAACAGAAAAGCAGGAGTCGTGGAGCACGGCAACACCGGACTTCGCCCGTCGCGGCCTGAATGCCTCTCCTGCGACGGGCTTACTTTTGATTGCAAAGAAGGGGTTACAAGAAGGGAAAAGCAAAGCCAAGCAGAAAGCAAGCTGGAGACCGCAAAGCCAGAGATTCGAGTCCGTAGCCTTTAACAAGTGGGCTCCTGGGCTTGAGTCTGCGTGCTTTGAGTGCACCACTTCCCCCTATTTATAGGCTGGGGGCCTGCCCAAGCGGGCAGGGCTAAAATAACCGGCTGCCCGGGGTACAAAAGAGCCGGGCAGCGGTGACGGGAATCAAAAAAGAGAAGGAACAAGCAGTCCGCGCGGGACAGGCGGACTGGGCAAGCGAGCTGGAGACCTCCCTTGGTCGCACCGAGCGCGGGACTTTTAAACTAGCTGCGACCTGGGCAGCCTGACTCGGAGCTTGACGGTCTGAGCTTGACTTGCCGATCTAGCAGAGCTGGGAACTGAGGGCGACCTGAGCGGACTGATTGCTGGAGTCCGCCTAGGTGACGGACCACGTCCACTGGCGAGCTGGGCAAACTGAGTACTTGAGTTCAGCGAGGGAAGGGCAAGATGCCTAGCTGGAAATGTTGCGGATTCTGGGGTTAACAAGTGGCGTACGCATGAAAATTTTATGCATCCCATAATACATAACATTTTTATGCAACGAAAAAGAAAAAGTGCTAGTCGCATCCATGTGGTGAGGTTATGAACCCGATAAATACATAACCCTCACATGTTGCCTCCTATGGTGGATCCATATACGAACACATATTATGCATCGCATTTTACATAATATGTCCCGTATACTTCATGTTATGTTATGAGTGTAGTGTTCGTGCTTCATCCAAGACGTGTTGATGACATGTCGGTGTGTGTATGAAATGACTCTTAATATCTAATACTTACAGGGAAAGGTTGCCCGACAATTTTTCAGCAACCTCCCTCTGATACAGACTGTCACAACCCGCATTTTCTCTGAATTAAGAATTATCAGAGTCTGAGAAAACACGCGTCGTGATGCCACATCGAGCAGGGGATAACTCCTGACGCTAAGGCAAAACACTATCTAATTTACTTTAATAAAAATCATAAGTTAAATTACTAGAAATTCAGTTAAATTTCTAAGGCCGTATCCCTCGGCTCTGTGGATAACCTAGTCTACACTTCAAAATTATACTTATACGCAGCGGAAAATACTTTTTTTACATTTATGCATCCTAAGAGAGAATGCATAAGTATCCCCAGGGGATATCTTATACTATACAGGACCCTAGATTTAATTTATATATATTTAAGAAAAACGATCTTTTTACGTCGCCTTGAAAGTAGTGTATAAGTTTATAAAACATGCAAATCATGAGTTATATATATACTTAATAGCATTTTTTAGGTTTTAAAAGTAACTAGCATCCTAACATAAATCATCCCAAGAGCAAGTTTAATATAACCAAAAACAGTAAAACTAACAGTGTAAGCAAGTGCAAAGTATCTAAAAGAGAAACCACCAATGGGCGTCAACAACTAACACGAACCCACTGGTGAGTAGGTATGTCTATACTACATGTCTAAAGAAAACTACCTCCCAAACAAGAGGAACAGAGAACCACAGTAGTAGCTGAAATGCTAGAAAATCTCCAGGAGCAAACTAGCCGCGCAGTCGGCTAAATACCTGTAGCTGAGGTATTCAGAAAAACAGAACACCTTAGCAAAGCAACTATCAAAAGGAAAAAACAAGGATACAATAGATTTATACAGGAATTAGAAACTTGTCAGAAGTAGGTGAAAATGAATTAAAAGAGGTACAAGAAGAAGATGAAGGTAAGCAAAATAGGTAAAACTGATACTCAATAAAGGTGAGCCGAAAGGGAGTGCACCAAGAGCACAAATGAAGTCGAGGTTCAAGAATCTCTGCAAAAAGGATTAGCACAATAGTAATATCCTAACATGGATCTAGATCGGAAAGAATCACCTAGTAACGGAGGTGGACAAAAATCAGTAACAAGGGCCTAGACTGGTGACCACATGTCAAACCAAGTCTATCAGGCCTAAATATCTTCTAGGTGCTGTGGTGGCGGCATCAGTCCAACTCAACCAAATAGCCCATACTGCCTTAGTAAGACAAGAAGCAAACGTGGCGGCATCGGACCCGACCTACCTAAAAATCACATCCTACTCCAGTACTACGTGACTCAGGAAAACCCTTACTGGTGGTTCCAAGAACCACCAAGAAATCATACAAAACCCTCAACCATCTAGAGCAACCCACATAGGAACCCTAAGTTCAAACCGACGGACTAAACGTAGAGTTGCTAAATTACGCAATACTGCACATCAAATTGAAAATAGAGCGATAATAAATAGGAAAATAGTTTGATACACAACTCTTACCCACTACGCTAAACTAAACATAATAAGCAACTTGAACACCACTAAGTGTGTTCAACTAACTTGGTACAAACCTATACGGTTAACATGATACTACCGTAAGTATATAAATTTATACAACCCCTACACCATTTAATTTGTGCAACCTCTACACATTTCGCTTAATACAACCCATAGACACTTAGCTTAATACGACCCATAGACACTTAACATGATAACGCATAAACGTTTAACTTGAGTGGTTTGATAACCAACTTTAGCGAGGGGTTTGACACTAATTGCAAACAAGAGGATGGGCACCAAAAGAAAATAAATGGCAAGGGTTGGGTGGCTTCGATACCAATTCTATCGTAGAGCAACCATGAAACCACTACACTAACTCTTGAAATTAAATAAAACAAAAACGCTAATAATAGTTTGAACCCAAGGAAAATGCAAACAACTAACTATGTTGAGGACGATCAAAACTAGGAACAAGGTGCTCGGGTTTGCACCCTATCGAGGCAAGATCTCCTAGTAAACAAATTTACACTCTTAACACCACACTCCCAAGGAACGAATTAAGCACACAATCAAGTCCAAACAACAATAATTGAACGAACCATACAACTAAGGATACATTGAAAAAAAAAGAAAGGAATTGCTATGGCAAGTGAGTACTTGCCTTGCTCTTGAAGAATTCGGTTACCCCCCCCCCCCCCCCCCCCACTCCCCAAACCGCTGGCCTCAAGCACAAATTTTTGGCCAGCACCTATGAAGGAACTCTGGATAAATAAAATACCTATCAACATTAAGCATGAAAAAATGAATCTGGACAAAAAATCCGATTTGGACAACAACAAAGACAACAAAAAAGAGCATTAACCAACACTAAAAAGAGAAGTTGGACTGGACCTGGGCAATGGAGATCGATCAAGCTAGGTTCGGCACCCTCCCCAAAATCGCCGGCCACCAGCCACAAGCTCACGAAAACCCGGTCCAAAAATCTTGGGATGGAAACCTCCCTATCAAAGCTCAAAATGAAGGGAACCTACAACCCGATCGGTTAGAAGAAAATGAAGAAAGAGGGTGGCGAATCCTTGAAATACTTACCTTGGGTTGGAGATCCCAGCTAGGGGAGCATGAATCCGGCCTAAAACAAAAAATACGAGCTCTACCGGCGAGGAGGCGCCAGTCGGAGCGGCACCGGGCTTCCGCCTCTTTTCTTCCGCTCGCAGGAGCAGGCGCTCAGTTCTTTCCCTCTTTTTCTCACGGGGGGGGGGGGGGGTGGGGAAGACTTAATAAGCAAACCTAATAGGTGGCCTATGACATTATTCCCTCATATATATATAAACACACGCATATACGCACGAACACGCATACATCCGCTCACACAAATTTCTACCCCGCATGCACGCACACGCGTGCACGCGCACGTACATATTTATCGGCACGCATAAATCACGCGTTATGCCCAAAAATGCGCAACTATATATATACTCTCGCATAAGGTGATGACTCGCTAACAAGCGACCTTCAAAACGACGCAAAATTTAACGATCTCGGATTTCCAACAAACCCGCGTCGTAGCTAAACACTCGGGCTACGAAAACACTGGTGAATTCGAAAACGACCTCCGATGATCAAACACTCAGGCTAACCTCACACGAATCAAAAGCACAAGAATTCCCTAAGAGGCTCAGCCGGGCCTCCAAAACAAACGCTGGCTAGCTGGGGAAACCATACAACAAGCTATAACCTCTAAGAACACCTAACGAGGTACTCTAACAACGGCACGAGCCAGAAATGCGTCAACGTAACGCCGAACGAGAATTTAAATAATTGCCGAAAAATCAGGGGCATTACAGGTCTGGTCGGGGAAGCGACAACAGGTAAGAGCACCGGCGTCGTCGTTTGGATCCGGGAGCTCGGCCGACGCGGGATCGGGAAGACGGCCGCGGTCAGCGTGTCACCGTTCGTATTTGTTGCGGGATCGGGGGAAGGCAGATGGATGGTGGAGAACAGTGGCCGCGGGATCGGTAAGAAGGAAGCGGGCCAAGCGTGATTTTAAGAGCGCCAGACGCGAATGAGAAGGAGCGCCATAAAAATGTCCTAAACTGTGTTTTTTGCAAAAGTAATTTTTGATCCGCTGTATATTCAAACACTTGAAAATAACGGTTGCAGATCAGAAAGCATCTTTCTGATCCGCAGTTTCTTCCCCAAACAGAGCCTAACTAAGTTATTAATAAGAAATTTTTAGTAAAACAAAACAAAAACAGGGGGTACTATTGAAATACCAAAACGCCTAAACTATTAAAGTAATAACAAAAAGCATATTTTTTTTTATTTTTGAAATATTTTCTATTTTTTTGGATTTTTAAGATATTCATTTTTTTTTTATTTTTGAAAAATATTAACAAAAAGCAAAATATTCACAAATTGCAAAAAAAAGGAGGAAGTCCTCCCCCAAGCTTAAAATGGACATTGTCCACAATGGAGAAAGGAGGTTAGAGAAGGAGAGAAAATGAAATTACAGAATTGAAAGACAGGTACTTCCCCGAATTTATTTGCTGCAAATGCTGAGTGATGCCGCTCCCCCATGATAGTGCTTTGGATCTTCATGAAATGTCTTCTTTGGACTTCGTGATGGATTTAGCAACGTTGGAGCAGGCGATCGCAGAAGCATCAACTTATCGGAGCCGTCTGGGGCAAAAATTATAAAATAAAGAAAACAGAAAAAGTTAACTTTGGTTTCCTCCCAAGAGCACCTTTTGTCTAAATCGTTGTTTGAGCTCGACGCAACAAAATAATATTGTCCAAAATATTGTTTAAAATTAAGTTCAAAGATATTGTTCAAAGTTTTAATAATAATAAAACAAAGCTCCAAACTAATCAAAATTTAGATCATGGAGGATAGAGTTAACATAGTTAGGACTGACATCACCACAGAAATACAAGTTAAGACGTTGACCATTCACTTTGAAATTGCCCTTATCAGGGTGTGAAATCAAAATAGTTCCATACGAAAAAACTTCTAAAACAGTAAAGGTTCCAGACCAACGCGATTTTAACTTGCCAGGAAATAAACGTAAATGAGAATTATAAAGAAGTGCCTGGTCGCCAGGCTTAAATTTTTTCGGATGCCTTAAGTGTTTATTGTGCAAATGCTTCGTCCGCTGTTTATAAAGTTTGTTATTTTTGTTTGAGTAAGAGCGTCACTCGTCGAGTTCGTAGAGTTGAAATTTTCTAAGGTCGCCGACAGAGTGGGGATCGAAGTTTAAAAATCTTAAGGCCCAAAAAGCTCGGTGTTCTAGTTCTACGGGTAAATGACACGATTTTCCATAGACCAACCGATACGGCGTACATCCAAGGGCGATTTTGTACGTTGTTTGTTAGGCCCAGAGAGCATTGTCTAATTTGGCTGACCAGTCTTTCCTAGAAGTTGAAACAGTCTTTTCTAATATTCTTTTTATTTCTCTGTTCACTACTTCGACTTGTCCGTTAGTTTGGGGGTGGTAGGCAGTTGAAAGTTTATGTGTAACGCCATATTTAATAAGAATTTTAGAAAACTGCGCGTTACAGAAATGGAAACCCATATCGCTAACGATGGCGCGCGGCATACCGAATCGAGAAAATAATTTTTTCAAAAAGGTAACTACAACTCGGTAGTCATTCGTAGGAAGAGCTTGGGCTTCTGCCCATCGTGAAACATAATCAACAACAATTAAAATATACTTATTTCCGAAGCTAGAAGGAAGGGAGCCAACAAAATCGATCCCCGAGAGGTCTAAAATTTTGCACTCAAGAAAATAATTTTGCGGCATTTCATTTTTATTGGAAATGTTGCCCGACCGTTGGCAACTATCACACCTACTCACAAAGGCTTGCTCGTCTTTAAACAGGCTAGGCCAGTAAAAACCCGCACAAAGCACCATGTGAGCGGTGTGAGCAGCTTGATAGTGCCCACCAGTCGGACCATCATGTAAGTGTTTTAAAATATAAACTCCTTCTTCATAAGAAACACATCTCCTTATTACTTGGTCCGCACAGACTCTGAAGAGATTCGGGTCCTCCCAAAAGTAGTTCTTCAACTTAAAAAAAAATTTCTTCTTTTGCTGAGATGAGAACTCTTTTGGGAGCACACGATCCACTAAATAATTGGCAATGTGTGCAAACCAAGGAGAAGTGCTAATTGAAAGTAGTTTTCATCACGCAAATAATCATTAAGGGTCCGTTCGTTTGCACGGAATTCAGCTCCTGGAAATGGAATTGAAAGTCTAATTCCAATTCCATCGTTCGTCTTCACGCTTGACGTCAGAATTTAAACTTTAATGAATTCAGTAAAATTATTTTTGAACAAAATGCAATTCTTTCCATTCTATATAAGAATTGGACAATTCTGGTCGAGAAACATTTTTAAGCCCGGGCGCGATTTTTTCGCCCGAACGCGGATTTTTTCTCCCGGGCGTGATTTTTTCATGCGGGTGCGATTTTTTCGACCGTGCGCGATTTTTTCAGCGCTGGAGCGTTTTTTTTGCCCGGGCGCGTTTTTTTCGCCCGGGCGCGATTTTTTCAACCTGTCATATTTTTTCGCCCGGGCGCGATTTTTTCGCTCAGGCGCGATTTTTTCGCCCTGGCGCTTTTTTTCGCCCGGGCGCTTTTTTTCGACCGAGCGCGATTTTTTCGCTCAGGCGCAATTTTTGCTACCGAACGCGATTTTTTCACCCGACGTGTTTTTTTAGCTCGGCGCAATTTTTTGTCGCTCGGGCGCGATATTTTTCGCCCAGGCGCGATTTTTTCGCCCGGGGGAGATTTTTTCGCCCAGCGCATTTTTTTCGCCCAGCGCGATTTTTTCTCTCGGGCGCGATTTTTTCCCCTGGGCGCGATATTTTCGTCGTGCGCGTTTTTTTCGGCCGACGCATTTTTTTCACCCAACCGCGATTTTTTCGCCCGGCGTATTTTTCTCGCCCAGTGAGATTTTTTCGCCCGGGCGCTATTTTTTCGCCCGGGCATGAATTTTTTGACCGGACGCGATTTTTTTCGCCCGGATGTGAGTTATTTTCACCCGGCCCCGATTTTTTCGCCCCAGCGCGTTTTGTTTACCCGGGCGCGTTTTTTTCCCACGGGCGCGATATTTGCGCCCGGGCGCGATAATTGCGCCCGGGCACGATTTTTCGCCCGGGCGCGATATTTGCACCCGGGCGCCATTTTTTCGACTAGTTGCGTTTTTTCACCCGGGCATGCTTTTAACGCCCGCGCACGGGCACGATTTTTGCGCTCGGGCTTGTTTTTTTTTCCCGGGCGCGATTTTTTGCTCACGCACATTTTTTTGTTTCAAGCCGAAAAAACCACGCCCGAGCGACAAAAACGGGCCCGAGCGACATAATCGCGGCCGAGCGAAAAATAATCTAGGCCACGTGAAAAAATCCCACTCGTGAGAAAATATCACGGGAAGGTGAAAAAAATCTCGCCCGGACAGAAAAATCGCTTCCGGGCGAAAAAATCACGCCCGAGCAAAAAAATCGAATTCCAATTCCACAATATTAGTCAATATTCTTTATTAGGCGAACATTAGAATTGGAATTCGACACCAATATTTAATTCCACAATATTCACAAATATTCAATTCCAATATCGAATTCCAATTACGTGCAAACGAACGGACCCTAAAAGATTTTTCATCTAGATTTTCAATATAAGGGTTATCTAGGCGTGAGAGGTGATCGGCGGCCAAATTCTCGGCTACTTGCTTATCACGAATCTCTAACTCAAACTCCAGGAGGAGCAAGACCCAGCGAATCAAGCGCGACTTGGCATCCATTTTGGAAGGAAGATATTTGAGGGCCGAGTGGTCCGTAAAAATGTTAATTTTTGAAAGTGTAATATAAGGGAGAAATTTATCAAAAGCAAATACTACAGCTAGGAGCTCCTTCTCGGTGGTGGTGTAATTTTCCTGTGCAGATGTGAGTGTCTTACTTGCGTACTAGATGGGGTAGAAGTTTTTAGATATGCGTTGACCTAATACGGCTCCCACCGCGAAGCTAATCGCATAGCACATTATTTCAAATGGAAGGTCCCACACCGGAGCTATCATAATCGTTGCGTTAAATAACTTTTCTTTTATTAATTCGAAGGAAGAAAGACAATAGTCATCAAAAATGAATGGGGCGTCTTTTTCTAAGAGATGGGTAAGGGGTTTGGTGATCTTGGAGAAATCCTTTATAAAACGACGGTAAAAGCCATCATGCCCTAGGAAACTTCGTATAGCTTTGATGTTCGAAGGCAGTTGCTGTTTCTCGATAACTTCTATCTTAGCAATGTCTACTTTAATACCTCTCGTAGAAATTTTATGACTCAAAACCAACCCTTCCCTCACCATAAAATGGCATTTTTCCCAATTTAGGGCAAGGTTAGTCTCCTCGCATCGTTTTAAGACTTTTTCAAGGTTTTCTAAACAACTTTCAAATGCGCCATCGAACACGGAGAAATCATCCATGAATACCTCCATAATGCTTTTTACGTACTTGTCAAAGATAGCAAGCATACATCGCTGGAATGTAGCTGGCACATTGCACAATCCAAACAACATCCTTCGGTAAGCGAAGATGCCAAAGGGACAAGTAAACGTAGTTTTCTCTTGGTCCTCGGGAGAGATAGGGATTTGAAAATACCCCGAGAGACAACCGAGAAAACGATAAAAGCTATGGCGGATAATCGTTCTAAAATCTAATCGATGAATGGCAAGGGAAAGTGATCCTTGCAGGTGGCGTCATTTAAGTTACGATAATCTATACACATTCGTCACCCCGTAACCGTCCATGTCGGGATTAAATCATTATTTTCATTTACAACTATAGTTATACCTCCCTTATTTGGCACTACCTGAACAGGGTTAACCCACTTACTATCAGATATAGGGTAGATAATTCATGCGTCTAAGAGTTTAATAACCTCGCCCTTAACTACTTCTTTCATGTTGGGATTTATGCGGCGCTGAGGTTGTATGGAGTTATGCGAATTATCTTCCATTAATATTTTATGAGTACAGAAGGATGGGCTTATGCCCTTGATATCAGAAATTTGCCAGGCAATAGCTCGGCGATGCTTACGTTGAACTAAAAAAAGTTTATCATTTTGCGCATCCGTGAGGTAGGCTGAAACTATTACTGATAGTTTGGAATTTTTTTCTAAGAAGGCATACTTGAGATGTTTAGGAAGTTCTTGAAGTTCTAGGGTAGGGGGTTCTTCATAAGAGTCTTTAGAAATTCTTTCTTTCTCAAATACTATGCCTTTGTAGATCTTTTTAGACGGAAAATTAAAAGGGGTGGAGCTGGTGGCCAAGGCAGCTTCTTGCAGTGATTCAGTTGGTAAAGTAGAGGAGGAACAAAAATCAGATAATTCTTTTTCAAAATCAGAAAGGCGATAGGAGGATTCTTCACTTAGGTGCAGCGATTCAGTGGGAAGAGAAGAGGAGGAACAAAAATCAGAAAATTCTTTTTCAAAATTAGATAGGCAATAGGAGGATTCCTCACTTACGACATCTACAAAAAAGTAGGAGTCATCATTTGCTAAGGTGTTTTTCATCGAAGGTGTGATAGAGAAAGTCACTTCATCGTCGCCTACTCGAAGGAAGAGCTTACCATTGCTTACTTCAATGATGGCTCGGGCGGTGGCAAGAAAGGGTCGGCCAAGTATCAGGGGAATCTCGACGTCTTCTTTGATCTCCAAAATGACAAAGTCCACCGGGAAGATGAACTTGTCGACTTTTACTAAGATATCCTCCACTATTCCTAACGGGTACTTAACAGATCTGTCGGCGAGTTGGATACTCATGCGTGTAGGGTTGAGTCTACCAATTCCTAACTTCTTAAACAACGAGAGGGGCATCAGGTTTATACTCGCACCTAAGTCGTCTAATGCGTGCTTGACAAAAAGATCACCAAAGATAAACGGAATAGAAAAACTACCCGGGTCACTGATTTTCTTTGGTAAGTCGTTTGTCAAAACCGCAGAGCACTCAGCGTTTAACGTTACATGCGTAAGGTTTTCTTACTTATTTGTTAGTCAGGAGGTCCTTTAGGTACTTAGTGTATTTCAGCATCTGGGAGATCGCTTTGTGGAAGGGCAGATTTATGTGGATTTGCTTAAGAATCTCTAAGAAATGGGTATACTGATCATCTAGACGTTGTTTGTAAAGTTCGGAAGGGTATGGCGGGGTTGGATTATTTTTGAAAATGGATGGTGGAGTGAGATCTTTTTCTAAATTGGGGGTGATAACTTCTTCAGCAGAGGGTGGAATTTTTAAAATGGGAGCGGAGCTTTGGTTTTTAAAAACAGAGACGGAGCTTGCCTCAGGCTCTTCACTAACCCTACTAGAAACTTGCTTCCCACTCCGAAGAGTTATATCTTTCGCTTGCTCTCTCGGGTTAGTCTCGGTATTGGAAGGAAGAGACCCTGCGGGTCGCTCAGAAATTATTTTTGCGAGCTCTCCTACTTGATTTTAAAGACTTTTAACGCTTCCAGTTAAGGTTCTTATAGTAGCGTCATTTGTGGTTATATATTTAAAAAGTAACTCCTCCAAGCTTGGAGGTTTTTGATAGTTTTGAAGAGGTGGTGGTGGTGCAGAAAAATCATTTTGTGGTGGTGGGAGCATAGCGTTCGATGAATTACTCCACGAAAACTTCAGGTGATTTTTTAAAGCAGGATTATAACTATTCGGAAAATTAAAACCAGGATGATGAAAATTCGCAGCAAAAAATTTTTAAAAGCACTTCTAGGCATATTATTATTAACATAATTTAATTGTTCTGGAGCAGGAGTTGCAGATTCCCATACCTGAGTGGCGGAGGAAGCAGTCATCTCCGTTATCTTTTTGCTTAAAAGTTCCACTTGCAGAGCAAGCTGCGAGACGTTGTCCACTTCAAAGATACCTGCAGGTTTGTTTGGGCAGGAATTAGGCACATTCCACTGATAAGTGTTCATGATCATGTCCTCGAAAAGATCAAGAGCGGCTTCCGGGTTCTTATGGTTTAAAGTACCGCCAGAAGTTGTGTCTATCATTTGCTTTGTATTTTGATTTAGCCCGTTATAAAACTTCTGCACTTATAACCATACAGAGAGCGCTTGATGTGGGCAACATCTTCACAATTCTTTAAATCTTTCCCAAGTTTCATATAAGGTTTCAGAGTCTATTTGTCCAAAAGTAGAAATGTCGTTCCTAAGTTTTGCAGTTTTAGCTGGCGGAAAATACTTCGCCAGAAATTTTTCAGTTAGTTGATCCCAAGTTGTGATGCTGTTTTTAGGTAGAGTGTTCAGCCACTGCTTATCCTTAGTTCTAAGAGAAGAAGGAAAGAGTCTTAGCCTAAATGCATCATTTGTGACACCATTGATCTTGAAGGTGTCACAAATCTCAAGAAAGCTTGCAATATGCGCGTTCTGATCTTCATCTTGAAGTCCGTCAAATTGCACATACTGCTGCACCATTTGAATTATGCTAAGTTTTAATTCGAAGTTATTATTTGCTATAGTAGGGCGAACTATGCTAGATTCTGTACACTCGAGATTCGATCGTGCAAAATAGGACATAGGCCTTTGCACGAACTCCTCCACGTGGGGTTCTTCCATTCTTAAAGTAGAAAATGACACGGAGTCCTGAACCGGTACTTGGATAGTAGGACCCTGAAATCGCGATCTTCTCCGAAGAGTAAGCTCAATTTCGTGGTCCAAGTCAAAAATAAACGACGGACTCCCGTGGGTCATACACTAGAAGAAGAGAAGAGAAGAAAGAGAAATAAATAAACTAGAAAAAAGCTAGATTTTTTTTTAAATAGTTTTTTTTTAATATTTTAACTCCTCAACTTCCCAAGGACTACCCAATGAAGGGTTCGCAAGGTACTAGACAAGATAATGGCACTTAAATCCCTTTGCCCTTTTCGAGAGAATTAGGTGGCGTAGAAAAATTGTGGAGTGGGTTTCTATTAAGAGCGAAAATAAAAAAAACTCGGATTTTAAAAATTTTAGAAGGGGGATGAGAAATAGAAATGATAAAATTAATAGGTTCGTGTTTTCGATATATCAACGAAAGTTGGTCCACGGAAACGGCGCCAAAAAATTGGTGGTCAGCTATTCATTAAGAAAATAAAAGCAGCCAAACTAGCAATCCAATGAGGCAAGTATACCTATCAAATTGTAGCTTGGGGACACAAGTGTCGTATTTAAATTTGGGAACTATATAGTACACTTACTCACACGAAGACTATTATTTTATTGACGAAAAATCTAGGGTTTAGAGAAACTAATTGCAATTAAGGAAAGGAAATAAATCTAAGGAGAACTACTTGCACTAAAAAGAAAGAGTGCATAAAAGAAACGATTACGATAAAGTGTTGGAATAATGAGATGGAAATGCACTCGATGAAGAATCACCTCAGCTAAAGTCGATTAAAAACACGATAAATAAACCTAAACTTAATAGGGTAAAGGTCCTTGACCGTGAGGTTCCTAAAGCTTGAACACGCTTCTCTCGAAGTCGTGCCCAACTAAGTTTAGGAAGGTCCCACCGACTCTCGTCTAAATAAGAGGCCTAAATCTCGCTTTACGCGGTGAACCCCACTATTGGATTTTACTCCAATCCGGGAGTTTGGACGTCTGCCTCTCTCAAGGGGTGCGTACAACTCCCTTTACTCTTGAGTGCTCACTTCAAACTATCGGCCTCTCGGCTAGCCCAAAATGAAAGCAAAGGTGGAGAATATATATCGATGATATACCTCCAACCCATGAAAAATCAAGAGTAAATCGTAGGCCTAAAACCTAAAAAGAAAAGATAAATTAACGCATCATAACTTAATGACTCGAACCTCGGATCATCAAGATTGAGTATGTTGGGTATTGTATCCACAATGTACCTGATTTGAAGAAGCCCCTAGACCAGCTAAGGTGAATTGACATTGTATTTGATCATTTGTCTTCAAGGTATGCTTGCAGCTATTCATCGCTAAGTACACACCAATGTCAGGGTGCAGTAGGTCAATATACACGGGTCTGTGCAACGTAATCCCTCGTTAAGCAAATTAGTGTGTTGGCTTACGTGTACTCTCTCTATTGGAGTGTACTTATTTTCAAGCACAGGGTTATGAAAGATCAAGAGCAGACAAGGAGAAAGGATGGTGTTAACCCCAGAATCCGCAACATTTCCAGCTAGGCATCTTACCCTTCCCTCGCTGAACTTAAATACTCAGTTCGCCCAGCTCGCCAGTGGGCATGGTCCGTCACCTAGGCGGACTCCATAAATCCGTCCGCTCAGGTCGCCCTCAGTTCACAGCCCTGCTAGATCGGCGAATCAGGCTCAGACCGGCAGGCTCCGAGTCAGGCCGCCCAGGCCGCTCAGGTCGCGGCTAGTCTAAAAGTCACGCGCTCAGTGCGACCAAGGGGGGTCTCCAGCTCGCTGGCCCAGTCCGCCTGTCCCGCGCGAACTGCTTGTTCCTTCTCCTTTTTTGTTTCCCGTCACCGCTGCCCGGCTCTTTTGTACCCCGGGCAGCCGGTTATTTTAGCCCTGCCCACTTGGGCAGGCCCCCGGCCTATAAATAGGGGGAAGTGGTGCACTCAAAGCACGCTGACTCGAGCCCAGGAGCCCACTTGTTAAAGGCTGCAGACTCGAATCTCTGGCTTTGCGACCTCCGGCTTGCCTTCCCCATTGCTTTCTTTTTCCTTTCTTGTAACCGCATCTTGGCAATAAAAAGCAAGCCCGTCGCAGGAGTGGCATTTAGGCCGCGACGGGCGAAGTCTGGTGTTGCCGTGCTCTATGGCTCTGTTGCTTTTCCGTTCCTTTTCTAATCCGCCAAGTAGATTGCTGCTCGCAGTTTCTTTTTTCTTTCTCTTCCCCAAGTGCTCGAACGGTTAGCTGGTGGTGCCCGAGTCCGTCGCTTTTCGAGCATCAACAGTTAACACGCGACCTTCAGATTCGAGCAGTTTCTTGAAACCGCGGATAGAAATGTCAGACCGCCGAGGTCGCCGCTCCGACCGCTCCAGCTCCCCCGATGATTCGCTGTGGGAGGCGTTGGAGCAGTCCCGCTGGGAAGCCGAGGTATCTCGAAGAGAGACTGACCAGCGGCTCGATACGATCAGCCAAGCCCTGTTAGCGTTGACTCAGCGACTTGCTCCCCAGGTTGCTGAAGAAGTTGCTGAGACACCTGTCCGCCAGACTCCAGTCCACCGGACCACGGCTCGTCGCACCCCTCTTCAGCAGTCGCCTGCGACTGCGCCTCCGCCTCTCCACCAAGCTCAGTCCGCAGCTCCCCCGCGACCTCAGGCGGCTCAGTTCGCCCCCCTGATGGATTTCTTCAGGGAGGCAGCCCGAGGGACCCCTGCTCGCCGACTAGACTTTGTCGATCGGCAGTCCGCAGAACTCGCAGAGTTTCATCCTCCAGTCCGCCCTTCTACTGATTCAGAAACTCCCTCTCCCTTCATCGATCGAATCCGATGGGAGTCAGCACCAAGCAATTTCAGAGAGCCTCGTCTCCCTTTTTATTCAGGGGAGACTGATCCGATCTCCCACCTGCAGGCATTCGAAGGGGCAGTAGCATTGAGAAGCCTCTCCGATGCCCTGAAATGTAAACTTCTGGTGACCACTCTTGATGGTCAAGCAAGAGAATGGTTTTATGAGTTGCCTCCAGGCACCATTTCCTCCTTCGCTGAGCTTCGCAGCGAGCTGCTCCTGAGGTTCGCAACCTCTAAGAAGAGAAAGGATGGGCCGGCAGCCCTTTTTGATATTAGGCAAAGAGACAATGAATCTGTGGCAAGATTCGTTGATCGGTTCCAGAAAGAAATTCAAGGGGTAAGGAATGTGAACCCCGATTATTATAAAGTTGCCCTGATTCACGGCCTCCGGGAGAGCCCGTTGAAATTCAAAGTGACAACAAAGGCACCGTCAACCTATCAGGAGCTCATCGCGATAGCCAATCGCTTTATTGAAGGGGAAAATGCCAATCCTACCTATATCTCATCCCTGACAGCTAAAGCTGGAGGAAGGGATGTCCCTCACTCCTCTTCCAACAATCAGTACCACAGTAAGCCTCCCCGGCCTGATTTCCACCCTCCACCTCAGAGGGGGCGCAACCTCCGCCATAAGAAACCTTTCCTTAGCCATCAACAGTTTCATGATCAGAGACTGCCGTTGGCCGCCGCTCCCGCCGTTCCTCTTCAAGCGCTCCCCATTCTTCAGAGAACCCAGCCAGCTTCAAATCCTCACGGGAGCAGCCCTATGGAAGAGCTTGCAGATCTAGGCATCGACTTTGAAGAAGTTGCCCAAGTAATCCAGAAGAAAGTTGAAGAAAAGAGACAAGGGCCTCAGAGAGATTGGAAGCCCAGAGACAACTCTCAGTTCTGTAATTTTCACAAGGAGAAAGGTCATCTGACTAAAGACTGCAAGGCTCTTCAGAAGCTAGTTGAGAGGTTGCTCGCCGAGGGTAAGCTCGAGGACCTGGGCAGGAAGAATGATTCTTCAAGGCCTTCCACCTCCAAGGGCAAGGAGGTGGCTGAAGTTCACCAGGAGTGCATAGAGATAAGGGATGAGGGCCATCTGGGGCTCATTGACATCCAAAATGAGTGTATTGATGTTGTGGACGAGGGGGCCTTGGGAAGACTCTTTTTCATCCATGGCGGAGCAGGGGCAGAATCTACCCGGAAGTCCTCTTTGTCAAGGCTTTCGAGAACTGAGGTTGCTTCTACTTCTTCTGCCCCACCTTCTGAAGTCGTCACCTTTGGCTCTGCGGACCTTCCTGCAACCGCCAACCCCTTCGATGATGCCATCGTGGTCCAGGCAGCCATTGGAAACTTCACGGTCGATAGAATCCTCATCGACACCGGCAGCTCCGTGAATCTCCTCTTTAAGTCCACTTTCGAAGCCCTGAGGACTGGAAAGACTCTGTTTTCCACCGAAGGGCCGCTCTATGGCTTCTCAGGAGAAAGGAAGGAAGTTGAAGGAAGTGTCACACTCACGGTGACGCTCGGAGGGGTGACCAAAGAAATCCAGTTCATAGTGGTAGATGCTCCGAGCAGCTATCATGCCATCTTTGGAAGACCGTTGCTAAACAAATATCGCGCCATCATTTCAACATACCATCTAGCCATCAAGTTCTGCAAGGATGGCCGCCAGTGTAGGGTCAGGAGCGACCCGAGGCAGGCTCGAGAGTGTTACCTCCGAACAGTCAACATGAATGAGGTTTCCCCCCCAGCTTTTCCAGCGGCAGCAGAAGCCACTCCTTCAGAGGATGCTGAGAATAGAGAAGGCGCTCACCTGGAACCTGCCCAGGTGACGCAAGAAGTCCCCATCGCAGAAGGAGAAGGAAGAAAGCTCTCCATCAACTCCGAATTGCCAGAAGATCAAAAGGCGGAGTTGATATCTTGCCTATTGGAGAATCTGGATGTCTTCGCTTGGTCAGCGGAGGACATGCCAGGGGTGGATCCCGACGTGGCTTGCCATCATCTCAATGTCGATCCAGCCGCCAAGCCCGTCCAGCAGAAAAAGAGGGATGTAGCTGTCAAGCTAGCAGAGCCCATCAGAGAGGAGGTTGCTAAACTCCTCAAAGCGCGCTTCATTCAAGAGATTCAGTATCTCGAGTGGGTCTCCAATGTTGTAATGGTTAAGAAACCTGGGGGAAAGTGGCGTATGTGTGTAGATTTCACCCGTTTGAATAAAGCGTGCCCAAAAGATTTCTATCCCTTGCCTCGGATAGATTTATTAGTTGATTCTGCGGTAGGGTATCCGTTTATGAGTTTTTTAGACGCATTCTCTGGTTATCACCAAATAAGAATGCATAAACCTGATATCCCTTGCACATCATTCATCACTAATGACGGTTGCTATTGTTATCTTGTGATGCCCTTTGGGCTTAAAAATGCTGGCGCAACCTATCAACGCATGATGGACCAAGTGTTTAAAGAGCAAAAAAGTAGAAACCTCGAGGTGTATGTGGATGACCTTCTGATTAAGAGTAGGTCTCTTCCGCAGCACCTGGTAGATCTTGTAGAGACCTTTTCTACTCTACGAAGGCGCAAAATAAAGCTTAACCCGTTAAAATGCGTCTTTGGGGCAAGTAAAGGGAAATTTCTTGGCCATCTCCTTACTCCCGAGGGTCTAGCACCCAATCCTGATAAGGTTAAGGCCATCCTTGGTATGACCCCTCCCCGCTCACCCAAAGAGGTTCAGCAGTTAGGGGGGAGGTTGGCAGGACTCGGGAGGTTCATCTCTCGAGTTGGAGATAAAAGTGCACCATTTTTTAAGACTCTTCGGGGAGCGTCCAAGTTTCAATGGACAGAAGAGTGTTCCTTGGCTTTTGAGCAATTAAAAAAGCAACTAACCTCGACTCCTTTACTCCAAAGCCCTCGAGCAGGGGAGGCGTTATTCCTATACCTAGGGGTTGGTCCCGAGGCAGTTAGTTCAGTTCTGATTCACGAAGAAAGCAGGAGGCAGTTCCCTGTTTACTATGTCAGTCACATCCTGAAGGATGCAGAGGCAAGGTATCCCATCCTAGAGAAGCTAGCTTTAGCATTAGTTATGTCTGCCCGCAGACTCCGTCCGTATTTCCAGGCTCATTCAATTCAGGTAGTTACTGATCAACCTTTGAAGAATGTGTTAGAAAAACCAGAGCATTCAGGCAGGCTGGCTAAATGGGCAATCGAGCTGAGCGAGTTTGAAATTTCCTATGTGCCCAGAACAGCTATCAAGGCACAGGTGCTTGCAGATTTCATGATTGATACGACAGAATCCAGCTCGGACCAAGCAGCAAGGTCCCCTTTATCTTGGACCATTTATGTGGATGGAGCTTCTGGTAGAAACTCCTCGGGTGCAGGAGTAGTTCTGATAAACCCGAATGGTGTCAAACTTGAGCAGGCCATCAAGTTCTATTTTCCAGTGACTAACAATCAGGCGGAATATGAAGCTTTATTAGCCGGCTTGAGGCTAGCACGAGAGCTTGGAATTGATCACGTCCATATCAAGACTGATTCACTGGTAATGGCTTCGCAAGTTCTCGGCAACTTCGAGACCAGGGAGCCAGTGTTGAAAAGGTACCTTAAGCTGGTAAAGGTTGAGGTTGGCAGATTCAAAAGTTTTACTATTGAGCACATTCCAAGAACAGAGAATGAGGAGGCCGACGTTCTCGCAAAGTACGGGCTCTCGTCAGGAGGGACAACTTCTGAACTTTTCCGCCCAGCGGTGGAGGAAGAAGGGCTAATGCAAATCGATCAGTGTCCCTCTTGGATGGATCCGCTCATTCTCTACCTGTCAACCGGGAATCTACATCAGTCAGTCAAAGATAAGAAGAAATTCAGGTTGAAGGCAGCACACTATTACTTGATATCCGACATTCTCTATAGGAAAACCTTCTTATCCACAATGGCAAGATGTGTTTCAGAAAGTGAGGTTCCCACCATTCTCCGAGAAGTGCATTCTGGCGAGTGCGGAAGTCATTCGGGAGCAAGAACATTAGAAAGAAGGATCCTGCGGCAAGGTTACTTCTGGCCTACAATGAAGAAGGACTCTGAGGCCTATGCGAGAAAATGTGTTCAATGCCAGAAATTCGCCCCTCTTCAGCATCAAGCAGCTCAATCTCTCAGGTCGATTACGACCCCTTGGCCCTTTGCTGTTTGGGGAATGGATCTCATTGGCCCTTTTCCCATGGCAAGTGGGCATCGGCGCTTTATTATAGTTATGATCGACTACTTCAGTAAGTGGATTGAGGCTAAAGCATTGGCAAAGACAACAACCCAGGTCGTGAGGAATTTTATTTGGGGAGAGATAGTCTGCCGACATGGAATCCCTATGGCAATAATCACCGATAATGGACCACAGTTCAATAATGCGGAAATGATAGACTTTTGCAGACAGATCGGAACAGAGCTGCGCTTCGCATCGGTGCATCATCCCAGAAGCAATGGACAAGTAGAAGCAGCTAATAAGCGAATCCTCAACCTGCTTAAGAAAAAGGTTCAAAATCTCAAAGGCAGTTGGGCTGATCAACTTCCCTCAGTCCTTTGGACCCTGAGAACAACACCTTCATCTGCAACAGGAGAAACCCCGTTCAAGCTTTCTCACGGGTCCGAGGCATTGATTCCTGTTGAGTTTGAAGTTCTGTCGCCTAGGGTACTGCTTGCCAGGCAGGGCACGGAGGATTGGCTTGAGTTGAACAGCGAGGAGATGAGGTTCAGTTTGGAGCATATCGAAGAGGTCAGAGACAAGGCTGCTATCAGGCAGGAGGAAGTAAAAAGAAGAATGGCCCGTTACTTCGATAAGAACGTAAGGATCAAACACTTTCAAGTGGGAGATCTGGTTCTTAAAAAGGTCGATGCTGCTGCAAGAGCCAGCTCAGTTGGGAAGCTTAATCCTAGCTGGGCAGGACCATTCATTATTAAGGAAGCACTTCAAAATGGGGCCTACCGGTTACAAACATTTGAAGGTGAAGACATGCCGCACACATGGAGCGGAGATGACCTAAAGCGGTTCTTTTCCTGAACTTCTTTTCCTTTCTCCCGGTGTAAACTCTTTAAGAGGTTCACTATTAATAAAAATTCCTTGCCAACACTTTTATCAAGTATCTTTGTGTTTCAAGCGTTGACAGTTAAATATATGGAGCAAGGGTAACTCTAAACGATCCTCTCTGAACTCTCTATTTTATGGTTATACGAATCTCTCAAAATTGATACTCGCCTAAATACTCGTACCAACACTTCTTCGAATGCCTCTTCTTTCTTACCTCCTCGAGCAACTCCCGACAGTTGCTTGATGCCAGGAGATATCGCCGTGTCCAGCAAAAACCTCCCCTAGAACCGTTGGTGTCAGCATAACACCACGACGACCGCGTGTTGCGGGGAGATTTCGCACCGTGTAGTGGGAGCCTACCAACTCTAGTGCGGTAGGATACTGGATTTCGGATCCCGGCTAGTACCTAACCCCACTTCTGCATTATGGAGGGGCGAAGTGGAGGTCAGCTCTACCACGCCACTTAAGGGATATTGTCACAAACCGGATGATCGCACGGGGAAAGCAATGCCGCTCCGGCCGCACCTGCCCCCAGATCATCTTAGGGTTGCGACTCTCGAACACTCCTTGGTACCCTCAAGCAGTGCCTGCAGAAGACCCACAGTCTTGTCGATCTCAAAGGAAAGCAATGCCGCTCCGGCTGTACCTGCCCGAGAGATCGACTTAGACTGTACTTCAGGCAAGAGGGCAGTAATTAAGTTATTTAGTCTGCAGACTCAAAGGTCCAGTGGGGAAAGCAATGCCGCTCCGGCCGCACCTACCCACTTGGCCTCCGGACTGCGGCTTTCTTCTTCACAGGGGTTGTCATTATTAAGGAAGTGCGGACTCCAGTTGCCTTATCCGCTCAGTCCGCCATCACCTGGGTTGATTCTGTAATTCATAACCTTGTGAGGAAAGCAATGTCGCTCCGGCCGCACCTACCCGCTTGGTTGTGAATTACAAGTCATTTCTGATATTGTTCATTAATGAAGTGCGGACTCCAGTTGCCTTATCCGCTCAGTCCGCCGTTCCATGGTTGATTCGATAATTCATAATCTTGTGAGGAAAGCAATGCTGCTCCGGTCGCTTCTACCCGCTTATTATGAATCACAGGTCACTTCTGATGTTGCTGACTGAGGCAGTGCGGACACTGGTTTTCTAATTCGCCTGGTCCGCAGAATTTGTTCGATGCGCACAATGTGCTTGGAAGAAATTCAAGCGCGAAATATCTGCGGATGGTGACCCTAGTCCATCCAGTTCGCTTATTCATGATATTTGGGTTAGCAGATTATGGTTTTTTCGCTATCTTTGTTCTCGCAAAAACTGGCAAAATTCTGTGAAATGCGGACTGAGAACTGAACTCATCCAAGTCCGCATCACTCATCTCTTTCCCAAGAAATACATTCTGTTCATATTACAACAAGATTGTGATAGTGAAATTTCAGCTAGCAAAGATATAAGTGCGACCTCTAAAGTATCAGTAAGAAACAAGCAGAAAATCTCAGAAGATATCAAAAGTATCCTTTTTTATATATATTCATTCAAAAATTACATGTCCTGGCGGACTCGCGTAAAGTCCGCCCCTCCCCCTTTACATTAAAGAAAACCAAAAAATTACAATATATATATCCCTATTCTATCCTCTGTTTCTTGTCCGCAGGCTTCTCAGGGCTTGACCCATCCACATCCACTATAGGCGAGTAGCCTCCTGAGTCACTGTTGCTGCTGTCGTCAGAGTGAGAAGCGGCTGAGGGTTCTGTTCGCGAGCTACTCTCACCAGAGCTGGAGTCAGCGGACTGATCCGATTGACCTCCTTGCTGTTGGCTTGAGGCCACTTCCTCGTCAGCAGACTCCTCCTCGTCATCTTCGGCAACCGCTTTTCCCCTATCAGCTTGCTCGAACTCGGCGACTTTATCCTTTAGCTCCGGGAAGAGCTTCAGGAAGGGAATAGAATCTACCCCAGCCTTCGCGTACCCATCGCTGATAACGCGCTCAAGCGCGACCTCGACGCTTTCTCTTACAAAAGGAAACATGGCCTTTTGAAAGTCTGGGTTGGTTACTTCATATGCGATCTGCAAAAGATTTTAAAATATCAGTCCGCGAAAGATAAGCATGATTAATGGCGATTAACTAAGCACTTACGGCCTTGTCTTCTTTATATTTATTAACTTTTGCACCAAGCCGCTTATTCCTCTCTTTCAGCGAATCGCTTTCCTTCCTATGCCGCGCATTGTCCCTAAGCAGCTCGCGCGTAAGCCTGCCTAAGAAATGATTGGTGACGGCAGCGTTCGCACTGGCCTGCGCAGCGAGAAGGGGGAGGTCATCAGGGGCCACACCTTGCAGATCGCGGAGGTTTTGCTTCCCGTACAAAGCAGACAGGGCGACGTGGGCATGGCGAGACGGGCGCGGGCTCCTCCAAGAGGGAAGAGCCGTTGATAGGCGGACATACTTTTTCTTCTCATGCCGTGGATCATGGGGTTGCCCCTCAGATCCTTCTGCTTCTCGCCAAAGCCCGCAATGTCGAAGCTGCCATCAGAAGAATAACCCGCGGCGGGGTCTCCATCTTCCCTCCTCTTTTTTGCGATTTCTTTTCTCCTTTCCCCTTGCGTAGGAGTCTGTCCGGCAGGCGCAACGGGCAGATTTGCGGGCACCGCCAAGGTCGCTGCAAGAGAAAAAGTTAGCTAAAATTCCTAAGTTGTTGCGGCTACAAACGAAGGTCGCAAGACTTACTCTCTTGGCGGCTAACAGTATATAGCCCAGGCAGCAGCGGGATGTAATAGTCAACATCCAGTCTCGCTCCGTCAAGGAACTTGACGATGGCGGTCTCGGCATCGTTCAGCCGCACGCTCTTGAAGTCAGCGTCTACGCGCAGCTGCGGACTGGTATGAAGGAACCCCAGGTCGCCTTCAAAGATGAGATACCTAGAGGTCCAGTTGTGGATCTTATTCGGCAAGCCCACAACTTTCATTCCCCTACAGTAGAAGTAGATGATGCCTTTGTACTCAGGGTCTCCCGTCGGGGTAATAGAGCGAACAGAGAAAATCTTCCTGAAAACCTTCAAGGAAAATTCAATCCTCTCAGCCCGCAGGTAAGCAATAAAACTGCAGATCGCAACCATACTGTTCGGGGCAAGCTGGCCCGGAACCACCCCATAATGCTCGAAGATCTCCGCGACCTCCCAGAGCAGGGGAAATTTGAACCCGCAGTCAAAATGATCTATTGGAATTGCGAGCTGGGTAGCGGTTGAAAAATTCAGTCGTTCGTGGGGCTCGGGGAGCCGCGCGAGTACGGGCAAGCCCGCCATATGAACTCACAAGAACGCCTCCAGGTCGGCTTCGGTTAGTCTACTCCTTTTATGATCAGCAGCATGGAAGGCGGCTGCGGCTTCAGTACGCGCGGATACCATGTTTTCAGACCGCAAGTCTTCAGCTCCCACTGCTTTCTACACAAACAAAGAATGACAACCCTATTTATATAAAAATCGTCTGACATGACAGCCGTCAATCCGTTCAGATCGGAAAGCCAGTCCGCTCAGCTCGCCTCTTCCCTGTTTTCCCTGCAATATCAGATATTTCTCAAGGCTTTGCGGATTCAAAGCCAGTCCGCTCAGCTCGCCTCTTCCCTGTTTTCCCTGCAATATCAGATATTTCTCAAGGCTTTGCGGATTCAAAGCCAGTCCGCTCAGCTCGCCTCTTCCCTGTTTTCCCTGCAATATCAGATATTTCTCAAGGCTTTGCGGATTCAAAGCCAGTCCGCTCAGCTCGCCTCTTCCCTGTTTTCCCTGCAATATCAGATATTTCTCAAGGCTTTGCGGATTCAAAGCCAGTCCGCTCAGCTCGCCTCTTCCCTGTTTTCCCTGCAATATCAGATATTTCTCAAGGCTTTGCGGATTCAAAGCCAGTCCGCTCAACTCGCTTCTTCCCTGTTCTCCCTGCAAATAAATGCGAATTCGCGGGAAGCCCGCAGGGATCGCAATTTCCTAGTGAACAAGATAAGCGGGCATAAAATACCAGTCCGCATAACTTACATTTCACAACGGGATTGTCCGAAAAAATAATAGTATGCGACAAGCAGAGTAATATCACAACACAGATACAATCACACAACGAAGAGTTTCAGCAATAATATTATACAGCAGCTTAAAAAATAATAGAAAGCAAATGTTTAGGCCTTAGCGCCTTCCGCGGTCTCTCTGAGCAGGTCGCACCTCCTCCTCCATTCCAACATGTGCAGCCAGGTCACTTCCTTGCAGGATCTCGCAGTAGAGTTGGGAAACCAGATGGTACATGTTATTAAAGGTGCGGTGCATATGAGCCATGTCTTTGGCTACCCGCGGAAATGGAATCATTTGAACTGCCAGGGTTGGATCTGCGACCACCGCGGGCTGCCCGCTTGCCGCAGGGGCCGATCCCTCCCCCACAGCAGGCTGAGGCGCTTGCGATCTCACCCCAGCGGCTTCGCTTACTTGCTTCTTTCCTTCCCTCGCCAAAGCCAAATATTTGCCCCTATAATGGCGGACATCTCCGCTCAGACGATTTTTCTCCTTGTTCGCACTTTCCAATGCGGCTGAAAGGCTGGCGACCTCGCTTTCCAGGATTTTTTCCCGCGCTCTGCTTTTCTTTAGTGCAGTTCGAAGCTCGCATAACTCTTCCTCATTATTCTTCGCTAACAGTACACTATCTTCTTTAGCAGGCAGCTCCTCCTGTGCGAATTCATCAGCAGTCCGCGCCGCGGCCTCCGTCACATTTGGTGGCGTAGGCACGATCTCGCCGACCTCGACAGAATCGGGTGTGGACTTCTGAACTGCAACAAAGAAAGTGAAGACGCCTCAGTATCCAGGCCGCAATAGCTCCAGAAGAAAAAAGAGAAAAGGGAAAAGGTTTTTATCCACTTTTGGTTATCTTCGCAGCGATCTGACGACTATCAAGGATAGGTCGCCTCACGCGCTCCGGATCAAAAGCCTCTAGGCGACGCCTCCATTCACGGCGGACTAGTGCTCTTGTCTCGGCCAGCGATCTGCTCGAGGTAACTATGTCATCAGTTTCTGTAAGGATCTTGACTGGCCGCGACTTTCGAGGAGGGGATTTGTACAACCAAGAGCTCTAAAACCGCTTGGTCGCCGGCTGCAACTTACCAGATCGCATCAGCTCGGCAGCAATCTGAAGATCCTCAGTCCGCTTATCCACCACGAGCTTCTCCGAGGCCGCTTCAACCTTCGCCTTCATTATTGCGAGTTGACCCTCGTTTTTCTTCCTCTCTTCAGCTGGAAAAAAAGAAGAAGGGTCGTCAAGATTTTCTCCTCCAGTTGCGGTATCGGGCTGCAGCACCTCCAGTAGAGAGCGATTTATACTCGCAAGCTGATCATTATCTATAGAGTCGAGTATCTCAGTGGTTGATAAGCTGAGCGTGGAAGGGGGATCACCTTCTGCGAGCAGAGGATCGGGAGTGACGAGATCGTCTTGGTCTTCTTTTTCTCGCGGCCTATGCTGCAAGCTCGCAGCTCCAGTCCGCTTGGAGATATTTTTCTCTTTCCTAACTTTCAACTTCTTATCTACCCGCTCGGCGGCATTACCATCTCTTTTCCTCTTCTTCTTCTCCTCAGGAGTCTTCTCTAAATCGATGACAACCGGCTTGGGTTCGGGAACTGAGTTTGGGGCGACAACTTGCTTTTCGATGGAACTGTTGGTCGCGTTTTCAGCGGACTCCTTATCTCGCTCCTCGGCAACCGTCTCTCCCCTTTCCACTAACGTCTCACCAGCAGGAAGCTTCTCCTCGGTCCTTTGCTGCTGGACTTTCGGCGATGAAACTTCTTTTTCCGTTTCTATCCGCAACATGATGGTCCCAGAAGGAGAGCGATGCACCTCCATGCTGGAGGAGTTCGCAGGGTTTTGGTCAGAAACGGAGGGCGGATTCGGTTTCTCCCGTAGAGGACTTGGGGGAGCACTCGCAGTCTTCACAGTATCGCGGACTGGATCTTGCTTCACCTGGTCTGAACTCTCCCCCTGGTGGCGGGCAGGCGCATCTTTTCGGTGGCTCGATTTCTTAGGCCGAGAACTCGCTTTCGGCTTCTCAATTGGAGCAGCCATGCTGCCAAAGAAGGACCCTAGCCTCGCCATGCCGGACTGGAAAGTCGAGACCGCAAGTGGTGAGTAGCGACCCGTCGCGCAGACAGTTCTGACAGAAGACTGCGCTTCCGGCAGTATTTATAGCACAAATAGCATTAATGATAGTTGCGGACTCAGCGGTTAAGGAAACATTTTCGGAATTTTCCAAAACTCAAAAATGTGCGGGGATTATGTTAACCCCAGAATCCGCAACATTTCCAGCTAGGCATCTTACCCTTCCCTCGCTGAACTTAAATACTCAGTTCGCCCAGCTCGCCAGTGGGCATGGTCCGTCACCTAGGCGGACTCCATAAATCCGTCCGCTCAGGTCGCCCTCAGTTCACAGCCCTGCTAGATCGGCGAATCAGGCTCAGACCGGCAGGCTCCGAGTCAGGCCGCCCAGGCCGCTCAGGTCGCGGCTAGTCTAAAAGTCACGCGCTCAGTGCGACCAAGGGGGTCTCCAGCTCGCTGGCCCAGTCCGCCTGTCCCGCGCGAACTGCTTGTTCCTTCTCCTTTTTTGTTTCCCGTCACCACTGCCCGGCTCTTTTGTACCCCGGGCAGCCGGTTATTTTAGCCCTGCCCACTTGGGCAGGCCCCCGGCCTATAAATAGGGGGAAGTGGTGCACTCAAAGCACGCTGACTCGAGCCCAGGTGCCCACTTGTTAAAGGCTGCGGACTCGAATCTCTGGCTTTGCGACCTCCGGCTTGCCTTCCCCATTGCTTTCTTTTTCCTTTCTTGTAACCGCATCTTGGCAATAAAAAGCAAGCCCGTCGCAGGAGTGGCATTTAGGCCGCGACGGGCGAAGTCTGGTGTTGCCGTGCTCTACGGCTCTGTTGCTTTTCCGTTCCTTTTCTAATCCGCCAAGTAGATTGCTGCTCGCAGTTTCTTTTTTCTTTCTCTTCCCCAAGTGCTCGAACGGTTAGCTGGTGGTGCCCGAGTCCGTCGCTTTTCGAGCATCAACAGATGGGCCAAAGGCTAGCTCACGAAATCGTCTAAGTACAAATCAACGAGAATCACTAAGTGATTCTCGCCGATTCGACGAGAATCACTAGTGATTCTCGCCGAATCGTCGAGAATCACGAACTAATTCTCGCCGAATGCTGCCGGTTGTCTCGAAGCCGCCTTGAATTCTTCTAAGGCAGAATCGTCGAGAATCACGAAGTGATTCTCGCCGATTCGTCGATAATGACTCTGCATTCTCGACGATTCGGCGAGAATCAATTGTGATTCTCGCCAATTCTCACCGGCTTGTGTTATCAGTGGAGATTGAATTCTGTTAAGTAGAATTCGGCTTGTGTTATCAGTGTTGATTCTCGCCGATTCGGCAAGAATCACCTACGATTCTCGCCGAATTTGACTTGGGCAAATTCCTGCTGTTCTTTGGACCGGTCCAAGTTACCTGGATTATTTCAAACCGGACTTAGGTCTTCTTGTTGGTGGGGCCCACAACGGTCATGTGGAATGACCTAATGTATAAATACCTCCGTATGGTTGAGCGAAAAATATACGAATACACGATTCAAAAAGAAAGGTCGCCGACGTGACCTAGATCGTGCATCTTGCTCCGCCGCCGTCGTCGCCGCTCGTGCAGTTAGTCGCCGTTGCTGATCACGGTTTCTTCCAGATCTCCGACGACAGAAGCTTAGCCTAGCACAGCGTCTCACGCATCTAACCAGAGATCTTTTGTCTCTTGATTCGTAGATCGGGAAAACCATCCCCTTTCGGATCGATCGAGACGATCGATCCTAGTGTGATTGTTGGAAGACCTTGCTACCTTTGTTATGAAGGTTGAATCTCCATAGCATTGCCGCAGCACTCCGTTGCCACCGCCAATCCCGAGAGCCAAGCCGCCGCCCTTTGCCGCCATCGGTTTCGGGGAGATTCTCTCCAAGAGAGATCTAGGGTTGTGGACTCTTCGTTGACTTCAAGAACACGTCGTCGAACGGAGAGGGACACCTTAGTCTCCATAAGTTGTTTGTATTTCTAATACATTCTATTTTCAATTTCGTTGTAAAGGAACGATTGGTTCGTAGTTGTAAGGGTTGGGTGCAACCCGTGGTGTGGGAGAGGTGATTCCTACGTGTGGAAGGGTTCCTTCCATTAGTGCAAGGATTGGATTACAATCCTGTTGGTGAAGTGACCGGGTCGTCCCTTGTTGGGAGATAGGTCGAAGGGGGAAAGTGGACGTACCCAAATCGGGGAACCACTATAAATTGCTTGAGTCTTTTCTGTGCTGTGTTGTTTGATTTATTTGTTCAGGTAAAACTTTAATTCCGCAAAAACGCTACAAGACACCTATTCCCCCCCCCCCCATAGGTGAAGCTAGTTGGCACTAGGTGGACTTTCAAGTGGTATCAGAGGGAGGTTACTCATCAAAGAGGTTAACACCTCGAGTAATTTCCTGCCACTAGTGTCAAGTAGAAGGCAGATATCTACCATGGACGGACACAAGTACTCAGGCAAGATCCCAGTGTGCACCAGGCTAAACTTTCCTATCTGGAAGGAAAGGATTAGATTTTACATGGAAGCAGTCAACCCTCGACTCTTCATGGTCATGGAGGAGGGACCTTATATTCCCACTAAGGCCTCCACCATTGATCCTACTAAAAAGGTGCCAAAGAAGCTTTCTGAAATGGACAAGGATGAGATGGTGCTGGTCGGACTTGACAAGAAGGCACAGAACATACTGATCAGCGCAGTCGATGACTCCATGATACAGAACTTCTGCAACTACAGGACAGCCAAGGATATCTGGAACAACCTGATTATCCTGATGGAGGGCACAGATGAAGTGAGGGATGATCGGAGATCCCTCCTGAATCATAAATATGAGGCCTTCAGGCAGGGGCCCAAGGAAGAGATCGGAGTTACATTAGAAAACTTCCTCAAGATCGTCAATGCACTCAAGGGATATGGAAGAGTGTTCACTAATGGTGAACTTAATGATAAATTCCTTAGGTCCCTTACTAAGGAATGGGACGCTAAGATCTGCGCCATCCGAGAGTTTGGCAGACTTGCTGAAACAGATCCACAAATTCTGTTTGGGAAGCTCATGTCCTATGAGCTTCAACTGAACACAAGGAAAGCTGAAGAGGAAGTAGAGAAAGCCACAGCCAAATAAAAGACTGTGGCCCTAAAATCCATTCACTCTAGGAAGGGCAAGGGTGCAGCTTCATCCCGTGCGGGGAAAAAGGATTAGGAGCAAGACTCCGAGCCATGCTCCTCCGGCTCAGAGCTGTCTGAAGAAGACTTCTCCCTCATCACCCGAGAATTCAAGAAGTTCCTCAAGATGAGGAATCAAAGAAAGAGATACGGCTCCTCCTTCAGAAATCAGAAGAAGAATTATTCTTCTGACAGGTATGAATCAAAACCGAATAAACATCGTAATACTGACATCATTTGTTTTGGATGCAATAAGCCAGGACACGTCGTGGCCGACTGCCATCAAGGCAAGAGAGAGAAGGGGAAGGGAGAAGAGCACAGGACCTCTAGAGATAAGAAGAAGGAGAGGAGCTACATCGCCAAAAAGTCAAAGACACTGAGTGAGTCTGATTCCTCAGACTCTAGTGATGATGAGGAAGCCTACTTCGGGCTGGTGGGTCACTCTGATTCAGAAGGAGAATGTCCCTCGTTCACTGGGACGGTAAAAGCTCGTACCCCCCTCTCTGACTCTGACTATGAGTCTCCTGACGATGATCTCGAGGACAGCCTATCTTCCCGAGAAGCTGAGCTCCTCGAAAAGTATGAGCTTTTGCTCAACACCTTCGAGGAATGCCGCAAGAGATTGAGGGCTCAGAAAAAGGAAGTCAAATTCCTTAAGGTCGAGGGTGTCTCCCTAAGGGAAGAGATCACTAGCTTGATCTCTCTCCGACAGGAGCACCTGGACCTGATCTCTAAGCACTCAGAGTCTCTAAGCCTCCTTGACCTTAAACAGGAAGAAATCAATAAGTTGGAAGAACAACTTACGGCAGAAAAGAAGATTGTCCAAAGTTTCTCTATGCTAAAGACTGTTCTTCCACTAGTTGATACCTTCTCTGCTCAGGCTAAGGGGGATGTCTTGGGGCATGTGGGTGTGCCTGGTAAATAATCCAGGGGAAACAAAAAGCAGAGGAGAAATAAGGCTGCTAAGAAGGCCTCTACCGCAGAAAAGGGAAAGGCCCCACTCAACCCTGTTGTATTCAGGAAGCCTGGCTATCCCTACAATGAACAGGACTTTGAGTCAACTTATGGCCACTTCTTCCAGCCCTCGGTTGAAAAGACCAAGATCCGGTATGAGGGGTGGGCCTTCCCTCGCAACTTTGGCGAGAGTGTCTTCAAGGCACCTTATGAGGAAGTTCAGATGGAGGATTATGGCCACTTCTCTAGCAGCCATAATCGGAAGCAGGCACCTAAGGCCAAGCCTGTTATACTGAGAAACCAGGAGGTGAAGAAATCATGCGACTGTTGTCATCATGATGTGTCCACCTCCAAGTCCGAGGCCCTGGCTGAACCTTCCATTCCAAGGGTGAAGCAGGTGCCTAGGAGAAAGTATAACAGATTTGATTGCTGGTGATGTGGCAAAGTTGGTCACTTTGCCGTGGATTGCTGGTTTAATCCGAGGAATAACGAGACTCGTCATGTTGGCAATGCGAGGCAGACCACTCGTAGGGCTAACCATTCGAGGGGGAGCATGCTAACGAAGAACCTAGGACCCAATACATATTGGGTTCCTAAGGAAAGGTAATTCTTTTTTGTAGGATAGTCTAGGTACCCATATACATGATGGGACCTAGACAAGATATGTTCCAGGCTTGCCATGGAACAAGATTAAGGGAAAAGAGATAACGCTAACTACGGTGCAAGGCTTGAACAGCTAAGTTGAGATGAGACTGCTAAAGGTGCAACTCCCAAGTACGTCAAGGTTTCCACCTCGATGTCAGCTGGAGAAGTTGACGAGCAGGATGGAGAAAATCTTCCGGAAAAAGGAGAAGCACGAGAAGATGTCAGAGCTCTAGATGCCAGACTCCTAGAGCTCCGACACGTGAGGGATCATCCTAGAGAACAGATCATCGGAGATCCTCGTGACGGTGTCAGAACTCGAAGAGGAAGCTGGGATGATAGGAAAAGCACTTCCGAGACGTGTCAATTCCTCGGAAGAAGGCTTATCTCATGAAACAGTAAGAAGAAGAATTGTGTTGCAACCTCCACAGCTGAATCTGAGTACATCTCAGCAGGCAGCTGTTGCGCACAACTTCTATGGATCAAGAATCAGCTCAAAGATTATGACTTGCAGTTCAGCGAAGTTCCGATGTATTGCGACTCCTCAAGCGCAATAGCAATTACGAACAATCCTGTGTCGCACAGCAGGATGAAGCATATTGAAGTGCGCTACCACTTCATTCGGGAGCATGTGGAAAACAAGGACATTTCTCTCTGTTATGTCCCCACGAATAAGAAGATTGCAGATATTTTCACAAAGCCCCTAGACGAGGCCAAGTTCAGTCTCTTCAAAACTGAACTGGGGATGCTAAACTATGAGGAATGAAGACTAAGGAAGCTCCAGGCTCGTGCATCTAGGGGGAGCATCCGGAAGAAACTCAAGTGTAAGCCCAAATTCAAGAACTGAGGGGAGCATTGTGGCAAGTTCTAAAGTCTCAGATTTGTAGAAGCCAAAAAGGGGGATATTGCCCTCTCGGCTAAGGTGCTAAGGGCTAAGGTGCTCTCGCAAAGTATGCTCCAAATGCTCTAAAGATAATGATATGGAAATTCTTTCTCAAATGATTATTCAGTTTATGTTTTCTTCCATCCGTTATATTCACCTTAGCTTGTAGGGTTTAGGCTTCTTCAAATAGGGGGAGATTGTTGGGTATTGTATCCACAATGTACCTGATTTGAAGAAGCCCCTGGACCAGCTAAGGTGAATTTACATTGTATTTGATCATTTGTCTTCAAGGTAAGCTTGCAGCTATTCATCGCTAAGTACACACCAATGTCAGGGTGCAGTAGGTCAATATACACGGGTCTGTGCAACGTAATCCCTCGTTAGATCAGTGTGTTGGCTTACGTGTACTCTCTCTATTAGAGTGTACTTATTTTCAAGCACAGGGTTATGAAAGATCAAGAGCGGACAAGGAGCAAGGATGGGCCAAAGACCAGCTCACGAAATCGTCTAAGTACAAATCGACGAGAATAACTAGTGATTCTCGCCGAATCGTCGAGAATCACAAATTGATTCTCGCCGAATGTTGCCGGTTGTCTCTAAGCCGCCTTGAATTCTTCTAAGGCAGAATCGTCGAGAATCATGAAGTTATTCTCGCCGATTCATCGAGAATGACTCTGCATTCTGGACGATTCGCGCTAGATTCAATTGTGACTCTCGCCGATTCTCACCGGCTTGTGTTATCAGTGGAGATTGAATTCTGTTAAGTAGAATTCGGCGAGAATCGTAGTTTATTCTCGCCGATTCGGCGAGAATCACCTACGATTCTCGCCGAATTTGACTTGGGCAAATTCCTGCTATTCTCTGGACCGGTCCAAGTTACCTTGATTATTTCAAACCGAACTTAGGTCTTCTTGTTGGTGGGGCCCACAACGGTCATGTGGAATGACCTAATGTATAAATACCTCCGTATGGTTGAGCGGAAAATATACGAATACACGATTCAAAAAGAAAGGCCGCCGACGTGACCTAGATCGCGCATCTTGCTCCGCTGCTGTCGTCGCCGCTCGTGCAGTTAGTCGTCGTTGCTGATCAAGGTTTCTTCCAGATCTCCGGCGACAGAAGCTTAGCCTAGCACAGCGTCTCACGCGTCTAACCAGAGATCTTTTGTCTCTTGATTCGTAGATCGGGAAAACCATCCCCTTCCGAATCGATCGAGACGATCGATCCTAGTGTGACCATTGGAAGACCTTGCTACCTTTGCTATGAAGGTTGAATCTCCATAGTATTGCCGTAGCACTCTGTTGCCGCTGCCAATCCCGAGAGCCAAGCCGCCGCCCTTTGCCGCCGCCGGTTTCCGGGAGATTCTCTCCAAGAGAGATCTAGGGTTGTGGACTCTTCGTTGACTTCAAGAACACGTCGTCGAACGGAGAGGGACACCTTAGTCTCCATAAGTTGTTTGTATTTCTAATACATTCTATTTTCAATTTCGTTGTAAAGGAATGATTGGTTCCTAGTTGTAAGGGTTGGGTGCAACCCATGGTGTGGGAGATATGACTCCTACCTGTTGAAGGGTTCCTTCCATTAGTGCAAGGATTGGATTTCAATCCTGTTGGTGAAGTGACCGAGTCATCCCTGGTTGGGAGATAGGTCGAAGGGGGAAAGTGGACGTACCCAAATCGGGGAACCACTATAAATTGCTTAAGTCTTTTCTGTGCTATGTTGTTTGATTTATTTGTGCAGGTAAAACTTTAATTCCTCAAAAACGCTATAAGACACCTATTCCCCCCCCCCCATAGGTGAAGCTAGTTGGCACTAGGTGGACTTTCAGAGTACAAGGAGGATTAGTTACTCATGGTGTAATGGATAATGGGGATGAGTAGTAAAGCTTAGTAAGAACACAAGTAATAAAGGAGAGAAAACAACACTTTTATATTAATGAAAACAAAGAGCTACAAACTTAGAAATGAAAAATTACAAGTGCATGGAAAGTAAACTAAGCTATCACTCACATTAAGCTACTAAAAGAAATACAAGAGCTACTACAAAAGCTTAAACTAAACAAGAATTAAGGGAAAACACAAAATGACAAAGAGAGAGAGGGAGAGAAAAACAAGAAAAGCTTCACTAAGCAAAGGGGAAGCATCTCCCTACACAATCCAAAAACTATATGGAATGCATGGAGAAGGGATCAATTTATAGAAAAACTTAAGGGGGGTGACATGGCCTGCGTCACGGTCATGTTGTTGGCCGTGTCTTGTACAGGTTGACCTCAGGCAGTGTCTTGTACAGCTTGATCTCTCTCCGACAGGAGCACCTGGACCTGATCTCTAAGCACTCAGAGTCTCTAAGCCTCCTTGACCTTAAACAGGAAGAAATCAATAAGTTGGAAGAACAACTTACGGCAGAAAAGAAGATTGTCCAAAGCTTCTCTATGCTAAAAACTGTTCTTCCACTAGTTGATACCTTCTCTGCTCAGGCTAAGGGGGATGTCTTGGGGCATGTGGGTGTGCCTGGTAAATAATCCAGGAGAAACAAAAAGCAGAGGAGAAATAAGGCTGCTAAGAAGGCCTCTACCGCAGAAAAGGGAAAGGCCCCACTTAACCCTATTGTATTCAGGAAGCCTGCTATCCCTACAATGAACAGGACTTTGAGTCAACTTATGGCCACTTCTTCCAGCCCTCGGTTGAAAAGACCAAGAGCCGGTATGAGGGGTGGGCCTTCCCTCGCAACTTTGGCGAGAGTGTCTTCAAGGCACCTTATGAGGAAGTTCAGATGGAGGATTATGGCCACTTCTCTAGCAGCCATAATCGGAAGCAGGCACCTAAGGCCAAGTCTGTTACACTGAGAAACCAGGAGGTGAAGAAATCATGCGACTGTTGTCATCATGATGCGTCCACCTCCAGGTCCGAGGCCCCGGCTGAACCTTCCGTTCCAAGGGTGAAGCAGGTGCCTAGGAGAAAGTATAACAGATTTGATTACTGGTGTTGTGGCAAAGTTGGTCACTTTGCCGTGGATTGCTGGTTTAATCCGAGGAATAACGAGACTCGTCATGTTGGCAATGCGAGGCAGACCACTCGTAGGGCTAACCATTCGAGGGGGAGCATGCTAACGAAGAACCTAGGACCCAATACATATTGGGTTCCTAAGGAAAGGTAATTCTTTTTTGTAGGATAGTCTAGGTACCCATATACATGATGGGACCTAGACAAGATATGTTCCAGGCTTGCCATGGAACAAGATTAAGGGAAAAGAGATAACGCTAACAACGGTGCAAGGCTTGAACAGCTAAGTTGAGATGAGACTGCTAAAGGTGCAACTCCCAAGTACGTCAAGGTTTCCACCTCGATTTCAGCTGGAGAAGTTGACGAGCAGGATGGAGAAAATCTTCCGGAAAAAGGAGAAGCACGAGAAGATGTCAGAGCTCTAGATGCCAGACTCCTAGAGCTCCGACACGTGAGGGATCATCCTAGAGAACAGATCATCGGAGATCCTCGTGACGGTGTCAGAACTCGAAGAGGAAGCTGGGATGATAGGAAAAGGACTTCCGAGACGTGTCAATTCCTCGGAAGAAGGCTTATCTCATGAAACAGTAAGAAGAAGAATTGTGTTGCAACCTCCACAGCTGAATCTGAGTACATCTCAGCAGGCAGCTGTTGCGCACAACTTCTATGGATCAAGAATCAGCTCAAAGATTATGACTTGCAGTTCAGCGAAGTTCCGATGTATTGCGACTCCTCAAGCGCAATAGCAATTGCGAACAATCCTGTGTCGCACAGCAGGATGAAGCATATTGAAGTGCGCTACCACTTCATTCGGGAGCATGTGGAAAACAAGGACATTTCTCTCTGTTATGTCCCCACGAATAAGAAGATTGCAGATATTTTCACAAAGCCCCTAGACGAGGCCAAGTTCAGTCTCTTCAAAACTGAACTGGGGATGCTAAACTATGAGGAATGAAGACTAAGGAAGCTCCAGGCTCGTGCATCTAGGGGGAGCATCCGGAAGAAACTCAAGTGTAAGCCCAAATTCAAGAACTGAGGGGGAGCATTGTGGCAAGTTCTAAAGTCTCAGATTTGTAGAAGCCAAAAAGGGGGATATTGCCCTCTCGGCTAAGGTGCTAAGGGCTAAGGTGCTCTCGCAAAGTATGCTCCAAATGCTCTAAAGATAATGATATGGAAATTCTTTCTCAAATGATTATTCAGTTTATGTTTTCTTCCATCCGTTATATTCACCTTAGCTTGTAGGGTTTAGGCTTCTTCAAATAGGGGGAGATTGTTGGGTATTGTATCCACAATGTACCTGATTTGAAGAAGCCCCTGGACCAGCTAAGGTGAATTTACATTGTATTTGATCATTTGTCTTCAAGGTAAGCTTGCAGCTATTCATCGCTAAGTACACACCAATGTCAGGGTGCAGTAGGTCAATATACACGGGTCTGTGCAACGTAATCCCTCGTTAGATCAGTGTGTTGGCATACGTGTACTCTCTCTATTAGAGTGTACTTATTTTCAAGCACAGGGTTATGAATAATCAAGAGCGGACAAGGAGCAAGGATGGGCCAAAGACCAGCTCACGAAATCGTCTAAGTACAAATCGACGAGAATAACTAGTGATTCTCGCCGAATCGTCGAGAATCACAAATTGATTCTCGCCGAATGTTGCCGGTTGTCTCTAAGCCGCCTTGAATTCTTCTAAGGCAGAATCGTCGAGAATCATGAAGTTATTCTCGCCGATTCATCGAGAATGACTCTGCATTCTGGACGATTCGCGCTAGAATCAATTGTGATTCTCGCCGATTCTCACCGGCTTGTGTTATCAGTGGAGATTGAATTCTGTTAAGTAGAATTCGGCGAGAATCGTAGTTTATTCTCGCCGATTCGGCGAGAATCACCTACGATTCTCGCCGAATTTGACTTGGGCAAATTCCTGCTATTCTCTGGACCGGTCCAAGTTACCTTGATTATTTCAAACCGAACTTAGGTCTTCTTGTTGGTGGGGCCCACAACGGTCATGTGGAATGACCTAATGTATAAATACCTCCGTATGGTTGAGCGGAAAATATACGAATACACGATTCAAAAAGAAAGGCCGCCGACGTGACCTAGATCGCGCATCTTGCTCCGCCGCTGTCGTCGCCGCTCGTGCAGTTAGTCGTCGTTGCTGATCAAGGTTTCTTCCAGATCTCCGGCGACAGAAGCTTAGCCTAGCACAGCGTCTCACGTGTCTAACCAAAGATCTTTTGTCTCTTGATTCGTAGATCGGGAAAACCATCCCCTTCCGAATCGATCGAGACGATCGATCCTAGTGTGACCGTTGGAAGACCTTGCTACCTTTGCTATGAAGGTTGAATCTCCATAGCATTGCCGTAGCACTCTGTTGCCGCTGCCAATCCCGAGAGCCAAGCCGCCGCCCTTTGCCGCCGCCGGTTTCCGGGAGATTCTCTCCAAGAGAGATCTAGGGTTGTGGACTCTTCGTTGACTTCAAGAACACGTCGTCGAACGGAGAGGGACACCTTAGTCTCCATAAGTTGTTTGTATTTCTAATACATTCTATTTTCAATTTCGTTGTAAAGGAATGATTGGTTCCTAATTGTAAGGGTTGGGTGCAACCCATGGTGTGGGAGATATGACTCCTACCTGTTGAAGGGTTCCTTCCATTAGTGCAAGGATTGGATTTCAATCCTGTTGGTGAAGTGACCGAGTCATCCCTGGTTGGGAGATAGGTCGAAGGGGGAAAGTGGACGTACCCAAATCGGGGAACCACTATAAATTGCTTAAGTCTTTTCTGTGCTGTGTTGTTTGATTTATTTGTGCAGGTAAAACTTTAATTCCTCAAAAACGCTATAAGACACCTATTCCCCCCCCCCATAGGTGAAGCTAGTTGGCACTAGGTGGACTTTCAGAGTACAAGGAGGATTAGTTACTCATGGTGTAATGGATAATGGGGATGAGTAGTAAAGCATAGTAAGAACACAAGTAATAAAGGAGAGAAAACAACACTTTTATATTAATGAAAACAAAGAGCTACAAACTTAGAAATGAAAAATTACAAGTGCATGGAAAGTAAACTAAGCTATCACTCACATTAAGCTACTAAAAGAAATACAAGAGTTACTACAAAAGCTTAAACTAAACAAGAATTAAGGGAAAACACAAAATGACAAAGAGAGAGAGAGGGAGAGAAAAACAAGAAAAGCTTCACTAAGCAAAGGGGAAGCATCTCCCTACACAATCCAAAAACTATATGGAATGCATGGAGAAGGGATCAATTTATAGAAAAACTTAAGGGGGTGACATGGCCTGCGCCACGGTCATGTTGTTGGCCGTGTCTTGTACAGGTTAACCTCAGGCAGTGTCTTGTACAGCTTGATCTCTCTCTGACAGGAGCACCTGGACCTGATCTCTAAGCACTCAGAGTCTCTAAGCCTCCTTGACCTTAAACAGGAAGAAATCAATAAGTTGGAAGAACAACTTACGGCAGAAAAGAAGATTGTCCAAAGCTTCTCTATGCTAAAAACTGTTCTTCCACTAGTTGATACCTTCTCTGCTCAGGCTAAGGGGGATGTCTTGGGGCATGTGGGTGTGCCTGGTAAATAATCCAGGAGAAACAAAAAGCAGAGGAGAAATAAGGCTGCTAAGAAGGCCTCTACCGCAGAAAAGGGAAAGGCCCCACTTAACCCTATTGTATTCAGGAAGCCTGCTATCCCTACAATGAACAGGACTTTGAGTCAACTTATGGCCACTTCTTCCAGCCCTCGGTTGAAAAGACCAAGAGCCGGTATGAGGGGTGGGCCTTCCCTCGCAACTTTGGCGAGAGTGTCTTCAAGGCACCTTATGAGGAAGTTCAGATGGAGGATTATGGCCACTTCTCTAGCAGCCATAATCGGAAGCAGGCACCTAAGGCCAAGTCTGTTACACTGAGAAACCAGGAGGTGAAGAAATCATGCGACTGTTGTCATCATGATGCGTCCACCTCCAGGTCCGAGGCCCCGGCTGAACCTTCCGTTCCAAGGGTGAAGCAGGTGCCTAGGAGAAAGTATAACAGATTTGATTGCTGGTGTTGTGGCAAAGTTGGTCACTTTGCCGTGGATTGCTGGTTTAATCCGAGGAATAACGAGACTCGTCATGTTGGCAATGCGAGGCAGACCACTCGTAGGGCTAACCATTCGAGGGGGAGCATGCTAACGAAGAACCTAGGACCCAATACATATTGGGTTCCTAAGGAAAGGTAATTCTTTTTTGTAGGATAGTCTAGGTACCCATATACATGATGGGACCTAGACAAGATATGTTCCAGGCTTGCCATGGAACAAGATTAAGGGAAAAGAGATAACGCTAACAACGGTGCAAGGCTTGAACAGCTAAGTTGAGATGAGACTGCTAAAGGTGCAACTCCCAAGTACGTCAAGGTTTCCACCTCGATTTCAGCTGGAGAAGTTGACGAGCAGGATGGAGAAAATCTTCCGGAAAAAGGAGAAGCACGAGAAGATGTCAGAGCTCTAGATGCCAGACTCCTAGAGCTCCGACACGTGAGGGATCATCCTAGAGAACAGATCATCGGAGATCCTCGTGACGGTGTCAGAACTCGAAGAGGAAGCTGGGATGATAGGAAAAGGACTTCCGAGACGTGTCAATTCCTCGGAAGAAGGCTTATCTCATGAAACAGTAAGAAGAAGAATTGTGTTGCAACCTACACAGCTGAATCTGAGTACATCTCAGCAGGCAGCTGTTGCGCACAACTTCTATGGATCAAGAATCAGCTCAAAGATTATGACTTGCAGTTCAGCGAAGTTCCGATGTATTGCGACTCCTCAAGCGCAATAGCAATTGCGAACAATCCTGTGTCGCACAACAGGACGAAGCATATTGAAGTGCGCTACCACTTCATTCGGGAGCATGTGGAAAATAAGGACATTTCTCTCTGTTATGTCCCCACGAATAAGAAGATTGCAGATATTTTCACAAAGCCCCTAGACGAGGCCAAGTTCAGTCTCTTCAAAACTGAACTGGGGATGCTAAACTATGAGGAATGAAGACTAAGGAAGCTCTAGGCTCGTGCATCTAGGGGGAGCATCCGGAAGAAACTCAAGTGTAAGCCCAAATTCAAGAACTGAGGGGGAGCATTGTGGCAAGTTCTAAAGTCTCAGATTTGTAGAAGCCAAAAAGGGGGATATTGCCCTCTCGGCTAAGGTGCTAAGGGCTAAGGTGCTCTCGCAAAGTATGCTCCAAATGCTCTAAAGATAATGATATGGAAATTCTTTCTCAAATGATTATTCAGTTTATGTTTTTCTTCCATCCGTTATATTCACCTTAGCTTGTAGGGTTTAGGCTTCTTCAAATAGGGGGAGATTGTTGGGTATTGTATCCACAATGTACCTGATTTGAAGAAGCCCCTGGACCAGCTAAGGTGAATTTACATTGTATTTGATCATTTGTCTTCAAGGTAAGCTTGCAGCTATTCATCGCTAAGTACACACCAATGTCAGGGTGCAGTAGGTCAATATACACGGGTCTATGCAACGTAATCCCTCGTTAGATCAGTGTGTTGGTTTACGTGTACTCTCTCTATTAGAGTGTACTTATTTTCGAGCACAGGGTTATGAAAGATCAAGAGCAGACAAGGAGCAAGGATGGGCCAAAGACCAGCTCACGAAATCGTCTAAGTACAAATCGACGAGAATAACTAGTGATTCTCGCCGAATCGTCGAGAATCACAAATTGATTCTCGCCGAATGTTGCCGGTTGTCTCTAAGCCGCCTTGAATTCTTCTAAGGCAGAATCGTCGAGAATCATCAAGTTATTCTCGCCGATTCATCGAGAATGACTCTGCATTCTGGACAATTCGCGCGAGAATCAATTGTCATTCTCGCCGATTCTCACCGGCTTGTGTTATCAGTGGAGATTGAATTCTGTTAAGTAGAATTCAGCGAGAATCGTAGTTGATTCTCGCCGATTCGGCGAGAATCACCTACGATTCTCGCCGAATTTGACTTGGGCAAATTCCTGCTATTCTCTGGACCGGTCCAAGTTACCTTGATTATTTCAAACCGGACTTAGGTCTTCTTATTGGTGGGGCCCACAACGGTATTGTGGAATGACCTAATGTATAAATACCTCCGTATGGTTGAGCGGAAAATATACGAATACACGATTCAAAAAGAAAGGCCGCCGACGTGACCTAGATCGCGCATCTTGCTCCGCCGCTGTCGTCGCCGCTTGTGCAGTTAGTCGTCGTTGCTGATCAAGGTTTCTTCCAGATCTCCGACGATAGAAGCTTAGCCTAGCACAGCGTCTCACGCGTCTAACCAGAGATCTTTTGTCTCTTGATTTGTAGATCGGGAAAACCATCCCCTTCCGAATCGATCGAGACGATCGATCCTAGTGTGACCGTTGGAAGACCTTGCTACCTTTGCTATGAAGGTTGAATCTCCATAGCATCGCCGTAGCACTCTGTTGCCGCCGCCAATCCCGAGAGCCAAGCCGCCGCCCTTTGCCGCCGCCGGTTTCCGGGAGATTCTCTCCAAGAGAGATCTAGGGTTGTGGACTCTTCGTTGACTTCAAGAACACGTCGTCGAACGGAGAGGGACACCTTAGTTTCCATAAGTTGTTTGTATTTCTAATACATTCTATTTTCAATTTCGTTGTAAAGGAATGATTGGTTCCTAGTTGTAAGGGTTGGGTGCAACCCATGGTGTGGGAGATATGACTCCTACGTGTTGAAGGGTTCCTTCCGTTAGTGCAAGGATTGGATTTCAATCCTGTTGGTGAAGTGACCGAGTCATCCCTGTTTGGGAGATAGCTCGAAGGGGGAAAGTGGACGTACCAAAATCGGGGAACCACTATAAATTGCTTAAGTCTTTTCTGTGCTGTGTTGTTTGATTTATTTGTGCAGGTAAAACTTTAATTCCTCAAAAACGCTATAAGACACCTATTCCCCCCCCCCCCCATAGGTGAAGCTAGTTGGCACTAGGTGGACTTTCAGAGTACAAGGAGGATTAGTTACTCATGGTGTAATGGATAATGGGGATGAGTAGTAAAGCATAGTAAGAACACAAGTAATAAAGGAGAGAAAACAACACTTTTATATTAATGAAAACAAAGAGCTACAAACTTAGAAATGAAAAATTACAAGTGCATAGAAAGTAAACTAAGCTATCACTCACATTAAGCTACTAAAAGAAATACAAGAGCTACTACAAAAGCTTAAACTAAACAAGAATTAAGGGAAAACACAAAATGACAAAGAGAGAGAGAGAGGGAGAGAAAAACAAGAAAAGCTTCACTAAGCAAAGGGGAAGCATCTCCCTACACAATCCAAAAACTATATGGAATGCATGGAGAAGGGATCAATTTATAGAAAAACTTAAGGGGGGTGACATGGCCTGCGCCACGGTCATGTTGTTGGCCGTGTCTTGTACAGGTTGACCTCAGGCAGTGGTTCTGGCGGGAGTGATCATGGCGTCGTTGAAAAAGTTGGCTCGCCCATGCTAAAATGGCCAGCGACACGATCGTGTTGGTAGCCGTGTCGACAGTAGTTGATGGACTTTGATGCGGAATGCATTTATGGAGGGAAGCAGGCTTCGATGTGATGGCGACACGCCCAGCAATACGGTCGTGTGGGTGGTCGTGTCCTTCTCTGGATGGTCATTGGCTTCTGGCAACATGGCGGCGATACGGCTGTGTTAGGTAGTCGTGTCCTTCTCTGGAGAGTCTTCGGCTTTCAGTCAACACGGCGGCAATACGGCCGGGTTGACACAGCCAGCAACACGTCTGGAGACACGACCGTGTTAACTGGCCTTGTTCTTCTCTAGATGATTTCTGGATTTTTTCCTCTGGTGACACGCTATATTGACACGGCAAGGTTGACACACCCAATGACACGACCGTGTTGGTGGCCGTGTCAGGTAATTTTTTGCCAAAATTCAGGAAACCTGCAAAAACAGAAATAAACATTAGTAGCATTAATAAATATAAAAGGAGGTCAATATATAGGCTTATAATACATGATATGCACATTATAAAGTAGAAAAAACGATAATTGTTTAGGCTACAAAATATATTATCAACATCCTACAGCTTTTTGAGACTCAGCAGTTACGCAAACTTATGCCAACTAGGATCAAACTTCTAGTAACAGAGATAAAAGAATGGGTTTTCACGGCAAAAATACAAGATACTTCAGTTCTTATTGGTTCGATATCTGGTAACCAGATTCCTCTCTCTCTCCAGAAATTTTGACTGAAATTTTTGAGTTTGTTAATGGTATAGATGAAAAAGATTTATCTAGCAGTGAATTTGATGAAATGGTAGAAAGGCTAGGTCATACCGCAGGAAACCCTAACCACCTCCTTAAGAAAAATATATCTATAGAATATAGATTATTGGCAGATGTTATTAGCAAAGTGTTGTTAGGAAAACACTCTTCTCATGATCATATTTCCAGGCAACAATTTTATCTGATGTGTGCCTTAGTTAACAAGAAGTCAGTGAATTGGGGAAGAATTTTGTTTGATTTGATTAAGAAGAAAATCAGTAAGAAGGATGTTAGTTTTGGAAGGATTCTGGGAATAGTTTTGCAATCTAAGGTTCCTGAATTGTTGGTCTCCCAGACCATTTTTATTAATGCTTCATAGAGGCTTACTTTTTCCCTCTTTGGAAGATGGGAGAGGGTAATCACCAAGCCCTCCAGGGCCTCCTCTTCCAGGTTAGCTTCTGAGAACACCAGGGTTAATTCATCCACTCCCCCAACTCATGAAGAAGCTCCTGCTCCTCCCTCTCCAATTCATCCTCCATCTCCAACTCATTCAATATTTCCTTCATCAACTCCACTTCAACAACCCTCTACCTCCACTCCTCCAGTCTCACCATCATAATAACCATCACCAATCCATATTTCTAAGGATCCACCATCTCCACCTCCTCAATCTCCATTTCCATCTCTTCTTGATGACATTCCATCCACCTCTACCCAACCAAATTTCAATCTGCTTTCATCTCCATCTCCTCAACCATCTCCACATCATTCACCTATTCAGGATCAATTACCTGATGTCATCCCCCCATCCAACATTCCATCCACATTCCCAGAATTCCAATAAACAGACTTCTCTCAAGGATTCTCTATCTATTCCAATTGTGGTCACCAATCCACCTATACCCCATCTACTCCTGAACCCCTCTATATAAATTTCTCTGACATTGCTAAAGATCTTCTTCAATTCATCACTCCCTCTCTTAAGAAGCTAATAGATGAGGATGTTGCCCCTCAAGCTGCTTCTATCTCCCTTCTATCTACTCAGTTTGCTGCCTCCTTATCTGTCCCTTCTTTTGGGGCCTGGGTTCAGGACTTTATGAAACCAGGTAGGGGAGATGTTTTGGGAAGAAGCTCCAGCTCCAGCTTCAGCAGCAGCAGATCCAGAAGCAGAAATTCAAGTTGAGATTATTAAGATTCTAAATGAGGTTACAAAGATGAATTGTTTTGACGATTTAATAATAAATACTGTTAGTGATTTCATTATAAATCCCTCAGTTAATATTCTTTCTTTGCTTCATTCTTTTGATATAATTTATAGTAGAAATATACAAGTTGTTGATACAGTTTATAATTATTCTAAAGCCATTGTCTGCTATACAGCACCTATTAGTTTTGTAGTTTTGGAAAACCTAAGGACAAGTTTCTCAGTCAGTGAAAATGTTATAGAAACAGAAATCTAAGAGCCAAAGGCTTTTTCTCCTCCAACTTTTGGCTGGGCTGAGTCCCCCATGCCACATCTTGATGAACTTATGTTTCAAGATATGGAAGAAGAAAGGGACCATATTTAGACTAAAGTTATCACAGAAATTGTAGAGCTAAAAATTAAAATACAACCTCAGTCTCATCCAATTCTTTTTTATGATATGCTTAGACAGATTCATGCTCTTTATGATAATCCTGCAAATGCATCTGATGATGATGATGATGAATATTCTGATGACTCTGAGGACACAAGATCCAAAAAGAGAAAAGTTAAGAAGAAGGCTCCTCCCAAGGCTTCTCCAAAGCCAAATCAAACTGCTGATACTCCCTATTATATTATGCACAACATTCCTATAACTCCAGACATGCCCAACTGGATGGGATATTCTAAGAATGAAATGAAAGCAAGGAAGAAGAGCAGGAGATACTCTCCTCCACCTCAATTCAAGAGATGTCCTCCACCTCCTGCAGCAGGATCAATAGGAACTATTTCTAAAGATCAAAAGTCGACATCTTATCATTCCAAACCTTCTTACAGCAGACAACAGCATGGCTCCAGCAGCAGCAAACAACAATAGTATCAGAAGCAAAGCAGACAACAAGAAGATATCTGAAAGATATTAGCAAGATAAAGCAAGCCTACAAAGTCCACTGTCTCCTGTTTGTGATCCAGAAATGGATCCTAATTCAAGGATGGCCAAGTTTAAAGAGCTTATAGGACTCTCTCAGATTAGAAAAGCTAAGGAAGAAGGATAGGATATTTCCTAGTATACTACAATGTCTTCATATAGAAAGAAAGAGCTGGACAAATACCAGGTACCGAAGCTTTTTAATGTTGATACCTATATGTCTTTACATCCTTAAGCTGTTGTACCCAGAGATGTGTCTGTGAAAATTCTTGGAGCAGAAGATATGAAGATGTCAAAACAGCAAGCAATGGATCCCAATAGAGAAATTATCGTTACCAAACCTTCTACTCGAACTTCACAGGGTGATTCAAAAAGAGTTTGACAGTTTCTTCTTTTCTGTTTTTGAACTTTAACTTTTATTTGTTGTAAATATATCACAAGGCACTTCTATTGATATATGCTAAAACTTTATAATTTTGCCAGATATTATTTTATGCTTTGTGATTTTTTTCCTTTTATTATTGTTCATAGTGACCTCACCCAAATAGGGTTAAATTGTTGGAACCCACCTAAGTTTAGGGTTGATTTGGGCTAGGTTCACTATTAGGATTATTAGATGACCCAACTTGTATAGTCTAGGGTCATAGCTTCTATCAGTATCAAGGTCAAGTCAAAAAACCTAGATTGATTAGTTCTCCCTTCAAAAGACTTAGAGACAGAAGAACTCCAGAGAAAATCAGTTTTTTAAGAGACAGAAAAGGCATTCGACAATAGTTGAACTCAGCTCGACAATCGCCCATCTCAGATCGACGAACTCAATGTTCCTTCTCTGAGTTGAGCTCGATGAAAGTCTAGCTGAGATCGACGATCTGTGAGCTTATATTAGATTTTTCAGCAAGACGAAGTGCCTTCTTAGTTCGACGAACTTGGAGCTCAGTTTGGCAAGTAGTTTTTCTTGTCGACGATCCTGGATCTCAGCTCGACGAAATAGAATTCTCAGTTCGATGAATTTGGATCTCAGGTCGATGAAATTTTGCTGAGTTTGACAATTTCCTCTCAGGTTCAGTTCGATAATTATCTGATGATTTCAGTTTGACAAAGGCAGAAGTATTTCTAATTATATTATATGTCTGTAATGCTCTGGTAATTAATGCTCAATATTCTTACGAATATAGTCGTTCCATGGCAGCATTAATTATGGTTTTCACAGAGTTATTACTTGACTTATTTACTAGGATAGTTGAGGAAATTCATTTAAGACATTTTTCTAGCCATTCAACTCCTAGATTTTCTGCAGTCAATCAGGGAAAAGGAATTCAAATTTCAATTGCTAAAATCTGCAAGTAATATATAAGGCTTTCTTCCTCTAGTAAAAGATATAGAGAAGAAATAATATAGAGAATAATAACACAGAGAGTACCAAGCAGTCATGCATACACTTTTGCTTCAGGAATTTAAAGAGACAAAATCATCTACTTCTGTCTGAAAGTTCCCTGAAGATCTTCAAGCAGTCTGAAGGCCTACACCCTGAGCAAAGCTCTCTTTCTCCATAAAAATTCTACATTTCAGGGAGAGCTTTGACAACAACAAAAAATCCACTAGTCTTCTTAGTTTATTGAGAAAGAGAAGACATCATCATTTTCTTTTTACTTTCCTGTGTACAGGGTTTTTAACTCTCTTCAAAAGTTAGTCTTTGGTTGTTAAGTCTCCTTATCAAAAGACTTAGTTTAGTTTTTGAGCACCTGGTCATAAGCTCAAAGGGTTGCTAGATCTCCCTTAAAAATAGATCTTGTAGTGATATGGCACCTGAGCAAAAACTTGTGGTGGCAGGGAACCTGATAAAATACCTATAGTGGACTCCTACTAGGGAGATAGAAGAGTGGATGTACCTCAGTTTTAGGGGAACCACTATAAAATCTTTGTGTCCTCTTGGTTCTCTACTAATTTTTTTGTGTTGTAATTTTCTTTTTTTATTTCTGCCTATTACAAATAGATATCACTTATTTTATTAATCCGCAATAAAAATTAATCAAAAGTTTTTAATACTCAATTCACCACCCCCCCCCCTATAGAGTTCGTGTGATCTTTCCCTTCACTTTCACCGGAAATGCCAAAACCGAGGTGTGCTTCCTACCCCCTCCCTTATTGCTAAATCTTTAGGTATTACTAGGAGAGATATCGAATCAAAGGAGTCTTCATTTGCAAGAAGAATATTTTCTAGGAAAGGGCCATGGTAGGACTTGAGTCCCAAAGATTAGACGTCTTCAACCTCTCCTTCCTTCTATGTGAAGATGGGGGCTGGTTTCATGTAGAGAAGTGGCCCTATGAGGGTGAATAAGGGAGGAGGATTTCTTGATATGATTTGGGAATATTGATTAGAGGAGGAAGACGAACCGATGTCATTCGTCTCGCTTTAAGATGCGCGCAGAAATCTGTTTTCTGCATGCAGCAAACTTTGAGGCCATTTTCAGACATGATTTGGCCATATCTAGGCTTTTGACTAAACATAAAAGTCATATCCCTTGGAAATACCTTTCCAACGAGTTGTTACACGCCTTCACTAGATTCTTGTGGCCTCGAGAATCCTCGATCGAAGTTGTTGTACAGTAATCTTTCATGCACATATAGTTCTCGGGTTTGTGTCGAATCGGCTTTGGATTTGGTAGAGAGAGACTGTGGTACAATAACATTAACGTTTTGGTGAATTTATTCTATAAGTAATTATGATAAAATATGGTTAATGACATTCGTTGGATAGATCATTAATGAACAAATGGTTGAAATGTTAGAACTGATAAGAACCTACTTGATAGTGGTAATACGATGAATAATGATGAGGTTGGCTTAAAGCTTGTTGTACATAGTTAGTAGTGATTGCGATGAACAAATGGTTGTTGGCATTTAGTTGATAGATCCATGTTTGCACGATTGGTTGGAACTTGGTGAAGTTATTGTATCCAGTCAATGTTAAAGTTAAGTGATCACAGTCTATATGTAATTATGATAACCAAATGGTTGATGAATATGTGAAGTACCATTATGCTATTGTGAAGGACATGTGGAAGGGTTGGAAGTGCGAGGGTGTTGTCGTACTAAAATGAAATGTTGATAAGGTACTCAGTGTGGAGCCCTTGTGTGTTGTTGAGCACGAGATGTGATTAAATAAAAGGGACTTGAAGTGAAGCCCTTATATGTGAAATTGCATGCGGTGTGAGTTTACATGCGGTGTTATAATCCTGGGTTAAGGATAGTGTGGCAGGTCTACGGTCTCGCCAGTCATCACATCGACGGGAGTTGACAGATAGACTTTGCACGGTTGGCCTTGGTCCTTTGGAGATATGTTCACAGAGACACCTTCTGTGCCACAATGATAGGCCAGTTTGGGTTGTGTTCTTTGTGCATATCTACCAAAGACACCTCTGAGTCATAGTACGCATGTGAGCTCCGCTATTGTGTTCTTAGCATTGAGGCATATGGAGGCCTAGGCCAGGTAGTGTGGATGCTAGCCTAGTAGTGGAGAAGCCCGCTCTACTATCACCATCTGGCCACGACGGGTGATGCCTGAGAGGTTAGCTACCTGCTCAAAAAGTGGGACATGCAAGTCTGTGTCGACATAGAAGTTGTGTGTGCATGATCATGGGTGAGTCATTACATTGCATTCATATCATTACATACATCACATACACGAGATCCTCATCGTATAAGTTTGTATGGGCACTCCTATTCGATGAGTTACTTTACTGTTGAGTCGATCCTTAACTTATATGTCAGTATGAGCATTCATATAAGTTAAGTTACTTACTGTCGTAGATTTATACTTATATACTGCTATTGATGGTAGAACTGCTAAGTAGGTTGATATACCTAAGTGTTGTAGTTCCTTGATATACACTGTTGTCGATTAATCCTTTACCACCGGTTTGTACTACTGATTATATATATATATATATTGTACACTTGTTCCTTTCTCCGCCCGATGCCAAGGAGTCGTCGGGGTAGTTGTTGTGATATCCACTTAGTCTTTTTGAGTAACGATTGTTACGTCTTCCTTTTTAGGTGGAAACCGCGCAGACAGAGCAGCACCAGGTTACACAGTAGGGCAGTCAGGCAAGGACGACAGGGCTTGAAGTAACGGTGTCATCGCTAACGTCTGTGATAGATGTGAGTCATTGTGAGATTCATATTGTAGCCTTTTTGGCATTTACTCTGATATTGAAGAAGCCTTGTGGATGCTTCTTTTTTTTTGATGTACTTCCTTTTGAACTATTTTACTTATGTGTGGATTTGACTTCTATTATATATTCTTGGTTGGGTTGGTATGGATGATATGTTTAGCCGACAGGATAGGTGTCTTGTAGTATAGGTTAGCACGTGTGCTAATGTTACCGCAAGGCAGCTGTTCTTGGCATAAGACTCCCCTTGTGAAATATTTTGTGTTCTGGGAGCCTGTGGCTATCGCTACCACAAGGCAGCTGTTCTGGGCATAAAACTCCCCTCATGCCGTGTTTTGTGTTCCGGGAGGGGGGTCTTACAAATAATATCAGCTTGCTACGATCCTGAACTAAAGAAGTCATTGAACAATGGAGACACCCCCGCTCGATTAGTCAGTTTGGGGACAAACTGACTTAGCGGAAGCAGTAGTGTGCACATATGTAATTCGCACTAAGTATGTCCAATCATGACCTTACGTTTAGCCAACCTTACTCTAGGTTTGTGCCTTACATGTAGATCCCAGCACAAGTAGAGCCAGTAGGGGGCACTCCCGCCCCTTCCGTATCTAATTATTTCCAACAATTAGAGTTGGGACAGACTCTCACAGCCATCGTGGATGCCTTTAGGTCTCAATAGGCCCTAGTGCAGCAACAGGTTTCGGGCTCAAACTGATTGAGGAATTTCCGGGCTCTCTCGCTTCCAGCCTACCTCGGTACAAAGTCGGCCATGCGTACAGAGGAATGTCTCGATACAGTGCAGTAGCTATTAGAAGGAATCTGTTGTCCAACCAGCATGGTCGTAAGATTAGCAGTGTCCGTCCTAGAACTGCATGGCAAGAGGTGGTGGAAGTCCCTCAGGGGCTTTACCTTCTAGGGTTGAGTTTATATTGAGATCAGTTAGACGAAGTTCACTGTAGTGTTCTTGGAACATTTCATTTCGTCGATCGATAGAGATGAAGTTGAAGAAAGATTCCTGCAACTGAAGCAGGGATCCAAGTCAGTGGCAGAGTACCAGCGAGTGTTTTAGCATCTGGCTAGATTTGCTGACTCCTATGAGTTAGATGATAGAGGATATGCTAAACGGTTCTACAAAGGCTTACGAGACCCCCTAAGGCAAGCCCTTTTGTTTATAGTGGACTCAAACTTAGTTGAGATAATTAAAATGACGAAGAGGCTAGAGGCGGACCACTTGGGAAGTGGTAAGAGACTCGCTGAGGGTGTGATGGAAGCTGGCCCTAGTAACAGAAGAAGGCATGAAAACAGAGGTGGAAGAGGATATCAGATAGGTGGCGGGCATTTCCATCGAAATTTTAGAATGGAGCGCCTGATCTCATAGTCGCCAGCATTGTCTCCACCTCCACAGTTTCAACAGTTCAAAAAACCTAAAGGGCGGTATGAGCACTATGTTCCAATGCAACCAATCGGGCCACATCCGACGTCACTACCCGCAGCTAGGTGGGAATGCTCCTCCTGCTCTCCTTCCGATAGCTCCATGAGGTCGGGGACACATGCGTGGACGAGGACGAAGACCACGAGGTAGAAACCCCAAGCCTGCTCGAGATCAGGTGTTTGCGTTGGCGCAAGAGAGGAATCCTCAGGAGGTGATTGCAGGTAAGTCATAATTTAATTAATGTGTTATAAGCATTTCCCTTCTATTGCCTAGGATATGCTAGGAATCTATCTTTGAGTCTTTGTAATTGATACCTAGGCATCGTGATGGTTGGTGGGAAATCGTCCTACACACTAATCGATACCAGAGCCACACACTCATTTGTGTCGGCATACTTCATTAAGGGCCTAGAAGGAGTGCAATACTTCACTGGTCTTGCTCAAAAAGTACGCCTCCAAGATGGCTCTGAGATGACTACAACTGTAAAGTGTGAATTGGAGATACTCCTTGGAGGAAATACATTTGAAACCCCTACCACAGTATTGAGGATGCCGGAATTCGACCTCATTCTAGGCATGACATGGTTGGATTGGCACCTCGCCAAAATTGATTTTGCGGAGAAACGAATTTTCTTAAGACATGGGGATGTTGAAGTCATCTTTCAAGGTATCAGATTCGCACCTCGTATATTACTATCTCTAATTCAAGCCCTAAAAGCCCACATGAAGGGGGATGAAGTCTACACGATTTGTTTTGAGATGAAAGAGATGATAACAGATATGAAATACATGCGAGTGGTGCGGGATTTCCCTGAGGTTTTTCCCGAGATACTGCCAGGATTACCCCCGCATCGATAAGCAGACTTCCAAATTAAGTTAATATAAGGTGCCAAGCCCGTCTCCAGGACCCCTTATCGTATGGCCTCGAAGGAACACATCGAGTTTAGAGTTCAGTTGCAGGAATTAGTAGAGTCTGGGTTCGTTCGCCCGAGTTCATCACAGTGGGGAGCCCCTATTCTATTCGTTAAAATGAAGGATGGAACGCTATGGTTATGTATAGATTACCAGGAGCTCAACCGTTTGACGGTGCAGAACACCTACCCTCTACCCCGGATAGATGAGTAATTCGATCAACTTGTAGGAGCGCACTGGTTTTCAAAATTGGACCTGCGCTCAGGGTATTACCAACTGAGGATACAAGAGGAGGATATCCAGAAAACGACATTTAGCTCAAGGTATGTGCTATATGAGTTCATCGTGATGCCTTTTGGACTCACGAACGCTCCTTTAATGTTCATGAGTCTAATGAACAAAGTGTTTGATTCGTACCTTGATGTCTTCGTCATCATTTTAATCGATGACATTTTGGTCTATTCGAAGACAGAAGAAGATCATATGGAACACTTGACGTTGGTGCTAAAAAAGCTAAGGGAGCATACCTTGTTTGCCATGTTTAGCAAGTTTGAATTTTGGCTTCGAAAAGTTGCCTTCTTAGTCCACATAATCAGTGGTGCTGGTTTTGCTGTGGATCCGACCAAGGTGCGTGTTGTGAAGGAATGGTTGCCTCTGAAGTCAGCAGTCGATGTACGGAGTTTACTTGGACTTGCTGGGTACTATCTCAAGTTCGTGAAAGGATTCTCAAATCTAGACCTCCCTCTCACAGCTCTAACAAAGAAAGTTGTGTCGTACGAGTGGACACCCCAGTGCGATACCGCATTCCAAGAGCTGAAGGATAGAGTTACCTCTGCACCTATCCTAACCCTTCCATCTTGGAAGGAAGGATTCCAGGTCAACACTGATGCATCATATCAAGGGATGGGGGCAGTGCTGATGCAGCACGTGCATGTGATTGCTTATGATTCGAGACAACTGAAGAAACATGAAGCTAATTACCTAGTTCATGATCTGGAGTTTGGGGCAGTGGTGTTTGCCTTGAAGGTTTTGATACACTATCTATATGGCGTCCACTGTGAGATATTTTCAAATCATAAGAATTTAAAGTATGTTCATACTCAAAAGGAGCTTAACCTGAGACAGGGGCGGTGGTCAACATTTGTATGTGATTATGAATTTACTTTGAACTACCGCCCGGAAAAGCAAACTCTGTGGCTGATGTCTTGAGCAAAAAGGTACCAGAATCAAACCTTAAGTCTCGGTTGATGAGTATGAAATTAGCTCGGATGCTTGAAGAGATGGAGATCACCTTGGTATATAAGGATCATTCTGAAGAGTATACAGAGAATCTAACCGCAATGAGCATAGTATGGAACATTCAGGACCGAATCAGGGCAGAGCAAGGGAAGGATGCTGCTCTAGCCTTAGTATTTAAGTCACTTGAAGATGGGTCTACTGACGAATATTATTTAAAAGATGGCCTCATTTATTTCCGTGGCCGGCTCTATATTCTCGAAGGCTAAAAAATTCGGGAAGATATTTTAAGAGAGGCACGTTGCTCTCAATATTCAGTGCATCTTGGGATTGCCAAAATATACGCTGACTTGCGAAAGACCATGTGTTGGCCAGGAATGAAGAGATATGCCAGGTACTTTGTTATGCACTGTGAAGCCTGTCAAAAGGTAAAGGCAAAATGCAAGAGCCTCGGAGGATTGTTGCAGTCGTTGCCCATCCCCGAGTGGAAGTTTGACAATATCTCGATGGACTTTGTTCACGGTTTGCCTCGCTCACACTTAGAGAATGATTCATTTTGGGTAATCGTTGATCGCCTTACAAAGGTAGCCAGGTTTATTCCTATGAAGAAAGAGGCTCATATGGATGTTTTGGTATGCCTCTTTGTAGAGCAGTTTGTATGGTACCATGGCGTGCCAAAGACAATTATTTCTGACCGAGATGGTCTTTTTACCTTTAAAGAATGGAAGGCAGTACAGGCGTATTTGGGTTCACGCCTCCCTTTAGCACAGCCTTTCATTCTCAGAAGGATGGTCAGTCTGAGAGGACCATCAGAAATTTGGAATATCTACTAAGTTTGTTTGTGCTAGATAGAGGAGAGCAGTGGGAAAGGCTCTTACCCCTTCTAAAATTTTCATACAACAACAGTCATCAGGCCAGTATCGGGATGGCACCCCCATGAAGCCCTTTATGAATGAAGATGTAGGACTCCTTTGTCGTAGGTGCAAGATGAAGACCCGAAGGTCTTGGGAATTGAGTACATTGATGAAATTGATGCTGTTGTTAGACTAATATGGGACCGCATGCTTGAGGCTCAAAGTCGGCAGGCTAAATATTATATTGCAAAGCACCGAATGGTAGAATTTCAAGTGGGTGACAAGGTGTTCCTGAAGATCCGGCCGATGAATGGAGTGTCACGGGTGCATGTTGTGAAGAAGCTCTTCCCAAGGTACGTTAGGCCTTATGCTATATTGGATAGGATTGGCCCTTTGGCCTATCGGTTGGAGCTCGCACCAGAGCTAGAGAATTTACACGACGTATTCCATGTGTGGTCGCTTTGAAAGGCGTTGTTGCCGCTTGATCAACATGTCCTCACCATAGATGGTGCAGTAGCAACAGATAGGTCTATCCGACTGGATCCGGTGCGCAAAGTGGACACTGAAATGAGGAGCTTGCGGCGAAAAAGTGTCTCGTTGGTAAAAGTACTATTGTCTAATAATGGGAAGGAGGAGTATACTTGGGAGCCGATGGATTTGATGCAAAAGCGCTACCCAGAGTTGTTTCCCCATGATAACTTTAAAAGCATATTTTAATTTAATTTCATGCTTTACTTCCCCATAGCCTTAACCTGATTTCAGGGTAGGGGTGCGCCAGACTCAACAAGTAAAATTCATCTGATATCGTCACGGATATCCGACGAATTCGTTTAATATGGCTTGTGAAGTTGAGAACAATATTGTTCGTCGAAAATTGGACGAATTTGTCCAGTATAAGGACTTAGAAATTATTCTTGAAAGTTAGCGTTGAGTGCACTCAACGCCATTCGACGAAACAGGTTGAGGTGTTCAGTGGACTCAATGCGGCGTTGAGTGCGTTGAGTGCACTCAACGCCATTTTACTTGGAAAATATCTCGGATAACTTGCGTCATGTGCGTTGAGTGCACTTGACGCCATTAAGCTGAAAGGCGTTGAGTGCGTTGAGTGCACTCGATGCCACTCAACACTTTTTACTTAGATTATTTTGAAAGCTGTGGCATCGAGTGCGTTGAGTGCACTCGATGCCACTCGACGATTCATCAAGTAAGGAAGGTGCACTAGACAATTTTTACTTGGAAAGTGTTGTTCTTACATATGGCGTTTAGTGGTGTCGACGAATCTTGACGATTCGTCGAGTAAGAGTATAATACTCGACGATTCGTCGAGTAAGGATTGTTTACTCGACGAATCTGACTTAGCAGATTTTCCGGCGCAGTCTATTTCATGTCACTTGGTCGGTATGAACCGGATTTTTTGGAATTGCGACAAACCAACTTAAATGGGTCGCGTCCTCTCAACATGACTCATTTAGTGATATTATGCAGTCCAATGTCAGGCCGACATGTGTCAAAGCAGTTAACCCTAATTTCTCATTATAAAAAGGGACTTGCGGAAAACCCTAGCCATCTCTTTACCAGTTTGCTGAGCAGTTGTCCTTGACGAGCCCGACGAAACAGAGAAGCCGTCGGAGTTGATTTGTAGAAGAAAATCTTCTCCTTCTCTATTCCCGTAAAGGACTATACTAGCAAGGAGGAAGATGCCGCCATGGAGAGTGACGAGATCCATGGCCGGAAATGCCGGAACCGAGGTCTGCTTCCTACCCCCTGATGAGTCCAAGTTATACACTTATTTTTGGACTCATCTGGGCTAGTTTTATTGTTATTGTACTGCACTTGAGAGCCATAATTTCTTATATTCGTTTCTCTATCCATTTCATGTTAAGTGCACCGTAGGCCCGTTTTCAGTGTGGTTTGGCTGTTTTTGTACTTCCACATTTTCCTTGTTGTTTCTCTCTGTCTGTAGAATGTTGTGTGCACTTTTTGGTGGCCTTTCTGTTTTACTGCAGGTACATGGGTCGCGTGCGTGTTTAGGGAACGTTCGGGAAATCCCAAACGATACAGGAATACTGCGCACGATCACTGGACTTATTCCGCATGACCACTGGTTGTGCGCCACTGATCGCAATATGTTCTCCATTTCCCTAGTTCTGTCTCGGTGACCGCACGATCACTAGACCTATTTCCCATGACCACTGGTCGTGCGCTAGTGATTGTGCCCTCTATCTTCTCCATTTTACTTGTTCTGCCTGGGTAATCGCACGAGCACTTGACATTATGTGCATGACCACCATTCGTGCTCCACCATTCATGCGCATTTACCTCATTTTTCTACAGTTTTGCCTTTGCAAATCCCACGATAAGGGGATTCAGTGCGCACGACCACTGGTCGTGCGCCACTGATCGTGCACATATAAACTTTTTTTATTCCAGCTGTAGGTTTCTCTGGGTCATTGCGAACGATCAACAACTGACAGTGCGCACGACCACTGGTCATGCACCACTAATCGTGCGCTCTGATATTTCTGCTTCAGTATTTAAAGCCCTGTTATGCGATTTAAGTCAACGCTCATAATTTTTCCGATCCAGAGTTGCGCGGGAAGATCCGTTCCATGTAACGCCCCCGATTTTTTTTTGCGATTATTTAATTCTTGTTTGGCGTTACGTCAACGCGTTTTCTTGGTTTGTGCCATCTGTGGAGTGTGGGTCTTAACTCCTTAGAACTGGGTGCCCTATTTTGTAGCCTACTGGCAAGATCTCCCTCGCAAGCCGAGTGGTTTTGGGTGACCCGGTGTGTCCTCTCGGGGGATGCTTGTGTTTTGTCTTCGGGAGTATATAACTCAAGTTCTGTTCGTCGAAAGTTAATTTCGACTTCGCCGTTTTGTTTATAGCGTGGATATTTAGCTACAGTGTGAATTTTGTCGAATTTCGAGGTAGTTCGGTTTTCGTGTCGTTTTGGGTGTGCCATTAGTAAAATCTAATTAGAAACCCTCTTAATTTAAGTGAGCCGGTGGCTTGGGAGATGGTTAGGCTGAACTGGAGTGTTAGACTTATTTTAAAGCCTTAATTAGAATCAGCGGGCCCACTTCTCCTTCCTCCTTCCCGAGATCAAAAGAAAACTGATGTTCCTGTTTCGCGGAAAGCAGAGGCGGAAGCGATGGTTAGCCCTAGCCTTCGGACGGTGATTCCGGGAGTGTTCGTGGACGGATTGCGATTCCGAAAGAAGCGTTGTCTTGCTCTCGCTCAGTTCTACATTTCGACGGTAAGAGGTTTGTTTTTCGTGGAGTTTTAGGAGACTTGGATTTTTGGTTTCTTGTGGTTTTCCGCCATTAAAGTGCGGGTTTGCTTGTTAGGTGCTGCTCTTTCTAGTGCAGAACAAAGAGGAGGGAAAGCCGACCAAGCTTCGCCGGAAATCGAGGCAAGTGGTATTCTTTCCCTGTCCATTGTTGTTCTTTTGAATTCTGGAATATTTCCCGGTTAGCCTTAGGGTAGAAACCAAGCAGGTTCTCCTTTATCTTACTAAATTTAGGGCTTAGATTCTCCTATGAGCCCTCTCCTTTTGCTGTTTGCTCAACCTGCTAGTTTTGTTCATTATTTAGACTCCAGATTTGTAGTTCTAGTTGGGTGCTTTGGCGGGTGGAGCCGAGAGAGAGAGTGAGGAAGTTTGTTGTGGTTGGGATCTGGTTAGAACCAGTCTTGGTAGACTCTCGGGTTTTCGTGTTGAGTGTGGTGCACACACTCAAAGCCAAAAGCCGCCCATACTTGGCGTTGAGTGTGGTGGACACACTCAAAGCCATAGTTTGGTTTGTTCTTTGCGGCTGAGTGGTGGGGTGATTGAGTGAGAATTTTCGTCTAAGTCAAAATCGACGGGAATCACCAAGTGATTCCCGCCGATTTCGACGTGTATCGTCAGCGATTCCCACCGATTGGCGAGAATCATCCTTGATTCCCGCCGATTCGGCGAGAATCATTCTGGATTCCCGCCGATCGGCGAGAATCATCCTAGATTCTCGCCGATTCGGCGAGAATCATCCTGCATTCCCGCCAATTCAGCGAGAATCAGTCGACATTCCCGCTGTCCTCCTCATATTGGCGATGGTTTAGGGTTGTCCTGCGGGAATGAACTTTGTCATAGAGTGAGTTGACCTCACTCAATGCAAAGCTGTTTTGGTATTTAGTGAGGTGGACTCACTCAACGCCACTGTTGGGTTTTGTGGTTTTGCTAAAGGCGTTGAGGGAGTGGACCTCACTCAACGCCATAGCTGTTTTGGCATTGAGTGAGGTTAGCTCACTCAACGCCACTGCCTCTTTTGCTGAAGGCGTTTAGGGAGTGGACCTCACTCAACGACATGGCTGTTTTGGCGTTGAGTAAGCGAAAGTCCACCTAGTGTCAACTACCTTCACCTATGGGGGGGGGGGGAATAGGTGTCTTTGCAGCGTGTTAGCGGAATTGAAATTATACCTGCACAAGAAAATAAAACAACAAAGCACAGAGAGGACACAGGCAATTTATAGTGGTTCCCCGATTTGGGTACGTCCACTTTCCCCCTTCGACCTATCTCCCAACCAGGGACGACTCGGTCACTTCACCAACAGGATTGAAATCCAATCCTTGCACTAACGGAAGGAACCCTTCCACACGTAGGAGTCACCACTCCAACAACACAGGTTGCACCCAACCCTTACAACTAGAGACCAATCGGTCCTTTACAAAGAAATTGAAACTAGCTTGTAAGAAATACAAACGACGTTTGGAGACTAAGGTGTCCCTCTTCGTTTGACGACGTGTTCTTGAAGTCAACGAAGAGTCTACAACCCTAGATCTCACTTGGATTGAATCTTCCCGAAACCGGCGGAGGCTTGGAGCGGCGGCAAGGTTCTCGGAATAACCGGCGGCGACGGAGAGCTGCTGCTGTGCTATCTTGATTCAAACTTCGTAGCAAGGGAAGCAAGGTCTTCCAACGGTCACACCAGGATCGGTCGTCTCGATCAATTCGGAAGGGGAAGGTTTTTCCCGATCAACGAATCAAGAGACAAGGGATCTCTAGTTAAACGCGTGAGACGCTATGCTAACCTAAGCTTCTGTCGCCGGTGATCTGGAAGAACTTGAGATCAACAGCGGCGACTACTGCACGAACGGCGGAGATGATCGGCGGAGCAAGATCGGGGATCTAGGGCTCGACGGCGGCTCGTCCTTTTTGAATTCGCGTTTTTTTTCGTATCTATCCTATTCATACATACGGGGTATATATATATGAGGTCAATAGATGACCATTGTGGGTCCCACCCAAGTAAAGACCAAAGTCCGGTTCAAACAGCTGCAGGTAACGTGGACCGGTCCAGAAATTTCTGAAAATTTGCCAAGTCAAAATCGGCGAGAATCGAAGGTGATTCTCGACGAATCGGCGAGAATCACCTACGATTCTCGCCGAATTCTACTTGGTGAATTCAGGCAACACAGGTTGTAGGGGCCGGGGAGAATCGGTGGGAATCACTTTTGATTCTCACCGAGTCGTCGAGAATGCAAGGTCATTCTCGACGAATCGGTGAGAATCATAAGTGATTCTCGACGATTCTGCCTTAGATAATTTTCCTGTTTGTGTCAAGACAGTCGGCCCAACCCGGCGAGAATCAACTAGTGATTCTCGATGACTCGTAGAGAATCACTAGTGATTCTCGACGAATCGGCGAGAATCACCTAGTGATTCTCGACGAATTATACTTAGACGATTTTCGTCTTTCGACCTGTGAGCTGGTCTTTGGCCCATCCTTGCTCCTTGTCTGCTCTTGCTTTATCATGGCCCTATACTTGAAATTAAGCACACCCCAATAGAGAGAGTACACGTAGGCCAACACACTGATCTGCTCAACGAGGGATTACGTTGCACAGACCCGTGTATATTGACCCACTGCACCCTGACATTGGTGTGTACTTAGCGTGGAATAACTGCAAGCACAACTAAAAAATATTTCATCAAATACATTGTCTATTTACCTTGGCTTGCACAGGGGCTTCTTCAAATCTGGTACATTGTGGATGCAATACCCAACAATATCCCCCTTTTTGAAGAAGCCTAAACCCTACAAGCTAAGGTGAATATAGCATATAGGAATGAAAAACCGGAACTTAAAAGTGAGGTGATAGGGATATGCATTACCAGTTACTTGAGAGCAAACTAGAACATTGAGCTACCTTAGCCTTAGCCGAGAGGGTAATCTCCCCCTTTTCGGCTTCTGCAAATCTGGGTCTGGTGCACCTGACACCATGCTCCCCCTCAGTTCGTGCACTTATGTTTTCACTTGAGTTTCTGGCAGATGCTCCCCCTAGATGCACGAGCCAGGAGCGTCTGGAGACTTCATTCCTCATAGTTGAGCATCACCAATTCAGTTTTGAAGAGACTGAACTTGGCCTCGTCTAGGGGCTTTGTGAAAATATCTGCAATCTGCTTGTCCGTGGGGACATAGCAGAGAGAGATGTCCTTGTTCTCCACGTGCTCCCGAATGAAATGGTAACGCACTTCAATATGCTTCGTTCTGCTGTGCGATACCGGATTGTTGGCAATAGCAATTGCACTGGAGGAGTCGCAGTACATCGGTACTTCCTTGAACTGGAGATCATAGTCTGCTAACTGGTTCCGTATCCATAGGAGTTGTGCGCAACAGCTTCCTGCCGAGATGTACTCAGACTCTACTGTGGAGGTTCCGACACAATTTTGCTTCTTGCTGTTCCAGGAGATAAGCCTTCTTCCGACGAATTGGCACGTCCCGGAGGTGCTTTTCCTGTCATCCCTACTCCCTGCAAAATCAGCATCTGAAAAACCTATTAGCTCGACATCATTGTTTCTCGGGTACCACAAGCCAAGATTGGGAGTACCTTTAAGGTATCTAAGAATTCGCTTTGCAGTGACATAATGAGATTCCTTAGTGTTCACCTGATATCTGGCACAAACACATGTGGAGAACATGATATCCGGTCTACTGGCAGTAAGGTAGAGCAGGGATCCAATGATGCTTCTGTATTTGGTTTCATCGAAAGGTTTACCTTTCTCATCCTTATCCAGAGACATAGTGGATCCCATTGGAGTCCTCATAGAGGTTGCATTCTCCATTCCGAATTTCTTGAGGAGTTCATTTGTGAACTTCGTCTGAGAGATGAAGATTCCTTCCTCAGACTGTTTCACTTGAAGTCCCAAGAAATACTTCAGCTCCCCCATACTGCTCATTTCAAACTTTCCTTGCATAAGTTTGGAAAACTTTTTGCAAAGATTGTTGTCAGTTGAGCCGAATATAATGTCGTCAACATAGATTTGCACCAGCAAAATCTTGCCTTTGACTTCCCTGAGAAACAATGTCTTGTCTATTTTTCCTCTAGAGAACTTGTTCTCAAGAAGAAAACTAGACAATGTCTCATACCAAGCTCGAGGAGCTTGTTTTAAGCCATATAGCGCTTTATTAAGAAAATATACATGATTAGGATAAGTAGGATTGACAAAACCTGGAGGTTGAGCGACGTATACTTCCTCTTTCAAATCTCCATTCAAGAAAGCCGATTTTACGTCCATCTGATAAACTGTGAATCCTTTGTGGGAGGCATAGGCTAGGAATAGCCGTATTGCTTCGAGCCGTGCAACTGGTGCAAACGTCTGGTCAAAATCAATCCCCTCCTCCTGTCGGTAACCTTGAGCCACAAGTCTGGCCTTGTTCTTTATGATGACACCATGTTCATCCAGTTTGTTTCTGAAGATCCACTTGGTGCCAATCACATTCTGCTTTTGTGGTCTGGGCACAAACGTTGCATCTTTCGAACTGATGCAATTCATCTTGCATGGCCAAAATCCATGCAGCATCTTTGTTCGCCTCGTCGAACTTCTTTGGCTCAACCTGTGACAGGAAGCTAAGATGCAAAATCTCGTTAATAGTACCTCGGTGAGTTCTGACTCCGTCACGAGGATCTCCGATGATCTGATCACTTGGATGATCCCTCACGTGTCTGAGCTGAAGAAGTCTGGCATCAGGAGCTTCGACTACTTCATGGGCATCTCCTTCTTCTAAAGGATTTGCTCCATTTAGAGTTTCAACTTCTCCGATCTGCGTAGAAGTGGACACCTTGACGTATGTTGGAGTTGCATCTTTCTCGGGGTCATCCAGTTGCAACCGTTCAAGTCTGGCATCTGCATCTTCAGGAAGAGGACTAGAAGTCTTGCCAGTAAGCAAGCTTCCTTCATCAAATACAACATTTATTGACTCCTCTACCACTAGGGATTTCTTGTTGAAAACTCTATACGCCCGACTGCGGCTACTATAGCCCATGAATATGCCTTCGAAGCATTTTTCACCAAACTTAGTACGCGGGTACTTCCCGTTATTCAGTACATAACATTTGCAGCCAAAGATCCTCAGGTAGGACATGGTTGGTTTCTTGCCTTTCAGTAGCTCATAGGGAGTCTTACGATGGCTCTTGTTAATCAACGCCCGGTTTTGTACATGACAAGCCGTATTGACAGCCTCGGCCCAGAAGTATTCCGGGAGAGAAGCGTCATTCAACATTGTCGTGCACGCCTCAATGAGTGTTCTATTTCTCCTCTCCGCCACTCCGTTCTGTTGAGGAGTGTGAGGGGAGGAGAACTCATGAAAGATACCAAGTTCTTCACAGAACTCTGTCATAGCCCCAGACTCAAACTCTGTTCCGTGGTCACTTGTGATTTTGGCCACCGAGCAGTTGAGTTCGTTCTGTATCTGCTTGACAAAATTGGTGAAGATGTCAAACGTATCAGACTTGCGTTTTAAAAAGAACACACACGTAAACCGAGAGTGATCATCTACAATCACTAGCGTATATGACTTCCCTCCTAAGCTATGAACTTGCATAGGACCAAACAAGTCCATGTGCAGAAGATAAAGACATCTGGAGGAATCTTTGTCTGGGATGCCCTTAAAGGTAGCCCGAGTTTGCTTGCCCATCTGACATGCAGGACATGGGCTATCTTTAATGCACTTAATAATGGGAGCATCCCTTACTAAGTCTTTGGAAAACAGCATATTAATTGTCTTGTAATTAATGTGTGCCAATCTTTTGTGCCATTGTTCACAAAGAGATGCACTGCCTTTTGCTACTAGGCATACGGGGGTGGAAGAATCTAGACTGAGAAAATCTAAATAGAAAATATTTCGGCTCCTAATGCCAGTTAATACTGTCTCCGAAGAGGCACATGATATTATCAGGCATTTATCCTTGCAGAACTTAACGTCATACCCTTTATCACATAACTGGCTTATGCTGATCAGGTTATGATTTAACCCTTCAACATAAGCTACGTCAGAGATAGAGAGTATACCGTTGGAAATCATACCGTAACCTCTGGTGACTCCTCGATCAGATCCCCCAAAGATGACTTTGGGTCCATTCTCGACTGGAGAGTACTCCCGCAGAAGGCTTCTTGTCCCAGTCATATGACGGGAGCATCCACTGTCCAAATACCAAATGGGAGTTTTGTTGGCCTTTGGACATCCCTGCAAAACAGAATTAATTTGCCTTAGGAACCCAATCGAACTTGGGTCCTAGATTACTTGTTAGCATACTCCCCCTCGATTGGTTAACTCTACGAGTGGTCGGCCTCGCATTGCTAACATAAGGAGTCTCCTTATACCTTGGATTAAACCAACAATCCACGGCAAAGTGACCAATTTTGCCACAGCACTAGCAGTCAAACCTGTTATACTTCCTCTTGGGCGCCTGCTTTACCCTTGAAACGTGGGGTTCAGCTGGGGCCGAAGACCAGGAGGTGGAGGCAACATGATGACCACAGTCACATGACTTCTTCACCTCTTGGCTTTTCAGTGTAACAGGCTTGGCTTTAGGTGCCTGCTTCCTATTATGGCCGCTAGAGAATTGACCATAATTTCCCAAGTGGATTTCCTCATAAGGTGCCTTGAATACACTCTCACTGAAGTTACGGGGAAAGGTCCACCCATCATATCGGCTCTTCGGCTTTGCAGCCGAGGGCCTGAAGTGATGCCCGTATGTTGACTCAAAGTCATGTTGGTTACATGGAAAGCCAGGCTTTCTGAACTCAACAGGGCTGAGTGGGGCCTTTCCTTTCTCATCAGCAGAGGCTTTCTTGGCAGCCTTATTCTTCCTCCTGTTCCTGTTTCTCCTGGATAAGAAACTAGATACCCCAACATGCCCCAGGCCAGCTCCTTTGGCTTGAGCAGAGAAGGTATCAACTAATGGAAGAACAGTTTTTGGCATAGAGAAGCTCTTGACGATCTTCCTTTCTGCCGCAAGTAGTTCTTCCAACTTGTCGACTTCCTCCTGCTTAAGATCAAGGAGCTTAAGAGACTCTGAATGCTTTGAAGTCAGGTCCAAGTGCTCCTATTTGAGGGAGATCAAACTGGTGATCTCTTCCCTCAGGGATACACTCTCACCTTTAAGGAATTTGACTTCCTTTTTCTCCGCCTTCAGTTTCTTTCGACATTTCAGGAATGTATTGAGCAGAAGCTCATACTTTTCGAGGAGCTCAGCTTCAAGGGCAAAAGGGCTATCCTCAGGGTCATCATCCTAAGACTCAGGATCAGAGTCAGAGTCGGAGAGGGGGGTGTGAGCTTTTACCTTCCCAGTAAATGGGGGGCATTCTCCTTCTGAGTCAGAGCGACTCATTAGCCCAAAGTAGGCTTCCTCATCATCGCTGGTGTCTGACGTGTCAGATTCACTCAGTGTTTCTGGCTTCTTTGCGATGTAACTCCTCTCCTTCTTCTTGTCTTTTGAGGACCTGTGCTCCTCTCCCTTTCCCTTTTCCCTCTTGCCTTGATGGCAATCGGCCACGACGTGTCCTGGCTTGTTGCAACCAAAGCATATAATGTCAGAAGAGCGGTGTTTGTTCGGTTTGGAAACATACCTGTCAGAGGAATAGTTCTTCTTCTGATCCCTTGAGGAGGAGCCGTTTCTCTTTCTCTGATTCCTCAGCTTGAGGAACTTCTTGAATTCCCGTGTGATAAGGGATAAATCTTTCTCAGATAACTCTGATCCAGAGGAGCTTGGATCAGAGTCTTCCTCCTCATCCCTCTTCCACGCACGGGAAGAAGCGACACCCTTGCCCTTTTTGGATTGAATGGCTTTCAGTGCCACTGTCTTTTCCTTGGTCGCAGCTTTCTCTGCTTCCTCTTCAGCCTTCCTTGTGTTCAACTGAAGCTCATAGGACATGAGCTTCCCGAACAGAATCTGTGGATCAGTTTCCGCAAGTCTGCCAAACTCGCGGATGGCACAGATCTTTGTGTCCCATTCCTTAGTGAGGGACCTAAGGAACTTATCATTGAGTTCACCGTCAGTGAACACTCTTCCATATCCTTTGAGTGCATTGACGATCTTGAGGAAGTTTTCGAAGGTGACTCCGATCTCCTCCTTTGGCCCTTGTCTGAAGGCCTCATATTTCTGATTGAGGAGGGATCTCCGATCGTCCCTCACTTCATCTGTGCCCTCCATTAGGACAATCAGACAGCTCTAGAGATCCTTGGCTGTCCTGCAGTTGCTGAAGTTCTGCATCATAGAGTCGTCAACTGCGCTCACCAGGATGTTCTGAGCTTTCTTGTCGAGTCCGAACAGCACCATTTCGTCCTTGTCCATTTCCGAAAGTTTCTTGGGTACTTTCTTGGTAGGATCAATGGTGGAGGCCTTAGTGGGAATGTAAGGTCCCTCCTCCACTATCATGAAGAGCCGGGGGTCGACTGCTTCCATGTAGAATCTGATTCATTCCTTCCAGATGGGAAAGTTTAGTCTGGTGCATACTGGGATTTTGCCGGAGTGCTTGAGTCCGTCCATGGAAGATATCTGACTGCTTCTTGACACTGGTGGCAGGATTCTACTCAAGGTGTGAACCTTTTTGATGAGGAACCTCCCTCTGATACCACTTGAAAGTCCACCTAGTGTCAACTACCTTCACCTATGGGGGGGGAATAGGTGTCTTTGCAGCGTGTTAGCGGAATTGAAATTATACCTGCACAAGAAAATAAAACAACAAAGCACAGAGAGGACACAGGCAATTTATAGTGGTTCCCCGATTTGGGTACGTCCACTTTCCCCCTTTGACCTATCTCCCAACCAGGGACGACTCGGTCACTTCACCAACAGGATTGAAATCCAATCCTTGCACTAACGGAAGGAACCCTTCCACACGTAGGAGTCACCACTCCCACAACACGGGTTGCACCCAACCCTTACAACTAGAGACCAATCGGTCCTTTACAAAGAAATTGAAACTAGCTTATAAGAAATACAAACGACGTTTGGAGACTAAGGTGTCCCTCTTCGTTTGACGACGTGTTCTTGAAGTCAACGAAGAGTCTACAACCCTAGATCTCACTTGGATTGAATCTTCCCGAAACCGGCGGAGGCTTGGAGCGGCGGCAAGGTTCTCGGAATAACCGGCGGCGACGGAGAGCTGCTGCTGTGCTATCTTGATTCAAACTTCGTAGCAAGGGAAGCAAGGTCTTCCAACGGTCAAACCAGGATCGGTCGTCTCGATCAATTCAGAAGGGAAAGGTTTTTCCTGATCAACGAATCAAGAGACAAGGGATCTCTAGTTAGACACGTGAGACGCTATGCTAACCTAAGCTTCTGTCGCCGGTGATCTGGAAGAACTTGAGATCAATAGCGGCGACTACTGCACGAACGGCGGAGACGATCGGCGGAGCAAGATCGGGGATCTAGGGCTCGACGGCGGCTCGTCCTTTTTGAATTCGCGTTTTTTTTTCGTATCTATCCTGTTCATACATACGGGGTATATATATATTAGGTCAATAGATGACCGTTGTGGGTCCCACCCAAGTAAAGACCAAAATCCGGTTCAAACAGCTGCAGGTAACGTGGATCGGTCCAGAAATTTCTGAAAATTTGCCAAGTCAAAATCGGCGAGAATCGAAGGTGATTCTCGACGAATCGGCGAGAATCACCTACGATTCTCACCGAATTCTACTTGGTGAATTCAGGCAACACAGGTTGTAGGGGCCGGGGAGAATCAGGGGAAATCACTTTTGATTCTCACCAAGTCGTCGAGAATGCAAGGTCATTCTCGACGAATCGGTGAGAATCATAAGTGATTCTCGACGATTCAGCCTTAGATAATTTTCCTGTCTGTGTCAAGACAGCCGGCCAAACCCGACGAGAATCAACTAGTGATTCTCGACGACTCGTAGAGAATCACTAGTGATTCTCGACGAGTCGGCGAGAATCACCTAGTGATTCTCGACGAATTATACTTAGACGATTTTCGTCTTTCGACCCGTGAGCTGGTCTTTGGCCCATCCTTGCTCCTTGTCTGCTCTTGCTTTATCATGGCCCTGTACTTGAAATTAAGCACACCCCAATAGAGAGAGTACACGTAGGCCAACACACTGATCTGCTCAACGAGGGATTACGTTGCACAGACCCGTGTATATTGACCCACTGCACCCTGACATTGGTGTGTACTTAGCGTGGAATAACTGCAAGCACAACTAAAAAATATTTCATCAAATACATTGTCTATTTACCTTTGCTTGCACAGGGCTTCTTCAAATCAGGTACATTGTGGATGCAATACCCAACAGTAAGGATAGCTCACTCAATGCCAGAGCTGTTCTTGCGGCGGGCATTGAGTGAGTGATTCTCACTCAACGCCATGGTTGTTCTGGCACTGAGTGAGGCTAACTCACTCAACGCCAAGGTATGGTTAGGCGTTTAGTGGGTCCCACTCAACGCCAAGACGTGTTGAGTGATGTCAACACTATTTCCCTTACCTCAATTTTCGTTCCCGAGTGAATTCCTTGATTATATTTGTAGTTTCTTTATTGGCATGTTTTTCTTTCCTAAAGGATGAATCGTGGGTCGTGGTTAGTAGTGGTGGTTTGAAGCTCTTCATGGGGGAGGTGTTGTGTAATTTAGCCAAGGCCACCCTTATTCTTCTATCTTGCTCCAGGCATGGGCTGGGCAAGGGGGTGGAAGGTCCCTTGTGCTTTCACATGTAAACCCTTGAGCTTGTTGGCTTGGAAATGAAGGTTGGGGGACTGAGTTTGCCTCCAACCCGGATCAATGTTATTTGTTTTTGCTACTACTATCTCCCACAGCTTTGGGTGTTAGGTGTTTCTTCCTTGGTAGATTGCAGAATTTTGGGCTCTTGGAAGGCTAGTAGACCCTGCAAGATGTAGTTTCTGGGCAGGGTTTATGTTGTTTCCTCGCAAGTAGGGCATTCCATGTTGTCTTGCATTAGGGCAGTTGTGACTTTTACTGCTGTGTGTTTTCCTCTTTCACTTACCCCCCCTGGTTGACACTTTCATGCAGTTCTTTCTTGTTTTGCTTGCTGAGGTATTCTTTCTTCTTTTGAATGCCTCAGGTTCTGAGCAGTAGCGAGTTTGGTGGCTCGGTTGTGGTGGTGTTGCTAGTGGTTTCTTTGACCATGGAGGTTCTATTGCTTATTAGAGAGGTTGTTTTTCCTTACTTTTCTTACAGACATACATATTTGCCAGTGGGTTCGTGTCAGGTTGGTGGCGCCCACTGGTAGTTTTTACCTTTGTACTAGATATATTACTTTTGCTGCTACCATTTTCTAGAGATAGTCTACTTGCTATTGGGAGGATTTATGCTATGTTGCTAGTTATTTTGAAACTACAACTAATATTGTAAATATATTGCATGTTCAGCATGATTTATAAAAGTAAATCACTATTTTCCAAGCAGTGTATAAAGATCGTTTTCCTATATATATTATAAATTAAATGTAGAGTCTTGCATAGCATAAGTGGTCCTCTTAGGGCTCTTATGCACTTCTTAGGATGTCAAACCTGAATAAAGTATTTTTCCGTAGCGCTTAAGTATAGTTTTTAACTGTGGACTAGGTGATCCACCGAGCCGAGGGATACGGCCTCTAAATATAACTGATTTTCAAATCATTAAACTCATGAATTTCTTTCATAAGCATAGTAGATGGTTTTGCCTGAGCGTCAGCAGTTATCCCCTGCTTGACGTGGCATCATGACGCGTGTTTTATCATACTCTGATAATTCTTTAATTCGGAGAAAATGAGGGTTGTGACAGTTGGTATCAGAGGGAGGTTGCCTGCCAAGTTAGTCGGGCAACCTTCCCTTTTGATTGCATTAGTAGTTCAGCATCATGTCATTCACACACTGATATGTCATCAGCACGTCTTGGCAAAAGCACGAACACTACACTCATAGCATAACATAAAGTATACGGGGCATATTATGTAGTATAGGATGCATAATATGTGTTCGTAAATGGATCCACCATAGGGCCAACATGTGAGGGTTATGTAGTATGGGATGCATAACCTCACCACATGGCTGTGACTTGCACTTTTTGTTTTTCGTTGCATGCGAATATTATGTAGTATGGGATGCATAATATTTTCATGCGTACGCTGCTCATAACATGCATTAGGGCCTTTTTAGAATGCATAGCACAAACATGCATAGCATAACATTGCATAAGCACAATATGCTAAGCTAAAGACTGGCAGGATGACATATGTACACACATAAGTTTTCGAGTCAAAAATAATATAAAGTTATGCATTCCCGACCTAGGCACAAGAATTAGTATGGTGGTGGTTAACCATCCTAGGTTAGGACATAACATCAATTTTTGTAAAAAGATAAACTCCCAGAGCAAGTTTAGTAGCTTTAAGTTCATATCTATATATGTATTGTGTACTTGTAGTTGGGTCTAGCTATTGTACTAGGATCTTACTAGTGTTGCTATGGCTTTAGGATGGCGAGACGTCCTTCGACTAAATCGACTCCCCTGTCTGAGGGTGAGTCATCGGGAGTGCAGAATGATGCTTTGATCGAAAGCTTGCGGCAGAGTAGCCATTCCTTGAGCAGGCAGTTTGTGGAGATGCGAGCCCAGATCCAATCTTTTGTAGCAGTTATGGCAGGACAGACTTAGGGAGTGCACGGCCCTGCAGGGGGGATTGCTGTTCCTCCCCCTCCTGCACCCTTAAGACATCCTGTGGTGGTGCCAGCAGAGATGGCCTTCATCTCGCAGTTTTAGAGGCTGAGCCCTCCCACTTATGACAGGAAGGCAGATTTCATGGTGATAGATGACTGACTGATCTCCATGGAGGAGATGTTCTCGTACTCAGGGATTGCAGATGATCAAAGGGTGATGTTAGCCGCCTATCAGCTTAAAGGTTTGGCTAAGAATTGGTGGCTGAGAGAGAAGGAGAGCTTGGTAGCTGAATGCTCTTGGGAGGTGTTCAAGGAGATGCGGTTGAGGAAGTTCTTACCCTCGGTCGAGCGTGACCGCCTCATGAACGACTTCCTCCTTCTGAAGCAAAGGCAACTCACGGTGGGTGAGTATGAGATAGAGTTTAGCAAGTTGAGCAGTTTGTCCCTGGATTGGTCAGCATTGAGGCTGATCGAGTTAAATGATTTCTTGGTGGTTTGAAGAGTGAGGTGCATCAGTTGACCAGTACTTATGGGTTAGAGACTTATGTAGGAGTAGTGGAGGCTGCTCTCAAGGTGGAGGCTATTGAGACCGCGAATACCAGAGGCCTGTAAATGAGGAAGGACAAGAGGAAGTCTGTGGAGGAAAAGAAACCCCAGGTACCTGATGCAGCTCCGGGAAAGAAGAGCAAAGTGGTGTGCAGTTTCTGTGGCCAGTCAGGCCACCCTGTCGAGAGATGTTTCAAGAGGGCAGCAGCTCAGAGAAAAGAGCAGGTTCATGCGATTCAGGGTGCTCCTAGGAGAGATGTCTCCTTTTCCATTTGCAAGTGACCCGTGCATGATGCTGCCAGTGCTGGTCCAAGGATAAGGTCTGTTTTCTGTGTGGGCAGAAGGGACACATCAAGTCTAGGTGTCCTCAGGTCCAGCCTGCTCTTCCTGCAGTTCCACTGCAGGCATTACCTCCACCTCAGCGTGTGGACAAAGGAAAGGGAATGTTGAACGTGATCTCTTCCGAGGAGGCTCAAGCTTCGACTCAGGTCATCTCAGGTTAGTTGTCTTTCAAGCCTGAATGTTTTGTTCTTGTCTTGCTGGAATGTTTGTAGTATTTTTGTGGTAGTTCCTTAGTTATATATGTTCCTATAGGGAAGTTTAAGGTGAAGAACTGTTGGGCGCGTGTTCTGTTTGACTCCGGCGCTACCAACTCGTTCGTGGCTAGAGCCTTTGTAGAGCGACATCGGTTGACTTTAGATCTAGTTCGAGATACCTTTCGTGTCAAGTTCCCCTCTGGTGAATCTGTGTTGTCAGATTTGGGCATGTTAAATTGCCCTGTTTTGTTGGGGGACTTCCTTGCAAAGGCAGACCTGAAGATGATTTATCTAGAGGACTTCGCTGTTATTTTGGGCATGGAATGGCTGTCTAGGTATGATGCAGTAATTCAGTGCAAAGGGAAGCGCTTGGACTTCATTAGGGACGACGGTCAGCCCGGAAGCGTGTATATAGATCTGAGCCAAGATTCTCCTGTCATCTCTGCGGTATGTGCTCAAAAGCTTTTTCTTTCGGATTGTTTTGCTTGTTTGGTCTCATTGTTTGAGACCGCTGTTAGTGTACCGCCCTTAGAGGAGATTCCAGTTGTTCGTGATTTTGCCGATGTTTTTCCTGATGACCTTCCTGGTCTTCCTCCCGAGCGGGATGTTGAGTTTGTGATCGATTTGGAGGCGGGTACGCATCCTATTGCAAAGGCGCCGTACCGGATGGCCCCTCGAGAGCTAGAGGAGTTGCGAGTCTAGTTAGATGAGTTGTTGGCGAAAGGGTTTATCAGGCAGAGTTCGTCGCCTTGGGGTGCTCTTGTTCTATTTGTGAAGAAGAAAGATGGGTCAATGCGGCTTTGCATCGACTATAGGGAGCTTAACAAAGTCACAATTAAGAATAGGTACCCTCTGGCGAGGATTGATGACTTATTTGACCAGTTGCGCGGTAGCACGGTGTTCTTCAAGATTGATCTTCGTTCAGGCTATCATCAGCTTAGGATCCGTGAGGCAGATATTCCACGGACTGCGTGTAGATCGAGGCATGGACATTTTGAGTTCTTAGTGATGTCGTTTGGATTGACCAACGCACCATCAACGTTCATAGATATGATGAACCAGGTGTTCAAGGATTTCCTAGATAAGTTCGTGGTGGTCTTCATCGATGACGTGTTGGTTTATTCTCGTAGCGCTGAGGAGCATGAGCATCATCTGTGCTTGGTTTTATCGGAGTTGAAGAACCACAAGTTATTCGCCAAGTTGAGCAAGTGCGAATTTTGGTTGCCTCAGGTCTCGTTTTTGGGCCACTTGGTGAATAAGGATGGGATCTCGGTCGACCCAGAAAAGATCACAGCAGTGATGGATTGGAGTAGGCTAGACACGCCTAAGGAGATCAGGAGCTTTCTAGGGTTGGCCGGCTACTAAAGGAGGTTCATGGGGGGGGGGGGTTTCTCTACCCTAGCTGCACCTTTGACCAAGCTGACTAAGAAGAACGTGGCTTTTGTTTGGAGCGAGAAATACGAAGAAGCCTTCCTGGAGTTAAAGAGGAGATTGTGCACTGCTCCCGTTCTGACCCAGCCTACTGAGGGTGTGGATTATGATGTATACGTGGATGCTTCGCATGTAGGTCTGGGATGCGTATTAATGCAGGTTGGTAAGGTGATTGCCTATGGGTAAAGGCAACTGAAGACTCATGAGAAGAATTATCCTACGCATGACCTCGAGTTCGCAGCTGTTATTTATGCATTGAAGTTGTGGAGACACCTACTTTATGGGGCTCAGTACAAGATATTCACCGACCATAAGAGCCTGAAGTACGTGTTCACGCAGAAGGAGTTAAATCTGCGCCAGCGTCGGTGGCTAGAGTATGTGGCCGATTATGACGTAGAGATCCAATATCATCCAGGCAAGGCCAATGTGGTGGCCGACGCCCTGAGCCGTAAGACGGGAAAGATCTTTAATCTCACCTCCGACCGTTAAGTGTAGGAGTTCCTCCTTATGGATATATCAGTGGGATGCTGTGGCTTGCAGAGTAGTTTGTTAGTGGCAGAGCCGTCTTGGATTTCGTTGACCAGACTGCACCAGAATGATGACCATGATCTTCTACACTTATTCTCTAGGACTTAGAGAGGAGAGTTGCCGGATTATTCCATCGATGATGAGGGAACTTTGAAGTACCACGACAGATTTTGCATCCCCGCGGTTGGGGACATTAGGGGTATGGTTTGCAGAGAGGCTCATGGATCCAGCGTTGCCTACCATCCAGGATCTACAAAGATGTATCGTGACCTAAAGCAAATTGCCTGGTGGTATGGCATGAAAGGCGATATAGCACGATTTGTTGCGGAGTGCCACACTTGCAAGCGTGTGAAGGCCGATCTTGGAAGGCCTGGTGGCAAGTTGACTTCGTTAGAGATCCAGACTTGGAAGTGGGAAAGTATATCTATGGATTTAATCACGGGCTTACCGAAATCCCCAATGGGGTTTGATTCTGTTTTGGTCATAGTGGATAGACTGATGAAGTGTACTCACTTTGTTCCATATAAGATTGATTAACCGATGAAGAAGATAACGGAGTTGTACTTGAATGAAGTCATTCGACTGCACGGTGTGCCGGTTAGCATCATTTCTTTTCGAGATTCCCGGTTTACTTCTCGCTTTTGGAAGAGTCTGCAGGAGGGTTTCGGTACCGATCTGAGGTATTCAACTGCTTACCACCCACAGACCAATGGGCAGACGGTGCAATTGAACCAGATAATTGAGGATATGATCCGATGCTACATTTTAGACCACGGTGGAGTGTGGGATGAGCGGCTGCGACTTATGGAATTTGCATACAGCAATAGTTATCAGGAGAGCTTGCAGATAGCTCCGTTTGAAGCCTTGTATGGGAGGCGCTGCAGAACTCCGTTATTTTCGGCTGAGGCTGGTGAGAGGCCTTTGTTGGGTCCTGATGCGCTCTTGGAAATGGAAGTCGCAGTGAAGCTTGTTCGAGAGAAGCTTCGTATAGCTCAATAGAGGTACGAGAAGAATGCCAATCAGCGTAGGTCTGCCTTGGAGTTTTCTGTAGGGGACCTTGTATTTCTTAAGGTTTCCCCGATGGTGAGTGTAAAGAGGTTTGGTAAGAATCGGAAATTGGACCCGAGGTATGTGGGCCCGTTTAAGATTTTGGAGCGGATTGGCGTGTCAGCTTACAAGTTGGATTTTCCAGCAAACTTCCCAGGTGTTCATAATGTTTTCCATGTTAGCCAATTGTGGAAGTGTGTGCGCAGCAGTGGGCAAGTCTTTGACGTTGTGCCCCAGTTGGAGCCCAACCTCTCTTTTGTTGAAGTGTTTGTTCATATTTTGGATACTCAGGAACGGGTGCTGCGAAAGAATTCCATTCTGACGGTGAAAGTTTTATGGAAGAATCAGGGTTTAGAAAGCGCGACTTGGGAGTTAGAGTCGGCTATGAGGGAGGCTCACCCTCAACTGTTTTCCTGATTAGTTTGGTTTGTTTGTTTTTTTCTTCTTGAAATGTTTGGATTATTACTTTTCTTCTATAGTAGAAGTGTCATGCGTAAAGTTTCGGGACAAAACTTCCTTTTAGGGGGAGTGACTGTAACGCCCCCGATTTTTTCTGCGATTATTTAATTCTTGTTTGGCGTTACGTCGACGCGTTTTCTTGGCTTTTGCCATCTGTGGAGTGTGGGTCTTAACTCCTTAGAACTGGGTGCCCAATTTTGTAGCCTATTGGCAAGATCTCCCTCGCAAGCTGAGTCGTTTTGGGTGACCCGGTGTGGCATCTCGGGGGATGCTTGTGTTTTGGCTTTGGAAGGGTATAACTCGAGTTCTGTTCGTCGAAAGTTAATTTCGACTTCGCCGTTGTGTTCCTAGCATAGATATTTAGCTACGGTGTGAATTTCGTCGAATTCCGAGGTAGTTCGGTTTTCGTGTCGTTTTGGGTGTGCCATTAGTAAAATCTAATTAGAAACCCTCTTAATTTAAGTGAACTGGTGGCTTGGGAGACGGTTAGGCTGAACTGGCGTGTTAGACCTATTTTAAAGCCTTAATTAGAATCAGCGGGCCCACTTCTCCTTCCTCCTTCTTCCCGAGATCAAAAGAAAATTGTTGTTCCTGTTTCACGGAAAGGAGAGGCGGAAGCGACAGTTAGCCCTTGCCTTCGGACGGTGATTCTGGGAGTGTTCGTGGACGGATTGTGATTCGGAAAGCGGCGTTGTCTTGCTCTCGCTCAGTTCTACGTTTTGACGGTAAGAGGTTTGTTTTTCGTGGAGTTTTAGGAGACTTGGATTTTTGGTTTCTTGTGGTTTTCCGCCATTATAGTGCAGGTTTGCTTGTTAGGTGCTGCTCCTTCTAGTGCAGAACGAAGAGGAGGGAAAGCCAACCAAGCTTCGCAGGAAATCGAGGCAAGTGGTATTCTTGCCCTTGCCATTATTGTTCTTTTGAATTCTGGAATATTTCCCGGTTAGCCTTAGGGTAGAAACCAAGCATGTTCTCTTTTATCTTGCTAAATTTAAGGCTTAGATTCTCCTATGAGCCCCCTCCTTATGCTGTTTGTTCAACCTACTAGATTTGTTCATTATTTAGACTCCAGATTTGTAGTTATAGTTGGGTGCTTTGGCGGGTGGAGCCGAGAGAGAGAGTGAGGAAGTTTGTTGTGGTAGGGCTCTGGTTAGAACCAGTCTGGGTAGACTCTCGGGTTTTGGTGTTAAGTGTGGTGCACACACTCAAAGCCAAAAGCCGCCCGGACTTGGAGTTGAGTGTGGTGGACACACTCAAAGCCATAGTTTTGTTTGTTCTTTGCGGCTGAGTGGTGGGGTGATTGAGTGAGAATTTTTGTCTAAGTCAAAATCGACAGGAATCACCAAGTGATTCCCGCCGATTTCGACGTGTATCGTCAGCGATTCCCACCGATCGGCGAGAATCATCCTTGATTCCCGCCGATTCGGCGAGAATCATTCTGGATTCCCGCCTATCGGCGAGAATCATCCTCGATTCTTGCCGTTTCGGCGAGAATCATCCTGCATTCCCGCCGATTCGGCGAGAATCAGTCGGCATTCCCGCTAACCTCCTCTTGTTGGCGATGGTTTAGGGTTGTCCTGCGGGAATGAACATTGGCGTAGAGTGAGTTGACCTCACTCAACGCCAAAGCTTTTTTGGCGTTGAGGGAGGTGGACTCACTCAACGCCACTGGTGTGTTTTGTGGTTTTGCTAAAGGCGTTGAGGGAGTGGACCTCACTCAACGCCATAGCTATTTTGGCGTTGAGTGAGGTTTGCTCACTCAACTCAACTGCATCTTTTGCTGCAGGCGTTGAGGGAGTGGACCTCACTCAATGCCATGGTTTTTTTTGGCATTGAGTGAGGATAGCTCACTCGACGCTAGAGCTGTTCTTGCGGAGGGCGTTGAGTGAGTTATTCTCACTCAACGCCATGGCTGTTCTGGCACTGAGTGAGGCTAACTCACTCAACGCCAAGGTCTGGTTAGGCGTTGAGTGGGTCCCACTAAACGCCAAGCCGTGTTGAGTGATTTCAACACTATTTCCCTTACCTAGATTTTTGTTCCCGAGTGAATTCCTTGATTATATTTGTAGTTTCTTTGTCAGCCATGTTTTTCTTTCCTAAAGGCTGAATCGTGGGTCGTGGTTAGTAGTGGTGGTTTGAATCTCTTCATGGGGGAGGTGTTGTTTAATTTAGCCAATGCCACCCTAATTCTTCTATCTTGCTCCAGGTACGGGCTGGGCAAGGGGGTGGAAGGTCCCTTGTGTTTTCACATGTAGACCCTTGAGCTCGTTGGCTTGGAAATGGAGGTTGGGGGACTGAGTTTGCCTCCAACCCGGATCCATGTTATTTGTTTTTTCTACTACCATCTCCCACAGCTTAGGGTGTTAGGTGTTTCTTCCTTGGTAGATTACAGCATTTTGGGCTCTTGTAAGCCTACTAGACCATGCAGGATGTAGATTCTGGGCAGAGTTGATGTTGTTTCCTCACAAGTAGTGCATTCCTTGTTGTATTTCCTTGGGGGAGTTATGACTTTTACTGCTGTGTGTTTTCCTCTTTCACTTACACCCCCCTGGTTGACACTTTCATGCAGTTCTTTCTTGTTTTGCTTGCTGAGGTATTCTTTCTTCTTTTGAATGCCTTAGGTTCTGAGCAGTAGCCAGTTTGGTGGCTAGGTTGCGGTAGTGTTGCTGGTGGTTTCTTTGACCTTGGAGGTTCTGTTGCTTGTTAGTGAGGTAGTTTTTCTGTACTTTTCTTACAGACATGCATATTTGCTAGTGGGTTCGTGTCAGGTTGTTGGCGCCCACTTGTAGTTTTTACCTTTGTACTAGATATATTACTTTTCCTGCTACCATTTTCTGGAGATAGTCTACTTGCTCTGGGGAGGATTTATGCTAGGTTGCTAGTTATTTTGAAACTACAACTAATATTGTAAATATATTGCAAGATCAGCATGATTTATAAAAGTAAATCACTATTTTCCAAGCAGCGTATAAAGATCGTTTTCCTATATATAATATAAATAAAATGTAGAGTCTTGCATAGCATAAGTGGTCCTCTTAGGTCTCTTATGCACTTCTTAGGATGTCAAACCTTAATAAAGTATTTTCCCGCAGCGCTTAAGTATAGTTTTTAACTGTGGACTAGGTGATCCACCTGAGCCAAGGGATACGGCCTCTAAATATAACTGATTTTCAAATCATTAAACACATGAATTTCTTTCATAAGTATAGTAGATGGTTTTGCCTGAGCGTCAGCAGTTATCCCCTACTTGACGTGGCAACATGACGCGTGTTTTCTCATACTCTGATAATTCTTTAATTCAGACTAAATGCGGGTTATGACATTCCACTCCTCCATAGGTCCTCCACCAATCTACACCCTCCGGGAAGCATTCTCCGGCGATCCGAAGCAAACTTCCACCTTCGGAGAGCTCCTAGCCACAAGCAGCAAGCAACGAGAATGTTTGGCGCAAACTCTTCAAGACAAAAGGTAGAAAGGATTGAAGGCAAGGAAGGAAGACGGAGAAGACAAGATGGATTGACGACCCCCTAACATCCGGTAGCAACCACGGTCAGAGCTGTGATGTGGATTTACAAACCACCACTCCGGCCAAGCACCTCGGCTATGCATTCCCTCTTCGGTTTACTCTAAATTTTCTCTTTGTGGATTGTACTTCAAGCTTGTAATCGAACTAAACTTACTGTTAATTTGTCTATGAATGAAGTATGTTTGGTTAGTTACTTGTTCTACTGTAGTTGTGATGCACTCGCCTCCGCTCACTCCACTAACAAGCGCACTTGAATACACTCTAGCAAGGGCTAGAGTTAGTGTTTGAAGAGGTGTTTACGACCCTCACACTCGCACTTGCTCTCTGTACATCCGTATATCGATGCACGGCATAGCGGTCTGCACTCACTCATCCACAAAGCGAAGCGGTGCCGGCGACCCTCACTACATTTATTTTTGCTCTGAAGCATTAGGAAATCAAACCAAAACCCCCCTGTTGTTTATTTTCACTCTTAGTGACGATCTTTACACAATGCTATCACATACCCTTCCTGCATTCCCTCGAGATCGATATTCGGGGAATTTATTCCCAATTTATTACTTGACAGCGACCGGTACACTTGCTGATAGCGCATCAAGTTTTTGCCGTCATTGCTGGGGAATGCAGGTGTATTGTTGATTCGTGTTGTGTTAAGAGAGTTACGAAAGAGTTGCTTGTTTTGAATTTGTTTTTTTCCCAGTCTATTTTTTCTTTTTATATCGGTTGGAATTGTAAGATTCTTATTGAGAACCTATGCATGGTAGATTATTCCAGGACTTTTGTGATCTCCGTAATGTGGGCCAGCTTTAATATCCGTTGCCGCTGGTGTGGAGATATCTCTCATGTAAGTGATAGATGTCCTAAGGAGTATGGTAGCCATGACACTCAAGGATCTACATATGGAGCACCGACCTTATTTGGGACTCAATATGCTAGACATAAGCCAGTTAGCACTCATCCGTGCTTCCTTTGTCGCACTACATTTTTTCAACATCAGTACCCGTTGTACCGACAAGGCGGGCTTGGCAATGTTTATTTAGTCAGAGTTGGGATCACTCTTTGAAGGAGTGTGCTGCTTATTTGGCGCAATTGGAGGAGGATGATGAACCAGACAATCGGATTGTCTCCACTCCGTCAACTTGCAGCACCCCTTCTGTATCTGGGTACGTACTAGTGCCACCTTAAGATTTTGAAGGGAGCAATACTAGTATTTGCACAGATACATTTGTCGATCTAAACCCTGACACGGATGTATTTACTCATGATGTACATATATTATCTTGTACAGAGTCTGTTGGTAGTGAGGAGCCTGTGCTTGACCATTTTAAGAGCACTGCTCCTCAATCCTATACCTTGCATAGTATTTTTTCTATTTTTTACACTGTTGTGGAGGTTGATTCACAGGGATATGCTGGTGTTTATAGCATTATGCTAGATCCAGTCGAGGAGGACATTTGCATGGACAAGGTTCCTACCTCAGTCCCATGTAGGGATGTCCAAGGAGAGGACAAGACGGATGCATCTCTAGCACACTCTTGCACAAGCCTAGACAGCTGTGTAGAACCACCCACAATTCCGCCGATGGGAGATGACACCGGGATCTTCCCCAAGATTAAGGTTACTTTTTGTCATTCTTCTAATTTATTTCTTAACCCCGCTCTCGAGCCTACTTCACTGCAGGACAACATTGTTGAACCGTTCAAATTAATGCAAGGGGATGTAATGCCGCCTAGTATTGATGGAAATCGGGTGCAGGTGAAATAAGACTCGTCGAGCTTCACAATATGTATTCTACCAATGCTTGATGTTCAAGGAAGGTATAACTACACAGGCAGGTGGGTATTCGTTCTATCACCGTTTCGGTACCTGTTACCGAAATGTGAACTTGAAAAACTTCCCGTGCACTTCAAATTTCATACACCCATCAACTAAGAGAGGGCATGGTTCTTGAATAAGTCCTGTTGGGAGACAATAAACCCACCAGTTATCTAGATTTGTATTTCTTATTTTTAAAATGTAACAAGTGGCAGGCACGGGCCTTCGACCTTGGGCGCATTCAGCGGGGGTGCGACAATCGGTGGGGTGCGACATTCGGCGGGGTGCGACATTCGTCAGTGGTCCGACATTTGTCGTGGGGACGACATTTGTCGTGGGGGGCGACATTTGTCGTGGGGGGCGACATTTGTCGTGAGTGGCGACATTTGTCGTGGGAGGCAACATTTGTCGTGGACAGTACCCGCCCCTATGGCCTCGCGCAACAGTACCCGACTGACAATGGTAGGCTCCGCCCACTCCCGTCAGTCTCCGCCTTCTCCCGGCAGGCTCCGCCCGCTCCCGGCGGGCTCCGCCCGACCTGTAACATATACATATGAGTACTCAAAATGACCGTAAAAAAATATAAATCAAGAATATAATTTTTATTTTGTAAAACAAATTATATTTTAACGTTAAAACATTAATTTTTCATGTGTCATTCCTAGCTAGAGACAATAGGTTTAGGGTATCTAGTGTTTTTATTTTTTGAATTTTCATATTGTAAAGTTGTGTAATTACCAAAAAGGATATTGTCTTTATAATATAATAATATAAAGTTTGGTATAATTGTGTAATCATGAATACAACTATAAGGGCAATATAGGGACATCATGCAATGTTTCACCAAAGAGTAGTTTTCGTATATTAGTCGCCCAGGGAGGGCGTGACAGGGGTGTCAGTTCATTTTTGACAAATTTCCTGAAAACCTGCAAAAGGACAAGAAAATGTTAGTGGCAATAATATTTACATAAAAAGGATAAAAATAAACTAATAATAGACATGATTTGTACACTATAAAATAGAAAATACGATAATAGTTTAGGCTACAAAACGTATTATCAAATTCCCCCAAGCTTAAGCTTTTCTTGTCCCCAAGCAAAAATATAAAAACTAGATATTTATAAAAAGGACTAATCAAAAAGTTCTAATTATGCCTACACAAGTACTATGCGAAATTCTAAGTAGGGAAAAGGTGAAATGTAAGTCTAAAACAATTATTTCGGTATGGTAAAACTTTTATAAACTTTACTTAATAAAAACAAATCATCCAAAATTTTAACGAGATTTTTTTAAATAGACTTAAGCAAAGCAACGAAAATGAAAAACACGCATTGAGTTGTTACTGGATCCAAGCAACGCATTATAATTATATCAATTTAATTAACAAAAATCTAGGTTTAAATCCAAAACTAAAACTGATTTACTGTTTTTCTTTTCTTAGTTGTTAAATAAAAATCAAAAAACGTGAATCAAAAGGACTTAAATAGGACAGAAACGTTTGGTTTAGGAAAATGATTAGGAGTGGAATTCAAAGATAAACATGAAGGTTTTAAAATCACACTAAACCAAAGCAAAGAGTTTCAAAACTTTCATAAAAATATATACACATTTTTTTCTTTTTCTTCTTTTTTTTTCATTTTTTTTCTTTTTTCAAAACAAAGGCCATAAATATTTTTATTTTCCTTTTTGAATTAGCCAAACAAAAATAAACATCACTTTTGAACATACTTCTTTTTTTTTCGAAAACCTTTCTCCCACAAAAATCACAAAATACCCTATCAAAATCGTCAAAATAATTTATGAAACTCAAAAAGGCTAGTGCGATTCGATAGGTTGGAAATTTTGGCTTTGGTGAAACTGAAATGAAGGGAGGAGCTATCAAATGAAATCGGAAAAAGGCTCAAAAACGGCTAACTAGTGGTAAAACTTTTTAGGTTGGCAGGAAAGCTCAAACGAAAACAAAAACGGCCTAAATCATTTTCACGCTTTTGAATTTATTTAAAACAAAGGTTTGAAAATTTTCAAAAAGCGAGTCATAGATAATAAAAGAAGATTGATGAAATTAACTTGAAAATAGAAATAATATGTGACTTGGATCGTTCACATCTACTACGTTATTCAAAAGTTGACTTTACAAAAATTATTCAAAAACGAAAAAGAAAATAGTGGATGATGAATTTTTGTGAAAGTAAAGGAAATAAAAAACAAAAAACCATAATAGAAATGCGAGTTTTAGAAAAATATTTCACCTTAACATGCTACCGTGAATTAGAAACACAGCATGGCCAACATTTTACTTGTGAAACATAATTAAAAAGGGCAATTAGAAATATTATAATTAACTAAGTTGTTTATAGGAGATTTTGAGTAAAACAAAAACAAAAACTAGGGGTACTATTGAAATACCAAAATGTCTAAACTATTCAAAAACACATATATATATATTTTTTTAATCTTGAGAAATATTCACTTTTTTTTTGGAATTTTAAGATATTCATTTTTTTTTATTTTGGAAATATTTAAAATATATACAAAAAGAAAAATATTTACACTAAGCAAAAATGAAGGAGGAAGTCCTCCCCCAAGCTTAAAATAGACATTGCCCTCAATGGCTAAAGAAGGGGATTGGAGAAGGAGAGAAAAATAAAGTACAGAATTGAAAGACAAAATTGAAATACAGGTACTTCCCCGGATTTATTTGCTGCGAAAGCTGAGTGATGCCGCTCCTCCGTATGTCTTCTTTGGACTTCGTGATGGATTCAGCAATGTTGGAGCAGGCGATCGCAGAAGCTTCAGCTTGTCGGAGCCGTCCGAGGCAAAAATTGTAAAATAAAGAAAACAGAAAAAGATAACTTGGGTTGCCTCCCAAGAGCGCCCTTTGGTTAAAGCGTCGTTGAGCTCGACGCATCAAAAGAATAATATTGTCCGAAAATATTGTTGTCCAGAAATAAAATTGTTTTTAGCAAAAAAATAAAAGTTCAAGATTAAAGTTCGTGAAGCAGAAACTTAATAATATTTGGACTGACATCATCATCACCAGAAAAGTAGAGTTTAAGATGCTGACCATTCACTTTGAAATTACCCTTATCAGGGTGAGAAATTAAAACAGTTCCATAAGGAAATACTTCTAAAACAGAAAACGGGTCAGACCAGCGAGATTTTAATTTGCCCGGAAATAAACGTAAACGAGAATTATATAAAAGGACTTGGTCGCCCGGCTTAAATTTTTTAGGGTGCCTTAAGTGTTTATCGTGTAAACGCTTCGTCCACTCTTTATAAAGTTTATTATTTTCATAAGCATAAGAGCGTCACTCATCGAGTTCATTTAGTTGAAATTTTCAAAGGTCACCGACTGAGTGGGGATCGAAGTTTAAAAATTTTAAGGCCCAAAAGGCACGGTGTTCTAACTCTACAAGCAGATTACACGATTTTCCATAGACCAGCCAATACGGCGTACATCCGAGGGCGGTTTTGTACGCTGTTCGGTAGGCCTATAAGGCATCGTCAAGTTTGGCTGACCAGTCTTTTATAGAAGTTGAAACAGTGTTTTCTAAAATTCTTTTTATTTCTCTATTAACTACTTCGACTTGTCTGTTAGTTTGGGGGTGGTAGGCAGTGGAAAGCTTATGCGTAACGCCGTATTTGGTAAGGATTTTTGAAAATTGCGCGTTACAGAAATGGGAACCCCTATCGCTAACGATTGTGCGAGGCGTACCGAATCTAGAAAATAATTTTTTTAAAAACGTGACTACAACTCGGGAGTCATTCGTAGGAAGAGCTTGGGCCTCAGCCCATCGTGAAACATAATCAACAGCAACTAAAATATATTTGTTTCCCAAGCTAGAAGGAAGGGGGCCAACAAAATCAATTCCCCAGAGGTCAAAATTTCGCACTCTAAGAAATAATTTTGCGGCATTTCATTTTTATTAGAAATATTGCACGACCGTTAGCAACTACCACACCTGCTCACAAAGGCTTGCGCGTCTTTAAACAGGCTAGGCCAGTAAAAGCCCGCGCAAAGCACCTTATGAGCGGTGCGAGCATCTTGATAGTGCCCACCTGTCGGACCTTCATGCAAATGTTTTAGAATATCAATTCCTTCATCAAAAGAAACACATCTCCTTATCACTTGATCCGCACAAATTTTGAAAAGATGCGGGTCTTCCCAAAAGTAGTTCTTCAGCTCAGAAAAGAATTTCTTCTTTTGCTGAGAGGAGAACTCTTTTGGGAGCACCCGGGCCACTAGATAGTTGGCAATGTGCGCGAACCAAGGAGAAGTAGATGTATTAACTAAAAGCAGCTTCTCATCAGGAAAATATTCATTAAAAGATTTTTCATTTAATTTTTCTATAAAGGGATTATCTAATCTGGATAGATGGTCGGCAGCCAAGTTCTCGGCTCCTCGCTTATCACGGATCTCTAAGTCAAACTCCTGGAGGAGTAAGACCCAGCGAATCAAACGAGGCTTGGCATCCGTTTTGGCAAGAAGGTACTTGAGGGCCGAGTGGTCCGTAAAAACAATGATTTTTGAAAGTGTAATGTAAGGGCGGAATTTATCAAACGCAAATACTACAGCTAAGAGCACTTTCTCGGTAGTGGTGTAATTTTCTTGTGCAGATGTGAGGGTTTTACTAGCGTAATAGATGGGGTGGAAGTTTTTAGATATGCGTTGACCTAACACGGCTCCCACCGCAAAACTACTCGCATCGCACATAATCTCGAAAGGAAGGTCCCACACCGGAGCTATCATAATCGGTGCGTTAATTAACTTTTCTTTAATTAGTTCGAAAGCAGAAAGGCAAGAGTCATCAAAAATGAATGGAGCGTCTTTTTCTAAGAGATGGGTGAGGGGCTTTGTGATCTTGGAGAAGTCCTTTATAAAACGACGATAAAAACCAGCGTGGCCTAGGAAACTTCTTATAGCTTTTATGTTTGTAGGCGGCGGCAACTTTTCAATAACTTCTATCTTGGCAACGTCTACCGCAATACCTTTAGCAGAAATTTTATGACCCAAAACTAACCCTTCCCTCACCATAAAATGGCATTTTTCCCAATTTAGGGCAAGGTTAGTTTCTTCGCATCGTTCTAAGACTTTTTCGTGGTTTTCTAAACATCTATCGAAGGAATCGCCGAACACGGAGAAATCGTCCATGAACACCTCCATAATGCTTTCTACGTACTTGTCAAATATTGCGAGCATACATCGCTGGAATGTAGCTGGAGCATTGTATAATCCAAACGGCATTCTTCGGTAAGCGAAGGTGCCGAAAGGACAAGTAAACGTAGTTTTCTCTTGGTCCTCGGGAGAGATGGGTATTTGAAAGTACCCCGAGAGGCCATCGAGAAAACAATAAAAGCTATGGCCGGAGAGACGTTCTAAAATCTGGTCGATAAACGGTAAAGGAAAGTGGTCCTTGCGGGTGGCGTCATTTAACTTACGGTAATCTATGCACATACGCCAACCCGTCACCGTCCGTGTCGTGATTAATTCATTATTCTCATTACTAACTACGGTTATCCCTCCCTTCTTTGGAACTACCTGAATGGGGCTAACCCACTTACTGTCTGAAATAGGGTAGATAATTCCTGCGTCTAATAGTTTCATAACCTCGCCCTTAATAAGTTCTTTCATATTCGGGTTTATACGGCGCTGAGGTTGGATAGAGTTACGCGAATTATCTTCCATTAAAATTTTATGGGCACAGAAAGATGGGCTTATGCCCTTGATATCAGAAATTTGCCAAGCAATAGCCCGGCGATGCTTACGTAGAACTAAAAGAAGTTTATCGTTTTGCGTATCCATGAGGTAGGCCAAAACGATAACTGGTAACTTGGAATCTTTTTCTAAGAAAGCATACTTAAGGTGTTCGGGAAGTTCTTTAAGTTCTAGGGTAGGGGGTTCTTCATAAGAGGATTTTGAGATTCTTTCTTTTTCAAAGATAATATCTTCATAAACTTGTTTATAAGGAACGTAATAAGGGGTGGGGCTAGCAGCCAAGAAGGCTTCTTGTAGCGATTCAGTGGGAAGAAAAGAGGAAGAACAAAAATCAGAAAATTCTTTTTCAAACTCAGAAAGACAATAAGAAGATTCATCACTTCCTTGCAGTGATTCAGTTGTAAGAGAAGAGGAGCAAAAAGTAGAAAATTCTCTTTCAAAGTCGGAGAGGCAGTAGGAAGAATCATCACTCACGGCGTCTACGAAAAAGCATGAGTCATCGTTTGCTAAGGTGTTCTTCATCGAAGGGGTGATAGAAAATGTGACTTCGTCGTCGCCTACTCGAATAAAGAGCTTACCATTGCTTACGTCAATGATGGCTCGGGAGGTGGCAAGGAAGGGTCGGCCAAGGATCAGGGGAACCTCGGCGTCTTCTTCGATGTCCAAAATGACAAAGTCCACCGGGAAGATGAACTTGTCGACTTTCACTAGAACGTCCTCCACTATTCCTAACGGGTACTTGACGGATCTATCGGCTTGCTGGATACTCATACGCATGGGGTTAAGGCTACCAATCCCTAACTTTTTAAACAACAAAAAGGGCATCAGGTTTATACTCACGCCTAAGTCGGCTAACGCGTGTTTAACAAAAAGATCACCGAAGACACACGGGATAGAGAAACTACCCGGGTCACTGATTTTCTTCGGCAAACCGTTTGTTAAAACGGCGGAGCACTCGGCGTTTAGCGTGACGTGCGAAAGATTCTCTAACTTCTTCTTGTTTGTGAGGAGGTCTTTAAGATATTTGGCGTATTTCGGCATCTGCGAAATAGCCTCGTGGAAGGGAAGATTAATGTGGATTTGTTTGAAGATTTCTAAGAAGCGGGAGTACTGATCATCTTGACGTTGTCTATTAAGTTCAGAGGGGTATGGAGGAGTTGAATTATTCTTGAAGATGAGTGGTGGAGTGAGATTATTTTCTAAAATAGGGGTGATTACTTCTTCAGCAGAGGGCGGAATTTTTAAAACGGGAGCGGAGCTTTGATTTTTAGAGGCGAGAGCAGAGCTTGCCTCGGGCTCTTCACTTACCATACCGGAGACTTGCTTCCCACTCCGAAGAGTTATAGCTTTCGCTTGCTCTCTCGGGTTGGGTTCGGTATTGGAAGGAAGAGACCCTGCGGGTCGCTCAGAAATTATTTTCGCGAGCTGTCCTACCTTATTTTCTAGACTTTTTACGCTTCCGGTTAAAGTTCTTATGGTAGCAGCATTTGTGGTGATATATTTGGAAAGTAATTCTTCCAAGCTTGGAGGTTTTGGGTAATTTTGAAGAGGTGGTGGTGGTGGTGTAGAAAAATCATTTTGCGGGGGTGGGCGCATCGCATTCGATGGATTATTCCATGAAAAGTTCGGGTGATTTCTTAAAGCGGGGTTATAACTATTCAGAAAATTAAAACCAGGCGGATGAAAATTCGCAGCAGAAAAATTATTAAAAGCAGTTCTAGGCATATTATTAACATAATCTAAATGTTCTGGAGTAGGGGTTGCAGATTCCCATACCTGAGGGGCGGAGGCAGCAGTCATCTCCGTGATTTTTTTGCTTAGGATTTCTACTTGCAGAGCGAGCTGGGAGACGTTATCCACTTCATAGATACCTGCAGGCTTGTTCGGGCGGGACCTAGGCACATTGTTGGTACCCTAGTTTGATTTGAGTTTAGTCTTCTCCTTTTGTCCCTTGACCCAAGAAATATCTATGGTCAATGGTTAGTGGTCTAGCTGTAGAGTCCTCGCTTTTACAGATGAAGAATTTGGTTAAGTAGCTTGTTCGTTCGACTATAGTCGAACGCCGCTCGACTATCGTCGACTAACTGTTCGACGATCATCTATCAGTTGCTCGACGTTCTGTCTGCGAGGATAGTTCAACTATCTGTTAATAGTTCGACTATCTGTGTGCTGTGATAGTTCGACTATCTGTTGATAGTTCGACTATCTGTTTGTTTGATAGTTCGACTATCTGCTTGGATAGCTCAACTATCTGATAGCTTGACTATCTAGTGATAGGTCGACTATCTGCTTTCTCCTGATAGTTCGACTATCTGCTGATAGATCGACTATCTGTTTTCCCTTGGTAGTTCGACTATCTGCCTTGATAGCTCGACTATCTGATAGCTCGACTATCTTCTGATAGTTCGACTATCTGTTGTGATAGTTCGACTATCTCCTTTGATAGTTCGACTATCTGGATCGTTCGACTATCTGTCCGATAGTTCGACGATCTCCGTGCGTCGGTCGACGATCTCCGAGGGTCGTTCGACGTTTTCTGTCTGTCTTTTTTATTTTATATTTATTTATTATAATTAATTAATTAATACATTATCTGGCTTGTTATTTCAGTTGTTTTATGATAATATTTCCAGGCAATATCTGCTCCATCCCTTCTGCCTGAGTCAAATCTTTTCAGATAAAGTTGTTTGTCTTATTAGCTGACATTGTATTTTACTTTATCTACTGTCAGTCCTTTATAGCCGTTAGACTGAAAAGTCTTCCTTTTGCTATAAAGAGTTTATCTCTGATGTGACTTTATTTAGTACCTATATTATCAGATTGCTTCCTGCAGCTTCCTTGAAAAAGGTTTATACCTTTTATAAAATATTTTGCTGCAGAGATTATTTGTCTTTGTGATATTTGCAGCCCAGGTTTCAAGTTTCAGAAGAAGACAAACAGTTCAAATTGAAGAGAGCCGTTGCTTGTTGCTGTTATAAAAGGAATCCTTTGGAGAAGGATTTCAGCTAGCTAACCAGTTATTCATTTAAGCATTCAAGCCTTCATCAAGACCAAGTTCATTGCTCTCAGCAATACTCATTCAACTGAGAAGTGTTAAGCTCTTCTGCTCTTCTTCAACCTGAGTTCTCCTGCTTCCAGGAAGTTCAAACTCAGAGTTCTTTTGAAGAAGAAGAAGAAGAAGACAGCTGCTTGAAGATTTCTAATTTTATTATTTATTATCTTCTTGTAGTTTTTCCTTCAGATCTTTCTGAAGAGTTTTTCTGCACTGAAGCAAGACTTCACCTGGACATTTTGAGCCAAGGGGAGCCTTGATTCGTTAGAGCTTTCTAGCTCAGTGCAAGTCTTTGTGCTTCTCTAATCTATTGTAAAATAGAGAAGACATCTTAACCTTCTTTCCCCCTCCTGTATAGGGTTATTACTCCCTTCAAAAGTATCCCTTGGTGGCAGGGCACCTGATCAAAAACCTGTGTTCGGTTTTTAGACACCTGATCAAAAGTCTAAAGGGTTTCTGGATCTACCTGAAGCAAATCCTGTTGGTGGCAGGGCACCTGATCAAAAACCTGTAGTGGATTCCTACCTTGTTGGTAGAAGAGTGGACGTACCCAAGTTGTTTGGGGAACCACTTAAATTCCTTGTGTCGTCTGGTTTGCCTTGTTTAATTTACTTGCATTGTGGCTGTGATTAGATATAACTAGGTTTGCTAGTTGCTGATTAGGTTTTCCAAGCCTTAACTGTAATTACAGTTAGCTTGAGTCTGTGCATAACACTGTGTTAGGCTTTAGGGTTATTTCTATATCTATAATCTTTTCATTCCGCATTTCACTCCAAGGGAGTTGGGTTGACTATTAAGTTTTGTCTAGTGCAAAATTTGACAACTCTATTCACCCCCCCCCCCCCCTCTAGAGTAGTATCTATCCCTTAACTTTCAATTGGCATCAGAGGGAGGTTGTCTGACTGAATAGGCTAACACCTAAGTCACAAGATCCTGATAGATACCAAAGTTTATAGATATTCACTATCACTATCATGGCCCAGTCCAAGGATTATTCTAGCACCCGACCTCCAGCATGCAACTTAGCTAAGTTTGGCATCTGGAAGGCAAGGATAAAATTATATATGAATTCTATCGATGAAAGCATCTTTGCTTCTATTTTGTCAGGACCCCCAAGAGCACCTGCTGCTGCTACTGCCTCATCATCTGATATGAGTGCAGTGCCTCCTCCAGATTACAACGATGAGTACAAGAAGGCAAAGATAGCAGATGCCAAGGCGATGAACATTCTGGCTCAGACAATGTCTGATGAGGTATTCCAGAAGGTAGCTGACTGCTCTTCAGCAAAAGCCATATGGGATACACTGAACCAGATTGTAGCTGGTTCAGCTGATGAAAGGAAGGACAGAAGGTCCAACCTTATCTCACAATATGAAAACTTCAAGAAAACTGATGCTGAATCAGTTGAAGCAATGTATACAAGGCTCAGCTCAATCATCAATGAGCTGAGGACCCTTGACAAGGACATATCATTGACAGAGGTCAATGATAAGATTCTTATGTGCTTCCCTAGCACATGGGATCTGAGGATCTGGCCCATCAAGGAAGCCAGAAGTACAAATTTGATTTCAACTGAAGCCCTTCTCTGCAAGCTCAAGTCTTTTGAGCAAGTGCTGAAGACAAGGGAAGCAGAAGCTGAAGCAAAGACCCCTACTCCAACAAGAAAAGAGCAATCTCTAGCTCTTAAGGCTGCTGATGCTTCTGAAGGCAGCCAATCAAATGAGGAACTAATGGCATTATTTGCCAAGAGGTTTCTCAAGATGGGGAGAAAGGAATTCAGAAAGAAGTCTTCACGCTATGAAGACAAACCAAGGTATGACCGTTCTCCTGCTAAAGAAATTATCTGCTATGGTTGCAGGAAGCCTGGACACATCTTACCAGATTGTCCAGAGGAGAAGAACAAAGATAAGAGGAAAGAAAAGGAGCAGCACAGGAAGCACTCTAAGCCATCCTCCTACAAGAACAAGAAGAAGGAGAGAGGTTTCATTGCTGAAACCTGGAGTGATTCTGATGAAGAATCTTCCTCCTCTAGCTCCAATGAGGATGAGGAAGAGAAGAAGGCAAAGGAGGTTTGCCTGATGGCAATAGATGCCTGCAGCAATTACTCAGCTGCAGAGAGTTCAGATTCAGAAGAAGAAATGCCAACAGAAGATGAGGTACTATCTTCTTATGACTTCACTTCTGAAGAATTTAAATTAGATTTTAAATCCTTATGCTTAGAAATAAGTTAGCTGACTCAGAATTAATTGCTACAGAAAATATTTGGTTAAAGGAAGATCTCACTACTTATAGTGAAGAAATTAAATTTCTTAAAATAGAGTTAGCTAAGTCTAAAAGGTTAGAGGAATCTCTAAATGGTAGAAGCCTTAAGCTGTTAGAGATAACCAGCATGACTAATACTAGGTCAGGCAATAACAAACTAGGCTTAGGAGCTTCTCGCAGTGAACCCCCAGTTATTCTAAAAATAATCTTTCAACTCCAGTGAACTTCATTTCAGCTAGTGGAATGAAGAACACTGAGCAAGTAAACCAAGTTAATAAAACTTTAAATAAAGCTAAGAGAGAAAAGAGGAAGAAATTTTTTAAAGAAATGCAAAGAGCGTCGAACGCCGCTCGACGATCGGAAGCTCAATGGTCGAACGAAGCTCGACGATCTGAGCGCCCATCGTTGAACGTCGATCGACGTTTTCAATGTGATTTTCAAAATCATCATCAAACCCGTAGAAACCTAAAAGAAAATAGAAACCCTAGGTTTGTTGACCCATCATCTGCATGGAGAATCCCACCTAGGAGATCTCACCCATTAGGTTATCACCCTCAGCCTGCATTTTCATTTATTTCTAGCTTTTCTTATGTGAAAAACAAGGGACCCAAGGTTACCTGGGTCCACACTGTCTAAATAAATGTCTTGTATGTGAAGGCCTATCCAATCACTCAAAATAAGTGGTATTTGGATAGTGGATGCTCCAAGCATATGACAGGAAATAAAAATCATCTGTCAAAATTCAAAGCTAAGCTCGGCCCAAAGGTTATCTTTGGAGATTCAAGCTGTGGTCAGACAGAAGGCTATGGCAGGATCACAATTGGAGATGTTACTTTCAAGAGAGTGGCATATGTGACAGGACTGAAGCACAATTTGATTTCAGTCAGCCAGCTATGTGATGCTGGCTACCAGGTTTCATTTTCTAACTCTTCTTGTAATATTACTTTAAATAATAATGTTGTTTTAGTAGGCATTAGAATAGGTAACATTTATTTAGTTGATTTCAATTCAACTCACTCTGAAATCTGTTTATTTAATGAAGTAACAATTAATAATAATTCTTTGTGGCATAAGAGGCTTAGTCATGTTAACCTTAAAAATATATCTAGGTTATCTAAACACAACCTTGTTAGAGGTTTACCTTCTTGCCCCTACAAGAAGGACAGCCTATGCAAGGCTTGTCAGCTAGGCAAGCAAACCAAAAACTCTTTTAAATCAGTAAATAAGAGTGATTCTCCTAGAATCTTGTACTTATTACATTTGGACCTTTTTGGCCCAATAAATGTACAGAGTTTAGGAGGGAAGTATTACACCTTAGTAATTGTAGATGACTTCTCTAGGTTCAGTTGGGTATTCTTTTTGAGTACTAAGGCTGATAACTTCAAAGCCCTTACAGACTTTCTATTATGTGTGCAGACTGAGTACTCTACTCATGTGGTCTTGATCAGAAGTGATCATGGTACTGAGTTTGACTCTCTTCTCATGCAAGAATTCTATGAGAGAGAAGGTATCAAACATAGCTTCTCAGCTCCTAGAACTCCCCAACAAAATGGGATAGTTGAAAGGAAAAATCGAACACTCATTGAAGCTGCTAGTACATTGTTGGCAGATGCTAATATGCCTCTCTCCTATTGGGCAGAAGCTGTTAGTACAGCCAATTATGTCTTGAATAGAAGTCTGATACACAAGCTTAAGTGTAAAACTCCTTATGAGTTGCTTAAAGGAAAGAAACCTAAAATTAATTATTTTAGAGTATTTGGTTGTGTAGTGTATATTCATAATAACAATAAAGAATACCATAGAAAATTTGAAGCAAAAGCTTCAATGGGAATTATGCTTGGATATTCCCAAGTAAGCAAAGCTTATAAGGTTTATAACAAATCAACCTGTAAAATTGAAGAATCTGTGCATGTATCTTTTGATGAGTCTCAGATGTTTTACAAGGAGAAGGAAAATTCTCCTTCCTCTAGTTCATTGCAGGTACCTGATGCTACTCAAGAGATTCTTCAACTATCAACTCTTCAGATCACTGAATCAGACAGTGATGAAGACATTGCAGAAGCTGTTGTTGTACCACCAACAGTAGATCAAATTCCTCTTGAGGAATTAATCCCAACTGTTGCTGAAGATCACATCCCACCCGCTGATATTGTCACACTTAGAGATCACCCTACATCTCAAGTGATTGGAGACATATCAGCTGGTGTGCAAACAAGACACTAATTAAGACAGGATGTGATGCACGCTTGTTTCCTCTCACAGGTTGAGCCCCTCACCTTTAAAGATGCAGAGCTAGATCCCCACTGGATCATTGCTATGCAAGAGGAACACAATCAGTTTGAGAGATGTAAAGTTTGGACTTTGGTTCCAAGACCTAAAGGCCAACTGATCATAGGCACCAAGTGGGTGTATAGAAACAAGTTGGATGCAAATGGAATTATTGTAAGGAATAAAGCAAGGCTTGTAGCTCAGGGCTACAGACAGGAGGAAGGTATAGATTATGACCAAACCTTTGCTCCTGTTGCAAGACTAGAAGCAATAAGGATCTTCTTGGCCTATGCAGCCTACATGAAGTTTAAGGTCTTTCAAATGGATGTCAAAAGTGCATTCCTGAATGGTGAGCTTAAGGAAGAGGTGTTTGTTGAACAACCACCAGGGTTTGTTTCTTCAACTCAGCCCTCTCATGTGTTCAAGTTGCAGAAAGCTCTTTATGGACTAAAACAAGCACCCAGAGCCTGGTATGAGACTCTAGCTAGTTTCCTTTTAGAGCACAACTTTACTAGGGGAGTAGTTGATAGAACCCTTTTCGTCAAGCATCACAAGGACACAATCCTGTTAGTTCAGGTGTATGTAGATGATATTATATTTGGCTCCACTGATCCCAAACTTTACAAAAGGTTCTCTGACCTGATGCACTCTAAGTTTGAGATGAGTAGTATGGGTGTGCTGTCTTACTTTCTTGGTCTCCAAGTTAAGCAAGATGCTGATGGTATCTTCATCTCCCAATCCAAATATGCCAAGGAATTGGTAAAGAAATTTGGGACGGCTGATGCTTCAGCAATGCCTACACCTATGGCTACTAATGTAGTTATTGATTCTGATGATCACAGCAAGCCAGTTGATCAAAAGAATTATAGGGCCATTGTTGGTTCCCTATTATATCTAACTGCAAGTAGGGCAGATATAATGTTTGCTACATGCCTTTGTGCTAGATTCCAGGTCAACACCAAGGAATCTCATCTGATTCTTCTCAAGAGAATCCCTAGATACCTGAAGGGATGTCCAAATCTAGGACTTTGGTACCCAGCTGAGTCAGAATTTGAATTAATTGGATATTCTGATTCTGATTATGCTGGTTGCAGAGTTGACAGGAAGAGCACCTCAGGAACTTGTCAGTTCCTGGGAGAGAGATTGGTCTCTTGGTTCTGTAAGAAGCAGGCTTCTGTCTCAACTTCAACTGCAGAGGCTGAATATATAGCAGCTGCTAGTTGTTGTTCACAGATCCTGTGGATTCAAAACCAGCTTGTGGATTATGGTTACTCACACAAGAACACCAAAATCATGTGTGACAGTACCAGTGCTATCTCCATTGCACAAAATCTAGTGCACCACTCTAGAACGAAGCACATTGAGATTCGACACCATTTCCTGAGAGATTGTGTGGAAAAGAACAAGATTTGTCTTGAGTTCATATCCACTGAGTTTCAGAGAGGTGATATATTCACCAAGCCCTTAGATGAACAGAAGCATCTGTTCTTTTTAGTTCAACTAGGCATGATCAATGGACGAGACTAAGTGTGACTATATCTGCCAATGTTGAAACCTGCTAGAAGATCGTCGAACGATGATCGAAGATCGTCGAACGGATCAAGCCTATCGTCGACCTCTGGTTAATGATAGCTTATCTGTTTGAAGATCGTCGACCGGCATTCGAAGATCGTCGAACAGGTCGAGCTTATCGTCGATCTCTGGATGACGACAGCTTGTTGTTTGAGAAGCCAGAAATAGTCGAACGATTGATCGACTACTCTGCTTCTGGGCCGATTGTCGAATGGCCGTTCGACCATCGGGTCCAGTATCTTTTAAATAGATCGACTATCTCCGGTCTAATATAAAGCCGATAGTCGACCTAGGTTAAAAGATCTTTTGTTTTATCGTCGACGGAGCGTGACTTTTCGCATTCTGTCTTCCCGCTTGTGATTTTCTGCCGCTTCGTCTCCCTCGTCGTCTTCCGTCTTCTCCAGCTCCTTCAATGGCGATTTCTCCAGCAGTGCTAGCTGTTGTAAAGTTCGATGCAGGTTTCAGCGTCGATTTTGACGCATTCAGTTGCTGTGAAGCAGGGATTGTGGAAATTCTTCAGTTATGCCGAGATCAAGGTCTAGAAAGATTAATGTCTACACGGATAAAGTTAAATGTTCCCGAGATTAAGGAATGGGCTTTCACTTCGTCCTCCTCTAACGATTCGATGACTGGCACTATTGGCGGAGAAGAGGTAACTTTGACTCCCGCCGTTCTGTCTGATGTATTTGGCTTGATAAATGGTGAAGAAGAATATGAGCAAGATGCTCAAGAGTTTGGAAGAATGTTTACTGAGCTGGGACATGCCGAAGGCATTCCTTCCAAGCTGCTCAAGGTCAATTTCCCATTTAAGATTAAATTTCTTGCTGAGATAGTTGGAAAAGTGCTCCTTGGGAAGCACTCTACTCATGACAACATTACAAGGCAACAATTTGCACTGATGTGTGCAATTGTTAATCAGAAAAGGATTAATTGGGCAGGAGTAATGTTCGATTTAATAAGGAAAAAGAACAGTAAGAAAGAGGTTACCCTAGGCAGGGTTATTGGAATTTTTCTGAAAGAGAAGTATCCCCAGCTGCTGATTTCAACTGCTACAACAATTAATGCCAGCAAGAAGATGGATCTGAATCTGTTCTCCAAGTGGAAGAGGACGTTTGTGAAGCCCGCTCTCACATGGGTTGCTCCAGCGACATCCGAGAGCACAAGGACTGATCTAGTCACTCCTCACCCTCAAGAAGCTGGCTCAGCTCATCCTTCTCTTCTATCATCTTCTTCTTCTGCCTTACCATCAACCTCTACTGAAGTAGTTCCATCCTCTTCTGTTCCGTCTACCTCAGTTGAAGTTCCATCAACTTCAGCTGAAGTACGACTTCCTGCTTCTCCTGTTCAAGATACAACCACGGTTGTCATCCCCTCTCCTCCTGCATCTCCTATTCCTTCTCATCTGGCTAGGATATCTGCTCCTAGTTTTGATTTGTTAGGATCTGAGAGGACTCCATCACCTCGTCAGTCCCCTATTCATTCTCCTCTTCCATCTCCTAACCCATCTCCACATCATTCTCCATCTCCTGTTCTTTTTCCAGTTCAACAGGAATACATTCCTCCTGCTGATCTTCCATCATCTGCAGTTCCCCCACATTCTTTTGAAGTCAGCCCAGCATTCATATCCAGCATTTTGGAGTTGATTACCCCTTCAATCAAAATCATGATTGAAGAGGCAATTGCTCCACTTGCCTCCTCCATTGCTACTTTGACTGCTACCATCCAATCCCTCTCTAAATCTGCTGAGCCCTCTTCTTCCAGGGGCCTGGTTTCAGTTCCCACTAAAATCAGGCAGGGGGAGATGTTCTATGAAGATGTCTCAGAGCTTCCAGCCTCCCTTCCAGCAGATCTTCCAGCGGTGACAGATTTAGTGATGACAGTTCAAGAAGAGACTACTCCAGCTCAAGATGAATCAGTTTCAGTGTTATCTGACAAAGAAATATCTGATGCAGTTATGTTATCTGAATTTGCTGTAAATGTGTGTTTAGAAGATCTCACCACTCCTTTGGTTGCCCGTTTCCTAGAAGGTATTATTACATCCTATCTAGATGAATCCTGGGAGTTGGTAAAGTATGAAGGTAATTCACTCATCCGTTTTATTGACGAGTCAATTGATTTGCTAGCTTGTGAATACCTAGAAGGAATGCTTTTAGCTTATTTAGCAGATTTGTGTTTATGAATCTACAGATTATATTAAAGAAGATATAGCTGCTCAAATAGAAGTAGTTGTTCGAGAATCTGTTGCAGATGCTTTAGTTGTTCAAAAAGATATAGAAGATGTGTCTGAAAATCAAGATGAAATCAAAGATGACACCCCTGTACTGAGTTTGGAAGAAGAAAAAGCTAGAGCTGCTTGGCAATTAAGAGTACAATCTATGTTGGAAGAAAAAGAAAAGGATTTACTAGTTGAAAAATCAATTGTTTGGGATGATTCCCCAGGACTTGACCTGGATTCCCTTCTGGCTCAGGATGCCATAGAAGAAGAAAAGGAGAAAGCTGCTTTAAAGGAAAAGGCTGTTTCTGAAGCCTATGACCCATATGACAATCCTCCCTCGTCTCATTCTGAAGATGAAGAGGATTCAGATTTATCTTAGAATTCAAAGAAAAATAAAGCTGCACAGAAGAAAAGAAGAGTTGTTGCTCCTCCTCCTCTCAATCGTGATAATGACACTCCATATTATATTCTGAAAGGAATTGACCCCAAGTCAAAAGAGTTTCAACTTGGATGTGGTTCTCCAAGAACCAGCAAAAAGAGAGAAAGAGATCTAAGAGATATGATAGTCCTACCCCCAGATGGAATCCCAGAGGTCCTCCTCCTCCACCTCCCAGTGCAGGAGCCTCTGGCAACCTTTCTGCTAATCCTTCTGCTTCGTCAGCAAAATCTGCTCCCTCTCAGCACCTTTCAAGGAAAAGCTCTCAAAGCCACCAAGGGATATCTCATTCTGGTTCTCAAAGGCATGTTACTGAAGTTAAAGAACAAGTAAAGGAGGTTGTGTATCAGAAGCCAACATTTTCACCTCCTCCTTCTCCTAAGAAAAAGATCTCTTCTGGTATTCCAGTTCATGTTGCTAAGGATGCTGCAAAAGGCAAAAGAACCATATTCTCTGAAAAATCTAGCAAAAAGTTTGCTGAGTTTGCTCCTCCATCGTCTCTGGTTATTCAAGAAGTAAAAGACACAGCTGAAAGTTTATTAGATTTATTAGTTAAGTTTAAAGCTGTTAAGCAAATTGATACATCATCTGAAAATGTGTATGAAAGCCAAGAACTAGATCCTGATTACAGGATGGCTAGATTTCTTGAGATTGTTGGCTCAGCTCAAATTCAGAAAGCTAAGGCTGAAGGAAAGGATTCTACAGGATTTTCTACAATGTCAAAGTTCAGAATGAAGGAACTAGATAAAATCCAGGTTAGCCCTGAGGTCTTTGACCCTTCAAAGTATATGCAAAAGCACCCAGAAGCAGTTGTTCCAAGGGCTACAGAATTAAAGATTATTGGCGTGCAAGACTTTGAAGATGTCTAAGAAAGAGGCCATTGATCCTTTGTGGAAAGTTTCCTTTGTTCCTAGCTCTTCTGACCCTAAGCCAGACTCTGTAGATCCTTAGTTTTGTTTGACTGTTGTTATTTATCTGATTGACTGTTAATTGTTTATCTATTTCCTGTATTAATTTTATTGCTCTATAGCTAGTTCTATGTTTTAGTTTTTGAGAGACTTAACTCAAATAGGGGGAGATTGTTGGTACCCTAGTTTGATTTGAGTTTAGTCTTCTCCTTTTGTCCCTTGACCCAAGAAATATCTATGGTCAATGGTTAGTGGTCTAGCTGTAGAGTCCTCGCTTTTCCAAATGAAGAATTTGGTTAAGTAGTTTGTTCGTTCGACTATAGTCGAACGCCGCTCGACTATCGTCGACTAACTGTTCGACGATCGTCTATCAGTTGCTCGACGTTCTGTCTGCGAGGATAGTTCGACTATCTATTGATAGTTCGACTATCTGTGTGCTGTGATAATTCGACTATCTGTTTGTTTGATAGTTCGACTATTTGCTTGGATAGCTCAACTATCTGATAGCTCGACTATCTGTTGATAGGTCGACTATCTGCTTTCTCCTGATAGTTCGACTATCTGCTGATAGATCGACTATCTGTTTTCCCTTGTTAGTTCGACTATCTGCCTTGATAGCTCGACTATCTGATAGCTCGACTATCTTCTGATAGTTCGACTATCTGTTGTGATAGTTCGACTATCTCCTTTGATAGTTCGACTATCTGGATCGTTCGACTATCTGTCCGATAGTTCGACGATCTCCGTGCGTCGGTCGACGATCTACGAGGGTCGTTCGACGTTTTATGTCTGCCTTTTTTATTTTGTATTTATTTATTATATTTAATTAATTAATACATTATCTGGCATGTTATTTCAGTTGTTTTATGATAATATTTTCAAGGAATATCTGCTCCATCCCTTCTGCCTGAGTCAAATCTTTTCAGATAAAGTTGTTTGTCTTATTAGCTGACATTGTATTTTACTTTATCTGCTGTCAGTCCTTTATAGCCGTTAGACTGAAAAGTCTTCCTTTTGCTATAAAGAGTTTATCTCTGATGTGACTTTATTTAGTACCTATATTATCAGATTGCTTCCTGCAGCTTCCTTGAAAAAGGTTTATACCTTTTATAGAATATTTTGCTGCAGAGATTGTTTGTCTTTGTGATATTTGCAGCCCAGGTTTCAAGTTTCAGAAGAAGACAAACAGTTCAAATTGAAGAGAGCCGTTGCTTGTTGCTGTTATAAAAGGAATCCTTTGGAGAAGGATTTCAGCTAGCTAACCAGTTATTCATTTAAGCATTCAAGCCTTCATCAAGACCAAGTTCATTGCTCTCAGCAATACTCATTCAACTGAGAAGTGTTAAGCTCTTCTGCTCTTCTTCAACCTGAGTTCTCCTGCTTCCAGGAAGTTCAAACTCAGAGTTCTTTTGAAGAAGAAGAAGAAGAAGAAGACAGCTGCTTGAAGATTTCTAATTTTATTATTTATTATCTTCTTGTAGTTTTTCCTTCAGATCTTTCTGAAGAGTTTTTCTGCACTGAAGCAAGACTTCACCTGGACATTTTTGAGCCAGGGGGAGCCTTGATTCTTTAGAGCTTTCTAGCTCAGTGCAAGTCTTTGTGCTTCTCTAATCTATTGTAAAATAGAGAAGACATCTTAACCTTCTTTCCCCCTCCTGTATAGGGTTATTACTCCCTTCAAAAGTATCCCTTGGTGGCAGGGCACCTGATCAAAAACTTGTGTTCGGTTTTTAGACAACTGATCAAAAGTCTAAAGGGTTTCTGGATCTACCTGAAGCAGATCCTGTTGGTGGCTGGGCACCTGATCAAAAACCTGTAGTGGATTCCTACCTTGTTGGTAGAAGAGTGGACGTACCCAAGTTGTTTGGGGAACCACTTAAATTCCTTGTGTCGTCTGGTTTGCCTTGTTTAATTTACTTGCATTGTGGTTGTGATTAGATATTATTTGGTTTGCTAGTTGCTGATTAGGTTTTCCAAGCCTTAACTGTAATTACAGTTAGCTTGAGTCTGTGCACAACACTGTGTTAGGCTTTAGGGTTATTTCTATATCTATAATCTTTTCATTCCGCATTTCACTCCAAGGGAGTTGGGTAGACTATTAAGTTTTGTCTAGTGCAAAATTTGACAACTCTATTCACCCCCCCCCCTCTAGAGTAGTATTTATCCCTTCACTTTCACACATTCCACTGATAAGTGTTCATGGCCATGTCCTCGAAAAGATCAAGAGCTGCTTCCGGGGTCTTATGATTTAATGTACCGCCAGAGGCTGCGTCTATCATTTGCTTTGTATTTTGATTTAGCCCGTTATAGAACGTCTGCACTTCTAACCATACAGGCAGCGCGTGATGTGGGCATTGTCTTAATAATTCTTTAAATCTCTCCCAGGTTTCATATAGGGTTTCAGAGTCTATTTGTCCGAAGGCGGAGAAGTCGTTCCTAAGTTTTGCAGTTTTAGCTGGCGGAAAATACTTCGCCAAAAATTTTTCAGTTAATTCATTCCAAGTGGTTATGCTATTTTTGGGAAGTGTGTTAAGCCACTACTTAGCTTTAGTTCTTAAAGAGAAGTGGAAGAGTCTCAGCCTGATTGCATCATTTGTGACACCATTTATCTTGAAGGTGTCACAAATTTCAAGAAAGCTAGCTATATGTGCGTTCGGATCTTCATCTTAAAGTCCGTCAAATTGCACATATTGCTGCACCATTTGAATTATGCTAGGCTTTAATTCGAAGTTATTATTTGCTATAGCAGGGCGGACTATACTTGATTCTATTCCCTCGAGATTCGGTCGTGCATAATAGGACATAGTCCTTTGCACGGCCTCATCTACGTTGGGTTCTTCCATTCTTAAAGTAGCAAATGACTCGGAGTCCTCAACCGGCACTTGGATAGTAGGACATTGAAATCGCGATCTTCTCTGAAGAGTACGCTCAATTTCGTGGTCCAAGTCCAAAATGACCGACGGACTCCCGCGGGTCATGCACTAAAAGAACAGAAAAGAAGAAGAGGAAGAGAAAAAGGATAAACTAGAAAAAAGATTAAAAAAAAATTTTCTTTTTGAAATAGATTTTTTTTATAGAATAACTCCCGAACTTCCCAAGGGCTACCCCGTGAAGGGTTCGCAAGGTACTAGACAAGACAGTGGCGCTTAAAGCCCTTTGCCCTTTTCGAGAGAATTAGGTGGCGTAGAAAAATTGTGAGGTTGGTTACTATTAAGAGCGGTGATAAAATTTTTTTGATTTTTAAAATTTTAAAGAAAGAGGATGAGAAAGATAAGAGATAAAATAAATAGGTTCGTGTTTTCAAAATATCAACGGAAGTTGGTTCCCCGGCAACGGCGCCAAAAACTTGTTGCGCGCTAGGGTTCGAAGAAAATAAACGCAACCGAACTAGCAACCCGATGAGGCAAGTATACCAATCGAATTGTAGCAAGGGGACACAAGTGTCGTATTGAAATCCGGGAACTGTTGGCTATGCTTACTCACACGAACGATATTATCTTATCGACGGAAAAACTAGGTTTTAGAGAAAAACTAATTGCAAGGAAGGAAGTAAAGCTATACTAAAAAGAGAACTACCGCAATTAAGTAAAGCTATTAAGCAAAGAACTATGCTAGAAAGGAAACTACTGCAGTTAATTAAAGAGCACAAGATAGGTGATTACTACGAAAGGTAGAAAATATGAAATGGAAATGCACTCAATCAAGATTCACCTCGGTTAAAGACGATTAAGAAAAGGCGATAAAAATCTGAACTTAATAGGATAAAGGTACTTGACCGTGGAAGTTCCTAAAGCTTGAACACGCTTCTCTCGAAGTCGTGCCCAACTGAGTTTAGGAAAGTCCGACCGACTCTCGTCTAAATCGGAGGCCTAAAACTCGCTTTACGCGGTGAACCCCACTATTAGATTTTACTCCAATCCGGGAAATTTGGACGTCTGCCTCTCTCGAGGGGTGCGTACAACTCCCTTTACTCTTGAATTCTCACTTCATTCTTTCGGCCTCTCGGCTAGCCCAGAATGAAAGCTAAGGCGGAGAGTATATATCGATAATATACCTCCAACCTGTGATTAATCAAGAGTAATCCAAGGCCCTAACCTAAAAAGAAAAGATTAATTAAAACATCATAACTTAATCGCTCTAACCTCGGATCATCAAGATCGAGTACAAGGAGGATTAGTTAATCATAATGGAGTGGAGGAGGGGGGATGAGTTGTAAAGCATAAAAAGAACACAAGCTAAACAAATAACACTTCTATTAATAGAAAGGGGCAAGTTACACTATTGAAATTAAAATTACAAGTGCATGAAATTGAAATCCTATTCTAGCCCTACAAGTAGCACTAAGCAAGAGCAATATTACAATAAAAGCTAAAACAAACTGATATTAAACTAGGGTTAAACAAAAATTACAAAGAGAGAGAGAGAGAGAGAGAGAGAGAGAGAGAGAAAGCATGAAAAAAACTCAAGAACCAAAGGGGCAGCACCTCCCCCTCTCAACCAAAGCTTGCTAAAATGGAGAGGGGGGTCTCAATTTATAGTATTTTTCTCGGGTTGGTCACACCCTCCGACACGCCCTAGGGAGGGCGTGTCAGGGGGCGTGACAGTACTATGTTGACCTCGGGCTCTGTATTCTGGCGGGAGGGATGATTTCTTCGGTACGTCGGTGGTCACGCCCTAGGTCACGCCCATGTAGGGGGGGCGTGACAGGCACGTCATGTCCAAATCATTGGTCGGAAATACGTCAGTCGTCGAAAAGTTGATGTCATGCCCCAGGTCACGCCCGTGACGGGGGCCGTGACAGTACTGTTTTCGTGCTGTGGAGAAACGACATTTAATGCGGCGGCAGGCTTTGCGGCAGAGGGCGACACGCTCATAGTCACGCCTGGTGACACGCCCAGGGAGGGCGTGTCAGTGTGGCGTGATAGCGGTATTGACCGTTTTCCTGTCCCTTCCAGCAGGAGGCCTGGGGATCGGGTGACACGCCCTAGGTCACGCCCAGGGAGGGCATGACAGGGGGGACGTGTCAGGTCATTTTTGACAAATTTCCTGAAAACCTGCAAAAGGACAAGAAAATGTTAGTGGCAATAATATTTACATAAAAAAGGATAAAAATAAACTAATAATAGACATGATTTGTACACTATAAAATAGAAAATACAATAATAGTTTAGGCTACAAAACGTATTATCACTCGACTCCCTTCATCTTCTCCAACGATCTCTTCCTTCCCCTTCTCCTCTGTTTTCTCCTCCTTCCCTTCACTTCTCTTTCTCATTCCTATCATCTTCTTCACCATGGGTTTCAAGAAAGTGGTTTGCCTTTTGTGCGGCAAGGGTGGTGCTTCCTCCTCCTCGACCCGGAATGTGGTTCCGGATGAGCCGGAAGAGGCTCCGGATGCTCAGGTTGATTCTGAAGAGCTATAAAGGATGCTCCATTTCGGGCGGCCGGAGATGATAACGAGGTTTGATCGCCTTGTCCAAAAACTATTTTTGGATTTTCTGTTTGTTTCGCACGAAGAACTCGCGGCCGTTGGCCTAAAGGTGGAAGTGGATCGTCTACTCGATGTGGGTTCATGGCAACATCTTTTCTCCATTATGGGGACTGGATTCCGTGAACTCACTCTTGAGTTTCTTTCCACCTTTCGCATTTTAGATTGACGCAACGCAGTTACTGGTGAGTCCACTTCTGTGTCATTTCGGATGAACTCCCGTCCCTACACCTTTGGTGTGGGTATGCTTGCCATTCATGTTGGGATATACACCACTGAGGAGCTCATGGAGTCTGACATTTTGTTTCGACCCCATAAATTCCCCACTGGCGTATCTCCTCACTCATTCTGGCAGGAGATCACCGGCCTGACACAGCAGTATGAAGCGCGTGCAGCCAAATCTTCCAAGATCATCTCGTCCGCCCTCCGCTACGTTCAGTACTTGATCAGACATAGTATCAATGCCCGCGCAATGAGCCTGAATGTAACGGGATGGTCAGATCTACTTTACCTCTACAGCAAGCAGCACAGTGTTCCTCTCCACCTGGGCCGTGTTCTAGCCGACTACTTCCTCCATCAGGCCATGTACATACCCTTGAAGGCCATCGGTGGTTCGCATTTCATTACTCGAATTGCCAAGGGAATGGGCGTGTTCGATAGCTTGCCGGCTATGACCCCCGTTTCCCGTGGTGATGTCATTTCTACAACCATGATGACCGCCTTCAGATTGGTGCGTCGTGTCTCTTCTGTTAGTACGTGGTGTTACGTTGTTGGTACTGTTGATCGAGCGCTGCCTGTTGAGGCTCGTTCTTCTGCTGCGGGATCTTCTTCGTAACCCCGAGGGCCCGACGATGCTGCTCTTGGCCATTCTATGCCTTTGTACCATGCTTCTTCTTTTGCTCATAACCCGCCTCGTAGTAGTTTCGTGGAGGACTATCCCGACTACTATGCTCGGCATTTGCAAATAGAAGAGCTGATCCGCCAACAGTACATCTTAACCGAGCGGATTGTTGATTTCCTTGGTGTGCCTCCTACTGTCCCTGCTCGAGCTTCTATCTCGCGGGCCCGTACTCCGCCTCCGCCTCCATTTTTTGATCAGCCTTATTGATTTATTTTTTCTCCCTGGATGAGATTGTTGTTTGTTGTTGTTTTTATGCTTTTTATTCCATCATGTTTGTACCTTTTATTTGTGTAACCAGTGTTGTACTATACTTTATTCAGCCGGGGTTTCGTCCCCGGGGTGGTTCATTATAGATGTTGTGTTATCATTCCCCTTGTTGTTTAGTTTTGTCTTGATGCATCTCGTAACCAGTGTTGTACTGTACTTTATTCAGCTGGGGTTTCGTCCCCAAGGTGGTTCATTATAGAGGTTGTGTTATCATTTATCACAACCCACAATTTCTCCGAGGAAAATGAATTATCAGAGTAGGAGAAAACACGCGTCATGATGCCACGTCGACCAGGGGATAACTGTCGACGCTCAGGCAAACCACTATCAACTTTACTTTATGAAAATTCATAAGTTATATGATTAGAAAATCAGTTATATTTTTAAAGGCCGTACCCCTCGGCTCGGTGGATCACCTAGTCCACAATTTAAAAGTTATACTTATACGCTGCGGAAAATACTTTATTCAGGTTAGACATCCTAAAAGAGTGCATAAGTGCCCCTAGAGGACAACTTATACTATGAAAGACCCTACATTAAATTTATACTATATGTAAGAAAACGATCTTTTTACGTTGTTTGAAAAATAGTGTTTGAGTTTTATAAAACATGCTGATCATGAGATATACTTATAATAGTGTTTTTAGGTTTAAAAAGTAACTAACAACCTAGCATAAATCATCCCCAGAGCAAGTAGACAATCTCCAGAAAAAAACGTAGCAACAAAAAGATAACATATCTGGTATCAAGGTAAAACTACCAGTGGGCGCCAACAAACTAACGCGAACCCACTGGCAAGTATGTATGTCTGTAAGAAAAACAACACCAAAACTACCTCGCAAAAACAAGGAACTGATCTCTATAGCACCAGAGACCACCAGCAACAGCAGAGCACAACTAGACGTCAGAACGACCACTATCCAAAACTTGGGCATTCAAAGAAGAAAGAATACCTCAGCAAGCAAAACAGGAAAAAAACTGCTCGAAAGTGTCAATCAGAAGACAAGCTAAAGAGGAAAACAAAGCAGTAACAGTCACAACTGCCCAAGGCAAGGCAAAAAGGAAGTTCACTAAGTGTGAGTACACAATAGTAACTCTGCCCAAATACTGCAGAGTCTACAAGGCTACCATTAGCCCAAACGCTGCAATCTACCAAGGAAGAAACGTCTAACACCCTAAGCTGTGAGATATGGTAGTAGCAAAATAAACAACGCGGAACCGGGTTGGAGGCAAACTCAGTCCCCCATCCACCATTTCCAAGCAAACAAAGCTCAAGGGTCTACATGTGAAAGCACTAGGGACCTCCGACCCCCTTGCCTAGCCCGTACCTGGAGAAAGATAAAAGAAAAGGGTGGCCACGGCTAAATTACACAACACCGCCCCCATTAAGAGCTTCAAACCACCACTACTAACCACGACCCACGATTCGTCCTTTGGGAAAGAAAACATAGCGGACAAGGAACATCAAAAAAATTAAGGAATTCACTCGGGAACAAAAATCAAGATAAGGGAAAAGCGTTGAGATGACTCAACACGGCCTGGCGTTGAGTGAGCCCAACTCACTTAACGCCTAACCAGACCTTGGCGTTTAGTGAGTTAGCTTCACTCAGCGCCAGAAACAACCATGGCATTGAGTGAGGTTCATTCACTCAACGCCCTCCACAAGAACAGTTCTGGCGTTGAGTGAACTAACCTCACTGAACGTTAAAACAGTTATGGCGTTGAGTGAGGTTCACTCACTCAACGTCTCCCGCAAGAAAACTCTGGCATTGAGTGAGCTAACCTCACTCAATGCCAAAACAGCTATGGTGTTGAGTGAAGTTCACTCACTCAACGCCCTAGCACTTAACAGTAAACAGAGACAGTGGCATTGAGTGAGTCCACCTCACTCAACGCAAAAACAGCAATGGCGTTGAGTGAGGTTCACTCACTCAACGCCCTGGAACTTAACCGCAAACAAAGCAAGTTGCGGCATAGAGTGAGCTGACCTCACTCAACGCCAAAACAGTAATGGCGTTGAGTGAGGTCGACTCACTCAATGCCAAAGGACATGGCCGCAAAGAAGGGATATGGCGTTGAGTGAGTCTACCTCACTCAACGCCAAAACAGCAATGGCATTGAGTGAGGTTCACTCACTCAACGCCAAAAGACTTGGCCACAAACTGGTCTACGGCATTGAGTGAGTTCACCTCACTCAACGCCAAAACAGAAATGGCGTTGAGTGAGGTCGACTCACTCAACGCCAAAGTACTTAGCCTCAGAAAAGGCTGCGGCGTTCGGTGAGCCCACCTAACTCAATGCCAAAGTACTTGGCCGCAGAGAAAGCTATGACATTGAGTGAGCTCACCTCACTCAACGCCAAAACCGAAATGGCGTTGAGTGAGGTCGACTAACTCAACGCCAAAGTACTTAGCCTCAGAAAAGGCTGCGGCGTTGAGTGAGCCCACCTCACTCAACGCTAAAGTACTTGGCCATACAGAAAGTCGCGGCGTTGAGTGAGTTCACCTCACTCAATGCCAAAACAGAAATGGCGTTGAGTGAGGTCGACTCACTCAACGCCAAAGTACTTAGCCGCTAGCAGGGGCTGCGGCGTTGAGTGAGTCCATCTCACTCAATGCCCTAGTACTTAGCCAAAACAAAACAGACCAAACTATGGATTTGAGTGTGTGCACCACACTCAATGCAAAACTCGGGCGGCTTTTGGCTTTGAGTGTGTGCACCACACTCAACGCCAAAACCCGAGATGGCTTACCAGACTGGTTCTAACCAGCGTACTACCACAGAAATCTCCCTCTCTCTTTCGGCTCCACCCGCAATAGCACCAAAACAGAAATAAAAATCTGGAGTCTAAATGGTGGAACAACCAGCGGGTTGAGCATAAACAACACAAGGAGGGGGGCTCATAAAGGGAAACTGAAGCACAGAGTTTTCGCAAAGCAAAAGAGAAATACATGGCTTCTATCCTAGGGCTAACCGAGTAATTAAAAGGGGAAAAATCAAAACAGCAAGTGCAAGAACCACTTACCTCGGTTTTTCAGCGAAGCTTTACTCGAGCCTTTCCTCTCCCTTGGCCCAGGCAGCAGCAAAACCTAGCCAGCACATCCCGAGCTTTAATGGCGGAAAGAGCAAAAACCAAAAAAATCCAAATCCCCTAAAAACTCCACGAAAATCAAATCTCTTACCGCAGAAACGTAGATCTAAGATAGAGCAATCCAAATCCACTTTCGAAATCGAAATCCTTCCACTAACGCTCCCGGAATCGCCGTCCGAAGGGGTAGCAGGTTCGGCGGTTTTCCTCTGTTTTTCGCGAATAGGAGCAGGCATCGGTTTTCGGGAAGAAGAAGAATAGGCCCGCTAATTTGGCTTAAGGCTTTTAAATAAATCTAATCATGCCTAATCAGCCTTAACTGCCTCTTAAGCCGCCAGTTCATTTCCAAAGCTTTTGACCGCAGAAATCATTTAAATAGCTTTAATAATACACATTTGCTTTTATTATTACCAAAACGACGCAAAAACCAAACTACCTCGGAATTCGACGAAACTCGCACCATAGCTAAATACCCAAGCTACGAACGCAACGGCGAAGTCGAAAATAACTTTCAACGAACAGAACTCGAGTTATACCCACCCGAAGACAAAGCACAAGCATCCCCCGAGAGGCCACACCGGGTCACCAAAAACGACTCGGCTTGCTAGGGAGATCTTGCCAATAGGCTACAAAATAGGCCACTCAGTTCTAAGGAGTAAAGACCACAATCCACAGATGACACAAGCCAAGAAAACGCGTCAGCGTAACGCCAAATGAGAATTAAATAATCGCAGAAAAATCGGGGGCGTTACAGTCACTCCCCCTAAAAGAAAGTTTCATCCCGAAACTTTACGCACAACACTTCTACTATAGAAGAAAAAGTAACAAGCCAAACATTACAAGAAGGAAACATACCAATCTAATCAGGGGAACAGTTGAGAGTGAGCCTCCCGCATAGCCGACTCTAACTCCCAAGTCGCGCTTTCCAAATCCTGATTCTTCCATAGAACTTTGACCATCGGGATGGACTTCCTTCGCAGCACCCGATCTTGATTATCCAAAATACAAACCGGCACTTCAAAAAAAGTGATGGCGATGATGCCCCGCCATATATTCGTGACATGTTCGTGGACGACGTAGCCTCGTCGCATTATTCTGACCGCTGCCGCAATATTAAATTTCAAGACTATGACGGACGTTGCCGCGAAATTAAACCGTCATCGCCGCGTCGTATCTTCGCCGACATCACCGCGTCATATCTTTGCCGCCATCACTGCGTCATATCTTCGCCGCCATCGCCGCGTCATAACTTCGTCGCCATCACCGTGTCATATCTTCGCCGCCATCACAGCGTCATATCTTCGCCGCCATCGCCGCATCATATCTTCGCCGTCATCGCCGCGTCATATCTTCGCCATAATTGATGCATGTCTTTACTATATTTTAGTTCTCATTTATAGATTATATATGTTTATAAATTTTATTCCAATCATAGAATAAAATTTATAAATTTATAAATCTTTTTAAGTGTTGTTTAATTTCAGATTTTGGACTGCGTTTAGCATTTGGATGGTTGTTTTTATTTGTTTGATGAAGGGTGGAGATTGAGTGGTCTATATTATAAATAGAGGGGTTAGGGTTCAGATTAGAGCATGCTGAAATTAAGAAGAAAAAGAGAGCCGATGGCTGCCCCCTTGAGTTTGGCGTGGAGCCTTCTCCTACCCGACGCCCCTTGAAGAATCGCCCAAGCCGCCGCCCCTCTTGGTGCTGCCCCGCTGTCTGGCGACCTCCTCCCTCCTCCGGTGTGACTCCGAAGAAGGTGGCTAGCGTCCTCCGTCCGGTGCGACTTCGACGGATCCGGTGGAAGTGCGACTCTTCCACTAGTTATCTTTGTGTGCTCGTCTCTTTGGTTGTGGGTAATCTCTCCCCTTACATCTTGTGTGATTCTTCCTTATGTTTTGTGAGATTAATGGTGGAATTGTGGCTGATTTTCTATCCTAAATATTGAAGTTTATTTGCATAGAAAAATCTGATTTAAATCTATTCTTTTCCGAACTTTCTGATAGATCTTGGAAGGGGTAGGTTCTTTTGGACACTTGCAAATCTTGGTTGGTTAAGCCTAGGATTTCAAGTGGCTCAAACGGATTTGGTATAACTTTATGTTGATTTGATTTGGGGTTGTTTCCGGACTTTGTTTGAATCGTTATTTTAGTCCGGATTATCTCCTTTGTGGTTGTGAACGTTGCATAGTGATCGACGGAAGTTGGAGAGGCTAGGATCACATTTGTTTGCATTGGGTGAGATAAAAATCATTCGTATTGAAACCCCTAAAAGTGCACGTCATGTGTTTGTGTTATTGTCCAAACCGTGTGAGTGTCGTAATCGTGTGCACGCGAACTCCTGTTCTTGCGGGAAATAATTATCTAATCTAGACTTATTTCTTCGGAACTCCTCGGCTACATCAATTTGGTATCAGAGGCGGTCGTTTCAACTTCCACGTTGCAAACATCCTCTCTGCGTTCCTTGTTGGTCGATCTCATCTTTCAAGGATCTGAAATTTTCGGATTGGTCTGCGTTTAGTAAAACCCTCGAAATTTTAAAACTTGTCAAAAAAATCTGAAAATTTTTCTGTAGCTTCCTGCACTTATTTCTAGCAACATTAAAACAGAAAATTTTTCGATTCGTCCTCGTTAGGTCAGCCTGCAAATTGGAAAATTATAATTCTATCCAGCTGGTCTGCAAATAGCGGGCTGAAATTTTTATTTTTTCAGTGAACTTCAAGAAAAAAAAAATTTAACGTTCTACATTTTTATCACGTCGAGAAATTATAAAAATCTTTTGTTTTCAATATAGGGTCAGCCCTAGGAAAAATCATTTTCCCAAAAAAAATTCTACCTGCAGGGTGATTTTATCTCCAAAAAAAAAACTATTTCCTCTTGCACGCACCTTAGAACTTGTTGATCGTGCTCTCCCGTCCCCACTGAGTATGTCCCATGATGTTAATGTTTCCATGTCGAACCTTCGGGAACTGTTTGCTAAAGTTATGGCTAACCGCACCCCTACTTTGCCTACAAGCCATAGGAAACCCAACCATCTCTACACTCTTCCGCGCACTAGAAAAGATGCACCCACTTTTGATGGCTACGGGAATCCACAACTTTTTAGGGATTGGCTTAGGGAGATGGAATGTTATTTCGATTTGCACGCCTTGGACGACCTCCAAAAGGTTGTTGTCGCTTGAGAGAAGTTGTTAAGACAAGCCAAAGTGTTTTGGCTAAATGAAGAGCGTCGCGTAGGTGGTATTGCTTATGCGTGGCCTCACATGCGTAGCATACTCACATATCAATTTGACCCTGATTACCTCCGCACTGATTGCTCCAAGCCTGTGAGTGATTGTCGTTATGGCTCTAGGTCCATACCTTCTTATAGGAATGACGGTAGACCTCTGAGTAGATCTTATCCCCACAAAGGTCGGCCTGTCCACAGTGTGCCTACTTCCACCTTTAGGGAAAATAAACAGTTTAGGTCCTATATTTCGGATTCGACGAATATTATTGATAGGGATGCCATGAGCCCACAGGATGAGAGTATTCTTATCAGAGGGAGTAATAAGATGATTCCTACGTGCTATGCTAGTGTGGTGTCTGACCACCATACTATTGAGTGTCCCATCCTAACTACGGCCTTGACCTTTTGTAAGCCTACTTCTGAGCCTTCTGTGATAGTTGACGATGTGTCTGATGAGCCTGAAGGAGGTGATATACCTAGTGTCGTGGAAGAACTACTTAGCGAGGGAAGGGTAGGTTTGGACGACTCTAATAGTGTATTTCCGGATGAGCTTTCTTTGGTATTGTCACCATCACGTGAAATCTCTTCATCTAATCTAGATTTTATTCCAGGAACAATTTTACCGGTCATCCCTTCCGCTCATTTGACTCGACTAGCGAACTTTTTAGGATGCGGATTAGTTAGGCCAAGTTCGAGTTATTGCGAGACGCCCACTTTATTAGTCCCTACCATGGACATGTCTCGGCGTATATGTGTTGATGAGTTGATCGCTCTCGTGTTCGGTCTTTCCACCACCCTTCGTAGATTTGACTACGCATTACTTGTGATTGACAATTTCGCTAAGCGTATGATTATGGATATGTCTTCATTGTCTGCCGTTTATGATTCTATGACGATCATACCTTTTGACTTGGTGTCATCACGACATTTTTACCCATCATATCAGGTGGTACATATCTTTCCTCTATCCCTCTTTGATCATCGCTTGCACATGTCGGTGACGTTAGCTGGCTTATTGGACTTGTGTTGCATGCATTTTCATTCACTTCGGAGAGCGTCCTACTCTAGAGTTGATGATTTGAATTTAGTTTGGTTAGTCCCCGAGCGGAGGCCTACTGGCTCCGTCATAGAATTAACATTTCAAAATGCCGACCCATCCATGATTGTCAAAAACTTTGGACTTGATGCGTTTTTATCGAATTTTTGCGATGCATGGGGTGTTTCACCTCTTTTCAGTATTTCGGATTTAAAATTGCATGTCTCTTTTCCACCTGAGTGGCCTTCTATGACGTTTCCTTCTTCCACTACAACTTCTCTTGGGTTGGGGAGTGAGAGTTCTTCCGTGTCTATCTTCCACTGGGGTTCCTTGGTTTTTGCATCGGATGGTAAGATTCTAGTTATTTTTCTTTGGATTGACACCCTTTCGAGGTTTCTCGAAAGTTGTGTTGTTGTTGTTGTTATGTCTGACAGGTTCTCTTTGATGAGTGATGACTGCTCTACTACGATATGGAGTCACGAGCCAGATTTGCTACATGTTGATGTTTCCTTCGACCGTGTTCCTCTCCAGGCCCACTCATCGGTGATGAGTGATTTTGAGTGGGGGATGATTGATGGCGATGATGCCCCGCCATATATTCGTGACATGTTCATGGACGACGTAGCCTCGTCGCATTATTCTGACCGCTGCCGCAATATTAAATTTCAAGACTATGACGGACGTTGCCGCGAAATTAAACCGTCATCGCCGCGGCGTATCTTCGCCGCCATCACCGCGTCATATCTTCGCCGCCATTACTGCGTGAATCTTCGCCGCCATCGCCGCGTCATATCTTCGCCGCCATCACCGTGTCATATCTTCGCCGCCATCGCAGCGTCATATCTTCGCCGCCATCGCCGCATCATATCTTCGCCGTCATCGCCGCGTCATATCTTCGCCATAGTTGATGCATGTCTTTACTATATTTTAGTTCTCATTTATAGATTATATATGTTTATAAATTTTATTCCAATCATAGAATAAAATTTATAAATTTATAAATCTTTTTAAGTGTTGTTTAATTTCAGATTTTGGACTGCGTTTAGCATTTGGATGGTTGTTTTTATTTGTTTGATGAAGGGTGGAGATTGAGTGGTGTATATTATAAATAGAGGGGTTAGGGTTCAGATTAGAGCATGCTGAAATTAAGAAGAAAAAGAGAGCCGATGGCTGCCCCCTTGAGTTTGGCGTGAAGCCTTCTCCTACCCGACGCCCCTTGAAGAATCGCCCAAGCCGCCTCCCCTCTTGGTGCTGCCCCGCTGTCCGGCGACCTCCTCCCTCCTCCGGTGTGACTCCGAAGAAGGTGGCTAGCGTCCTCCGTCCAGTGCGACTCCGACGGATCCGGTGGAAGTGCGACTCTTCCACTAGTTATCTTTGTGTGCTCGTCTCTTTGGTTGTAGGTAATCTCTCCCCTTACATCTTGTGTGATTCTTCCTTATGTTTTGTGAGATTAATGGTGGAATTGTGGCTGATTTTCTATCCTAAATATTGAAATTTATTTGCATAGAAAAATCTGATTTAAATCTATTCTTTTCCGAACTTTCTGATAGATCTTGGAAGGGGTAGGTTCTTTTGGACACTTGCAAATCTTGGTTGGTTAATCCTAGGATTTCAAGTGGCTCAAACGGATTTGGTATAACTTTATGTTGATTTGATTTGGGGCTGTTTCCGGACTTTGTTTGAATCGTTATTTTAGTCTAGATTATCTCCTTTGTGGTTGTGAACGTTGCATAGTGATCGACGCAAGTTGGAGAGGCTAGGATCACATTTGTTTGCGTTGGGTGACATAAAAATCATTCGTATTGAAACCCCTAAAAGTGCACGTCACGTGTTTGTGTTATTGTCCAAACCGTGTGAGCGTCGTAATCGTGTGCACGCGAACTCCTGTTCTTGCGGGAAATAATAATCTAATCTAGACTTATTTCTTCGGAACTCCTCGGCTACATCTAGGCCACTCAGTTCTAAGGAGTAAAGACCACAATCCACAGATGACACAAGCCAAGAAAACGCATCAGCGTAACGCCAAATGAGAATTAAATAATCGCAGAAAAATCGGGGGCGTTATAGTCACTCCCCCTAAAAGAAAGTTTCATCCCGAAACTTTACGCACAACACTTCTACTGTAGAAGAAAAAGTAACAAGCCAAACATTACAAGAAGGAAACATACCAATCTAATCAGGGGAACAGTTGAGGGTGAGCCTCCTGCATAGCCGACTCTAACTCCCAAGTCGCGCTTTCCAAATCCTGATTCTTCCATAGTACTTTGACCATCGGGATGGACTTCCTTCGCAGCACCCGATCTTGAGTATCCAAAATACGGACCGGCACTTCAACAAAAGAGAGATTAGGCTCCAACTGGGGCACAACATCCAAGACTTGCCCACTGCTGTGCACACACTTCCTCAATTGGCTTACATGAAATAAATTATGAACACCTGGGAAGTTTGCTTGCAAATCCAACCTATAAGCTGACACGCAAATCCGCTCCACAATCTCAAATGGGCCCACATACCTCGGGTCCAATTTCCGGTTCTTACCGAACCTCTTAACACCAACCATCGGGGAAACCTTAAGAAACACAAGGTCCCCTACAGAAAACTCCAAGTCAGACCTACGCCGATTTGCATTCTTCCGTATCTCTCCTGAGCTACACGAAGCTTTTCTCGAATAAGCTTCACTGCGACTTCCATCTCCTCGAGGGCATCTGGACCCAACAAGGGTCTCTCACCTGCCTCAGCCCAAAACAGGGGAGTTCTGCAGCGCCTCTCATATAAAGCTTCAAACGGAGCCATTTGCAAACTTTCTTGATAACTGTTGTTGTATGCAAACTCCATAAGTCGCAACCGCTCTTCCTACGCTCCACCGTGGTCTAGAATTTAGCATCTGATCACATCCTCAACTATCTGGTTCACCCGCTCTGTCCGCCTATTGTTCTGTGGGTGGTAAGTAGTAGAATACCTCAGATCTGTACCCAAACCCTCCCGCAGACCTTGCAAAAAACGAGAAGTAAACTGGGAGTCTCGATCAGAAATGATGCTAACAGGCACACCGTACAATCTGATGACCTCATCCAAGTACAACTCTGTTATCTTCTTCATCGGGTAATCAATCTTATACGGTACGAAGTGAGCACACTCATCAGTCTATCCACTATAACCCAAACAGAATCAAATCCCCTTGGAGATTTTGGTAAGCCCGTGATGAAGTCCATAGAAATGCTTTCCAACATCCACGTCGGGATCTCTAGTGGAGTCAACTTGCCACCAGGACTTCCATGATCGGCCTTTACACGCTTGCAAGTGTGGCACTCAGAAACAAATCGGGCTATATCACTTTTCATCCCATACCACCAGGCAATTTGCTTCAAATCATGATACATCTTTATAGATCCTGGATGGTAGGCAACACTGGATCCATGAGCCTCTCTGCATATCATACCCCTGATGTCCCCAATAGCATGGATGCAAAATCTGTCGCGGTACTTCAAAGTACCTGCATCATTGATAGAAAAATCCGGCAACTCCCCTCTCTTAGTCCTAAAGGAAAAGTGCAGCAGGTCCGGATCATCCTTCTGGTGCAATCTAGTCAGAGAAATCCAAGACGGCTCTGCCACTGCCAAACTTCTCTGGATGACACAACATCCCACTGAGATATCCATAAGGAGGAACTCTTCTACTAAACAGTTAGCGGAGAGATTAAAGATCTTCCCCATCTTCTGACTCACGGCATCGGCCACCATATTGGCCTTGTCTGGATGATACTAGATCCCTACATCATAATCAACCACATACTCTAGCCACCGATGCTGGCGTAGATTAAACTCTTTCTGCATGAACACATACTTCAGGCTCTTGTGATAAGTGAAGATCTTGCACTGAGCCCCAAAAAGTAGATGCCTCCACAGCTTCAACGCATAAATCACCGCTGCAAACTCAAGGTCATGGGTAGGGTAATTTCTCTCATGAGTCTTTAATTGCCTTGACCAATACGCAATCACTTTTCCAACCTACATCAACACGCCACCCAGACCAACATGGGAAGCTTCCACGTACACATCATACTCCACACCCTCAGTAGGTAGGGTCAGAATGGGAGCAGTGCACAATCTGTTCTTTAGCTCTAGGAAGGCTTCTTCACACTTCTCGCTACAAACAAAGGCCGCGTTCTTCTGAGTCAACCTAGTCATAGGTGCAGCTAGGGTAGAGAATCCCTCCACAAACCTCCTGTAGTAGCCGGCCAACCCTAGAAAGCTCCTGATCTCCTTGGGCATGCCCGGCCTACTCCAATCCATCACTGCTGCGATCTTTTCTGGGTCGACCGAGATCCCATCCTTGTTCACCACGTGGCCCAGAAACGAGAACTGAGGCAACCAAAATTCGCACTTACTCAACTTGGCGAATAACTTGTTATTCCTTAGCTCTGCTATAACCAAGCGCAGATGCTGCTCATACTCCTCAGCGCTGCGGGAATAGACCAGCACGTCATCGATGAAAACCACAACGAACTTGTTTAGGAAATCCTTGAACACCAGGTTCATCATATCCATGAAAGCTGATGGTGTGTTGTTCAAACCAAAGGACATCACCAAGAACTCAAAATGACCATGCCTCGATCTAAACATAGTCCGTGGTGTATCTGCCTCACGTATCCTGAGCTGATGATAGCCAGAAAGAAGATCGATCTTGGAGAACACTGTGCTACCACGCAACTGATCAAATAAGTCATCGATCCTCGGCAGAGGGTACCTTTTCTTAATAGTGACTTTATTAAACTCCCTGTAGTCGATGGAAAGCCGCATCGACCCATCTTTCTTCTTTACAAATAGAACAGGAGAACCCCAAGGCGACGAACTCTTCCTAATAAACCCTTTTGCCAACAGCTCATCCAACTGCACTCGCCACTCCTCTAACTCACGAGGTGCCATCCGGTACGGTGCCTTAGCAATAGGATTCGTACCCGGTTCCAAATCAATCACAAACTGAACATCCCGATCGGGAGGAAGACCAGGAAGATCATCAAGAAAAACATCAGTGAAATTACGAATAAAAGGAATCTCCTCCAAGCATGGTACGCTAACAGCGGTTCCAACCACCGAGACTAAACAAGCAAAACAATCAGAATGAAACAGCTTCTGAGCACATAATGCAGAGATGATAGGAGAATCCTGGCACGAATCAGCATACACGCTTCCGGACTGACCATTGTCCTTGATGAAATCCAAGCGCTTCCCTTTGCACTGAATAACCGCATCATACTTAGACAGCCAGTTCATGCCCAGAATAACATCGAAGTCCTCTAGATCAATCATCTTCAACTCTGCATTCGCAAGAAAGTCTCCCAACAAAACAGGGCATCCTAGAATGCCCAAATCTAATAACACAGATTCACCAGAGGGGAACATGACACGGAAGGTATCGCGAACTCGATCTAGAGCCAACCGATGTCGCTCCAAAAAGGCTCAAGCCACAAATAAGTGGGTAGCACCGGAGTCAAACAGAACACGCACCCAGTGGTTCTTCACCTTAAATTTCCCTATAGGAGTATATACAAATAAGGAACTACCAAAACAAAACTGTAAACATTTTAGTAAAAACAAAAATTAAACCTTCAGGCTGGAAAAAATACAACAAACCTGAGATGACCTGAGTCGAAGCTTGAGCCTCCTCGGAAGAGATCACGTTAAGCTTTCCCTTGCCCTTGTCCACACACTGAGGGGAGGTAGTGCCTGAAGTGGAACTGCATGAAGAGCATGCTGGACCTAAGGACACCTACACTTGATGTGACCCTTCTGCCCACACTGATAGCAAGCTTTATCCTTGGACCAGCACTGGGAAGCATCATGCCCGGGTCGCTTTCAAACAGAACAGCAAACATCCCTCCTAGGAGCACCCTGAATAGCATGAACCTGCTCCTTCTTCTGAGCTGCTTCCTTCTTGAAACACCTCTCAACAGGGTGGCCTGACCGGCCACATGAACGACACACCACCTTGCTCTTCTTTCCCAAAGCAGCACCGGGTACCTGAGGTTTCTTCTCCTCGACAGAATTCCTCTTGTCCTTCCTCATTTGCTAGCCTCTGCTCTTTGCGGTATCGATAGCCTCCACCTTCAGAGCATCCTCCACTACCCCCGCATAAGTCTCTGATCCATAAGCACTGGTAAACTGCTGCACCTCGCTCCTCAAGCCACCAAGAAATCCCTTGACTCGATCAGCCTCAACAATCACCAACCCAGGAGCAAACCGGCTCAACTTGCTGAACTCTATCTCATACTCACCGACCGTGAGTTGCCTTTTCTTCAGGTGGAGGAAGTCGTTCATAAGATGGTCACACTCGACCGAGGGAAAGAACTTCCTCAGCAGCATTTCCTTAAATACTTCCCAAGAGCTTCCGGCTACTAAGCACTCCTTTTCTCTAAGCCACCAACTCTTAGCCAAACCCTTAAGCTGGTAGGTGGCTATCATCACCCTTTTTTCGTCTGCAATACCAGAATACGAGAACATCTCCTCCATGGAGATCAGCCAATCATCTATGACCCTGAAATCTGCCTTCCCATCATAAGTAAGAGGGCTAAGTCTCTTAAACTGTGAGATGAATGCCATCTCCGCTGGCACCACCACGGGAGGTCTCAGGGGTGCAGGAGGAGGAGGAACAACAATCCCCCCAATAGGGCCTTGCAATCCCTGAGTCTGTCCTTCCACAACTGCCACCAAAGACTAGATCTGGGCTCGCACCTCCACCATCTGCCTGCTCAATGAATCGCTACTCTGACGCAGGCTCTCGATCACTGCATCATTCTGCGCTCCTGATGACTCACCCTCAGATAGGGGGGTCGATCTAGTCGAAGGGCGTCTCGCCATCCTAAAATCATAGCAACATTAGTCAGATCCTAGTACAACAACTAAAACTATCTACAAGTACAGACAATACATACATAAATATGAACTTAAAGCTGCTAAACTTTCTCTGGGAGTTTATTTTTTGAAAAAAAATTTATGTTATGCCTTAACCTAGGATGGTTAACCACCACCATACTAATTCTTAGTGCCTAGATCGGGAATGCATGACTTAATATTATTTTTGACTCGAAAAATTATGTGTGTACATATGTCATCCTGCCAGTCTTTAGCTTGGCACGTTTTGCTTATGCAATGTTATGCTATGCATGTTTGTGCTATGCATTCTAAAAAGGCCCTAATGCATGTTATGAGCGGCGTACACATAAAAATGTTATGCATCTCATACTACATAACATACTCATGAAATGAAAAAGAAAACGAGCTAGTTTCAGCCATGTGGTGAGGTTATGCATCCCATACTATATAACCCTCACATGTTGCCCCTATGGTGGATCCATATACGAACACATATTATGCATCCCATCCTATATAATATGCCCCGTATACTTCATGTTATGCTATGAGTGTAGTGTTCGTGCTTTTGCCAAGACGTTCTGATGACATATCGGTGTGTGAATGACATGATTCTGAACTACTAATGCAACCAAAAGGGAAGGTTGCCTGACTAGCCTGTCAAGTAACCTCCCTCTAATACCAACTGTCACAACCCACATTTTCTCCGAGGAAAACGAATTATCAGAGTAGGAGAAAACACACGTCATGATGCCATGTCGAGCAGGAGATAACTATCGGCGCTCAGGCAAACCACTATCAACGATACTTTAGGAAAATCCATAAGTTATGATTAGAAAATCAGTTATATTTTTAAAGGCCGTAGCCCTCTGCTCGGTGGATGACCTAGTCCGCAATTAAAAAGTTATACTTATACGCTGCGGAAAATACTTTATTCAGGTTAGACATCCTAAAATAGTGCATAAGTGCCCCGAGAGGAAAACTTATACTATGCAAGACCTTACATTTAATTTATACTATATATAAGAAAACGATCTTTTTACGTTGTTTGAAAAAAAGTGTTTGAGTTTTATAAAACATGCTAATCATAAGAAATACTTATAATAGTGTTTTTAGGTTTAAAAGTAACTAGGAACCTAGTATAAATAATCCCCAGAGCAAGTGGACAATCTCCAAAAAAAGGTAGCAGTAAAAGATAACATATCTAGTATCAAGGTAAAACTACCAGTGGGCGCCAACAAACTGACACGAACCCACTGGCAAGTATGTATGTCTGTAAGAAAAACAACACCAAAACTACCTCTCAAAAACAAGGAACTGATCTCTATAGCACCAGAGACTACCAGCAACAGCACAACACAACTAGCCGTCAGAATAGCCACTATCCAGAACCTGAGGCATTCAAAGAAGAAAGAATACCTCAACAAGCAAAACAGGGAAAAAACTGCTCGAAAGTGTCAATCAGAAGACCAGTAAAAGAGGAAAACAAAGCAGTAACTGTCACAACTGCCCAAGGCAAGGCAAAAAGTAAGTGCACTAAGTGCGAGGACACAACAGTAACTCTGCCCAAATGTTGTAGAGTCTACAAGGCTACCTTGAGCCCAAACACTGCAATCTACCAAGGAAGAAACGTGTAACACCCTAAGCTGTGAGAGATGGTAGTAGCAAAATAAATAACGCAGATCCGGGTTGGAGGAAACTCAGTCCCCAATCCACCATTTCCAAGCAAACAAAGCTCAAGGGTCTATATGTGAAAGCACTAGGGACCTCCCACCCCCTTGCCCAGCTCGTACCTGGAGCAAGATAAAAGAAAAGGGTGGCCACGGCTAAATTACACAACACCGCCCCCATTAAGAGCTTCAAACCACCACAACTAAGCACGACCCACGATTCGGCCTTTGGGAAAGAAAACATAACCGACAAGGAACATCAAAAAAATCAAGGAATTCACTCGGGAACGAAAATCAAGGTAAGGGAAAAGCATTGAGATGACTCAACACGGCCTGGCGTTGAGTGAGCCACACTCACACAATGCCAAACCAGACCTTGGGGTTGAGTGAGTTAGCCTCACTCTGTTAACCCGGAATCCGCGACTAGTTCTCCAGGTTTTCAAGTCCGGGCGGCTTGTGCATTCTAGCCACCGTTATCAGCTAGCCGGCTTATCATCAGACAAGCCGGGCGGCCTCTGCATCGGACAGCCTCCAGCTCCAGTCCAGTCGTCATCTAGGGATCGGCCTATCCTAGCCCAAGGGGCGCGACCTATGTCCCAGGTCCTCGTCAGAAGAGGTCCAGACCAGCCCGCCCAGTGGCCGAGTCATGCAGCTCGGCAGAAGAAGATCGCCAGTCCGCGCAGCCTGTCTCTTGGTTTTTCTTCTTCTTTTCGATTCCCATCACCGCTGCCCGACTCTCTTGTACCTCGGGCAGCCGGTAATTTTAGCCCTGCCCGTTTGGGCAGGCCCCCCAAGCCTATAAATAGGGGGCGGGAGTACACCCAAAGCACGCTGACTCGAGTCCAAGAGCTCGCTTGTTAAGAGCTGCGGCCTCGATTCTAGTCCTTTGCGGTCTATTGTCCGGCCGGTTTCCTCCTTTCTTTCTTCTTCGCTAAGTGTAACCGCTTATTTTCTTATAAAAGGAAAGCCCGCCGCAGGAGAGGCATTCAGACCGCGGCGGGCGAACTCTGGTGTTGCCGCTGGTAGCGGCCCTTTCTCTCCTTTCTCTGCCCGGTTTTATCCGCCATTCCTAGCCGTTAGTAACCGACTAGCCGACAGTCTTTTCCCCATTTCTTCCTCCAGTGCTCGAACGGTTAGCTGGTGGTGCTCGTCTTCCCCGTCGCTTTTCGTGCATCAACAGTTAACACGCGGCCTTCAGATCTCGGTTAGTCGCTGAAGTTCAGCGGCCATACAATGTCAGACCGGCAGCCTGTTCAGAACAACCTCAGCCCCAGCAAAGTTCTGCTCTTGGAAGCTCTTCTGCAGTCCCGCCAGGAAGAAAATCAAACCCGCCAAGAGATGATCCGGCAGTTCGCCGCGATCAATTATAATCTAGCCGCAATCAATAAGCGGTTAGACTTGCAGTCTGCAATCATTCCGGTTACGCCAGCCAACCAGACCCCAGCAGACAGCAAGCAGGTCGATCCGCCGGCCTACTCGCCTACCCTCCCGGACTATTCGCCGAGCTATTCGACCTCCTACCCGGCCTGGCCGCCCGAGTATTCGGCAACTCGGCCTCCAGTTTCGAAGAAGCCCCGTGTTTCGGAAAAAGGACAAAAAAGTTCGTCAGACCTCCCCCAGATCGAACAACGGGAGGAAGAGCCAAGTCACAAGAAACCCGCTCGAGCAGCGCGCGGGCAAGTCAGGTGCATGGATCAATATTGCGAATATCACAAGGAAAGAGGTCATCTAACAGAAGATTGTAGAGCTCTCAAATTAATTGTGAAAATGCAGAAATCCAAGGAATCCCGTAGCATGATCTAAAAAAGACATCTCATTCATAGGCTGGCAGACGCGTCAACATCAACGACAAAAGCGATCTTAAATCAATCCCTTAACCCAATATGTTTTTCTGTCTTTTGTTTCTTCTCATTATGCTCTATTAAGAAGGATTATGACTCATTGTTATATTTTGTTTCAGAGATTCTATATCGGTACTCTCACCTGGCAAGTCATCATTCTTATGGGTTTGCAACCCAAAGAATTAAAAGATCACTGAATCAAGAGATATCGCCGAGTCTAGCTACATCCCCCTTTAGAGCCGTTGTCATTAGCGTAACACCACGAGGACCACGTGTTGCGGGGAGATTTCGCACCGTGTAGTGGGAGCTTACCGGCCTTGATGCGGTGGAGTTCTAGATTGCGGATCCCGGCTAGTACCTAACCCCACTTCTGCATTATGGAGGAGCGGAGTGGTGGTCAGCTCTACCACGCCACGTAAGGGATATCGTTGCAACTATGATGCGTCTGTGCGGGAAGCAATACACGCATGCCCCGCAGATCGTCTTAGCATGCGACCCTCGAATACTCTTTGATACTCTCAAGCAGTGCCTGCAGGAGACCCACAGTCTTGTCGATCTCTGAGGAAAGCAATGTGACTCCGGCCGCACCTGCCCGGAAGATCGACTTGAACTGTACTCCAGGCAAGAGAGCAGTGTATTCTTTTCTTCAAGCAGAAGCCTAGTCGGCGGTCAGAATTCAGACCGCGCGGTTATCATATCCTGGCTAAAGAGAGTATCCGCCCGGGTAATTTGATATTATAAGGCTGAATAGAAGTTATCCAACAGCAAGTTGCGGATATCATTATTCTTACCGCTCGGTTATCTCTGTGACCAATTGGTTTTCTTAAATTGGTCTAATATTTGAAGTTGCCAATATTTATTCTTACCGCGCGGATATCGTTATTAATCGGGCGAGTTATTTGGTTATCTTCAGCTCAATACAGCAGACATCATTATTAATCATGCGAGCTTATTGGTTTTCTTCAGTTCACTATAGCGGATATCAGTATTATTCGTGCGAGTTATGCATAAATCACTTATCAGATATATTCGCGCGAGTTATTCTTATCTCCACATCCATTCTGCTTGTGTATTGTCCAGATATCTCATGGCATATTATTATAATCGATCGAATAGAAATGCAATACCGAGCGAATAAAGCATATTCAGCAAAATCAAACAGTATCATTTTTATATTGTCAGAAATTGCAAAATGTATTATCCGCGCGGCTTACAAAGATCATGCCGCCGGATCAAAGGAGTATCATAGCATATCAACTTTTCCATTTATCCTATCCGCTCAGTCCACCGGCTTATGGTATTCATTCAAATCAATTCGCGGCTTGCAATGTAAAGAAGTCGCAATATGTTTATCTCTATCGCTAAGTAGTTTTCCCTATTGGAAGCCAGTTTCGTATTAAAGCTCGGACAGGCCGCCACATTCGGCTTGGTTTTTACAATATCAATCCGGTTTATCTCCTTAGCCGAGCGGCTTGTCGATCGCCATTTGAACTGTCTTATCTTCTTGGCAAATAGTCTCCTAACCGCCCGGCTTATTGCTCTATACACGCTCAAGGATCGGATTATTATAATTTCGCAGACTAGTATATCTGGTTAATGGTATTCTACTCGAGTTAAACCGCAGCAAGTTAGTTATTATTCGGTGAAGTCATAAATAAGATTTCTCAAGTCGGAAACGAGTAAGAATGATTAAACCGCATATTCAAACAAGCAAGTAAAATTACAATAGATTCTCACAAAAGGTAAAGCGTCTTCATTTCTAATGTCAAGTATAAGGGGTAGACCGCGCGGTTTACAAAATCTTACCGGCGGTCTCAAAAAATGTAAAAACTTTTACAAGTAAACTATTCTAGCTATTCGGCCTCTATCTTTTGGACGCAGGAGTACCAGAGTCCGGTTCACCGTCAATATCGATCTCAGAAGGCGAGTAATCGCCGCTATCCGACGAGGATGAATGCGAACTGCCAGTGCCCCTGGTCTCTGACGAGCTGGCATCAACCCGCGCGGTCTCAGACGCTTGACCGCCGGTCTTTGAAGAAGCGCTCTCGCTCCTGCTGTCCTCCCTTTCCTCTTCTGCCTCGCCCTCTCCACCAATCTTCTCCTTGCCTTTCAGCGCGCGATAAACCGCAGCCACCCTTTTCTTCAAGGGTGGATACAGGTCGGCGCAGGTGAAGTCGGTGAATCCCGGGGCGAGGCCGCCCTGATCTCGAAGGCGTTTCAGCGCTCCGTCGATCCCCTGGACAAGCTGGGGAAAGACCGCGTCTTGAAAGGCTGAGTTCGCTGGATCGTACACTTTCTACAAAGGAAAGAAAAAGGTTAGTTCGGGCGGCTTCATGAATTAAGCCGCAAAAATCAGGTAATGTCTTACCGCATGCGACTCCTTCAGCCGTGCGATTTCTTCATCTTTCTCGGCGAGTTGCCGCTGCAGGTCGCCTTCAATTGTAACTAACCGCCTATGGGCTAGGCCCATATAGTGGTTGGCAACAAAGCTTCTCGCGCCGACCTGCGCGGCAAACCGCGAGAAGTCTTCTGCAGGTATCTTCTCCAGCGCTTTCAAGTTGCGCCTGCCATACAAAGCCGCGCCAGCCACGGAGGCATGGCGGCTTACAGTTTCCTTCCCCTAGTTCGGGAGGGCGGTGGAAACCTTTACCGACTCCCCGTCGGCACTCCACTGCATGGTGGGGTTGCCTTGGAGATCTTTCAAGCGGCTACCCATACCATGCAGTATGAAGCCGCTGGAGGAGTCCGATTCATCCTCCTCTGCAGCCCGCTCCGGCCTGTCCCTCTTCGCCCTTTTCTCCCTTTGTGTAAGGGTTAGGCCGCCTGGAGTGAGCGGCTTGTTCAGCGGGACCGCGACAGCAGCTGCAAGGCGAAGTTAAAAAGTCAGTTGGTAGGCCGCGCGGCTAGCATAACAGTTCGGCCGAATGATACTTACTGTCCTCCGCATGAACGTCCTCCAAAGTCGGGAGCAGCGGGAGGTAGTGGGTGACGTCGAGCCGCTCCCCTTTGAAGAAGTTGAAGATCTCCTTCTCCACGCCGTCCAGTCCGCTGCTGCCAAAAGCGGCTTCGTCGCGGACTTGCGGATGGACCGGCAGGAGTCCGAGGTTACCCTCGAAGATAAGGTATCTTTCTGACCAATTCGCGATTTTATTCGCCAGGTTTACAACTTTCAGGCCGCGGCAGCCGAAGTAAAGATGGCCTCTGAAGATCTTCGTTCCCGAATCCGGGATAGACCGCACAGAGAAGCATTCTCTGAACAGCCTTATCGAGAACCGAACTCGCTCCGACCTCAGGTAAGAGATGAAGCTGTAAATCGCCGCAATCGAGTTCGGGGGCAGTTGCCCCGGCACTACTCCGTAGTGGTCGAAGACCGCTACGGCTTCCATCAGTACAGGGAATCGGAAGCCGCAGTCGAAGTTGTCGACAGGGATTGCGATTTGGTTGGCAGTGGAGGAGTTAATCCGCTCGTGAGGAAGCGGAAGCCGCGCGAGCAGCGGGCTATCTTTCATGTACTTCTCCACAAAGTTATCTAGCTCGGCTTGGGTAAGCCGGCCTTCCTTGTGGTCTGCGGAGTGAAACGCAGAAGCCGCGTCGGTCCTAACGGCTGGAGCCTTGTCAGACCGCATCGCAATTGCTTTAGCTCGCATTCTGAACTCCCGTGCCGAAGTCTCCGGGATCATCTCAATTTATAGATTTCCTATGCAGCTACAGTAGTGGTTGTCAAATCGCGGTTAGATATCAGGCCGCACGGCTCAACCTGCAAGGTAAAGTATTCTAACCGCATTCTAGTTCGGCAGGTCGAGCGATTAAAATTCCAGTACTTGGCAAAATTTCCAAAGAAGAAAAGACAGCGACTAGAAGTAATCAAACCGCACAAAGCCGCATGCAATTCAGAGTAATATACAATCAAACATACAACAATTGTCCACAGGAATCAAACCGTCCGGCATCACGAGTTGATGCTTATTACAAAGCCAAATAAAAGTTCTCTTAATTATCTCTCTCCACTCTCTGGAGCCTCTCGCCCAACCCGCGCGACTTGGTCGCCGGCCTGTACCAGCTGGACATACACTTGACTAACGAGGTTGTGGATATTGTGCAGAGTCCGGTGAACTCGCGAGGTATCACGCTCTACGCGGGTAAATGGAACCAGCGACAGAGCGCGATCTCCCGGGTCGCCAGAAGCAGCGACCTGCCTAACCGCCGCGACTACTGGTGAGTACGAAGTCTCTCCGGAAGCCGGGCGATTTGGTTGTTGCTGCTGTTCAGCAGTCGTCCCAGCAGGTCGCAAGCCTCTGCCGGCCTCCTCTGGTCGATCCTTATCCCTTTCCTCGTCAAGTCGAGCGGTGTCCGCCCTTTCCCTTTCAATCCGGCCGAGCATCAGCACTAAAGCCTGCAGATCTAGTTTCTCTTTCTTCTCCTGCTCCAGGTGGGCCAGCGCCTCAAGAGTCCTTTGTTCAGCGGCCTCAAGTGCAGTCCGCATCGTTGTCTTCTCCTCCTCCCAACTGGCCAGGGACTCCTGCATCCTTTTGTCAACGGCCTCCAGTGCAGTCCGCTTCGCCGCTTTCTCCATGTCCGCGCTGGCCAGTGCCTCCTGCACCCTTTTGTTAGCGGTCTCCTGCGTAATCCGCATCGCCGCTCTCTCCAACTCCAAGCTGACCAAGGCTTCCTGCGTCCTTTTTTCAGCGGCCTCCAACTCAGACCGCATCATTCCCCTCTCCTGCTCCAAGTCCTCCAGTACTTCTTGAGTTCTCCTTTCAGCGGCCTCCAGCATAGACCGCTGATTTTCTTCTTGAAGCCGCCACTCTTCTTCCTTGGCTCGAAGGGCCTCGGCATGCTCCCTGATCCTAGCCTGCAAGGCGGCGACCTCCTCCTGGAATTCGGCTGCCCTCTGGTCGCGGACACTTGGAGGTAGCGGCGGCATCAGTGGAGGTAAGAAAGTCGACAGATCGCCCGGCTTCATGGCAGTTTCATGTGCACCTGCAGCAAATAAACAGGCGGTTAGATTCAGTGACATGACCGGCATCTGGTAGAAGATCTCGTTAGGACGAGACCGCAGCTCGTGGTTATCTCTCCTTCGAAAGCCGCAGTATCAAGTCTAGCCGCTGGTCGCCTAAACCTTTCTGAATCTATTCGCTTTAGCTTTTCTTTCCATAGCCGCGCGGTCTCCTTAGCTTTGCTTTTCAGCTCAGCCGTGGTCAGGAAGAAGCTCGCCGGCGGATTGAAAATTGTATCCGCTCCCTTCTTCCGTGACCGCGGCTTGTAGAATTTTACAAAACGCTTAACTTCTTCGTGTTTACCTTGCAGGGCAGGAAATGTAGTCGCCACCTGCTTCCCGGCGATTAACTTTTTCATCTCCTCTATCTTCTCTCTGAGTTTTAATTTTTCAGCTCCTTCTGAAACCGCAGGAGCCGGTTCGCCAAGCTTCTCTCCTGTAACTTCGATATCGGTGTTGGCAACCTCCGCAGAAGCCGGCGGAGTTGCCAGTAACTTGTCCAGCTGCTGAAATTTGTCCATGCCCTTCAGGATATCGCTCAGGGATTCGCTAGCCGGAGGCGTACTCTCTAGCTCGTCCGACTTGGAAGACGGATTCGACAGACCCTCAGATACGTCTTTTTCCCGCGGCTTAAATTGCACACTAGCCGCTCCGGTCTTCACAGAAACTTTGCGGTTATCAACCCGCATCTTCCTCGCCTTCTTCTCCATCCTTTCCTCAAGGGTCTCGGCCTTTTTCTTACGTCGCTTCAAGTGGCCGACTATTGTCTCTGTCCGTTTCCTCTTCTCAGTCAGAGACCGCTCGGCTTCCAGTGGCTTCTTCGACTCGTCCTCTTCAATAATGATCAAGTCAGCAGATGTGGGCAACTCGCGCGGCTTAGAAGAGTCGACACTCTTCTCCTCCGTACCGGCGATCTTCAAAAGAGGTTCACCCGATGGCGAGTAGGTAATGTCGAAGGATTTGGTGGCACCAGCTTCCGGGAGAGCAGATTTGGAAACCGCTTCAACTTTTGTCGCGGCCTGCGAGGATTCTGCAACGACTTCCATCGGTTTCTTTCCAGAATCAGAAGCCGCCGGTGCGATCGGCTTCTCGGTTTTCTTCTCAGGCGGTTGGTCGGAACTGTCCGCTTTTCTGCTCCTCTTTTTCGATCCAGACGACGTCTTTTCGCGTTCTAGCATCGAGGACATGACGTCCATCTTGTAGAAGTCTCTGTCGGCTTGGAGGATTCTGACCGCAAGTGGCGAGTAGTGACCCGTGGCTTGGCGGAAATCTTGAAGAAATGGCAGGGCCCTCGGCATTTTATAGACGCAGAAGCATTAATGGCAGTCGCGGTCTCCGGCTTAGTTCTACATTTTCGAAGTTTTTTATAAAACTTAAAAATGTGCGGGGATTATGTTAACCCGGAATTCGCGACTAGTTCTCCAGGTTTTCAAGTCCGGGCGGCTTGTGCATTCTAGCCGCCGTTATCAGCTAGCCGGCTTATCATCAGACAAGCCGGGCGGCCTCTGCATCGGACAGCCTCCAGCTCCAGTCCAGCCGTCATCTAGGGATCGGCCTATCCTAGCCCAAGGGGCGCGACCTATGTCCCAGGTCCTCGTCAGAAGAGGTCCAGACCAGCCCGCCCAGTGGCCGAGTCCTGCAGCTCGGCAGAAGAAGATCGCCAGTCCGCGCGGCCTGTCTCTTGGTTTTTCTTCTTCTTTTCGATTCCCGTCACCGCTGCCCGACTCTCTTGTACCTCGGGCAGCCGGTAATTTTAGCCCTGCCCGTTTGGGCAGGCCCCCCAAGCCTATAAATAGGGGGCGGGAGTACACCCAAAGCACGCTGACTCGAGTCCAAGAGCTCGCTTGTTAAGAGCTGCGACCTCGATTCTAGTCCTTTGCGGTCTATTGTCCGGCCGGTTTCCTCCTTTCTTTCTTCTTCGCTAAGTGTAACCGCTTATTTTCTTATAAAAGGAAAGCCCGCCGCAGGAGAGGCATTCAGACCGCGGCGGGCGAACTCTGGTGTTGCCGCTGGTAGCGGCCCTTTCTCTCCTTTCTCTGCCCGGTTTTATCCGCCATTCCTAGCCGTTAGTAACCGACTAGCCGACAGTCTTTTCCCCATTTCTTCCTCCAGTGCTCGAACGGTTAGCTGGTGGTGCTCGTCTTCCCCGTCGCTTTTCGTGCATCAACACACTCAGCGCCAGAAACAACCATGGCGTTGAGTGAGGTTCACTCACTAAATGCCCTCCACAAGAACAGTTTTGTCGTTGAGTGAGCTAACCTCACTCAACTCCAGCGTTGAGTGAGGTTCACTCACTCAACGCCTCCCGCAAGAAAACTCTAGCGTTGAGTGAGCTAACCTCACTCAATGCCAAAATAGCTATGGCGTTGAGTGAGGTTCACTCACTCAATGCCCTGTCACTTAACCGCAAACACAGACAGCGTTGTTGAGTGAGTCAACCTCACTAAATGCCAAAATAGCAATAGCAATGGCAATGCCCTGGCACTTATCCGCAAAAAAAGCAAGCTGCGTCGTTGAGTGAGCTGACCTCACTCAACGCCAAAATAGCAATGGCGTTGAGTGAGGTCGACTCACTCAACGCCAGTAGACATGGCCATAAAGAAGGGTTGTGGCGTTGAGTGAGTCTACCTCACTCAACGCCAAAACAGCAATGGCGTTGAGTGAGGTTCACTCACTCAATGGCAAAGGACTTGGTCGCAAATAGGTCTACGACATTGAGTTAGTTCACCTCACTCAACGCCAAAACTGAAATGGCGTTGAGTGAGGTCGACTCAGTCAACGCCAAACTACTTAGCCTCAGAAAAGGCTGCGGCATTGAGTGAGCACACCTCACTCAACCCTAAAGTACTTGGCCGCACAGAAAGCTACGTCGTTGAGTGAGTTCACCTCACTCAATGCCAAAACCCAAATGGCGTTGAGTGAGGTCGACTCACTCAACCCCAAAGTACTTAGCCTCAGAAAAGGTTGCAGCGTTGAGTGAGCCCACCTCACTCAACGCCAAAGTACTTGGCCATACAGAAAGCCGCGGCATTGAGTGAGTTCACCTCACTTAACGCCAAAACGAAAATGGCGTTGAGTGAGGTCGACTCACTCAACGCCAAAGTACTTAGCCGCTAGCAGGGGCTGCGGCGTTGAGTGAGTCCACCTCACTCAATGCCCTAGTACTTAGCAAAAACAAAAAAGACCAAACTATGGCTTTGAGTGTGTGCACCACACTCAACACCAAACCCGGGTGGCTTTTGGCTTTGAGTGTGTGCACCACACACAACGCCAAAACCCGAGATGGCTTACCAAACTGGTTCAAAACAGAGTACTACCACAGAAATCTCCCTGTCTCTCTCGGGTCCACCCGCAATAGCACCAAACCAGAAATAAAATTCTGGAGTCTAAATGGTGGGAACAACCAGCGGGTTGAGCACAAACAGCACAAGGAGGGGGGCTTATAAAGGGAAACTGAAGCATAGAGTTTTAGCAAAGCAAAAGAGAAAAACTTGGCTTCTATCCTAGGGCTAACTAGGTAGTTAAAAGGGGAAAAATAAAAACAGCAAGTGCAAGAACCACTTGCAACGGTTTTTCAGCAAAGCTTCACTCGAGCCTTTCCTCTCCCTTGGCACTAGCAGCAGTAACACCTAGCCAGCACATCCCAAGCTTTAATGGCGGAAAGAGCAAAAACCAAAAAAATCCAAATCCCCTAAAAACTCCACGAAAATCAAATCTCATACTGTAGAAACGTAGATCTAAGAGAGAGCAATCCAAATCCGTTTACGAAATCAAAATCCGTCCACAAATGCTCCCGGAATCGCCGTCCGAAGGGGTAGTAGGTCCAGCGATTTTCCTCTATTTTCCGCGAACAGGATCAGGCGTCAGTTTTCGGGAAGAAGAAGAATGGGCCCGCTAATTTGGCTTAAGGCTTTTAAATAAATCTAATCACGCCTAATCAGCCTTAACCGTCTCCTATGCCGCAAGTTCATTTCCAAAGCTTTTGACCGCAGAAATCATTTAAATATCTTTAATAATACACATTTGCTTTTATTATTAGCACACCCAAAACGATGCAAAAACCAAACTACCTCAGAATTTGACGAAACTCGCACCGTAGCTAAATACCCATGCTACGAACGCAATGACGAAGTTGAAGTTAACTTTCGATGAACAGAACTCGAGTTATACCGACCCGAAGCCAAAGCACAAGCATCCCCCGAGAGGCCACACCGGGTCACCCAAAACGACTCTGCTTGCTAGGGAGATCTTGCCAATAGGCTACAAAATAGGTCACTCAGTTCTAAGGAGTTAAACCACACTCCACAGATGAAACAAGCATAGAAAAAGCGTCGACATAATGCCAAACGAGAATTAAATAATCGCAGAAAAATCGGGGGCGTTACATCATTCCCCTTGTTGTTTAGTTATCATTCCCCATGTTGTTTAGTTTTGCCTTGATGCATCCCTGGGGTGGTTCATTATAGATGTTGTGTTATCATTCCCCTTATTGTTATCATTCCCCTTGTAATCATTCCCCTTGTTGTTTAGTTTTGTCTTGCTTAGTTAGATAAATTGCAAACATTGCATAGTTTTGTTGGAGCTAATGTTGCAGGTAATGCATTATTTTATTCGTGCGGCGGAGGAGTAGTTTATTTCTTTTTGCAGGTTTGGATACCAAGGTTTAACGCCAATCTTCTGGTATGCTCATTGTACGAGCATGGGATAACCTCTTCCTTTACCCTTATTTTATTTGATGTTACTGCAAATGTTATGATAGGGTGTTCATCTTAAGTTTTTGGGGGGAAGTCATGGGTTACCTGTGCAAATGCACTACATGCACTTGCATACCTCTAGTATATTTTCATTTTCAGTTTTTTATCATTAATGCATGTTTCACCTACACTACACGAGCGTGCACTTAAGCACACGCTCGGCCCAAGAGTAATTTAATTCTTTGGTGTTAGCCCTAAGATAGCAGAACTAGCTTAGGATTTTGGGATAGGGTAGTTCAAAACTCATGACGTGCTGCTAATCGAGTACTCATGAGGTGTAGAGATAGTATAGATTCAATTTTTTCTTATGCTCGTAGTTTATACTTTTCTGCATTTGTAAATAATGTTTGCACTACTCAAAACTGCTGAATCGGGAGTAATCTAACGGTAGAGTAGGAATGTGTGTAGCCGTCACTAGCCTCGTATTGCTCGAGTCAGGAGAAAGGATTATCTTTCTCGGTGGCTAAGAACTTTCCTCAAGCTACTCTTTAAGCATTGGTGCATGGTTAGTTAAGCGTGAGCATGATGTAGCCCATCATTTTGGCTAGGTTGAGCTTTGTACCCGTTCCTAAAATCTTATCGTCGCTAGCCCTATTGTGCCTTCCCATCCTTTTGTTTTAGCTCCACATTTTATTCACCAAAGCCTAGTAACCAAACCTCGTTGCACGCCCAAATTGAGCTTTTCCATTTTCTGATTTCTAATTTGGGGTGTTTGTTGGTTGTTGTATTTGTGAAAAATGTGGATGCCTTTCAATGCTTGTATTTGCTGGAATTAGAAAAAGAGGGTTTAAAAAGAAAAATTTATGAAAAGAAAGTGTGAAAAAGAAATGAAAATGAGAAAAGAAAAGTTTGATTGAAAATCTTTTTTTGAGTTAAAACAGTTTTTTGTGTGGGCGGTATACATACCCATACTTTAAAAGTTAAGTCTGGGGGTGTGGTGTACCCGTATGTATTTAGGATTAGCGGATGGATTCTTTTAATGCTAGCTCATTTAGGTTAGGTGCATAGCCTTCCTGTTTATCATTGTTTACCTCACTGTAACCCAAGCCCCATGATTCTCCTAAAGTCCTACGGACTCCCGTTTAAGTCAAACTAGTGTCGTGGAGAGAGTGTGATCGGGCAAGCGTAGGGTCCCCGACATTGATGGATTTCTTTGGAGGTGATCACGAGCCCCGGTCTTTGACAATGCTCACCTCAGTGGCCTGCCTACTTTTTTCCTACTCGTGACCGGACGATTCTCCAACATTCCTAATTTGAGTAACTGCAATATTTATTTACGTATGTCGAAGTTTATAAGCACCGTAACATAATTAAGAAGTTTATCGATTTTTTTTCTTCACCTATGAGTAATAGATTTCTCGCTTTACTTTATTTTTAAATTTCTAAGACAACTAGCTATTTTCGAGTTCACGGAGAGATGATTTGCTTGGGACGAGCAAATGTTTAAGTCTGGAGGTGTGATGAGTCCTATTTATATAAGGTTTTTCGAACTCATCTTGGCTAGTTTTAACGCTCTTGCACTTCACTTTTAGTATGCTATCACTGATATTTAAATTATTCCGCTTTTCACGATAAGTGCTCTATCTTTGCCCATGGGTGTGCAATTGCGCATTCTTTTGTTGGGGGTAAGCACATGGTGCTCCCCATGTTTCTTTTTTGTAGCTATTGATTCCATTTTAGTTCTTAGATCTGGTGTTCCCATTGGTTTCATTGTCGTGTAGGTTGTCGGGTTATCCCGAAGTCCAATTCTAGTTTCTGTGTAAAACGCACGGTCGTGCGAATTTCTTCTCGCACGGTTTCAGTGCAACCATGTTTTTCACACAGCTTTCCAAGGGACTTCTTTCGTTACTCGTGCGTTTTGTTCTCGCACGATTTATGCCAAACAGTGCGAGAAGGAAACGCACGGCCTGCACCTCTTGCCTACCTTTCCAGCTTTCTGTGGTTAATCGTGCATTTTCCTTCACGCACAGGCAGAATATCCCGTGCGCAAGTTAAACGCACGGTTCCTCTGTTTTCTCCTGTATTTCTGTGTTTTGTCGTTACCTGTACGATTTCCTTCACGCACGGGCGGAATTGCCGGTGCTCAAGTAAAACTCGCGGGTCAACGCTTCTTCTCCCTCGATCATTATATGCGCGCGAATATTGCAAGGTTCACGCACGGTCGTGTGCCTGACCATGCGTGACCAATTATCTGATGTTTTCCTATTTAAGCCCAGATTTCTGCCTTTGTGCAGAGTTTTTCGTTTCCCAGCCATCTCCTCCGCCGATTTAGGGTGAAACTCCACTATTTCACCTCCGCCCCTCATCTTCCACCAAGGAGAGAAGCTCCGGCCATGCTTATGAAGCCTCCATCTTGCCGGCGCTTGCTCTCGTCCATCTCCTTCAACCGATTAGCTCTATTGAAGCTTTTATGCCAAAGCCAACCAGCGAAGGGAAGCTTTCATCCTTCTTCTGGCATCGTGACACGAAGAATACGGGTCAATTGGAAGGTAGTGACAGCCTTCTCTACCCCGGACGCAGTAGAGGACCGAGCTTGGACGCGGATTGACAACCCGGCGTTTCCTTCCGCGAACCCTCAGCTAGACTTCGGATTCGGTCGAACTCTTGCCTTGTACTTCCTTTGTTGTTGTTTACGTGTACTTAGGACTTTATTTTAGATGTTGATTTGCTCTATAGTGTAAACTCTGTTAGGTTTATGTCTATATAAATCTTGACTTGTTTTACTACTTTAGTAGTTTAAGTCGCGCCTTTATATCCATCTGCCTGCCATCCATCTGTTCTTGCCATCCTAGCAATTTCTAGAAGCATGCGTAGCGAAGAGGTGCTTATGACCCTCAAATTCTGGTTCTTATGCTCGCCTAATTGCCTATCCGACTCGCGATTCGGTGTATAGTGGCCCGACTAGTCTTCCATTCTGCCCAACGAAGCGATGCATAGCGGTATTGCATAGGAGTAGTTGTTAGTATTTTAATTTTCTTTTATCGCAATATCAAAACCCCCATCGTTAACACCGACTAAATGACTTCAATCTCAAGCCCTCCTTGAAATTAACTCCACCTTACTATGTTCATTGAGAGATCGATACTTGGGGAAATTTGCCCATTTTATATTACATGTGCGACCGGTACACTTGCCGTCACATTCGCATCAGCCCCCGCTCGTGCGCGTTTACCTTATTTTTCTGCAGTTCTGCCTTTGCCAATCGCACGATCAGGGGATTCAGTGCACATGACCACTGTCGTGCGCCACTGATCGTGCGCATATACTGATATTTCTGTCCAGCTGTAGGTTTCTCTAGGGCATTGCGCGCGATCATCAACCGACAGTGTGCACGACCATTGGTCGTGCACCTCTGATCGTGCGCTCTGCTAATTTTGCTTCCGTACTTAAATCCCTATTCCGCGATTTTGGTCAACGCACATCATTTTTCCGATACAGAGTTGCTCGGGAAGCGTCGTTCCACTCCTCCACAGGTCCTCCACCCATCTACACCCTCCGGGAAGCATCTCCGGCCATCTAAAGCAAACTTCAACTTTCGGAGAGCTCCCGACCACCAGTAGCAAGAAACGAGAACGTTTGGTTCAAACTATACTGGACAAAAGGAAGAAAGTACTGAAGGCAAGTAAGGAAGACGGAGAAGATAAGGTGGATTGACGACCCACTTGCATCCGGAAGCAACAACGGTCAGAGTCGTGAAGTTGATTAACAAACCACCTCTCCGGCAAAGCACCTCGGCTACGCATTCCCTCTTCGGTTTACTCTACCTTTTCTCTTTGGGGATTGTACTTCAAGCTTGTAATTGAACTAAACTTACTGTTAATTTGTCTATGAATGAAGTATGTTTGGTGAGTTACTTGTTATTTTGTAGTTGTGATGCAGTCGCCTCCGCTCACTCCACTAACAAGCGCACTTGAATCCACTCTAGTAAGGGCTAGAGGTGGTGTTTAAATATGTGTTTATGACCCTCACTCTCGCACTTTCTCTCAGTCGATCTGCGTACCAAAGCACGGCATAGTGGCCTGCACTAACTAATCCACCAAGCGAAGTGTTGTCGGCGACCCGCGGTAGTTTTATTTCTGTTCTGTAGGATTAGGAAATCAAACCAAAACACCCCTTTTATTTATTTTCACTCTTAGTGACGATCTTCACACAAAGCTATCATGTACCCTTCCTGCATTCCCTTGAGATCGATATTCAGGGAAGCTATTCCCAATTTATTATTTGACAGCGACCGGTACACTTTCTGACAGCGCATCATGTTTTTGGCGTTATTTCCGGGGAATGCAGGCGTATTGTTGATTCGTGTTGTGTTAAGAGAGTTACGAAAGTGTTGATTGTTTTGAATTTGTTATTTTTCCCAGTTTATTTTTGCTTTTTATATCAGTTGGAATTGTTAAGTTTTTATTGAGAACCAATGCGAGGTAGTTTATTCCTGGAATTTAGTGATCTCCGTAATATGGGCCAGCTTTCATATCCGCTGCCGCTTGTGTGGAGATATCTCTCATGCAAGTGATAGATGTCCTAAGGAGTATGGTAGCCTTGACACTCAAGGATCTACATATGGAGCACCAAACTCATTTGTTACTCAATATGCTAGACATATGCCAATTAGCTACTCATACGCGCTTCCTTTGCTTCACTACCTTGTTTCAGCGTTAGTACCCGTTGTAATGACAAGGCTGATTAGCTAGTGTTTATTTTGTCGGAGTTGGGATCACTCTTTGAAGGAGTGTGCTGCTTATTTGGCGCAGTTGGAGGAGGATGTTGAACCGGACATTCGGATTGTCTCCAATCCGTCAACTTGCAGCACCCCTTCTGTATCTGGGTACATACTAGTGCCACCTTCAGATTTAGAAAGGAGAAATACTAGTATTTTCACAGATACATTTGTCGATCTAAACCCTGACACGTATGTATTTACTCCTGATGTACATATATCATCTTGTATATAGTCTGTTAGTAGTTAGGAGCCTATGCTTGACCTTTTTGCGAGCACTGCTCCTCTATCCTCTACCTTGCATAGTATTTTTTTTCTGTTTATGACACTGTTGTGGAGGTTGATTCACAGGGAGATGCTAGTTTTTGTAGCATTATGCTAGATCCAGTCGAGGAGGACATTTGCATTGACGAGGTTGCTACCTCAGTTCCATGTAGGGAAGTCCAAGGAGAGGACGAGGCGGATGCAATTCTAGCACACTCTTGCACCAACCTAGGTCGCTGTGTAGAACCACCCACAATTCTACCGATGGGAGATGACACCGGGATAATCCCCAAGATTATGGTTACTTTTTGTCATTCTTCTAATTTATTTCTTAACCCCGCTCTCGAGCCTACTTCTCTGCAGGACCACATTGTGGAACCGTTCCACTTTATGAAAGGGCTTGTAATGCAGCCTAGTATTGATAAAAATCAGATGCAGGTGGAATCAGACTCGTCGAGCTTCACAACATGTATTCTACCCATGCCTAATGGTCAATGCGGGTATAACTACACAGGCAGGTTGGTATTCCTTTTGTCGCTGTTTCGGTACCCGTTACCGAAATATGAACTTGAACATCTACCTGTGCACTTAAAATTTCATACACCCATCAGCTAAGAGAGGGAATGGTTCTTTAATAAGTCATGTTGGGAGACAATAAACCCATCAGTTATCTAGATTAGCATTTCTTATTTTTAAAAAGTAATATACTTATTTAGCAGGGTTAGACATGAAGCAATTATATTTTTATGGGCGCCAATCTGGGTGCTGAATGCTATTTTTTATATATATTATGTTTAATACAGGTATTTGGTCCACCTTAAGGACGTTAAAGAAAAGAGGCTTCTGGGATACAACCCAAGTTGGACCACTTTGTCCTGTTTTGTGCACTGTGTTTCTTTATATATAGATATATATATATATACATTTTCTTATTTTGCGTGGATCTATAATTCATAGGTGCTAGAAAGTTTTGAGGCGCGGCAACCCGGCTCTTATTAGATAATCTCGCTGCACGACTGGTATGCTCAATTTTGAGCATAGGTACTTCTTACCCCTAACTCCTTATTTTATTTGGAATGTTTATTTTTCTTGTTGTCGTATTAACGTTTAGGGGTAGTGTTGATGCTCGAAAAGCGACGGACTCGGGCACCACCAGCTAACCGTTCGAGCACTTGGGGAAGAGAAAGGAAAAACAAACTGCGAGCAGCAATCTACTTAGCGGACTAGAAAAGGAAACGGAAAAGCAACAGAGCCGTAGAGCACGGCAACACCAGACTTCGCCCGTCGCGGCCTAAATGCCACTCCTGCGACGGGCTTGCTTTTTATTGCCAAGATGCGGTTACAAGAAAAGAAAAAGAAAGCAATGGGGAAAGCAAGCCGGAGGTCGCAAAGCCAGAGATTCGAGTCCGCAGCCTTTAACAAGTGGGCTCCTGGGCTCGAGTCAGCGTGCTTTGAGTGCACCACTTCCCCCTATTTATAGGCTGGGGGCCTGCCCAAGCGGGCAGGGCTAAAATAACCGGCTGCCCGGGGTACAAAAGAGCCGGGCAGCGGTGACGGGAAACAAAAAAGAGAAGGAACAAGCAGTTCGCGCGGGACAGGCGGACCGAGCCAGCGAGCTGGAGACCTCCCTTGGTCGTACTGAGCGCGTGACTTTTAGACTAGCCGCGACCTGAGCGACCTGGGCGGCCTGACTCGGAGCCTGCCGGTCTGAGCCTGACTCGCCGATCTAGCAGAGCTGGGAACTGAGGGCGACCTGAGCGGACGGATTTCTGGAGTCCGCCTAGGTGACGGACCATGCCCACTGGCGAGCTGGGCGAACTGAGTACTTAAGCTCAGCGAGGGAAGGGCAAGATGCCTAGCTGGAAATGTTGCGGATTCTGGGGTTAACATAATCCCCGCACATTTTTGAGTTTTGGAAAATTCCGAAAATGTTTCCTTAACCGCTGAGTCCGCAACTACCATTAATGCTATTTGTGCTATAAATACTGCCGGAAGCGCTGCCTTCTGTCAGAATTGTCTGCGCGACGGGTCGTTACTCACCACTTGCGGTCTCGACTTTTCAGTCCGGCATGGCGAGGCTAGGGTCCTTCTTTGGCAGCATGGCTGCTCCGATTGAGAAGCCGAAAGCGAGTTCTCGGCCTAAGAAATCGAGCCACCGAAAAGATGCGCCTGCTCGCCACCAGGGGAGAGTTCAGACCAGGTGAAGCAAGATCCATTCCGCGATACTGTAAAGACTGCGAATGCTCCTCCAAGTCCTCTACGGGAGAAACCGAATCCGCCTTCCGTTTCTGACCAAAACCCTGCGAACTCCTCCAGTATGGAGGTGCATCGCTCTCCTTCTGGGACAATCATGTTGCGGATAGAAACGGAAAAGGAAGTTTCATCGCCGAAAGTCCAGCAGCAAAGGATCGAGGAGAAGCTTCCTGCTGGTGAGACGATAGTGGAAAGGGGAGAGGAGGTTGCCGAGGAGCGAGATAAGGAGTCCGCTGAAAACGCGACCAACAGTTCCATCGAAAAGCAAGCTGTCGCTCCAAACTCAGTTCCAGAACCCAAGCCGGCTGTCATCGATTTAGAGAAGACTCCTGAGAAGAAGAAAAAGAGGAAAAGAGATGGTAATGCCGCCGAGCGGGTAGAGAAGAAGTTGAAAGCTAGAAAAGAGAAAAATATCTCCAAGCGGACTGGAGCTGCGAGCTTGCAGCATAGGCCGCGAGAAAAAGAAGTCCAAGACGATCTCGTCACCTCCGATCCTCTGCTCGCAGGAGGTGATCCCCCTTCCACGCTCAGCTTATCAACCACTGAGATACTCGACTCTATAGATAACGATCAGCTCGCGAGTATAAATCGCTCTCTACTGGAGGTGTTACAGCCTGATACCGCAACTGGAGGAGAAAATATTGACGACCCTTCTTCTTTTTTTCCAGCTGAAGAGAGGAAGAAAAACGAGGATCAACTCGCAATAATGAAGGCGAAGGTTGAAGCGGCCTCGGAGAAGCTCGTGGTGGATAAGCGGACTGAGGATCTTCAGATTGCTGCCGAGCTGATGCGATCTGGTAAGTTGCAGCCGGCGACCAAGCGGTTTCAGAGCTCTTGGTTGTACAAATCCCCTCCACGAAAGTCGCGGCCAGTCAAGATCCTTACAGAAACTGAAGACATAGTTACTTCGAGCAGATCGCTGGCCGAGACTAGAGCGCTAGTCCGCCGTGAATGGAGGCGTCGCCTAGAGGCTTTTGATCCGGAGCGCGTGAGGCGACCTATCCTTGATAGTCGTCAGATCGCCGCGAAGATAACCAAAAGTGGATAAAAACCTTTTCCCTTCTCTTTTTTCTTCTGGAGCTATTGCGGCCTGGATACTGAGGCGTCTTCACTTTCTTTGTTGCAGTTCAGAAGTCCACGCCCGATTCTGTCGAGGTCGGCGAGATCGTGCCTACGCCACCAAATGTGACGGAGGCCGCGGCGCGGACTGCTGATGAATTCGCACCGGAGGAGCTGCCTGCTAAAGAAGACAGTGTACTGTTAGCGAAGAATAATGAGGAAGAGTTATGCGAGCTTCGAACTGCACTAAAGAAAAGCAAAGCGCGGGAAAAAATCCTGGAAAGCGAGGTCGCCAGCCTTTCAGCCGCACTGGAAGGTGCGAACAAGGAGAAAAATCGTCTGAGCGGAGATGTCCGCCATTATAGGAGCAAATATTTAGCTTTGGCGAGAGAAGGAAAGAAGCAAGTAAGCGAAGCCGTTGGGGTGAGATCGCAAGCGCCTCAGCCTGCTGTGGGGGAGGGATCAGCCCCTGCGGCAGGCGGGCAGCCCGCGGTGGTCGCAGATCCAACCCTGGCAGTTCAAATGATTCCATTTCCGCGGGTAGCCAAAGACATGGCTCATATGCACCGCACCTTCAATAACATGCACCACCTGGTTTCCCAACTCTACTGCGAGATCCTGCGAGGAAGTGACCTGGCTGCACATGTTGGAATGGAGGAAGAGGTGCGACCTGCTCAGAGAGACCGCGGAAGGCGCTAAGGCCTAAACATTTGCTTTCTATTATTTTTTAAGCTGCTGTATAATATTGTTGTTGAAACTCTTCGTTGTGTGATTGTATCTGCGTTGTGATATTACTCTGCTTGTCGCATACTATTATTCTTTTTGGACAATCCTGTTGTGAAATGTAAGTTTTACGGACTGGTGTTTTATGCCCGCTTATCTTGTTTACCAGAAAATTGCGATCCCTGTGGGCATACCGTGAATTCGCAATTATTTGTAGGGAGAATAGGAAAGAGGCGAGCTGAGCGGACTGGCTTTGAATCCGCAAAGCCTTTGAAAAATATCTGATATTGCAGGGAAAACAGGGAAGCGGCGAGCTGAGCGGACTGGCTTTGAATCCGCAAAGCCTTTGAAAAATATCTGATATTGCAGGGAAAACAGGGAAGCGGCGAGCTGAGCGGACTGGCTTTGAATCCGCAAAGCCTTTGAAAAATATCTGATATTGCAGGGAAAACAGGGAAGCGGCGAGCTGAGCGGACTGGCTTTGAATCCGCAAAGCCTTTGAAAAATATCTGATATTGCAGGGAAAACAGGGAAGCGGCGAGCTGAGCGGACTGTCTTTCCGATCTGAGCGGATTGACGGCTGTCATGTCAGACGATTTTTATATAAATAGAGTTGTTATTCTTTGTTTGCGTAGAAAGCAGTGGGAGCTGAAGACTTGCGGTCTGAAAACATGGTATCCGCACGTACTGAAGCCGCAACCGCCTTCCACGCTGCTGATCATAAAAAGAGTAGACTAACCGAAGCCGATCTGGAGGCGTTCTTGGGAGTTCATATGGCGGACTCGCCCGTGCTCGCGCGGCTTCCCGAGCACAACGAACTGCTGAATTTTTCAACCGCTACCCAGCTCGCAATTCCAATAGATCATTTTGACTGCGGTTTCAAATTTCCCCTGCTCTGGGAGGTCGCGGAGATCTTCGAGCATTATGGGGTGGTTCCGGGCCAGCTTGCCCCGAACAGTATGGTTGCGATCTGCAGTTTCATTGCTTACCTGCGGGCTGAGAGGATTGAATTTTCCTTGAAGGTTTTCAGGAAGATTTTCTCTGTTCGCTCTATTACACCGACGGGAGACCCTGAGTACAAAGGCATCATCTACTTCTACTGTAGGGGAATGAAAGTTGTGGGCTTGCCGAATAAGATCCACAACTGGACCTCTAGGTATCTCATCTTTGAAGGCGACCTGGGGTTCCTTCATACCAGTCCGCAGCTGCGCGCAGACGCTGACTTCAAGAGCGTGCGGCTGAACGATGCCGAGACCGCCATCGTCAAGTTCCTTGACGGAGCGAGGCTGGATGTTGACTATTACATCCCGCTGCTGCCTGGGCTATATACTGTTAGCCGCCAAGAGAGTAAGTCTTGCGACCTTCGTTTGTATCCGCAACAACTTAGGAATTTTAGCTAACTTTCTCTCTTGCAGCGACCTTGGCGGTGCCCGCAAATCTGCCCGTTGCGCCTGCCGGACAGACTCCTACGCAAGGGGAAAGGAGAAAAGAAATCGCAAAAAAGAGGAGGGAAGACGGAGACCCCGCCGCGGGTTATTCTTCTGATGGCAGCTTCGACATTGCGGGCTTCGGCGAGAAGCAGAAGGATCTGAGAGGCAACCCCATGATCCACTGGCATGAAAAGAAAAAATATGTCCGCCTATCAACGGCTCTTCCCTCTTGGAGGAGCCCGCGCCCGTCTCGCCATGCCCACGTCGCCCTGTCCGCTTTGTACGGGAAGCAGAACCTCCGCGATCTGCAAGGTGTGGCCCCGGATGACCTTCCCCTTCTCGCTGCGCAGGCCAGTGCGAACGCTGCCGTCACCAATCATTTCTTAGGCAGGCTTACGCGCGAGCTGCTTAGGGACAACGCGCGGCATAGGAAAGAAAGCGATTCGCTGAAAGAGAGGAATAAGCGGCTTGGTGCAAAAGTTAATCAATATAAAGAAGACAAGGCCGTAAGTGCTTAGTTAATCGCCATCAATCTTGCTTATCTTTCGCGGACTGATGTTTTGAAATCTTTTGCAGATCGCATATGAGGTAACCAACCCAGACTTTCAAAAGGCCATGTTTCCTTTTGTAAGAGAAAGCGTCGAGGTCGCGCTTGAGCGCGTTATCAGCGATGGGTACGCGAAGGCTGGGGTAGACTCTATTCCCTTCCTGAAGCTCTTCCCGGAGCTAAAGGATAAAGTTGCCGAGTTCGAGCAAGCTGACAAGGGAAAAGCGGTTGCCGAAGATGACGAGGAGGAGTCTGCTGACGAGGAAGTGGCCTCAAGCCAACAGCAAGGAGGTCAATCGGATCAGTCCGCTAACTCCAGCTCTGGTGAGAGTAGCTCGCGAACAGAACCATCAGCCGCTTCTCACTCTGACGACAGCAGCAACAGTGACTCAGGCGGCTACTCACCTATAGTGGATGTGGATGGGTCAAGCCCTGAGAAGCCCGCGGACAAGAAGCAGAGGATAGAATAGGGGGATATATATATTGTAATTTTTTGGTTTTCCTTAATGTAAGGGGGAGGGGCGGACTTTACGTGAGTCCGCCAGGACATGTAATTTTTGAATGAATATATATAAAAAAGGATACTTTTGATATCTTCTGAGATTTTCTGCTTGTTGCTTGCTGATACTTTAGAGGTCGCTCTTATATCTTTGCTAGCTGAAATTTCACTGCCACAATCTTGTTATAATACGAACAGAATGTATTCCTTGGGAAAGAGACGAGTGATGCGGACTTGGATGAGTTCAGTTCTCAGTCCGCATTTCACAGAACTTTTGCCAGTTTTTGCGAGAACAAAGATAACGAAAAAACCATAATCTGCTAACCCAAATATCATGAATAAGCGAATTGGATGGACTAGGGTCACCATCCGCAGATATTCGCGCTTGAATTTCTTCCAAGCACATTGTGCGCATCGAACAAATTCTGCGGACCAGGCGAATTAGAAAACCAATGTCCGCACTGCCTCAGTCAGCAACATCAGAAATGACCTGTAATTCATAATAAGCGGGTAGAAGCGACCAGAGCAGCATTGCTTTCCTCACAAGATTACGAATTAGCGAATCAGCCATGGAACGGCGGACTGAGCGGATAAGGCAACTGGAGTCCGCACTTCATTAATGAAAAGTATCAGAAATGACTTGTAATTCACAACCAAGCGGGTAGGTGCGGCCGGAGCGACATTGCTTTCCTCACAAGGTTATGAATTACAGAATCAACCCAGGTGACGGCGGACTGAGCGGATAAGGCAACTGGAGTCCGCACTTCATTAATAATGACGACCCCTGTGAAGAAGAAAGTCGTAGTCTGGAGGCCAAGCGGGTAGGTGCGGCCGGAGCGGCATTGCTTTCCTCACTGGACCTCGAGATCTGCAGACTCAATAACTCAATTTACTGCCCTCTTGCCTGGAGTACAGTCTAAGTCGATCTCTCGGGCAGGTACGGCCGGAGCGGCATTGCTTTCCTTTGAGATCGACAAGACTGTGGGTCTCCTGCAGGCACTGCTTGAGGGTACCAAGGAGTGTTCGAGAGTCACAACCCTAAGATGATCTGGGGGTAGGTGCGGCCGGAGCGGCATTGCTTTCCCCGTGCGATCATCTGGGTTGTAACAATATCCCTTGAGTGGCGTGGTAGAGCTGACCTCCACTCTGCTCCTCCATAATGCAGAAGTGGGGTTAGGTACTAGCCGGGATCCGAAATCCAGTATCCTACCGCACTAGAGTTGGTAGGCTCCCACTACACGGTGCGAAATCTCCCCGCAACACGTGGTCGTCGTGGTGTTATGCTGACACCAACGGTTCTAGGGGAGGTTTTTGCTGGACACGGCGATATCTTCTGGCATCAAGCAACTGCCGGGAGTTGCTCGAGGAGGTAAGAAAGAAGAGGCATTCGAGGAAGTGTTAGTATGAGTATTTAGGCGAGTATCAATTTTGAGAGATTCGTATAACCATAAAATAGAGAGTTCAGAGAGAATCGTTTAGAATTACCCTTGCTCCATATATTTGACTGTCAACGCTTGAAACACAAAGATACTTGATAAAAGTGTTGGCAAGGAATTTTTATTAATAGTGAACCTCTTAAAGAGTTTACACCGGAAGGAAGGAAAAGAAGTTCAGGAAAAGAACCGCTTTAGGTCATCTCCGCTCCATGTGTGCGGCATGTCTTCACCTTCAAACGTTTGTAACCGATAGGCCCCATTTTGAAGTGCTTCCTTGATAATGAATGGTCCTGCCCAGCTAGGATTAAGCTTCCCAACTGAGCTGGCTCTTGCAGCAGCATCGACCTTTTTAAGAACCAGATCTCCCACTTGAAAGTGTTTGATCCTTACGTTCTTATCGAAGTAACGGGCCATTCTTCTTTTTACTTCCTCCTGCCTGATAGCAGCCTTGTCTCTGACCTCTTCGATATGCTCCAAACTGAACCTCATCTCCTCGCTGTTCAACTCAAGCCAATCCTCCGTGCCCTGCCTGGCAAGCAGTACCCTAGGCGACAGAACTTCAAACTCCACAGGAATCAATGCCTCGGACCCGTGAGAAAGCTTGAACGGGGTTTCTCCTGTTGCAGATGAAGGTGTTGTTCTCAGGGTCCAGAGGACTGAGGGAAGTTGATCAGCCCAACTGCCCTTGAGATTTTGAACCTTTTTCTTAAGCAGGTTGAGGATTCGCTTGTTAGCTGCTTCTACTTGACCATTGCTTCTGGGATGATGCACCGATGCGAAGCGCAGCTCTGTTCCGATCTGTCTGCAAAAGTCTATCATTTCCGCATTATTGAACTGTGGTCCATTATCGGTGATTATTGCCATAGGGATTCCATGTCGGCAGACTATCTCTCCCCAAATAAAATTCTTCACGACCTGGGTTGTTGTCTTTGCCAATGCTTTAGCCTCAATCCACTTACTGAAGTAGTCGATCATAACTATAATAAAACGCCGCTGCCCACTTGCCATGGGAAAAGGGCCAATGAGATCCATTCCCCAAACTGCAAAGGGCCAAGGGGTTGTAATCGACCTGAGAGATTGAGCTGCTTGATGCTGAAGAGGGGCGAATTTCTGGCATTGAACACATTTTCTCGCATAGGCCTCAGAGTCCTTCTTCATTGTAGGCCAGAAGTAACCTTGCCGCAGGATCCTTCTTTCTAATGTTCTTGCTCCCGAATGACTTCCGCACTCGCCAGAATGCACTTCTCGGAGAATGGTGGGAACCTCACTTTCTGAAACACATCTTGCCATTGTGGATAAGAAGGTTTTCCTGTAGAGAATGTCGGATATCAGGTAATAATGTGCTGCCTTCAACCTGAATTTCTTCTTATCTTTGACTGACTGATGTAGATTCCCGGTTGACAGGTAGAGAATGAGCGGATCCATCCAAGAGGGACACTGATCGATTTGCATTAGCCCTTCTTCCTCCACTGCTGGGCGGAAAAGTTCAGAAGTTGTCCCTCCTGACGAGAGCCCGTACTTTGCGAGAACGTCGGCCTCCTCATTCTCTGTTCTTGGAATGTGCTCAATAGTAAAACTTTTGAATCTGCCAACCTCAACCTTTACCAGCATAAGGTACCTTTTCAACACTGGCTCCCTGGTCTCGAAGTTGCCGAGAACTTGCGAAGCCATTACCAGTGAATCAGTCTTGATATGGACGTGATCAATTCCAAGCTCTCGTGCAAGCCTCAAGCCGGCTAATAAAGCTTCATATTCCGCCTGATTGTTAGTCACTGGAAAATAGAACTTGATGGCCTGCTCAAGTTTGACACCATTCGGGTTTTTCAGAACTACTCCTGCACCCGAGGAGTTTCTACCAGAAGCTCCATCCACATAAATGGTCCAAGATAAAGGGGACCTTGCTGCTTGGTCCGAGCTGGATTCTGTCGTATCAATCATGAAATCTGCAAGCACCTGTGCCTTGATAGCTGTTCTGGGCACATAGGAAATTTCAAACTCACTCAGCTCGATTGCCCATTTAGCTAGCCTGCCTGAATGCTCTGGTTTTTCTAACACATTCTTCAAAGGTTGATCAGTAACTACCTGAATTGAATGAGCCTGGAAATACGGACGGAGTCTGCGGGCAGACATAACTAATGCTAAAGCTAGCTTCTCTAGGATGGGATACCTTGCCTCTGCATCCTTCAAGATGTGACTGACATAGTAAACAGGGAACTGCCTCCTGCTTTCTTCGCGAATCAGAACTGAACTAACTGCCTCGGGACCAACCCCTAGGTACAGGAATAACGCCTCCCCTGCTCGAGGGCTTTGGAGTAAAGGAGTCGAGGTTAGTTGCTTTTTTAATTGCTCAAAAGCCAAGGAACACTCTTCTGTCCATTGAAACCTGGACGCTCCCCGAAGAGTCTTAAAGAATGGTGCACTTTTATCTCCAACTCGAGAGATGAACCTCCCGAGTCCTGCCAACCTCCCCCCTAACTGCTGAACCTCTTTGGGTGAACGGGGAGGGGTCATACCAAGGATGGCTTTAACCTTATCAGGATTGGGGGCAAGACCCTCGGGAGTAAGGAGATGGCCGAGAAATTTCCCTTTACTTGCCCCAAAGATGCATTTTAACGGGTTAAGCTTTATTTTGCGTCTTCGTAGAGTAGAAAAGGTCTCTACAAGATCTACCAGGTGCTGCGGAAGAGACCTACTCTTAATCAGAAGGTCATCCACATACACCTCGAGGTTTCTACTTTTTTGTTCTTTAAACACTTGGTCCATCATGCGTTGATAGGTTGCGCCAGCATTTTTAAGCCCAAAGGGCATCACAAGATAACAATAGCAACCGTCATTAGTGATGAACGATGTGCAAGGGATATCAGGTTTATGCATTCTTATTTGGTGATAACCAGAGAATGCGTCTAAAAAACTCATAAACGGATACCCTACCGCAGAATCAACTAATAAATCTATCCGAGGCAAGGGGTAGAAATCTTTCGGGCATGCTTTATTCAAACGGGTGAAATCTACACACATACGCCACTTTCCCCCAGGTTTCTTAACCATTACAACATTGGAGACCCACTCGGGATACTGAATCTCTTGAATGAAGCGCGCTTTGAGGAGTTTAGCAACCTCCTCTCTGATGGGCTCTGCTAGCTTGACAGCTACATCCCTCTTTTTCTGTTGGACGGGCTTGGCGGCTGGATCGACATTGAGATGATGGCAAGCCACGTCGGGATCCACCCCTGGCATGTCCTCTGCTGACCAAGCGAAGACATCCAGATTCTCCAATAGGCAAGATATCAACTCCGCCTTTTGATCTTCTGGCAATTCGGAGTTGATGGAGAGCTTTCTTCCTTCTCCCTCTGCGATCGGGATTTCTTGCGTCACCTGGGCAGGTTCCAGGTGAGCGCCTTCTCTATTCTCAGCATCTTCTGAAGGAGTGGCTTCCGCTGCTGCTGGAAAAGCTGGGGGGGGAAACCCCAGTCATGTTGACTGTTCGGAGGTAACACTCTCGAGCCTGCCTCGGGTCGCTCCTGACCCTACACTGGCGGCCATCCTTGCAGAACTTGAGGGCTAGATGGTATGTTGAAATGATGGCGCGATATTTGTTTAGCAACGGTCTTCCAAAGATGGCATGATAGCTGCTCGGAGCATCTACCACTACGAACTGGATTTCTTTGGTCACCTCTCCGAGCGTCACCGTGAGTGTGACACTTCCTTCAACTTCCTTCCTTTCTCCTGAGAAGCCATAGAGTGGCCCCTCGGTGGAAAGCAGAGTCTTTCCAGTCCTCAGGGCTTCGAAAGTAGACTTAAAGAGGAGATTCACGGAGCTGCCGGTGTCGATGAGAATTCTATCGACCGTGAAGTTTCCGATGGCTGCCTGGACCACGATGGCATCATCGAAGGGGTTGGCGGTGGCAGGAAGGTCCACAGAGCCAAAGATGACGACTTCAGAAGGTGGGGCAGAAGAAGTAGAAGCAACCTCGGTTCGCGAAAGCCTTGACAAAGAGGACTTCCGGGTAGATTCAGCCCCTGCTCCGGCATGGATGAAAAAGAGTCTTCCCAAGGCCCCCTCGTCCACAACATCAATACACTCATTTTGGATGTCAATGAGCCCCAGATGGCCCTCATCCCTTATCTCTATGCACTCCTGGTGAACTTCAGCCACCTCCTTGCCCTTGGAGGTGGAAGGCCTTGAAGAATCATTCTTCCTGCCCAGGTCCTCGAGCTTACCCTCGGCGAGCAACCTCTCAACTAGCTTCTGAAGAGCCTTGCAGTCTTTAGTCAGATGACCTTTCTCCTTGTGAAAATTACAGAACTGAGAGTTGTCTCTGGGCTTCCAATCTCTCTGAGGCCCTTGCCTCTTTTCTTCAACTTTCTTCTGGATTACTTGGGCAACCTCTTCAAAGTCGATGCCTAGATCTGCAAGCTCTTCCATAGGGCTGCTCCCGTGAGGATTTGAAGCTGGCTGGGTTCTCTGAAGAATGGGGAGCGCTTGAAGGGGAACGGCGGGAGCGGCGGCCAACGGCAGTCTCTGATAATGAAACTGTTGATGGCTAAGGAAAGGTTTCTTATGGCGGAGGTTGCGCCCCCTCTGAGGTGGAGGGTGGAAATCAGGCCGGGGAGGCTTACTGTGGTACTGATTGTTGGAAGAGGAGTGAGGGACATCCCTTCCTCCAGCTTTAGCTGTCAGGGATGAGATATAGGTAGGATTGGCATTTTCCCCCTCAATAAAGCGATTGGCTATCGCGATGAGCTCCTGATAGGTTGACGGTGCCTTTGTTGTCACTTTGAATTTCAACGGGCCCTCCCGGAGGCCGTGAATCAGGGCAACTTTATAATAATCGGGGTTCACATTCCTTACCCCTTGAATTTCTTTCTGGAACCGATCAACGAATCTTGCCACCGATTCATTGTCTCTTTGCCTAATATCAAAAAGGGCTGTCGGCCCATCCTTTCTCTTCTTAGAGGTTGCGAACCTCAGGAGCAACTCGCTGCGAAGCTCAGCGAAGGAGGAAATGGTGCCTGGAGGCAACTCATAAAACCATTCTCTTGCTTGTCCATCAAGAGTGGTCACCAGAAGTTTACATTTCAGGGCGTCGGAGAGGCTTCTCAATGCTACTGCCCCTTCGAATGCCTGCAGGTGGGAGATTGGATCAGTCTCCCCTGAATAAAAAGGGAGACGAGGCTCTCTGAAATTGCTCGGCGCTGACTCCCATCGGATTCGATCGATGAAGGGAGAGGGAGTTTCTGAATCAGTAGAAGGGCGGACTGGAGGATGAAGCTCCGCGAGTTCTGCGGACTGCCGATCGACAAAGTCTAGTCGGCGAGCAGGGGTCCCTCGGGCTGCCTCCCTGAAGAAATCCATCAGGGGGGCGAACTGAGCCGCCTGAGGTCGCGGGGGAGCTGCGGACTGAGCTTGGTGGAGAGGCGGAGGCGCAGTCGCAGGCGACTGCTGAAGAGGGGTGCGACGAGCCGGGGTCCGGCGGACTGGAGTCTGGCGGACAGGTGTCTCAGCAACTTCTTCAGCAACCTGGGGAGCAAGTCGCTGAGTCAATGCTAACAAGGCTTGGCTAATCGTATCGAGCCGCTGGTCAGTCTCTCTTCGAGATACTTCGGCTTCCCAGCGGGACTGCTCCAACGCCTCCCACAGCGAATCATCAGGGGAGCTGGAGCGGTCGGAGCGGCGACCTCGGCGGTCTGACATTTCTATCCGCGGTTTCAAAAAACTGCTCGAATCTGAAGGTCGCGTGTTAACTGTTGATGCTCGAAAAGCGACGGACTCGGGCACCACCAGCTAACCGTTCGAGCACTTGGGGAAGAGAAAGGAAAAACAAACTGCGAGCAGCAATCTACTTAGCGGACTAGAAAAGGAAACGGAAAAGCAACAGAGCCGTAGAGCACGGCAACACCAGACTTCGCCCGTCGCGGCCTAAATGCCACTCCTGCGACGGGCTTGCTTTTTATTGCCAAGATGCGGTTACAAGAAAAGAAAAAGAAAGCAATGGGGAAAGCAAGCCGGAGGTCGCAAAGCCAGAGATTCGAGTCCGCAGCCTTTAACAAGTGGGCTCCTGGGCTCGAGTCAGCGTGCTTTGAGTGCACCACTTCCCCCTATTTATAGGCTGGGGGCCTGCCCAAGCGGGCAGGGCTAAAATAACCGGCTGCCCGGGGTACAAAAGAGCCGGGCAGCGGTGACGGGAAACAAAAAAGAGAAGGAACAAGCAGTTCGCGCGGGACAGGCGGACTGAGCCAGCGAGCTGGAGACCTCCCTTGGTCGTACTGAGCGCGTGACTTTTAGACTAGCCGCGACCTGAGCGACCTGGGCGGCCTGACTCGGAGCCTGCCGGTCTGAGCCTGACTCGCCGATCTAGCAGAGCTGGGAACTGAGGGCGACCTGAGCGGACGGATTTCTGGAGTCCGCCTAGGTGACGGACCATGCCCACTGGCGAGCTGGGCGAACTGAGTACTTAAGCTCAGCGAGGGAAGGGCAAGATGCCTAGCTGGAAATGTTGCGGATTCTGGGGTTAACAGGTAGAGCTATCTGTTGTCAATACACAACACAATTTATTACATATTAATCTGTTATTTATTTATTTCATAATCACTGTAGCACACACTGAATCACCCAAACGAGCTCGCTATTAACTACGCGCACGGCTCGATTCAAATGTATTATTTTTGTGTAAACTTTAAAATAGTGGTGCTGGCTTAGGATTTTGGGTTAGAGTAGTTTGAAACTCGTGCAGTGTTCCTAATGGAGTACTAATGGTTAGTGTAGAACTAGTATAAGTTTACTTTTTCTTTCTGCTCGTAGATTTAAACTTTTTCTGCGAAAGTAAATTTTTTTCTTGCAACTCGAAATTGTTGAATCTGTAGTAATCGAACGGTAGTGTAGGGATGAGTGTACCTGTCACTAGACTCGTATTTCTCGAGTCGGGATGAAGGATCATCTTTCTCGGTGCCTTAGAACTTGCCCCAAGCTACTCTCAAAGCATTGGTGCCCGGTTAGTCGAGCGTGAGCGTGAGGTAGGCCATTATTTTGGCTAGTTTGAGCTTTGTGTACCTAGTCCTAACTACTGACCGTTGCAAGCCAAATTTGCGCCTACCCCTCCTTTGATTCAGCTCCACCTTCATTCACCAAAGCCTAAATCCAACCCTCCTATCGCAACCAAATATTTGAGCTTGATCGAATTTAATATTTTGATGAGTTGTGATATGTGGGATTCATGTGATGTGGTTATGAATTCATGAAAATTTTAATTGCTAAATGTGGGGATTGCTAAAAGAAAAAAAAGGGGAAAAAATGTGAAAAAAAAATCTAAAAGCATTGCAATGAGAATTTGAATCCCCGTCTTGTTTATCTGTTTTTGGTCGGGTCAGGTCGTGTGCACACACGATTTTCAAGCTAAGTCTTGGGGTGTGTCACGCGTGCATCTCTTAGTGGTTGTATGTGTTTAGCTTTTTGTTCGCTCGCTTTGGTTGTATGTAGCCTTCATGTTTATCATTGACTACCAAACCTTAGCCTATGCCCCATTCAATCCTACAAGTCCTACTGATTCACATTTGAGTCTACCTAGCATCGTGGAGAGAGTGTGAACGGGCAAGCGTATGGTCCCCGACATTGATTGATTTCTTTGGAGGTGATCACGAGCCCCGGTCTTTGTCAATGCTCATCTTAGTGGCATGCCTACTTTCTTCTTACACATGCCTGAACGATTCTCTAAAATTCTTATTTTTAGTAGATACAATATTTATTTACCTATGTCGAATAATTTAAACTCCGTAGTATAATTAAAAAGTTTTTCTATTCTATTTTCTATGCACATGATGTATTTGATTTCTCGTCTTACTTTATTTTGAAATTTCTAAGCCATCTAGCAATTTTAAAGTCCACGGAGTGATGATTTGCTCGGGATGCGCAAATGGGTAAGTCTGAGGTGTGATGAGTCCAAGTTATACACTTATTTATGGACTCATCAGGGCCAGTTTTATCGTTATTTCATTGCACTTGAGAGCCATAATTACTTATATTCGTTTCTTTGTCAATTTCATGTTAAGTGCATCGTAGGCCCGTTTTCAGTGTGGTTTCGTTGTTTTTGTACGTCCGCATTTTACTTGTTGATTCTCTATGTCTGGAGAATATGGTGTGCACTTTTTGGTGTCCTTTCTATTTTAACTGCAGGTACATGGGTCGCGTGCGTGTTCCGGGATCGTTCATGAAATCTCAAACGGTACTGGAATACTGCGCATGATCACTGGACTTATTGCGCAACACCACTAGTCGTCCGCCACTGATCGTGCGCACTACGTTCTCCATTTTCCTCGTTCTGTCTCGGCGATCGCAAGATCACTGGACCTATTCGCATGACCGTGCGCTAGTGATTTTGCGCTCTGTCATCTCCATTTTTCTTGTTTTGCTTGGGTAATCGCACGAGCACTGGACATTATGCGTACAACCACTGGTCGTACGCCACCGCTCGTGCGCGTTTACCTCATTTTTCTGCAGTTCTACCTTTTCCAATCGCACTATCAGGGGATTCAGTGTGCATGTCCACTGGTCCTGCGCCACTGATCATGCACATATATACTGATATTTTTGCACAGCTGCAGGTTTCCTTGGGGCATTGCGCACTATCATCAACCGACAGTGCGCATGACCAGTAGTGGTGCACTACTGATCGTGCGCTCTGATATTTTTGCTTCCGTATTTAAAGCCCTATTCCGCGATTTAGGTCAACGCTCGTCATTTTTCCGATCCAGGGTTGCGCGGGAAGGGCCATTCCACTCCTCCATAAGTCCTCCACCCATCTACACCCTCCGGGAAGCTTTCTCCAGCCATCCGAAGGAAACTTCAACCTTCGGAGAGCTCTCGGCCACCAGCAGTAAGCAACGAGAATGTTTGGTGCAAACTCTTCTGGACAAAAGGAAGAAAGGACTGAAGGCAAGGAAGGAAGACGGAGAAGACAAGGTGGATTGACGACCCACTTGCATCCGGTAGCAACCACGGTCAGAGCCGTGAAGTGTATTGAAAAACCACCACTCCGTCCAAGCACCTTGGCTACGCATTCCCTCTTCGGTTTACTCTACCTTTTCTCTTTGTGGATTGCACTTCAATCTTGTAATCGAACAAAACTTACTGTTAATTTGTCAATGAATGAAGTATATTTGGTTAGTTACTTGTTCTGTTGTAGTAATGATGCACTCGCCTCCGCTCACTCCACAAACAAGTGCACTTGAATCCACTCTATCAAGGGTTAGAGTTGGTGTTTAAAGAGGTGTTATGACCCTCACTCTCGCACTTGCTCTACATCCATCCGCATACCGAAGCACGGCGTAGCGGCCTGCACTCACTCATCCACCAAGTGAGGCGGTGCCGGAAAACCACGGTAGTTTTATTTCTGTTCTGTATCATTAGGAAATCAAACCAAAACCCCCGTGTTGTTTATTTTCACTCTTAGTTACGATCTTCACACAACGGTATCACGTACCCTTCCTGCATTCCCTCGAGATCAATATTCGGGGAAGTTATTCCCAATTTATTACTTGAAAGCGACTGGTACACTTGCCTACATCGCATCACCCCCTGCCTTAGTGCTAGATCTTTAATTATTACTAGGATAGATATCGACTCAAAGGAATCTTGATTTGCGAGAATAAGATTTTCTAGGAAAGGGCCATAGTTGGACTTGAGTCCTAAAGATTAGACGTCTTAAACCTCTCCTTCATTCTATGTGAAGATGGGGGTTGGTTTTGTGAAGAGAAGTTGCCCTATGAAGGTGAATAAGGCAGGAGGATTTCTAGATGTGATTTGGGAATATTGATTAGAGGAGGAAGACAAACTGATGTCGTTCGTCTCGCTTTAAGATGCGCGCAGAAATCTATTTTCTGCCCATAGCGAACTTTGAGGCCATTTTCGGACACGATGCGGCCAGATCTGTGCTTTTGACTAAAAACAAAAGTCGTAGCCCTTGGAAATACCTTTCCAATGTGTGGTCATAAGCCTTCACCGGATTCCTGTATCATCGGGAATCCCCGATCGAAGTTGATGTAAAGTAATCTTTCCTGTACATATAGTTCTCGAGTTTGTGTCGAATCGGCTTTGGATTTGGTAGAGAGACTGTGGTACAATAACATTAACATTTTGGTGAATTTAGACTATAAGTAATTGTGATAAAATTTGGTTAATGACATTCGTTGGATAGATACTTAATGAACAAATGGTTGAAATGTGTTAACCGATAAGGACGTACTTGATAGTTGTAATATGATGAATAATGATGAGGTTGGCTTGAAGATTGTTGTACATAGTTGGTAGTGATTGCGATGAACAAGTGATTCATGGCATTTAGTTGATAGATCCATGTTTGCACGAATGGTTTGAACTTGGTAAAGAGATTGTATCCAGTCGATGTTAAAGTTAAGTGACCATAGTCTATATGTAATTATGATTACCAAATGGTTAATGAATATGTGAAGTATCATTATGTTATTGTGAAGGACATGTGGAAGGGTTGGAAGTGCGAGGGTGTTGCCGCACTAAAATGATATGTTGATAAGGGACTCGGTGTGGAGCCTTTGTGTGTTGTTGAGCACGAGATGTGATTAAATAAAAGGGAATCGAAGTGGAGACCTTATATGTGAAATTGCATGTGGCGTGAGTTGACACGCAGTGTCATAATCCTGGGTTAAGGATAGTGTGGAAGTTCTACCGGCTCGCCATTCATCACACCGACGGGAGTTGATAGATAGACTTTGCACGGTTGGGACTTGGTCCTCGGTGTTTACTTCCCGAGGCAACCTCCGTGCTAGTGGACAGTTGTCCTTGGTCCTTTGGACATATGTTCACAAAGGTACCTTCCGTGCCACGATGATAGGCCAAATTGGGTTATGTTCTTGGTGCACATCTACGCAAGACCCCTCTGAGCCGTAGTACGCATGTGAGCTCCGCAATTTTGTTCTTAGCGTTGAGGCGTACGGAGGCTTAGGCCAGGTAGTGTGGATGCCAGCCTTGTAGTGGAGAATCCCTCTCTACCTACTATCACCGTCTGTACACGACGGGTGACGCCTGAGAGGTTAGTTATCTGATCAAAAAGTGGGAACTATAAGTCTGTGTCGACATAGCAGTTGCTTGTGCATGATCATGGGTGAGTCATTGCATTGCATTCATATCATTACATTCATAACATACACAAGATCCTCATCGTATAAGTTTGTATGGGCACTCCTATGTAATGAGTTGCTTTACTGTTGAGCCGATCCTTTACTTATATGTTTGTATGGGCATTCAGATAAGTTAAGTTACTTACTATCGTAGATTTATACTTATATACTATTTTTGATGGTAGAACTGTTAAGTAGGTTGATATACCTAAGTGTTCTAGTTCCTTGATATACACTGTTGTTTATTAATCCTTTATCACCTATTTGTACTACTGATTATATATATTGTACCCTTGTTCACTTCTCCACCCGGTTCCGAGGAGTTGTCGGGGGAGTGGATGTGATAGCCACTTAGTCTTTATGACTAACGGTTGCTACATCTTTCTTTTTAAGAGGAAACCCCACAGGCAGAGCAGCAGCAGGTTACGCAGTAGGGGAGTCAAGCCAGGACAATAGGGCCTGAAGTGATGGTGCCATCGCTACCGTTTGTGACAGATGTGAGTCTGTGTGAGATTCATATTGTAGACTTTTTGGCATGTACTCTGAAATTGAAGAAGCCTTGTAGATGCTTCTTTTATTTGATGTACTTTCTTTTGTACCGTTTTACTTATGTGTGGATTTGACTTATATTATAAATTCTTGGTTTGGTTGGCATGGATGATATGTTTAGCCAGCAAGATAGGCGTCCTGTAGTATAGGTTAGCCAGTGTGTTAACTCTACCGCAAGGCGACTGTTCTGGGCATAAGACTCCCCTCGTGTCGTGTTTTGTGTTCCGGGAGAGGGTCTTACACAATATTTTACCCCAATGTGACTTCCTTTGAATTACAATAAACGCATGCACGCTGCTCCGAAAGCAAATCCATGCCAAATATCACATCAATTTCTTATATCGGCACCATTGACCCTTCTAATTCAAACTCATGACTTCCTATCTGCACTTTAACACAACAAACTCTATCTGTACGCATGAAGCACCCTTTCAACAGCAACAAATCCAATCTATCTTTTGATATGAAAGGACGTACTCTGATTTACAGAATGAAGTCTTTAGATAGAAAGGAGTGAGAAGCTCCAGTGTCAAACAGTGCTCTCGCCGGACAATTTAGAATTAGGACAAAGCCTAACTTAAACAAGTTATATAAGCAATTGTAACACACCATCGGTTCTGAAGAATATAAAAGCGTGTCCGGCCAGGACCCCATTCCCTATTAAATGAACAAGCTAAAGTTTTACAAAATGAAACCAAACATCCATGTAACCTGACATATAGCTAAACACTAGCGAAAGTAGTTGAATACTAATAACCCACTACCAGGAATGTACAATATATAAATGACAAGAATGAAAATATAAACACAAGTGTCTGGACTTAAGGCTTTACAAACTATTTTACAAAAGTGTTTATAAAACCATGTAGTATACATACATCGACACGCGGGCCGACAATACATAAAAGCAGTAAACGCAGCACTTGGGCCTTCAAGACCCAGTACAGTAAAAGGGATTATGCTCGCTCTTTCCCGCTCGACTCTATAGAACCTACACAAGTAAAATCCACCAAGATGTGGCAAAAAAACTCTGGTTAGCTTTAGATTACAACAAATATAACGACCCCACCCCATTCCCAAGGTTGTGGTACTCATTCCCAATAACCCAGCAGTATATATATATATATATATATATATATATATATATATATATATAAACAAGAATATGCAATTTAAGCACCATTCATATATGCACAACCATCGCAAATGTTCGCATGCATGACCACACATTTCATGCTCTCAAGGCATGTTTTTAGTGTACTACCTGAGTCCCACGTCCATTTAAAGTTTCATAAACTTAAATGGTTTATTTGAGCAACTGCCAGTCACAAGATATTAAGCTTCTTGGACTTACCTAGTACCGGTGCCCAGAGTAGCAACCTCTTCGCTGACTCATACTAGACAGGTTCGGATCAGCTTTTCCTAGCTCAATCATCATGAATAATCAGCACGATGTGTAACATCCCATTTCCAGCTAGACACCTAGGAGTCGGTTGGTTGTGGTAGAACCCTGGGGAGCCCAGAAATCGAAATAAAGCGACCAAGAATTCGGGTCACGGGTCGGTAATGCCCGTGACCGACCCGTCACGCCCGTGACCTGGGGGCGTGACTCCTTCGACGATCGTCGATTTCACTTAGACGATCGTCGGGCACGGAATTTGCCTCATGGCCTGTCATGCCCGTGACCCGCAATGTCACGCCCGTGACATAGGGCGTGACCACCTTCGACGATCGTCGATTTCAGTTCGACGGTCGTCGGCCAGGAATTGGCCACACGGGCATGTCACGCCCGTGACCCACAATGACACGCCCGTGACATAGGGCGTGACCACGTTCGACGATCGTCGATTTCAGTTCGACGGTCGTCGACCCAGAATTAGTCACCAGGCATGTCACGCCCGTGACCCTCAATGTCACGCCCGTGACATAGGGCGTGACCACGCTTGACGATCGTCGATCCCAATTCGATGATCGTCGACCCAGAATTTGGCCACACGGGCTAGTCACGCCCGTGACCCGGGTGTCACGCCCGTGACCACCCTTCAACGATCGTCGATCTCAGTTCGACGATCGTCGAACCCAGAATTGGCTAACCGGGTGATGTCACGCCCGTGACCTATGTGTCACGCCCGTGACCAAGGCCGAAACGACAGCCAGACTGGAAATTTCCGTAACCGACGCCATAATAAATTCTGATTATGGGAATGAAAACCAAGGGTATTTATGGGCCGTTTCCTACTTTAATGATTTAAATAATTAAGAAAATGTTGGTCCAATAGGAAATCGCCACCTAGCGAGCACCTCTTCATCTCCAGCGTTTCAACTGTCATTCGTCATAACCGAAACGTCATTAAGGGAATTATTAATGGCCGCGGACGTTTCATCCTTTCCCCTCCCCACTTACTGATCTATAAAAGACTCCTAAGAGCAAGAGGAAAAGGTTACACTCTCCCTCAAACTGTTTCAGATTTTCCCCCTTGCTGTTGAAGAACTTCCGGCGACGCCACCACCGCGCCAATGGCTTCCCGACGCTCTGTACGCCTTCAGCACGCGAACAAGGTCCTCCCCTCCCTCTTCTTCTGCGGATAGATCTTAGAAATTGTTAGGAGAGATATCGGGCTAAAAAGAGCCAGATCGGGTGAGCGTATTCGTGGTTTTCCGAAAATTTCATGGTGGCGGGTTCGCCGGAAACCGCCTCTCCGGCGGCCGTGCCACCGCCCGACGATAGCCCTCACCTCAACAGAGGTGGTAGTGGTGGCCGGCCAGCGAGATGGCTAGATGGCCAGGAAATAGCTTGGAAAAGCTACAGGAAATTAGGTTTTCAGGGCTCTGTTTCGGGCTGTAGAAGAAGATGAACAGTGCCATTTAATTAGATTTTATTTGTGAAGCAATTTCTGAATGAAAATATCTGTCACTTTAAATAATTTGGGAAAAATATCTAGAGGCTCCTACAGGAAAAGTGGTCAACATAGAAAATGTAGCCCTTGAAGTCTAGTTTAATTTAAAATTGATTTCACTCGATTTAGAATCCTGGTTAGACCATAGCACCCTTTTTTGTGAGGTCTATCCAGAGGGCCGTCTGGACCTTAGAAAAATTCCCCACTCTAAACCAGTCATAAAAATGACTTGAAATTTGGGGTGTGGCCTAATCTTACCTATATCTAGGTGCTATCCAAAAATGAGAATTTTTGGAAAATATTTTTCTATAGTTTTGAGAAAAATACAATAATCCTAGTTTAATTTAATTAGATGGTTAAATAATTTCCAAACCCTCCCAAATTTTGGTGAGTGGTCCCTGGGTTCACCATAAGGTTCTGTATAATTTTTCATCTCGTTTGGAGATGGTTTGGATTAGAAATGATCAACCCTAAGTTTTTCCCTAATAAGGAGTCTTAGGTTAAAAGTGCACTTTTGAGATTTAAGTGGTCCGATCACCTCAACTGTCACAACCCGCATTTTCTCCGAATTAAGAATTATCAGAGTAAGAGAAAACACGCATCATGATGCCACGTCAAGCAGAGGATAACTGCTGACGCTCAGGCAAAACCAACTACCAACTTAATGAAAGAAAATCATGTGATTAATGATTAGAAAATCAGTTATATATTAGAGACCGTATCCCTCGGCTCAGTGGATCACCTAGTCCACAAAAGAAAAACTATATTTATACGCTGCGGAAAAATACTTTATTTAGGTTTAACATCCTAAGGAGCGCATAAGGGTTCCAAGAGGACCACTCATGCTATGCAAGACCCTACATTTAATTTATATAATATATAAGAAAGCGGTCTTTATACGTGATTTGGAAAATAGTGAATACGTCTTATAAAAACATGCTGATCAAGAGCTTTATTTATAATAATAATTATAGTTTAAAAATAACTAGCAACCTAGCATAAAACCTTCTCAGAGCAAGTAGACTATCTCCAGAAAATGGTAGCAGCAATAGTATATATCTAGTACAAGGTAAAAACTACCAGTGGGCGCCAACAACGTGACACGAACCCACTAGCACAAATATATGTCTGTAAGAAAGTACTGAAAACAACCTCACTAACAAGGTAAACAGAACTCCAAAGTCCGGGAGTCCACCAACAACACCACCTCCAACTAGCCACCAGACTGGTTACGGCTCAGAACCTGGGGTATTCCAAAAGAAAACAGAATACCTCAGCAAGCTAAACAAAGTAAAACTGCATGAAAGAGTCAACCAAAAGGGGAAAAGTACCAGAAAAACATGCAGTGGAAAGAGTCACAACTGTCCAAAACAGGACCACAATAATTGCACAACGTGCCAAGAAACAGCAACGACCCAGCCTAGGAACCACATCCTGCAGGGCCTACTAGGCTGCCAAGAGCCTGAATGCTGTATACTACCAAAGAAGAAACTTCTAACACCCTAAACTGTGGGAAGTGATAGTAGCAAAATAACAACGAGGAACCGGATCGAAGGCAAACGCAGTCCCCCAATCCACCATGTCCAAGTCAAAAGCTCGAGGGTCAACACGTGAAAACACAAGGTATCTTCCACCCGACATGCCCAGCCCGTACCTGGAGCAAGAAAAACATGGGTGGCCTTGGCTATATCACACAACTCCACCCCCATAAAGAGCTACAACCACCACTACTAACCATGACCCACAATTCGGCCTCTAGGAAAATAAAGAAAACGGCCGACAAGGAAAACCCAGAAATACAACTGGAAATCCACTCGGAAACGAAAGACAAGGTAAAGGAAGAGTGTTGAAATAAACCAACACGACTAGGCGTTGAGTGAAACCCACTCAGTGCCTACCTAAACTTTGGCGTTGAGTGAGCTAGCCTCACTCGCCGCCAAAATAAAGTCACTACCCACAAACCCGCTAAAGAATATGGAGCTCGACGATAGTCGAACGACCAAGGCAGAAGATCCAGAACTCGAGTAGTTGCCTGTCACTTGAGTATCTAAACTCCCGCACTCGAAACCAGCTAAATTCGCCTAGCAAAAGAAAGTATACAGAGCGCACGATCAGTGACGCACGATCAGTGGTCGTGCGCACTCATCGGCTGATGATCGTGCGAAGCGAACCTGGAAAACCTGAGAAAACTTAGCGTCAGCGCACGATCAGTGACGCACGATCAGTGGTCGTGCGCACTGCTTGCCAGCGCTCGTGCGATCTCCGAGACAGAACTTTGGAAACTGAAAGTTATACGCGCACGACCAGAGGCACACGACCAGTGGTCGTGCGCCCTAACGGTTAACGACCGTGCGCGGCTAACCTGTACCGTTTGGAATTTTCCGAACGACACTGGAACGCCCACACGACCCACGCAACTGCAGTAGCAGCAGGAAACTACCAACGTCGCGCACCACTACTATACAAACTATGCCTAATCATTCGAGTAATACCTTAACGAAAATCGGCAACCACACCCCCTCCTAACTCTCCCTCTCGGCTACACCCGAACCAGAGCAACAATCAGAGTAAAGGAAAACAACGGCTCCACGCCGACAATTTGGATTCTAATCATCACAAAATAGGGGGGGTTTCAGTAGGAAGAACTAAGCCCTATAGTTAGCAAGAAAATGAGAACAACAAGGCCTCTAACCTGGGCTAACCGGGATTTCAATTTCAGCAAGTAAAATCGAAAAAAAAACTTGGCAAGGGCAAGAATACCACTTGCCTCAAATCACAGCGAAGCTTTGGACTGCTTTCCTCCTCTTCGCACGGATCAAAACGGCCGCAACACCTAAAACAAACACTCGGCCATTAATGGCGGAAAGCTCCAAAACCGAAAATTCCACTCCTCCCAAAACTCCACGAAAATCGAATTTCTTACCGTAGGAATGAAGGTCTCGACGAGAGCAATCCGAATCCACTCTCGTAATCGAATTCCGTCCACAAACGCTCCGGGAATCGGCGTCTGAAGGGAAGGGTAGGCGGTTTCTCCGTTTCTCTCGTACAGGGGCGGCGGTTCGAGTGGGGAAGATGATGGATCGGGGGTTTTCATTCTATATATATATATATATATATAATTATATAATAATATAATTAATTACAAAATTACATAAAGCACCAAATCGACGCGAAAACCGATCTACCTCGGAATTCGACGAAATTCGCACCGTAGCTAAATACCCACGCTACGAACACAACGACGAAGTCGAAATTAATTTTCGACGAACAGAACTCGAGTTATACCCAAATAAAGCCAAACACCAACATCCCCCCGAGAGGCCACACCGGGTCACCCAAAATGACTCGGCTTGCTAGGGAGATCTTGCCAACAGGCTACAGAATAGGGCACTCAGTTCTAAGGAGCTAAACCACACTCCACAAATGGCACAAGCCACGGAAACGCGTCATCGTAATGCCAGACAAGAATAAAAATAATCGCTGAAAAAAAAACTGGGCGTTACAGTCACTCCCCCTAAAAGAAAGTTTCGTCCCGAAACTTTACGCACAACCCTCCTACTAGCGAAGGAAAAGTAACAAACAGAAGTTACAAAGGGAAACATACCGATCAAATCAGTGAAACAGGTGAGGGTACGCCCTCCTCATGGCCGACTCTAGCTCCCAAGTCGCGCTCTCCAATTCCTGATTTTTCCATAGAACTTTCACCATCGGTATGGACTTCTTTCGCAGCACACGCTCCTGAGTATCCAAAATACGAACTGGCACCTCAACAAAAGAGAGGTTGGGCTCCAACTGGGGCACAACATCCAAGAGTTGCCCACTGCTACGCACACACTTCCGCAATTGGCTAACATGAAAAACATTATGAACACCAGGGAAGTTCGCTGGCAAATCCAATCTATATGCAGACACACCAATCCGCTCCAAAATCTCGAACGGGCCCACATACCTTGGGTCCAATTTCCGATTTTTACCAAATCTCTTCACACCAACCATTGGAGAAACCTTGAGGTATACATGATCCCCTACTAAAAACTCCAAAGCAGACCTACGCCGATTGGCGTTCTTTTCATACCTCTCCTGAGCTAAACGAAGCTTCTCCCGAATAAGCTTCACGGCGACTTCCATATCCTCCAGCGCATCAGGACCCAACAACGGCCTCTCACCAGCCTCGGCCCAAAACAACGGAGTCCTACAGCGCCTCCCATACAAAGCTTCGAACGGAGCCATCTGTAAGCTTTCCTGATAACTGTTATTATAAGCAAATTCCATGAGTCGCAGACGCTCATCCCACGCTCCACCGTGGTCTAAAATATAGCACCGGATCATATCCTCAACAATCTGATTGACCCGCTCCGTCTGCCCATTGGTCTGAGGGTGGTACGCAGTAGAATACCTCAGATCAGTACCCAAACCCTCCTGCAGACTCTGCCAAAAACGAGAAGTAAACCGGGAGTCTCGATCAGAAATGATGCTAACCGGCACACCGTGGAGTCGGATGACTTCATTCAAGTACAACTCCGCTATCTTCTTCATCGGGTAATCAATCTTATAAGGCACGAAGTGAGCACACTTCGTCAATCTATCCACTATAACCCAAACAGAATCAAATCCCCTCGGAGATTTTGGCAAACCCGTATTGAAGTCCATAGATATACTCTCCCACTTCCAAGTCGGGATCTCTAACGGGGTCAGCTTGCCACCAGGCCTTCCATGATCGGCCTTCACACACTTGCAAGTGTGACACTCAGCAACATATCGGGCTATATCTCCTTTCATTCCATACCACCAGGCAATTTGCCTTAAGTCACGGTACATCATCGTAGATCCTGGATGGTAGGCAACGCTGGAACCATGAGCCTCACTGCAAATCATACTCCTAATGTCCCCAACAGCGGGAACGCAAAACCTGCCGCGGTACTTCAAAGTACCCGCATCATCGATAGCAAAATCTGGCAACTCTCCCTTCTCTGTCCTGATGAACAAGTGCAACAGATCCGGGTCGTTCTTCTGGTGCAGTCTGGTCAAAGAGATCCAGGACGGCTCTGCCACTGACAAGCTACTATGCAAACTACAGCATCCCACTGAAATATCCATAAGGAGGAACTCCTCAACTAACCGATCGGCGGAGAGGTTAAAGATCTTTCCCGTCTTTCGGCTCAGGGCGTCGGCCACCACATTGGCCTTGCCCGGATGATACTGGATTTCTACGTCATAATACGCCACATACTCAAGCCACCGCCGCTGACGCAGATTCAACTCCTTCTGCGTGAACACGTAGTTCAGGCTCTTATGGTCAGTAAAAATCTTGCATTGAGCCCCATAAAGTAAGTGTCTCCACAACTTCAACGCATAGATAACCGCTGCAAACTCAAGGTCATGCGTAGGATAATTCTTCTCATGAGTCTTCAACTGCCTTGACCCATAAGCAATTACTTTTCCATCCTGCATTAATACGCATCCCAGACCTATATGCGAAGCATCCACATACACATCATAATCCACGCCCTCAGTAGGAAGGGTCAGAACGGGAGCAGTACACAATCTCTTCTTTAGCTCTAGAAAAGCTTCTTCACACTTCTCGCTCCAAACAAAAGCCACATTCTTCTGAGTCAGCTTGGTCAAAGGTGTGGCTAGAGAAGAGAAACCCTCCACGAATCTCCTGTAATAGCCAGCCAACCCTAAGAAACTTCTGATCTCCTTAGGAGTATTCGGCCTACTCCAATCCATCACTGCTGCAATCTTTTCTGGGTCAACCGAGATCCCATCCTTGTTCACCACGTGGCCTAGAAAAGAAACCTGAGGCAACCAAAATTCGCACTTACTCAACTTGGCGAATAACTTGTGGTTCCTCAACTCTGATAGTACCAAGCGCAGATGCTGCTCATGCTCCTCAGCACTGCGAGAATAAACCAACACGTCATCAATGAAGACCACCACGAACTTGTCTAGGAAATCCTTGAATACTCGATTCATCATGTCCATGAAAGCTGATGGTGCGTTGGTCAAACCGAACGACATCACCAAAAACTCAAAGTGTCCATGCCTCGACCTAAACGCAGTCTGTGGAATATCCGCCTCACGGATCCTGAGCTGATGATAAACAGAACGAAGATTGATCTTGGAGAACACCGTGCTACCACGCAACTGGTCAAATAAATCATCGATCCTCAGTAGAGGGTACCTGTTCTTGATAGTGACCCTGTTCAACTCTCTATAGTCGATGCAAAGCCGCATCGACCCATCTTTCTTCTTTACGAACAAAACAGGAGCACCCCAAGGCGACGAACTCTGCCTGATAAACCCTTTAGCCAACAACTCATCTAACTGAATTCGCAACTCCTCTAACTCACGAGGGGCCATCCGGTACGGCGCCTTGGCAATAGGACGCGAACCCGGCTCCAAATCAATAACAAACTCCACATCCCGCTCAGGAGGGATACTAGGAAGATCATCAGGAAAAACAACGGCGAAACCACAAACAATAGGAATCTCCTCCAAGCGTGGCACGCTAACAACGGTTCCAACCGCCGAGACTAAACAAACACAACAATCAGAAAGAAACAATCTCTGAACACATACCGCAGAGAGAACAGGAGAATCCTAACACGGATTAGCATACACGCTGCCGGGCTGACCGTCGTCCCTGATGAAGTCCAAGCGCTTTCCTTTGCACTGAATGACCGCATCATACCGAGAGAGCCAGTCCATGCCCAAAATGACATCGAAGTCCTCTAGATCAATCATCTTCAGGTCCGCCTTCGCAAGAAAATCCCCCAACAAAACCGGGCAATCCAAAATACCCAAATCTGACAACACAGATTCACCAGAGGGAAACTTGACACGGAAGGAATCCCGAACACGATCTAGAGACAACCGATGACGCTCCACAAAGGCTCTAGCCACGAACGAGTGGTTAGCGCCGGAGTCAAACAGAACACGCGCCCAGCGGTTCTTCACCTTAAATTTCCCTATAGGAACACACAAAGCTAAGGAACTAGCACAACAGTACTGCAAATAATCTAGCAACTAAACTACCAGGCTAGAAAGAAAAACAACTAACAACTAACCTGAGATCACCTAGGTCGATGTCTGAGCCTCCTCGGAAGAAATCACGTTCCGCTTCCCTTTTGCCTTGTCCACACACTGAGGTGCAGGTAAAGCCTGTAACGGAACTGCAGGAAGAGCTGGCTGAAACAGAGGACACCTCGACTTGATGTGTCCCTTCTGCCCACACTGAAAGCAGACTTTATCCTTGGTCCAACACTGGGCCGCATCATGGCCGGATCGCTTACAAACAGAACAGGAGGCATCTCTCCTAGGAGCACCCTGAATCGCATGAACCTGCTCCTTCTTCTGAGCTGCCGCCTTCTTGAAACACCTCTCGACAGGATGGCCTGACCGGCCACAAAAACTGCACACCACCCTGCTCCTCTTTCCCGGAACAGCATCGGGTACCAGGGGTTTCTTCTCCTCTACCAACTTCCTCTTATCCTTCTTCAACTGCTAGCCTCTGCTCTTCGCCGTCTCAATATCCTCCACCATCAGAGCAGCCTCTACTACACCTGCATAAGTCTCTGACCCATAAGCACTGGCCAACTGCTGCACCTCACTCCTCAAACCACCGAGAAATCGCTTAACTCAATCAGCCTCAACGCTGACCAATCCCGGGGCAAAACGGCTCAACTTGATGAACTCTGTCTCATACTCACCCACCGTGAGTTGCCTTTGCTTCAGATGGAGGAAGTCGTTCATGAGGCGGTCACGCTCGACCGAGGGTAAGAACTTCCTCAACAACATCTCCTTGAACATCTCCCACGAGCATCCGGCTACCAAGCTCTCCTTCTCTCTCAGCCACCAACTCTTAGCCAACCCTTTGAGCTGATAGGTGGCTAACATCACCCTCTGGTCATCTGAAATCCCTGAGTACGAGAACATCTCCTCCATGGAGATCAGCCAGTCGTCTATCACCATGAAATCTGCCTTCCCATCATAAGTGGGAGGGCTCAGCCTCTGAAACTGCGAGATGAAGGCCATCTCTGCTGGCACCACCACTGGAGGTCTCAAGGGTGCAGGAGGAGGAGGAACAGCTAACCCCCCAGAAGGAACTTGCGCACCCTGAGCCTGACCTGCCACAACAGCCACCAAAGACTGAATCTGGGCTTGCACCTCCTCCAACTGCCTGCCCATAGCTTCGCTACTCAGACGCAGACTCTCGATCACCGCATCGTTCTGAGCTCCAGAAGATTCACCCTTAGACAGGGGAGTCGATCGAGTCGCAGGACGCCTAGCCATTCTAAAAAAATCAATACAACGCAAATCAGATCCAAATCCAACGACTAGAACCGATTACCAGTACAGACAATACATATGTAGATATAGACTTAAAGCTGCTAAACTTGCTCTGAGAGTTTATCTTCTTCACAAAAATTAGATGATATGCCCTAACCTAGGATGGTTAACCACCACCTTACTAACTCTTGTGCCTAGATCGGATGCATGAACTTATGTTAATTTGAAAACTCATGTGTGTACATATGTCATCCTGCAAATCTTCAGCTCGGCGCGTTGTGCTTATGCAATGATATGATATGCATGATTGTGCTATGCATTCTAAAAAAAGGCCCTAATGCATGTTATGAGTGGCGTACGCATGAAAATGTTATGCATCCCATACTACATAACATTTCCATGCAACGAAAAAGAAAACGTGCTAGTCGCAGCTATGTGGTGAGGTTATGCATCTCATACTACATAACCCTCACATATTGCCCCTATGGTGGATCCATATACGAACACATATTATGCATCCCATACTACATAATATGCCCCGTATACTTCATGTTATGCTATGAGTGTAGTGTTCGTGCTTTTGCTAAGACGTGCTGATGACATATCAGTGTGTGAATGGCATGATGCTGAACTACTAATAAGCGAACAAAGGAAGGTTGCTCAACTAACTTGTCAAGCAACCTCCCTCTGATACCAACTGTCACAACCCGCATTTTCTCCGAATTAAGAATTATCAGAGTAAGAGAAAACACGCGTCATGATGCCACGCCAAGCAGGGGATAACTGCTTACGCTCAAGCAAAACCAACTACCAACTTAATGAAAGAAAATCATGTGATTAATGATTAGAAAATCAGTTATATTTTAGAGACCGTATCCCTCGGCTCAGTGGATCACCTAGTCCACAAAAGAAAAACTATATTTATACGCTGCGGAAAAATACTTTATTTAGGTTTAACATCCTAAGGAGCGCATAAGGGTTCCAAGAGGACCACTCATGCTATGTAAGACCCTACATTTAATTTATATAATATATAAGAAAGCGGTCTTTATACGTGATTTGGAAAATAGTGAATACGTCTTATAAAAACATGATGATCATGAGCTTTATTTATAATAATAATTATAGTTTAAAAATAACTAGAAACCTAGCATAAAACCTTCTCAGAGCAAGTAGACTATCTCCAGAAAATGGTAGCAGCAATAGTATATATCAAGCACAAGGTAAAAACAACCAGTGGGCGCCAACAACCTGACATGAACCCACTAGCACAAATATATGTCTGTAAGAAAGTACTGAAAACAACCTCACTAACAAGGTAAACAGAACTCCAAAGTCCGGGAGTCCACCAACAACAACACCTCCAACTAGCCACCAGACTGGTTACGGCTCAGAACCTGGGGTATTCCAAAAGAAAACAGAATACCTCAGCAAGCTAAACAAAGTAAAACTGCATGAAAGAGTCAACCAAAAGGGGAAAAGTACCAGAAAAACATGCAGTAGAAAGAGTCACAACTGTCCAAAACAGGACCACAATAATTGCACAATGTGCAAAGAAACAGCAACGACCCAGCCCAGGAACCACATCCTGCAGGGCCTACTAGGCTGCCAAGAGCCTGAATGATGCATACTACCAAAGAAGAAACTTCTAACACCCTAAACTGTGGGAAGTGATAGTAGCAAAACAACAACGAGGAACCGGATCGAAGGCAAACGCAGTCCCCCAATCCACCATATCCAAGTCAAAAGCTCGAGGGTCAACACGTGAAAACACAAGGGATCTTCCACCCGACATGCCCAGCCCGTACCTGGAGCAAGAAAAACATGGGTGGCCTTGGCTATATCACACAACTCCACCCCCATAAAGAGATACAACCACCACTACTAACCACGACCCACGATTCGGCCTCTAGGAAAATAAAGAAAACGACCGACAAGGAAAACCCAGAAATACAACTGGAAATCCACTCGGAAACGAAAGACAAGGTAAAGGAAGAGTGTTGAAATAAACCAACACGACTAGGCGTTGAGTGAAACCCACTTAGTGCCTACCTAAACTTTGGCATTGAGTGAGCTAGCCTCACTCGCCGCCAAAATAAAGTCACTACCCACAAACCCGCTAAAGAATATGGAGCTCGACGATAGTCGAACGACCAAGGCAGAAGATCCAGAACTCGAGTAGTTGCCTGTCACTTGAGTATCTAAACTCCCGCACTCGAAACCAGCTAAATTCGCCTAGCAAAAGAAAGTATACAGAGCGCACGATCAGTGACGCACGATCAGTGGTCGTGCGCACTCATCGGCTGATGATCGTGCGAAGCGAACCTGGAAAACCTGAGAAAACTTAGCGTCAGTGCACGATCAGTGATGCACGATCAGTGGTCGTGCGCATTGCTTGCCAGCGCTCGTGCGATCTCCGAGACAGAACTTTGGAAACTGAAAGTTATACGCGCACGACCAGAGGCACACGACCAGTGGTCGTGTGCCCTAATGGTTAACGACCGTGTGCAGCTAACCTGTACCGTTTGGAATTTCCCGAACAACACCGGAACGTGCACACGACCCACGCAACTACAGTAGCAGCAGGAAACTTCCAACGTCGCGCACCACTACTATACAAACTATGCCTAATCATTCGAGTAATACCTTAACGAAAATCGGCAACCACACCCCCTCCTAACTCTCCCTCTCGGCTACACCCGAACCAGAGCAACAATCAGAGTAAAGGAAAACAACGGCTCCACGCCGACAATTTGGATTCTAATCATCACAAAATAGGGGGGGTTTCAGTAGGAAGAACTAAGCCCTATAGTTAGCAAGAAAATGAGAACAACAAGGCCTCTAACCTGGGCTAACCGGGATTTCAATTTCAGCAAGTAAAATCGAAGAAAAAAAACTTGGCAAGGGCAAGAATACCACTTGCCTCAAATCACAGCGAAGCTTTGGACTGCTTTCCTCCTCTTCGCACGGATCAAAACGGCCGCAACACCTAAAACAAACACTCAGCCATTAATGGCGGAAAGCTCCAAAACCGAAAATTCCACTCCTCCCAAAACTCCACAAAAATCGAATTTCTTACCGTAGGAATGAAGGTCTTGACGAGAGCAATCCGAATCCACTCTCGGAATCGAATTCCGTCCACAAACGCTCCGGGAATCGGCGTCTGAAGGGAAGGGTAGGCGGTTTCTCCGTTTCTCTCGTACAGGGGCGGCGGTTCGAGTGGGGAAGATGATGGATAGGGGGTTTTCATTCTATATATATATATATATAATTATATAATAATATAATTAATTACAAAATTACATAAAGCACCAAATCGACGCGAAAACCGATCTACCTCGGAATTCGACGAAATTCGCATCGTAGCTAAATACCCACGCTACGAACACAACGACGAAGTCGAAATTAATTTTCGACGAACAGAACTCGAGTTATACCCAAATAAAGCCAAACACCAACATCCCCCCGAGAGGCCACACCGGGTCATCCAAAACGACTCGGCTTGCTAGGGAGATCTTGCCAACAGGCTACAGAATAGGGCACTCAATTCTAAGGAGCTAAACCACACTCCACAAATGGCACAAGCCACGGAAACGCGTCATCGTAACGCCAGACAAGAATAAAAATAATCGCTGAAAAAAAACGGGGCGTTACATCAACAGAGGCTGAGATTTTTACCACTGGCTAGTAATATTCTCTAGCACCCCCCTCATAGATTTTGAGGTGGATCGGGGTAAGTTTGCCCTAAGAACCAAGGCCAAACCCTAAGGATGGATCTTGGTGGTTTGTGAAGGTCATGTGGTCAAATGATCTTGGATTGACCCGAAATTGGGTGAAGAGAATCATAGGACCAATATAGTTCTCTGGATGAAATCTTAGTAGATTTGGAGACCGTTGGGATACCTAAAAATCTAACCCTAGTTTAGGGTGCAAAACTTGTAGAGATAGGAAATGACACTAAATCACATTGAAAAGTGTTGAGATTTGGGTAGAGTGAATTATAGGGATGGTACAAGCTCTGGATATTTTACTATGAATTTTAAGATTATTATTTTGGGTACTTCATTAACGATTTAGCAGCTTGTATGATTCGCATAGAAAATTTATTATGGAACACACACTTCCTGGAAATTGATGAAATTTAGATAGAGAACGTTTATTATGGTTTTAAATCTCTGTGAATTTTTATGTGATTTTTGGAAGTTTAATTCTAGGGCTTGCTTTGTTAAGTATGTTTTACCTTGATTATTTAATTAAATCTTTAGTGGTGTTTAGCAAGCTAGTGAAATTATGATCCTTTGCACAAAGATCTTTTTATACCATACTACTGATTAGTAATTTTCCTATAATTTTTCGACGAGTAATTTCAGTACTTCCTTCATTACATAGAATTAACGTGATTATACTGTATAAATTATTTAGAGGCTAAATACTTTCTATAAAATTCTGGAAATTTGTATTTGAGGTTATCTTGCTGTTATGTAATGATCATTATTTTTGAGTAGCCATTACTTAGGAGGATCATGTAGTTCCTGTTTAAAATGACCCATGGCCCGTCCTTTGGGAAAATTAAATAAATATCAGATTAATTAGGAAAATTATAAGTTTTTGGATTTAGACAAATTATGATATGGTAGACCTCCAGTAAATAATATAGGAGATTTGGAAGATAATTTGGTGTACCTTTCCTTGTGTACCTCATATAGCTTAGGATGGTCTGCATATAGTAAAACCACGGAATTCTGATAATTGATGGTTGGTAGGGCAAGCTAAGATTGAGTCCACCATTGGAAGGCAGGACAAGTAGAGTGTGAGACTGGTCAAGGATAAGGGAGTATGGGAACGACGAAAGATCGTCCATCCCGGGAAGAAGAGGAAGAGTTTTAATACTCTAAGGTTAGAACTAAAGTAACTAAAAGAGGATCGGGTTAAGGGAGATCAACTAATAATAATAAGTGCCTTGCGAAAGGGAACTTCGGGCCGTAATGCCGCCGTATTGGTTCCTAGTGCCCCTTGAGAGCCCTTCACGGGGTATACCGGGGGCAGTCCTGGGCTAACGTAAACCATAGGAATAATAAATTGAAAGAGCAACTAGTATAACTAGGGTTGCACATACACACACCTCGGTAGCTAGGAAGGTAGAATAATTGGTTTGGTTACTTTCAGACAGTAGCTCTGAAGGTAGATGCACGGACGGACTGTCCGGGGGGCCGAGGGCTCGAGGGTTGGAGTACAGAATAAAGGTGGTGGGTCTTCGGTATCTGATTGTCGTTCACACCGACATCGGTACGCTGACTCGGCGGTGTGGGACACTTAGCCAAAGAAAGTCTGGTGGGTACAGCCAGCAGTAGTACGCGGATACTCTAGGTTGTGTTCTTCTAGGGGCGTACGGAAGGGCTAGGCCTTGTAGTGTGGATGCCCGCCTAGGAGTGGGGGGCCCGACCCACTGTCTCTGTTTGCCACTACGGAGGTTCTTGGGAGTGAAGCTAGCTGCCCGAACAGGGGGAACTAAGGTCTGTGCGCATAGAGTCGTGTGCGTGTGTTGCACTTGCATGAATCATGGCATAACATATCACTACACTCATAATTGCATACAACCGACACCCCAACGTATAAATCGGTATGGGACTTTTTATACGATGGGAGCCTTGCAGAAGATCCCTTAACTTATAAGTTGGTATGGGCATTCATATAAGTTAAGGTTACATACTTACTTGTTTGTTTACTTACTGTTCTCTAGCTGCCTTTTTATACAATTTGCTACTTATTAATTGCTCTACCTATTACAATATTTACACTGTTCACCTGTTATAACTTGCTAGTTAGGTCCACCGTCACCTGCTTGATTATTCTCCACTTTTGTAGCTTCCCTTTCCTCTTCTCCGCCCGGTGCTTAGGAGCCGTGGTGGGAGGGGTAGGGGATGATAGGGCTTAGTCTTTATGACTAATGGTTTTCGAACCAAACATTACAGGAGCTCCGGATGGGAGACAGGGACCAGCACCAGCGGAGTACGGTGTGCATGGAGGTGGGACAGTCTAGCACCGGTGCACCTGCGACCAGCTCCGTGAGTGATTAGTATTTTCTTAGCTTCCGCGATGAGTGACTTGTAGTGAGGACTCTGATGTACTGGGCTCGAGCCCATTTATCTATTTTCCTATTATTACTATTGATGGACTGGTTATGATTTCACTTTTATTTACATATTTCTGTGGACTTGTTTACATTTTTGTATAAATGCTTCTCTCTCTTGTGATCGAAAAGGGCCGGTAGAATTGGCGTTTTGTAATGGTTGCCTTCCCGTGAGTCGGTGCCACCGCAAAGCGGCAATTCTGGGCTAAGACCCCGGTGGTTGAAAAAGAAAAAAAAAGGGGGGGTCTTACAAGTGGTATCAGAGGAGACCTCGATCGAAAGAGAAGTAGTCCACAAAAAACCTTGGGCCACCCCCGTGCGAGCTTAGTTTGCGGACAAACTAGCAGCGGAAGCAGTGGTGTGCCCATGAGGGAAATCACATGTGAAAGTCCATCCTAACTCTTCTTAAATCCCATTCATTCACTCTCTAACAAATGGAATTTTTACTTGTAGCCTGCGACGAACCCTACATCGCAGCAGGGGACACCTCAGGCTCCGAATGTGGTCCCGACTCCGCCAGCACCAGTTCCGTTCCAGCAGACCGAGATGGGGCAAACACTGACAGCCATCATGGAGGCCTTCAGAGCCTAGCAAGCCCCGGCCCCACAGCCAAACCCCGGGGCCAATTGGATGACTGTCTTCCGGGGACTTTCCCCTCCATCCTACCAGGGGACGGAGTCTGCAGTACATACGGAGGAGTGGTTGGACACTATTTACGAGATGCTGGTAGGGATTCGATGCCCCACGGAGGAGGCAGTCGCTTTGGCAGTCTCCTGCTTAGAGTCACATGGAAAGAGATGGTGAAAATCTCAGCTGGACACCACCTTTGCAGGGATGGACTGTGCTGATATTACTTGGGAGGAGTTCAGAGCAGCGCTCTTGGGACATTTTGTACCTCAGTCGGCGAGAGATGACCTGGAGGATAGGTTCCTGCGGTTGAGGCAGTGGAACAGGACTGTGGTGGAGTACTATCAGGAGTTCACTCACCTGGCCCGTTATGCGGACGCTTACCAGTTAGACGATGCTGGCTATGCCCGGAGGTTTTATAAGGGGCTATAAGATGACATGAGGCAGGCCCTCCTTTTCGTCTCAGAGGGGAGTCTGGCCAGGATTCTGGAGATGGCTAAGAAGAGGGAGGCGGATCAGCTTACAGTGAGGAGCCGGAAGAGACCGGATGATGATACAGTGATTGGAGGACGTAGAGACCGTCCTCGAGGCCAGGTTATTGGAGAGAGAAGGAACGGGGATCAGCCTCGTCAAGAGTTTGGGCAGGAGCAGAGGAGTCAGGGGGTATTGGCTCCCCAGCCTATACAGATGCTGGAAATGCCAAGGGCGGTAGAGCAGCCACCGGTATGCTTTCAGTGCAACCAGCCGGGGCATATCAAGAGGAACTGCCATGTGAGGCGAGCACCCCCACCAGCACATCAGGGCGCTCCACCTCCCCGACAGTTTGGCGGACGAGGACAGGACCGAGGACGAGGATTTTAGGATCGAGGTCGTAGGCCAGAGAGAGCAGGTGTATGCTCTAGACTTGACACAGCCCCGGAACCCGGAGCAGGTTATCACAGGTATGGCAGTACTTTTCAGATTTTCTTCATATAAACTACTATTTAAACATAACCTGGTTAGAAATTAAGAGAAGATAAACTACAATAAGAATACTAAGACATTAAATTACCCCAGGCATAGTATTCGTGAGCGGCAAGCCCGCTCACACCCTCTTCGACACTAGTGCGTCGCAATCATTCGTGTCGGAGGATTTCGTGAAAGGACTGGCAGGAGTGGAGCCATTCACCGGGAAGATGATGAGGGTACGCCTACCCGACGGGTCAGAGATATTGACCTCTGCTCATTGTAATATGGAAGCAAGGATCGGCGGAAAGGCGTTTGAGGCACCAGCGACGGTTCTGAAGATGCCAGATTACGATCTGATCCTGGGCATGACTTGGCTTCATTGGAACCATGCCCAGATCGATTGCGTGGCGAAGAGGATCACCGTGAGGCACGGCGACTCCTTCATTGTTATCGAAGGTATTATATCAGCACCCCGTACTTTACTATCGTCTGTGCAGGCCGTTAAGGCCCACCTGCCGGGGGAAGAGGTTTATCAGGCCTCTTTGAGGTGGTCGTAGCCAAGGATTCCATTGCAGATATTCCGGTAGTGCGGGACTTCGCCGACGTGTTTCCATAGAAGCTACCAGGGTTACCCCCGCACCGAGAGAAGGACTTTCAGATTTAGCTTGTACCGGGGGCTAAGCCGGTATCCAGAGCTCCCTATCGAATGGCCCCAAAGGAGTTGGTGGAATTCCGAAGCCAGCTTCAGGAGTTAGTGGAGGCCGGGTTCGTTCGGCCTAGCTCTTCACCGTGGGGAGCTCCGGTGCTGTTCGTTAAGAAGAAGGACGGGACCCTTCGATTGTGCATCGATTACCGGGCTCTGAACAGGTTGACAGTCCGGAATACTTATCCCTTACCATGGATAGATGAGCTTTTTGACCAGCTGGAGGGAGCCCATTGGTTCTCAAAGCTGGATCTGAGGTCAGGGTACTACCAGCTTCGTATTCGGGAGGAGGACATCCCGAAGACGGCCTTCAGCAGCAGATATGGCTTGTACGAGTTTACCGTGATGCCGTTCGGGCTCACGAATGCACCCTCCGCATTCATGACTTTGATGAATCGGGTGTTTGAGGAGTATCTAGACGTCTTTGTCATTGTATTCATCGACGACATTCTCATCTATTCAAGGACGGAGGAGGAGCACGCGAGACATCTGTCCTTGACCTTGGGGAAGCTGCGTGAGCATGAGATGTATGCCAAGTACAGCAAGTGCCAGTTCTGGCTAAAGGAGGTGGCCTTTCTGGGCCATGTCATCAGTGGAGCAGGTCTGGCAGTGGATCCTACAAAGATCCAGGCAGTACGGGATTGGCCATCGCTAAAGTCGGCCACGGATGTTCGAAGTTTCTTGGGACTTGCCGGTTACTACCGGAAGTTCGTCGAGGGGTTCTCTCAGATTGCCCTCCCTCTTACATCTCTAACGAAGGAGTCCCCTTTTATATGGATGCCTCGATGCGAATCTGCCTTCCAGGAGCTGAAGGATCGTCTCACCTCGGCCCCCATCCTTGCTCTTCCATCAGGGAAGGAGGGATTCCAGGTATATACAGATGCTTCCTATCAGGGGATGGGTGCCGTCCTTATGTAGAATGGGCACGTAATAGCCTATGCCTCCCGTTAGTTGAAGCAGCACGAGCAGAACTACCCCGTGCACGATTTGGAGATGGGGGCAGTCATTTTTGCTCTTAAGATCTGGCAACACTATCTCTACGGAGTACATTGTGATATCTTCTCCGACCACAAGAATCTGAAGTACGTCGACACCCAAAAGGAGTTAAACATCAGACAGAGACGCTGGGTGGAGTTTCTGTCAGACTACCAGTATACCATGCACTACCATCCGGGGAAGGCGAACGTGGTCGCAGATGCTCTGAGCCGGAGAGCGAGTACGACAGGAGTAGGCCCGCAGTTGATGGCCTTGGAGTTGATTAGATCATTCGAGGAGATGCAGATTTTGCTAGTGTCTGAGGATGACCCGGAGCTGTACATGGAGTACCTGGGGTCGATGGCTACTACTGATGACATTCGGGACTGCATCAGAGATGGGCAGATGCTGGATGAGAGAGCTGAGCCGATATTCCGAGCCTTGGAGGAAGGCACGACGGGAGATTACTCTTTGAGGGATGGGCTCCTGTGTTTCCGAGGCAGAGTCTACATACCAGCAGGAGGATGGATCCGGGAGGATATTTTGATGGAAGCTCATTGCAGCCGATATTCGGTACACCCGGGGATCACCAAGATGGTAAAGGATTTAAAGAGGACGATGTACTGGCCGGGTATGAAGAAAGATATTACGTATTTTGTGACGCATTGCGAGGCCTGCCAGCTCGTGAAGGCGGAGTGTAGGAACCCGGCAGGTTTGCTGCAGCCGCTTCCGGTGCCGGAATGGAAGTTTGAGGATATAGCCATGGACTTCATACATGGGCTACCTCGATCCCGTGCGGGGAATGACTCGATCTGGGTGATAGTGGACAGGCTAACAAAGGTGGCCAGATTCATTCCAGTGGCAAAGGGCGCACCAGTCAGTGTATTAGTACGGAGGTTCATTGAGCAGTTTGTGCGTTATCATGGGGTGCCCAAGACTATCGTTTCGGATCGGGATGGGCGGTTTACATCCAGGGAATGGAGGTCAGTCCAGGCCCATCTGGGTTCTCGGTTGACATTCAGCACAACTTTTCACCCTCAGACCGACGGACAGACAGAGCGCACTAACCGTACACTGGAGGATCTGTTGCGACTATGTATTTTGGACCGTGGAGAGCCTTGGGAGAGATTGCTGCCACTGGTCGAGTTTTCATACAACAACGCTCATCAGTCCAGCATAGGCATGGCTCCATACGAAGCGTTGTACGGAAGGAGGTGCAGAACCCCACTATCATGGGTTCAGGATGAGGATCCGCAGGCACTAGGCTCGGAGTTTGTGGGAGATACAGATGCTCAGATTAGATTGATCCGAGACAGGATGTTGGAAGCCCAGAGCAGACAGGCGAAATACTACGATGCGAGGCATCACCAAGTAGAGTTCCAGGTAGGAGACCGGGTTTTCTTGAAGATACGGCCGATGCACAGAGTCTCGCGGGTTCGCGGGCGGAAGAAGCTCAGTCCGAGATATATGGGGCCCTATAGGATCCTGGAGCGGATCGCCCCCTTAGCCTATAGACTGGAGCTACCGCCGGAGTTAGCGGGATTGCATGACGTCTTCCACGTCTCCTCACTTTGGAGGGCTCTGCTACGCCCTGAGCAGCTGATTTCCTCGGCAGATGGCCCGGTGGCCTCGGATCGGTCAGTCAACTTGGAGCCTATCAGGATTGACGACACGGCAGTGCGTGTCTTGCGACGGAAGAAGGTTTCGTTGGTCAAGGTTCTGTGGAACAATCATGGGCAGGAGGAGCATACATGGGAGCCACAGGACTTGATGCGGCAAAAATACCCGGAACTTTTTCGTCAGGTATACCTCACAACCCCTCTGGACAATCAATTTGCCTTCCTGTTTTAAACCAATGGGACTTAAATTTCAAGAATAGGGGCTAATCTTTTGTTTATTGGGGTGAATATACCTAGTTAGGTGGGCGAATTAATCTTAGACTTGAAACCGCATAAAGCGAACATAACGTAGAGATGTAATTTCTTTAATTCTCATGGGATGTTACAAGCTTCTTTTCCCGATTAGAGTCCCGTAGGCTTAACCTTGATTTCGGGGACGAAATTTTTGTTTTGTTTATTGGGATTTGTAACATCCCATTTCCGTCTAGACCCCTAGGAGTCGGTTGGTTGTGGTAGAACCCTGGGGAGCCCAGAAATCGAAATAAAGCGACCAAGAATTCGGGTCACGGGTCGGTCACGCCCGTGACCGACCCGTCACGCCCGTGACCTGGGGGCGTGACTCCTTCGACGATCGTCGATTTCACTTAGACGATCGTCGGGCGCGGAATTTGCCTCATGGCCTGTCACGCCTGTGACCCGCAATGTCAGGCCCGTGACATAGGGCGTGACCACCTTCGACGATCGTCGATTTCAGTTCGACAGTCGTCGGCCAGGAATTGGCCACACGGGCATGTCACGCCCGTGACCCACAATGACACGCCCGTGACATAGGGCGTGACCACGTTCGACGATCGTCGATTTCAGTTCGACGGTCGTCGACCCAGAATCAGTCACCAGGCATGTCACGCCCGTGACCCTCAATGTCATGCCCGTGACAAAGGGCGTGACCACTGTTAACCCAGAATCCGCGACCAGTTCTCCAGGTTCTCAAGTCCGGGCGGCTTGTGCATTCTAGCCGCCGTTATCAGCTAGCCGGCTTATTGTCAGACAAGCCGGGCGGCCTCTACCTCAGACAGCCGCCAGTTCCGGTCCAGCCATCATCCAAGGGTCGGCCTGTCATTGCCCAAGATGCGCGACCTGTGCCCCAGGTCGTCGTCAAAGGAGGTCCAGATCGGCCTGCCCAGAGGCCGAGTCCTGCAGCTCGGCAGAAGAAGATCGCCAGTCCGCGCGGCCTGTCTCTTGGCTTTTCTTCTTCCTCTCGATTCCCATCACCGCTGCCCGATTCTCTTGTACCTCGGGCAGCCGGTAATTTTAGCCCTGCCCGTTTGGGCAGGCCCTCAAGCCTATAAATAGGGGGCGGAAGTACCCCCAAAGCACGCTGACTCGAGTCCAGGAGCTCACTTGTTAAGAGCTGCGGCCTCGATTCTAGTCCTTTGCGGTCTATTGTCCGGCCGGCTTCTTCCTTTCTTCCTTCTTTTCTAAGTGTAATCGCTCAATTTCTTATAAAAGGAAAGCCCGCCGCAGGAGAGGCATTCAGGCCGCGGCGGGCGAACTCTGGTGTTGCCGCTGGTAGCGGCCCTTTCTCTCTTTTCTCTGCCCGGTTTCATCCGCCATTCCTAGCCGTTAGTAACCGACTAGCCGACAGTCTTTTCCCCCATTCCTTCCCCAGTGCTCGAACGGTTGGCTGTTGGTGCCCGTTTTTCCCCGGCGCATTTTCTGCATCAACAACCACGCTTGACGATCGTCGATCCCAATTCGATGATCGTCGACCCAGAATTTGGCCACACGGGCCAGTCACGCCCGTGACCCGGGTGTCACGCCCGTGACCACCCTTCGACGATCGTCGATCTCAGTTCGAAGATCGTCGAACCCAGAATTGGCTAACCGGGCCTGTCACGCCCGTGACCTATGTGTCACGCCCGTGACCAAGGCCAAAACGACAGCCAGACTGGAAATTTCCGTAACTGACGCCATAATAAATTCTGATTATGGGAATGAAAACCAAGGGTATTTATGGGCCGTTTCCTACTTTAATTATTTAAATAATTAAGGAAATGTTGGTCCAATAGAAAATCGCCACCTGGCGAGCACCTCTTCATCTTCAGTGTTTCAACTACCATTCGTCATAACCGAAACGTCATTAAGGGAATTATTAATGGCCGCGGACGTTTCATCCTTTCCCCTCCCCACTTGCTGATCTATAAAAGACTCCTAAGAGCAAGAGGAAAAGGTTACACTCTCCCTCAAACTGTTTCAGATTTTCCCCCTTGCTGTTGAAGAACTTCCGGCGACGCCACCACCGCGCCAATGGCTTCCCGACGCTCTGCACGCCTTCAGCCCGCGAACAAGGTCCTCCCCTCCCTCTTCTTCTGCGGATAGATCTTAGAAATCGTTAGGAGAGATATCGGGCTCAAAAGAGCCAGATCGGGTGAGCGTATTCGTGGTTTTCCGAAAATTTCATGGTGGCGGGTTCGCCGGAAACCGCCTCTCCGGCGGCCGTGCCGCCGCCCGACGATATCCCTCACCTCAACAGAGGTGGTGGTGGTGGTGGCCGGCCAGGGAGATGGCTAGATGGCCGGGAAATAGCTTGGAAAAGCTACAGGAAATTAGGTTTTCAGGGCTCTGTTTCGGGCTGTAGAAGAAGATGAACAGTGCCATTTAATTAGATTTTATTTGTGAATCAATTTCTGAATGAAAATATCTGTCACTTTAAATAATTTGGGAAAAATATCTAGAGGCTCCTACAGGAAAGGTGGTCAACATAGAAAATGTAGCCCTTGAAGTCTAGTTTAATTTAAAATTGATTTCACTCGATTTAGAATCCTGGTTAGACCATAGCGCCCGTTTTGGTGAGGTCTATCCAGAGGGCCGTCTGGACCTTAGAAAAATTCCCCACTCTAAACCAGTCATCAAAATAACTTGAAATTTGGGGTGTGGCCTAATATTACCTATATCTAGGTGCTATCCAAAAATGAGAATTTTTGGGAAATATTTTTCTATATTTTTGAGAAAAATACAATAATCCTAGTTTAATTTAATTAGATGGTTAAATAATTTCCAAACCCTCCCAAATTTTGGTGAGTGGTCCCTGGGTTCACCATAAGGTTCTGTATAATTTTTCATCTCGTTTGGAGATGGTTTGGAATAGAAATGATCAACCCTAAGTTTTTCCCTAATTAGGGGTCTTAGGTTAAAAGTGCACTTTTGAGATTTAAGTGGTTCGATCACCTCAACAGAGGCTGAGATTTTTACCACTGGCTAGTAATATTCTCTAGCACCCCCCTCATAGAGTTTGAGGTGCATCGGGGTAAGTTTTCCCTAAGAACCAAGGCCAAACCCTAAGGATGGATCTTGGTGGTTTGTGAAGGTCATGTGGTCAAATGATCTTGGATTGACCCGAAATTGGGTGAAGAGAACCATAGGACCAATATAGTTCTCTGGATGAAATCTTAGTAGATTTGGAGACCGTTGGGATACCTAAAAATCTAACCCTAGTTTAGGGTACAAAACTTGTAGAGATAGGAAATCACACTAAATCACATTGAAAAGTGTTGGGATTTGGGTAGAGTGAATTATAGGGATGGTACAAGCTCTGAATATTTTACTATGAATTTTAAGATTATTATTTTGGGTACTTCATTAACGATTTAGTAGCTTGTATGATTCGCTTAGAAAATTTATTATGGAACACACACTTCCTGGAAATTGATGAAATTTAGACAGAGAATGTTTATTATGGTTTTAAATCTCTGTGAATTTTTATGTGATTTTTGGAAGTTTAATTCTAGGGCTTGCTTCGTTAAGTATGTTTTACCTTGATTATTTAATTAAATCTTTAGTGGTGTTTAGCAAGCTAGTGAAATTATGATCCTTTGCACAAAGATATTTTTTATACCATACTACTGATTAGTAATTTTCCTATAATTTTCCGACGAGTAATTTCAGTACTTCCTTCATTACATAGAATTAACGTGATTATACTGTATAAATTATTTAGAGGCTAAATACTTTCTGTAAAATTCTGGAAATTTGTATTTGAGGTTATCTTGCTGTTATGTAATGATCATGATTTTTGAGTAGCCATTACTTAGGAGGATCATGTAGTTCCTGTTTAAAATGACCCATGGCCCGTCCTTTGGGAAAATTAAATAAATATCAGATTAATTAGGAAATTTATAAGTTTCTGGATTTAGACAAATTATGATATGGTAGACCTCCAGTAAATAATATAGGTGATTTGGAAGATAATTTGGTGTACCTCTCCTTGTGTACCTCATATAGCTTAGGATGGTCTGCATATAGTAAAACCACGGAATTCTGATAATTGATGGTTGGTAGGGCAAGCTAAGATTGAGTCCATCATTGGAAGGCAGGACAAGTAAAGTGTGAGACTGGTCAAGGATAAGGGAGTATGGGAACGACGAAAGATCGTCCATCCCGGGAAGAAGAGGAAGAGTTTTAATACTCTAGGGTTAGAACTAAAGTAACTAAAAGAGGATCGGGTTAAGGGAGATCAACTAATAATAATAAGTGCCTTGTGAAAGGGAACTTCGGGCCGTAATGCCGCCGTCTTGGTTCTTAGTGCCCCTTGAGAGCCCTTCACGGGATATACCGGGGGCAGTCCTGGGCTAACATAAACCATAGGAATAATAAATTGAAAGAGCAACTAGTATAACTAGGGTTGCACATACACACACCTCGGTAGCTAGGAAGGTAGAATAATTGGTTTGGTTGCTTTTAGACAGTAGCTCTGAAGGTAGATGCACGGACGGAATGTCCGGGGGGCCGAGGGCTCGAGGGTTGGAGTACAGAATAAAGGTGGTGGGTCTTCGGTATCTGATTGTCGTTCACACCGACATCGGTACGCTGACTCGGCGGTGTGGGACACTTAGCCAAAGAAAGTCTGGTGGGTACAGCCAGCAGTAGTACGCAGATACTTTAGGTTGTGTTCTTCTAGGGGCGTACGGAAGGGCTAGGCCTGGTAGTGTGGATGCCCTCCTAGGAGTGGGGGCCCAACCCACTGTCTCCGTTTGCCACTACGGAGGTTCCTGGGAGTGAAGCTAGCTGCCCGAACAGGGGGAACTAAGGTCTGTGCGCATAGAGTCGTGTGCGTGTGTTGCACTTGCATGAATCATGGCATAACATATCACTACACTCATAATTGCATACAACCGACACCCCAACGTATAAATCGGTATGGGACTTTTTATACGATGGGAGCCTTGCAAAAGATCCCTTAACTTATAAGTTTGTATGGGCATTCATATAAGTTAAGGTTACATACTTACTTACTTGTTTGTTTACTTACTGTTCTCTAGCTGCCTTTTTATACAATTTGCTACTTATTAATTGCTCTACCTATTATAACATTTACACTGTTCACCTGTTATAACTTGCTAGTTAGGTCCACCGTCACCTGCTTGATTATTCTCCACTTTTGTAGCTTCCCTTTCCTCCTCTCCGCCCGGTGCTTAGGAGCCGTGGTGGGAGGGGTAGGGGATGATAGGGCTTAGTCTTTAGGACTAATGGTTTTCGAACCAAACATTATAGGAGCTCCGGATGGGAGATAGGGACCAGCACCAGCGGAGTACGGTGCGCATGGAGGTGGGATAGTCTAGCACCGGTGCACCTGCGACCAGCTCCATGAGTGATTAGTATTTTCTTAGCTTCCGCGATGAGTGACTTGTACTGAGGACTCTGATGTACTGGGCTCGAGCCCATTTATCTATTTTCCTATTATTACTATTGATGGACTGGTTATGATTTCACTTTTATTTACATGTTTCTGTGGACTTGTTTACATTTTTGTATAAATGCTTCTCTCTCTTGTGATCGAAAAGGGCCGGCAGAATTGGCGTTTTGTAGTGGTTGCCTTCCCGTGAGTCGGTGCCACCGCAAAGCGGCAATTCTGGGCTAAGACCCCGGTGGTTGAAAAAGAAAAAAAAAGGGGGGGTCTTACACGATGTGGGTCAGCCTCACCTCAGATCGTTAATATAATAACCAACGTTATCTCTTATGGTCAGCATACAATGCCACCAAAGCTAGGCACAGCTGGCCCTTCAGCTTAAAATGTTTCATACCTAGTATCCAGGGCACAGGCTTCACAATGACAAACAATGATCATTGGGAGCTATTGTAACACCCCCATCCGTCACATAGATTAGAATAGAACCCAATGGTGGCAAACAAAGTAACAATCTGCATTAGCTGACCAAATTATAACTACCTCACCCCTCACTCGGGGTGGCGGTGTTCCTTCCCTATATATATTTAGCATAGATATATAATGGCATCAGAACGTGCAATTTAAGCACCATTCACCACAGACATTGGCTCACACGACCATACACCCCGTACACTCAGGTCACATTCTCGGTGTACCGGACTTCCCAGGGTCATACCACCATCCTCAGTCCTAGACTGATGGTAGTACTTGAGCATTTTAGTCTTTCTAGCCTGAAGTCTAAGACTCCCACTATGCGAACGATGAAAGCCAAGTTCTTTAGGCAATCTAGTACAAGGAATACATAGCGTTGGTATAGATCAGTTATATCTTGTTGCTCAAATTGTCATGTTAATGCCGAAATCCAATGGAATCAAGACGTACGATAGGACGCGGGTCAGCCTCCCCTTTTCCAAAAATGAATATGCATAATCGAGTTATGTTCCAAGGTTGGCACTCCCGGCCACCAAAGCTAGGCCCATCAGACTCTCAGCTCAACAAAATGACCCCCAAGTCTCCATGAGATAGGCCTCACAATCACAATGGCCCTCATGTCTTCAAGAGATAGTCCTCAATCAAAATGGCCCCCAAGTCTCCAAGGGAGATGCCTTAAATACAATCATTGCTCATAGGGAACTACCGCCGGAGGCAGCGCTATTGCCTGCGGTAGGGGAAAAACTATCATTTCTTCTCCAAAATGGGTGTTTTCCTGGAGACCCACTCCAGTACTCTCACTACAGCAACCTGCATACCCCGTGACTCTGTAAATTACACAATTACCACAGAGTCTTCTCCGACAAACAAACAATCATCAAAAATCAAGACCAACCTGTCTGGATATACTTCACACATCATGTCTATTCCGTACTTCAATTCTAGATTCTAAATGCAAAGATAATAGGGATACTACAGATCAACCTGTCGGGAGGATCGCTTCCACGTGTTCGTGGAGCATCTACCATCACATTCTGTAATAAAGGACTTCACATGTCCAAGGAGGAAGATCGTTACCCTTGATGTTCGTTTCGGCACCATGGGGGAGGATAAAGCCTAATGAAAATGACCGCAATGGGCTTGCCTCCGCGAATCTAAACTTGGCTCGCGACTCGGAGCTCCGAAACACCAATGACGGCGAGATCTTCTTCCTCTTCCTCTCCTCCACTCTCCTCTCTCTCTGCTTCTAAGAAGAAGAAATCCACAAGAGAAATGAAACTGAAAACTCACTTTCCCAGCCTTAAATTGAGCTACCGCCGCGCGGTAACTAGCTACCTCCGCACGGTAGCCCAAGTATTGGCTTGCTCTACAATCCCAATGCCCAAACCCTCTAATCACGTGCCGACACATGGTAATGCTGTAACTACCCTGCTACCACCGTGTGGTAACTCACTACCGCCATATGGTATCAACGCGTCGTTACGATGAATAACCATTACCTCCATGCGGTATTGCGACTGTCGCGCGTTATCCCATCGAGAGCCTTAACAAATAAAACGGCCATGCTACCATTAGTGGAATCGCTACCACCGGGCATTAGCTTAAGTCTGCCAAGCTACTATGATGTGGTAACTCACTATCACCACGCGATACCATTCGATGCATCATTGCGGTGATTGCGTTGAGTACTACTGTTGTGCAGTATCAACCTACCGCCAGGTGGTAACTCACAGAGAACACCCACACCAAATTCGCAACACTACCGCACGACGTTAACCGTACCGTCGGGCAGTAGCTCACAGAATCATTATTCGTGACACAGGAAACTTGGGGTATTACAGTTATCGTTAGTGATATCACTACTACTGAGTGATAGCAACAAAATCTTATTTCTGTTGTAACCTTTGGTGTTTCCTAGTGTGAGCCTCCAGTACTTCCTACAACAACCTACAACACCCAAAAATCCCGTAAATTACACGTTTTCTACGAAGTCTTCTCCGGTATGTAAATTAAACATCACCAATCCAGACAAATTTGTCAAAGATGAGCTTCATACAGCATGTATATGTTCGTACATCAATCTAATCTCTATATGCACTTTCTACCAGGGATAATCTATATCTACTCGTTGAAAGCCTACTTTCCACTACTTAGTGAAAGTGCTTTCATGCAAATTATTCTATACAAAATAGTACTAGCATGTCCTAGTATTTAGAAGGAAGATCATCACCCTTGGAGATCATTTCAGCACCATGAATCAGAATTTGAGTCGGATGATAAGGATCGCCTCGCATTCATCTCTACAGATCTGAACCTAGTTCATGATTCTAAGCTCTGAAGCTCTTTTGATGGCTGATTAAAGCCTTCTTATTCTTCCATCATTTCCTTTTTCCTTTATTTTCTTATCTTGGAGAGAGTGTGTGAGAAAGAGAGAATGAGAAGACATAATTCTCTCAAGCCACTTAACATTCTCGGGATAAATCCTAGCCACCAATTCCCCATGCCAATAGGAATGGATGGCCCTGATTGAATAGTGTCAACAACCAGATTTTGTTGTTTTCAATAGGGAAAAACAGGAGTGTGATAGCACGCCTATATATAAGTTGATGTTACGTTGATAAGAATTCGATGTGACTCTAATACTACCTTATTAGACCATTGGTTTACACTTGCATCAATTTATATCAATGATGCGTCGATTTGAATCAAACTCTTCATAGTCACCAGCTCTGGACATTGCATCGAGTAGAAGTTGATGTTCTGTCGACTAATATTCAACATTCTGTCAATTACAGATTTAAAATTTTAAGTCTTCATGCTTTTTTCCCAGCAATGTACTATTATGAGAAATGAATTTTTTTCTTATCTTAGTGTAATTCTTTGAGCTCACTCAAGCATACACAAGGCATTGATTAAGTGCTTGTGCTTTATTTCATCTAGAGGCTTAGTGAAAATGTCAGTCCTTTAATCTTCAATGGATGAATATTCAAGGGAAATTTTCCCTTTCCCTACATTGTCCTTGAGAAAGTGATGTCTTACTCTATATTTTGTTCTGCTATGTAACACTGGATTGGATGTAATGGAGATTGTAGTAGAGTTATCACAAAAAATCGTGGAAATTCAAATTATAATTAAGTAATTTATTTTGTATCCATAATACTTGTGAACGACTTCCATCAGCTATATATTCAACTTCAGTTGTGTAGGTGGAGACTGATGTTTGCTTTATACTAAACCAACAAATCAGTCTTGCACTCAAGAATTGATAAGTTTTTGAAGTACTTTTCCTACACAATATGCACTCAACATAATCTGCATCTAAGTATCCGTACATTTCAAATTCAAATTAAGTTGGATACCATAACCCAAGCTCAAGTGAACCCATAAGATACCTTAGAATTATTTTTATAGAACTCATGTGTGACTCCATTGGATCAACCAGAAATTTAGCGCACATACATGTGGCAAACATTATATCTGGCATGCTAGCTATAAGGTAGAGAAGCGAGCCAACGATTTCTCTATAAGTTTTTTGGTTAATGAATTGACCTGATTCATCCCTATAAATAACATCATTGGTAGCCATGGGGGTTTTCATGGTGGAGGCATTTTCCATCCCAAAATTTTTGAACAGATCTTTTGTGTATTTGGACTAGGATATGAAAATTCCCTCATCACTTTGCTTCACTTGGAGACCAAGGAAAATTATAACACCCCATGCTACTCATTACAAACATAGACTACATTAGTTCAATAAACCTTTTTTCAAAGTATTAGGTCTGTATAGCCAAAGATAATATTATTCACATAGATTTTGACAATAAAGAATTATTATTTGTGTTCTAGTGAATAATGTTTTATCTACCTTTCCTCTTGTGAGGTAGTGTTCTAAGAGGAAAGAGGATAGGGTCTCATACCAAGCTCTTGGAGCTTGATTTAGACTGTAGAGTGCATTATTCAATTTATAAACATATAAAGAATGAAATGGGTTGATAAAACCTAGAGGTTGTTCGACATCAACCTCTTCTTGAAGTGTGTCATTGAGGAAGACATTCTTGAGATCCATCTGCTAGACTTTAATCTTCTTGTAAGCAACATAGGCAAGAAATAACCTAATGGCCTCCAGTTTGACAAATGATGCAAAGGTTTGGTTATAGTCTATCCCGTCCTCTTGTTATAGCCGTAGAAATAATTATTGTCTTGTTCCTGACTATTACTCCACTTGAGTCCAACTTATTTATATATACCAATTTGGTTATAATGATTGAGTAATTTCTAGACCTTTCCACTAGGGTCCAGGCCTTATTCCTGTCAAATTGAGCTAGTTCTTCTTATACTGCAATAGTCCAATGAGGATCATTATCTTGCTTCCTTAAACTTCTTGGGTTCATATTGATAAAGGCAACATTGCAGCATAGCCTTAGTTGACAGTTGGTTCCTTATCCTTTATCTAAAATTTACATCTCCTATCACTTGGCTTTCGGGGTGATCCCTGAGTATTGCCCTCTCAGGATCTATTCTAGCTTACCCCAGTGTAGGGATTATCTCTCCATGTGCCTCCTCTTTATTTGGTTAATCTCCTTCTATATTCTCATGTTCAGCAACCTACTCTTAGGTCTGAATAGGAACTGGAGCTGAACTGGTAATATTTTTTGCAAAATCTTCTTCATTTGAATTAGCTCTAGAACTCTCCAGCTAATGATAGTACTATTTTGATAATCCACTTTCACTTTACTTCAATGTTAATTGTTCTAACTCAGTAATTAGATGATATTCTTCCTACAAAATGCTTTTGGTGGGAGTTTCCTTCCCCTTGGAACATGAATTAGTTTCATTAAATACAACATGTATAGACACCTTTATTTTGAGAGTCCTTTTATTGTAGCAATTATAGGTTTTGCTAGATGATGAATATCCAAGGAATATACCATCATAATCCTTCTAATCAAATTTGGCAAGATGACTCTTCCCATTATTGAGAACATAGCTTGTACAACCAAATATCTTAAAGTATAAGACTATAGGTGGCTTTCCTTTTATCAACTAATATAGAGTCTTTTCTTAGTCTTATGGATGAGATTCCTATTCAGAATATAGTTGATAGTGTTATCTAATTTAGCCTAAAAGGACTTAGGCAAATTTGATTCAACCAATAATCTCCTTGCTTATTAAATTAGGATTTTATTTTTTCTTTCAACTACTCCCATTTTGTTGGAGTTTTAGGATCAACAAAAATTGTCTTATTACTCCATCGTCACAGAATCTACATATTATATAGTTTTAAAACTTAGTGTCATGGTCACTTCTAATCACAGAAACTTAAGTCTTGAATTCAGTTTAAATATATTTAATGAATCTTGAGAGGATCCAAAATATGTCAGACTTAGCTCTCAGAAAGAACACCCAACAAGCTTTAGATAAGTCATCGATAATTTATAAGGTATAGGACTTTCCCCCTAAGCTTTGAGTGGAGATTAGAACCAAATAAGTCCATATATGGTAAATGAAGTATTCATGGTGAATCATTCATACCAATTAGTTTGAAAGATAATTTAGTTTTTTTACCTAATTGACATGCTCTATATGGATTAAATTTTTTATACTTTCTTTTTGGTAAGCCCCAAACAAAATTATTTTTTACTAGCTTGGCCATGGTCTTATGTTTAAGATGACCAAACCTCTTATGCCATATCTCATTTATATTTATGTCAGCATTGAACGGAAAGATTTCATTTCCAATTGAGATGAAGTCAACCTGAAATGCATTTTCTTTCCCCAAATTACACAATTACATCGATTTTAGTGTTGACTATTTGACATAGGTTGTGAGTGAATACAACTTTGTCTTCACTATCACATAGCTAGCTAATACTAAGGAGATTATGTTGAAATCCTCCAACATAAGCTAATTTGGTGAAGGAGATGCCTCCAATTTTGATCACACCATAGCCTTTTGTTTGTCCACAATTAGAGTCGCCAAAAATTACCTTAGGATAATCCTTGGCCTTATAGTGTTTCAACAGTTCTTTGTGTCCAATCATTTGTCTAGAGCAACTACTGTCCAAGTACAACAGCTGGTTTGTGGATGAACAGTATCTCACTTGATCTTCCCAATCATCTGAATAAGCTTCTAAAGCAATCTGACAGGCTTCTTCAGAAGCAGCTTCATCTTCACTCCAGGTTTCTTCAATGAAGCCTCTTCCTTTCTTCTCATCAATATTCTTAAATGACTCCTTCTTGTAGTCCTTTTTGCAAGATTTTTCCTTTATGCCTTCTAGATAGTCAGGAGAAATGTGGCCTTGCTTCTTACAGGAAAAGCAAATGACCTCCTTGTTGAGGGCCACATCAAACTTAGGCTTGTTGAAGATTCTTTCACTTCTTCTTGAATCTTCTCACATTATCAACCTTCTGAATCTTCTAACCAAGACATTAAACATCTCCTATTGAGATGTTGAAGGCTCTCCATCAACTGCCTTCAGTGCAACGGACTTCCCTCTAGGGGTAGAGATTTTGTCCTTTACCTCAGACTCAACAATACTCTTCAGGAGAAATTCATAAGACTTGAGTTTTGTTGGGGTTTTGGAGATGGCACAACACTTGTGCGTTCGAATCTAACAATATTCATGAATCAAGAAGTAAAGCATGCTGTAATAAAATTACCTTTGAGGGATTGAGTCAATACTAAACCTAGATGCTCCAGAAAAGTTCCAACCGGTCACTAGCGGCTTTAGTCTTGAGCGTAGAAAGTATATTCGCGCCTCTACAGGAAATCCACACGATTGAGAGAACCCGTAGCAACTTGTCGCACAAGTTCTAGGTCGGGAGAGGACACTCAGCATCTCCACAAACTGCTAGGTCTGTTGAAGGAGAGGCAGCGGCGACACTCGCTGGGATTGTGATCGGGCTCGGCGACGGGATCGCCAGAACACTTCCGTCGGCTTTTAGGGTTATCAATCTTTCGCACAATAATGACTTGTGTGCTTAGATAGAAGGAATAATCACTTATTGTTCAAGCCCTAAAGTTTTATATTTATACCCAAAGAGAATAAACAAAACAGCCTGTTGCTAATCGCAGACCCAGGACTTAGAGAAAAAAGACCTTCGGCTAGACAATAGTTTGTGTGGACAAATCATCGAATATCTACAAGATATACGACGAATCGTCGAGTATCAATTTATACTTGACGAATCGTTAAGTATCTTATAGCATATACGATTAACTCAAAGCTCTCAACGCTTTCTACGTCAAAGGCCAGATTCATCGAACAGCATTCGTCGAATTGCATTCGTCGAACGGCATTCGTCGAACTGCATTCGTCGAACTGCATTCATCAAACTGCATTCGTCGAATGACATTCGTCGAACTGCATCGTCAAACGGCCTTCGACGAACGACGTACGACTACTGCGCAAAAGACCAGATTCATCGAATGGCATTGAGTGAATACAATATACTCAATGCCTAAGTACGAGATTCGCCGAATAAACCTTTTACTCGACCAAGGCGTTGAGTGAACTCAACACCTAAGACCCAAAATCGTCAAGTAAACTCCTTTACTCGACGAATCACTGAGTGGACTCAACGCACTCAACACTTAAGTGTGACAGTCAATAAATCAACAATTGATACTCGATGAATCAGTGAGTCAACTCAACACACTCAACGCCATCATTCGACGAGTTAACACTTAACTCGACGAAAGCGTTGACTTGTCTCAACACACTCAACGCTTTTTGCCTTAGAATATTTCAGTCCCTTTTACTCATCATATGAGCTATACCATTCAGATCCAAACTCCCAATATCTCCACAATCTTAAGTGAGACATTTATAGGCTCATATAGAGTTGGCAGTGAGGCTACATGCTTGATCAGATCACTATGGTAGCACCAACATTCTCCCACTTGATCCAGAAAGTATCAAACAAAAGTTTTACAAACAATGAGTGGTATTTAGCAATACATCATTGCTCCCCAAATAGTAAGAGTTTATAAACTCATGAGCCATTGTGACCAATATTACGGTGTTATCATGTCCCTTCGTCCCGTACATCCGGATAGAACTAGAGGTATAGACCGTGTCACCCACATAGTTGTTCAATCCCAGTTTCCTGATCTAGAATGGACTTTCAAAAATTTGTGAGTCCAATATCATATATTGAAAGTGAAGGATAGATACTACTCTAGAGGGGGGGTGAATAGAGTTATCAAATTTTGCACTAGACAAAACTTAATGGTCTACCCAACTCCCTTGGAGTGAATTGCGGAATTAAAAGATTATAGATATGGAATTAACCCTATAGCCTAACACAAGTGTTGTGCACAAACTCAAGCTAACTGTAATTACAGTTAAGGCTTGGAAAACCTAATCAGCAACTAGCAACCTAGTTATATCTATTCACAGCCACAATGCAGGAATTAAACAAGACAATCCAGATGACACAAGGAATTTATAGTGGTTCCCCAAACAACTTGGGTACGTCCACTCTTCTACCAACAAGGTAGGAATCCACTCAGGTTTTTGATCAGGTGCCCTGCCACCAACAGGATCTGCTTCAGGTAGATCCAGAAACCCTTTAGACTTTTGATCAGGTGTCTAAAAACCAAGCACAGGTTTTTGATCAGGTGCCCTGCCACCAAGGGATACTTTTGAAGGGAGTAATAACCCTGTACAGGAGGGGGAAGAAGGTTAAGATGTCTTCTCTATTTTACAAAAGATTAGAGAAGCACAAGAACTTGCACTAAGCTAGAAAGCTCTAAAGAATCAAGGCTCCCCCTGGCTCAAAGATGTCCAGGTGAAGTCTTGCTTCAGTGCAGAAAACTCTTCAGAAAGCTCTGAAGGAAAAACTACAAGAAGATAATAAATAATAAAATTAGAGATCTTCAAGCAGCTATCTTCTTCTTCTTCTTCTTCAAAAGAACTCTGAGTTTGAACTTCCTGAAAGCAGGAGAACTCAGGTTGAAGAAGAGTAGAAGATCTTATCACTTCTCAGTTGGATGAGTATTGCTGAGAGCAGAAGAACTTTGTTCTTGATGAAGGCTTGAATGCTTAAGTGAACAACTGGGTAGCTATTAGCTAGCTTGAATCCTTCTTCAAAGGGTCCTTTTTATAGCAGTAACAAGCAACGACTCTCTTCAATTTGAATTACTTGTCTTCTTCTGAAACTTGAGACCTGGGCTGTAAATATCAAGAAGACAAAACAATCTCTGCAGCAGAAATATTCTATAAAAGGTATAAACCTTTTTCTAGGAAGCTGCAGGAAGCAATCTGATAATAAAGTACTAAATAAAGTCACATCAGAAACAAACTCTTTATAGCAGAAGAAAGACTTTTCAGTCTAACGGCTATAAAGGACTGACAGCAGATAAAGTAAAATACAAAGTCAGCTAATAAGACAAACAACTTTATCTGAAAAGATTTTACTCAGGCATAAGGGATTGCCTGGAAATATTATCATAAAACAACTGAAAAGATATGCCAGATAATGTATTAATTAATTAAATATAATAAATAAATACAAAATATAAAGGCAGACAGAAATCGTCGAACGACCCTCAGAGATCGTCGACCGACGCACGGAGATCGTCGAACTATCGGACAGATAGTCGAACGATCCAGATAGTCGAACTATCACAGCAGATAGTCGAACTATCACAGCAGATAGTCGAACTATCACAGCAGATAGTCGAACTATCAGATAGTCGACCTATAAACAGATAGTCGAACTATCAAGGCAAAATAGATAGTCGAACTATCAACAGATAGTCGAGCTATCAGATAGTCGACCTATCAACAGATAGTCGAACTATTAAAGCGAAACAGATAGTCGAACTATCAACAGATAGTCGAACTATCAAAAACAAACAGATAGTCGACCTATCAATAGATAGTCGAACTATCAGATAGTCGAACTATCAAAGCAGATAGTCGAACTACCAAGCGAGAACAGATAGTCGACCTATCAACAGATAGTCGAACTATCAACGCAGAACAGATAGTCGAACTATCAACAGATAGTCGAGCTATCAGATAGTCGACCTATCCAAGCAGATAGTCGAACTATCAAAGCACACAGATAGTCGAACTATCAGCCGATAGTCGAACTATCCTCGCAGACTGAAAGTCGAACAACTGATAGACGATCGTCGAACAGTCAGTCGACGATAGTCGAGCGGCGTTCGACGATAGTCGAACGAACAAACTACTTAACCAAATTCTTCATCTGGAAAAGCGAGGACTCAACAGCTAGACCACTAACCATTGACCATAGATATTTCTTGGGTCAAGGGACAAAAGGAGAGAACTAAACTCAAATCAAACTAGGGTACCAACAATCTCCCCCTATTTGAGTTAAGTCTCTCAAGAACTAAAACATAGAACTAGCTAAAGAGCAATAAAAATTAATACAGGAAACAGTTAACAATTAACTAGCAGTTATCAAACAGATAAATAACAGTCAAATATATATAACAGCAGTCAAACAAAATTAAGGATCTACAGAGTCTGGCTTAGGGTTAGACGAACTAGGAACAAAGGAAACTTTCCGTAAAGGATCAATTGCCTCTTTCTTAGACATCTTCAAGTCTTGCGCGCCAATAATTTTTAATTCTGCAGCCCTTGGAACAACGGCTTCCGGGTGCTTTTCCATATATTTTGAAGGGTCAAAGACCTCAGGATTAACCTGGAACTTTTCGAACTCCTTCTTTCTGAAAGTAGACATAGTGGTTAACCAGTAGTATCTTTTCCTTCAGCTTTTGCTTTCCTGATTTGAGCTGCTCCAACCAATTCGTGAAAACGAGCCATCCTAAAGTTAGGATCAAGCTCAGGACTTTCATACACAGTCTCAGAAGAAGTATCATCTGGTTCTTTATCTTGATTAACTAGATAAGACAGGGGAACAGACTTAGCAAAGTTCTTGCTAGAATTTTTAAACAAAATAAACTACTTACCTTTTGAAACAATTTTTTCAGAATGCTCTGACATAGGAGATGAAACTCTTTTCTTTGGAGAAGGAGGAGGGGAAAAAGTTGCTCTTTGAAACATAACCTCCTTCACTTGTTCTCTTACTGTATCAGATTTTTGATGGCCAGAATATGATTTTCCATGAAAACCTTGAGAGCTTTTTCTTGAAGAAGACTGGGAAGGAGCAGATTTTCCAGACGGAGCAGACGGATTAGCAGATAAATTCCCAGAGGCTCCTGCACCAGGAGGTGGAGGAGGAGGACCTCTGGGTGTCCATCTAGGGGTAGGACTATCATATTTCTTAGCTTTCTTTCTCTCTTTCTGCTGGTTCTTGGAGAACCACATCCAATGCTGAAACTCTTTTGATTTGGGGTCTATTCCTTTCAGAATATAGTATGGAGTATCATTATCATGGTTGGGAGGAGGAGGAGCAATTGCTTTCCTTTTCTTCTGAGCAGCTTTCTTTTTCTTTGAATTTTCAGATAAATCAGAATCCTCTTCATCTTCAGAGTGAGATGAAGGAGGATTATCATATGGATCATAGGCTTCAGAAATAGCCTTTTCCTTTAAAGCAGCTTTCTCTTTTTCCTCTTCAATGACATCCTGAGCTAGAAGGAAATCCAAATCTAATCCTGGGGAATCATCCCAAACAGTTGACTTTTCAACTTGTAAATCTTTTTCTTTCTCTTCTAACAAAGATTGAACTCTTTGATTCCAAGCAACTCTTGCTTTCTCTTCTTGATTTTCAGATACATCTTCTATGTCATCTAAAAAAGAATCCAGTTCTGGATCTATTTGAGCATTAGGAACATCTGGAGCAGCTTCTGAAACAACTGCTATAACTTGAGCAGCTAAATCTTGTTTAATATAATCTGTAGATTTATGAACACAAATCTGCTAAATAAGCTAAAATCATTCCTTCTAGGTATTCACAAGCTAGCAAATTAATTGACTCGTCAATAAAGCGGATGAGTGAATTACCTTCATATTTTACCAACTCCCAAGACTCATCTAGGTAGGATGTAATAATCCCTTCTAGGAACTGGGCAACCATGGGAGTGGTGAGATCTTCTAAACAAACTTTCACAGCAAATTCAGATAACATAATAGCATCAGATATTTCTTTGTCAGATAGCACTGAAACTGATTCATCTTGAACTTGAACTACATCAGCCTCTTCTTGAACTGCTGGAAGAACTGCTGGAAGGGAGGCTGGAGGCTCTGAGACATCTTCACAGAACATCTCCCCCTGCCTGACTTCAGTGGTAACTGAAACCAGGCCCCTTGAAGAAGAGGGCTCAGCAGATTTGGAAAGTGATTGGATGGAAGCAGTCAAGGTGGCAATGGAGGAGGCAAGTGGAGCAATTGCCTCTTCAATCATAATTTTGATTGAAGGGGTAATCAACTCCAAAATGCTAGAAATGAATTCTGGGGTGATCTCAAAAGATGATGGAACTACAGTGGATGGAGATGCAGCAGAGATGGTTGTAGTGTTAGGATGAGAAGTTGTGTGAACTGGAGATCGAATTGGAGATGGAGCTGGAGAGTTAACAGGAGTGTTAACTGGAGAATGAATAGGAGACTGAGGAGGTGTTAGAATCCTCTCAGATCCTAACAGATCAAAACTAGGAGCAGATATCCTAGCCAGATGAGAAGGAAAAGGAGATGCTGGAGGGGAAGGAAGAACAACCGTGGTTGTTTCTCAAACAGGAGAAGGGGAAAGTCGTACTTCAGCTGAAGTTGATGGAACTTCAACTGAAGCAGACTGCATAGCAAAAGAAGATGAGGGAAGGGAAAGGGCTGAGCCAGCTTCTACCGGGTGAGGAGCGACCGAATTAGTCCTGGTGCTCTCTGATGTCGCTGGAGAAACCCCTGTGAGAGCGGGTTTCACAAAAGTCCTCTTCCACTTGGAGAACAGATTTGGGTCCATCTTCTTGCTTGCATTTATGGTTGTTGCAACGGAGACCAGTAGCTGAGGATACTTTTCCTTCAGGAAAATTCCAATAACCCTGCCTAGGGTAACCTCTTTCTTATTATTCTTTTTCCTTATCAAATCAAACATTACTCCTGCCCAATCAATCTTTTTCTGATTAACAATTGCACACATCAGTGTAAATTGTTGCCTTGTTATGTTGTCATGAGCAGAGTGCTTTCCAAGGAGCACTTTTCCAACTAACTCAGCGAGAAATTTAATCTTAAAGGGAAAATTGACCTTGAGCAGCTTGGTGGGAATGCCCTCCGCATGTCCCAGCTCAGTCAGCATCCTTCCAAACTCTTGAGCATCTTGCTCATAATCATCTTCACCATTTATCAAACCAAAAACATCAGTCAGAACGGCCGGAGTTAAAATTACCTGTTCTCCGCCGATGGTGCCAGTCATCGAATCGTCAGAGGATGACGAAGTGAAAGCCCATTCCTTGATCTCGGGAATATTTAACTTTATCCTTGTCGATATTAATCTTTCTAGACCTTGATCCCGGCACAGCTGAAGAACTTCTACAATTCCTGCTTCACAGCAACTGAACGCGTCAAAATCGACGCTGAAGCCTGCATCGAACTTTACAACGGCTAACACTGCGGGAGAAATCGCCATTGACTTGTTGGAGAAAGCGCGAGAAGGACGGCGAAGACGAAGGGGACGAAGCGGCAGAAAATTGCAAGCGGGAAGACAGAATGCGAAAAGTCACGCTCCGTCGACGATAAAACAAAAGATCTTTTAACCTTGGTCGACTATCGGCTTTATATTAGACCGGAGATAGTCGATCTATTAAAAAGATACTAGACCCGATAGTCGAACGGCCGTTCGACGATCGGCCCAGAAGCAGAGTAGTCAAGCCATCGTTCGACTATTTCTGGCTTCTCAAACAACACGCTGTCGTCATCCAGAGATCGACGATAAGCTTGACCTGTTCGACGATCTTCGAACTCCGGTCGACGATCTTCAAACAGATAAGCTATCATTAACCAGAGGTCGACGATAGGCTTGATCCGTTCGACGATCTTCGATCATCGTTCGACGATCTTCAAGCAGGTTTCAACATAGGCAGATATAGTCACACTTAGTCTCGTCCATTGATCATGCCTAGTTGAACTAAAAAGAACAGATGCTTCTGTTCATCTAAAGGCTTGGTGAATATATCACCTCTCTGAAACTCAGTGGATATGAACTCAGGACAAATCTTGTTCTTTTCCATACCATCTCTCAGGAAATGGTGCCGAATCTCAATGTGCTTCGTTCTAGAGTGGTGCACTGGATTTTGTGCAATTGAGATAGCACTGGTACTATCACACATGATTTTGGTGTTCTTGTGTGAGTAACCATAATCCACAAGCTAGTTTTGAATCCACAGGATCTGTGAACAACAACTAGCAGCTGCTATATATTCAGCCTCTGCAGTTGAAGTTGAGACAAAGGCCTGCTTCTTACAGAACCAAGAGACCAATCTCTCTCCCAGGAACTGACAAGTTCCTGAGGTGCTCTTCCTGTCAACTCTGCAACCAGCATAGTCAGAATCAGAATATCCAATTAATTCAAATTCTGACTCAGCTGGGTACCAAAGTCCTAGATTTGGACATCCCTTTAGGTATCTCAGGATTCTCTTTAGAAGAATCAGATGAGATTCCTTGGGGTTGACCTGGAATCTAGCACAAAGGCATGTAGCAAACATTATATCAGGCCTACTTGCAGTAAAATATAATAGGGAACCAACAATGGCCCTATAATTCTTTTGATCAACTGGCTTGCCGTGATCATCAGAATCAATAACTACATTAGCAACCATAGGTGTAGGCATTGCTGAAGCATCAGCCATCCCAAATTTCTTTACCAATTCCTTGGCATATTTGGATTGGGAGATGAAGATACCATCAACATCTTGCTTAACTTGGAGACCAAGAAAGTAAGACAGCACACCCATACTACTCATCTCAAACTTAGAGTGCATCAGGTCAGAGAACCTTTTGCAAAGTTTGGGATCAGTTGAGCCAAATATAATATCATCTACATACACTTGAACTAACAGGATTGTGTCCTTGTGATGCTTGACGAAAAGGGTTCTATCAACTACTCCCCTAGTAAAGTTGTGCTCTAAAAGGAAACTAGCTAGAGTCTCATACCAGGCTCTGGGAGCTTGCTTTAGTCCATAAAGAGCTTTCTGCAACTTAAATACATGTGAGGGCTGAGTTGAAGAAACAAACCCTGGTGGTTGTTCAACAAACACCTCTTCCTTAAGCTCACCATTCAGGAATGCACTTTTGACATCCATTTGAAACACCTTAAACTTCATGTAGGCTGCATAGGCCAAGAAGATCTTTATTGCTTCTAGCCTTGCAACAGGAGCAAAGGTTTGGTCATAGTGTATGTCTTCCTCCTGTCTGTAGCCCTGAGCTACAAGCCTTGCTTTATTCCTTACAATAATTCCATTTGTATCCAACTTGTTTCTGTACACCCACTTGGTGCCTATGATCAGTTGGCCTTTAGGTCTTGGAACCAAAGTCCAAAATTTACATCTCTCAAACTGATTGAGTTCCTCTTGCATGGCAATGATCCGGTGGGGATCTAGCTCTGCATCTTTAAAGGTGAGGGGCTCAACCTGTGAGAGGAAACAAGTGTGCATCACATCCTGTCTTAATTGGTGTCTTGTTTGCACACCAGCTGATATGTCTCCAATCACTTGAGATGTGGGGTGATCTCTAAGTGTGACAATATTAGCAGGTGGGATGTGATCTTCAGCAACAGTTGGGATTAATTCCTCAGGAGGAATTTGATCAACTGTTGGTGGTACAACAATAGCTTCTGCAATGTCTTCATCACTGTCTGATTCAGTGATCTGAAGAGTTGATAGTTGAAGAATTTCTTGAGGGGCATCAGGTACCTGCAATGAACTAGAGGAAGGAGAGTTTTCTTTCTCCTTGTAAAACATCTGAGACTCATCAAAAGATACATGCACAGATTCTTCAATTTTACAGGTTGATTTGTTATAAACCCTATAAGCTTTGCTTACTTGGGAATATCCAAGCATGATTCCCATTGAAGCTTTTGCTTCAAATTTTCTAAGGTATTCTTTATTGTTATTATGAATATAAACAATACAGCCAAATACTCTAAAATAATTAATTTTAGGTTTCTTTCCTTTAAGCAACTCATAAGGAGTTTTACACTTAAGCTTGTGTATCAAACTTCTATTCAAGACATAATTGGCTGTACTAACAGCTTCTACCCAATAGGAGAGAGGCATGTTAGCATCTGCCAACAATGTACTAGCAGCTTCAATGAGTGTTCTGTTCTTCCATTCAACTACCCCATTTTGTTGGGGAGTTCTAGGAGCTGAGAAACTATGTTTGATACCTTCTCTCTCACAGAATTCTTGCATGAGAAGAGAGTCAAACTCAGTACCATGATCACTTCTGATCAAGGCCACATGAGTAGAGTACTCAGTCTGCACACATAGTAGAAAGTCTGTAAGGGCTTTGAAGTTATCAGCCTTAGTTTTCAAAAAGAAAACCCAACTGAACCTAGAGAAGTCATCTACAATTACTAAGGTGTAATACTTCCCTCCTAAACTCTGTACATTTATTGGGCCAAAAAGGTCCAAATGTAATAGATACAGGATTCTAGAAGAATCACTTTTATTTACAGATTTAAAAGAATTTTTGGTTTGCTTGCCTAGCTGACAAGCCTTGCATAGGCTCTCCTTCTTGTAGGGGCAAGAAGGTAAACCTCTAACAAGGTTGTGTTTAGATAACCTAGATATATTTTTCAGGTTAACATGACTAAGCCTCTTATGCCACAAAAAATTATTATTAATTGTTACTTCATTAAATAAACAGATTTCAGAGTGAGATGAATTGAAATCTACTAAATAAATATTACCTATTCTAATGCCTACTAAAACAACATTATTATTTAAAGTAATATTGCAAGAAGAGTTAGAAAATGAAACCTGGTAGCCAGCATCACATAGCTGGCTGACTGAAATCAAATTATGCTTCAGTCCTGTCACATATGCAACTCTCTTGAAAGTAACATCTCCAATTGTAATCCTGCCATAGCCTTCTGTCTGACCACAGCTGGAATCTCCAAAGATAACCTTTGGGCCGAGCTTAGCTTTGAATTTTGACAGATGATCTTTATTTCCTGTCATATGCTTAGAGCATCCACTATCCAAATACCACTTATTTTGAGTGATATGATAGGCCTTCACCTGCAAGACATTTATTTAGACAGAGTGGACCCAGGTAACCTTGGGTCCCTTTTTTTTCACATAAGAAAAGCTTGAAATAAATGAAAATGCAGGCTGAGGGTGATAACCTAATGGGTGAGATCTCCTAGGTGGGATTCTCCATGCAGATGATGGGTCAACAAACCTAGGGTTTCTATTTTCATTTAGGTTTCTATGGTACTGATGATGATTTTGAAAATCATGTTGAAAACGTCGATCGACGTTTGACGATGGGCGCTCAGATCGTCGAGCTTCGTTCGACCATTGAGCTTCCGATCGTCGAGCGGCGTTCGACGCTCTTTGCATTTCTTTAAAGAATTTCTTTCTTTTCTCTCTCTTAGCCTTATTTAAAGTTTTGTTAACTTGGTTTACTTGCTCAGTGTTCTTCATTCCACTAGCTGAAATGAAGTTCACTGGAGTTGAAAGATTATTTTTAAGAATAACTAGGGGTTCACTTGGAGAAGCTCCTAAGCCTAGTTTGTTATTAGCTGACCTAGTGTTAGTCATGCTAGTAATTTCTAACAACTTAAGGCTTCTACCATTAAGTGATTCTTCTAACCTCTTAGACTTAGCTAACTCCATTTTAAGAAATTTAATTTCTTCACTAAAAGTAGTGAGATCTTCCTTTAACCTAACATTTTCTGTAGCAATTAATTCTGAGTCAGCTAACTTATTTCTAAGTTCTTTTATCTCCTTTTCTGAGCTAATCAAATCTAAGCATAAAGATTTAAAATTTAATTTAAATTCTTCAGAAGTGAAGTCATAAGAAGATAGTACCTCATCTTCTGTAGGCATCTCTTCATCTGAATCTGAACTCTCTGCAGCTGAGTGATTGCTGCAGGCATCTATTGCCATCAGGCAAACTTCTTTTGCCTTCTTCTCTTCCTCATCCTCACTGGAGCTTGAGGAGGAGGATTCTTCATCAGAATCACTCCAGGTTTCAGCAATGAAACCTCTCTCCTTCTTCTTGTTTTTGTAGGAGGATGGCTTGGAGTGCTTCCTGTGTTGTTCCTTTTCTTTCCTCTTGTCTTTGTTCTTCTCCTCTGGACACTCTGGTAAGATGTGTCCAGGCTTCCTGCAACAATAACAAATAATCTCTTTAGCAGGTGAGCGATCATACCTTGGTTTGTCTTCATAGCGTGAAGACTTCTTTCTGAATTCCTTTCTCCCCATCTTGAGAAACCTCTTGGCAAACAATGCCATTAGCTCCTCATTTGATTGGCTGCCTTCAGAAGCATCAACAGCCTTAAGAGCTAGAGATTGCTCTTTTCTTGTTGGAGTAGGGGTCTTTGCATCTGCTTCAGCTTCCCTTGTCTTTAGCACTTGCTCAAAAGACTTGAGCTTGCCGAGAAGGGCTTCAGTGGAGATCTCATTTGTACTTCTGGCTTCCTTGATGGGCCAGATCCTTAGATCCCATGTGCTAGGGAAGCACATCAGAATCTTATCATTGACCTCTGTCAATGATATGTCCTTGTCAAGGGTCCTCAGCTCATTGATGATTGAGCTGAGCCTGGTGTACATGGCTTCAACTGATTCAGCATTAGTTTTCTTGAAGTTCTCATATTGTGAGATAAGGTTGGACCTTCTGTCCTTCCTTTCATCAGCTGAACCAGCTACAATCTGGTTCAGTGTATCCCACATAGCTTTTGCTGAAGAGCAGTCAGCTACCTTCTGGAATACCTCATCAGACATTGTCTGAGCCAGTATATTCATCGCCTTGGCATCTGCTATCTTAGCCTTCTTGTACTCATCATTGTAATCTGGAGGAGGCACTGCACTCATATCAGTTGATGATGAGGCAGTGGCAGCAGCAGGTGCTCTTGGGGGTCCTGACAAAATAGAAGCAAAGATGCTTTCATCAATAGAATTCATATATAATTTTATCCTTGCCTTCCAGATGCCAAACTTAGCTAAGTTGCATGCTGGAGGCCTGGTGCTAGAATAATCCTTGGATTGGTCCATGATAGTGAATATCTATAAGCTTTGGTATCTATCAGGATCTTGTGACTTAGGTGTTAGCCTATTCAGTCAGTCAACCTCCCTCTGATACCAATTGAAAGTGAAGGGATAGATACTACTCTAGAGGGGGGGTGAATAGAGTTATCAAATTTTGCACTAGACAAAACTTAATGGTCTACCCAACTCCCTTGGAGTGAATTGCGGAATTAAAAGATTATAGATATGGAATTAACCATATTGCCTAACACAAGTGTTGTGCACAAACACAAGCTAACTGTAATTACAGTTAAGGCTTGGAAAACCTAATCAGCAACTAGCAACCTAGTTATATCTATTCACAGCCACAATGCAGGAATTAAACAAGGCAATCCAGACGACACAAGGAATTTATAGTGGTTCCCCAAACAACTTGGGTACGTCCACTCTTCTACCAACAAGGTAGGAATCCACTCAGGTTTTTGATCAGGTGCCCTGCCACCAACAGGATCTGCTTCAGGTAGATCCAGAAACCCTTTAGACTTTTGATCAGGTGTCTAAAAACCAAGCACAGGTTTTTGATCAGGTGCCCTGCCACCAAGGGATACTTTTGAAGGGAGTAATAACCCTGTACAGGAGGGGGAAGAAGGTTAAGATGTCTTCTCTATTTTACAAAAGATTAGAGAAGCACAAGAACTTGCACTAAGATAGAAAGCTCTAAAGAATTAAGGCTCCCCATGGCTCAAAGATGTCCAGGTGAAGTCTTGCTTCAGTGCAGAAAACTCTTCAGAAAGCTCTGAAGGAAAAACTACAAGAAGATAATAAATAATAAAATTAGAGATCTTCAAGCAGCTATCTTCTTCTTCTTCTTCTTCAAAAGAACTCTGAGTTTGAACTTCCTGAAAGCAGGAGAACTCAGGTTGAAGAAGAGTAGAAGATCTTAACACTTCTTAGTTGGATGAGTATTGCTGAGAGCAGAAGAACTTTGTTCTTGATGAAGGCTTGAATGCTTAAGTGAACAACTGGGTAGCTATTAGCTAGCTTGAATCCTTCTTTAAAGGGTCCTTTTTATAGCAGCAACAAGCAACGGCTCTCTTCAATTTGAATTACTTGTCTTCTTCTGAAACTTGAGACCTGGGCTGTAAATATCAAGAAGACAAAACAATCTCTGCAGCAGAAACATTCTATAAAAGGTATAAACCTTTTTCTAGGAAGCTGCAGGAAGCAATCTGATAATAAAGTACTAAATAAAGTCACATCAGAAACAAACTCTTTATAGCAGAAGAAAGACTTTTCAGTCTAACGGCTATAAAGGACTGACAGCAGATAAAGTAAAATACAAAGTCAGCTAATAAGACAAACAACTTTATCTGAAAAGATTTTACTCAGGCATAAGGGATTGCCTGGAAATATTATCATAAAACAACTGAAAAGATATGCCAGATAATGTATTAATTAATTAAATATAATAAATAAATACAAAATATAAAGGCAGATAGAAAGCGTCGAACGACCCTCGGAGATCGTCGACCGACGCACGGAGATCGTCGAACTATCGGACAGATAGTCGAACGATCCAGATAGTCAAACTATCACAGAAGATAGTCGAACTATCACAGCAGATAGTCGAACTATCAGATAGTCGACCTATCAACAGATAGTTGAACTATCAAGGCAAAACAGATAGTCGAACTATCAACAGATAGTCGAGCTATCAGATAGTCGACCTATCAACAGATAGTCGAACTATCAAAGCGAAACAGATAGTCGAACTATCAACAGATAGTCGAACTATCAAAAACAAACATATAGTCGACCTATCAACAGATAGTCGAACTATCAGATAGTCGAACTATCAAAGCAGATAGTCGAACTACCAAGCGAGAACAGATAGTCGACCTATCAACAGATAGTCGAACTATCAACGCAGAACAGATAGTCGAACTATCAACAGATAGTCGAGCTATCAGATAGTCGACCTATCCAAGCAGATAGTCGAACTATCAAAGCACACAGATAGTCGAACTATCAGCCGATAGTCGAACTATCCTCGCAGACTGAAAGTCGAACAACTGATAGACGATCGTCGAACAGTCAGTCGACGATAGTCGAGCGGCGTTCGACGATAGTCGAACGAACAAACTACTTAACCAAATTCTTCATCTGGAAAAGCGAGGACTCAACAGCTAGACCACTAACCATTGACCATAGATATTTCTTGGGTCAAGGGACAAAAGGAGAGAACTAAACTCAAATCAAACTAGGGTACCAACATATATTGACTCAACCAAGCATGGCCATGCATTTTCTCTGTCCCATTCCATCAAGGGGCCCATGGATGCAACTCTTGTCATATAGGAGGACAAATCCCATCTCTGATCACACATAAACACCCAAATGATTCGTAACTTACCCAATAACTACATTTATCATCCAACTTTCTCAAGACCAAACATTTGATGGCATCAAAGCACGCTCTTCCTCACTTAGTGAGTGTTGTAACTTCAGGTCAAAGGACCACAAACACCATTTCCACTCGAGCCATACTTGTGACACGTTCATATAACAATCCACAAAGTATTCTAACGGTTGGTCTGTCTAGTACAACTTTTTCATAACAAGTACCCATGTGATGACTTTATATCACAATATCATGAACTATGAGGATGGGTCATCAGTCAACACACATGCTAGTCTTAAAGGCATCATCATCTCCCTTAGCTTTTAAGATGATACAAAGACCAGGGACCTTTAAGAATGAAGCTTCTAGGATCATAGGTTCTCACATCAAGTCACTACTTGACCTATGTAAGCAAATATTCTAAGGGAATTTATCTTATTTAACTATTCTATCATAATAGAAATAATAACACAATAAAAGAACTTACCAAAATATATAAATAAAATGCATACAGTACTTTTATTCAACAAATGAAAAATAACAGCCAACAAACATACAATCCACAAGACTCAAACTAGAGTTGATCATTCAGGTATCGTATACTCATTGATTTAACATGACTATCATAATTTCTCTATGCGAGAGGCTTTGTTAGTGGATCTGCAATGTTTTCATTAGTCAGTACTCTGCATATGCTCACATATCCTCGATCGACAATCTCTCAAATTAGATGGAACCGCCGGAGTATGTGCTTGGAGCGTTGTTGAGATCGAGGTTCCGAAGCAAGTGCAATTGCACCATTGTTGTCACAGTAGAGAACTACAGGACGAACAATGCTAGGAACTACATCTAACTCGCCGATTAATTTCCTAATCCATACATCGTCCTTCGTTGAATTTTCAGCGGCGATATACTCAGCCTCAATTGTATAATCGACAACTGTAACCTACTTGGAACTCTTCAAGCAAACACCACCTCCATTCAGGAAAAACAAAAAACCTGACTGAGACTTTGAATCATCCCTATCAGTTTGGAAGCTAGCATCTGTGTAACCACTTATAATGAGCTCTTCCTCTCCTCTAAATACCAAGAATGTATCCTTAGTCCCTCTCAAGTACTTGAGGATATTCTTGACGGCTATCTAGTGACCTTCATCGGGATCAGACTGATACCTTCTAGTCATCCTCAAAGCATAAGAGACATCGGGACTAGTACATATCATTGCATACATGATTGACCCAATTGCTGAAGTATATGGAATCAACTTCATGTGGTCCTTATCTTCACAAGACTGAGAACACTGGTCCTTAGAGAGATTCACAGCATGAGACATGGGAAAGAATCCTTTCTTGGACTCATGCATGCTGAACCGTTTCAACACCTTATCAATGTACGTACTTTGGGTCAAACCCAATATCTTATTCAATCTATCTTTATAGATCTTAATACCGAGTATATAAGTCTCTTCCCTTAAGTCCTTCATCAAAATGCAGTCCCCTAGGTTGTTCTTAATAACTTACAGGGTTGGTTTGTCATTCCTGATCAACAGTAAGTTATCTACATACAAAATTAGGAAGACAATATTGCTCCCACTAGTCTGTTTATAAACACACGGTTCATCCTCGTTCTTGATAAAACCAAACTCTTTGATCTTCTCATCAAAACGAAGATTCCAACTTTGAGAAGCTTGTTTCAATCCATAAATGGATCTATGTAGCTTGCATATTTTAGTGGCTTCACTTGGAGATACAAAACCCTCGGGTTGTGTCATGTAAACTTCTTCAAGGAGGTGCCCATTAAGGAAAGCAGTTTTGACAACCATCTACCAAATCTCATAGTCATAATACGCAGCAATAAAAAGCAGAATTCTGATGGACTTAACCATGGCAATAGGTGAAAAGGTCTCATAATAGTCAATATCATGAATTTTCTTGAAACCCTTAGCCATCAGTCGCCCTTTGAATGTTTGTACATTCCCATCCATGTCGGTCTTCTTCTTGAAGACCCACTTGTACCCTATGGGTCTTACACCTTTAGGTGGTTCCACCAAACTCCATACTTGATTTTCATACATGGAGTCCATTTTAGATTTCATGGTCTCAAGCCACTTCTCGGAGTCTGGTACACACATAGCCCCTTGGTAGGTTGTAGGTTCATCACTATGATCCATAAGCAACACATTACCTATTTGAGACATGAGAAATCCATATCTCTCAGGCTCAAACCTTGGTCAACCAAATCTATGTGGAACTTATATTTCTTGAGCAGGCTCTCCAACTACAATAACTTATATTCCTGACTCAGGTTCCAATTCCGGTTCATTCACAGTTTGTGGTTCCTAAACGTCTTCAAGTTCTACCCTGGCTGTCTTTCTACTTAAGAACTCTTTCTCAAGAAAAACACCAGTCCTCGCGACAAACACTTTGCCCTCGGACGGTATGTAGAAGTAGTACCCTTTGGTTTCCCTAGATACCCCACAAGATAACACTTATCTTATTTGGGTTCCAGCTTATCAGACATTTGACATCTTATGTATTCCTCACAGCCCCAAACCTTAATGAATGATATATTTGGACGCTTCCCAGTCCATATCTCATATGGTTTCTTCAAAACCGCTTTCGTTGGAGCACGATTTAATGTGAAAGCAGCAGTTTCTAGAGAAAATCTCCAAAAGGAAACAGGTAGATCTGCATGACTCATCATCGATTGCACCATGTCTAACAAGGTTCGATTCCTCCGCTCAGACACACATTTATGTTTTGGTGTTCTAGGTGGAGTGAGTTTTGATATAATACCACACTCTTTCAAATGATCACAGAACTCATGACTTAGGTATTCGCCACCTCGATCAGATCGGAGTGCTTTAACCTTCTTACCCAATTGATTCTCTACTTTGTTCTTAAACTCTTTGAACTTTTCAAAGGTTTCAAATTTGCACTTTATAAGATACACATATCCGTATCTACTGAAATCAACATTAAATGTAACAAAGTTGATGTACCCACCTCTAGCCATAGAACTCATGGGTCCACATACATCACTATGTACTATACCCAAGAGATAATCAGCCCTCTCATTGAAGCCAATGAAAGGGACTTTAGTCATCTTGCCTAACAAATAAGATTCGCATCTCTCAAATGATTCATAATCAAATGAGTCCAATAGTCCATCTTTATGGAGCTTGGATATACGTTTCTCATTTATATGCCCAAATGACAATGCTAAAGATACGTAGGATGTAACGTCCCTGATTTTTTTCGATGATTTTATTTGATTTGGTATTGTCGTATTTATGACGTGATGGCGTTACTTTTAACGTCGAGTTGACGACGCAACGCCGTTAAGGCATTTTCGCGTCCATGCGGTCGAATCGGCCAAATTGTTGTCGTAATCGGAAAATTTTGCATTTGGAATTTAAGTTGAATAATTTTGGACTTGATCGTCATGTTTCCTCGCAATTCGAGCGATATTCGGGCATCAGTAATTTTCCGAAGTTTTGTGTAAATTATGTTCGTTGTATACTTTGAAAATTTATATCTCGGGAATGGTTCGTTAGATTTTGGTTTTTTTACTTCGCCATTGGGTTCGTAGCGTCAGTGTTCGTCTACGGTGAGAGTTTCGTTTAATTCGGCGCAGGTTTGGGCCTCCGTTTTGAACTCGTGTTTCCTTATTCAAAAATATATAAATATGATTTTTTTAATAATAAAACACTATTCAAAAATATCTTTTAATATTCATTTATAAAGTTTGATTTCTTTTGATATATTTGTAAAAAGAACTGTTCATGCAATTTAAACTTTATTAATTCTCGGGTGGAAACATTCTTCTCGAGTGATGCATGGTTAGTTCTCGAGTGATGAATGGCTAGTTCTTGAGTGATGCGTGGCTAGTTCTCGAGTGATGCTTGGCTAGTTCTCGAGTGATGCTTGGCTAGTTCTCGAGTGATGCTTGGCAAGTTCTTGAGTAATACCTGTGCTCTCGAGTAATGCCTTGCCTTCTTCTCGAGTAACTTTTTTTTAGTACATGAGTACTGGTTTTTTTCCTTGTTCTCGAGTACTAAATTTTAGTACTCGAGTAGCCTTTTTCCACTTCTCGAGTACCTGTAATCTTGTTCTCGAGTGTTGTATATTCGTCTCGAGAATTTCATTCCTATTTACATTTGGGAGCCATTTTGAGGGTCAAAACGATGTCATATGGAAAAATCGTTAACATGAAATTTGTTCATCTCGACGAGGTCTACAACTTTAATGTTGGGCACTTTTTGATTTGAAGTCATCCTAGATCTCTATTTTTTATTTCCGCGAATTGACTCATAAATATTACGTTTTTTTTATATATATTTAGACAAAATATTTTATAAGTACTTATATATATATACTCTTATACTTAGGTTATCAGAAAAGAATAAAAAATTTTATCTACTTCTTCTCCGGACTTTTTCCTCCTGAACCAGAGCGGCGTGAGCGAGAGAGAGAAATATTTTCGTGAATCTTCCAGTGGCCGACGACGGTGCTCCGGTGCTTCAAATCTTGGACCGAGTATAGATCTGGAAAGCTCTTGGCGAGGGCTTCGTCATCGTGGTAAAATCTTCTCCTTTTCTTGATTATTCTCTCTAGGGTTTTCAGCCCTAACTCCTACTTTTGGTCATTCTTGTTAGATTTTGATTTCTCTCATCTTCCTTGGTCCCGATCTACGCCGAGGTGCGATTTGGTGATATTTTCCGGTAAAACCAAGGCAAGTTGTGGTTTACCCTCTTTTCTCCTTGCCCGATTTTATGGTAAAGAATAAGCTTTTGTTCCTTAATTTTTACTGCGTTACTTTTTTCTGTATTTCCAAGTTATAGAAATGTATAACACTTATTTGAAGTTTACTCAAATTTATGAGTTCTTGTCATGAAGAGAAAACTTAACCTTGTGGCGTTGTAGTGATTGATGAGATGTTATATCGTTAGATTTAATCACCTCTAACCATTGTCATAGACGCGTTTGAGTTTATCTAGGATGGTAAATCATTTCTAAAGGTTGATCAACCGTGTCTTTAATCTAGGAAATGTCGAGTAGAATCCGACGTGCCAAGTCCTGCGGTTTATTTCATGGTGTTTCTTTGTAGCTGGTGTTAGTGGGCAAATCCACTGACCGCAAGGTTTGTTTCCTTTATTAGTACCTCATGGAACTCAACTAGGTTTCTTGCATCTGTGGTGATTGGTGGAGTGTGCAAGTCGCCCCCGCAGTTAGACAGATTTTAACATCTGTGAGGGGTGTATCTAGAGAAGTGACCACCCTGCCTGTATTTATGGGTAGAGTTGGCTACAGGTGGCTAATAAAGTTTTGGAGTATTCTTTCTTATGATTTAATCATGCTCTCCCCTTGCTTTGGTTATCCGGCATGATTTGTTGTACGTGACGATTCACGTAAGTTTTTTTCTTCTGATTTATTTCTTGAGTTTTATTTATGTACCTTACTTCAGTACTCTTGATCCTGGGTTGGTACCCCGTTTGACCTTTGTTTTCCTCTACTTACTTTTTCTGCCACCATTTGCACCTTGTTGCTGAGGTGTTCTGTCTTTGGAATTCCTCAGGTTCGGAGTGTTAGCAGGTAGTGGAGCTAGTTTTGGAGTTCTTGAAGCAGCAGTGTTGGCTGTGGTTTTTCCCCTCGCCATAGCGAGGTAGTTTGTTGTTTTCGTTTTCTTTGCCTATTTTCGGACATACTTTATACTGTGGGTTCGTATCAGGTTGTTGAAGCAAATAGGTTTGTTAATTTTTGACACTTGCTAGCTGATGTGGTTTTCTTATGTTTGGTTTAGATTACTTGCTCTCTTGGATGATTTATTGCTAGGATTGTATGTTAGATATTTGTAACCTATAGAACCCTACTATTAGTAAATCATACATGTCATCTCTTTCAAAACTAAGTCACTACTTTCTCTTTAGGATAAAGAATTTTTCTATACTTATGATAAATCTAGGGTTTGCATAGTATGAGTTGTCCTCGGGGACATTTATACTCATGTACGATTTTAGGGTAAATTTAAACAAGTATCTTCTACAAGCGTATAAATATATTTTGAATCGTGGACTAGTTGATCCAATAAGCCGAGGGATACGGCTATCTTCTTAACTTAAACCGAATTTCAATCATAACAACATATGTTCTCCTTTTAAACTGTCGAGTTTGGAGTCTTGCCTGAGCGTCTGCAGTTATCTCCTGCACGGCGTGGCATCATGGCGCATATTTTCCCTTACTCTGATATAATTTAATTATTGGGAAAATGCGGGTTATGACAGTTGGTATAAGAGGGAGTTTGCTTGATAATTGGTCGTGCAACCTTCCCTTGTTAGTGTTAGTTGTTTAGTATCATATCATACACACACCGATGTATCATCAGTACGTCTTGGCTGAAGCATGATTAGAAGTATACGGGGCATATTATGTAGTATGGGATGAATAATATATATTTGTATATGGATCCACCATAGGTGGCAACATGTGAGGGTTATGTAGTATGAGATGCATAACCTCACCACATGAATGCCCATTAACACGTTTTATTTTTCTTTGCATGCAATGTTATGTAGTATGGGATGCATAACCTCACCACATGAATGCCCATTAACACGTTTTCTTTTTCTTTGCATGCAATGTTATGTAGTATGGGATGCATAACATTTCATGTGTATGCCGCTCATAACATGCATTAAGGCTTTTTTAGGATGCATAACACTATATACATATCATAACATAACATAAGCACATTATGTCAAGCTAAAGATTTACATGATGACATATGTAGACACATGATTTTAAATAAGAATAAATAATCCATTCATTCATATCATATGCACATGAGTCAATAGGATGATAGGATATCATCCTGAGTAGGACATATCATCATTATAAAATCCCAGAGCAAGTTGTAGCATAAGCAAGTGTCTTTTAAATATGGTCTGAACTAAGTGGTGTAGTCCTCGTTTAGCTAAAGTTTTAATGAGGTGTTTATGTTTTTTTAGAATGTCGCATGAGCGCATTGTTACCAGGTCGACTCCCCAGTCTGAGGGTGAGTCGTCAGGTGTGCAGGGAGAGGAGGTGATTGTAGAACTGTGCCAGAGCATGGAGACCATGCCAGATCAAATTGTAGCAATACAAGCACAGTTGCAGGCATTGTTGGCTGCTACCTTAGGATGGAGCTTGGTGAGCAAACCCCCATAGTGATTGGGTATGAGAGTGAGATCATTTAATTTAATAAGTTTGCTTCTGAGTTAAGAGCTGCTGAGGAGTGCAGGGTTAAAGGTTTCTTGGGCGGTGTCCAAAATGACATTCAACAATTTGCCAATACTTACCAGTTTGAGACTAATGCGAGGACAATAGAAGTTGCTCTTAAAGTTGAGACCTTTTGATATGCTAAGGATCGTGGTATGATACCGAAGAAAGAGAAGAGGAGAGGTGTTGAGGATGGAAGCTCTAGGGCATCCGGCCCTTCTTTGAAAAAAAGAAAGGTGGTGAAATTTGTAGCTTCTGTGGTCGATCCGACCATCCATATGAAAGGTGTTTCAAGAAAAGTGTCACTCAGAAGAAGTAGTGGGTGCTCTCCATCCAAGGAGCACCCAAAGTAGATCTGGTGTGCACGTTCTGTTCAAAGAAGGGACATGATGTGAGTCATTGCTGGATGAAAGAAAGGACTTGTTTCCAGTACGGGCAGAAGGGACACCAGAAGTCTTCGTGTCCCCAAGCTCAGTCCCCACTACAGCCTCCCCTCCCCCTCAGGCTCTGTCGTCGCCGCCAAACAAGGACAAAGGAAAAGGTAAACTGATCGCGGTGACCGATGAAGAAACTCAGTCTTCAACCCAAGTGATCTCAGGTTAGATTCTAGCTAGTTTTTAGTCCAATCCTGGTTTTGTTATTGTTCGAATAAGTTAGGTATGCAATTTTATTAGTAGATTAAGGTAAAGAACCGTTAGGCATGTGTTTTTTTTTATTCTGTCGCTACCCACCCGTTTGTGGCTAGGTCTTTTGTAGAGCTTCATGGTTTGACCCTCGTTCGGGTTGGTGACGTGTTTTGTGTCAAGTTCCTTCTAGTGATTCTGTCGTATCGGACCAAGGTAGTCAGAGATGTCTGATTCTATTATGTGATTTTCTAGTGATTGCTGATTTAAAAGTGATAGACTTGGAAGATTTTTATATTATCTTGGGCATGTACCGGTTGTCTAGGCATGACTCTATTATTAAGTGCAAGGTTAAGCACTTGGACTTCAAGATGAACGACGGTCAACTCAGGAATGTTTATGGTTTTCCACTTCAGGCTTCTCTAGTTATTTCTGCGATATGTGCTCGTAAGTTTTTTTTTTGATTCTGGATGTTTTGCTTGTTTGGTGTCAGTTTTGGGAAATCAAGGTTCATTTGCCGCGTTTAGTGGAGATTCCTATGGTACGTGAGTGTTCAGATGTTTTCCTAGCTAATCTTCCTGGTCTTCCTTCTGTGAGGGGCGTTGAGTTCGTCTTAGATCTGGAGCGTTTTGTGATTGTTTTTATAGACGACGTTTTGGTGTAATCTCGTAATGCTGTGGAGCATGCCCATCATTGTCTTTAGTGTTGCCTGCTTTGATGGACCTCAAGTTGTTTGTTGGGTTGAGTAAGTGTGATTGTTGGTTATCTCAGGTTTCTTTCTTGGGTCATGTGATTTATAAGGACAGAATTTTAGATTTACCTTGAGAAGATAGTTGATGTTATGGATTGGGCTAGGCCTGCCACACCCAAGGTGATTGAAAGCTTTCTAGGGTTGGTTGGCTATAATCGGAGGTTTGTGGAGGGTTCCTCTATGTTATCTGTGCCACTGACTAAACTAACGCAGATGAACGCAGTTTTTGTTTAGGGCGCTGAGTGTGAGGAAGCTTTTCTGGAATTAAAGACGAGTTGTGCACTGCTCCAGTGTTGACTTTGCCTACGGAAGGTATAGACTATGGTGTTTATGTGAACGCATCACACGTAGAACTTGGTTGCGTGCTGACATAAGAAGGAAAAGTGATTATGTATGGGTCTAGACAGTTGAAGATTCATGAAAGAAATTACACTAGGCACGATCTAGAATTTACGGCAGTGATACATGCCCGAAATTTATGGAGATACCTATTGTATGGCGCGCAATGTAAGATTTATACGGATTATAAGAGGTTGAAGTACGTCTTCACTCAGAAAGAATTGAGCTCGCGCCAGCGTCGATGATTGGAATACGTAGCTGGCTATTATGTTGAGAGTTGGTATTACCCAAACAAGCTGATGTTGTAATCGATGCCTTAGGTAAGAAGGCAACTAAGATCTTTAACCTCTCTGTGGATTCCCTAGTCGATGAACTTTGCTTGATGGATATTGCTGTTGGGAATGATGGTCAACCTAGTAGGTTGGAAGTAGCAGAGCCTTCATGGATTTCACTCACAAGACTTCATCAAAAGGACGATCTTGATCTACTACACCTTTGTAATAGAATTGAAGGGAGAGCTACCTGATTTCTCTTTGGACGAGTTAGATACACTGAAATATCGAGGTAGAGTTTGTATTCCCGCTTTTGGTGATATTCGGGCTAAGATTTATAATGAAGTTCATGGTTCCAGCATTTCCTACCATCCTGGTTCCACCAAAATGTATAAAGATCTAAATCAAATTGTTTTGTGGTTAGGAATGAAGAATGATATAGCAAAGTTTGTGTTAGAATGTTATACATTCCAACGTGTTAAGGATAATCATAGAAGGCCTGGTGGTAAACTGACACTGCTCGTTATTCCATAGTGGAAGTGGGAGAGTATTTCGATGGATTTCATCACCGGTCTACCAAAATCTCCCAGTAGGCATGATTCTGTATTGGTGATAGTCGATAGATTGATTAAGTGTGCTCACTTTGTGCCATTTAAGATTGGGAATTCGATAAAGAAGATAGCTAAGCTATATCCTGATAAGGTCATCAGATTGCATGAAGTGCCTGTTAGCATTGTATCAGGTCGAGACCCAAGAGTTACGTCTCGCTTTTTGAAGAGCTTAAAAGAGGGGTTGGGTACCGATTTGAGGTATTCCACCTCCTATCATCCGCAGACAAATGGTCAGACGGAAAGGATAAATATGATCGTGGAAGATATGATAAGATGTTATACATTAGATCGTGGTGGCGCTTGGGATGAGCATATCATACTCAAGGAATTTGCTTATAATAATAGTTATCAAGAGAGTCTGCAGATGGTCCCATTTTAGGCTTTGTATGGGAGGCGTTATAGGACTCCTTTGTTTTGGGCTGAAGTTGGAGAGAGACCATTGTTATGTCCGGAATCCCTTGAAGAGATGAATTGTGTTGTAACTCATATTCAAGTGAAGCTCTGTGTAGCACAAGAGAGTTTGAGAAGTTTGTTAATAGACGAAGGGTGGATCTGGAGCTTGTCGTTAGGGACTTTGTTTTTCTGAAAGTCTCTCCGATGCTAGGTGTTAAAAGGTTTTGAAGGAACCACAAGTTAGACCCCCGGTATGTGGGACCTTTCCGGATTTTTGATCGTATCGGAGTGTCAGCTTATAGGCTGGAATTGTCTGCTACCTTCCCTAGTGCCCATGATGTGTTCCATATGTGCCAGTTGCGGTAGTGTGTTTGTAGTGATCGTCAAGACCTTAACTCGATGCCCAAGATTTAGCCCAATCTTTCATTTCTGGAAGAGCCTGTTCGTGTTTTGGAATCTCAAGAGCATGTGTTCTGTAGAAAGACCATCTCCATGGTCAAGATTCTTTTGAGAAATCAAGACGTTGAGAGTGCGACGTGGGAATTGGAATCGACGATAAGAGAATCTCATCCGCTTCTCTTCTCCTAGTTTGGGTATGTTATGTATTTGATTGTGTTTGAGTTTCTCGTTTTTGTTTGATTTTGGTGTTGTGATAAGTTTCGAGAAGAAACTTCATTTTAGGGAGAGTGACTGTAACGCCCCTGATTTTTTTTGATGATTTTATTTGATTTGGTATCGTCGTATTTATTACGTCGTGGCGTTATTTTAACATCGAGTTGACGGCGCAATGCCATTAAGGCATTTTCGCGTCCGTGCGGTCGAATCGACCAAATTCTTGTCATAATCGGAAAATTTTGCATTTGGAATTTAAGTTGAATAATTTTGGACTTGCTCGTCAAGTTTTGTTGCAATTCGAGCGATATTCAGGCCTCGGCGATTTTCCGAAGTTTTGTGTAAATTATGTTCGTTGTATACTTTGAAAATTTATATCTCGGGATTTGCTCATCGGATTTTGGTTTTTACTTCGCCATTGGGTTCGTAGCGGTAGTGTTCATCTACGGTGCGAGTTTTCGTTTAATTCGGCGCGGGTTTGGGCCTCCGTTTTGAACTCGTGTTTCCTTATTCAAAAATATATAAATATGATTATTTTAATAATAAAACACTATTCAAAAATGTCTTTTACTATTCATTTATATAGTTTGATTTCTTTGGATATATTTGTAAAAAGAACTGTTCATGCAATTTAAACTTTGTTTATTCTCGGGTGACAGCATTCTTCTCGTGTGATGCGTGGTTAGTGATGTAGGCTCCGTCCTACGAGGTTTCAACACACGGACGGCGTGACTACGACTCCCGCAACACTCAACGATCTTCTAAAGACACACTAACGGAACGCAGCAAATGCAATGATTTTATTTATCGTTCGCGCTAACATACGGATAGCCGATCCGCGCTTGGAACGGAGAATGGATATAGGTCAAAATCCATTCCGGCTAAAAGGGATAATATTGATCCCGTGCGAGCATTAGAGTTGTACCAAAATAGATCCACCAAGGAAAAAATCACGGTTCGAAAAAATGGTAGGATCTATCCCAACTAAAGAAAATAGCGAGGTTCGCCAATCCTCTCGGAGTTCTTCGGAAAACCAAACGAAAAATTACAAACTATTTTAAAGAGCACCGCGAAGAAATTTTAGTTTCAAAGATCACACAAAATCCGTCCACCACAAGAACTATCTAGGAATGAAAACTCTAGAGTAGATGGTTTCGTTACCCCGCTCGGTGAAGGTAGATCCGGGATGTTAGGGATCCACACAAAAATGATCGCTTTCCTCGGATGCGGCGGGAGTTGCACCAAGGATGAAGAACTCGTTCGTCTTCTCCGCTTCCCGCCGTGGTGGTTCGCCGACGAGCACCGTCTTCCTTACACTTAGCCTTCAAGATTGAAGGCGGCCGCACTTTGGAGTATGAGGTCGCGTCGTAGGTGGTGTAGAATCGGAGAATAGGAGAGATTGGAGGGGAGGACTAGGGAGGCGGCCAAGAGGAGGAGGAGGTAGAGAGAGGGAAAGCCGAAAATTTAGGAGGAGGGAATAAGAGAGGGGGCGGCGGAAATTAGAGGGAGGAAGGAAGAGAGATTAGGTTAGGGCAAAAAGTTTTCATTTCAATTCAATCTAGATGAAAAATACATAGTCCAAGGCCTTTTATAAGGCTTACAAACACAAAGGCTATTGGTAGCCCAAAAACTGATAAATGCACACCAACATGAAAATAAAAAGACAACATAAATAAATAGTCCGTCAACTTATCAAATTAAAAGTACTACTAATTTTTAATTCCTTATGCGTTGGCAAAGATTGTAACCATGGCCGCTGCGGCGTCGCAAGTCCTTGGCCGGTGGGTCATTGTCTACGTCTTCCGCCAACATCCCGCAATCACCATGATCATCACGTGCACCCTCGTCGTCATCTTTACTAAGGCCGTCATGATGGCCGTCGCCATCAGTTAGTTCTCGAGTGATGCGTGGTTAGTTCTTGAGTGATGCATGGCTAGTTCTCGAGTGATGCTTGGCAAGTTCTCGAGTGATGCTTGGTTAGTTCTCGAGTGATGTTTGGCTAGTTCTCGAGTAATACCTGTGCTCTCGAGTAATGCATTGGCTTCTTCTCGAGTAACTTTTTTTAGTACTCGAGTAAAACTTTAGTACTCGAGTAAAACTTTAGTACTCGAGTACTGATTTTTTTTCCTTGTTCTCGAGTACTAAATTTTAGTACTCAAGTAGCCTTTTTCTACTTCTCGAGTACCTGTAATCTTGTTCTCGAGTGTTGTATATTCATCTCGAGAATTTCGTTCCTGTTTATTTTCGGGTGCCGTTTTGAGGGTCAAAACGATGTCGTATGGAAAAATGGTTGACATGAATTTTGTTTGTCTCAACGAGGTCTACAACTTTCATGTCGGGCACTTTTGATTTGAAGACATCCTAGACCTCTATTTTTTATTTCCGCGAATCAACTCATAAATAATATATTTTTTAATATATATATTTAGACAAAATATTTTATAAGTACTTATATATATACTCTTATATTTAGGTTATTAGAAAAGAATAAAAAACATGATCCTCTTCTTCTCCGGACTTTTTCCTCCCGAACCAGAGCGGCGTGAGCGAGAGAGAGAAATATTTTCGTGAATCTTCCGGTGGCCGCCGACCGTGCTCCGGTGCTCCAAATCTTCGACCGAGTATAGATCTGGAAAGCTCTCGGCGAGGTCTTCGTCATCGTGGTAAAATCATCCCCATTTTTTGATTTTTCTCGCTAGGGTTTTCGGCCCTAACTCCTACTTTTGTCCATTCTTGTTAGATTTCGATTTCTCTCATCTTCCCTTGTCCCGATCTACGCCGAGGTGCGATTTAGTGATATTCTCCGGTAAAACTAAGGCAAGTGGTGGTTTACCCTCTTTTCTCCTTGCCCCATTTGATGGTAAAGAATAAGCTTTGTTCCGTAATTTTTCCTACGTTCCTTTTTTCTGTCTTTCCAAGTTATAGAAATGTATAACCCTTATTTGAAGTTTACTCAAATTTATGAGTTCTTGTCATGAAGAGAAAACTTAAACTTGTAGCGTTGTAGTGATTGATGAGATGTTATATCGTTAGATTTAATTGCCTCTAACCATTTTCATAGAACGTGTTAGTGTTTATCTAGGATGGTAAATCGTTTCTAATGGTTGATCAACCGTGTATTTTATCTAGGAAATGTCGAGTAGAATAAGACGTGCCAAGTCCTGAGGTTTTTTTCATGGTGTTTCTTTGTTGCGGGTGTTAGTGGGCAAATCCACCGACCGCAAGGTTTGTTTCCTGTATTAGTACCTCGTGGAACCCTACTGGGTTTTGGGCATCTGCGGTGATTGGTGGAGTGTGCAAGTATCCCCCGTAGTTAGATAGATTTTAACATCTGTGAGGGGTGTATCTAGAGAAGTGACCACCCTGCCTGTGTTTATGGGTAGAGTTGACTACAGGTGTCTAATAAAGTTTTGGAGTATTCTTTCTTATGATTTAATCATGCTCTCCCATTGCTTTAGGTATCCGACATGATTTGTTGTACGTGATGATTCACGTAAGTTCTTTTCTTCTGATTTATTTCTTGAATTTCATTTACGTACCTTACTTCAGCACTCTTGGTCCTGGGTTGGTACCACGTTTGACCTTTGTTTTCTTTTGCTTTCTTTTTCTGCCACCATTTGTACCTTCTTGCTGAGGTGTTCTGTCTTTGGAATGCCTCAGTTTCGGAGCGTTAGCAGGTAGTGGACCTGGTTTTGGAGTTCTTGAAGCAGCAGTGTTGGCTGTGGTTTTTCCCCTCGTTGTAGCGAGGTAGTTTGTTGTCTTTGTTTTCTTTGCCTAGTTTCAGACATACTTTGTACTGTGGGTTCTTCTCAGGTTGTTGAACCCCACAGGAATGTTGATTTTTGACACTTGCTAGCTGATGTGGTTTTCTTATGTTTTGTTTAGATTACTTGCTCTCTGGGATGATTTATTGCTAGGATTGCATGTTAGATATTTTTAACTTATAGAACCCTACTATTAATGAAGCATACATGTCATCTCTTTCAAAACTAAGTCACTACTTTCTGTTTAGCATAAAGACTTTTTCTATACTTATTATAGATCTAGGGTTTGCATAGCATTAGTTGTTCCTCGGGGACATTTATACTCATTTAGGATGTTAGGGTCAATTTAAACAAGTATCTTCCGCAAGCGTATAAATATATTTTGAATCGTGGACTAGTTGATCCAATAAGCTGAGGGATACGGCTATCTTCTTAACTTAAACTGAATTTCAATCATAATAACATATGTTCTCCTTTTAAACTATCGAGTTTGGAGTCTTGCCTGAGCGTCTGCAGTTATCCCCTGCACGGCGTGGCATCACGACGCGTATTTTCCCTTACTATGATATAATTTAATTATTGGGAAAATGCGGGTTGTGACATAGGGTTTGAGTCATTCATTCTTAGTCTTTTGGTATTTTCAATGTTATAAATCGGATGGTCTAATTTCAAAACATACAGATCATTAAACATTTGGGCTACACCATAACAAACGTCATTCTTAAATATTAACAACAATTGTTCTTAATAATAAAAGAAAAACCCATCATGTCCAAACATGAAATGGATATTATGTTTTTAGTTATGGAAGGAACAAATTAACAATTATCTAATTCTATTACAAGCCCACTGGGCAAAGCAAGATGATAAACCCCCACTGCAACAACAACAACTCTTTCTCCATTTCCAACGCGCAGGTCCACCTCTCCTTTACTCAACAATCTTTTCCTTCCCAATTCCTGTGTAACACCCCAAATCAGTACAGATGTTTAGTCGACCTGAGATCGAAGATCGTCAAGCGGAGATCGTCAAGCTTAGCTCGACGATTCTAGCCTGTTATCAGCCCCAATGCGGAGAGGTGACCCGTGTCAGGCAAATTGCGTGCTGCCATTGAGCGGTGATTAACCTTTTTAACTCCAAACTAAGTCATTGCTTGGTTTTGTTGATTGGATCAAGTGGCTGGGATAGAACCCAAGGCCTTATCTGCAGAGGAATGGAAAGAGGAAAGTTTTATTTCCTTTTCTCTCTCTCTTCATCGTTACCCGAGTTCTGGAGCAGAAACCTTCAGCTGGTGCTAGGGTTGCTTATTGGAGAAGATCTTGAGGCCGAAAACAAGATCTGAAGCTATAATCGCGAAGGGGAAAGTGAGGTGATAATTTCCATCCATGTAAAAACGCTTTGTCATGGTTCCAAAGAGAACGTCAAGGGTAATGATCTTTCTTCTTGGACATGTGAAGTCCTTATTTTTGGCATATCCATGGATTTTCCCTACCATATTGTGAAATGTTGAGGGATTTCCGTTGGGTTGATTCTTGAAATCCCGAATTAGTCTTGCATAAAGATCCGGAAAAGTGTAGTACGGAATAGGCATGCTGTGTGAAGCCTATCTGGATAGGTTGGTCTTGATTGGTGATGTTTTATTTTGCGCACCGGAGAACACTCTGTGTTTAAACGAGTAGTTTGTGGAGTCGGTGGGTTGTGCCTGTGAAGTGGAGTAACAGGAAGTACTGGATTGGGGATTCCAGTAAAATACCATCGTAATTCTTGTGTTGTATTATATGGAAAGACCATTTTTTTGGTACTGCAGGATGCTGCAGGGTTTGGATTGAGTTTGGGTGCAGAAAGAGAGCTTCTGTTGAACCCGCCAAGCGATCGCGAGGAACGTTGGCACTAACTCCCCTTATTGGATTGTGAAGACATTCCTTGGTGGAAAGTATGGCTATTGTGAGCTGCGAGCTCTTAAATTGCTTCGTGTCGAACAGACAAGGGGATGTTGACCCGCGTCAGTCTAGTATTGAACTGGCGATTTGAGCAACGGGCAAGGGCTGAATTTTTTCCGCATTACGGTTGTCTGAGATGAGTGCCTGGGATGTTGGCGTTCGTCAGGTTCACATAATGAGAGTCTTAGGCCTGTGCGCCATTAAGACTAAAGTCTCCGGCTATTGGCTGTGGAGCATAATGCTCAAACTTTACCGTTGGGCTTTTGATCCTTAAACGGTGGTGGGACCCTGGTTTTCCGGTACACTAAGAATGTGCCCTGAGTGCGCGAAGCGTCGGGCCGCGTGGCAGACGTTTGTGATATATTTATTGTGTGTGAGTTCACATTGTGCGATATATCTTCTTGTGAAATATTATGCTTGTAGGGAAGGAATACCACTGCCCCGGGAAAGGGGTAGAGTCTTTATAAATTGGTCAGCTGAATGCTGACCGTTACCTTATTTGCCACCATCATACTGGGCTGTCCTTGTGCAGGTGCTGGAGAGCCAACCAGGAAATAGAGGGTTGAAGCCCCAACTGCTGCTACTGGCCCTCGATGGCTGGGCGAAGAACTTTATTATTTTCATGTGTGGCCGGCCTGCAAGCCGATGTTTGTAATCCACAACATTGAAGCTTAACTATAAGGCCTTAAGGCCAAACTTTTGTGTATTTGGTGTACATTCCTTTGGGGTTATATATTGTAACGACCCTAGCCGATCCAACGTGGCAGTGCCACGGCTCCGCTCTAGGCATCGCTACCGGGCTGCAGCCCAAGCACCCCAACCCCTCTCCCTCCACAGGCGGGTTGTTGGTGGCCACAGCCTCCCTTTGATGAGCGAACTCGACAGTTAAGTTGGGCCGTACGGGGACTTCCCAGGAGGTCACCCATCCCAGTACTACTCTCGCCCAAGCACGCTTAACTATGAAGTTCCTTCACTTCTCATCACCAATTGAGCTTGGGTGTAACACCCCAAAAAGACCCCAAAGGACTCAAAATGATTTTTGAGGTACAGGATAGTTTACACGGCCTGGGACACGGGCGTGTCCCAGGGCGTGTCGGGGGTACATGGCCTGGGACACGGGCGTGTCCCAGGGCGTGTTCAGGTTAGTCGACGATTGGGAGTCGACGATCGTCGAGCCTGGGACACGGCCTCCGACACGGGCGTGTCCCAGGGCGTGTTCGAATTAAATTTCGAAATTGGCCTGTTCGAGTCAGAAAAGTACACGGCCTTGAACACGGAAGTGAACACGGGCGTGTCAGATGGGACACGGGCGTGTCTGATGCCGTGTTCCGACCCGTGTACTGGGTGCAGCTCGATGAAGCAGGTTTGACACGGGCGTGTCTCAGGTTTGACACGGGCGTGTCAGGTTCGACACGGGCGTGTCGATGCCCGTGTTTTGCAGTCGGTTCAAACTGCGTGTGCCGCTGAAGGGTACACGGCCTGTGACACGAGCGTGTCACAGGCCGTGTCAGCCAAAAATTGGGTTTTTTGGGCTGATCGTGGTCGTTCAGATTCTCTCTTTAGATCCAAGGGCTCAGGTGATTCCTGGCTGGATTAAATTCGTCAAGGAAGAAGTCATTCTTCATTTGTGCTTAAGGAAGAGAGAAAGGAGGAAGAAGAAGGAGGAGGAGAGCAAGCCACCGGCGGAGCTCCCGTGGTCCGATTCGTGATCCGAAGCCGGCGTTGTGAAGGCAAGGCTGCTGCGGTTCTTTCTCACCGGCTAGTTTTCGATGGCTCCGAAGAGGTTGACAAGGGTAACGATCTCCCTCCTTGGACATGTGAAGTCCTTCTTTTCTACATTGCATAGGGAAAACCCTTCCCCGCAAGTGTACGGTGGGTTGTGGTGTCCCTTGGGGTAGATATGTGAAGTCCCCCTTGTTAGAGGCCGGAATTGGAGTACAGCTCTAGGCATTCTGTGTGAAGCCCATCCGGATATGTTCTGGATTGGTGATGCTTGTTTGCATATCGGAGAAGGCTCCGTGATTATGGTTTGTGATGCCTTGTTCCTACCTGTTGCTTGGTGCGGCAGGAAGTACTGGACGATGTCCAGGAAATGAAGAGGGTTGGATGCAACTCTTGTGGCCGTGTGTTGCCACTTTGTGAGCAGTTGAGCCGTTGGGCTGTAACTCGATGAAAAGGCAGATTGCCGAACAGGAAAGGTGAAACCGACCCGCGCCTATAAATAGCCATGGATACTTCCGTATTCGAGGTGGCACGGTGACTTGAGCAATGGGGGGTGGCTGATCCGTACCTGCGTTAGGTCCGTCCGACTTGGAAGCCTGGTTATAGGTTTTGTTGGAGCGCCTAATGAGAGTCTTAGGCCCGCGCGCCGGAAAGACTAGAATGCTCAAATACCGTGTAGACGGTGGTGTTGACCCTGGTATTCCGGTACACCAAGAATGTGCCCTGAGTGCACGGATTGTCGGGTCGTGTGGTCGATAGTTGTGATGGCTTGAATGTGCCTGCGCGCACATAGTTGCTATTTGATGATGCCATGCTTGCAGGGAAAGAATGCTCATGCCCCGAGAAAGGGGTAGGATTGTTATAATTGGGTCAGCTGAATGCTGACCGTTGCATTGTTTGCCACCGGTTGGGTGGATTGTTCCCGTACAGGTGCTGGAGAGCCAAGTGGTAAGTGATGGGCTGAAGCCCTACTGCTGTTGCTGCTACTGCTGCGGCTAGCCCTTGAAGGCTAAGCGAACGTTTTGATTGTTCTCTTTTACTCATGTATGGCCGGCCTGCGCGCCGAGGTTTGTAAAACATGTTGTATGTAAAGAGGAACTGTAAGGCCTTAAGGCCAAACCTTTGTTGTACATTCCATGGTTATATATAAAGGTGGTTTATATATTGGACATTCCGGTTGAGAGTTCAAAGTTGTAACTTAAAGCTTCCGCTAGAATGCTCTGAGTTAGGATTCGTATGGTTTGGTATTATCCTGTGACCTCACCGTCTGTTTGTGGCATATAGTGTGGGGCCCCGGCCGGACCTTCTACTATACATCATTTAACGGATGAGGTCGTTACATTTTGGTATCAGCTTTTGTCGGTCTTCCTCTTTCGAATTCGTGGTCGAATTCTTTTGTGGGGTGGCGAGCATGTGTTTGTGCGACCTGCTGTAACGCTAATGAACTCTGGAATGTCCATTAAGGAATGTACAAAATCTTGTTTGAGGAATCTGCGCGTTCCTTTTTGTGTTGTTTTGCTTGCATACGTTCGCTAATGTGTGTCTTGTCCACCTATAGGTGACACGTAGTGGTGCTGGGCAGTCTGAGCCCCAGCGCTCTGATGAGAGTGCGGCACCAGCTGAGGTGCCAACACCTCCTCCATCTGCGGAAACTGTTTGCTTAGTTGTTGAGGCGCTATTTGCCATGATTTAGCCGACCGGGCAAGCGCAGCCGGCAGTAGTGCCAGTTCGTGTTGATGTTAGACCCGAGCCGGTTGAGGCTGTAGATCCACGAGTAGCTGACCGACAGTTGAAGCAATTCATGAGCTTCAGTCCTCCTACGTTTGCGGGAATGGGATGCCCAACGCAGGCGGAAGATTGGTTATCGCGTGTCAAGCGGATAATGACAGCGATCAGGGCGGAGGAAACTCTAAAGGTCACCTTAGCCACCTTCATGCTTGAAGGAGAGGCGCGGTTGTGGTGGGACGAGGTTGAGGTACACCATTTGGCGGGCAGGCAATTAACACAAGTGTCGATTGAGGAGTTCTCTCGAATATTTCTGGCGAAACATGTCCCAGCGGCGCAACGCATTGCGATGGAAAATGAGTTCCAACGGTTAAAGCAAGGGGAAGATAGTGTGGATATCTACTTGCATGAGTTTACCAGATTGGGACGATATGCGGGTACAATCTTCGCGGATGACCAAAGGAAAACGAATCGGTTCTATGAAGGATTGCGGGATGAGTTGCGATTCCTGCTTTCGAGTTCAGTGAGCCAAGGGTTTCAGGCGTTGGTTGATACTGCGTGCGCGTTGGAGAAGGACATGCGGCGAGTACAAGGGAATAAGAGATTGGTGGTGTCGAAGCCAGAGTTTCAAGCACCTCGCCCAAGCAAGTCGTTTTACCAGAAGAAAGGGGGCAAGAGGTCCAAGCCATCTGGGCAAGTGACTACGACCGTTGTGTCGGGAGAGACATCAAGGTCGGATGCTCGTACATGCTATAACTGTGGCCGGGTGGGGCATATAGCTCGCGACTGTCGGGTTGTGCAGCCCAAAGGGGAAAAGAAGACGGGTGTGTCGTATGCTGAAAAGGGCAAAGCGGTGGTTGATTCCTCTGCATCCCAGGCGCAGCCCCGAATCTATCAACTTGGCCAACAGGAAGCGATTAAGCAAAGTGACGTCGTCACAGGTACGAGTTGAATTAGTACTTGCTGGTGCTTTTGTTTTTGGTTATGTATAGCTTGTGCATGATGTGTGTGCTGCAGGCTTTGTCCTGATTCGGAATAATTTGGCGAGAGCCCTGTTTGATACGGGTGCTTCGCATTCTTTTCTGTCTGCGGATTTCGTATCTCGCATTGGGGTACCAAGTCATGTGACGGTGGATAGTACAAGGGTGCTATTGCCGAATGGCTGTGTGATGCTTGCGGATAGGGCTTGCGATGTGGATGTGCAAATAGGAAGTCGGGATTTCGGTTTGAGTGCAGCTGTGCTACCGTTATCGGAGTTTGATGTGATCTTTGGTATGGACTGGCTCTCGGAGCAGCGTGCCTTTATTGATTGCAACTCCAAAGAGATTACACTGGGCCAGAATACCGGACTTGTGACGAAGTTCGCTGGTATGCGAGGAGTTGGCGGGACTCTGTTGTCTGCACTCCAAGTCGTCAATGATGTTCGGAAGGGCGCGGAGTTATTCTTCACGCTAATTCAGGCTGTTGAGCCAAAGGCCAGTGTCGGTGAAGTGCCAGTTGTGTCAGAGTTTGCCGACGTGTTTCCTAAAGATCTTCCTGGGTTACCACCCCAGCGGGAGATTGACTTCTCTATTGAGTTGGTGCCAGGTGCGAAACCTATGGCCCGCTCTCCATATCGCGTCGCGCCAAAAGAGATGGCTGAGTTGAAAGTCCAATTGCAAGAGTTGTTGGAGCAGGGATATATACGCCCAAGTATGTCACCTTGGAGCGCGCCTGTTCTCTTTGTGAAAAAGAAAGACGGTAGCTTACGATTGTGTATTGACTACCGCGAGTTGAATAAGCTGACGGAGAAAAACAAATATCCGATTCCGCGGATTGATGACCTCTTTGATTTGCTGGCAGGATCAACGGTCTATTCCAAATTGGATTTTTAATCGGGATATTATCAGCTAAGGATTCGGGAAGGTGACATTCCCAAGACGGCGTTTGGAACACGCTACGGTCATTATGAGTTCACGGTAATGCCGTTTGGCCTATGTAATGCGCCTTCGGTATTTATGGACCTAATGCATCGAACGTTCCGAGAGTACTTGGATTTGTTTGTTATTGTGTTTAGCGATGACATCTTAGTATACTCTCAGTCGGAAGAGGATCACGCAAACCATTTGCGGTTGGTTTTGCATACCCTGCGGAGGAATAAGCTTTTTTCCAAGTTCTCAAAGTGTGAGTTCTGGCTCTCTTCAGTCGCCTTTTTAGGCCATGTGGTAAGCGGAGAAGGTATCGCGGTGGATCCGTTGAAGATAAGTGCCATTCGAGATTGGCCAGTGATGTCTTCAGTGGCCGAGGTCAGGAGCTTCCTTGGACTTGCGGGCTACTATAGACGGTTTGTGGAAAACTTCTCACGGATTGCTTTACCTCTGACCACGCTGACGAGGAAAGATCAAAAGTTCATTTGGACGCCGGAGTGCGGGCGAGCTTTTGAAGACTTGAAGAGTCGTTTGACCACGGCGCCTGTGTTGACATCGCCATGTGGTACCGATGGGTATGAGATCTATAGTGATGCATCTGGGAGCGGCTTAGGCTGCGTGCTTCTGCAGTTTGGTAAAGTGATTGCTTATGGCTCGCGTCAGTTGAAAGTGCATGAGCGGAATTACCCCGTCCATGATTTGGAGTTGGCGGCGGTAATCTTTGCGCTCAAGTTGTGGCGGCACTATCTATATGGCGTTAAAGTGGATATCTATACGGATCACAAGAGCCTAAAGTATTTGTTGGATCAGAAGGATCTGAATATGCGACAACGAAGATGGATGGAGTTCCTCGGGGACTACACCTTCGAGATTCATTATACTCCCGGGAAGGGAAATGTGGTCGCTGATGCTTTGAGTCGGAAGACTCCGGTACGGGCAAGCTGGTTGCAGAGGCATGATCAGTGTTTGATCCAGGAATTGGAAGCAATGGAGATATCTTGCGTTGACAAGGGTGCGTCAACCGATGCATACTTGAACTGGACGGAGGTGCAGTATGACCTTACGGACAGAGTTCGGCGAGCAACGGAGCTTGATGAAAGTCTCCAGCGCTATGCTAAAGATGGGCCGGATGACCAATTCTCTTGGGATAACGGTTTGTTACGAAGAAATGGTCGAGTGTGCGTCCCAAGTGTGGGTAAATTGAGGGAAGAGTTGATGTACGAAGCTCACTTTGCAAAGTACTCAGTTCACCCAGGGAGCACAAAGATGTATAGAGATATGAAAAAGCTGTTCTGGTGGCCCGGACTAAAGAAAGATGTCGCACGTTATGTGGCTGAATGCAATACCTGTGCGTTAGTGAAAGCAGAATGCCAGAAGCCTGGCAGTTTCCTGAAGTCGTTACCTATTCCGGAGTGGAAGTTCGATGATATTTCGATGGATTTCGTGCACGGGTTGCCGAGATCTCAACGCGGTCATGATTCAATCTGGGTGATTGTGGACCGGTTGACGAAAGTGGCGCACTTCCTTCCAAACAGAAGAGACGATTCAGTGGAAACCTTGGCCAAGCTTTATGTGGAGCAGGTTGTTCGACTGCACGGTGTTCCTCGGAGCATCGTTAGTGACCGTGATGGGCGGTTCACATCAAATGATTGGCGGCTCGTTCATCAAATGTTGGGTACAAAGTTAGCGTTTAGTACGGCCTTTCATCCCCAAACGGATGGCCAGACTGAATGGACCAACAGAACGATGGAGGACATGCTCCGCATGTGCGCCCTAGACTTTGGTAAGAGATGGGAAGATTATATATTCCTCGTCGAATTTGCCTATAATAATAGCTACCAAGCGAGTATTGGTATGGCACCATTTGAGGCGTTGTATGGTCGGAAATGCCGTACACCGTTAGCTTGGGCAGAAGCAGGCGAATCTAAGCTGAATGGGAAAAAGGAAGTCGAAGAAGCGACCTCGCTCATACGCTCTATTCGGGAGAGGCTATTGATAGCCCAAGATCGTCAAGCAAAGTACTACAATGCCAAACACCGGAACGTGGAGTTCGCGGTGGGTGATTGGGTATATTTGAAGATCAAACCCTTCAAAGGCGTGTCCAGGATTCGGCGTTTGAAAAAGCTAAGTCCGACGTATCTTGGTCCATTTGAGGTGGTGGAGCGAGTTGGGGAAGCCGCTTATCGACTAGCACTTTCAGCAGACTTGGGTGGATTACATGATGTATTTCACATCTCAGTCCTTCGTAAGGCGGTGAAGGATCCAGCTCAAGTAGTGGAGAATGATCGGGTACCGGTCGAGTATGGGCTAACGACGAGGGTTTGACCCATTCGGATCGAGGATCGAGCCGAGAAACAGTTGCGGAACAAAGTGATCGGGATGGTCAAGGTCCGATGGGACAATTGTGGCCGTGAAGAGCTAACATGGGAGCGAGAGCAGACCATGCGAGCTGAGTTTCCCGAGTTATTTGTATAAACTGGAGACCGTGTACTTTTTGTTATAACATAGTTATAGCATTGCTGGTTCTTGTTTCCTTACCGTGCAAATTTCGGGACGAAATTCTGTTAAGGGGGGAGGGGTGTAACACCCCAAAAAGACCCCAAAGGACTCAAAATGATTTTTGAGGTACAGGATAGTTTACACGGCCTGGGACACGGGCGTGTCCCAGGGCGTGTCGGGGGTACATGGCCTGGGACACGGGCGTGTCCCAGGGCGTGTTCAGGTTAGTCGACGATTGGGAGTCGACGATCGTCGAGCCTGGGACACGGCCTCCGACACGGGCGTGTCCCAGGGCGTGTTAGAATTAAATTTCGAAATTGGCCTGTTCGAGTCAGAAAAGTACACGGCCTTGAACACGGCCGTGAACACGGGCGTGTCAGATGGGACACGGGCGTGTCCGATGCCGTGTTCCGACCCGTGTACTGGGTGCAGCTCGATGAAGCAGGTTTGACACGGGCGTGTCTCAGGTTTGACACGGGCATGTCAGGTTTGACACGGGCATGTCGATGCCCGTGTTTTGCAGTCGGTTCAAACTGCGTGTGCCGCTTAAGGGTACACGGCCTGTGACACGGGCGTGTCACAGGCCGTGTCAGCCAAAAATTGGGTTTTTTGGGCTGATCGTGGCCGTTCAGATTCTCTCTTTAGATCCAAGGGCTCAGGTGATTCCTGGCTGGATTAAATTCGTCAAGGAAGAAGTCATTCTTCATTTGTGCTTAAGGAAGAGAGAAAGGAGGAAGAAGAAGGAGGAGGAGAGCAAGCCACCGGCGGAGCTCCCGTGGTCCGATTCGTGATCCGAAGCCGGTGTTGTGAAGGCAAGGCTGCTGCGGTTCTTTCTCACCGGCTAGTTTTCGATGGCTCCGAAGAGGTCGACAAGGGTAACGATCTCCCTCCTTCGACATGTGAAGTCCTTCTTTTCTGCATTGCATAGGGAAAACCCTTCCCCGCAAGTGTGCGGTGGGTTGTGGTGTCCCTTGGGGTAGATATGTGAAGTCCCCCTTGTTAGAGGCCGGAATTGGAGTACGGCTCTAGGCATGCTGTGTGAAGCCCATCCGGATATGTTCTGGATTGGTGATGCTTGTTTGCATATCGGAGAAGGCTCCGTGATTATGGCTTGTGATGCCTTGTTCCTACCTATTGCTTGGTGCGGCAGGAAGTACTGGACGATGTCCAGGAAATGAAGAGGGTTGGATGCAACTCTTGTGGCCGTGTGTTGCCACTTTGTGAGCAGTTGAGCCGTTGGGCTGTAACTCGATGAAAAGGCAGATTGCCGAACAGGAAAGGTGAAACCGACCCGCGCCTATAAATAGCCATGGATACTTCCGTATTCGAGGTGGCACGGCGACTTGAGCAACGGGGGGTGGCTGATCCGTACCTGCGTTAGGTCCGTCCGACTTGGAAACCTGGTTATAGGTTTTGTTGGAGCGCCTAATGAGAGTCTTAGGCCCGCGCGCCGGAAAGACTAGAATGCTCAAATACCGTGTAGACGGTGGTGTTGACCCTGGTATTCCGGTACACCAAGAATGTGCCCTGAGTGCACGGACTGTCGGGCCGTGTGGCCGATAGTTGTGATGGCTTGAATGTGCCTGCGCGCACATAGTTGCTATTTGATGATGCCATGCTTGCAGGGAATGAATGCTCATGCCCCGAGAAAGGGGTAGGATTGTTATAATTGGGTCAGCTGAATGCTGACCGTTGCATTGTTTGCCACCGGTTGGGTGGATTGTTCCCGTGCAGGTGCTGGAGAGCCAAGTGGTAAGTGATGGGCTGAAGCCCTACTGCTGTTGCTGCTGCTGCTGCGGCTAGCCCTTGAAGGCTAAGCGAACGTTTTGATTGTTCTCTTTTACTCATGTATGGCCAGCCTGCGCGCCGAGGTTTGTAAAACATGTTGTATGTAAAAAGGAACTATAAGGCCTTAAGGCCAAACCTTTGTTGTATATTCTATGGTTATATATAAAGGTGGTTTATATATTGGACATTCCGGTTGAGAGTTCAAAGTTGTAACTTAAAGCTTCCGCTAGAATGCTCTGAGTTAGGATTCGTATGGTTTGGTATTATCCTGTGACCTCACCGTCTGTTTGTGGCATATAGTGTGGGGCCCCGGCCGGACCTTCTACTATACGTCATTTAACGGATGGGGTCGTTACATATATAAATGTGGTTGTTTATATATAGTGGACATTCGTGGCTGTTGAGTTCAATATTAACTTTTAAATATTCTACTAGTATGCTCTGAGTTAGGATGCAAGTATATTTCGGTACTAACATGTAACCTCGCCGCTTGTTTGTGGCATATAGTATGGGGCCCCGGCCAGACCTTCTATTATATGTTATTTAATGGATGGGGTCGTTATAATTTGGTATCAGCTTGTCTCGGTCTTCCTCTTTTGAATTCTTGCTCAAATTTTTTTTTGGGGTGGCGAGCACGTGTAAGTGCGATCCACTTTAACATTAATGAACTCAAGAATGGCCACTAAGGAATGCAAATACACCTGTTTGAAGAACCTGCGCATTCCTATATTGTTGTTATTTCTTGTGCAAGGTCGCTAAAGTGTGTCTTGTTCTCCTATAGGTGACTCGTAGTGGTGCTTGGCAGTCTGAGCCCTAGCATTTTGATAAGAGTGCGGCACCAGCTGAGGTGCCTACAACTCCTCCTTCTATGGAAACAGTACACTTAGTTTCTGAGGCGCTGTTTTCAATGATTCATACACAGCCTACTAGGCAGGCGCAGCCGACGTTGGTGCCAGAACGGGTTGGTGTAATGCTAGAACCTATTGAGGTTGTTGATCCTCGAGCAGCTGAACAGCAGTTGAAATTGTTTATGAGCTTCAATCCTCCTACATTAACGTGTGTGGGATCCCCAATGCAGGAGGAGGATTGGTTGTCGCGCGTCAAGCAAATATTGACGGCTATAAAGAAAGAGAAAGATCAGAAGGTCACCTTGGCCACCTTCTTGTTGGGAGGAGAGGCTCGGCTATGGTGAAACGAGATAGAGTTGCACGACTTAGCGGGCAGGCAATTAACAGAAGTCTCGATCGAGGAGTTTTCGTGTCTATTCTTGGCAAAGCACTTGCCAGCAGCACAACACATCGCCATGGAAAATGAGTTCGAGCGTCTAACGCAAGGAGAAAGTAGTGTCGATACCAACTTGCATAAGTTTACATGGTTGGGACATATGCGGGTCTATCTTCACTGATGAACAACGTGAAACCAATAGGTTATACGAAGGGTTGCGGGATGAGTGTAGATTCCTGCTCTCAAGTTCAGTGAACCAGGGGTTTCAAGCATTGGTTGATACGACTAGTGCGTTGGAGAAGGATATGAAGCGGGTGCATGGAAAAAAGAACTTGGCTGTGACAAAGTCCGAGTTCAAAGCACCCCGTTCTAGAAAATAGAGCTACCAAAGGAAATGGGTCAAGAGATCCGAGTTTTCTGGACAGGCTCCTTCTACAGTTGCGTCGAAAGTAACTTCGAGGCAAGAGTCTCGTACCTGCTATACATGTGGTAGAATGGGGCATATATATAACACCTATACCCGTCACGTAGGATATAATAAAGGGTCCGACCAGGGCCCCACACCATATTCCACAAACAGGCGGAGACATCACTAAATATTATCAAGAACCATCGCACCCTAACATAGAGCATTCTAGCGGAAGCTTCAGGGTTGAAAACTTGAACTCAACAATAACAAAAATGTACACTTCTACTAAATAGGAATGTATACAACCAAATACACAAGGTACACAGCCTTATGGCTTTTATAAGTTTCTCTTAACATAAGGTGTGGATAACAAACATCGGCACGCATGCTGGCCACACATGAACAAGAGTAAACAGAACAAGGCCTTCGAGGGTAGCAGTGCAGCTTGGACTTCAGCCCGCTAAGTCCCGCCTTGACCAGCACCACCTGTACCTGCAAGAACCAATCCACCAACCGGTGGCAAATAGGGCAACGGTCAGCATTCAGCTGACCAATTATAACGACCATGCCCTTGGCACGGGGCAGCAGAATTCCTTCCCTGCATAGCATTTTACATCACATACATATATATTCAGCTACCAATGCAATACATATCACAAATGCCGGCATGATAGCCCGATATTCCATGCACTCAGGGCACATTCTAGTGTACCAGAAAAATCGGATCCCACCGCCGTTTAGAGGTCCCAGACATGACGGTCCAATTTGAGCATTCCTAGTCTGATCGGCACGCAAGCCATCAACTCTCGCTATGTCATCCTAATATGGTCTTAAGCACCAAAGGTTATACAACCATAACGCGGGTACGGATCCACCTTTCCTGTTTCTCAAAATCATCAGACTCAAGACTGGACTGACGCGGGTACGGCTTCACTTTCCCCGTTCGCCACAAAGGCATATCCTCCAGTTGCAGCCCAACGTCTAAAATTCATACAACATTTCACTCACGGCCATAAGAGTTGAACCCAACTCTCACAATTTCTTGGACTTCCTCCAGTACTTCCTGCGGAACCAAGCCACATGCATCCACCACAGATTTCATGCACACAAGTAATAAACACGGAGTTTTCTCCGATGTGCAAACAAGCATCACCAATCCATACCAACATGTCCAAATGAACTTCACACAGCATGCCTAACCGTACTAACACTTCCGGTTCTAATGTAATACAACAAGGGACGAACCACCGACCCAAGGGAATCACTTCGCCATCCACCTTTTTTGTGGAGGATCACTATGCAAATGAAGGAAAGAAGGACTTCACTCATCCAAGAAGGAAATCATTACCCTTGAAGGACGTTTTGGTGCCATGGCGAAAAGCACACGGTTGGAAAGCTCTGCAACGATCAAGCCTCCGCAGAGCTGAACTCGGCTCGCGATTTGGACCAGCGCAGCACCACCGGGAGCTGGCTTTCCCTTCTTCTTCCTTCACTTGCTCTCCTCTCTCTCTTAACTTTAGAAAGAGAATGACACAACTCAAATGAGCTTTCTCCTCCTTAAGGCAAGCCTTATCACCCCAGGGAAGAGACTAAACCATTGGATCTTGGTCAAAGAAAATGAACGGCTCAGATCAGTCCTTAAATTGATTTTCCTGGGCCAAACACGGGTTGTGACACGCCCGTATCACAAGCCGTATTCCTGAAGCGGCACATAGCTGACCCAAGTCCAACCAGAACACGATTAGCGACATGCCCGTATCGCCAACTGACACGCCCATGTCGCCAACTGACACGCCTGTGTCGAGGGGCGTGTCCCCCCCCCCCCCCCATCGAGACGGAATTAGCCAAAATCCTGAGAAGCACAAGGGCACTAGACACGCCCGTGTCACATATTTACACGCCCGTGTCATAGTTGACATGCCCGTGTCATTATTTACACGCCTGGGCTCCAGGTCGTGTCCTCCTTGGACACATTCTGGCCCTCACCTGGGAAGGATATGCCCTGGGACATGCCCGTGTCCCAGGCTGTGTCACCCCTCAATGATCGTCGACTGCAGATCTCGCATCGACTCAGAGAAGAACACGTCCTGGGACACGCCCGTGTCCCAGGCCGTGTACACTGGACACGCCCTGAGACACGCCCGTGTCCCAGGCCGTATCGCCCAGCCTGAACCTCAAATTTAGCTTTTGAGATTTTTAGGGTGTTACAACCCTCCCCTCCTTACAATAAATTTCATTTCGAAATTTTGACACAGTAAGAAAGTGCAAGCATTACACAAAATGTGATACTTTACATATAAGATTCAACAAAATACAGACGAGCCAACAGTTTACATAAATAACTCGGGAAATTCAGCTCACATGGTCTTCTCCCGCTCCCATATTAGCTCTTCTCGGCCACAATTGTCCCACTGGACTTTGACCATCCCGATTGTCTTGTTCCGCAACTGCTTGTTGGCTCAATCCTCGATCCGAATGGGTCTAACCTTTGTCGTTAGCCCATACTCAACCGGCACTCTGTCACTCTCAATTACTTGAGCTGGATCCTTGACTGCTTTCCGCAACACCGAGACTTAAAACACATCGTGTAAACCACTCAACTCTTGCAAAAGTGCTAACCGATAGGCAGCTTCACCAATACGTTCGACCACTTCAAACGGTCCCAGATACCTCGGGATCAACTTTTTCAGACGCCGTATCATGGACACACCTTTGAATGGTTTGATTTTCAAGTACACCAAATCGCCCACCGCAAACTCCACGTTTTGGTGTTTAGCATTATAATACTTAGCTTGCCTGTCTTGAGCCACCATCAGTATTTTGCGTATCAATCGTATAATTGAGTTGGCATTATCTAACTCTTTTTGCCGGTACAACTTCGTTTCACCAGTCTCCGCCCAAGGCAAAGGTGTACGATATTTCCTACCATATAAAGCCTCAAAGGGCTCCATCTGGATACTAGCTTGGTAGTTGTTGTTGTAGGCGAATTCAACCACATCGAGATGATCTTCCCAATTTTTTCTGAAATCCAGCGCACACATTCGGAGTATATCCTCCAACATCCTGTTGTTCCTCTCGGTCTGACCATCTGTTTGAGGATGGAAGGCCGTGCAGAAATGTAATTTCATACCCAACAGTTCGTGGACTAATCTCCAATCACCTAAAGTGAAATGCCCATCTCGATCACTAACTATTCTACGGGGCACACCGTGCAATCGTACAATAGTATCCACGTACATCTTCGCCAATTTCTCAAAGGAATCGTCCCTACGGTTCGGGATGAAGTGCGACACCTTAGTTAACCTATCCACAATCACCCATACCGCATCATTTCCACGCTGTGATCTCGGCAATCCATGCACAAAGTCCATGGAAAGATCATCAAATTTCCACACAGGGATAGGCAACGACTTCAGCAAACCACCCGGTTTTTGGAATTACGCCTTTAACAAAGCACATGTTTGACACTTAGCAACATAGTGTGCTATGTCCTTCTTCATTACAGGCAACCAGAACAGCTTCTTCATATCATTATACATCTTCGTTCTCGTGGGGTAAATCGAATATTTGTTGAAGTGGCCTTCATACATCACCTCTTCACGAAGCTTACCCCTATCTGGGACACAAACGACCGTCCTTTTTAAAAAGACCGTCATTAAACGAAAATCTAGAGTCCGCACTTTCTGCTGCATAGCGTTGTAGACTTTCATTAAATTTTGTTGCTTGCCGAACTCTGTCCGCCAGGTCACACTGTACCTCCATCCAGTTTACGCACGCATCTGCAGTGGCATTCCTTTCAACACAAGAAATATTTAATGCCTTCTGTTCTTGAATTAGGCTTTCATCATGACTTATAAGCCAAATTGCCCTTGCCGAAGTCCGACGACTCAAGGCATCCGCGACTACATTCCCTTTACCTGGAGTATAATGAATCTGGAAGGTGTAGTCACCAAGAAACTCCATCCACCTTCTCTGTCGCATATTAAGTGTAACATCCCATTTCCGGCTAGACCCCTAGGAGTCGGTTGGTCGTCACAGAACCCTAGGAAGCCCAAGAATTGAAATGAATCGACGAAGATTTCGGGTCACGAGTTGGTCACGCCCGTGACCGACCCGTCACGCCCGTGACCTAGGGCGTGACTCCTTCAACGATCGTCGATCTCAGGGAGACGACCGTCGGGTGCAGAATTTTCGACCCGGCCCTGTCACGCCCGTGACCAAGGTGTCACGCCCGTGACCTAGGGCGTGACCACCCTTCCACGACCGTCGATCTCAGTTCGATGGTCGTCGACCTCAGAAGTTACCATTCAGGCATGTCACGCCCGTGACCCAGGTGTCACGCCCGTGACCAAGGGCGTGCCCCCCCCCCCTACGGTGATCGTTGATCTCAGTGCGACGATCGCCGAGCGCGGAATTTGTCTCATGACCCTGTCACGCCCGTGACCAAGGGCGTGACCACCCTTCGACGGCCGTCGATCTCAGTTCGACGATCGTCGGCCTCAGAATTTTCCATTCGGGCATGTCACGCCCGTGAACAAGGTGTCACGCCCGTGACCTAGGGCGTGACCACCCTTCGACGACCGTCGATCTCAGTTCGACGATCGTCGACCCCAGAATTGGCCACTCGGGCCTGTCACGCCCGTGACCTATGAGTCACGCCCGTAACATTGACCGAAACGACGGTTCAGGCCCGAAATTATTCTAACACGCGTGGTAATAAATGCTGGTGTGGGAGGTTACACCAGGAGTAATTACGGGCTGTTTTTCCTTCTGTAATTATATATTAAAGGAGGAAATGTTGGTCCAATAGGAATTGACCTGACAAACACCTGTTCATCTTCCACCGTTTCCTATCCCTTCACTGTAACCGAAAGGTTATTAAGGGGAGCCTTCATGACCATTAAGGCTTTACCCTTTCACCTCCCCACTTGCTGACTTATAAAAGCCCACTTGATGCAAGAGGAGAAGTTTACACGCTCAATCAAATGGATCAGATCTTTGTTCTTGCTGTAGGAGGAGTTCGGCTACGCCACCACTATGCCATGGCACCCCGTCGTTCATCTCGCCTCGAAACCGCGAACAAGGTCCTCCTCTGCTTCTTCTCTTTCATGGGTAGATCTTAGGATTCTTAGAAAGGAAGTTCGCGCTCAAAGGAGCCGAACCCATCTCTCGTTTTCATGGAAAATCATGAAAAATGTATTCTTGAGTTCGCCGGAAACCGCCACCTCCGGCGGCCAAACCATCGCCGACCGCTAGCCATCGCCTTAACGGAGGTGGTGGTGGTGGTGGCTGGCCAGGGAAGTGACCGGACGGCCGGCGACGGATCACGAAAAGGTTACAGGAAAAATGGTTTTTCTGAGTTCTGTTTTCGGGTTCATGAAGAAGATGAATAGTAAAATCAGTTTATAATTTATAAATTATGTATATAATACATAGAGGAAAGATATATTATCTGAGTATATTTTGAGGCTGCGAAATGAGGCGTTTAGAAGCCGATTTAGGAAAAATGACCAGTCACGAAAGTTGTAGCCCTTCGAGTCTAGATTAATTTAAAATTGGTTTCAACTCATTTGGTTTAGCGGTTCGGCCGCAGCACCCGTTTTAGTGGGGGCTGTACCTAGAGTTGGGCAGAAATTAAAATAGATGCCCACTCTCCGTCCCTTGTCCAAATGACCTGAAATTTGGGCAGGGGGTTAACCTTAGCAATACCTAAAGGCAGACCAAAAATGGGAATTTTTGGAGATACTTTGCCTAAAGTTTTTGTTTTAATTTAATAAACAAGAGGAATTTATTTAAATGGTCAAATGACCTCCAAACCCTCCCAAATTTTGCTGAGTGGTCCCTGGCTGTAAAACCTAGGTCTGTACAAAATTCCAACTGATTTGGAGGAGTTTTGGGTAGTAAATCTTCTACCCTTAACTAGGCATTAGTGAGACATCTTTTAGTAAAAAGTGCACTAAGAGTTTGGAAAGGTCAAATCACCTCAACAGAGGCTGATATTCCGACATCTGACTTAGAAGGGTGTTATAACCTGCTTGGAGTGGTTTAGGGTTGATTTACCCTAGGATCCAAGCTCAAACCCTAAATAAAGGGTTTTGAGGGTTGTGAAGGACATGGGAGCAATTGCTTTTGTATTGCCTTGAAACTCTGTAGAGTTGACAAAAGCTTGATAAGAATCGTCTGGATGTAATCTTGGAGAATTTGGAGACAAGTAGATACCTTAAAACCCTAACCTTAGTTTTAGGGTAAAATATTAAATAGGTAAAATCAGTCACTAAACCTTACATAAAAGCTGTGAAATCCGGGTAGAGTGAGTTTTGGATCAGGTAGAACCTATAGCAATTTTTCTGGAATTTTATGTTGATTATTGCTAGCACTTCATTTGTAAAGCTTGCTAAGGCCTTAAATGATGATTTAATTATTTAGAAATTTCTGTTCATGAAAACCTCATGGAATCTTGGAGGTAAATGTTTTCGGTCAGGATAGTTTCCCCTGAATTTTTGAATGATTTTTAGTGGAGTAAATCTAGTACTTTATTCACCGATATTAGAAAGGGGTTTTATTGTTTAAAAATTAATTATGGATAATATACCTGCTGGAAAATTATGAAACCTGGCCAATGTTATTTTGATGGTCTTATCTGCTTAGTATAATTAATTTACAATTTTTGGATGAATATTTTCTGTACTTGTTTCATAAATAACCAAAGATCGAGATTATTTCTAAAATATGTTTAGTGCCATTTTGATGATAGAAAAATTGTGATACTTTGGATTTACCATATTGGGATAACGTAATATTTATAGTAATTTTTCTGGACATCTTGCATGATTACTTAGGGTAGTTCATGTTCAAACCGCTAACCCTTGGGACTTTCGGGGAATTTAATTAAATATCAGATAAATTAGGAAAATTACCATTTTCTGGATTTAGGCTAGTTATATCATGATAAGTCTCCAGTAAATAATTTAGGGCATCTGGATGAGTATTGGATCACTGCATAACCGGTTCGACATGTAGTCTAGGTCGATCTGCATATAGCAAATTTGTGAATTGCGATAGGACATGATCTGAGGAAGTCATTGGGGTTAATCATTTTGTCTGGGTGGACAATTGTGGATGAAATCACGATAGGATGGTATGAAGAGTAGAGAGAAGTAGTGATAGCTAGAGTTAAGAGGTGCTCGGGTTCGGCGAAAGATCGCCTTTCCCGAAGAGAGGAAGGTTAAAAATCACTCTAGAATAGTCTATCGTAATACGAGAAGGGAATCGGGTTAAGGGAGATCAACCAATAACAATAAGTGCCTTGCGAAAGGGAACTTCGGGCCGTAATGCCGCCGTCTTGGTTCCTAGTGCCCCTTGAGAGCCCTTCACGGGGAATACCGGGGGCAGTCCTGGGCTAACGTAAACTGTAATAACAAACTGGCAAGAGTATCTTAGTAACTAGGGCTGCACCTTTCACAAACACTGTTGGCACAGGAAGATTGATGAGAGCTTCGGCTCGGTTGGTTTGGAGACGGACGTTTTGGTCCGGGGAGCTTCGGCTCGGTTGGTTTGGAGACGAACGTTTTGGTCCGGGGAGCTTCGGCTCGGTTGATTTGGAGACGGACGTTTTGGTCCGGGGGCTTCGGCTCGGTTTTTGGGTGTTTACGATTAAACTTGCATGTGCATAAAATAGGAAAAGTTAAGGTGGTGGGTTTTCGATATCGGGGAGTTCGATTGCACCGACACCGATATCGTTGACTCGGCGAGGTGATTAGCACTTCGCCAACAGAAGTCTGGTGCGCCAGCCGGCAAGAGTACCAGGCGTCCGCTTAGTGCACCAAGCGTTGAGGCGTACGATAGGTCAGACCAGTGGTGATTTTACTGGTTTTGAGGTGGGCGAGGCCCAACCCACCGCTTCCGTCCGCCACTACGGAGGTATCCTGGGAGGTAACGGCTCCGAAAGGGGGAACTAAAGGTCTGTGTACACAGAGTCGGGTGTGTGAGTTGCACTTGCATGTTTCATCATACCCACTTGCATGTCATAGCATAATCGATTCATTTAACCCTGACACCTAAAGTATAAGTGGTATGGGACGCTTATACATTAGGACCTGCAAAACGACCCCTTGGTCTATAGGCTTGTGTGGGCAAGTTTATAAATCAAAGGTTAATTTCAATATATATATATAATGTTGTTTGATAACCGTCACCCCAACGTATAAGTGGTATGGGACACTCTATAAGATGGGAGCCTTGCAGAAGATCCCTTGGCTTATGCGCTTTCGCACATAAGTTAAGGTTATCTTTCTTACTTTCTGTTTTCTGTCATATTATTATAGAATTGCTAGATTAGTTCCGCTGCCATCTGTTTCTTGATTAATCTCTACCTTCATGTCCTTCCCTTTCTTCCGCTCCGCTCGGTACTTAGGAGCCATGGGGGAAGGGGTAGGGGATGATAGGGCTTAGTCTTTATGACTAACAGTTTTCGAACCTCATCATTTTGGGGATCGTGGAGCCCAACATGGAGGAGCAGCCCGAAAGATCGGTGCGCCTGGAGATGGGGCAGTCTAGCTCCGGAGTTCATACAGCTGGGACCGTGAGTCTCGACCCTGAGTAGTTTCTAGTTTTGCTTCCGCATTGAGTGATATTGTAGTGAGGACATGATGTATCGGGCATAAGCCCGCATTTATAGTACTCTGATTATTGTTATTCTGTGGACACTCCCTTCCTGGAGATTTTATTTTATATACATGTGATTTATTATTGTGGACTGCATTGCTCTTACTTCAATTATTGTGCTACCTTTCTGTGATCGAATTGGCCGACAGAATCGGCGCCTTGTGGTGATGACCCTTCAGGACGTGAAGGTGTCACCGCAAAGCGGTGACTCTGGGCCTAAGACCCCGGGTTTTAAAAGAAAAAAAAGGGGGTCTTACATTAAGATCTTTCTGATCCAACAAATATTTTAGGCTCTTATGGTCCGTGAATATATCAACTTTCACGCCATATAGATTGACGATACAGTTTAAGTGCAAATATCACTGCCGCCAATTCCGAATCATGGACGGGGTAATTCCGTTCATGCACCTTCAACTGGCGTGAGCCATAAGCTATCACTTTTCCGAATTGTAAAAGAACGCAGCCTCAGCCGCTCTGTGATGTATCACTATAGACCTCAAAGACGTCTTGACCATATGGTGATGTCAAGATTGGCGCCTCGGTCAAACGACTCTTTATCTCTTCAAAAGCTCGTGCGCACTCCGGCGTCCAAATGAACTTCTGATCGTTCCTCATCAGTGTGGTGAGAGGCAAAGCTATCCTCGAGAAATTCTCTACGAAGTGCCTGTAGTAGCCTACAAGCCCAAAAAAACTCCCGACTTCTGCTACTGAAGAAAGAATAGGCCACTCCCGTATAGCAACTATCTTGGAAGGATCCACTACAATGCCCTCTCCACTAACCACATGGCCAAGGAAAGCCACTGACGACAGCCAAAACTCACACTTAGAGAACTTGGCATAGAGTTTATTCTTCCTCAGGGTATGCAACACCATCCGCAAGTGATTTTCATGATCTTCTTCGGATTGGGAGTATACGAGGATATCGTCAATAAAGACGATCACAAAGAGATCCAAGGATTCCCTAAACGTTCGATGCATCAAGTCCATGAATACTGATGGCGCATTAGACAGCCCAAACGGCATTACCATGAACTCATAGTAACAATAGCGTGTTCCAAACGCTGTTTTAGGTATGTCACTTTCACGAACTCTCAACTGATAGTAGCCTAGCTTCAAATCAAACTTGAAGTATACAGTCAAGCCAACTAACTGATCAAACAAGTCGTCAATCCGTGGAATTGGATACTTGTTCTTTTCTGTTAGTTTGTTCAGTTCTCTATAGTCAATCCATAGACGCAAGCTGTCTTCCTTCTTTTTCACAAAGAGAACCGGTGTGCACCAAGGCGATTGACATGGGCGTATATAGCCTTGCTCTAGCAATTCTTGCAACTGAACCTTTAGTTCCGCCATCTCCTTTGGCGCTACTCGATAAGGCGAGCGGGCCACAGGTTTTGCACTTGGCACCAGCTCGATAGCGAAGTCAATTTCCCTTCGGGGTGGTAACCCCGGAAGGTGTTTTGGAAACACATCAGCGTATTCCGATACAATCGGCACCTCACTCATACTGTCCTTTGGCTCCATCACCTCAATGAGTGTGAAGAATAACTCCGCACCCTTCCGAACTGCCTTAATGACTTGGAGAGCAGATATCAATACCCTACTCGTCCCTCGCATACCACTAAACTTGGTCTCTTGTTCGGTATTTTTCCCAATGTAACCTCTTTTGAAGTGCAATCTATACAAGCATGCTGCTCTGAAAGCCACTCCATACCAAGGATTATATCAAACTCTGATATCAGAAATACTAATGTTTCCACCTTGAAATCCCGACTCCCTATCTTGACCTCAACACAACAAGACTTATCCGCACACATCAAACATCCGTTAGGTAGTAACACCTTCAGACTGTCTGTAGTGGTCCGTATAGGCACCCCGATTCACAAGATGAAATCTTCCGATAGAAACGAATGTGAAGCACCTGTATCGAACAGTGCTCGTGCCGGATAGTCCCATATAAGGACAAAACCTATAACACCAAGATTAAAACAAGCACAGCACACAGAAAAAAAAATTTAAAACTGCGCGCACCTGTGCCGACATAGGCCTGCTTAATGGCCTCCTGTTGCCCAAAGTTGAAGACTTGGGGCTGCGCGTGCGATGCAGAAGACTCCACCACAGTCTTCCCTTTCTCCACATAAGATGCTCCAGTCTTCTTTTCACCCTTTGGAGGGCCAACTCGGCAATCACGTGTGAAGTGTCCCAACTTCCCACACGTAAAACAAGCGCGAGATCCATACCCAATAGATGCCTCCATCACAATCGTTGAAGAGTCCACTAGATTTAGACTTCTTATTCCATATCCTTCGTACCCAGACTTCTCCTAACGCGACGGCTTAAACTCTGGTTTTGTAACAACTAAGGTCCCCTTTGCTTGCCCTCTTTTCATATCCTTTTCCAAAGACTGAGCTGTACAGACCAATGCTTGGAATCCCTGATTCACAGAACTCGAGAGCAAATACCGCAGCTCATCCCGTAGTGCCCCATAGAACTGACTGGTCTAACACTCCTCTTCGGGGAAGATATTGCCCGCATACCATCCCAAACATGTAAACTCGTGCAGATACTCATCCACACTACGCTCCCCTTGAGTTAAACGTTGGAACTCCAACTCCATGGAAATTCTTTACTGTTTTGGGAGATGCTTTGCTAAAAACAATCAAGTGAACTCTTCAATAGAGACTCCTATCAAATGCTTGCCCGCCAAGTGATGCAGTTCTACCTCGTCCCACAACAACCAAGCCTCTCCCTCAAGCAGGAAAGTGGTTAGTGTGACTTTCTATTCCTCCTCTACTATGATAGCTATCAAGAGTCTATTAATCCTTGAGAGCCAATCCTCTGCTTGGGCTGGGGAACCCGCCCTAGTAAATTGAGGAGGATTGAAGCTCATTAACAACTTCAATTGTTGATCTGCCGCCCACAGATCAACTACAGCTTCCACTGGTTCTTGGCTTATCTCAACATGCATTGGCACCACTGCAGGCCGAGCCTGCCCACCTTGTTGAGCATTCATAACTGCAATCATTATCTCCGTAATCAAACGGACAGTTTTAGCAGATGGAGGAGGAGTGGGCACCTCATCCAGTGACGCACTTTCAATAGAATGTTGAGGTTCTGACTGACCCGCAACACTTCTACTCACCTATATGTGTAGAAACACAATTTAGCGACTAAACAAACGGCAAACATAAAAAAAATGAACACACAGGTTCAACAAACAAGTGTATTTACATTCCTAAGTGGACATTCTTGAGTTCAATTTATGTGTTATAACGGCAACACTTACACGTGCTCGCCACCCCTTAAAAGAATTCATCCGCGAATTCGGAAGAGATCGACCAACAAGCTGATACCAAATTGTAACACCTCTACCCATCACGTAGTATATAATAGAGGGTCTGGCCGGGGCCTCACACTATAGTCCACAAACAGGCGAAGACGTCACTAAATAATATCAAGAACCATCGCACCCTAACACAGAGCATTCTAGCAGAAGCTTCAGGGTTGAAAACATGAACTCAACAATAACAGAAATGTCCACTTCTACTAAATAGGAATGTATACAACCAAATACACAAGGTACACAGCCTTATGGCTTTTACAAGTTTCTCTTAACATAAAGTGTGGTTTACAAACATCGGCACGCAGGCCGGCCACACATGAACAAGACTAAACAAAATAAGGCCTTCGAGGGTAGCAGTGTAGCTTGGGCTTCAGCCCACTAAGTCCCGCTTGGACCAGCACCACCTGTACTTTCAAGAACTAATCCACCAACCGGAGCAAACAAGGCAACGATCAACATTCAGCTTACCAATTATAATGAACCTTCCCCTGGTACGGGGCAGCGGAATTCCTTCCCTGCATAGCATTATACATCACATACATATATTTTCAGCCACTAAGGCAATACATATCACAAATGCCGGCACGACGGCCCGACATTCCGTGTACTCAGGGCACATTCTGGTGTACCGAAAACACCGGATCCCACCACCATTAAGAGGTCCCAGACATGACGGTCCAATTTGAGCATTCCTAGTCTGATCGGCACGCAATCCATCGACTCTCGCTATGTGATCCTAACAGGGCCTTAAGCACCCAAGGTTAGCCAACCATAACGCGGGTACAGATCCACCTTTCCCGTTGCTCAAAATCATCAGACTTAAGACTAGACTAACGCGGGTACGGCTTCACTTTGCTCGTTCTCCACCAGGCCATTTCCTCCAGTTGAAGCCCAATGGCTCAACTTCATATCACATGTCACTCACGGCCACAAGAGTTGAACCCAACTCTCACAATTTTCGGCACTTCCTTCAGTACTTCCTGCGGCACCAAGCCACAAGCATCCACCTCAGATTTCATGCACACAAGTAATAAACAAGGAGTCTTCTCTGATGTGCAAACAAGCATCACCAATCCAGACCAATATGTCCAGATGGGCTTCACACAGCATGCCTAACCGTACTCACACTTCCGTTTCTAATGCAATACAACAAGGGACGAACCACCGACCCAAGGGAATCACTTCTCCATCCACCTTTTTGGTGGAGAATTCCTATGGTACTGGAGGAAAAAAGGACTTCACTTGTACAAGAAGGGAATTGTTACCCTTAAAGGACATTTTGGCGCCATGGCGAAAATCACACGGTTTGAAAGCTCTGCAACGATCAAGCCTCCACAGAGCATAACTTGGCTCGCGATTTGGACCACCGAAGCACCACCGACAGCCGTCTTTCCCTTCTTCTTCCTTCCCTTGCTCTCCTCTCTCTCTCTTAACTTTAGAAAGAGAATGACATGACTCAAATGAGCTTTCTCCTCCTCAAGGCCGGCCTTATCACCCCAGGGAAGAGCCTAGACCATTGGATCTTGGTCAAAGAAAATGAACGGCTTAGATCAGCCCTTAAATTGATTTTCCTGGGCCGAACACGGGTTGTGACACGCCCGTGTCACAGACCGTGTTACTGAAGCGGCACATAACCGACCCATGTCAAACAAGAACACGGTTAGCGATACGCCTGTTTTGCCAACTGACACGCCCGTATCGAGGGGTATGTCCCCCCCCCCTCCCCACATCGAGACCAAATTGGCCAAAATCCCTAGAAGCACATGGGAACTAGACACGCCCGTGTCACATTCTAATACGCCTGTGTCATAGTTGACACGCCTGGGCTCCAGGCCGTGTCCTCCTCGGACACATTCTTTCCCTCACCAAGGCAAGACATGCCATGGGACACGCATGTGTCCCAAGCCGTGTCACCCTTCAACAATCGTCGACTGCAGATCTCGCATCGACATAGAGATGAACACGCCCTGGGACATGCCCGTGTCCCAGGCCGTGTACACTGGACACGCCCTTAGACACGCTCATGTCCCAGGCCGTGTAGCCCAGCCTGAACCTCAAATTTAGCTTTTGAGATTTTTGTGGTGTTACAATATAATCCGTGACTGTCGCGTTGGCCCGCCAAAGGTGGAAAAGAAGACAGGAGTGTCTTATGATGATAAGGGAAAGGCAGTGGTGGAGTCCACTGCATCCCAGGCGCAGCCCCGAGTATATAATCTTGGCCAGCAGGAGGCCATAAAGCATAGTGACGTCATGACAGGTACAATCTAATATATTGATTGCTTAATTTTCAAATTTCATACTTTGTGTATAGCTTGTGTATGATGTGTTTGTCATAGGCTTTTTCCTAATTTGGGACAATCCGGTGAGACCACTATTTGATATGGGTGCTTCGCATTCATTTCTGTCTGAGGACTTTATAGCACGAATTAGAGTACCTAGTCATGTGATGATAGATAGTGTAAAGGTGTTGTTACCAAACGGATGTGTTATGCGTGCGGATAGGACTTGCTACGTGGAAGTACAAATAGGAAGTCGGGATTTCTGCTTGAACGCATCTGTGCTACCGATATCGGAATTTGATGTTATCTTTAGTATGCACTGGCTCTCGGAGCAGCGTGTCTTTGTTGATTGCAATTCAAAGGAGATCACACTGGGCCAGAATACCGAGCTTGAGACTAAGTTCATTGGTATGCGAGGAGCGAGTGGGATCTTGATGTCTGCTCTCTAAGTCGTCAATGCTATTCGGAATGGCGCGGAGTTATTCTTCACGCTTATTTAGGTTGTTGAGTCAAAGGCCAATGTGAGTGGAGTTTTGATTATATCGGATTTTGCTGATGTGTTTCCAAAAGATATTCCTGGGTTACCACCCCAGCGGGAGATCGACTTCACCATTGAGATGGTGCTAGGTGCGAAACCTGTGGCCCGCTCGCCATATCGGGTAGCGCCAAAGGAAATGGAAGAACTGAAAGTTCAACTACAAGAGTTGCTCGAACAGGGATACATACGCCCAAGTATGTCACCTTGGATCGCACCTGTTCTTTTTGTGAAAAAGAAGGACGGTAGTCTGCGGTTGTGTATCAATTATCGCGAATTGAATAAGCTGACAGAGAAAAACAAGTATCCAATTCCACGGATAGATGACTTATTCGATCAGCTAGTGCGATCAACCGTCTATTCTTAACTGGACTTAAAATCTGGTTATTACCAATTGAGGATTCGGGAAGGTGACATTCCCAAGACAACTTTTGGAACACGCTACGGTCATTATGAGTTCACTGTAATGTCGTTTGGGCTATGCAATGCACCATCGATGTTCATGGATCTAATGTACCGAACTTTTCGAGAGTTCTTGGACCTGTTTGTGATCGTCTTCATTGATAATATCTACTCTCAATGTGAAGCTGACTATGCGAAACATTTACGGTTTGTGTTGCATACCCTGCGGAGAAATAAGCTTTATGCAAAGTTCTCAAAGTGTGAGTTTTGGCTGTCATCAGTGGCTTTTCTTATCCATGTAGTAAGTAGAGAGGGCATTGTAGTGGATCCGTCAAAGATAAGAGCCATACGGGAGTGACCAGTTTTGTCTTCGATGGCCAAAATCAGGAGTTTCCTTGGACTGGCAGGCTACTACAGACATTTTGTAGAAAACTTTTAAAGGATTGCATTGCCTCTTACCAAATTAATGAGGAAGGATTAGAAGTTCGTTTGGACGCCGGAGTGTGCGCGAGCTTTTGAAGAGCTAAAGATTCGTTTGACCACGGCGCCTGTTTTGACATTGCCATATGGTACAGACGACTATAAGATTTATAGTGATGAATCAGGGAGCGGCTTAGGTTGCATTCTTCTTTATTTTGGAAAGGTTGTCGCTTATGGCTCACGCTAGTTTAAAGTGCATGAGCGAAACTATCCCATTCACGACTTGGAGTTGGCGGAGGTGATTTTTTCACTTAAATTGTGGCGTCACTATCTATGCATAAAAGTGGATATATTTACGGACCATAAGAGCCTAACGTACCTATTAGATTTGAAGGATCTCAATATGCGACAACGAAGGTGGATGAAGTTCCTCGGGGACTACACCTTTGATATTCAGTACACTTCCGGGAAGGGAAACGTCGTCGCAGATGCCTTGAGTCTTAGGACTCCATCAAGGGTAAATATGTTGCAGATGCATGATGAGCATCTGATCCAGGAGTTGGAAGCGTAAGAGATTTCTTGTGTTGAAAAGAATTCCATAGCAAATGCATACTTGAACTTGACGGAGGTACAAACGTACAGTATGACCTTGCGGATAGAATTCGGCAAGCAACAGAACTTGATGAAAGTCTACAACGTTATGCAGTGGATGGGTCAAATGACCAATTCTGCTAGGATGATGGCCTTTTGCGGAAAGAGGGTCGTTTGTGCGTCCCAAGTATTGGTAATCTAAGAGAAGAATTGATGTATGAGGCTCACTTTACGAAATAATAAATTCACCCAGGGAGCACAAAGATGTACAAAGACATGAAAAAGCTGTTCTTGTGGCCAGGGTTAAAGAAAGACATAACACATTATCTGGCTAAATGTCAAACATGTGCCTTGGTGAAAGCAGAATTCCAGAAGCCCGGAGGTTTCTTGAAGTCGCTACCTATTCCGTAATGGAAGTTTGATGATATTTCGATGGATTTCGTGCACGGTTTGCCGAGATCTCAACGCGGTAATGATTCGCTTGGGTGATCGTAGACTTGTTGACTAAAGTGGCTCACTTCCTTCCGAACAGGAGGGACGATTCAGTGGAAGTCTTGGAGAAACATTATGTTGAGAAAATCGTACGATTGCACAGTGTTCCCTGTAGCATCGTAAGTGACCGTGACGGGCGATTCACATTGAATGATTTGAGGCTAATCCATCAGTTGTTGGGAACAAGGTTAACGTTCAGTACGACCTTTCATCCCCAAACTAATGGCCAGACTAAGAAGACCAACAGAACGATGGAGGACATGCTCCGAATGTCCGCCTTGGATTTTGTTAAGAGGTGGGAAGATCATCTCTATATGGTAGAGTTTTTCTACAATAATAACTACCAAGCTAGCATAAGTATGACACCGTTTGAAGCTTTGTATGGTCGGAAATGGCGTACACCATTAGCTTGGGCGGAAGAAGGAGAATCTAAATTATATAAGCGTAAGGAAGTCGAAGAAGCTAATTCGACGATACGCTCTATTCGGGAGAGGCTACTGATAGCCCAAGATAGACAAGCAAAGTATTACAAGGCTAAGCACTGAAACGTTGAGTTTGTGATTTGCGATTGGGTATATTTGAAAATCAATCCCTTCAAAGGCGTGTCCTGGATTCGGCGCTTGAAAAAGTTAAGTCCAAGATATCTTGGTCTATTTGAAGTGGTGGAGCGATTTAGAGAAGCTGCCTATCGGCTAACTCTTTCGGTAGAATTGAGTGGATTGCATGATCTATTTCACATATCAGTACTTTGAAAAGCCGTAAAAGATCCAGCTCAAGTGATTGCGAATAATCGTGTATCGGTCGAATATGGGCTAATGACGAAGGTTAGGCTCATTCGGATCGAGGATAAAGCCGATAAGCAGTTGCGGAACAGGACAATCGGGATGGTTAAGGTCCGATGGGACAACTGCGGCCAGGAAGAGCTAACATGGGAGCGGGAGCAGACCATGCATGCTGAATTTCCCGAACTGTTTGTCTAAACTGGTATAACAGCTTTTGTTTTATGTTGTACAGAACATAAATTGTTGTAACAAATTTGCTTGAAGAAAAGTTCTGTTATAACATCTGGTTGATGTTTCCTGAGTACTGAATGCAAATTTCGTCATCGGGCGGAGCTCGACGATCGTCGTCGGGCTCCGCCCGACGATCGTCATCGGGCGGAGCGCGACGATCGTCGTCGGGCTCCGCTCGACGATCGTCGTCCGACGGAGCTCGACGATCATCGTCGGGCGGAGCTTGACGATGATTCTGGCATGTTATCAGCCCCAATGCAGAGCGGTGACCAATGTCAGGCGAATAGCATACGTCCATTTAGCTGTGATTGGCCTTTTCAACTCCAAACTGAGTCGTTGCTTGGTTTTGTTGATTGGATCAAGTGGCTGGGATAGAACCTAAGGCCTTATCTGTAGAGGAATGGAAAGAGGAAAGTATTATTTCCTTTTCTCTCTCTCTCTTCCTCACTGCCCGAGTTCTGGAGCAGAAACCTTCGGCTGGTACTAGGGTTGCTTGCTGGAGAAGATCTTGAGGCTGAAAACAAGATCTGAAGCTATAACGATATTTCTTATTGGACATGTGAAGTCCTTTTTTAGCATTTGCATGGATTTTCCCCACCATAATGTAGAATGTTGAGGGATTTCCGTTGGGTTGATTCTTGAAATCCCCAATTAGTCTTGCATGTAGATCTATAAATGTTTAGTACACAATAGGCATGTTGTGTGAAGCCCATCTGGACAGGTTGGTCTGGATTGGTGATGTTTTATTTTGCGCATCGGAGAAGACTCCGCGTTTAAATGAGTAGTTTGTGGAGTCGGTGGGTTGTGCATGTGAAGTGGAGTAATAGAAAGTACTGGAATGGGGATTCTAGGAAAATACCCTCATCATTCTTGTGTTGTATGTTATGGAAAGCCCAATTTTCTGGCACTGCAGGATGCTGCAGGGTTTGGGTTGAGTTTGGGTGCAGAAAGAGAGCTTCTGTTGAACCCGCCAAGCGATCGCGAGGAACGCTGGCACTAACTCCCCTTTTTGTATTTTGAAGACATTCCTTGGTGGACAGTATGGCTATTGTGAGTTGCGAGCTCTTAAAAGGCTTTGTGCCGAATGAATAAGGGGATGCTGACCCCCGCTTGTCTAGTATTGAACTGGCGATTTGAGTAACGGGTAAGGGCTGAACTGTATCTGCATTATAGTTGTCTAACATGAGTGCCTGGGATGTTGGCGTTCGTCAGGTTCACATAATGAGAGTCTTAAGCCTGTGCGCCATTAAAACTAAAGTCTCCGGCTATAGGTTGTGGAGCATAATGCTCAAACTTTACCATTGGGCATTGGACCCTAAAACGGTGGTGGGACCCTTGTTTTTCGGTACACAAAGAATGTGCCCTGAGTGTGTGGAGCATCGGGCCGCGTGGCCGACGTTTGTGATATATTGATTGTGTGTGAGTGCACATTGTGTGATATATCTTCTTGTAAAATGCTATGCCTAAAGAGAAGGAATACCACTACCCCAGAAAAGGGGTAGGGTCATTATAAATTGGTCAGCTGAATGCTGACCATTACCTTGTTTTCCACCATCATGGTGGGCTGTCCTTGTGCAGGTGCTGGAGAGCTGAGCGGGAAATAGTGGGCTGAATCCCCTGCTGCTGCTGCTGCTGGCCCTCGAAGGCTGAGCGAAGAACTTTATTATTTTCATGTGTTGCCGGCCTGCGTGCCGATGTTTATAATCTACACCTGTGAAGCTAAACTGTAAAGCCTAAAGGCCGAACTTTTGTGTATTTGGTGTACATTCCTTTAGAGTTATATATAAATGTGGTTGTTTATATATAGTTGATATTCGTGGTTGTTGAGTTCAATATTAACTTCTAAATCTTCCGTTAGTATGCTCTGAGTTAGGATGCAAGTATGTTTTTGTATTAACCTATAACCTCGCCGCTTGTTTGTGGTATATAGTGTGGGGCCCCGACCGGACCTTCTTATTATATGTTATTTAACGGATGGGGTCATTACATTCTTCACATTTATACAAATGTGAGAACCACATTTGATACCTCCCCTAATCTTTTGTAGACCCTCAATGCAAGAAGGACAATTCCTCCTACAGTGACCAGCCTTGCCACAGTGGTGGCACTTTCCTTCTTTCCCTGAGCCTTTCTTTTTCAGTCCAGAAGACTAGGGCTCCAGTCCAGACTAAGGTCCTACCTTCGTCTTCTTGAAGCCCTTGGCCTTGGCCTTGCCTTTATGCACCACCAATATGGGACTAGAAGGCTTGGCCTTCTTCATGTTTATCTCGGCAGTTTGAAACATACCTAGGAGCTCGGGCAGTGTCTTGTCTATTTCATTCTTGTTATCGTTTAAGGCAAACTGCTCATAATTATTCAGTAATGATTACAGGATCAGGTCTGTGGTCAAATCTTGGCCCAGATGGAACCCAAGTCTTTCAAGGTTCTCGATATACCCAATCATCTTGAGTACGTGAGTCCCTACTAGGTCCCGAGCTCCCATCTTACACTAGAACAACACCTTGGTGACATCGAATCTCTCTTGACGAGCTAGCCCTTGAAACATTTTCTTGAGATACTCGTCAATTTCCCTACAACCCAATCTCTCGTGTTGCTTTTGGAGCTCAGAGTTCATGATCGCAAACATGAGACATTCGACGTCTAAGGAGTCGTCAAGATACTTCTTGTAAGAATCTTTATCAACACGGGACGCATTCCCGGCAGGCTCATCAAGGGATACCTCTTCCAAAACAAAGAGCTTGCGCTCTTGCCTGAGAACAATTCTCAGGTTCCTATACCAGTCCAAAAAATTTGTTCCACTCAGTTTTCCTTCTCAAGGACGCTCTGAGGGACAGGGTTGAGTGTGAACCACTTGCCATGGAAATCTACAAGAATAAAAGCAAAGCAAATTTGTACTACATTTCAAAAATATAATTATATTCTTTTGATTTGGACTTTAATCAAAATAACTCCCACTATTTTTATCAAACTGATAACCCTCAATATCAATTCAAAGAGTTTAGCGAGTAACCCTTTTAGTGGACAAGATCCCTATTTCTATAACACTATGAGTCAGCTTTGGCTTTTCACTCACAATGCAACTTTTTAGGTAGGCAATGCTTGCCAATTGCCTCACTATTCAATCAAGTAGGACTGCTGAATAACTCTATATTCGCATCCATCATATGGTGCATGCCAACCCCATGCCTCTGGGCACTAAACCTTTGAGGTCACCCAGTTAAGCTTGACCCAATGTCGATAGTGGCATATCACAATTATCCACTTGCACTCTTACCAAGATAGATTAATGCACTTTGCTTTGGCAAGCCCACACTTCATCGATCGAGACAGGAAGAGTGTCATCCATCGGAAAGCATCCGAAAACTTAATATTGTTTAAGAGATTTTGATATTCAATTAACTCTTTAATAATGGTTAACACTTAACCAGTGTGCACATAGGGCAAAATAAAATCAGCAGGCATAATCCAAATGCATCACAAATGTGCACAAGAAGATCATAAAAACTTGATGAGCTGGGCTAAATCTAAAAATCCAGAATATTTCTGAATCTTTAGATTTACATGTATAGGACATGAGCAACACCAACTCCACTTACACAATAGACAAGCTCATCACTTCATGTCAGATTCAAAATCTAACATATGCTTAGTTTCACAAACCAACAAAGGGACGGTTACTGTTAAGGAGTAAACTACAAGGAAATTGCATGCATTCTTAGGAAGATCCAAGACTAGACTTGGCCATTTAAAACACTTCAAAATCTCCAATTCTACACGCCATGGATTTAGCAACTTCTGAAATAAGGAATATTGTCGGCAACCTGCCTCTGATACTACTGTTGGGTTTTTGGGGATGACACAACACTTGTGCACGCAGCGGAAATAAGAATAAGAAAAACTCAAACGAGTTCGGATCTAGCAATATTCATGAATCAAGAAGTAAAGCATATTGTAATAAAATTACATTTGAGGGATTGAGTCAATACTCAACCTAGATGCTCCAGAAAAGTTCCAACTGGCCACTAGAGGCTTGAGTCTTCAGCGCAGAAAGTATATCCGCGCCTCTACAGGAAATCCACATGTTCGGGAGAACCCGTAGCAACTTGTCGCACAAGTTCTAGGTCGGGAGAGGACACTAAGCGTCTCCACAGACTGCTAGGTCTGTTGAAGGAGAGGCGGTGGCGACACTCGCTAGGATCGGGATCGGGCTCGGCAACGGGATCGGTGGAATGCTTCCGTCGGCTTTTAGGGTTATCAGTCTTTCGCATAGTGATGGCTCGTGTGCTTAGAAAGAAGGAATAATTACTTACTGTTCAAGCCCTAAAGTTTCCTATTTATACCCAAAGGGAATAAACAAAACAGCCTCTCGCTAATCGCAGACCCGGGACTTAGACAAAAAAGACCTTTGGCAAGACAATAGTTTGTCTGGACGAATCGTCGAATATCTATAGGATATACGATGAATCATCAAGTATCAATTTATACTTGACAAATCGTTGAGTATCTTATAGCATATAGGACGAACTCAAAGCTCTCAACACTTTCTGCGCCAAAGGCCAGATTCGTCGAATGACATTCATCGAAATGCATTTGTCAAACCACATTCGTCAAACTGCATTCATCGAACTGTATTTGTCGAACTGCATTCATCGAACGACATTCGTCGAACTGCATTTGCAGAACAACATTCGACGAACGACGTGCGACTACTATGCCAAAGACCAGATTCGTCGAATGGCATTGAGTGAATATAATACACTCAACGCCTAAGTGCCAGATTCGCCGAATAAACCTTTTACTCGACAAAGGCGTTGAGTGCACTCAACGCACTCAACACCTAAGACTCAGAATCATCAAGTAAACTCCTTTACTCGAGGAATCGCTGAGTGGACTCAACGCTTAAGTGCGACAGTGTACGAATCAACACTTGATACTCGATGAATCGGTGAGTCAACTCAACACACTCAACGCCATCATTCGACGAGTTAACACTTAACTCGACGAAAGCATTTACCGGTCTCAACGCACTCAACGCTTTTTGCCTTAGAATATTTCAGTCCCTTTTGCTCATCATATGAGCTATACCATGCAGATCCAAACTCCCAATATCTCCACAATCTTATGTGCGACCCTGATAGACTCATACTGAGTTGGTAGTTAGGCTACATGCTTGATCACTTCCAGATCACTATGGTAGTACCAACATGTTTGCCTAACAGGGCATCGGCAGTGATTTCCCTATGGCATCTGGACTCTTTGATTGCTTATATTCTTGAATCCTAAGTACTTGGGAATCACATGAGAAGCTTATCATTTATTTTTGTGAGTGAAATTTGCATATCAAGTCCCATGAGTTCACTTACAATTATGCTGAATTTCTCAAATATTTCAGCCATAGTCACTTCAGTTTTCGTGCGCAAATCTTTGTGCGCAAAATGATAAGAATCAGTAATAGATTGACTAAACTCTTTAGAGAACATGCACACCGCACACAAATCTTCAATAAACTAAATAAAACAAACTAGCAACCAGTAATTAGAGGAACTACAAATTGAATAAATTAATTAAAAGTACTTCTACTCCTAAATAAGTATTGGGGTTACTGTCATCCCAACATGACTTATTTAGCATCCAAATTGTAACACCCCAAAAAGACTCAAAAATGGTTTTGAGGTGCAGGTCATTTTACACGGCCTGGGACACGGGCGTTTCCCAGGGCGTGTCGGGGGTACACGGCCTGGGACACGGGCGTGTCCCAGGGCGTGTCACTCAAATAAAATGCATTCTGAGTCAGAAGGTTACACGGCCTAGAACCAAGCCTTGAACACGGGCGTGTCAGGTTGGACACGGGCATGTCCGATGCCGTGTGCCTACCCGTGTACTGCTTGCAGCTCGATGAGGTAGGGGTGACACGGGCGTGTCTCAGGAATGACACGGGCGTGTCAGGTTCGACACGGGCGTGTCGATGCCCGTGTTCTGGTAAAGTTCAGTCGGTACGAATACCGCGTGTGCCACTTAAGGGTACACGGCCTGTGACACGGGCGTGTCACAGGCCGTGTCAGCCAAAAAAGTGAGTTTTTGGGCAAATCGTGGCCGTTCAGATTTCTCTCTTTGGATCCAAGGGCTCAGGTGATTCTTGGCTGGATTTAATCAGTAGAGGCTGATGAAGACTTCATTCTTCATTTGATTAAGGAAGAGAGAAAGAGAGAGGAGGAAGAAGAAGGAGGAGGAGATCAAGCCACCGGCGGAGTTCCCGTGGTTCGATTCGTGATCCGAAGCCAGCGTTGTGAAGGCAAAGCTGCTGCGGTTCTTTCTCACCGGCTAGTTTGCGATGGCTCCCAAGAGATCGACAAGGGTAACGATCTCCCTTCTTGGACATGTGAAGTCCTTCTTTTCTGCATTGCATAGGGAAAACCCTTCCCCGCGAGTGTGCGGTGGGTTGTGGTGTCCCTTGGGGTAGATATGTGAAGTCCCCCTTGTTAGAGTCCGTAATTGGAGTACGGATCTAGGCATGCTGTGTGAAGCCATTTGGACATGGTCTAGATTGGTGATGCTTGTTTGCATATCGGAGAAGGCTCCGTGATTATGGCTTGTGTTGCCTTGTGCCTACCTGTTGCTTGGTACAGTAGGAAGTACTGGATGATGTCCAGGAAATGAAGAGGGTTGGATGCAACTCTTGTGGTCGTGCGTTGCCACTTTATGAGCGGTTGAGCCGTTGGGCTGCAACTCGATGAAAAGGCAGATTGCCGAACAGGAAAGGTGAAACCGACCCGCGCCTATAAATAGCCATGGATACTTCCGTATTCGAGGTGGCACGGCGACTTGAGCAACGGGGGGTGGCTGATCCGTACCTGCGTTAGGTCCGTCCGACTTGGAAGCCTGGTTATAGGTTTTGTTGGAGCGCCTAATGAGAGTCTTAGGCCCGCGCGCCGGAAAGACTAGAATGCTCAAATACCGTGTAGACGGTGGTGTTGACCCTGGTATTCCGGTACACCAAGAATGTGCCCTGAGTGCACAGACTGTCGGGCCGTGTGGCCGATAGTTGTGATGGCTTGAATGTGCCTGCGCGCACATAGTTGCTATATGATGATGCCATGCTTTACAGGGAAAGAATGCTAATGCCCCGAGAAAGGGGTAGGATTGTTATAATTGGGTCAGCTGAATGCTGACCGTTGCATTGTTTGCCACCGGTTGGGTGGATTGTCCCTATACAGGTGCTGGAGAGCCAAGTGGTAAGTGAAGGGCTGAAGCCCTACTGCTGTTGCTGCTGCTGCTGCGGCTAGCCCTTGAAGGCTAAGCGAATGTTTTTGCCTGTTTTCTTTTACACATGTATGGCCGGCCTGCGCGCCGAGGTTTGTAAATCATACGGTGTGGAAAGAGGAACTGTAAGGACTTAAGGCCAAACTCTATGTATTTATTGTACATTCCGTTGTTATATATATAAAGGTGGTTTATATATTGGACATTCCTGGTTAGAGTTCAAATTACAACTTAAAGCTTCCGCTAGAATGCTCTGAGTTAGGATTCAGGTATGGTTTGGTATTATCCTGTGACCTCACTGCCTGTTTGTGGCATATAATGTGGGGCCTCGGCCGGACCTTCTACTATACGTCATGTAACGGATGGGGTCGTTACATTTTGGTATCAGCTTCGTTCGGTCTTCCTCTATCGAATTCGTGGGCGAATTCTTTTATGGGGTGGCGAGCGCGTGTTTATGCACCCTGCTGTAATGCTAATGAACTCTGGAATGTCCACTAAGGAATGTACAAAATCTTGTTTGAGGAATCTGCGCGTTCCTTTTTGTGTTGTTTTGCTTGCATACGTTCGCTAATGTGTGTCTTGACCACCTATAGGTGACGCGTAGTGGTGCTGGGCAGTCTGAGCCCCAGCGCTCTGATGAGAGTGCGGCACCAGATGAGGTGCCAACACCTCCTCCATCTGCGGAAACTGTTCGCTTAGTTGCTGAGGCTCTATTTGCCATGATTCAGCCGACCGGGCAAGCGCAGCCGGCAGTAGAACCAGTTCGTGTTGTTGTACGCCCTGAGCAGGTTGAGGCTGTAGATCCACGAGCAGCTGACCGACAGTTGAAGCAATTCATGAGCTTCAGTCCGCCTACGTTTACGGGACTGGGATCCCCAACGCAGGCAGAAGATTGGTTATCGCGTGTCAAGCGGATAATGACAGCGATCAGGGCGGAGGAAACTCTTAAGGTCACCTTGGCCACCTTCATGCTTGAAGGAGAGGCGCAGTTGTGGTGGGACGAGGTTGAGGTACACCATTTGGCGGGCAGGCAATTAACGCAAGTATCGATTGAGGAGTTCTCTCGGATATTTCTAGCGAAGCATGTCCCAGCGGCGCAACGCATTGCTATGGAAAATGAGTTCCAACGGTTAAAGCAAGGGGAAGATAGCGTGGATATCTACTTGCATGAGTTTACCAGGTTGGGGCGGTATGTGCGAACAATCTTCGCGGATGACCAAAGGAAAACGAATCGGTTCTATGAAGGATTGCGGGATGAGTTGAGGTTCCTGCTTTCGAGTTCAGTGAACCAAGGGTTTCAGGCATTGGTTGATACTGCATGTGCGTTGGAGAAGGACATGCGGCGGGTGCAAGGGAACAAGGGCTTGGTTGTGTCGAAGCCAGAGGTTCAAGCACCTCGCCCGAGCAAATCATTTTACCAGAAGAAAGGGGGCAAGAGGTCCAAGCCGTCTGGGCAAGTGACTACGACCGTTGTGTCGGGGGCGACATCAAGGCCGGATTCTCGTACATGTTATAACTGTGGCCTGGTGGGGCATATAGCTCGTGATTGTCGGGTTGTTCAACCCAATGGGGAAAAGAAGACGGGTGCGTCTTATGCTGAGAAGGGCAAAGCGGTGGTTGATTCCTCTGCGTCCCAGGCACAGCCCCGAATCTATCAGCTTGGCCAACAGGAAGCGATTAAGCAAAGTGACGTCGTCACAGGTATGAGTTGATTTAGCTTACTTGCTTACGTGCTATTGTTTTTGGTTATGTATAGCTTGTGCATGATGTGTGTGCTGCAGGCTTTGTCCTGATTCGGAATAATCTGGCGAGAGCCCTATTTGATATGGGTGCTTCGCATTCTTTTCTGTCTGAGGATTTCGTATCTCGCATTGGGGTACCAAGTCATGTGACGGTGGATAGTACAAGGGTGTTATTGCCGAATGGCTGTGTGATGCTTGCGGATAGGGCTTGCGATGTGGATGTGTAAATAGGAAGTCGGGATTTCGGTTTGAGTGCAGCCGTGCTACCGTTGTCGGAGTTTGATGTGATCTTTGGTATGGACTGGCTCTCGGAGCAGCGTGCCTTTATTGATTGCAACTCCAAGGCGATTACAATGGGCCAGAATACCGGACTTGTGACGAAGTTCGCTGGTATGCGAGGAGTTGGCGGAACTCTGTTGTCTGCGCTCCAAGTCGTCAATGCTGTTCGGAAGGGCGCGGAGTTATTCTTCACGCTAATTCAGGCTGTTGAGCCAAAGGCCAGTGTCAGTGAAGTACTGGTTGTGTCAGAGTTTGCCGATGTGTTTCCTAAAGATCTTCCTGGGTTACCACCCCAGCGGGAGATTGACTTCTCTATTGAGTTGGTGCCAGGTGCGAAACCTGTGGCCCGCTCACCATATCGCGTCGCGCCAAAAGAAATGGCTGAGTTGAAAGTCCAATTGCAAGAGTTGTTGGAGCAGGGATACATACGCCCAAGTATGTCACCTTGGAGCGCGCCTGTTCTATTTGTGAAAAAGAAAGACGGTAGTTTACGGTTATGTATTGACTACCACGAATTAAATAAGCTGACGGAGAAAAACAAATATCCGATCCCACGGATTGATGACCTATTTGATCAGCTGGCAGGATCAACGGTCTATTCCAAGTTGGATTTGAAATCGGGATATTATCAGCTGAGAATTCGGGAAGGTGACATTCCCAAGACGGCGTTTGGAACACGCTATGGTCATTATGAGTTCACGGTAATGCCGTTTGGCCTATGTAATGCGCCTTCGGTATTTATGGACCTAATGCATCGAACGTTCCGAGAGTACTTGGATTTGTTCGTTATTGTGTTTATCGATGACATCTTAGTATACTCTCAGTCGGAAGAGGATCATGCAAACCATTTGTTGAAGATAAGTGCCATTCGAGATTGGCCAGTGATGTCTTCAGTGGCCGAGGTCAGGAGCTTCCTTGGACTTGCGGGCTACTATAGACGGTTTGTGGAAAACTTCTCATGGATTGCTTTACCTCTGACCACGCTGACGAGAAAAGATCAAAAGTTCATTTGGACGCCGGAGTGCGCGCGAGCTTTTGAAGACTTGAAGAGTCGTTTGACCACGGCGCCTGTGTTGACGTCGCCATGTGGTACAGATGGGTATGAGATCTATAGTGATGCTTCCGGGAGCGGCTTAGGCTGCGTTCTTCTGCAGTTTGGTAAAGTGATTGCTTATGGCTCGCGCCAGTTGAAAGTGCATGAGCGGAATTACCCCGTCCATGATTTGGAGTTGGCGGCGGTAATCTTTGCGCTCAAGTTGTGGCGGCACTACCTTTATGGCATTAAAGTGGATATCTATACATATCACAAAAGCCTAAAGTATTTGTTGGATCAGAAGGATCTGAATATGCGACAACGAAGATGGATGGAGTTCCTTGGGGACTACACCTTCGAGATTCACTATACTCCCGGGAAGGGAAATGTGGTCGCTGATGCTTTGAGTCGAAAGACTCCGTTACGGGCAAGCTGGTTGCAGAGGCATGATCAGCGGTTAATCCAGGAATTGGAAGCGTTGGAGATATCTTGTGTTGACAAGGGTTCTTCGACCGATGCATGCTTGAACTGGACGGAGGTGCAATATGACCTTACGGACAGAGTTCGGCGAGCAACGGAGCTTGATGAAAGTCTCCAGCGCTATGCAAAAGATGGGCCGGATGACCAATTCTCTTGGGATAACGGTTTGTTACGAAGAAATGGTCGAGTGTGCGTCCCGAGTATGGGTAAATTGAGGGAAGAGTTGATGTACGAAGCTCACTTTGCAAAGTACTCAGTTCACCCAGGGAGCACAAAGATGTAAAGAGATTTGAAAAAGCTGTTCTGGTGGCCCGGACTAAAGAAAGATGTAGCACGTTATGTGGCTGAATGCAATACCTGTGCGTTGGTGAAAGCAGAATGCCAGAAGCCTGGCGGTTTCCTGAAGTCGTTACCTATTCCGGAGTGGAAGTTCGATGACATTTCGATGGATTTCGAGCACGGATTGCCAAGATCTCAACGCAGTCATGATTCAATCTGGGTGATTGTGGACCGGTTGACAAAAGTGGCGCACTTCCTTCCAAACAAAAGAGACGATTCAGTGGAAACCTTGGCCAAGCTTTATGTGGAGCAGGTTGTTCGACTGCACGGTGTTCCTCGGAGCATCGTCAGTGACCGCGATGGGCGGTTCACATCGAATGATTGGCGGCTCGTTCATCAAATGTTGGGTACAAAGTTAGCGTTTAGTACGGCCTTTCATCCCCAAACAGATGGCCAGACTGAACGAACCAACAGGACGATGGAGGACATGCTCCGCATGTGCGCCCTAGACTTTGGTAAAAGATGGGAAGATTATATATTTCTTGTTGAATTTGCCTATAATAATAGCTACCAAGCGAGCATCGGTATGGCACCATTTGAGGCTTTATATGGTCGTAAATGCCGTACACCGTTAGCTTGGGCAGAAGCAGGCGAATCTAAGCTGAGTGGGAAAAAGGAAGTCGAAGAAGCTACCTCGCTCATACGCTCTATTCGGGAGAGGCTATTGATAGCCCAAGATCGTCAAGCAAAGTACTACAATGCCAAACATCGGAACGTGGAGTTCGCGGTGGGTGATTGGGTATATTTGAAGATCAAACCCTTCAAAGGCGTGTCCAGGATTCGGCGTTTGAAAAAGCTAAGCCCGAGGTATCTTGGTCCATTTGAGGTGGTGGAGGGAGTTGGGGAAGCTGCTTATCGACTAGCACTTTCAGCAGACTTGGGTGGATTACATGATGTATTTCACATCTCAGTCCTTCGTAAGGCGGTGAAGGATCCAGCTCAAGTAGTGGAGAATGATCAGGTACCGGTCGAGTATGGGCTAACGACAAGGGTTAGACCCATTCGGATCGAGGATCGAGCCGAGAAACAGTTGCAGAACAAAGTGATCGGGATGGTCAAGGTCCGATGGGACAATTGTGGTCGTGAAGAGCTAACATGGGAGCGAGAGCAGACCATGCGAGCTGAATTTCCCGAACTGTTTGTATAAGCTGTAGACCGTGTACCTTTTGTTATAACAGAGTTATCAAGTTATAGCATTGTGGGTTCTTGTTTCCTTACCGTGCAAATTTCGGGACGAAATTTTGTTAAGGGGGGGAGGATTGTAACACCCCAAAAAGACTCAAAAATGGTTTTGAGGTGCAGGTCATTTTACACGGCCTGGGACACGGGCGTGTCCCAGGGCGTGTCGGGGGTACACGGCCTGGGACACGGGCATGTCCCAGGGCGTGTCACTCAAATAAAATGCGTTCTGAGTCAGAAGGTTACACGGCCTAGAACCAAGCCTTGAACACGGGCGTGTCAGGTTGGACACGGGCGTGTCCGATGCCGTGTGCCTACCCGTGTACTGCTTGCAGCTCGATTAGGCAGGGGTGACACGGGCGTGTCTCAGGAATGACACAGGCGTGTCAGGTTCGACACGGGCGTGTCGATGCCCGTGTTCTGGTAAAGTTCAGTCGGTACGAATACCGCGTGTGCCGCTTAAGGGTACACGGCCTGTGACACGAGCGTGTCACAGGCCGTGTCAGCCAAAAAAGTGAGTTTTTGGGCAAATCGTGGCCGTTCAGATTTCTCTCTTTGGATCCAAGGGCTCAGGTGATTCCTGGCTGGATTTAATCAGTAGAGGCTGATGAAGACTTCATTCTTCATTTGATTAAGGAAGAGAGAAAGAGAGAGGAGGAAGAAGAAGGAGGAGGAGATCAAGCCAGCGGCGGAGTTCCCGTAGTCCGATTCGTGATCCGAAGCCGGCGTTGTGAAGGCAAAGCTGCTGCGGTTCTTTCTCACCGGCTAGTTTGCGATGGCTCCCAAGAGATCAACAAGGGTAACGATCTCCCTTCTTGGACATGTGAAGTCCTTCTTTTCTGCATTGTATAGGGAAAACCCTTCCCCGCGATTGTGCGGTGGGTTGTGGTGTCCCTTGGGGTAGATATGTGAAGTCCCCCTTGTTAGAGTCCGGAATTGGAGTACGGATCTAGGCATGCTGTGTGAAGCCATCTGGACATGGTCTGGATTGGTGATGCTTGTTTGCATATCGGAGAAGGCTCCGTGATTATGGCTTGTGTTGCCTTATGCCTACCTGTTGCTTGGTGCAGCAGGAAGTACTGGATGATGTCCAGGAAATGAAGAGGGTTGGATGCAACTCTTGTGGCCGTGCGTTGCCACTTTATGAGTGGTTGAGCCGTTGGGCTGCAACTCGATGAAAAGGCAGATTGCCGAACAGGAAAGGTGAAACCGACCCGCGCCTATAAATAGCCATGGATACTTACGTATTCGAGGTGGCACGGCGACTTGAGCAACGGGGGGTGGCTGATCCGTACCTGCGTTAGGTCCGTCCGACTTGGAAGCCTGGTTATAGGTTTTGTTGGAGCGCCTAATGAGAGTCTTAGGCCCGCGCGCCGGAAAGACTAGAATGCTCAAATACCTTGTAGACGGTGGTGTTGACCCTGGTATTCCGGTACACAAAGAATGTGCCCTGAGTGCACGGACTGTCGGGCCGTGTGGCCGATAGTTGTGATGGCTTGAATGTGCCTGCGCGCACATAGTTGCTATATGATGATGCCTTGCTTTGCAGGGAAAGAATGCTAATGCCCCGAGAAAGGGGTAGGATTGTTATAATTGGGTCAGCTGAATGCTGACCGTTGCATTGTTTGCCACCGGTTGGGTGGATTGTCCCTATGCAGGTGCTGGAGAGCCAAGTGGTAAGTGAAGGGCTGAAGCCCTACTGCTGTTGCTGCTGCTGCTGCGGCTAGCCCTTGAAGGCTAAGCGAATGTTTTTGCTTGTTTTCTTTTACTCATGTATGGCCGGCCTGCGCGCCGAGGTTTGTAAACCATACGGTGTGGAAAGAGGAACTGTAAGGACTTAAGGCCAAACTCTATGTATTTGTTGTACATTCCGTGGTTATATATATAAAGGTGGTTTATATATTGGACATTCCTGGTTAGAGTTCAAATTACAACTTAAAGCTTCCGCTAGAATGCTCTGAGTTAGGATTCGGGTATGGTTTGATATTATCCTGTGACCTCACCGCCTGTTTGTGGCATATAATGTGGGGCCCCGGCCGGACCTTCTACTATACGTCATGTAACGGATGGGGTCGTTACACAAAGTATGCTAACTAATTGGTCTGTGAAAACTGAAGTGCATATGTAGCTGCTCAATTATCTGTTTTGGTAATGAGTACTAAAAGGAGATAGTGTAATACCCTATTTTTTTTGCTATGCTACTAGGTCTTACACCCAGAATCGTCGTTTTGCGGTGATTCCAACACTCAGGGAGTTTGTCGCTACAAAATGGTGATCCTGCCAGCATTAGTGATCACCAAAGAAGTAGAAATAACAACTAAGACAAATATAATCAAGTCTACAAAAATCACAACATATATATATATATATATATATTGAAAATCACAGCAAAGTCCAGATGATATAGAAGTACTGAAACCGAACTGATGTGTAGAAATATAAACGGGCTCATGTCCGGTACATCATAACCTCACTACAACACTCTCACGGAAGCTAAGTAAAACAAACACTCACGGTGCCAGAAGCTGGTGCTCCCGTACTAGACTGGCCAACCTCCATGTGCACCGCACTCCGCTGGTGCTGCATCGCCTGCTGTTATTCCTCGTATCCCATCCGGATCCCCTGAAATGTTTGGTCCACCGACCGTTAGTCATAAGACTAAGCCATATTTCCCCCACCTCTCCCCTAGTGGCTCCTAGGCACCGTACGGGAGGAATGATAGGAAATCTATGATGGTTGAGAGTAAATAAGAGCAGGTGACGGTGGTTTTAATCTAGCAGATTTATTATAATGTCCACAGTGCTATAAGAAGAAATGAGAGCTAGCAAATACTTTAGTAACAGAGCAGTAAAAAGTAAAAAGTAAAGTGCATCATAAGTAAAGGTAAACGATAGCCACAAGGAAAGTAACCATAGCTTATAAGCATGCACATACAAGCTTATAAACCATGGGGTCATTTTGCATGGCTTAAAGTATAAAAAATCACATACCAATTTACATGTTATTGGTAAGGGTTGAAGTATGATGATGATATGATATGCTATGTTATGTGGGTTTAATGATATGTTCATACAAGTGTAACACACACACGACTCTATGCGCACAAACCTTTAGTTCCCTGGTTTTGGAAGCTAGCTTCACTCCCAGGAGCCTCCGTAGTGTCTAACGAAGACAGTGGGGGTGGCCAACCCACTCCTAGGCGGGTATCCACACTACCAGGCCTAGCCCTTACGTACGCCTCTAAAGGACACACTAGAGTCACCACGTACTAATGTTGACAAACTCGCTAGTCTTTTCCTTGGCTAATTGTAAAACACACCCGCCGAGTCATCATATCGATGTCAGTGTGAATGACAATCAAATACCGAAGACCCACAACCTTATGCACAAGCAACCATGAATTCCCGAGCCATCGGCTCCCCGGACTAACCTGTCTGTTACAACTACCTTCCGAGCCTTCGGCTCACCGAGCTAGCTTGCCCATTTCCACAACCACCGAGCCTACCGCTCGGATAACCCAACCAAGCTAACCTACCAAGACATCGAGGTGGGTGAAGGTGAAGCTCTAGTTTTTACTAATTGCTCTTTAACATTTTAGTCTTACGGTTTAAGATTAACCATGGACTTCTCAGGGCATTCCCTATGAAGAGCTCTTGAGGGCACTAGGAACTACGATGGGCTGAAGCCCAAAGCTCCCTTTTGCAAGGTACTTATTATTATTTGTATCTACCCAAGTCCCAATTTGTTATCATTACTTTTGAACTAGCTCTAATCTTATTTAGAAATTCTCTCTCCAAGGAAGGACGACCCACCGTTGATCCCGAACACAACTCTTCCCTTGCACAACCGGGCTCACACAACCTACCTTCTTTGGTGACCCTGTATATTCCAATCAGACCAGTTACACCAACTACCATTTTTCATACAAGTATCAAATGCTTCCCTACTTTTACAATTTCTACTATGTGCAGACCAACTAACCTACATGATGTGTATGAATGGTGACCCCTTCAAATATTAATTCAAATGACCTAAGATTATTACTAGGGATCTATCATAACATTTTAGGAACAAATACAGAAGATTACAATTTTCCTATTTCATTTGGTATTTATTTTAATTTCTACGAAATCGGGCCTCATGAGCCTTTGAACACCAAGTGCACTTTTCTGAATATGTATGGTTATAAAAAAATTATGATAAATTAATAACATGAAAATAATAGTAAATACCAAACATCCAAATTTTCCAAGATGGATTTGACCTTCAACAAATTATGGAACAGCAAGCACAATATTATGATAAATAGGGAAAAATTAGAACCAACCATTCAAAAATTATGAGAAAATTAATAAATGGTATATATGACCAGGAAAGACTACTGACCAAGAATTATAATTTTCTTACTCCAATTGGTCACATAGATAAAGTATTTAAAAATATTCAAAAATGGGCACTTATGAAGGATCCTATATGAAAAGTCTTCCAATATTTTTATAAAAATTCACAAAGCATGATTATGTCATAAAATTTTGACCAAGCTTCACAATTTTCCAGTAAGCAAATAACCCTAAATAATTATCTTGTTATTGAGTCAAACTTAGGGTTTATGAATGAAGTACTAAAATTATCAATCCAAAATTCACAATAAAATTTCTAGGGAACATCAACTAAATAAGTTTATTGCCTAAGTTTCATGAGTATCCAAATTCATTTGAGCATGTAATTAAATATTGGACCCAAGTATCCTAAACTATCCTTATCTATTTTAAAGTGGGTATATGTTTCTAAAAATCCTACAACCATTCTTCTAGAGCTTATTTTAACCCTATGGACTCACCAACCAAGTTCCAAGGCCATCCAAGGACATATAGTCACATGTCCTTCAATAGGCCCCAAACCTCAACCCTAGGGCCTACACTAGGGTCTTAGGGCATCTCCACCAGAAACCACACAAATTATTTTTAGGGGGTGTTTTAGATGACTTTGAGGCAGTGGCCAGAGTTTCAACCCTTTTGAATGAGGGTTAGCCACTCAACCCACCAATTTTACTCTTGCCCTAATTTACCCCTAAAAGAACAAGTTTTGGTTACACCAATACCTACTCAAACCAACTCTGCATGAGTTGAGAATTTTATCAGAGTCATGACATGACCCTAATGATTACCCACAAAAATATTGGGTGGTTTTTAGGTCATTAGACCCCTTAATAAAATCATACATGATTTATTAAATGTTTTCTAAAATTATAGAAAATGTATTCCAAAAATTCCCATTTTTGGATATGTTTGAGATATAGATGAGACTAACCGTTGATCCAAATTCCAAAGCATTTGGATGAGTAGTTTACTAGGGGCACACAAATTTATGTCTTGTTAACCCTAGGCATAGCTTGCACCATTTGGTGTGATGTGGTACGACTAGTGACCCAAATTGGTTGAAACTAATTTTAAAATAAACTAAACTCAAAATGCTACAACTTTGATGTTAACTATTTTTCCAGAAAAGGCCTCTAAGTATTTTTAATAATTAAATCAAAACACTTCCAAATATGTGATAGAAAATGAAATAATAATAACATTTACTATAATAATAAAATTCGGCGCATGAATCTTGACGCACTAGATTGAAGGCATCTAGTCGTATTCCTCCTTGAGCCAACGGCTCACAGCAGCTCATCCTGGGCAATATTGGGTGATGATTTCCCAACCACCTGAGCATCTCCCCGGCCGGCCAATTCCACCACCACCTTCGTTGAGGTGGTGGCCGGTGATAGGAGGTGGTAGGCCGGCAGGAGGTGGCCAGAATCGGGTTTTAGGCATGGATGGAAAGCTTCAAAAATTGAATTTTCAGCCACCCCTATCTAAGGCTAATTGTCCCCAAACCTTGCGGCCATCAGAAGTGGATCTATCCACTGAGAATGGAGAAGAGGATAGGACCTGTGTGGGGAATTGTTGCATTGCGAATCTCTTAGTAACCATCGCAAGATTTGATGCTTTCGGGTGCTCTGCAACAACACTACCAGAGCCTTTGATTTCTTCTGGGAAAGAGTGGAAACGACTCCTCACAGCCTGGTAATGCTTTTAAAATAATCAAATGGGGAAGAGGGAGGGTCATGGCTTCAATGCCATTAATGGACATGAGTGGAGTTTTTTGCCAAATGAATTCTCTGCATTTAGCCACTGATGTGGCCGAGAAAAACCTCTTGATCTCCTCTAACTGATGAGGGGAGATGAATCTCCATCAATTGGGAGAGAGATGAGGGGTCAAGAGCATTCAAACACCATGAATGGACATTTTCTCTCTCTTCTCTCTCTCCTCCAATTTGAGGAAACTCCCATTTCTCTCTCCTATTCACCTCCTTCAGAAATTGGATGGCTATTTATGTAATTATAAGCCTCCTAAAGCTAGTGGGCCACTCAAATTGGGCTTAGCCAAAGTGGATTGGGCTTGAGCTAGCCTTTTCTCTACTTTTTGGGCTTGGCTAACTTTAGCCATTTAAGCCCATCCTTAGGTCATTTTGGGTGATGTTACTGACCCAATAAGGTGTAAATGATCCCATTTCACATCACCCTACTCCACTTGTGGCTTGGTGTAGCTTAATTAGGTCAACTTTGGGCAATTTGACCTAAATAGGGTTTGGGTTGACCCTTGGTCAACAGACCTCTTTGGTTGACCCCAATGGGTGTTTAGTGGCCCAATGGACCTCTTAAAAGGTTAGGGATGTTATGGTGGGGTCCTGGAGTCAAGTTGAAGCCCTAATGTCAAATCCTAGGGATGGTGCTTGAATTGAGCTATTTGCAGAAGAAGGTTATTTCCACATTCATGCCTTTGTTCACTTGGTCTCTTAAGTTTCCTAGGGTTTTTTCATGACCTAATCATGACATAAAACAATCTTATGGGTCTAGTTGTTTGAGTAATGTTACAGATAGTGCATCTACCCACATACCTCTACAGGTATGGGAAGGTTAGTACGATGGAGAAGTCTTGATGACTGGTTCCACATGCAAGTGATCCATTCCATCATCAGTCTGCATAGTCGTCCTAACTACTTCCTGAATTAGATCCAATGCGTAATCCTGTAATGAATCAGGCAAGAGAATACAAGAAATAATTCAGAAGAATGACATAAAATGATAGCATCTACGAGAGCGATCCCAGTATCACTTCTGATAGGTAGATGCTGGAGTACTTTTTGAGATTACGGAATGCAATTCAACAATAGAGCTATAAGGCAAGTGCACCTATCATTTTATTATACCAAGTGTCATATTTTTACTTAGGGTCTGTCGTGTACTTATACTCACAAGAAAGAGCTATTATTTTATCTAATGAAAGGGTTTGTTTGTTTGCAAAAACTAAGAAAAATTTGTGAATAAAACTTGAAGAGAAATACAATGAGTTTTGAGACTAGCACTTGATATAGAATTCCTTTAGATAAAATAAACTTCCATAGAAGATAAAACTGCAAGCTTCCAAATAATTAACCTTGACCATGGAGGTTCCCAAATTATGAAAGTGCCTCTCTCGAGAATACGCTATAACAAACCTTAAGTGATTTGGTTAAAACCTCTCGGGCAATTGAAAACCCCTAAGCTTGCTTTAGGCAATGAACCGCAGAATTAGGTCTAACCCCAATTCGACAGGTTTGTGCCCTCTCTCGAGAATTGCATGCAACTCCTTTTAACTTTGAATGATTTCCTAGTATTCACATCATCTCGATTTACTATAATACAGATCTTAAATTGAATAATATATTCACAATTCTTGTAATCTTTGAGTGATCTCCTTGTATTCACAACATCTCGATAAACTAGAATAAGGATCTTAGATCGACAAAACGAAAGAGCGATATATGAATTTGAAGCGAAAGTAATTCAGAGTTAAATCAAAGTAAATTGAAATAGAGAGCTTGTTAAATTATAAAGAGACAACAAAGTTTATTTCATTCAAAAGTTCAAAATAATCAAGTGCTAATGGAAAAATTGCTACTCATCGTGATGGGGAAATTACACAAAAGAGAAGGGAGTGACATAATTATCGAAAATAAAAGAGCTTAAATTGAAAATAGTGTTACACTATTAATGAAAACTACAAGAGTTATATTAATAACTAGTAATGAATATACGGCTAAAATGAACCAGGATTATAGAAAGTAAGATCCAAAATCTCCCCCCCCCCCCATTAGCTCCTGGAATTCTCTGGACTTTTTAGTAAAATTTATTGGGGAGATCCCTCACAACTGCAATACAAGTTGTAGCACCCCCAACCAGACAACTTTGACATGATGATGGAGATCCCAGTAGTTATATCCCCAACCTCATTCCCTCCAAATGTGTCGAGAGATTTGATCTCTTCTTACTGTACTGTGTACTTTGTACACTACTAAGGGGAGGTTTTTGCCCAAATTATCAGCTATAAATATGGATTTATGTCATTATGTAAATAAATATGAATTAGAACTTCATCTTTGTCTTACACTTTCTTTATAGGTTGGTCATTGGTGATGTAATGATGTCTTGCCATATAGAGAAGGCATCATGCAGTAAGGGTTGGCCTATTAACACTACCACATGACGACTGCTCTGGGCATAAAAACTTCCTCGACCATGTACTATTATCGGGAGGGGGTTCCTACAAAATAAGTTAAATTTTAAAATAAATAAAATCTTGAACAAACTTATGGTTCATGAGATCATTACTTCGTTTCTTGGTGAGCAACCCCCACTGATCATTTATACATGCATTTGATACATCTATTGGGTGTATTACCAGTGGAAGAATGACTTCATTTTTATATCTAGTGTTAAAGAATCCCTTCTTGAGCTTCTTATCATAATAGACCAAATCATCCACTTTCTTCCTCAAATCGCTCTTAGCATTCAACACATACTCCTTGATGTTGGGTCCATTGATCACAATGTCCCAGATTTGAAGAAGGTGAAAGTGAGGGGATAAGTTGTAAACTACTCTAGAGGGGGGTGAATAGAGTATTCAAATTTTATGAACAACTAGTCAGCTCCCTTGGAGTTTATTTGCGGAATAAATAATCTGATACTTGAACCCTAAGAGCCTAACACAGTGAAGTGCACAAGTGAGAGAGCTAACTGAAATTTCAGTTTAACTATAAGCCTATCACAGCAACTAGCAATCCTAGGTAATTCTATCACAGCCACAGAATAAGCAATTAAACAAAATAGCCAGAGAGACACAGGATATATAGTGGTTCCCTCTTAATAGGTACTCCACTCTTCTACCACCCTGGTAGGAATCCACTGCAGGTTTTTGCTAAGGTGCCCTGCCACCAATGATCTGATTCAGGTAGATCAAACAAGACCCTTTGAGCTTTTGATAAGGATGCTCAACCACAGGTTGTTGATAAGGTGCCCTGTCACCAATGTTCACTTTTGAAGAGGTGTGAAAACTCTTTTACAAAGGGGTTGAGAAGGTTAGATTGTCTTCTCTGTTGTTAATAACAGATTAGAGAAGACTTGTGGATTCTCTAAAGAATCAAAGTCTCCCCCTGGCTCAGTGGAAGTCCAGGGAAAGCCTTTGCTTCAGGATGAAGGAGTTTCAGATATACTGAAACTAAATCCTCAGAGATCTGTAGACTGATTTTTATCAGGTCTTCAGATTCTGGAACACTTGAAGCAGAACTGGAGCTGGTCTTTCTGAAGTCTTGAAAACTCTAAGCAGATGCTCAGGAGACTTGAGAAAGAAAATGATTGCTCTGGGCCTTTGCTTCAGGAAAACTTTTCTTCTCTTCTTGAGAGATGGTGAAGAGCTGCTCTGATGAAGCATGAGCGAATGAAGCCTTGAGAAGAAAAATCTCTCTGTGTCTGTAACTTTCTGTTGCTGCTGAGAGAAAAATCTCTTTTAAATATATCTTCTCTTTTTCCCTTGAAACGGCTCTATTGATTTGAATATCTCGAGCCCTGCGACAGGTTATCTCAATATAGAATATAGCAATAGGAATAGAATGAGTTATTAACTCTCTGTCAGTCCCAATAAGGAAATAAATGAATGGGAAAATATCTCAGCATAAAGACTTAACATACTTGGAAATAGCATACAGCACCAACGGCTAGAATACAGCCTGGAAAGATAAAGTCAACATATTTTGTATAATAGGACAAAATACTTTATCAAATACGGAATCCCGTAATTTGTGCTTAACATATTTGGTAATTAATTCATTTGAATTTAAGCCATAAATTAACAAAAACAACTTCAGAAAATCTCTCTAACCATAAGCTAAAACACTTGGAAATAAACCAAGGAATAGAGTAAATACAAATTGTTAAAGGCAGACAATAATCGTCGAACAGGGGTTCGATGATCGACGACCTAGCCAACAGATCGTCGACTAAGGCAGAAATCGTCTGGGACAGAAAACGTCGAACAGCTCATGCTATCGTCGACCAACAAAGAATCTGTCGAAACAGAAATCGTGAAGCAAGACTGCGATCGTTGAACTGCTGATGGCAGATCGTCGACCAATCCTTCAGAGCATAATAAACTTTCTCTGAGATCGTCGACCATTGGTCGACGATAATTGTCTTGGCTTCAACTATTCTATAGCCCTGCTATAATCGACCAATGGTTGACGATCGCGAGGCCTCGTTCGACGATGGTCGAACGGAAAATGCCTTAACCATATATTCATTCTACAACTTCTAATCTAAGCTCTAGGTCAGTTATAAACTGCCCTAGGGAGACTAAACAAAGTCTAAGCATGATCATATATAGTTATATGGATCAGGAGGGGCTGGAAAGGGATTACATGAGCCAAATCACATCTAGGGTACCAACAATCTCCCCCTATTTGGGTCATGTCATCCAATCCAATCTAAAAACTAATACAAACAAGAACAAATGCAAAGTTTAACCATAATATCAAAACACAGGCAATCCACAGAAAACATATAAATCATAAATCAGCAGAATTATAGATTATCAAGCAGATTTATCAGATGGTTTAGCATCAGAGGAGTTCTTTGGGATTACAGCAGGTTTGAAAATGATTTCTCTGTTTAGATTAGCTGCTTGTCTTTTGGATAACATCAGGTCATGTTCACCAATGATCTTCTTTTCACCATAGCTTGGCAGGACTGCAGCAGGATGCAGCTTCATGTATTCTTCAGTATCAAATATTTCTGAGTTGACTTGAATCTTGCTGAGTTCTTTTTCTCTGAATTCAGACATAGTTGAGTATGCTGAAGGGTCCAGTCCTTGAGCTTTGGCTTTCTCCATCATGCTTAGTGCAATTGATTCCTTGAATCTTGCCATAGAGGCAATTCTTTCAGTTTCTGTCTTGTCTGATGGAGAAGGTGGTCTATCAGTATCAGCTTGAGCTGCAATCTCCATATTCCTTTGAAGAGCTGTAGCTAATCTGTTTGTGTCAATAGGAATCTGTACAGCCTTCTTAGGATCAGATTTAGCATATAAAGATCTTGGAGGTGCAAGCTCAATAAATTTCTTGTTGGACTTCTCTGAATAGACAACTCTTTTTCCTTTTGTATCAACTGTCTTAGGACTAGCAGGTTTCCTTGATGTAGAAGATGAACCTCTCCAGGGAGGAGAGGGTTTCCTTTCTGGAGCTTTCCTTTTGAGAGAAGGAGGAGGAGAGAAAGTTGGTTGCTGAAAGGTCATCTCCTTTATCTGTTCCATGGGAACACTTTCATTTCTTTGCCTTCCTTGTCCTGATTTATCTTGGCCTCCTTGGCTTTGATTACTTCTTCTCTGGTAGGTCTGAGAAGGGTTGGATCTAGTTGATTGAGCAGATGGAGCAGAAGAAAGATTTCCAGAGGCTCCAGCACCAGGAGGTGGAGAAGGACCTCTGGGAGGGAATTTCTGAACTGGAGTATCATATCTCTTAGACTTCTTCCTCTCTTTCTGCTGGTTCTTGGAGAACCACATCCAATGTTGAAATTCCTTTGATTTAGGATCAATCCCTTTCAGAATATAATATGGCGTTTCATTATCTTTACTGGGAGGAGAAGGAGCAACAACTTTTCTTTTCTTAGGTGCAGCCTTTTTCTTCTTCTTGGTGTTATCAGAATCTTCAGAATCATCATCATCAGAAGAGTGAGATGAGTTTTTGCCAGCATAGTCATCAAAGTCTTGCTCTGAGGGATCCTTGGCAGCTACAGCATGTTCAGCTTTTTCTTTCTCAGGCTTCTTTCTATCTTCCTTTTCTCTTGCCTCCTCAATGGCATCTTGCTCAAAGAGGGCATCAAGATCAATATTAGGAGTACTCTTCCAAAGTTCTGATTCAGGATACAAATCAGGAACTGTCCTGGGGACCAGTTCTGCAGTTGGGGCTTCAGCTTCCTTTTCTTTAACAGATCCTGGAGCTTGCTCTGGAATTAGTTCAGCAACTGTAGGAATGGATAGAGGGTAGGTAAGAATAGGTGGAGAAAAGATGACAATATCTACAGGGGCAGATGCTTTCTCTAGAGAGATGGCTAGGGAATCCATATAAGAATTAGCCAACTCTTCAATGTACTCAGAGGCAATATTCTCAGCCATAAAGGCTATATATTGTTCAAGGTTTAGAGTACCTGAGCTTGAATCCTTTTTAGTCATCTTGGAAGCATTTTCTGCACTATCTTGCACAACTTCAACTTCTTCAGCAGCAGCAGCAGGGATGTTGGTTGTGCCTGCATACAAAGAAAGATAGGTTAACAACCAAGTGGGAATAAAATATTCCCCCCAAGGTGAACAACAGCAGGTAATTGATAGAATTACCTGAAGATCTACACAGGATACCACTTTGCATCTAGGAAGGAGGTTATAATTCCTTCTAGATGTTCAGTGACATCAGGGATAGACACCTCTGCAAGGCACAAGAGGAGTGCCATACAGGAAAGGAAGAGAAGGGGTCATCAAGGTACTCAGGTCTATAAGGGACCATTTTCTCTTGAAGAGGAGGAACATAAGGAGTAGATGTGAGTGTGAACTCACAGTCTGAGTTAAGAAAGGATTCCAAATCTTCATCAGAATCAATGGAATTTGCAGCATCAACTTGCAACACTGATGCAAGATCATCAGCAGCTGTGATGGGTAGGAAGGAATAAGAAATTAACTCAAAGTTGGAGTTTGAATTAATTAGAATCTTAAATAAAACTATACCATCTGGTTGAGCAGCATCATTCTCAAATTTTTGAACCACTACTTCTGAATCAGTAGTGTTCACTGGAACTTTTTCACAAATGTCCATGGGGACTTCCTCATTGTCTTTCTCAGGGACTTCCTCCTCAGAAGCTAGATTCACTAGGGAGTGAATGTCTTTGTTAGGTACAAATATCATTTTTAAGTCCTGAGTATGATCTTTTTAGAGAAAAGGTTTTACCTTCTGGTTGCTCTGAATCTTTGTTGGCTTCTGGGACCACTACTGCAAGATCAGTAGTGTCCACTGGAATTTCTTCCTCTTGAAGCTCTTGAGCTTCTTCTGCAATAGCTGCAATGGCTGGAAGGGAAGGGTTATCCTGAAGGGTCAAGGCATCACCTAAGACCACTTTAAACGACATCTCCCCCTGCATGACTTCAGTTGGGGCTGGAGTCATGCACCTCACTGAAGAGGGCTCAGCAGAAGTTGGAATGGATTTAATGGCTTGTGTAAGTGCATTTATGGATGCAATGATAGGGGCATTCGCTGCCTCAATCATGGTTTGGATGGATGGGGTGATGAGCTTCACAATGTGTGCAAGCAATTCAGGGGTGATCTGAAATGCTGAGGGTGTAGATGTGGATGGATGACTGTGGGATGCAAGATGAGATGGTGATGGAATGATATCAGTATGATCTGCCACATGATCAAATGAATCATGTGGAGATAGGGGAACATCAACATGAGTTTGGGTTCCATGTTGAGATGGGTTGGTGAGGATGTTCTCAGTCACCATGTCAACACTGGCTGAAGCTGCCATATGTTGTGGTGTTGGTGACTGGGATGCAGTGATGATGAGTGAAGATGGATGGATTGCTGAGCCTTCCCCAGCAAGATGGAGAGTGGCTGAATCAGCCCTGGTGTCTGATGAAGGGTTAGGATCAACCCTGATTGTCTTCTTGATAACTCTTTGGGATTTCTTGAAGAGGGAGGGGTCCAACCTCTTGCTTGCATTGACTGCAGAGGATGCAGAAACAAGCAGCAGGGGTGCTTTCTCAGATAGAAAGACACCCAATACTCTGGCAAGAGTTACTTCCTTCTTGCTATTCTTTCTCCTTATCAATTCATACAAAACTTTTCCCCAATTCATCTGAGTCTTGTTCACCAATGCCGACATCAAGGCAAACTGTTGCCTGTTGATGTTATCATGAGCAGAGTGTTTACCCAAAACAACTTTGCCCACCAGGTCTGCTAGAAACTTAAACTCTGGAGACAGGTTGATCTTCAGCAGCTTTGCTGGAATACCATCAGCATGGCCCATCACTGTTAGCATGCGGCCATACTCCGCTGTATCTTGTTCATATTCTTCAGTTCCAGTTGGTAAATCAAACAGCTCTATCAAAATATCAGGAGTCAGAAAGACCTCCTCTCCATTAATCTTTCCCGTCATTGCATCGTCGCTGGAAGACGAAGTATACACCCATTCTTTAATCTCTGGTATATTGATCTTGGGCGCGGATGACATAAATTTCTTCAGTCCTTGATCTTCACATATCTGCAACATGTCTCTGATTGGTTGATCGCACAGGCAGAAGGAATCAAAGTCGACACAGAATCCTGTGTCGAACTTCATCCCGGAAAGAACTGCTGGAAGAATCGCCATTTGATTTGAGAGAGAATGGCGAATCGAGATGCAAGGCAAGGGGAGAAGAGAATCGCGCGGGATTAGAGTTCGAGAGCGAATTCTAAGCCAGAAGACAGAATATGAAAAGACGAAACTGAAGGACGACGATCTCCAGACCTAAATCAACTATCAGATAAAAAATCTGCGATCGTCGAACACCGATTAAAATCGGTCGTCGAACAATGACTGACGATAGTCAATATTTAACTAATCGTCAAACATCGACCGACTACAAGCATACACCGCGATCGTCGATCAATATATGTTGGTCGACAATTCACCACACAGCACAACAAATCTGTCGTCGACCAATTTGCCCACGATAGATACCTAAGGAGAGATCGTTGACCAGTTGGTCGACGATTTCTGCCTTACTACAGATCGAACTGTCATCGACCATTGGTCGACGATAGTCCTGACCTGGTCGAAGATCGTCGAGCAGTTGTTCGACGATTTTAGACAGAAAAACAGATCTATCCTAATTTTCACTACTCTGAACCATTAATCATACCAAGCTGGTTCAGGAAGAACAAATGCTTTTGTTCATCAAGGGGCTTAGTGAAAATATCTCCTCTCTGCAGGTCTGTGGATATAAATTCCATAATTATCTTGTTCTTTTCCACATTATCTCTCAGAAAGTGATGTCTAATCTCAATGTGCTTGGTCCTGGAATGGTGCACAGGATTTTGAGCAATTGATATTGCACTGGTACTGTCACACAGAATTTTTGTGTTTGAGTATGTGTACCCATAATCCACTAGCTGATTTTAAATCCACAGGATCTGTGAACAACAACTAGCTGCTGCTATATATTCAGCCTCAGCAGTTGAAGTAGACACAGATGCCTGTTTCTTACAAAACCAAGAGACAAGTCTCTCTCCCAGAAACTGACAAGTCCCTGAGGTGCTTTTCCTGTCAACTCTACAACCAGCATAATCAGCATCTGAATATCCAATTAATTCAAATTCTGACTCAGCTGGGTACCACAGTCCTAAGTTAGGGCATCCCTTAAGGTATCTCAAGATCCTCTTGAGAAGAGTTAAGTGAGATTCCTTTGGGTTGACCTGAAACCTAGTACATAGGCATGTAGCAAACATTATGTCAGGCCTACTTGCAGTCAAATACAGCAGGGAACCAACAATGGCTCTATAATTCTTTTGATCAACAGACTTGCCATTGACATCAGAATCAATAACTGCATTTGAGGCCATAGGTGTGCTCATTGATGAAGCATCAGACATTCCAAATCTTTTAACCAGCTCTCTGGCATATTTTGATTGAGAAATGAAGATACCATCAACACTCTGTTTCACTTGGAGACCAAGGAAATAGGATAACTCACCCATGCTGCTCATCTCAAACTTGGAGTGCATTAGTTCAGAGAACCTCTTGCATAGTTTGGGATCAGTGGAGCCAAATATAATGTCATCTACATAAATTTGAACTAACAGTTGTGAGTCCTTATGATGTCTAATAAACAGGGTTCTATCTACTACACCTCTCACAAACTTGTGTTCTAGAAGGAAATTTGCTAAGGTCTCATACCAAGCTCTAGGAGCTTGCTTAAGTCCATATAGAGCCTTTTGGAGTTTGAACACATGAGTGGGTAAGGTTGATGAAACAAACCCTGGTGGTTGTTCAACAAACACTTCTTCCTTTAAATCTCCATTGAGGAAGGCACTCTTAACATCCATTTGGAAGACCTTAAATCTCTTATAGGCAGCATAGGCTAGGAAAATCCTAATGGCTTCTAATCTAGCTACAGGGGCAAAAGTTTGATCATAGTCTATGCCTTCCTCCTGTCTATAGCCTTGAGCTACTAGTCTAGCCTTATTCCTAACTACTATGCCTTGGGCATCAAGCTTGTTTCTAAACACCCACTTGGTGCCTATGATCCGTTGGCCTCTTGGTCTTGGAACCAAGGTCCACACTTTACATCTTTCAAATTGGTTAAGCTCCTCTTGCATGGCTATAATCCAGTGTGGATCAAGCTCAGCATCTTTAATGGTTAGGGGCTCAACCTGAGAAAGGAAACAAGCAAACATCACATCTTTGTTGAGTTGATGTCTTGTCTGGACTCCTACTGAAATGTCTCCAATCACTTGAGATACAGGGTGATCTCTAAGTGTAACAAGATCAGTAGGTTCAACAATGATTTGATCTTCAACAGTTTCAAGATTTAATTCCTCATGTGGTATTTGATCAACTGTTGGTGCAGGTGCTTTAACTTCAAGAAGTTCTACATCAGATTCAGAATCTGAGGAAGCAACCTGAGGAGTTTGTTGGGGATGATTCTCCTGTGTGAGTCTCAAACCTTCCAAATCCTTACTTAACTCTAGGACTTGCACTGTACTATTTGAAGAAGAATCCTTCTCCTTATAATACATGACTGTCTCATCAAAAGAGACATGTGCAGACTCTTCTATCTTAAAAGAAGATTTATTAAGGACCCTATAGGCTTTGCTTACTTGAGAGTATCCTAGAAAAACTCCCATTGAAGCTTTTGCCTCAAATTTTCTAAGGTATTTGTTATTGTTATGAACAAAAGCTACACAACCAAATACTCTAAAATAGTCTATTTTAGGTTTCACTTGCTTAAGTAACTCATAGGGAGTCTTACCCTTAAGTTTATGTATCAGACTTCTGTTCAATACATAGTTAGCTGTGCTAACTGCTTCAGCCCAAAAGGACAGAGGCATGTTAGCATCTGCCAACAATGTACTTGCAGCTTCAATTAGGGTTCTGTTTTTTCCTTTCAACTACCCCATTTTGTTGAGGAGTTCTAGGAGCAGAGAAGCTATGTTTGATACCTTCCTTCTCACAGAATTCTTGCATAAGAAGAGACTCAAACTCAGCACCATGATCACTTCTGATCAAGGCAATCTGAGTAGAATACTCACTCTGTATACACTTTAGAAAATCTGTAAGAACCTTGAAGTTATCAGCCTTAGTTCTCAAGAAGAATACCCAAGTGAACCTAGAGAAGTCATCTACAACTACTAGAGTGTAAGACTTTCCTCCAAGACTCTGTACAGTAATAGGACCAAATAAGTCCAAATGTAGCAAGTACAGGATCCTAGGAGAATCACTTTTATTAACTGATTTAAAGCTATTCCTTGTTTGCTTACCTAATTGACAAGCTTTGCAAAGGCCTTCCTTCTTGTAGGGGCAAGAAGGTAAGCCTCTTACAAGATTGTGTTTAGCCAACCTAGAGATATTTTTCAAATTAACATGACTAAGTCTCTTATGCCAAAGAGTATTGTTACTGGTTACTTCATTAAATAAGCATATTTCAGATTTGGATGAATTAAAATCTACAACATAAACATTACCAATTCTAATGCCCACTAACACAACAATATTATTTAAGGCAATATTGCAAGCAGTGTCAGTAAACCATACCTTGTACCGAGCATCACACATTTGGCTTACAGAGATTAGGTTGTGCTTTAGTCCAGAGACATAAGCTACCTTCTTGAAGGTTACAGCTCCTATGGTGAAGCTGTCATACCCTTCAGTCTGTCCACAGCTGGGATCTCCAAATACAACTTTTGGTCCCAGCTTGGCTTTGAAACCTGACAGGTTCTTCTTCTTTCCTGTCATATGCTTTGAGCATCCACTATCCAGATACCATTTGTCATGTATGACTGGATAGGTCTTCACCTGCAAAGATATCAATTATACATTGTGGACCCAGGTTACCTTGGGTCCAGTATTCTTCACAAAAGAAAAGCTAGATATAAAAGATCTTGCAGGCTTAGATTGATATCCCAAAGGGTGTGATCTCCTAGGTGGGATAATCCATTCAGTTGAAGGATTAAACAACCTAGGGTAGTGATTAGGTTTTGTAGTTCTGGAAGTTTGAATTTTATTTTCCAGCTTAAGTCCAGATCGTCGATCAATGGTCGACGATCGCAAGCCATATCGTCGATCATTTATGGTAGAACGATGTTCTGGATTCCACGATCGTCGATCACTGGTCGACGACTCAAGATGAGATCGTCGACCTCCTGCACCAAAGCTATCATACTTAGTGTAGGAGTTCAGCGATCGTCGATAGATGTTCGACGATTGGTTTGACGATCGTCGATTAATGTTCGACGATTTCTGTAAAGCTAGAAATTTTTTCTTTCTGTTCTCTTTCTTGATCTTATTACGAATTTTCTTATACTTTTCAATTTCCTCAGTATTCTTTATTCCTGATTCAGAAATAAATTTTACTGGAGTGCTAAATCTCTCCTTTGTGAGGAGGATGGGTTCACTAGGTGTAGCACCTAGGCCTAGTTTATCATTACCAACCCTAGTGTTTGCTATACTGGTTATTTCAGATAGTTTAAGGCTTCTGCCATTTAATTCTTCTTCTAACCTCTTAGATTTAGCTAGTTCTAATTTTAGGAATGTTACTTCTCCTTTTGAGCTTTCTAATTCCTTTTCTAATCTAATTATTTCAGTACTTTCCATGTCTAGTTCCATTATCTTTAATCTAAGTGACTTAATTTCTTTTTCTGATAATAGTAAATCTAAACATAGAGTTTTAAATTTTAATTTGAACTCAGGAGATGAGAAATCAAATGAGTTGATTACCTGGTCTTCCATAGGAAGATCTTCTTCATTGTCTCCTTCTTCTTCAGAATTCTCTGCAGCTGACAGAGAGCTGCAGGCATCAATAGCCATGAGGCAGACCTCTTTGACTTTCTTCTCTTCTTCTTCTTCTGAATCACTGGAGCTAGAGGAGCAGGTATCCTCTTCTGTTTCACTCCAGGTAGCAGACACAAACCCCTTGTCCTTCTTCTTGTATTTGTGTGAGGAGGACTTGGAGTGGCGCTTCCTGTACTCTTTCTCATTTTTCTTCTCCTTGTGTTTCTTCTCTGGACAATCTGGGGCAATGTGTCCAGGCTTGCTGCAAACATAACAAATGATTTCTTTAGAAGGAGTCTTGTCATACCTTGGTTTATCCTCATACTTGGAGAACTTCTTTCTGAAGTCTCTTCTTCCCATGTTGAGGAACCTCTTGGCAATGAGTGCCAGCAACTCTTCATTTGATTGACTTCCTTCAGAAGTCTCAGCAGCCTTGAGAGCTAGAGAGTGCTCTTTCTTTGTAGGTGTAAGAGTTTTTACTTCAGTTGCAGCAGCTCTGCTCTTCAAAGTTTGCTCATATGACTTGAGCTTTCCCAACAGAGCTTCTGTGGAGAGTTCCACAGTGTTTCTGCCATCCTTGATGGGCCATATTCTTGAGTCCCAAGAGATGGGAAGGCACATCAGGATCTTGTCATTGACTTCTGTCAAAGTTATCTCCTTGTCCAAAGAGCTCAGTTCACTTATTATTGAACTGAGTCTTGTGTACATTGTGTCAATGTCTTCAGCATCATCCTTCTTGAAATTTTCATACTGAGAAGTGAGGTTGGATCTCCTATCCTTCCTCTCATCAGCTGAGCTAGCAACTATGTGGTTGAGGGAATCCCACATAGCTTTGGCTGAGGTACATTCAGCAAGCTTCTGGAATATTTCATCAGACATTGTCTGAGCTAAGATGTTCATTGCTTTTGCATCAGCTGCTTTTGCCTTCTTGTAAGTTTCATTATAGTCAGGTGGTGGCACAGCACTTAGATCAGCAGAAGTGGAAGCAGCAGCAGGCCTAGCAGGTGGTCCTGTCAAAATAGAAGAAAAGATATCTTCATCAATAGAATTCATGTATAGTCTTATCCTGGCCTTCCATATGCCAAACTTGGACAAGTTGCATACAGGAGGTCTGGTGCTTGAATAATCCTTAGACTGGGCCATGTGTGAAAGTGTTTGTGAATGGTATCAGGAAACAACTTATCACTGGATCTTTTAACTCAGGTGTTAGCCTGTATGAACAGCTAACCTCCCTCTAATACCAATTGAAAGTGAGGGGATAAGTTGTAAACTACTCTAGAGGGGGGGTGAATATAGTATTCAAATTTTATGAACAACTAGTCAGCTCCCTTGGAGTTTATTTGCGGAATAAATAATCTGATACTTGAACCCTAAGAGCCTAACACAGTGAAGTGCACAAGTGAGAGAGCTAACTGAAATTTCAGTTTAACTATAAGCCTATCACAGCAACTAGCAATCCTAGGTAATTCTATCACAGCCACAGAATAAGCAATTAAACAAAATAGCCAGAGAGACACAGGATATATAGTGGTTCCCTCTTAATAGGTACTCCACTCTTCTACCACCCTGGTAGGAATCCACTGCAGGTTTTTGCTAAGGTGCCCTGCCACCAATGATCTGATTCAGGTAGATCAAATAAGACCCTTTGAGCTTTTGATAAGGATGCTCAACCACAGGTTGTTGATAAGGTGCCCTGTCACCAATGTTCACTTTTGAAGAGGTGTGAAAACTCTTTTACAAAGGGGTTGAGAAGGTTAGATTGTCTTCTCTGTTGTTAATAACAGATTAGAGAAGACTTGTGGATTCTCTAAAGAATCAAAGTCTCCCCCTGGCTCAGTGGAAGTCCAGGGAAAGCATTTGCTTCAGGATGAAGGAGTTTCAGATATACTAAAACTAAATCCTCAGAGATCTGTAGACTGATTTTTATCAGGTCTTCAGATTCTGGAACACTTGAAGCAGAACTGGAGCTGGTCTTTCTGAAGTCTTGAAAACTCTAAGCAGATGCTCAGGAGACTTGAGAAAGAAAATGATTGCTCTGGGCCTTTGCTTCAGGAAAACTTTTCTTCTCTTCTTGAGAGATGGTGAAGAGCTGCTCTGATGAAGCATGAGCGAATGAAGCCTTGAGAAGAAAAATCTCTCTGTGTCTGTAACTTTCTGTTGCTGCTGAGAGAAAAATCTCTTTTAAATATATCTTCTCTTTTTCCCTTGAAACGGCTCTATTGATTTGAATATCTCGAGCCATGCGACAGGTTATCTCAATATAGAATATAGCAATAGGAATAGAATGAGCTATTAACTCTCTGTCAGTCCCAATAAGGAAATAAATGAATGGGAAAATATCTCAGCATAAAGACTTAACATACTTGGAAATAGCATACAGCACCAACGGCTAGAATACAGCCTGGAAAGATAAAGTCAACATATTTTGTATAATAGGACAAAATACTTTATCAAATACGGAATCCCGTAATTTGTGCTTAACATATTTGGTAATTAATTCATTTGAATTTAAGCCATAAATTAGCAAAAACAACTTCAGAAAATCTCTCTAACCATAAGCTAAAACACTTGGAAATAAACCAAAGAATAGAGTAAATACAAACTGTTAAAGGCAGACAATAATCGTCGAACAGGGGTTCGATGATCGACGACCTAGCCAATAGATCGTCGACTAAGGCAGAAATCGTCTGGGACAGAAAACGTCGAACAGCTCATGCTATCGTCGACCAACAAAGAATCTGTCGAAATAGAAATCGTGAAGCAAGACTGCGATCGTTGAACTGCTGATGGCAGATCGTCGACCAATCCTTCAGAGCATAATAAACTTGCTCTGAGATCGTCGGCCATTGGTCGACGATAATTGTCTTGGCTTCAACTATTCTATAGCCCTGCTATCATCGACCAATGGTCGACGATCGCGAGGCCTCGTTCGACGATGGTCGAACGGAAAATGCCTTAACCATATATTCATTCTACAACTTCTAATCTAAGCTCTAGGTCAGTTATAAACTGCCCTAGGGAGACTAAACAAAGTCTAAGCATGATCATATATAGTTATATGGATCAAGAGGGGCTGGAAAGGGATTACATGAGCCAAATCACATCTAGGGTACCAACAGAAGGTCTATAGGACAATGATATACACAAGTTTGTATCTAATGCATGTTAAAAGTTCTATGTATGCAGGGGGCTCTTTGTAACTTCGATTAGATAGGTTATCCAAGTGACAATGATAGGAGGACATAGGACAGGATGCTGACAAGGCTGAAATTTGTCTAAGTCTACATACGTTGAGTGAAGGAAGTTCACTCAATGCCAGATTGCCTTAAGCATTGAGTAAAGACTAGATAGTTAAAGCCTCAGCATTGCCAAGGGGGAAATCTGGTGTAGTCTAGAAGTATTGAGTGAAGGAAGTTCACTCAACGTTCAGAGCCAGAAGAGTTAAGAAAAGCTCAAGCAGTCAAAGCCGTAGAGAATCTGCCAAGAAATCTGGCTAAGTCCAGAATTATTGAGTGAAGGCAGTTCACTCAACGCCATGCTGAGAAAGCATCGACATAACATATTTCAGTTAGAGCTGTAGTATTGGTTGATGTAGAATTCTTTCTAAAGTCATTTGGGTTTGAGAGTCTGGTATGGGACAATTGGTCACCGACTCCGGCCTGGTTGATATTTCCAAGTGTTAACTCTTTTATTACAGACTTTTACTATACTTGTATTTATTTGTCTAATCAGCTGTGGTTTCCAGCATTTCTTTTACTCGGGTTTGGTAAACCCTTCTTTGCTTTTGTACTTATTACCTGATTATTTCCCTTTGCCACTTGTATTTTCTTGTTGAGGTGTTCTTCTTTTGAATACATTAGGTTTAGGGCAGTAGCTGGTTGAGCGGCTAGTTTTGGGAGTTTGCTAGTGGACTGATGTGTTGTAGAGGTTTTCCTCACTGTAGTGAGGTAGTTTTGAGCTTTCCTTGTTAGTACAAACATACATATCTTCGGTGGGTTCGTGTCAGGTTGTTGACTCCCACTAGTGGTTTTCTTTTGAAATATTAAGTACTATGTTAAGCTGCTGGGTTGCCCTTTTCTTTGTGGTTGTTTATACTTGCTCTTTGGGAATGTTTTATGGTAGGTTGCATGTTAAATATTTTAACTTATAAAGAACATCACTACTAGTATTTCATACATGTCATCTTTATAAAACCAAAGTCACTATCTTCTAGATAACGTAAAGACTATTTTCATACTTATACTAAACCTTGAGTCTTGCATACCATGAGTAATCCTCCGTGGATGTTTATGCTCATGTGGGACGTTAAATCAATCTAAATCAAAGTATTTCCGCATTGTATAACTATATTTTACTCGTGGACTAGTTGATCCACAGAGCTGAGGGATACAGCTAACTGCTTAACTAAAACTAGATTTTCTCTAAATAGCTCATAAATCTTTCATAAAGGTGTATAGTGGGAGTTTTGCCTGAGCGTCTGCAGTTATCACCTATTGACATGGCATCATGACATGCATTTTCCCTTTCTCTGATATATTGTTAAATGCGGAGAAAATGCAGGTTGTGACAATTGGAATTAGAGGGATAGGTTGTTGGACAATTAGTCGAACAACTATCTCAAGTCTGTGTTAGTCGTCTAGTTTCATTACATACACACACTGATGTGTCATCAGTACATTTTGGCTGAAGCATGAACACTACACTCATATACATGATAAAAAGTATACGAGGCATATTATATAGTATGTAATCCATAATATGTGTATGTAGATGGATCCACCATAGATGAAAACATGTGACGGTTATGTAGTATGAGATGCATAACTATCATCACATAGGTGACCATTAGTATGTTTTCTTTTTTCCTTGCATGTGATGTTATGTAGTATGGGATGTATAACATTTCTTGTGTACGCCACTCATAACATGCATTAAGGCTTTTTTAGATTGCATAGCACAACATGCATGACATAACATTGCATCAGCACATGTGCCAAGCTAAAGATTTACATAATGGCATATGTACATACATGGTTTTGAGTCAAAAGAAATAAGAAATTCATGCATTCTTTGTTTAGGCACATGAGTTAGTATGATGACGGCATATCATCCTAAGTCTAGGCATGGCATAATAATTGGAATCCCAGAGCAAGTTAACAGTATGAGCAAGTACTTAAGTATGTTTTGTATGGACTATGTTGTTTAGTACTAGCGGTTGGGCTAGGTTTTGATTAGATGTTCGTTATTAGTTTAGATGGAACCTAAGCGTGTGGTGACTAGGTCGACTCCCCAGTCGGAGGGAAAGTCTTCAGGTGTGCAGAGCGAAGCGATGATTGAAAGTCTGCGATACAGTAATGAGACTTTGTCTAGATAGATGGTGGAGATGTAGTCACAGATCGAAGCGTTGTTATCTATAGTGTCAGGACAGCTGCCCCGAGTGCTGGACCCAGCTGTGGGTTAGACAATTCCTGTTCCCCTACCCCTCTGGTGCACTCGGTGTTGTTTCTGCCAGAGATGGCATTTATTTCGCATTTCTAGAGACTAGGACCCCCTACTTATGATAGTAGAGCAGATTTCATTGCTTTGGATGATTGGATAATAGCCATCGAGGAGATGTTTGCTTATTCAGGAGTTTCAGCAGACATGAGAGTAATGGTCATTGCATATCAACTCAAGGGACTTGCTAAGAGTTGGTGGCTGAGAGAGAAGAAGAACCTTATGAATGAGTGTTCATGGTAATCCTTCAAGGAGTTGTTGCTAAAGAAGTTCCTGCCTTCGGTCGAGAGAGACTGTTTGATGAACGATTTTCTGCATCTAAAGCAAAGACAACTTACTGTTACCGAGTAAGAGGTGGAGTTCAGCAAGTTGAGTCATTTTTCCCCAGACATGGTTTCTTCAGAGTCTAACCGAGTTAAGGATTTCTGGGTGGTCTTAGGAATGACATCCAGCAGCTAGCGAGTGCATATGGATCTGAAAGCTATGTTGAAGTAGTGGAGGTTGCTCTGAAGGTTCAGGCAATCGACAATGCCAAGAATCAAGGTCAAAAAATGAGAAAGGATAAGAGGAAGATTGGTGAGGCAAAGAGTTCCCAAGAATTCGACACTGCTTCAGGGAAAAGAAACAAGGAGATATGCACTTTCTGTGGACGGCCAGACCATCCATTTAAAAGATATTACCGGAGATTAGGAGCTCTGAAAAAGGAGCAGGTTCAGAGATTCCGAGTGCTCTTAAAGGGGATTCAGTTTGTTCTGCTTGTAAGCGGAAGGGGCACGATGCTGCCCGTTGTTGGCATAAGGACAATACCTGCTTCTAGTGTGGGCAGAAGGGACATGTTAAGTCGAATTGCTCGCAGGCTCAGCCCCCGTTGCAGCTAGTTTTACTTCAGGACAAGGGGAAAGGAAAGCTGAACGTGATGTCTATGGAGGAAGCTCAAATGACTTCGCAAGTTATCTCAGGTTTGATCCTAACCTAGTTCCAACTTTTAGTTTGTAGTGTAATTTTAACATACATTTCCTTAGTTGCGCATATGATTTTATAGGAAAGTTTTAGGTCAAGAACCGTTGGGCACGTGTTCTTTTCGATTCTTGTGTTATCCACTCGTTCATGACTAGAACCTTCGTAGAGTGTCACGGATTGACCCTTGATCTTGTTAGTACGCATTTTTTGTCAAGTTTTCTTCTAGCGATTCAGTGGTATCAGACCAAGGCTTCCAGAGTTGTCTGATTCTGTTAGGAGATTTTTTAGCCTTTGCAAATCTGAAGGTTATAGACTTGGATGATTTTGATGTTATTTTGGGCATGGACTGGTTGTCCAAGTATGATGCGGTCATCAAGTGCAAGGTCAAGCGCTTGGACTTAAAGATGGACAACGGTCAACCTAGGAGCGTTTATGGTTTTTCGCGCCAAGTTTCTCTGATTATTTCTGTGGTATGTGCTCGGAAGCTAATAAATTATGGATGTTTTGCTTGTTTGGTTTCGGTGTTGGCGACCGATTGTAGTTTGTCGTGAGTTGAGGAGATTGCAGTTGTGCGCGAGTTTCCTGATGTTTTCCCAGATAATCTTCTTGGTCTTCCACTCGAGAGAGACGTGAAGTTCATCATATATTTGGAACCAGAGACCCGTCCTATTGCTAAGGCGTCGTACCGTATGGCCCCACGTGAGCTAGAGGAGCTGCGTACCCAATTGGATGAGTTACTGCAGAAAGGTTTTATTAGGCCGAGGTTTTAGGTGATGTATTTTGGATTGACCAATGCACCCTCTGCTTTTATGGATATAATGAACAATGTTTAAGGATTTCCTGTACCGTTTTGTGGTTGTTTTTATAGATGACGTCCTGGTATACTCCCTTAGTGCTGAAGTGCATACTCAGCACTTACGCTTAGTTTTGTCTACCTTGAGGGAGCATAAGTTGTATGTCAAGCTAAGTAAGTGCGAGTTTTGGCTCCCTAAGGTTTCTTTTCTTGGCCATGTGGTTGATAAGGATGAAATTTCTGTAGAACCTGATAAGATAACTACTGTCATGGATTTAAATAGGCCTGGCACTCCCAAAAAGATAAGGAGCTTCGTAGGGTTGGCAGGATATTATAGGAGATTTCTAAAGGGTTTCTCTACGTTGTCTATGTCTTTGACTAAATTGACACAAAAGAACGAAGTTTTTGATTGGAGCGATAACTGCAAAGAGGCTTTCCAGGAACTAAAGAGGAGATTGTGCACTGCTCCAATTTTGGCCTTGCCTACCGAAGGGATAGAGTATGCTGTGTATGTGGAAGAATCGTACGTCGGACATGGGTGCGTGTTGATGCAGGAAAGCATAGTGATAGCGTATGGGTCGAAGTAGTTAAAGACTCATGAAAGGAATTACCCTACGCATGATCTAGAGTTCGCAGATGTGATTTTCGCCTTGAAGTTATGGCGACATCTTTTATATGGCGCTTTGTGCAAAATTTACACCGATCATAAGAGTTTGTAGTACGTCTTCACACAAAAGGAATTGAATTTACGCCAGCGGAGATGGTTGGAATATGTTGCAGATTATGATGTGGAGATTCAATACCATCTGGAGAAAACTAATGTGGTAGCCGATGCCTTGAGTAGGAAGTCAGCGAAGATTTTTAATCTTTTATGGAGTCATTGGTGGAAGAATTTCTTTTGATGGATATATCAATGTGGAGTAGCGACTTGCCCAATAGTTTTAAAGTGTAAGAGCCTTCATGGATTTCATTGACGAGGCTACATCAAAGGGATGATCCCGATTTGCTGCACCTTTATAACAGGACTGCGAAAGGGGAATTGCTGGACTTTTCGATCGATGACGCAAGTACTTTAAAGTACCGCGGTAGATTTGGTATCCCCAATGTTGAAGATATCTGAGTTAAGTTGTGCAAAGAAGCGCATGTTTTTAGCGTTTCTTACCACCCCGATTCTACAAAAAATATATAAGGATCTGAAACAGATCGTTTGGTGGTATGGTATGAAAGGTGATATAGCCAAGTATGTATCAGAATGTTTTACTTGTAAGCAATTTAAGGCTGATCATGGTAGGCCTGGGGGCAAGTTGATGCCCTGAGAAATTCCAAGTTGGATGTGGGAGAACATTTCGATGGATTTCATTACTGGATTGTCGAGATCTCCCCGAGGACACGATTATGTTTGGGTTATGGTGGAGAGATTGACAAAGTGTGCTCACTTCGTGTCATTCAAGATCGACTACTCCATAAAGAAAATAGTTGAATTATATTTGGATGAGGTCATTAGGCTACATGGAGTGCCTGTCAGTATTGTATTAGATCGAGACTCCGGTTTACATCTCGCTTTTGGAAGAGTTTACAAGTGGGGTTGGGTACCAACTTGAGGTATTCCACCGCCTATCATCCGCAGACAAATGGTTAGACAGAAAGAGTAAATCAGATCATGGAAGATATCATCAGATGTTATATTTTAGACCACGGAGGAGCGTGGGATGAGCATTTGAGATTGATGGAATTTGCATACAATAATAGTTATCAAGAAAGTTTGCAAATGGCCCCGTTTGAGGCTTTGTATGGGAGACGTTACAGAACTCCCTTGTTTTGGGCCGAGGTTGGTGAGAGACCGTTGTTGGGTCCTTAAGCGTGAGAAGAAATAGATGTTTCTGTAAAGCACATTCGAGAGAAGCTCTGGATAGCTCAGGAGCGATATGAAAGGAATGTCAATCGGCGTAGGATCGATTTGGAGTTTGTTGTTGGGGATATGGTGTTTCTTAAAGTTTCCCCAATGTATGGAGTTAAGAGGTTTGGTAAGAATCATAAGTTGGACTCGAGGTATGCGGGACTATTTGGAGTTGTTGAGAGGATTGGTGTGTCAGCTTATAGGCTTGATTTGCCAGCAAATTTTCCTGGTTTGCATGATGTTTTTCACGTGAGCCAATTGCGAAAGTGTGTGCTAAGAGACAGACAAGTTCTTGATTTTGTGCCCCATTTGGATCCCACCCTTTCGTATGTGGAAGTGTTTGTTCGTGTTTTGGATAATCAGGATCGGGTATTGCGAAGGAAGACAATACCTATGGTTAAAGATTTATGCCGGAACCAAAACGTGGAGAGTGCGACCTGGGAGTTGGAGTCAGTTATAAGGGAGGCTCATCCTCATCTGTTCTCCTGATGTTTCTGGTGAGTTTTTATTGTTAGCTTTTTGTTGCTTTTATTTTTTTGTGGATTTGATCCTATTTATGTTAAGTTGCGGGACGAAACTTCTTTTTAGGTGGGGTGGGTGTAACGCCCCGGTTTTTTCCGGTATTTATGTGTATTCTTTTTGGCATATTTATGACGTTAGGGCGTTATATGGATGCGTGTTTGGCATGTGTCATGGTTAGAGCATGGTTTTTTCTCCTTAGGTTTTCAGTATGGCTGGGTTTTAGCCTGTTTGCAAGATTTCCTGGCGAATCGGGTCTGTTTGGTGACTCGGTGGAGTCTTTTTGGGGATGCTTGTGTTTTGTCTTTGGGATGTGTTTTCCCAAGTTTGGTTTGTCGGATCTCGATTCTGATTTTACTGTTGGATTCGTAGCGCCGGTGTTTAGCTACGGTGCGAATTTCGTAAATTTCCAAGGTCGTTTGGATTTAGGGTCGTTTTGGCATTATTTAATTAATTAATAATATATTATATTATATTTATAGGTATAAATAGTCATATCGAAAACCCTACCTTGTTACTATTCATCATCACCCTTAACCCGACGATGCCATTTTTTCGCGGAAGACGGATGGCGGTGTCGCGTGTGTTGGAATCCTTGTTTGGCTTTGTGCTTGGTCTACTCTTAGGATGTCTTGACTCCCCTATATAGCCAGGGTCTTTGTCTAGTCTTAGTTAGGTCCTTTTAGGTCAGGTTTGTGCAGACCAGCATTGCAGTGGACTCAGACTTAGACTTAGATAGATTCTATGGATTATCTATATCAGTTTGACTATAGTCGAACTGAGCTCGACGATCGTCGATCTCCCATCGACGATCGTCGATCTCCCATCGACGATCGTCGATCTCCCTTCGACAATCTAAGAGTCTTCTACTCTGAAATTAGCTCGACGATCTACGAGCTCAGGTCTATAATTTGGTGTTTCTCAGGAGTGTTCTCAGTTCAACGATAGTTATTCTCAGGAAGACGATCTTTTATCTCAATTCGACAATCTCTGAACTAAGTTCTACGATTTTATGCTGCTTTCAGTTATCAGTTTTTCAGAATGGTCAGAAGTATTTATTTTAGTTATGATAAATTATTTAATTGCAAATATATTCTGATAATTAATGCTGATACTCTCAAGGCTGATAGCCATATTTCATGAAGCATTAATTATGGTATTCACAGAATATTTTATTAGCTTATTTTATAAAGACAGTTATGAAAGTGCATTTATGTTGCCAGCCATTCTAGCCGTTTGGACTCCTAAATTCTTGTAGAGAATGATGTACTGCCTTGGGATTTCAAATTGATGTCGTTTTTCATTCTGATTGAATATATAACTCTGAAAATCAAAGAGAAGAAATACAATAAAACAATCCGACAGCCAGTCAGGAATATAGAGAAAAACTTTCTTCAGCTGTACACAATTTGTTCTCAAGGACTGTTGCATTGCTGTAAAAAGGAAGAAGAAGAACTTTTTCAAAAACAATTCTCTTGAGTCTTCTTCATTCCTCAGGCTTCAAAGATCTACAGAGAGCTCAAATCAATATCATTCTACAGATCTAAGAAAGCTCTACAACAATACTTTGAAGACCTACACCAGGACCAAGTTTCCTCTTCCTGAATCAATACAATATCTCAGGGGGAGCTTGGACTTTCTATCTCAATACACATAGTCTTCTCACTTGATTGAGAAAGAGAAGATTTTCATATACTTTTTTCTTTTATCTCCATCTGTACAGGGTTATCTCTCCCTTCAAAAGTGAACACTTGGTGATAGGGCACCTGATCAAAAACCTATTAGATTTTTGGCTCCTTATCAAAAGCTCAAAGGGTCTATAGATCTACCTGAAAGAGATCTTGTGGTTGCAGGGCACCTGAACAAAAACCTGTAGTTGATTCCTACCTGGGTGGTAGAAGAGTGGATGTACCCAGATTTGGGGAACCACTATAAAATTTCTTGTGTCGTCTGGTTACCTTGTGTTTTCTTTTTGTGTTGTGCTGTGCTGTGTTATTTAGTTTGTTTTTCCCTTTTTCATATAAGTAACAATATTTTAATTGCGCAATAAAGCTAAACAAATTTTTTAATACTCTATTCACCCCCCCCTAGAGTAAATTCTATCTATCCCTAACATTCAGCGTGCGTTCTGCCGATGATAGGGAGGAATCTGGTGGTCAGTTTCGTCAATTGATAGGAGATTTGGAAAGCTCTCGACGAGGGCTACGCGATTGTGGTATGTTTTCACCGATTCCTCAATTTTTATACGTTAGGTTTAACGTTTTTACTCCTTTTCCCCTCCAAAAGTTTCAGGAAACATTGCTAGGCTTTTCTATAGTCGATCCTTGTTGCAGTGCGAGCGGGATGCGTTTATTCGATGGTTCAAGGTAATTGGATCTCCCCCCCCCCCTTGCATGACCATCTTTTTCTTACTTTTCTTCTCTCCCTTCTCCTCCCATAGAAATAGGAGTTGTTGAAACCAAAAACTTGGTCTCTATGGAGTTCAGAGTCCCTATAAAGGGGTGACATCACACCTACTACACTCGGGGGAACGTCACGGATCCAAGGCTCAGGAAAATAGGAACAGACCCTCGGCTCTTGCGTGGAGGTCCCACCACACACCCAGAAGATCACAAGAGCACTCCCCCTCCCTCACCAATGGCTGAGATGGGTACCTTGGAGAGCTCTCAAACTCTACTAAAGCGAAGACTAAGGAGGAGGAAGCCAAAAAAACTCTCCTCTCCAAAGGTACCCAAGGGGGTCTATTTATAGTTTTCCCAAGCATGGGGACCAAAAGGTCAGAAATACCCCTAGGACAAAAAGGTCATGAGCCAATAGAAAACATTCACACTGAGGGGTAAAGAGGGAATTCCACCCCGAGTGGCACAACGGTAAAAACATGGCCACAAGAGGTACAAGGGTGAACAGAGGCTAAACCATGCCCCTCACCCCCAACCCCCCGAACACCCAAGGTGATGCTTCTTCAGGGGTTAAACCACACCGAAGAACTGGCGGTTGGGGGTGAGACCCCGGCCACAGGCCGGTCTCGCCCCGCAGGCTAGCCGCCCGGGGCGATACCCTGACTGCAGGCCGGTCTCTCCCCGCAGGCTAGCCGCCCGGGGCGAGACCCATGCCACTTGTCGATCTCGCCCTACAGGCTAGCCGCCCGAGACGAGACCCTAGCCACAAGCCGGTCTCGCTCCGCAGGCTAGCCACCCGGGGCGAGACCCTGACCGCAGGCCTGTCTCGCCCCACAGGCTAGCCAACCGGGGCGAGACCCTGGCTGTATGCCGGTCTCGCTCCGCAGGCTAGCCTCCCGGGGCGAGACATTGGCCGCAGGCTGGTCTTACCCCGCAGGAAATCCGCCCGGGGGGAGACCCTGGCCACAGGCAGGTCTCGCCTCGTAGGGTAGCCGCCCAGGGCGAGACACTGGCTGCAGGCCGATCTTGCCCCGCTCAAGACTAGGGTGTAGGGGGTGGGACCCTGGCCTCCAACCGGTCCCGCTGATCCCACCTCGCACTTAGCAAGTCGGGGCAGGTGTCGGCAAACTCGCCGCACCCGCCCCCTAAAAGTGGCCAAGGGGGAAGCAGATTTTCCCCCTACTAGTATATTACAAGGGTTAGGCCTAAATTGGCCACCAAGAGTTCAAAACTTCTCCAAAAGCTAAAAAACACATAGCTGGTCCTGCGTATGTCGGGAGTTCCCTACTCTGCGAATACGGGGTTGTACATGAGTAGCATAGTTGAATCATGAAAGAATCCCCCTAGGTTAGGGCATTATTTTCGGCCAAGCCATGGAACTAGGTTTATTGTTTAAGGGTTTTCGGCGAGTATAATGGTTTAGCCTAAGTAGAAATTTGTGTGTGTCAGGTAGAAATTCGGCGAGTGTCGCCGAATTTTGATAAGTAAAATTTGGCAAAATTAGGTAGGTAAATTTCGTCGAGTATTGGTAGGAAAATTTGTCGAGTATCAGTTAGGATCAGGCGAGTAAGATTAGAAATTTGTTATGTTATATTTGTCGATTATCATGGGCTCGCCTAAGGAAAATTCGTCGTATATCATTGGATAATTCGTCGAGTATAGAGTCAACGAGTATAAGATGCCTTTTTGGCCTAAGTGTTTTTCGGCGAGTATCGCTAAGGAATTCGTCGAGTATCGCCGATTGTCGCAAGTCATTTTCGCAGAGTATAGAAGGATTATCCGTATATCAACTTACGATACGTCGAGTATCAAGGTAGATCGTCGGGTATACTCGCCGAATCTGGCCAGGACTTGGAATTTTTCACTGTTTGGACTGATTCATCGTGTATGGTCCTTAGAGTGGTTTTAGGACTTGTTTTAGTTTTTCTTTGGGTTTAGACTTGGGATTTGGTTAAGGTTTGATGTTCTTCAGCTGTGAAGGATGGTAGTGGATAAAGGACCGCCAACTGGACGTCGATTTGTGGAGCATTACACTTGGTGGTTGTTTGGTCTCTGTTTTGAGGACTGTGGGTTTGGGTTGGGACAAATGGTCACCACCGCAGGGCCTTCTTTTTGAGACATTTGTGTTTGGGAGTCTGGAATGGGACAATTAGTCACCGACTCCGGCCCGGTTTATATTTCCAAGTGTTAATGATTCACATTTTCGAGCTATTCTGTGCTTTGTTTGCTTCATATATCAGTCTATGTTATTCATGCTAATACTTGCAGATTTTGTCGAAGCGGGGCTTCATTCCACACTTGATGCATTTATCCAATTAACTCTTTTATTATAGACTTTTACTGTACTTATATTTATTTGGCTTATCAGTTGTGGTTTTCAGCATTTCTTTTACTCGGGTTTGGTAAACCATTCTTTGCTTTTGTACTTATTACCTGATTATTTACCTTTGCCACTTGTATTTTTTGCTGAGGTGTTCTTCTTTTGAATGCCTCGAGTTCAGGACAATAGCCGGTTGAGCGTCTAGTTTTGGGAGTTTGCTAGGGGACTGCTGTGTTGTAGAGGTTTTCCTCACTGTACTGAGGTAGTTTTGAGCTTTCTTTGCTAGTACAGACATACATACCTTCGGTGGGTTCATTCCAGGTTGTTGATGCTCACTAGTGATTTTCTTTTTAAATATTAAGTTCTATGTTAAGCTGATGGGTTTCCCTTTTCTTTGTGGTTGTTTATACTTGCTCTCTGAGAATGTTTTATGCTTGGTTGCATGTTAGATATTTAACTTATAAAGAGACTCACTACTATTATTTCATACATATCATCTTTCTAAAACCAAAGTCACTATCTTCTAGCTAACGTAAAGACTATTTTCATACTTATACTAAACCTAGAGTCTTGCATACCATGTGTTGTCCTCTGGGGATGTTTATGCTCATGTAGGATGTTAAATCAATCTAAATCAAAGTATTTCCGTAGAGTATAACTATATTTTACTTATGGACAAGTTGATTCACAGAGCCGAGAGATATGGGTAACTGCTTTACTTAAATTGGATTTTCTCTAAATTGCTCACAAATCTTTCATAAAGGTTTCTAGTGGGAGTTTTGCCTGAGTGTCTACAGTTATCCCCTGCTGACGTGGCATCATGACACGCATTTTCCCTTACTCTGATATATTATTAAATGCGGAGAAAATACGGGTTGTGATACTGACACAAGCCAGTACCACTTGTGGAATCCATTGACGAATTCACTCCAAGTGATAACTGTTGCCTTCTTTTCCTTTAAGTGAAAGCGTTGTTCCACCATGCCGTAACATCCTTTTGTTGCACGAACTCAACTAATGTCACTCTCTTTTCTTCTAGACATTCTATGTTTTCGAATATTCGTTCTATTTGACGAAGCCACCCTTCAGTAACGAGTGGGTTCGTTTAACCCACGAACTTTGGGGGACTCGTCTGCATGAAGATGTCTAGCCATCTTTCAGCATGGATAGAGTCTGATTCTGTTCTTGGAGGTGAGGTTGATCCTCTTTGTAAAGTTTCTACTAGAACCGCTGCCAAATGCATAACAACGTCAATATTTCAGGTTATTATGGGCAACCTCAGAGGATGACTATCCAGGCCACTACCTTTGTTGGTATGTTCATTTACTTGTGAATCAGTATTGTCCATTCCCTGAAAAAGAAAAAAACGGATCTTAGAACGAGAAACCAAATCCCATATACATTAATTATTTACTTACATAATTAACTCGCAATTTCTAGTTTAAGGTTCCCATTGTCCAGGTAAGTGTAAGGTCTGTGGTCGCAATATGTACCGTTATACACCATTTTCCTTTCGTGAGATACTTGCTCACTCCTAACCACTTTCCTAGACACCAATTAAACAACTTAAATTTCGATCTTGCATGCATACATTTTATTAATTGAACTTATCTGCGCCTAATTGTGTCTACCCCAACTCAAATTGACTAACCTAAATTTAAGGGGTCTAATCCTTACTATTTTCTTATTCTGTTAATTTTATTATTTCCGCTCTTTTTTTGTGTAATCTCCCTCTGATACCAACTTGTTACACCCGAGCCCGGTAAGCTCGAATTAACGCGGCGGGAATAGTAAATTTGTGTTGAGGATCTTTTTATAGTGACACATTCCAAAGCAAGAAATGACAAAATTAACAAAACTATTATTTATACATAAGATACTTGTCACACCCTGGCCCGGTAAGCTCGAATTAGTGATGAGAAGTGGAAAAACTCCATAGTTAAGCGTGCTCGGGCTAGAGTAGTACTGGGATGGGTGACCTCCTGAGAAGTCCCCGTGATGCGCGCTTGACTATCGAGTTTGCCTCATCCAAGGGAGGTTGTGGACACCAATAACCCGCTTGTTGATGGAGAGGGGTTGGGTGCTTGGTCTGCAGTACAGACGATACTAGGTAAGGCAACAATGATCCTTGTGAGATCCAGAGTGGGTCGGCTCTAGGTCATCACACCTAATCAACTAACGGAGCGGATTTCTAGTGCAACAACATGTCGGGGACATATTAAATCGACCCGGTGGCTCCTTTATAATCATGGCGACCAAACACCTCTCATTTGAGAGATCTGATGCCTAAATGCTTGGAAGAAAGCAAAAAACACAACAAATGTCATGCATTCATCCTAAAAACTGAGTGGAGAAATTTCGTTACCTTACGATTCCTCTTCCTAGCCATGAAGATCTTTATTTACACAGATAAAAATATGTGCCTTCAAGCCCGCTCCGTGAATCCAACCTCAGATCAATGAACGGAGCTCTGAAGCTTCGTTAGTGGCGGAAGATGCTCTTCTTATCCCTCCTCAAAACTCTCTCTCAAAACCCTAGAAGATGAGAAAATTTGGGAAGATGAACCCCTCAGCCCTACTTAAGGCACAAGGACGAAGGATTCTGGGCCATATGATCGAATCCTAAGAAGATTGGACGGCCAAAAAATAAAAATTACGAAACTGCTTCCGTCCGCTACCGCCGAGCAATAGCTACCTACTGCGCCGCGGTAGCTCACAGACAAGATAGCCACTTTAGAAGTCCCCACTATCGCAAGCAGTAGAAAAACCGCCACGCGGTAGCCTCTCGAAGCTTCCGTCTCGACACTTCATCTCGACGAAAAAGGGGCTACCACTATGCGGTAGCTACCTAACGCTGTGTGCTACCACTCGACGATTCATCTCGATGCTCTCGTCTTGATGAAAAGGGAATATCGTCGGGCGGTAGCTACCTACCGCCGCGCGGTAGCTCCCAGAGCCTCAAGAGGGGAAAAATAGGGGTGTTACAGATACACACTTTAAGAGATTTCTCTGGATGGCTTTAAATAATAAATTTGGGATCAAAGTTAAATTTTGTCGCTCAAGTCAAACTTTAAAAGATAATATTTATGGGATAGTTAATCTGAGTTTAGTTAAAGCTTGTAAGTGTCTAATGGCGAGCATATGATGCAATATGAATTATTGATTCCACTTGTTGTTCATGATTTCTTCTTATCTTTCTTTTTCAATCACGTCTCTTCCACCCTCTATTTCATTTAATTTTTATACTCTGATTTTTATTGATCATTTAAATATTTTGCATAAAATTATGACTAACAATTTACGAGCATTATTAGAAATATATAATTCCATGGTTGAGTTTCTCACCGGGGATCATATTTTTTCAAAGGAGATGAGTTGTTTGCCTATTTCAGGAACGAGACTTTATCTACAGATCTTGGTTAATTAGTAGTAATAGGGAGGTAGCACATCATTTCTCTGATCGAGATTTGAATTTTCTACTTGCAGGTCACTTCATAGTCTCATCCGGGTCTAGCAAGTTCAACCCCGGGAAAATTGATGTAACCTGAGTGACATCATTTATTAGTGTCGCACATGTTCTCATGCATATTGTTTTTCTTGTGTATGTGTATTTATGCATCTCGATCGTGCTCATTACTTGTGCACGGTGTACTCGTGCTTATTTGTTTCAACTTATTATCGTGACCGACCAATAAGACCCTAAATAAATTGGTCCGTCAAATTAGGCTAAGTGATAATTAGGACAAGCTTTAAAAAGTCATTAAAATACACAAATCTTAATTTTAAAATTATAATTCCATAAATTAATTTCTAAATTTACAATTAAATTCTTATTTTAAAGAAAATGATTAAATGGGAGAATATTGTTTGAAATTCTCTCTTTTCATGCTCTCGGTGGAGCGGGTTCATACAATTTGAAAGCATCCTTTCGTTAGTCTAAAGTGTACAACCCCATACCCGGCAAAGTGGGACCCTCCCCAGGTAACGGGCTAGGTATGCTAGTATCGACAATTTGGAGCAGCCCCATTCGAGGACGTGCGAACGGACGTGCATGCGTGTGGAGACTTTTTATGTGTTGTAAAACCATATTGTGTCTAAATATATATATAAATATGTATTTATTATGTATGAAGGATTTGGGTAATATCACAATACATATATATTTATTATATGTATATATTTATATGTGGGAAAATAAAAGAGGGGAGGAAAAGAAAGAAATAAAAGAGGAAGGGCAACCTAATAAATAGATCGGGTTTTCTTCAAGGAGAGGAGGGCCAGCCACATAGTGCCTCCCCTCATTCTCACGATCTGCAAAATGGGGGGGGGGGGGGGGCGGGAGAAAAGCCACCCGCCTGAAGGGAGACCGGCCACCGTCACGGCCGCTTGCAGCCGGGGCTCAGCCTGGAGCAAGGCTCGGCCTGGAGCTAGGGCACGGCCTGGAGCAGGGCTCGGCCTGGAGAGGAGACCGGCCACCGTCGCAACCGTCTTCAGCAAGAACAACCAAAAGCTCCTATCCCGGCACCACTGAAAAAAACACGTGTCAAGGGTAACAAAATTTCTTCTTGGGCAGATGAAGCCCTTATTTTCCATATTTGCATGGAATCTCCTCTCCACCGACGGGTGGGGGAAGGGTGCTCTCTGACGGGTTGATGTTCACATCCCCTCTATTAACTGCATTAGTATCCGGAAGCATGAGTACGGATTTAGGCAAGCTATGTGAAGCTCATCCGGACGTGTAAGCTGGATTGGTGATGTTCTGGGGTTCCCGGAGAAGTCTCCGAGGAAGTTGTGTATTATTTATTTAGCGGGAAGCAACGGGATTAAGCCCAAGTTTGTGTCGGCCCTAGAAGGCCTATTTTGCTTATGTTGTCGGCCTGCGTGCCGAAGTATGGAATTTATATTCCTTTAATTCAAAATGCCCATGATGCCTTTTGCAGGTCAAAGAAGGCCTATATTACGTTGTTGGCGGCCCAATCGGGGCTGCATAAAATAGGACTGTTTGGCAAGGTTATGCTATTAGTAGGGCAGATGAAGGGCATTTTACATAGACCCGAGGTGGCACCTCTAGTTAAGAGGGCGTGGATCTTGAGATCCTCCTTAGATGTTCTGGTCGGCCAAGAGAGCCCTCCAAAGGTGCCTAACTAGCTCAGCCTTTGGCTTGGGAGGGGCAGAGTTTGTTAGTCTTCCGGGTATGAGGTGGGACCTCCACATTGAGACATTGGGTCTTTCCTTTGTGTTCCTAGTCTTGTGCCTAGATTGTTCACTTGAGTGTAGTAGGTGCGCGGTCACCCCTCTTTTGGGACCTCGAACACCATAGAGACCGGATTCCGGTTTCAACATTTATGGTGCGGTGAGCGTGGAGAGTGACCAGCACAGAAGAACTCTGGCGAATGTCATGGCCATGGAAGAGGAACAAAGTAACGACCAAGGTCATGCCCTAGCACTTCGTATGAAAGGTGCTCATACTTGGAGTCGTCCCATCCTATAGTTGTCTTCACCAATCCATTGCAGATAGGTCAAGGATCATTTGATAGTGTGTGCTTTGTTATCGCTTATCTTACAAATTTCTTTAATTTTCCTTCTTAAAGGACCTAAAACCATTTTATGATCTTGAATTGAACTTGTTTTATGAAGTTTGTATAAATTTAGTTGGCGAAATTGCGTTTTAATTATGATTTACATTTTTTACCCCAACCTATAGCTACCGACTTCCCTATGGAATCTAAATAAGTAAATGCTGAATCGTTTTAGAAATTTAGCTTCTCTTCCCCTCTAAAATCCAATAGACTATCAACTTAGAGAGGCTGAGGTATGCTGTGAGTTAGAGAATCTAGCAACTTGATGCATTTTATCTGCCATTAATTTAATATCTGAAGAGAAATAATTCATTGTTTTGACAAACTAGTTTTGTTTGTAGTTGATGCATAAATCTTGGTTGTTGTTGTTGTTTTCGTCAACTGAAATCCTATTTAGGCCTATTAGATATTAGAGTACTTAAATAAGTTTTTCTTGTGACCTTTTATTTTCTGAACCTATTTCCATTTAAGCTTTATGGGGTAGGGTCTCTCTGAATATGTAGTACTACTAAATTACTTTCATGTGAATGGTGGACATTTCTTACTGGCCTTAAATCTTTCCGTTTTTTGCTTCTTTCTGGACACCTTTTGATAAGACACTGAGTTTTCATGTTCCGCTGCACTTTGCTTCAATGCAAGAAGCACCTTTTGAAGCACGCTTCTCTTTTGGTCTTTTTATCATGTGGATCAGTCATTTCCGTGTGCTTTTAAAGTATATATCCCCACATAGATATTTTGGCTTAATTTTTAAAATTATTTATGGACATTAAATAATACAATTATCTTCTATTTTGACTTCTGCCATATTCTTTGACAAGAATTATGTCAATATTCATACACATAAAAATATCTGCAAGCTTTGCAATTACAGTTGTAATATGATTTTTTTTTGTAATCACGACAGTATGACCCATTCAAATATGATTGATTATAACCATGTTATTGACAATAGTAAGAACTCTGTTAACGTGACACGAGGAGAAGACCAAGTACCATATATTCTGTTAATTTCGGAATTTCTTGTACTTTGAAGTTGGTTATGCTTATGTTAATTCCCGAGAGTGGTTCAAAGCTGAGTCAGAGACTTTATATTTCCTCATGTGAGTTTAAAAATCTTAAATATAACTCCAAAGCATAATCCTTGCATTCTTCATAGGAGAAGCATTCACTCCATACCATACTATTTCATGAAGAAATTCTTATGGCCCAAGATTAGGACTAAGTTATAATTACCTTCAAGAAGTTATATATTATATGCAGAATTTATTTGTTATAATTTGAATGGAGGAAACTTTATGAGAAGCCTATTACCATTGTTCAGAATTGTATAAGCTTATACCTTCTATTAAGTATTGCGACATTGTCAATCATTTTTAGGTTATGCCATGTGTACATTTACTCAAAATATTGATAAACTTAAGATCTTTATTTTTCATCTTTTTGTAAATTGATTACCACTACGGGGCTAGATAATGAACTGAGTTTATTAGGTTCCAACTTTGATTTATTTGTTTGTTAGTGTTGACTATTTGATAAGAAAAATACATTTTCTTTTTCTTGTATGTCTTAAATTATAATCTTAAATTCTATCATGTTGTCCTGGCTGTAAGTTGTGAAAAGTAGAGGTAAAGACGAATTTCCTGTGATTGTGTATCTGTATAAACGACCTGTTTTTATTTCACTATTAAAGCTGGTTGTGTTATTTTTGAACTTTAAGTCTAAGCTATATAGTTGTGTAACTATACAAGGTCATATATTTCTAATGAAGATATGCCGTGTAATGCTGAAGATAATGCAAAAAATCAGTAAAACTTTGTAGGCTAATTATTCACACATTAAATTTATGACTGAGAATTAAGTATCTCAAAAGGTACACGGGTGAAATTTCAACCAGTCAAATGAAATATAAATTGTTGAAAATTTTCTGAACAATCTTTGAATCGATAATGACAAATTCTAGGAAGAGGGAAGAAAGAAAATCAGTAAAAGGATACCGGGAAAATGAGAGAAAAGATGGAAGAGAGGAAGAAAATGAGGAAAACTTACCTAGACAGAAAATATCTTCCCTTGATCTTAGAGTCTAGTTTATTGTTTATGAAATTTGTATGCTGGACATACTGTTTGTGTTGCACGATTTATTTTGTATGGGCCTATAATTTTGTATTTGGAGTTATTTATTTTTTAGAAGACCTGAATATACGCTAGGCCAATCCTGTTAATGAAGCTGTTTGTCTAAAAATATTAGATGCTCTAGTTTCTTTCATGGAAAAGTTTCAAAGTGTAAACTTGGCTTAAGGCATATTTGGTTGCTTGTGTTACAAAACAAGTTTTAAGTTTCTAGATTCTCCATCATTTGGTTTGATTTAGTTGAACTTTTTGTTAAATTTTAAATATCAGAAGTTTTTTTAAAGTCCTTCAAAAAGTAATTGTAATATATTTTTTTATCTGAATGAAATTGAATCATTGTTTTCTATTTACAAGCAACCAAATGAGTTTTAAATGAAATCAGTTGGTCAGGGGATCCTTATGATCTTCTATCTGCCGAACCTGAAAACAATGGTACTAGTCAATGCTCTACTAGTACTAGGTTTATATCAATTCCCCCATATAGTGGTAAAAGGGAGACTGCTATCTATACTACAGTCTCAAGGTTATACGCCAAAATGCTCCAAAAGTTATTTAATTACCCTCCTCGTACCATAATTGGTCTGTGTTGAATTCTCCACAAGCTATAAGTAATTTCTCCAATTTTGTATCCCTTTTGCTTTCCTTAATAGTTTGTCATCTTTGAGAAGCATATGCAGAGGTATCTTCCATTTTTAAAATACCTATAAATTTGTTGTGCCCTTCTAATATAATAAAATTTCAGGTGTTTTCTTCTATGGCATGGGAGTAAAACAGATGGATGAAAAGGCCCGGAGAAGACCCGCGGACCAGGATCACATCTAACTGGCAGGACTGTAGGCTCACTCGATGGTTGGAGGTTGTTTGGAGAGGAGGCCCCGAGAAGACCCGCTGACCAGGCTCCCATCTAGCTGCTAGGACTGTAGGCTCACTCGGTGGCTGGAGGTTGTTTGGAGAGGTGGCCCCGAGAAGACCCTCTGACTAGGCTCCCATCTAGCTGGCAGGACTGTAGGCTCACTCGGTGGCTGGAGGTTGTTTTGAGAGGAGGCCCCGAGAAGAACCGCTGACCAGGCTCCCATCTAGCTGGCAGGACTGTAGGCTCACTCGGTGGCTGGAGGTTGTTTGGAGAGGAGGCCCCGAGAAGACCTGCTAACCAGGCTCCCATCTAGCTGGTAGGACTGTAGGCTAACTCAGTGGCTGGAGGTTGTTTTGAGAGGAGGCCCCGAGAAGACCCGCTGACCAGGCTCCCATCTAGCTGGCAGGACTATAGGCTCACTCGGTAGTTGAAGGTTGTTTGTAGAGGAGGCCCCGAGAAGACCCGCTAACTAGGCTCCCATCCAACTGGCAGGACTGTAGACTCACTCGGTGGTTGAAGGTTGTTTGGAGACTTTTGTACTACCCCGAGCCATGCTCGGCCCCAGGTAGACCTGCTGCGCAATCTCTCACTAGCTGGCAGGTCTGTAGGCTCGTCTATGGGGGTAAGGGACACCCCAAGTGCGCTTGGCCCAGAGTAGACTCGCTGTCCAGGCTCTCATTAGCTGGGCAGGGCGGTAGGGCCGCTGATCCATAATTGAGATCAATAGTTTCAACCATAGTTGCAAAGTATCCGGACCATTTGTTGAGATCAATAGTCCAGGCTATCATTAGCTTGTGTGTATTAAGAGGGGAATAATCATAGTTTAAACCATAGTTGAGATCAATAGTTTTATTTTGATGAACTGAATAGACTAATATTAATACATCACTTGTTTCATGCCTTATGAAAATAGTTAAATTATTTGCAAAGTCTGCCAAATCAAAAACATCATCCTCTTTCATGACATAAAAAGTAACATTATCGATCTTGTTTCTTTTAATGTTGATCTTGCTGATACATAAAATGTTTGGGAGGTTACAAAATCATTGTATTTATAAGAGGTACGCCCATCTAAAATAAAAGCCCCTTGTATTTCAAAACATATATTGCCATTGACTTCCACATCAATTGATAATTTGGTTTGATTTTTAATAAATAGATTGGATTTTACATCATGTTCATGATAACGAGTTAATTTTGATTTAAGCTCTGGTATGGAGCTCCCTCAATCTCCAAGTGAGGAGCTCTCTCTTTTTTTTCAGGTCGGCTCCCACTCGCTGGATACTTGGGGTTGAATATTTCTTTCCGAGCTTGTGCCAACCTCAAAAAGAGCGGTGATTGTGTACAACCCTGTACCCGCCCAAGTGGGACCCTCCCTAGGTAATGGGCTAGGTATTCTAGGAGCGACGATTTGGAGCAGCCCCGTTCGAGGACGTGCAAACGCACATGCATGCGTGTGGAGACTTTTTATGTGTTGCAATACCAGATTATGTCTAAATATATATATAAATATGTATTTATTATATATGAAGGATTTGGGTAATATAATAATACATATATATTTATTATATGTATATATTTATATGTGGGAGAATAAAAGAGGGGAGGAAAATAAAAAAAGGGGAGGAAAAGAAATAAAAGAAGAGGGGCAACCCTAATAAATAGATCGGGGTTTCTTCAAGGAGAGGAGGGCCACCCGCATAGTGCCTCCCCTATTCTCATGATCGGCAAAATGGGGGGGGGGGGAAGCTAGCCGGCTGAAGGGAGACCGGCCATCGTCACGTCCACTTGCATCCGGGGCTCAGCCTTGAACTAGGGCACGACCTGGAGCAGGGCTTGGCCTAGAGAGGAGATCGGCCTCCGTCGCAACCATCTTCAGTAAGAATAGCCAGGAGCTCCTCTCCCGGCACCGCCGACAAAAACACGCGTCAAGGGTAACGAAATTTCTTCTTGGGCAGGTGAAGCCCTTATTTTCCATATTTGCATGGAAGCTCCTCTCTGCCGACGGGTGGGGGAAGGGTGCTCTCTGACGGGTTGATGTTCACATCCCCGCTATTAACTGCATTAGTATCCGGAAGCGTGAGTACAGATTTAGGCATGCTGTGTGAAGCCCATTCGGACGTGTAAGACGGATTGGTGATGTTCTGGGGTTCCCGGAGAAGACTCCGAGGAAGTTGTGTATTATTTATTTAGCGGGAAGCAACGGACTTAAGCCCGAGTTTGTGCCGGCCCTAGAAGGCCTATTTTGCTTATGTTGCCGGCCTGCGTGCCGAAGTATTGAATTTATATTTCTGTAATTTAAAATGTCTGTGACGCCTTTTGCCGGTCCTAGAAGACCTATATTACGTTGTTGGTAGCCCAATTAGGCCTGCATAAAATAGAACTGTTCGGAGAGGTTATGGTATAAGTAGGCTAGATATAGGGCGTTTTACATAAACCCGAGGTGGCACCTCTAGTTAAGAGAGAGTGGATCTTTAGATCCTCCTTAGATGTTCTGGTTGGCCAAGAGAGCTCTCCAAAGGTTCCTAACTAGCTCAGTCTTTGGCTTGGGAGAGGAAGAGTTTGTTAGTATTCCGGGTATAAGGTGTGACCTCCACGTTGAGACCTTTGGTCTATCCTTTGTATTCCTTCTCTTGTGTCTTGATTGTTCACTTGAGTGTAGTAGGTGCGCGGTCATCCCTCTTTTGGGACCTAGAACTCCACAGAGATCGGATTTCGGTTTCAACACAAAGTTAATTCTTTTTTGTAATTGTTATGAGCAAATCTATTTTGGACAGATGCAAATCAACTTTTAAAATAAAAAATATTAAACAATTATTTAAAATGCTATGGTTAAATTGATAGAGGCAAATCATTTTCCCCATCACGTTGACAGGAGCAAGCCATATGCGACGACACCGCCACCACCACTGACGTCTCTCTTCGATGCCGCCAATGCCGATGCCGATGCCGCCAATGCCGACGCCACCGCTGTCGCCGACGCCCACACCATCGCTGTCGCCGACACCGCTGCCAGCACCGATCGCAAGCCATACGCAATGACACCTACCACACATCCTCACTTCTGACCACTGTAGGAGCTCCAGATTTATTGGTGCCAGAAGCAAGTTGTAGGTTTAAACCATTCTTTTTGTATTTCTCTTCTTCATAATCTCTTTTCGTTCTTCTCAAGTGAATAAAAAATGTCGAAAAGTTGCACTCATCACTAAAAGAGAATTTCTACGATGAATTTGAAACTTTTGCAATGTGCTAAATTTTATAATATTGATGCTAGACAATTTATTCATATTTTGCTAAAGAATTTAATTTTTTTTTTTTTAGTTTGCACGTAATAATTTGATTTGCGTATATAAATTTTTGATTTGTCAGTAAAATTAGTATCTACCTATCCAAAATTAATTTGTGCATACCAAACATTTTTTGTTTCATTTGGAATTTTTTTTATTGATTCTCTCGAAAACTGAAGGAGTCTCGCTAGGTTTCTCTCTAGGTGCAACGGTGCCGCTCTCGGCCTAGGCGTTCTCGACAGCTCTCACAGCCGCCGCCCATCACTACAAGGGCTCCAACGAACGTCTAGGTCGTCTCCTGCAGCCATTCTGATGAATGCTCCGTCGATCGTTTTACTTCCAGCCGCCCGAGTTCCTGCTTCCAGGTCTTGACGCCACCGCCCGAGTTCCTGCCTCCAGCAACCCCACCTAAGTAGGTCTTATCTCCGGCGACCTCACCACCGGCGGCCGCTCTCCAAGCCGACTAATCCTGTGATCCAGGGGCATTTCCACCCTGCCTCTCGATTCCAAGTTATTTTCCCTCCTTAAACCAGCAGTTCCAGCAACCGGTTCCCTCACACCTGCTAACCTGATTCCCGAGGTCTTCCATTTTCCACCTTCTATGGTTTGAGGTTTAACTTTTACTCCTCTTTGCCCACTTATTTTGCAAGTTCAATTTTATGCTTAATGTTTATTTTGATCAATAAATTTCAGAGCTTGCCTTAAATGTCATTTTGCTTGTTTGTTGTGAATTTGGAATGTCGATTGTTTTCCTATCGTTGAATAGCGTGTGAATGACTTAATTCGTATTGTGTAATGTACCCAAAAGTAAGACATTTATGCGCACTCACTATTCCTCATTCGTTTATTGCAAAAAATAGCTTGTGAAAATTTGAGAAGTGTTGCTTACTTTAATTTGTTTCAAATTTTATATTTTAAAATTAATCCAGTAATTTTTGTTTACATCTGCTTGTATCTAAAACCTTCATTGTGTTCACATCTACGCCAAGATGAAATAGTTTTCTTCATGCCAATAAAATAATTAATTGATGAACTTGTTTCTTTTGAACATCAATTTAAACAATTAATAGCTAATTCATTTCTTTGTGGGGGCAGAATACCAAAATCTAAAATGTTCTTATTAAAAGTAGCGAACCACTTAATTCTTACTCTACATAGATCATTCAATCTTTTGTTATCCTCCACCTTTTCCCTTGAAATCATTTCTCTCCAATGTTTCTCAAACTCGTTCTTAAAACAACATTTCCTTATGAATTGATGGAATAAGAATCGTACATGCTTGTCATGGGTGAAGATTGGAACTTTTTATGGTACTTTTTTTGGATATGCGTCACTGACACAAACGATGTCGACTAAAAGTAAAAACTCTCAATTGCTACGATCATCACTGGATCTGTAAATATTATTGTTATTTATTTGCAACCAACAAATCTAAAAAAATCTTGAATACCTAACAAAAAGATTTAATAATTTCTTCTGCTTTGAAGGCTCCGCCTACAGAAATATTATGCCAGAGATGGTTAACCGCAATGAATGAAGCACAAGCCAAATTATATTTGTTCGACCTATAAGTTATATAAAAAATAAAAATATCACTGAATAGTCATAATCATGTTTACTATGCCCCATCTATCCAAATGAAAATGGTCGGTCTATTCATTTCAATTGTCTGCACATTATATAAAACATGTCGTCCAATTGTCTTTCCTTGAATATTTTTATCAAACTACTGAGTCACTCTTTTCTATTACTGCTCTTCTTTTTTGTTGAACAAAGTTGTAAACATCACTCCTATAGAACCCAATATTTTTGAAACCTCAAACTTTATCGGCTAATAAGTTGTATGCGTTGACAGTTCTAATCCCTACTCCAATCATATTCTTAAAAATACTTGCTTGAATGTCATCTATATGTCAATGAGATCTCAACAAATATGCGTCCTTCTCCAATGCAAGCGAATGATAATGCTCCTTCACAAATTTGGATACTAGCCAATTTTTCCCTCTTTGTCGGAATTAAAGAATGTACACACCAAACATTCGGCATGAGTTCCCATTTTATGGTACTTTTTATGTCATTCCTTCATTAGTTTTGTACTCTTTAGATCCGCTTTTGAACATGAATATTCTTTACCTTTGATAACCCTCATATGAGTCCAATGATAAATATATTATTTTCGCATACTGAATCTAGTTTTGCCAGCATACTCACAATATATGCCTCTTGCTCGGAATGTATAATATGGAAAACAACATTTTCCTTCTTGGATTGGGGAGAAAAAATTCCATTACTGTCAATTAATTGCATGAAGTAAAAAAATTAAAAATCAAGCCAGATAATTCGGGTTGTTTATAGGAAATCTGACCGGATAGATATTATAATGAAAAATACAGCATGATGCACATTAATTATAATGGAAAATTTGACCGAATAATCATCAATACCGAACAAACTGAAAAACGACTTAAATTTCTCAACCCAGAACATAACAAGTAGAACAAATATGCTGAAACTAGGATATAATATCTTGAAAATTACTGGAATAGCTTATTGACATACATTCTCCATATGAAAAACAATTTGTTTGGCCATGAGATGTTTGTTTTTCAATCGGTGAAGTACTTTTTAGTTGCTCATCGAGTGCACTTTTTGAAGAAAGTGAGGATTCAGAAGTTTTGTTTGGGAGATAATACAAAGACGAGATAAGGGTGGAGGGCCTTATTTGCCTTCTTCGTTATCTGGGTGGGTAGAAAAAAATTTAGGAGTGAAAAAATATCCCAAATTTATGTTTTCAAAAAATGTGGTCCGTACGGTCAGAACCGTGCATTATTCTAGAAATATTTGGGTCGGTGTATTAGAGGATACCAGAGACTATAATATAATGCCACATGCAAAACAATTTTTCATCCGGGTATTACAGGATACTGGAGCCTCTAATCTCAACTTCAGGGATTAATTCAGATTATACGAGTCAAAAATCACTTGTTATACACACCAAAAGTTTATCAATTTTCACGGGACGACCACCACCAGAATAAGAAGGAATCGCTGTCCTATTTCCGAAAAAATTTCGGTCCCTAGGAATGATCGTGCTTGACTACTAGATGGGTTTGTTATTCCATTTAGGTTTTGGAATGGAGATCGGTACAAAAACCAAATGAAAGAGCGGAAAATACAAACCTAAAGGGAAGAGCAAACACCTCTTGTAATCGTGGGCGATCATTGCCGATATCCACCTGTCCGGGGTACCCGGGCCTAAAAACTTTCGCTGTTTTTCATGGGACGATTCCACCGTAACCTCTCGACACCCCTAAGCCTTGCCGTCGGCCTCATCAATGTTCCATTAGTCGGCATCCACGTTAGACATCAATGCCCCAATGAGGAGTACCCACCCGTCGATCATATCACTCGCTGTCGACGTTGCTCCCAATTGACATTATCATTAACTTTACTCCCATCCACGATGTTCCTTCATCGAGCGAACAATATCTTTTATAGAGCTTTCAGTTTTCTCCAGTTTCGACTGAAGACAGAAGGTTTTCCTCTAGGTTCATGCAAACCAGCAATCTCCCCAAGCCTAGCCGCAAGCCCGCCGTCCCCATCGCTCCAGTTCGTTACTCGTACATCCTTCACTTTCGGTCCTTCCGCAAACCGCACAGATCCTTCTTCCTCCGCTCAAACCGCAAACCCCTCGCCCGCTCCTGCTGCTAGCCGCCTCCCTTTTATGCCAGCCTCTGCCGCCCATTTCTGCTACAAGTAGCAACCCAAGAAGTATAGGTACCGGGTACGATACATACCCGGTACAAAGGTGCGACAAAATTTAAAACCAAGGATACGGGTGAGTCATGATATGTTATGACAAAATATATATATATCATAAGTGCAATAAATAGTTCTCAAAATATCGAAACATCAAACATAAATCATAACTTGAATTACAAGTCCACAAATCAATGCAACATAACATGAAGTTTTCAAACATTAAACATTCGTAAATATTACAAAATTTAACATCTTATATGTTAACCAAAAGTGATAAAATTAAACTTAAGTCTTCTCATAAATCTCTTTTTTTTCTTCTTCATTGTCGGAGATCAACTTATTTGCTAGAGATCAACATCTTTAATCTTTGGTTAGTTTAGAGACATTTTAGTCGTTTTTTTAATAACTGGTGTCGTGTCAACATGTTCAGTACATGTACTTTTAAGAGAAACGTACCAGTACCAAAAACATACTCGGTACAGATATACAACTTAATCTGACGTACCAATGCTTCCTAGTATAGAGCCAACTTTTGTTTACTCTAGAAAAACAGACTCCTACCACAATATACAAAATGATGTGCTAAGTCCACGTGCGTCCACATAAGTCTATCCGTCGAGTATCAGGTACGTACTGGTACTAGATATGTATTCGATATGGGTACGCTGCCTTCGGGGAAGTATCTGTGCTTCATAGGGCGCAACCCTCACCTCTGACTCCTCCATAATGTTGTTAATATTGGATGTCGGGGACATATCAGATTGAGTTTTTAAATGTCGGATGTCGGAAATTGGAGACATATCAGAGATATTTTAAAATATCGGATTTTCATGTTTTATAAATATAATTTTAATTTTTATGTATAATAACTATAATTATATGTTTTAAAATTAAAAAACAATAGTATAATAAATAAATAAAAATTAGCCATTTATATCACGAAATAAAATCAAATAGTATGTATGATAAAATATTTCTAATAAATACAAAATGCTACATTGTAAAATATATTTAATAGTATACAATAATTTTATTTTTATAGCAATAAGTTTATTACAAATAAAGAAGATTTAAAAGTTAAAAAATTCTTGATTGATTATAAGTTTTTTCAAACTTATAATTTTATATTAAAAACATGCAAACAATTAACTAATAAATGTATTAAATATATTTATATTTTTTGTAATATGAAATAAAAAAATTGTGAAATAATTATACAAAATTGGTTGTAAAAGTAAAATGTTAAAAAAATTAAAACAATAAGTCTAATCGATTTAAACATACATAATATATATATATATTTATATATTATTTAAACATATGCTAATTTGCTAATATAACATGAAATAAATTAACGGACAATATAATTAAAAGTCGTGTCGGTCGATATATAAGAAAAAACCGAACATGTCGACATATATTTTACAAAAGAAAATAATCTATTTTTTTTAAAACACATATCGTTTTGCCCTTAAAAATGACATGCCGAGAAACATGTCGGAGGATATTTAAAACAATGTTCCTCCAAACTGGTACCCCCACATTCCAGTTCCTGTCGCAAGACATAACCCCTTCATGGATTCCCACAACATCCTATACACTCCACTTTAATCCATACCGCAAGCCATGACTCCTCCCCGCTCTCCACTAGCATCGCCGCCACTACCAGTTTACTAACAGGACCTCTGTGCCCTCTTTCCTTCCGCCAAAGCCGCCTTCTATTCCCGACAGTCGCTTGCCGGTCACTTCCCACCACATGATCTCCTTGTGTGTATCTAGTATGATATTTTTTTATTGAATCCGTGGATGAACGTCGCATAGTTGTTTAAAAGTCGTGATTTGCTTATGCTATTGTTTGTTTTCTTATTTTCCTATAGAACTCATTTGTGCAAGTTTAGTTGAGAGCCTTTCGTGCGAAGGAGAACTTCTTTTGCTTACTCAGTTGAAAATTATGGCGAACGTTGTGTTGCTATGCTTATCTAATTCAATTCTCAATTTAATACGGGATAAATTTTTATCATGCATGCATCATATAATTTAGATTGCCTGCACCACTTATAGAGGTTTGCATTAGAGTCTGTCTACTTTCACATCCAATCTTGCATCACAATGGTTCTCCATCATAAATTTTATTTGGTGATTCTTCTTTCTCCAGCGTTACGGCCACCCAGAAAGCTTCTCCACTAGTTTTCTACAAAAAATTTTCTTTCAAAAAAAATGAAAATTTACAGTTGAAATGTCTTCCTGAGCTCCAAAAATAGAGAACAAAAATTTACAATTGAAATGTCTCCATGATCTCCAAAAACATTGGACTGAACTTTTTTCATTACATTTTAATCTCGAGTTCTGTGGACTGTAGGATTTAAGATAATACTTGTGCTTACCTTTTTCATGTAAATCAAATGTTTGAACTAACAAATTTTATCTTAATTTTTGTGAATTGTACAAATTTTTTTTCCACATTTGTCACTGCTCTGAAAACATAGTTAATCCAAAGAGTTCTCACATTTTCTAACTATTATTACTCACAACTCATTTTTCCATTACAATTTTCTACTATTTTTGTGAGCTCTACAGAGGCACAGAATAAAGTCTTAATTTATGTTCTTCAAATTGCTTCTCTTGATATGTGGCAGATTACAGACGTAAATTATGTCATACAAGTTCTCTCCTATGTTGCAATCTTCTAACCTCAATGACTTCATTGCCCCATCACAAAATTGCGTAGTCTCACTCAAGAGGCTCATGCCAAAAACTGAGAGGGCTGAGGTACATAATTAAAATTGCTAAAATCTTTACCTTTTGAGTTATTTGAGATGTAAATATAATTATCTTCTCTGAATTACAAAGAAGGGCATTGCTTTATAAGTTTAGGATTTGATTGTTTCAGCTTTCTGCCCGTTTTGATGCTTTAAATAGTTGAAAAGCCAACAAAAGACTTGGGATTGGTTAGATCAACCCCAACACCCCCCCCCCCCCCACCCCCACCCCCCTCCCCCGTTTGGGAAGGCTTTTCAGAAAGGAAAAGTAGCGGTGACAAAAGTAAGGTGGGAAAATGAGTTTTTGGAAAATATATATTTCAAAACGAGATCTATTTGGATGAATTTTTTTGCAGGGATTTTCAAAAAGGAGAAGCACTTTATAAACTGAATGAAAAATTTTCGTTACATTGTCTTTTTTTATTAAAAATGTGCGCCCGGGTAAAAAAATGCGGCTTGGGGGAAAATGAGCGCATGTGTGGAAAAAACTTGCTCAGCCGAAAAAATGCGTCCTGACGGAAAATGCGCATTTAAGTGGAAAATGTGCGTCCGAGCGGCGAAAAATGCGCTCCCGGGCGGAAAATGCGCGTTCGGCCGAAAAATGCATGGTCGGGTGAAAAATGCGCGCCCGAGCGAAAATGCTCTCCGGATAGAAAATGCGCGAAAATGCGCTTAAGGGAGGAAAATTTGTGCCCGGGGTAAAAATGCATGCCCGAACGAAAAATGCAGGCCCGGGCAGAAAATGCCCGCCCGGGCGGAAAATGCGCGTCCGGGAGGAAAATGCGCGTCTGGGAACAAAATGTGTGCTCGGGCGAAAAATGCGCTCATGTGCGAAAAACGCGCGGCCAGACAAAAAATGTGCACCCAGAAGGTAATTTTCCACCTGAGCAGAAAATGCACGGTCGGGCAAAAAATGCACGCCCGGGCGGACATTTCGTGCTAGGGAAGACAAATCGCGCTCAGTTGGAAAAATGCGTGTCCGACTGAAAAATTGTGCGCTCCGGTGGAAAAATGCGCTCCCGAGTAAAAAATACGTGCCTGACGAAAAATGTGCGCACGGGCGAAAAAATGCACGCTCCGGCGAAATAATGTTTGCACGGGCCCGAGCGATAAATGGGCGCCCTGGCGAAAAATGCGCTCCCGGGAAAAATATCGTGAGAGAGTGAAAAATGAGTGCCTGAGCGAAAAATGAGCGCCCGGGAAAAAAAATGTGTGCCCGGGTGGAAAAATGTTTGCCCGTGCAAAAAATGCGCGTCCCGGGAAAAAATTGTCGCCCGGTCGAAAAATGGGCGCCCGAGCAAAAAATGGGCGCCCGGGAGAAAAATGGGTGCCTAGGTAAATAATGGGCGCCTAGGTAAAATATGGGTGCCCAGGTAAAAATGCGTGCCTGGAAGAAAAATGCGATCCCGGGCGAAAAATGCACGCTCGGTCGAAAAATGAGCGCCCGGTCGAAAAATGCGCGACCGGGAGAAAAATGCGTGCCCGGGCGAAAAATGCGTGCCCGGGCGAAAAATGGGCGCCCGGGCAAAAAATGCCCGCCAGGGGGAAAAAATGCTCGCCTGTGCAAAAAAATGACGCTCGAGCGAAAATTGCTGCCCAGACACAAAAATGCGTGCCCGAACGCAAAAATGCGCTCACGGGCGGAAAATGCACGCTCGGGCGAAAAACTGTGCGTCCGCGCCGAAAAGGTGCTCCCGAGCCAAAAATGCGCGTTCGGGCTGAAACTGCGCGCCTGGACGAAAAATGAATCGTCCGGAGAACTGGATCGTCTGGAGAATGGCAACGGTTTCCGCAGTATTGTCAAACTGAATCTGAAGGAGGAAAACTTTTTCGTAGAGTTAACTGTGTATCATGATTGTTAACCCAAAATCCGCGACTAGTTTGCATGGACTTTTCAAATCGGGCGGCCTGGTCTCCTAATCGCCACTCTCAGTATGCCTGTCTGTTTTCACTTAAGCCGTGCGGCCTTCTTCCAGGTCGCCGTCATAGGGAGCCCAGGGAAGCCCGTCAAGAGGCCGAGCCCCACAGCTCGTCAGAGGATGACCGCCAGGCCGCGAGGCCTTCTCCTTGCTTCTCTCTTTTCCCTGCTTCCCGTCACCTCTGCCCGGTTCTCCTGTGCCCCGGGCAGCCAGTGATTTTAGCATTGCCTGTTTGGGCAGGCCCCCAAGCCTATAAATAGGGGGCGGCAGCACACCCAAAGCACGCTGACTCGGGTCTAGGAGCTCGCTTGTTTAGAGCTGCGGTCTCGAGTCTAGTGCCTCGCGGTCTGCTGACTGGCCGGCTTCTTTTCTTCTCTTTTTATCCTTTCAAAGTGTAACCGCTTCTTTTTTAATAAGAGGAAAGCCCGTCACAAGAGTGGTATTCAGGCCGCGGCGGGCGAAGTGTGGTGTCTCCGCATCTTGCGGCTTGCTCTTGTTTCTGCTCTAACCGCTAGTAACCGGCTACTCGGCAGTCTCTCCTCCCTTTCTCCTCCTTTTCTCCTCCTTTTCTCATCTTCCCCCTAGTGCTCGAACAGTTGACTGGTGGTGCTCGAGTCCTTGTCGCATTTCGTGCATCAACAATGATGAGGAAATTCTTTTCAAAAAATTGAAAAGTAGGAGGAGGTCCTTGACTTTTCAAAAAGAGGGGAAAAATAAGTTTTGGGTGATAGCTTTTCCCAACGGTAGACATTGCAAACGACATGTTAAGTGCGATAACGTTTTCCACAAAACGGAAAAGAGCTAAAAAACCCTCCCAAACAAACCCAAAAACAAGAACCATGGCTCTAATAAAACGTTCCAAAATCTCATTCAAAATTGAAAAACATGAGCTCTACTAAATAGAAGTAATATAGCCATGCGCTCAATGCTATGGAAGATAGTGCAATTTTCTTCATCTAGCAGAGGGCTTTTACTTTATTTTTTTTATTTTTTTCATTAGCAATGATAAAATTGATGTTTAACAAATTCCAGACTTTTCTGCATGGATCATTTGTGTTGCTCTGAGGCTATAGATGATATATTCTTCCTTAATCATAAATTTCTCTTAAACAACACTTCATTTAGAATTTTGAATTGACCTCTCTTTTTGATTAAATTTAGAAAGAAGCCCACATAAATTTAAAAAATTATGAAAAGGGCTAAAGCTTTCATCTAATGGATGATTGAAGGTAAATCGTTTTTATGATTTGCTTTTTAATGTTATAAATTTTCATGTTGACAAATTTATGGGTATATGTGACATTCGTCCTGCTCTAGTGAGATTTGGACGGTTTTAGTAGATATATTAATGATTGACAACTAAGTGTGTTCATCTAGTTGTCGTAAATTAATCAAAATTGATTTGCTCTATGCAAAACTTACCATACTACTTACTCCCATGAAAATTGTGACGTCGCCGAGCTTTGAGAGTTTTTAGCGACATGGATAATTCAATGTTCTCATCGGTGCCTTACCCTGCAAGCTAGCCATAACATGTTGGAATTTCATGATCATTGTTGATGCACGAAATGCGACAAAAACTGGAGCACCACCAGTCAACTGTTCGAGCACTGGGGGGAAGAGGAGAAAAGGAGGAGAAAAGGAGGAGAGATTGCCGAGTAGCCGGTTACTAGCGGTTAGAGCAGAAACAAGAGCAAGCTGCAAGATGCGGAGACACCACACTTCGCCCGCCGCGGCCTGAATACCACTCTTGTGACGGGCTTTCCTCTTATTAAAAAAGAAGCGGTTACACTTTGAAAGGATAAAAAGAGAAGAAAAGAAGCCGGCCGGTCAGGAGGCCGCGAGGCACTAGACTCGAGACGGCAGGTCTCAACAAGCGAGCTCCTAGACCCAAGTCAGCGTGCTTTGGGTGTGCCGCCGCCCGCTATTTATAGGCTTGGGGGCCTGCCCAAACGTGCAGGGCTTAAATCACCGGCTTCCTGGGGCACAGGAGACCCGTACAGGGGTGATGGGAAGTAGGGAAAAGAGAGAAGCAAGGAGAAGGCCGCGCAACCTGGCGGTCTTCCTATGACGAGCTGTGGGGCTCGGCCTCTGGACGGGCTGCCATGGGCTCCCTCTGGCGGTGACCTGGAAGAAGACCGCACGACTTTAGTGAAAACAGACCGGCATACTGAGAGTAGCGGTTAGGAGACCAGGCTGCCCGGTTTGAAATGTCCATGCAAACTAGTCGAGGATTCTTGGTTAACATAATCCCAGCACATTTCCAAATTTCAGGAAATTTCAGAAATGTTAGACAAAGCCGGAGACCGCGACTGCCATTAATGCTGGGGCGTCTATAAAAAGCCATGAACTCTGTAATTTCTGAGAAATTCTGTGAAGCCAAGGGTCAGTATTCGCCACTTACGGTTAGCCTTCTTCAAGTCGATGCGACTTTCTCAAATATGGATGTCCAGTCTACGATATTAGACCGGGAAAAGAGGTCGGCGGAGAAAAAAAAGAAGAGCTGGAAACTGGTAAGCTCTGACCGAAAGCTTGAGGAGAAAACTGAGAAGCCGATCACCCCGACGGCTTCTGGGTCTGGGAAAAAATTGGCGTAGTCAGCCGCGGAAACGTCGCCGGCAGCGACTAAAGCTGATGTGGTGTCTAAACACGCAAATCCTCAAACCAGGACAACGAAGACTTTTGACATAACCTTCTCGCCATCAGGAGAACCTCTCTTGAAATTTCCTGCGACGGAGGAGAAGAGTGTGGACTCATCCAAGCCGCGCGAGTTGACCGTCCTCGACGAAGTCATCGAGGTCGACGATAGCGAGGCCGATAAGCCGTGAGAGGTCGTGCTGCCTTCTATAGAGAAGAACAAACGAAAAGAAGTAATAGTCGGTCACCTGAAACGGCAAAGGGAAAATAATGAGACCCACAAAGAGAGAATGAAGAGGAAGGCGCGGAAGATGCGGGCCGGAAACCGCAATGTATCCGTAAAGACCGGAGCGACGAGCTTGCAGTATAGGCCGCGAGAGAAAGAGGTATACGACAGTCCGCAGACTCCATCCTCTAAACCGAACGAGCCAGAAGACACGCCTGCGGCCAGCGAGGCAGTGAGCGACATCCTCAAGGAGATGGAGACGCTAGAGCGGCAAGACGGGTTATTGAAGACATCGGCGGTCTTACAAGAGGCCGATCTCCCCGATGTTCAAGTTACTGGGGAAAAACCTGGCGAGCCGGGAGCGGCGGTTTCTGAAGGAGCTGAAAAGCAGAGGCTTAGAGAAAAGATTGAAGAAATGAAGTGACTAATCACTGGGAAGCAGGAGGCTTCCCAGTTTTCTCTCCTGTAAGGTAAACATGGAGAGGTTAGGCGTGTTATAAAATTCTACAAGTCGCGGTCACGAAAGAAGGGAGCGGACACAATTTTCAATCCGCCGGCGAGCTTCTTCCTGACCACGGCTCAACTGAAATGCAAAGCAAGAGAAACCGCGCGGCCATGGAGAGAAAAGCTAAAGCGGATAGATTTTGAGCGACTTAGACGGCCGGTGTTGAGATTTGATACCCCAGTCACAGAAGGAGAAAGAACCAAGACTGGCGGTCTCGTCCTACCGAGATTCTTAAGAGAAGTCGCACTTATTCGATTGAGTCTGACTGCTCGCCTATTTGCTGTAGGTGCGGCAGAGATGGCGATGGAGCCGGGCAACCTGACAACTTTCCTGCCTCTGCTGAACCCACCTGTGTTGAGTACCAGTGACGATAGGTCGGCCGAGTTCCATAAGGTAGTCGCCGACTTGCAGGCAAGGGTGCTGGAATGCGGCGAAGCCCTTCAGCTTGAAGAAGAAACATGGCGATCTGCACTGGAGGCCGCCGATAAGAGGACTCAAGAAGTGCTGGCTACCCTTGAGTAGGAGAGAGAGATCCAGCGGTCTATGACGGAGGCCGCCGAGAGGAGAACTCAAGAGCTGTTGAACACCATGGAACTGGAGCGAGAGGCCCGGCAATCAGCAACGGAGACCGCTGAGAAGAGAATTCGGGAGGTCCTTGCCACCCTGGAGCAGGAGAGAGCTGAGCGGCGGGCTGCAGCGGAGGCCGCAGAGAAGAAGATGCAGGAAGTCCTGGCTTCCCTAGAGCGAGAGAGAGAAGAGAAGTTGGATATGCAGGCCTTGGTGTTGATGGCCAGGCGAGTTGAGAGAGAAAGAGCGGACGACATACGACTTGACAGGGTTGCGGACAGGGAGCCGCCAGCGGACGCCGACAAGGATCAGTGGCCTGCTGAAACATCTTCTTAAAGGCAGTGGCCGCTAAGTCGCCCGGCTTCCGGGGAGTCATCAAGTCCTCCTAGGGACGGGACGGCCGGGCAAGTCGCTGCTGCTGGCGACTTAGAGGGTCGTGCTCTACCAGTGGTGCAATTCGCCCGCGTGGAGCGCGATACCTCGCGAGTTCACCCAACTCTGCACTCTATCCACAACCTTGTCAGTCAGGTCTACGTTCAGCTGGTACAGGCCGGCGACCAAGTCGCGCGAGTTTGGAGAGAAGCACCAGAGAGCGGTGACAAATGAGTCTAAAAACTTTCATCTGACTATGTAATATTTGTAAACTATGTATGTCGGTCGATTTGATTGTTGTGAACATTTGTTGTACATTTGTTGAATGTTTCTAGAATGTAAATGCCAATTGCTTACGGCTTTATGCGGCTTAATAATCTCAGTCGTTTTATTGTTCTGCTTCGAAAATTTTCTAAGTGTAGGAACTTGACCGCGCGAACTGCCGAACTGGACCACAGTTTGAATATATAACTGTTCTCTAAGTCCTGCAGGTTTAGACCGCGCGGCTTGACATAAACCGCGATTTGATGTTGGTTACTGTAGCATCACGGGAATCCTATAAATACAGCTGATTCTTGAGATTTCTGCATGAAAAATAAAGATGCAGGCTAAGACTAAATCGATGTGGTCTGAAAGGGCTACAACGGTAAGGACTGATGCTCCATCTGCCTTCCATGCCGCTGACCACAAAGAATGCCGGCTTAGCCAAGCCGAGCTGGACAACTTTGTGGAAAAGTACATGTAGGGAAGCCCGTTGATCGCACGGCTTCCCCTTCCGCACGAGCGGATTAACACCTCTACCACAAACTAGATTGCTATCCCCATTGACCATTTCGATTGTGGCTTTCGATTTCCTGCCTTTATGGAAGCCGTAGCAGTCTTCGATCACTACGGTGTAGTTCCCGGACAGCTACCGCCGAACTCCAACAAAACCATCTACAGCTTCATCTCTTACCTTAGGTCGGAGAGAGCCCGATTCTCAACAAGGCTGTTCCGGGAATGCTTCTCCGTGCGGTCTTTCCCGGACTCCGGCACTAAGATCTTCCGCAACCACTTGTACTTCGGCTGCAGGGGGCTGAAAGTCGTAAACTTGGCGAACAAGATTCCAAATTGGTCGTAAAGATACGCCATCTTCGAGGGGAACCTTGGGCTCCTGCCGGCCAACCCGTAAGTTTGCGACGAGGCCGTCTTCCGCAGCTACGGGCTGGAGGGTGTGGAGAAAGAGATATATGACTTCTTGAAGGGAGAGCGTCTTGATGTAAACCACTACATCCCACTGCTGCCATCCTTGGAAGATATCCAAGCGGAAGACAGTAAGTTCCAACTCAATCGAACTGTTCTGATAGCCGCGCGGCTTATGAACTGACTTTATGTTTCTATCGTACAGCTGCAGTGGAGGTCCCGCTAAACAAACCACTGACTTCCGGAGGTTTGACCCTTACTCAAAGGGAGAAGAGGGCCCAGAGACTCCACCCATCGCGGGTAGAGGAGGAGGAGGAAGAAAAGGAGTCGGCTTCCTCCAGTGACTTCACGCTGCGAGGAATGGGCAGCGGCCTGAAGGATACCCATGACAATCCGACAATGGGGTGGAATCAAGACGGCGACTCGGTGCAGGTTTCAACTGCCCTCCCTCACTAGGGGAGGAAGAATATAAGCCGCCACGCCTATGCGGCTGGCGCGGAAATGTACGGGAAGCGCAACCTGAAAGCGCTAAAGAAAATACCAGAAAAAGACTTCCCGCGGTTTTTCGCGCAAGTCAGCGCCCAAAGTTTCGTGGCTAACCATTTCATGGGCATGGCCCATAGGCGGTTAGTCGTGAATCAAGCTGACATGCAACGACAACTCGCTGAAGCGCAGCGGCGGCTTGCCGAGAAAGAAGAAGAAAACGAACGGTTAAAGGAGCTTAATGCGATAAGATATTACCTAAAGCTTGCGGCTTCAATTTAAAGCCACGCGGACTTAACCATTTGTTTTTGTTCTTTGCAGAAAATGCATGATCCGGCCAACCCGGCCTTCCAGAATGTTGTTTTCCTGCAGCTCGTCCAAGGGATTGACAGAGCGCTAAAACGCCTCCGTGACCTTGACAATCTCGCCCCGGGATTCGTCAACTTTACATTTGCCGACCTGTTTCCTCCCCTGAAGAAGAAGGTTGCGGCGGTTTACAGAGTGCTCAAGGGCAAGGCAAAAGCCGATGGAGATGGAGAGGACGCGGAGGCGGACGAGGAGGCAGACAGTCAGGGAAGACGGTCGGAGAGTGCTTCTACAAAGTCCAGCGGTCAAGCTTCCGAGGCCGCGCAGGATGATCTTGAAGAGTCCGAGGCCGAGGAAACTGGCAATTTGCGCGACTCCTCTACCTCAGATAGCGGCGATTACTCGCCATCTGAGGTTAACATCGACGGCGAGGCCGGCTCTAGCACTCCTCCGGCGAAGAGACTTAAGCCGGACGGTTAGGATAGTTTTACATGTAATAATTTTTGTTTTCCTTTTTGAAGACCGGCGGTATCATTTTCTAAACCTCCCGGTCTAATAGTTGTATTCTTTTTGAAAGTGAAATGAAAATACTTTTAACTTTTGTGCGTACCTTTTTGCATTGCGATTTTACTTACTCATTCGCACGGCTTAATCTCATTTTGCATGTGTCTATCCGCGCGACTTAGTTTTTTTTTTTCTTTTCTTAGTCCGATAGTCCGACTGATCCGTCTTCGAGTTAACAAATAATAGAATCATCACGCAAACCGATCCGATTTATCAATAAGGAAGATTAGAATTTCTTTAATAATAAACCACAAACCGAACGGTTTGGCATACTTAGCCACTAATAAGCCAGATATTCTTTTGAATAATATGTATTTGAAAATCGCCATATAGACCGTAATTTTACAGCGATGTGCCCGAACATATAGACCGACTATCGGGAAGCCGCGCGGCCACTCACTTTAGCCTCTTCGGTCTTCGAAGATAACAGATGTTCACGACTTGGGTGAATACCGATCCAAACCGCATTTTCCATATGATATAACTTAAGGGCGGGAGATAAGCAACTTACGGCTTCTTGTATAATATATTAAAGTCAGTGACTGAAGATATTTCTACAAGCCATACACCGGTGGACTTGGACCGAGAACTTGATAACAGAATCAAAGTCAGCCGTTTTCATAATCATATTAATTATAACCCGGTATATAGTCCGCAATAAGCCGAATAAATTAAACCGGAAAACCAAACCACGTGGTCTGCGGGCTGATAATATAAACCAACTAGTGCAGGCCTTAACACCGTAAGATGGATAAGAAGCTAGCGCTAACCTGCAAAAACAGGAAGAGCTACAAACTTATGTGACAATGTGGGCAGGTGCTCGAGGCATTGCTTTCCACACAAAGAACACAAAAGCAAGGCTAAAGTTCAATGTTCGCGACCGATGTCGAGTGGGATAAGTACACAATATCTGCAACTATAGCCGAGCAGGATAAGTACGTAATATCTGCGACTGATGTCAAGCGGGATAAATACGTAATATCTACGACTATAGTCAAGCAGGATAAGTATGCAATATCTGCGATTGGTGTCAAGCGAACTCATCAATACACATCTGCGACTGATGTCAAGCGGGATGTGAAGGGCTTATGAACTTAGAACGATATAAACAGTATTGCTTTTGTCAAAAGGCACTTTTCATCCATGTGAACGGATGTGAGTAAAGCTAAGGATATAAGATTTAAATGGCGTATGCATGCATGTATGCACTGAAGAATGTAATCAAAGGATATATGTTTGGAAGTTGATCCAGATGACAAATAAATGCTCTGTTATTCCAATCTTAAGCACCTTCATTATCAAGAAAACCAAGTCTTTGTTTGTACTACTAGCTCTGTTGGAGAAGAATACGCAAAAGGATCACTGCACGACATAATCTTGCAATTTTCCAGCCTTTGCTAGTTCATCTGTAAGTTTCCGAAAAGCCAAGCAATTTTCTAGTAGATGGACTATATCCTTGTGATATTTACAGAAAAGCTTTTCATGCCGATATTTGATTTTAGATTTCATGCGTCGAGGCTTTTTGAACTCTGGCATTCTTTGAAGAACTTCCAGGAGATCTTCCATAGAGATTTTAAACTTGATATACTTGTCTGTACGATTTCACGTTTTAGAATTTTAGGATCGACGGATACTATAGGACGTGCCTCTACCGACTTAAACATATCATCCAGCTGAAGAGGTATTGCAGGTATATTCTGAGGGTGAGGAAGAGACTCGTGACTTCTTAATTGTGAAATAGCTTGCGAAGAACTGAGCTGTTGATTACAAGAAATTTCCTGGGATGGTATAACCTCCTGATTCAAAGACGAGACATAGTTTTAGTTATCTTCTTCACCCATTAAGAATTTATTAACAATATTGATAAGATCTCCATAAGTCTCGGGATCTTTCATAGTGAGCTTGAACTTTAGAGGGCCTTCCCGAAGTCTGTTTACAAAAGCATGTCGATAATAATCTTGATTAACGTTGATAACATCCAGAATTTCCATCTGAAAACAATTGACAAAGTCTGGATTAGACTCGTCATCCCTCTGCTTGATTCGAAAGAGAGCTCCTATGTCCCTTTTTATCTTCTTGTAAGTACCAAACTTCGAGAGAAATTGCTTTCACAAATCTTTATAGCTAGTGACAGATCGAGGCGGTAAACTGTAGAACCATTCCCTTGCATGATCACCAAAAGATATAATAAAGAGTTTGCATTTAATACCATTTGACACTTTCCTTAATGAAATAGCCGATTCAAAAGCTTTGCAGATGAGAAACAGGATCATCAAGTCCGGAATATTCAGGTAGACGAGGCACTCTAAAATAATCAGCAACAACCTCCCAACGAATTTTGTTGATGAACGGAGAAGGAATGTCATCCTCTCTAAAAGGAGGCTCTTGCTCCCCATGATCACAATTATGACGATATGTCACGTTTGGTCTAGGAATTTCAAAAGGAGGTTTGAGCATTTCTCGTGCTGCATATCGCGACATGCACTCGATTTGCTCGTCAGATAAGTCACTACTTGTGTCAAACATTATGTTACTTTGATAAGAAACACCTTGCGCTTTTGGGGGATCTGTAACGGCTGATAAAAAACTATAGAGTCTCCTTGTTCCTTTGTAAAATCCATCTCAAATAGAAGAGAAAACAACCAATTGGGACTTTGAAAACCGCCGAACAACTGCGGCTTGAACAGACGGCTTGTTGATTGTAGAGGCCGGTGAGGAGACTGGAAATAAAGCTAGCAGGCTAGTGCCGGACCGAAAACAATAACCGAGGTTGCGCGGCTTATATGACTAGCCGCCGAGATCTTGCGGTTAGAGCAGTCTTACGTTCTTAGTCCGCTTATTTCATCGACTACTCGGGATCTGAAGGTCAGGTGTTAACTGTTGATGCACGAAATGCGACAAGGACTCGAGCACCACCAGTAAACTGTTCGAGCACTGGCGGGAAGAGGAGAAAAGGAGGAGAAAAGGATGAGAAAAGGAGGAGAGACTGTCGAGTAGCCGGTTACTAGCGGTTAGAGCAGAAACAAGAGCAAGCCGCAAGATGCGGCGACACCACACTTCGCCCGCCGCGGCCTGAAAACCACTCTTGCGACGGGCTTTCCTCTTATTAAAAAAGAAGTGGTTACACTTTTAAAGGAGAAAAAGAGAAGAAAAGAAGCCGGCCGGTCAGCAGGCCGCGAGGCACTAGACTCGAGACTGCAGCTCTCAACAATGGAGCTCCTAGACCTGAGTAAGCGTGCTTTGGGTGTGCTTCCGCCCCCTATTTATAGGCTTGGGGGCCTGCCCAAACGGGCAAGGCTAAAGACACCGGCTGCCCGGGGCACAGGAGAACTGGGCAGGGGTGACGGGAAGCAGGGAAGAGAGAGAAGCAAGGAGAAGGCCACGCGGCCTGGCGGTTTTCCTCTGACAAGCAGTGGGGCTCGGCCTCTGGACGGGCTGTGATGAGTCCCCATTTCATATCTATTTCTGGACTCATCTGGGATCGTTTTCTTGTCTTTGCACTATCATCTTGTGCCATTAGCACTCCTTTTGGTTTGCTTCGACATTACTCGTCTTGTGCACTCTTTTAGCCTATTTCTGTGCGTGTGTGTATTCCCCTTGTGTGATGCATTTTATATATATCTGTGACTGCCATGATCAACAGCGCGTGCATTTTTCCTGCAGGTTCGGGAATCGTGTGGGCGTCCGGCGTAGGACTTTCTCCAATTTTGGCAAAGGAGTCAATGGTCGTGCGTTTTTACCCACGCACGACCATCGACCTCTTTGGCGCACGACCGCCGGTCGTGCTCAGTCTGGGCTCTCATTTTATTGTCCTGTCCCGCTATATCGCACGATCACCAGCTATACCGCGCACGATCACTGCTCGTGCGCTGCCGGTCGTGCTCAGTCATGCCATCTTTTTTCCACTTTTCTGTCCCATATCGCACGATCACCACCCTTGCCGCGCACGATCACTGATCGTGCACTGCTGATCATGCTCATGCTTAAATTTCCTGGTGCAGGTTCTACAGGTTGTTGCCGCACGGGCGCTGACATTGTTCGCGCACGACCACTGGTCGTGCGCTTGTGGTCGTGCGTGCTATTTAATCCCGCTTCTATAAATTGGCCTGCTCCGCGAATTAGGTCAACGGACCTTGATCCAACTTGGCCGCCACTTCGCCCTTCCGCATTTCAGATGCTCCATCCATCTCCACCTTCATCCCTACCATCGGGAGGTGATTTCCGGCGATTCTAAAGCATTCCTCATCCTCCGGTGACCCTTCCGGCCATTAATGACCTCTTCTCCGAGCTTTCTACCGAAGAAGAAGATGATGGAGACGACCAAGAGAACGGACTCAAAGGCCCTCGAGGTGACAACTCGTCGGTACCGGAAGCCTCCTCGGACTGCGCGTGGAAGCGGATTGACAACCCGCACCTCCGGCCAAAAACCGCGGTGGATCTTCACTCTCTTGGTTTACTCTTCCTCTATCTTTCTTGTAATGTATGAATGACTCATGCTTGTTGTGAACTGCAATGTCTAGTTATTTTTAATTGGATTTTTGTTGTTTGAACTTGTTTATGAGATTTGTGTTGTGATGCGCCTCGCCCCATCTCACTTCCATCATTCCACTTGATTGCACTCCGCACTAAACACCTCACCCTCTGGCTCACCGTCCATTCGCCCTACCGAAGTACAACATAGCGGCCGATACACCCATCTCGCCTTGTGAAGCGGTGAGTGTGACCCACATTTTTTCTTTTTGTTTAATTGGTTGTAAGAACACAAATCTCAAAGCCCCTTTATTTATTTTCTTTTATTTCACAAACTCTAATAACAATAATTTCGGATTATTCATCGTTCCACGCCAATCAAGTGGAACGATGGAGGTGAGATGGGGCGAGGCCCATCACAACACAAATCTCATAAATAAGTTCAAACAACAAAAATCCAATTATAAATAACTAGACATTGCAGTTCACAACAAGCATGAGTCATTCATACATTACAAGAAAGATAGAGGAAGAGTAAACCAAGAGAGTGAAGATCCACCGTGGTTGTTGGCCGGAGGTGCGGGTTGTCAATCCGCTTCCACGCACAGTCCGAAGAGGCTTCCGGTACTGACGAGCTGTCACCTCGAGGGCCTTTGAGTCCGTTCTCTAGGTCGTCTCCATCATCTTCTTCTTCGGTAGAAAGCTTGGAGAAGAGGTCATTAATGGCCGGAAGGGTCACCGGAGGATGCAGAATGCTTTAGAATCGCCGGAAATCACCTCCCGATGGTAGGGATGAAGGTGGAGATGGATGGAGCGTCTGAAATGCGGAAGGGCGAAGTGGCGGCCAAGTTGGATCAAGGTCTGTTGACCTAATTCGCGGAGCAGGCCAATTTATAGAAGCGAGATTAAATAGCATGCACGACCACAGGCGCACGACCAGTGGTCGTGCGCGAACAATGTCAGCGCCCGTGCGGCAACCACCTGTAGAACCTGCACCTGGAAATTTAAGCATGTGCACGATCAGCAGCGCACGATCAGTGATCGTGCGCGGCAAGGGTGGTGATCGTGCGATATGGGACAGAAAAGTGGAAAAAAGATGGCATGACTGCGCACGACCGGCAGCGCACGAGCAGTGATCGTGCGCGGTATAGCTGGTGATCGTGCGATATGGCGGGACAGGACAATAAAATGAGAGCCCAGACTGCGCACGACCGGCGGTCGTGTGCCAAAGAGGTCGATGGTCGTGCGTGGGTAAAAACGCACGACCATTGACTCCTTTGCCAAAAATGGAGAAAGTCCTATGCCGGACGCCCACACGATCCCCGAACCTGCAGGAAAACTGCACGCGCTGTCGATCATGGCAGTCACAGATATATATAAAATGCATCACACGAGGGGAATACACACACGCACAGAAATAGCCTAAAAGAGTGCACAAGACGAGTAATGTCGAAGCGAACCAAAAGGAGTGCTAATGGCGCAAGATGATAGTGCAAAGACAAGAAAACGAGCCCAGATGAGTCCGGAAATAGATATGAAATGGGGACTCATCATGCTGCCCTGGGCTCCCTCTAGCGGCGACCTGGAAGAAGGCCGCACGGCTTCAGTGAAAATAGACTGGCATACTGAGAGTGGCGGTTAGGAGACCAGGCTGCCCGGTTTGAAAAGTTCATGCAAACTAGTCGCGGATTCTGGGTTAACAATCAGATCATATTTTGGTATAATAAGAGACCCTCTACTTACAGTAGAGGGTATTATAAGCATATAACTTAAAGCATTTAATAAGAAATAACTAATTATTTCTAACACTCCCTCTCATGTTGGGAATATAATGTTCTTCATACCCAACTTGCTAATAATAGTCATACATATTTTTTCACTCAATGCCTTAGTGAGGAAATCGGCAAGCTATCCCTCCGAGTGCACGAAAGGGGGTATATACAATTCCTTTCAAAATATTTTCTTTAATGAAGTGTTGGTCAAATTCAACGTGCTTGGTGTGGTAATGCTGGACAGGGTTATGAACAATTTTTATTGCAGCCTTATTGTCATAGTACTAGTTAAAAGGGTCAATTTCCAGTTAACAAAGATCATCCAAGAGAAAATGAAGCTACATCCTTTCACATATACCATGAACAATAGCTCTAAACTCAGTTCAACACTTCAACGAGCCACTATATGCTTTTTTTGCTTCTTTAAGTAACTAGATTAGACCCAACAAAGGAACACTATCCTGTGGTAGATCTCCTATCACTAATTGATCCAACACAGTCTGCATTGGTATATTCTTCAATTTTTTAGTTATCACTGGGTGAGAATAGAATGCCCCTACAAGGTTAGATCTTCACATACCCTAGAATTCTGTGCACGACATCAAGATGTCTTGCCTTAGGAAAATGCATGTATTGACTTAACATTCCCACTGCATATGAAATGTCAGAACATGTATGAGATAAGTAGATCAGTTTTCCTACCGACTTCTGATAACTCAAAATATCTTCCACTGAATCCCCATCATCTCGTCCAAGTTTGTAGTTAATTTCAATAAGGATATTAGTATCTTTGCAATCAATCATTCCTATTTGTTCTAATAAATCAATGACATACATCTGTTGTGAAATATGAATCCCATATTTTGATCTTGCCACCTAAACACTTGGAAAATATCTTGACTTGCCCCAAATATTTCACTTCAAATTCACTAGCAAATTTTTGTTTCAGAGCATGGATCTTATCAATGTTATCATCTGTAATAACCATATCATCAACATACACAATCATGAGAGTTACCTTCATCTCTCTCCGTCTAATAAATAGAGTTTGATCAACATGATTTTAGGTATAGCTTAACGAGGTCAGGACTTTGTGAAGTCTACCAAACCAAGTTCTCAGAGATTATTTTAATCCATAAAGAGTTTTCTTTAATTTACAAACATTAATCCTGTTTGGTATTGCATCCACAATAGACCTGATTTGAAGAAGAGCCTGAACAAGCTAAGTTGAACTGACAATGTATTTGACAATTCTATCAAGTTGTGCTTGCAGCTATTCCATGCTAAGTACACACCAATGTATGAGTGCAATGGGTCAATATACACGGGTCTGCGCAATGTAATCCCTCATTGTGTAGATCAGTGTGTTGATCCACATGTGCTCTCTCTATTGGAGTGTACTTATTTTCAAATACAGGGTTAAGGTAGATCAAGAGCAGAAGAAGGAGCAAGGATGGGTCAAAGACCAAGCTATCAAAAGAAGGAAGGAGTAAAATTCTTCCAAGTAAGAATCGACGGGAGTCGTTAGTGATTCCCGCCGACTTCGACGGGAATCACTAAGTGACTCCTGCCGACTACTTCCAGCCGGCAAAGTCAGAATTCTGCCAAGGCAGAATCGACGGGAGTCAGGAGTGATTACCGTCGACATCGACGGGAATCACCAACGACTCCCACCGATTTTGCCTTAGGCAGATTCTCGCCGCTCGCTGGACCGAATCGACCCGCCGTGTGCTGTTTCGGCCGAGGCTAGGGCTTTTCCTCAGGGGACCCACAATTACTCTTAGGGTTGGCTCTTGGTATAAATACATGCATATTTTGAAACTCTACAGACACCAAAAAATACGAAACGAAATCACACCGCCGTGACCTAGCGCATAGCGAGCTCCGCCTGCACGCACGTCGTCGATCGCAAGGTTGTCATCGCCGCTGATCTCAGCTTGTCTCTGATCAGTCGACGACAACACCGAGGCAAGCAACCGGTCTCATGTATCTCTCTCGAGATCTCTTGTCTTCCGATTCGTTGAACGAGACTTGTTCTCCCTTCCAAATCGGTTGAGACGTTTGATCCGACTGAGATCATTCGAAGATCTAGCTTGCTTCGTCAAGAAGTTTGGATTTACAAAACATCGCCGCCGCACTTGCTTGTCGCCGCCGATCTTGACAAGATCCATTACAAGTGAGAAATCCGGTAGTGGACTCTACGTACTTTTCGTGCAAGCTTCAACGAACGAAGAAGGACATTGGAATCTCCATAAAGAATTGTTTGTATTTTTATTTACATTCAATTTTGTTGTAAAGGAATTTTCATTCCTATTTGTAAGAGTTGGGTGCAACCCATTGTGGTGGAGTTGTGACTCCGTTGCTGGGAGGGTTCCATTTGTGGTTAGGGGAGTGTTGCTCCTAGTGTGAGGATTGGATTTCAATCCATTTGGAGAAGTGACCGAGTCGTCCCTTGGTGGGAGATAGGTCGAAGGGGGAAAGTGAACGTACCCAAATCGGGGAACAACTATAATTTTTTGTGTGTTTTCTGTGTTTTGTTTGCTTAATTGTGCAGGTTAGTTTAATTCCACAAAAGACTGCAGGACACCTATCCCCCCCTTAGAGGTGGATTAGGTTGACACTAGATACTTTCAAGTGGTATCAGAGGGAGGTTACTCATCAATAAGGATAAAACCTTGAGTAAGATCCTTTATCTAATGTCGAGAAGAAAACAAGATTCAAGCATGGAGCTATACACAGATGTCTCTCCCCTGAGGCTGCTTGCATGCACAAAAGAATATTTTCCCATTTGGAAAATGAGAGTTCAGTTTGATCTGGAATCCATTGACCCTCGTGCTTTATACATTATGGAAGAGGGTCCCATCATTCCCATGAAGGCTTCTAACTCTGGAGAAGATCTCCAAATCCCAAATAGTCCCGCAGAGATGTCTGAAATTGAGTTCTCACTATTCAACTTGGACAAGCTGGTTCGACAGATCATTTCTGATATTTGGTCAGGATCATCTCTTACAAGGTTGGATAAGTGTAAGACTGCAAAGTCCATGTGATAAACAATCTCTGACCTCATGGAGGGAAAGAAGACTGCCTGGACTGAATGCCAGCAAGAAGATGAAGCAAAAGTGGGGGTGCTCATCTCTGAAGATGAAAGTCAAGAACAACCTTTCAAAATCAGGGCTCCTGTTTCTCTATCAGAGACTGAAGAAGAGATTGAGGAATGCAGTTGTGATGAAGAGGAAACATCAGCTTCTGTAGACCATAACTCTAACCCTGATCAGCCCAATCAGGACCAGGTATCTTCCTCCTCTTCCTCTTTACCACATGAATCTCCTGAAGACAGGAGAAGTTCGGAGGATTGTCCATCAGTTGATGCCAGGGATATTAAATGCTTCGATCAATAGATTGAAACTCTAGATTCCCTTCTAAGAGCCCTTCAGGAGAGAAACTTGCTTGTTGAGAAACAAGCTAAGGAAATTGCTCAGTTGAGGACCATGATGGACCTCCAATTGGAATCAATCAAGGTGAAGGACTCAAAGATCTCGGATCTAGAGTTTTATCTAGAGACCGAGAAGAGGATAGTATCTAATTTTTCCAAGGTAGATGCTATTAAGAGAAAAGAAGAAAATGGGTGGATCTCACGAATTATAAATTCATGGAGAAATGGGGAAACTGTTTACAGACCCCCCCACACCGAGTAGGAAGGGCACACATCATTCCTTCAGGTATGACCATAAGAAAAACTATTGTCACTGCAAGAATGGTCGGCCCTCATGTGGAAACACCCATAGTGCAAGTGCTGTTATGGCTACCCGTGAGAAAATACACATGCCTCATCATGAACCGTTAGTATTTATGGCCTCAGCCCCCACACTTCATGATATTGCATGAACCAGCTCTCACAGGATATCTTCCCACCCTAGGACAAAGGGAAAGGGAGTTGGCAAACATGTAGAAAGCATCACTGGGGCCCCCGGAAGAGTGCTGGCTGAAAAGAAAACACCACCTCCCAGGCCTTATAATGCTCCCCACATGTTCACCATCAGACCCACCTCGAGTCTCAGTGGAAAGGGAAAATCTGAGAGCAGAACCAGCTCAGCCCCTTACAGACCTAGGATTGTGACTAACTCTGTTAGTAGATCCAGTCAGAAAAGGAGGTATAATATCCATGAGTGTTGGTACTATGGCAGAGTGGATGACTTTGCCATAGACTATTGGCACAATCCTTCCGTGCCACAAGCAAGGGTATGTCCACATCCTCCGATAAGAGACAACCTTCCTGTCAGAGATCCTATCGGAATGCATGTTGTATTTTATACTGAAAAGAACCTAGGACCCAATACCTATTGGGTTCCTAAGGTAAGGTAATTTTATTTTGCAAGATAGTCTAAGTGGACTTGGACAAGAGATGTTCCAGGCCTATTCTGGAACAAGGAACATGGGAAAAGATATAATGCAAACTACAGTGTCCTTCATGTACATGACACTCTTCGTGTAAGACCCCCCCCCCTTTTTTTCTTTTCCAACCACCGGGGTCTTAGGCCCAGAATCGCCGCTTTGCGGTGACACCTTTGCGTCCTGAAGGGTCATCACCACAAGGCGTCGATTTTGCCGGCCAATTCGATCACAGAAAGGTAGCACAATAATAGAAGTAAGAGCAATGCAGTCCACAACAATAAATCACATATATAGAATAAAATCCACGAAGGGAGTGTCCACAGAAAACATCAGAGTACTATAAATGCGGGCTTATGCCCGATAAATCATGTCCTCACTACAATATCACTCATGCGGAAGCGAAAATAGAAACTACTCAGAGTCGAGACTCACGGTCCCGGCTATATGAACTCCGGAGCTAGACTGCCCCATCTCCAGGCGCACGGATCTCTGGGGCTGCTCCTCCATGTTGGGCTCCACGATCCCCTAAATGATGCGGTTCGAAAACCGTTAGTCATAAATACTAAGCCTTATCATCCCCTACCCCTTCCCCCATGGCTCCTAGGTACCGAGCGGAGAGGAAGAAAGGGAAGGACATGAAGGTAGAGATTAATCAAGAAACAGATGGCAGCGGAACTAATCTAGCAATTCTATGATAATATGACAGAAACAAAAAGTAAGGAAAGTAACCTTAACTTATGTACGGAAGCGCATAAGCCAAGGGATCTTCTGCAAGGATCCCATCGTATAGAGTGTCCCATACCACCTATATGTTGGGGTGTCGGTTATCAAACAACAGCATATGTTTACATATTGAAATTAACCATTGATTTATAAACTTGCCCACACAAGCTTATAGACCAAGGGGTCGTTTTGCAGGTCCTAAAGTATAAGCGTCCCATATCACTTATACTTTAGGTGTCAGGGTTAAATGAATCGATTATGCTATGACAAGCAAGTGAGTATGATGAAACATGCAAGTGCAACTCACACACCCGAATCTGTGCACACAGACCTTTAGTTCCCCCTTTCGGAGCCGTTACCTCCCAGGATACCTCCGTAGTGGCGGACGGAAGCGGTGGGTTGGGCCTCGCCCACCTCAAAACTAGTAAAAGCACCACTGGTCTGACCTATCGTACGCCTCAACGCTTGGTGCACTAAGCGGACGCCTGCGTACTCTTGCCGGCTGGCGCACCGGACTTCTGTTGGCGAAGTGCTAATCACCCCGCCGAGTCATCGATATCGGTGTCGGTGCAATCGAACTCCCCGATATCGTAAAACCCACCACCTTATCTTTTCCTATTTTATGCACATGCAAGTTTTATCGTAAACACACAAAACCGAGCCGAAGCTCCCCGGACCAAAACGTCCGTCTCCAAACCAACCGAGCCGAAGCTCCCCGGACCCAAACGTCCGTCTCCAAACCTACCGAGCCGAAGCTCCCCGGACCCAAACGTCCGTCTCCAAACCTACCGAGCCGAATCTCTCATCAATCTTCCTGTGCCAACAGTGTTTATGAAAAGTGCAGCCCTAGTTACTAAGTTACTCTTGTCGGTTTGTTATTACAGTTTACGTTAGCCCAGGACTGCCCCCGGTATTCCCCGTGAAGGGCTCTCAAGGGGCACTAGGAACCAAGACGGCGGCATTACGGCCCGAAGTTCCCTTTCGCAAGGCACTTATTGTTATTGGTTGATCACCCTTAACCCATTCCCTTCTCATATTACGATAGACTATCCTAGGGTGATTTTTAACCTTCCTCTCTTCGGGAAAGGCGATCTTTCGCTGGACCCGAGCACCTCTTAACTCTAGCTATCACCGCTTCTCTCTACTCTTCATACCATCCTATCATGATTTCACCCACAATTGCCCACCCAGACAAAAATGATTAACTCCAATGACTTCCTCAGATCATGTCCTATTGTAATTCACAATTGCTATATGCAGGCCGATCTAGGCTACATGTCGAACCGGTTATGCAATGATCTAATACTCATCCAAATGCCCTAAATTATTTACTGGAGACTTACCATGATATAAATGACCTAAATCCAGAAAATGGAAATTTTCATAATTTATTTGGCATTAAATTAAATTCCTCGAAAATCCCAAGGGCTACCGGTTTGAACATGAACTACCCTAAGTTCTCATGCAAGATGTCCAGCAAATTTATGATAAATAGTAGGTTATCTCAATAGGTTAAATTCAAAGTATCATAATTTTTCTATAATCAAAAGGGCATTAAAACTATTTTTGAAATAATCTCTATCTTCTGTCATTTATGAATCTAGTACAGAAAATATTCTTTCAAAAATTACAAATAATTTATGACATGCAGATAAAGGCCTAAAATTAGCACTGGCCCAGTTTCATAATTTTTCAGTAATAAAATCATCCATAAATAAATTTTTAAGCATAGAACCCCTTTTTACTTTTATGAAGGAAGTACTGGATGTACTCAACTAAAAATTATATAAAAATTCAGGGCTAATCATTCTGTTCTAAAATCTATATTTCCAAAATTTCATGAGATTTCAATGAACAGAAATTCCTAAATATTTAAATCATCATCTAAGTCCATAGCAAGCTTTATAAATGAAGTGCTAGCAATAATCAACATAAAATTCCAGAAAAAATGCTATAAGTTCTACCTGATCCAAAACTCACTCTACCCGACTTTCACAGTTTTTAAGTAAGGTTCAGTGACTGATTTTACCGATTTGATATTTTACCCTAAAACTAAGGTTAGGGTTTTAAGGTATCTACTTGTCTCCAAATTCTCCAAGATCACATCCAGACGATTCTTATCAAGCTTTTGTCAACTCTACAGAGCTTCAAGGCAATACAAGAGCAATTGCCCCCATGTTCTTCACAACCCTCAAAACCCTTTATTTAGGGTTTGAGCTTGGATCCTAGGGTAAATCAACCCTAAACCTCACCATTTTTCTCCAAGCAGGTTATAACACCCTTCTAAGTCAGAGATCAGAAAATCAGCCCATGTTGAGGTGATTTGACCTTTCCAAACTCTTAGTGCACTTTTTACTAAAAGGTGTCTCACTAATGCCTAGTTAAGGGTAGAAGATTTCCTACCCAAAACTCCTCCAAATCAGTTGGAATTTTGTACAGACCTAGGTTTTATAGCCAGGGACCACTCACCAAACTTTGGGAGGGTTTGGAGGTCGTTTGTCCACATAAATAAATTCCTCTAAGTTTATTAAATTTAAACAAAAACTTTAGGCAAAGTATCTCCAAAAAATTCCCATTTTTGGTCTGCCTTTAGGTATTGTTAAGGCTAACCCCCTGCCCAAATTTCAAGTCATTTGGACAAGGGACGAAGAGTGGGAATCCGTTTTAATTTCTGCCCAACTCTAGGTACAGCCCCCACTAAAACGGGTGCTGCGGCCGAACCGCTTACCTAAACGAGTTGAAACCAATTTTAGATTAATCTAGACTCGAAGGGCTACGACTTTCGTGTCTGGTCACTTTTCCTAAAATGGCCTCTAAGTGCCTCGTTTTGCAGCATTAAAATGTGCCCATCCAAGTATAATTTCCTTACAAAATTATTTACATAATTTATATATTAAAAACAGTTTTTACTGTTCATCTTCTATAAAACCCGAAAACCAGACACAGAAACTCAGATTTCCTGTAGCTCTTTCGCGCTCCGTCACCGGTCGTCCGGTCACTTCCCTGGCCAGCCACCACCACCACCACCTTCGTTGAGGCGATGGCTATCGGTCGGCGGTGGTTTGGCCGCCGGAGGTGGCGGTTTCCGGCGAACTCAAGAATACATTTTCTTCATGGTTTTCCATGAAAACGAGAGATGGGTCCGGATCCGTTGAGCGCGAACTTCCTTTCTAAGAATCCTAAGATCTACCCATGAAAGAGAAGAAGCAGAGGAGGACCTTATTCGCGGTTTGGAGGCGTGAAGAACGACGGGGTGCCATGGCGCGGTGGTGGCATTGCTGAACTTCTCCTACAGCAAGAACAAAGATCTGATCCGTTTGATTGTGCTTGTAACCTTCTCCTCTTGCTCCAAGTGGGCTTTTATAAGTCAGCATGTGGGGAGGTGAAAGGGTAATGCCTTAATGGTCATGAAGGCTCCTCCTAATAACATTTCGGTTATAGTGAAGGGATAAGAAACGGTGGAAGATGAACAGGTGTGTCCAGTTGGCGGTTTCCTATCGGACCATATCTTCCTCCTTTATTATATAATTACAGAAGGAAAAACGGCCTGTAATTACTCCTGGTGTAACTTCCCACACCAGCATTTATTACCACGCATGTTAGAATAATTTCGGGCCTTAACAGTCGTTTCGGCCAATGTCACGGACGTGACACATAGGTCACGGGCGTGACAGGCCCGGGTGGCAATTCTGAGGTCGACGATCGTCGAACTGGAATCGACGGTTGTCGAAGGGTGGTCACGCCCTAGGTCACGGGCGTGACACCTTGGTCACGGGCGTGACAGGCCAGAACGACAATTCTGAGGTCGGCGATCGTCGAACTGAGATCGACGGTCGTCGAAGGCTGGTCACACACTAGGTCACGGGCGTGACACCTAGGTCACGGGCGTGACAGGCCCGAGTTCAATTTCGACGATCGTTTTACGGAGATCGACGATCGTTTAAGGAGTCACGCCCTGGTGACGAGCGTGACACTTTGGTCACGGGCGTGACATGCCTGGGCTGCACGTTCGACGATCGTCTAACGGAGATCGACGATCGTCGAAGGAGTCACGCCTTAGGTCACGGGCATGACACCTTGGTCACGGGCGTGACATGCCCGGGCTGCAAGTTCGACGATCGTCTCACGGAGATCGACGATCGTCGAAGGACTCACGCCTTAGGTCACGGGCGTGACGGGTGGGTCACGGGCGTGACCAACCCGTGACCCGAAATCTCGATCGATTTATTTCAATTTTTGGGCTTCCTAGGGTTCTGTCACGACCAACCGACTCCTAGGGGTCTAGCCGGAAATGGGATGTTACAAATCCCAATAAACAAAACAAAAATTTCGTCCCCGCAATTGAGGTTAAGCCTACGGGGATTTCTATCGGAATAAATTAAACTTGTAACATCCCATACAATCTTTCTATCGGGTTTAGGCGACTATTCGTTTGATAAACGAAGATAATCTCCCCAATAAACAAAAGATTAGCCCCTACCTTTCTGATTGAGTGCGCATGCCTAGGTCCTGAATTTTCCTTATCTAGTCTTAACTGTCCAAAACAAGAAGGCAATCTATAGTATACCGAGAGGTGGTGAGATGTACCTGACTGAACAACTCCGGGTATCTTTGCCTCATCAGATCCTGCGGTTCCCAGGTGTGCTCCTCCTGACCGTGGTTTCTCCACAGAACCTTGACTAAGGGGATCTTTTTGCGGCGCAAGATCCGTACTCCTTTGTCGTCGATCCGAATCGGCTCCAAGTGAACAGATCGGTCTGAAGCTACCGGCCCTTCGGTGGTCAAAATCCGCTGCTCCGGGCGTAGTAGAGCCCTTCTCAGCGAAGAAATGTGGAAGACGTCGTGTAGAGCTGCCAGCTTTGGCGGCAACTCTAGCCTGTAGGCTAGGGGTCCGATCCGCTCCAGGATCCGGTAAGGGCCCATATACCTAGGGCTGAGCTTCTTCCTCCGACCGCGCACCCGTGAGACTCCGTGCATGGGCCGGATCTTCAAGAACACTCGATCTCCTACCCGAAACTCCACCTGACGATGTCGGGCGTCATAGTATTTAGCCTGTCTGCTCTGCGCCTCCAACATCCTATCTCTGATCAATCTTACCTGAGCCTCGGTGTCTTCAACAAAATCCGATCCCAACATCTTCGGATCCTCGTCTTGAACCCAAGAAAGCGGGGTCCTACCTTTTCTTCCATACAAGGCTTCATAAGGCGCCATCCTGATGCTGGACTGGTAGCTATTGTTATAGGAGAACTCGACCAACAGTAACATCTTCTCCCACGGCTCCCCTCGGTCCAGTATACACAGTCGTAGTAAATCCTCCAAGGTCCGGTTGGTGCGCTCTGTCTGCCCGTCCGTCTGAGGGTGGAAGGCCGTGCTAAAAGTCAATCGGGTGCCCAAATATGCCTGCACTGACCGCCACTCCCTGGATGTAAACCGTCCATCGCGGTCCGACACTATCGTCCGGGGCACGCCATGATATCGGACATACTGCTCCACAAACTTTCGTACCAGCACTCCCACCGAGTCATCCTTCCTGATTGGTATAAAGTGGGCCACCTTCGTCAACCGATCAACAATCACCCAGATCGAGTCATTCCCCGTCCGAGACCGGGGAAGACCATGTATAAAATCCATAGCTATATCGTCGAATTTCCACTCCAGCACCGGGAGTGGCTGCAATAATCCTGCGGGGTTCCTGCACTCCGCCTTCACCAACTGACACGCCTCGCAATGGGTCACGAAGTACATAATGTCCTTCTTCATGCCCGGCCAGAACATCGTCTTCTTCAGATCAGCGGTCATCTTTGTGATCCCCGGGTGCACAGAGTACCGGCTGCAATGCGCCTCCATCATAATATCATCTCGGATCTGACCTCCTGCGGGTATATATACTCTGCCTCTGAAATGTAGCAATCCATATCTCAGGGAATAATCTCCTGTCGAACCTTCCTCCAAAGCTCGGAACATCGGCTCTGCCCATGCATTTGTCCTCTGTCTGTCCCGAATGCGATCTCGAATATCGTCTATGGCCACCATCGATGTCAGATACTCCCTATACAGCTCTAGATCATCCTCGGACACCAGAGATATCTGCATATCTCTGAATGACCGGACTAGCTCCATGGACATAACCTGGGGCCCAGCTTCGGAAGTGGCAGCTCGCCGGCTCAACGCGTCGGCCACCACGTTTGCCTTCCCTGGATGGTAGTGCATCTCATACTGATAATCTGCTAAGAACTCCACCCAACGCCTTTGCCTGATATTCAGCTCCTTCTGCGTGTCCACGTATTTCAGGTTCTTGTGGTCGGAGTAGATGTCGCAGTGGACTCCGTAAAGATAATGGCGCCAGACCTTCAGAGCAAAAACGACAGCTCCCATCTCAAGGTCGTGCACTGGGTAGTTCTTCTCATGGGTCTTCAGCTGGCAGGAGGCATATGCTATGACGTGTCCGTTCTGCATCAGCACTGCTCCCATCCCCTAGTATGATGTGTCGGTATACACCTGGAATCCTTCCTTTCCAGATGGAAGGGACAGAATAGGGGCTGAGATGAGTCGGTCCTTTAGTTCCTGGAAAGCCGCCTAGCACTGCGGGGTCCAAACGAAAAGTGCCTCCTTCTTCGTCAAAGATGTGAGGGGGAGGGAAATCTGAGAGAACCCCTCCACGAACTTCTGGTAGTAACCAGCAAGTCCCAAGAAACTTCGTACATCGGTGGCTGTCTTCAACTGCGGCCAATCTCGAACTGCCCGAATCTTTGCCGGATCCACTGCCAACCCGGCTCCGCTGATAATATGGCCCAGGAAGGCCACCTCCTTCAACCAAAACTGACACTTGCTGAATTTTGCATAAAGGCGATGCTCCCGCAACCTTTCCAAAGTCAGTGCTAGATGCCGAGTGTGCTCCTCCTCCGTCCTAGAGTAGATCAGGATGTCGTCTATGAATACTATGACGAACACATCCAAGTAGGCCTCGAAGACCCAGTTCATGAGACTCATGAACGCCGACGGAGCATTCGTGAGCCCAAAGGGCATCACGGTGAACTCATACAGGCCATATCTGCTACTGAAGGCTGTCTTCGGGATATCCTCCTCCTGGATCCGTAGCTGGTAGTATCCTGACCACAAGTCCAGCTTCGAGAAATAATGGGCCCCCTCCAGCTGGTCGAACAATTCGTCTATCCGAGGGAGCGGATAGGTATTCCGGACGGTCAGCCTGTTTAGTGCTCGATAATCGATGCACAGGCGGAGTGTCCCATCCTTCTTCTTCACGAATAGGACCGGTGCTCCCCATGGCGAGGAACTTGGTCTAACAAATCCTGCCTCAACCAATTCCTGCAACTGAGTCCGAAACTCTGCCAACTCCTTTGGGGCCATCCGATAAGGGGCCCTAGATGCCGGCTTGGCCCCCGGCACAAGCTGTATCTGAAAGTCCTGCTCTCGGTGTGGAGGTAGTCCTGGCAGTTTCTCTGGAAAGATGTCAGCGAAATCTCGCACCACCGGGATGTCTGTTGTTAACCCCAGAATCCGCAACATTTCCAGCTAGGCATCTTGCCCTTCCCTCGATGAACTTAAGTGCTCAGTTCGCCCAGCTCGCCAGTGGACATGGTCCGTCACCTAGGCGGACTCCAGAAATCCGTCCGCTCAGGTCGCCCTCAGTTCCCCGCTCTGCTAGATCGGCGAGTCAGGCTCAGACCGGCAGGCTCCGAGTCAGGCCGCCCAGGTCGCTCAGGTCGCGGCTAGTCTAAAAGTCACGCGCTCAGTACGACCAAGGGAGGTCTCCAGCTCGCTGGCCCAGTCCGCCTGTCCCGCGCGGACTGCTTGTTCCTTCTCTTTTTTGATTCCCGTCACCGCTGCCCGGCTCTTTTGTACCCCGGGCAGCCGGTTATTTTAGCCCTACCCGCTTGGGCAGGCCCCCAGCCTATAAATAGGGGGAAGTGGTGCACTCAAAGCACGCTGACTCGAGCCCAGGAGCCCACTTGTTAAAGGCTGCGGACTCGAATCTCTGGCTTTGCGACCTCCGGCTTGCTTTCCCCATTGCTTTCTTTTTCCTTTCTTGTAACCGCATCTTGGCAATAAAAAGCAAGCCCGTCGCAGGAGTGGCATTTAGGCCGCGACGGGCGAAGTCTGGTGTTGCCGTGCTCTACGGCTCTGTTGCTTTTCTGTTCCTTTTCTAGTCCGCCAAGTAGACTGCTGCTCGCAGTTTGTTTTTCCTTTTTCTTCCCCAAGTGCTCGAATGGTTAGCTGGTGGTGCCCGAGTCCGTCGCTTTTCGAGCATCAACAGTTAACACGCGACCTTCAGATTCGAGCAGTTTTTTGAAACCGCGGATAGAAATGTCAGACCGCCGAGGTCGCCGCTCCGACCGCTCCAGCTCCCCCGATGATTCGCTGTGGGAGGCGTTGGAGCAGTCCCGCTGGGAAGCCGAAGTATCTCGAAGAGAGACTGACCAGCGGCTCGATACGATCAGCCAAGCCCTGTTAGCATTGACTCAGCGACTTGCTCCCCAGGTTGCTGAAGAAGTTGCTGAGACACCTGTCCGCCAGACTCCAGTCCGCCGGACCCCGGCTCGTCGCACCCCTCTTCAGCAGTCGCCTGCGACTGCGCCTCCGCCTCTCCACCAAGCTCAGTCCGCAGCTCCCCCGCAACCTCAGGCGGATCAGTTCGCCCCCCTGATGGATTTCTTCAGGGAGGCAGCCCGAGGGACCCCGGCTCGCCGACTAGACTTTGTCGATCGGCAGTCCGCAGAACTCGCAGAGTTTCATCCTCCAGTCCGCCCTTCTACTGATTCAGAAACTCCCTCTCCCTTCATCGATCGAATCCGATGGGAGTCAGCGCCAAGCAATTTCAGAGAGCCTCGTCTCCCTTTTTATTCAGGGGAGACTGATCCAATCTCCCACCTGCAGGCATTCGAAGGGGCAGTAGCATTGAGAAGCCTCTCTGACGCCCTGAAATGTAAACTTCTAGTGACCACTCTTGATGGTCAGGCAAGAGAATGGTTTTATGAGTTGCCTCCAGGCACCATTTCCTCCTTCGCTGAGCTCCGCAGCGAGCTGCTCCTGAGGTTTGCAACCTCTAAGAAGAGAAAGGATGGGCCGGCAGCCCTTTTTGATATTAGGCAGAGAGACAATGAATCGGTGGCAAGATTCGTTGATCGGTTCCAGAAAGAAATTCAAGGGGTAAGGAATGTGAACCCCGATTATTATAAAGTTGCCCTGATTCACGGCCTCCGGGAGGGCCCGTTGAAATTCAAAGTGACAACAAAGGCACCGTCAACCTATCAGGAGCTCATCGCGATAGCTAATCGCTTTATTGAGGGGGGAAATGCCAATCCTACCTATATCTCATCCCTGACAGCTAAAGCTGGAGGAAGGGATGTCCCTAACTCCTCTTCCAACAATCAGTACCACAGTAAGCCTCCCCGGCCTGATTTCCACCCACCACCTCAGAGGGGGCACAACCTCCGCCATAAGAAACCCTTCCTTGGCCATCAACAGTTTCATGATCAGAGACTGCCGTTGGCCGCCGCTCCCGCCGTTCCCCTTCAAGCGCTCCCCATTCTTCAGAGAACCCTGCCAGCTTCAAATCCTCATGGGAGCAGCCCTATGGAGGAGCTTGCAGATCTAGGCATCGACTTTGAAGAGGTTGCCCAAGTAATCCAGAAGAAAGTTGAAGAAAAGAGGCAAGGGCCTCAGAGAGATTGGAAGCCCAGAGACAACTCTCAGTTCTGTAATTTTCACAAGGAGAAGGGTCATCTGACTAAAGACTGCAAGGCTCTTCAGAAGCTAGTTGAGAGGTTGCTCGCCGAGGGTAAGCTCGAGGACCTGGGCAGGAAGAATGATTCTTCAAGGCCTTCCACCTCCAAGGGCAAGGAGGTGGCTGAAGTTCACCAGGAGTGCATAGAGATAAGGGATGAGGGCCATCTGGGGCTCATTGATATCCAAAATGAGTGTATTGATGTTGTGGACGAGGGGGCCTTGGGAAGACTCTTTTTCATCCATGGCGGAGCAGGGGCTGAATCTACCCGGAAGTCCTCTTTGTCAAGGCTTTCGCGAACGGAGGTTGCTTCTACTTCTTCTGCCCCACCTTCTGAAGTCGTCACCTTTGGTTCTGCGGACCTTCCTGTAACCGCCAACCCCTTCGATGATGCCATCGTGGTCCAGGCAGCCATCGGAAACTTCACGGTCGATAGAATTCTCATCGACACTGGCAGCTCTGTGAATCTCCTCTTTAAGTCCACTTTCGAAGCCCTGAGGACTGGAAAGACTCTGCTTTCCACCGAAGGGCCACTCTATGGCTTCTCAGGAGAAAGGAAGGAAGTTGAAGGAAGTGTCACACTCACGGTGACGCTCGGAGGGGTGACCAAAGAAATCCAGTTCATAGTGGTAGATACTCCGAGCAGCTATCATGCCATCTTTGGAAGACCGTTGCTAAACAAATATCGCGCCATCGTTTCAACATACCATCTAGCCATCAAGTTCTGCAAGGATGGCCGCTAGTGTAGGGTCAGGAGCGACCCGAGGCAGGCTCGAGAGTGTTACCTCCGAACAGTCAACATGACTGAGGTTTCCCCCCCCCCCCCAGCTTTTCCAGCAGCAGCAGAAGCCACTCCTTTAGAAGATGCTGAGAATAGAGAAGGCGCTCACCTGGAACCTGCCCAGGTGACGCAAGAAGTCCCCATCGCAGAAGGAGAAGGAAGAAAGCTCTCCATCAACTCCGAATTACCAGAAGATCAAAAGGCGGAGCTGATATCTTGCCTATTGGAGAATCTGGATGTCTTCGCTTGGTCAGCGGAGGACATGCCAGGGGTGGATCCCGACGTGGCTTGCCATCATCTCAATGTCGATCCAGCCGCCAAGCCCGTCCAGCAAAAAAAGAGGGATGTAGCTGTCAAGCTAGCAGAGCCCATCAGAGAGGAGGTTGCTAAACTCCTCAAAGCGCGCTTCATTCAAGAGATTCAGTATCCCGAGTGGGTCTCAAATGTTGTAATGGTTAAGAAACCTGGGGGAAAGTGGCGTATGTGTGTAGATTTCACCCGTTTGAATAAAGCGTGCCCGAAAGATTTCTACCCCTTGCCTCAGATAGATTTATTAGTTGATTCTGCGGTAGGGTATCCGTTTATGAGTTTTTTAGATGCATTCTCTGGTTATCACCAAATAAGAATGCACAAACCTGATATCCCTTGCACGTCGTTCATCACTAATGACGGTTGCTATTGTTATCTTGTGATGCCCTTTGGGCTTAAAAATGCTGGCGCAACCTATCAACGCATGATGGACCAAGTGTTTAAAGAACAAAAAAGTAGAAACCTCGAGGTGTATGTGGATGACCTTCTGATTAAGAGTAGGTCTCTTCCGCAGCACCTGGTAGATCTTGTAGAGACCTTTTCTACTCTACGAAGGCGCAAAATAAAGCTTAACCCGTTAAAATGCGTCTTTGGGGCAAGTAAAGGGAAATTTCTCGGCCATCTCCTTACTCCCGAGGGTCTAGCCCCCAATCCTGATAAGGTTAAAGCCATCCTTGGTATGACCCCTCCCCATTCACCCAAAGAGGTTCAGCAGTTAGGGGGGAGGTTGGCAGGACTCGGGAGGTTCATCTCTCGAGTTGGAGATAAAAGTGCACCATTCTTTAAGACTCTTCGGGGAGCGTCCAAGTTTCAATGGACAGAAGAGTGTTCCTTGGCTTTTGAGCAATTAAAAAAGCAACTAACCTCGACTCCTTTACTCCAAAGCCCCCGAGCAGGGGAGGTGTTGTTCCTATACCTAGGGGTTGGTCCCGAGGCAGTTAGTTCAGTTCTGATTCGCGAAGAAAGCAGGAGGCAGTTCCCTGTTTACTATGTCAGTCACATCCTGAAGGATGCAGAGGCAAGGTACCCCATCCTAGAGAAGCTAGCTTTAGCATTAGTTATGTTTGCCCGCAGACTCCGTCCGTATTTCCAGGCTCATTCAATTCAGGTAGTTACTGATCAACCTTTGAAGAATGTGTTAGAAAAACCAGAGCATTCAGGCAGACTAGCTAAATGGGCAATCGAGCTGAGCGAGTTTGAAATTTCCTATGTGCCCAGAACAGCTATCAAGGCACAGGTGCTTGCAGACTTCATGATTGATACGACAGAATCCAGCTCGGACCAAGCAGCAAGGTCCCCTTTATCTTGGACCATTTATGTGGATGGAGCTTCTGGTAGAAACTCCTCGGGTGCAGGAGTAGTTTTGATAAACCCGAATGGTGTCAAACTTGAGCAGGCCATCAAGTTCTATTTTCCAGTGACTAACAATCAGGCAGAATACGAGGCTTTATTAGCCGGCTTGAGGCTTGCGCGAGAGCTGGGAATTGATCACGTCCATATCAAGACTGATTCACTGGTAATGGCTTCACAAGTTCTTGGCAACTTCGAGACCAGGGAGCCGGTGTTGAAAAAGTACCTTGTGCTGGTAAAGGTTGAGGTTGGCAGGTTCAAAAGTTTTACTATTGAGCACATTCCAAGGACAGAGAATGAGGAGGCCGACGTTCTCGCAAAGTACGGGCTCTCGTCAGGTGGGACAACTTCCGAACTTTTCCGCCCAGCGGTGGAGGAAGAAGGGCTAATGCAAATCGATCAGTGTCCCTCTTGGATGGATCCGTTCATTCTCTACCTGTCAACTGGGAATCTACATCAGTCAGTGAAAGATAAGAAGAGATTCAGGTTGAAGGCAGCACACTATTACTTGATATCCGACATTCTCTACAGGAAAACCTTCTTATCCACAATGGCAAGATGTGTTTCAGAAAGTCAGGTTCCCACCATTCTCCGGGAAGTGCATTCGGGCGAGTGCGGAAGTCATTCGGGAGCAAGAACATTAGAAAGAAGGGTCCTGCGGCAAGGTTACTTCTGGCCTACAATGAAGAAGGACTCTGAGGCCTATGCGAGAAAATGTGTTCAATGCCAGAAATTCGCCCCTCTTCAGCATCAAGCAGCTCAATCCCTCAGGTCGATTACAACCCCTTGGCCCTTTGCTGTTTGGGGAATGGATCTCATTGGCCCTTTTCCCATGGCAAGTGGGCAGCGGCATTTTATTATAGTTATGATCGACTACTTCAGTAAGTGGATTGAGGCTAAAGCATTGGGAAAGACAATAACCCAGGTCATGAGGAATTTTATTTGGGGAGAGATAGTCTGCCGACATGGAATCCCTATGGCAATAATCACCGATAATGGACCACAGTTCAATAATACGGAGATGATAGACTTTTGCAGGCAGATCGGAACAGAGCTGCGCTTCGCATCGGTGCATCATCCCAGAAGCAATGGTCAAGTAGAAGCAGCTAATAAGCAAATCCTCAACCTGCTTAAGAAAAAGGTTCAAAATCTCAAGGGCAGTTGGGCTGATCAACTTCCCTCAGTCCTCTGGACCCTGAGAACAACACCTTCATCTGCAACAGGAGAAACCCCGTTCAAGCTTTCTCACGGGTCCGAGGCATTGATTCCTGTTGAGTTTGAAGTTCTGTCGCCTAGAGTACTGCTTGCCAGGCAAGGCACGGAGGATTGGCTTGAGTTGAACAGCGAGGAGATGAGGTTCAGTTTGGAGCATATCGAAGAGGTCAGAGACAAGGCTGCTATCAGGCAGGAGGAAGTAAAAAGAAGAATGGCCCGTTACTTCGATAAGAACGTAAGAATCAAACACTTTCAAGTGGGAGATCTAGTTCTTAAAAAGGTCGATGCTGCTGCAAGAGCCAGCTCAGTTGGGAAGCTTAATCCTAGCTGGGCAGGACCATTCATTATCAAGGAAGCACTTCAGAATGGGGCTTACCGGTTACAAACGTTTGAAGGAGAAGACATGCCGCACACATGGAGCGGAGATGACCTAAAGCGGTTCTTTTCCTGAACTTCTTTTCTTTTCTTCCTGTGTAAACTCTTTAAGAGGTTCACTATTAATAAAAAATTCCTTGCCAACACTTTTATCAAGCATCTTTGTGTTTCAAGCGTTGGCAGTTAAATATATGGAGCAAGGATAACTCTAAACGATTCTCTCTGAACTCTCTATTTTATGGTTATACGAATCTCTCAAAATTGATACTTGCCTAAATACTCATACTAACACTTCTTCGAATGCCTCTTCTTTCTTTCCTCCTCGAGCAACTCCCGACAGTTGCTTGATGCCAGGAGATATCGCCGTGTTCAGCAAAAACCTCCCCTAGAACCGTTGGTGTCAGCATAACACCACGACGACCACGTGTTGCGGGGAGATTTCGCACCGTGTAGTGGGAGCCTACCAACTCTAGTGCGGTAGGATACTGGATTTCGGATCCCGGCTAGTACCTAACCCCACTTCTGCATTATGGAGGAGCGAAGTGGAGGTCAGCTCTACCACGCCACTTAAGGGATATTGTTACAACCCAGATGATCGAACGGGGAAAGCAATGCCGCTCCGGCCGCACCTACCCCCAGATCATCTTAGGGTTGTGACTCTCGAACACTCCTTGGTACCCTCAAGCAGTGCCTGCAGAAGACCCACAGTCTTGTCGATCTCAAAGGAAAGCAATGACGCTCCGGCCGTACCTGCCCGAGAGATCGACTTAGACTGTACTTCAGGCAAGAGGGCAGTAATTGAGTTATTGAGTCTGCAGACTCCGAGGTCCAGTGGGGAAAGCAATGCCGCTCCGGCCGCACCTACCCACTTGGCCTCCGGACTGCGGCTTTCTTCTTCACAGGGGTTGTCATTATTGATGAAGTGCGGACTCCAGTTGCCTTATCCGCTCAGTCCGCCGTCACCTGGGTTGATTCTGTAATTCATAACCTCGTGAGGAAAGCAATGTCGCTCCGGCCGCACCTACCCGCTTGGTTGTGAATTACAAGTCATTTCTGTTATTGTTCATTAATAAAGTGCGGACTTCAGTTGCCTTATCCGCTCAGTCCGCCGTCACCTGGGTTGATTCTGTAATTCATAACCTCGTGAGGAAAGCAATGTCGCTCCGGCCGCACCTACCCGCTTGGTTGTGAATTACAAGTCATTTCTGTTATTGTTCATTAATAAAGTGCGGACTCCAGTTGCCTTATCCGCTCAGTCCGCCGTTCCTTGGTTGATTCGATAATTCATAATCTTGAGAGGAAAGCAATGCTGCTCCGGTCGCTTCTACCCGCTTATTATGAATTACAGGTCACTTCTGATGTTGCTGACTGAGGCAGTGCGGACATTGGTTTTCTAATTCGCCTGGTCCGCAGAATTTGTTCGATGCATACAATGTACTTGGAAGAAATTCAAGCGCGAATATCTGCGGATGGGGACCCTAGTCCGTCCAGTTCGCTTATTCATGATATTTGGGTTAGCAGATTATGGTTTTTTCGTTATCTTTGTTCTCGCAAAAACTGGCAAAAGTTCTGTGAAATGCGGACTGAGAACTGAACTCGTCCAAGTCCGCATCACTCGTCTCTTTCCCAAGGAATACATTCTGTTCATATTATAACAAGATTGTGGTAATGAAATTTCAGCTAGCAAAGATATAAGTGTGATCTCTAAAGTATCAGCAAGAAACAAGCAGAAAATCTCAGAAGATATCAAAAATATCCTTTTATATATATATTCATTCAAAAATTACATGTCCTGGCGGACTCGCGTAAAGTCCGCCCCTCCCCCTTACATTAAAGAAAACCAAAAAATTACAATATATATATATTCCTATTCTGTCCTCTGCTTCTTGTCCGCAGGCTTCTCAGGGCTTGACCCATCCACATCCACTATAGGCGAGTAGCCGCCTGAGTCGCTGCTGCTACTGTCGTCAGAGTGAGAAGCGGCTGAGGGTTCTGTTCGCGAGCTGCTCTCACCAGAGCTGGAGTTAGCGGACTGATCCGACTGACCTCCTTGCTGCAGGCTTGAGGCCACGTCTTCAGCAGCTTCCTCGTCAGCAGACTCCTCCTCGTCATCCTCGGCGACCGCTTTCCCCTTATCAGCTTGCTCAAACTCGGCAACTTTATCCTTTAGCTCCGGGAAAAGCTTCAGGAAAGGAATAGAGTCTACCCCAGCCTTCGCGTACCCATCGCTGATAACGCGCTCGAGCGCGACCTCGACGCTTTCCCTTACAAAAGGAAACATGGCCTTTTGAAAGTCTGGGTTGGTCACCTCATATGCGATCTGCAAAAGAAATCAAAACATCAGTCCGCGAAAGATAAGCAAGATTAATGGCGATTAACTAAGCACTTACGGCCTTGTCTTCTTTATATTGATTAACTTTTACACCAAGTCGCTTATTCCTTTCTTTCAGCGAATGGCTTTCCTTCTTATGCCGCGCATTGTCCCTAAGCAGCTCGCGCGTAAGCCTGCCTAAGAAGTGGTTGGTGACGGCGGCGTTCGCACTGGCCTGCGCAGCGAGAAGGGGGAGGTCATCAGGTGCCACACCTTGCAGATCGCGGAGGTTTTGCTTCTCGTACAAGGCGGACAGGGCGATGTGGGCATGGCGAGATGGGCGCGGGCTCCTCCAAGAAGGAAGAGCCGTTGATAGGCGGACATACTTTTTCTTCTCATGCCAGTGGATCATGGGGTTGCCCCTCAGATCCTTCTGCTTCTCGCCGAAGCCCGCAATGTCGAAGCTTCCATCAGAAGAATAACCCGCGGCGGGGTCTCCATCTTCTCTCCTCTTTTTTGCGATTTCTTTTCTCCTTTCCCCTTGCGTAGGAGTCTGTCCGGCAGGCGCAACGGGCAGATTTGCGGGCACCGCTAAGGTCGCTGCAAGAGAGAAAGTTAGCTAAAATTCCAAGGTTGTTGCGGATACAAGCGAAGGTCGCAAGACTTACTCTCTTGGCGGCTAATAGTATATAGCCCAGGCAGCAGCGGGATGTAATAGTCAACATCCAGCCTCGCTCCGTCAAGGAACTTGACGATGGCGGCCTCGGCATCGTTCAGCCGCACGCTCTTGAAGTCAGCATCTACGCGCAGCTGCGGACTGGTATGAAGGAACCCCAGGTCTCCTTCAAAGATGAGATACCTAGAGGTCCAGTTGTGGATCTTATTCGGCAAGCCCACAACTTTCATTCCCCTACAGTAGAAGTATATGATGCCTTTGTACTCAGGGTCTCCCGTCGGGGTAATAGAGCGAACAGAGAAAATCTTCCTGAAAATCTTCAAGGAAAATTCAACCCTCTCAGCCCGCAGGTAAGCAATGAAACTGCAAATCGCAACCATACTGTTCGGGGCAAGCTGGCCCGGAACCACCCCATAATGCTCAAAGATCTCCGCGACCTCCCAGAGCAGGGGAAATTTGAATCCGCAGTCAAAATGATCTATTGGAATTGCGAGCTGGGTAGCGGTTGAAAAATTCAGTCGTTCGTGGTGCTCGGGGAGCCGCGCGAGTACGGGCGAGTCCGCCATATGAACTCCCAAGAACGCCTCCAGGTCGGCTTCGGTTAGTCTACTCCTTTTATGATCAGCAGCGTGGAAGGCGGTTGCGGCTTCAGTGCGTGCGGATACCATGTTTTCAGACCGCAAGTCTTCAGCTCCCACTGCTTTCTACACAAACAGAGAATGACAACCCTATTTATATAAAAATCGTCTGACATGACAGCCGTCAATCCGCTCAGATCGGCAAGCCAGTCCGCTCAGCTCGCCTCTTCCCTGTTTTCCCTGCAATATCAGATATTTTTCAAGGCTTTGCGGATTCAAAGCCAGTCCGCTCAGCTCGCCTCTTCCCTGTTTTCCCTGCAATATCAGATATTTTTCAAGGCTTTGCGGATTCAAAGCCAGTCCGCTCAGCTCGCCTCTTCCCTGTTTTCCCTGCAATATCAGATATTTTTCAAGGCTTTGCGGATTCAAAGCCAGTCCGCTCAGCTCGCCTCTTCCCTGTTTTCCCTGCAATATCAGATATTTTTCAAGGCTTTGCGGATTCAAAGCCAGTCCGCTCAGCTCGCCTCTTCCCTGTTCTCCCTGCAAATAATTGCGAATTCACAGGAAGCCCACAGGGATCGCAATTTTCTAGTAAACAAGATAAGCAGGCATAAAACGCCAGTCCGTATAACTTACATTCCACAACAGGATTATCCGAAAAAAATAATAGTATGCAACAAGCAGAGTAGTATCACAACACAGATACAATCACACAACAAAGAGTTTCAGCAACAATATTATACAGCAGCTTAAAAAATAATAGAAAGCGAATGTTTAGGCCTTAGCGCCTTCCGCGGTCTCTCTGAGCAGGTCGCACCTCCTCCTCCATTCCAACATGTGCAGCCAGGTCACTTCCTCGCAAGATCTCGCAGTAGAGTTGGGAAACCAGATGGTGCATGTTATTGAAGGTGCGGTGCATATGAGCCATGTCTTTGGCTACCCGCGGAAATGGAATCAATTGAACTGCCAGGGTTGGATCTGCGACCACCGCGGGCTGCCCGCTTGCCGCAGGGGCCGATCCCTCCCCCACAGCTGGCTGAGGCGCTTGCGATCTCACCCCAGCGGCTTCGCTTACTTGCTTCTTTCCTTCTCTCGCCAAAGCCAAATATTTGCTCCTATAATGGCGGACATCTCCGCTCAGACGATTTTTCTCCTTGTTCGCACCTTCCAGTGCGGCTGAAAGGCTGGCGACCTCGCTTTCCAGGATTTTTTCCCGCGCTTTGCTTTTCTTTAGTGCAGTTCGAAGCTCGCATAACTCTTCCTCATTATTCTTCGCTAACAGTACACTGTCTTCTTTAGCAGGCAGCTCCTCCTGTGCGAGTTCATCAGCAGTCCGCGCCGCGGCCTCCGTCACATTTAGTGGCGTAGGCACGATCTCGCCGACCTCGACAGAATCGGGCGTGGACTTCTGAACTGCAACAAAGAAAGTAAAGACGCCTCAGTATCTAGGCCGCAATAGCTCCAGAAGAAAAAAGAAAAAAGGGAAAAGGTTTTTATCCACTTTTGGTTATCTTCGCGGCGATCTGACGACTATCAAGGATAGGTCGCCTCACGCGCTCCGGATCAAAAGCCTCTAGGCGACGCCTCCATTCACGGCGGACTAGTGCTCTTGTCTCGGCCAGCGATCTGCTCGAGGTAACTATGTCATCAGTTTCTGTAAGGATCTTGACTGGCCGCGACTTTCGTGGAGGGGATTTGTACAACCAAGAGCTCTGAAACCGCTTGGTCGCCGGCAGCAACTTACCAGATCGCATCAGCTCGGCAGCAATCTGAAGATCCTCAGTCCGCTTATCCACCACGAGCTTCTCCGAGGCCGCTTCAACCTTCGCCTTCATTATTGCGAGTTGATCCTCGTTTTTCTTCCTCTCTTCAGCTGGAAAAAAAGAAGAAGGGTCGTCAAGATTTTCTCCTCCAGTTGCGGTATCAGGCTGCAGCACCTCCAGTAGAGAGCGATTTATACTCGCAAGCTGATCATTATCTATAGAGTCGAGTATCTCAGTGGTTGATAAGCTGAGCGTGGAAGGGGGATCACCTTCTGCGAGCAGAGGATCGGGGGTGACGAGATCGTCTTGGACTTCCTTTTCTCGCGGCCTATGCTGCAAGCTCGCAGCTCCAGTCCGCTTGGAGATATTTTTCTCTTTTCTAACTTTCAACTTCTTCTCTACCCGCTCGGCGGCATTACCATCTCTTTTCCTCTTTTTCTTCTTCTCAGGAGTCTTCTCTAAATCGATGACAACCGGCTTTGGTTCGGGAACTGAGTTTGGAGCGACAACTTGCTTTTCGATGGAACTGTTGGTCGCGTTTTCAGCGGACTCCTTATCTCGCTCCTCGGCAACCTCCTCTCCCCTTTCCACTATCGTCTCACCAGCAGGAAGCTTCTCCTCGGTCCTTTGCTGCTGGACTTTCGGCGATGAAACTTCCTTTTCCGTTTCTATCCGCAACATGATGGTCCCAGAAGGAGAGCGATGTACCTCCATGCTGGAGGAGTTCGCAGGGTTTTGGTCAGAAACGGAGGGCGGATTCGGTTTCTCCCGTAGAGGACTTGAAGGAGCATTCGCAGTCTTTACAGTATCGCGGACTGGATCTTGCTTCACCTGATCTGAACTCTCCCCCTGGTGGCGGGCAGGTGCTTCTTTTCGATGGCTCGATTTCTTAGGCCGAGAACTCGCTTTCGGCTTCTCAATCGGAGCAGCCATGCTGCCAAAGAAGGACCCTAGCCTCGCCATGCCGGACTGGAAATTCGAGACCGCAAGTGGTGAGTAACGACCCGTCGCGCAGACAATTCTGACAAAAGACAGCGCTTCCGGCAGTATTTATAGCACAAATAGCATTAATGATAGTTGCGGACTCAGCGGTTAAGGAAACATTTTCGGAATTTTCCAAAACTCAAAAATGTGCGGGGATTATGTTAACCCCAGAATCCGCAACATTTCCAGCTAGGCATCTTGCCCTTCCCTCGATGAACTTAAGTGCTCAGTTCGCCCAGCTCGCCAGTGGACATGGTCTGTCACCTAGGCGGACTCCAGAAATCCGTCCGCTCAGGTCGCCCTCAGTTCCCCGCTCTGCTAGATCGGCGAGTCAGGCTCAGACTGGCAGGCTCCGAGTCAGGCCGCCCAGGTCGCTCAGGTCGCGGCTAGTCTAAAAGTCACGCGCTCAGTACGACCAAGGGAGGTCTCCAGCTCGCTGGCCCAGTCCGCCTGTCCCGCGCGGACTGCTTGTTCCTTCTCTTTTTTGATTCCCGTCACCGCTGCCCGGCTCTTTTGTACCCCGGGCAGCCGGTTATTTTAGCCCTGCCCGCTTGGGCAGGCCCCCAGCCTATAAATAGGGGGAAGTGGTGCACTCAAAGCACGCTGACTCGAGCCTAGGAGCCCACTTGTTAAAGGCTGCGGACTCGAATCTCTGGCTTTGCGACCTCCGGCTTGCTTTCCCCATTGCTTTCTTTTTCCTTTCTTGTAACCGCATCTTGGCAATAAAAAGCAAGCCCGTCGCAGGAGTGGCATTTAGGCCGCGACGGGCGAAGTCTGGTGTTGCCGTGCTCTACGGCTCTGTTGCTTTTCTATTCCTTTTCTAGTCCGCCAAGTAGACTGCTGCTCGCAGTTTGTTTTTCCTTTTTCTTCCCCAAGTGCTCGAACGGTTAGCTGGTGGTGCCTGAGTCCGTCGCTTTTCGAGCATCAACATCTGTCACCGACTCCTTAACTTCCGCCATCTCAAATTGAATCTGATAGATCTCCTCTCCCTGCAGATGGCCTTAACGGCCTGTACCGAAGATAAGAGTATACGAGAGACAGGTCTTATACCTTCGATGGTAATGAAAGAGTCCCCGTGTCTCACGGTGATCCTCTTCGCCTGACAGTCAATCTGGGCATGGTTCCAGTGCAGCCATACCATGCCCAGGATCAAGTCGTAGTCTGTCAGCTTCAAAATTGTCGCTGGAGCCTCGAATGCCTTTCCACCAATTTCTGCCTCCATATTGCAGTGATCCGTGGTAAGGAGCTCAGATCCATCCGGTAGTCGCACCCTCATCCTCGATCCTGTGAACCGCTCCACGCCTTCCAGTCCTTCTACGAACGTCTCTGACACAAAGGAGTGAGTAGCTCTAGTATCGAACAGCGTGTGGGCCGGCTTGCCGCTGATGAAGACTATACCTGGGGTGATTAGATATCTTAGGGTTCTATAGTGAGTTTTACTTTCCTTGCTAATCTATCTAGTGCGATTCAAAGTTTTAACCATAGAAAGGGAAATTCTATGAAAATAAAGAAGCATTGCGGCGTACCTGCGATGACCTGCTCCGGATTCCGAGGCTGCGCAAGGTCCAAAGCATATACCTGCTCTCTTCCCTGTCTACGATCTCCCTCCTGGTATCCACGACCGCGGCCGCGTCCTCGGCCTCCGTAATGTTGAGCTGGTGGGCCGCCCTGTGGTGCTGGAGGTGGTGCCACCCTCATGGGGCAGTTCCTCCGAATGTGCCCAATCTGATGACAAAGGAAGCACTCTGGTGGGGGATATGCCATTCCCCCGGGTCTCGGCATCTCCTGCATCCGAAGAGGTGGAGGGGCCAAAATCACCTGTTCCCTCGGCTCCTGCCTCACGTCCTGACGAGGCTGGTCCTCTGTCCTCCTCCCCTCTGGTACAGCACCTCGCCGCTGGTCATTTCTACATCTCCGTCCCTGATCCTCTGCTGGCCGTTTCCGGCCCCGGGTGGTGTGCCAATCTGCCTCAATCCTTTTTGCCATCTCCAAAATCTGGGAGATGGGCCCGTCAGATACAAACAACAGAGCCTCCCTCAAGTCCTCCCGCAGGCCCTTATAGAACCTCCTGATATACCCTGCTTCGTCCATCTGGTAGGAATCTGCGTATCGGGCCAGATGGTCGAACTCTCGAAGGTACTCCACCACGGTCCGGGTGCCCTGCTTCAGCTGTAAGAACCGCTCCTCCAAATCATCCCTGGCCGACTGCGGAACGAAATGCTCCAGCAGTGCGGCCCTGAACTCCTCCCAGGTAACCTCCGCAACCTCCCTGTCGGCAAATGTCGTGTCCAACAGCGTCTTCCACCACCTCTTTGCATGGGACTCCAGGCAAGAGACAACCAGAGCCACCCTCTCCTCCCAGGGACACCGTATCCCGGTTAGCATCTCGTACATGATATCTAGCCACTCTTCCGTCCGAACCACCGACTCAGTCCCCAAATAGGACGGGGGAGAAAGACCCCGAAAGATGCTGAAAGTGAAGGGATAGATACTACTCTAGAGGGGGGGGTGAATAGAGTTATCAAATTTTGCACTAGACAAAACTTAATAGTCTACCCAACTCCCTTGGAGTGAAATGTGGAATGAAAAGATTATAGTTAAGGAGATAACCCTAAAGCCTAACACAAGTGTTGTGCACAAACTCAAGCTAACTGTAATTACAGTTAAGGCTTGGAAATCCTAATCAGCAACTAGCAAATCTAGTTATATCTAATCACAGCCACAATGCAAGTAATTAAATTAAGCAAGCCAGACGACACAAGGAATTTATAGTGGTTCCCCAAACAACTTGGGTACGTCCACTCTTCTACTAACAAGGTAGGAATCCACTACAGGTTTTTGATCAGGTGCCCTGCCACCACAAGATCTGCTTCAGGTAGATCTAGAAACCCTTTAGACTTTTGATCAGGTGTCTAAAAACCAACAACAGGTTTTTGATCAGGTGCCCTGCCACCAAGGGATACTTTTGAAGGGAGTAATAACCCTGTACAGGAGGGGGAAAGAAGGTTAAAGAGTCTTCTATATTTTACAATAGATTAGAGAAGCACAAAGACTTGCACTGGGCTAGAAAGCTCAAAAGAATCAAGGCTCCCCCTGGCTCAAAGAATGTCCAGGTGAAGTCTTACTTCAGTGCAGAAACTCTTCAGTAAAAACTGAAGGAAGAACTACAAGAAGATATAAAATATAAAATAGAAAATCTTCTTGCAGCTATCTTCTTCTTCTTCTTCTTCAAAAGAACTCTGAGTCTGAACTTCCTGGAAGCAGGAGAACTCAGGTTGAAGAAGAGCAGAAGAGCTTAACACTTCTCAGTTGAATGAAGATTGCTGAGAGCAGTGAACTTGGACTTGATGAAAGCTTGAATGCTAATTGAATGACTCTTAGAATAACTGGTTAGCTAGCTGAAATCCTTCTCCAAAGGATTCCTTTTATAGCAGCAACAAGCAACGGCTCTTTTCAATTTGAACTGTTTGCCTTCTTCTGAAACTTGAAACCTGGGCTGTAAATATCACAAAGACAAACAAACTCTACAGTAAAATATTCTATAAAAGGGATAAACCTTTTTCAAAGAAGCTGCAGGAAGCAGTCTGATAATAAAGGTACTAAATAAAATCACATCAGAGACAAACTCCTTATAGCAGAAGGAAGACTTTTCAGTCTAACGGCTATAAAGGACTGACAACAGATAAAGTAAAATACACTGTCAACTAATAAGACAAACAACTTTATCTGTAAAGATTTGACTCAGGCAAAAGGGATGGAGCAGATATTGCCTGAAAATATTATCATAAAACAACTGAAATAAAATGCCAGATAATATATTAATTTATTAAATAAAATAAATAAATACAAAATAAAAAGGCAAACAGAAAACGTCGAACGACCCTCGGAGATCGTCGACCGAAGAACGGAGATCGTCAAACTATCGGACAGATAGTCGAACGATCCAGATAGTCGAACTATCAAAGGAGATAGTCGAACCATCACAACAGATAGTCGAACTATCAGAAGATAGTCGAGCTATCAGATAGTCGACCTATCAACAGATAGTCGAACTATCAAAGCAAAACCGATAGTCGACCTATCAACAGATAGTCGAACTATCAACGCAGAACAGATAGTCGAACTATCAACAGATAGTCGAACTATCAAAGAACGACAGATAGTAGAACTATCAACAGATAGTCGAGCTATCAGATAGTTGAACTATCAAAGCAGATAGTCGAACTACCAAGGGAAAACAGATAGACGACCTATCAACAGATAGTCGAACTATCAGAAGAAAGCAGATAGTTGACCTATCAACAGATAGTCGAGCTATCAAACAACGCAGATAGTCGACCTAACAAACAGATAGTCGAGCTATCAGATAGTTGAGCTATCCAAGCAGATAGTCGAACTATCAAACAAACAGATAGTCGAACTATGAACAGATAGTCGAACTATCACAGCACACAGATAGTCGAACTATCAACAGATAGTCGAACTATCCTCGCAGACAGAACGTCGAGCAACTAATAGACGATCATCGAACAGTTAGTCGACGATAGTCGAGCGGCGTTCGACCATAGTCGAACGAACAAACTACTTAACCAAATTCTTATCTGGATAAGCTGGGAACTCTACAGCTAGACAACTAACCTTGACCATAGATAATTCATGGGTCAAGAGACTAAGAAGACAAGACTAAACTCAAATCAAACTATGGTACCAACAATCTCCCCCTATTTGAGTTAAGTCTCTCAAAAACTAAAACACGGAGCTAGCTATAGAACAATAAAATCAATACAGGAAATAGTCAAACAACTAACTGGCAATTAACAATCAGTCAGATATATAACAGTCAATCAAAATTAAGGATCTACAGAATCAGGTTTGGGATCAGAAGAGCTAGGAACAAAAGATAATTTCCTCAAGGGATCTATGTCTTCTTTCTTAGACATTTTCAAATCTTGTACACCAATAACCTTTATTTCTGATGCACTTGGGACGACTGCTTCTGGATGCTTTTCCATGTATTTAGAAGGGTCAAATATCTCAGGACTAACCTGGATTTTATCAAGTTCCTTCATTCTGAATTTTGACATTGTAGTAAATCCTGCAGAATCTTTTCCTTCAGCCTTAGCTTTCTTTATCTGGGCTGAGCCAACAAGCTCTAGAAAATGAGCCATCCTGAAATCAGGATCTAACTCTTGACTTTCATACTTATTTTCAGACGTAGTATCTATTGGCTTCACAGCTTTAAACTTGGTAGACAGATCTAATAAACTTTCAGCTGGATCTTTAACTTCTTGAATAACAAGAGATGTCGGAGGAGCAAACTCAGCAAACTTCTTACTGAATTTTTTTGAGAAAATAGTTCTTCTACTCTTTGAAGTGTCTTTAGCAGCAGGTGTAACTTTTCTCTTGGGTGAAGGAGGGGGTGAAAATGTTGGCTTTTGATAAACCACCTCCTTTACTTGCTCTTTTGTCTCAGCATCATGCCTTTGATATCCAGAATATGATTTACCTTGATGGCTTTGAGAACTTCTCCTTGAAGGAGGCTGAGAAGGTGTAGATTTGTCAGAAGGGGCAGATGGATTTGCTGAAATATTGCCAGAGGCTCCTGCACCGGGAGGTGGAGGAGGAGGACCTCTGGGAGTCCATCTGGGAGCAGGACTATCATACCTCTTTGATTTCTTCCTCTCCTTTTGCTGGTTCTTAGAGAACCACATCCAGTGCTGGAACTCTTTGGATTTAGGATCAATCCCTTTCAGAATGTAGTAAGGAGTGTCATGATCAGGATTGGGAGGAGGAGGAGCTACAGCTTTTCTTTTCCTCTTTGCAACTTTCTTTTTCTTATAATCCTCAGACAGATCTGAATCATCTTCATCCTCAGAATGAGATGAGGGAGGATGATCATATGGATCATAGGCTTCTGATACAGCCTTTTCCTTTTCTTTCAGGGCAGCTTTCTCTTTCTCTTCTTCCATGGCATCCTGTGCCAGGAGAGTATCCAAGTCTAAGCCAGTGGAATCATCCCATACTGTAGACTTTTCAGCTTGCCAAGCTTTTTCTTTCTCTTCCAAATCAGCCTTTACTCTTTGTTGCCAAGCAGCTTTTGCTTTCTCTTCTTCCAAACTCAGTTTTGGGGTGTCATCTTTATTTTCAACTTGGCTTTCAGGATCCATTTCTTGAAACTCAGGAACTGTCGAGGGGACCAGTTCAGATAGCACTGCTTGCTGAGCAGGTTCAGCAGCCTCAGAAACTAGAACAGGCTCTACAGCCTCAGATAGCACTGCTTGCTCTACAGCCATTTGGACATCAGGAGCTGATACAGGTTCAGGCTCTTTGACAACAGCTACTTCTTCCATTAAATCTGTAGGATTAGGAGTAAAATCTTGCTAAATGACATCTAGTCATCCCTTCCAGATATTCCCATACTAACTTATCAATTAAGTAATCTACAAATTGGGAAAGAGACATACCTTCAGGATTTTCTTCAGGGTGACCTAACTCCCATAAATCATCTAGAAAGGAAGTGATAATTCCTTCTAGGAACAGGGCAACTAAGGGAGTTGAGGCTTCTTCCAGGTAAACATTTACAACAAATTCAGTCAACATTATTGCATCCGATATTTCTTTTTCTTTTTCAGATGGAGGAGGGGCTGAAACTTCTGCTACATTTTCTGTTACTGCAAGTTGAGCTGCTGGAGGGGAGGCTGGGAGCTGCTCAGAGACATCTTCATTGAACATCTCCCCCTGCCTGATTTTAGTGGGAACTGAAACCAGGCCCCTGGATGAAGAGGGCTCAGCAGAGTTAGAGAGAATTTTGATGGCATCAGTCAAAGAAGCAATGGAGGAAGCAAGTGGAGCAATTGCCTCTTCAATCATGATTTTGATTGAGGGGGTAATTAACTCCACAATGCTGGAAATAAATTCTGGAGTAATTTCAGAAGGTGGTGGAACTGCAGTGGATGGAGGAGCAGCAGAAATGGTTGATGTGGCAGGATGAATTGTGGTGAGGACTGGAGATCGAACTGGAGAGTTAACTAGAGAGTTAACTGGAGAATGATGTGGAGAGTGAGGAGGAGATGGAATGGGAGAATGAACTGGAGAAGAGATATCAGACGCCAACAGATCAAAGCTGGGTTGAGAAGTCCCAGCAAGATCAGTTGGGAGAGAAGATGTAGGAGGAGAGGCAGAAAGTCATACTGCAGTTGAAGTTGAAGGAACATCAGCTGCAGTAGACGGCAAAGCAGAAGAAGATGAAGGAATAGATGAAGGAGCTGAGCCAACTTCTTGAGGGTGGGGAGCGACAGAGTCAGTCCTTGTGCTCTCAGATGCAGCTGGAGCAGCCCCTGCAGGAGCGGGCTTCACGAATGTCCTCTTCCACTTTGAGAACAAGTTGGGATCCATCTTCTTGCTGGCATTAATGGTGGTAGCAGCTGAAATCAACAAGTGGGGATATATTTCCTTCAGAAAGATCCCAATAACCCTTCCTAGGGTAACTTCCTTCTTGCTATTCTTCTTCCTTATCAAGTCAAACAGAACACCTGCCCAATTGATTCTTTTCTTGTTGACAATTGCACACATTAGTGCAAATTGTTGTTTTGTAATGTTATCGCGGGCAGAGTGTTTGCCTAGCAGCACTTTTCCGACAATCTCAGCAAGAAATTTAATCTTAAAAGGAAAATTTACCTTGAGCAGCTTTGAGGGAATGCCTTCTGCATGTCCCAGCTCAATCAACATTCTTCCAAATTCTGGAGCATCTTGCTCATATTCTTCTTCGCCATTAGTCAATCCAAATAAATCAGTCAAGACGACGGGAGTCAAAATTACCTCTACTCCGCCAATAGATCCTGTCATTGAATCTTCAGTAGAAGATAAAGTAAATGCCCATTCCTTTATCTTTGGGATATTTAACTTGATACTTGTAGACATTAGCCTTTCCAATCCTTGATCTTTGCATAGCTGGAGAATTTCCACGATATCTGGCTCACAGCAACTGAATGCGTCAAAATCCACGTTGAAACCTGCGTCAAACTTGACTACTGCGAGGAGCGCTGGAGAAATTGCCATCGATTTGCTGGAGAAGGCGCGAGAGGAACGGAGAAGACGAATCAGCAGAGAAAAGAGACAGAGCAAGCACGACGACGGAATACGAAAAGACGCTCTCCGTCGACGATAAAAGCAAAGATCTTTTAACCTAGGTCGACAATCGGCTTTATATTAGACCGGAGATAGTCGATCTATTTAAAAGATACTGGAGATGATGGTCGAACTGCCGTTCGACGATCGGTCCAGAAGCAGAGTAGTCGAGCAATCGTTCGACTATTTCTGGCTTCTCAAACAACAAGCTGTCATCATCCAGAGATCGACGATGAGCTCGACTTGTTCGACGATGGTCGAATGCCGGTCGACGATCTTCAAACAGACAAGCTTTCATCAACCAGAGGTCGACGATAGGCTTGATCCGTTCGACGATCTTCGAGCATCGTTCGACGATCTTCAAACAAGTTTCAACATTGGCAGATATAGTCACACTTAGTCTCTTCCATTGATCATGCCTAGTTGAACCAAAAAGAACAGATGCTTCTATTCATCTAAGGGCTTGGTGAATATATCACCTCTCTGAAACTCAGTGGATATGAACTCAAGACAAATCTTGTTCTTTTCCACACAATCTCTCTGGAAATGGTGTCTAATCTCAATGTGCTTCGTTCTAGAGTGGTGCACTGGATTTTGTGCAATTGAGATAGCACTGGTACTATCACACATGATTTTGGTGTTCTTGTGTGAGTAACCATAATCCACAAGCTGGTTTTGAATTCACAGGATCTGTGAACAACAACTGGCAGCTGCTATATATTCAGCCTCTGCAGTTGAAGTTGAGACAGAAGCCTGTTTCTTACAGAACCAAGAGACCAATCTCTCTCCCAGAAACTGACAAGTTCCTGAGGTGCTCTTCCTGTCAACTCTGCAACCAGCATAATCAGAATCAGAATATCCAATCAATTCAAATTCTGACTCAGTTGGGTACCAAAGTCCTAGATTTGGACATCCCTTCAGGTATCTCAAGATTCTCTTTAGAAGAATCAGATGAGATTCCTTGGGTTTGACCTGGAATCTAGCACAAAGGCATGTATCAAATATTATATCAGGCCTACTTGCAGTTAAATATAATAGGGAACCAACAATGGCCCTATAATTCTTTTGATCAACTGGCTTGCCGTGATCATCAGAATCAATAACTATACTAGTAGCCATAGGTGTAGGCATTGCTGAAGCATCAGCCATCCCAAATTTCTTTACTAATTCCTTGGCATATTTGGATTGGGAGATGAAGATGCCATCAGCATCTTGCTTAACTTGGAGACCAAGAAAGTAAGACAGCACACCCATACTACTCAACTCAAACTTAGAGTGCATCAGGTCAGAAAACCTTTTGCAAAGTTTGGGATCAGTGGAACCAAATATAATATCATCCACATACACTTGAACTAACATGATTGTGTCCTTGTGGTGCTTGACGAAAAGGGTTCTATCAACTACTCCCCTAGTAAAGTTGTGCTCTAAAAGGAAACTAGCTAGAGTCTCATACCAGGCTCTGGGTGCTTGTTTTAGTCCATAAAGAGCTTTCTATAACTTGAACACATGTGAGGGTTGAGTTGAAGAAACAAACCCTGGTGGTTGTTCAACAAACACCTCTTCCTTAAGCTCACCATTTAGGAATGCACTTTTGACATTCATCTGAAAGACCCTAAACTTCATGTAGGCTGCATAGGCCAAGAAGATCCTTATTGCTTCTAGCCTTGCAACAGGAGCAAAGGTTTGGTCATAATTCATACCTTCCTCCTGTCTGTAGCCCTGAGCTACAAGCCTAGCTTTATTCCTTACAATAATTCCATTTGCATCCAACTTGTTTCTATACACCCACTTGGTGCCTATGATCAGTTGGCCTTTAGGTCTTGGAACCAAAGTCCAAACTTTACATCTCTCAAACTGATTGAGTTCCTCTTGCATAGCAATGATCCAGTGGGGATCTAGCTCAGCATCTTTAAAGGTGAGGGGCTCAACCTGTGAGAGGAAACAAGCGTGCATCACATCCTATCTTAACTGATGTCTTGTTTGAACACCAGCTGATATATCTCCTATTACTTGAGATGTGGGGTGATCTCTAAGTATGACAATAGCAGCAGGTGGGATGTGATCTTCAGCAATAGTTGGGATTAATTCCTCAGGAGGAATTTGATCTACTGTTGGTGGTACAACAACAGCTTCTGCAATGTCTTCATCACTGTCTAATTCAGTGATCTGAAGAGTTGATAGTTGAAGAATCTCTTGAGTAGCATCAGGTACCTGCAATGAACTGGAGGAAGGAGAATTTTCCTTCTCCTTGTAAAATATCTGAGACTCATCAAAAGATACATGCACAGATTCTTCAATTTTACAGGTTGATTTGTTATAAACCCTATAAGCTTTGCTTACTTGGGAATATCCAAGCATAATTCCCATTGAAGCTTTTGCTTCAAATTTTCTAAGGTATTCTTTATTGTTATTATGAATGTACACTACACAACCAAATACTCTAAAATAATTAATTTTAGGTTTCTTTCCTTTAAGCAACTCATAAGGAGTTTTACACTTAAGCTTGTGTATCAGACTTCTATTCAAGACATAATTGGCTGTACTAACAGCTTCTGCCCAATAGGAGAGAGGCATATTAGCATCTGCCAACAATGTGCTAGCAGCTTCAATGAGTGTTCGATTTTTCCTTTCAACTACCCCATTTTGTTGGGGAGTTCTAGGAGCTGAGAAGCTATGTTTGATACCTTCTCTCTCACAGAATTCTTGCGTGGGAAGAGAGTCAAACTCAGTACCATGATCACTTCTGATCAAGGCCACATGAGTAGAGTACTCAGTCTGCACACATAATAGAAAGTCTGTAAGGGCTTTGAAGTTATCAGCCTTAGTTCTCAAAAAGAAAATCCAACTGAACCTAGAGAAGTCATCTACAATGACTAAGGTGTAATACTTCCCTCCTAAACTCTGTACATTTATTGGGCCAAAAAGATCCAAATGTAATAAATACAGGATTCTAGGAGAATCACTTTTATTTACTGATTTAAAAGAATTTTTGGTTTGCTTGCCTAGCTGACAAGCCTTGCATAAGCTCTCCTTCTTGTAGGGGCAAGAAGGTAAACCTCTAACAAGGTTGTGTTTAGATAACCTAGATATATTTTTAATTAAGGTTAACATGACTAAGCCTCTTATGCCACAAAGAATTATTATTAATTGTTACTTCATTAAATAAACAGATTTCAGAATGAGTTGAATTGAAATCTACTAAATAAATATTACATAATCTAATGCCTACTAAAACAACATTATTATTTAAAGTAATATTACAAGAAGAGTTAGAAAATGAAACCTGGTAGCCAGCATCACATAGCTGGCTGACTGAGATCAAGTTGTGCTTCAGTCCTGTCACATATGCAACTCTCTTGAAAGTAACATCTCCAATTGTGATCCTGCCATAGCCTTCTGTCTGACCACAGCTTGAATCTCCAAAGATAACCTTTGGGCCGAGCTTAGCTTTGAACTTTGACAGATGATTTTTATTTCCTGTCATATGCTTGGAGCATCCACTATCCAAATACCACTTATTTTGAGTGATAGGATAGGCCTTCACCTGCAAGAAATTTATTTAGACATTGTGGACCCAGGTAACCTTGGGTCCCTTGTTTTCCACATAAGAAAAGCTAGAAATAAATGAAAATGCAGGCTGAGGGTGTTAACCTAATGGGTGAGATCTCCTAGGTGGGATTCTCCATGCAGATGATGGGTCAACAAACCTAGGGTTTCTATTTTCATTTAGGTTTCTACGGGTTTATGATGATTTTGAAAATCATATTGAAAATGTCGATCGATGTTCGACGATGGGCGCTCAGATCGTCGAGCTTCGTTCGACCATTGAGCTTCCGATCGTCGAGCAGCGTTCGACGCTCTTTGTATTTCCTTAAAAAATTGTTTTCTTTTCTCTCTCTTAGCTTTATTTAAAGTTTTATTAACTTGGTTTACTTGCTCAGTGTTCTTCATTCCACTAGCTGAAACGAAGTTCACTGGAGTTGAAAGATTATTTTTAAGAATAACTGGGGGTTCACTGGGAGAACCTCCTAAGCCTAGTTTGTTATTTCCTGACCTAGTGTTAGTCATGCTGGTTATCTCTAACAGCTTAAGGCTTCTACCATTTAGAGATTCTTCTAACCTCTTAGATTTAGCTAACTCAATTTTAAGAAACTTAATTTCTTCACTATAATTAGTGAGATCTTCCTTTAACTTAATATTTTCAGTAGATATGATTTCTGATTCAGCTAGCCTATGTCTAAGTTCTTTAATTTCTTTTTCAGAACTAATTAAATCTAAGCATAAAGATTTAAAATCTAATTTGAATTCTGCTGAAGTAAAATCATAAGACAATAGTACCTCATCTTCTGTTGCCATTTCTTCCTCTGAATCTGAACTCTCTGCAGCTGAGTGATTGCTGCAGGCATCTATTGCCATCAGGCAAACTTCCTTTGCCTTCTTCTCTTTCTCATCCTAACTGGAGCTTGAGGAGGAAGATTCCTCATCTGAATCACTCCAGATTTCAGCAATGAAACCTCTCTCCTTCTTCTTGTTCTTGTAGGAGGATGGTTTGGAGTGCTTCCTGTGGTGTTCCTTTTCTTTCCTCTTATCTTTGTTCTTCTCCTCTGGAAAATCTGGTAATATATGTCCAGGTTTCCTGCAACCATAACAGATAATTTCTTTAGCAGGTGAACGGTCATACCTTGGTTTGTCTTCATAGCGTGAAGACTTCTTTCTGAATTCCTTTCTCCCCATCTTGAGAAACCTCTTGGCAAATAATGCCATTAGTTCCTCATTGGATTGGCTGCCTTCAGAAGCATCAGCAGCCTTAAGAGCTAGAGATTGCTCTTTTCTTGTTGGAGTAGGGGTCTTTGCTTCAGCTTCTGCTTCCCTTGTCTTCAGCACTTGCTCAAAGGATTTGAGCTTGCCGAGAAGAGCTTCTGTTGAGATCTCTATTGTACTTCTGGCTTCCTTGATAGGCCAGATCCTCAGATCCCATGTGCTAGGGAAGCACATAAGAATCTTATCATTGACCTCTGTCAATGATATGTCCTTGTCAAGGGTCCTCAGCTCATTGATGATTGAGCTGAGCCTTATATACATGGCTTCAACTGATTCAGCATCAGTTTTCTTGAAGTTTTCATATTGTGAGATAAGGTTGGACCTTCTGTCCTTCCTTTCATCAGCTGAACCAGCTACAATCTGGTTCAGTGTATCCCACATTGCTTTTGCTGAAGAGCAGTCAGCAACCATCTAGAATACCTCATCAGACATTGTCTGAGCCAGAATGTTCATCGCCTTGGCATCTGCTATCTTTGCCTTTTTGTACTCATCATTGTAGTCTGGAGGAGGCACTGCACTCATATCAGATGATGAGGCAGTAGCAGCAGCAGGTGCACTTGGGGGTCCTGACAAAATAGAAGCAAAGATACTTTCATCAATAGAATTCATATATAAATTGATCCTTGCCTTCCAGATGCCAAACTTAGCTAAGTTGCATGCTGGAGGTCTGGTGCTAGAATAATGCTTGGACTGGGCCATGATAGTGATAGTGAATATCTATAAACTTTGGTATCTATCAGGATCTTGTGACTTAGGTGTTAGCCTATACAGTCAGTCAACCTCCCTCTGATACCAATTGAAAGTGAAGGGATAGATACTATTCTAGAGGGGGGGTGAATAGAGTTATCAAATTTTGCACTAGACAAAACTTAATAGTCTACCCAACTCCCTTGGAGTGAAATGCGGAATGAAAAGATTATAGATAAGGAGATAACCCTAAAGCCTAACACAAGTGTTGTGCACAAACTCAAGCTAACTGTAATTACAGTTAAGGCTTGGAAATCCTAATCAGCAACTAGCAAACCTAGTTATATCTAATCACAACCACAATACAAGTAATTAAATTAAGCAAGCCAGACGACACAAGGAATTTATAGTGGTTCCCCAAACAACTTGGGTACGTCCACTCTTCTACCAACAAGGTAGGAATCCACTACAGGTTTTTGATCAGGTGCCCTGCCACCACAAGATCTACTTCAGGTAGATCTAGAAACCCTTTAGACTTTTGATCAGGTGTCTAAAAACCAACAACAGATTTTTGATCAGGTGCCCTGCCACCAAGGGATACTTTTGAAGGGAGTAATAACTCTGTATAGGAGGGGGAAAGAAGGTTAAAGAGTCTTCTCTATTTTACAATAGATTAGAGAAGCACAAAGACTTGCACTGAGCTAGAAAGCTCAAAAGAATCAAGGCTCCCCCTGGCTCAAAGAATGTCCAGGTGAAGTCTTTCTTCAGTGCAGAAACTCTTCAGTAAAAACTGAAGGAAGAACTACAAGAAGATATAAAATATAAAATAGAAAATCTTCTAGCAGCTATCTTCTTCTTCTTCTTCTTCAAAAGAACTCTGAGTCTGAACTTCCTGGAAGTAGGAGAACTCAGGTTGAAGAAGAGCAGAAGAGCTTAACACTTCTCAGTTGAATGAAGATTACTGAGAGCAGTGAACTTGGTCTTGATGAAAGCTTGAATGCTAATTGAATGACTCTTAGAATAACTGGTTAGCTAACTGAAATCCTTCTCCAAAGGATTCCTTTTATAGTAGCAACAAGCAACGACTCTTTTCAATTTGAACTATTTGTCTTCTTCTGAAACTTGAAACCTGGGCTGTAAATATCACAAAGACAAACAAACTCTGCAGCAAAATATTCTATAAAAGGGATAAATCTTTTTCAAAGAAGCTGCAGGAAGCAATCTGATAATAAAGGTACTAAATAAAATCACATCAGAGACAAACTCCTTATAGCAGAAGGAAGACTTTTCAGTCTAACGGCTATAAAGGACTGACAGCAGATAAAGTAAAATACACTGTCAACTAATAAGACAAACAACTTTATCTGAAAAGATTTGACTCAGGCAAAAGGGATGGAGCAGATATTGCCTGGAAATATTATCATAAAACAACTGAAATAAAATACCAGATAATATATTAATTTATTAAATAGAATAAATAAATACAAAATAAAAAGGCAAACAGAAAACGTCGAACGACCCTCGGAGATCGTCGACCGAAGAACGGAGATCCTCGAACTATCGGACAGATAGTCGAACGATCCAGATAGTCGAACTATCAAAGGAGATAGTCGAACCATCACAACAGATAGTCGAACTATCAGAAGATAGTCGAGCTATCAGATAGTCGACCTATCAACAGATAGTCGAACTATCAAAGCAAAACCGATAGTCGACCTATCAACAGATAGTCGAACTATCAACGCAGAACAGATAGTCGAACTATCAACAGATAGTCGAACTATCAAAGAACAACAGATAGTCGAACTATCAACAGATAGTCGAGCTATCAGATAGTTGAACTATCAAAGCAGATAGTCGAACTACCAAGGGAAAACAGATAATCGACCTATCAACAGATAGTCGAACTATCAGAAGAAAGCAGATAGTCGACCTATCAACAGATAGTCGAGCTATCAAACAACGCAGATAGTCGACCTAACAAACAGATAGTCGAGCTATCAGATAGTTGAGCTATCCAAGCAGATAGTCGAACTATCAAACAAACAGATAGTCGAACTATCAATAGATAGTCGAACTATCACAGCACACAGATAGTCGAACTATCAACAGATAGTCGAACTATCCTCGCAGACAGAACGTCGAGCAACTGATAGACGATCGTCGAACAGTTAGCCGACGATAGTCAAGCGGCGTTTGACCATAGTCGAACGAACAAACTACTTAACAAAATTCTTATCTGGATAAGCTGGGAACTCTACAGCTAGACAACTAACCTTGACCATAGATAATTCATGGGTCAAGAGACTAAGAAGACAAGACTAAACTCAAATCAAACTAGGGTACCAACAGATGCTCAGCCAGTTGGACCCCGGGTTTGGCTGCGGGGCCGGAACCTGCTGGGCCCTGAAAGCCTCTAGGATGGCAGTCAGAGTCTGTCCCATGTCTGACTGAAGGAAAGGAGTGGGGACCGGTGGGGGTGGTGCAACATCCTGAGCCTATTGAACTCCACCTTGTGGCGTAGGCTGTGCTGGAGGCTGTGTAACAAAAACACATGCTGAGAAAATGTTCAAATATTACATAAAGGTGGACAATTTATATGTGATCCCCATATGGGCACACCACTGCTTCCGCTGCTTAGTTTGTCCCCAAACTAAACTCGAGCGGGGGTGACCCAGGGTTAGTGGACTGCTACCTTTTCAGATCGATGTTTTGCCTCTGATACCACTTGTAAGACCCCCCCCCCCTTTTTTTCTTTTCCAACCACCGGGGTCTTAGGCCCAGAATCGCCGCTTTGCGGTGACACCTTCGCGTCCTGAAGGGTCATCACCACAAGGCGCCAATTCTGCCGGCCAATTCGATCCCAGAAAGGTAGCACAATAATAGAAGTAAGAGCAATGCAGTCCACAACAATAAATCACATATATAGAATAAAATCTCCACGAAGGGAGTGTCCACAGAAAACATCAGAGTACTATAAATGCGGGCTTATGCCCGATACATCATGTCCTCACTACAATATCACTCATGCGGAAGCGAAAATAGAAACTACTCAGAGTCGAGACTCACGGTCCCGGCTGTATGAACTCCGGAGCTAGACTGCCCCATCTCCAGGCGCACCGATCTCTGGGGCTGCTCCTCCATGCTGGGCTCCACGATCCCCTAAATGATGCGGTTCGAAAACCGTTAGTCATAAAGACTAAGCCCTATCATCCCCTACCTCTTCCCCCATGGCTCCTAGGTACCGAGCAGAGAGGAAGAAAGGGAAGGACATGAAGGTAGAGATTAATCAAGAAACAGATGGCAGCGGAACTAATCTAGCAATTCTATGATAATATGACAGAAACAGAAAGTAAGGAAAGTAACCTTAACTTATGTGCGGAAGCGCATAAGCCAAGGGATCTTCTGCAAGGCTCCCATCGTATAGAGTGTCCCATACCACCTATACGTTGGGGTGTCGGTTATCAAACAACAGCATATGTTTATATATTGAAATTAACCATTGATTTATAAACTTGCCCACACAAGCTTATAGACCAAGGGGTCGTTTTGCAGGTCCTAAAGTATAAGCATCCCATACCACTTATACTTTATGTGTCAGGGTTAAATGAATCGATTATGCTATGACAAGCAAGTGGGTATGATGAAATATGCAAGTGCAACTCACACACCCGACTCTGTGCACACAGACCTTTAGTTCCCCCTTTCGGAGCCGTTACCTCCCAGGATACCTCCGTAGTGGCGGACGGAAGCGGTGGGTTGGGCCTCGCCCACCTCAAAACCAGTAAAAGCACCACTGGTCTGACCTATCGTACGCCTCAACGCTTGGTGCACTAAGCGGACGCCTGCGTACTCTTGCCGGCTGGCGCACCGGAATTCTGTTGGCGAAGTGCAAATCACCCCGCCGAGTCAATGATATCGGTGTCAGTGCAATCGAACTCCCCGATATCGTAAAACCCACCACCTTATCTTTTCCTATTTTATGCACATGCAAGTTTTATCGTAAACACACAAAACTGAGCCGAAGCTCCCCGGACCAAAACGTCTGTCTCCAAACCAACCGAGTCGAAGCTCCCCGGACCCAAACGTCCGTCTCCAAACCTACCGAGCCGAAGCTCCCCGGACCCAAACGTCCGTCTCAAAACCTACCGAGCCGAAGCTCTCATCAATCTTCCTGTGCCAACAGTGTTTATGAAAAGTGCTGCCCTAGTTACTAAGTTACTCTTTTCGGTTTGTTATTACAGTTTACGTTAGCCCAGGACTGCCCCCGGTATTCCCCGTGAAGGGCTCTCAAGGGGCACTAGGAACCAAGACAGCGGCATTACGGCCCGAAGTTCCCTTTCGCAAGGCACTTATTGTTATTGGTTGATCACCCTTAACCCATTCCCTTCTCATATTACGATAGACTATCCTAGGGTGATTTTTAACCATCCTCTCTTCGGGAAAGGCGATCTTTCGCCGGACCCGAGCACCTCTTAACTCTATCTATCACCGCTTCTCTCTACTCTTCATACCATCCTATCATGATTTCACCCACAATTGCCCACCCAGACAAAAATGATTAACTCCAATGACTTCCTCAGATCATGTCCTATTGCAATTCACAATTGCTATATGCAGGCCAATCTAGGCTATATGTCGAACCGGTTATGCAATGATTCAATACTCATCCAAATGCCCTAAATTATTTACTGGAGACTTACCATGTTATAAATAACCTAAATCCAGAAAATGGAAATTTTCATAATTTATTTGGCATTAAATTAAATTCCTCGAAAATCCCAAGGGCTACCGGTTTGAACATGAACTACCCTAAGTTCTCATGCAAGATGTCCAGCAAATTTATGATAAATAGTAGGTTATCTCAATAGGTTAAATTCAAAGTATCATAATTTTTCTATCATCAAAAGGGCATTAAAACTATTTTTGAAATAATCTCTATCTTCTGTCATTTATGAATCTAGTACAGAAAATATTCTTTCAAAAATTACAAATAATTTATGACATGCAGATAAAGGCCTAAAATTAGCACTGGCCCAGTTTCATAATTTTTCAGTAATAAAATCATCCCTAAATAATTTTTCAAGCATAGAACCCCTTTTTAACTTTTATGAAGGAAGTACTGGATGTACTCAACTAAAAATTATATAAAAATTCAGGGGTAATCATTCTGTTCTAAAATCTATATTTCCAAAATTTCATGAGATTTCAATGAACAGACATTTCTAAATATTTAAATCATCATCTAAGGCCATAGCAAGCTTTACAAATGAAGTGTTAGCAATAATCAACATAAAATTCCAGAAAAATTGCTATAAGTTTTACCTGATCCAAAACTCACTCTACCCGAATTTCACAGTTTTTAAGTAAGGTTCAGTGACTAATTTTACCGATTTGATATTTTACCCTAAAACTAAGGTTTGGCTTTTAAGGTATCTACTTGTCTCCAAATTCTCCAAGATTACATCCAGACGATTCTTATCAAGCTTTGGTCAACTCTACAGAGTTTCAAGGCAATACAAGAGCAATTGCCCCATGTCCTTCACAACCCTCAAAACCCTTTATTTAGGGTTTGAGTTTGGATCCTAGGGTAAATCAACCCTAAACCTCACCATTTTTCTCCAAGCAGGTTATAACACCCTTCTAAGTCAGAGATCAGAAAATCAGCCCCTGTTGAGATGATTTGACCTTTCCAAACTCTTAGTGCACTTCTTACTAAAAGGTGTCTCACTAATGCCTAGTTAAGGGTAGAAGATTTCCTACCCAAAACTCCTCCAAATCAGTTGGAATTTTGTACAGACCTAGGTTTTATAGCCAGGGACCACTCACCAAACTTTGGGAGGGTTTGGAGGTCGTTTGTCAACTTAAATAAATTCCTCTAAGTTTATTAAATTGAAACAAAAACTTTATGATGGCGCACCTCCGCCACCTCTACTTGGAGACGATACTGGCGATGCTGTTGATCCGGTTGCTGAGGCGGTTCAACTCAAGGACGTGAGGCGTCATGGTGACGCTAACGGAAGGTTACGTTACAACCTCCGCCCGCGGCGTACAACATCTGCCGCGACGCATTAAAATATTTCCCTACTTTCTTGCACTTTATTTCTATTTTAGGAATATAAAATTATCCAAGTTTGAAGTGATAATTTTATATTCAATGTTTGCAAGTTTATTTTTCATTTGGACAATATTTTATGTTGGTGTGCATTTAACCATTTGGATGGATGAGATTACATCTCCATCATGAATGGTTAAAGCTTGTTTGTAACTCCTATTTAAGGAGGCCTTATTATGAGATCATGAGGAAGATTGAAAACCTAATTCCTTCTCTTTGAGAATTCGGCCAAGGAGGTTCTCCCTCTACCGCCGCCCCCTCTTGTGGTGTGAAGCCGCCGCCCCCTTGCCTCCTCCATCCGTTCGGTGCGACTCTGGCGCGGCTTCCTTCAGTGCGACTCCTTGGAAGAAGGTTGCAACCCTTCGGTGTGACGCCGGTGGATCCGTGGAGAGAGTGAATCTCCCACAGTTATCTTGTGTGAAACGCTCTCCGGTTGGGTAACTTCTCATCCCCCATCTTCGCGATTCTTCTTCTTAGTTGTGGTGGAATATGCAAGTCGTTTTATCCGTTTTGTTAATCTAATCGCTGCACTTTCATTTCGAAATCGCCGTTGCTAGGCTTTTATTTCCGGATCGGGTGGATCCTATTTGCCGGAGCGGATCTTGACCTATAGCCTTGATTTCGCTCTCAAAAAGGAGTGGCAACCTTTGTGTTGATTTGGGGGAATAATCCGACTCAAAGTTTCGATCGCTATTTTCGAGTCGACCATTCCTCCTTGTTATTTTTGTGCTGCGTTTGCGACGAGGAAATATTGTGGGCGATAGGTACTGTGTAGGTGCGGTAGATCTAAGACGAGATTTGGTGTAGATTGACTTTTACCGTAGAGATCTCCGATTCCGGACAACCCTACATCAATTTGGTATCAGAGGCGGTCGTCTCAATTTCCCAATTGAAACGTCCTCGCTTATGCCCCATCAAATCGCTAAAAAAAATCAAAAAAAAAATTTTCGTTGGTATGCCAATAGCGGGCTAAAATCTGCATTTTTTAGCGAAATTTCAGAATTTTTTTTTTTAATGATCTACATGTTTTTCACATGTATCTTTTATAAAAACATATTACTTTCAGTATAGCTACAGCCCTAGGGAAATTCGCCTCTCAAAATTTTCAGGGTCTTGCATGTGCACTAGGCTAGGCACGGAGTATTCGGCACCGTCTACGTCTAGGATGGCTGAGAACGAGCACGAAATTCGCAACACTGAAGCGATAGCAGGTCTTCGTAACGATATGACGGAACTTAGGGCCACCTTAGCACAGATTTTACAAAATCAAGCTAGGCCACCCCCACCTCCCGCTAATGTTGAGTTGCCCCACCGGCGCCAACATATTTCCAATTCGGATTCGGATGGCGACTCCCCACGAGTGCCCCCTCGAGGCAATCGCCACGGGCGAGAGTTTGATATTACAAGGGCCATCAAAATTGATGCCCCCACTTTCGATGGTATGGGAGATCCACAGAATTTCCTCACATGGATAGTGGACATGGAATGCTATTATGATTCGCACCATCTTACGGACCCCCAAAAGGTCCAAGTTGACAGGATGAAGCTAACCGGTCGCGCCAAAACTTATTGGCTGAATGAAGAGCGTAGACTAGGGACTGGGGACGGAGACCCAATTATTGGATGGACCGTCATGAAAAATTTGTTGACCGATCAGTACGTCCCCGCGTACCATCGGACACAAATGTTTGACGAGCTCGCCTCCCTGTGGCAAGGCTCCAATTCTGTATCAGAGTACATGGGAGAATTAAAGGACCGGTTGGTGCGTTGTAACCTGAGGGAGAACCCCGAAGTCACCCTTTCTGGGTTTCGTAAGGGGATTCAACCCGATATTCAGCGGAAGCTCTTGCGTTATGGTCACACAGATCTGAACACGACATTCAATGCCGCCCTCGACATTGAGAAACATTTAGCCTCTAAAGCTCACTCCCGTTACTCCCATGCGAAGGGAAAATCCTCTACCGGAGCATCTTCCTCCACATATCAGGACAAAGGGAAGTACCGGTCGACCGAGTCCAAGTCCGTAGTAATCACTGCTAGGAACACCAAGAACTCCGCGAGCGAACGTATTCCCATAGGAAAGGTTAACAAGACTAACGCTACATGTTACTCTTGCGGCATTCAAGGTCATTATGCCTTCGAATGCCCAACGAAGACTAAAGCCATAGCCCTATTAGAGTCGACGACCGATCTTGCGGATTATGTTTATGAGGCTGCTGAGGAGAGCGACCCGGAAGGGGTCCCAAGTGATTTAGAGGACGATCACCCCCTTATGGTGATGCGTTGTATCTTGACCACTCCTCGTCCGTTAGATGACTGGAAGAGGACGAGTATATTTTCTCTGATCTTTAAAAGTGGCGAAAAGCTTTGTAAGCTTATTATTGATAGTGGTAGCTGTGTGAACGTTGTATCTGAGAATGCCATAACACGTATGTCCTTGACCACAGAACCACACCCGACCCCGTATCAGGTTGCTTGGATCAACAAGATCTCCATACCTGTTACCAAGCGATGTCTGGTACCTCTCTCATTCAAATCTTATATTGATGAGGTTTGGTGTGATGTTCTTCCGATGGACGCCTGTCATGTGTTGTTAGGCCGCCCTTGGTTGTACGACCGTGATGTGATTAATTTTGGTAGAGCCAACTCTTATGAATTTAAATTCAATGGCAAAACCATCACGTTGAGGCCCACCATCCCCAAGGAGCCCGTAGTTTTGGCTAAGGATACCACCATTCCTGTAGAGAGGAAGACGTTGAATCTAGTTGGTCGGAAGGAGTTCGCGAGCGACCCGTTTTATGATGGGATCATGTATGCGCTCGTTCTCCTGAGTGCGAAACCCGAATCTAGTCTTTTGGATGAGCTACCTAGTGAGTTACGGGTACTGTTGGAAGAGTATAAGGACGTATACTCGGATGAGTTGCCGTCTACATTACCCCCGCTTAGAAATATCCAGCATGCGATAGATCTCATCCGGGGGTCTTCCTTGCCAAATCAGCCCCATTATCGACTCCATCCCGCGGCACACAAGGAGTTGCAAACCTAGATAGAGGGCTTGCTTGAGAAGGGTTTTATTAGGACTAGCATGAGTCCGTGTGCGGTACCCGCCCTACTTGCCCCCCAAGAAGGACGGTACATGGAGAATGTGCGTTGATAGCCGAGCTATCAACAAAATCACCATCAAATACAGGTTCCCTATTCCCCGTCTGGATGATTTATTGGACGTCTTGTCTGGAGCCACCATATTCTCCAAATTAGATCTTCGGAGTGGCTATCACCAGATTAGGATACGAGAGGGCGATGAGTGGAAGACGGCGTTTAATTCAAAGGATGGTCTGTACGAGTGGCTTGTGATGCCTTTTGGGTTATCCAATGCCCCGAGTACCTTCTCCCGGATGATGACCCACGTCTTTCAGCCATTCATGGGGAAGTTCGTTGTCGTCTACTTTGACGATATTCTGATCTATAGCACTTCTACCGCCGAGCACATCTCCCACATGAGAGTGATCCTTTCCACCCTGCGGAAAGAAACTTTATTTCTCAATCTTAAGAAGTGCACTTTCTATGCCTCGGAGGTAGAGTTCTTAGGCTATATAGTCAGGTCTGAGGGTATTCGAGTTGACCCGGGTAAGGTTCAGGTCATCAAGGACTGGCCCGTGCCAACCACCCTACGTGAGGTGCGTAGTTTCCATGGGTTAGCCACATTCTATCGTCGTTTCATACGAGACTTCAGTAGTATTATGGCACCTATTACCGACTGTATGAAGAAGGGAAAGTTTACGTGGACGAAGTCCGCCACCTATGCTTTAGAACGAATAAAGAAACTTATGACTGAGGCACCTGTCTTACGTCTACCAGACTTTTCTAAAGTCTTTGAGCTCACATGTGATGCATCTGGGGTGGGGATTGGAGGTGTCTTGAGCCAAGAGGGCCATCCCGTTAGTTATTTCAGCGAAAAGTTGTCAGGCCCCAAGCTGAACTATTCAAATTACGATAGGGAATTTTATGCTGTAGTCCGATGCTTACACCATTGGAGACACTATCTCCTCTCCAAGGAGTTCGTGATTCTCTCCGATCATGAGGCCTTACGTTTCATTAACGGCCAGCATAAAATCAGCCCACGACATGCTAAGTGGGTAGCTTTCCTACAAGGATACACATTTAATCTCAAACACCTTAAGGGAGCTGATAATCGAGTCGTTGACGCCCTTAGTCGTCTAACACTTTTACTCACTTCTATGGAAGTACATGTCATAGGATTTGAGCGAGTTAAGGATGAGTATGCTACGTGTCCTGACTTCCAAGACTTTTATTTATCAGCCCAGGATAGTTCCCCCACGACGATATATGCATACGTCATTAAGGACGGTTACCTGTTTAGGAACGGAAAGCTATGTATTCCGCAGTCATCGTTACGTCTACATATCATTTGGGAATTGCATAGTGGAGGGTTGAGTGGTCACTTCGGTAGAGATAAGATGATTACGTTAGTCGAGGAAAAGTTTTATTGGCCCAAACTTAAGGCTATGGTAGGAAGAGTAGTGAGTAGCTGCCGAACGTGTCAGGTTTCTAAGGGTGGTAAAACCAATGTAGGATTATATACACCCTTGCCTATTCCCTCCATGCCTTGGGTAGATGTTAGTATGGACTTTGTATTAGGCCTTCCCCCTACCCAACACCGTCATGATTCCGTTTTTGTAGTTGTGGATAGGTTTTCCAAGATGGCGTATTTCATCCCATGCAGTAAAACAAATGATGCGTCTCACATCGCTAAATTATATTTTAAAGAAGTCGTTAGTCATCGCGGAGTGCCAAAGACCATAGTTTCGAATCGAGACGTAAAATTCTCTAGCTATTTTTGGAAAACTCTATGGATTGTAATGGGGACAAAATTATTGTTTTCCTCCGCCTATCATCCCCAAACGGATGGACAGACAGAAGTGGTTAATCGGAGTTTAGGGAATTTGTTAAGATGCCTCGTGAGCGATCATTTGGGCACTTGGGATCTTCTCTTGCCCCACGCCCAATTAGCCTACAATAATTCCAAAAATCGGTCTACGGGTATGTCTCCGAATGAGATTGTCCATGGTTATAAAGCTCCTGTGCCGCTTGACTTGGTGCCGTTGCCCCCAACGTACAAGGCAAGTCAATTTGCACAATCCTTTGCCCAACACATCCATGATCTACATGCACGTATACGGGCCACTTTGAATACACAGTACGACTCTTATCAGGCGCACGCTAATTTACATAGGAGAGTATCAAACTTTAAAATTGGCGATCTGGTTTTAGTCCGTTTAGTTCCCGAACGCTTGCCAACTGGCACCGTTAAAAAGTTAGCACCAAAGCGCGCCGGCCCTTTTCGGATCATTAAGAAGTTAGGTGACAACGCTTTCGTTTTGGACTTGCCTGCTGATTGGGGTATCTCCCCCATTTTTAACGTTTCGGATTTAACGATGTTTGTGTCGCCACCACAAGAGTTGATTTCTTTGTCATCTTCTTCTCCCACTTTAAATTCTCATGGGTTGGGGAGTGGTAGAACGGATGATCTCTCTCTTACGGTCCCCACAGGTATTTCATCGGATGGTACGTTGTCTTCTTTCTTGCCTACTGCTAATATGTTCCCCAGGTTTCCACGGACGTTTTCCACCCCAGAGATGATACTTGATGCTGAGCCGGTTACCACTGCTTGTTGATGCTCGAAAAGCGACGGACTCGGGCACCACCAGCTAACCGTTCGAGCACTTGGGGAAGAGAAAGGAAAAACAAACTGCGAGCAGCAATCTACTTGGCGGACTAGAAAAGGAACGGAAAAGCAACAGAGCCGTAGAGCACGGCAACACCAGACTTCGCCCGTCGCGGCCTAAATGCCACTCCTGCGACGGGCTTGTTTTTATTGCCAAGATGCGGTTACAAGAAAAGAAAAAGAAAGCAATGGGGAAAGCAAGCCGGAGGTCGCAAAGCCAGAGATTCGAGTCCGCAGCCTTTAACAAGTGGGCTCCTGGGCTCGAGTCAGCGTGCTTTGAGTGCACCACTTCCCCCTATTTATAGGCTGGGGGCCTGCCCAAGCGGGCAGGGCTAAAATAACCGGCTGCCCGGGGTACAAAAGAGCCGGGCAGTGGTGACGGGAAACAAAAAAGAGAAGGAACAAGCAGTCCGCGCGGGACAGGCGGACTGGGCCAGCGAGCTGGAGACCTCCCTTGGTCGCACTGAGCGCGTGACTTTTAGACTAGCCGCGACCTGAGCGACCTGGGCGGCCTGACTCGGAGCCTGCCGGTCTGAGCCTGAATCGCCGATCTAGCAGAGCTGGGAACTGAGGGCGACCTGAGCGGACGGATTTCTGGAGTCCGCCTAGGTGACGGACCATGCCCACTGGCGAGCTGGGCGAACTGAGTACTTAAATTCAGCGAGGGAAGGGCAAGATGCCTAGCTGGAAATGTTGCGGATTCTGGGGTTAACATAATCCCCGCACATTTTTGAGTTTTGGAAAATTCCGAAAATGTTTCCTTAACCGCTGAGTCCGCAACTATCATTAATGCTATTTGTGCTATAAATACTGCCGGAAGCGCTGTCTTCTGTCAGAATTGTCTGCGCGACGGGTCGTTACTCACCACTTGCGGTCTCGACTTTCCAGTCCGGCATGGCGAGGCTAGGGTCCTTCTTTGGCAGCATGGCTGCTCCGATTGAGAAGCCGAAAGCGAGTTCTCGGCATAAGAAATCGAGCCATCGAAAAGATGCGCCTGCCCGCCACCAGGGGGAGAGTTCAGACCAGGTGAAGCAAGATCCAGTCCGCGATACTGTAAAGACTGCGAATGCTCCTCCAAGTCCTCTACGGGAGAAACCGAATCCGCCCTCCGTTTCTGACCAAAACCCTGCGAACTCCTCCAGCATGGAGGTGCATCGCTCTCCTTCTGGGACCATCATGTTGCGGATAGAAACGGAAAAGGAAGTTTCATCACCGAAAATCCAGCAGCAAAGGATCGAGGAGAAGCTTCCTGCTGGTGAGACGATAGTGGAAAGGGGAGAGGAGGTTGCCGAGGAGCGAGATAAGGAGTCCGCTGAAAACGCGACCAACAATTCCATCGAAAAGCAAGTTGTCGCTCCAAATTCAGTTCCAGAACCAAAGCCGGCTGTCATCGATTTAGAGAAGACTCCTGAGAAGAAGAAAAAGAGGAAAAGAGATGGTAATGCCGCCGAGCGGGTAGAGAAGAAGTTGAAAGTTAGAAAAGAGAAAAATATCTCCAAGCGGACTGGAGCTGCGAGCTTGCAGCATAGGCCGCGAGAAAAAGAAGTCCAAGACGATCTCGTCACCCCCGATCCTCTGCTCGCAGAAGGTGATCCCCCTTCCACGCTCAGCTTATCAACCACTGAGATACTCGACTCTATAGATAATGATCAGCTTGCGAGTATAAATCGCTCTCTACTGGAGGTGCTGCAGCCTGATACCGCAACTGGAGGAGAAAATCTTGACGACCCTTCTTCTTTTTTTCCAGCTGAAGAGAGGAAGAAAAACAAGGATCAACTCGCAATAATGAAGGCGAAGGTTGAAGCGGCCTCGGAGAAGCTCGTGGTGGATAAGCGGACTGAGGATCTTCAGATTGCTGCCGAGCTGATGCGATCTGGTAAGTTGCAGCCGGCGACCAAGCGGTTTCAGAGCTCTTGGTTGTACAAATCCCCTCCACGAAAGTCGCGGCCAGTCAAGATCCTTACAGAAACTGAAGACATAGTTACTTCGAGCAGATCGCTGGCCGAGACAAGAGCACTAGTCCGCCGTGAATGGAGGCGTTGCCTAGAGGCTTTTGATCCGGAGCGCGTGAGGCGACCTATCCTTGATAGTCGTCAGATCGCCGCGAAGATAACCAAAAGTGGATAAAAACCTTTTCCCTTTTCTCTTTTTTCTTCTGGAGCAATTGCGGCCTGGATACTGAGGCGTCTTTACTTTCTTTGTTGCAGTTCAGAAGTCCACGCCCGATTCTATCGAGGTCGGCGAGATCATGCCTACGCAACCAAATGTGACGGAGGCGGCGGCGCGGACTGCTGATGAACCCGCACAGGAGGAGCTGCCTGCTAAAGAAGACAGTGTACTGTTAGCGAAGAATGATGAGGAAGAGTTATGCGAGCTTCGAACTGCACTAAAGAAAAGCAAAGCGCGGGAAAAAATCCTGGAAAGCGAGGTCGCCAGCCTTTCAGCCGCACTGGAAGGTGCGAACAAGGAGAAAATCGTCTGAGCGGAGATGTCCGCCATTATAGGAGCAAATATTTGGCTTTGGCGAGAGAAGGAAAGAAGCAAGTAAGCGAAGCCGCTGGGGTGAGATCGCAAGCGCCTCAGCCTGCTGTGGGGGAGGGATCGGCCCCTGCGGCAAGCGGGCAGCCCGCGGTGGTCGCAGATCCAACCCTGGCAGTTCAATTGATTCCATTTCCGCGGGTAGCCAAAGACATGGCTCATATGCACCGCACCTTCAATAACATGCACCATCTGGTTTCCCAACTCTACTGCGAGATCCTGCGAGGAAGTGACCTGGCTGCACATGTTGGAATGGAGGAGGAGGTGCGACCTGCTCAGAGAGACCGCGGAAGGCGCTAAGGCCCAAACATTTACTTTCTATTATTTTTTAAGCTGCTGTATAATATTGTTGCTGAAACTCTTCGTTGTGTGATTGTATCTGTGTTGTGATATTACTCTGCTTGTTGCATACTATTATCTTTTCGGATAATCCTGTTGTGAAATGTAAGTTATACGGGCTGGTGTTTTATGTCTGCTTATCTTGTTTACTAGAAAATTGCGATCCCTGTGGGCTTCCCGTGAATTCGCAATTATTTGCAGGGAGAATAGGGAAGAGGCGAGCTGAGCGGACTGGCTTTGAATCCACAAAGCCTTTGAAAAATATCCGATATTGCAGGGAAAACAGGGAAGAGGCGAGCTGAGCGGACTGGCTTTGAATCCGCAAAGCCTTTGAAAAATATCCGATATTGCAGGGAAAACAGGGAAGAGGCGAGCTGAGCGGACTGGCTTTCCGATCTGAGCGGATTGACGGCTGTCATGTCAGACGATTTTTATATAAATAGGGTTGTCATTCTTTGTTTGTGTAGAAAGCAGTGGGAGCTGAAGACTTGCGGTCTGAAAACATGGTATCCGCACGCACTGAAGCCGCAGCCGCCTTCCACGCTGCTGATCATAAAAGGAGTAGACTAACCGAAGCCGATCTGGAGGCGTTCTTGGGAGTTCATATGGCGGACTCGCCCGTGCTCGCGCGGCTCCCCGAGCACCACGAACGACTGAATTTTTCAACCGCTACCCAGCTCGCAATTCCAATAGATCATTTTGACTGCGGGTTCAAATTTCCCCTGCTCTGGGAGGTCGCGGAGATCTTCGAGCATTATGGGGTGGTTCCGGGCCAGCTTGCCCCGAACAACATGGTTGCGATCTGCAGTTTCATTGCTTACCTGCGGGCTGAGAGGATTGAATTTTCCTTGAAGGTTTTCAGGAAGATTTTCTCTGTTCGCTCTATTACCCCGACGGGAGACCCTGAGTACAAAGGCATCATCTACTTCTACTGTAGGGGAATGAAAGTTGTGGGCTTGCCGAATAAGATCCACAACTGGACCTCTAGGTATCTCATCTTTGAAGGCGACCTGGGGTTCCTTCATACCAGTCCGCAGCTGCGCGTAGACGCTGACTTCAAGAGCGTGCGGCTGAACGATGCCGAGACCGCCATCGTCAAGTTCCTTGACGGAGCGAGGCTGGATGTTGACTATTACATCCCGCTGCTGCCTGGGCTATATACTGTTAGCCGCCAAGAGAGTAAGTCTTGCGACCTTCGTTTGTACCCGCAACAACTTAGGAATTTTAGCTAACTTTCTCTCTTGCAGCGACCTTGGCGGTGCCCGCAAATCTGCCCGTTGCGCCTGCCGGACAGACTCCTACGCAAGGGGAAAGGAGAAAAGAAATCGCAAAAAAGAGGAGGGAAGACGGAGACCCCGCCGCGGGTTATTCTTCTGATGGCAGCTTCGATATTGCGGGCTTCGGCGAGAAGCAGAAGGATCTGAGGGGCAACCCCATGATCCACTGGCATGAGAAGAAAAAGTATGTCCGCCTATCAACGGCTCTTCCCTCTTGGAGGAGCCCGCGCCCGTCTCGCCATGCCCACGTCGCCCTGTCCGCTTTGTACGGGAAGCAGAACCTCCGCGATCTGCAAGGTGTGGCCCCTGATGACCTCCCCCTTCTCGCTGCGCAGGCCAGTGCGAACGCTGCCGTCACCAATCATTTCTTAGGCAGGCTTACGCGCGAGCTGCTTAGGGACAATGCGCGGCATAGGAAGGAAAGCGATTCGCTGAAAGAGAGGAATAAGCGACTTGGTGCAAAAGTTAATCAATATAAAGAAGACAAGGCCGTAAGTGCTTAGTTAATCGCCATTAATCTTGCTTATCTTTCGCGGACTGATGTTTTGAAATCTTTTGCAGATCGCATATGAGGTAACCAACCCAGACTTTCAAAAGGCCATGTTTCCATTTGTAAGAGAAAGCGTCGAGGTCGCGCTTGAGCGCGTTATCAGCGATGGGTACGCGAAGGCTGGGGTAGACTCTATTCCCTTCCTAAAGCTCTTCCCGGAGCTAAAGGATAAAGTTGCCGAGTTCGAGCAAGCTGATAAGGGAAAAGCGGTTGCCGAAGATGACGAGGAGGAGTCTGCTGACGAGGAAGTGGCCTCAAGCCAACAGTAAGGAGGTCAATCGGATCAGTCCGCTAACTCCAGCTCTGGTGAGAGTAGCTCGCAAACAGAACCCTCAGCCGCTTCTCACTCTGACGACAGCAGCAACAGTGACTCAGGCGGCTACTCGCCTATAGTGGATGTGGATGGGTCAAGCCCTGAGAAGCCTGCGGACAAGAAGCAGAGGATAGAATAGGGATATATATATTGTAATTTTTTGGTTTTCTTTAATGTAAGGGGGAGGGGCGGACTTTACGCGAGTCCGCCAGGACATGTAATTTTTGAATGAATATATATAAAAAAGGATACTTTTGATATCTTCTGAGATTTTCTGCTTGTTTCTTGCTGATACTTTAGAGGTCGCACTTGTATCTTTGCTAGCTGAAATTTCACTACCACAATCTTGTTATAATATGAACAGAATGTATTCCTTGGGAAAGAGACGAGTGATGCGGACTTGGATGAGTTCAGTTCTCAGTCCGCATTTCACAGAACTTTTGCCAGTTTTTGCGAGAACAAAGATAACGAAAAAACCATAATCTGCTAACCCAAACATCATGAATAAGCGAACTGGATGGACTAGGGTCACCATCCGCAGATATTCGCGCTTGAATTTCTTCCAAGCACATTGTGCGCATCGAACAAATTCTGCGGACCAGGCGAATTAGAAAACCAATGTCCGCACTGCCTCAGTCAGCAACATCAGAAGTGACCTGTAATTCATAATAAGCGGGTAGAAGCGACCGGAGCAGCATTGCTTTCCTCACAAGATTATGAATTATCGAATCAACCATGGAACGGCGGACTGAGCGGATAAGGCAACTGGAGTCCGCACTTCATTAATGAACAATATCAGAAATGACTTGTAATTCACAACCAGGCGGGTAGGTGGGCCGGAGCGACATTGCTTTCCTCACAAGGTTATGAATTACAGAATCAACCATGGAACGGCGGACTGAGCGGATAAGGCAACTGGAGTCCGCACTTCATTAATGAACAATATCAGAAATGACTTGTAATTCACAACCAGGCGGGTAGGTGGGCCGGAGCGACATTGCTTTCCTCACAAGGTTATGAATTACAGAATCAACCCAGGTGACGGCGGACTGAGCGGATAAGGCAACTGGAGTCCGCACTTCATTAATGAACAATATCAGAAATGACTTGTAATTCACAACCAGGCGGGTAGGTGGGCCGGAGCGACATTGCTTTCCTCACAAGGTTATGAATCACAGAATCAACCCAGGTGACGGCGGACTGAGCGGATAAGGCAACTGGAGTCCGCACTTCATTAATAATGACAACCCCTGTGAAGAAGAAAGCCGCAGTCCGGAGGCCAAGTGGGTAGGTGCGGCCGGAGCGGAATTGCTTTCCCCACTGGACTTCGGAGTCTGCAGACTCAATAACTTAATTACTGCCCTCTTGCCTGAAGTACAGTCTAAGTCGATCTCTCGGGCAGGTACGGCCGGAGCGGCATTGCTTTCCTTTGAGATCGACAAGACTGTGGGTCTTCTGCAGGCACTGCTTGAGGGTACCAAGGAGTGTTCGAGAGTCGCAACCCTAAGATGATCTGGGGGCAGGTGCGGCCGGAGCGGCATTGCTTTCCCCGTGCGATCATCCGGGTTGTAACAATATCCCTTAAGTGGCGTGGTAGAGCTGACCTCCACTTCGCTCCTCCATAATGCAGAAGTGGGGTTAGGTACTAGCCGGGATCCGAAATCCAGTATCCTACCGCACTAGAGTTGGTAGGCTCCCACTACACGGTGCGAAATCTCCCCGCAACACGTGGTCGTCGTGGTGTTATGCTGACACCAACGGTTCTAGGGGAGGTTTTTGCTGGACACGGCGATATCTCCTGGCATCAAGCAACTGCCGGGAGTTGCTCGAGGAGGTAAGAAAGAAGAGGCATTCGAAGAAGTGTTAGTATGAGTATTTAGGCGAGTATCAATTTTGAGAGATTCGTATAACCATAAAATAGAGAGTTCAGAGAGAATCGTTTAGAGTTACCCTTGCTCCATATATTTAACTGTCAACGCTTGAAACACAAAGGTACTTGATAAAAGTGTTGGCAAGGAATTTTTATTAATAGTGAACCTCTTAAAGAGTTTACACCGGAAGAAAGGAAAAGAAGTTCAGGAAAAGAACCGCTTTAGGTCATCTCCGCTCCATGTGTGCGGCATGTCTTCACCTTCAAACGTTTGTAACCGGTAGGCCCCATTTTGAAGTGCTTCCTTGATAATGAATGGTCCTGCCCAGCTAGGATTAAGCTTCCCAACTGAGCTGGCTCTTGCAGCAGCATCGACCTTTTTAAGAACCAGATCTCCCACTTGAAAGTGTTTGATCCTTACGTTCTTATCGAAGTAACGGGCCATTCTTCTTTTTACTTCCTCCTGCCTGATAGCAGCCTTGTCTCTGACCTCTTCGATATGCTCCAAACTGAACCTCATCTCCTCGCTGTTCAACTCAAGCCAATCCTCCGTGCCCTGCCTGGCAAGCAGTACCCTAGGCGACAGAACTTCAAACTCAACAGGAATCAATGCCTCGGACCCGTGAGAAAGCTTGAACGGGGTTTCTCCTGTTGCAGATGAAGGTGTTGTTCTCAGGGTCCAGAGGACTGAGGGAAGTTGATCAGCGCAACTGCCTTTGAGATTTTGAACCTTTTTCTTAAGCAGGTTGAGGATTCGCTTATTAGCTGCTTCTACTTGACCATTGCTTCTGGGATGATGCACCGATGCGAAGCGCAGCTCTGTTCCGATCTGTCTGCAAAAGTCTATCATTTCCGCATTATTGAACTGTGGTCCATTATCGGTGATTATTGCCATAGGGATTCCATGTCGGCAGACTATCTCTCCCCAAATAAAATTCCTCATGACCTGGGTTGTTGTCTTTGCCAATGCTTTAGCCTCAATCCACTTACTGAAGTAGTCGATCATAACTATAATAAAACGCCGCTGCCCACTTGCCATGGGAAAAGGGCCAATGAGATCCATTCCCCAAACAGCAAAGGGCCAAGGGGTTGTAATCGACCTGAGAGATTGAGCTGCTTGATGCTGAAGAGGGGCGAATTTCTGGCATTGAACACATTTTCTCGCATAGGCCTCAGAGTCCTTCTTCATTGTAGGCCAGAAGTAACCTTGCCGCAGGATCCTTCTTTCTAATGTTCTTGCTCCCGAATGACTTCCGCACTCGCCAGAATGCACTTCTCGGAGAATGGTGGGAACCTCACTTTCTGAAACACATCTTGCCATTGTGGATAAGAAGGTTTTCCTGTAGAGAATGTCGGATATCAAGTAATAGTGTGTTGCCTTCAACCTGAATTTCTTCTTATCTTTGACTGACTGATGTAGATTCCCGATTGACAGGTAGAGAATGAGCGGATCCATCCAAGAGGGACACTGATCGATTTGCATTAGCCCTTCTTCCTCCACTGCTGGGCGGAAAAGTTCAGAAGTTGTCCCTCCTGACGAGAGCCCGTACTTTGCGAGAACGTCGGCCTCCTCATTCTCTGTTCTTGGAATGTGCTCAATGGTAAAACTTTTGAATCTGCCAACCTCAACCTTTACCAGCATAAGGTACCTTTTCAACACTGGCTCCCTGGTCTCGAAGTTGCCAAGAACTTGTGAAGCCATTACCAGTGAATCAGTCTTGATATGGACGTGATCAATTCCAAGCTCTCGTGCAAGCCTCAAGCCGGCTAATAAAGCTTCATATTCCGCCTGATTGTTAGTTACTGGAAAATAGAACTTGATGGCCTGCTCAAGTTTGACACCATTCGGGTTTATCAGAACTACTCCTGCACCCGAGGAGTTTCTACCAGAAGCTCCATCCACATAAATGGTCCAAGATAAAGGGGACCTTGCTGCTTGGTCCGAGCTGGATTCTGTCGTATCAATCATGAAATCTGCAAGCACCTGTGCCTTGATAGCTGTTCTGGGCACATAGGAAATTTCAAACTCGCTCAGCTCGATTGCCCATTTAGCTAGCCTGCCTGAATGCTCTGGTTTTTCTAACACATTCTTCAAAGGTTGATCAGTAACTACCTGAATTGAATGAGCCTGGAAATACGGACGGAGTCTGCGGGCAGACATAACTAATGCTAAAGCTAGCTTCTCTAGGATGGGATACCTTGCCTCTGCATCCTTCAGGATGTGACTGACATAGTAAACAGGGAACTGCCTCCTGCTTTCTTCGCGAATCAGAACTGAACTAACTGCCTCGGGACCAACCCCTAGGTATAGGAATAACGCCTCCCCTGCTCGAGGGCTTTGGAGTAAAGGAGTCGAGGTTAGTTGCTTTTTTAATTGCTCAAAAGCCAAGGAACACTCTTCTGTCCATTGAAACTTGGACGCTCCCCGAAGAGTCTTAAAGAATGGTGCACTTTTATCTCCAACTCGAGAGATGAACCTCCCGAGTCCTGCCAACCTCCCCCCTAACTGCTGAACCTCTTTGGGTGAACGGGGAGGGGTCATACCAAGGATGGCTTTAACCTTATCAGGATTGGGGGCTAGACCCTCGGGAGTAAGGAGATGGCCGAGAAATTTCCCTTTACTTGCCCCAAAGACGCATTTTAACGGGTTAAGCTTTATTTTGCGCCTTCGTAGAGTAGAAAAGGTCTCTACAAGATCTACCAGGTGCTGCGGAAGAGACCTACTCTTAATTAGAAGGTCATCCACATACACCTCGAGGTTTCTACTTTTTTGTTCTTTAAACACTTGGTCCATCATGCGTTGATAGGTTGCGCCAGCATTTTTAAGCCCAAAGGGCATCACAAGATAACAATAGCAACCGTCATTAGTGATGAACGATGTGCAAGGGATATCAGGTTTATGCATTCTTATTTGGTGATAACCAGAGAATGCGTCTAAAAAACTCATAAACGGATACCCTACCGCAGAATCAACTAATAAATCTATCCGAGGCAAGGGGTAGAAATCTTTCGGGCACGCTTTATTCAAACGGGTGAAATCTACACACATACGCCACTTTCCCCCAGGTTTCTTAACCATTACAACATTGGAGACCCACTCGGGATACTGAATCTCTTGAATGAAGCGCGCTTTGAGGAGTTTAGCAACCTCCTCTCTGATGGGCTCTGCTAGCTTGACAGCTACATCCCTCTTTTTCTGCTGGATGGGCTTGGCAGCTGGATCGACATTGAGATGATGGCAAGCCACGTCGGGATCCACCCCTGGCATGTCCTCCGCTGACCAAGCGAAGACATCCAGATTCTCCAATAGGCAAGATATCAACTCCGCCTTTTGATCTTCTGGCAATTCGGAGTTGATGGAGAGCTTTCTTCCTTCTCCTTCTGCGATGGGGACTTCTTGCGTCACCTGGGCAGGTTCCAGGTGAGCGCCTTCTCTATTCTCAGCATCTTCTGAAGGAGTGGCTTCTGCTGCTGCTGGAAAAGCTGGGGGGGAAACCTCAGTCATGTTGACTGTTCGGAGGTAACACTCTCGAGCCTGCCTCGGGTCGCTCCTGACCCTACACTGGCGGCCATCCTTGCAGAACTTGATGGCTAGATGGTATGTTGAAATGATGGCGCGATATTTGTTTAGCAACGGTCTTCCAAAGATGGCATGATAGCTGCTCGGAGCATCTACCACTATGAACTGGATTTCTTTGGTCACCCCTCCGAGCGTCACCGTGAGTGTGACACTTCCTTCAACTTCCTTCCTTTCTCCTGAGAAGCCATAGAGTGGCCCTTCAGTGGAAAGCAGAGTCTTTCCAGTCCTCAGGGATTCGAAAGTGGACTTAAAGAGGAGATTCACGGAGCTGCCGGTGTCGATGAGAATTCTATCGACCGTGAAGTTTCCGATGGCTGCCTGGACCACGATGGCATCATCGAAGGGGTTGGCGGTTGCAGGAAGGTCCGCAGAGCCAAAGGTGACGACTTCAGAAGGTGGGGCAGAAGAAGTAGAAGCAACCTCAGTTCGCGAAAGCCTTGACAAAGAGGACTTCCGGGTAGATTCAGCCCCTGCTCCGCCATGGATGAAAAAGAGTCTTCCCAAGGCCCCCTCGTCCACAACATCAATACACTCATTTTGGATGTCAATGAGCCCCAGATGGCCCTCATCCCTTATCTCTATGCACTCCTGGTGAACTTCAACCACCTCCTTGCCCTTGGAGGTGGAAGGCCTTGAAGAATCATTCTTCCTGCCCAGGTCCTCGAGCTTACCCTCGGCGAGCAACCTCTCAACTAGCTTCTGAAGAGCCTTGCAGTCTTTAGTCAGATGACCTTTCTCCTTGTGAAAATTACAGAACTGAGAGTTGTCTCTGGGCTTCCAATCTCTCTGAGGCCCTTGCCTCTTTTCTTCAACTTTCTTCTGGATTACTTGGGCAACCTCTTCAAAGTCGATGCCTAGATCTGCAAGCTCTTCCATAGGGCTGCTCCCGTGAGGATTTGAAGCTGGCTGGGTTCTCTGAAGAATGGGGAGCGCTTGAAGGGGAACGGCGGGAGCGGCGGCCAACGGCAGTCTCTGATCATGAAACTGTTGATGGCTAAGGAAAGGTTTCTTATGGCGGAGGTTGCGCCCCCTCTGAGGTGGAGGGTGGAAATCAGGCCGGGGAGACTTACTGTGGTACTGATTGTTGGAAGAGGAGTGAGGGACATCCCTTCCTCCAGCTTTAGCTGTCAGGGATGAGATATAGGTAGGATTGGCATTTTCCCCCTCAATAAAGCGATTGGCTATCGCGATGAGCTCCTGATAGGTTGACGGTGCCTTTGTTGTCACTTTGAATTTCAACGGGCCCTCCCGGAGGCCGTGAATCAGGGCAACTTTATAATAATCGGGGTTCACATTCCTTACCCCTTGAATTTCTTTCTGGAACCGATCAACGAATCTTGCCACCGATTCATTGTCTCTTTGCCTAATATCAAAAAGGGCTGCCGGCCCATCCTTTCTCTTCTTAGAGGTTGCGAACCTCAGGAGCAGCTCGCTGCGAAGCTCAGCGAAGGAGGAAATGGTGCCTGGAGGCAACTCATAAAACCATTCTCTTGCTTGACCATCAAGAGTGGTCACCAGAAGTTTACATTTCAGGGCGTCGGAGAGGCTTCTCAATGCTACTGCCCCTTCGAATGCCTGCAGGTGGGAGATTGGATCAGTCTCCCCTGAATAAAAAGGGAGACGAGGCTCTCTGAAATTGCTTGGCGCTGACTCCCATCGGATTCGATCGATGAAGGGAGAGGGAGTTTCTGAATCAGTAGAAGGGCGGACTGGGGGATGAAACTCTGCGAGTTCTGCGGACTGCCGATCGACAAAGTCTAGTCGGCGAGCAGGGGTCCCTCGGGCTGCCTCCCTGAAGAAATCCATCAGGGGGGCGAACTGAGCCGCCTGAGGTCGCGGGGGAGCTGCGGACTGAGCTTGGTGGAGAGGCGGAGGCGCAGTCGCAGGCGACTGCTGAAGAGGGGTGCAACGAGCCGGGGTCCGGCGGACTGGAGTCTGGCGGACAGGTGTCTCAGCAACTTCTTCAGCAACCTGGGGAGCAAGTCGCTGAGTCAATGCTAACAGGGCATGGCTGATCGTATCGAGCCGCTGGTCAGTCTCTCTTCGAGATACTTCGGCTTCCCAGCGGGACTGCTCCAACGCCTCCCACAGCGAATCATCGGGGGAGCTGGAGCGGTCGGAGCGGCGACCTCGGCGGTCTGACATTTCTATCCGCGGTTTCAAAAAACTGCTCGAATCTGAAGGTCGCGTGTTAACTGTTGATGCTCGAAAAGCGACGGACTCGGGCACCACCAGCTAACCGTTCGAGCACTTGGGGAAGAGAAAGGAAAAACAAACTGCGAGCAGCAATCTACTTGGCGGACTAGAAAAGGAACGGAAAAGCAACAGAGCCGTAGAGCACGGCAACACCAGACTTCGCCCGTCGCGGCCTAAATGCCACTCCTGCGACGGGCTTGCTTTTTATTGCCAAGATGCGGTTACAAGAAAAGAAAAAGAAAGCAATGGGGAAAGCAAGCCGGAGGTCGCAAAGCCAGAGATTCGAGTCCGCAGCCTTTAACAAGTGGGCTCCTGGGCTCGAGTCAGCGTGCTTTGAGTGCACCACTTCCCCCTATTTATAGGCTGGGGGCCTGCCCAAGCGGGCAGGGCTAAAATAACCGGCTGCCCGGGGTACAAAAGAGCCGGGCAGTGGTGACGGGAAACAAAAAAGAGAAGGAACAAGCAGTCCGCGCGGGACAGGCGGACTGGGCCAGCGAGCTGGAGACCTCCCTTGGTCGCACTGAGCGCGTGACTTTTAGACTAGCCGCGACCTGAGCGACCTGGGCGGCCTGACTCGGAGCCTGCCGGTCTGAGCCTGAATCGCCGATCTAGCAGAGCTGGGAACTGAGGGCGACCTGAGCGGACGGATTTCTGGAGTCCGCCTAGGTGACGGACCATGCCCACTGGCGAGCTGGGCGAACTGAGTACTTAAGTTCAGCGAGGGAAGGGCAAGATGCCTAGCTGGAAATGTTGCGGATTCTGGGGTTAACACTGCTGATGGCGACACCCGCTGTTTTCTCATCCGTTGGCGTGACCGCCCCCCTTCGGATGACTCTTGGGTACTCGAGTTGGAGCTGCGAAGTTTGGATGCCGATCTCCTTCATCGCTATCTCTTGGACCACGCTACGGAGATGCGTGATTTTGAGAGGGGGAGGATTGATGGCGCACCTCCGCCACCTCTACTTGGAGACGATACTGGCGCTGCTGTTGATCCGGTTGCTGAGGCGGTTCAACTCAAGGACGTGAGGCGTCATGGTGACGCTAACGGAAGGCTACGTTACAACCTCCGCCCGCGCCGTACAACATCCGCCGCGACGCATTAAAATATTTCCCTACTTTCTTGCACTTTATTTCTATTTTAGGAATATAAAATTATCCAAGTTTGAAGTGATAATTTTATATTCAATGTTTGCAAGTTTATTTTTCATTTGGACAATATTTTATGTTGGTGTGCATTTAACCATTTGGATGGATGAGATTACATCTCCATCATGAATGGTTAAGGCTTGTTTGTAACTCCTATTTAAGGAGGCCTTATTATGAGATCATGAGGAAGATTGAAAACCTAATTCCTTCTCTTTGAGAATTCGGCCAAGGAGGTTCTCCCTCTACCGCCGCCCCCTCTTGTGGTGTGAAGCCGCCGCCCTCTTGCTTCCTCCATCCGTTCGGTGTGACTCCGGCGCGGCTTCCTTCGGTGCGACTCCTTGGAAGAAGGTTGCAACCCTTCGGTGTGACGCCGGTGGATCCGTGGAGAGAGTGAATCTCTCACAGTTATCTTGTGTGAAACGCTCTCCGGTTGGGTAACTTCTCATCCCCCATCTTCGCGATTCTTCTTCTTAGTTGTGGTGGAATATGCAAGTCGTTTTATCCGTTTTGTTAATCTAATCTCTGCACTTTCATTTCGAAATCGCCGTTGGTAGGCCTTTATTTCCGGATCGGGTGGATCCTATTTGCCAGAGCGGATCTTGGTCTATAGCCTTGATTTCGCTCTCAAAAAGGAGTGGCAACCTTAGTGTTGATTTGGGGAATAATCCAACTCAAAGTTTCGATCGCTATTTTTGAGTCGACCATTCCTCCTTGTTATTTTTGTGCTGCGTTTGCGACGAGGAAATATTGTGGGCGATAGGTGCTGTGTAGGTGCGGTAGATCTAAGACGAGATTGGGCGTAGATTGACTTTTACCGTAGAGATCTCCGATTCCGGACATCCCTACATCAATTTGGTATCAGAGGCGGTCGTCTCAATTTCCCAATTGAAACGTCCTCGCTTATGCCCCATCAAATCGGTGAAAAAAAAATCAAAAAAAAAATTTTCGTTGGTCTGCCAATAGCGCGCTAAAATCTGCATTTTTTAGCGAAATTTCAGAAAAAAACTTTTTTAATGATCTACATGTTTTTCACATTAATCTTTTATAAAAACATATTACTTTCAGTATAGCTACAGCCCTAGGGAAATTCGTCTCTCAAAATTTTCAGGGTCTTGCATGCGCACTAGGCTAGGCACGGAGTATTCGGCACCGTCTACGTCTAGGATGGCTGAGAACGAGCACGAAATTCGTAACACTGAAGTGATAGCAGGTCTTCGTAACGATATGACGAAACTTAGGGCCACCTTAGCACAGATTTTACAAAATCAAGCTAGGCCACCTCCACCTCCCGCTAATGTTGAGTTGCCCCACCGGCGCCAACATATTTCCGATTCAGATTTGGATGGCGACTCCCCACGAGTGCCCCCTCGAGGCAATCGCCACGGGCGAGAGTTTGATATTACAAGGGCCATCAAAATTGATGCCCCCACTTTCGATGGTATGGGAGATCCACAGAATTTCCTCACATGGATAGTGGACATGGAATGCTATTATGATTGGCACCATCTTACGGACCCCCAAAAGGTCCAAGTTGCCAGGATGAAGCTAACCGGTCGCGCCAAAACTTATTGGCTGAATGAAGAGCGTAGACTAGGGACTGGGGACCGAGACCCAATTATTGGATGGACCGTCATGAAGAATTTGTTGACCGATCAGTACATCCCCGCGTACCATCGGACACAAATGTTTGACGAGCTCGCCTCCCTGCGGCAAGGCTCCAATTCTGTATCAGAGTACATGGGAGAATTAAAGGACCGGTTGGTGCGTTGTAACCTGAGGGAGATCCCCGAAGTCACCCTTTCTAGGTTTCGTAAGGGGCTTCAACCCGATATTCAGCGGAAGCTCTTGCGTTATGGTCACACAGATCTGAACACGACATTCAATGCCGCCCTCGACATTGAGAAACATTTAGCCTCTAAGGCTCACTCCCGTTACTCCCATGCGAAGGGAAAATCCTCTACCGGAGCATCTTCCTCCACATATCAGGACAAAGGGAAGTACCGGTCGACCGAGTCCAAGTCCGTAGTAATCACTGCTAGGAACGCCAAGAATCCCGCGAGCAAACGTATTCCCATAGAAAAGGTTAACAAGACTAACGCTACATGTTACTCTTGCGGCATTCAAGGTCATTATGCCTTCGAATGCCCAACGAAGACGAAAGCCATAGCCCTATTAGAGTCGACGACCGATCTTGCGGATTATGTTTATGAGGCTGCTGAGGAGAGCGACCCGGAAGGGGTCCCAAGTGATTTAGAGGACGATCACCCCCTTATGGTGATGCGTTGTATCTTGACCACTCCTCGTCCGTTAGATGACTGGAAGAGGACGAGTATATTTTCTCTGATCTTTAAGAGTGGCAAAAAGCTTTGTAAGCTTATTATTGATAGTGGTAGCTGTGTGAACGTTGTATCTGAGAATGCCATAGCACGTATGTCCTTGACCACGGAACCACACCCGACCCCGTATCAGGTTGCTTGGATCAACAAGATCTCCGTACCTGTTACCAAGCGATGCCTGGTACCTCTCTCATTCAAATCTTATATTAATGAGGTTTGGTGTGATGTTCTTCCGATGGACGCCTGTCATGTGTTGTTAGGCCGCCCTTGGTTGTACGACCGTGATGTGATTAATTTTGGTAGAGCAAACTCTTATGAATTTAAATTCAATGGCAAAACCATCACGTCGAGGCCCACCATCCCCAAGGAGCCCGTAGTTTTTGCTAAGGATACCACCATTCCTGTAGAGAGGAAGACGTTGAATCTAGTTGGTCGGAAGGAGTTCGCGAGCGACCCGTTTTATGATGGGATCATGTATGCGCTCGTTCTCCTGAGTGCGAAACTCGAATCTAGTCTTTTGGATGAGCTACCTAGTGAGTTACGGGTACTGTTGGAAGAGTATAAGGACGTATACCCGGATGAGTTGCCGTCTACATTACCCCCGCTTAGAAATATCCAGCTTGCGATAGATCTCATCCCGGGTTCTTCCTTGCCAAATCAGCCCCATTATCGACTCCATCCCACGGCACACAAGGAGTTGCAAACCCAGATAGAGGGCTTGCTTGAGAAGGGTTTTATTAGGACTAGCATGAGTCCGTGTGCGGTACCCGCCCTACTTGCCCCCAAGAAGGACGGTACATGGAGAATGTGCGTTGATAGCCGAGCTATCAACAAAATCACCATCAAATACAGGTTCCCTATTCCCCGTCTGGATGATTTATTGGACGTCTTGTCTGAAGCCACCATATTCTCCAAATTAGATCTTCGAAGTGGCTATCACCAGATTAGGATACGAGAGGGCGATGAGTGGAAGACGGCGTTTAAGTCAAAGGATGGTCTGTACGAGTGGCTTGTGATGCCTTTTGGGTTATCTAATGCCCCGAGTACCTTCTCCCGGATGATGACCCACGTCTTTCAGCCATTCATGGGGAAGTTCATTGTCGTCTACTTTGACGATATTCTGATCTATAGCACTTCTACCGCCGAGCACATCTCCCACATGAGAGAGATCCTTTCCACCCTGCGGAAAGAAACTTTATTTCTCAATCTTAAGAAGTGCACTTTCTATGCCTCGGAGGTAGAGTTCTTAGGCTATATAGTCGGGTCTGAGGGTATTCGAGTTGACCCGGGTAAGGTTCAGGTCATCAAGGACTGGCCCGTGCCAACCACCCTACGTGAGGTGCGTAGTTTCCATGGGTTAGCCACATTCTATCGTCGTTTCATACGAGACTTCAGTAGTATTATGGCACCTATTACCGACTGTATGAAGAAGGGAGAGTTTATGTGGACGAAGTCCGCCACCTATGCTTTAGAACGAATAAAGAAACTTATGACTGAGGCACCTGTCTTACGTCTACCAGACTTTTCTAAAGTCTTTGAGCTCACATGTGATGCATCTGGGGTGGGGATTGGAGGTGTCTTGAGCCAAGAGGGCCATCCCGTTAGTTATTTCAACGAAAAGTTATCAGGCCCCAAGCTGAACTATTCAAATTACGATAGGGAATTTTATGCTGTAGTCCGATGCTTACACCATTGGAGACACTATCTCCTCTCCAAGGAGTTCGTGATTCTCTCCGATCATGAGGCCTTACGTTTCATTAACGGCCAGCATAAAATCAGTCCACGACATGCTAAGTGGGTAGCTTTCCTACAAGGATACACATTTAATCTCAAACACCTTAAGGGAGCTGATAATCGAGTCGCTGACGCCCTTAGTCGTCTAACACTTTTACTCACTTCTATGGAAGTACATGTCATAGGATTTGAGCGGGTTAAGGATGAGTATGCTACGTGTCCTGACTTCCAAGACTTCTATTTATCAGCCCAGGATAGTTCCCCCACGACAATATCTGCATACGTCATTAAGGACGGTTACCTATTTAGGAACGGAAAGCTATGTATTCCGCAGTCATCGTTACGTCTACATATCATTTGGGAATTGCATAGTGGAGGGTTGAGTGGTCACTTCGGTAGAGATAAGACGATTATGTTAGTCGAGGAAAAGTTTTATTGGCCCAAACTTAAGGCTATGGTCTGCCTTTAGGTATTGTTAAGGCTAACCCCCTGCCCAAATTTCAGGTCATTTGGACAAGGGACAAAGAGTGGGCATCCGTTTTAATTTCTGCCCAACTCTAGGTACAGCCCCCACTAAAACGGGTGCTGCGGCCGAACCGCTTACCCAAACGAGTTGAAACCAATTTTAGATTAATCTAGACTTGAAGGGCTACGACTTTTGTGTCTGGTCACTTTTCCTAAAATGGCCTCTAAGTGCCTTGTTTTGCAGCATTAAAATGTGCCCATCCAAGTATAATTTCCTTACAAAATTATTTACATAATTTATATATTAAAAACAGATTTACTATTCATCTTCTACAAAACCCGAAAACCAGACACAGAAACTCAGATTTCCTGTAGCTCTTTCGCGCTCCGTCACCGGTCGTCCGGTCACTTCCCTGGCCAGCCAGCCACCACCACCACCTCCGTTGAGGCGATGGCTATCGGTCGGCGGTGGTTTGGCCGCCGGAGGTGGCGGTTTCCGGCGAACTCAAGAATACATTTTCTTCATGGTTTTCCATGAAAACGAGAGATGGGTACGGCTCTGTTGAGCGCGAACTTCCTTTCTAAGAATCCTAAGATCTACCCATGAAAGAGAAGAAGCAGAGGAGGACCTTATTCACGGTTTGGAGGCGAGAAGAACGACGGGGTGCCATGGCGCGGTGGTGGCATTGCTGAACTTCTCCTATAGTAAGAACAAAGATCTGATCCGTTTGATTGAGCGTGTAACCTTCTCCTCTTGCTCCAAGTGGGCTTTTATAAGTCAGCATGTGGGGAGGTGAAAGGGTAAAGCCTTAATGGTCATGAAGGCTCCTCCTAATAACATTTCGGTTACAGTGAAGGGATAAGAAACAGTGGAAGATGAACAGGTGTGTCCAGTTGGCAGTTTCCTATTGGACCACATCTTCCTCCTTTATTATATAATTACAGAAGGAAAAATGGCCTGTAATTACTCCTGGTGTAACTTCCCACACCAGCATTTATTACCACGCGTGTTAGAATAATTTCGGGCCTGAACTGTCATTTCGGCCAATGTCACGGGCGGGACACATAGGTCACGGGCGTGACAGGCCCGGGTGGCAATTCTGAGGTTGACGATCGTCGAACTGGAATCGACGGTCGTCGAAGGGTGGTCACGCCCTAGGTCATGGGCGTGACACCTTGGTCACGGGCGTGACAGGCCCGAACGGCAATTCTGAGGTCGGCGATCGTCGAACTGAGATCGACGGTCGTCGAAGGCTGGTCACACCCTAGGTCACGGGCGTGACACCTAGGTCACGGGCGTGACAGGCCCGAGTTCAATTTCGACGATCGTTTTACGGAGATCGACGATCGTTGAAGGAGTCACGCCCCTGGTCACGGGCGTGACACTTTGGTCACGGGCGTGACATGCCCGGGCTGCACGTTCGACGATCGTCTAACGGAGATCGACAATCGTCGAAGGAGTCACGCCCTAGGTCACGGGCGTGACACCTTGGTCACGGGCGTGACATGCCCGGGCTGCAAGTTCGACGATCGTCTCACGGAGATCGACGATCGTCGAAGGAGTCACGCCTTAGGTCACGGGCGTGATGGGTCGGTCACGGGCGTGACCAACCCGTGACCCGAAATCTCGATCGATTTATTTCAATTTTTGGGCTTCCTAGGGTTCTGTCACGACCAACCGACTCCTAGGGGTCTAGCCGGAAATGGGATGTTACACTTCGTGCTCCAAATTTTGGATCTGAATGATCATCCTGGTAATTCCAGGTACGCGCATTCAAATTAGATAATTGAATCGCGTTGCGTAGATATATATACAGATATATATACAGATATATATATAGATACACAACTTGAACGGAAGGACACGCAAGCAAATAACCATATGATCCTCATCTTGGAAACTGAAAAACTTTCAAGATGAAGGAAGCTTGCTTGCTACATGTTGTATTTGATGAAGGATGCTTGCTTCACAACAATTCTTCTAGTGACATTCTTGAAGATGGAGGTGCAAGGCTTGAACAGCTAAGTCTAGATGAGACTGCTAAAAATTAAGCTCCCAAGTACGTCAAGTTCTCCACCTCAACACCAACTGGAGAAGATGACGGTCAGGATCAGGAGATTCTCCAAGAAGAGGGAGGAGCCCGAGAATCTGTAGGAGCTCCAGATGCCAGACTCTTAGAGCCGAGACACGTGAGGGATCACCCAAGAGATCAGATCATAGGAGATCCTCGGGAAGGTGTCAGAACTCGCAGAGGTACAAATAAAGAGATTCTGCACCTTAGTTTTCTGTCACAGGTTGAGCCAAAGAAGTTCGACGAAGCGAACAAAGATGCGTTGTTGATATTGGCCATGCAAGATGAACTTCATCAATTCGAACGATGCAACGTCTGAATGCTAGTTCCCAGACCAAAGAAACAGAATGTGATCAGCACTAAGTGGATCTTCAGAAACAAACTGGATGAACACGGTGTCATCATCAAGAACAAAGCAAGACTGGTGGCTCAAGGATACAGACAGGAGGAGAGGATTGACTTCGACCAAACCTTTGCACCAGTTGCAAGGCTCGAGGCGATCAGGTTGTTCCTAGCGTATGCCTCTCACAAAGGATTCACTGTCAATCAGATGGACGTGAAGTCTGCTTTCCTGAATGGAGATTTAAAAGAGGAAGTATACGTCGCACAACCCCCAGGTTTTGTTAATCTAACTCTCCCTGATCATGTTTAGTTTCTTAATAAAGCATTATATGGCTTAAAACAAGCTTTTCGAGCTTGGTATGAGACTCTGTCTAGTTTTCTTCTTGAGAACAAGTTCTTGAGATGAAAAATAGATAAGACAGTGTTTCTTAGGGAAGTCAAAGACAAGATTTTGCTTGTGCAAATCTATGTCGATGACATAATATTCGGCTCAACAGACAACAACCTGTGCAAGAAGTTTTCCAAACTTATGCAAGGGAAGTTTGAAATGAGCAGTATGGGAGAGCAAAAGTATTTCTTGGGACTTCAAGTGAAACAGTCTGAGAATGGAATTTTCATCTCTCAAACGAAGTTCACAAATGAACTCCTCAAGAAATTCAGAATGGAGAGTGCAACCTCTATGAGGACTCCAATGAGATCCACTGTGTCTCTAGATAAGGATGAGAAAGGGAAACCTTTTGATGAAACCAAGTACAGAAGCATAATTGGATCCCTGCTCTATCTTACTGCTAGTAGACCAGATATTATGTTTTTCACATGCTTTTGTGCCAGATATCAGGTGAACACTAAGGAATATCATTATGTCGCTGCAAAGCGGATTCTTAGATACCTTAAAGGTACACCAAATCTTGGCTTGTAGTACCCAAGAAACAATGATGTAGAGCTGATAGGCTTTTTAGATGCTGACTTTGCAGGAAGCAAGGATGATAGGAAAAGCACTTCCGGGATGTGCCAATTCCTCGGAAGAATGCTTATATTGTGGAGCAGTAAAAAGAAGAACTGTGTCGCAACCTCTACGACTGAATCTGAGTACATCTCTACAGGCAGCTATTGCGCACAACTTCTATGGATCAAAAATCAACTCGAAGATTATGACTTGCAGTTCAGAGAAGTTCCCATGTATTGCGACTCCTCGAGCACAATTGCAATTGCGAACAATCCAGTGTCGCATAGCAGAACAAAGCATATTGAAGTGCGGTACCACTTCATTCGGGAGCATATGTAGAACAAAGATATATCTCTCTGCTATGTCCCCACGGATAAGCAGATTGTAGATATCTTCACGAAGCCACTCGACGAGGCCAAGTTCAATTTCTTCAAAACTGAACTCGGCATGCTGAACTTTGAAGATTGAAGACTGAAAGGCTCAAGACTTTTGGATCAAGGGGAAGCATCTGCTAGGAACTCATGATGGGAACGGATGCAAGAACTGAGGGGGAGCATTTTGCTCTAAGTGAAGTCCTAGGTTTGCAGAAGCCGAAAATGGGGAGATTATCCTCTCGGCCAAGGCTAAGATGGCCGCTAATGCTAAATAGGCCACAAAGGCTATGTTGCTCTTAGATAGGGGGAGATCACCTCGGCTAAGGCTATGTTGCTCTAAGGAAAATGGTAATGAATTCCACACTAAACTGAATTTTCATTTTATGATTTTCATTTCCACCTATTCTATTCACCTTAGCTTGTAGGGTTTAGGCTTCTTGAAATAGGGGGAGATTGTTGGGTATTGCATCCATAATAGACCTGATTTGAAGAAGAGCCTGAACAAGTTATGTTGAATTGACAATGTATTTGACAATTCTATCAGGTTGTGCTTATAGCTATTCCATGCTAAGTACACACCAATGTCAGAGTGCAGTAGGTCAATATACACGGGTCTACGTAACGTAATCCCTCGTTGTGTAGATCAATGTGTTGATCAACGTGTGCTCTCTCTATTGGAGTGTACTTATTTTCTACTACATGGTCAAGGTAGATCAAGAGCAGAAGAAGGAGCAAGGATTGGTCAAAGACCAAACTATCAAAAGAAGGAAGGAGGAAAATTCTTCCAAGTAAGAATTGACGGGAGTCGTTAGTGATTTCCGCCGACTTCAATGGGAATCACTAAGTGACTCCCGCCGACTAATTCCGGCTGGCAAAGTCAGAATTCTGCCAAGGCAGAATCGACAGGAGTCGGGAGTGATTCCCGCCGACATCGACGAGAATCACCAACAACTCCCGCTGATTTTGCCTTAGGCAGATTCTCGCCGCTCGCTGGACCGAACCAAGCCGTCGTGCGCTGTTTCGGCCGAGGCTAGGGCTTTTCCTCGTGGGCCCCACAACGGCTCTTAGAGTGGGCTCCTAGTATAAATACATGCGTATTTTTAAACTCTACAGACGCCAAAAAATACGAAACGAAATCACGCCGTCGTGACCTAGCGCATCGCGAGCTCCGCCCGCACGCACGTCGTTGATCGCAAGGTTGTCGCCGCCGCTGATCTCAGCTTGTCTCTGATCGCTCGACGACAGCACTGAGGCAAGCAGCCGGTCTCACGTGTCTCTCTCGAGATCTCTTATCTTTCGATTCGTTGAACGAGACTTGTTCTCCCTTCCGAATCGGTTGAGACGTTTGATCCGACTGAGATCGTTCGAATACCTAGCTTGCTTCGTCAAGAAGTTTGGATTTACAAAGCATCGCTGCCGCACTTGCTTGCGCCGCCGATCTTGACAAGATCCATTCCAAGTGAGAAATCCGGTTGTGGATTCTTCGTACTTTTCGTGCAAGCTTCAACGAATGAAGAAGGACACCGGAATCTCCATAAAGCATTGTTTGTATTTTTATTTACATTCAATTTTGTTATAAAAGAATTTTCATTCTTATTTGTAAGGTTTGGGTGGAACCCGATGTGGTGGAGTTGTGACTCCATTGTTGGAAGGGTTCCAAAATCCTGAGTTATCCTGACACAAAGGAGAATGATCCAAGGAGAAGGTTGGCCATTGTTGGTTAGACGGTGAAAAGAAGATGAGTTAGGCTTTTGGTCGAGTATAGCTCAGGATTTTGGAAACCGCGTGCTTAGCAAACACGCATATGAGACGGAGACGTGGGGTACCATTAGATATTTCCAAACGAACTAAAAATTGATTTTTTATAAATATCTCTATTCTAAAAGTTGTCGAAACTAATGACCCCCAAAAATGCATTTCCGGTTATAAAGGAGCTTTCTCATCAACAAACGTTATCCTAAACAGACTCTTAGACATATAATTAAATGAGATACGCTTATGTTTAATGAGTTCACAAATTATGATACATAAAGTTTGAGACACAGAAGATGAAAAAATAAGGATGTAAAGACCAACAAAGGAAGCTAATGAGCATGAAGAGTCTGAGGAACATCAGTATCAAACACGTACAATCCATCCCGCATCCTACCAAAGCGGTGAAGAGTAGCCCCAATCTGGTTGACGCAAAAGTGCCTAACGCCGCACCTGACCGGATCTCTATCGGCCCTGAGTATTGCATTTTTTATTTGTGTCATTTTTTTGCATCTTGCTATTTGCAATTAATGTAATTTTTGCATTTTTGTTTTTTTTTAATATATTTTGAAAGTGATGATAGATACAACTCTAGAGGGGGGGTGAATAGAGTATTCAAAAATTATGACACCCTACTCAACTCCCTTAGAGTTAATTTGCAGAATTAGTTTATAGATATTGATAACCCTAGAGCCTAACTCAAAGTGTAGTGCACAAGAGAGAGCTAACTATAATTACAGTTAAGCTTGGGATCCTATCACAGTAACTAGCAATCCTAGTTATTTCTACTCACAGCCACAACACAATAAATTAAATAAGCAGCTCAGATGACACAAGAAATTTTATAGTGGTTCCCTCTAAATAGGTACGTCCACTCTTTTACCACCCTGGTAGGAATCCACTACAGGTTTTTGTTCAGGTGCCCTGCCACCAACTGATCTGATTCAGGTAGATCAAGTAGACCCTCTGAGCTTTTGATCAGGAGCTCAAAATCCAACACAGGTTTTTGATCAGGTGCCCTGCCACCAAGGGTTCACTTTTGAAGGGAGTAATAACCCTTTGTATAGGAGGTTGAGAGAGTTAAGGCTTCTTCTCTATTGTTAAACAAATTAGAGAAGCTAGTGGATTGCACAGAGCTAGATAGCTCTAAAGAAATAAGGCTCCCCCTAGATTAGAGAATATCCAGGAAGGAGTCTTGCTTCAGGGTGTAGGAACTCTTCTGAACTAAGACAAAGAACTGTCTTGGGGTTCTGAATGAAAATCTTGAAGAAGACTCTTGATTGTTGAATGATTATTCTTCTTCACATGCTTCTCTTTCTTCTTCTTCTTCTTCTTCTTCTTCTTGAGGCACTGAGTGAAAATCTTCCTGTAAGCAGGATGAACTCAGGATGAAGAAGAATGCTGAAGAGATTTGATCTTCTCAGTTGAATGTGAATTTCTGAGAGCTGTAGAACTTTCTTGCTTTCTGTCTTTCTCTATGCTGCTGAGTGTATGTGTTCTTTGTATTTTCTTCTTTCAAAAGAAGCTCTTTATATATGAGCCTTTGCAACGGCTTTAATTTGAGTTTGAATCTTGTCTTCATCTGGAATCTGCAATCTGGGCTGCAAAAAGCATAAAGCAAAAACAAATTCTACAGACAGACATGCTATAAGGGGATAAAGCTTTCTAAGAAGCTGCATATCCAATCAGATAAAAGAAGCTAGAAAAAGTCACATCAGAAAGAACTCTTTACAGCCAGAGAAGACTTTCTGAGTCTAACGGCTATAAAGGACAGCCTGGCAGATAAAGCAAAAAATATATTTCAACTAATAAGACAAAACACTTTGTCAGATAAAGATTGGCTCAAGCATAAGGAATGGAGCAAAGATTGCCTGGAAATAATAGCATAAATTTACTGAAATAATATGCCAAATAAATATGAAATAAACCATAAACCATATAATAGAAGAGGACAAAATTACTAAAGACACACAGCAGAACGTCGAACGACCCTCGGAGATCGTCGACCGAAGCACAGAGATCGTCGACCTATCAAACAGATAGTCGAACGATACAGATAGTTAAACTTCCAAAGAAGATAGTCGAACTACCACAGCAGATAGTCGACCTATCAGAATAGATAGTCGAGCTATCAGATAGTCGACCTATCAAGACAGATAGTCGAACTATCAAGCAAAACAGATAATCGACCTATCAAATAGATAGTCGAACTATCAAACAAAACAGATAGTCGACCTATCAAACAGATAGTCGGACTATCAAAGAAAACAGATAGTCGACCTATCAAACAGATAGTCAAACTATCAGATAGTTGAACTATCCAAGCAAATAGTCGAACTATCAAACACAACAGATAGTCGATCTATCAAGACAGATAATCGAACTATCAAACAACACAAATAGTCGACCTATCAAACAGATAGTCGAACTATCAGATAGTTGAACTATCCAAGCAGTTAGTTGAACTATCAAGAAATCTGTCTGGTCAGAAAAAGTCGAGCGGGGTTCGACGATCGGCGAGGCAGATTTCACAGAACGTCGAGCTAACAAGAGTTGAACTAACTCAGAGATAGACGATCTGCAGACAGACAAACATCGAACAACTGATAGACGATCGTCGACCAGTCGATAGACGATGGTCGAGCGGCGTTCGACCATAGTCGAACAGAAAACAACTTAACCAAATTTTCATCTGGAAAAGTGACAACTCTAAAACTAGAGCAAACTAACTAAACAACTAACCTTTGACCATAGATAAAACTTGGGTCAAGAGACTCAAAGAGAGGACTGAACTCAAATCCAAACTAGGGTACCAAAAATCTCCCCCTATTTGAGTTAAGTCTCTCAACAACAAAACACACAAAATAAACTACTGGAAATAAATAAAATACAGGAAGGGAAATATTTGAACAGCAGTTAACATCAGTCAAACAGACAAATAAATAACTATTAATCAATGAAATTTAAGAAGCTTCAGAATTTGGTTTAGATTCAGAGGAACTAGGAATAAAAGTAATTTTCCTGAAAGGGTCTAGAGCTTCTTTCTTTGACAGCTTTAGATCTTGCTCTCCAATAATTTTAGATTCTGATGCCCTTGGAACAACTGCTTCAGGATGCTTTTCCATATATTTTGAAGGGTCAAATACCTCAGGTCTAACCTGGAATTTATCAAGCTCCTTCTTTCTGAATGTAGACATAGTTGTTAATCCTGTAGTATCTTTACCTTCAGCTTTGGCTTTCCTAATCTGGGCTGATCCAACTAGCTCAAGAAATTGAGCCATCTTGAAATCAGGATCAAGCTCTTGACTTTCATACACATTTTCACAAGTTGGATCTGCAGGTTTCACAGCTTTAAATTTAATAGACAGATCTAACAAGCTTTCAACTGGCTCTTTTTCCTGAATAACTAGAGAAGAAAGAGGAGCAAACTCAGCAAATTTCTTACTCGATTTTTCAGAGAAAATTACTCTTTTACCTTTTGAAACAGTTTTCTCTGCATGATCTGGCTTTGAAGAAGATATGCTCTTGGATTCTTTGGAAGGAGGAGGAGAAAAGGTTGGTTTCTGATAAACTACCTCCTTCACTTGTTCTTTTGTATCAGCATCATGCCTTTGGTATCCAGATTGCGATCTGCCTTGATATCCTTGATTGTTTTTCCTTTGAGAAGATTGGGATGAAGTAAATCTAGCAGATGGAGTAGAAGGATTTGCAAACAAGTTGCCAGAGGCTCCTACAATGGGCCGTGGAGGAGGAGGACCTCTAGGAGTCCATCTTGGAGCAGGACTGTCATACCTTTTAGACTTCTTCCTTAACTTTTGCTGATTCTTTGAAAATCCCATCCAATGCTGAAACTCTTTAGATTTGGGATTAATACCTTTCAAGATATAATAAGGGATATCATTGTCAGGGTTTGGAGGAGGAGGAGCCACAGCTTTTCTTTTCTTCTTGGCAGATTTCTTTTTCTTGGATTCTTTAGATTCATCAGAATCATCCTCATCCTCAGAGTTTGATGAAGGGGGGAGATCATAAGGATCAAACGCTTCTTGCACAGCTTTTTCTTTCTCTTTTAAGGCAGCTTTTTCTAACTCTTCTTCCAAGGCATCCTGTGCCAGAAGAGTGTCTAGATCTAGTCCAGGGGAGTCATCCCAGACTGTAGACTTTTCCATTTGAATTTCTTAAACCTTCTCTTGTTCATCAGTAACTGTCATGGAGACCAGTTCTTCTTGCACAGCTAACTGAGCTGGTTGAGCAGCCTCAGGATCTTGAACAAGTGGTTCTAGATCAGATTGAACTTCTAGAGCAGGTTGATGATCAAGTTCTTGGACAGCTAACACTTCTTCCACTATATCTATAGAATCATGAGCACAAATTTGCTAAATGACATTGTATCATTCCTTCTAGGTATTCCCATACTAACATGTCAGTTATCAAGTCAAGAAAATGAGTAAACGAGTTACCTTCAGGATTTTCCTTAGAATGTCCTAACTCTCATAATTCATCTAGAAAGGAGGTAATGACTCCTTCTAAGTAGAGGGCAACTAGGGGAGTGGAGCATTCTTCTAGGCAGACTTTGACAACAAACTCAGTTTTCATTATAACATCAAAAATATCTTTTTCAGACAGTGGAGGTACTGTTTCTTCTATCTCTTTTTCTGTATCTACTGGAGGATCTGCTGGAAGAGAGGCCAAGGGCAATTCAGAGGCATCTTCATAGAGCATCTCCCCCTGCCTGATTTCAGTGGAAACTGAAACCAGGCCCCTAGATGAAGAGGGCTCAGCAGATTTTGAGAGGGCTTGGATGGAGGCAGTCAAAGAAGAGATGGAGGATACAAGGGGAACAATTGCTTCTTCAATCATGATTTTGATTGAAGGAGTAATTAACTCCAGGATGCTTGAGATGAAGGCTGGGGTGATTTCAAATGAAGGTGGGGGAATCACAGTAGATGGATGAGCAGCAGGGATGGTGTATTCTTGATGAGATGGAGAGTGAACTGGAGAATGATGGGTGGATGCAAGAAGATCAATATGATCTGAATGAAGGATTGGTGACTGAGGAGGAGTGGATAGCTCAGCTGACAATAAATCAAAAGTAGGATGAGATATCCTAGCAAGATGAGGAGGGAGTGAAGATGCTGGTGGTGATGCATGAAGAATTGTGGAGGAATCAAGAAGATGAGATGCAGAAGATGGAACTTCAACTGAAGTAGATGGAACTGAAGTAGATGGTAGCACTTCAGTGGATGATAATGTAGAAGAAGTGGATGGAAAGGAGAGATTGGCTGAGCCTGCTTTTTGAAGGAGGGGAGTGACTGAAGCAGTCCTTGTGCTCTCAGATGCAACTGGAGCAACCACTGCTAGAGCGGGCTTTAGAAAGCTTCTTTTCCACTTGACAAACAGGGTTGGGTCCATCTTTTTGCTGGCATTGATTGATGTAGAAATTGAGACCAACAGATGGGGATATTTCTCCTTTAGAAATATCCCAAGTACCCTACCTAGGGTGACTTCCTTCTTGCTATTCTATTTCCTTATCAAATCAAACAAAACTCCTGCCCAGTTAATCTGATTCTTGTTCACGATGGCACACATCATGGCAAACTGTTGCCTGGTTATATTATCATGGGTAGAGTGCTTTCCCAGAAGCACTTTTCCGACAAGTTCAGCAAGGAACTTTATCTTCAACGAAAAGTTTACCTTTAGCAGCTTAGAAGGAATGCCGTCGGCATGTCCTAATTCAGTCAACATTCTCCCAAATTCTGGGGTATCTTGCTCATAATCCTCTTCCCCATTCAATAATCCAAAAATTTCAGTTAAAATGGCAAGAGTCAAAATTACCTCTTCTCCGCCTATCGTTCCGGTCATAGAGTCGTCATTGGAGGACGAAGTGAACGCCCATTCTTTAATCTCCTGGACGTTTATCTTTATTCTTGTGGACATGAACTTTTCCAATCCTTGGTCTTTATAGAGGTTGAGGATTTCCACTATCGCAGACTCACAGCAGCTGAAAGAATCAAAGTCCACGCTGAAACCAGCATCAAACTTCACCACGGACAGGAGGGCTGGAGCAATCGCCATCGAAGGGGTTGGAGAAGGCGAGAGAGACGGCGAAGGCGAAACGGCAGAAATTGCGAGACAGGGAGCAAGCAGAAAGACGGAATGCGAGAAGACGCTCTCTGTCGACGATAAAAAGAACGATCTCTTAACCTAGGTCGACCATCGGTTTTATATTAAACCAGCAATCGTCGATCTATTTTAAAAGATACTGGAGACGATGGTCGAACGGTCGTTCGACGATCGTTCCTGAAGCAGAGTAGTCGATCAATCGTTCGACTATTTCTGTCTTCACAAACAACAAGCTGTCGTCAATCATAGATCGACGATAGGCTCGACCTGTTCGACGATCTTCGAACGTCGGTCGACGATCTTCAAGCAGATAAGCCATCATCAACCATAGGTCGATGATAGGCTTGATCCGATCGACTATCTTCGAACGTCGTTCGACGATCTTCAAGCAGGTTTCAACAAAGGCAGACGTCACACTTAGTCATTTCCATTAATCATGCCTAGTTGAACCAAAAAGAACAGATGCTTCTGTTCATCTAAGGGCATGGTGAAAATATCACCTCTCTGAAGGTCAGTGGATATGAACTCAAGGCTGATCTTGTTCTTTTCCACACAATCTCTCAGGAAATGGTGTCTAATCTCAATGTGCTTGGTTCTAGAGTGGTGCACAGGATTTTGTGTAATGGAGATAGCACTGGTACTGTCACACATGATATTTGTGTTCTTATGTGTGTACCCATAATCCAAAAGCTGGTTTTGAATCCACAGGATCTGTGAACAACAACTAACAGATGCTATATATTCAGCCTCTGCAGTTGAAGTTGAGATAGAAGCCTGCTTCTTACAGAACCAAGAGACCAATCTCTCTCCCAGGAACTGACAAGTTCCTGAGGTACTTTTCCTGTCAACTCTACAGCCGGTATAATCAGAATCAGAGTACCCAATTAACTCAAATTCTGATTCAGCTGGGTACCATAGTCCTAGATTTGGACATCCCTTCAGGTATCTCAAGATTCTCTTGAGAAGAATCAGATGAGATTCCTTGGGGTTGACCTGGAATCTAGCACATAGGCATGTAGCAAACATTATATCTGGCCTACTTGCAGTTAAATACAATAGGGAACCAACAATGGCCCTATAATTCTTTTGATCAACTGGCTTACCCTGATCATCAGAATCTATAACTACATTAGTAGCCATAGGTGTATGCATTGCTGAAGCATCAGCCATCCCAAACTTCTTTACCAATTTCATGACATATTTGGATTGGGAGATGAAGATGCCATCAACATCTTGCTTTACTTGGAGACCAAGAAAGTAAGACAGCTCACCCATACTACTCATCTCAAACTTAGAATGCATCAAGTCAGAGAACTTTTTGCATAGTTTGGGATCAGTGGAACCAAAAATAATATCATCTACATACACTTGAACTAACAGGATTGTGTCATTGTGGTGCTTGACGAAAAGGGTTCTATCAACTACTCCCCTAATAAAGTTGTGCTCTAACAGGAAACTAGCTAGAGTCTCATACCAGGCTCTGGGTGCTTGTTTGAGTCCATAAAGAGCTTTTTGCAACTTGAAAACATGTGAGGGCTGAGTTGAAGAGACAAACCTAGGTGGTTGTTAAACAAATACCTCTTCCTTTAGCTCACCATTTAGAAAGGCACTTTTGACATCCATCTGAAAGACCTTAAACTTCATATAGGCTGCATAGGCTAGAAAGATCCTTATTGCCTCTAGCCTTGCAACAGGAGCAAAGGTTTGGTCATAATCTATACCTTCCTCCTGTCTGTAGCCCTGAGCTACAAGCCTAGCTTTGTTCCTTACAATAATTCCATTTGCATCCAACTTGTTTCTAAACACCCACTTGGTGCCTATGATCAGTTGGCCTTTAGGTCTTGGAACCAATGTCCATACTTTACATCTTTCAAACTGATTGAGTTCCTCTTGCATAGCAATGATCCAGTGGGGATCTAGCTCAACATCTTTAATGGTGAGGGGCTCAACCTGTGAAAGGAAACAAGCATGCATCACATCCTGTCTTAATTGATGTCTTGTTTGAACACCAACTGATATGTCTCCAATCACTTGAGATGTAGGATGATCTCTAGGTGTGACAACATCAGTAGGTGGGATGTGATCTTTAGCAATAGTTGGGATTAATTCCTCAGGAGGAATTGGATCTACTATTGGTGGTATAGCAACAGCTTCTGCAAAGTCTTCATCACTGTCTGAATCAGTGATATGAAGAGTTGATAGATGGAGAATCTCTTGAGTGACATCTTTAATAGATTCTGGTACCTGCAATGAACTTGAGGAAGGAGAAGTTTCCTTCTCCTTATAAAACATCTGAGATTCATCAAAGGACACATGCACAGATTCCTCAATTTTAGAAGTTGATTTATTGAAAACCCTATAAGCTTTGCTTACTTGGGAATATCCAAGAAAGATTCTCATTGAAGCTTTTGCTTCAAACTTTCTAAGGTATACTTTATTATTGTTATGAATGTATACTACACAACCAAATACTCTAAAATAATTTATTTTAGGTTTCTTTCCTTTAAGCAACTCATAAGGAGTTTTACTCTTAAGCTTGTGTATAAGACTTCTGTTCAAGACATAATTAGCTGTGCTAACAGCTTCTGCCCAATAAGAAAGAGGCATGTTAGCATCTGCCAATAATGTACCAGCAGCTTCAATCAGGGTTCTATTTTTCCTTTCCACTACCCCATTTTATTGGGGAGTTCTAGGAGCAGAGAAGCTATGTTTGATACCTTCTTTCTCACAGAATTCTTGCATGAGAAGAGACTCAAACTCAGTACCATGATCACTTCTGAACAAGGCAACATGAGTAGAGTACTCAGTTTGCACACACAGTAGAAAATCTGTAAGAACTTTGAAGTTATCAGCCTTAGTTCTCAAGAAGAACACCCAAGTGAACCTAGAGAAGTCGTCTACAATTACTAAAGTATAATACTTCCCTCCTAGACTCTGTACATTTATTGGGCCAAAAAGGTCCAAATGTAATAGATACAGGATTCTAGGTGAATCACATTTATTTAAAGATTTAAAGGAATTTTTGGTTTGCTTGCCTAATTGACAAGCCTTGCATAGGCTCTCCTTCTTATAGGGGCAAGAAGGTAAACCTCTAACAAGGTTGTATTTAGATAACCTAGATATGTTCTTGAGGTTAACATGGCTAAGCCTTTTATGCCATAAGGTGTTGTTATTTGTTACTTCATTAAATAAGAAGATTTCAGAATGGGTTGAATTAAAATCTACTAAATAAATGTTACCTTGTCTAATACCTACTAACACGACATTACTATTTAAAGTAATATTACAAAGAGCATTAATGAACGATACCTGATATCCTGCATCACATAACTAACTTACTGAAATAAGGTTATGCTTCAATCCAGTTACATATGCAACCCTCTTAAAAGTTACTGCTCCAATGGTAATCCTACCATATCCTTCAGTTTGACCACAGCTAGAATCCCCAAAGATCACCTTTGGTCCAAGCTTGGCCTTGAACTTTGACAGATTTTCTTTGTTCCCTGTCATATGTTTGGAGCAACCACTATCCAAATACCACTTGTCCTGAGTGATAGGATAGGTCTTCACCTGCAGTGAGTTAAGTTAAACATTGTGGACCCAGGAAACCTTGGGTCCATTATTCTTCACATTATGAAAACTAGAAATAAAAGAATAAGCAGGTTGGGGTTTGTAACCTAAAGGGTAAGATCTCCTAGGTGGGATGCTCCATGCAGTTAATGGGTTCACAAATCTAGGGTTTCTATTCATATTATGGTTTCTAAGGTTCTGGTTATAATTTTGAAATTCATATTGAAAATGTCGATCGGTGTTCGACGATCGATGCACAGATCGTCGAGCTTAGTTCGACCACTGAGCTTGCGATCGTCGAGCAGCGTTCGACGCTTTTTGTATTATCTTAAACTTTTGTTTTCTTTTCTCTCTTAGCTTTATTTAAGGCTTGATTAACTTGTCTTACTTGCTCAGTGTTCTTTATCCCATCAGATGAGATAAAGTTAACTGGAGTTGAAAGATGATTTTTAAGAATAATTGGGGGTTCACATGATGAAGCTCCTAAGCCTAGCTTATTATTGCCTGACCTAGTGTTTGTCATGCTGGTGATTTCTAGCAACTTAAGGCTTCTACCATTTAATGATTCTTCCAATCTTTTGGACTTTGCTTGTTCATTTTTAAGAAACTTTATTTCATCACTAGATTAAGTGAGTTCTGCTTCTAACCTAGCATTTTCAATGGAGATAGATTTTGATTCTGCTAACTTATTTCTAAGTTCTTTAATCTCCTTTTCTGAACTAATTAATTCTAAGCAAAGGGATTTAAACTCAGTTTTAAATTCAGAAGAAGAAAAGTCATATGAAGACAATACCTAATCTTTTGTAGGCATTTCTTCATCATCATCAGAACTCTCTGTAGCTGAGTAATTGCTGCAGGCATCAATAGCCATAAGACAGATTTCCTTTGCCTTCTCATCCTCATCCTCACTGGAGCTTGAGGAGGAAGATTCCTCCTCTGAATCACTCCAAGTTTCAGCAACAAATCCCTTCTCCTTTTTCTTGTTTTTGTAGGAGGAGGACTTGGAGTGTTTCCTGTGATGTTCCTTTTCCTTTCTCTTTTCTTTGCTCTTTTCCTCTGGACACTCTGGTAGAATGTGTCAAGGTTTCCTGCAACCATAACAAATGATTTCTTTAGCAGGAGATCTATCATACCTTGGTTTATCTTCATATCTTGAAGATTTCTTTCTGAAGTCTTTTCTTCCCATCTTGAGAAACCTTTTGGCAAAGAGTGCCATCAGCTCCTCATTAGATTGGCTTCCTTCAGAAGCATCAGCATCTTTGAGAGCAAGAGTTTTCTCTTTTCTTGATGGATTTAGAGTCTTTGCTTCAGCCTCAGCTTCCCTGGTCTTCAACACTTGCTCAAAAGACTTGAGCTTGCCAAGGAGAGCTTCTGTTGAGATTTCAGTTGTACTTCTGGCCTCCTTGATAGGCCAGATCCTAATATCCCATGTGCTGGGGAAGCACATCAGTATCTTATCATTGACCTCTGTCAATGTAATTTCCTTATCAAGAGTTCTCAGCTCATTGATGATTGAGCTGAGTCTGGTGTACATGGCTTCAACTGATTCAATTTCAGTTTTCTTGAAGTTTTCATACTGGGATATAAGGTTGTACCTTCTGTCCTTCCTTTCATCAGCTGAACCAGCTACAATCTGGTTCAGTGAGTCCTACATGGCTTTTGCAGAGGTGCAATCAGCCACTTTTTGGAAAATTTCATCAGACATAGTTTGAGCCAGAATATTCATAGCTTTGGCATCAGTTATCTTTGGCTTCTTGTAGGCATCATTGTAATCTGTAGGAGGCACTGCACTTAGATTTGTAGATGTTGTAGCAGTGGTTGCAGTAGGAGGTGCTGGAGGTCCTGTCAAAATAGAAGAGAAAATGTCTTCATCAATAAAGTTCATATATAATCTTATTCTTGCCTTCCAGATGCTAAACTTAGCTAAGTTGCATGCTGGAGGTCTGGTGCTTGAGTAATCCTTGGACTGGGCCATGAAGTGAATATCTATAAGCTTGGTATCTATCAGGATCTTGTGACTCAGGTGTTAGCCTGTACAGTCAATCAACCTCCCTCTGATACCAATTGAAAGTGATGATAGATACAACTCTAGAGGGGGGAGAATAGAGTATTCAAAAATTATGACACCCTACTCAACTCCCTTAGAGTTAATTTGCGGAATTAGTTTATAGATATTGATAACCCTAGAGCCTAACACAAAGTGTAGTGCAAAAGAGAGAGCTAACTGTAATTACAGTTAAGCTTGGGATCCTATCACAGCAACTAGCAATCCTAGTTATTTCTACTCACAGCCACAGTGCAATAAATTAAATAAGCAGCTCAGACGACACAAGAAATATTATAGTGGTTCCCTCTAAATAGGTACGTCCACTCTTCTACCACCCTGGTAGGAATCCACTACAGGTTTTTGTTCAGGTGCCCTGCCACCAACTGATCTGCTTCAGGTAGATCAAGTAGACCCTTTTAGCTTTTGATCAGGAGCTCAAAATCCAACACAGGTTTTTGATCAGGTGCCCTGCCACAAAGGGTTCACTTTTGAAGGGAGTAATAACCCTTTGTACAGGAGATTGAGAGAGTTAAGGCTTCCTCTCTATTGTTAAACAAATTAGAGAAGCTAGTGGATTGCACAGAGCTAGATAGCTCTAAAGAATCAAGGCTCCCCCTGGCTTAGAGAATATCCAAGAAGGAGTCTGTCTTCAGGGTGCAGGAACTCTTCTTAACTAAGACAAAGAACTGTCTTGGAGTTCTGAAGGAGAAGCTTGAAGAAGACTCTTGATTGTTGAATGATTGTTATTCTTCACAGGCTTTTCTTTCTTCTTCTTCTTCTTCTTCTTGAGGCACTGAGTGAAAATCTTCCTGTAAGCAGGATGAACTCAGGATGAAGAAGAATGCTGAAGAGATTTGATCTTCTCAGTTGAATGTGAATTTCTGAGAGTTGTAGAACTTTCTTGCTTTCTCTCTTTCTCTATGCTACTGAGTGTATGTGTTCTATGTATTTTATTCTTTCAAAAGAAGCTCTTTATATATGAGCCTTTGCAACGGCTTTAATTTGAGTTTGAATCTTGTCTTCATCTGGAATCTGCAATCTGGGCTGCAAAAAGCATAAAGCAAAAAAAATTCTGCAGACAGACATGTTATAAGGGGATAAAGCTTTCTAAGAAGCTGCATATCCAATCAGATAAAAGGAGCTAGAAAAACTCACATCAGAAAAAACTCTTTACGGCCAGAGAAGACTTTCTGAGTATCACGACTATAAAGGACAGCCTGGCAGATAAAGTAGAAAATATATTTCAACTAATAAGACAAAACACTTTGTCAGATAAAGATTGGCTCAAGCATAAGGAATGGAGCAGAGATTGCCTGGAAATAATAGCATAAATTTACTGAAATAATATGCCAAATAAATATGAAATAAACCATAGAATAGAAGAGGACAAAATTACTAAAGACACACAGCAGAACGTCGAACGACCCTCGGAGATCGTCGACCGAAGCATAGAGATCGTCGACCTATCAAACAGATAGTCGAACGATATAGATAGTCGAACTACCAAAGAAGATATTCGAACTACCACAACAGATAGTCGACCTATCAGAACAGATAGTCGAGCTATCAGATAGTCGACCTATCAAGACAGATAGTCGAACTATCAAGCAAAACAGATAGTCGATCTATCAAACATATAGTCGAACTATCAAACAAAACAGATAGTCGACCTATCAAACAGATAGTCGAACTATCAAAGAAAACAGATAGTCGACCTGTCAAACAGATAGTCGAACTATCAGATAGTTGAACTATCCAAGCAGATAGTCGAACTATCAAACACAATAGATAGTCGACCTATCAAGACAGATAGTCGAACTATCAAACAACACAGATAGTCGACCTATCAAATAGATAGTCGAACTATTAGATAGTTGAACTATCCAAGCAGATAGTTGAACTATCAAGAAATCTGTCTGGTCAGAAAAAGTCGAGCGGGGTTCGACGATCGGCGAGGCAGATTTCACGGAACGTCGAGCTAACAAGAGTTGAACTAACTCATAGATAGACGATCTGCAGACAGACAAACGTCGAACAACTGATAGACGATCGTCGACCAGTCGATAGACGATGGTCGAGCGGCGTTCGACCATAGTCGAACAGAAAACAACTTAACCAAATTTTCATCTGGAAAAGTGATAACTCTAAAACTAGAGCAAACTAAATAAACAACTAACCTTTGAGCATAGATAAAACTTGGGTCAAGAGACTCAAAGAGAGGACTGAACTCAAATCCAAACTAGGGTACCAACATATTTACATATATATAAACATATAAGTATATATATGTATATATATATATACATATATATATATATATATATATATATATACATATATATATCTTTATTATTAAAAACAATATGCATATCTTCAAGCACACCGTAGATTGAATCTGGACCGTCGGATCAAGCTTCTTCAATTTTTGGCCGTTGGATTCAATAGGAAAGGGCTGCCAATAACCAAAACACCCAAAGCGCTACTGTTCATTTCCGTAAAAATCCCGATGCAAGGAATTCCGCCTCCCGTCTCACTGTTCCCCGATGCCGCCGGCGGCGGAGCCGCCGGCGGCCTGCCCGCCGCCCACCGGCGGGTTCGCCTGCCTCCGGCGAACCCGCCGGGGGTTGTCCGGAGGCGAGCGGGCAGGGCCACCGCCGGCGGTGGTCCTGCCCGTGAGCTCCAGTTTTTGAGCTCACGGGCAGGGCCACCGCCGGCGGTGGCCCTGCCCGCTCGCCTCCGGACAACCCCCGGCGGGTTCGCCGGAGGCAGGCGAACCCGCCGGCGGGCGGCGGGCAGGCCGCCGGCGGCTCCGCCGCCGGCGGCATCGGGGAACAGTGAGACGGGAGGCGGAAGGGGGGTTTATTTTTATTTTTTCGTTTTTTTTTTTATTTTCTATTAAATAAATGATTATTAAATTAATGAAATATATTATAAAAATTTGTTTTTTTATTTGATAATGTATTTAATAAAATTTAAATAATTTTTTATGGCGAGCTTCGCGGGGGCGGGCGTATCGAGAATGGGCGAACGGGCGAAGTCCGCAACCACGCATCGAGAACGGGCGGGCGAAGCCCGCTTCGTTGCGGGCGAAGCCCGCTTTGTTGCGGGCGAAGCCCGCTTGGTTGCGGGCGAAGCCCGCAGCAATTCGCCCGCAACGACGCATCTTCGAACGGCGGGGCGGCGGGCGAAGCCCGCCGGAATGCCAAGCGGGCGAAGCCCGCTTGGTTGCGGGCGAAGCCCGCAGCGACGCATCGAGAACGGGCGGAGCCCGTTCGAAGATGCTAGTATATATATATACATATATATATATATATATATATATATATATATATATATATATATATATATATATATATATATATATATATATATATATATATATAATTGATTTGTTATGCAAAGGAAGTCCGTTCCACCCTTTGCTCATAAATTAAAAAAAACAAGAGGAAGACGCTATCCACTTTCTTCCCCACTCGTCTAGACCCGCCAGTTGCTCCTCTTCCCAGTTTAGGCACGCATTAGGGCTCAGTTTTAAGGTTTCCTAGCCGCAAGTTTCTCCCTGATCCATTAGCATCGCAGGAGGTGTTTCCCGGATTCGTCGCTTCACGCGACTAAAGCCCGCATGCCTCATCCAACTGTCGACACGACTGCCGATCCAACCACGATAATAGCTCCAACCACCGCTAGAGCCACGTCCTCCACCACACATAGCCGCTGCTTCCATCGTGAAGAGATTGGTTTTTTTTCCTTCTTCCCATTTTCTCTCGGCCCTGTATAAAAGGGACGGGATCTGCTAGTTTATTTTAGAGTTATTGTTGAAACGATTATGCTTGTCGATGTTGAATGTTGGATTTTTTTTAGCTTTACTACCTGTGCATCCTGTAGATGGGATGTTGAGATGCATATAGAGTCTTATTGTTGTTTCTGATTAGGAGTGTTAGGGTGTTGAAAACATTTAAAGATTGCTATTTGATTTAGGTTTGTTGTGAGTGAGATTAAGAGTGATTTGGACTTTTTGAATGTTGAAGTAATTTCTGTTTGGTTGCTTCCATTATTCCCTGTCATTGGGGAATTTAAATATTTGGAGCTGCCGTGAGATTGAGGATACTTGAATTTGCCGCAATCTGTATAATTCCTATAGTTGTAGAAAGTGGAGATTGATATTACTCCTATTCTTTGATTTCTGTGAGAGGTTAATTGTTTTAGATTCCTGATTAGAAGTCGATGAATGTTGATTAGTGCTTAATTTGTTGATGCTTTGTTAAACTCGTTGGAACCACTGTGTGAGAGTGAATGAATTTAAGCTATTTAGTTTGTGGCTTCCTAACACTATTGAGTGATTGAGGTTTCGTGGATCCACTCTTGTGAGGAAGAGAGTTAATTAATTCTGTGGTTCTCGTTTGCGATATCGACCGACCTCAGAGCGGGAGATCAAAGGTGCCGAGGAATCCCTCACGGGATCGCCATCGACTTTTAATATGGAAAGACGCCTCTTTCCATGAGTAACTTGTTTCTTTCTCTTCGTTTATGTGTCTGCATTTTTCTCGTAGGATATTATATTCATCACTGAGTTTTGGCTTGGATTTTGTCAGCGGACGCTACGTAGAAAACTCCAAACGGAAACGTATTTGGAGTTCATGATTTCCGTTTTGCTATTATAAGGGGAACAAAATGAAAGTTGAGAACTTCCTTCCCCAGATTTAGAATTAAACCTCCTTTTTTTCAAGAAAATTCATTTTAAACAAAATAGTAATTTTGTGCTTTACAAATACCTAGTTGCTTAATTTCTCAAATTTCGCGAAACACCCACTCAAAATTATAATTTTTTATCGCATGCATTTAGGGTTTAATAAAGATATCCGACGGGCGCGCAAACCTTACGCGCCGTACTGCATCAATTTTGTATCAGAAGTAGGTTTCAAAATATTCCAAGTTTCACAATCCGCCCTTCGTAGTCTAGGAACCCCGCATAACATTTTATTTTTCATAAAAAAGGAGAATTTTTTTAATAGCATACTCATTCATTAATATTTTTTTGTTTGCATGCATCCACATAGTGGTAGGTTAGTAAGTATGAGTTCACCCCATCATAATTCACTACCTTAACACCCTCAAGAGGTAAAACTCTGAGATGTGTTCTGTTGAACGTTATCAATCGAGTTGTGTGAACGAAGGGAATGAACCACCCCCGTGATTTTTTCCTTTTGTCCGCCAAATGATGGTGATAGCCGAAAGTATACACCGAGTGCGAGAAGGGTTCGAAATCCTTCGTATTATGGTGAATAGTCTAGAAGTTTCCCCTCGAGCTGTAATGTCACCTCCAATTTGAGATGAGCATTCCGTTATACCCCATCACAAAACCCCACGCCACTACTTTGAAAGGTCTATACTTAGAAGGAATCCTTTATTTGATGTATCCACTTACACCCTCTCCCTTAGAACCCCATCAAGGAGATCTTTACGATACTGTGATGATTATCCTCGACCACTGTATATCACTTACCGCGACCGTGTTATCCACTAATACGATCTCATTATGCTAGAGACGATCAATATGTCGATTATCAACGTTCTTATCCTCGTACTAAAATGGATCCTATTGGCCCTTCGATAGAATATTATGATGATAGAATTCAGTATAACTCCAGTCATCGACACTACACGTCTCCTCTATAATAAGAACCTGAGTCTGTATATGTCCAACCACCACCACACATTCGTAGGAATAATGTCAAACCACAAGCATGACAGGATTATGTTATAAAATATCGTCACGATTACCCTTAAGAATCCTATAGAAGTCACTCTTGTCAAGATTACATCACACTTAGTGATCCTCCTAGTGTTTCGAAAACGAACATGAAAGTGGCCGAATTTCAATAATATGATGATCTACACACCTGCTTTGCCGCCATTAAGGGTTGGAGAGAGCACTCTACTTCCCAAATCAGGGAAACTTCACCCACTCTGTCTGATATTCTAATACAGGATGTGTGCAGTTAACACCCATGAGAGTCTACTCCACTTAGTGAACCTTCCCTCGATTTTAAATCTATTAGCTCTCTCTTGAATGTAGACTTTCTTCACTCTTCACTCGATGACGCACCGAGTCACATCACGATCGGGAGCCGAGAGCTTAGTAGTGATCTCGAGTTTGCCACCTCTTCCCTTTCTGGAAGCACGAACCCTTCTGATGGTTTGCTTCTGGAGGACCATCACTCTACTGATGGGTTCTTTGACGACCCTCCTATTGAGCCTCCAGATGAGGAATCTCGTCCTTGTGTGGATGAGATTAAAGTGAATTCACTTATGAATTTGAAGACATTGAAACCTTTTCCCTTTTCGCCCCTGATGGCGATAGTGCTCCATGGAGAGGATTTTGAGTATGACATCCATACAGTGGGGCTTGATTATAGCCATCTGGTCACTCGCACTCTTGATGAGTTATGGGGCGTACCAACTGCTAACCCATCAAATGCATTCTTTCTTGTGATGGGTACTCAATTCAGTCTAGAGTCGCGTCTTATTATTAGCGAATATGATTATCACTTTAAAGATCATTGTATTTGCGATGAGTTTTCATATGTCCCACCTGGTGAGCCTCCTGATGCCTCACATTCCCTTAATAAATTTATCACGATTTTCACACTTCAGGTGCAATATCGTTCATATGAGAGCACTCCATATGTTTTTGGAGCCTATGCCGGTACTCGTCGCATTTGTGACGAATTTTATTATACCCCTCCTGATGAACTCCTACATGAACTATATATGGGTTTACCGCACTTTGGGATGTATCCTTAGTAACACTGTCGTGTTTGAGAGTGCACTTACTGATTCATTGATTTTATATCTTATCACCCGCATTTTTAGAGACAGTTTGTACACCATGTTGACATATCTTATTACCGATGTCTCTGATTTTAACTTGAGTGTTCATCGTCCCCGCGATGAATTCTTTTATGATCCACCATCCGAGCCTCCTTATCATATACCTATCTCAGGAGTTGCTTTTAGTACCTAAAACCTCTGGTTTTTGTAGTTAGTTGTGTTAGTAGTTCATCTTTTGCATTTGCATGATTTGTATAAAAAATTGAGCAGAACCTGCATTGTACTTATGACTTATATGCACTCAAGCTAACAAGCATAACAAACTTCTAGTTTCAAAGTGGATGTCTTGGAGAAGGTTCGACCAAATCCGGAACGGTTACCATCGGGTACCGTAAATAAGCTAGCAAACTGTAGAACTGGACCCTTTCGAGTAGTAAAACGGATTTGACAAAATGCGTATGAACTTGAGATGCCTTCCGTTTGGGGAACAAATCTGGTTTTTAACGTAGCTGATCTGACTTTATTCCACGATTATCCGCACGAGTCTTTAGATTTTCCCTTGCATTTTCCTCCATTTGATTCTTTTTGTTGGTGAGTGCTAGTAATGAGCCACATTCAGGACACACTGATTCTCATTCAGTTACCGACATACCGTCTGCAGTTCTACCATTTTCCACTGAAAGTTTTTAGGCCGAGCATGAGACACCAGGTGATTCTACTATACTAGTTTCCTGAGCCGCTGATAGAATATCACGATAGGTTTTGGTCACCTAACAGATATTGGATGACGAGACATTGACCACTACTTATGGTGATTTTCAGAGATACTTGGTTCGTTGGAAGTGCAGACCAGAGATCGAGACCAACTGAGTCTTTGCCGAGGAATTAGAGCACATGAATGCTGATCTTCTATAACACTACCGATCGGAGCACTCACCAGAGATGAGTGATTTTGAGAGAGGGAGAGTTGGTGGAGACCATCCCCGATCAGGTTTACGCAAAAATGCCCGACGCCGCACCCGACCGAACCTCTATCGGCCCTGAGTGTTGCATGTTTTATTTGTATCATTTTTTACATTTTGTTATTTGCAATTTATGTAATTTTGGCATTTTTGTTGTTTTGCTTGAATATATATATATATATATATCTTTATTATATAAAGCAATATAGATATCTCAAAGCACACCAAAGCACACCGTTAAATTCATCAGGACCGTCCGATCTCCAGAAAATGAAAGGTGACCGTTGGATTCATCAAAGGAGGCCTGCAAATAAAAAAAAAACCAAAACCGCTACTGTTCATTCTCTGAAAAATCCCGATACCAACCTTTCCGCATTCCCGCTTCCCCGCCCTCCTCGGCCGCCGGCGGCGGAGCCGGCGGCGGCCTGCCCGCCTCCCACCGGCGGGTTCGCCGGACTCCGGCGAACCCGCCGGGGGTTGTCCCGCGGCGAGCGGGCAGGGCCACCGCCGGCGGTGGCCCTGCCCGTGAGACCCAGATCTGGGTCTCACGGGCAGGGCCACCGCCGGCGGTGGCCCTGCCCGCTCGCCGCGGGACAACCCCCGGCGGGTTCGCCGGAGGCCGGCGAACCCGCCGGTGGGAGGCGGGCAGGCCGCCGCCGGCGGCAGAGGAGGGCGGGGAAGCGGGCAGGCGGACGCGGGGGGGGGGGGGGGGGGGGGGGGTTTGGTTTTTTTTTTTCATTTTTTTTATAAAAATTAAAAAGTTATTATTATAATTTGAGTTGGAAATTTATTAAATTATATAATTATTAAATTTAAGTTGGAAATTTGAGTTGGAAATTTCATTTTTCAGAGGCGGGCTTCGGGGCGAAATTTATTAAATTATATAATTATTTAAATTTCCTTGGAGGAAAATAATAATAATTTGTTAAATTATAAAATTATTTAAATTTTTTCGAAGGTTCGCCCGCCGGAGGGGACGGGCTTTGCCCGTCGGGGGCGGGCAAAGCGCGTCAGGGGGCGAGCGAAGACCGCCGAGGGGCGGGCGAGCCCGCCGAGGGGCGGGCGAGCCTGCCGGGGGGAGAGGGGTGAAGCCCGTCGGGGGGTCAAGCGGGCGAAGCCCGCCGGGGGGTCAAGCGGGCGAAGCCCGCCGGGGGGTCAAGCGGGCGAAGCCCGCCGGGGGGTCAAGCGGGCGAAGCCCGCCGGGGGGTCAAGCGGGCGAAGCCCGCTTGATTGCGAGCGAAGCCCGCCGGGGGGTCAAGCGGGCGAAGCCCGCCGGGGGGTCAAGCGGGCGAAGCCCGCTTGATTGCGGGCGAAGCCCGCCGGGAGGTCAAGCGGGCGAAGCCCGCTTGATTGCGGGCGAAGCCCGCAGCGACGCATGACCCCCCGGCGGGCTTCGCCCGCTTGATTGCGGGCGAAGCCCGCCGGGGGGTCAAGCGGGCGAAGCCCGCTTGATTGCGGGCGAAGCCCGCCGGGAGGTCAAGCGGGCGAAGCCCGCTTGATTGCGGGCGAAGCCCGCAGCGACGCATCGAGAACGGGCGGAGCCCGTTCGAAGATGCTAGTATATATATATATATATATATATATTTATAAAATTTATTTGTTATGCAAAGGCAGCCATGTCCAGCCTTTGCTCATGAATGAAAAAAAACAAGAGGAAGCTGCTGTTCACTTTCTTCCACACCCGGCCAGGCCCGCAAACCGCTCCTCTTCCAAGTTAAGGCATGCATTTGGGCTTGGTTTCAAGGGTTACCAGCCGTAAGTTTCGCCCCGATCCATCAACGCCGCAGGAGGTGTTTTCCGGATTTGTCGCTGCACACGACTAAAGCCCGCACGCCTCATCCAATCGTTGCCCACAACTGCCGATCCAGCCACGACAACAACTCCAACCGCCGCCAGAGCCACATCCTTCAATCGTAACAGCTACCTCCATCATGAAGAAATGGGTTTTTTTCCTTCTTCCTATTTTCTCTCGGGCCTGTATAAAAGGGAAGGGATCTGCTAGTTTATTTCAGAGTTATTGTTGAAACGATTATGCTCGCTGATGTTGAATGTTGGATTTTTTTTTTGAGCTTTGCTACCTGTAGATGGGATGTTGAGATGTAAATTGTGTCCTGTTGTTGTTTCTGATTAGGAGTTAGGGTGTTGAAAAGATTTAAAGATTTCTGTTTGATTTAGGTTTGCTGTGAGTGAGATTAGGAGTGATTTGGACTTTGTGCATGTTGAAGTAATTTTTGTTTGGTTGCTTCCATTATGCCCCATCATTGGGGAATTAAAATATTTGGAGCTGTCGTGAGATTGAGGACACTTTAGTTTGCTACAATCTGTATAATTCCTATAGTTGTATAAAGTGGAGATTGATATTGCTCCTATTCTCTGATTCTTGTGAGAGGTTAATTGTTTTATATTCCTGCTTAGAAGTTTATGAATGTTGATTAGATCTTAATTTGTTGCTGCTTTGTTAAACCCGTTGGAACCACCGTATGAGAGAGAGAGAGAGTGAATTTTAGGCTATTTAGTTTGTGGCTTCCTTACACTATTGAGTAATTGAGGTTTCGTGGATCTACTTGTGTTGAGGTAGAGAGTCAATTAATTCCGTGGTGCCTATGTGCGATAGCGGCCGACCTCGGAGCGGGAGATCGAATGTCACGAGGAATTCCTCGCAGGATCGCCATCGACTTCAAATACGGAAAGACGTCTCTTTTTGTGGGTAACTTGTTTCTTTCTCTTCCTTTGTGAGTGTTTGCATATTTCTCGTAGGATATTAGTTCCTCGATGGGTTATCGCCCGGATTTTGTCAGCGAACGCTACATCGAAAATTCCAAACGGTAACGTATTTAGAGTTTAAGATTTCTGTTTTGCTACGACAAGGGGAACATAATAAAAGTTGCGAATTTCTTTCCCCGAATTTAGAATTGAACCTTATTTTTTTCAAGAAAATTCATTTTTAACAAAATAGTAATTTTGTGCTTTACAAATATCTAGTTTTTTAATTTCTCAAAGTTCGTGCAACGCCCGCTCAAAATTACGATTCTTCATTGCATGCATTTAAGGTTTTCAAGAAATAGCCGACAAGCGTGCAAACCCTATGTGCCGCCCTACATCACATAGCCAATCACCTTTGTTTGTAGGCTGAGAGATACAGTGAGAAGGAAAGAAAGTGACAGAACAGTTCATAGAGTTTGTAATATGCCTAAAAGAAAAAAGGTTATGAATAAAAGAATGGATGTGTAAAGCAGAAGCAAAGGTAAGAACATAGAATTGATGAATCCCTTTCCCGCACTAGAGGAAAGAGTTTCATCAACAATGCTTACATTGTCTTTTGCCAGACAATGGTGAATAAGAAACAAAACCTGACGATGATCCAGTCATATGATTAGTGGATATAGAGTCAATGATCCAATAAGTGGTAGGCCGTATAGTTGCAGAGTGAGCACTTGGACTACCTGATGTAAGCTAAAATTAGGGATTCAAAAATACGCGACTTTAAGTGATCGGTTTAATTTTGAAAGAAGGCCGAGCGGGCCAAATTGAATTTTCATGCTCAAATCACAATCATCGCTTAGACTTTGATATGGCCGTAATATTGTTTGAGATTAAACTACCAAGCGTTGACAGGTTGAATTAAAGTGAGATCCGTACAACCACAACCACAAGCTCAATAACAATTTATGAAATAACGGAATTTAAAGTAGCAAAAACGTTCGAAGGCAAGCTCAAAGTTATTTAAGTAGTTCATATAAATTTAATATAGTTAGTGGAGCAAGAGCGTAGTGCAGGATACTATAGAAGAGAGGTCCACCTAGAGTTTTTCACGCAATCGTTCGCCAGTTAACGGAGCTTGGAGCCGCAGTCGGTGTCAACAAATGAACAAGAAAGGGCGCAGAGGCGGCGACCCACTACAAGTCTTGTCGGCGCTCAACTCATAGGGAGAGTGGTAGCCATCAGCCGATTGACCGAAATATTAGGTCGTCATTGTCGACGCCAATTGCGGGGGGGGGGGGGGGAGTGTAAGCGCCGCCGGGAGGAGGTCGTGGATCTTTTGATGTCACCGGGGCTGGAGAAGGTGGGCACAAATATTCGGCAGTGAGAACAGGGAGGCATAGAAGGTTGTCACTGGTAACTCAAACGGACGAAAGATTTTCAGTTCCCATGTTTTACCTTGGCTGCTGTCCCTTTTCTTAATGGTGTTATTAATTTCAGACTAGTCACTGTCCCATTAATCCATTCCAATTTTAATACCCACATATTTTTTCCCTCTATTGCCTTTTTCCTAATGCAGTAATATAAGAAAAACGTGGCTCTTTAACTTTTGCCATATTTAGATCTATTTAAATTTATGCGTCCATATATAATTTAAGCTTGTCTTTTCCGTCCTAACCACCTTAAATTACCAAGCCATTTAATTCCATCGGGTGGTCAAACCGATTAGTCGAATAATTTCAAATAACATAGGTGTACGAGAAGTGAATACAAAACATTAAGTAAAAACATAATAATAAAAAGGTCCATGATGCATGATGATGTCATGCACATTTCCATGCGTCATCCGACCCTGACAAGAATTCGCCAAGACTGACAATAGAGATGTCTGACATCGTCGCTGGGGCCAAGTAAGGTGCTATATCTGGGGCCTTGACAGGTGGCTCGATGTGCTTCTGAACTTGGAATGGGCCATACCTCCTGCAAAAAACAAACACTAAATCTCCCTTTGAAAAGTACAATTCATGGCGATAATGACCGATCGTGAGTTTATAATGTTCAAAGTTTGCTCACAATTTTTTTGAAATAAATTTATGCAATGTTTTTAAATAATTAATATAAGCTTGCGTACCGAATGAAATACATTTATGGAATGAGAGGGGATGACGGTCAAGTATGTGGGGTAACAAAAACTCAGATAATCTCGAAAGGAGATTTATTAGGGAAACAATTTTTAGAATTATTATATGTAAAATGTGCTTGTGGAAGTGCCAGATTGCATTGTTTTACATTCGCCCATGTTAAGTACTTAAGTAGGACCCTCAGACTTTTATTAACGAACTCGACATGTTTATCACCCAGAGAGTGATAAACGTTACTAAACTCGAGTTTGGTTCGTTTTTGACCCCATATCATGTCTCAATAATATGACATAATTTTTTTAACATTTTGTTGTAACTTCACAAGTTCTGCTATACCTGAATGATAATATGGTGAAATAATTGTGTGATCTCTAAATATGAAGTCTACACAGTGAGGTGTGTGAGATAAGTGACATTAGACATATTATGAGAAAAACGAGATATAATAGGTGACACATCAATTACCGATATATGTGAGATCAAGCCTAGGTCAAGTGGAGCGAGGGACACATATAGATCATGGTTATCCTTATGGGGTGGGAGTTCAAGTGAATGTGAGATAAGTAGTATTGTGTTGGAGTGAACTAAAAGTGAACTAGAAGACAAAGGGGTCCTCTCTTGTGCCTTAGGAACAAGACAGTTCTTCTGGCGAAGATGAACAATCTCTTGTCCCTCATGCTCAATTGATGAGCGTTCCTCGTGCCTTCGTGTATGACATGTCGGTCGTACTACCAATATTTCCCTAAGAGGATATGGCAGACATCCATTGCGATGACATGACATAACACTATATCTGAATATATGCTCCCTATAAAAAACCCTACGAGGTAGTATTGTGTAACGGGCATAGCCAAATGATTATTGACTCCCGATAAGCTATAAGATTGTTCCAATGGGTGCATCTCAAGCCTTAATTTGTCGACCATACGTTGTGAAATAAAGTTGTCTGTACTGCCACTATCGATGATAATGAAACTTAATTGTCCCTGAATACGTGCAGTTGTGCGAAGAATTTGGTGTCTCTTATGGTCATCCTCAGTAGACTTTCTAGGGGTAATTAGACTATAACGCAAGACGCAGACTAAGTGCTCAGCGTGCTTACCTCACTTCTACGACATTCTTAGACTCGTGCTCAGGCTCAGATCCAGGATGAGATTAATTGACGTAAATTCCATACTCAAGCTCTTGTTCATCAGTGAAATCAATAACAACGACAAAGTGACGTCACAGACACTCAAACGATTTGTGCCCCGGCTCCATGCACTTGAAGCATCGGGATACTCCAGTGTTGGGCTTAGCCCCAATAATCTCCCTTCCCTTAGAGGGAATAGTGGGTGGTGTCCCGACAATGATTGGAGGATATGGGGAATTCAATATTCTAGAAGTGGTGGTAGTGGCGACGCTCGATGTAGATCTATCAGTAGACCTAACACCGGATATCTACTTCGGTAAGGACTCCACTCTACAAGCTCTACTAGAGACTTTCCCTAAATCGCGATAGTCGTTCAACTCTAACTGATACCGTATGGAATAACGTAACCCATTTAGATAACGGGATACAGTCATATCATTATCCTCACGAAGGTCTAATCTCGATTGTAGGACATGGAAATCAGTAGTGTACTCGTCTACCGATGATTTCTCCTGTCTTAAATTATAGAATCTACTATATCGAGTTTGAAGATAATCATGAGGAACTTACCAATGTTGAGCCCTGAATTCATTCTATATTATGATGAGAGGCAACCATAAATTTAATCTATAGCGATCTAACTGCCCCCCGCTGAACTAAAGTAGATTCTTTTAGCCTAATGATGACATACTCTGCCTGCCTAGCTGGAGGCAATTGCTTTCAAACCAGAAGCGATCCATCCTATCACACCAATCTAAGCAACCCTCGGGCTCTAACCGTCCCTCAAAACTGCCGACATCTAATCTTATCCCTAAATCCCAATGAGGCAGCTCTCTTATGTTGTGGACTACTGGTTTAAAAGGCCGTGGACTCGTGTTTTCTAGTTCCAAGTTCCTATGCTTAGGATAGTGCTCGACTTGTGGCGGTGGATTAGTCCTAGGTGTTGGTTGGCCTCTAAAGCATTAACGCTCACACGTAATCCAATGAGAACTTGACCTATATTTCTCTGAATCTCATTGACACTGGCGGTTAACGCTTTAATTGATTTCGTTAGATTTTGAATTTGTACACTCAGAGCGGTGACATTGTCTTCTATTTTCTCACATTATTTTCCATTTTAAATAAGTGAAAGTTAAATTTTTTTTTAGAAAAACTTGAATTGATTTTAAGAAAATGAAAATTTAAAATTATTATTTTTTCTTTATTTATTTAAAATGAGGGATTACCCGAGTATGTTAGAAAAGATCTTTTTTTTTTAATTTTAAATTAAGGATTTAAAATAAAACCACAATTTTAAATTAAAAGGGCATTTAATAAAACAATTTTTTTTAAAACATGGAACGTTGACTCGCGATAAGAGCGAGTCAACCTACCTTTGATACCATACTGATGTAACCTAAAATTAGGGATTCAAAAATACGCAACTTTAAGTGACCGATTTAATTTTGAAAGAAGGCCGAGCGGGCCAAAATGAATTTTCTTACGCAAATCATATTCGTCGCTTAGACTTTGATAAGACCTTAATATTGTTTGAGATTAGAGTACTAAGCGTTAATATATTGAATTTAAGTGAGATCCGTAAAAGCACACGTAAATCCTCAATAACAATTTATGAAATAACAGAATTTAAAGTAGTGAGAACGTTCGAAGCCAAGCTCAAAATTATTTAAGTTGTTCACATAAATTTAATCTAATAAGTGGAGCAAGTTAGTAGTGTTGAATTCCACAAAGGCGAGGTCCACCCAGAGTTTTTCACGCCATCGTTGGCCGGTTGACGGAGCTTGGAGCCGTAGTCGACATCAACAGACGAACAAGAAAGGGCGCAGAGGAGGCGATCCGCTCCAAGTCCAGTCAGCGCTCAACGCACAAGGAGAGTGTTAGCCGCCGGTCGATTGACGAAAATATTAAGTCGTCGTTGACGCCAATCGGGAGCACCGAACGAGTTGAAAGAGGGTTCGATGACGACCCAACAAGGAAGTTAGCGCTGGGTAAATTTAACAGTGCTGGAGGCGGATTGCTGTCGGTGGAGACTTGCAAATTGATGTGTCGTCGGGAGGAGGTCGTGGATCTTTTGATGTCGCCGGGGCTAGAGAAGGTGGGCAAGAATATTTGGAGGTGAGAACAGGGATGCGTTGAAGGTTGTCACCGGTATCTCAGAGGGATGGAAGATTTTCCGTTCCTCTTTTTTACCCGGCTGCTGTTCTTTTTCTCAATGGCGTTATTAATAGCATACTAGTCACCGTCCAATTAATCCCTTCCAATTTTAATACCCACATATAATTTTCCATCTATTGTCTCCTTCCTGATTTGTTTTATTTTTGCCTAATGTAGAAATATAAAAAAACTTGGCTATTTAAATTTTTCCATATTTAGATCTATTTAAATTTATGCGTACATAAAAGATTTAAGCTCGCATTTCCCATCCAAAGTACCCTAAATTACAATACTATTTATTTAGGGTCTCACCGGACGGTCAAACCGATAAGCCGAACGATTTCAAATAACGTAGGTGTACGGGAAAAGAAATACATGACAATAAGTAAAAGCATAATATTAAAAAGATCCATGACCCATGATGGCGTCACCTACATTTTGATGCGTCAGTGGATGCATCACTACCAGAATGGGCAAATGAAGAGGATGAATAAGGATTGTGCTTAGATGATAATACATGCATCGTGCAGTAGAGGGTCATCTTCTCATCAGTAGAAAAGGACCCAGGTAGAGGAGGCTCGGAGATCCAACCAGCAGAGTCACCATGTTCTTAGCGAACGCACATCTGAGACGGAGACGTGGGGGTACCGCGGGAATTTTCCAAAAGAGCTAAAAATGGGTTTTTATAAAAAATTATATTCACAAAGCTCTCAAAACTAACAACTCCAAAACTACATTTGCGTTTGAAAGGAGCTTTCTCATCAGCAAACACTGTCCCAAACAAAGCCTAAGACATAATTAAAAGAGACACGCTTATGTTTAACACGTTAGCAAACACCACACATAATGGTTTGAAGCAAAAGATAAAAAACTATGAAGTAAACCAACAGAAGAAGCTAGTGAGCATGAAGAGGCCGAGAAACATCAGTATCAAATATGTACAATCCAAAGGTGGAAATGAAATGGGGGTGGAAGAAATGCTTGCTTGTTCAAGACAAAGGGGGAGAGGAAATGTGGTGGTAGAAAAGCCTACTAGTTCAAGTGAAAGAATAGAGATAGATTCCATTTTTTGTTCTTTTTTTGGCTTATGTTTAATTTTTTTCTTAAAATGATGAATAATAACACTCAAGTCTTTTTATCCCGCTATAGTGGGGTCAACTATTGATGCATCCTCTGTTGCATCAAAAATTACATGACGATACTATGCGTCGTGAATTTTTTATTTATTTATGCATTTATTTTTTGTGTACTTTTGTCGCACATTTGCTTTGTTTGACATTGGTTGCCATCGGGTTGACCGTCCGAAAAGACCTTGAATAAATATGTCCGGTAATTTTAATCGTTAGAGTGTAATGAGCAAGCTTAAAATTATTTAAACATATAAATTTTAAAGTTAAATTAGAGGTAGAAGAATTATGGGTCTAGAGTCAAGATTATTTGAAAAGAGAATATTAATATATATTTGTTGCCCACGTGAAGAAGGGCACCTAGACAAACGAGAATTGAATTTTCTATTCAATTCTTTGACTTGCCGGCCTCCTTTCGTACGTTCACTTTTGGCCGCCGCTCCAGGCCTCGATGACAAAAGGAAGCGGCCAACTGCCGCTGCTCCAGTAACCTCAACGAAAACACAGCTGGCCCTTCCTCCGCCAAGACCCTTCCGTTGGCGCTCAAACCAAGCCTGCCGCCATTACTGCCGTTTCTGATGACGATCTCTCCGACGATCAGTGGGCAAACTCCTAACCAGATAGTCCGGCGGTCTCCCTCTGCCCACGCCAGCCGCGAGCGCCGAGCTCCCCACTCTGGTGACCATTTGAGCTTCTTCCTCGCTATTTGCCATCAACTACAACAGGGCCTTTAAGCAAATGGCGGGCTACAACGGATCACCCGTGCAACGGATTTGGAGAGGGCTTGCTCTCTTGCGACATCTTCACTCTTTCTTTGCTCGAGTTTTTAGTTTTAAATTTATGCACCCATTTAAATAAGAGCTTGCCCTGAACGTTCTAACCACTGAAATTCCTGTTTATTTCATAAATGGTTGCTTGTGGATTACGCTTGTGAACGAACAAATCCCGCTACGACTCGAACCGTTAGGTGTCGACAAAATTTTCTGAATAACGAGTAACGATTTTGCTGAAGTTTATTGTTAAAAATAGTTTTACGCGCGAACGCCTCGATTCGGCCGCTCTGTCCCCTTTTCAAAATTAAACCAATCATTTTATTTTCAAAGTTCTAATTTTATTTTAAAACAAATAAAATTTTGATTAAAAATATTTAATTTTTTGAAAACCGTTACCCTTGTCTATATTAGTTTGGTATCGGAAGAACTGTGATATGCTCCTATCACGAATCACGCGATCCGAACTTCAAAAAAATTAAACAAATCTATTTAAAATTATTTATAATTTTATTTAAAAAAATATTTATTGTGTCGTTTTAATTTAAAAATTTATTTTATTAAAAAACATAATAAATCTTTACTTTATTTTTAATTTTTTAAAAAAACCAAAACAAAAAATTCAAATTCAAATTATTTTAAATGCAAAATCGTGTGAGTAATTTAGAAAATGGAGTGACTGATCTGAGCGCACAAATTAAAAAGTTAACTCAAACCATCGAAGCGTTGAGTACGAATATTATCGCGAATATGTGAGATGTGGGACAAGTGATAAATGAGTTACGTAGGCGTGTCAACACCTTAAAAGCCAATCAATAGTTAGGGATTATCCCGCCCCAAATTAAAGAGGGTCTAACCCTCGGCCACTTGAAAATGACAACCCTAATCCACGACGAATTGCGCAAGGGCAACAAAATGTTAGGGATCCACCTCGATTGGACTTAGGGATCAAGTTAGACATTGGTGATTTCATAGGGCATTTAGAACCCGAGGGATGTCTAGATTGGTGTGATAGAATGAATTGTTTCCTGGCTTGGAAGCAATTGGCCCAAGCTAGACAAGTCGAATACGCTACCCTTAGGTTTAAGGGTTTTGCCTTGGTTTGGTGGGGTCAGCTAGAGCGGTCAAGATTCAATTTAGGATTGGCCCCGATTACCACCTGAGATGAATTTTAAATTAAATTGCGATGGCGGTATGTCTCAGCGGACTACTTGAAAATCCTCTACCGTAGATTCCACAACCTACGACGAGACAAATTGACAATGGATGAGTACACAAATGATTTCCTTGTCCTTCAATCTCACCTCGACCTCCGAGAGGATGATGATATGATCGTTTCTTGTTATCTGAACGAGTTATTCTATTCCATTAGAGACCATCTAGAGTTATTTGACTACAAGGACTTAGGAGAAGTATCGAGCCGTGCACAGAGAGTGGAGGTCTCATAAAAATGGTAAACCGGAGTCAGATATATTGATAAATCTACATCGAGTGTCACCACTACTACCACAACTAGGATCTCTGATTCTCCTCACCCTCTGGTCACTGCCGGGACTCCGAACCCATCCATTATCCCTTCCAAGAGTAAGGAGATTATTGGGGCTAAACTCAACACGGGAGTATTTGATGCTTCAAGTGTATGGAGGTGGGACACAAATCATTTGAGTGCCTGCGACGCCACTTCGTCGTTGTTATTGATTCCACCGATGGACGAGTGCCTGAGTATGGAGTTTACTTAAATGAGTCTAACCCTAAACCAGAGCCTGAGCCTGAGCACGGGTCAGAGGATGCCGTAGAAGTGGAAGGAGAACACGCTGAACACTTAGTCTGCATCTTGCGTTATAGTTTGATTACCCTTAACGAGTCGACTAACGATGAAGATAAGAGATAATTTTTCAGCACCACTGCATGCATTCATGAACAATTTTGTTCCATTATCATAGTATGGAGAACTTCGTTTCTCAATGCATGATCGACAAATAAGGACTTGAGAGACACACGTTAGAACAACCCTATAGCTTATCCGAAGTCAATAGTCATTTGACTATGCTCGTCACACATTACTGTCTAGTAGAGTTTTCTATATGAAGCAATTATTCAGATAAAATATTATGTCATGTCGCTATCATGGATGTCAGACACATCCTATTAGGACGAGTTCTGCTGTACGACCGACATGTCATGCCCGACGGCACGAGGAACTCTCATTCCTTCGAGCACAACGGACACAGGATTATTCTTCTTCCCCAAAATAATTGTCTTACTCCAAAGGCGCACAAGAGGACCTCTACAACTTCTAGTCACTATTTGTTACCTCCATCACATTACTACTTACCGCACTCTAGACTGAGCCCCCAGCCCACGAAGTAACTCGCGGTCCAGAAGTGTCACTCACACCACACTTAGCGATTCCTGACGTGCCTCCTGATATTTCACCATTTTTTTATACCATATCTGATGCACACTCACTCTGTATATCCCACTATATCGACCTCATATTTAAAGATGGCGCTTTTATTTCACTTCATTATCATTTGTAAATAGCCAGATCTATGGAATTATACCAATGTAGTAAATTTATTCTATCATATATTTGGAACGCATTATATGGGCAAATGGGCACCAATCTCAAAGTTCATAGCGTCTATTACTCTATCACCAATGGATAAATCGAGGTCGTTAGTAAAAGTTTGGAGAACTTTCTTAGGTAATTAATCCGTTAGAATCTAAAGCAATGAAGTCTTGTACCTCTACAAGCACAATTCACATTCAATAATTCTAAATACCGCTTCCGTTATGTTTCTCCTTCCGAGATTATCCACGTGTTATTCTACCCACCTGACTGTCATCACATTTCATTTCATGAACATATTTCATTCGATGCGCAAGCTCATATTAATTATTTAACGGAACTGCATACTTTATTGCTAACAAATTGCGAGCAACCTTTGAAAATTATAAATTCATGGTCGGTCGTTATCGTCATGAGTTATACTTTTAAAAGGTAGATTGGACGTTTGATTATTGCAGGAGTTTTGGTCCTTTTCAAATTCAGAAGCATATCAAGCCACCTGTCAATACCAAAGACATACCACCTGATTCAGCACCACTGACAACATTAGATGTTACGGAGTTGCACGACGACGAGCCACCTTGGAAAGTTTACACGCGCCGGGCGCGTATAACGGATGGGCCCGCAATTCCCGCAATGAATAATTAATTAATTTGTTACCTTATTTTCTTATGACATTAATTTGTTGCTTTGTTTGCGTATGCAAATTTCAAGTATTTCTGTACTTCCTATTTATAATATTTCCTTTTTGTGTTCGCTCCTCGTCACTATAAGAGGACCCGTAAGCCTTGTATTGTTTTTATCCTGTAATGAAATTGTGGTTTCCCTCACCTCCTCTCTAACCCTAATACTCTCTCTCTCTTCCTCCCCTCCCTCTCCCTCTCTCCCTCATACTGACCGGAACAACCACCTCCCCGAGATCGTACCAAACTAGTCCGACCTGCCATTTCTGCCCACAAACAGCCGTCAGAGAACCTGCGCCATACCGCCATCCTCTCCAGCCGCCTGTCCGCTCCAGCCGCCCATCCGCTCCAGCCACCCGTCCACCTTCCTCCCCGACGCGCGTGTCACCCGTCCCGACCGCGTGCTGCATCGCGCTCCAGGCCGCATCCTGCACCGCCTGACCCCATTCTGCTACTCCAGCCCTCCTCACCCTGCCGCTGTCGGAGAACTAGGGCCGTCCCGCCGCGCTGCCGCTGCAAAAGACCCAACCACTCGTTCCACCGCCGAGGCTCCATCGGAGGACGCCAACAAGGCCCTCCTTCGTCGTGTCAGCACACAGAAGTCCATCGTGGCCTCCTTGCAGACCTCCCTGCTCACCATACACGCTAATCTCGATGCATTACAACCGCCCGCTGCCCCCTCCACCAATGGCTCTGCACAACTGTCTGCGAGCACGTCCATCCTAGGGGCGGCACCTCCAACGCATATTGGGGATGCTCCCCCATTATCTTTCCGGCCTTCCGACCCTTACCTTGGATCTTCCAACCTTCGCCAGAGTTGATACAATTGGGTGGATCGCCAAGGCGGAACAATACTTCGATCTCCACCACATCCCCGAGCAGGATAAGGTATCTACCGCCGTCGTTGGACTCGATGGTTCCGCCCTCCACTGGGCCCGATAGCTCCTCCCTCCAATGGGCCTTATGGATCTGCCAGACGAACCCGTTCATCTCATGGCTGAAAATCAAGTAGGAAATGATTAGCCGCTACGACAACTGTTATTCCCGCTCTGCCATCGAAAGATTATGCGTGGTGCGACAATCCGGTATGATGGAGGACTACATCGAAGAGTTCGTGGCCCTTGTCACTCATGTTCCGGGCCTCCCACCGGACCACTATCTTGGCTTCTTCATGCAAGGCCTTCGCCTCAACATACGGTCCCGACTCCACACCCACCACCCCGGACAGTTTCCGAGGCCCTCGACATGGCCCACCTTGTTGACCCCGATTTGTCTCCTCGACCACCACCGATTCCCATCGGGCTTTGTCCAGGCGGCCAGGATTGGAAAACCACTACTCCAGAAACCCAAGGTCCTCTCCCCCTACCGACCGCCCGGCCAGGGCACCCAACCCCACCAAAAGAGATCTTAAACTGCGAGTTCGATGATCTCCTCCGCAAGGGGCTATGTTTCCGCTGTCGCTAGCCCTACTCGCCGACCCACGTCTGCACGGTCAAGGAGTTCCATGGCATCATCGACGACTTCAAGACAGAGATCACTTTAGCAGATTTTGAAGACCTTGAGATCACTGCAGAGGACACCATCGAGGCCGCTGCACAATGACCTTCACCACTTGGAGCTTCCTTGTTTTTCTATGGGCGGCATTTCTGTCCCCCAACCATGAAGTTAGCAGGCAAGTTAGGTGACCGCCACATAGTCATCATGGTGGACAGCGTAGCGAGCCATAATTTTCTTTAATCTCATCTGGTCTAGCAGCTACATCTTCGGACAGAACCTTCTCTGGATATCACAGTTTGTCTGGGAGATGGGCGTCGCCGCTCGATCCAGGGCCGCTGTCCAACCATTTCGATCTCATTGGGACCCTACTCGAAGACGACGGACTTCTATATCTTCGGCCTTGGCGGGATCGATGCCATTTTTGGAGTGGCGTGGTTCTGCACGCTCGGCGACGTGCGAGTCAACTGGAGCTCTATGATGATGCGGTTCCTCCAGGACGATCGGGAGTGCATCCTTGTGGGAGATATAACGCCCCCGATTTTTCTGCGACTAGTTTATTTTCGTTCGGCGTTACGGTGATGCGTTTTCGTGGCTTGTGCCATTTGTGGAGTGTGGTTTAGCTCCTTAGAACTGAGTGGCCTATTTTGTAGCCTACGAGCAAGGTCTCCCTAGCAAGCCGAGTCGTTTTGGGTGACCCGGTGTGGCCTCTTGGGGGATGCTTGTGTTTTGGCTTTAGGTGGGTATAACTCGAGTTCTGTTCGTCGAAAGTTAATTTCGACTTCACCGATGTGTTTGTAGCGTGGGTATTTAGCTACGGAGCGAATTTCGTCGAATTCCGAGATAATTCGGTTTTCGTGTCATTTTGGGTGTGCCATTAGTAAAAACCATTAGAAATTTCCTTTTTTATTAAGAGAACCGGCAGCTAGGCTTCATTTATTGCTGAACCTACGTGTTAAGACTTATATAAAAGACTTAATTATAAGTGGCGGGCCCACTCTCTTCCTTCTTCCCTAGACCGAAACCGCTTGCTCCTGTTCGCGGAAAACAGAGGCGGAAGCGGCGGACTACCCTAGCCTTCGGACGGTGATTCCGGGAGCTTTCGTGGACAGAATTCGACTCCGAAAGAGGCTTTGGCTTGCTCTCGCTCAGATCTGCATTTCGACGGTAAGAGATTTAATTTTCGTGGAGTTTTAGGAGATTTGGATTTTCGGTTTCTTGTGGATTCAAGCTGCCGCCGCCAACGAACGTAAATGCTATAAGAAGTTTCCTAGGTCACGCTGGATTTTACTGCCGTTTCATAAAGGACTTCTCCAAAATCACCAAACCTCTTACTCGGCTCTTAGAAAAAGACTCCCCATTTATTTTTTATGACGTTTGTCTGTCTGCCTTTGAATTAATAAAAGAAAATTTAATTAACGCCCCCATTATGATAGCTCCGGTGTGGGACATTCCCTTTGAAATTATGTGTGATGCGAGTAGTTTCACAGTAGGAGCCGTTTTAGGTCAACGCATATCTAAAAGCTTCCACCCCATCTATTATGCAAGTAAAACGCTTACATATGCATAGGAAAGTTACACCACAACCGAGAAGGAACTCCTAACTATAGTAATCGCTTTTGATAAATTTCACCCTTATATTACGCTTTTAAAAATTATTGTTTTTGCGGACCACTTGATCCTCAAATATCTTCTTTCTAAATCGGATGCCAAGCCGCGCTTGATTCGCTGGGTCTTACTCCTCCAGGAGTTTGACTTAGAGATTCGCGATAAGCGAGGAGCCGAGAATCTTGCCGCCGACAATTTCTCCCGATTAGATAATCCGTTTATTGAAAAATCTTTTAACGATTTCTTCCCAGATGAGAAGCTGCTTTCAATTAACACATCTACTTCTCCTTGGTTCACACATATCGCCAACTATTTAGTGGCACGAGTGCTCCCAAAAGAGTTCTCCGCTCAACAAAAGAAGAAATTCTTTTTTGAGTTAAAGAACTATTTTTGGGAGGACCCGCATCTTTTCCGAATCTGTGCAGACCAAGTGATAAGGAGATGCGTTTCTTATGACGAAGGAATAGATATTTTAAAACATTTGCATGAAGGACCAACTGGTGGTCACTATTATGCTGCTCACACCTCCTACAAGGTGCTTTGCGTGGGTTTTTACTTGTCTAGCCTATTTAAAGATGCACAAGCCTTTGTGAGCAGGTGTGATAGTTTCTAACGGTCGGGAAATATTTCCAATAAAAATGAAATTCCGCAAAATTATTTCCTTGAGTGCGAAGTTTTCTACCTCTGGGGAATTGTTTTTGTTGACCCCCTTCCTTCTAACTTCGGGAATAAATATATTTTAGTCGTCGTCGATTATGTTTCTCGATGGGCTTAAGCCCAAGCTCTTCATACGATAAACGCCCGAGTTGTAGTTACATTCTTAAAAAATTATTTTCCCGATTCGGTACGCCGTGCGCCATCGTTAGCGATAGGGGTTCTCATTTCTATAACGCTCAGTTTTTTAAAATCCTTACTAAATAGGGTGTTACGCATAAACTTTCAACTGCCTACCACCCCCAAACTAACGGACAAGTCGAAGTAGTGAACAAAGAAATAAAAAGAATTTTAGAAAAGATAGTTTCAACATCTAGAAAAGACTAGTCAGCTAAATTAGACGATGCTCTATGGGCCTACCGAACAGCGTACAAAACCGCACTCGGATGTACGACATATCGGTTGGTTTATGGAAAATCGTGTCATTTACCCGTAGAACTCGAACACCGCACTTTTTGGTCCTTAAGGTTTTTAAATTTTGACCCCCACTATATCGGCAACCTTAGAAAATTTCAACTCAATAAACTCGACGAGTGGGGCTCTTATGCTTACGAAAACAATAAATATTATAAAGAGCAGATGAAATGTTATCACGATAATCACTTAAGGCACCCAAAAACCTTTAAGCCGGGCGATCAAGTTCTTTTATATAATTCTCGTTTACGTTTATTTCCGGGCAAGTTAAAATCACGATGGTCTGGGCTGTTTTCTGTTCTGCAAGTTTTTCCTTACGATACTGTTTGAATTTTCTACCCTGATATGGGCAATTTTAAAGTGAATGGTAAGCATCTTAAACTTTTTTTCTCTGGTGATGATGTTGTCAATCCAAACATTGTTAAGTTTCTTCTACACGAACTTTATCTAACTTCGAACTATTTTGTTTTTGTTAAAAACTTTAATTATTATTATTTTGGACAAAATATTTTGGACATTATTATTTTATTGCGTAGAGCTCAAACAATGTTTTATACATTGGGCGCTCTTGGGAGGCAACAAAAGTTATCTTTTTCTGTTTTCTTTATTTTACAATTTTTGCACATGACGGCTCCGACAAGCTTAAGCTTCTGCGATCTCTTGCTCCAACATTGCTGAATCCATCATGAAGTCCAAAGAAGACATTCCATGAAGATCCAAAGTGCAAGCACAGGGGAGCGTCATCAATAGCCATTCGCAGCGAATAAATCCGGGGAAGTTCCTATTTTTCAATTCTGTACTTTAATTTTCACTCTCTCTAACCTCCTTTCTACATTGAGGACAATGTCCATTTTAAGCTTGGGGGAGGACTTCCACATTCTTTTTACTATGTTTGAATATTTTGCTTTTTATGAATATTTTTTAAAAATCCAAAAAATACTTATATCTTAAAAATCCAAAAAATAAAAAATATTTCAAAACAAAAAAAATATATTCTTTTTGTCACTACTTTTATAGTTTAGACGTTCCTGGTATTTCAATAGTACCCCTTGTTTTTGTTTTGTTTCTTCTCAAAATCTAATATAAACCACTAAATTTATTATAATATTTCTATTCTCCCTTTTTAATTATGTTTCACAAGTAAAATGTTGGTCATGCCGTGTTTTTATTTTGTGGTACTATGTTAACGTAAAATATTTTTTCTAAAACTCGCATTTCCATTATGGTTTTCGTTTTTTTATTTTCTTTACTTTCTCAAAAAGTCATCATCCGCTATTTTTCTTTTATTGTTTGGATAATTTTTGTAAGGTCAACTTTTGAATAGCGTAGTAGATGTGAATGATCTAAGTCACATATTATTTCTATTTTTAAGATAATTTCATCAATCTTCTTTTATTATCTTGGACTTGTTTTTTGAAAATTTTCAAATCTATGTTTTAAATAAATTTAAAAGCATGAAAATGATTTAGGCCGTTTTTGTTTTCGTTTGAGCTTTCCTACCAACCTAAAAAATTTCACCACTAGTTAGCAGCTTTTGAGCCTCTTTCCAATTTTAGTTGATAGCTCCTCTTTTCATATCATTTTCACCAAAGTCAAAATTTCCAACCTATCTAATCACGCTAACCTTTTGAGTGTCATTTAAGAATTTTCATGATTATGATAGGTTTTTTTTTTGATATTTTTGGAGAAGTTTTTGAAAAAAGTATGCTCAAAAGAAATGTTTGATTTTGTTTAGCCAATTCAAATGGAAAATAAAAATATTTATGACCTTTGTTTTGAAAAACAAAAAGAAAAAAAATGGAAAAGAAAAAAGAAAGAAAAATATTTTGTTTATAAAAATTTTTTTGAAACTCTTTGTTTTGGTTTAGTGTGATTTTAAGCCTCCCTGTTTATCTTTGTATTCCACTCCTAATCATAATCCTAAACCAAACATTTCAGTCATAATAAGTCCTTTTGATTCAGGCTTTTGAATTTTATTTAATAACAAAGAAAAGTAAATTAGTATTAGTTTTGGATTTAAACTTAGATTTTTGTTATTTAATTGATATAATTATAATGTGTTGCTTGGATCTAGTAACAACTCAATGTATTTTTCATTTTCGTTGCTTTGCTTAAATCCATTTAAAGAATTTTGTCAAAATTTTGGATGATTTATTTTCGTTAAGTAAAGTTTATAAAAGTTAAACCATACCTAAATAAATGTTTTAGATTTACGTTTCACCTTCTCCCTAATTAGAATTTTGCACTTGTGTAGGCATAATTAGAACTTTTTGATTAGTCTTATTTTATGGTTATCTAGTTTTTATACTTTTGCTTGTAGACATGCAAAACGTAAGCTTGGGAGACATTGATAGTACGTTTTGTAGTTTAAACTATTAGGGTATTTTCTAGTTTTTAACACGCTAATCGTGTCTTTTTAGCTTAATTTTATCTTTCTTGTGTAAATATTATTGCCACTAATATTTTCTTATCTTTTTACAGGTTTCCAAATTTTTTGCCAATGATGGCCTGACACGCCCCCTGTCACGTCCTCCCATGGCGTTTCATAGGGCCTGACACCCGATCCCAAGGAAGTCAGCCACCAGTAGAAAGTCCAAAGTTCATCCCGAGTAGGACACGGACTTAAACACGGCTGTGTCGCAGGCCGTGCTAAGCTGGCTTGTCACCAGAGACCAAGTAACAGAAAAAAAGCCTGTCATGCCCCCCCAACACGCCCTCCCCGAGCATATCCTAGGGCGTGACACTAGGCGTGTCTCCCTCTGCCCAAAGCCTGCTGCATCATTAAATGCTGTTTCGCCTCAGCACGCCAACATTACTGTCACACCCCCCTAAACTGGCGTGACCCAGGGCGTGTTCGCACCCTTTTCCAAGACTGACGGATTTCCGAATAATGTTTTCGATGCGACGTGTGTGTCACTCCCCCCATACATGGCCATGACCCGAGGCGTGTCAACAGTCATATAGTTGCAATCATCTTTCCCGCTAGAATCTAGAGCCCGAGGTCAAACCCGTACATGTCACGCCCACTAACACGCCCTCCCTAGGTCGTGGCCTAGGGCTTGACCAACCTGTGTAAAATTCTATAAATTCAGATGTCCCCCCTGGTGTCCAGAACAAGTTTGGGCTGAGAGGGGGAGTTGCTTCCCCTTTGTTCCTTGGCCTTTTAGTGTTCTTCCATCTCTCTCTCTCTTCCCCAATTTTATTTGTTTTCTTTACCCTAGCATAGTTCTTGCTTGGTATTAGTTTCTTGTGTAATTTTTTCACTTTCTCTAGTTGCTAATGGTAGGGCTAGAATAAGATTTTAATTACCATGCAATTGTAATTTCCATTACAAGTGTAGCTCTCTTTCATTATAAATATAAGTGCTCTTTGTTACCTTGTGTTCTTAATGCTTTACTACTCATCCCCCCTCCTCCACTTCACTATGATTATATAATCCTCCTTGTACTCAATCTTGATGATCCGAGGTTCGAGTGATTAAGTTATGATGCTTTGAATTTACCTTTTCTTTTTAGGGTTTTAGACCTTGGATTACTCTTGATTAACCTTTGCTTGGAGATATATCATTGATATATATTTTCCATCTTAGCTTTCATTCATGGCTAGCCGAGAGGCTGATAGTTTGAAGTGAGCACTCAAGAGTAAAGAGAGTTGTACGCACCCATTGATAGAGGCAGACGTCCAAATCTCCAAGATTGGAGTAAAATCCAATAATGGTGAACACAGCTTAAAGAGAGCTTTAGTCCTCCGATTTTGAAGAGAGTCGGTCGGACCTTCCTAAACTCAGTTGGGCACGACATCGAGAGAAGGGCGGTCAAGGACTTTCACCATATTAATTTTAGGTTTATTATCGCGTTTTTAATCGACTTTAGCCGAGATGATGCTCGATCGAGTGCATTTCCATTTCATCATTCTAACCCTTTATCGTATTCATTTCTTTCATTCTCTCTTTATTTAAGTGCAATCACCTTTTTATTATGCAATATTTCCATCCTTAAGTGCTTTTAAATTTCTTTTACCCTAAAGATTTCCGTTGATAAAATAATAGTTTTCGTGTGAGTAGGTTTACTCAATAGTACCCGAATTTCAGTACGACACTTGTGTCCCCTAGCTATAATTCGTAGGTATACTTGCCTCGTTAGATTGCTAGTTCGACTCTCTTTTCTTAAGCAGAAAGCGATCAACAAGTTTTTGGCGGCGTTGCCGGGGAGCAACTTTTGTTGATATATCGAAAACACGAACCTATTACTTTTATCATTTCTCTTTCAAATCCTCCTAAAAATTAAAAATAAAATAAAATACTAATGCTCTTAATATAAACCCACTTCACAATTTTTCTACACCACCTAACTCTCTCGAAAAGGGAAATGTGTCTTTAAATGCCACTATCTTGTCTAGTACCTTGTGAACCCTTCATTGGGTAGCCCTTGGGAAGTTCGGGAGTTAAAACATAAAAAAAATCCATTTCAAAAAAAAAAATAGTTTCTCTTTTCTTTTTATAATTTATTTATTTCTCTTTCTTCTCCTCCGCTACTTTTAGTGCATGAACCGCGGGAGTCCGTCGGTTATTTTGGACTTGGATCACGAAACTGAGCGTACTATTCGGAGAAGATCACGATTTCAAGGCCCTACTCTCCAAGTACCGGTTGAGGACTCTGAGTCATTCTCTTCTTTAAGAATGGAAGAACCCCACGTGGGAAAAGTCGTGCATAGGCCTATGTCCTATTAAGTCACGGTCGAATCTAGAGGGTACAGAATCTAGTATAGTGCGCCCTGCTATAGCTAATAATAACTTTGAACTGAAGCTTAGCATAATTCAAATGGTGTAGCAGTATGTACAATATGATGGACTTCAAGATGAAGATCCGAACGCACATATATCAAACTTTCTTGAGATTTGAGCCACATTTAAAATCAATGGTGTTACGAATGATGCTATTAGGCTAAGACTCTTCCATTTTTTTCTTAGAACTATGTGTAAGCAGTGGCTGAACACTCTATATAAAAACATCATCACAACCTGGGATCAATTAACTGAAAAATTTTTGGCGAAGTATTTTCCGCCAGCTAAAACTGCAAAACATAGGAACAATATTTCTGCTTTTGGACAAATAGACTATGATACCTTATATAAAACCTTGGAAAAATTTAAAGAATTATTAAGACGATGCCCATATCATGCGCTGCCTGTATGGTTACAAGTGCAGATGTTTTATAACGGGCTAAATCAAAACACAAAGCAAATGATAGACGCAGATTCTGGTGGTACATTAAACTATAAGACCCCGAAAGTAGCTCTTGAGATTTTCGAGGATATGGCCATGAACACTTATCAGTGGAATGTGACTAGGTCTCGCCCAAACAAACTTGCAGGTATATTTGAAGTGGACAATGTCTCCCAGCTCGGTCTGCAAGTTGAAATATTAACCAAAAAGATTATGAAGATGATTGCTTCCTTCGCCCCTCAGGTATGAGAATCTACAACTCCTGCCCCCGAACAATTAGATTATGTTAATAATATGCCTAGAAATGCTTTTCATAATATTTCTGTTGCGAATTTTCCTGCTCTCGGTTTTGTTTTTCCAAATAGTTATAATCCTGCTTTAAGAAACCACCCGATTTTTTCGTGGAGTAATCCCTCAAATGCAATGCTCCCGCCGCCACAAAATGATTTTTCTGCGCCACCATCACCTCCTCAAAATTTTCCAAAACCTCCAAGTTTGGAGGAAATGTTTTTAGAATATATGAATGTTAATGAATCTACTATAAGAACCTTAACCAGAAGAGTTAAAAGTCTTGAAAATCAAGTGGGGCAACTCGCAAAAATTATTTCTGAGCGACCCGCTTGGTCTCTTCCTCCAATACAGTGCCCAACCCGAGAGATCAAGAGAAAGCTATAACTCTTTCGAGTGGGAAGAAAGTTTTCGGTATGGTTAGTGAAGAGCCCGAGCCAAGCTCTACCCACGTTTTAAAAAATCAAAGCTCCGCTCCCTTTTTAAAAATTCCACCCTCTGTAGAAGAAGTTATCACCCCCGTTTTATAAAAAGATCTCAATCCACAACCCATTTTCAAAAATAATCCAACTCCACCGTACCCTTTCAAACTTAACAAACAACGTCAGGATTATCAGTACTCCTGCTTGTTAGAAATGTTTAAGCAAATCCTCATAAATTTGTCCTTCCACGAATCGATCTCTAAGATGCCGAAATATGCTAAGTACCTTAAGGAACTCCTGACTAACAAAAAGAAGTTAGAGAACTTGTTGCACATCATACTAAACTCGGAGTGCTCTACGGTCTTGACAAACGGTTTACCAAACAAAATTAGTGACCTGGGTAGTTTTTTTATTCCGTGTGTCTTTGGTGATCTTTTTGTCAAGAACGCATTGGCCGACTTATGTGCGAGTATTAATCTAATGCCCCTCTCGTTGTTTAAGACTTTAGGAATTGGTAGTCTCAACCCCACACGCATGAGTATCCCGCTTGCCGATAGATCAGTCAAATACCCGTTAGGAATCATGGAGGATGTCTTAGTTAAAGTCGACAAATTCATCTTCCTCGTGGATTTTGTCATTTTGGACATCAAAGAAGACGTTGAGGTTCCCCTGATCCTTGGATGAGACTTCCTTGCCACCTCCCGAGATATCATTGATGTAAGCAATGTTATGCTCTTCCTTTGAGTAAGCAATGATGAAGTGACTTTCTCTATCACTCCCTCAATGAAGAGCACTGTAGGAAATGACGACTCATGTTTTTTCGTAGATGCCCTAAGTGAATAATCCTCCTATTGCCTCTCTAAATTTTTAAAAGAATTTTCTTATTTTTGTTCCTCCTCTACTCTTACAACTTAATCATTCCAAGAAGCCGTCATGGCCGCTAGCCCCACCTCTTTTAATTTTTCGTTTAAAAAAGTCTATGAGGACATAGTTTTTGAAAAGGAATGGATTTCTAAAACCACGTTTGAAGACCCCCTTCCCTAGAATTGAAGGAACTACCCGAACATCTTATATATGCCTTCTTAGAAAAAGATTCCAAGTTACCAGTAATAGTTTCGGCCTACCTCACGGATGCGCAAAATGATAAACTTCTTTTAGTTTTACGTAAACATCGTCAAGCTATTGCATGGAAAATTTCTTGTATCAAGGGCATAATCCAATCTTTCTGCACTCATAAAATCAGAATGGAAGATAATTTGCATAATTCAGTCCAACCTCAGCACCACATAAATCCCAACAAGAAAGAAGTAGTTAAGGGTGAGGTTATGAAATTGTTAGACGCAGGAATTTTCTATCTTATATCTGATAGTAGGTGGGTTAGCCTAGTCCAGGTAGTGCTGAAGAAGGGAGGGATAAAGGTAGTTAGTAATGAGAATAATGAATTAATCCTGACATGGACGGTGACCGGGTGGCCAATGTGTATTGATTATCTCAAGTTAAATGACGCCACCCACAAGGATCACTTTCCCTTATCGTTCATCGATCAAATTTTAGAACGATTATCTGGCCATAAATTATATTGTTTTCTCGATGGCCTCTCAGGGTACTTTCAAATCCCCATCTCCCCCGAGGACCAGGAGAAAACTACATTTACTTGTCCCTTCGACACCTTCGCCTACCGAAGAATGTCGTTTGGATTATTCAATGCGCCAGCTATATTCTAGCAATTTTTTCTCTCTATCTTTGACAAGTATGTAGAAAGCATTATGGAGCTATTTATGGATGATTTCTCCGTGTTCGGCGATGCTTTCGATAGTTGTTTGGAAAATTTAGAAAAAGTCTTAGAACAATGCAAAGAGAGTTACCTTGCCCTGAATTTGGAAAAATGCCATTTTATTGTGAGGGAAGGGTTAGTTTTGGTTCAAAAAATTTCAACAAGAGGAATTAAAGTAGATATAGCCAAGATATAAGTTATCGAGTAGCTTCCGCCGCCTATGAACGTAAAAGCTATAAGAAGTTTCCTAGGTCACCCTGGATTTTACCACTGTTTCATAAAGGACTTCTCCAAAATCACCAAACCTCTTACTCAACTCTTAGAAAAAGACCCCCCATTTATTTTTGATGACGTTTCTCTGTTTGCAATTGAATTAGTAAAAGAAAAGTTAATTAATGCCCCCATTATGATAGCTCCGGTGTGGGACCTTTCCTTTAAAATTATGTGCGATGCGAGTAGTTTCGCAGTGGGAGCCATATTAGGTCAACACATATCTAAAAACTTTCACCCCATCTATTATGCAAGTAAAACGCTTACATCTACACAGGAAAATTACAGCACAACCGAGAAAGGACTCCTAGCTGAAGTATTCGCTTTTGATAAATTTCGCAGTTATATTAAGATTTAAAAAATTATTATTTTTACGGACCACTTTGCCCTCAAATATCTTCTTTCTAAATCGGATGCCAAGCCGCACTTGATTCGCTGGGTCTTACTCCTCCAAGAGTTTGACTTAGAGATTCGCGATAAGCGAGGAGCCGAGAATCTGGTCGCCGACCATCTCTCCCGATTAGATATTCATTTATTGAAAAATTAGATGAATAATCTTTTAATGATTTCTTCCCATATGAGAAGCTGCTTTCAATTAACACATCTACTTCTCCTTGGTTCGCACACATCACCAACTATTTAGTGCCTCGAGTGCTCCCAAAAGTGTTCTCTTCTCAACAAAAGAAGAATTTTTTTTCTGAGTTGAAGAACTATTTTTGGGAGGACCTGTATATTTTCCGAATCTGTGCGGACCAAGTGATAAGGAGATGCGTTTCTTAGGACGAAGGTTAGATATTTTAAAACGTTTGCATGAAGGACCGACTGGTGATCACTATCAAGCTGCTCGCACCGCGCACAAGGTGCTTTGCACGAGTTTTTACTAGCCTAGCCTTTTTAATGACGCACAAGCCTTTGTAAGCAGGTGTGATAGTTTCCAACGATCGGGCAATATTTCTGATAAAAATGAAATACCACAAAATTATTTCCTTGAGTGCAAAGTTTTTGACCTCTAGGGATTGATTTTGTTGGACCCCTTCCTTCTAGCTTCGGGAATAAATATATTTTAGTTGCCATCGATTATGTTTCTCGATGGGCTGAAGCCCAAGCTCTGCCTAATTATGACGCCCGAGTTGTAGTTACGTTCTTAAAAAGATTATTTTTTCAATTCGGTACGCCGCGCACCATCGTTAATGATAGGGGTTCTTATTTCTGTAACGCTCAGTTTTCTAAAATCCTTACTAAATATTGCGTTACGCATAATATTTAAAATTCCTACCACCCACAAACTAACGGACAAGTCGAAGTAGTAAAAAGAGAGATAAAACAAATTTTAGAAAAGACTGTTTCAACATCTAGAAAAGACTGGTCAGCCAAATTATATGAGTCTCTATGGGCCTACCGAACAGCATAAAAAAATGCCCTCGGATGTATGCCATATTGGTTGGTTTACGGAAAATCATGCCATTTACTAGTAGAACTAGAACACAATGCTTTTCGGGCCTTAAGATTTTTAAATTTCGATCCCCACTCTGTCGGTGACCTTAGAAAATTTCAACTCAATGAACTCGATGAGTGGCGCTCTTACACTTATGAAAACAATAAATTTTATAAAGAGCGTACGAAACGTTTTCACGACAAACACTTAAGGCACCAAAAAACCAATAAGCCGGGTGACCAAGTTATTTTGTATAATTCTCGTTTACGTTTATTTTCGGGCAAGTTAAAATCACGATGGTCTGGGCCGTTTTCTGTTCTGCAAGTTTTTCCTTGCGATACTGTTTAAATTTCCCACTCTGATAAGGGTAATTTCAAAGTGAATGGTCAGCATCTTAAACTTTATTTCTCTAGTGATGATGATGTTAGTCCAAACATTGTTAAGTTTCTTTTGCATGAACTTTAACTAACTTCGAACTATTTTGTTTTTGTTAAAAACTTTAATTATTATTATTTTGGACAAAATATTTTGGACATTATTATTTTGTTGCGTCGAGCTCAAACGACGTTTTAAACAAAGGGCGCTCTTGGGAGGCAACCCAGGTTATCTTTTTCTGTTTTCTTTATTTTACAATTTTTGCCCTCGATGGCTCTTACAAGCTGAAGCTTCTTCGATTGCCTGCTCCAACATTGCTGAATCCATCACGAAGTCCAAACAAGACATTCCATGAAGATCAAAAGTGCAAGCACAGGGGAGCGGCATCAATTAGCATTTGCAGCGAATGAATCCGAGAAAGTAGCTGTTTTTCAATTCCGTACTTTAATTTTCTCTCTCTCTCTAACCCTCTTTTCTCCATTGAGGACATTGTCCATTTTAAGTTTAGGAGAGGACTTCCTCCTTCTTTTTGCTATGTGTGAATATTTTTCTTTTTATGAATATTTTTCAAAAATAATAAAAAAAAACAGAATTAATATCTTAAAAATTCAAAAAAAGAAAATATTTAAAAAATCCAAAAAAAGAAAGCATTTCCAAAATCCAAAAAAAGAGAATATTTCAAAATATAAAAAATATATATATATTTATTTACTATGTGTTTTTTTACTTTAATAATTTACACGTTTTGGTATTTCAATAGTACCCTTTGTTTTTATTTCTTTTTTCTAAAGATCTCATATAAATAACTTAATTAATTATAATATTTCTAATCTCCCTTTTTAATTATGTTTCACAAGTAAATTGTTGGTCATGCTGTGTTTCTAATTCACGGTGGCATGTTAACGTAAAATGTTTTTTCTAAAACTCGCATTTCCATTATAGAATTTGTTCTTTATTTTCATTATTTTCTCGAAAATTCATCATCCACTATTTTCCTTTTCATTTTTGAATAATTTTTGGAAGATCAAATTTTGAATAGCGTAGTAGATGTGAATGATCCAAGTCACCTATTATTTATATTTTCAAGATAACTTCATCAATCTTCTTTTATTATCTAGGACTTGCTTTTTAAAAAAATTCAAATCTATGTTTTAAATAAAATTAAAAGCATGAAAAAGATTTAGGCCGTTTTTGTTTTCGTTTGAGCTTTCCTGCCAACCAAAAAACATTCACCACTAGTTAGCCACTTTTGAGCCTCTTTACAATTTAAGTTGATAGCTCCTCTTTTCATATCATTTTCACCAAAGCCAAAATTTCCAACCTATCTAATCACGCTAACCTTTTGAGTGTCATTTAAGAATTTTCATGATTATGATAGGTTATTTTGTGATATTTTTGGAGTAGTTTTTGAAAAAAGTATGCTCAAAAGAAATGTTTGCTTTTATTTGGCCAATTAAAAATGAAAATAAAAATATTTATGGCCTTTGTTTTGAAAAAGAAAAAGAAAAAAAATGAAAAAAAAGGAAAATATTTTTTTTATAATAAAATTTTTGAAACTCTTTGTTTTGGTTTAGTGTGATTTTAAGCCTCCCTATTTATCTTTGAATTCCACTCCTAATCATAATCCTAAACCAAACGTTTTAGTTTTAGTCCTAATAAGTCCTTTTGATTCACGCTTTTGAATTTTAAAAATATCTAAGAAAAGAAGAAAAGTAAATCAGTGTTAGTTTTGGATTTAAACTTAGATTTTTGTTATTTAATTGATATAATTATAATGTGTTATTTGGATCTAGTAAAAAATCAATGCGTTTTTCATTTTTGTTGCTTTGCTTAAATCTATTTAAAAAATTTCGTCAAAATTTATGATGATTTATTTTCGCTAAGTAAAGTTTATAAAAGTTAAACCAAACCTAAATAATTGGTTTAGATTTACATTTCACCTTCTCCCTACTTAGAATTTTGCATAGTACTTGTGTAGGCATAATTATAACTTTTTGATTAGTCCTATTTTATGGTTATCTACTTTGTATATTTTTTTCTTAGGGACAAGCAAAGCTTAAGCTTGGGGGAATTTGTTAGTACGTTTTATAGTTTAAACTATTAGGGTATTCTTTAGTTTTTAACAGGCTAATCGTGTCTTATTATCTTAATTTTTATCTTTCTTGTGTAAATATTATTTCCACTAAGATTTTCTTATCTTTTTGCAGGTTTCCATAATTTTGGCCAAAGATGACCTGACACGCCCCCCTTTCACGCCCTCCCTAGGAATGTCACAGGGCTTGTCACCTGATCCTAAGGAAGTCATCCACCAGTGGAAAGTCCAGAGTTCATCCCAAGTAAGACACGACCTTAAACACGGCTGTGTCACTGGCCTTGTCAAGCTGGCGTATCACTAGTGACCAAGTAACAAGAAAAACGGCTGTCACGGCCGCCTAACACGCCCTCCTTGGGCGTGTCCCATGGCGTGATATTGGGCGTGTCGCCCTCTGTCCGAAGCCTGCCGCCGCATTAAATGCTTTTTAGCCTCAGCATGCCATTAGTACTATCACACCCCCTAGACGGGCATGACCTATGGAGTGTTCGCCCCCTTTTCCAAGACTGACGGATTTCCGACCAATGATTTTGACGCCACGTACTTGTCATGCCCTCCATACATGGGCGTGACCCAGAGCATGTCATCCATCGAATAGAAGTAATCTTCCTTCCCTCTAGAATCCAGAACCCGAGGTCAACCCCATACATGTCACGCCCCCTGACACGCCCTCCCCGGTCGTTACCTAGGGCGTGACCAACCCGTGGAAAAATCTAAAAATATAGAGGTCCACCCTAGTGTCTAGAAGAAGTTTGGGCTGAGAGGGGGAGGTGTTGCCCCTTTGTTCCATGGTATTTTAGTGTTCTTCCCTCTCTCTCTCTCTTCCCCATTTTTAGTCTCTTTCTTAACCCTAGCTTAGTGCTTGCTTTGTCTTAGTTTTTGTGTAATTATTGCACTTGCTCTAGTTGCTAATGGTAGGGCTAGAATTGGATTTTAATTTCCATGCAATTGTAATTTCCATTTCAAGTGTAGCTCTCTTTCATTATTAATATAAGTGCTCTTTGTTACCTTGTGTTCTAAATTATTTACTACTCATGCCCCCTCCTCCACTTAACTATGATTAACTAATCATCCTTGTATTCGATCTTAATGATCCGATGTTTGAGTGATTAAGTTACGATACTTTGAATTTACCTTTTATTTTTAGGGTTTTAGACCTTGGATTACTCTTGATTAACCTTAGCTTGGAGATATATCATCAATATATATTTTCCATCTTAGCTTTCATTCCTAGCTAGCCTAGAGGCCGATAGTTTGAAGTGAGCACTCAAGAGTAAAGAGAGTTGTACGCAAGCTTCGAGAGAGGCAGACGTCCAAATCTCCCGGATTGGAGTAAAATCCATTAGTGGGGTGCACCGCATAAAGCGAGCTTTAGGCCTCCGATTTAGATGATAGTCGGTTTGACCTTCCTAAACTCAGTTTGGCACGACTTCAAGAGAAGCGCGTTCAAGCTTTAGGAACATCCACGGTCAAGGAATTTCACCCTATTAAGTTTAGGTTTATTAACGCGTTTTAAATCGACTTTAGCCGAGGTCATTTTTGATCGAGTGTATTTCCATTACATCATTCTAACCCTTTATCATAATTGTTTATTTTATGCTCTCTTTATTTAAGTTAAATCAGCTCTCTTTTATACAATATTTCATTAAGTGCTTTTAGATTTCTTTTAACCCTAAAGATTTCCCTCGATAAAATAATAGTTTTCATGTGAGTAGGTTTAGTCAACAGTTCCCAGATTTCAATACGAAACTTGTCTCCCCTAGCTAAAATTCGATAGGTATACTTGCCTAACTTGATTGCTAGTTCGACTCTCTTTTCTTAAGCGGAAAGCGATCACCCCCTAGGACACACTCGTATCTCTGGCCATGTACCCTCTCGAGAATCGTCAAGTGCAGTTCGTTGAGCACTCGACAGGCTGTGTGTCAACTCGACAACACAGAGCAGGACATGGCTTGGGACACGCCCGTTTCCCAGGACGTGTGCCTCACTCGAGACACACTCAAGACCCATTCCACACTCGAGTAAACATGGAAGGACATGGCTTGGGACATGCCTGTGTCCTAGGCCGTATTACTCAGGCTGTACTCACTCTTGAGATTTAGGGTATTACAGCGGCTCTCCTCAACCTCTATCTCCACTCCACCTACTTCCTGCTCTGCCTCCTCCATCCTCCGCTCCATCTCCTAGGCCCCCTCCTACAAAGAAATGGAGTTCATCGCATTGACGTATCACTCCCTCTCCACCTTGGGGTCTCCTCAGACCCAGACCTAGATCCCCTCGACGTTGAACTTGAAGCACCGGTGAAAGGATGAGGGGACACAATAGAAGGCAAAAATGAGAGGCCGCCCGAAGACGGCGTTGTAACTGCTCGGGTCATCCACGATGACGAATTTGTAGTTATTGGACTGCCCACCCACCCAGAGTAACATGGAGCCCCGCTCCTCCTTCCACCTCCTTTCCTTCCCTAGAGAACCCAAACAGAGGTCCATCTGAGGCCATAACCCTCTATACCTCCACCTTCATCGCGTCAAACTCCTTCTTGAAGATAACGTTGATCGAACTCCCGTTGTTGATGAGTATTCGGGATACAGTGTTGTTATAGACCACGATCTGGATGACCAACACATCGTAAAAGGGGAGACTTGCCTTCTGGGAAGCCTCGACCCCCACCCCACCCCCATGGATCAGTCCAATCCCGCATCCGGCCCCAACATCGGCCTGGTCCTCACACTTTTCCTCCTCTGCCCGAGGAAGGACTTCTTAAATCTGCACCTCCCGGCAGTCTTGTTGCTGTTGCTGCTCCCTGTTTCCTCTCACCTCGAGGAACTCCGGGCACCTGGATGTAACATGCCCCTCCTCCGGGTGGAAGTCACAATAGGGTAACTCCACCCTAACTTCCCTCCTCCTTCTCTACTGACCCCTCCTCTGCTTGGCTATCTTCATAAACTGATGCTGATAGGGGAGAGGATGACTCTTACCCTGCCTCCAGCCTGGAGGGTGGAAGTGACCCTGGCCTCCCTGGCGGTTGTCCCCTCCATGGAAACCTCTCTACTAGACCTAGTCCTAACACTCTTGCTGCCTCCAACCGAGCCAATTATTCAACTACTAACGCCACCACCTCGACTGCTGCTGCTGTCCTCACTGTTGGTGTTCAACTCTACTCACCTTTTGACCTCGGCCACCTCCTGGCCCCTTCTCCTCCTTACTGGCCCACCTGGCTAGCTTCTTCATAAACTTGGGGTTTGACGCTTCCCCGCAACTTCCCTTGTCGCCCTCTCCATCAAATCCTCGTAGGAGAGAGGTGTCACCCTCTTCAGCTCCATCGTGAAGAAACCTTGCTATAGCCCCAAGGTAAAGTTCATCATTAGGGTGTGCCCTGGCATCTCCTGGACCTGGGTGACCTCCTCCTGGAACCTGTCCACATAGCTTCCCAAGGTCTCATTCACCCCCTGCTTGATGTGGAACAAGGACTCTGACTCCTTCTTCATGTTTTTGGAGGTAGTGAACATCAACATGAACCCTCGACTCAAGTCCTCGAAGATTAATATTGAGTTGGCCGGTAGCTACTGGAACCACTCTCTCGCCTTCACCTTGAGGGTGATGGCGAAGAGTCTACATTTGAAGGAATACGACATCTGCCTTATCGACACCACATACTCGAAACATTGGATGTGTTGGATCGGGTCATCCTTACTAGTGTAATAGGACATCTATGGCTCCCTGAAACCATTTATAACTGGGCAGAAGAAACCAACTCGCTGAAGGGGCTGCCTTACCCAATTGGGCGAGCCGGACGATCTCGCACCCCCATCTTGCCGAACCGGCATCCACTCACCAACCCGGGGAAGATCACTCACCCTAGGAGATCGCGCTCTCTCCCTTCCTCTACAACCTCCATCCCCGCTCGCCGAGCCGGGGCATCCTCACCTAGAGCCAGGGCGGAGGCGAATGGGAAAGTTGGTGTCGAGCACTCCTCACGCGCGCCGAGTGCGGACCTAACGAGGTCGAACACCTACTACCTAAACTCTTTGAACATCCCCACCGTAGCGATAAGGGGAGGGGGTGGCGAGTCGGCCATGTCGGAACCTTGCCCTTCTCCTCCAATCATCGAGCCTGCTGAAGATTTTTTATGCTGACCAAGCTCCACACTCACCGCACTAAAATGTTGAAACCAAATATTCAGTCTCTATGGAGTTCACCCTTGGGGAATGGGTCATCGCACACTTACTTCTCTCTCACGAGCTGAACAACCTTAGAAAAAGATCAGGGAATAGAACCAACGGCTTGGCGTGGAGGTCCCACCACACAACCAGAAGATCTTAGAGCGCTTCCTCTCCATAGCCAAATGCCAAGCTAAGGGTAACTCTGAATCCAAAAGAAGACATGGGCACAAGAAAGCATACCTTCTAAGGTACCCACTTCGGTCTATTTATAGATTTCTAAAAATAACCTGCAAATAGCCAACCTTCGTTGTTCTGAGCAGCTATGTGCAGCCCAACCGGTTCTGCCAACAACGTAACTCTGCTATTCCAACAAGCTATAGACAGGCCAGCGGGGGTGAATTATTAAAAATACTCCATAGGAGACCGGGCGAGTGGCCCTATGAAGCCTCCACTCGCCGGGGGTGGCGAGTGATCGATGGAGCTGGCACTCGCCGCCTCTGCTAGCTGATGAGTTGTAAATATATCAAATTTTTCTATGTTTTTATATATTATTTTAGTTTATTTTTGCCTTTTTAAATTAGTTTTATTCAATAAATTGCTTATTTTAGTAAATATTATTTCTAACTTAGCTCTATTTTTGTTCCAATAAAAATTCCAGAAAAAGTCAAAAAACTTGACTTACACGCCCGTGTCACATGACTGACACGCCCGTGTCACTCCCTCAACGATCGTCGACTCCAGGTTGCCAGCTCGACGATCGGCCCTCATCAAACCGAGCTCGACACGCCTCCAAACACGCCCGTGTAGAAATGTGACACGGGCGTGACTTCGCCACCTGGCCCGACGTGACGCGCGCGACTTTGTGACCGGACCGCGCCCAGATCGACCTCCCTGAACGCCCCATGCACACCCGTGACTGACACATGTCACGCCCGTGACCTAGGGCGTGACCGTAACGTTTTCAGCCGAAGTCAACTTTCTAGTCAAATCACCCGATCAACTCATGTACAGTAGCGACACGCCCCCTGTCACGCCCTAGTCACGGGCGTGACCAACCCGAAATTTTGCCTATAAATAAGGGCTTTCAGAAAATTTTAAGGGTCCATTTTTTTGGTCCATCTTACTTAGGGGAGGTGCTGCCCATTTGGCTTCTAAGCTATGTAAGGAGAATTTCTCCCTATCTTTCTTAGTTTGGATTAGGTTGTTTGTTTTAGCTTTTCATGTAATAGCCTTTTTAATCAATAAAATGGTAGATTTTCTATCTTGCAAAGTTGAAATGTTCAATTGGAAGCACCCTTCTTAAGTAATTTTTTTGTTCCCTTTTTGTGATTTTCTTTTTATATTTTCTTTTTAGCTTTCATAACTTAGTTTAGTTTATGATTTTCTTGCACTTTCTAGCCGTTGTAATGCCCGTTTTATTTCCATTTTCCGCACTTTTTAGATTTAGCTTTTCTCCTTTTTTCTATTTTTTTCATTCATGGGGCTTTATGAAAACTCATCTAAAAGTGTTATTTTAAATTTTCTTTAACTTAGGCTTTTTAGGATCATAAAACTTTTGGTCTTTTTTTAGTTTTATTTTAACTTTTTAGGAGTTTTTATAAAAATATAAGAATGAAAATATAGTCGTTATAATTTTTCGCTCACTTTGTTTTAACTTTTTATTTTTAAAACTTTTTACCCATTTAATTTTTATTTTTACTTTTTATGCATTTCTACCGCATTCTAGCGGTAGAAATGCAGTTGTTTTAATTTTTCGAGCACTTTGTTTTTCTAATTTTTTTTGCAATTGTACGTGCGTGTATGAGTTATTTTTATAGCTTCCTTTCATTTTTGTACGTGTGCGTGTGTGTGCGCATTTATTTTAGCCTACTCGTTAAGAGTTAAATGGCGCACCGCTTTCATTTCCCGCCCACTCGTTTGAGTGGGACTTGTCATTTTATTGCTTACATTTTCTTTCTACTCACTTGAGTAGGAAAACACTGTGCGTGTGTGTGTGTTTTACTTTCAAGTAGAGTGTGTGCGTGTATGAGATAAATTTACCCCCGCCCACTCATTTGAGCCGGGACTCGCAATTTATCGCTTTCTCAATTATGTAGAGTGCGTGCGTGTAGGAGATAATTTTTACGCTTTATTTATCGCTTTCTTCAATTAAGAAGAGTGTGTGCGTGTGTGCATTTATTTCCGCCTACTCGTTAAGAGTTCAATGACGTGCTTTTATTTACCGCCTACTCAGTTTTGAGTAGGACTTGTCATTTCCCGCCTACTCAGTTTTGAGTGGGACTTATACTTGCATTTATTTCCCGCCTACTCATTTGAGTAGGGCTTGCTTTATTTAATTTTCTTTATTGTTTTGAAGTGTGCGTGAGTGTCTGCATCAATTAGCCTTCAATTTATCCAATTGTCCTGTTTTTTTGTGTTTTCTCTTATAATTGTTTAGTGCTTAATTTAACACTCACGCTTCACCTAAAAACATAAAGCCGTCCCCATACCGATGAGTGGCTAATCTCTATTAGCCTTTGGCATCGAAGAGCATTGGGACATATAAAATGATTTGAAATAATTAAAGAACTTTATTTTAATTTTAATTTAAGGACTTATGGTTTGCCCCCGGGTTAACGACGCATAGGACGACATAATCGATTTGTGGGCTTTATTTCCGTTATCCATACGCAATGCCGAGAGGCCGCACGTATGGACCGATCCCCCTTGGGTAAAGAGAACTGCGTACGCCCCCTCGAAAGAGGAGAAACGTAGATCTGCCAGATTGGGTTCCCCACCAAATAGGGGGTTCATAGCGTAATGCGGGCGTTAAGGGGAATCCTTCGTCGGACTAACGTTCGGTCGAATAGCCTTAGCGCCCAGGTGAGCGATATCCCTAGACCAAGGTGAGCTCATGTCTATGGAACCTCCACGACCAAGTGCCTTTTATTAATTAAAAAACTAAGTTCTATAATTGTTAAGAAATATTTTAGTCTTAATCTGATTCGATGCCGAGCGTTAACCCGTCATCAAACTAACTTAGTAAAATTCAGCTCTCTTTCTTTACGTTTTAATAAGACTAAAAAACTCCACCTTACTAATAGTAAGATAATAGTGTTCCTTGAAGAGTAGATATTATCAACGCGTCCCCGAGAATAATACGACCTCGGTATTTTCCCGAATACCGAGTACTACTCGCGATAGGTGCACTTGCCTCCTCTCGTTAGAAAACTCGATCTTCTAACTCGGCACGCGGAATTTGACCATTTCGAACCACCCACGGTCGGTCTCGGTTCTGCGACCATCACTAGCCTTGGGAGAGTGCGGGCCAGGCCTACACCACTCGCTCTCTACACGCAGAACCCCCGTGGCGAGTGCGAGCTAACCAACTCCACTCGCTCGCGACTCACCGAGCACCTAGGGCGAGTGTGAGCAAACCTGCTCCACTCGCCCCTCAAACGATCCACCCTACTTTGGTGAGCCGGACTGCTGGACTTTGGCGGATCTCGCTCCTGTCGAGAACTACTCGTCGGATATGAGGTTGTACCAAAAGCATCAATTCCGAAGTTCTTCATAACTATGGATGGGTCAGCATTCCTACGTATTAAATAATTAACGGAGGCAGTAGACATTCGCTCGGGGACTTGCTAGACTAAACCGAAATCACCAACTCTAACGTAGGACATCCTCGGAAGGAAGAGGAAGTGCGTGCGACATAAATCAAAATGGCTAGCTAAAGTCATAGTTACATGTAAGCGGAGGTCGTAAATAGGCGGAGGGAAATTATGTGCCACTCGATTGGAAGAATAAATATGTCGAGATAAGACTAAATCTAGGTGCACAATTGTCGTGGAATCATATGAGGTCTCAAACGTAGTCATATTCGAAGAAGGACACTCAGAAAAATGGTCACTCATAGGTAATGTGAAATTAGATATACGGAGTATGGAGAATAGACCGAATATGAAAGCTAACTACTAATCCATTCCTATCCACGGAGACATGTCCAATGGAGGGACTAATAAAGTAGGTAAAATAAAAGGACTCGAACCAGGAATAACAGAAGCGTGTCCTAAAATAGGTGCTAGTCGAGTCAATGAAGCAGGAGGGAGGGTCGGCAAAATCACACCCGGTTACAAAACAAAATCTGAGTGATTAACAAGACATGTTGAGATCATAAAGGGGTGGTCGTCCAGATCTTTACCACTAAAGTCTTCAAAAAATTCATCTCCCTCGCATGGTATATCTTCCAACACCGTAGGTACAACTACTAACTCAGAATCATCCATAAACTCCTAAACTACTATGGTGTGTTGGGCCGAAAATATGGTCAATGATGGGTCAGATAATCATATTGGGCAGAAGTTCAAAGGAGAGCTCCTTTTCCATGTCACTTGGGTAACCAAACTACTCAACATCACTAAGCTCGTCATTAATGCCGACATCACCCTCAGTGGTGGGCTCAGTCAACGGTACTAACTCGGAGTTAATGGAAGGTTCACATACAGGCTCAGTAAGCTCGAGGGCAGACTTAGACAGGACAACAGTCTTAGGTAGAATGGGGTACTCAACCACATCGGGACTAGACACTCTGTCAGCATCATAGGTAATATTTGTCAGACACCTCATACTGACAGAAATAATCTCACCACACGGGCTCATGGAATCCCTAGTCATAACACATTTCGAGTCTGGAACATATGATCTATATGGTATGTTTTCCCTAAAGGTGGTAGTAGGCACACTATGTTTATGCCTACTTTTGGGGGGAAATGATCTAGCATTAGGTATATAATCAATCCTATAGGAAGGTATGGGACTTGTGCCATAACGATACTCACTCACAGGATTGGTGTCAGCAGTGCAGAGGTAGGCAGGATCAAATTTATTCGTGAGTAGGCTACACATGTGTGACCAAGCATATTGATAGCTACCTACATGACGCTCTTTGTTTAGCCAAAACTTGTGGGCTTGACCAACTAATTTTTCACGGGCAACGATAACCTTTTGGAGGTCATTGGAGGGGTACCATGCCAAATAATATTCCATCCCTTTAAGCCATTCCCGAAAAATTTGTGGATTCTCGTAACCGTTGTAAGTGGGTGCCTCAATTCTAGTGTAAGGAAGAGCGTGGGGATGGTTTAGCTTCCAAAGGCAAGTGGGCAATATTATGGCGTGGTTAGCGATAACTTTAGACCACAAATAATGTAATCGGTAATCATAAACGTCATGGGCTATATTCAGTGTTGATAGGAGAGAAAAATCTACCCGGATCTTTTGCGCGTAATCTAGCAAAACAGTTTTGTATGCAAAATTTATCCTGAGCAGAATAAATTTTATACTTAAATATTTTTATCTTTAAAAATAACTAAAAAACAAATATTTTTGTAATTGCCCACTAAGAAGACTATTGAGAATTTCCAGAAATTTTTTTTTGGATTTCGAAAAAATTTAGAATTTTAGACCACTATTTTCAGAGCAGATTTTTTGATTTTTGATAAGAAAACATGCAAGACAAGTGTGTTTCGACATCCTAAGAATACGAGGAGGGTGACCAATAGGAAATTGACAATAAACTCCTTCTGATATAAAATTGATGCAGGCTACGTCTCTCGACGAACCACAACGGACAAACGACACTGAATTACTATCACTCGTTCCAATTCTACGTTCGCACAATTAAAACAAATAAGTAGCGTACAGTATCTATCTTAAAACTACCGATGAATTCAACCAATTAATGACATCCTTTAAAAACGCATAAAGCAAAGGGTCCCTACCCCTTTTAGAGATTAAACAAGGGTTATTTGTCAATATTAGCTCAAGCGAATAGGACCTACACGATCTGGACAATTAGATAATAAAATTAATATAATCCGCAAGCATTCACAATCTTAAAAATATAAGATCCGGACTACAATAGTTATTTCAACAAAATCTAAAATCAATCCCAAATTAATTTATATGAGGTAGGCCAAATCACTTGATTTCAAAGAGAAATCAAGGGTTAACGAACCCGATTTCTACTGGCATTCACAAGATCTACCCGATCAAATTTCTACAAAAAATCGGGATAAAATAAATGCTTGAAATTCAGATTTTAGTAATACACTAATTTCAATATAAATCAGGACAAATCACTAGCATTCTAAAAAACCAAATCTCACAATAAAATAGAGGAATCACACATGAGGAGGATTAGAAATTGTTACCCAGTCCCAAGCAGTATATTTGCAAATCTGTCCACAAGGATGAGTGGAGCAAACACACAACGGAGGTGGAAGGATCCAATTCCATGAGATTCCATAAAACCGCACCGGAAGAATAAGAGACTTGCCAATATTCTTCCGAGTCACCGGACGGGATCCACGGAAGGAATAAGGGAGAGTTCCTTGGTTTCCTTCAAACAAGGAAGGGAGGGGAAGAGGGAGGAGGGTTGGCCGATCTATCCTTAGGGAGAGAGATGGAGGGTGGACGAACTAGCCATGAGGAGTGGGGAAGAGATGGAGGCGGCCGAATGGTGCCATCGAGGGAGACAGGGGGGGGGGGTCGGCCACAGGAGGGAGAGTGGGAGAGGGGTGGTCGAATGGTGCCAAGGAGGGAGAGGAGGGGCCGAATTTTGCCAAGAGGGGGAATTAGGGTTGCTTCTTATTTTTTTTAATTCATTGGTGGAGACGACGAACCACAGCTTGCTGAAGACCCTCCCTCGTCTCCAACAAAGGACTCGCGTCGCCATGATGCCCACTCGGGGCGACGTTATAATCTCCGCCCTCGGCTCAAGCCCGTTTAATCTTTTATTTATGTCATGTTATTTAGCGTATTTGTGTGCCACTTGTTTTGGCATTTTATTAGTCTCTTTAAGTTTAACAAAAACATTATTAGCTTTATTTTTCATTGTGGGCTGCTAATAGCCGTATGATGGTTGTAAGCCTATATATAGGCATAGGATGTTTCCTTTTGAAGTATTGAAGAAGAAAATTGAAAACCCTAAACTTATCCCTCTCCTTCTCATCCTCTTAGCCGCCCCCTCTCTCTCTCTCTTCCTCCTCACTACTTCGGCCGCCCCCTCTCCCCACTCTCAAAAGCCGCCCCCCTTCCTCTTCCCTTCCTCCCTCTTCCCATCTACATCCCCCACACCATCTCCTCCTCCCAAACCGCCCTTACCCGACCACCTCTTCCCCCAACCATTCGGCCACCAACCTCCAAGGCCGACCACCATCTCCCTTCCCTCTTGGCCGACTACTCTCCAGTTGGTGGAGGTGGAGTATTTCAAGCTCCGAGGAACTTGGAAACGGCGTGACGCGGCGACGGCGGAATCTCTTTCTCCATTCGGTGCAACTCCGGCGGAACCGCGGGCGAGTGATCTTTTGGTAAAACAGTCGGAATCATCCATTCCGACTTGGGTAACGAATCTCTCCACTTCGGTGTGTTTCCCTCTTGATTTTTCTAGCGGCTGGAGTAATTTTTGCGTTGCTTGCGAATCGTTGATTTTCGTGGGTTTTGCTTTAAGTGTTGCAACACCACTACGCTTTATTTCCGAAAAGGGTTTGGCGAACCCCGCTCTTTTTGTTGGGGGAGATCTACCGTTTCTCGATCGTGTTTTTGGGTAGATCTTCTTTGGTACAACATCGCTCGTCCGGACCGGGTGGGTCCCTTTTGCTTGAAAGGATAACGGCCTCTAGCCGCTTGTCCGATCTTTCCGGCGGTGTGGCTACCGTGTTGGTTTACTTGTTTAGTTTGCATAGTAGTGCGCTGCGTTTGAGCTTTGTGTGGCTAGCGTTGTGGGTGTTAGGCGTCTCGTGCGATAGAACGCTAAGGTTATCTCGTTGGCGGATAGCGGCCTGCATCAATTTGGTATATAAAAAAAAATAAAAAAAAAATTTTCCTTGGTCTGCCAATAGCGTCCTAGATTTCTTAATTTTCTGCAAAAAAATCAAAAAAAATTATTTTAATAATCCTCTAATTTTTTCCTGTAGGAATATCAAAAAAGACAAATCTTTTCTAAAGTCTCCTATCGGGATTAAATCATAGTTCGTTTGTCTAAATCGGCTGACAACTTGTTGCATGCGCACAAGGCTAGGAACGGAGTATTTCCCATCGTCTTCCACCATGGACGACGAAACGGGTAACGTCCGTGGCCTCAATGAGATTGAGGAGCTTCGGCAAGACTTTACAGAGCAAATGACGGCCATTAGAGAGGCCCTTCATGCCCTAGGTGTCCAGCAAGGGGGACCCCGTCATCCCCCCGCTCACCAACGAGCGGATGGAGATCACCAATCCAACCCCAATCACCCGCAGGAATACGCTCCTCGAGCCCCCTTCGAGTTTGACCTTACTCGGGCCGTCCGAGTCAAGCCACCCTCCTATGATGGGTTGGGAGATCCTCAAGTCTTCTAAGATTGGGTCTTGGAAATTGAGTGTTACTTCGAATGGTACGCTCTCAACGATGCGGACAAGGTGCGTGTGGCGAGGATGAAATTGTTAGGGTGAGCCAAGATCTTTTGGCTGAATGAAGAGAGGCGCTTGCGAGTTGAGAACGGTGCTAGGCCCATCGGTTGGGGAGATATGAAGGCTAGGTTGACCGAGCAATACGTTCCCACGTACCATCGAACACAGATGTTCGATGATTTGGCTACCCTTAAGCAAGGGGCGAGGTCGGTTTCCGAGTACATGAGCTTGCTCAAGGATATGATGGTCCGTTGTGATGTGAAGGAAATGCCCGAGGTCACCCTATCTCAGTTCCGTAAGGGCCTCAACCCCGATATTCAAGGGAAGCTATTGCGATATGGCCACACAGACTTACACGTGACATTCAACGCTGCGTTAGATATCGAAAAGCACAATGCGCTTAAAGGAAAGTCACGTCCTTTCCAAAAGGGCAAGTCCATCTTAGGACCGCCACCGGCAACCAGCTATAAGGATAAAGGAAAGTATCGGTCCTCCGATTCTTCCTCCATTGTGGTGACGGCTAAAAACAATAGGAGTCCGACTGGGGAAAGAGTGCCGATAGGTAGAGTCAGCAGGACGAACGTCACCTGTTTTGCTTGCGGGGTTCAAGGACACTATGCTAGTGATTGTCCTACAAAACCCAAGCCCCTAGCCCTGTTAGATGCCGCGGGCGGGTCTGACGACCTTACTTACGAAGCAGGTGATTTTAGTGAGTCGGACGGCGTGCCGAGTGACATGGACGACGAATCTCACATGATGGTGATGCGATGTATTTTGGCCACCCCGCGGCCGTTAGACGAATGGAATAGGACAAATATCTTCATGTTAAATTTCAAGAGCGGTGAAAAATGGTGTAGGCTGATCATAGATAGCGGTAGTTGCATGAATGTCGTGTCGGAAGCCGCCGTGAAACGCATGTCCCTAGTTGCTGAACCACACCCTCACCCGTATAAGGTAGCGTGGGTGAACAAGTCATCCCTCCCCGTAGCGAAGCGTTGCCTAGTTCCCCTCACCATCAAGGCCTACACCGAATCGGTTTGGTGTGATGTCATCCCCATGGATGCGTGTCACGTCTTACTCGGTCGCCCTTGGTTGTTTGACCATGACGTCACCCACTATGGTCCGGCTAACACTTATGAATTCAAGTTTAATGGCCGCGTCATCGTCTTGAAGCCCTCTCCTCCGAAGGACCCTTCGATCCCGTCCAAGGACACCGTCATCCCCGTTGAGAAGAGAGCGTTGGGTCTTATTGGTAGGAAGGAACTGACCCGGGCTACCTACATGGACGGAGTCCTTTACGCTTTAGTTTGCCTCCAAGTCAAGGACGATGCGACGATATGTGAAAGTTTACCCTCGGCATTGAAGTCGCTCCTAGAAGAATTTGTGGATGTGTATCCGGACGAGCTCCCGTCTGAGTTACCCCCCATGCGGGACATCCAACACGCCATCGACTTCATTCCCGGCTCCTCCCTACCCAACCTTCCCCATTACCGCCTCAATCCGTCCGCGCATTTAGAACTACAAACCCAGATCTCGGACTTATTGCGAAAGGGATTTATCCGCCATAGCATGAGTCCTTGCGCCGTACCCGCCTTACTGGCCCCCAAGAAGGACGGCACGTGGAGGATGTGTGTGGATAGCCGGGCCATAAACAAAATCTCTGTCAAGTACCGATTCCCCATCCCCCGTCTCGACGATTTGTTAGATATGTTGGCCGGCGCCACGATCTTCTCCAAGTTGGACCTTAGGAGTGGTTACCACCAGATCCGAATTAGAGAAGGAGATGAGTGGAAGACCGCCTTTAAATCTAAGGAGGGCCTTTATGAGTGGTTAGTGATGCCGTTTGGGCTATCCAACACGCCCAGCACGTTTTCTAGGATGATGACCCATGTTTTCCAACCTTACATGGGGAAATTCATTGTGGTGTACTTCGACGACATCCTGATCTTTAGCACCACCATGAGTGATCATGCGACGCATTTAAGAATCATCCTAACCACGTTAAGGTCGGAAAAATTATTCGTGAACATTAAAAAATGTACCTTCCACGTGACTTCCGTCAAGTTCCTCGGTTATATCGTTAGTTCAAAGGGAATCCATGTAGACCCTAAGAAGGTGCAAGCCATAAAGGATTGGCCCGAGCCCGCCAACATTCGGGATGTGCGGAGTTTCCACGGACTCGCCACCTTCTACCGACGGTTTATTAAGGATTTTAGTAGCATAATGGCCCCCGTAACCGAGTGCATGAAGAAGGGTGAGTTTTCTTGGACTAAGTCGGCCGCCAAGGCTTTTCAATTAATTAAGGCGCGCATGTCCGAGGCCCCCCTCTTGCGTCTCCCGGATTTCTCCAAGGTTTTTGAATTATCTTGTGACGCCTCGGGAGTGGGGATCGGGGGCATATTGAGCCAAGAAGGTCACCCGGTGGGATACTTCAGTGAGAAACTGGCCGGCCCGAAATTGAACTATTCTAACTATGATCGGGAATTCTACGCGGTCATCCGATGCCTCCAACATTGGCGGCACTACTTGCTTCCTAAGGAGTTCGTCATCCTATCCGATCACGAGGCGCTCCGATTTATCAATTCGCAGTCAAAGGTGAGTCCGCGACATGCTAAATGGGTCTCCTATCTTCAGGAGTACACATTCATCATTAAGCATCTGAAGGGTACCCTCAATCGCGTAGCGGACGCTCTTAGTCGTGTCACGTTATTACTATCCACATTAGAAGTTAAGGTGGTTGGCTTTGACAGGATTAAGGACGAATATGTCCACTGTCCCGATTTCAAGGACATATACTTCACCACTCAGGATAACCTGCCCACAACCATTTCCGCGTTTTATATTCGTGACGGGTATCTTTTCAACCACTCGAAGTTATGTATTCCCCGCTCATCCCTACGTCACTTCATTGTGTGGGAACTGCATAGTGGCGGGTTGGGAGGCCATTTTGGCCGTGACAAGACTATCGCGTTAGTTGAGGACAAATTTTATTGGCCCGGCCTTAAGACCATGGTTAGTAGGATCGTGGGGAGTTGTCGGGCGTGCCAGTTGGCAAAGGGGAACAAGACGAACGCGGGGCTTTATACCCCTCTCCCGATCCCTACGACGCCTTGGGAAGACGTTAGCATGGACTTCGTTCTAGGCCTTCCGATCACATTTAGGCGTCACGATTCGATCTTAGTTGTCGTTGACCGTTTCTCCAAGATGGCTTATTTTATCGCTTGCAATAAAACTAACGACGCATCCCATGTCGCGCAACTTTATTTTAAGGAGGTAGTGGGTCACCGCGGCGTACCAATATCGATAGTTACTGATAGGGATGTCAAGTTCACGAGCTATTTTTGGAAAACTTTGTGGAGGATAATGGGCACCAAGCTCCTATTTTCTTCGGCCTACCATCCGCAAACGGATGGGCAAACGGAGGTTGTAAATAGAAGTTTGGGTAGTCTGCTACGCTGCCTTGTGGGAGACCACAAGGGTACATGGGATCTTATCCTTCCGCATGCTCAATTGGCATATAATAATTCCAAAAATAGGTCCACGGGTCTGTCCCCGAATGAAATTGTGCATGGCTATAAGGCCCCGGTGCCACTTGACTTGATTCCGTTACCCCCATCTTTTAAATCAAGCCAATTCGCACAAGATTTTGCCTCTCACATCCATGACCTGCATAAACACATTAATGAGACGCTTACCGCTCACTATGCGTCCTATCAAGTTCATGCCAACACACATAAACGAGCGTCTCCCCTGAAAGTCGGCGATTTAGTCATGGTCCGTCTCATCCCTGAACGGCTGCCTACGGGCACCTTAAAAAAGTTAGCGGACCGGCGAGCGGGTCCTTTTCAGATCTTAAAGCAGTTAGGCGAAAATGCATTTCTTTTAGAATTACCCACTGATTGGGGTATTTCCCCTATTTTTAATGTTTCAGACTTAACGCCATATATTGCTCCGCCGCTAGAATTATCGTCCTCTCCGTTTACATCTACCACAGATTCTCTTGGGCGTAAGACTGAGTGGGGTACGGGATCACTCGTTCCGTCGGTCTCCAAAGGAGGTACGCCATATGTTGATGAATTAGATTTTCCCTCGTTACTGCCTAATGCTTTTCCCAGGTTTGCCAGGACAGCTTTCTTCCCCGACAGGATTCTACAGGATGATGTACTTCCCACTCCGGATGGCGACGTGCGGCGTTTCTTGGTTCGCTGGCGTGGCCGCCCCTCCTCGGATGACTCTTGGCTTCCGGAATCCGAGGTCGCGCTCTTGGACGATGCTCTTCTACGACGATATCTGCAGGACAACTCATCGGTGATGAGTCCTTTTAAGGGGGGGAGGATTGGTGGAGACGACGAACCACAGCTTGCTGAAGACCCTCCCTCGTCTCCAACAAAGGACTCGCGTCGCCATGATGCCCACTCGGGGCGACGTTATAATCTCCGCCCTCGGCTCAAGCCCGTTTAATCTTTTATTTATGTCATGTTATTTAGCGTATTTGTGTGCCACTTGTTTTGGCATTTTATTAGTCTCTTTAAGTTTAACAAAAACATTATTAGCTTTATTTTTCATTGTGGGCTGCTAATAGCCGTATGATGGTTGTAAGCCTATATATAGGCATAGGATGTTTCCTTTTGAAGTATTGAAGAAGAAAATTGAAAACCCTAAACTTATCCCTCTCCTTCTCATCCTCTTAGCCGCCCCCCTCTCTCTCTCTCTTCCTCCTCACTACTTCGGCCGCCCCCTCTCCCCACTCTCAAAAGCCGCCCCCCTTCCTCTTCCCTTCCTCCCTCTTCCCATCTACATCCCCCACACCATCTCCTCCTCCCAAACCGCCCTTACCCGACCACCTCTTCCCCCAACCATTCGGCCACCAACCTCCAAGGCCGACCACCATCTCCCTTCCCTCTTGGCCGACTACTCTCCAGTTGGTGGAGGTGGAGTATTTCAAGCTCCGAGGAACTTGGAAACGGCGTGACGCGGCGACGGCGGAATCTCTTTCTCCATTCGGTTCAACTCCGGCGGAACCGCGGGCGAGTGATCTTTTGGTAAAACAGTCGGAATCATCCATTCCGACTTGGGTAACGAATCTCTCCACTTCGGTGTGTTTCCCTCTTGATTTTTCTAGCGGCTGGAGTAATTTTTGCGTTGCTTGCGAATCGTTGATTTTCGTGGGTTTTGCTTTAAGTGTTGCAACACCACTACGCTTTATTTCCGAAAAGGGTTTGGCGAACCCCGCTCTTTTTGTTGGGGGAGATCTACCGTTTCTCGATCGTGTTTTCGGGTAGATCTTCTTTGGTACAACATCGCTCGTCCGGACCGGGTGGGTCCCTTTTGCTTGAAAGGATAACGGCCTCTAGCCGCTTGTCCGATCTTTCCGGCGGTGTGGCTACCGTGTTGGTTTACTTGTTTAGTTTGCATAGTAGTGCGCTGCGTTTGAGCTTTGTGTGGCTAGCGTTGTGGGTGTTAGGCGTCTCGTGCGATAGAACGCTAAGGTTATCTCGTTGGCGGATAACGGCCTGCATCATTCATCAAGTCTAATTTTTCATTAGACATGCTGTTGGGTATTGTATCCACAATAACCAAGATTTGTGTGATGTTACTCTTGAACTAAGTTTAATTAATTATGTATTTGATGTTATTCTTTATTTGAGTGCTTGTAGGTCATTATTACTAAGTGTAGACAAAAGTCAGTTTACAATTGATGAGTCCACGTTTCATACCGAATTCTGGACTCATCTAGGCTTCATTTCATGACTTTGCACTACCATTTAGCGCCATTAGCACTCCTTTTGGTTCGCTACGACATTCCGCATCTTGTGCACTTTTATTAGCCTATTTCTGTGCGTGTGTGTATTTCCCTCTTGCTGTGCATTTTATTGACATCTGTGACTGCCATGATTGATAACCCGTCCAGTTTTCCTGCAGGTTCGGGGATCGTGTGGGCGTCCGGGATAGGGCTTTCACCATTTTGTCAAAGGAGTCAATGGTCGTGCGTATTTACCCACGCACGACCATCGACCTCTTTAGCGCACGATCATCGGTCGTGCGCAGTCTGACTTCTCCTGTGAAAGTTCTGCCCTACCATATCGCACGATCACCAGCTATACCACGCACGATCACTGCTCGTGCGTTGCCGATCTTGCGCAGTCATGACCTCTTCTGTACAAGTTCTGCCGCCATATCGCACAGTCACCTGCAATGCCTCGCACGATCACTGATCGTGCGCCGCTGATCGTGAGCAAGCTTTGATTTCCTGGTGCAGGTTTTACAGGTTGTTCCCGCACAGGCACTGACTTTATTCGCGCACGACCATTGGTCGTGCACCAGTGGTCGTGCGTGCTATTTAACTCTGCATCTATAAATCGGCCTGTTCCGCGAATTAGGGTAAGACGGACTGGACCGATCTTGCCGCACCCTTCGCCGTTCCGCATCCCAGGAGCTCCATCGACCTCCACCTTCATCCCTACCATCGGGAGGTCATTTTCCCGCGATTCTAAAGTGTTCCGCATCCTCCGGTGATCCTCCCGGTCATTAAAGACCTCTTCTCCGAGCTTTCTACCTAGGAAGATGATGAAGACAACCTAGAGAACGGACTTAAAGGCCCTCGAGGTGACAGCTCGTCGGTACCGGAAGCCTCCTCGAACTGCGCGTGGAAGCGGATTGACAATCCGCACCTCCGTCCAACAACCGCGGTGGATCTTCACTTTCTTGGTTTAATCTTTCTCCATCTCTCTTGTTGTATGAAGTAACTTAAGCTTGCAATGAACTTCAATTTCTAGTTATTTTAATTAGATTTCTGTTGTTTAATCTTACTTGTGAGAATTGTGATTTGATGCGCCTCGCCCCATCTCACTTCACTCCGTTCCGTCGTTCCATTCGATTGCACTCCACACTAAACACCTTATTCACTGGCTCACCGTCCATTCGCCTTACCGAAGTACGGCATCGCGGCCGTTACATCCATCTCGCATTGTGAAGCGGTGATTGCGACCCGCATAGTTCGCTTTAGTTTCTTTGTTTGCAAAACCACTTTCAAAGCCTCTTATTTTTCCTTTATTTATTTAACTCTCATAACGATAATTTCGGATCGTTCATTGTTCTACGCTGATTGCATTCCTCAAGAGACCGACACTCGGGGATTCATTCCCAAAACTTTATTACTTATGTGACCGGTGCGCTTGCCGTATTTACACGCATCAAGTTTTTAGCACCGTTGCCGGGGAATGCAACTGTTGAACTACCATGACGTACGAAAATGTTGTTGTAAGAGTTAGTGTTTTTTTGACCGCTGTTTCTTTGTTTAGTTACCGCAGTGAATGCAAGGATGCACTGCAAGAGATCTTGTAGCTTACGACCCCGAGATCGAATGAACTCTTCGTGCACAAAGACGTGCTGCTGCCATCAATCAAGTCCCAATGGGGGACCAGCTGAACATTGATGCCGGAAACTGTGTTGGAGGGATCCTTCATGGTGACCGAAATGGCGATGAGAATGAAGTAAACCCGTCCCAGGTCCGCACCATGGGGGACTACACCACACAGACCGTTGGGAGTATTTACCCCGGCTTCGGACCGGCGATCACCAACCAGCAATTTGAGATCAAACTAGCCATTCTGAACATAATCCGGAACAACGCACAGTTCTTCGGAATGGCCACTGAAGACGCCCATCTTCACTTGGCTGAATTTTCTGAGATCTGCGCCACGTTTCGCTATGCTGGGATCCCCGATGATACAGTCAAGCTCCGTCTTTTCCCCTTTTCCCTCAGGGACAAAGCCAAGACTTAGCTCCATTCCCTTCCTCCTGGAGCAGCCACCACCTGGGAGGGATTGACAACGAAATTCTTAGCCAAGTTCCATCCGGTGGACCGAATTGTGAGTATGCGGTGTGCGATTGCCAACTTTCGGCAAAATAATCAAGAAAGCCTAGCTGAGGTGTGGGAACGCTTCAATGAGTTGCTGAGGAAGTGTCCAAACAACGGATTCCAAACTTGGAATCTCGTTGAAAGCTTCTATTTCTCTATTGAACCACAACACCGAGCTATGATTGATGCCGTCTCTGGTGGAACGATAATGAATCTTGCGCCTGATGATGCATTGAGAATTTTGCAGGATACCACCATCCACAACGCATATTGGACCGCAGGAAGGAATTTTCCACGAGGTACTAGTGGAGTTTTTGCTCTGGAAGCATCCAAGCCCGCCACTGCTGTTGCTCCAGTTATGGCAATCTCATGCCAGGGTTGTGGAGGTTCCGACCACCATAGCTTTGAATGCCAAGCAGGTGAGGTACGTGATGAAACTACTTTCCTTAATGAATCAATTAACTTTATTGCAAATCAAAATAGGGGAGCACCTTATGGGAACACGTACAATCCGGGGGTGAGAAATCATCCAAATATTTCGTGGAACCAAAACGCACAAGGCCAACGATGGCAGCCGGGGCAGCATCAACATGATGTGTATGCCTCTGGAAGCCAACCGCGGCCGCCTCAACCGAATTACCCCTAAGGGCCCCCTGCTACAAAAACAAATTCTTTAGCTGAAATGTTTGAAAAGTTTTTTGAGGTCTCCCAGACTAACATGACGAACCAAGCGGCCTCAATGCGTAAGCTAGAGGCACAATTGGGCCAACTGGCCCAAATGGTCTCTGAGTGAACCCAAGGCACTTTACCGAGCAACACTGAGAAAAACCCCTATGAGCAAGGAAAAAGCCTCGGGGAAGAAAATTTGAAAAAAAACTCACGAGCTTGTTGTAGCTTGTTAAATTAATAATTTTGAAACTACTGCATTGTGCGATTCCGGAGCGTCTAGCAACATCCTCACCATGCAGGATGTTGTGAAGATGAACCTGCATATTGATCCAATAAACCGAAAGTCGCTAATTATGGCAAATGGTATTTTGGTTGACACTGAGGGAGGTGTACGAGAAGTTGAAGTTGAGGTTAATGGGAAGTGCTTAACCACTGATTTCCAGGTTTTGGGACCCAAGCAAAACAATTCTATTCCTATATTGGGGGTCTAATTCCTCACGGCTAGCGGCGCATCTCTTGATTTTGCCAAAGGATGCGTAACTTGGCCGATTGTTGCTTCAACCCTTGATATCACTTCTATACATGACCCTCTTCTCCATAAAAACAATTTCCAAAGTGCTGCAGATATCAAGATTGGTTTAGAACTCTCCTTGGTGAGGGATGCTCCTATGGAAGAGATGATTAAGGAAGGACTTTCTAGGGAGATGATCGATAATAATGAGAAAGAATTCAAACAAGATACCGAGTGCACTAATGCAATGGCTACCTTCTCGTTTCCCGCCGCATCAATTTTTGAGCAAGGCGAAACTAGTTCTATTCGGGAGAAATCCCTAGACAATGAATTGTGTAATATTATTTCAAACCTTGTCCAGCGATCAGTAACTTGGGCTGATCCGGTTGCCGTTTTTGTACCAGAAATGAAGCCGCCAACCGCAAAAATAGGACCTACCACGGACTGCAACATTTGGAAATCTCCTACGGTAGAGAGGCTGAGGAAGGCCAAGCATGTACGCGATGAGTGTTATGCTACCCTCCGTCGCGAGGAATTGCACATTCGGGGTAAAGGGAAAGCCCTTTCTCCCAATATAAAATGATACTCTGTTGTTCCATCGCGCCCCACCGGAGAGATTTATCACAAGTCCGCATTTAGTTGATTGCTCTCCCCTTTTCCGTAATTCCCTTTGCTCTTTGCTTTCTATTTTTGTTGGGAACTTTTCGTTGTTTTGCTTTATTTTTCTGCAACTCTTTAATTACTGCAAGAATAATATATAAACTGCTAATACAGGTATTTGGTCCACCTTAAGGACGGTAAACAAAAGGGCTATTCGGGAGATAACCCAAGCTTTGACCTTTTTGGTCCCTTCTTTTTGTGCTTTTTATTTTGCTCTTATATTATATTTTCTGTTATTTGTCTTTTCTTCGGTTCAACCTAATTCGCAGGTCGAGCATACTTTTGTGCGATGCAATAACCTCCGCCTTCTGGTATGCTCATTCTTTGGAGCATGGGAACCCTCTCTCCTCAGCCTTCTTTTTATTTTAGATGTCTATTATCATTTCTGCCTATGTTTTCATTCTAGTCTTGGGGGAAGAGCCGCTTATGCACTCCACGAGCACATTGATAGCATGCCAGTAGTTTTATTTTATGCTTCATTATTGTAGAATATTGTTGCACACCACTACACCCACTTGAGCGCGCGCTTAGATGTTACCGTGCTGCGTGTAACAGCCCAAAACTCAAAAGAGGGACGGGTGATGTTTTAAGCCCAGTTTGGTTTTTGGAGCAGGTGTCACGGGCGTGTCACGGGCGTGTCACGGGCGTGTCACGGGCGTGTCACGGGCGTGTCACGGGCGTGTCACGGGCGTGTCACGGGCGTGTCACGGGCATGTCACGGGCATGACACAGGCGTGTTCGGCCTCGGGCCGTGCGGTCGACGCTGTGGCGGTCGACGCTAGTCGAGTTGTAGAACACGGCCTAGGACACGGGCGTGTCCCAGGCCGTGTCACTCCAGGGATTCTGCAAGTGTGGTACACGGGCCGTGACACGGGCACAAACACGGGCGTGTCAAATTTGACACGGGCGTGTCTGATGCCGTGTCACAAGGCCGTGTACCTCACTGACTGCGAAATGGTGGTCGAGTGCACACGGGGGGGCGTGACACGGGTCCCGACACGGGCATGTCGCAGGTGACACGGGCGTGTCGGAGGCCGTGTCAAAGGCCGTGTGCTGGTTTTTCGACTCGATCGAGACGGCGAATGGGTGACATGGCCAGGCACACGGCCGTGTTGCAACCCGTGTTCGGTCCAGATTTTCTAATTTGGGTTCCGATCGTGGCCGTTCGTTCTTTTCTTTGGAAGATCCAAAGGTGGGGGGCCTCCCGGGCGGTTTAAGGCCGGGAATAGGGTTCCAAACCCTCATTCCCCACTTTCTTTTATCTCTCTAAGTTCTAGAGAGAAGGGAGAGCAAGGAGGCCAAGTTCCAGCTGCCGGCGAAGCTTCGGAGGTCCGTTTCGCGAGCGGAGTTCAAATCCGCGAAGGTGGGAGCGTTGCGGTGGTTTTCAACCGAGCAAATCTTCTCCATGGCTAGGAAGAGGGGACGGAAGGTAACGACGCTTCTCCTCTCGGTTTTTAGGATTTAGGATGCATGAATAGCATCCCCTTCCTTTCGTATTTTGAGCACCGAATCTCTCAAATGAGAGGGATCCATGTAGCCTAGGTTCAAGAGGACCTCCGGGTTGAGTATGCTCATCCCGGCATGCTTTGCGTTATAGATCCACTCCGTTAACGGATTAGGCATTGTGGGTGAAGCCGTGGTCACGATTGTTGGTCCGACCCGGTGATGTTGCATGGCGAGTTTCAGGGTTTCGATAGAAATCCGCAGCGGCAATACGTCGTTGTATGTATGTGTTTTCCCCCTTACATTTGAGTGAGTACTCGTGGTCGGAACCAGACAAGGTTAGCTCCGTGTTGTGCGGTAGATGATTTCCTTGGAGCACGGGAAAGACACGGTGCAAATGGTGATTGGGGTGGGGAAACCTTTGTTTGTGCTGTGCAAAGGCGCGGCTATGTCTCCGTGGTCGGCTGGCTATCCCGTGACGCGCAAGTCATGTGGGGAAAGTTTCCCGGCGAGACTAGCCTCTTCTGTGGACTGACGAGAATGTCGAGCGGAGGACAAGCCCGGGCAATATGGCCACGAGCGGGTGGGGTCCAGCAAGGCTTCTTAGAATCGGTCAGTGTGAGACGGAACCCTGACGTGCGAAGTCAGAATGTGCGGGCAAGCCCCGCGGTATATGACCCTTGTGCGGGTGGGGCCTTTGCAAGGTTCCGTGTGACGGCGTGTGTGCCGTTAGGGACATGGTGGTTCCTTTGTGTTTGCGGCTTTAAGCAAATGGGGAAACGGAAGTACCCAGTGTTTGATGTTGTGCTAGATGCATACGAACTAGGGTGCCTTGGGTGAAACCCGGGTTGCATTCATGCTGCATAGTAGGCCCTTTCACCTGGTACAAAACATAGAGAACATGTATGCTGTATGAGACATCCAAGCCTGTTTTACCGCTTTAATATATTTGCTCTTTTGGTATACGAAGTGCTAACTTGCAGGTGGAGTGGTACCCTAGGGTCCGTTAGGGACGGCCGGGAGGAGATGTGTTTGTTACACAGTAGAGGTCAGCCTTTGCTGACCCACGTTACTTCAAATCCTTACAGGGCAAGGATCGCATGCAGGAGCTAGCGCACCGGGCGAAAATCCCTAAGCCTCATGAAGTGTTGCTGTGCTTGGTTTCTCCTTTTGTGTTCGCTACTTTTGTTATGTTTATGTCCGGCTTGCATGCCGAGGTAGCCTAGGAGTGCTTGGCACATTTATATGTTTTGGACTATTATTGTGTAAGGCCTTAAGGCCATTTGATACTCTATCGTTAGTGGATAACTTCTGTCGGTTTGTTCTGTTTCCGCTGTGTTTGTCTGGAGTTTTGAGATTGGGTAGTTTTCATATCATCTTTTAATACTAAAGCTGTGGCGTCCATATGTTGTGGGGCCCCGGCCGGACCCATATTATATGGTCTTTACATGGGAGGTGTTACAATTTGGTATCAGAGGGAGGTTCGCGTTCCAACGAGAAGTTTCACGGTCGAAAGTACAAGTCGAGTCGCGTATAAGAAGTTATCCACATAGGAGTATCGCAGGACCATGAGTGTCCTGGTGTTCGAGTCTTGCGATTAGAGACTGATTTGTGTTTTCTTGCTTGTGTTTAGAGTGCAAGCAACGAGGCTGGGACCTCGAGGCCAAGAGAAGAGCTCTCGGCAAGTAGTGCGACTGCGCAAGGTCCGCTAGGGATGGGGGTCACACCGGCCGACTTCTGTCGTATGCTTGCAGAAGTGATGGTGGCGGCCCAAGCTGCAGCGACAGGACAGGTAGCAGCTCCCGTTTCTTAGGTAGCAACTCCTGCTACCCCGGACACGGCAGCGACCGTGCAGGTTGAGGAAGCCAGGCGGGCAGAGCCGCAGGCCGAGAGAGTGGTTGTCGGGTATGGGGACCGGCAAATGAAGTACTTTTTGAGTTTCCACCCTCCAACCTTCAAGGGAACCGGTACACCCATAGATGCAGAGGATTGGTGGGCTAGAATTCAGGAGCTTCTGAGTGCGGCAGAGGTGCCAGATGAGAAAAAGGCAGAGTTCGCAGCCTTTATGTTGGAGGGAGATGCCATATTATGGTTGGTGAGCCACAGTGGCCGGCAGTTTCTAGGATGCACACCGTCCATCGAGGAGTTTGGGAATGCCTTCCTGAAGAAGTACATACCCGCCTCAACGAGGTTAGCCCTCCAGAGGCAGTTCCTACATCTGGTGCAGCGAGACAAGTCAGTGGATGAGTATGTTCAGGAATTTACTCGCTTGGGTCGTTATGCAGGGACGACCATGGCAGACGATGAAGAGAGCGATAATCTCTTCTACCATGGATTGAGGGAGAACCTAAGACAACCCCTCATATCGATGAAATGTGCGGGTTTCAACGAATTGGTGGAGGCGGCCCGAATTTTAGAGAGTGACATGGAGCGATCCCAGCGTCGCAAGGTTTTCACACCCAAGCAGGGGGAGGAGAAGAAGCCTGTCCAGTCACATGGAAAGGCGGAAGGGAGCCGATGGAAGAAGAAGCCTTCCCCATATAAGTCGGGCAAGAAAAGTAATTGGACGTCCGGAGGGTCACGCTCTAAGGGCCCTCAGACGTGCTATAGTTGTGGCAAGCCGGGCCACATATCAAGATTTTGTACCCAAGGGGGCACTGAGCAAGAGCCAAGGCAGGAACAAACTATGCGCTCCGGCCCCAGTGTCGCAGAGAAAGGGAAGATGGCGGAGTCGAGTGCTTCTCGGTTTCAACCAGTGCAGCCAAGGGCCTACAACCTTGGGCAACAAGAAGCAATCCGTCAACCCGATGTGGTGACAGGTACGAGAGTTCAACCTGCTCCTTAGATTCCTGTCTTTCAAGCCTTTATGTTTTTGCATGTGTGTAGGCTTTGTAATGGTATCTGGGTACCCCGCTAGGGTACTCTTTGATACGGGAGCGTCGCACTCCTTCCTTGCGGAAGGCTTTATCCGGAGGATCGGAGTGGAGTCTTTCTCGACGGACTCCGAGTTGAAAGTGTGCATGCCCAATGGGTCAGCTATGACTACCAGGGCTAGAGGCCGGATTTGTTGGAGTCTTGAGGGAGTCGACTTCTTATTGGTAGCGGCGATCTTACCGTTGTCCGAGTTCGATGTGATTTTGGGGATGGATTGGCTAGCGGAGCAGCGTGCCAGTATCGACTGTTTGTCCAAGGTGGTAACCCTGAGGGGCGTGGGGCAAGCGGAAGTCAAGTTTGAAGGCCTGCATGGAGTGGCCTGTTCCCTAGTTTTGGCACTTCAGTTAGTGCGAGCTGTTAACCAGGGAGGTGTAGCTCTAGTAGCGTTGTTGGAGGTTAGCCTCTCCAGGCTATCTCTAGGAGAAGTGCCCGTGGTGGCGGAGTTTGGAGATGTATTTCCCGAGGAGTTACTGGGAGCACCTCCTCGGCGGGAGATTGATTTCTCCATCGAGTTGGTGCCCGAGGCTAGACCAGTGTCGCGTCCACCCTTCAGGATGGCACCAAAGGAGTTGGCCGAGCTCAAGGTTTAGTTGCAGGAGCTTTTGGAGCAAGGGTATATCAGGCCCAGCTCTTCACCGTGGAGTGCGCCGGTGTTATTCGTAAAGAAGGACGGTAGTATGTGTCTGTGCATAGACTACCGAGAGTTGAACAAATTGACTGTCAAGAATAAGTATCCGATCCCTCAGATAGACGATCCCTTCGACCAGTTGGTGGGGTCGGTGGTGTACTCCAAGTTGGTCCTGAAGTCCGGATATTATCAGTTGCAGATTCGTGACGAGGACATACCCAAGACCACGTTTGGTACGAGGTATCGTCATTTTGAGTTCTCGGTGATGCCGTTCGGGCTAACGAACGCGCCGTCCGTATTCATGGACTTGATGAACCGAGTGTTTCGCGAATATTTGGAGTGGTTCGTAGTCATTTTTATCGATGACATTTTAGTGTATTCCAAGTCGGAAGCGGAGCACGAGTCGCACTTGCGGACAGTGTTGCAAGTATTGAGAGAGAACCAGCTTTATGCGAAGTTCTCCAAGTGCGAGTTCTGGTTGGAGAAAGTGGCATTTCTAGGCCATGTGATTAGTGGGGATGGGGTAGCGGTGGATCCAACGAAAGTAGAAGCCATCAGAGAGTGGCCAGTTTTGGGGACCGTGGCGGAAGTCCGAAGTTTTCTTGGACTAGCCGGGTACTACCGAAGGTTTGTGGAAAACTTTTCGCGGATAGCTCTACCCCTCACTTCACTAACTCGCAAGGATTAGAAATTTGTATGGACTCAAGAGTGCAACGAGGCGTTTGAAACCCTGAAGGAAAGGCTAATGACGGCGCCGATCCTAAGTCTGCCAAAGGGGACCGAAGGGTTCCAGATTTTCAGCGACGCATCCGGATGCGGTTTAGGGTGCGTGTTGGTGCAGCATGGTAGTGTGATAGCTTTTGGGTCGAGGCAGCTGAAGCCTCATGAGAGAAATTACCCCGTCCATGATTTGGAGTTGGCGGCGGTAATTTTTACGTTGAAGTTGTGGAGGCATTACGTTTATGGTGCAAAGGTGGAGATCTTCACGGACCACAAGAGTCTGAAGTATCTCCTAGATCAGAAGGACCTAAATATGCGGCAGCGTAGGTGGGTCGAGTTCCTGGGGGACTACGAGGTGGCGATCCAGTACACGCCAGGGAAAGCCAATGTGGTGGCAGATGCTTTGAGTAGGAAATACTCAGGGCAAGGAAATTGGATTGAAGCTCACGATGAGCGGTTAAGGTGGGACTGGGAGTCCCTTGGTTTGGAATGTGTGGCAAGAGGCGAGTCTAGCGTGGCTCGACTAAATTGGATTGAGATGTAGAGTGACTTATGCGATCGTATTCGGGAATCGACCCGTGTAGATGCGGAGTTCCAACCTTTCGTGGAGGAAGCTCTAAAGGGCGAGGATAGCGCCTAGGAGATGGTTGATGGGATTCTGAGGAAGGGCGGAAGGATTTGTGTACCGCAGTTCGGCAAGCTCCGCGAGGAGTTGATGTTTGAGGCCCACTTCACTAAGTACTCCATTCACCCGGGTAGTACAAAGAAGTACTTGGACTTGAAGAAGTCCTATTGGTGGCCTGGGATGAAGCGGGACGTGGCTTTGTGTGTGAGTCGGTGCCAAACATGTGCCTTGGTGAAGGCCGAATGTCAGAAGCCGGGCGGGTTCTTGAAGCCTCTTCAGATCCCCGAATGGAAATTTGATGACATCTCCATGGATTTTGTGCATGGGTTGCCTAGATCGCAGCAGGGTAATGATGCCATTTGGGTGATTGTGGACCGCTTGACCAAAGTGTCACATTTCATCCCAAACTGGAAGGAGGACGGTGTGGAAAAGTTGGTGGAGTTGTACGTCCGCAATATTGTACGACTCCATGGGATTCCGAAGAGTATAGTTAGCGACCAGGATGGACTTTTCACGTCTAAGGATTGGCGGTTGGTGCAGAAGAGCTTGGGCACAAAACTCAAGTTCAGTACAGCTTTTCATCCTCAAACCAATGGGCAAACTGAGAGAACAAACCGTACTTTGGAAGATATGCTAAGGATGTGTACTCTCGACTTCGGCAAGAAGTGGGAGGATCACCTCTTCTTGGTAGAGTTTGCGTATAACAATAGTTACCAAGCTAGTATCAAGATGGCGCCATACGAAGCTCTGTATGGGAGGCGGTGTCGAACACCGATGTCTTGGACAGAGGCGGGAGACACCAAGCTTTTGGGGAAAGAAGTGGTAGCCGACGCTAGTGAGCTAGTGCGTACCATCCAAGAGCGCATGACGGTAGCTCAAGATCGGCAGTCGAAGTATTTCAATGCTCGCCACAGGCATGTGGAATTCGCAGTGGGCGACTGGGTGTATCTTAAGATCAAGCCGTTCAAAGGCGTTTCGCGAATTCGCCGACTCAAGAAGCTGAGTCCGAGATTTTTGGGACCATTCAAGGTCATCGAGCGAGTGGGAGAGGCATCGTACCGGTTGGCGTTGTCCACAGAGCTAAGTGGATTGCATGATGTTTTTCACGTCTCCGTCCTAAGGAAATCGTTGTTACAAGCCAGCGTGGTGATTGAGCCGACTGCGGTGCCGGTAGATGAAGACTTGGGGCGCGAGTTCGTCCAGTCGGGATAGAAGACTCAGAGGTTCGGCAATTGCGGAACAAGGAGGTCAGACTCGTAAAGGTCCGTTGGGACAACTGTGGTTGCGAGGAGCTCTCATGGGAGCGAGAGCAGGCCATGCTAGAGGAGTACCCCGAGCTTTTCTCCTCAGGTACTGTTTAGTTTTTGTTTACCTTCCATGTTTTAAATTTCGGGACGAAATTCTTTTAAGGGGGAGAGAGTTGTAACACCCCGAAACTCAAAAGAGGGACGGGTGATGTTTTAAGCCCAGTTTGGTTTTTGAAGCAGGTGTCACGGGCGTGTCACGGGCGTGTCACGGGCGTGTCACGGGCGTGTCACGGGCGTGTCACGGGCGTGACACAGGCGTGTTCGGCCTCGGGCCGTGCGGTCGATGCTGTGGCGGTCGACGCTAGTCGAGTTGTAGAACACGGCCTAGGACACGGGCGTGTCCCAGGCCGTGTCACTCCAGGGATTCTGCAAGTGTGGTACACGGGCAGTGACACGGGCACAAATACGGGCGTGTCAAATTTGACACGGGCGTGTCTGATGCCGTGTCACAAGGCCGTGTACCTCTCTGACTGCGAAATGGTGGTCGAGTGCACACGGGGGGGGGGGGGGGCGTGACACGGGTCCCGACACGGGCATGTCGTAGGTGACACGGCCGTGTCGGAGGCCGTGTCAAAGGCCGTGTGCTGGTTTTTCGACTCGATCGAGACGGCGAATGGGTGACACGGCCAGGCACACGGCCGTGTTGCAACCCGTGTTCGGTCCAGATTTTCTAATTTGGGTTCCGATCGTTGCCGTTCGTTCTTTTCTTTGGAAGATCCAATGGTGGGGGGCCTCCCTGGGCGGTTTAAGGCCTGGAATAGGGTTCTAAACCCTCATTCCCCACTTTCTTTTATCTCTTTAAGTTCTAGCGAGAAGGGAGAGCAAGGAGGCCAAGTTCCGGCCGCCGGCGAAGCTTCGGAGGTCCGTTTCGCGAGCGGAGTTCAGATCCGCGAAGGTGGGAGCGTTGCAGTGGTTTTCAACCGAGCAAATCTTCTCCATGGCTAGGAAGAGGGGACGAAAGGTAACGACGCTTCTCCTCTCGGTTTTTAGGATTTAGGATGCATGAATAGCATCCCCTTCCTTTCGTATTTTTAGCACTGAATCTCTCAAATGAGAGGGATCCGTGTAGCCTAGGTTCAAGAGGACCTCCGGGTTGAGTATGCTCATCCCGGCATGCTTTGCATTAGAGATCCGCTCCATTAGCGGATTAGGCATTGTGGGTGAAGCCGTGGTCGTGATTGTTGGTCCGACCCGGTGATGTTGCATGGCGAGTTTCGGGGTTTCGATAGAAATCCGCAGCGGCAATACGCTGTTGTATGTATGTGTTTTCCCCCTTAGATTTGAGTGAGTACTCGTGGTCGGAACCGGACAAGGTTAGCTCCGTGTTGTGCGGTAGATGATTTCCTTGGAGCACGGGAAAGACACAGTGCGAATGGTGATTGGGGTGGGGAAACCTTTGTTTGTGCTGTGCAAAGGCGCGGTATATCTCCGTGGTCGGCTGGCTATCCCGTGACGCGCAAGTCATGTGGGGAAAGTGTCCCGGCGAGACTAGCCCCTTCTGTGGACTGACGAGAATGTCGAGCGGAGGACAAGCCCGGGCAATGTGGCCACGAGCGGGTGGGGTCCAGCAAGGCTTCTTAGAATTGGTCAGTGTGAGACGGAACCCTGACGTGCGAAGTCAGAATGTGCGGGCAAGCCCCGGGGTATATGACCCTTGCGCGGGTGGGGCCTTTGCAAGGTTCCGTGTGACAGCGTGTGTGCCGTTAGGGACATGGTGTAAGACCCCATTTTTTTTCTTTTCAAAAACCGGGGTCTTATGCCCAGAACCGCCGCTTTGCGGTGACGCCTTTGCTCTCGGGAAGTTGTCACTACAAAGCGCCGATTCTGCCGGCCATTTTCAATCACATTTATAGTAGCAAGTATTAAAGATATGCAGTCCACAGAAGTAGTAAAAGGGGCAAATCACATATAATATAAATGAAGCTCCACGAAGGGAGTGTCCACAGAAACATCAGAGTGCAGCATAAAGTAAAACTAGAAATAAGGGCATAAGCCCTGTACATCAGAGTCCTCACTACAAGTCACTCAGCGGAAGCAAAACTAAAAGAAGCTACTCTAATGGTCGGGACTCACGGTCCCTGCAGTCTGGACTCCAGTGCTAGACTGCCCCATCTCCAATCGTACCGGCCTCCTGGGCTGTTCCCCCATGCTGGGCTCCGCGATCCCCTAAAATGATGTGGTTCGAAAACCATTAGTAATAAAGACTAAGCCCTATCGTCCCCTACCCCTTCCCCCATGGCCCTTAGGCACCGAGCGAAGAGGAAGAAAAGGGGAGGACATATTTGTGGAGAATAAAAGTAAACAGGTGACAGTGGACTTAATCTAGCAAGTTGTATTCGGTGAGCAGTTAATATGAATGTTATAATAGGTCTAGCAGTAAGAAAAGCAAATATATGAATTTAAACCTTCACTTATGCGAGAACACATAAGCAAAAGGGATCTTTTGCAAGGCTCCCATCGTATAAGTGTCCCATACCACTTATACCTTTGGGTGTCGGTTATCAAACAGCAATGGTTGTTATTATATATATCAAATAAACCTTAATTTATAAACTTGCCCACACAAGCTTATAGACTAAGGGGTCGTTTTGCAGGTCCCAAACTATAACCGTCCCATACCACTTAGTTTTTGGGATGTCCAAAGTTGTAATGAATGATTATGATGGCAATACATATGGTGGGTTATTATGTCATGCAGTGCAACACACACACCCGACTTTGTGCACAAACCTTATAGTTCCCTCTTTCGAAGCCGTTACCTCTCAGGATACCTCCGTAGTGGCAGACGGAAGCGGTGGGTCGGGCCTACCCCACCTCAAAACCAGTTATACACATCGGTCTGACCTATCGTACGCCCTCAACGCCTGGTGTACGAGGCGGAACAACGCGTACTCTTGCCGGGTATGGACCGCCGGACTTAACCTTGGCAATGTGCTAACCACCTTGCAGAGACAACGATATTGGTGCCGGTGCAACGAACTCCCCAATATCGCTGACCCACCACCTTAGTTATCCTAACTTTATGCACATGCAACAATTATAGAGTGAGTAACCAAACAACACAAACAGTCAAAAGAACTCCCGGTCAAGCTGTCCGTAACAACCTAAAACCCGAGCATAAGCTCCCCGGACAAACCCGTCCGTGTCAACTATCAACCGAGCCAAAGCTCCCTGGACTAAAAAAACACGTCCAGCTCGATTCCCAACCCCATCCCTTTGAACACCTCGGGATGACTCATCATTTCAATCTCCTAGCCTTCTAGTGCGTGCCGTGTAAATCCCTTCTTAACTAATTTCTCTTTCTTTTAGTTTGCAGTTTACGTTAGCCCAGGACTGCCTCCGGATTATGCCCCGTGAAGGGTTCTCAATAGGCACTAGGAACTATGATGGTATGACAAGACCAAAGTTCCCTTTCGCAAGACACTTACTTTAATTGGTTTCTCACCTTACCTTTTTCCCTTTAAGACTTACATTAAACTAAACCTAGGGTAGCTTGACTCTTCACCCTCTCCACACGGAAAGATGGTCTTCCGCCATACCCGCGTAACACCTAATCTTCCAACTACCATCAGTGCTAAACCAAACCTCCTAGGGACTCACCTAGGCTACACGATAATCAAGATTACACGTAATTTACTTTTTCATCCAAATGCCACAATTTATTTATCGGGGGTCTATCCTAACAAGATTTGCCTAAATCCAAAATATTGGAATTTTCCTAATAAATCCGATAACTTATTTATTTATTCTTAAGGGTATAATATCATCATTTTGAACATGAGGTATATCATTCTAGTTGATTCCAGCTATCACAAAATTAAGGTAAATAATAGTAGGCCTAAATATCAAGTTTCCAAAGTTTGATAGTTTTACAATGATTTTCAAGGGCCTAAACTTATATAATCATTATTTCAATTATTTCAAGGTTAATGAATAAACTACCTTAATTTGTCCTCCAAATAATTCAAATAAAATACAGGGTGCTGATTTTATCATGAAAATAACTTTGACAGAATCCCATAATTTTCTTGCTGGTAATTAAATCATAATAAATCAAATACTAAATTACAATCTAACATGCTTTGTGAATGAAGTGCTATAACAGTAACCCTAAAAATTCCCAAATAATTCACAGTGATATAAAAGGGCATAAAAACCTTAAGTTACAATTATCATAATTTTCCAGCAATTATACAAGCCCTATTTTATTTTTATGCTCAAAAGCCCATATTAAAACATTGTGAATGAACCTCTAAAATTTCTCAACATAAAATTCTATAAAAAATTCAGGGATCAATGTTCTACTAGTCAAGATCTAAATCCAGAATTTTAACTGATTATAATTAATTTAAAACTTCCAAATAATTGAAACAACAAATCAGGCTAATAATCATTTGACACATGAAGTATAATATTTATTAATCATAAAATTCCAGGAAAATTAGCATAAGTCTAAAACATCCTAAAACTCCATCCTCCCGAGTGTTATAATTTTTGGAATAGATTTAGTGCTTAAAATAACTAAATTACATTTTTATCCTAATCCAAAATCTCAACTTTCGAGGTACCTAATTACCTCCAATTCCTTCACTATTTCAACCAGAGGGTTTTCATCATATCATCCCCCTCTCCTCCAAATTTCAAGGGCATACAAGAGTTTTTGCTCCTATGTCCTTCACAAACCTCAAACTCCCACCCACTGGATTTGAGCCAATCTCTTAGGGTAAAATCCACCCTAATCCACACCATGTTACCCAAGAGGGTAGACATAGACTCAACAAATCAGTGACCACAACATCAGCCTCTTTTGAGGAGATTTGTCCACTCCATTTTCAATCGTACTTTTCCCCAAAGTATCCCTCACCAAGACCTATCTAGGATTTGATACTTCCCTATTCAAAACTCAACCAATTGAGTTGAAATTTTGTACAGATCTTAACATTGATGCCAGGGACCACCACCCAAAATTTGGGGGAGTTTGGACTTAATTTCATCTCCTAATTAATTTTATAATGTTTATTAAATTTTTACAAAAAACTTTAGGCAAAAGTTCTCCAAAAATTCTCATTTTTGGACAGCCTCTCGATATACATATTATAGATCTCCAGTCCATATTTCAAGTCATTTTGACATGTTATGAACCGTGGCCAACCATTTCAATTTCTAGTTAGCCTAGGTCTTGATCCCACCAAAATGAGTGCTGTGGTCAAACCACTCACCCAAATTGAATAAAATCAATTTTAAATTAAAGTAGACCCAGATGGCTACAACTTTTGTGACTGGTTATTTTTCCTAATTCGGCCTCTAAGGTCCTCAATTTTTAACTTTAAAATAGGTGAGTTTTCATGTTCATTAATTATAAAATTCCTAAATAAATTATTTAATATTTTAACATCACTATTCGTGTTCTTCTCAAAACCGAACCAGTGAACAGAAAGTTTATTTTCCTGTAGTTTTCCGAATTCAATTTCCCGGCCATCCGGTCACCTCCCTGGCCAGCCACCATCACCATCACCTCCGTTGAGGTGACGGCTATCGATCGGCGGTGATTCGGCCGCCGGAGATGGCGGTTTCCGGCGAACTCGCCGCCATTAATCTACGGAAATACGATGAAACTCCCATCCGATCTAATCCTTTTGGACTCGATATCTCTCCTAAAGAATTTCTAAGATCTATCCATGAAAGAAGAAGTAGAGGAGGACCTTATTCGCAGTTTGGAGACGAGTTGATCGGCGGTTCGTCATGGCGCGGCGTTGGCGTCGTTCGATTTCTCCTACAGCAACTCCAACTCCAAAGTATGAGATAAAATGGGTAAAATTTTGCTCTCTTACAGCAGTGAGGCTTTTATAGATTTCAAGGGGAGGAAGATGAAGAGGAGAAAGAGAAATGGCAAGAGATCAATGGCCATTTAATTGGTATTTAAAACCGATTTTCGGTTACAGGAAGTCAAGAGGTGGAAATGAATAGGCAAATCCTAGGTGCCAGCCTCCTATAGGACCTCTTTATTATTTTTACTCCATCTTTATGATAAAATTCGGCCATTAAGAGGGGGGTTTCTTCTTCTTCATGCCATTAATCTTCACTTCAATATTTTCTCTCTCCTCCCACCATTAATTCTCTAAATTTCCCTCTCCTCCTAACAAAATGAAACTCCTAAAAAAAATGTCACACCTTACACTCTATTGGCAGCCCTCTACGGTTTATAACTCCTCATGAGAATCATGAAGGGGGTGGTTCACCTTCTACCTTAAGTAGCTCTCTTTCTCACTTTCTCTCTCCTCCATTATTCTTCAAAATAAAGCTTTTGATTCCTCTCTCCTAGTCACCCATTTGACTAGTCAACCCTAGGTTATTGGCAGCCCTAATACATCCTATTAATCATGCAAATAGGGTTAGCCTAGAGGACTGAGTGGTTTGAGCATGGGTTAGCCCAAATAGGCTAGGTTGACTTGACTTCGGTCAAAGGTTGACTTGGTCATTTTGGCCACTAGGGTTGACCCAAGTGGGTCCTTAGTGACTCATTAGGCCCACATGATGTTTAAGGGGGGGGGGGGGGAGGGGGGCTTAGAGCCATATTAATCCTACTAAGCCACCCAAATCCAGGGTTTTAGGAAATTACTAAATGCAGACCAAAATGGCTCACACTAATTTCTTGGATCATTTTGGTCCTTTTGGCTCTCTAAGGACTTGCCATGACTCAGGCATGCTCAAAGTCACTCCTAGGGGGGTCAAATTTGAAAATGGGATGTTACAAATCCCAATAAACAAAACAAAAATTTCGTCCCCGAAATTAAGGTTAAGTCTACAAGAGTTTTCTACCGGCACAAGCAAAGCTTGTAACATCCCATAAGGGTTGAAGTGCCTAAAATGTCAACAATTAGGGGCTAGTCCCCAATAAACAAAAAGTTTAGCCTATATATTTTTAAATAATTCTACTAGCACGAGAAAATAAGGAAAAGCACTAATACACCGGAGGAGTTGCGAGGTATACCTGACTAAAAAGCTCCGGATATTTCTCCTGCATCAGGTCCTGAGGCTCCCAGGTATGCTCCTCTCGTCCGTGGTTCCTCCACAAGACCTTGACTAGCGGGATCTTCTTGCGGCGCAAGACTCGTATCCCCTGGTCATCGATCCGTATCGGTTCCAAATGCACAGACCGATCCGAGGCTACCGGCCCATCAATGGCTGTAATCTGTAACTCCGGGCGTAGTAGAGCCCTCCTGAGTGAAGATACGTGAAAAACGTCATGCAAGCCGGCCAACTCCGGTGGCAGCTCCAGCCGGTAAGCTAGAGGACTGATTCCCTCTAGGATCCTGAACGGTCCCATGAATCTCGGGCTGAGCTTCTTCCGATGACCCCGCACCCGTGAAACTCCATGTATCGGCCGGATCTTCAAGAACACCCGGTCCCCGATCTGAAACTCCACCTGACGATGCCAAGCGTCATAATACTTCGCTTGCCTGCTCTGCGCCTCTAACATCCGGTCCCGGATCAGTCTCGCCTGAGCTTCGGTGTCTTCCACAAACTCTGAGTCTAGAATCTTCGGATCCACGTCCTACAGCCAAGATAACGGTGTCCTACATCTTCTCCCATACAAGGCCTCGTAAGGAGCCATCCGTATGCTGGATTGGTAGCTGTTGTTATACGAGAACTCCACCAATGGCAGCACCTTCTCCCAGGGCTCTCCGCGATCTACAATACATAGTCTCAGGAGGTCTTCCAGCGTCCGATTGGTACGCTCCGTCTGCCCGTCAGTCTGGGGGTGGAAAGCCGTACTGAACGTCATTCGGGAGCCAAGGTAAGCCTGCACCGATCTCCACTCTCTGGATGTAAACTGACCATCTCGATCTGATACGATCGTCCTAGGCACGCCGTGATAATGAATATACTGCTCCACGAACCTCCGAACCAACACTCCAACAGAGTCATCCTTCCTGATCGAGATGAACCTAGCCACCTTCGTCAGACGGTCCACGATCACCCAGATCGAATCGTTTCCCGTCCGTGATCGAGGTAGGCCATGGATGAAGTCCATCGCGATGTCCTCAAATTTCCACTCCGGCACCGGGAGTGGCTGCAATAAACCAGCGGGATGTCTACACTCTGCCTTCACTAACTGGCACGTCTCGCAGTGGGTCACGAAGTAGATGATGTCCTTCTTCATGCCCGGCCAGTATAGGTTCTTCTTCAAATCTACCGTCATCTTTGTGATCCCAGGATGTATAGAAAATCTGCTATGATGAGCCTCGGCCATGATATCCTCCCGAATCTGGCCCCCATCCGGTATGTAAGTCCGACCTCTGAAACATATCAGTCCATCTCGCATCGAGTAGTCCCCAGCTGAGCCTGCTTCCAAGGCCCAAAAAATTGGCTCTAGCTTGGCATCACGCCTCTGCCAATCTCTGACTCTGTCATGAATATCATAGGTGGTGCTCGTAGCGGCCAGGTACTCCTTGTACAGCTCAGGGTCATCAGGTGATACCAGAGTGATGTGCATTTTTTCGAAACTTCGTAGTAGCTCCATGGACATAAGCTGAGGTCCTGCTCCGGCTGTGGCAGCTCTCCAGCTTAGTGCATCAGCCACCACGTTTGCCTTACCCGGATGGTAGTGCATCTCATACTGATAGTCCGCTAGAAATTCCACCCATCTGCGTTGCCGGATGTTCAGCTCCTTTTGCGTATCCACATACTTCAGATTTTTGTGATCTGAAAATATGTCGCAGAGAACTCCATAGAGGTAGTGCCGCCAGACCTTTAATGCAAAAATGACCGCTCCCATCTCCAGATCGTGAACTGGGTAGTTCTGTTCATGTTTCTTTAACTGGCGGAGGCATAAGCGATCACATGTCCCTTCTGCATCAAAACTGCTCCCATGCCCTGGTAGGAGGCATCTGCATAAACCTGAAATCCTTCTCTCCCCGATGGGAGGGCAAGAATCGGGGCCGAAGTGAGTCGATTTTTCAGCTCCTGGAACGCCGTCTCGCACTGCGGTGTCCAGACAAATGGTATTTCCTTCCTCGTCATAGAGGTAAGTGGGAGGGCAAGCCTACTCTACGAACTTTCGGTAATAGCCGGCAAGTCCTAGGAAGCTCCGTACGTCTGTAGCTGTCTTCAACTTTGGCCAATCTCGGACTGCCTGAATCTTGGTTGGATCCACTGCCATCCCTGCTCCGCTAATAACGTGTCCCAAAAAGGCCACCTCCTTCAGCCAGAACTGACACTTGCTGAACTTGGCATACAACTGATTCTCCCGTAGCCTCTCTAAAGTCAGCGTCAGATGCCTCGCGTGCTCCTCCTCGGTCCTCGAGTAAATGAGGATGTCATCGATGAAAACGATGACAAAAGAATCTAGATACGACTCGAAGACCCGGTTCATGAGAGTCATGAACGCTGATGGCGCATTCGTGAGCCCGAAGGGCATCACGGTAAACTCGTAGAGTCCATACCTGCTACTAAAAGCAGTCTTCTGAATATCCTCTTCTTTGATCCGCAGCTGATAATAGCCCGAACTCAAGTCCAACTTCGAGAAGAAGTGGGCTCCCTCCAGCTGGTCAAACAGCTCATCTATCCTTGGCAGAGGATAGGTATTCCTGACTGTTAGTCGGTTCAACACTCGGTAATCGATACACAACCTGAGTGTTCCGTCTTTCTTCTTGACGAACAACACTGGGCTCCCCATGGCGAAGAGCTCGGCCGAACAAACCCGGCTTCCACTAATTCTTGCAACTGACTCCGGAACTCCGTCAACTCCATTGGGGCCATGCGGTAGGGAGCTCTGGATGCCGGCTTAGCCCCTGGCACAAGCAATATCTGGAAGTCCTGTTATCTATGCGGGGGTAGCCCTGGTAGCTTTTCCGGGAAGACGTCCGCAAAATCTCGCACTACGGGAACGTCGGATAAAGATCCCTTGACTTCCATCATCTCGAAAAGAATCTGATAGATCTCGTCGCCCTGCATGTGGGCCTTGACCGTCTGAATAGATGATAAGAAAATATGGGACGCAGATCTAATACCTTCCATCATGATGAAAGAATCCCCATATCTAAGGGTAATCTTCTTGGCCAAGCAGTCAATCTGGGCATGGTTCCAATGGAGCCATGACATTCCCAGAATAAGATCATAGTCCGGCAGTGGCAAGATCGTCGCTGGCGCTTCGAAAGGTTTCCCGCCTATCCATGCCTCCATATTGCAATGAGATGAGGTGAACAACTCCGACCCGTCAGGTAGCCGTATCTTCATCATCGACCCCGTGAATTTCTCCACGCCATCCAACCCTTGGATAAAGGTCTCCGACACAAACGAGTGTGAGGCACCCGTGTCGAAGAGAGTGTGTGCGGGTTTGCCGCAAATGAAGACAATGCCTGAGATTGTGACTTAACTTAGAGTTCTGTTCTTGGTTTTTACTACCTAATGCTACAGACAATAGTTTTCTAGAAAAGGATGGAAAAAGAATTGAAACAAGCAAACAAAACCTTGTCATACCTGTGATCACTTGCTCAGGATGCCGGGGTTAGGCCAGGTCCAGTGCATATACCTGCTCCCTTTCCTGCCTACGGTCTCCGCCCTGGTATCCTTGTCCTTGACCGCATCCTCGGCCTCCATAGTGCTGAGCAGGTGGGGCAATCTGCGGCGCTAGAGGGGGCCCCCTTCTCATAGGGCAGTTCCTCTTGATATGTCCCACCTGGCGGCAATGAAAACACTCTGGTGGAGGGTAAGCCCTCCCTCCTGGTCTCTGCACATCCTGTATCTGTGGTCTTGGTATCTCCCGCATTTGGAGAGGCTGGGGAGCCAGAGCCACCTGCTCCCTCGGCTCCTGTCTCACCTCCTAACGAGGCTGATCCTCCATCCTGCCCATATCTGTAGCACGGCCTCGTCGCTGCTCATTTCTTGCTCCACGATTCTGATCCTCCGTTGGCCATTTCCGGCCTCGGGTAGCGTGCCAGTCGGCCTCGATCCTCTTGGCCATCTCTAGAATCCGAGGAATAGGCCCATCAGACACGAAAAGTAGGGCCTCCCTCAAATCCTCCTTCAAACCCTTGTAAAATCTCTTGGTGTACCAGGCTTCGTCCAGCTGATAAGAGTCTGCATATCGAGCCAGATGATCAAACTCTCGATGGTATTCCACCATCGACCTAGTGCCCTGCTTCAGCTGTAAGAACCGGTCTTCAAGCTCATCCCTGGCCGACTACGGAACAAAATGTTCCAACAGCGCGACCCTGAATTCTCCCCATGTGACCTCCGCAACCTCCCTGTCGGCATAAGTCTTGTCAAGGAGCGTCTTCCACCACCTCTTGGCATGGGACTCTAGGCAAGAGACCACCAATGCCACCCTCTCCTCCACCGGGCATCGTATCCTTGTCAGCATCTCATGCATGATGTCCAACCACTCCTCTGTCCGGACTGCCATCTCTGTCCCTAAGTAGGACGGGGGAGAGAGTCCTCGAAAGATACTCATCCAGTTGGCTCCCGGAATCAGCTGCGGAGTTGGAGCCTGTTGAGCCCTGAAGGCTTCTAGTATGGCAGTCAAAGTCTGCCCCATATCCGTCTATAGGAAAGGAGCGGGAACTGGTTGAGGTGGTGCAGCATCCAGAGTCTGCAGAACCTCACCCTGTGGAGTAGGCTGTGCTGAAGGCTGCGAATAAGAAATTTTCACTATGAGAAGTCGGTTCATAAGAACTAAAAGTGGACAATTATATGTGATTCCTCATATGGGCACACCACTGATTCCGCTGCTTAGTTTGTCCGCAAACTAAACTCGCGCGGGGGTGACCCAGGGATTTGTGGACTGCTACTAATCCGATCGATGTTTCCTCTGATACCACTTGTAAGACCCCATTTTTTTTCTTTTCAAAAACCGGGGTCTTATGCCCAGAACCGCCGCTTTGCGGTGACGCCTTCGCTCTCGGGAAGTTGTCACTACAAAGCGCCGATTCTGCCGGCCTTTTTCGATCACATTTATAGTAACAAGTATTACAGATATGCAGTCCACATAAGTAGTAAAAGGGGCAAATCACATATAATATAAATGAAGCTCCACGAAGGGAGTGTCCACAGAAACATCAGAGTGCAGCATAAAGTAAAACTAGAAATAAGGGCATAAGCCCTGTACATCAGAGTCCTCACTACAAGTCACTCAGCGGAAGCAAAACTAAAAGAAGCTAATCTAAGGGTCGGGACTCACGGTCCCTGCAGTCTGGACTCCAGTGCTAGACTGCCCCATCTCCAGTCGTACCGGCCTCCTGGGCTGTTCCCCCATGCTGGGCTCCGCGATCCCCTAAAATGATGTGGTTCTAAAACCATTAGTCATAAAGACTAAGCCCTATCGTCCCCTACCCCTTCTCCCATGGCCCTTAGGCACCGAGCGAAGAGGAAGAAAAGGGGAGGACATATTTGTGGAGAATAAAAGTAAACAGGTGACAGTGGACTTAATCTAGCAAGTTGTATTCGGTGAGCAGTTAATATGAATGTTATAATAGGTCTAGCAGTAAGAAAAGCAAATATATGAATTTAAACCTTCACTTATGCGAGAACACATAAGCAAAAGGGATCTTTTGCAAGGCTCCCATCGTATAAGTGTCCCATACCACTTATACCTTTGGGTGTCGGTTATCAAACAGCAATGGTTGTTATTATATATATCAAATAAACCTTAATTTATAAACTTGCCCACACAAGCTTATAGACTAAGGGGTCGTTTTGCAGGTCCCAAACTATAAGCGTCCCATACCACTTAGTTTTTCGGATGTCCAAAGTTGTAATGAATGATTATGATGGCAATACATATGGTGGGTTATTATGTCATGCAGTGCAACAAACACACCCGACTTTGTGCACAAACCTTATAGTTCCCTCTTTCGAAGCCGTTACCTCTCAGGATACCTCCGTAGTGGCAGATGGAAGCGGTGGGTCGGGCCTACCCCACCTCAAAACCAGTTATGCACACCGGTCTGACCTATCGTACGCCCTCAACGCCTGGTGCACGAGGCGGAACACCGCGTACTCTTGCCGGGTATGGACCGCCGGACTTAACCTTGGCAATTTGCTAACCACCTTGCCGAGACAACGATATTGGTGCCGGTGCAACGAACTCCCCAATATCGCTGAACCACCACCTTAGTTATCCTAACTTTATGCACATGCAACAATTATAGAGTGAGTAACCAAACAACACAAACAGACAAAAGAACTCCCGGTCAAGCCGTCCGTAACAACCTAAAACCCGAGCATAAGCTCCCCGGACAAACCCGTCCGTGTCAACTATCAACCGAGCCAAAGCTCCCTGGACTAAAAAAACCCGTCCAGCTCGATTCCCAACACCATCCCTTTGAACACCTCGGGATGACTCATCATTTCAATCTCCTAGCCTTCTAGTGCGTGCCGTGTAAATCCCTACTTAACTAATTTCTCTTTCTTTTAGTTTGCAGTTTACGTTAGCCCAGGACTGTCTCCGGATTATTCCCCGTGAAGGGTTCTCAATAGGCACTAGGAACTACGATGGTATGACAAGACCAAAGTTCCCTTTCGCAAGTCACTTACTTTAATTGGTTTCTCATCTTACCTTTTTCCCTTTAAGAGTTACATTAAACTAAACCTAGGGTAGCTTGACTATTCACCCTCTCCACACGGAAAGACGGACTTCTGCCATACCCGCGTAACACCTAATCTTCCAACTACCATCAGTGCTAAACCAAACCTACTAGGGACTCACCTAGGCTACACGATAATCAAGATTACACGTAATTTACTTTTTCATCCAAATGCCACAATTTATTTATCGGGGGTCTATCCTAACAAGATTTGCCTAAATCCAAAATATTGGAATTTCCTAATAAATCCGATAACTTATTTATTTATTCTTAAGGGTATAATATCATCATTTTGAACATGAGGTATAACATTCTAGTTGATTCCAGCTATCACAAAATTAAGGTAAATAATAGTAGGCCTAAATATCAAGTTTCCAAAGTTTGATAGTTTTACAATGATTTTCAAGGGCCTAAACTTATATAATCATTATTTCAGTTATTTCAAGCTTAATGAATAAACTACCTTAATTTTCCCCCAAATAATTCAAATAAAATACAGGGTGCTGGTTTTATCATGAAAATAGCTTTGGCAGAATCCCATAATTTTCTTGCTGGTAATTAAATCATAATAAATCAAATACTAAATTACAATCTAACATGCTTTGTGAATGAAGTGCTATAACAGTAACCCTAAAATTTCCTAAATAATTCCCAGTGATATAAAAGGGTCTAAAAACCTTAAGTTCCAATTATCATAATTTTCCAGCAATTGTACAAGCCCTAATTTATTTTTATGCTCAAAAGCCCATATTAAAACATTGTGAATGAACCTCTAAAATATCTCAACATAAAATTCTATAAAAAATTCAGGGATCAATGTTCTACTAGTCAAGATCTAAATACAGAATTTTAACTGATTATAATTAATTTAAAACTTCCAAATAATTGAAACAACAAATCGGGCTAATAATCATTCAACACATGAAGTATAATATTTATTAATCATAAAATTCCAGGAAAATTACCATATGTCTGAAACATCCTAAAACTCCCTCCTCCCGAGTTTCATAATTTTTGGATTAGATTTAGTGCTTAAAATAACTAAATTACATTTTTATCCTAATCCAAAATCTCAACTTTCGAGGTATCTAATTACCTCCAATTCCTTCACTATTTCAACCAGAGGGTTTTCATCATATAATCCCCCTCTCCTTCAAATTTCAAGGGCATATAAGAGCTTTTGCTTCTATGTCCTTCACAAACCTCAAACTCCCACCCACTGGATTTGAGCCAATCTCTTAGGGTAAAATCCACCCTAATCCACACCATGTTACCCAAGAGGGTAGACATAGACTCAACAAATCAGTGGCCACAACATCAGCCTCTTTTGAGGAGATTTGTCCACTCCATTTCCAATCGTACTTTTCCCCAAAGTATCCCTCACCAAGACCTATCTAGGATTTGATACTTCCCTATTCAAAACTCAACTAATTGAGTTGAAATTTTGTACAGATCTTAACATTGATGCCAGGGACCACCACCCAAAATTTGGGGGAGTTTGGACTTAATTTCATCTCCTAATTAATTTTATAATGTTTATTAAAATTTTACAAAAAAATTTAGGCAAAAGTTCTCCAAAAATTCTCATTTTTAATCAGCCTCTCGATATACATATTATAGATCTCCAGTCCAAATTTCAAGTCATTTTGACATGTTATGAACCGTGGGCATCCATTTCAATTTCTGGTTAGCCTAGGTCTTGATCCCACCAAAATGAGTGCTGTGGTCAAAGCACGCACCCAAATTGAATAAAATCAATTTTAAATTAAAGTAGACCCATAGGGCTACAACTTTTGTGACTGGTCATTTTTCCTAATTCGGCCTCTAAGGTCCTCAATTTTTAACTTTAAAATAGGTGAGTTTTCATGTTCATTAATTATAAAATTCCTAAATAAATTATTTAATATTTTAACATCACTATTCGTGTTCTTCTCAAAACCGAACCAGTGAACAGAAAGTTTATTTTCCTGTAGTTTTCCGAATTCAATTTCCCGGCCATCCGGTCACCTCCCTGGCCAGCCACCACCACCACCACCACCTCCGTTGAGGCGATGGCTATCGATCGGCGGTGATTTGGCCGCCGGAGATGGCGGTTTCCGGCGAACTCGCCGCCATTAATTTACGGAAATACGATGAAACTCCCATCCGATCTAATCCTTTTGGACTCGATATCTCTCCTAAAGAATTTCTAAGATCTATCCATGAAAGAAGAAGTAGAGGAGGACCTTATTCGCAGTTTGGAGACGAGTTGATCGGCGGTTCGTCATGGCGCGGCGTTGGCGTCGTTTGATTTCTCCTACTGCAACTCCAACTCCAAAGTATGAGATAAAATGGGTAAAGTTTTGCTCTCTTACAGCAGGGAGGCTTTTATAGATTTCAAGGGGAGGAAGATGAAGAGGAGAAAGAGAAATGACAAGAGATCAATGGCCATTTAATTGGTATTTAAAACCGATTTTTGGTTACAGGAAGTCAAGAGGCGGAAATGAATAGGCAAATCCTAGGTGGCAGCCTCCTATAGGACCTCTTTATTATTTTTACTTCATCTTTATGATAAAATTCGGCCATTAAGGGGGGGGGGGGTTCTTCTTCTTCTTGCCATTAATCTTCACTTCAATATTTTCTCTCTCCTCCCACCATTAATTCTCTAAATTTCCCTCTCCTCCTAACAAAATGAAACACCTAAAAAAAATATCACACCTTATACTCTATTGGCAGCCCTCTACGGTTTATAACTCCTCATGAGAATCATGAAGGGGGTGGTTCACCTTCTACCTTAAGTGGCTCTCTTTCTCACTTTCTCTCTCCTCCATTATTCTTCAAAATAAAGCTTTTGATTCCTCTCTCCTAGTCACCCATTTGACTAGTCAACCCTAGGTTATTGGCAGCCCTAATACATCCTATTAATCATGCAAATAGGGTTAGCCTAGAGGAGTGAGTGGTTTGAGCATGGGTTAGCCCAAATAGGCTAGGTTGACTTGACTTGGGTCAAAGGTTGACTTGGTCATTTTGGCCACTAGGGTTGACCCAAGTAGGTCCTTAGTGACTCATTGGGCCCACATGATGTTTAAGGGGGGGGGGGGGGGGCTTAGAGCCATATTAATCCTACTAAGCCACCCAAATCCAGGGTTTTAGGAAATTACTAAATGCAGAGCAAAATGGCTCACACTAATTTCTTGGATCATTTTGGTCCTTTTGGCTCTCTAAGGACTTACCATGACTCGGGCATGCTCAAAGTCACTCCTAGGGGGGTAAAATTTGAAAATGGGATGTTACACATGGTGGTTCCCTTGTGTTTGCGGCTTTAAGCCAATGGGGAAACAGAAGTACCCAGTGTTTGATGTTGTGCTAGATGCATACGAACTAGGGTGCCTTGGGTGAAACCCGGGTTGCATTCATGCTGCATAGTAGGCCCTTTCACCTTGTACAAAACATAGAGAACATGTATGCTGTATGAGACATCCAAGCCTGTTTTACCGCTTTAATATATTTGCTCTTTTGGTATACAAAGTGCTAACTTGCAGGTGGAGTGGTACCCCGGGGTCCGTTAGGGACGGCCGGGAGGAGATGTGTTTGTTACACAGTAGAGGTCAGCCTTTGCTGACCCACGTTACTTCAAATCCTTATAGGGCAAGGATCGCATGCAGGAGCTAGCGCGCCGGGCGAAAAGCCCTAAGCCTCATGAAGTGTTGCTGTGCTTGGTTTCTCCTTTTGTGTTTGCTACTTTTGTTATGTTTATGTCCGGCTTGCATGCCGAGGTAGCCTAGGAGTGCTTGGCACATTTATATGTTTTGGACTATTATTGTGTAAGGCCTTAAGGCCATTTGATACTCTATCGTTAGTGGATAACTTCTGTCGGTTTGTTCTGTTTTCGCTATGTTTGTTTGGAGTTTTGAGATTGGGTAGTTTTCATATCATCTTTTAATAATAAAGCTGTGGCGTCCGTATGTTGTGGGGCCCCGGCCGGACCCATATTATATGGTCTTTACAGGGGAGGTGTTACACCGCGAGTTAAACTTGTGTCATTGTTAGATTTGGTAAAATTAGGTGCTGGCTTAGGATTGTGAGACGGAGTAAAATGTTGACCTTGTTGTGTTTCTAGTCAACTGCTCTGGTCTTGTGTAGAAATTCGTGTAGAATTAATTTTTCTTTATGCTTATAGCTTTATATTTTTTTCCATTTGCGTGAAGATCTCTTTATTCTACTCAAAAGTTATGAATCCGGTGTGAATCAAACGGTAGTGTAGGGATGTGTGTAGCCGTCACTAGACTCATTTTGCTCGAGTCGGGAGGAAGGATTATCTTTTTCGGTGGCTAAGAACTTGCCCCAAGCTACTTTCAAAGCATTAGTGCATGGTTTTTCTAGCGTGAGCGTCATGTAGGACATCATTTTGGCCCGGTTGAGCTTTGTACCGTTCCTAACATCAAATCCTCGCTAGCCCCATTGTGCCTACCCTTCTTTTGATTCAGCTCCACCATTATTTCACCAAAGCCTCAAAGCCGATCCTAGTCACACACCCAAGTCGAGCTTAGTGTTTTATATTTTCATGTGGGGTTGTGATGTGGTGTTATTATTTGTGAAAATGTGGATATCTTCCAAGTTATATCTGCTGAAATTATGAAAATAAAAAGATGAAAATGAAAAGAAAATGATTTAAAAAAAAAAGAAGTGAATCGAAAAGTGAAAAGAAAAAGTTTGATTGAAAATCTTTTTGGAGATGCTTTTGATTTGGAGTAGGCGGTGCACACACCCATGTTGCAAAAATCAAGTCTGGGGGTGTGGTGCACCTAGTTATATTGTGGGGTGTTGATGGATTCTTTTAGGCTAGCTCATTTGGGTTAGGTGCATAGCCTTTCTTTTTATCATTATTTACCTCACTGTAACCCAAGCCCCATGTTTATCCTCAAGTCCTACAGATTTGTGCTTGAGTCTAACAAGTGTCATGGAGAGAGTGTGAACGGGGAAGCGTATGATCCCCGACATTGGTGGATTACTTTGGAGGTGATCCTGAGCCCCGATCTTTGGCAAAGCTCACCTTAGTGGCCAGTCTACTTTCTTCCTATGCGTGACCGGTTGATTCACCGTGATTCCATTTTTGAGTAATAATAAAATTTTGATACGCATTGTGAAAAATATAAACTATTTTGCATACTTAGGAATTTCTTCTATTATATTTTTATGCACGCGAGCATGTGACTTCGCATGGAACTCCGTATTTCAATTTCTATGTCAGCTAGATTATTTTCCCTACCTGCTTAGATTGTGTTTGCTCGGGACGCGCAAACAGTTAAGTCTGGGGGTGTGATGAGTCCCCATTTCATACCGAATTCTGGACTCATCTAGGCTTCATTTCATGAATTTGCACTACAATTTAGCGTCATTAGCACTCCTTTTGGTTCGCTACGACATTCCACATCTTGTGCACTTTTATTAGCCTATTTCTGTGCGTGTGTGTATTTCCCTCTTGCTGTGCATTTATTGATATCTGTGACTGCCATGATCGACAACCCGTCCAGTTTTCCTGCAGGTTCGGGGATCATGTAGGCGTTCGGGATAGGGCTTTCACCATTTTTGGCAAAGGAGTCAATGGTCGTGCGTATTTACCCACGCACGTCCATCGACCTCTTTGGCACACGATCATCGGTCGTGCGCCGTCTGACTTCTCCTGTGAAAGTTCTGCCCTACCATATCGCACGATCACCAGCTATACCGCACACGATCACTGCTCTTGCGTTGCCGATCGTGCACAGTCATGACCTCTTTTGTAAAAGTTCTGCCGCCATATCGCACGGTCACCTGCGATGCCTCGCACGATCACTGATCGTGCGCCGCTTATCGTGCGCAAGCTTTGATTTCCTGGTGCAGGTTCTATAGGTTGTTTCCGCACGGGCGCTGACTTTGTTCGCGCACGACCACTGGTCGTGCGCCAGTGGTCGTGCGCGCTATTTAACTATGCTTCTTTAAATCGGCCTGTTCTGCGAATTAGGGAAAGATGGACTGGACCGATCTTGCCGCCACATCACCGTTCCGCATCCTAGGAGCTCCATCGACCTCCACCTTCATCCCTACCATCGGGAGGTCATTTTCCAGCGATTCTAAAGTGTTCCGCATTCTCTGGTGATCCTCCCGGGCATTAAAGACCTCTTCTCCGAGCTTTCTACCGAGGAAGATGATGAAGAAAACCTAAAGAATGGACTTAAAGGCCCTCGAGGTGACAGCTCGTCGGTACTGGAAGCCTCCTCGGACTGCGCGTGGAAGCGGATTGACAACCCGCACCTCCGGCCAACAACCGCGGTGGATCTTCACTTTCTTGGTTTAATATTTCTCCATCTCTCTTGTTGTATGAAGTTACTTAAGCTTGCAATGAACTTCAATTTCTAGTTGTTTTAATTAGATTTCTGTTGTTTAATCTTGCTTGTGAGAATTGTGATTTGATGCGCCTCGCCCCATCTCACTTCACTCCGTTTCGTCGTTCCATTCGATTTCACTCCGCACTAAACACCTCATTCACTGGCTCTCCGTCCATTTGCCTTACCGAAGTACGGCATCACGGCCGTTACATCCATCTCGCCTTGTGAAGCGGTGATTGCGACCCGCATAGTTCGCTTTAGTTTCTTTTTTTACAAAACCACTTTCAAAGCCTCTTATTTTTCCTTTATTTATTTAACTCTCATAACGATAATTTTGGATCGTTCGTTGTTCTACACAAATTGCATTCCTCAAGAGACCGACACTCGGGGATTTATTCCCAAAACTTTATTACTTATGCGACCGGTGTGCTTGCCGTATTTATACGCATCAACAATGAGTCACTAAACAAACGACCACGCAATGTAATCCCTTATTGTTTGATCCATGGTATTTAATCATGTGTAACCACTCTATTGGGAAGCATTTCATTTTCAAGTACTATAGCAATGGAAGAAAAAAAGGGTTGCTAGTTTTCAACAAAGAAGAATTAATTTTTTTTAAAAAAATTCTAAGTGTATTTCTCGAGAAGATGAAGTTTGTTTCTCGAGAAGTCTAAGTAAGGTTCTCAAGAAAGCAAAGCTGTTCTCGAGAAATCTTAAGACTTAGAAAATTTTCAAAAACATATTTGAATTATTTTTCTCGAGAAAGTCCAGAAGAATTCTCGAGAAGCCAAGTATAGTTCTGGAGAAAGCAAATCAGTTCTCAAGAAGTAAAAATTATTTTCTCGAGAAGCTGAGTATTTTTCTCGAGACGTCAAGTTCTTTCTCGAGAAATCAGTTCCTCAGTTCAACGAATTTGGGTTAAGTAATTTCTCGAGAAGGCCATGCAATTTCTCGAGGAAGCAAATCCTTCTCGAGAAATCATTAGTCTTCTCGAGAAATAGAGTTGCAAAAAAATTTCTTTTTTGAACTGTCTGACGAGATTTCGATATAATCAATATCTCTCATATTTGGTCCATGTGGGTCTTTCCGTAATGATTTCAGACTGTTAGATGACGTACTATAAGAAGTCTTTTCAGAGGAATCTCTAACCCTAACAATACTCTGAATCACATCGCAATTTCCAAATCGGGAGAAGTCGCGCCGTCATTGTCTTTCTAATTTGTCGCTCCTCTCTCGATCCAGCGATTTCAAGGAGAAAAGATTCGAGAGATCATAGATTCAAGATCTTCAAACATCTACTTGATCGAGTCAGATCCTAAGCACTTCAGATCAAAGTTCTCTCGGGATATCTTACTCAACTTCTACAAAGAGATTTTCAATTTTCAAGAAGAAAGAAGCTTGAAGATTTTAGATCTGATAGTATAAAGTCTTTATTGTTGTTGTAAAATTATTTTAACTTTTGTAGAAGCTTTGTCTCTTAGTTTGTAGGATCTTTACTCTCCGAGTTTGTAGCAGTGTGTTTTCTCTGAGTTGTAGGAGCGTTGCTACGTGTTATAGGAGTGTTGCAATCTGAGATCTAGTGAAGTAGCTAAGGCTAGCCATGGTGCTAGATCGGCGAGGTGGGGAGTGGATGAACCAAATATTGGGTACCACTATTATTCCTTGTTTTGTCTGGGTTATGCTTGGTTATATTCTGTTTTAATTCTCTCAAGTTTTTATTCCTCAAAAGATGCAGAACTCACATATTCACCCCTCTAGGTGATTTAGGTAGGCAACTAGATACTTCAATTGATATCAAAAGTAGGTTGTTCACAAAAAGGTTCACACCTTGAACAGATGTACTTCTAGTTGTCATAGAGATTATCAAGCATGGACAGATCCAAGGATTTTGCAAACATTTTGGTGTGCACTAAGGCTAACTTTCCCATGTGGAAAGAGAGAATAAGATTCTTCATGGAATCTTTTGATCCCCACATCTTCATGATAGTGGAAGAAGGTCCCTATGTTCCAATAGTTGGTTCCACTATTGATCCAACCAGGAAAGTGCCAAATAAAATGATGGATCTTTGCAAAGATGTGATTGCCCCTGTCTCTCTAGGCAAGAAAGCAAAGAACATCATCATAAGGGCAGTCGATGATTCAATGTTGAAGAACCTAATACACTGCTAATCTACTAAGGAAATTTGGCAGTCTCTGATTGTTTTGATTAAAGGCACCGAAGAAGTAAGGGATGGCAGAATATCCCTTCTAAACTAGAAGTATGAGGCCTTCAAGCTCTGATTGTTTTGATAAAAGGTACCGAAGAAGTAAGGGATGATAGAAGATCCCTTCTGAACAAGATGTATGATGCCTTCAAGCAAGGACCCAAGGACACAATAGCTATACATATGAGAACTTCTTCAAGATCATCAACGGCCTTAAGAACTACGGCCGGGTTTTCACAAATGGATAACTTAACTACAAGTTCCTAAGATCCTTAACTATGGAATGGGATAACAAGATTTGTCCTATCAGGGAGTTTGGGAGACTGGCTGACACTGACCCCAATACCTCTTCAGGAAGCTTATGTCCTACGAGCTTCAAATCAACTCCATAAAAGCTGAATAATAGGGCAGTAGATTTTCATCAAAGGAGAAATCTATTGCACTGAAGGTAGATAGCTTAAGAAAGGCTAAAGCATCATCTCCTGCTCCCACTCAGGAAGGAAGTGATGAAGAAGACTTAGAGCAAAGCTCCTTAGGCTCTGAGTTATCTGATGGAGAGTTCACTCTTCTCTCCAGACAGTTCAAGAAGTTTCTCATAAGAAGAAACAGATGAGAGGCAAAGACTCCTCTTATAGGAGATCATGTCACGATGGTGATCATCAAAAGAAACGTCACACAAATGACAGGTATAAGCCTAAACACAACAAACATATTTATACTGACATTGTGTGTTATTGCTATAATAAGCCATGTCATGTGATTGCCGACTGCCCTCATAAGAAGAAGGAGGGTGGAAGAAGAGAAGAATATATGTCTTCCCATGATAAAAAGAAGGAGACGAGCTTCATGGTAAAGAAGCAGAACAGCTTCAGTGACACTGACTCATTCGAGTAAAGTGAGGATGAAGAAGCCTACTTCGGGCTCATGGCTCACTCTGACAAAGAATAAGCAGACCCCCAATTTCATGGGGAGGTAATTTCTCACACCATTCTTTCAGAGTTTGATGCTCCATATGATGTTAATGAGGACTGTTCCTCTGATGATGAATCACAACTCATGGCTCAGTATAAAGAGCTGATCAAGGCCTATTACCGGTGTAGAAAAGGTTTAAGAACTCTGGCCAAGGAGATTAAATCCCTTAAGGCTGAGGAGATCACTCTGAAGGAGGAAGTCGCAAGAATGAACTCACTTAGTGAGGAAGTCCATTCACTGGCCGATGATAACAATAGTTCATACGAGTTCCTTAACCTAAAGGAGAAAATCATCGAGAAGCTTGAAGGATAGGTTGTTGCCGAAAAGAAACTTGTTGAAAGTTTCTCCAAGCCCTAGACAATCCTTCCATTTGTTGCTGAATTCTCAGCTCAGGCTAAAGGAGCTGGCTTAGGTCAAGTGGTTGTTCCTAGTAAATCATCTAGGAGGGCCAAGGCTAAAAAGAAAAATAAGGCTGCCACAAAAGCAATCGTAGAAGAGAAAAGGAAGGGGCCTATCAGTCAGACCATGTTTAAGAATGTTATTTTTCCTTCCAACGAATTTTATTTTGATAGATCCTATGGTCACTTGACAAGACCAATTCAGTTTGAACCTGTCAAGGACTATAAGGGGTGGACGCGTCCCCAAAACTTCAGTGTAAGTTTCCTCAATGCACCTTATGAAGAGATTACTCTATAGAGCTATGGTCCATATGTTCATGGTACTAATAATAAGAAAGCTCGAATAGTGAAACTCGTTGTTCAAAAGCCACTTTAGAAGAAGAAGCCGTGTGAGTGTTATCATCATGAGGGTTCTACCTCCAAGTCAGCCGCTCCGGCTTGACCACACATCTAAAAGGTCAAGCAGGAGACTTGCAATAGATACAACAAGTTTGACTATTAGTGCTATGGTAATGTTGGTCACTTTGCTATAGATTGCTGGTTAATCCCAGAAATATTATAACTCCTCAAGTTAATCATATGAGACAGACAACTCGTAATGTTAACACCCCTAGGGGGAGTATGCTAATGAGGAACCAAGGACCCAAATCTTATTGGGTTCCTATGTTAAAATGATTTATGATTGCATGTATGTCCAAAGGCCAACAAAATTCCTATCTGGTATTTCTAATGATGTAGTCTCATTCACTGATGTGGATTATGTGAAAGAATTAGAATATAATCTGATTAGCATAAGTCAATTATTTGATAAAGGCTTCATTGTTACTTTCTCTAAGGATAAGTTCCTGATAAAATCGACATCTACTATGGAGACGGTATTAACATGCACTAGGAGTAGATTTTTGTCTTAATTTTCTATGTTTAGATGCTTCTAACCCAGTGTGTTTTGTTACAAAAAATAGTGCATCTCTTTGTGACCAATGTCATAAGAGATTAGCATATATTAATATCAAAACTATTAATATATTATTTTCTCAAGACTTAGTACATGATGCACCAACTATTAAGTGCATTAGAGAGAGTCAATGTCACGCAAGCCAAATTGGCAAGCAGACAAGGGCTACCGTTAATGGTATTACTGATAAAGATTCCTAAAGGTACTTGTATTTACTGTACATGTACTTATTCGGTCCAATGCAAGTTCGTAGCTTAGGAGGTAAGTGATATACGTGGGTAATTGTTGATGATCACACACATTTACTTGGGTGTTATTTCTGTAACGAAAGTCGGATACCTTCGATGTGTTCATGAATTTTGTCTGGAAAATTCAGAATGAATTAAACTGTTCAGTGGTCAGAATCAGAAGTGACCATGGAAAAGAATTTGAATCTGGTTCCATGACCGAATTCTGTGGACATCTATGTATCTTTCATGAGTTTTCCTCCCCGCGAATTGCACAACAAAATGGAGTTTTAGAGAGAAGGAATAGAAGACTCATTGAAGCATGTAATACAATGCTAATTGACTCCTCTCTACCAAAGTACTTTTTGGCTGAGGCCGTTAATACAGCTTGTCACGTGCAAAACATAGCGTTGATCAACAAGAGTCATCGTAAGACTCCCTATGATCTACTGAAAGGCAGGAGACCGATTGTGTCCTACTTGTGGATCTTTGGCTGCAAATGATATGTACTTAATAATAGGAAATATCATCGTACGAAGTTTGGATAAGAATGTTTTGAAGGTATTTTCGTAGGCTATAGTAGCCATAGTAAGGCTTATAGAATTTTCAAAAAAAAACTTTGTTAGTAGAAGAGTCAATAAACGTTGTATTTGATTAGACGAGCATGCTACAAAGTAGTTGTTCCAGTGTTTTTGTGGAAGATGAATGGTCAAGGCTGAAAGAGTTAAGCTTGGATGAGATAGTTGATGAAAAAGCTCAAAAGTATATCAAGATCACTCCTCCAACCTCTATTGGAAAGGGAGATCACCAAGATGAAGAATTTAAATCTCTAGGCCATAAAAGTCAGATACCTTTGATGTGTTCACGAATTTTGTCAGGAAAATTTAGAACGAATTCAACTCTTTAGTGCTTAGAATCAGAAGTGACCATGGAACAGAATTTGAATCTAGTGCCATGACAGAATTCTGTGAAAGTCTATGTATCTTTCATGAGTTTTCCTCCCCCGTATTCCACAATAAAATGGAGTTGCATAGAGAAGGAATATAATACTCATTGTAGCATGTACTACAATGCTAACTGTCTCCTCTCTACCAAAGTACTTCTGGGCTGAGGCCATTAATACAGCTTGTCACGTGCAAAACAGAGCGTTGAACAACAAGAGTCATCGTAAGACTCCCTATGAGCTACTGAAAGGCAGGAGATCGAATATGTCTTACTTCAGGATCTTTTGATACAAATTCTATGTACTTAATAATGGGAAATATCAACGTACAGAGTTTGGAGAAAAATGTTTTGAAGGTATATTCGTAGGCTATGGTTGTCATAGTAAGCCTTATAGAATTTTCAAAAAGAAAACTATGGTGGTAGAAGAGTCAATAAATGTTTTATTTGATGAGACGAGCATGCTACAAAGCAGATCTTCTAGTGTTTTTGCTGATGATGTAGGGTCAAGGCGGAAAGAGTTAAGCTTGTATGAGACAGTTGAAAAAAATGCTCAAAAATTTATAAAGATCACTCCTCCAACCTCTATTGGAGAGGGAGATCACCAAGATGAAGAAGTTATCCAAGTTGAGGACGACACTACATAAATAAAAGAAGCTCCTGATGTAAGGACCCTAGAGCTCGGACAATTGAGGGATCACCCAGTTGATCAAATCATAGGAGATCCTCGTGATGGTGTAAGAACCCAAAGAGGTACTACTAATGAAAATATAAATAACTCGCAGGTTGAACCAAAGAAATATAAAGAAGCAAATAAAGAAGCATCTTGGATAGTTGCAATGGAAGAAGAACTCAATCAGTTCAACCGCTGCCAAGTCTGGAAGCTTGTACCAAGAACCAAAGGCAAAAAATGTAATTGGAAAAAGGTGGGTCTGCAGGAACAAGTTGTATGAAGATGGAACCATCATCAAAAATATAGCTAGACTTGTAGCTAAGGGATATAGAGAAGAAGAAGACATTGATTTTGATCAGACGTATGCTCTAGTGGTAAGACTCAAAGCCATCGGGTGGTTCATATCATTTGCTGCTCTCATGGGTTTCATTATATATCAAATAGACGTGAAGTCAGCCTTCCTCAATGGTAAAAAAAGAAAGATGTGTATGTGGAACAACCCCCCGGTTTTACTGATCCTAACCATCCTGATTATGTTTATTTATTATTTAAAGCATTATATGGTTTAAAACAAGATCTACGAGCTTGGTATGAAATACTGTCTAACTTTCTTCTTGATCAATTTCACAAGGTGAAAGATAGATAAGACATTATTTCTTAGGGAAGTTAAAGGCAAGATTTTGCTAGTGCAAATCTATGTCGACGATATTATCTTTGGCACTACTGATGATAACCTCTGCAAGAAGTTTTTCAAACTTATGAAAGGGAAGTTTTAAATGAGTAGTATGGGTGAGCTGAAGTATTTCTTAGGACTTCAGGTGAAGCAATATGAATGTGGAATTTTCATCTATCAAAGGAAGTTCACCAAGAAGTTGCTAAAGAAATTCGAAATTGAAAATGCAAACTCTATGAGGAAACCAATTGGTTCAGCTCTTTTTAGACAAGTATAAGAAAAGGAAAACTTTTGATGAAACAAAGTACAGAAGCATAATTTGATACTTGCTTTATCTTTGTACTAGCAGGCCTGACATAATGTTTTCAACATGTGTGTATTCTAGACATTAGGTGAACTCTAAGGAATCTCAATACACAGCTGTAAAGCAGATTTTGAGATACATTAAGGGAACACTAAATCTTGGCTTATGGTACCCAAGAAGTAATGATAGAAAACTAATTGGATTTTCAGAAGCAGACTTTGCAGGTAGAAAACACGAAAGAAAGAGCTCTTGCGGGACTTTCCAATTCCTAGAAAGAAGGCTCATATCTTGGAGTAGCAAGAAACAGAATTTTGTTTCAATCTCAACCACCGAGTCAGAATATATTTCTGCAGTAGTTGTTATGCACAACTTCTCTAGATAAAGAATAAATTTAAAGACTATAACTTAAAGTTCAAGGACATTCCTATGTTTTGTGACTCCTCAAGTGCTATAGCAATTGCCAACAATCCATATTCTCACAGTCGGACGAAACACATCGAATTGAGATATCATTTCATCTGTGAGCATGTGGAGAATGGGGACATCAACCTCTAGTATGTTCCAATAGATAGGCAAGTTGCAGATATTTTCAGAAAGCTGCTAGATGAGGCCAAGTTCTCTTTTTTAAGACAGAACTTGGTATGCTTAACAAGGAGTCCTGAAAAGTTCACATTTGAAGTCAAGAGGAGATTCTGCAATCAGCCACTCAGAAAAGTACAAGAGAATTCTTACTCAGCAAACCTTCAGATAAATTCAAGCTCAGATATGGATTTCTCGGAAACTTACTAAATTTCTCGGAAAATAAATTTATACTTCTCGGAAACTTATTAGATTTCTCGAAAACTTGTCGGACTTCTCGAGAAAATTAACGTATTTCTCGGAAAATTAACATATTCCAACCGAATATTTCTAGAGAAAATATTTCTTCTCTGAAAATCTGCTAACTTGACTTTTGGAGAAGAATTCCAAACGTCATACTTCAGGTATGCTTTTCTTAATTTTTCAAGATTTTTAATTTTATATAAATAGAAAAGTTCAAATAATATCAAAATCCACATTTTCGAAAAAGCTTTCCCAAGAAAAACCCTTGAGTTCTGCCGAAGGCCTTCGTCTCTCTTCTCGCAAAATCCGTCGTTTCTTCTCCGAAAAATCAGAAATCTCTCATCTACTTCAATTGATGGCTCGTACTGCAAAGATTGGCGTCGGTAGTGAGTTTGTTTGCACATGCATTGAAGAAATTTTCGATGATTTCCGCAATGTTCTTTTACTTCTATAAATCACCGTCCTCTCTTTCATTCTCTAGAATCCCTACAAAGTTTTGGTTCCAGAAGTTGAAGGGTTCTTTAGATATTCTAAGCTTAAAAGGAGTGCAAAGTTGTTGAAAAGTTCTATCAAAGATGTGATGATCAAAATCAAGTCGTTCTCCTTAAAAAAAATTCTGAGGTTACCCTCCATTGATGAGGTAGATTACTTGGAAGAACCTGATTACTCCAGGTCACATTAATTTTGCGGTCTCTCCCAATCCACTACCCTTATTCGAAAACATCACATGAATGATGAAAGCAAGTTTTTACCCGACATTCTTGGAAAATTTCTCCTCTATAAGAAGGGTTTAATTGGATATCTCTCCTCAGACTTCTTTTGCATGATAACTGTTTTAGTGTGTCGCAAGAAGTTCCAATGGGGACACATGCTATATGAAAAGATTAAGGAAAGCATGAAAGAACCTAACTTTGCAAGGATCATTTCTTTATATCTGAATCAAGTCCACCATGAAGTTTTTGACTTGTCCAAAGGTGTGTTGATACTGAGAATCGAAAAGGTGGAGAAGAGGGGTTAAAGAGAAGAGAAGGTGGATGTGGTAGAAGTTAATAATTTTATCTGATTTTATATCTGATAAAGGCAAGCTTTCCTTATCATTTATAGTATAGGATACTAAAGATTAATATCAAGGTCATATTTCCCTGGGGCATAATGATTACTTCTACTTCGAGGAAATCGCTATTATTTTATCAAATGATTTTTAAGATTACTTTACATAACTAAAAATAGGAACTAAATTACTAAGATAAAAATAAAATAAAATTACTTGCAGAATAAAAAAGTGTTAGAGCTAATGAAAAAGGGGAGTACTCAATCTTGAATCACTTTGAAATAAGAAAATAAAAATGAAATAACAAACTAATTCCAAATGAAGTAAAACACCTTGACTGTGGAGGTTCCCTAAGCTTTAACACACTTCTCTCGAAGTCGTACCCACCTTAGTTTAGGAATGTCCGACCGAACACTCATCCAAATCAAAGACCTAAAGATCACTTTACGTGGTGAACCCCGCTATTGGATTTCACTCCAATCCGGGAGATTTAAGGTCTGCCTCTCTCGAGGGATGCATGCAACTCTCTTTACTCTTGGGTGATCGATTCAAACTACGAGCCTCTCAGCTAACTAAGAATGAAAACCCAAATGGAAACTATATACCGGCCATATAGTCCTACTAAATAAAAACCAAGAGTGAATCAAAGGTAATTACCATAAGAAGAAAGAGAAAGCTAAAACATCATAACTTGATCGACTCATTCTCAGATCATCTCGATCGAGTACAAAAGATGATTAGTTAATCATGATAAAAGGGAAAGATAGGGGTAGATAATAAAGTTGCATGAAAACTAAAGAGAGAGAAATAAAAAAGAGAACACTAACTAGAAATTTATTAAAAGCATAAAGGGATTACAACTAGGAATGAAGATTACAAGTGCGTGAAAATAGAGCTAATCACTACTATAACACTAATAAAAAGAGATTAAATGTAATGAAAGTACAATGCATGAAAACTAAAAGTAGAAATGGAGGGAGTGATGATGGTGATTTTCTAGAAGTTAAATTACAACCAAACTAGAATCACGAATAGGCAGGCGTACCTATCGAAATGCAGTATAGGAAGTGTCGTATTGAGATTCGGGGCCTGTTGAGTACTTGTACTCACAAGGAAGAGCTATTATTTTATCAAACGGAAAAGTTGGTTTGATTATACTAGATAATAAAACTAAAGCTGAAGCTAAAGAGAAATTCAAATATGAGGAAGCTAGCACTTGATCTAGAATCCCCTTGGACTAAAATAAATCTTCTTGGAAAATAATGAAATGCGAGTTCTTAATTATACTCACTCGACCGTGAAGGTTCCTAAAGTATAGAAGCGTCTCTCTCGAGCTCATGCTTCTAACTCACCTTAGGTTGATCGATTAAGACCTCTCGGCCAGTCGAAACCCCTAAGATTACTTTATGCGGTGAACCCCACTATTGGATTTGACTCCAATCCGGAAGATTTACTTCCTCCTCTCTCGAGGAGTGCATTCAACTCCTTTTATCTTTGAGTGATCTCCTCGTATCCGCAACCTATCGGTCATTTAGGATACGGATCTTAGATCGAAGATCATATCCGCGTAATATGAATTCGATGAAATAAAAATCAAAGATAAATCGTAGCGAGAACAATTAAGAACAAGACATTTAATAAGAAGGAGGAAGATTTATTTTATTCTAAGGTTCATCATGATCAAGTGCTAAAAGAAGATTAGCTACTCATCATGATTGGGGAAATACAAAATAAAGTGGGAAAAGACATGAATGAAATGGAAATAACTAAAATTAAAGTTACAACAAAGGTAATCTAGGCTAGGAAATGAAAATTACAGAGAATAAAACAGCAAAGTAGAAAAGTACAACTCCCAAAATTCCACTCCTGAGCATCTGAAGCTGTCTGGAATTTATAGAAAAAATTTCTGTTTGGTCACGCCCTAGGTCACGCCCGTGACCTAGGGCGTGTCAGGCTCGGAACCGTCATCTTGAAAGCCCGGGAACGTTGGAGGAGAAACCGCCAAAATTGGTTAACTGACGGGTCACGCCACTAGGTCACGCCCGTGACCTAGGGCGTGTCACAGCTGTTTCGTGAAAACGGAGGGAAGCTGAAAACGGCGGGAGTAAAAGTGGTCTTCAAGAAGGTGTCACGCCCCCTAGTCACGCCCGTGACTAAGGGTGTGTCAAGCAGGAAGGGTCTCTGGCGGCAACGGCTGGAACGAAGGAATAATTGGCTGGAAACGCCCGGGACACGCCATGGGTCATGCCCGTGACCCAGACGTGTAATTTTAATCCAACGTGGCAGCGGTCAACGGTCTCTTTCTTACTGTCACGCCCCGTGTAAATGGTACACGGGCGTGTCATATTTTGACACGGGCGTGACCTAGTCAGTCGACGAACGTTTGGCGCGGGTCGACTAGATTCAGCAGCAGTCTCGAGTATCACGTGTCACGCACCTGTGTCACGCTCGGGTAGGGCGTGTCACAGGGCGTGTCTAGGCAGAAAATAGGAAGATTCTTGTTTTGCTCCAAATAACCTATAGATCAGACCTGCAAGATTAAAAATGATTTTATTAGAACAAATAGATATAAATTATAGAAACAAGTTAAAATAAACTTAATATTATAAAATTAATTTAAAATATCTAACTATTAATATAAAATAGTAAAATAAAAATAGAAATAATTATCGTTATCAAATACCCCCATACTTATCCGTTTGCTAGTCCCGAGCAAACAACTTCCTATAAGGAGTAGAAAAATTTTAAATGCTAGAAAAGAAAATTGAACCTAAGGAGTAAAATGCGAAGTCTTATGCCTATGTTTGTAGAAATTTTTGTAGAAAGACTTACTCAGCATACAAATTGAGTTTTTACTTTTCTTTAAAATGCGTTTTCACTATTATTTTTACTTTTAAAATGAAAAATCCGATAAATCTTAAAATTTTATTTAGGGAGAATGTAGCGTGTGTACTAAGATAACATTGCACAAACGAAGATTAAGATACTCTCCAAAGAAATCAATCAATGTCGATGGCCATAGGCTTGCCCTTTCACACTCTCGCCGCGGCACTAGTCTAACTTATAAACATAAATCAATAGGGCTTAATTAGGTTGAAATATAGGCTTAGGTTTTGGAGAGGGTGATCAAAGATAAACACGATGGCTCGTCACACCAAAACCTAGAGAAGCTTGTACATAAAGATTTGCTATGGCTCTTAAGAACGTAGCCAAATTCCTATTTCTTTTGTTTCTTTTCTTAATTTTTTTAACTCTCTCATCAAATTGAAATTTTTTTCTTTTTTCTACCTCTTCATTTTTTTAATGATAATTTTTTTCTTTATTTTGAAGAGGGGAGAAAAATAAATCAACTCCTTTTTTTATATAAGAAAAGAGCCACCAAAAATAAAAGGCTCCTAATCACTCCCAAAACATTTCTACATTTGTTCTTTCAAGCTCGGGTTTAGGTGTGTAATTAGGATGCTTTTTAGGCTTTGGTAAAGTGCATGGTGGAGCTAAAACAAAAGATAAGGTAATAGGCTCAAAAATGGCTAAACAAAGATAAAATTTTAGGTGCGGGTACAAAAGCTCAAACTAGCCAAAAGAAGTGCCTAAATCATATTTATGCTAATGAGTTTAACTTATGTAAAGTCTTGAGAATAGTTAGAGGGCAAGTTCTAGACATCGAAAAAGAATACCTCTCTCTTGGTCCGCGAAATATCTCTCTAGCAAACTTCTACTTACTCACCTAAATTATTTTGAAGTTTTACTGGTTTTCATAATTGAAGTAAAATAAGTTGTTTCTACGCATTTAGAAAAACAAAACATTTAATTGTATGCTGAATATTTAATTCTACTTAAATTCTACTTACATATGCATTTAACTAGAAACACAGCATGACCAACAGTTCTTCTCCAAAATTCAACATTCAATTAAAACATCAAAATTCTCTAAACACTATAAACAAGTTGAATTACTAGGAATTTTGCATGTGAATAAATATAGAAATAAAGACTTCTCTAATTTAATTTTTGATTTTCTAATTTTTTCATTTTTTTAATTATTTTTTTATTTTTGGAAAAACAAAATTTTAAGACGAAATAAAATTATTTTTTGAGTTTTAAATTTGTTTTAGAATTTTTTTTTGGGGGTTTTGTTTTAATAATTTTTTTTGGAAAATTTTTATATGTTTTGCTTGAGAAATATCCCTCCCCCATACTTAAGCAATACATTGTCCCCAATGTAAAAATAAAGAAGAAAAGAGAAGAGAGGAGACTTCCCTGAAAATGCAAGCCAGCATCAAAAGAGACCTGTACAAGATGATGAAAGCAAAACATAATATTTTATAGATATTTTTTTTTTGATTTTTTTTTCATCATAATAATAAAAACAGATACAGAAGAATAAAAATACAGAGACAAAGAGGTGACCCTCTACAGATCCAAAGAAATGAAAAGGCAGCTACTCCTGGTTAGAAACGTCCTCGTGCTCCTGATAAAAAGTCCGCATGTTCGCGAACTTGCGAGTAATATGCGCTATGGAGGAAGCATGGTTTCGCTCGAGCACGGTGAAGCGTGCATCAAAAGAAGTGAAGCGACCGTCAAAATGGGTTTGCATCTGGTCTATGCGAGTATGGAGCAACCCAAATTGCCGGTCCCAATAATTTGGAGGATCGGGCGCTGGAGCAGAGTGCAGCGGTGGTGGCGGAATCTGCGGGGAATGATGAGTACCGCTGGGACCGGCACCATGATCAAGATCAAGATCACCGCCACCAACTAACGGGGGAATAGCCTCAAACTCGCCGTCGCGTCGGCGAGCTAAACCAAGCGCCTGAAGGGTCGGGAACTGAAGAGGCTGCGACGTTTGCATGCAAGTGAGCCGCGCAAGAGCAGCCCACATGCCGGTCTGCTTGGCGAGGAAAGTGATGAAATTCCCGCCGTGCACCGCTCCCAATCTCACATTTTCGGCCTAGTGCCGAAAGAAAATGGCGAGCATGTAACCAAGGTTGAGTGGGACCCGGTAAAACATACTATTCAAGTATAGTAAGTCTGCCCGAGTCACCACGCCGTGGCTATCGCCGCGTCCAGAAATGGTAAAAGAGAGAAGGTTGTGTAGAATGCGCAAAGCGGGGGAGATGAGGTGGCTACCCTTAGATTTCTTTGGAGTGTAGGGGGCGACGTCATTACTAATTTCCGACCAAAAAGTGGGGAGACTGAAGTCGGGAGGGAAATCAATTTTGAGGTCGGGGTAGGCGGGGGAAGTGGAAAAGGCCTCCGAGCAAAAGCCCATGGCCATATTGAGTTGGCGGATGGTGAGCTGGTGCATCATCCCGCCCAGGCGAAAGACGATGAAATCATCTTGCGCCGCCCAATGGAACTCAAATGAGGCCAAGAACTCAATGGTGAGCTCGAGGAAAGCAGGCTCAGAAATAGAGAAAAGGGGAGCCCACCCTTGGGTAGAGATGAGCTCCCGAACTAGCTCCGCTGCTCTGAATTGGGCAAGGATGGCCCAATCCAAGATCCGGAACACGCCAAAGGGTTTGGCGCGCAGTCGTTCGCTCCGATCTTGTTGGGTTGCGTTCTCGAAAAGGAGCATGGCCTCTGCCGAGGCAGGGTCGGCGATGTGCTCGGAGGAAGATGCGGAGGAGCGAGCGTGGTGGCGAGGCATGGTGAGAAATGTGGAGGAAATTTTTGCCAAAGGGATACGAGAAGAGAGGGGTTCAAGGGTGGAGGTGTGAAGAGAAGAGTGGACGAAAAAGTCCTATTTATAGAGTTTTTCGGGTTGGTCACGCCACCCTGTCACGCCCGTGACAGGGGGCGTGACAAGCACGGGTCAAAGCAGGAAGGAATCCGAGGCTGACCGCCTCAGATTCGGGTGTCACGCCTCAAAGTGACGCCCGTGACTCTGAGGGACACGCCCGTGACAGCGGGCGTGTAGGGGATTCCAAAGAGCATCCGATGCGAAGTCATCGGATTCTTCAGTCATGCCCCAGAGTCACGCCCGTGACTCTAGCCGTGCCAGTCAAATCTGACTCGTTGAGAAGGAATCAGAGGCATGACTGGTCAACGCCTCGGATACACGCGACACTAGCTCGACACGCCCGTGATAAAAAATTTCATGCCCGTGTCATATACGAATGACGGGCGGGAAAACCGAGGGAGGAGGAACCTCCCACAGTCTTGGCAAAACACGTCCGGGACACGCCGATGACCAATGGGTCACGGGCGTGACAAACGCGTGTACGAAATAATATATATATATATTTTTTTTAACAAATATTTTTTTTATTATTTTTGTTTTTTTTATATCATCATTATGTTAAAGAGCCTAATAAAAATAAATAAAAATTTACTGACTTGAAGAAATACGAAGATTCGACGTTCGTCTCCACCCGATCGTCATGCAGCGATGTCCTTCAAGCCTGTAAAAATAAACTTAAAAAGAAAATTAGAAAATAAAAAAAAGAAAAGATAACCGTGGGGTGCCTCCCACGAGCGCTTTGTTTATGGTCGGTGAGCTCGACCATAGTGGCGCGTGCTTATTATGGGTTTGACAACATTATGTTGTCTAATTTTTCGTTAATATTATCACCGGCAAAAAATAATTTTAGCCGGTGCCCATTCACTTTAAAGTTGCCTTTCTCCGGGTGTGAAATAAGAACCGTCCCGTAAGGCCAAACCTCCTTTACGACAAAGGGGCCGGACCAACGGGACTTATGTTTACCCGGAAATAAGCGTAAGCGCGAGTTATATAAAAGGACTTGGTCTCCCAGTTTAAAGTCCTTTGGGTGCTTAATTTTCTTATCATGATAAAATTTGGTGCGCTCCTTATAGAGTTTATTACTCTCATAAGCGAGGGAGCGCCACTCATCGAGCTCGTTAAGTTGGAATTTACGGAGCTCGGAGGACAAATTTTCATCAAGATTTAAAAATTTAAGTACCCAAAAGGCACGATGTTCAAGCTCAACCGGTAAGTGGCATGCTTTCCCATAGACCAATCGATACGGCGTACAACCGATAGCGGTCTTGTACGCGGTCCGATAAGCCAATAGAGCATCATCAAGCTTGACCGACCAATCTTTCCTATTAGTAGAAACCGTTTTTTCTAAAATATGTTTAATTTCTCGGTTAACTACTTCTACCTGGCCACTAGTTTGAGGGTGATAGGGGGTGGCTAACCTATGTGTAACGCCGTATTTAGATAATACTTTAGCAAATTGTGCGTTATAAAAGTGGGTGCCCCTATCACTAACTATTGCCCGCGGTGCTCCAAATTGTGAAAATAGTTGTTTAAGAAATCTGGTCACGACTCGGGCGTCATTGGTGGGGAGAGTTTGCGCTTCCGCCTACCGTGACACGTAGTCAACCGCTACCAAAATATATTTATTTCCAAAGGAAGTTGGTAGCGGGCCGACAAAGTCGATTCCCCATAAATCAAAAACTTCAATTTCTAAAAATAAATTTAAGGGCAATTCATCTCGGCGGGAAATATTACCTGAGCGTTGGCATTGTTCACAACGACTTACATGTGCGTGAGCGTCCGTGAAGATGCTCGGCCAATAGAAGCCTGCTTCAAGTACTTTCTGAGCCGTCCGATTAGCTTTATAATGCCCACCTGCGGGTCCCTCTTGACAATGTTTTAAAATTTCTGCGCCCTCCTCATGAGAAACACACCTCCGCACTACTTGGTTCGCGCAAACTCGGAAGAGAAATGGATCCTCCCAAAAATAATTTTTCAAATCTGAAAAGAATTTCTTCTTTTCTTGATAAGAAAAACCATTCGGGAGGAATCTTGCAACTAGAAAGTTTGCAAACTCGGCGAACCAAGGAGTGGGGAGAGTAATTACCTTATGCATAGCGAGGAGGCGCTCCTCAGGAAATGTATCATTGATGTCCTCCTCTTTGAGCTCCTCTGAATTGGGGTTCTCCAACCGAGAAAGATGATCCGCCGCTAGATTTTCCGCTCCTCTTTTATCCCGAATCTCCAAGTCAAATTCTTGGAGAAGCAATACCCACCTAATCAATCGAGGCTTTGCATCTATTTTGGTTAGTAGATAACGCAAAGCCGAATGATCGGTAAAAACAATAACTTTGGATAAAGTAAGGTAAGAATGAAATTTATCAAAGGCAAAAATTACGGCAAGAAGTTCTTTTTCGGTGGTTGTATAATTTTCTTGTGCAGTGGTTAGTGTTTTGCTCGCATAATATATCGGATGAAAATTTTTATTGATGCGTTGTCCCAAGACCGCACCAACGGCAAAACTACTAGCATCGCACATAATTTCAAAAGGAAGTTCCCAATTGGGAGCTATCACGATTGGTGCGTTTATCAATTTTTCTTTAATAAGAGAAAAAGCGCGCAAACAATCTTCATCAAAAATAAACGGCGCATCTTTTTCTAATAAATGTGTAAGGGGCTTAGTGATTTTAGAAAAATCTTTAATAAACCGGCGATAGAAACCGGCATGCCCCAAAAAACTACGAACGGCCTTAAAATTTGAGGGGGGAGGTAATTTTTCTATAGTTTCAATTTTTGCTTTATCTACCTCTATACCCTTGCTAGAAATTTTATGGCCTAAGACCAAACCTTCCCGCACCATAAAATGACACTTTTCCCAGTTCAAGACTAGGTTCGTGTCCTCACATCTTTAGACTACACGGGAAAAATTTGCTAAACATAAATCAAAAGAGTCTCCAAAGACGGAGAAATCGTCCATGAAGACCTCCATGATATCCTCCACTAGTTCATCAAAGATCGCTAGCATACACCTTTGGAAGGTTGCCGGCGCATTGCATAAACCAAAAGGCATCCTTCGATAGGCGAAGGTGCCAAACGGACAAGTGAAGGTTGTTTTCTCTTGGTCTTCGGGCGCGATTGGGATTTGGAATTATCCCGAGAGACCATCAAGAAAACAATAAAAAGAGTGCCCGGATAACCACTCAAGGATTTGGTCAATGAACGACAAAGGAAAATGATCCTTTCGGGTTGCATCATTTAATTTGCGATAATCGATACATACCCGCCATCCGGTAACGGTTCGAGTAGGAATTAATTCATTTTTATCATTAGGAATTACCGTTAATCCTCCTTTCTTAGGCACCACTTGTACCGGGCTAACCCAAGAGCTATCCGAAATCGGATAGATGATGCCCGCATCTAATAATTTAATCACCTCGGCCTTGACTACCTCCTTCATGTTAGGATTTAGCCGGCGTTGAGGTTGAATAGTTTTTTGAGCGTGTTCTTCCAATAAAATTTTATGGGTGCAAAAGGAGGGATTAATTCCCCTCAAATCCGTGATCTTCCACGCAATTGCGCGGCGATGACGTTTTAAAATATTTGATAATTTAAATTTTTCATCATCGGTCAAGTAGGCCGACACAATAACAGGAAGTTTAAAATCCTCCGCTAAAAATAAATATTCTAAATGATCAGGCAATTGTTTTAGATCAAGTGAGGGAGGTTCATCATAAGATGTTTTCAAACGATCACTACTAATTTCCTATATTTCAAAAGTAGGTGTGCGAGTGATCGAATCCTTATCACTATTTTCATAAGTAATTAAATCTAAATTTTCAAAATATGCGTTATGATCAATAGACGATAAAGATTGTTCAGAAAAAGGAATGAAGTCTTCTTTGGGAGAAGCCTCTAAATAGTAACATGAGTCGTCATTGGAGAGCGAATTTTTCATAGACATGTCAATAGTAAAGGTAACTTCTTCATCTCCGACTCTAAGGAGAAGTTTACCGTTACTAACGTCTATAACTGCGCGCGAGGTGGCAAGAAATGAGCGACCGAGAATGAGTGGTACCTCGGTGTCCTCTTCGATGTTAGAGATGACAAAATCTACCGAAAAGATAAATTTGTCAACTTTGACAAGCACATCCTCAATAATACCCATCAGATATCTTATAGACCGATCCGCCAATTGAATGCTCATTCTTGTGGGTTTAGGTTCTCCTAAACCCAATTTCCTAACTAAAGAATAAGGCATTAAATTTATTGAGGCACCTAAATCGGCTAACGCACGTTTTACCAATAAATCGCCAAATGAACAAGGTATAGAGAAACTACCCGGATCAGGTAATTTCTTAGGCAATTTATTAAGTAAAACCGCCGAGCATTCCGTGTTCAATTGAACCGTGCAGATATCCTCAAGTTTCTTTTTATTTGATAAAAGATCCTTGAGGTACTTAGCATATTTCGGCGTTTGTGCTATCACTTCGCATAACGGTAAATTTATTTGGATTTGTTTAAACATATCTAAAAATTTACCGTGATGCTCATCTATCCGGTCTTTTTGCATTCTAGACGGATAGGGAAGAGGCGGTTGATAAGCTTGTGGTTTAGTATAATTAGAAGACTTAGATGGAGGAGAAGATGAAGAAATTGGTACCTCCATGTCAACCGAAATTGGGGAAGTAGTTGTTACCTCCTTCCCGCTCCGTAGAGTGATGGCTTTGGCTTGCTCCCTTGGGTTGGGCTCTGTTTTGCCCGGTAGCGCTCCTTGTTGTCGATCGGAGAGCATCTTTGCAATTTGCCCAATTTGAGTCTCCAAAGTACGAAGAGATCCGGTGAGATTCCGGATATTGGCATCATTTGTACTCGTATATTTGGCGAACAACTCCTCGAGATTTGGAGCTTTTGGAGCTTGTGGTAGAAAATATCCTGGTGGGATTGTGTTTGGTGGGCGAGCCGCGTTCCCCGAATTACTCCAAGAGAAGTTGGGGTGGTTCCTTATACCCGGGTGATAGGTATTACCACAATTAGTATTACCCGGATTAAACGGTGGCCGATTCGGATTTCCCATATAATCCACATGCTCGACCAACATAGTGGGAGAGGGGGAAGAAGTAGGATCCCAGGTAGGTATAGAAGAGGGAGAAGACATCTCTTCTAATCTTTTGTTTAGCATCTCAACCTGGAGAGATAGATTGGAGACCGTATCAATTTCATACATCCCGGCCGGTTTAGGTGATTTAGACCATGGTGTACTCCATTGATTGGTATTCAAAGCCATACCTTCTATAAGCTCTTGGGCGGCCGCCGGTGTTTTGTTATTAAGCGTTCCACTGGCGGCGACATCGATATGTTGCCTAGTTTTTTGAATTTAGGCCGTTATAGAAGGTTTGGATTTGTAACCAATCCGGAATTGCATGATGAGGACATCGACGAAGCAATTCCTTGAAACGCTCCCAAGTATCATATAACGTTTCCTAATCAAGTTGGGAGAAATAAGTAATATCATTACGCAATTTAGCCGTTTTAGCCGTCGGAAAGTATTTCGTAAGAAATCTTTCCGTCATTTTAGCCAATGTTGTGATTGATCCTCTTGGTAGAGAACTCAACCATTGCTTGGCTTTAGTGCGCAATGTAAATGGAAATAACCTTAACCGGATGACATCATCGGATACACCATTAATTTTAAAAGTATCGCATATTTCTAAGAAATTAGAAATATGCGCGTTTGGATCTTCATCTTGAAGCCCATCAAATTGTACATATTGTTGTACCATTTGGATGATGCTTGGCTTCAACTCAAAATTATTGGGGGCAATAGCGGGGCGAACAATACTAGATTGAGCCTCGTCCAAGTTTGGACGGGCATAATAGGACATAATTCGTTGTTCGACCGCATTTGGCTCACCCATATTGGAAGAAGAAGAAGAAAGAGATCTTAGAGAATGAGGAGAAGAACTAAATGAAGAAGGAGAAGGAGAAGACGGTGACGGAGAGAGAATTAAAGAAGGATTAGGAGTGTCTCCTAAGGATTCCGTATCTTGAAAATTCAGAACTCGAAATCGTAAGCGGTGCCGAAGGGTTCGCTCGATTTCCGGATCCAAATCAAAAAGAGGTGACGGATTCCCTCGGGTCATACACAAAAACTAAACAAAAGATAAAAGTTTTAAGGTTTAAAAATTTATAAAATAGAATTTCCCGGACTTCCCAAGGGTGAGCACGAAATGGCGACGGGGAAAACGGGCACCACCAGCTAACCGTTCGAGCACTGGGGAAGGAATGGGGAAAAGACTGTCGGCTAGTCGGTTACTAGCGGCTAGGAATGGCGGATAAAACCGGGCAGAGAAAGGAGAGAAAGGGCCGCTACCAGCGGCAACACCAGAGTTCGCCCGCCGCGACCTGAATGCCTCTCCTGCGGCGGGCTTTCCTTTTATAAGAAAATAAGCGGTTACACTTAGCGAAGAAGAAAGAAAGGAGGAAGCCGGCCGGACAATAGACCGCAAAGGACTAGAATCGAGGCTGTAGCTCTTAACAAGCGAGCTCTTGGACTCGAGTCAGCGTGCTTTGGGTGTACTCCCGCCCCCTATTTATAGGCTTGGGGGCCTGCCCAAACGGGCAGGGCTAAAATTACCGGCTGCCCGAGGTACAAGAGAGTCGGGCAGCGGTGACGGGAATCGAAAAGAAGAAAAGCCAAGAGACAGGCCGAACGGCCTAACGACCTTCTTCTGCCGAGCTGCAGGACTCGGCCTCTGGGCAGGCTGATCTGGACCTCCTCTGACGACGACCTGGGGCACAGGTCGCGCAGCTTGGGCAATGACAGGCCGACCCTTAGATGACGGCTGGACCGGAACTGGCGGCTGTCTAACGTAGAGATCGCCCGACTTGTCTGACAATAAGCCGGCTAGCTGATAACGGCGGCTAGAATGCACAAGCCGCCCGGACTTGAAAACCTGGAGAACTAGTCGCGGATTCCGGGTTAACATAATCCCCGCACATTTTTAAGTTTTATAAAAAACTTCGAAAATGTAGAACTAAGCCGGAGACCGCGACTGCCATTAATGCTTCTGCGTCTATAAAATGCCGAGGGCCCTGCCATTTCTTCAAGATTTCTGCCAAGCCACGGGTCACTACTCGCCACTTGCGGTCAGAATCCTCCAAGCCGACAGAGACTTCTACAAGATGGACGTCATGTCCTCGATGCTAGAACGCGAAAAGAAGTCGTCTGGATCGAAAAAGAGGAGCAGAAAAGCGGACAGTTCCGACCAACCGCCTGAGAAGAAAACCGAGAAGCCGATCGCACCGGCGGCTTCTGATTCTGGAAAGAAACCGATGGAAGTCGTTGCAGAATCCTCGCAGGCCGCGACGAAAGTTGAAGCGGTTTCCAAATCTGCTCTCCCGGAAGCTGGTGCCACCAAATCCTTCGACATTACCTACTCGCCATCGGGTGAACCTCTTTTGAAGATCGCCGGTACGGAGGAGAAGAGTGTCGACTCTTCCAAGCCGCGCGAGTTGCCCACATCCGCTGACTTGATCATTATTGAAGAGGACGAGTCGAAGAAGCCACTGGAAGCCGAGCGGTCTCTGACTGAGAAGAGGAAACGGACAGAGACAATAGTCGGCCACTTGAAGCGACGTAAGAAAAAGGCCGAGACCCTTGAGGAAAGGATGGAGAAGAAGGAGAGGAAGATGCGGGTTGATAACCGCAATGTTTCTGTGAAGACCGGAGCGGCTAGTGTGCAATTTAAGCCGCGGGAAAAAGACGTATCTGAGGGTCTGTCGAATCCGTCTTCCAAGTCGGACGAGCTAGAGAGTACGCCTCCGGCTAGCGAATCCCTGAGCGATATCCTGAAGGGCATGGACAAATTTCAGCAGCTGGACAAGTTACTGGCAACTCCGCCGGCTTCTGCGGAGGTCGCCGACACCGATATCGAAGTTACAGGAGAGAAGCTTGGCGAACCGGCTCCTGCAGTTTCAGAAGGAGCTGAAAAATTAAAACTCAGAGAGAAGATAGAGGAGATGAAAAAGTTAATCGCCGGGAAGCAGGTGGCGACTACATTTCCTGCCCTGCAAGGTAAACACGAAGAAGTTAAGCGTTTTGTAAAATTCTACAAGCCGCGGTCACGGAAGAAGGGAGCGGATACAATTTTCAATCCGCCGGCGAGCTTCTTCCTGACCACGGCTGAGCTGAAAAGCAAAGCTAAGGAGACCGCGCGGCTATGGAAAGAAAAGCTAAAGCGAATAGATTCAGAAAGGTTTAGGCGACCAGCGGCTAGACTTGATACTGCGGCTTTCGAAGGAGAGATAACCACGAGCTGCGGTCTCGTTCTAACGAGATCTTCTACCAGATGCCGGTCATGCCACTGAATCTAACCGCCTGTTTATTTGCTGCAGGTGCACATGAAACTGCCATAAAGCCGGGCGGTCTGTCGACTTTCTTACCTCCACTGATGCCGCCGCTGCCTCCAAGTGTCCGCGACCAGAGGACAGCCGAATTCCAGGAGGAGGTCGCCGCCTTGCAGGCTAGGATAAGGGAGCATGCCGAGGCCCTTCGAGCCAAGGAAGAAGAGTGGCGGCTTCAAGAAGAAAATCAGCGGTCTATGCTGGAGGCCGCTGAAAAGAGAACTCAAGAAGTACTGGAGGACTTGGAGCAGGAGAGAGGAATGATGCGGTCTGAGTTGGAGGCCGCTGAAAAAAGGACGCAGGAAGCCTTGGTCAGCTTAGAGTTGGAGAGAGCGGCGATGCGGATTACGCAGGAGACCGCTAACAAAAGGGTGCAGGAGGCACTGGCCAGCGCGGACATGGAGAAAACGGCGAAGCGGACTGCACTGGAGGCCGTTGACAAAAGGATGCAGGAGTCCCTGGCCAGCTGGGAGAAGGAGAAGACGGCGATGCGGACTGCGCTTGAGGCCGCTGAACAAAGAACTCTTGAGGCGCTGGCCCACCTGGAGCAGGAGAAGAAAGAGAAACTAGATCTGCAGGCTTTAGTGCTGATGCTCGGCCGGATTGAGAGGGAAAGGGCGGACACCGCTCGACTTGACGAGGAAAGGGATAAGGATCGACCAGAGGAGGCCGACAGAGGCTTGCGACCTGCTGGGACGACTGCTGAACAGCAGCAACTACCAAATTGCCCGGCTTCCGGAGAGACTTCGTACTCCCCAGTAGTCGCGGCGGTTAGGCAGGTCGCTGCTTCTGGCGACCCGGGCGATCGCACTCTGTCGCTGGTTCCATTTACCCGCGTAGAGCGTGATACCTCGCGAGTTCACCGGACTCTGCACAATATCCACAACCTCGTTAGTCAAGTGTATGTCCAGCTGGTACAGGCCGGCGACCAAGTCGCGCGGGTTGGGCGAGAGGCTCCAGAGAGTGGAGAGAGATAATTAAGAAAACTTTTATTTGGCTTTGTAATAAGCATCAACTCGTGATGTCGGACGGTTTGATTCCTGTGGACAATTGTTGTATGTTTGATTGTATATTACTGCGAATTGCATGCGGCTTTGTGCGGTTTGAATTCTTCTAGTCGCTGTCTTTTCTTCTTTAGAAATTTTGCCAAGTACTGGAATTTTAATCGCTCGACCTGCCGAACTAGAATGCGGTTAGAATACTTTACCTTGCAGGTTGAGCCGTGCGGCCTGATATCTAACCGCGATTTGACAACCACTACTGTAGCTGCATAGGAAATCTATAAATTGAGATGATCCCGGAGACTTCGGCACAGGAGATCAGAATGCGAGCTAAAGCAATTGCGATGCGGTCTGACAAAGCTCCAGCCGTTAGGACCGACGCGGCTTCTGCTTTCCATTCGGCAGATCATAAGGAAGGCCGGCTTACCCAAGCCGAGCTCGACAGCTTTTTAGAAAAGTATATGAAAGACAGCCCGCTGCTCGCGCGGCTTCCGCTGCCTCACGAGCGGATCAACACCTCTGCAGCCAACCAGATCGCTATCCCAATCGATCACTTTGACTGTGGCTTCGGCTTCCCTGTGCTGATGGAAGCCGTCGCGGTCTTCGACCATTACGGAGTAGTGCCGGGACAGCTGCCCCCGAACTCGATTGCAGCGATTTACAGCTTCATCTCTTACCTGAGGTCGGAGCGAGTTCGGTTCTCGATAAGGCTGTTTAGAGAATGCTTCTCTGTGCGGTCTATCCCGGACTCGGGAACGAAGATCTTCAGAGGCCATCTTTACTTCGGCTGCCGCGGCCTGAAAGTTGTAAACCTGGCGAATAAAATCGCGAATTGGTCAGAAAGATACCTTATCTTCGAGGGTAACCTCGGACTCCTGCCGGTCCATCCGCAAGTTCGCGACGAAGCCGCTTTTGGCAGCAGCGGACTGGACGGCGTGGAGAAGGAGATCTTCAACTTCTTCAAGGGGGAGCGGCTCGACGTCACCCACTACCTCCCGCTGCTCCCGACTTTGGAGGACGTTCATGCGGAGGACAGTAAGTATCACTCGGCCGAACTGTTATGCTAGCCGTGCGGCCTACCAACTGACTTTTTAACTTCGCCTTGCAGCTGCTGTCGCGATCCCGCTGAACAAGCCACTCACTCCATGCGGCCTAACCCTTACACAAAGGGAGAAAAGGGCGAAGAGGGCCAGGCTGGAGCGGGCTGCAGAGGAGGATGAATCGGACTCCTCCAGCGGCTTCATACTGCATGGTATGGGTAGCCGCTTGAAAGATCTCCACGGCAACCCCACCATGCAGTGGAGTGCCGACGGGGAGTCGGTAAAGGTTTCCACCGCCCTCCCGAACTGGGGGAAGGAAACTGTAAGCCGCCATGCCTCTGTGGCTGGCGCGGCTTTGTATGGCAGACGCAACTTGAAAGCGCTGGAGAAGATACCTGCAGAAGACTTCTCGCGGTTTGCCGCGCAGGTCGGCGCGAGAAGCTTTGTAGCCAACCACTATATGGGCCTAGCCCATAGGCGGTTAGTTACAATTGAAGGCGACCTGCAGCGGCAACTCGCCGAGAAAGATGAAGAAATCGCACGGCTGAAGGAGTCGCATGCGGTAAGACATTACCTGATTTTTGCGGCTTAATTCATCAAGCCGCCCGAACTAACCTTTTTCTTTCCTTTGCAGAAAGTGTACGATCCAGCGAACTCAGCCTTTCAAGACGCGGTCTTTCCCCAGCTTGTCCAGGGGATCGACGGAGCGCTGAAACGCCTTCGAGATCAGGGCGGCCTCGCCCCGGGATTCACCGACTTCACCTGCGCCGACCTGTATCCACCCTTGAAGAAAAGGGTGGCTGCGGTTTATCGCGCGCTGAAAGGCAAGGAGAAGATTGGCGGAGAGGGCGAGGCAGAAGAGGAAGGGGAGGACAGCAGGAGCGAGAGTGCTTCTTCAAAGACCGACGGTCAAGCGTCTGAGACCGCGCGGGTTGATGCCAGCTCGTCAGAGACCAGGGGCACTGGCAGTTCGCGTTCATCCTCGTCGGACACTGGCGATTACTCGCCTTCTGAGATCGATATTGACGGTGAACCGGACTCCGGTACTCCTGCGTCCAAAAGATAGAGGCCGAATAGCTAGAATAGTTTACTTGTAAAAGTTTTTACATTTTTTGAGACCGCCGGTAAGATTTTGTAAACCGCGCGGTCCACCCCTTATACTTGACATTAGAAATGAAAACGTTTTACCTTTTGTGAGAATCTATTGTAATTTTACTTGCTTGTTTGAATATGCGGTTTAATCATTCTTACTCGTTTCCGACTTGAGAAATCTTATTTATGACTTCACCGAATAATAACTAACTTGCTGCGGTTAAACTCGGGTAGAATACCATAAGCCAGATATACTAGTCTGCGAAATTATAATAATCCGATCATCCTTAAGCGTATATAGAGCAATAAGCCGGGCGGTTAAGAGACTATTTGCCAAGAAGATAAGGCAGTTCAAATGGCGATCGACAAGCTGCTCGACTAAGGGGGTAAACCGGATTGATATCGTAAAAACCAAGCTGATTGTGGCGGCCTGTCCGAACTTTAATACGAAACTGGCTTCCAATAGGGAAACTACTTAGCGACAGAGATAAACATATTGCGACTTCTTTACATTGCAAGCCGCGAATTGATTTGAATGAATACCATAAGCCAGCGGACTGAGCGGATAGGATAACTGGAAAAGTTGATATGCTATGATACTCCTTTGATCCGGCGGCATGATCTTTGTAAACCGCACGGATAATACATTTTGCAATTTCTGACAATATAAAAATGATACTGTTTGATTTTGCTGAATATGCTTTATTCGCTCGGTATTGCATTTCTATTCGATCGATTATAATAATATGCCCTGAGATATCTGGACAATACACAAGCAGAATGGATGTGGAGATAAGAATAACTCGCGCGAGTATATCTGATAAGTGATTTATGCATAACTCGCACGAATAATACTGATATCCGCTATAGTGAACTGAAGAAAACCAATAAGCTCGCATGATTAATAATGATGTCTGCTGTATTGAGCTGAAGATAACCAAATAACTCGCCCGATTAATAACGATATCCGCGCGGTAAGAATAAATATTGGCAACTTCAAATATGAGACCAATTTAAGAAAACCAATTGGTCACAGAGATAACCGAGCGGTAAGAATAATAATATCCGCAACTTGCTGTTGGATAACTTCTATTCAGCCTTATAATATCAAATTACCCGGGCGGATACTCTCTTTAGCCAGGATATGATAACCGCGCGGTCTGAATTCTGACCGCCGACTAGGCTTCTGCTTGAAGAAAAGAATACACTGCTCTCTTGCCTGGAGTACAGTTCAAGTCGATCTTCCGGGCAGGTGCGGCCGGAGCCACATTGCTTTCCTCAGAGATCGACAAGACTGTGGGTCTCCTGCAGGCACTGCTTGAGAGTATCAAAGAGTATTCGAGGGTCGCATGCTAAGACGATCTACGGGGCATGCGTGTATTGCTTCCCGCACAGACGCATCATAGTTGCAACGATATCCCTTACGTGGCGTGGTAGAGCTGACCACCACTCCGCTCCTCCATAATGCAGAAGTGGGGTTAGGTACTAGCCGGGATCCGCAATCTAGAACTCCACCGCATCAAGGCCGGTAAGCTCCCACTACCCGGTGCGAAATCTCCCCGCAACACGTGGTCCTCGTGGTGTTACGCTAATGACAACGGCTCTAAAAGGGGATGTAGCTAGACTCGGCGATATCTCTTGATTCAGTGATCTTTTTAATTTTTGGGTTGCAAACCCATAAGAATGATGATTTGCCAGGTGAGAGTACCGATATAGAATCTCTGAAACAAAATATAGCAATGAGTCATAATCCTTCTTAATAGAGTATAATGAGAAGAAACAAAAGACAGAAAAACATATTGGGTTAAGGGATTGATTTAAGATCGCTTTTGTCGTTGATGCTGACGCGTCTGCCAGCCTATGAATGAGATGTCTTTTTTAGATCATGCTACGGGATTCCTTTGATTTCTGCATTTTCACAATTAATTTGAGAGCTCTACAATCTTCTGTTAGATGACCTCTTTCCTTGTGATATTCGCAATATTGATCCATGCACCTGACTTGCCCGCGCGCTGCTCGAGCGGGTTTCTTGTGACTTGGCTCTTCCTCCCGTTGTTCGATCTGGGGGAGGTCTGACGAACTTTTTTGTCCTTTTTCCGAAACACGGGGCTTCTTCGAAACTGGAGGCCGAGTTGCCGAATACTCGGGCGGCCAGGCCGGGTAGGAGGTCGAATAGCTCGGCGAATAGCCCGGGAAGGTAGGCGAGTAGGCCGGCGGATTGACCTGCTTGCTGTCCGCTGGGGTCTGGTTGGCTGGCGTAACCGGAATGATTGCGGACTGCAAGTCTAATCGCTTATTGATTGCGGCTAGATTATAATTGATCGCGGCGAGCTGCCGGATCATCTCTTGGCGGGTTTGATTTTCTTCCCGGCGGGACTGCAGAAGAGCTTCCAAGAGCAGAACTTCGCTGGGGCTGAGGTGGTTCTGAACAGGCTGCCGGTCTGACATTGTATGGCCGCTGAACTTCAGCGACTAACCGAGATCTGAAGGTCGCGTGTTAACTATTGATGCACGAAATGCGACGGGGAAAACGGGCACCACCAGCTAACCGTTCGAGCACTGGGGAAGGAATGGGGAAAAGACTGTCGGCTAGTCGGTTACTAGCGGCTAGGAATGGCGGATAAAACCGGGCAGAGAAAGGAGAGAAAGGGCCGCTACCAGCGGCAACACCAGAGTTCGCCCGCCGCGGCCTGAATGCCTCTCCTGCGGCGGGCTTTCCTTTTATAAGAAAATAAGCGGTTACACTTAGCGAAGAAGAAAGAAAGGAGGAAGCCGGCCGGACAATAGACCGCAAAGGACTAGAATCGAGGCCGTAGCTCTTAACAAGCGAGCTCTTGGACTCGAGTCAGCGTGCTTTGGGTGTACTCCCGCCCCCTATTTATAGGCTTGGGGGCCTGCCCAAACGGGCAGGGCTAAAATTACCGGCTGCCCGAGGTACAAGAGAGTCGGGCAGCGGTGACGGGAATCGAAAAGAAGAAAAGCCAAGAGACAGGCCGAACGGCCTAACGACCTTCTTCTGCCGAGCTGCAGGACTCGGCCTCTGGGCAGGCTGATCTGGACCTCCTCTGACGACGACCTGGGGCACAGGTCGCGCAGCTTGGGCAATGACAGGCCGACCCTTAGATGACGGCTGGACCGGAACTGGCGGCTGTCTGACGTAGAGGCCGCCCGGCTTGTCTGACAATAAGCCGGCTAGCTGATAACGGCGGCTAGAATGCACAAGCCGCCCGGACTTGAAAACCTGGAGAACTAGTCGCGGATTCCGGGTTAACACTACCCAGTGACAGGTTCGCAAGGTACTAGGCGGTATTGCGGGATGAAAACCCGACACGGCCCTTTCGCAAGAAATTTTAAATATAAAAATTTAAAGATAAAACTTTTGAAAGAAAAAGTTCGTTTTTTTTTAAATAAAAGAAAAAGAAAATGATAAAACTAATAGATCCTTGCTTTCAAAATATCAACAAAGAAAAGTCCCCGACAACGGCGCCAAAAACTTGATGGTGATTTTCTAGAAGTTAAATTACAACCAAACTAGAATCCCGAATAGGCAAGCGTACCTATCGAAATGCAGTATAGGAAGTGTCGTATTGCGATTCGGGGCCTGTTGAGTACTTGTACTCACAAGGAAGAGCTATTATTTTATCAAACGGAAAAGTTGGTTTGATTATACTAGATAATAAAACTAAAGCTGAAGCTAAAGAGAAATTCAAATATGAGGAAGCTAGCACTTGATCTAGAATCCCCTTGGACTAAAATAAATCTTCTTGGAAAATAATGAAATGCGAGTTCTTAATTATACTCACTCGACCGTGGAGGTTCCTAAAGTATAGAAGCGTCTCTCTTGAGCTCATGCTTCTAACTAACCTTAGGTTGATCGATTAAGACCTCTCGGCCAGTCGAAACCCCTAAGCTTGCTTTATGCGGTGAACCCCACTATTGGATTTGACTTTAATCCGGAAGATTTACGTCCTCCTCTCACGAGGAGTGCATTCAACTCCTTTTATCTTTGAGTGATCTCCTCGTATCCGCAACCTCTCGGTCATTTAGGATACGGATCTTAGATCGAAGATCATATCCGCGTAATATGAATTCGATGAAATAAAAATCAAAGATAAATCGTAGCGAGAATAATTAAGAACAAGACATTTAATAAGAAGGAGGAAGATTTATTTTATTCTAAGGTTCATCATGATCAAGTGCTAAAAGAAGATTAGCTACTCATCATGATTGGGGAAATAAAAAATAAAGTGGGAAAAGACATGATTGAAATGGAAATAACTAAAATTAAAGTTACAACAAAGGTAATCTAGGCTAGGAAATGAAAATTACAGAGAATAAAACAGCAAAGTAGAAAAGTACAACTCCCAAAATTCCACTCCTGAGCATCTGAAGCTGTCTAGAATTTATAGAAAAAATTTCGGTTTGGTCACGCCCTAGGTCATGCCCGTGACCTAGGGCGTGTCAGGCTCGGAACCGTCATCTTGAAATCCCGGGAATGTTGGAGGAGAAACCGCCAAAATTGGTTAACTGACGGGTCACGCCCCTAGGTCACGCCCGTGACCTAGGGCGTGTCACGGCTGTTTCTGGAAAACGGCGGGAAGCTGAAAATGGCGGGAGTAAAAGTGGTCTTCAAGAAGGTGTCACGCCCCCTAGTCACTCCCTTGATTAAGGGCGTGTCAAGCAGGAACGGTCTCTGGCGGCAACGGCTGGAACGGAGGAATAATTGGCTGGAAACGCCCGGGACACGCCCGAGACCCAGGCATGTAATTTTAATCCGACATGGCAGCGGTCAACGGTCTCTTTCTTACTGTCACGCCCCGTGTAAATGGTACACGGGCGTGTCATATTTTGACACGGGCGTGACCTAGTCGGTCGACGAACGTTGGGCGCGGGTCGACTAGATTCAGCAGCAGTCTCGAGTATCACGTGTCACGCCCCTGTGTCACGCCCGGGTAGGGCGTGTCACAGGGCGTGTCTAGGCAGAAAACATGAAGATTCTTGTTTTGCTCCAAATAACCTGTAGATCAGCCCTACAAGATTAAAAATGATTTTATTAGAACAAATAGATATAAATTATAGAAACAAGTTAAAATAAACTTAATATTATAAAATTAATTTAAAATATCTAACTATTAATATAAAATAGTAAAATAAAAATAGAAATAATTAGAGTTATCAAGTGAGAGAGCAAAAACAAAAAAAACACAAAAAACACTAAGAATAAAGCTAGCAACACCTCCCCTCTCCCCAAAACTTGGTCTGGAATGCTTGTAATGGCCTGGAATTTTTTTGCAAAAATTTGTCTGGGTCACGGTCCCTGTCACACCCGAGGAGTGCGTGTTAGGGGGGCATGTCAAGTACGGAGTTGACCTCGATCGATGGATTCTGGAGGGAATGATGATTGCTTCTATACAATGGTGGATTTGCCTTGGGACATGCCTGTGTAGGGGGGCGTCTAAGGTACATCACGTTAAAATAATTGGTCGGAAATCCATCAGTCATCAGAAAAGGTGCTACATGCCCTAGGGCCACGCCCGTGTAGGGGGCGTATCAAGTACGGGTTGACGTGCAGTAACGGAAAAAACTTTAATTGCGGCAGCAGGCTTCGGGATGAGGGTGGCACGCCTAGAGACACGCCTAGGGAGGGCGTGTTAAAGGGGTGTGTCAGGTGTTTTTCTCGAGATTTGGTTTCTTGCAGTAAGCTTCCTCGGGATCAGGTTACACACCCTGTGACATGCCCAGGGAGGGCATGTTAGGGGGGCGTGTCAGGTCATTTTTGCAGAAAGCTGTGAAAACTTGCAAAAAGAGAAGAAAACAATAGTTATATTATTTACATAAAAAGAAACTAAAAGGAACCTAAAAATATAAAAAGAAAGAAATTTAAAATGAAAATAAACATATTTTTACCCTAATAAATTAAGCTAAAATATGCATCATCAAATTCTCCCTTACTTATTATTTTTCTTGTCCTCAAGCAAATACTACGAGTTAGAGAAAATAAAGAGGATTAATTGAAACGTTTTAAAAATGCTATAAACGAGTAATTATGGGAATTTAGAGGTAGAGAAATTTTGAAAAATAACTGAAAATTCCTACTTTAACTTAGCACAAAATTTTATAATTTTACAAAATATAAAAAAAATCATCCCAAATTTTCACCTAATACCAAAAAACAAACGCACCTAACCCAGAGCATTCTAGCAGAAGCTTATTACTTGCATGAACTCAACCATTGAATGCCCACTACTATATAAATATCACATTTATATAAATAATCAGGAATGTATACAAGTACACCCCGTTCACGGCCTTAAGGCCTTACAAGTTTCTCTTTACAAATATGATTTCATACTTCGTAACGCAGGCCTGCCACACATGAAATCCAAAGCTTCGCACGACCTTCAAGGGCATACAAGCAGTAGAAGCAAGGGCTTTATGCCCACTCAATCCAATCAGCCCGCAACACCTGCATATGAACGTCCACCCCTAGGGTAATCAAAAAAGCAACGGTCAACATTCAGCGGACCAATTATAACGACCCTACCCTTTACCCGGGGCAGTGGTTCCTTCCCTGCATGCAATACAATCACAACATATATATATCTGCCATAATCACATCACAAACGCCGGCCTTCGCGCCAGACGCTCCGTGCACTAAGGGAAAGCTTATGGTGTACAGAAAACCTCTAAGTTCCACCACTGATTAGAGGTTATTAGCTTGTTGGCCGGGCATAAGTCTCCAAACCCTTGTTGAAGACCTCACACACCCAACCCACTCAGAGGCGTTCACCTCATGGTAACTAGTGAGCACTATAGATCGACCTACCAAAGTAGTGTAACATGCATTGTTACCAATCGACCGCTCACAACGATCATCCTACTCAACATGTTGGGTGGCCCACCCACTTAGAGGTTCTTAACTTGTCCATGGGCATCAGCCTCCAATCAAATGTTGAAGACCTCTCGCGCCCATCCACTCAGCGGTATCCACAATCCATCTCATAACACAGGTACATTGCGCTGCTTTCCCATCTATCAACCAACTCGTGCCGAGCATACAACCAAAGTAGCTATACAGAACTTCCTTACCACAATTCACAAGCGTACTTACTATCTCTGCAAGCTACTCGTTATATACATGGAGTCTTCTCCGATTCGCTGCATCACCTTGTCTAAACTATCCATCTAGATGGGCTTCACACAACATGCCTATTCCGTACTACACACTTCCGGATCTAAATGAAGACTCGACAACTGGAATCGCTTATGCTTTCCACCTCTTGGTGGAGGATCCCATGCACATGCATAAAGTCAGACTTCACTTGTCCAAGAAGGAGATCATTACCCTTGACGATCGCATTGGAGCCATGGAGAAACTAGCCGGATGGTAATCACCGCGACGGCCTTTCCTCCACAATGCTTGCCTCGGATCTCGAGTCAGACCTTTGAAGCTCCTCCGACATCCTGAACCCTTCTCCTTTTTCCTCCTCTAAACTCTCCCTTCTCTCTTCTTAGAAAAAGAATGTCCAAGGCAATAGAATGAGAAATACTTCTCAATCCATTGTCTTATAGCTGCAGGGAGAAGCTTAGACAACGGGATCAAAATAGAAGGAAATGAACGGCCTTGATCTGCCCCCAAAATTCTATTTTTAGGCTAACAAAGCCTATGACACGCCGGTGTCCCAGGCCGTGTTCCATAAGCGGCTAAGGAACTGACTCAATCTAGACCATAACACGGGCTAAGACACGCCCGTTTCAAGCCCTGACATGCCCCCGTCACAAGGTACTTGCCCTGTCGAGGGGCGTGCTCATCAATCGACACAGAACCAACTCCCTGAGAAGGACATGGCTAAGGCACAAGCCCGTGTCCTTAGCCGTGTGCCAAACACGCCGCTGTGACACGCCCGTGTCATAGGCCGTGTTCTACACTCAACGTCACTAAATGCCACTCAGTGCCAATCAACACCACTCAACGCCGCCCGGTTTCCAACCCGAGCAGGACATGCCCTGGGACACACCCTAGGATACGCCCGTGTCCCAGGCCGTGTCACCTCATTCAACGAACGTCGACTAAAATTGCGTCGATAATTCGACATGCACAGTAAAGGACATGCCCTGGTACACGCCCGTGTCCAAGGTCGTGTTCCTCACTCGAGACACACTCGACGCCCACTCGAGTCCTACTTGAGACCCACTCGAGTACAGAGAGATTTACACGCCCTGGGACACGCCTGTGTCCCAGGCCGTGTCATCCAGCCTAAACTCCAAATCGGGATTTGGGGTGTTACAACCCTCCCCTCCTTACAAAAATTTCATCCCGAAATTTAGCGCAACAATCATATCACCACAACTACTCCATCGCAATTAAACCAAAACAATCTGGGTTTAGAGCTCAGAGGCCTCACCTTGTCTCGCCCCATGACATCGCACAAACACACGTGTTTTCAACAAACACACATACATACACTATGTACATATTACATCACTACAATAGTAAAGTACACTCTTTACTTTACTTCCGCTCATCCACGTCTGTCATAATCCTCTTTACGGACACGCACTATCCATAATCGCTCTTTTAACCACGGCTATGTAAATCACTCGTAGCGGTGATACCAAGATCAGTTCATAGGACAATAAAAAAATCGGAGGCCAACACCCAACTTCATCTTTATTCACGATTGTACCATGTTTATACAGACAAAACAAAGATCGTATACATTATTATAGATAGTCTCGCCCTTCTTGTTTCGTGTAGTCTAAGGGCCACTTTTGAAGTTTTGGAATATATGACCCTTTCTTTTATCAAACGCACCATGCTTTTTCTCACCCTTTGGAGTTCCACTCTAACAATAACGGGCTAGATGCCCCTACTTCCCACAGTTAAAACATATTCGTGTCTCCATGCATCCTTGCCCAACCGTTTCCCCCAAAGAAACATTCGTAGAAGTTTGTTAGGTAAGACTGAACTTCTTCTTATCTCGCTTCCTAAACTTTGATCATTCCGACTGCGGAACTTTGAAATCTGAATTTTCCACCGCCAAGTTCTTCTTATCCCACACCTGCTTCAACACCTTCTCTGCCCTATGTGTGGTACAAAAATAGCATCTTCGGGCATGATGGCCCACCTTACCAAAAGAAAAACAAACACGCCTTTCCTTTATTCCCACGGTGGTGGAAGAGGTTAGAACATTATCACCGTGCCTCGCCCTGAACTGCTTCAAGTCACATTCCAAAGATCTAGCTGCCATTAACAAGGCACAAAATCCAAGCAACATTGGTCCCACCAATAACCATCGTAGTTCATCGCGTAGACAATCATAAAATCTATTGATCTTTGTCTCCTCGGGTTCAAACACAAACTCTGCATGTTGTCTCAACTCAACAAATGCAGAAAAATACTCCTCGACCGTATATGGTCCTTGGGTCAGACACATATTCAACGGAGGGATCGATGCGCCTTCCCTTGCCACCTGCTCATGGTGGGCCTTGATCATTGCAAAAACAACCTTCGCGATCAACCAGACTGTCTCTATCAAAGGAGGAGGTATGGGCACCACAGCTGGTGCCGCACTCTCATTCGAATGCTGGGGTTCAGAATTCCCAGTCCCACTCCTTATCACCTATAGGTGAACAAGACATCATTTGTAACGACCCCATCCGTTACATGACGTATAGTAGAAGGTCCGGCCGGGGCCCCACATTATATGCCACAAACAGACGGTGAGGTCACAGGATAATACCAAATCATACACGCATCCTAACTCAGAGCATGCTAGCGGAAGCTTTAAGTTGTAAATTGAACTCTAACCAGGAATGTCCAATATATAAACCACAGTTATATATATAGCCACAGAATGTACAACAAATACACAGGGTTTGGCTTTAAGGCCTTACAGTTCCTCTTTCCACACCGTATGGATTACAAACCTCGGCACGCAGACCTGCCATACATGAGTAAAAGAAAACAAACAAAAACATTCGCATAGACTTCAAGGGCCAGCCGCAGCAACAGCAGCACCAGCAGCAAGGGCTTCAGCCCTTCATTTACCACTTGGCTCTCCAGCACCTGCATAGGGACAATCCACCCAAACGGTGGCAAACATGGAAACGGTCAGCATTCAGCTGACCCAATTATAACAATCCTACCCCTTTCTCGGGGCAGTAGCATTCCTTCCCTGCACAGCATGGTATCAACAATAGCAAATATGTGCTCGCAGGCACACTCAAGCCATCACAACCGTCGGCCACACGACCCGACAGTCCGTGCACTCAGGGCACATTCTTGGTGCACCGGAAAACCAGGGTCAACACCACCGTTTACACGGTATTGAGCATTCTAGTCTTTTTGGCGCGCGGGCCTAAGACTCTCATTATGCGCTCCAACAAACCTATAACCAGGCTTCCAAGTCGGACGGACATAACGCAGGTACGGATCAGCCACCCCCCGTTGCTCAAGTCGCCGTGCCACCTCGAATACGGAAGTATCCATGGCAATTTATAGGCGCGGGTCGGTTTCACCTTTCCTGTTCGGCAATCTGCCTTTTCATCGAGTTGCAGCCCAACGGCTCAACCGTACACAAAGTGGCAACGCACGGCCACAAGAGTTGCATCCAACCCTCTTCATTTCCTGGACTTCATCCAGTACTTCCTGCTGCACCAAGAAACAGGTAGACATAAGGCAAAACAAGCCATAACCACGGAGTCTTCTCCGATATGCAAACAAGCATCACCAATCCAGACCAACATGTCCAGATGGGCTTCACACAGCATGCCTAGATCCGTACTCTAATTACGGACTCTAACAAGGGGGACGTCACATATCTACCCCAAGGGATGCCACAACCCACCGCACACTCGCAGGGAAGGGTTTTCCCTATGCAATGCAGAAAAGAAGGACTTCACATGTCCAAGAAGGGAGATCGTTACCCTTGACGATCTCTTGGGAGCCATCGAAATCTAGCCGGTGTAAAAGCACCGCAGCAGCTTTGCCTTCACAGCGCTGGCCTCGGATCTCGAATCGGACCACGAGAGCTCCGCCGGTGGCTTGATCTCCTCCTCCTTCTTCTTCCTCCTCTCTCTTTTTCTCTAATGAAGAATGAGCTCTTCATCAAGCCTCTGCTGTTTTAATCCAGCAAGGAATCACCTGAGCCATTGGATCCATATAGAGAAAAGGAACGGCCACGATTTTCCCAAAATTACACTTTTTTGGCTGACACGGCCTGTGACACGCCCGTGTAACAGGCCGTGTACCCTTAAGCGGCACCCGCGGTACTCGTACCGACTGAACTCTACCAGAACACGGGCATCGACACGCCCGTGTCGGACCTGACACGCCCGTGTCAGTCATGAGACACGCCCGTGTCACCCCTGCCTCATCGAGCTCCAAAACCAACAAGCAGTACACGGGTAGTCACACGGCATCGGACATGCCCGTGTCAAATCTGACACGGCCGTGTTCAAGGCTTGGTTTCGAGCCGTGTACTTCCCTAACTCGATTAGCCTATTTCTTGAGTGACACGCCCTGGGACACGCCCGTGTCCCAGGCCGTGTACCCCCGACACGCCCTGGGACACGCCCGTGTCCCAGGCCGTGTCAAACAGCCTGCACCTCAAATTCAATTTTGAGATTTTTGGGGTGTTACAATCCTCCCCTCCTTAATAAAATTTCGTCCCGAAATTTGACACGGTAAGGAAACAAGGAAATTCAATGCTATAACTTGATAACTCTGTTATAACAAAAGGTACACGGTCTATAGTTTTTACAAACAGCTCGGGAAATTCAGCTCGCATGGTCTGCTCTCGCTCCCATGTTAGCTCTTCACGGCCACAATTGTCCCATCGGACCTTGACCATCCCGATCACCATGTTCCGCAACTGTTTATCGGCTCGATCCTCGATCCGAATGGGCCTCACCTTTGTCGTTAGCCCATACTCGACCGGTAACCGATCATTCTCCACTACTTGAGCTGGATCCTTGACAGCCTTACGAAGTACTGAGATGTGAAATACATCATGTAATCCACCCAAGTCTGCTGAAAGTGCTAGTCGATAAGCAGCTTCCCCAACTCGCTCCACCACCTTAAATGGACCAAGATACCTTGGACTTAGCTTTTTCAAACGCCGAATCCTGGACACGCCTTTGAAGGGTTTGATCTTCAAATATACCCAATCACCCACCGCGAACTCCACGTTCCGGTGTTTGGCATTGTAGTACTTTGCTTGACGATCTTGGGCTATCACAAGCCTCAACCGAATAGAGCGTATAAGCGAGGTAGCTTCTTCGACTTCCTTTTTCCCACTCAGCTTAGATTCGCCTGCTTCTGCCCAAGCTAACGGTGTACGGCATTTACGACCATACAAAGCCTCAAATGGTGCCATGCCGATGCTCGCTTGGTAGCTTTTTATTATAGGCAAATTCTACAAGAAAAATATAATCTTCCCACCTCTTACCAAAGCCTAGGGCGCACATGCGTAGCATGTCCTCCATCGTCCTGTTGGTTCGTTCAGTCTAGCCATCCGTTTGGGGATGAAAGGCCGTACTAAACGCTAATTTTTTACCCAACATTTGATGAACTAGCCGCCAATCATTCGATGTGAATCGCCCATCGCGGTCACTGATGATGCTCCGAGGAACACCGTGCAGTCGAACAATCTGCTCCACATAAAGCTTGGCCAAGGTTTCCACTGAATCGTCTCTTCTGTTTGGAAGGAAGTGCGCCACTTTTGTCAACCGGTCCACAATCACCCAGATTGAATCATGACCGCGTTGAGATCTCGGCAACCCGTGCACGAAATCCATCGAAATGTCATCGAACTTCCACTCCGGAATGGGTAACGACTTCAAGAAATCGCCAGGCTTCTGGTATTCTGCTTTCACCAACGCACAGGTATGGAATTCAGCCACATAACGTGCTACATCTTTCTTTAGTCCGGGCCACCAGAACAGCTTTTTCAGATCTCTGTACATCTTTGTGCTCCCTGGGTGAATTGAGTACTTTGCAAAGTGAGCTTCGTACATCAACTCTTCCCTCAATTTACCCACACTCGGGATGCACACTCTACCATTTCTTCGTAACAAACCGTAATCCCAAGAGAACTGGTCATCTGGCCCATCTTTAGCATAGCGCTGGAGGCCTTCATCAAGCTCCGTTGCTTGCCGAACTCTGTCCGTAAGGTCATATTGAACCTCCGTCCAGTTCAAGCATGCATCGGTCAAAGAACCCTTGTCAACACAAGATATCTCCAACGCTTCCAATTCCTGGATTAAACGCTGATCATGCCTCTGCAACTAGCTTGCCCGTACTGGAGTCCGACTCAAAGCATCAGCGACCACATTTCCCTTCCCGGGAGTATAGTGAATCTCGAAGGTGTAGTCCCCAAGGAACTCCATCCATCTTCGTTGTCGCATATTCAGATCCTTCTGATCCAACAAGTACTTTAGGCTTTTGTGATCTGTATAGATGTCCACTTTAACTCCATAAAGATAGTGCCGCCACAACTTGAGCGCAAAGATTACCGCCGCCAACTCCAAATCGTGGACGGGGTAATTCCGCTCATGCACTTTCAACTGGCGCGAGCCATAAGCAATCACTTTACCAAACTGCAGAAGAACGCAGCCTAAGCCGCTCCCGGAAGCATCACTATAGATCTCATAGCCATCTGTACCACATGGCGATGTCAACACAGGCGCCGTGGTCAAACGACTCTTCAGGTCTTCAAAAGCACGTGCGCAATCCGATGTCCAAATGAACCTTTGATCTTTTCTCGTCAGCGTGGTCAGAGGTAAAGCAATCCATGAGAAGTTTTCCATAAACCGTCTATAGTAGCCCGCAAGCCCAAGGAAGCTCCTGACCTCGGCCACTGAAGACATCACTGGCCAATCTCGAATGGCACTTATCTTCAACGGATCCACCGCGATACCTTCTCCACTTACCACATGGCCTAAAAAGGCTACTGAAGAGAGCCAGAACTCACACTTTGAGAACTTGGCATAAAACTTATTCCTCCGCAGGGTATGGAAGACCAACCGCAAATGGTTTGCATGATCCTCTTCCGACTGAGAGTATACTAAGATATCATCGATAAACACAATCACGAACAAATCCAAGTACTCTCGGAACGTTCGATGCATTAGATCCATAAATACCGAAGGCGCATTACAGAGGCCAAACGGCATTACCGTGAACTCATAATGACCGTAGCGTGTTCCAAACGCTGTCTTGGGAATGTCACCTTCCCGAATCCTCAACTGATAATATCCCGATTTCAAATCCAACTTGGAATAGACCGTTGATCCTGCCAGCTGATCAAATAGGTCATCAATCCGTGGGATCGGATATTTGTTTTTCTCCGTCAGCTTATTCAATTCGCGGTAGTCAATACATAACTGCAAACTACCATCTTTCTTTTTCACAAAGAGAACAGGCGCGCTCTAAGGTGACATACTTGGGCATATGTATCCCTGCTCCAACAACTCTTGCAATTGGACTTTCAATTCAGCCATCTCTTTTGGCGCGACGCGATATGGTGAGCGGGCCACAGGTTTAGCACCTGGCACCAACTCAATAGAGAAGTCAATCTCCCGCTGGGGTGGTAACCCAGGAAGATCTTTAGGAAACACATCGGTAAACTCTGACACAACCAGAACTTCACCGATACTGGCCTTTGGCTCAACAGCCTGAATTAGCGTGAAGAATAACTCCACGCCCTTCCGAACAGCATTGATGACTTGGAGAGCAGACAATAAAGTCCCGCCAACTCCTCGCATACCAGCGAACTTCGTCACAAGTCCGGTATTCTGGCCCAGTGTGATCTCCTTGGAGTTGCAATCAATAAAGGCACGCTGCTCCGAGAGCCAGTCCATGCCAAAGATCACATCAAACTCCGATAACGGTAGCACAGCTGCACTCAAACCGAAATCCTGACTTCCTATTTGAACAACCACATCGCAAGCCCTAACCGCAAGCATCACACAGCCATTCGGCAATAGCACCCTTGTACTATCAACCGTCAGATGACTCGCCACCCCAATTCGAGATACGAAGTCCTCAGACAGAAAAGAATTCGAAGCACCCGTATCAAACAGGGCTCTCGCCGGATGATTCCGAATCAGGACAAAGCCTGCAGCACACACATCATGCACAAGCTATATATAACAAAAGGCAATAGCACTTAAGCATAGTAAGCTATATTAACTCGTACCTGTGACGACGTCACTTTGATTAATCGCCTCCTGCTGACCAATGTGATATATTCGGGGCTGTGCCTGGGACGCAGAGGAATCAACCACCGCTTTGCCCTTCTCAGCATGAGACGTACCCATCTTCTTTTCCCCTTTGGGCTGAACAACCCGACAATCACGGGCTAGATGCCCCACCCGGCCACAAGTAAAGCATGTACGTGACTCTGGCCTTGATGTCGCTCCCGACACAACAGTCGAAGACACTTGCCCAGATGGCTTGGACCTCTTGCCCCCTTTCTTCTGGTAGAACGATTTGCTAGGGCGAGGTGCTTGCTCTGGCTTTGACACAACCAAGCCCTTGTTCCCTTGCACCCGCCTCATGTCCTTCTCCAACGCACACGCAGTATCAACCAATGCCTGAAACCCTTGGTTCACTGAACTCGAAAGCAGGAACCTCAACTCATCCCGCAATCCTTCATAGAACCTATTCGTTTTCCATGGTCATCCGCGAAGATTGTTCCCGCATACCGTCCCAACCTTGTAAACTCATGCAGGTAGGTATCCACACTATCTTCGCCTTGCTTTAACCGTTGGAACTCATTTTCCATGGCAGTGTGTTGTGCCGCTGGGACATGTTTCGCCAGAAATATTCGAGAGAACTCCTCAATCGATACTTGCGTTAATTGCCTGCCCGCCAAATGGTGTATCTCAACCTCGTCCCACCACAACCGCGCCTCTCCTTCAAGCATGAAGGTGGCCAAGGTGACCTTTAAAGTTTCCTCCGCCCTGATCGCTGTCATTATCCGCTTGACACGCGATAACCAATCCTCTGCCTGCGTTGGGGATCCCAGTCCCTTAAACTTAGGCGGACTGAAGCTCATGAATTGCTTCAACTGTCGGTTAGCTGCTCGTGGATCGACTGCCTCAAACGGCTAAGGTCGTACATCAACGAACTGGCACTACTGCCGGCTGCGCTTGCCCGGTCGGCTGAATCATGGCAAATAGAGCCTCAGCAACTAAGCGAACAGTTTCCGCAGATGGAGGAGGTGTTGGCACCTCAGCTGGTGCCGCACTCTCATCAGAGCGCTGGGGCTCAGACTGCCCAGCACCACTACGCGTCACCTATAGGTGGACAAGACACACATTAGCGATCGCATGCAAGCAAAACAACAGAAAAGGAACGCGCAGATTCCTCAAACAAGATTATGTACATTCCTTAGTGGACATTCCAGAGTTCATTTGCGTTACACCATGGCGCACAAACACGCGCTCGTCACCCCATAAAAGAATTCGACCACGAATTCGAAAGAGGAAGACCGAATGAAGCTGATACTAAAATGTAACGACCCCATCCGTTACATGACGTATAGTAGAAGGTCCGGCCGGGGCCCCACACTATATGCCACAAACAGACGGTGAGGTCACAGGATAATACCAAACCATACACGCATCCTAACTCAGAGCATGCTAGCGGAAGCTTTAAGTTGTAAATTGAACTCTAACCAGGAATGTCCAATATATAAACCACAGTTATATATATAGCCACGGAATGCAACAAATACACAGGGTTTGGCCTTAAGGCCTTACAGTTCCTCTTTCCACACCGTATGGATTACAAACCTCGGCACGCAGGACGACCATACATGAGTAAAAGAAAACAAACAAAAACATTCGCATAGCCTTCAAGGGCCAGCCACAGCAGCAGCAACAACAGCAGCAAGGGCTTCAGCCCTTCATTTACCACTTGGCTCTCCAGCACCTGCATAGGGACAATCCACCCAAACGGTGGCAAACATGGCAACGGTCAGCATTCAGCTGACCCAATTATAACAATCCTTCCCCTTTCTCGGGGAAGTAGCATTCCTTCCCTACACCGCATGGTATCAACAATAGCAAATATGTGCTCGCAGGCACACTCAAGCCATCACAACCGTCGGCCACACGGCCCGACAGTCCGTGCACTCAGGGCACATTCTTAGTGCACCGGAAAACCAGGGTCAACACCACCGTTTACACGGTATTGAGCATTCTAGTCTTTTTGGCGCGCGGGCCTAAGACTCTCATTATGCGCTCCAACAAACCTATAACCAGGCTTCCAAGTCGGACGGACATAACACAGGTACGGATCAGCCACCCCCCGTTGCTCAAGTCGCCGTGCCACCTCGAATACGGAAGTATCCATGGCAATTTATAGGCGCGGGTCGGTTTCACCTTTCCTGTTCGGCAATCTGCCTTTTCATCGAGTTGCAGCCCAACGGCTCAACCGCACACAAAGTGGCAACGCACGGCCACAAGAGTTGCATCCAACCCTCTTCATTTCCTGGACTTCATCCAGTACTTCCTGCTGCACCAAGCAACAGGTAGGCACAAGGTAAAACAAGCAATAACCACGGAGTCTTCTCCGATATGCAAACAAGCATCACCAATCCAGACCAACATGTCTAGATGGGCTTCACACAGCATGCCTAGATCCGTACTCCAATTCCGGAATCTAACAAGGGGGACTTCACATATCTACCCCAAGGGATGCCACAACCCACCGCACACTCGCGGGGAAGGGTTTTCCCTATGTAAGGCAGAAAAGAAGGACTTCACATGTCCAAGAAGGGAGATCGTTACCCTTGACGATATCTTGGGAGCCATCGAAATCTAGCCGGTGAGAAAGCACCGCAGCAGCTTTGCCTTCACAGCGCTGGCCTCGGATCTCGAATCGGACCACGGGAGCTCCGCCGGTGGCTTGATCTCCTCCTCCTTCATCTTCCTCCTCTCTCTTTCTCTCTAATGAAGAATGAGCTCTTCATCAAGCCTCTGCTGTTTTAATCCAGCAAGGAATCACCTGAGCCCTTGGATCCATATAGAGAAACGGAACGGCCACGATTTTCCCAAAATTACACTTTTTTGGCTGACACGGCCTGTGACACGCCCGTGTCACAGGCCGTGTACCCTTAAGCGGCATACGCGGTACTCGTATCGACTGAACTCTACCAGAACACGGGCATCGACACGCCCGTGTCATACCTGACACGCCCGTGTCAGCCATGAGACACGCCCATGTCACCCCTGCCTCATCGAGCTCCAAAACCAACAAGCAGTACACAGGTAGTCACACGGCATCGGACACGCCCGTGTCAAATCTGACACGACCGTGTTCAAGTCTTGGTTCCGGGCCGTGTACTTCCCTGACTCGATCAGCCTATTTCTTGAGTGACACGCCCGTGTCCCAGGCCGTGTACCCCCGACACGCCCTGAGACACGCCCGTGTCCCAGGCCGTGTCAAATAGCCTGCACCTCAAATTCAATTTTGAGATTTTTGGGGTGTTACATCATTAACCTCCAATCCAAAATGGAAAACATACCCAATTACTCACATTCCTAGTGGACATTCTTTAGTTCAATTATGTTAAAACGGTTCTCACGTACACGTGCTCGCCACCACACAAAAGATTTCGACCACGAATTCGAAAGCAGAAGACTAAAACAAGCTGATACCAAAATATAACGACTCCACCCGTTAAATAACATATAATAGAAGGTCCGGCGAGGTCCCCACACTAAATGCCACAAACAGATGGCAAGGTGACAGGTTAATACTAAAATTCCATCGCGCCTAACCCAGAGCATTCTTGCAGAATCTTATTACTTGCAAGAACTCAACCATTAAATGTCCACTACTATATAAATATCACATTTATATAAATAACCAGCAATGTATACAAGCACACCCTGCTCACGGCCTTTTGTCCTTACACGTTTCTCTTTATAAATATGATTTCATACATCGGCACGCAGGCCGGCCACACATGAAATCCAAAGCTTCGCACGGCCTTAAAGGGCCTACAAGCAGCAGCAGCAAGGGCTTTTGCCCGCTCAATCCAATCAGCTTGCAACACCTGCATTAGAACATAAACCCCAAGGGTGATCAACAAAACAATGGTCAGTATTCAGCTGACCAACTATAACGACCCTACCCCTTACCCTGGGCAGTGGTTCCTTCCCTGCATGCAATACAATCATAACATATATATATTCCATAATCACATCACAAACACAAGCCTTCTTGCCAGACGCTTCGTGCACTCAGGGCACGCTTATGGTGTAACAAAAACCTCTTGGTTCCACCACCGATTCGAGGTGATTAGCTTGTTGGTCGGGCATAAGTCTCCAAACCCCTGTTGAAGACCTTACGCACCCAACCCACTCAGAGGCGTTCACCTCACGATAACTAGTGAGCACTATAGATCGACCTACCAATGTAGAGTAACATGCATTGTTACTAATCGATCGCTAACAAAGATCCTCCTACAGAACTTGTTGGGTGGCCCACCCACTCAGAGGTTCTTAACTTGTTGTCCATGGACATCAGCCTCCAAACCCCTGTTGAAGACCTCTCGCGCCCATCCACTCAAAGGTATCCACAATCCATCTCATAACACCGGCACATTATGCCGCTTTCCCATCTATGAACCAGCTCGTGCCGAGCATACAACCAAAGGAGTTATACAAAGCTTCCTTACCACAATTCACAAGCGTCCTCACCATCTCCGCAAGCTACTCGTTATATACACAGAGTCTTCTTCGGTTTGCAGCATCACCTTATCTTGACTATCCAACCAGATGGGCTTCACACAGCATGCCTATTCCGTACTACACACTTCTGGATCTAAATGCAGACTCGACAATTGGAATCGCTTACACTTTCCACCTCTTGGTGGAGGATCCCATGCACATGCATAAAGTAGGACTTCACTTGTCCAGGAAGGAGCTCGTTACCCTTGACGATCGCATTGGAACCATGGAGAAACTAGCCTGATGGTAATCACCGCAACGGCCTTACCTCCATAATGCTTGACTCGGATCTCGATTCATACCATTGATTCTCCTCTTGCATCCTAAACCCTTCTCCTTCTTCCTCTTCCAAGGTCTCCCTTCTCTCTTCTTAGAAAGAGAATGGCCAAGACAATAGAATTAGAAATACTTCTCAATCTATTGTCTTATCACTGCAGGGAGAATCTTGGACCACATGATCCAAATAAAAGGAAATGAACGGCCTTGATCTGCCACCAAATATCTATTTTTGGGCTGGCACGACCTGTGACACGCCCATGTCCCAGGCCGTGTTCCCTAAGTGGCTATGGAATCGACTCAATCTAGACCAGAACATGGGCTAAGACACACCCATATCAACCCCTGACACGCCCATGTCATAAGGTACACGCCCGTGTCGAGGTCTGTGTTCCTCAATCAACACTGGACAAACTCCCCCGATTAGGACACGGCTAAGGCAAAGGCCTATTTTCTTAGACGTGTGCCAAATACGTCCCTGGGACACGCCCGTGTCACAGGCCGTGTTCTACACTCAACGCCACTCAACGCCACTCAATGCCGCCCGGTTTCCAACCCGAGCAGGACACACCATGGGACACACCCATGTCCCAGGCCGTGTCGCCTCACTTAAGGATCGTCGACTCAAATTTTGTAGACAATTCGTCACACACAGTGAAGGACATGCCCTGGGACACGCCCGTGTCCAAGGTCGTGTGCCTCACTTGAGATACACTCGACTCCCACTCGAGTCCCACTCGAGACCCACTCAAGTACCGAGAGCTTGACATGCCCTGGGGCACGCCCGTATCCTAGGCCGTGTCATCCAGCCAAAACTCCCAATCGGGATTTGGGGTGTTATAGAATCACTAGAGCTTTAATTAGGCGTACAATTTGGCTTATGTTTTTAAGGGTGCGATATTCAAAAGATAAACACGAGGGGTATTTGCACACTTAAAACAAAAAGAAGTGAGTTTTGCCAAAAATAATGCTAGCCAAAATAAATACTTTTAACATTTTTTTCATTTTCTTTTATTTTTTTCCATCAAATAATTTTGTTTTAATTTATCATTTTTTCATTTTTTGTACTTAAATATTTCTAATTTTGTAGCAAAAGATAATACAAGGATTTTTCCACAATTTTTTTCAACAAGATGCACATTAGTAATTAAAGCTCTAAAACAAATTTAAGGTGTGCATATAGGTAAGCTATTTGGCCATGGTGAAATAAAAAGTGGGGCTACAAAATGGAAAGGAAAAGGCACAAAAATGGCTAACAAAGATTATTGTTAGGCGGGGTGCAAAGGCTCAAACATTTCAAAAGAAATGGCTAAATCATTTTCATGCTTTCTAAATCTACTCAAAGTAAAGTTTTGAAATTTCAAAAGAAGATAAGCACAAAAATAGAAAAATAGAGAATTTGCTTTCATGAAAACAATGATAAAAACTTCTAGACCGGTTTGTGTCTACTGCACTTAATACTAATTAACGTTTAAAAAAGATTTTAATAAGGAAAAATATGAATGATAGGGTTTTATAAAAGTAAAAGAAATAAAAAATGGCTAGGGAAAAGTAAAGAAAAATTCAAGAAATTTTTCAAAAATAGCATACTACCCTAAATAGGAACACTGCATGAGTAAACATACTACTGGCTTAACATATTTTAACATAAAATTAATCAAATTTATTCTATCTAAGCATGCAGACATTAGCTTTAGAAAACAATAAAATGCAATGTGGTTGGGTAATAATTGATTTGGAAAAAATTAACTCTATTTAATTTGTGATTTTTTTAAAAAAAATTTATATATTTATTTGGATTTTTCAAAAAAATATATATATTTTTTATTTTTCTAAAGTAAACTAACTAAGGAAACACTCCCCCATACTTAAAGTTAAACATTGTCCCCAATGTTTAAAGTTAAGTATAGAGACATTTGGGAAAAGAGAGAAAAGAAGAAAAAAATGCAAAGAAATGGAAAAGATGCTTCCCTAGCGCTTGATGCCCAGACGTTGAAAAATGCGTCCTCCCAAACTTGAGGTAAAGACCGGCTTGAGTCCAAGTTGAGAGGCGAGAAGCGGCAACTACACGCAGGAGCTTATTCCTGCACAAAACAAAATAAAAAAACAACAAAAAACAGATAAGCAAGGGGTACCTCCCATGAGCGCTCTTTGGTTATCGTCGTTGAGCTCGACATTATTGGTTAGCTAAATGGAAAATAAAACAAGAAATTTTATGACAGCTCGCGTGATATGCAATGCGGCTCGAAGGCCAAAACATTTTTTAAGAAAATAAAAATATTTTTTTGTAATTTTTTGTTTTTTAAAAAACATAAAGGAAAAAGATTTAGAAAAAGAAAATTTGTTAGTAAACGAAAATAAATAATTAGAAGGAGAAAAAAGAAGAAGAACTAGAAAGTAAATTAGAAGGAAAGATAAAAGAAGAAAATAAAGAGGAATTTTCGCATGGAGGGGGAAGGGAAGAAAAAGAAGAAGAAGGCGACGGTTGTTCGCAAGAAAATTTTCGGATAAAAAGATCTGGTTGCTCAACTTGAATATCAATCATTTCCGTAGATTGGGAGCAAAATGGGATATTCGAAAAATTAATCTCCTTAGAAGATCGAACACAAGAAAGTTCATTTTCCTCGAAAAATTGAAAAAAAACAGGATATCGGGGGAAATCTCGTCCTCGAGAGATTAAAAGCACAATGGAATTTCTGAATAATCGTCTTCCGCAAGTGATTGAAGGCACTGCGGAAAATCCAAAGATTCATCATTCGAAAGATAAATAGGAGGAGGAGGGGAAGAAAAAGGTGCGGCCTCAGAAGCTAAAGCGTCAAAAATCACTTTGAAATGAGCATTGATCCGTGCATCAAATGCTACAGAATCAAAAATGATTTCATTTTTGCAAAAATCAAACACAGGAGGCGCGCAAACTTGCCGAGAAAAAGCGGAGAAATCATGAGATGGAATAGGTTGATGATCACCTTGGCCCTAAGATTGATCAGGGTATTGCCACCCTGAGTAGTTCAAAGTAGGGCTAGGATCAAAATGTCCATTCAAGAAATCTCCGGAAAAATTAAATCCGAAAAATTCAGAGGATAACGGTTTGAAGGCATTTGAAAATCATCATAACCCCATAAAAAAAAATTCACGGACGAATCAATTTGGCCAAATTGATCTGATCTGGAAGGGATAAAATCATGGGTGGATGAAGGGTATCCTACCCAACAATCCTCTCGAGAGTGACAAAACTCTCCATAAGAAAAACAAAGACTATCTATTAAAAAAATAAAATCAACAGCGAAAGAGGGGTAAGAGAGAGAAAGAAAGGAGACAAAAAAACGATAAAATCAATAGCTATCGATTTTTCAAAATATCAAAATAATCCCCGACAACGATGCCAAAAACTTGATACTGAGAATCGCAAAGGTGGAGAAGAGGGGTTAAAGAGAAGAGAAGGTGGATGTGGTGAAAGTTGATAATATTCTCCAATTCTATATCCGATAAAGGCAAGCGTACCTTATCATTTATAGTATAAGATACAAAAGATTAATATCAAGGTTGTATTTCCCTAGCGCGTAATGATTACTTCTACTTCGAGGAAATCACTAATATTTTACCAAAAGATTTTTAAGATTAATTTACTTAACTAAAAACAGCAACTAAATTACTAAGCTAAAAAGAAAACTAAATTACTTGGAGATTAAAAAGGGTCAGAGCTAATGAAAAAGGGGAGTACTCAATCTTGAATCACTTAGAAATATGAAAATCAAAATGAAATAACAAACTAATTCTAAATGAAGTAAAATTCCTTGACCGTGGTGATTCCCAAAGCATGAACATGCTTCTCTCGAAGTAGTGCTTACCTGAGTTAAGGAAGGTCCGATCGAACACTCGTCCAAATCGAAGACCTAAAGCTCACTTTACGTGGTGAACCCCGCAATTGGATTTCACTCCAATCCAGGAGATTTAACGTCTGCCTCTCTCGAGGGGTGAATGAAACTCTCTTTACTCTTGGGTGATCGATTCAAACTACGAGCCTCTCAGCTAACTTACAATGAAAACGAAAATGGAAACTATATTCCGGCAATATAGTCCCCCTAAATAAAAACCAAGAGTAAATCAAAGGTGAGCAATATAGTCCCACTTTAAGAAGAAATAGAAAGCTAAAACATCATAACTTAATTGACTCATTCTCAGATCATCGCGATCGAGTAGAAATGAGGATTAGTTAATCATGGTAAAAGGGAAAGAGATGTGTAGATAATAAAGTTGCATGAAAACTAAAGAGAGAGAAATAAAAAAGATTACACTAATTAGAAATTTATTAAAAGCAAAAAGGGATTACAACTAGGAATGAAGATTACAAGTGCGTGAAAATAGAGCTAATCACTACTACAACACTAATAAAAAGAGATTACAAGTAATGAAAGTACATTGCATGAAAACTAAAACTAGAAAGGGAAGGAGAGCGAGAGCAAAAACATAAAAAAAATAAAAAAAAACACTATGAATGAAACTAACAACACCTCCCCTCTCCCCAAAAATTTGTCTAGAATGCTTAGAATGGCCTGGTATCTATAGGCAAAAATCTGTCTGGGTCACACCCCCTGTCACGCCTGAGATGGGCGTGTCAAGGGGGAGTGTCAAGTAAGGAGTTGACCTTGGGTGATGGATTCTGGCGGGAATGATGATTGCTTCTATACAATGGTGGACACGCCTTGGGACACTCCCGTGTAGGGGCCGTCTAAGGCACGTCACGTCAAAATCATTGGTCAGAAATCCATCAGCCATTGAAAAAGGTACTGTATTCCCCAGGGCCACGCCCATATAGGGGGCGTATCACGCACAGGCTAAGGTGCAGCAATGGAAAAACATTAATTACGGTAGAAGGCTTCAGGATGAGGGTGGCACGCCTAGAGACACGCCCAGGGAGGGCGTGTCAAAGAGGTGTGTCAGGTGTTTTTTCTTGGGATTTGGGTTTTGGCAGCAAGCCTCCTCAGGATCGGGTTACATGCCCTATAACACGCCCAGGGAGGGCATTTCAGGGGGGCGTGTCAGGTCATTTTGCCCAAAAGCTCTGAAAACCTGCCAAAAGAGAAGAAAACATTAGTTATATTATTTACATAAAAACAAACTAAAATGAACCTAAAAATACAAAAATAAAGAGATTTAAAACGAAAATAAATATATTTGTACCCTAATAAATTAAGCAAAAATATGCATCATTAAATTTGCCCATACTTTTTATTTTGCTTGTCCTCAAGAAAAGACTACGAGTTAGAGAAAATAAAGAGGATTAATTTAAAAGTTTTAAAAATGCTATAAACGAGTAAGATGTGAATTTAGAGGTAGAGAAATTTTGAAAAATAACTGAAAATTCCTACTTTAACTTAACAGAGAATTTTATAAATTTTACTATATTTAATAACAAATCATCCCAAATTTTCACAGAATTAAAAATAAATTATGTAACGAGTAAAAAGTGCATTGAGTCACTACTAAATTCTAAGAGAAAAATTAAAACCATTGCCAATCAAGAAAAAGTTCAATAATTCTATCAAAAAAAATACTTAATCTAGTTTCTCGCTACTATACTAAAAAGTAAACGTAGGATGCATGAATCACTAGGGCTTTAATTAGGCGTACGGTTACACTTAGGTTTTTAAGGGTGCAATATTCAAAAGATAAACACGAGGGGTATTTGCACACTTAAAACAAAAAGAAGTGAGTTTTGCCAAAAATAATGCTAGCCAAAATAAATACTTTTCACATTTTTTTTTCTTTTACTTTTTCCATCAAATATTTTGTTTTCATTTATCATTTTTTTCATTTTTTGTACTTAAATATTTCCAATTTTGTAGCAAAAGATAATACAAGGATTTTTCCACAAATTTTTTCAAAAAGATGCAAATTAGCAATTAAAGCTCTAAAACAAATTTAAAGTGTGCATATAGGTAAGCTATTTGGCCGTGGTGAAATAAAAAGTGGGGATACAAAAAGGAAAGGAAAAGGCACAAAAATGGCTAGCAAAGATTATTGTTAAGCGGGTGCAAAGGCTCAAACGTTTCAAAAGAAATGCCTAAATCATTTTCATGCTTCCTAAATCTACTCAAACTAAAGCTTTGAAAATTCAAAAGAAGATAAGCACAAAAATAGAAAATAGAGAATTTGATTTCATGAAAATAATGATAATAAGCTTCTAGACCGATTTGTGTCTACTACACTTAAGACTAATTAATGTTTAAATAAATTTAATAAGGAAAAATAAAGGATGATAGGTTTTATAAAAGTAAAAGAAATAAAAAAAAGGCTAGGGAAAAGTGAAGAAAAATTCAAGAAATATTTCAAAAATAGTATACAACCCTAAATAGGAACACTGCTTGAGTCAACAAACTACTCGCTTAAAATATTTAAACAGAAAATTAATCTAATTTATTCTAACTAAGCAAGTAGACATGAGCTTTAAAAAACAATAAAATACAAAGTGGCGGGGTACTAATTGATTTGGAAAAAATAAACTCATTTAATTTGGTTTTTTTTTCAAAAAATTTTATATATATATTTTTTTTCAAAAAACTATATATATATATATATATTATTTTTTTCTAAATTAAACTAACTAAGGAAACCTTCCCCAATACTTAAAGTTAAACATTGTCCACAATGTTTAAAGTTAAGTATAGAAACGGTTGGGAAAAGAGAGAAAAGAAGAAAAAGTAATGCAAAGAAATGGAAAAGATGCTTTCCTAGCGCTTGATTCCCAGACGTTGAAAAATGCGTCCTCCCAAACTTGAGCTAAAGACCGGCTTGAGTACAAGTTGAGAGGTGAGAAGCGGCACATACACGCGGGGGCTTATTCCTGCACAAAAAAAATATATAAAAAAAACGAATAAACAAGTGGTTCCTCCCAAGAGCGCTCTTTGGTTATCGTCATTTTGCTCGACGTTATTGGTTTGCTAAATGGAAAATAAAATGAGAAATGTAATGACAGCTCGTATAATACGCATTGCGGCGTGAGTGCCAAAACATTTAATAAGAAAATAAAATATTTTTTTGTAATTTTTTGTTTTTAAAAAAAACAAAAAGGAAAAAGATTTAGAAAAATAAAATTTGTTAGTAAAAGAAAATAAACAATTAGAAGGCGAAAAAGAAGAAGAACTAGAAAGTAAATTAGAAGGAAAAATAAAAGAAGAAAAGAAAGAGGAATTTTCGCAAGGAGGGGGAAGAGAAGAAATCAATAAAGAAGGCGACGGTTGTTCGCAAGAAAGTTTTTGGATAAGAAGATCTGGTTTCTCCACTTGAATATCAATCATTTCCGTAGATTGAGAGAAAAATGGGATATCTGAAAAATCAATCTACTCAGAAGATCGAACACAAGAAAGTTCATCTGCCTCGGAAAATTGAAAAAAAATCAGGATATCGGGGGAAATCTCGTCCTCGAGAGGTTGAAAGCACAATGGAATTTCTGAATAATCGTCTTCCACAAGTGATTGAAGGCACTGCGGAAAATCAGAAGATTCATCATTCGAAAGATAAATAGGAGGAGGAGGGGAAGAAAAAGTTGTGACCTTAGAAGCTAAAACATCCAAAATTACTTTGAAATGAGCATTGATGTGTGCATCAAATGCTACAAAATCAAAAATGATTTCATTTTTTCTAAAATCAAAAATAGGAGGCGCGTAAACTTGCGAAGAAAAAAACGGAGAAATCCTTAGATGGAATGGGTTGTTGATCAACTTGGCCCAAAGAATGATCAGGTTGTTGCTACCCTGAGTAGTTCAATGTAGGGCTAGGATCAAAATGTCCATTCAAGAAATCTCTGGAAAAATTAAATCTGAAAAATTCGGAGGAGAAGGGTAGGAAGGCGTTTAAAAATCATCATAACCCCATGAAAAAAAAATTCACGGACGGATCAATTTGGCCAAATTTATCTGATCCGGAAGGGATAAAATCATAGGTGGATGAAGGGTATCCTACCCAACAATCCTCGCGAGAGTGACCAAACTCTCCACATGAAAAACAAAGACTATCTATTAAAAACTAAAATCAACCGCGAAAGAGGGGTAAGAGAGAGAAAGAAAGGAGAAAAAAAGATGATAAAATCAATAGCTATCCTTTTTTAAAAATATCAAAACAATCCCCGGCAACGGCGCAAAAAACATAATACTTAGAATCGCAAAGGTGGAGAAGAGGTGTTTGTAACATCCCTCAAACAACTAGACCCCTAAGAGTTATTTTGTCATTACTAAGTCATGACCAAACCCTAGAAAGACTAAAGAGACTAACTGAACAAGGCTCGAGGTGAAAATCACCTTGGTCTGCAAGTAGTAGAATCCCCAAAACAATCCTAGGCATGAATTTAGGGTTTTAACTTAGTTCCATGATCCCATCATGGCACCTATAATCCGTAAGGGAGGCCAATATGTCGTTACGAACCCATTAGGGTCAACATAAAAGTGGCCAAGATGACTCATGTCCGGGAAGCATCGAGAGAGTCGACAACACTCGACGAGTAGATCAGGTATCTACTTAGGCATGTTTTTGGGCTCGAGCATTGAGTGCGTAGAGTGCACTCAAAGCCACAGGCTGAATGGCATTGAGTGCGTTGAGTGCACTCAATGCCATCTTACTTGGGCTGAATCTCATTGAGTGCGTCGAGTGCACTCAACGCCATAGGATGAATGGTGTTGAGTGCGTTGACTGCACTCAACGCCATCTTGCTTGGGTAGAATTACGTTGAGTGCATCGAGTGCACTCAACGCCATAAGCTGAATGGCGTTGACTGCGCTGACTGCACTCAACGCAATCTTACATGGGCTGAATGACATTAAGTGCGTCGAGTGCAGTCAACGTCATAGGCTGAATGGCATTGAGTGCATCGACTGCAAACAATGCCATCTTGTTGGGGTTGAGTGTACTTGAGTGCGTTGAGTGCATTATACGCCATCCTACTTGGAATATTTTCTGGGATTATGGCGTTGAGTGAGTTGAGCTCACTCAATGCCATATACTGAATGGCATTGAGTGAGCTGAGCTCACTCAACTCCATGTACTTAGAAAATTCCTGGCCAATTTCGGCCTGTTTGCTGGTTCGGCTGAATCAGATCTCTTCGGGAATTGCGCTCTAGGAAGAGTCCTATACAATTTTATACGATGGGTGGCCTGGAAATAAGCTCGGTATAGGCACCAGGTCAGGTGAATCATGGCCTTTGTCTATAGGAATAAGAAAGCCAGGAGTCCCACGATCGTGCTTTAAGATGTGTGCTCGTGATATTATATTAATTCCTGAATTGAGTTTTCTGTCTCCTAATAACATTCACCTTGAAATAAATATTAAAAATACTTAGAGGCTCTATATGAGGAAATTGTCAACATATAATTTGTATCCCTATTGGTCTACTCTATTTTAAAATTTATTTGGGATAATTTGGTCAACTGGTTTGACCAAGGTACCCATTTTGGTGGGGTCTATACCTAGGGCTAGACAGGAATTAAATGAGTGCTCCCACTTCATCCCTTGTCCAAATAACCTGAAATTTGGACAGTGAATCCCCCTAACCTATATCTAAGGCCTGTCTAAAAATGGGAATTTTTGGAGACACTTTTCATATAGTTTTTGTAATTATTTAATAATCATAGCGTAAATTAATTAGGTAGTCTAATGACCTCCAAACCCTCCCAAATTTTTTTGACTGGTCCCTGGGTTCACAAGGAGGCTCTGTATAACTTTTCATCTCATTTGGAGATGATTTGGTTTGAAATTTTGCAAACCTTAGCCTTGCCATAATAAGGCTATTTTGGTCAAAAGTGCACTTTGTGATTTGGATGGTCAACTCACCTCAACAGAGCTTGAGATTTTGACCACTGGCTTGGTATAACATTTAACACCCTCCCATGGAAGATGGTGTGGGTTGTGCTAGATTTTCCCTAGGATCTAAGACCAAACCCTTAGGATGGTTTTGGGTGTCTTGTGAAGGGCATGTGATCAAATGACCTTGAATTGATTGAAATTTGGTGGAGAGGACTCTAGGGTAGTTAGAGTCCTCTGATAGAAATCTTAATGGATTGAGGAGTTATTAAACCCCTCAAAACCCTAACCCTAGTCTAGGGCACAACCCTTGTGTCTGTAGGATAAGCCACCAAAACTTAAAGAAAAGTCATGAAACTTGGGTAGCATGGACTCAGAGATAGTTAGAACCTCTGATGAATTTATTGGTAATTTAGGAGAAAAAGTATTAGCACCTCCTTTGTTGTACATGAAATTGCCCTTAATGGTTTTCTATTTATTTTGATCACACTGTTTAATAGGAATCTATGAAATTTGGGCAGAAGATATTTTTGGTCAATTTACTTATACTTGAATTTTATTATAAATTTTAGTGCTATAATTTCAGTACTTCCTTCACAAGCTTGAAAAAGTGCAATTATGATAAATAAATTATTCATAGCTCATTACGTGTTGAAAAATTATGAAACTTGATTTGTAGTTGTATTATATTAATATCTTTCTGAAAAAATTTATTCATTATTTTTAGATGCTTGTTCGCAGTACTTGCTTTACAAATCCATGAATTTGAGAACTTGATCAATAAATTATTTAGATCTAATTATAAGTTGGAAAATTGTGAAACTTGGTCAGTAGTATGGTTTGCTAAGTTCTTATATAGGGAAATGAATTCACAATTTTTGGTTGAAGATTTTCTATACTTCATTAACACATCAAATTAAGACATGTTTTAAAATAAACTTTAGAGTTCTTATTTACTGGAAAGAAATTATAGACATTGGATTTACAGTAATAATGATGCCTAATATTTATCATGATTTTTTTAAGCATTTTGTATGCCTGAATAGGGTAATTCATGTTCAAAACTGGCTCTTGGATTACTTAGGAAAAATTAGTTAAATTACTAATTAGGTTAGGAAAATTATGAAAATTTGGATTTAGGCTGATCATGGCATGGTAGACCCCCAATAATTATTATAGGGATATTGGATGATAATTTAGAGTATCTCCTATCATGCACATCATGTAGCGTAGGATGGTCTGTCTTTAGCAAAATTACTGAAAGCCTACTAGTTTAGAATTGGGCTTATAGGATGGAGTTAGTTGATTTACGATTTGATAAATGTGTTGGAGTTCACCTTTGGAGGATAGGAGGGATAGAGTGTTGGATTGGCTAGTGTTAAGTGGTGTCCGGGATCGACGAAAGATCGTCTTTCTCGTGAAGAGGAAGAGTCAAATCACTCTAGGATAGATTCAGAATAATATTAAAAGGGATCGGGTATCGTGTATTAACCAATAACAATAAGTTCCTTGTGAAGGGGAGCTTAGGGCTTCAGCCCATCGTAGTTCCTAGTGCCCTTTGAAAGCCCTTCACGGGGTATGCTGGGGGCAGTCCTGAGCTAATATAAACTGTAGGTAAAACTAAATTGAAAGAGTAACTAGCATAATTAGGGGTTCACTTTCACTCACCTCGATTTCTCGGGATGTTAGGATGGTTCACACGGGCTGTAGGATCGGGGGAATTTTTTGTGATGAGTAGTTTGGCGTAGTGAGCTTTGGCTCGGTTGTTGGATGTGACAGACGGGATAGTCCGGGGAGCTTAGGCTCAGTTGGTGATTGAGACGGACGTCATAGTCCGAGGAGCTTGGGCTTGGTGGTTGGATTCATAACTATTATATGTGCATAGAAGTATAAGGTGGTGGGGCTTCAGTATTTAAGGGTCGATGCACCGACAGCGATACATTGACTCGACAAGTGTGGTTTAGCACTTCACCAAATTAAGTCTGATGCGCCAGATGGTAAGAGTATGCAGGAGTCCGCTTTGTGAACTGGCGTTCAGGCGTACGATAGGTCAGATCGGTAGTGCAATTACTATTTTAGAGGTGGGAGAGGCCTAACCCACCGCTTCCATTTGCCACTACGGAGGTATCCTGGGAGTTTCGGCTCCAGAAAGGGGGAACGAAAGGTCTGTGTACACAGAGTCGAGTGGGTGAGTTGCACTTGCATGTTCACATCATGGCATAATTTCATGTCATATCATAACCATTGCATATAACCCTCACACCTATTGTATAAGGTGGTATGGGGCGCTTTATACAATAGGCCCTGCAAAACGACCCCTTATTTTATAAGTTCACGCGAGCGTGCTTATAAGTTAAGGTTTTTATTCAGTAAATATATATATGTATGCTTGCTAGAAAAACCGATACCCTATCGTATAAAATTGTATGGGACTCTTCATACGATAGGAGCCTTGCAAAAGATCCCTTGGCGTATGTGCTTTCATATAAGCTAAGGTTACTTATTTCTTGAGTAATTTTCCTTACTTTGGTTATTGTTATATATATACATGCTCTTAAAACTACTAGTCTAGTTCCACCGTCACCTGCTTTTTCTATTCTCCACTATCATGTCCTCTCCTTTCTTGCTCCCCACTCGGTGCCTAAGAGCCATGGGGGAAGGGGTGGGGGATGATAGGACTTAGTCTTTTGGACTAATGGTTTTCAAACCACATCATTTTAGGGGACCGTGGAGCCCAGCATGGTGGAGAAGCCCCGGAGGACGGCACGCTTGGAGATGGTGCAGTATAGTACCGGAGTTCAGATAGCTGGGACTGTGAGTCCCAATCGCTAGTAGTTTATTAGTTTTGCTTCCGCTTGAGAGACTCTTGTAGTGAGAATTTTGATGTACTGGGCATGGGCCCTATTTTCAGTACTTTATTATTACTATGGACTCTCCCTTCGTTGAGATATTTAGTATATATGTGATTCCTGAGGACTTGCTTTTATTATTTTGCTACTGTCTATTGATCAAATTGGCTGGCAGGATCGGCGTTTTGTTGTGGCGACCTTCTAGGGTGCGAAGGTGTCACCGCAAAGCGTCGGTTTTGGGCCTAAGACCCCGGTGTTTGAAAAGAAAAAAACAGAGGGTCTTACATGGTTAAAAAGAAAAGAAGGCGGATGTGGTCGAAGTTGATAATATTCTCTAATTCTATATCCGATAAAGACAATCGTACCTTATCATTTATAGTATAAGATACTAAAGATTAATATCAAGGTCGAATTTCCCTGGGGCGTAATGATTACTTCTACTTCGAGGAAATAGCAATTATTTTATCAAATGATTTTTAAGATTAATTTACTTAACTAAAAATAGGAACTAAATTACTAAGCTAAAAAGAAAACTAAATTACTTGCAGAATAAAAAGGTTAGAGCTAATGAAAAAGGGGAGTACTTAATCTTGAATCACTTTGAAATAAGAAAATCAAAATGAAATAACAAACTAATTCTAAATGAAGTAAAACACCTTGACCGTAGAGGTTCCCGAAGCATGAACACGCTTCTCTCGAAGTCATGCCCACCTGTGTTTAGGAAGGTCTGACCGAACTCTCGTCCAAATCGAAGACCTAAAGCTCGCTTTATATTGTGGACCACGCTATTGGATTTCACTCCAATACTGGAGATTTAACGTCTTCCTCTCTCGGCTAACTAAGAATGAAAACCCAAATGGAAACTATATATCGACAATATAGTCCCACTAAATAAAAACCCATAGTAAATTAAAGGTAATTACTTTAAGAAGAAAGAGAAAGCTAAAACATCATAACTTTATCGACTCATTCTTAGATCATCGTGATCGAGTAATGTTGGGTATTGTATCAATATTAACCTAGATTAGTATGAAGTCACCCTTGAACTAAGTTGAATTAAGTTGTATTTGATGTATTGCTTGAGTTATGTGTTTGCAAGACTTATTGCCAAGTGTAGACCAATGTCAGTATAAAGTGGGTCACTAAACACTAGACCATACAATATAAACCCTCATTATTTGATCCATGATTTTGACTCATGTGTAGCCTCTCCATTGGGATACACTTCATCTTCAAGCACAAGGTTTGATGAAGGAAGACTTGTTGCTGATTGGAATGAAGAAACAAAAATTTTCATAAACTAAAATTCTTCTAAGTGTTTTACTCGAGTAGAACTATTGTACTCGAGTAGAACCTTTAGATGTACTCTAGTAGAACCTTTAGATGTACTCGAGTAGGTCTAGTCTAAAATTTTAGTAAAGGAAATGGTCCTCGAGAAGCTTGAATCTAGTTCTCGAGAAGTCAAGTCCATTACTCGAGTAGACCTCTTCTCTTTCTCGAGTTATCAGTTTTTCCTTCTCGGAAATTTTCTAAGTATTATTCTCGAGTAGTGAAGTTCAAGTACGCGAGTAGTTATATTGATTACTCAAGTAGTACAAGTTTGTCTCGAGTAACATAAGTCAAGTTCTGCACTCGAGTATATGTGCCTTTGACTCGAGTGTTAGAAGGAAAGTTCTCGAGTAATGCCTACCCCACTCGAGTAGTAAAGTTCCACTACTTGAGTAATCTATCTACTTCTCGAGAAGTCCAGATCCAGTACATGAGTAACTAGCATTTCATGTCCAGAATTTTTCTCTAAGTTATTTTTCTCGAGAAGTTCTTTTCTACTTCTCAAGTAACATTTCTAGCACTCGAGTAATCCTCATTCCACTCGAGTGATATAGAGTTCTGACTTGAAGTTTCCTTAAACGTTCATCTCAAGTAGTCGATGTTATCCTCTCGAGAACCAGTCTTAGCACTCGAGTAGTATTTCATTCACACGAGTAATTCAGTCAGCTGTTCAGAAAAATTCGCTAAGTCCCTGACAGATGTTATTTTCAAAAACCTTGATATGATTGGTCCACGTGCCCGTCATTAATGTTAATTATGACCGTTAGGGAGATCTAATAAAAGGTCTTGTCATTTTGACTAACCCTAATAACAACAAGTGCGTGAAAAGAAATATTCTAAATATTCTGAATCGCCGAATCTCTTTCCTAATCGGAACCCATCGCTGCTCATCGTGCAAATCGCTCAGGGATTTCCTTCAAGAAGATTCAGACCAGTTGACTTGCATATCAAGATTGTTTTTCATCTCTACATCCTCTCTTTGATTCTGTGAGTCCAAGGATTTCAGATATAAATTACAGCCTTGTGTTCTTCAATAATTTTTCATAAAGCCACAAGTTCAAGAAGAAAGACCTAGGCAGAAATTTTTCTGATCTGAGAAATTATTCTGTTTGTATTTCATAAATTCAATTTATTCTTGTAGGAGATTATTCTTTGAGTGTATGAGCTTTGTTCTCTGAGTTATAGGAAGTTTTTATCTTCCGAGTGTAGATCCGTTTTTGTGGATCGAGTTGTAGGAACGTTGTTCCGAGTGGTAGGATTGTTTTAAATTCGAGAATAGTCGAGTAGCTGAGTCTAGTGCTTTGCTAGATCGGTGTGTGGTAAGTGTGTAACACCCCTATCCGTCACATAGCATATAGCAGTAGGTCCGGCCGGGGCCCGACGCCATATACTACGGACAGACCGATTGGTTACGCGTTGAAACCATTCAACCAATCATGTCGTCCTACACAACACCTAGCGGAAGCAATTTATTGGGTTGCAAAAGAAATAAGAACCCAACCACAACAGCATGAATGTCCACTACAAACTCAGGAATGTAAACATACTGAAAGTGAGGGTAAGATCTATCTCAACTCTAGAGGGGGGTGAATAGAGTTTACTTAAAATAATTTTTCACAGATTAATAAAATAGCACAAATTAAAATTCTATTTAAGCTATAGTGTAGAGTGCTAACAGAAACTTAAGAACTGAAAGGAAAGGACACAGCACACAGCAGACAAATCACACAAGCACAACCAGAAGACACAAGGGAATATAGTGGTTCCCCAAAACTGGGTACATCCACTCTTCTACCACCCTTGGTAGGAATCCACTCAGGACTGAGTTGATCAGGTGTCCTGACACCAATGAGCTTTTGATAAGGTGCTCAAAAACCAAAGCTAGATTTTTTGATAAGGTGTCTTGCCACCACTGAGTTTTGACAAGGCTCTCAGAACCAGACAGAACTTTTGAAGGGAGTTCAAGAACCCTTTTACAGCAGGAAAAGAAAAAGTAAAAGTTGAAGTTGTCTTCTCTGTTCTCAGTCAAATGAGAGAAGCACAAGTGGATTGAAGATGTCAAAGCTCCCCCTGAGATGTAGAGAGGTTCAGGCAGAGAAGCTTTGCAGAAGGGTGATAGGTCTTCAGAACTTGATCTCCAGCAAAGAATGGTTTCAGCAGGACAGCTGAAAGATGATGTGTCTGGAGATCTAAGATGAGGATGCCAGAACACTTAGTCAGCTAGAAGATCTTGATGTTGTAGTTTTCTTGTTCTTCTACTGACAGTATTCTTCTGTGTGTTTTCTTTTTCTTTCTGTCTATCAGCTCTGAAAATTTCTTGTTATTATTGTTCTGTATATCTAAGGACCATAGTAATAGAATTGATTTTCTGAATATTCTCCTTGTCCAAAGATGGCCGTTGGTCAGTCATAAATGTTTTCCATAAATGGTCTTGTCTTTTAGAGGAAAGTCCAGCAAACAATCTCTGAATGATACCTTGAAACTTGCTCCAAACGGCTGGGAGATCTTCTGTCATAAATGCTGATAATATTCAAAAACATTCTAAAGAATCAGCAGCATATGAAATCTTGAAGACGTTGATCTCTCCAGATAATCGTCGATCTGAGCTCTACGATCGTCGAACTGAGCTCAGAGATGAACTGAGATAAGCAGATAGAAATCGTCGAACTGAGCTCAAAGATCGTCGAACTGAGCTCAGCGACCTGAGAAACAGCTGAAGGAGGCATCGTCGAACTGAGCTAGGCGATAGTCGAGGGGAGCTCGACGACTAAGCAGAAGCTAGCTAAAAGCAGATAGTCGATCTGAGCTCGACGATCGTCGACCGGAGTTCGACGATTTGTTGAAGTTGAGCTCAGAGAGCGTCGAACTGAGTTCGACGATTCGTCGACCTGAGCTCGACGAAAATTGCTTTAGACTTAGCTCTTCATCCTTGATCTTGGAGTGGTCTTGGGGGCAGCTTCAAAACTAAGTTCTATGCCCTAGACTCATTCTAATGTTGACCTTCTCAACTATACAACTAGGTCAACTAGGATCCTAAGACAAGCATAGCGATCCTTACCCAAATTAGTAATACGGTGTTCCAACAATCTCCCCCTATTTGGGTTAGGATTACTATTTACAGACAATCATAAAGAGCATTCAATAATACAGAAGTTAAATACAAAATGCAGAGAAACAGCAATGCATATCACAGATAAATAGCAGCAGATATCCAAAGGTGGATGATATGTTTGCTTACACAGATCACTTCTTTTCAGTTCCCTTTTTAAATAAAATTTCTCTGTTAGGGTTTAGGGCTTCTTTCTTGGACCTTCTGTCATCTTCTGCACCTAGAGAGGTTTGAGATCTTGGCCTTGGAACTACAGCCTCTGGGTGCAGCTTCATGTACTCTTCTGGATAGAAAAATTTCTTTGAGGCATACTTTTCCAGTTCTTTCTTTCTTTGTTCTGATAAGGTTGTAATGTTGGATATTTCTTTGCCTTGTTCTCTAGCCTTCTTAATCTGATCAAGAGCAGCCAACTCTTTCATCCTAGCAGTCCAGGCCACAGGATTGTTCTCAGGATCCTCATATGGAATAGCAGGTTCATATTTGTTGAGAGATTCAGGAGCAGGAGAAGTGGGAGCAGCAGGGATAGCAGAATCAGCAGCAGGAGGAGCTGACATCATTGCTTTACTTCTAGCTTTTCTCTTTTTGGCAATTGTGCTGGCAGAATCATCAGAATCAGTTCTGTACTGATCACTTTCAGAACTCTGAGGTTGATCATATAAAGCATCAATTCTTCTGAGATATTCTTCTTGAGCTTTGAGCTTTGCAGCAGCAGCAGGAGCAGGAGCAGGAGCAGGAGGAGTGGGAGCAGCAGGGATAGCAGAATCAGCAGCAGGAGGAGTGGGATCTTCCAAGTATGAGGTAAGCTTTGCATCATCAGTTTCAACAACATTTTCCTCAGCATTAGGTGCTGGAATCATTTCTATGTCAGCAGCAGCAGCAGTATCAACAAAAAGAGGCACAGTGGCCTTAGTAGTAGCATCAGATACATCCACAGCCTTCCATGACTTGATATAGGAAACAATCTGGCTGGGATTACAGACAGGTACAGGCACAATGGCCTTGGACAGATCTTCAGCAGTAATCGGAGGCAGATAGCTGAAATAGGCTGTATCAAATCTGGATAGCAACCTCTGCAGATTAAGTGCAAAAGCACATCCTGAGCTTGCTGAGAGAGTAGAAGCTGGAGCTGGAGCTGGCACATCCAGTAGAAGGGATTGCCTGGGAGGAGGAAAAGGAATCAAGCTTGGTGGACAGCTCCTGGACTTGCTTCAGGAGTGGAGTCAGGGATTGTTGGTTCAGAAGATGGAATGATGGTGATAGAGAAGGTTGAGGTGGAGAGAGGGAGAGTAAAGGAGGGTATGAAGGAGGGTTGAGAGAGGATGTCAGTGAGCATTTGGTGGAGGGAAGATGTCTCAGGAGGAGAAGAGGGAGAGTCATCCATGAAGGAATCCTCTAAAAGGGAGAATGATGGTAGAGTGTGGATTGGATAGGAAAAGAGAGGATGGAAGTCCTCTGAGGAGGATGGTGGAGGGGATGACATAGGTGAGGAAATGGTAATGGGAGATGAGATAATGATGGTGGAGACTGGTGGTGAGGAGGTGATGGCTTGGGTATATGTGGCTTGGGTGGATATGGCTTGAGGAGAAGAAGAAGCATGCAGCTCTTCTACTGAAGGAGTGACCAGATTGGTCCTTGTGCCTGAGTGAAGTGTTGCAGCAGCCCTGGAGGGGTTGATTATCTGCCTGTCCCATTTACTGAAGAGGGCACAGGAGAGCCTCTTGGATGCATTGATGAACATCCCAGAAGAGGTCAAAAGGTCAGGGCACCTTGAGTGCAGAAAGACCCCCAAGATTCTTCCAAAACTGACTGCAGACTTGCTTATCTTCTTCTTAATCAGGGTGAAGAAGATGGAGCCCCAGTCGAGGTGTTTCTTATCCAGTAAGGCTCCCATCAGGCAGAACTGATACCTGGAAATTGTGTCATGAGCTGAGTGCTTGGCCAACAGCACCTTTCCAACTACATCAGCCATGAACTGGAATTCTATAGCCAGATTCTTTTTCAGCAGCTTATTAGGGTTAAGTACATTATGACCCATCCTATCTAACATGGAGGCATACTCCTCTCCAGACAGATCAATGGAGTCTTCTCCAGTACTGAGTTGAAAGACTTCAGTTAATAAAGCCGGGGATAGAATTACCTGGGTCCCCTTAATGGTGCCGACAACAGTATTCTCAGTCTCATCTGCTGCGGTATAACACCATTCCTTAATCTCCTCTGATGCAATCTTCATCCTGGTAGTCATTATCTGGGTTAGCTGTTGTTCTCTGAATAGATTCAGAACATCCTTGAAGCGCTGGTCGCTTCCATCAAATGAGTTTATGTCTATGTCGAAACCGGTGTCGAACTTCATCTTGGCAATAGCAGCACTCGAATCAGCCATGTGTACCTGCAACAGAAAACCAAAAACGACCAAGCGTAGAAAATTTGGAGGGAAAAGGAAGAAAGTTGCAGAGTATGAAAGCGTAAAAGGAGAACGACGGCTGAGAAATGATTTTATATTAGGGTTCGACGGCGAAAAAGAAAATCGTTGAGCTCAGCTCGACGAAGCGTCGATCTCAGCTCGACGATTTAGGCTACAGAGGGAATCTGAAGAGTCTTCAAAATCGGCGATCTTCGTTCGACGATGTTGAAAAACGTCGAGCTCAGCTCGACGGCCTCTGAACAGAAGAAGAAGAATTCTAGATCTAGCGAAGGCTCTGAACTCAGATCGACGATAGCAAAAGCGTCGATCTCTGGTCGACGATTTTTGGAAAATCGTTGATCTCCGTTCGACGATTTTTGAGAAAACGTCGAGCGCAGTTCAGAGTCTAAACTCATTCAAAAGACAGAATTTTTAGCCTAGTCTTGGTCTGTTTTAGCTTTTCAAAATCTTGGATTTTAATTAAGACTTCCTCCATCTATCATGCCTAACTGATTTAGGAAGAACCTGTGTTTCTTTTCATCCAAGGGTTTGGTGAAAATATCTCCCCTTTGCAAATCAGTAGGAATATATTGAAGTTCAATTTTGTTTTTCTCTACATTATCCCTTAGGAAATGATTCCTGATTTCTATGTGTTGTGTCCTACTATGGAGGACTGGATTTTGTGCTATAGAAATAGCACTAGTATTATCACAGAAAATTTTTGACTGCTCTAAGTTGTAACCATAGTCTAGAAGCTAATTTTGTATCCACAATATTTGTGAGCAACAACTGCCTGCAGCCATATACTCAGCTTCAGCAGTTGAAGTTGACACAGATGTTTGCTTCTAACAAAACGAGGAGACAAGTCTGTCACCAAGGAACTGACATGTTCCACTGGTGCTTTTCCTGTCTAGTCTGCATCCAGCATAATCAGCATCTGAAAATCCAGTTAATTCAAATCCTGATTCTTTTGGATACCAGAGTCCTAGATTTGGACAACTCTTTACATACCTAAGAATCCTTTTAACTAGTGTTAGGTGTGACTCTCTAGGGTTAACTTGGAATCTAGCACATATGCATGTAGCAAACATTATATCTGGTCTGCTAGCTGTAAGGTACAGTAGAGAGCCAATTATTGCTCTATATGTTGTCTGATCAACTGGCTTCCCATGCTGATCAGCATCCAATACAGCATTGGTAGGCATGGGTGTTTTCATACAAGATGCTTCAGACATACCAAACTTCTTGACCAATTCTTTTGCATACTTGGCTTGAGAAATAAAGATGCCTTCAGCATGTTGCTTGACTTGCAATCCTAAGAAGAAGGAGAGCTCACCCATGCTACTCATTTCAAATTTGGAATGCATTAGGTTGGAGAACCTCTTGCACAAATTTGAATCAGTAGAGCCAAATATGATATCATCTACATAGATTTGTACTAGTAGGGTGTGGGACTTATGGGTTCTAATAAAAAGAGTTTGGTCTACTCTCCCCCTAATAAAACCATTTTCCAGAAGAAAGCATGCTAGGGTCTCATACCATGCTCTGGGAGCTTGCTTGAGACCATACAATGCTTTATGCAGTTTGTAAACATAATCAGGGTGAGTTAGAGAGATAAAACCTGGAGGTTGTCTAACAAAGACTTCCTCTTTGATGTCCCCATTAAGAAATGCACTTTTCACATCCATTTGGTATACTTTGAATCCTTTGTGAGCAGCATATGCTAGGAATATTCTGATGGCCTCTAACCTTGCAACTGGTGCAAAGGTCTGATCATAATCTATTCCTTCTTGTTGAGAGTACCCTTGAGCAACAAGCCTTGCCTTGTTTCTGACTATGACTCCTTGATCATCCAACTTATTTCTGAAGACCCACTTTGTTCCAACAATGGGATGATCTTTTGGCTTAGGCACTAGTTCCCAAACCTGATTTCTTTCAAATTGATGCAGCTCCTCTTGCATTGCAATGATCCAGTGTGGATCTTGCTCTGCATCTTGAATGGATTGAGGCTCAAATTGAGATAGGAAGCAAGTGTGCATTAGGTTCTGGTTGACCTGATTTCTGGTTTGCACACCAGCTGAGATGTCTCCAACAACTTGGGAAATTGGATGATCTCTTATTGTTACTAAATCAATAGGAGGTGTTGATTGTTCACCAGCCTGTGTTGTTGTTTCCTCTAGTGGAACAACAACAGGTTCTTCAAGGTGATTTTCTTTTAGATGTTGAACTTCTTCTTCATCATCACTACTGTCATTCTTTTCAGTAACTTGCAGTTTGTTCAAGTCTTCAGCTAAAGAATGTACCTGCAAAGGTTCTATGGTAGAAGCATTCTTCTCCTTGAAAGACATGTTAGCTTCACCAAAAACAACATGAACAGACTCTTCAATTTTACAAGAAGATTTGTTGTACACCCTATAGGCCTTGCTGATCATAGAGTATCCCAGAAACACTCCTTCATCAGCTTTGGCTTGAAATTTAGCTAGATACTTCTTGTCATTATTATGAACATAGCAAATACAACCAAAAACTTTAAAATAGTTTACTTTAGGTTTCTTCCCTTTGAGCAGTTCATAGGGAGTCTTGCCCTTCAGTTTATGTATCAGGCTTCTGTTCAACACATAGGTGGAGGTGTTCACTGCCTCAGCCCAAAAGGATAGAGGTAGGTGAGCATCTGACAACAATGTAGTAGCAGATTCAATTAGGGTTCTATTTTTCCTTTCAGCTACCCCATTTTGTTGAGGGGTTCTAGGAGCTGAGAAAGTGTGCCTGATCCCTTCACTTTGACAGAACTCTTGCATGAGAAGAGAATCAAACTCTGTCCCATGATCACTTCTGATCAGGGCAATGTGAGTGTTGAACTCAATCTGAATGCATTTGAGAAAATCTGTCAAACACTTGAAATTATCAGACTTCTTCCTCAGAAAGAATACCCAAGTGAATCTTGAGAAGTCATCTACAATCACTAAAGTATAGGATTTCCCTCCTAGGCTTTGCACTGATATGGGTCCAAAGAGATCCATATGCAATAGGTACAAAATCCTAGGTGAATCACTCTTATTAATTGAGTTAAAACTACTTTTAGTTTGCTTGCCTAATTGACATGCCTTGCAAAGTTCTTCCTTCTTGTAGGGACCAGAAGGTAGTCCTCTAACAAGGTTGTCTTTGGATAGCCTAGCAATGGTTCTAAGGTTAATGTGTCCTAGTCTTTTATGCCACAAACTGTTTGGTTTTGAAATGGAGTTAAACAGGCAGATATCTACTACAGGTGAAAGAAAATTCACTAAGTAAATGTTACCTCTTCTGTTACCTGTCAACACAGTTGTGTTGTCCACTGACTGGACTTTGCATATGGCTTTGTTGAAGGTTACTTGATATCCTTCATCACACAATTGACTGATACTTATCAGGTTGTGCTTGAGTCCTTCAACATATGCCACCTTTTTGAAGGTGACTGAGCCAATTTGGACTGCACCATATCCTTTTGTAGTTCCAAAGCTTGAGTCTCCAAAAATTACTTTGGGTCCAAGCTTGGCTCTGAAGGAAGTGAAATTGTCCTTGTCCCCTGTCATGTGCTTTGAGCACCCACTATCCAGATACCATTGATGGTTTGATGCTGGATAGGTCTTCACCTGCACAAAAACAGCTTATTTGTTTTTGACCCAGTTAACCTTGGGCCTAGGTTGATAACCTTTAAATTCTGAAATAAAGGACATCCCAGGTTGACTCTTATAGCCTTCAGGATGGTATCTCCTAGGAGGTACTATCCATTCAGTATAGGGGTTGAGTCCATGGGATGTGCAACTTCTAGGATTGAATTTGACTGAGCCATTGAAAATGTGTTCACAATTCTGAACTCTGTTCGACGATCGTCGAGCTGAGGTCGACGATCTTGGGTCAGATCGTCGATCTCTGTTCGAAGATCGATAGTGCTTGAGTTCAGAGTTTGGGTGTCGTCGAGCTGAGGTCGACGATCTTTGGTAAGATCGTCGAGCTTCGTTCGACGATCGTCGAGCTCTGCTCGACGCATTTTGTTGAACTGTAATTTTCTCTGGCAGGTCTGCATTCTTCCTAGCCACCTCTACTACTCCATTTCCTTTGTCAGAGACAAATTTGATTGGAGTTGTTAACACTATAGGTTGGCTGGATGAGGCACCCAAGCCCAGTGTACTATTGAATCTAGAGTTCACTGTGCTTGTGATGTCCATCAGTCTGATACTTCTCCCATTTAGAGATTCTTCAAACTTTTTGGCCTTTGATAGTTCACTCTTCAGTGAAGCTATCTCCTCCCTACAGCATTCTAACTCCTCAGAGAGCTTGAGGTTCTTTGAGTTTAGGATACTATGCTCAGACAATTGATTCCTGAGAGATATTATCTCCTTCTCAGAGTTTAATAGGTCTAGGCATAGAGTCTTAAATTCACTTTTGAAATCTTCAGAATTAAAATCAAAAGAGTTGATTACCTGATCTTCATCTGGGTGAGTGTCTGAATCTGATTCTGATTCTTCATCAGAGTTTTGTTGTGATGCATTGATGGCCATCATGCAGAACTCCTTTTCATCTGCATCATCCTCATCATCACTTGAACTGGATGAGGCTTCAGATTCCTCTTCAGTCTCACTCCATGTCTCAGCAACAAAGCCCTTCCTTGTATGTTTGTTTTTGCTGGAGGAGGCTTTGTCTGAGTTGTTCTTCTTGTGATCCTTTCCTTTTCTTCTTTCTCTTCTATCCCTCTTGTCCTTATTCTTGTTCTCTGGACAGTCAGGCACAATGTGTCCTGGTTTCCTGCAACCAAAGCATATGATTTCTGTATTGTTAATTGATTTATCATACCTTGGTTTATCATGACCCTTGTATGGCCTTTTTCTGAAATCTTTTCTGGCCATCTTGTAGAATCTCTTAGCCAGTAGACTTATGAGCTCATCATTTCCTGTGGCTTTATCTTCAGGCTCCTCTTCTGCAGCCCTGAAGGCTATGGTCTTTTCTTTCCTTGTGGCTGGAGAGGCAGCCTTCTGTTCTTCTTCTCTATTTTTAATGAGCAGCTCATAGGATTTAAGCTTGCCCAGGAGAGCTTCAGTGGTAATCTCATTCAGACTTCTGGCATCTTTGATTGGCCAGATTCTTGAATCCCAAGTGCTGGGAAAGCACATCAGGATTTTATCATTTAGTTCAGTTAAAGAGATTTCCTTGTCCAAAGTCTTTAGCTCATTGACAATTAGACTTAGTCTATTGTACATGTCAGCCACTGATTCAGCTTCTCCTTTCTTGAAGTTCTCATATTGACTTATCAGATGAGACCTTCTATCCTTTCTTTCATCAGCAGATCCTGAGACAATTTCAGAGAGTTTGTCCCAGGTTTCTTTGGCTGAGTTGCATTCAGCTACCTTTTGAAAAATATCATCAGACATAGTTTGGGCTAAGATGTTCATAGCCTTAGCATCTGCAATCTTCCACTTCTTTATATCTGCATCTGTTCCAGAAGGAGGTGGAACAACACTTGTACTTGAGCTTGCTGGTGGAGTTGGACACACTGTCAAGACAGAATTAAAGATATCCTCATCAATAGAATTCATATATAATCTAATCCTTGCCTTCCAGAGTGCAAACTTGGAGAGGTTGCACACTGGTGGTCTGGTGCTTGCATAATCTTTGTTCTGTGCCATGTCTCTTAATGAGTAGATAGATGTATAGAAAGTAATCCTCTACAGAGATTGATCTTATCAGGGATCTTTTGGTTCAGGTGTTAACCAGTATGAGCAACCAACCTGCCTCTGATACCAATTGAAAGTGAGGGTAAGATCTATCTCAACTCTAGAGGGGGGTGAATAGAGTTTACTTAAAATAATTTTTCACAGATTAATAAAATAGCACAAATTAAAATTCTATTTAAGCTATAGTGTAGAGTGCTAACAGAAACTTAAGAACTGAAAGGAAAGGACACAACACACAGCAGACAAATCACACAAGCACAACCAGAAGACACAAGGGAATATAGTGGTTCCCTAAAACTGGGTACATCCACTCTTCTACCACCCTTGGTAGGAATCCACTCAGGACTAAGTTGATCAGGTGTCCTGACACCAATGAGCTTTTGATAAGGTGCTCAAAAACCAAAGCTAGATTTTTTGATAAGGTGTCTTGCCACCACTGAGTTTTGACAAGGCTCTCAGAACCAGACAGAACTTTTGAAGGGAGTTCAAGAACCCTTTTACAGCAGGAAAAGAAAAAGTAAAAGTTGAAGTTGTCTTCTCTGTTCTCAGTCAAATGAGAGAAGCACAAGTGGATTGAAGATGTCAAAGCTCCCCCTGAGATGTAGAGAGGTTCAGGCAGAGAAGCTTTGCAGAAGGGTGATAGGTCTTCAGAACTTGATCTCCAGCAAAGAATGGTTTCAGCAGGACAGCTGAAAGATGATGTGTCTGGAGATCTAAGATGAGGATGCCAGAACACTTAGTCAGCTAGAAGATCTTGATGTTGTAGTTTTCTTGTTCTTCTACTGACAGTATTCTTCTGTGTGTTTTCTTTTTCTTTCTGTCTATCAGCTCTGAAAATTTCTTGTTATTATTGTTCTGTATATCTAAGGACCATAGTAATAGAATTGATTTTCTGAATATTCTCCTTGTCCAAAGATGGCCGTTGGTCAGTCATAAATGTTTTCCATAAATGGTCTTGTCTTTTAGAGGAAAGTCCAGCAAACAATCTCTGAATGATACCTTGAAACTTGCTCCAAACGGCTGGGAGATCTTCTGTCATAAATGCTGATAATATTCAAAAACATTCCAAAGAATCAGCAGCATTTGAAATCTTGAAGACGTTGATCTCTCCAGATAATCGTCGATCTGAGCTCTACGATCGTCGAACTGAGCTCAGAGATGAACTGAGATAAGCAGACAGAAATCGTCGAACTGAGCTCAAAGATCGTCGAACTGAGCTCAGCGACCTGAGAAACAGCTGAAGGAGGCATCGTCGAACTGAGCTAGACGATAGTCGAGGGGAGCTCGACGACTAAGCAAAAGCTAGCTAAAAGCAGATAGTCGATCTGAGCTCGACGATCGTCGACCGGAGTTCGACGATTTGTTGAAGTTGAGCTCAGAGAGCGTCGAACTGAGTTCGACGATTATTCGACCTGAGCTCGACGAAAATTGCTTTAGACTTAGCTCTTCATCCTTGATCTTGGAGTGGTCTTGGGGGCAGCTTCAAAACTAAGTTCTATGCCCTAGACTCATTCTAATGTTGACCTTCTCAACTATACAACTAGGTCAACTAGGATCCTAAGACAAGCATAGTGATCCTTACCCAAATTAGTAATAGGGTGTTCCAACACATACACCAAAAGGGAAATGGCCTTAAGGCCTTACACAGTTCACTTAATAAAAGAAGTGTTTTCCAAAATTCGGCACGCAGGCCGACCATACATGAAAAACGGGAAAGAAACATAAGTAATTAGGCCTTCGAGGGCCGGCACAGCAACAAGGGCTTTAGCCCGCTATTTCCCGCTCTGCTCCGCAACACCTGCAAGCAATAAACCACCGCCCGGTGGCAAACAATAGCAACGGTCAGCAATGCTGACCAAATTATAACGATCCCGCCCCCACATTCGGGGCGGCGATGCTCTTTCCCTGCACTTTATTAGCATAGGCATTTTTATAAAGTATTTGCACTTCACCACAGGCGTAGGCTCGCACGGCCACACACCCCGTGCACTCAGGGCACATTCTCGGCGAACCGGCCAACGTCACGTCAATTCAAGCCATAGACGCTCCCAATCCACCACCGCCTCTTGGACGGTCATCCATATGAGCATTTTGCCTTCCTTGCCTTGGTCACGACAATTTAAGCCATAGACCGCCGAAGACCCTCATCCATGCCAACGGTCCTACCGAACGACATAGACTGGGTACGGTTCCGCCTGACTCGTGCTCACATCGCAACGACAATTTAAGCCATATGCGCAGGCCAAGAATCACCGAGTCCCGTTTCCACCACAGTAATCACATAACCCGGTTATGTTCACGTTGGCTCTCCGGCCATCGTGTTGGCAAAACCCGCTTTTGCCCAGTTTTCCGGGTGCACCTTGGAGTTAATCTCCAAGGCTCCCTGATGCAACCTACCACGTAGAAAACCCGAAAAACACCCAAACATCCGGATTCTTGCCCGGTTCAAATGCAATGCAACATCACCGATCCGGCTCTACTTGTCCGGATAGGCTTCACACACAATGCCTATGTCCGTTTACGCATACAGACTCTACATAAGGGGGACTTCACATATCTACCCCAAGGAACGCTCCAACTCTTCGCTCACTCGCGAGAGAGGGCTTCCTATGCAAAGGAAAAGAGGGCTTCACATGCCCAAGGATGAGAAATCGTTACCCTTGCGTTCTTCCGCGGCGCCATCGAAAACTATGCGATTGGAAAGCACCGCAACGACGTCACCTCCGCGGATCTGGACTCGGATCGCGATTCGGAGCTCCGACGCTCCTCCAGCGGCCGGATCTTGGTCTCCAACCTCTCACCTTGCTCTCCCTTCTCTCTAGGATTTAGAAAGAGAAAACCCAAGTGAAAATGGGGTTTGCAAACCCTATTTTTGGGTTTAAGCTGCCGGCAATCACTCCCAGCCGTCGGATCCCAAGCCAAGGAAACGAACGGCCACGATTAGGCCTCAAAATACAAAATCTGTGCCGAACACGGGTTGCAACACGGCCGTGTGCCTGGCCGTGTCACCCATTCGGCGTCTCGATCGAGTCGAAAAAACCAGCACACGGCCTTTGACACGGCCTCCGACACGCCCGTGTCACCTGCGACACGCCCGTGTCGGGACCCGTGTCACGCCCCCCGTGTGCAATCGACCAACGTTTCGCAGTCAGAGAGGTACACGGCCTTGTGACACGGCATCTGACACGCCCGTGTCAAATTTGACACGGCCGTGTTTGTGCCCGTGTCACGGCCCGTGTGCCACACTTGCAGAATCCCTGGAGTGACACGGCCTGGGACACGCCCGTGTCCTAGGCCGTGTTCTTCAACTCGACTAGCGTCGACCGCCAAAGCGTCGACCGCACGACCCGAGGCCGAACACGCCTGTGTCACGCCCGTGACACGCCCGTGACACGCCCGTGACACGCCCGTGTCACGCCCGTGATACCTGCTCCAAAACCAAACTGGGCTCAAAACATCACTCGTCCCTCTTTTGAGTTTCGGGGTGTTACAACTCTCTCCCCCTTAAAAGAATTTCGTCCACGAAATTACTAAAGGAAAGTAAACACAAAACCAAGAGTGGTACCTGAGCGAAATAACTCTGGGTACTCCTCCAGCATGGTCTGCTCCCGTTCCCAAGAGAGCTCCTCACGACCGCAATTGTCCCACCGGACCTTGACCATTCGGATTTCCTTGTTACGGAGCCTCTTGACCTCTGCATCTTCAATACAAACGGGCTTGACCTTAGTCGTCAACCCCACGTCCACCGGCACTTGGTCAGCCGCGATCACCTGCGAAGGCTCTTGCACCGCCTTCCGCAACACAGAAATGTGGAACACATCATGTAGCCCACCTAATTCCTCCGATAGCTTCAAACGGTATGCAGCTTCGCCGACTCGCTCCAGAACCTCAAAAGGTCCAAGGTATCTTGGGCTCAGATTCTTCAAGCGTCTCACCCGCGAAACCCCCTTGAACGGCTTCACTTTCAAGTATACCCAATCGCCTACCGTGAACTCCACGTTCCGGTGCTTGACATTGTAATACTTCGCCGGCCTATCCTGAGCAATCAACAAGCGCTCCCGAATGATCCGCACTAACGAGGTAGCACTCTCCACCTCCTGCTTCTTGTACAACCTAGCCTCACCCGTTTCAAGCCACGATAACGGCGTGCGACACTTCCTACCATACAGGGACTCGAAGGGCGCCATTTGTATACTTGCTTGGTAGCTGTTGTTGTACGCGAACTCCACAAAATACAGGTGGTCTTCCCAAAGCTTACCGAAATCCAGAACACACATGCGTAGCATGTCCTCCATCGTTCTATTGACCCTCTCGGTCTGCCCATCCGTCTGCGGATGGAAAGCTGTACTGAACTTTAACTTTGTCCCCAACATCTGCTGCACCAACCTCCATCATTTGACGTGAACCGCCCATCACGATCACTCACAATGCTACGGGGCACACCATGCAGCCTAACAATATTGTCAACATACAATTTTGCCAATTTCTCCACTGGATCATCCTTCCTATGCGGAATGAAATGCGACACCTTAGTTAGCCGATCTACGATCACCCAGATGGCATCGTTCCCCTTCTGCGACCTTGGCAACCCGTGCACAAAGTCCATAGATATATCGTCGAATTTCCACTCCGGTATAGGCAAGGACTTCAGAAATCCTCCCGGCTTTTTGGCATTCCGCCTTCACCAAGGCGCACGTTAGGCATTTAGCCACGTACAACGCCACATCTTTCTTGAGCCCCGGCCACCAAAACAACTTTTTGAGATCACGATACATCTTCGTGCTCCCTGGGTGGATTGAGTACTTGGTATGATGAGCCTCGTACATCAACTCCGCCCGGAGGTTACCCCCACTCGGGACGCACAACCGATGATCCTTCCATAATAAACCATCTTCCACCGAGAACTGGGAATTTGACCCATCCAGAGCGGCCTCCAAAAGCTCCTTCATGGAGTCATCTAACTCCAATGCCTGCCGAACCCGGTCAGCCAGGTCATACTACAGCTCTGTCCAGTTTAACATTGCTTTGGTGCTCGTCTGCTTATCAACGCAACAGATCTCAAGCTCCTCCAACTCCCGTACTAGCCGCTCATCATGCACCGACAACCAGTTGGCTTGGGCGGGAGCCCTGCGGCTCAGCGCATCCGCAACTGCGTTGCCCTTCCCGAGTACATAATGTATTTTGAAGGTGTAGTCCCCTAGGAACTCCATCCACCTCCTCTGCCTCATATTAAGGTCCTTCTGATCCAACAAGTATTTTAGGCTCTTGTGATCGGTGTATATATCGACCCTTACGCCGTAAAGGTAGTGCCTCCACAACTTGAGTGCAAATATCACGTCCGCCAACTCCAAGTCGTGCACCGGATAATTCCTTTCATGCACCTTCAACTGATGCGATCCATACGCTATCACGCTCCCATGCTGCAACAACACGCATCCCAAGCCACTACCCAAAGCGTCGCTATACACCTTGAAGCCCTCGGTCCCACTCGGCGAACTAAGCACTGACGCCGTGGTCAACCGCCTCTTCAGCTCCTCAAAAGCTTGCACGCACTCTTGCGTCCACAAGAATTTCTGATCCTTCCTTGTCAACTTCGTGAGAGTTAAAGCTATCCGCGAGAAGTTCTCTACGAAGCGCCTGTAATATCCGGCAAGCCCGAGAAAACTACGGACTTCCGCGATAGAAGACAACGCAGGCCACTCCCGTATCGCAACAATCTTCGCCGGATCCACCGCTATACCTTCCCCACTCACTATATGACCAAGGAACGCTACTGAGGGTAGCCAGAACTCGCACTTGGAGAACTTTGCGTAAAGCTCATTCCTTCTCAGAGTCTCCAACACCAGGTGCAAGTGCTTGAAGTGGTCTTCTTCACACTGCGAGTACACCAATATATCGTCAATAAAGACGATCACAAAGCGATCCAGGAAATCTCAGAACGTCCTGTTCATCAAATACATAAATACCGATGGCGTATTCGTTAGTCCAAACGGCATGACCGTGAACTCGAAATGCCCATTCCTCGTACTGAACGTCGTCTTCGGGATATCACACTCCCTGATCGTCAGCTGATAGTACCCCGACTTCAGGTCCAACTTGGAGTATACCGACGATCCGACTAACTGATCAAAGAGATCATCAATCCTCGGGATCGGGTACTTATTCTTCTCCGTCAGCTTGTTCAATTCTCTGTAGTCGATACACAGCCGCATACTTCCGTCCTTCTTCTTAACGAAGAGGACCGGTGCGCTCCAAGGCGACGAACTTGGACGCACATAACCTTGCTCCATCAGCTCCTCCAGCTGAACCTTCAACTCCGCAATCTCCTTTGGCGCCAACCTATAAGGAGCACGTGACACGGGCTTAGCACCCAGCACGAGCTCGATGGTGAAATCGATCTCCCGCTGCGGTGGGGCTCCTGGAAGACTATCGGGGAATACATCGGGGTATTCGCAAACCACGGGAATCTCAACCAAAGTGGTCTTTGGCTCCACAGCCCCCACTATTGTGAAGAACAGCTCTGCACCAGCACGAACTGCCTTCACCACCTGAAGAGCAGACATCAGTGTCTTGCTCGACCCCTTCAGCCCCTTGAATGTAGTCTCCCGCCCTACACCCATCTTGACCTCCTTCCGGTCACAGTCAATCCATGCTTTCTGCTCCAAAAGCCAATCCATTCCAAAGATCACGTCGAACTCTACTAGCGGCAACAATGACGCTAGCAAGTCGAACTCTTGGCTCCCAATGCGAACCTTCACTGCGCACACTCTGTCCGCACGCATCGAGCACCCATTCGGTAGCAGCACATCCAACTTGTCCTTCGCCATCGAAGAAGGGACTCCGATGCGCGATATAAAGCTTTCGGACAAGAAGGAGTGTGAAGCTCCCATATCGAACAGTGCCCGTGCCGGACTATCACTAATCACAACAAAGCCTATACAAACAATATTAGGCTAACAAGCAATAGATAACAGTATTAAAGCTAACTTGCTATAAATTAACTCATACCTGTCTGAAAGTGAAGGGATAGATACTACTCTAGAGGGGGGGGTGAATAGAGTTATCAAATTTTGCACTAGACAAAGTTTGAAGGTCTACCCAACTCCCTTGGAGTGAATTGCGGAATTAAAAGATTATAAATATAGAATTAACCTTAAAGCCTAACACAAGTGTTGTGCACAAACTCAAGCTAACTGTAATTACAGTTAAGGCTTGGAAATCCTAATCAGCAACTAGTAACCTAGTTATATCTATTCACAGCCACAGTGCAGGAAATAAACAAGGCAATCCAGACGACACAAGGAATTTATAATGGTTCCCCAAACAACTTGGGTACGTCCACTCTTCTACCAACAAGGTAGGAATCCACTCAGGTTTTTGATCAGGTGCCCTGCCACCAACAGGATCTTCTTAAGGTAGATCCAGAAACCCTTTAGACTTTTGATCAGGTGTCTAAAAACCAAGCACAGGTTTTTGATCAGGTGCCCTGCCACCAAGGGATACTTTTGAAGGGAGTAATAACCCTGTACAGGAGGGGGAAGAAGGTTAAGATGTCTTCTTTATTTTACAATAGATTAGAGAAGCACAAAAAATTGCACTGAGCTAGAAAGCTCTAAAGAATCAAGGCTCCCCCTGGCTCAAAGATGTCCAGGTGAAGTCTTGCTTCAGTGCAGAAAAACTCTTTAGATAGCTCTGAAGGAAAAACTACAAGAAGATAATAAATAATAAAATTAAAGATCTTCAAGCAGCTATCTTCTTCTTCTTCTTCTTCAAAAGAACTCTGAGTTTGAACTTCCTGAAAGCAGGAGAACTCAGGTTGAAGAAGAGTAGAAGATCTTAACACTTCTCAGTTAGATGAGTATTGCTGAGAGCAGAAAACTTGATCTTGATGAAGGCTTGAATGCTTAAGTGAACAACTGGTTAGCTATTAGCTAGCTTGAATCCTTCTTCAAGGGGTCCTTTATATACCAGCAACAAGCAACGGCTCTCTTCAATTTGAATTACTTGTCTTCTTCTGAAACTTGAGACTTTGGCTGCAAATAACACACAGCAAAACAAACTCTGCAGCAAGACATCCTATAAAAGGAATGAACCTCTTTCTAAGAAGCTGCAGGATCAAATCAAATAACAGAAGGACTAAATAAAGTCACATCAGAGAAATACTCTTTATAGAAAAAGGAAGACTTTTCAGTCTAACGGCTATAAAGGACTGTCAGCAGATAAAGTAAAATACAAAGTCAGCTAATAAGACAAACAACTTTATCTAAAAAGATTTTACACAGGCAAAAAGAATAGAGCAGATATGCCTGGAAATATTATCATAAAATAACTGAAAAGATATGCCAGATAATGTATTAATTAATTAAATATAATAAATAAATACAAAATATAAAGGCAGACAGAAAGCGTCGAACGACCTTCGGAGATCGTCGACCGACGCACGGAGATCGTCGAACTATTGGACAGATAGTCGAACGATCCAGATAGTCGAACTATCAAAGGAGATAGTCGAACTATCACAGCAGATAGTCGAACTACCAGAAGATAGTCGAACTATCAGATAGTCGACCTATCAACAGATAGTCGAACTATCAGGGCAAAACAGATAGTCGAGCTATCAACAGATAGTCGAGCTATCAGATAGTCGACCTATCAACAGATAGTCGAACTATCAAAAACAAACAGATAGTCGACCTATCAACAGATAGTCGAACTATCAGATAGTCGAACTATCAAAGCAGATAGTCGAACTATCAAGCGAGAACAGATAGTCGACCTATCAACAGATAGTTGAACTATCAACGCAGAACAGATAGTCGAACTATCAACAGATAGTTGATCTATCAGATAGTCGACCTATCAACAAATAGTCAATCTATCAAAAACAAACAGATAGTCGACCTATCAATAGATAGTCGAACTATCAGATAGTCGACCTATCCAAGCAGATAGTCGAACTATCAAAGCACACAGATAGTCGAACTATCAACCGATAGTCGAACTATCCACGCAGACTGAAAGTCGAACAACTGATAGACGATCGTCAAACAGTTAGTCGACGATAGTCGAGCGGCGTTCGACGATAGTCGAACAAACAAACTACTTAACCAAATTCTTAATCTGGAAAAGTGAGAACTCTACAGCTAGACTACTAACCATTGACCATAGATATTTCTTGGGTCAAGGGACTAAAAAGACAAGACTAAACTCAAATCAAACTGGGGTACCAACAATCTCCCTCTATTTGAGTTAAGTCTCTTAAAAACTAAAACACAGAGCTAGCTATAGAACACTATAAACAATACAGGAAATAGATAACAATTAACTAGCAATTATCAAACAGATAGATAAATAACAGTCAAACAAAACTAAGGATCAACAGAGTCAGGCTTAGATACAGAAGAGCTAGAAACAAAAGAAATTTTTCGCAGAGGATCAATGGCCTCTAACTTAGACATCTTTAAATCTTGCAAGCCAATGATCTTTAATTCTGTAGTCCTTGGCACAACAGCTTCCGGGTGCTTTTCCATATATTTAGAAGGGTCAAAAACCTCAGGGTTAACCTGGAACTTTTCTAATTCCTTCTTTCTGAAAGTAGACATGGTGGTTAAACCAGTGGTGTCCTTCCCTTCAGCTTTTGCTTTTCTGATTTGGGCTGCTCTAACTAATTCATGAAAACGAGCCATCCTAAAGTTAGGATCAAGCTCAGGACTTTCATAAACATACTCAGGAGGAGTAGCATCTGATTCTTTATCTAGATAAGACATGGGAGCAGACTTAGCAAAGTTTTTGCTAGAGTATTTAAAACAAAATAAACTACTTACCTTTTGGAACAACTTTTTCAGACTGTGCTGGTATTGGAGAAGAAACTCTTTTCTTTGGAGAAGGAGGAGGAGAAAAGGTTGGTCTTTGAAACACAACCTCCTTCACTTGTCTTTGAGAACCAGAATAAGATCTGCCTTGGGAACTTTGAGAGCTTTTCCTTGACTGATACTGAGAAGGTGCAGATTTTCCAGAAGAGGCAGATGGATTAGCAGATAGGTTCCCAGAGGCTCCTGCACTGGGAGGTGGAGGAGGAGGACCTCTGGGAGTCCATCTAGAAACAGGACTATCATACCTCTTAGATCTTTTTCTCTCTTTCTGCTGGTTCTTGGAGAACCACATCCAATGTTGAAATTCTTTCGATCTGGGGTCAATTCCTTTAAGAATATAGTATGGAGTATCATTGTCTCGGCTGGGAGGAGGAGGAGCAATTGCTTTCCTTTTCTTTTGAGCAGCTTTCTTTTTCTTAGCATTCTCAGATAAATCAGAATCATCTTCATCATCAGAGTGAGATGATGGAGGATTATCATAAGGATCATAGGCTTCAGAAACAGCCTTTTCTTTTAACTTCAGATCAGATTTCTCTCTTTCCTCTTTCATGGCATCCTGAGCCAGAAGGAAATCTAAATCCAATCCTGGTGAATCATCTCAAATAGTTGACTTTTCAACTTGCAACTCTTTTTCTTTCTCTTTTAAAGAATCTTGTACTCTTTGATTCCAGGCAGCTCTTGCTTTTTCTTCTTCCACACTCAGAGCAGGAGTGTCATCTTTGATTTCATCTTGTTTTTCAGACTCATCTTCTCTATCATCTAAAAATGAATCCAGTTCTGGATCTGCTTGAATATCAGGAACATTTGGGGCAGCTTCTGAAACAATTACTATGATCTGAGCAGCTAAATCTTCTCTAATATAATCTGTAGAATTATGAACACAGATCTGCTAAATAAGCAATAATCATTCCTTCTAGGTATTCACTAGCTAGCAAATTAATTGACTCATCAATAAAGCGAATGAGTGAATTACCTTCATATTTGACCAACTCCCAAGACTCATCTAGGTAGGATGTAATGATCCCTTCTAGGAAATTTGCAATCACGGGAGAGGTGAGATCTTCCAAGCAAACTTTCACAACAAATTCAGATAACATGATAACATCAGATATTTCCTTTTTCGATAACACAGAGGCTGATTCTTTTTCAGCTGGAGCAGACACTACTTGAACTGTCATCACAGTATCTGTTACTGCTGGAAGGGAGGCAGGAGGCTCTGAGGCATCTTCACAGAACATCTCCCCCTGCCTGATTTCAGTGGAAACTGAAACCAGGCCCCTTGAGGAAGAGGGCTCAGCAGATTTGGAAAGTGATTTGATGGTAGCGGTTAAGGTATCAATGGAGGAGGCAAGTGGAGCGATTGCCTCTTCAATCATAATTTTGATTGAAGGGGTAATCAACTCCACAATGCGGGAGATGAGTTCAGGGGTAATCTCAAAAGAAGATGGTGGTGCAGTGGATGGAGATGCAGCAGATATGGTTGTAGTGCTGGGATGAAGAATGGTGTGGACTGGTGATTGAATTGGAGATGGAGCTGGAGAGTTAATAGGAGAGTTAACTGGAGAATGAATGGGTGACTGAGGAGGAGTTGGAATCCTCTCAGATCCTAACAAATCAAAACTAGGAGCAGATATCCTAGTCTGATGAGAAGGAAGAGGAGATGCTGGAGGGGAAGGAAGAACAACCGTGGTTGTTTCTCTAGCAGGAGAAGGGGAAAGTCGTACTTCAGTTGAAGTTGATGGAACTTCAACTGAGGCAGATAGCATAGCAGAAGAAGAGGGAAGGGAAAGAGCTGAGCCAGCTTCTACAGGGTGAGGAGCGACCGAATCAGTCCTGGTGCTCTCAGATGTCGCTGGAGCAACCCCTGTGAGAGCGGGTTTCACAAAGGTTCTCTTCCACTTAGAGAACAGGTTTGGGTCCATCTTCTTGCTTGCATTTATTGTTGTTGCGGTTGAACTCAGCAGCTGGGGATATTTTTCCTTCAGGAAAATTCCAATAACCCTTCCGAGGGTAACTTCCTTCTTACTATTCTTTTTCCTGATCAAATCAAACATTACTCCTGCCCAATCAATCTTTTTCTGATTAACAATTGCACACATCAGTGCAAATTGTTGCCTTGTTATATTGTCATGAGCAGAGTGCTTACCGAGGAGCACTTTTCCGACCAACTCAGCAAGAAACTTAATCTTGAAAGGGAAATTTACCTTGAACAGCTTCGTGGGAATGCCCTCTGCATGTCCCAGGTATATTTAACTTAATCCTTGAAGACATTAATCTCTCTAGTCCTTGGTCCCGACACAACTGAAGAACTTCCACGATCCCTGCTTCGCAGCAACTGAACGCGTCGAAATCAACACTGAAGCCTGCATCGAACTTTACAACTGCTAACACTGCGGGAGAAATCGCCATTGATTGCTGGAGAAAGCGCGAGAAGGATGGCGAAGACGAAGGGGAGGAAGCGGTAGAAAATCGCAAGCGGGAAGACAGAATGCGAAGAGTCACGCTCCGTCGACGAAAGAACAAAAGATCTTTTAACCTAGGTCGACTATCGGCTTTATATTAGACCGGAGATAGTCGATCTATTAAAAAGATACTAGACCCGATAGTCGAACGGCCGTTCGACGATCGGCTCAGAAGCAGAGTAGTCGAGCCATTGCTCGACTATTTCTGGCTTCTCAAACAACAAGCTGTCGTCGTTCAGAGATCGACGATAAGCTCAACCTGTTCGACAATCTTCAAACAGATAAGCTATCATTAACCAGAGGTCGACGATAGGCTTAATCCGTTCGACGATCTTCGATCATCGTTCGACGATCTTCAAGCAGGTTTCAACATAGGCAGATATAGTCACACTTAGTCTCGTCCATTGATCATGCCTAATTGAACTAAAAAGAACAGATGCTTCTATTCATCTAAAGGCTTGGTGAATATATCACCTCTCTGAAACTCAGTGGATATGAACTCAAGACAAATCTTGTTCTTTTCCACACAATCTCTCAGGAAATGGTGTCGAATCTCAATGTGCTTCGTTCTAGAGAGGTGCACTGGATTTTGTGCAATTGAAATAGCACTGGTACTATCACACATGATTTTGGTGTTCTTGTGTGAGTAACCATAATCCACAAGCTGGTTTTGAATCCACAGGATCTGTGAACAACAACTAGCAGCTGCTATATATTCAGCCTCTGCAGTTGAAGTTAAGACAGAAGCCTGCTTCTTACAGAACCAAGAGACCAATCACTCTCCCAGGAACTGGCAAGTTCCTAAGGTGCTCTTCCTGTCAACTCTGCAACCAGCATAATCAGAATCAGAATATCCAATTAATTTAAATTCTGACTCAGCTGGGTACCAAAGTCCTAGATCTGGACATCCCTTCAGGTATCTCAGGATTCTCTTTAGAAGAATCAGATGAGATTCCTTGGGGTTGACCTGGAATCTAGCACAAAGGCATGTAGCAAACATTATATCAGGCCTACTTGCAGTTAGATATAATAGGGAACCAACAATGGCCCTATAATTCTTTTGATCAACTGGCTTGCCGTGATCATCAGAATCAATAACTACATTAGTAGCCATAGGTGTAGGCATTGCTGAAGCATCAGCCATCCCAAATTTCTTTACCAATTCCTTGGCATATTTGGATTGGGAGATGAAGATACCATCAGCATCTTGCTTAACTTGGAGACCAAGAAAGTAAGACAGCACACCCATACTACTCATCTCAAACTTAGAGTGCATCAGGTCAGAGAACCTTTTGCAATGTTTGGGATCAGTGGAGCCAAATATAATATCATCTACATACACCTGAACTAACAGGATTGTGTCCTTGTGATGCTTGACGAAAAGGGTTCTATCAACTACTCCCCTAGTAAAGTTGTGCTCTAAAAGGAAACTAGCTAGAGTCTCATACCAGGCTCTGGGAGCTTGCTTTAGTCCATATAGAGCTTTCTATAACTTAAACACATGTGAGGGCTGAGTTGAAGAAACAAACCCTGGTGGTTGTTCAACAAACACCTCTTCCTTAAGCTCACCATTCAGGAATGCACTTTTGACATCCATTTGGAACACCTTAAACTTCATGTAGGCTGCATAGGCCAAGAAGATCCTTATTGCTTCTAGCCTTGCAATAGGAGCAAAGGTTTGGTCATAATCTATACCTTCCTCCTGTCTGTAGCCCTGAGCTACAAGCCTTGCTTTATTCCTTAATATAATTCCATTTGCATCCAACTTGTTTCTATACACCCACTTGGTGCCTATGATCAGTTGGCCTTTAGGTCTTGGAACCAAAGTCCAAACTTTACATCTCTCAAACTGATTGAGTTCCTCTTGCATAGCAATGATCCAGTGGGGATCTAGCTCTGCATCTTTAAAGGAGAGGGGCTCAACCTGTGAGAGGAAACAAGCATGCATCACATCCTGTCTTAATTGGTGTCTTGTTTGCACACCAGCTGATATGTCTCCAATCACTTGAGATGTGGGGTGATCTCTAAGTGTGACAATATCAGCAGGTGGGATGTGATCTTCAGCAACAGTTGGGATTAATTCCTCAGGAGGAATTTGATCTACTGTTGGTGGTACAACAACAGCTTCAGCAATGTCTTCATCACTGTCTGATTCAGTGATCTGAAGAGTTGATAGTTGAAGAATTTCTTGAGGAGCATCAGGTACCTGCAATGAACTAGAGGCAGGAGAATTTTCTTTCTCCTTGTAAAATATCTGAGACTCATCAAAAGACACATGCACAGATTCTTCAATCTTATAGGTTGATTTGTTATAAACCCTATAAGCTTTGCTTACTTGGGAATATCCAAGCATGATTCCCATTGAAGCTTTTGCTTCAAATTTCCTAAGATATTCTTTATTGTTATTATGAATATAAACAACACAACCAAAAATTCTGAAATAATTAATTTTAGGTTTCTTTCCTTTAAGCAACTCATAATGAGTTTTACACTTAAGTTTGTGTATCAAACTTCTATTTAAGACATAATTGGCTGTACTAACAGCTTCTGCACAATAGGAGAGAGGCATGTTAGCATCTGCCAACAATGTGCTAGCAGCTTCAATGAGTGTTCTATTCTTCCTTTCAACTACCCCATTTTGTTGAGGAGTTCTAGGAGCTGAGAAGCTATGTTTGATACCTTCTCTCTCACAGAATTCTTGCATGAGAAGAGAGTCAAACTCAGTACCATGATCACTTCTGATCAAGGCCACATGAGTAGAGTACTCAGTCTGCACACATAATAGAAAGTCTGTAAGGGCTTTGAAGTTATCAGACTTAGTTCTCAAAAAGAAAACCCAACTGAACCTAGAGAAGTCATCTACAATTACTAAAGTGTAATACTTCCCTCCTAAACTCTGTACATTTATTGGGCCAAAAAGGTCTAAGTGTAATAGATACAGGATTCTAGGAGAATCACTCTTATTTACAGATTTAAAAGAATTTTTGGTTTGCTTGCCTAGCTGACAAGCCTTGCATAGGCTCTCCTTCTTGTAGGGGCAAGAAGGTAAATCTCTAACAAGGTTGTGTTTAGATAACCTAGATATATTTTTAAGGTTAACATGACTAAGCCTCTTATGCCACAAAGAATTATTATTAATTGTTACTTCATTAAACAGGCAGATTTCAGAATGAGATGAATTGAAATCTACTAAATAGATATTACCTATTCTAATACCTACTAAAACAACATTATTATTTAAGGTAATATTGCAAGAGGAGTTGAAAAATGAAACCTGGTAGCCAGCATCACATAGCTGGCTGACTGAAATCAAATTATGCTTCAGTCCATTGACATATGCAACTCTCTTGAAAGTAACTGCTCCAATTGTGATCTTGCCATAGCCTTCTGTCTGACCACAGCTGGAGTCTCCAAAGATAACCTTTGGGCCGAGCTTAGCTTTGAACTTTGACAGAAGATCTTTATTTCCTGTCATATGCTTAGAGCATCCACTATCCAAATACCACTTATTTTGAGTGATTGGATAGGCCTTCACCTGCAAGACATTTATTTAGACAGTGTGGACCCAGGTAACCTTGGGTCCCTTGTTTTTCACATAAGAAAAACTGGAAATATATGAAAATGCAGGCTGAGGGTGATAACCTAGTGGGTGAGATCTCCTAGGTGGGATTCTCCATGCAGATGATGGGTCAACAAACCTAGGGTTTCTATTTTCATTTAGGTTTCTATGGTACTGATGATGATTTTGAAAATCATATTGAAAACGTCGATCGACGTTCGACGATGGGTGCTCAGATCGTCGACCTTCGTTCGACCATTGAGCTTCCGATCGTCGAGCGGCGTTCGACGCTCTTTGCATTTCTTTAAAAAATTTCTTTCTCTTTTCTCTCTTAGCTTTATTTAAAGTTTTATTAACTATGTTTACTTGCTCAGTGTTCTTCATTCCACTAGCTGAAATGAAGTTTACTGGAGTTGAAAGATTATTTTTAAGCAGAACTGGGGGTTCACTGGGAGAAGCTCCTAAGCCTAGTTTGTCATTACCTGACCTAGTGTTAGTCATGCTGGTAATTTCTAACAACTTAAGGCTTCTACCATTAAGTGATTCTTCTAACCTCTTAGACTTAGCTAACTCCATTTTAAGAAATTTAATTTCTTCACTACAAGTAGTGAGATCTTCCTTTAACCTAACATTTTCTGTAGCTATTGATTCTGAGTCAGCTAACTTATTTCTAAGTTCTTTTATCTCCTTTTCTGAGCTAATCAAATCTAAGCATAACGATTTAAATTCTAATTTAAATTTAGCTGAGGTAAAATCATAAGAAGAGAGTACCTCATCTTCTGTAGGCATCTCTTCATCAGAATCTGAACTCTCTGCAGCTGAGTGGTTGCTGCAGGCATCTATTGCCATCAGGCAAACTTCTTTTGCCTTCTTCTCTTCCTCATCCTCACTGGAGCTTGATGAGGAGGATTCTTCATCAGAATCACTCCAGGTTTCAGCAATGAAACCTCTCTCCTTCTTCTTGTTTTTGTAGGAGGATGGCTTGGAGTGCTTCCTGTGCTGTTCCTTTTCTTTTCTCTTGTCTTTGTTCTTCTCCTCTGGACACTCTGGTAAGATGTGTCCAGGCTTCCTACAACCATAACAAATAATTTCTTTAGCAGGTGAACGATCATACCTTGGTTTGTCTTCATAGCGTGAAGACTTCTTTCTGAACTCCTTTCTCCCCATCTTGAGAAACCTCTTGGCAAACAATGGCATTAGTTCCTCATTTGATTGGCTGCCTTCAGAAGCATCAGCAGCCTTAAGAGCTAGAGATTGCTCTTTTCTTGTTGGAGTAGGGGTCTTTGCTTCTGCTTCTGCTTCCCTTGTCTTCAGCACTTGCTCAAAAGACTTGAGCTTGCCGAGAAGAGCTTCAGTGGAGATCTCATTTGTACTTCTGGCTTCCTTGATGGGCCAGATCCTTAGATCCCATGTGCTAGGGAAGCACATAAGAATCTTATCATTGACCTCTGTCAATGATATGTCCTTGTCAAGGGTCCTCAGCTCATTGATGATTGAGCTGAGCCTAGTGTACATGGCTTCAACTGATTCAGCATCAGTTTTCTTGAAGTTCTCATACTGTGAGATCAGGTTGGACCTTCTGTCCTTCCTTTCATCAGCTGAACCAGCCACAATCTAGTTCAGTGTATCCCACATAGCTTTTGCTGAAGAGCAGTCAGCTACCTTCTGGAATACCTCATCTGACATTGTCTGAGCCAGTATGTTCATTGCCTTGGCATCTGCTATTTTGGCCTTCTTGTACTCATCGTTATAATCTGGAGGAGGCACTGCACTCATATCAGATGATGAGGCAGTAGCAGCAGCAGGTGCTCTTGGGGGACCTGACAAAATAGAAGCAAAGATGCTTTCATCAATAGAATTCATATATAATTTTATCCTTGCCTTCCAGATGCCAAACTTAGCTAAGTTGCATGCTGGAGGTCTGGTGCTGGAATAATCCTTGGACTGGGCCATGATAGTGAATATCTATAAGCTTTGGTATCTATCAGGATCTTGTGACTTAGGTGTTAGCCTATTCAGTCAGTCAACCTCCCTCTGATACCAATTGAAAGTGAGGGGATAGATACTACTCTAGAGGGGGGGTGAATAGAGTTATCAAATTTTGCACTAGACAAAGTTTGAAGGTCTACCCAACTCCCTTGGAGTGAATTGCGGAATTAAAAGATTATAGATATAGAATTAACCTTAAAGCCTAACACAAGTGTTGTGCACAAACTCAAGCTAACTGTAATTACAGTTAAGGCTTGGAAATCCTAATCAGCAACTAGCAACCTAGTTATATCTATTCACAGCCACAGTGCAGGAAATAAACAAGGCAATCCAGACGACACAAGGAATTTATAGTGGTTCCCCAAACAACTTGGGTACGTCCACTCTTCTACCAACAAGGTAGGAATCCACTCAGGTTTTTGATCAGGTGCCCTGCCACCAATAGGATCTTCTTCAGGTAGATCCAGAAACCCTTTAGACTTTTGATCAGGTGTCTAAAAACCAAGCACAGGTTTTTGATCAGGTGCCCTGCCACCAAGGGATAATTTTGAAGGGAGTAATAACCCTGTACAGGAGGGGGAAGAAGGTTAAGATGTCTTCTCTATTTTACAATAGATTAGAGAAGCACAAAAACTTGCACTGAGCTAGAAAGCTCTAAAGAATCAAGGCTCCCCCTGGCTCAAAGATGTCCAGGTGAAGTCTTGCTTCAGTGCAGAAAAACTCTTCAGATAGCTCTGAAGGAAAAACTACAAGAAGATAATAAATAATAAAATTAAAGATCTTCAAGCAGCTATCTTCTTCTTCTTCTTCTTCAAAAGAACTCTGAGTTTGAACTTCCTGAAAGCAGGAGAACTCAGGTTGAAGAAGAGTAGAAGATCTTAACACTTCTCAGTTAGATGAGTATTGCTGAGAGCAGAAAACTTGATCTTGATGAAGGCTTGAATGCTTAAGTGAACAACTGGTTAGCTATTAGCTAGCTTGAATCCTTCTTCAAGGGGTCCTTTATATACCAGCAGCAAGCAACGGCTCTCTTCAATTTGAATTACTTGTCTTCTTCTGAAACTTGAGATCTGGGCTGCAAATAACACACAACAAAACAAACTCTGCAGCAAGACATCCTATAAAAGGAATGAACCTCTTTCTAAGAAGCTGCAGGATCAAATCAAATAACAGAAGGACTAAATAAAGTCACATCAGAGAAATACTCTTTATACCAGAAGGAAGACTTTTCAGTTTAACGGCTATAAAGGACTGTCAGCAGATAAAGTAAAATACAAAGTCAGCTAATAAGACAAACAACTTTATCTAAAAAGATTTTACACAGGCAAAAAGAATAGAGCAGATATGCCTGGAAATATTATCATAAAACAACTGAAAAGATATGCCAGATAATGTATTAATTAATTAAATATAATAAATAAAGACAAAATATAACGGCAGACAGAAAGCGTCGAACGACCTTCGGAGATCGTCGAACGACCTTCGGAGATCGTCGACCGACGCACGGAGATCGTCGAACTATCGGACAGATAGTCGAACGATCCAGATAGTCGAACTATCAAAGGAGATAGTCGAACTATCACAGCAGATAGTCGAACTACCAGAAGATAGTCGAACTATCAGATAGTCGACCTATCAACAGATAGTCGAACTATCAGGGCAAAACAGATAGTCGAGCTATCAACAGATAGTCGAGCTATCAGATAGTCGACCTATCAACAGATTGCCGAACTATCAAAAACAAACAGATAGTCGACCTATCAACAGATAGTCGAACTATCAGATAGTCGAACTATCAAAGCAGATAGTCGAACTATCAAGCGAGAACAGATAGTCGACCTATCAACAGATAGTCGAACTATCAACGCAGAACAGATAGTCGAACTATCAACAGATAGTTGATCTATCAGATAGTCGACCTATCAACAGATAGTCGAACTATCAAAAACAAATAGATAGTCGACCTATCAACAGATAGTCGAACTATCAGATAGTCGACCTATCCAAGCAGATAGTCGAACTATCAAAGCACACAGATAGTCGAACTATCAACCGATAGTCGAACTATCCACGCAGACTGAAAGTCGAACAACTGATAGACGATCGTCAAACAGTTAGTCGACGATAGTCGAGCGGCGTTCGACGATAGTCGAACAAACAAACTACTTAACCAAATTCTCAATCTGGAAAAGTGAGAACTCTACAGCTAGACTACTAACCATTGATCATAGATATTTCTTGGGTCAAGGGACTAAAAAGACAAGACTAAACTCAAATCAAACTGGGGTACCAACACTGTCACCACATCCGCTTGCTTGATGGCCTCCTGCTGGCCCAAGTTATAGACTCTAGGCTGTGTCGGAGCATAGTGGGACGCGGTCGACTCCACCGCTTTGCCCTTCTCCTCGTAGGTAGCTCCTTGTTTCCTTTCAGACTTTGAGCGTCCACTCCAGCAATCACGGGCAAAGTGCCCCGTCTTTCCACACGTGAAACAAGCGCCCGGGGTTCGATTGGTAGTTGCCCCCTAGGCACCCGTAGAAGAAGCTGGACCTGACGTCCTAGCCTTCTTGAAGAATTTTCGATAGCCTGACTTCGACGTATTCGGTGCTTTGAACTCCGCTTTCTTACTACCGGATTCCTTCTTCGCTTGGACATTCTTCATGTCCTTCTCCAAGGACCGGGCCGAACTGACTAGGGTCATGAAACCCTGCGCCTTGGGCCCCGACAGTAGCAACCTTAAATTGTCTCTTAGCCCTTTATAGAAGCGGCTCGTCTTGCGTTCCTCGTCTGCGAAGGTAGCGCCGACATATCTCCCCAACCGAGTAAACTCGTGGAGGTACTCATCAACGGTGCAATCCCCTTGCACCAACTTCTGAAATTTGCTTTCTAGCGCAATTCTCTGCGCCGAGGGGAGGTATCGAGCCATGAATAGTCTCGCAAACTCCTCCATCGAAACTTCAGCCAACGGCCTTCCCTGCAACAGATGTAGCTCTAGGCCTTCCCACCATAGTCTTGTGTCCCCATCCAAAAGGAAAGTCGCTATAGTGGTCTTCTACCACTCTTCCGTTTCCGTCGCAGTCATCACCCTGTTGACCCTTGAGAGCCAATCCTCTGCTTGGGTCGGGGTTTCTTCCCCCGTGAATACTGGTGGATGAAAGCTCATCACGTGCTTCAGTTGTCTTTCAGTTGCTCTCCGAGGCAACTCTGGCTCCAAAACTACTTGCTCAACCCTCCTTTGCTCTGCCGTCTGAAGCGGTACTTGCTCCACAGCAGGAGCAGGCTGCTGCACCTGCCTTGCAGGCTGCACATTGATCATAGCAAAGACAGCTTCTGCCACCAATCTAATGGTCTCGGCAGACGGAGGTGTTGCATGCGCATCGCTTGGCGCACTGCTCGCCTCAGAACCTGGCCGTTCAGACGGCCCATCACCACTCCTGGTCACTTATAATCGTGCAAAACACCGATAAGCGACCAAAAATTACTGCAAACAGCAATAATAGGAACACGCAGGTTCCTCAAACATGTGTATTTTCATTCCTAAGTGGACATTCATGGGTTCTTTTCTTGTTATAACGATGACGCACACACATGTGCTCACCACCCCTTAAAGTGAATTCGCCCACGAATTCATTTAAGCTTGACCGAAACTAGAAGTCTGATACCAATTTGTAACACCCATATCCGTCACATAGCATATAACAGTAGGTCCGGCCGGGGCCCGACGCCATATACTACGGACAGACCGGTTGGTTACGCGTTGAAACCATTCAACCAATCATGTCGTGCTACACAACACCTAGCGGAAGCAATTTATTAGGTTGCAAAAGAAATAAGAACCCAGCCACAACAGCATGAATGTCCACTACAAACTCAGGAATGTAAACATACACCAAAAGGGAAATGGCCTTAAGGCCTTACACAGTTCACTTAACAAAAGAAGTGTTTTCCAAACTTCGGCACGCAGGCCGGCCATACATGAAAAACGGGAAAGAAACATAAGTAATTAGGCCTTCGAGGGCCGGCACAGCAACAAGGGCTTTAGCCCGCTATTTCCCGCTCTGCTCCGCAGCACCTGCAAGCAATAAACCACCGCCCGGTGGCAAACAATAGCAACGGTCAGCAATGCTGACCAAATTATAATGATCCCGCCCCCACATTCGGGGCGGCGATGATCTTTCCCTGCACTTTATTAGCATAGGCATTTTTATAAAGTATTTGCACTTCACCACAGGCGTAGGCTCGCACGGCCACACACCCCGTGCACTTAGGGCACATTCTCGGCGAACCAGCCAACATCACGTCAATTCAAGCCATAGACGCTCCCAATCCACCACCGCCTCTTGGACGGTCATCCATATGAGCATTTTGCCTTCCTGGCCTTGGTCACGGCAATTTACGCCATAGACCGCCGAAGACCCTCATCCATGCCAACGGTCCTACCGAACGACATAGACCGGGTACGGTTCCGCCTGACCCGTGCTCACATCGCGACGACAATTTAAGCCATATGCGCAGGCCAAGAATCATTGAGTCTCGTTTCCACCACAGTAATCACATAACCCGGTTATGTTCACGTTGGCTCCCCGGCCATCGTGTTGGCAAAACCCGCTTTTGCCCAGTTTTCCGGGTGCACCTTGGAGTTAATCTCCAAGGCTCCCTGATGCAACCTAACACATAGAAAACCCGAAAAACACCCAAACATCCGGATTCTTGCCCGGTTCAAATGCAATGCAACATCACCTATCCGGCTCTACTTGTCCGGATAGGCTTCACACACAATGCCTATGTCCATTTACGCATACGGACTCTACACAAGGGGGACTTCACATATCTACCCCAAGGAACGCTCCAACTCTTCGCTCACTCGCGAGAGAGGGCTTCCTATGCAAAGGAAAAGAGGGCTTCACATGCCCAAGGATGAGAAATCGTTACCCTTGCGTTCTTCCGCGGCACCATCGAAAACTATGCGGTTGAAAAGCACCGCAACGGCGTCACCTCTGCGGATCTGGACTCGGATCGCGATTCGGAGCTCCGACGCTCCTCCGGCGGCCGGATCTTGGTCTCCAACCTCTCACCTTGCTCTCCCTTCTCTCTAGGATTTAGAAAGAGAAAACCCAAGTTAAAATGGGGTTTGCAAATCCTATTTTTGGGTTTAAGCTGCCAGCAATCACTCCCAGCCATCGGATCCCAAGCCAAGGAAACGAACGGCCACGATTAGGCCTCAAAATACATAATCTGCGCCGAACACGGGTTGCAACACGGCCGTGTGCCTGGCCGTGTCACCTATTCGCCGTCTTGATCGAGTCGAAAAAACCAGCACACGGCCTTTGACACGGCCTCCGACACACCCGTGTCACCTGCGACACGCCCGTGTCGGGACCCGTGTCACGCCCCCCGTGTGCAATCGACCAACGTTTCGTAGTCAGAGAGGTACACGGCCTTGTGACATGGCATCCGACATGCCCGTATCAAATTTGACACGGCCGTGTTTGTGCCCGTGTCACGGCCCGTGTGCCACACTTGCAGAATCCCTGGAGTGACACGGCCTGGGACACGCCCGTGTCCTAGGCCGTGTTCTTCAACTCGACTAGTGTCGACCGCCAAAGCATCGACCGCACGACCCGAGGCCGAACACGCCTGTGACACGCCCGTGACACGCCCGTGACACGCCCGTGATACGCCCGTGACACGCCCGTGACACGCCCGTGACACGCCCGTGACACGCCCGTGACACGCCCGTGACACGCCCGTGACACGCCCGTGACACGCCCGTGTCACGCCCGTGACACGCCCGTATCACGCCCGTGACACCTGCTCCAAAACCAAACTGGGCTCAAAACATCACCCGTCCCTCTTTTGAGTTTCGGGGTGTTACAAAGTGGACGTACCAAAGGTTGGGGAACCACTATAATTGTTGGCGTCGTCTGTGTTTGCTTTGTTTTTTCTCTGTGATAGATCGCTAAATTTTTTATTTCGCAAATAGACGCTCAACTCACCTATTCACCACTCTCTAGGTGATTTAGGTAGACAACTTGAATACTTTTCAATTGGTATCAGAGGGAGGTTGATCATTAAAAGGTTAACACCTTGATTAGATCTTCCCCAAGTTGTCTTTTTAGTTACCCAAGCATGGACAAGGCCAACGATTTTTCCAAGCTTCCCTTGTGTATAAAGAACAACTTTCCCATGTGGAAAAAAGGATTAAGTTCTTCATGGAAGATGTGGATCCAAGGATTTTCATGAATGTTGAAGAAGGTACTCATATTCCTATGACCGTCTCCACTATAGATCCCACAAAGAAAGTTCCTAAGAAGTTGATGGATCTCGACAAGGATGAGATTGCACTTGTCTCTTTAGACAAGAAGGCCAAAAATATCATCGCAAGTTCAGTCAATGACTTTATGCTGCAAAATATGATTCACTGCCAATCCGCTAAGGAAATGTGGCAGTCCATTTTCATCTTGATGGAAGGTACAGAAGAAGTTAGGTATGACAGAAGATCCCTTCTGAATCAAAAATATGAACCCTTTAGACAAGGACCCAAGGATACCATTGCAGATATATTTGAAAATTTCTTCAAGATAGTTAACGAACTAAGAGTATATGGCTGAGTCTTCACCAACGAAGAACTGAATGATAAGTTCTTGAGATCCCTGACTAAGGAATGGGATAACAAGGTTTGTTCTATTCGGGAATTTGGATAGCTAGCTGAGACTGACCCGCAAAATCTCTTCAAAAATCTTATGTCATATGAGCTGCAAATAATTCTAGAAAAGCTGAAGAGGAGAAGAATAAGTCTTCATCTAAGGAAAAGTCTGTAGCTCTCAAGGTAGACACCTCAAGGAAGTCTAAGGCTTCCTCACCTGCCCCGACACAGGAAGACAGTGAAGAATAATATTCGGAGCCAAGCACCTTAGGCTCAGAACTATCTGAAGGAGAGTTCTCTTTACTCTCAAGAAAGTTCAAGATATTCTTGAACAAAAAGAAGTAATGGAAAGGCAAGGATGCCTCATTTAGAAGATCACGTCATGATGTTGATCTCTACAAGAAAGGCTCAAGTAGCCAAGACAGGTATAACTCTAAACAAAACAAACATAGTTCTACTAAAATTGTTTTCTACTATTGCAATAAGCCAGGTCATGTTATTGTTGATTGCCCCCACAAGAAGAAGGAGGGTGGAAAAAAAGAGGAGAAGAAATCTTCTTACCATAAGAAGAGAACCGAAAGAAGCCTTGTAGCAAAAAAGGGAAAAAATCTCAGCGACTCTGACTCATCTGAGTCAAGTGAAGAAGAGGAAGCCTACTTTTGGCTAATGACACAAACAGACGAAGAAGAAGAGCCCAAGTTCACTGGGAAGGTAAACTCTCACACACCTCTTTATGAATCTGATGATTTTGACCATGAAAATGAGGAATGTTCTTCTGATAAGGAATCTGAACTCATGTCTCAATATAAGGAGTTGATCAAAGCCTATGAAAAATGTCGTAGAGTGGCAAGATCTCAGGCTAATGAGATCAAATCTCTTAAGGCTGAAGAGAGCAATCTAAGAGAGGAAATTGTAATGATGGACTCACTCAAGAATGACTTTCAAGATGCTATGGAAGAATACAATAAGGCTCTCAAGCACCTAGATCTGAAGGAGGAAATCATCAAAAGGTTGGAAGAACAACTTGCAATCCAAAAAAATCTTGTTGAAGATTTCTTCAAGCCCAAGACAGTTCTTCCACTTGTTGCTGATTTCTCTACTCGAGCCAAAGTTGTTGGCTTAGGCCATGTGGTTGGTCCTAGTAAATCTTCTAGGAGAAATAAAGCCCAAAGGAGAAATAAGACTGCTAAGAAAGCACTAGCCAAGGAGAAGGTCAGATCACTCTTCAGAACTACGAACCTTATAATCAGGGTCACAACATCGAGAAAGCTCAAAGAGTTAAACCCGTTGTAGAAAAGCCTACCAAGGAGAAGAAGTCATGTAAATGTCATCACCATAAAGCTTCTATTTCTAATTATACTTCCTTTACTAGACAATAATCTCCAAGGTGAGCAGGAGATCTATAGGAAAAGATATAATAGATTTGATTGTTGGTCACATCGCCATATATTGCTTGTTTAATCCCAGACATTATGAAACTCTTCGAGTTAATAATATGAGAAAGACCGCTCACAAAGAAACATAAATAGGGGGAGTGTGCTAACTAGAGAACAAGGACCCAAACAAGTTTGGGTTCCTAAGTCAAACTGACTTGTGATTGCAAGTATGTCCAAAGACCACAAAAACTCCCATCCAGTATTTGGACAGTGGATGCTCTCGGCATATGACCGGGACAAGAAGCCTTCTCTAGAATTACTCACCATTCATGAATGGGCCAAAGGTCATCTTTGGAGGTTCTGACAGAGGAATTACTAAAGGCTACGGTATGATTACAAATGGTAGTGTATCCTTTTCAGATGTGACATATGTTAAAGGATTTGAAAACAATCTCATAAGCATAAGCAACCTCTGCGACAAAGGATACATCGTAGAATTTCATGCTAATAAGTGTTTGATAAAATCGATTAATAATTTAGAAACGATTCTATCAGGCACTCGTAGTAGATATATCTTTTGTTTGAATTTTATTTGCATAGACTCTTCTACACCATTGTGTCTTTTGGAAAAAGATAGTGCGTCTCTTGGTGACAAATGACACAAGATATTAGCACAAATAAATTTCAAAACTATTAATAAATTATTTTCTCTTAATTTAGTACGTGATGCCCCAAATGTCAAGTGCGTTAAAGATATACCTTGTCAAGTTTTTGTGAAAGGCAAGCAAATAAGGGCTACCTTTACAAGTATTATTGGCAAAGACTCTAATAAGTGCTTACACCTACTTCATATGGACTTGTTCGGTCCACTGCAAGTTAGAAGTTTGGGAGGTAAGGATTATACGTTGGTTATTGTTAATGGTTACTCGAGCTTTGCGTGTGTGTTTTGAAAGTATCTAGTGTCAACCTAATCCACCTATAGGGGGGGGGGGGAAAGGTGTCGTGTAGTCTTTTTCGGAATTAAACTAACCTGCACAAGTAAGCAAACAGAACACAGAAAACACAAAAAGAATTATAGTGGTTCCCTGATTTGGGTACGTCCACCTTCCCCCTTCGACCTATCTCCCACCAAGGGACGACTCGGTCACTTCTCCAAACGGATTGAAATCCAATCCTCACACTAGGAGCAACGCTCCCCCAACCACAGAAGGAACCCTTCCAACAATGGAGTCACTATTCCACCACAACGTGTTGCACCCAACCCTTACAAATAGGAATGAAAATTCCTTTACAACAAAATTGAATGTAAATAAAAATACAAACAATGCTTTATGGAGATTCTGATGTTCTTCTTCGTTCGTTGAAGCTTGCACGAAAAGTACGAAGAGTCCACAACTGGATTTCTCACTTGGAATGGATCTTGTCAAGATCGGCGGCGGCAAGCAAGTGCGGCGGTGATGATTTATAAATCAAAACTTCTTGATGAAGAAAGCTAGTTCTTCGAACGATCTCAATCAGATCAAATGTCTCAACCGATTCGGAAGGGAGAACAAGTCTCGTTCAACAAATCAGAAGACAAGAGATCTCGAGAGAGACACGTGAGACCAGCTGCTTGCGTCGGTGCGGTCGTCGAGCGATCAAAGACGGGCTGAGATCAACGGCGGCGACTGCTTCCGATCAGCGACGTGCGTGAGGGCGGAGATCGCGATGCGCTAGGTCACGGCCGATTTTTGTATTCCGGTGGGCTTGTGTATATCGTAAACAACTGGAATAAGTATGTATTTATACCCAAAGGCAAACCGTATTTATACCCAAAGGCAAACCCTAAAAGACCATTGTGGGGCCAACCTCGGAAATCCCGAGATTTGGCCAAACTGAGCACGGTGACCTGGACTGGTCCAGCGAGTGGCGAAATATGCCTAAGGCAAAATCGGCGGGAGTCGTTGGTGATTCCCGTCGATGTCGGCGGGAATCACTCCCGACTCCTGTCGATTTTGTCTTGGCAGAATTTCAGACTTTTGCCAGCCAGAAGTAGTCGGCGGGAGACACTTTGTGATTCCCGTTGAAGTCGGCGAGAATCACTAACGACTCCCGTCGAAGTCGGCGGGAATCACTAACGATTCCCGTCGATTCTTACTTGGAAGGATTTTCCTCCTTCCTTCTTTTGATAGCTTGGTCTTTGACCCATCCTTGCTCCTTCTGCTCTTGATCTACCTTGACCCTGTACTTGAAAATAAGTACACTCCAATAGAGAGAGCACACGTTGATCAACACACTGATCTACATAGCGAAGGATTACGAGGCGCAGACCCGTGTATATTGACTCACTACACTCTTACATTGGTGTGTACTTAGCATGGAATAGCTTCAAACACAACTTGATAGAATTGTCAAATACATTGTCAATTCCACTTAGCTTGTTCAGGCTCTTCTTCAAATCAGGTCTATTGTGCATGCAATACCCAACAATCTCCCACTATTTGAAGAAGCCTAAACCCTACAGGCTAAGGTGAATAGAACAGATGGAAATGAAAATCATAAAATGAAAGTTCAGTTGAGTGTGGAATTCATTACCATTTTCTTGAGAGCAATATAGCCTTAAACGAGGTGATCTCCCCCTATCTGAGAGCAGCATAGCCTTTGTGGCCTACATAGCACCACCTTAGCCTTGGCCGAGAGGGTAATCTCCCCCTTTTCGGCTTCTGCAAACCTGGGACTTCACTTGGAGCAAAATGCTCCCCCTCAAATCTTGCATCCATGCCCGATCTTGAGTTCCTAGCAGACGCTTCCTCTTGATCCAAGATCATTGAGCCTTTCAGTCTTCAATCTTCAAGGTTCAGCATGCCGAGTTCAGTTTTGAATAATTTGAACTTGGCCTCGTATAGTGGCTTCATGAAGATATCTGCAATCTGCTTATCCGTGGGGACATAGCAGAGAGATATATCTTTGTTCTCCACATGCTCCCGAATGAAGTGGTAGCACACTTCAATATGCTTTGTTCTGCTATGCGACACAGGATTGTTCGCAATTGCAATTGCACTCGAGGAGTCACAATACATGTGAACTTCTCTGAACTGTAAGACATAATCTTCAAGTTGATTTCTTATCCATAGAAGTTGTGCGCAACAGCTGCCTGCTGAGATGTACTCAGATTCAGCCGTAGAGGTTGTAACACAGTTCTGCTTTTTACTGCTCCACGATATAAGCCTTCTTCCGAGGAATTGGCACGTCCCAGAAGTGCTTTTCCTATCATCCCTGCTTCCAGCAAAGTCAGCATCTGAAAAGCCTATCAGCTTGACATCATTATTTCTTGGGTACCACAAGCCAAGATTTCGTGTACCTTTAAGTATCTAAGAATCCGCTTTGTAGTGACATAATAAGATTCCTTAGTGTTCACCTGATATCTAGCACAAACGCATGTGGAACACATAATATCCGGTCTACTAGTAGTAAGGTAGAGCAGGGATCTAATTATGCTTCTGTACTTGGTTTCATCAAAAGGTTTCCCTTTCTCATCCTTGTCCAGAGACACAGTGGATCCCATTGGAGTCCTCATAGAGGTTGCACTCTCCATTCGGAATTTCTTGAGGAGTTCATTTGTGAACTTTGTTTGAGAGATGAAAATTCCATCCTCAGACTATTTCACTTGAAGTCTCAAGAAATACTTCAGCTCTCCCATACTGCTCATTTCAAACTTCCCTTGCATAAGTTTGGAAAACTTCTTGCACAGGTTGTTGTCCGTTGAGACGAATATTATGTCATCAACATAGATTTGCACCAGCAAAATCTTGCCTTTGACTTCCCTAAGAAGCAATGTCTTATCTATTTGTCCTCTCGATAACTTGTTTTCAAGGAGAAAACTAGACAGAGTCTCATACCAAGCTCGAGGAGCTTGTTTTAAGCCATATAATGCTTTATTAAGAAAGTAAACATGATCAGGGAGAGTTGGATTAACAAAACCTGGGGGTTGCGCGACGTATACTTTCTCTTTTAAATCTCCATTCAGGAAAGCAGACTTCACGTCCATCTGATAGACAGTGAATCCTTTGTAAGAGGCATACGCAAGGAACAACCTGATTATCTTGAGCCTTTCAACTGGTGTAAAGGTTTGGTCGAAGTCAACCCCTCCTCCTGTCTGTATCATTGAGCCACCAGTATGGCTTTGTTCTAGATTATGACACCGTGTTCATCCAGTGAGTTTCTGAAGATCCACTTAGTACCAATCACATTCTGTTTCTTTGGTCTGGGAACTAGCGTCCAGACATTGCATCGTTCGAATTGATGAAGTTCATCTTGCATGGCAAATATCAACGACACATCTTTGTTTGCTTCATCGAACTTCTTTGGCTCAACCTGCGACAGAAAACTAAGGTGCAGAATCTCATTAATTGTACCTCTTCGAGTTCTGACACCGTCCCGAGGATCTCCTATGATCTGATCTCTTGGGTGATCCCTCACGTGTCTGAGCTCGAAGAGTCTGGCATCTGGAGCTTCTGCTGCTTCTCGTGCTCCTCCCTCTTCTTGGAAAATTTCCCAGTCCTGACCGTCATCTTCTCCAGTTGGTGTTGAGGTGGAGACCTTGACGTACTTGGGAGCTTCATTTTTAGCAGACTCATCTAGACTTAGCTGTTCAAGCCTTGCACATGCATCTTCAAGAATGCCACTAGAAGAATTGTTGTGAAGCAAGCTTCCTTCATCAAATACAACATTAATTGACTCTTCTACTACTAGGGTTTTCTTATTGAAAACCTTATATGCTCGACTATGGCTAATATAGCCGACGAAGATGCCTTCGAAGCATTTTTCTCCGAATTTAGTACGTGGGTAATTCCCATTAATGAGTATATAGCATTTGCAGCCAAAAATCCTTAGATAGGACATGGTCAGTTTCCTGCCTTTCAATAGCTCATAAGGCGTCTTACGATGGTTGTTGTTAATCAAGGCACGGTTTCTCACGTGGCAAGTTGTATTGACAGTCTCTGCCCAGAAGAACTCTGGTAGAGAAGCGTCATTCAACATTGTTGTACATGCTTCAATGAGCATTCTATTCCTCCTCTCCGCAACTCCATTTTGCTGAGGACTGCATGGGGAGGAAAACTCTTGAAAGATACCATGTTCTTCACAGAATTCTGTCATAGCCCCAGACTCGAATTCTGTTCCATGGTCACTTCTCATTTTGACCACGAAACAGTTAAGTTCGTTCTGAATCTGCTTGAAAAAATTAGTGAAGATGTCAAACATATCTGACTTTCGTTTCAAGAGGAACACCCATGTGAACCGAGAGTGATCATCAACAATCACTAGCGTATACGATTTGCCTCCTAAGCTATGAACTTGCACTGGACCGAACAAGTCCATATGCAGAAGATAAAGACATTTGGAAGAGTCTTTGTCTGCAATGCCCTTAAAGGTAGCCCGAGTCTGTTTTCCCTTCTTGCATGCATGACAAGGGCTATATTTGATGCATTTAATTGTAGGGGCATCCCTTACTAAGTTCTTAGAAAACAACATATTAATAGTTTTGAAGATAATATGAGTAGACCTTCTTCCTCTGGAAGATAGATTGTATGAATTGTTTGCCCCCAAGCAAACACTCTTACTGAATTAAGCCTTGGCCCCCTTAGTCAAGAATCTGACTGATCTATCTTTTTGACTATCCTCCTCCTTCTCCTTTCAGGCCACCCCTTCTTTTGGGGGCCTAGATTCAGTTCTCCCTGAAACTAGGCAGGGGGAGATGCCTTATGAAGAAGTGTTGCCTTCAGAGAATTTTTCTTCAGAAATGCAGATCTCAGAGAGTCCAGCTTCAGAACAAGTCTCAGCTCCAACTCCAACCTTCATTCCCACAGTAGATATATATTCCTTATTATCTTTATTTGATTCAATTTATAGCTATTTTCCTCCAGCACCTCTCCCTGCTGAAGATTTATTCAGAGCTATTGTTCCCCTCTCCTGTTGTGATCCAACCCTGATAGAGCTGTACATAAATTATGTTAAATCTGTGGAAAGTGATTCTGTAGTTCTTGAGTCTGTTGCTGCTGTTGTTGATTCTTCAGAGGATGTTGAAGAGCCAGTTTGTTCAGTTACTGAGACTACTGGTACAGTTGGTGTTCCTGTTGTTACTGTTGCTCCTGCTATTTCAACTACTGTTTCAAGTGCTGATGTTGTTATTCCTTCTACATCTGCTCATGTTTCCACCACCAAAGCAGCTTTCAAGGAAATAGATGTCTTATATGATGAGCCTTAGAGTACTGATGAGAATGATGAATTAGGAACTGACTCAGATGATTCCTCTGTAACTATTGCAAAGATGAGGAAAGCCAGAAGCAAGGCTATGAAAAAGGTTCAATTGACCAAAGCTACAACTGATCATGACATACCATATTACATTCTTCACAATTGCCCTATTATTGAGCATTGGATGCAATATTCTAAGAACCAGTTGAAAGAAATGAAGGAAAGAAGAAAGTATGACAAAGGAACTTCTCATCCTCCTACTCCTTCTCCAAGCACAAGATCTTATGGAGTCTCTACTCCTCAAGCTTCCAACATTTCTCAACCATAGCAAACCTATCAACGAATATATCAATCAATAGGTTATCATCAAAGAAGAAATTAGCCTAGAGAAAGACAGTATAGAGGAAATCCAACAGACTTTCAAGTTTATTCAAGAGGACAGCCCAGACAGCAATCTTATCAAAGGAAAGGACAAGGCCAAACTTACTCAACTTCTGGTCCCTTTCCTTACAAGCTCAAAGAAAGTGTTCATTCAAAAGCTCCTCCTACTTACACCATGAACAGGTATGAGCCACCAGTACCTTTTGAAGATCAAGATAACAATCCAGCTTCCTGGACAGCTAGACTTAAGGAAATGGCTGCTCTAGATCGGATTAAGAAAGCAAGAGAGAAGGACCAAGATACATCCAGTATATCAACTTTATCAGAACAAAGAAGACAGGACCTTGAAAGATATAGCTCCAAGAGATTCTTCAATAATGTGGAATACATGCAGCTACATCCTGAAGCTATAGTTCCTAGGAGCAAAAGCCAAAGGACTCTTGGTGCTGCTGATGATTTCAGATCAAAGAAAGACTCAGAAAATCCAAACAGAGAAATCATTTTCAGGAAAAGAACTGATGATAAGCTTTAATCTACATGTAAGCTGAAAACTATATTATGTCTCTGCTGAACTATTTTCTTGCTGTGATATAATCATATATGTGGTTCTGCAATGTTTTTTCTGTATTTCTGTTGATTATTGTTTTCTATAACTTATGTAAATAGTAATCCTAACACAAATAGGGGGAGATTGTTGGAACCCCCTATTACCAACTTGGGTCAGGATAACTATGTCAATAGGATTGTTGCTTTGACCTTGTTGTATAGAGAAAAGGTCAACTAGTTAGGTCTAAGGCTTAGGACTTAGGATTGGAGATTTCCCCAATACCTCATAGTTGAGATGCTGAAGCCAAGAAGAATAATTGAAGTTGCCGTCGAGCTCAGATCGACGAAGCGTCGACCTCAGTTCGATGATATCTGATCTCAAGTCGACGAGGCGTCAAACCCAGTTCGAAGATCTCTGAGCTCAGATCGACGATTTCTATCCTAGTAAAATTCCAATCTCTATGAACTCAGTTCGACGATAGTTGAGCTCAGATCGACGATTTCATTTTGAGATCGATGATTTCGGTGTTTTCTGTCAGCTTGTTGAGGATTTCAAATCAGAGCATTTATTGCAGAATATTTTTAGCCGTTATAATAAATCTGGAGCAAGTTTCAAGGAAATAAAGAAGGATTGTACTTAGGTTGTTTCCTCCAGAGATAGTTGACAATTAAGGAAAGCATTTATGACTTTGCTAACGGCTTTTTTCAAAATTTGTCGACATGAGTTCTTATTATCATCATTAAGAGAGAACAAAGACATAGATAGCAGCATACACAGAGAGATACATAGAAAAAAAAAAGAACAATAACTCAGAAAAACTGAACAAGTTTTCTTTCTTATTCCTGCTGATCAAAAGTTTTCTCAAGTCTTCCTCATTCACTCTCCAGACAACAAACATTTCAGTTTTACTGAAATCATCCAATGCTGGAGCAATTAAATTCTTTGAAGACCTATCACCCTTGCAAAGCTACCAATTCCTGAACTTCTGCTACATTTCAGGGGGAGATTTGACAACATCTCATCCACTAGTGCTTCTCTTTGATAGTTGACAGAGAAGACACCATCACACCTTTTTCTTTTCCATTCCTATAAAAGGGTTTTTCAACTCCCTTCAAAAGTTTTCTTTGGTTCCTGAGACCTGATCAAAACTCAGTGGAGGATAGACACCTGATCAAAAAATCTAGTTTGGTTTTTGAGCACCTAATCAAAAGCTCATTGGTGCCCAAGACACCTGATCAACTCATCCTGCAGTGGATTCCTACCAAGGGTTGTAGAAGAGTGGATGTACCCAGGTTTTGGGTAACCACTATAGCTCCTTATGTCTTCTGGATTGCTTGCTATTTCTTGTGCTGTGTGCTGTGAATTAATCCTTTTGTAGTTATTTTATTTCTGTTTTTTGCTTAGCACTCTACACTTATTATATCAAGTCTTCCACTGCTAAAATAATTTTTAATTTACCTAAATTATTTTAATTCACTCTATTCACCCCCCTCTAGAGTAAAGGATTGATCTTACCCTCACTTTCAGGGTCCACCTGCAGTTGACAGTTGTAACATGATTTAACAAGTAAATACATACAGTAGGCTCCGTCGCTATTTGTCGTGTTCTATAGCTTTCCCGCAAGTAGTTTGAACTTTGTTTACTTTTGTTGACTTCGACTGACGTCATAAGTTATGGACTTAGTCAATCTAAGATTCACTCCAGGCATTGAGTGCATTGAGTGATAGGCTTTCACTCAACAAACCTGGACTCAGTCAAATTCTCTACACCATCAGGCATTGAGAGAGTTGAGTGAACAGGCTTCACTCAATGCCTATGGACTAGTCTGTAACTTCTTTGTCTGTTAGACGCTTAGAACGTTGAGTGAAGGTTCATCAATCAATGATTTTGTACTTAACTACTTCCCTGTAATCTTCCAGCTTGCTGAGGCATTGATAGAGCTGAGTGAACTGGCATCACTCAACGCCTCTAGACTTATACAGATATTTTCGTCTTCTCTTCTTGAGCTTTAACATCACACAATGCTTTCTTCTTTGGCGTTGAGTGAGCTGTCCTTACTCAATGATTATGGACTTAGCCAAATTTCCCTTGAAAGAATCTCCAACTGATTGAGCTTGTCTCAACGCAGCTTGGTATATGGCGTTGAGAGCTGTAACCACACGGTACCTGTGGAATAAGTTGAATTCCAGCTTGCTAAAATTGTGTCTTTTATAGATTCAGCTGTACTCAACGATTCTTGATATATGGCATTGAGTGAACTGCCATCACTGAATGCCTGTGGGCTTAGCTGTAGAATGGCTTTTATGACTGCATGACTTTGATAGTCCACTCCTTACTCAGTGCTGTTTGGCATTTGGCATTGAGTGAACTAGCTTCACTCAATGCTTGTGGACTTAAATAGATTTCTATCTCTCCACATCTTTACTTTATGACCACCTATCACACCACTGGGAATACATGTCATATCAATGTTACAAGGACTAACCTGCATGCATGAACTTGAACACACCTCAAATACACCTATGCATATATCATTGACTTGTTTGACTTCTACAAATTTCAAACATTATGGTCAATGGACCCTACACTCTCTTGCACTTTTGAGAGGTGAAGGAGTAAATCAGTGGCAGCATAGTTTTGGGCTTAGAGAATCCAGCTACAATCTTCCTCTCCTTGAGGAGCTTCTCTTCTCGATCTAAGATGATCTTGTTCATCTAGCTAATGGTCCCAATTTGGATAATTGTGAAATATCCTTCTTGGACTTTAATGAATATTCTAGGGTTCGAGGCTTTAACGAATAGCCTCACCATCTATTTTCAAATCCCAATGTTTTCCTTTCGACAAATAGTAAGCTTCATCGAGCTCAACTCATTATGGTTCTCACATAATCCCATAGGGATAAATTTCAGCTACTCTTGGAGATCTGTTCAAATAGTTAAGTCCTTTTTGAACAAACTCCCTCTGATACCACTTGAAAGTCTTTGTTTTAAGAGTAGCTAAACACCTAGAGGGGGGGGGGGGGTAAAAAGGTTTTTCAAGTCTTTATGTAATACTTTTCATTTCGGTGTGTTGTGAGTTAGATTATTGTTTTAGCTCTCAAGAACATAGATCAACACATAGTATTAATAGTGGTTCTCCAAGGTATCGGTATATTCAATTTCCCTCCCACTTTTATAACAGTTTGTTACACCATGCAATCTTCTCCAAATCTCAACTCAATGAGCTTACAACTCCGATCCCTCAAGATTTCTCAGAAATCCACCATGTCCTACCTCGGGCCTAAGCTCTACACACTTAGAGTAGACTTTACTCCTACAGCTCAGTCATCCTCCAGATCATCTACCTCAGGCCTAATAAAAAGCCCGACAACTCAAGCTAGATTGAAAGCCCAACACTTAGAGATGTTATCTCTAACCTCAAATCTTACTCAGATCCTACCTCAGGCACACATGCCCTGCCCACTAAGATTCACAACTTAATCATACCTCTCAGCCTTTATATTCTAGGCTTACAACTTAGATCAATTAAGATCATATATAATGAGTATAAGTTTGATGATATATGACTCTAGAGAAATGATTCTCTGAGTCTACCTTCTGGACTGAGTAGAGTCAACCCTAACTTTTTCACAGTAACAAGAAATGGATCTTCAAGAAGTTTCTTCTTGTCCAGAGAAGACAACTACAGAGTACTGACTCTGTAAGCCTATTATGTAGTTGAGTTGCTTATTGTGGCCTTGAAGAACACCAACTACTTGGGTTTGCTCTGCTTCCCCTTAAAACTCGGAAAAGAACTTACTTATCTAGCTATTCAAGGTTAAATGTTTCTTCAGTTCTTTTGTATCTTCAACACCCAAACTTTTTCTGTGTGTCATAGACAAAATATAAGAACATGTTCTTGGAAATATTCTTCTTATTCGAGAGGAGAAAGATGACCAAAGAAAAGCCTCTTTTTTAATATCTCGAGAATCACCTTTTATCGATCTTCATCCAATGGCTCTTTACGCAGTATAGACCAGCCGGAAAAGGAAAATACAACCTGTCTTTTGTATTTACAGTGTACTAAAGGCATACGTTGCCTTTTGTAATTTAGCCCGCTATTCCCATAACATTTGAATTATTGATGACGTCAGCATGACATAACACTTGTGGGCTTGTTCATTTCCAGTCAATTGGCATAGGCATTGGGTGAAGCCTTGTCACTCAACGTAGAAAACACTTAGCAGAATTTTGTATCTTGAGGCATCGAGTGAACCTTCAACACTCAGCGCTTTGATATTTATCGTCGAACTGCTAAGGAGTTGAGTGATCCTTCATCACTCAAAGCTTTTGTACTTAGTAGAAATTTCTCTGCATGAAGTCGATGAGTGCAGCTTCAACATTTAACACTTCTAGACTTTGAATGTCTTCTTGATGAGGCATCGAGTGACTTGTCTTCTCTCAACTCTTCTACACTTAACATGAAATCTAGTTGAGTAGGCGTTGAGTGAATTGTCTTAACTCAATGCTTCTATCCTTAGACAGATTTCTTATCAGCAACCCTGATGCTTTGACTACTTGAGGTTTTGTCAACCCTTTTAGCCTTTTGGCATTTAGTGAACTGTCTTCACTCAATGCTTTTGGACTTAGCCCGTTTTCTGTTTTGTCAGCATCCTGTCTTGAGTCCAACTGTCATTGTCACTCTGAAAACCTATCTAATCTGTGCAATAGAATATAACCTGCATGAAATGAACTTTGAATACGTATTAGATATATTCATGTGTATACCATTGAATTGTTTTCTTTCTTCAAATCTAGGTCATTGTGATTGTGAAAAATGTACAAATAAATGACCAATAGGTAAATAAACTGCAAATTTTATTTCTCCAAAAAGATAATCATTACATAGGTATGCCTCCTTATTTATAGAAATTGGGGGAGATGTGAGAATACAAAAATCGATGTGGGACTAAATACAAGTTGGGTGGATTATGCAGTTTGACATTGTCAAACCACACACTATATAATGAATAACTCAACACCCATAGGCAACTAAGGAAAGCCGCCACATTGCTAGGGAAGACTGCTAGTACAGGCCGCCATACCGCAACTACGAGTTGCCACTAGACCGCAGTTGCGGCTAACCATCAGGCCGCAGTGTCTACAAGCTATCAGACTACAACCCCATTTTGCCACTAAATCGTAGTTATAGTTAACCATATGTTTGTTATTGTGGCTTAATCCAGACCGCTGTGGCTTCATCCAGACCGCTGCGGCTAAACTCCATATTTCTTCTGCTAACATCCACTCTACTGCTGCGGCTACACCTAGACCATTGTGGCTAACCTCCAGACCACTGTTACTGATTTCTAACAAACTGCTGCTGTGGCTAACACCCAAGCCCCTGCTTCGACTATCCCTTAGACCTCCATAACTACTGTCCTCCGGACCGCAAGCTGAGGGTCACCACTAAACTACTGAGCCAAATCGCTGGACACTGAGAGAGACACACCGCTATGGTTAGACATAAGATCGCCCTGTCTCCTCAAGATCTAACACTCCCCCTAAAGCTGGAGCATATATCTACCATGCCCAGCTGGCTACAAACCTCCTCCTCCGAAGTAACTAGCTTGGTGAAGAAATCAGCTAGTTCTCTCTCTATGGTAACAAACAGAGTGCGTATCTACTTCTTCAAAATCTCCTCTCTAAAAAGTAGCAATCAACCTCGATATGCTTCATCCTCTCTTGAAATATAGGATTCCTCGAAATATATATGGCCGCCTTGTTGTCACAGAACATTGGAAGTGGATGATCATAAAGCTCTCCAAAATCAAGCATAAGTTTCCATAACCACTTCAGCTCGCAAGTAGTTAGAGTTATGCTCCTATACTCAGCTTCAGCACTTGAAATAGAGACAACAACTTGATGCTTGCTCTTCCAACAGACCAAATTCGCGCCAATAAAAGTACAGAACCCATATGTGGACTTCCTATCTTCCTTATCATCTGCATAGTTGGCATCAAAATATTCCTTTACCTTCAAATTTCCCCTTTTCTAAAACAAAAGTCTTTTCCCTGGAGCACATTTCACATACTCTTGAATCTTCATTGCTAACTGTAGATGACACTCTTTAGAAGCTTGCATATACTGGCTCACTCTTCCCTCTGCATATCAAATATTCGGTCGTGTGACTATTATATAAATGAGTTTCCCATCAAGTCGTCTGTACCTTGTGACATCCTCAAGAAGGGGTGAGTCCTCACTCAAACACTTGTCATCTCTAACTGACATCGTAGAATGAGCAGGTTTAGCCCCAAGGAGGCCTGTCTCTTTTAGAGGTCCAAGGCATACTTTCGCCGTGAAAGAACAATAGAACCTGGTTTCCTAGATATTTCAATGACCAAGAAATATTTTGGAGATCCCATATCTTTATTAACAAAATGCTGAAGAAGATGCTTCTTTTTCATATCCACACCTTCTCTATCATCCCCTGTGAGAAGAATATCATCCACATAAATAGTAAGGACAACAAGACCAATTGATGTCTTACGAATGAATAATGAGTGACCCACAACACTTCGAGCAAACCCAACCAAAGAAATGACATCGTTGAACTTGTCAAACAAGGCCCTTGGACCTTGCTTAAGACTGTAGATCGCCTTTCGTCATTTATAAACCTAAGACTCCCCCTAAGCAGCATACCAAGGAGGTTGCTCCATATAGATAGTTTTCTATAAATCATAATAAAGAAAGGCATTATTAGTATCCAACTGAGACATCTCATATTCTCTATTGACGACCACTAAAATGAGCACACAGATTGTAGTAATCCTTGCCATAGGAGAGAAAGTATCAAAGAAATCAACACCATAAGTCTGCGTAAAACCTTTGGCAACAAGCTGTGCCTTGTAACAATCAATAGAGCCATCAGGTGGAAACTAAATGATAAAGACCCAGTGATAGAAAACCATATAAACACCTCCAAGTACCCCCATTCAGTAAGAGTACGCATCTCTTCATCCATAACAACCATCCAATGAGGGATAACAAGAACATCTTGAAATGATGCTGGAACAACATTTATTGAGAGGGCAAGAGCAAATCTCCTAGACAAAGGAGAGAGCTGAGCATAAGAGACCATAGCCTAAAGATGATGATGGGTGTAGGAGCGATCACCTTTTCGAAGAGCAATTAGAAGATCCAAATCTAACATGTCTACTATATCATCCACATCCAAAAAAGAGATGACTAGCCTGGGAGCTACTTACAATAGCTTAGGTTAAGAATCAAGGATAGTAGAGGAGTCAGAAATAAATGAATGAAAAATAGGAGGAGAAGAAAGCAGGGCAGGCTCCAGAAGAGGTGCTAATATATTGGGACAAAAAGAAGAACCATTACAAGAAGGAAGAAGAGTGGGAGAAGAAAATATTGGAGCATTCTCAAAGAATGTAACATCCACCGACACATACTATCTCTGAAGAATAAGATAAAAATAGTGAAACCCTTTCTATGTCGGACAATAGCCCAAAAATATTCACTTGATTAAACGGGGAGAGAGTTTGTCACATCCAAAAGCAGGAGAGTGGACAAACGATTTGCACCCAAAGACACGAGGAGGTAACATAAATGGTGTGCCATCAAAATAGAGTTTAGAAAAAGGAGTCTTTCCATCGAGAACCGATGACAGAACTCGATCAATGAGAAAATAGGAAAGAAGAATTGCATGACCCCAATAAGACCGGGGAACATGCATATGAGTAAGAAGACTACGAGCCACATCTAAAAGATGGCGATTGTTACGTTCAGCAAATCCATTCTGTTAGGTAGTGTAAGGGCAAGTAGTTTGATGGACAATTCCATGATCTAAACAATATAAAGTAAACTGATGACTAAGGTATTCCTTAGCATTATCAGTACGAAGTGTTTTAATAGGGGTATGAAATTCTGTACGTATATCATTATAAAAAGTAGAAAATTCGAGAAAATCTCAGAGCGTTCTCGTAACAAATATAACCACGTACATCGAAAAAATCATCCATGAATGTAACAAAATACAAACTACACCTACCAATAGTTTGAAGGGGAGAAGGACCCCAAATATCTGAATGAATTAGATCAAAGGGATGAGAAGAACTATGGCCATGCTTAGCAGAAAAGTAGATCAGTGATGCTTGCCAAACTGACTAGCTTCACAATCCAGAGTAGAATCACCGCGAGGTAAATATAGCAGAAGCTGATAAAGAATCCGAGGAGGAGGATGCCCAAGGCAAAGATGCCACTAAAGGAGAGAAGAAGAGGTAGAAAACACAGAAGCAATATCAAGATAGAACAAGCCGGCGCTCTCAGTCCCAATAGCAATCACCTCCTTAGAATGAGGAATCTTAAAAACACAAGTAGAGGCAGTAAAAATAGCTTCATAATGCAATTATTTGCAAAGAGAAGTAATAGAAAGAAGGTTGCACGAAAAATTCAGAACTTAAAGGGTGTCTTGCAGCAGAAGAGAGTGAGTAATATACACAGTGCCAGACCCACAAAGTTGAGATGGAGAACCATCCTCAATAAGAACTAGAGGTAACTGGTTGCTCTTGTCAAGATAAGGGAAAAGGCGAGAATTTCCAATCATATGATTTGTATCACAAGAATCAATAAGCCACCTACCCGTTGTAGCAAATTGAGCAGTTCCAGAAGTAGCAAGAGAAGAAGTGGATGTCTTGGAGGAATCAGCTGATGTTGGACGAAGATGAGGATACTTGGTCCAACAACGATCAACAAAGTTACAAAGTCAACCTTAATGAGAACAAATATGATTGGAGTAACCACGACCACAACCACGGCCACCAGTACGGCCACTACAACCACCAGAGATATCATGACGAGTTGGACGAGCAATAAGATCAGGAGATGGTGAGGGAGTGGAGAGCAAAGGACATTGAAAGAGAGTAGTAACAACAGATATCCTAGCAGTAGTAGAATCTAGAGTTGGAGTATCCGCCTCTCCAAGAATTTGCTAGCGGATCATATCATAGGAATCCGGTAGGCGAAGCAGATAGCAAAAAACAAGAAGCTCCAGAAAATGCCTATGTTGCTCAGCCAAATTGGCAGAAAAACATCGATTTTGAAGAAGTTTAGCACCAAGAGTCTGAACCTCCTAATAGGCAGAAGCAGGATTCATGATAGGTCAATCGAAAAGATCGGCATACAAAGTATAAATGTGCAAAGTTTTGGCTCCCTTAGAATATAAGGCAACAAGATGATTCAAGGCATCAATGACTGTTGATAATACGTTTTGTAGCCTAAACTATTATCGTATTTTATATTTTATATTGTACAAATTTTGTCTATTATTAGTTTATTTTTATCCTTTTTATGTAAATTTTATTGCCACTAACTTTTTCCTGTCTTTTTGCAGGTTTTCAGAAAAATTGCCAAAATGGCCTGTCACGCCCCCCTGTCACGCCCTCCCTGGGCGTGACCTAGGGCGTGTCACCCGATCCCGAGGACACCTGCTGGAAGGGACAGAAAACGGTCAAAACCGCTGTCACGCCCCCCTGTCACGCCCTCCCTGGGCGTGTCACTAGGCGTGACCAGGGGCGTGTCGCCCTCTGCCGCAAAGCTGCCGTCGCATTAAATGCCCTTCCGCCACAGCACGCAAATAGTACTGTCATGCCCCATGTCACGCCCGTGACATGGGCGTGACACCCTCCTTTTTCGGCGACTGACGGATTTCCGACCAATGATTTGGACATGACATGCCTGTCACGCCCCCTGTCACGGGCGTGACCTAGGGCGTGACCACCGACGTACCGAAGCAATCATCCCTCCCGCCAGAATCCAGAGCCCGAGGTCAAATCCGTACCTGTCACGCCCCCTGACACGCCCCCCTAGGGCGTGTCGGAGGGCGTGACCAACCCGAGAAAAAAATCTATAAATTGAGCCCCCCTCCCCCCCATTTCAGCAAGCTTTGGTTGAGTGGGAGAGGTGCTGCCCCTTTGTTTCTTGATCCTTTTTCATGCTTTTTCTCTCTCTCTCTCCCCCTCTCTTTGTACTTTTTGGTTAACCCTAGTTTAATCTTAGTTTGTGCTAGCTTTTATTGCAATTTCCTCCTTGCTTAGTGCTTAATGTAGGGCTAGAATAGGGTTTAATTTTCATGCACTTGTAACTTTAATTTTCAATAGTGTAACTTGCCCTTTTTATTAATAAAAGTGTTCTTGTTTAGCTTGTGTTCTTCTTATGCTTTTCTACTCATCTTCCCCCCCTCCACTCCATTATGATTAACTAATCCTCCTTGTACTCGATCTTGATGATCCGAGGTTAGAGCGATTATGTTATGATGTTTTAATTAATCTTTTCTTTTTAGGTTAGGGCCTTGAATTACTCTTGATTTATCACGGGTCGGATGTATATTTTCGATATATGCTCTCCGCCTTTGCTTTCATTCTGGGCTAGCCGAGAGGCCGAAAGAATGAAGTGAGCATTCAAGAGTAAAGGGAGTTGTACGCACCCCTCGAGAGAGGCAGACGTCCAAATCTCCCGGATTGGAGTAAAATCCAATAGTGGGGTTCACCGCGTAAAGCGAGTTTTAGGCCTCCGATTTAGACGAGAGTCGGTCGGACCTTCCTAAACTCAGTTGGGCACGACTTCGAGAGAAGCGTGTTCAAGCTTTAGGAACCTCCACGGTCAAGGACCCTTATCCTATTAATTTTAGATTTTTATCGCATTTTCTTAATCATCTTTAGCCGAGGTGAATCTTGATCGGGTGCATTTCCATTTCATATTTTCTACCTTTCGTAGTAATCACTTGTCTTGTGCTCTTTAATTAACTGCAGTAGTTTCCTTTCTAGCTTAGTTGTTTACTTAATAGCCCTCTTAATTGCAGTGTTTCTTTTTCTAGAATAGCTTTACTTTCTCCCCTGCACTTAGATTTTCTAAAACCCTAGTTTTTCCGTCGATAAGATAATAGCGTTCGTGTGAGTAAGCTTAGCCAACAGTTCCCGGATTTCAATACGACACTTGTGTCCCCTTGCTACAATTCGATAGGTATACTTGCCTCATCGGGTTGCTAGTTCGGTTGCGTTTATTTTCTTCGAACCCTAGCGTGCAACAAGTTTTTGGCGCCGTTGCCGGGGACCCAACTTCCGTTGATATTTTGAAAACACGAACCTATTAATTTTATCTCTTCTTTTTCTCATCCCCTTTCTTTAAAGTTTTAAAAAATCAAAAAAAAAATTAATTATCACCGCTCTTAATAGAAACCAACCTCACAATTTTTCTACGCCACCTAATTCTCTCGAAAAGGGCAAAGGGCTTTAAGCGCCACTGTCTTGTCTAGTACCTTGCGAACCCTTCACGGGGTAGTCCTTGGGAAGTTCGGGAGTTAATTTATATAAAAAAATCTATTTCAAAAAGAAAAAAAAAATTTTAATTTAATTTTCTAAATCTAGTTTTTCTTTCTAGTTTATCCTTTTTCTCTTTCTCTTCTTCCTTTCTGTTCTTTTAGTGCATGACCCGCGGGAGTCCGTCGGTTATTTTGGACTTGGACCACGAAATTGAGCGTACTCTTCGGAGAAGATCGCGATTTCAAGGTCCTACTATCCAAGTGCCGGTTGAGGACTCCGAGTCATTTAATACTTTAAGAATGGAAGAACCCAACGTAGATGAGGCCGTTCAAAGGACTATGTCCTATTATGCACGACCGAACCTCGAGGGAACAGAATCGAGTATAGTCCGCCCTACTATAGCAAATAATAACTTTGAACTAAAGCCTAGCATAATTCAAATGGTGCAGCAATATGTGCAATTTGACGGACTTCAAGATGAAGATCCGAACGCACATATAGCTAGCTTTCTTGAAATTTGCGACACCTTCAAGATAAATGGTGTCACAAATGATGCGATCAGGCTAAGACTCTTCCCCTTCTCTCTAAGAACTAAAGCTAAGTAGTGGCTTAACACACTTCCGAAAAATAGCATAACCACTTGGAATGAATTAACTGAAAAATTTTTGGCGAAGTATTTTCCGCCCGCTAAAACTGCAAAACTTAGGAACGACATCTCTGCCTTCGGACAAATAGACTCTGAAACCCTTTACGAAACCTGGGAGAGATTTAAAGAATTATTAAGACGAAGCCCACATCACGCGCTGCCTGTATGGTTACAAGTGCAGACGTTTTATAACGGGCTAAATCAAAGCACGAAGCAAATTATAGACGCAGCTTCTGGCGGTACTTTAAATCATAAGACCCCGGAAGCCGCTCTTGAGCTTTTTGAGGATATGGCCATGAACACTTATCAGTGGAATGTGCCTAGGTCCCGCCCGAACAAGCCTGCAGGAATCTATGAAGTGGACAACGTCTCCCAGCTCGCTCTGCAAGTAGAAATCCTAAGCAAAAAAATCACGGAGATGACTGCTGCCTCCGCCCCTCAGGTATGGGAATCTGCAACCCCTACTCCAGAACATTTAGATTATGTTAATAATTTGCCTAGAACTGCTTTTAATAATTTTTCTGCTGCGAATTTTCATCCGCCTAGTTTTAATTTTCCGAATAGTTATAACCCCGCTTTAAGAAATCACCCGAACTTTTCATGGAGTAATCCATCGAATGCGATGCGCCCACCTCCGCAAAATGATTTTTCTGCACAACCACCACCACCACCACCACTTCTTCAAAATTACCCAAAACCTCCGAGCTTGGAGGAATTACTTTCTAAATATATCACCACAAATGACGCTACCATAAGAACTTTAACCGGAAGCGTAAAAAGTTTAGAAAATCAGGTAGGACAGCTCGCGAAAATAATTTCTGAGCGACCCGCAGGGTCTCTTCCTTCCAATACCGAACCCAACCCGAGAGAGCAAGCGAAAGCTATAACTCTTCGGAGTGGGAAGCAATTCTCCGGTATGGTAAGTGAAGAGCCTGAGGCAAGCTCCGCTTCCGCTTTTAAAAATCAAAGCTCCGCTTCCGCTTTTAAAAATCAAAGCTCCGCTTCCGCTTTTAAAAATCAAAGCTCCGCTTCCGCTTTTAAAAATCAAAGCTCTGCTCCGCTTCCACCCTCTGCTGAAGAAGTAATCACCCCCACTTTAGAAAATAATCTCACTCCACCACCCATCTTCAAAAATAATTCAACTCCTCCATACCCCTCTGAACTTAATAGACAACGTCAAGATGATCAGTACTCCCGCTTCTTAGAAATCTTCAAACAAATCCACATTAATCTTCCCTTCCACGAGGCTATTTCGCAAATGCCGAAATACGCCAAATATCTTAAAGACCTCCTCACAAACAAGAAGAAGTTAGAGAATCTTTCGCACGTCACGCTTAACGCCGAGTGCTCCGCCGTTTTAACAAACGGTTTGCCGAAGAAAATCAGTGACCCGGGTAGTTTCTCTATCCCGTGTGTCTTCGGTGATCTCTTTGTTAAACACGCGTTAGCCGACTTAGGCGCAAGTATAAACCTGATGCCCTTTTCGTTGTTCAAAAAGTTAGGGATTGGTAGCCTTAACCCCACGCGTATGAGTATCCAGCTAGCCGATAGATCCGTCAAATATCCGTTAGGAATAGTGGAGGACGTTCTAGTGAAAGTCGACAAGTTCATCTTCCCGGTGGACTTTGTCATTTTGGACATCGAAGAAGACGTCGAGGTTCCCCTGATCCTTGGCCGACCCTTCCTTGCCACCTCCCGAGCCATCATTGACGTAAGCAATGGTAAGCTCTTTCTTCGAGTAGGCGACGACGAAGTCACATTTCCGATCACCCCTTCGATGAAGAACACCTTAGCGAACGATGACTCATGTTTTTTCATAGACGCCGTGAGTGATGATTCTTCCTACTGCCTCTCCGACTTTGAAAAAGAATTTTCTACTTTTTGCTCCTCTTCTCTTACAACAGAATCACTGCAAGGAAGTGATGAATCTTCTTATTGTCTTTCTGAGTTTGAAAAAGAGTTTTCTGATTTTTGTTCTTCCTCTTTCCTTACCACTGAATCTGTACAAGAAGCCGTCTTGGCTGCTAGCCCCACCCCTTATTACGTTCCTTATAAAAAAGTTTATGAAGATATTATTTTTGAAAAAGAAAGAATCTCAAAATCCTCTTATGAAGAACCCCCTACCCTAGAACTTAAAGAACTTCCCGAACACCTTAAGTATGCTTTCTTAGAAAAAGACTCCAAGTTACCAGTTATCGTTTCGGCCTACCTCACGGATACGCAGAACGATAAACTTCTTCTAGTTCTACGTAAGCATCGCCGGGCTATTGCTTGGCAAATTTCTGATATCAAGGGCATAAGCCCATCTTTCTGTACACATAAAATTTTAATGGAAGATAATTCGCGTAACTCTATCCAACCTCAGCGCCGTATAAACCCGAATATGAAAGAAGTAGTTAAGGGCGAGGTTATGAAACTATTAGACGCAGGAATTATCTACCCTATATCGGACAGTAAGTGGGTTAGCCCCGTTCAGGTAGTTCCAAAAAAGGGAGGGAAAACCGTAGTTAGTAATGAGAATAATGAATTAATCCCGACACGGACGGTGACGGGTTGGCGTATGTGCATAGATTACCGTAAGTTAAATGATGCCACCCGTAAGGACCACTTTCCTCTACCGTTTATCGACCAGATTTTAGAACGTCTCTCCGGCCATAGCTTTTATTGTTTTCTCGATGGCCTCTCGGGGTACTTTCAAATACCCATCTCTCCCGAGGACCAAGAGAAAACTACGTTTACTTGTCCCTTCGGCACCTTCGCGTACCGAAGAATGCCGTTTGGATTATGCAATGCGCCGGCTACATTCCAACGATGTATGCTAGCAATATTTGACAAGTACGCAGAAAGCATTATGGAGGTATTCATGGACGATTTCTCCGTGTTCGGCGACTCCTTCGATAGATGTTTAGAAAACCTCGAAAAAGTCTTAGAACGATGCGAAGAAACTAACCTTGCCCTAAATTGGGAAAAATGCCATTTTATGGTGAGGGAAGGGTTAGTTTTGGGTCATAAAATTTCTGCTAAAGGTATTGAGGTAGACGTTGCCAAGATAGAAGTTATTGAGAAGTTGCCGCCACCTACAAACATAAAAGCTATAAGAAGTTTCCTAGGCCACGCTGGTTTTTATCGTCGTTTTATAAAGGACTTCTCCAAGATCACTAAGCCCCTCACCCATCTCTTAGAAAAAGACGCTCCATTCATTTTTGATGACTCTTGTATTTCTGCCTTTGAATTAATTAAAGAAAAGTTAATTAACGCGCCGATTATGATAGCTCCGGTGTGGGACCTTCCTTTCGAGATTATGTGCGATGCGAGTAGTTTTGCGGTGGGAGCCGTATTAGGTCAACGCATATCTAAGAACTTCCACCCCATCTATTACGCTAGTAAAACCCTCACATCTGCACAAGAAAATTACACCACAACCGAGAAGGAGCTCTTGGCTGTAGTATTTGCGTTTGATAAATTTCGCCCTTACATTACACTTTCAAAAATCATTGTTTTTACGGACCACTCGGCCCTCAAGTACCTTCTTGCCAAAACGGATGCCAAGCCTCGCTTGATTCGCTGGGTCTTACTCCTCCAGGAGTTTGACTTAGAGATCCGTGATAAGCGAGGAGCCGAGAACTTGGCCGCCGACCATTTATCAAGATTAGATAACCCCTTTATAGAAAAATTAAATGAAAAATCTTTTAATGACTATTTTCCTGATGAGAAGCTGCTTTTAGTTAATACATCTACTTCTCCTTGGTTCGCGCACATCGCCAACTATCTAGTGGCCCGGGTGCTCCCAAAAGAGTTCTCCTCTCAGTAGAAGAAGAAATTCTTTTCTGAGCTGAAGAACTACTTTTGGGAAGACCCGCATCTTTTCAAAATTTGTGCGGATCAAGTGATAAGGAGATGTGTTTCTTTTGATGAAGGAATTGATATTCTAAAACATTTGCATGAAGGTCCGACAGGTGGGCACTATCAAGCTGCTCGCACCGCTCATAAAGTGCTTTGCGCTGGTTTTTACTGGCCTAGCCTGTTTAAAGACGCGCAAGCCTTTGTGAGCAGGTGTGATAGTTGCCAACGGTCGGGCAATATTTCTAATAAAAATGAAATGCCGCAAAATTATTTCTTAGAGTGCGAAATTTTCGACCTCTGGGGAATTGATTTTGTTGGCCCCCTTCCTTCTAGCTTCGGAAACAAATATATTTTAGTTGCTGTTGATTATGTTTCACGATGGGCTGAGGCCCAAGCTCTTCCTACGAACGACTCCCGAGTTGTAGTCACGTTTTTAAAAAAATTATTTTCTAGATTCGGTACACCGCGCGCAATCGTTAGCGATAGGGGTTCCCATTTCTGTAACGCGCAATTTTCAAAAATCCTTACTAAATACGGCGTTACGCATAAACTATCCACTGCCTACCACCCCCAAACTAACGGTCAAGTCGAAGTAGTAAATAGAGAAATAAAAAGAATATTAGAAAAGACTGTTTCAACTTCTAGAAAAGACTGGTCAACCAAACTAGACGATGCCTTATGGGCCTACCGAACAGCGTACAAAACCGCCCTCGAATGTACGCCGTATCGGCTGGTCTATGGAAAATCGTGCCATCTGCCCGTAGAGTTAGAACACCGCGCCTTTTGGGCCTTAAAATTTTTAAACTTCGATCCCCACTCAGTCGGTGACCTTCGAAAATTCCAACTAAATGAACTCGACAAGTGGCGCTCTTATGCTTATGAAAATAATAAACTTTATAAAGAGCGGACGAAGCGTTTACACGATAAACACTTAAGGCACCCTAAAAACTTTAAGCCGGGCGACCAAGTCCTTTTATATAATTCTCGTTTACGTTTATTTCCGGGCAAATTAAAATCTCACTGGTCTGGCCCGTTTTCTGTTTTAGAAGTATTTCCTTATGGAACTGTTTTAATTTCTCACCCTGATAAGGGTAATTTCAAAGTGAATGGTCAGCGTCTTAAACTGTATTTCTCTAGTGATGATGATGTCAGTCCAAACACTATTAAGTTTCTGCTTCACGAACTTTAATCTTGAAATTTTTATTTTTTTGCTAAAAACAATTTTATTTCGGGACAACAATATTTTTGGACAATATTATTTTTTTGATGCGTCGAGCTCAACGACGCTTTAACCAAAGGGCGCTCTTGGGAGGCAACCCAAGTTATCTTTTTCTGTTTTCTTTATTTTACAATTTTTGCCTCGGACGGCTCCGACAAGCTGAAGCTTCTGCGATCGCCTGCTCCAACATTGCTGAATCCATCACAAAGTCCAAAGAAGACATTCGGGGAGCGACATCACTCAGCTTTCGCAGCAAATAAATCCGGGGAAGTACCTGTATTTAAATTCTGTCTTTCAATTCTGTACTTTATTTTTCTCTCCTTCTCCAATCCCCTTCTTTAGCCATTGAGGACAATGTCTGTTTTAAGCTTGGGGGAGGATTTCCTCCTTCATTTTTGCGTAGTGTAAATAATCTTCTTTTTGTATATATTGTAAATATTTCCAAAAAAAAAAATGAATATCTTAAAATTTAAAAAAAAAAAGAGAAAAATTTTCCAAAAAAAAAAAAAAAAGAGAATATTTCTCAAAAAAAAATAAATAAAAATAAATTTATATGTGTTTTTGAATAGTTTAGACATTTTGGTATTTCAATAGTACCCCTAGTTTTTAGTTTTGTTTTACTCAAAATCTCCTATAAACAACTTAGTTAATTATAATATTTCTAATCGTCCTTTTTAATTATGTTTCACAAGTAAAATGTTGGCCATGCTGTGTTTCTAATTCACGGTAGCATGTTAAGGTGAAATATTTTTCTAAAACTCGCATTTCTATTATGGTTTTTTTGTTGTTTATTTCCTTTACTTTCTTAAAAATTCATCATCCACTATTTTCTCTTTCGTTTTTGAATAATTTTTGTAAAGTCAACTTTTGAATAACGTAGTAGATGTGAACGATCCAAGTCACCTATTATTTCTATTTTCAAGTTAATTTCATCAATCTTCTTTTATTATCTAGGACTCGCTTTTTGAAAATTTTCAAACCTTTGTTTTAAATAAATTCAAAAGCGTGAAAATGATTTAGGCCATTTTTGTTTTCGTTTGAGCTTTCCTGCCAACCTAAAATATCTTTTACCACTAGTTAGCCGTTTTTGAGCCTTTTTCCAATTTCATTTGATAGCTCCTCCTTTCATTTCAGTTTCACCAAAGCCAAAATTTCCAACCTATCGAATCACACTAGCCTTTTTGAGTTTCATAAATTATTTTGATGATTTTGATAGGGTATTTTGTGATTTTGTTTTTTGTGGAGAAAGGTTTTCGAAAAAAAAAAAGGAAGTATGTTCAAAAGTGATGTTTATTTTTTTTTTTGGCCAACTCAAAAAGGAAAATAAAAATATTTATGGCCTTTGTTTTGAAAAAAAAAAATGAAAAACAAAGAAAAAAATGTGTATATATTTTTATGAAATTTTTGAAACTCTTTGCTTTGGTTTAGTGTGATTTTAAAACCTTCACGTTTATCTTTGAATTCCGCTCCTAATCATTTTCCTAAACCAAACGTTTCTGTCCTATTTAAGTCCTTTTGATTCACGCTTTTTGATTTTTTATTTAACAACTAAGAAAAGAAAAACAGTAAATCAGTTTTAGTTTTAGATTTAAACCTAGATTTTTGATAATTAAATTGATATAATTATAATACGTTGCTTGGATCTAGTAACAACTCAATGCGTGTTTTTCATTTTCGTTGCTTTACTTAAGTCCATTTAAAAAAATCTCGTTAAAATTTTGGATGATTTGTTTTTATTAAGTAAAGTTTATAAAAGTTTTACCATATCTAAAAAATTGTTTTAGACTTACATTTCACCTTTTCCCTACTAAGAATTTCGCATAGTACTTGTGTAGGCATAATTAGAACTTTTTGATTAGTCCTTTTTATAAATATCTAGTTTTTATATTTTTGCTTGGGGACAAGCAAAGCTTAAGCTTGGGGGAATTTGATAAAACGTTTTGTAGCCTAAACTATTATCGTATTTTATATTTTATATTGTACAAATTTTGTCTATTATTAGTTTATTTTTATCCTTTTTATGTAAATTTTATTGCCACTAACTTTTTCCTGTCTTTTTGCAGGTTTTCAGAAAAATTGCCAAAATGGCCTGTCACGCCCCCCTGTCACGCCCTCCCTGGGCGTGACCTAGGGCGTGTCACCCGATCCCGAGGACACCTGCTGGAAGGGACAGAAAACGGTCAAAACCGCTGTCACGCCCGCCTGTCACGCCCTCCCTGGGCGTGTCACTAGGCGTGACCAGGGGCGTGTCGCCCTCTGCCGCAAAGCTGCCACCGCATTAAATGCCCTTCCGCCACAGCACGCAAATAGTACTGTCACGCCCCATGTCACGCCCGTGACATGGGCGTGACACCCTCCTTTTTCGGCGACTGACGGATTTCCGACCAATGATTTGGACATGACATGCCTGTCACGCCCCCCTGTCACGAGCGTGACCTAGGGCGTGACCACCGACGTACCGAAGCAATCATCCCTCCCGCCAGAATCCAGAGCCCGAGGTCAAATCCGTACCTGTCACGCCCCCTGACACGCCCCCCCTAGGGCGTGTCGGAGGGCGTGACCAACCCGAGAAAAAAATCTATAAATTGAGCCCCCCTCCCCCCATTTCAGCAAGCTTTGGTTGAGTGGGGGAGGTGCTGCCCCTTTGTTTCTTGATCCTTTTTCATGCTTTTTCTCTCTCTCTCTCCCCCTCTCTTTGTACTTTTTGGTTAACCCTAGTTTAATCTTAGTTTGTGCTAGCTTTTATTGCAATTTCCTCCTTGCTTAGTGCTTAATGTAGGGCTAGAATAGGGTTTAATTTTCATGCACTTTAACTTTAATTTTCAATAGTGTAACTTGCCCTTTTTATTAATAAAAGTGTTCTTGTTTAGCTTGTGTTCTTCTTATGCTTTTCTACTCATCTTCCCCCCCTCCACTCCATTATGATTAACTAATCCTCCTTGTACTCGATCTTGATGATCCGAGGTTAGAGCGATTATGTTATGATGTTTTAATTAATCTTTTCTTTTTAGGTTAGGGCCTTGAATTACTCTTGATTTATCACGGGTCGGAGGTATATTTTCGATATATGCTCTCCGCCTTTGCTTTCATTCTGGGCTAGCCGAGAGGCCGAAAGAATGAAGTGAGCATTCAAGAGTAAAGGGAGTTGTACGCACCCCTCGAGAGAGGCAGACGTCCAAATCTCCCGGATTGGAGTAAAATCCAATAGTGGGGTTCACCGCGTAAAGCGAGTTTTAGGCCTCCGATTTAGACGAGAGTCGGTCGGACCTTCCTAAACTCAGTTGGGCACGACTTCGAGAGAAGCGTGTTCAAGCTTTAGGAACCTCCACGGTCAAGGACCCTTATCCTATTAAGTTTAGATTTTTATCGCATTTTCTTAATCATCTTTAGCCGAGGTGAATCTTGATCGGGTGCATTTCCATTTCATATTTTCTACCTTTCGTAGTAATCACCTGTCTTGTGCTCTTTAATTAACTGCAGTAGTTTCCTTTCTAGCTTAGTTGTTTACTTAATAGCCCTCTTAATTGCAGTGTTTCTTTTTCTAGAATAACTTTACTTTCTCCCCTGCACTTAGATTTTCTAAAACCCTAGTTTTTCCGTCGATAAGATAATAGCGTTCGTGTGAGTAAGCTTAGCCAACAGTTCCCGGATTTCAATACGACACTTGTGTCCCCTTGCTACAATTCGATAGGTATACTTGCCTCATCGGGTTGCTAGTTCGGTTGCGTTTATTTTCTTCGAACCCTAGCGCGCAACAACTGTCAGATCATGACGGATGACTGGAAGGCTATTCTCAGACAAATTGTTGGCCAACCAAGTTTTCACCAACGCATCAGAAGCATCCCAATCATCAAAAGAAATAGATCCGGAAGGAGGAGGGTCATCAATCAAATGATAACGTTTCCACTGAGAATGCAAGTGAAAAATAAAGGACACACTTCAGTAAGGTTAATTGGGACCTATAAGCTTCGCAGCAGTCCCCAAATTACTAGAAGAAGAGAAAGAAGAAGTAGAATGAGAAGGAGGAATAGAGAAAGAAGAAGAAGAAGGAGTGTTCATAGAAACCAGAAAGAAACCGCATGGTTTCACAAAACAAACCTTGCGAACAAACAACGCAAACAAACCGCGTGAACAAGAGTAGAGACCGCACTGTCAAGGTGACAACACACCAGCGGTAGAAAAGATGCTGCGACAAAATTACGTAGCCCGCAACAGAGAAGAGAAATCGTGTGAACATAAAAGGGCAAAAGAAACGTCACAAATAAAGCGACTAGTAAGGGATGGAAAAAGGGCGGGGAAGAAGCCAAAAGAAGCCGGAAGAAGAGGACGCGCGGTTTTAAAAAACAAACCACTATCTATTTTGATCAAAGGATCATTTCCCTCTGATATTATGTGAAAAATGAGTGAATAAATGACCAAGAGGTAAATAAACAGCAAATTTTTTTGCTCCAAAAAGATAATCTTTACATAGGTATGTCCCCTTATTTTTATTAATTAGGGAAGTTGAGAGAATACAACAATCGACGTGGGACTAAATACAAGTCGGGTGGCTTATGCGGTTTGACATGGTCAAACCGCACACTATACAATGAATAACTGAACTCCCAGCGGCAACTAAGGATAGCCGCCACATTGCAAGAGAAGAATGCTGGTACAGGCTACAAGACCGTAACTGCTGGTTGTCACCATAGTGTAATTGCGACTAACCATCAGACCGCAGCTGCTGCAAGTTATCGAACTTTAATCGTGGGTTGCCACAAAACCGCAGTTGCGGTTAAACATATGTCTGTTATTACGACTTCATCCAGACCGCTACGGTGTAACGACCCCATCCGTTACATGACGTATAGTAGAAGGTCCGGCCGGGGCCCCACACTATATGCCACAAACAGACGGTGAGGTGTAACGCCCCGCCTTTTCAGCGATTATTTTTTATTCTCATTTGGGCGTTACGATGACGCGTTTCCGTGGCTTGTGCCATGTGTGGAGTATGGTTTAGCTCCTTAGAACTGAGTGCCCTGTTTGGTAGCCTGTTGGCAAGATCTCCCTAGCTAACCGAGTCGTTTTGGTGACCCGGTGTGGCCTCTCGGGGGGATGTTTGTGTTTGGCTTTGTTTGGGTGTAACTCGAGTTCTGTTCGTCGAAAGGTAATTTCGACTTCGCCGTTGTGTTTGTTGCATGGGTATTTAGCTACGGTGCGAATTTCGTCGAATTCCGAGGTGATTTGGTTTTCGCGTAGTTTTGGGTGCTTAATGTAATTTTATAAATAATTATATAATTATATAATTATATATATATATATATATATAGGAGAAAAGCCCGATCTTCTTCCTCATCGCAAAACCGCCGCCCTATCGCACGGAGAAACCGCCTCCCCTTCCGCCGGCGATTCCGGGCTCGTTCGTGGACGGATTTCGATTCCGAAGGCGGCGTTGTCTTGCTCTCCCTTAGATCTTCATTTCGGCGGTAAGATATTCGTTTTTCGTGGAGTTTTCATGAGTTGGAGATTTCGGTTTTTGGAGGTTTTTCCGCCATTAATGGCCGGGTGCTTGTTTTAGGGTTGCGGCCGTTCTGATCCGTGCGAAGAAGAGGAAAGCAGCCCAAGTTTCGCCGGAGATTGAGGCAAGTGGTATTCTTGCCCTTGCCAAGTGTTTTTCTTTGATTTTATTTGCTGAAATTAAAATCCCGGTTAGCCCAGGTTAGAGGCCTTGTTGTTCTCGTTTTCTTGCTAACTATAGGGCTTAGTTCTTCCTACTGAAACCCCCCCTATGTTGTGATGACTGGAATCCAAATTGTCGGCGTGAAGCCGTTGTCTTCCTTCATTTTTGATTGTTGCTCCGGTTCGGGCGTAGCCGAGGGGGAGAGTTAGGAGGGGGGTGTGGTTGCCAATTTCCCTCGTTAGGATATTATTCGAGTGGTTAGGCATAGTTTGAATGGTAGTAGTGTGAGACGTTGATAGTTGTCTACTGCTACTGCAGTGGCGTGAGTCGTGTGCGCGTTCCGGTATCGTTCGGAAAATTCCAAACGGTACAGGTTAGTCGCGCACGGTCATCAACCGTTAGGGCGCACGACCACTGGTCGTGTGCCTCTGCTCGTGCGCGGCTATCTTTCAGTTTCCAAAGTTCTGTCTCGGCAATCGCACGAGCGCTGGCGACAGTGCGCACGACCACTGGTCGTGCGTTACTGATCGTGCGCAGCCATTAGGTTTTTCTCAGGTTTTCCGGGCCCATTACGCACGACCATCAGCCTTGAGTGCGCACGACCATTGACCGTGCGCCACTGATCGTGCGCTGATGCTTAGCTTTTTGTCTGGTTCCCAGGTTCAACTCGCACGACCATCAGCCTTGGGTGCGCACGACCACTGACCGTGCGCCACTGATCGTGCGCCTTGTATTTTCTCGTTTGCTAGACGCATTTAGCGGGTTTCGAGTGCGGGGATTCAGATACTCAAGTGGCAGGCAACTACCCGAGTTCTGGATCTTCTGCCTTGGTCGTTCGGCTATCGTCGAGGTTCGTATTCTTTAGCGGTATTGTGGGTAGTAACTTTATTTTGGCGGCGAGTGAGGCTAGCTCACTCAATGCCAAAGGTTGGGTAGGCACTGAGTGGGTTTCACTCAACGCCTAGTCGTGTTGGTTTATTTCAACACTCGTTCCTTACCATGAATTCCGTGCTTGAGTGAATTCCTTGTTATGTCTTGAGTTTTCCTTGTCGGCCGTGTTCTTCTTTCCGAATGGCCGAATCGTGGGTCGTGGTTAGTAGTGGTGGTTGTAGCTCTTTATGGGGGTGGAGTTGTGTGATATAGCTAAGGCCACCCATGGATTTCTTGCTCCAGGTACGGGCTGGGCATGTCGGGTGGAAGGTCCCTTGTGTGTTCACGTATTGACCCTCGAGCTTTTGACTTGGACATGGTGGATTGGGGGACTGCGTTTGCCTTCGATCCGGTTCCTCGTTGTTGTTTTTGCTACTATCACTTCCCACAGTTTAGGGTGTTAGAAGTTTCTTCCGTGGTAGTTTTGTAGCATTTTGGCTCTTGGCAGCCTAGTAGGCCCTGCAGGATGTGGTTCCTGGGCTGGGTCGTTGCTGTTTCTTTGCACGTTGTGCATTTCTTGTGGTCCTGTTTTGGACATTTGTGACTCTTTCTACTGCATGTTTCCTGTTATTTTCGTCCTTTTGGTTGACTCTCTCATGCAGTTTTACCTTGATTTTAGCTTGCTGAGGTATTCTGTTTTCTTTTGGAATACCCCAGGTTCTGAGCTGTAGCCAGTCTGGAGGCTAGTTGGAGGTGGTGTTGTTGGTGGACTTCCGGACTGTAGAGTTTTGTTTACCTTGTTTGTGAGGTTGTTTTCAGTACTTTCTTACAGACATATATGTGTGCTGGTGGGTTCGTGTCAGGTTGTTGGCGCCCACTAGTAGTTTTTACCTTGTACTAGATATACACTATTGCTGCTACCATTTATTTTTCTGGAGATAGTCTACTTGCTTTGAGAAGGTTTTATGCTAGGTTGCTAGTTATTTTTAAACTATAAATACTATTATAAATGAAGCTCATGATCAGCATGTTTTTATAAACTTAATCACTACTTTCCAAATCACGTACGAAAACCGTTTTCTTATATATATTATATAAACTGAGTGTAGTGTCTTGCATAGTATGAGTGGTTCTCTTGGGACCCTTATGCGCTCTTTAGGGTGTAAAACCTAATCAAAGTATTTTTCCGCAGCGTTTAAATATAGTTTTCTTTTGTGGACTAGATGATCCACTGAGCCGAGGGATACGGACTCTAAACATAACTAATTTTCTATTTCATTAAGCACATGAATTTTCTTGCATAAAGATTGTAGTTGGATTTGCCTGAGCGTCAGCAGTTATCCCCTGCTTGACGTGGCATCATGACGCGTGTTTTCTCTTACTCTGATAATTCTTAATTCGGAGAAAATGCGGGTTGTGACAGTTGGTATCAGAGGGAGGTTGCTTGACAAGTTAGTTGGGCAACCTTTCTTGGATGCTGTTAGTAGTTCAGCATCATGTCATTCACACACCGATATGTCATCAGCACGTCTTGGCAAAAGCACGAACACTACACTCATAGCATAACATGAAGTATACGAGGCATATTATGTAGTATGGGATGCATAATATGTGTTCGTATATGGATCCACCATAGGGGCTACATGTGAGGGTTATGTAGTATGGGATGCATAACCTCACCACATGACTGCGACTAGCACGTTTTTTTTTTCGTTGCATGGAAATGTTATGTAGTATGGGATGCATAACATTTTCATGTGTACGCCGCTCATATCATGCATTAGGGCCTTCTTTTTAGAATGCATAGCACAATCATGCATATCATATCATTGCATAAGCACAACGCGCCAAGCTAAAGATTTGCAGGATGACATATGTACACACATAAGTTTTCAAACTAACATAAGTTCATGCATCCGATCTAGGCACAAGAGTTAGTGAGGTGGTGGTTAACCATCCTAGGATAGGGCATATCATCTAATTTTTTTTTGTGAAGAAGATAAACTCTCAGAGCAAGTTTAGCAGCTTTAAGTCTATATCTACATATGTAATGTCTGTACTGGTAGTCGGTTTTAGTCGTGGGATTTGGATCTGATTTGCGTTGTATTGATTTTTTTTAGGATGGCTAGGCGTCCTGCGACTCGATCGACTCCCCTGTCTGAGGGTGAATCTTCTGGAGCTCAGAACGATGCGGTGATCGAGGGTCTGCGTCAGAGTAGCGAAGCTATGGGCAGGCAGTTGGAGGAGGTGCAAGCCCAGATTCAGTCTTTGGTGGCAGTTGTGGCAGGCCAGGCTCAGGGTGCGCAAGTTCCTGCTGGGGGGTTAGCTGTTCCTCCTCCTCCTGCACCCTTGAGACCTCCAGTGGTGGTGCCAGCAGAGATGGCCTTCATCTCGCAGTTTCAGAGGCTGAGCCCTCCCACTTATGATGGGAAGGCAGATTTCATGGTGATAGACGACTGGCTGATCTCCATGGAGGAGATGTTCTCGTACTCTGGGATTTCAGATGATCAGAGGGTGATGATAGCCGCCTATCAGCTTAAAGGTTTGGCTAAGAGTTGGTGGCTGAGAGAGAAGGAGAGCCTGGTAGCCGGATGCTCTTGGGAAGTGTTCAAGGAGATGCTGTTGAGGAAGTTCTTACCCTCGGTCGAGCGTGACCGCCTCATGAATGATTTCCTCTATCTGAAGCAAAGGCAGCTCACGGTGGGTGAGTATGAGATAGAGTTTAGTAAGTTGAGCCGTTTTGCCCCTGGATTGGTCAGCGTTGAGGCTGATCGAGTTAAGCGATTCCTCGGTGGTTTGAGGAGTGAGGTGCAGCAGTTGGCCAGTGCTTATGGGTCAGTGACTTATGCTGGAGTTGTAGAGGCTGCTCTTAAGGTTGAGGCCATTGAGGCGGCGAAGAGCAGAGGCCAGCAGTTGAAGAAGGATAAGAGGAAGTTGGTAGAGGAGAAGAAACCCCTGGTACCCGATGCTGTTCCGGGAAAGAGGAGCAGGGTGGTGTGCAGTTTCTGTGGCCGGTCAGGCCATCCTGTTGAGAGGTGTTTCAAGAAGGCGGCAGCTCAGAAGAAGGAGCAGGTTCATGCGATTCAGGGTGCTCCTAGGAGAGATGTCTCTTGTTCAGTTTGCAAGCGATCCGGGCATGATGCAGCCCAGTGTTGGTCCAGAGATAGAGTCTGCTTTCAGTGTGGGCAGAAGGGACACATTAAGTCGAGGTGTCCTCAGGTCCAGTCAGCTCTTCCTGCAGTTCCGTTACAGGCTTTACCTCCACCTCAGCGTGTGGACAAGGGAAAAGGGAAGCTGAACGTGATTTCTTCCGAGGAGGCTCAGACTTCGACCCAGGTGATCTCAGGTTAGTAGTTTGTCGTTTTTCTTTCTAGCCTGGTAGTTTAGTTGCTAGATTGTTTGCGGTACTGTTGTGCTAGTTCCTTAGTTTTTGTGCGTTCCTATAGGGAAATTTAAGGTGAAGAACCGTTGGGCGCGTGTTCTGTTTGACTCCGGCGCTACCCACTCGTTCGTGGCTAGAGCCTTTGTGGGGCGTCATCGGTTGTCTCTAGATCGTGTTCGGGATTCCTTCCGTGTCAAGTTTCCCTCTGGTGAATCTGTGTTGTCAGATTTGGGTATTTTGGATTGCCCGGTTTTGTTGGGGGATTTTCTTGCGAAGGCGGACCTGAAGATGATTGATCTAGAGGACTTCGATGTCATTTTGGGCATGGACTGGCTCTCTCGGTATGATGCGGTCATTCAGTGCAAAGGAAAGCGCTTGGACTTCATCAGGGACGACGGTCAGCCCGGCAGCGTGTATGCTGATCCGTGTCAGGATTCTCCTGTTCTCTCTGCGGTATGTGTTCAGAGATTGTTTCTTTCTGATAGTTGTGTTTGTTTAGTATCGGCGGTTGGAACCGTTGTTAGCGGGCCACGCTTGGAGGAGATTCCTATTGTTCGTGGTTTCGCCGATGTTTTTCCTGATGATCTTCCTGGTATCCCTCCTGAGCGGGATGTGGAGTTTGTTATTGATTTGGAGCCGGGTACGCATCCTATTGCTAAGGCGCCGTACCGGATGGCCCCTCGTGAGTTAGAGGAGTTGCGAATTCAGTTAGATGAGTTGTTGGCTAAAGGTTTTATCAGGCAGAGTTCGTCGCCTTGGGGTGCTCCTGTTTTGTTCGTAAAGAAGAAAGATGGGTCGATGCGGCTTTGCATTGACTATAGAGAGTTGAACAAGGTCACTATCAAGAACAGGTACCCTCTGCCGAGGATCGATGATTTATTTGACCAGTTGCGTGGTAGCACGGTGTTCTCCAAGATCGATCTTCGTTCGGGCTATCATCAGCTCAGGATCCGTGAGGCAGATATTCCACGGACTGCGTTTAGGTCGAGGCATGGACACTTTGAGTTTCTGGTGATGTCGTTTGGTCTGACCAACGCACCATCAGCCTTCATGGATATGATGAACCGGGTGTTCAAGGATTTCCTAGACAAGTTCGTGGTGGTCTTCATTGATGACGTGTTGGTTTATTCTCGCAGTGCTGAGGAGCATGAGCAGCATTTGCGTTTGGTCCTATCAGAGTTGAGGAACCACAAGTTATTCGCCAAGTTGAGCAAGTGCGAATTTTGGTTGCCTCAGGTTTCTTTTCTAGGCCACGTGGTGAACAAGGATGGGATTTCGGTTGACCCAGAAAAGATTGCAGCAGTGACGGATTGGAGTAGGCCGAATACTCCTAAGGAGATCAGAAGTTTCTTAGGGTTGGCTGGCTATTACAGGAGATTCGTGGAGGGTTTCTCTTCTCTAGCCGCACCTTTGACCAAGCTAACTCAGAAGAATGTGGCTTTTGTTTGGAGTGAGAAGTGCGAAGAAGCTTTTCAGGAGTTAAAGAGGAGATTGTGTACTGCTCCCGTTCTGACCCTTCCTACTGAGGGCATGGATTATGATGTGTATGTAGATGCTTCGCATATAGGTCTGGGATGCGTATTAATGCAGGATGGAAAAGTAATTGCTTATGGGTCAAGGCAGTTGAAAACTCATGAGCGGAATTATCCTACGCATGACCTTGAGTTTGCAGCGGTTATCTATGCGTTGAAGTTGTGGAGGCACTTACTTTATGGGGCTCAGTGCAAGATTTTTACGGACCATAAGAGCCTGAAGTACGTGTTCACGCAGAAGGAGTTGAATCTGCGTCAGCGGCGGTGGCTCGAGTATGTGGCGGATTATGATGTGGAAATCCAGTATCATCCGGGCAAGGCCAATGTGGTGGCCGACGCCCTGAGCCGAAAGACGGGAAAGATCTTTAACCTCTCCGCCGATCGTTTAGTTGAGGAGTTCCTCCTTATGGATATTTCAGTGGGATGCTGTAGTTTGCAGAATAGCTTATCAGTGGAAGAGCCGTCCTGGATTTCTTTGACTAGACTGCATCAGAAGGACGATCCGGATCTGTTGCACCTTTTTACCAGGACAGAGAAAGGAGAGTTGCCAGATTTTTCTATTGATGATGCGGGTACCTTGAAGTACCGCGGCAGGTTTTGCGTTCCCGCTGTTGGGAACATTAGGAGTAGGATTTGCAGTGAGGCTCATGGTTCCAGCGTTGCCTACCATCCAGGATCTACGAAGATGTACCGTGACTTAAGGCAAATTGCTTGGTGGTATGGTATGAAAGGAGATATAGCCCGTTATGTTGCTGAGTGTCACACTTGCAAGCGTGTGAAGGCCGATCATGGAAGGCCTGGTGGTAAGTTGACTCCGCTAGATATCCCGACTTGGAAGTGGGAGAGTATATCTATGGACTTCATTACGGGTTTGCCAAAATCCCCGAGAGGATTTGATTCTGTTTGGGTTATAGTGGATAGATTGACGAAGTGTGCTCACTTCGTGCCTTATAAGATTGATTACTCGATGAAGAAGATAGCGGAGTTGTACTTGAACGAAGTCATCCGACTCCACGGTGTGCCGGTTAGCATCATTTCAGATCGAGACTCCCGGTTTACGTCTCGTTTTTGGCAGAGTCTGCAGGAGGGTTTGGGTACGGATCTGAGGTATTCTACTGCGTACCACCCTCAGACCAATGGGCAGACGGAGCGGGTCAATCAGATTGTTGAGGATATGATCAGGTGCTATATTTTAGACCACGGTGGAGCGTGGGATGAGCGTCTGCGACTCATGGAATTTGCTTACAATAACAGTTATCAGGAAAGCTTGCAGATGGCTCCGTTCGAAGCCTTGTATGGGAGGCGCTGTAGGACTCCGTTGTTTTGGGCTGAGGCTGGTGAGAAGCCTTTGTTGGGTCCTGATGCTCTGGAAGAGATGGAAGTCGCCGTGAAGCTTATTCGGGAGAAGCTTCGTTTAGCCCAGGAGAGGTATGAAAAGAACGCCAATCGACGTAGGTCTGCTTTGGAGTTTTTAGTTGGGGATCATGTGTACCTCAAGGTTTCTCCAATGGTTGGTGTGAAGAGATTTGGTAAAAATCGGAAATTGGACCCAAGGTTTGTGGGCCCGTTCGAGATTTTGGAGCGGATTGGTGTGTCTGCTTATAGATTGGATTTGCCAGCGAACTTCCCTGGTGTTCATAATGTTTTTCATGTTAGCCAATTGCGGAAGTGTGTGCGCAGCAGTGGGCAACTCTTGGACGTTGTGCCCCAGTTGGAGCCCAACCTCTCTTTTGTTGAGGTGCCAGTTCGTATTTTGGATACTCAGGAGCGTGTGCTGCGAAAGAAGTCCATACCGATGGTGAAAGTTCTATGGAAGAATCAGGATTTGGAGAGCGCGACTTGGGAGCTAGAGTCGGCCATGAGGAGGGCGTACCCTCACCTGTTTCGCTGATTGGATCGGTATGTTTCCCTTTGTAACTTCTGTTTGTTACCTTTTCCTTCTTTAGTAGGAGGGCTGTGCGTAAAGTTTCGGGACGAAACTTTCTTTTAGGGGGAGTGACTGTAACGCCCCGCCTTTTCAGCGATTATTTTTTATTCTCATTTGGGCGTTACGATGACGCGTTTCTGTGGCTTGTGCCATGTGTGGAGTATGGTTTAGCTCCTTAGAACTGAGTGCCCTGTTTGGTAGCCTGTTGGCAAGATCTCCCTAGCTAACCGAGTCGTTTTGGTGACCCGGTGTGGCCTCTCGGGGGGATGTTTGTGTTTGGCTTTGTTTGGGTGTAACTCGAGTTCTGTTCGTCGAAAGGTAATTTCGACTTCGCCGTTGTGTTCGTTGCATGGGTATTTAGCTACGGTGCGAATTTCGTCGAATTCCGAGGTGATTTGGTTTTCGCGTAGTTTTGGGTGCTTAATGTAATTTTTTAAATAATTATATAATTATATAATTATATATATATATATATATATAGGAGAAAAGCCCGATCTTCTTCCTCATCGCAAAACCGCCGCCCTATCGCACGGAGAAACCGCCTCCCCTTCCGCCGGCGATTCCGGGCTCGTTCGTGGACGGATTTCGATTCCGAAGGCGGCGTTGTCTTGCTCTCCCTTAGATCTTCATTTCGGCGGTAAGATATTCGTTTTTCGTGGAGTTTTCATGAGTTGGAGATTTCGGTTTTTGGAGGTTTTTCCGCCATTAATGGCCGGGTGCTTGTTTTAGGGTTGCGGCCGTTCTGATCCGTGCGAAGAAGAGGAAAGCAGCCCAAGTTTCGCCGGAGATTGAGGCAAGTGGTATTCTTGCCCTTGCCAAGTGTTTTTCTTTGATTTTATTTGCTGAAATTAAAATCCCGGTTAGCCCAGGTTAGAGGCCTTGTTGTTCTCGTTTTCTTGCTAACTATAGGGCTTAGTTCTTCCTACTGAAACCCCCCCTATGTTGTGATGACTGGAATCCAAATTGTCGGCGTGAAGCCGTTGTCTTCCTTCATTTTTGATTGTTGCTCCGGTTCGGGCGTAGCCGAGGGGGAGAGTTAGGAGGGGGGTGTGGTTGCCAATTTCCCTCGTTAGGATATTATTCGAGTGGTTAGGCATAGTTTGAATGGTAGTAGCGTGAGACGTTGATAGTTGTCTACTGCTACTGCAGTGGCGTGAGTCGTGTGCGCGTTCCGGTATCGTTCGGAAAATTCCAAACGGTACAGGTTAGTCGCGCACGGTCATCAACCGTTAGGGCGCACGACCACTGGTCGTGTGCCTCTGCTCGTGCGCGGCTATCTTTCAGTTTCCAAAGTTCTGTCTCGGCAATCGCACGAGCGCTGGCGACAGTGCGCACGACCACTGGTCGTGCGTTACTGATCGTGCGCAGCCATTAGGTTTTTCTCAGGTTTTCCGGGCCCATTACGCACGACCATCAGCCTTGAGTGCGCACGACCATTGACCGTGCGCCACTGATCGTGCGCTGATGCTTAGCTTTTTGTCTGGTTCCCAGGTTCAACTCGCACGACCATCAGCCTTGGGTGCGCACGACCACTGACCGTGCGCCACTGATCGTGCGCCTTGTATTTTCTCGTTTGCTAGACGCATTTAGCGGGTTTCGAGTGCGGGGATTCAGATACTCAAGTGGCAGGCAACTACCCGAGTTCTGGATCTTCTGCCTTGGTCGTTCGGCTATCGTCGAGGTTCGTATTCTTTAGCGGTATTGTGGGTAGTAACTTTATTTTGGCGGCGAGTGAGGCTAGCTCACTCAATGCCAAAGGTTGGGTAGGCACTGAGTGGGTTTCACTCAACGCCTAGTCGTGTTGGTTTATTTCAACACTCGTTCCTTACCATGAATTCCGTGCTTGAGTGAATTCCTTGTTATGTCTTGAGTTTTCCTTGTCGGCCGTGTTCTTCTTTCCGAATGGCCGAATCGTGGGTCGTGGTTAGTAGTGGTGGTTGTAGCTCTTTATGGGGGTGGAGTTGTGTGATATAGCCAAGGCCACCCATGGATTTCTTGCTCCAGGTACGGGCTGGGCATGTCGGGTGGAAGGTCCCTTGTGTGTTCACGTATTGACCCTCGAGCTTTTGACTTGGACATGGTGGATTGGGGGACTGCGTTTGCCTTCGATCCGGTTCCTCGTTGTTGTTTTTGCTACTATCACTTCCCACAGTTTAGGGTGTTAGAAGTTTCTTCCGTGGTAGTTTTGCAGCATTTTGGCTCTTGGCAGCCTAGTAGGCCCTGCAGGATGTGGTTCCTGGGCTGGGTCGTTGCTGTTTCTTTGCACGTTGTGCATTTCTTGTGGTCCTGTTTTGGACATTTGTGACTCTTTCTACTGCATGTTTCCTGTTATTTTCGTCCTTTTGGTTGACTCTCTCATGCAGTTTTACCTTGATTTTAGCTTGCTGAGGTATTCTGTTTTCTTTTGGAATACCCCAGGTTCTGAGCTGTAGCCAGTCTGGAGGCTAGTTGGAGGTGGTGTTGTTGGTGGACTTCCGGACTGTAGAGTTTTGTTTACCTTGTTTGTGAGGTTGTTTTCAGTACTTTCTTACAGACATATATGTGTGCTGGTGGGTTCGTGTCAGGTTGTTGGCGCCCACTAGTAGTTTTTACCTTGTACTAGATATACACTATTGCTGCTACCATTTATTTTTCTGGAGATAGTCTACTTGCTTTGAGAAGGTTTTATGCTAGGTTGCTAGTTATTTTTAAACTATAAATACTATTATAAATGAAGCTCATGATCAGCATGTTTTTATAAACTTAATCACTACTTTCCAAATCACGTACGAAAACCGTTTTCTTATATATATTATATAAACTGAGTGTAGTGTCTTGCATAGTATGAGTGGTTCTCTTGGGACCCTTATGCGCTCTTTAGGGTGTAAAACCTAATCAAAGTATTTTTCCGCAGCGTTTAAATATAGTTTTCTTTTGTGGACTAGATGATCCACTGAGCCGAGGGATACGGACTCTAAACATAACTAATTTTCTATTTCATTAAGCACATGAATTTTCTTGCATAAAGATTGTAGTTGGATTTGCCTGAGCGTCAGCAGTTATCCCCTGCTTGACGTGGCATCATGACGCGTGTTTTCTCTTACTCTGATAATTCTTAATTCGGAGAAAATGCGGGTTGTGACAGTGAGGTCACAGGATAATACCAAACCAAACACGAATCCTAACTCAGAGCATTCTAGCGGAAGCTTTAAGTTGTAATTTGAACTCTAACCAGGAATGTCCAATATATAAACCACCTTTATATATAGCCACGAAATGTACAACAAATACATAGAGTTTGGCCTTAAGGCCTTACAGTTCCTCTTTCCACACCGTATGGTTTATAAACCTCGGCGCGCAGGCCGGCCATACATGAGTAAAAGAAAACAAGCAAAACATTCGCTTAGCCTTCAAGGGCTAGCCGCAGCAGCAGCAGCAACAGCAGTAGGGCTTCAGCCCTTCATTTACCACTTGGCTCTCCAGCACCTGCATAGGGACAATCCACCCAACCGGTGGCAAACAATGCAACGGTCAGCATTCAGCTGACCCAATTATAACAATCCTACCCCTTTCTCGGGGCATTAGCATTCTTTCCCTGCATAGCATGGCATCATCATATAGCAACTATGTGCGCGCAGGCACATTCAAGCCTTCACAACTATCGGCCACACGGCCCGACAGTCCGTGCACTTAGGGCACATTCTTGGTGTACCGGAATACTAGGGTCAACACCACCGTCTACACGGTATTTGAGCATTTTAGTCTTTCCGGCGCGCGGGCCTAAGACTCTCATTAGGCGCTCCAACAAAACCTATAACCAGGCTTCCAAGTCGGATGGACCTAACGCAGGTACGGATCAGCCACCCCCCGTTGCTCAAGTCGCCGTGCCACCTCGAATACGGATGTATCCATGGCTATTTATAGGCGCGGGTCGGTTTCACCTTTCCTGTTCGACAATCTGCCTTTTCATCGAGTTACATCCCAATGGCTCAACCGCTCATAAAGTGGCAACGCACGGCCACAAGAGTTGCATCCAACCTTCTTCATTTCCTGGACATCATCCAGTACTTCCTGCTGCACCAAGCAACAGGTAGGCACAAGGCAACACAAGCCATAATCACGGAGCCTTCTCCGATATGCAAACAAGCATCACCAATCCAGACCATGTCCAGATGGGCTTCACACAGCATGCCTAGAGCCGTACTCCAATTCCGGCCTCTAATAAGGGGGACTTCACATATCTACCCCAAGGGACACCACAACCCACCGCACACTCGCGGGGAAGGGTTTTCCCTATGCAATGCAGAAAAGAAGGACTTCACATGTCCAAGAAGGGAGATCGTTACCCTTGTCGATCTCTTGGGAGCCATCACAAACTAGCCGGTGAGAAAGAACCGCAGCAACTTTGCCTTCACAATGCCGGCTTCGGATCACGAATCGGACCACGGGAACTCCGCCGGTGGCTTGATCTCCTCCTCCTTCTTCTTCCTCCTCTCTCTTTCTCTCTTCCTTAACCAAATGAAGAATGAAGTCTTCATCAGCCTCTACTGATTAAATCCAGCCAGGAATCACCTGAGCCCTTGGATCCAAAGAGAGAAATCTGAACGGCCATGATTTGCCCAAAAACTCACTTTTTTGGCTGACATGTCCTGTGACACGCCCGTGTCACAGGCCGTGTACCCTTAAGCGGCACACGCGGTATTCGTACCGACTGAGATTTACCAGAACACGGGCATCGACACGCCCGTGTCGAACCTGACACGCCCGTGTCATTCCTGAGACACGCCCGTGTCACCCCTGCCTCATTGAGCTGTAAGCAGTACACGGGTAGGCACACGGCATCGGACACATCCGTGTCCAACCTGACACGCCCGTGTTCAAGGCTTGGTTCTAGGTCGTGTAACTTTCTGACTCAAATGCATTTTATTTGAGTGACACGCCCTGGGACATGCCCGTGTCCCAGGCCGTGTACCCCCGATACGCCCTGGGACACGCCCGTGTCCCAGGCCGTGTAAAATGACCTGCACCTCAAAACCATTTTTGAGTCTTTTTGGGGTGTTACAATCCTCCCCCCTTAACAAAATTTCGTCCCGAAATTTGCACGGTATGGAAACAAAACCCAACAATGCTATAACTTGATAACTCTGTTATAACAAAAAGGTACACGGTCTACAACTTATACAAACAGCTCGGGAAATTCAGCTCCCATGGTCTGCTCTCGCTCCCATGTTAGCTCTTCACGGCCACAATTGTCCCATCGGACCTTGACCATCCCAATCACTTTGTTCCGCAACTGTTTCTCGGCTCGATCCTCGATCCGAATGGGTCTAACTCTCGTCGTTAGCCCATACTCGACCGGTACCCGATCATTCTCCACTACTTGAGCTGGATCCTTCACCGCCTTACGAAGGACTGAGATGTGAAATACATCTTGTAATCCACCCAAGTCAGCTGAAAGTGCTAGTCGATAAGCAGCTTCCCCAACTCGCTCCACCACCTCAAACGGACCAAGATACCTCGGACTTAGCTTTTTCAAACGCCGAATCCTGGACACGCCTTTGAAGGGTTTGATCTTCAAATATACCCAATCACCCACCGCGAACTCCACGTTCCGGTGTTTGGCATTGTAGTACTTTGCTTGACGATCTTGGGCTATCAATAGCCTCTCCCGAATAGAGCGTATGAGCGAGGTAGCTTCTTCGACTTCCTTTTTCCCACTCAGCTTAGATTCACCTACTTCTGCCCAAGCTAACGGTGTACGGCATTTACGACCATACAACGCCTCAAACGGTGCCATACCGATGCTCGCTTGGTAGCTATTATTATAGGCAAATTCGACAAGAAATATATAATCTTCCCATCTCTTACCAAAGTCTAGGGCGCACATGCGGAGCATGTCTTCCATCGTCCTGTTGGTTCATTCAGTCTGGCCATCCGTTTGGGGATGAAAGGCCGTACTAAACGCTAACTTTGTACCCAACATTTGATGAACTAGCCGCCAATCATTCGATGTAAACCGCCCATCACGGTCACTAACGATGCTTCGAGGAACACCGTGTAGTCGAACAACCTGCTCCACATAAAGCTTGGCCAAGGTTTCCACTGAATCGTCTCTTCTGTTTGGAAGGAAGTGCGCCACTTTTGTCAACCGGTCCACAATCACCCAGATTGAATCATGACCGCGTTGAGATCTCGGCAATCCGTGCATGAAATCCATCGAAATGTCATCGAACTTCCACTCCGGAATAGGTAACGACTTCAGGAAACCGCCAGGCTTCTGGCATTCTGCTTTCACCAACGCACAGGTATTGCATTCAGCCACATAACGTGCGACATCTTTCTTTAGTCCGGGCCACCAGAACAGCTTTTTCAAATCTCTGTACATCTTTGTGCTCCCTGGGTGAACTGAGTACTTTGCAAAGTGAGCTTCGTACATCAACTCTTCCCTCAATTTACCCACACTCGGGACGCACACTCGACCATTTCTTCGTAACAAACCGTTATCCCAAGAGAATTGGTCATCCGGCCCATCTTTTGCATAGCGCTGGAGACTTTCATCAAGCTCCGTTGCTCGCCGAACTCTGTCCGTAAGGTCATATTTGTTGATGCAGAAAATGCGCCCTCACGTTCCTGCAAGAAAGGAAGAAGAGAGAAAGGGACTGCAAGCAACCGCTTACTAATGGACCGAGGTAAAATGGGAGGTAGCGCAGATTTGAGACCGCGAATGTCTGAGATGTGAGTCCGCAGCCTTTACCCAGTGAACCTCTGGGGTCCAGTCTCCCCTTTTGAGTGCACCACTCTCCCTTATTTATAGGCTGGGGGCCTGCCCGAACGGGCAGGGCTAAAATAACCGGCTGCCCGAGATACAAAAGTGCCGGGCGGTGGTGATGGGAATCAAAAGAGGAAGAACGAGCAGTCCGCACGAGACCGGCGAACTGGGCCTGCGAGCTGAAAACCTCCCTGATTGCGTTGAGTGCACACCTGCCAGGCTAATTGCGACACGAGCGACCTGGGCGACTTGACCTGGAGCTCGCCGATACGAGGTCGACTATCGCCGAACGGGTTTTGACTACATAGCAGAGCTGAACTTGACGGTCCAGGCTTTACCTGGGCTCGACCATTGGCGACCTGGGCGACCTGAGCTTTTTAAGTCCGGCAAAGGAGGAGCGAGATGCCGAGCTGGTTATGTTGCGGATTCTGGGGTTAACATAATCCCCGCACATTTTTGAGTTTTGGAAAGTTCCGAAAATGTTTTCTTAACCGCCGAGTCCGCAACTATAATAAATGCTTTCTATGCTATAAATATCGCAGGAAGCCCTGTCTTTTGGCAGAATTGATTGCGCGACGGGTCGTTACTCACCACTTGCGGTCTCCACTCTCCAGTCCGGCATGGCGAGATTAGGGGGTTACTTTGGAAACCTTGCCACTTCGACTGAGAAGCCCAAGGCCAGCTCCCGCTCTAAAAAGACCAGCCGTCGGAAAGATGTGCCTGTCCGCCATCCGGGAGAGAGCTCGAGTCAGAAACAAACAGATCCAGTCCGCGATATTGAGAAGACTGTGGCCGTTCCTCCTCTGAATCCTCTGCATGAGAAGCCGAATCCGCCATCTGGGTCTGACCAGAACGCTGCGAACTCTTCCAGTATGGAGGTGCATCGCTCTCCTTCCGGGACAATTATGCTGCGGATAGATACGGATAAGGAAGTTTCATCGCCAAAAATCCAGCAGCAGGGGATCGAGGAGAAGCTTCCTGCTGGTGAGCCGATAGTGGAAAGGGGAGAGGAGGCTGCCGAGGAGCGAGCTAAGGAGTCCGCTGAAACCGCGGCCAAAAGTTCCATCGAAAAGTAAGTTGTGGAGCCAGTATCTTCCTTGGCGCTGGTTGTCGCTCCAACCTCAGTTCCCGAACCAAAACCGGTCGTCATCGACTTAGAGAAGACTCCTGAGAAGAAAAAGAGGAAGAGAGATAGTAATGCCGCCGAGCGGGTAGAGAAGAAGTTGAAAGTTAGAAAAGAGAAAAATATCTCCAAGCGGACTGGCGCTGCGAGCTTGCAGCATAAGCCGCGAGAAAAGGAAGTCCAAGATGATCTCGTCACCCCCGATCCTCTGCTCGCAGAAGGTGATCCCCCTTCCACGCTCAGCTTATCAACCACTGAGATACTCGACTCTATAGATAATGATCAGCTTGCGAGTATAAATCGCTCTCTACTGGAGGTGCTGCAGCCTGATACCGCAACTGGAGGAGAAAATCTTGACGACCCTTCTTCTTTTTTTTCCAGCTGAAGAGAGGAAGAAAACCGAGGAGCAACTCGCAATGATGAAGGCGAAGGTTGAAGCGGCCTCGGAGAAGCTCGTGCTGGATAAGCGGGCTGAGGATCTTCGGATTGCTGCCGAGCTGATGCGATCTGGTAAGTTGCAGCCGGCGACCAAGCGGTTTCAGAGCTCCTGGTTGTACAAATCCCCTCCACGAAAGTCGCGGCCAGTCAAGATCCTTACAGAAACTGATGACATAGTCGCCTCGAGCAGATCGCTGGCCAAGACAAGAGCACTAGTCCGCCGTGAATGGAGGCGTCGCCTAGAGGCTTTTGATCCGGAGCGCGCGAGGCGACCTATCCTTGATAGTCGCCAGATCGCCGCGAAGATAATCAAAAGTGGATAAAAACCTTTTCCCTTTTTTCCCTTTTTTTTGGGGCTATTGCGTCTTGGATACTGAGGCGACTTTACTTTCTTTGCTGCAGTTCAGAAGTCCACGCCTGATTCTGTCGAGGTCGGCGAGATCGTGCCCACGCCACCAAATGTGTCGGAGGCTGCGGTGCGGACTGCTGATGAGCTCGCACAGGAGGAGCTGCCTGCTAAAGAAGACAGCGCACTGTTAGCAAAGAGATATGAGGAAGAGTTATGCGAGCTTCGAACTGAACTAAAGAAAAGCAAAGCGCGGGAAAAGATCCTAGAAAGCGAGGTCGCCGGCCTTTCATCCGCACTCGAAGGAGCGAACAAGGAGAAAAATCGACTGAGCGGAAATGTTAAACATTATAGGAATAAATATTTACCTGCGAGCTGAGAGGGTTGAATTTTCCTTGAAGATTTTCAGGAAAATTTTCTCTGTTCGCTCCATCACTCCGACGGGAGACCGCGAGTACAAAGGCATCATCTACTTCTACTGTAGGGGAATGAAGGTTGTGGGCTTGCCAAACAAGATCCACAACTGGACCTCTAGGTATCTTATCTTTGAAGGCGACCTGGGGTTACTTCATACCAGTCCGCAGCTGCGCGTGGATGCTGACTTCAAGAGCGTGCGGCTGAACGATGCCGAGGCCGCCATCGTCAGATTCCTTGATGGAGCGAGGCTGGATGTCGACTATTACATCACGCTGCTGCCTGGGCTGGATACTATTAGCCTCCACGAGAGTAAGTCTTGCAACCTTCATTTGTATCAGCAACAACCTGGGAATTTTAGCTAACTTTCTCTCTTGCAGCGACCTTGACGGTGCCCGCAAATCTGCCCGTTGCGCCTGCCGGACAAACTCCTACACAAGGGGAAAGGAGAAAAGAAATCGCAAAAAAGAGGAGGGAGGACGGAGACCCCGCCGCGGGTTACTCTTCCGATGGCAGCTTCGACATTGCGGGCTTCGGCGAGAAGCAGAAGGATCTGAGGGGCAACCCCATGATCCACTGGCATGAGAAGAAAAAGTATGTCCGCCTATCAACGGCTCTTCCCTCCTGGAGGAGTCCGCTCCCATCTCGCCATGCCCACGTCGCCCTGTCCACCTTATACGGGAAGCAAAACCTTCGCGATCTGCAAGGTGTGGCACCTGATGACCTCCCCCTTGTCGCTGCGCAGGCCAGTGCGAACTCTGCCATCACCAACCACTTCTTAGGCAGGCTTACGCGCGAGCTGCTTAGGGACAATGCGCGGCATAAGAAGGAAAGCCATTCGCTGAAAGAGAGGAATAAGCGGCTTGGTGTAAAAGTTAATCAATATAAAGAAGACAAGGCCGTAAGTGCTTAGTTAATCGCCATTAATCTTGCTTATCTTTTGTGGACTGATGTTTTGATTTCTTTTGCAGATCGCATATGAGGTGACCAACCCAGACTTTCAAAAGGCCATGTTTCCTTTTGTGAGAAAGCGTCGAGGTCGCGCTTGAGCGCGTTATCAGCGATGGGTACGCGAAGGCTGGGGTAGACTCTATTCCTTTCCTGAAGCTTTTCCCGGAGCTAAAGGATAAGGTTGCCGAGTTCGAGCAAGCTGATAAGGGGAAAGCGGTTGCCGAGGATGACGAGGAGGAGTCCGCTGACGAGGAAGCTGCTGAAGACGTGGCCTCAAGTCAGCAGCAGTATCTGTCCGCTAACTCCAGCTCTGGTGAGAGCAGCTCGCGAACAGAACCCTCAGCCGCTTCTCACTCTGACGATAGCAGCAGCAGTGACTCAGGCGGCTACTCGCCTATAGTGGATGTGGATGGGTCGAGCCCGGAGAAGCCTGCGGACAAGAAGCAGAGGACAGAATAGGAATATATATTGTAATTTTTTGGTTTTCTTTAATGTAAGGGGGGCGGACTCTACGCGAGTCCGCCAGGACATGTAATTTTTGAATGAATATATATAAAAAAGGATATTTTTGATATCTTCTGAGATTTTCTGCTTGTTTCTCGCTGATGCTTTAGAGATCGCACTTATATCTTTGCTATAGCTTTACTGCACGTTTAAACTCTAGCTGAAATTTCATAACCACAATCTTGTTATAATATGAACAGAATGTATTCCTTGGGAAAAGGACGAATGATGCGGACTTGGACGAGTTTGGTTAGCAGTCCGCACTTTGCACAACAGAACCAAGAAAAACCGTAATCTGCTGACTTAAATAACGAGAACAAGCGAACTAGGCGGACTAGGGTATTCGTCCGCAGATATTTATAATTGAATCTTTCTACAATAATTAACATAAATTAAACGAATCCTGCGGACTGGGCGAACTAGAGAAACTGGAGTTCGTATTGCTTTCCCCACAGGGTTATAAATTACAGAACCAACAAAGGGATGGCAGACTGAGCGGGTAGAATAAACGGAGTCCGCACTTCATCAATAAGCAATGACCTGTAATTCATAATTAAGCGGATAGGTGCCGCCGGATCGGCATTGCTTTCCTGGAGAAGCTGGTGGAGGTTGAAAATATTAATTTTATTCTGACAAAAAAGGGAACACACCGCTCTCTTGCCTGGGATTTAGACCGATTTGATCAATTGGGCAGGTGCATGCGGGATGCATTGCTTTCCTCAATGGATCAACTGGGTCGTGAGCTCCCTGCAGGCACCGCTTGAGAGTACCAAAGAGTGTTCGAAGGTACGAGCATTGATGATCTATGGGCAGGTGCCAGGTGACATTGCTTTCCTCAAAGAGATCATCAATGTGTACGCTATCCCTACGAAGCTTAGTAGAGCTGTCAACCACCCTGCCCCTCCAAAAATGCAGTGGTGGAGTCAGGTACTAGCCGGGATCCAAAATCAAGTAGCCCACCGCGCAAGAATCTGCAAGCTCCCACTACACGGTGCGAAATCTCCCCGCAACACGTGGTCATCGTGGTGTTATGCTAATGGCAACAATTCTTGGGGGGGGGGGTCCGTGCTCCTGAACGCAAGGTAAGCTGGACTTGGCGATGTCTCTCGGTCTGGTGGTTTTCGTTTTGAGTTTCAGACGAAGGAAAAAGATTGCGCCATATAGAAAAGATCATTTAGCCAGAAATTCTTCATGAATATAATTGCCAAAATAATCAACAGATGACAGGTGTTTTGCTTAAGCATAAAAACGTTTCAGATCATTGCCGTTCCAAGTATGGGGTATATCTTCTCCGTCGCAGGTGTGTAGTTGGTATGCCCCATTTCTCAGAACTTTCTTAATGATAAATGGTCCACTCCAGTTTGGGTTTAGCTTGCCCACGGAGCCAGTTCTTGCGGTTGCATCCACCTTTTTAAGGATGAGATCACCCACCGAGAAATGCTTGACTCTGACATTTTTGTCAAAATATCTTGCCATTCTTCGTTTGACTTCCTCTTGCCTGATGATGGCTTCATCCCGCAATTCTTCAATTTGGTCCAGGCTAAGTTTCATATTCTCATCGTTAATTTTAAGCCAATCCTCCCAGCTTTGTCTGGCCAATAATACCCTGGGAGTTGGAACCTCAAATTCTACTGGGATGAGAGCTTCCGAACCATGAGATAATTTGAAAGGAGTTTCGCCAGTAGCTGTGGATGGAGTTGTTCTGAGGGTCCATAGAACTTAAGGAAGTTCCTCTGCCCAGTTTCCTCTCAGATTATGCACCTTCTTTTTCAGCAAATTATGTATCTGTTTATTTGCAGCTTCCACTTGGCCATTACTCCTGGGATGGTGAACTGATGAGAATCTCAGTTCTATGCCGACTTGCTTATAAAAGTTCTTCATCTCTTCATTGTTGAACTGGGGCCCATTGTCTGTAATTATTGCCATTGGGATGCCGTGCCTGCATATTATCTCCCCCCATAAAAAATTTTTTATCACCTGTGTTGTTGTTTTTGCTAGCGCCTTTGCTTCGATCCACTTGCTAAAGTAATCGATCATAACCAAGATAAAGCGTCGCTGTCCACTTGCTATGGGAAATGGCCCGAGGAGATCCATTCCCCACACTGCGAAAGGCCAAGGTGTGGAGATTGACAAAAGCTGCTGCGAGGGTTGGAGTTGAAGAGGAGCAAACTTTTGACATTGGGCGCATTTCTTCGCGTATAATTCAGAATCTTTTCTCATCGTGGGCCAAAAATACCCTTGTCGCAATATTCTTTTCTCTAAAGTTCTAGCCCCTGAATGGCTGCCACACTCTCCAGAGTGAATTTCTTGGAGTACCGTGGGAACTTCTTCTTCAGACACACACCTTGCCATTGGCGAGAGGAAAGTCTTTCTATAGAGAATCCCGGAGATAAGCTTATAATTTGCTGCTTTCATTCTAAATCTCCTCTTATCTTTCAAAGCTTGTGGCCATTCCCCTGTCGAAAGATATGATTTGAATGAGTCCATCCAAGAGGGCCGTTGCTCTATTTGCATCAATTCTCCTTCTTCTATAGCCGGATAAAAAAGTTCTGACGTTGTTTCCCCGGAAGGGAGGCCAAACTTTGCCAGCTCATCTGCTTCAGCATTGTGCACTCTTGAGACATACTCAATGGTGAAGCTTTTGAATCTTCCAATTTCTGCCTTCACCAGCATTAAGTATTTCTTCAGGGTAGGTTCTTTGGTCTCGAAATTCCCCAACACTTGGGACGCCATTACCAATGAGTCGGTTTTAACGTGCGCATAATCTATGCCCAATTCTTTTGCGAACCGCAGGCCTGCCAGGAGTGCTTCATACTCTGCCTGATTATTGGTGGTTGGGAAAGAGAACTTTATGGCCTGTTTTAATTTGACTCCGTTGGGATTAATGAGGACTACTCCTGCCCCCGAAGAGTTTTTGCCCGAAGCACCATCTATATAGATTGTCCATGCTAGCGGAGATCGATCAGCTTGATCAGTATTAGGCTCAGTTGTGTCTATTAAAAAATATGCTAGTACCTGTGCCTTGATAGCGGTTCGGGGTACATATGAAATATCGAACTCACTGAGTTCAATTGCCCATTTGGCTAGTCTCCCGGAGTGCTCCGGTTTTTCCAGAATATTTTTTAATGGCTGATCTGTAATCACTCTAATTGAATGTGCTTGGAAGTACGGTCGAAGCCTTCTGGCAGACATTACTAATGCCAATGCAAACTTCTCAAGAATCGGGTACCGAGTTTCAGCATCCTTCAATATGTGGCTGACATAATATAACGGATATTGCCTTCTCCCTTCTTCTCTGACAAGGACTGAACTTATTGCTTCTGAGCCCACTCCTAGATAGATGAATATCATTTCTCCCGTGCGAGGGCTCTGAAGTAAAGGGGTGGAGGTGAGTTGCTCCTTAAGTTGTTCAAAAGCTTCTATGCATTCTTTGGTCCATTCAAATTTAGACCCTCCGCGAAGAGTCTTGAAGAACGGGGCACTCTTATCTCCTATTCTGGAGATAAATCTCCCAAGACCTGCGAGTCTTCCCCCTAATTGCTGGACTTCTTTTGGGGAACGAGGTGATGGCATATTGGGAATCGCCTTAAATTTATCTGGGTTAGGGGCGAGCCCCTCAGGGGTAAGGAGATGACCGAGGAATTTTCCTTTATTTGCCCCAAAGATACATTTTAATGGATTCAATTTCATGTTATACTTTCGCAAAGTGGAGAATGTTTCTGTAAGGTCTTGTAAATGCAAAGGGAAGGTTTTGCTTTTAATAAGAAGATCGTCGACGTATACTTCAAGATTTTTTCCTTTTTGCTCTTTAAATACAGAGTCCATCATGCGTTGATAGGTAGCGCCTGCATTTTTTAACCCAAAGGGCATTACCAGATAACAATAACAGCCATCATTTGTGATAAAGGATGTATGGGGGATGTCAGGTTTATGCATCCTAATCTGGTGATAACCAGAAAACACATCTAAAAAACTCATAAAGGGATATCCAACCGCGGAATCGACTAAGGCATCTATTCGAGGCAGCGGATAACAATCTTTTGGGCATGCTTTATTTAACTTGGTAAAATCAACGCACATCCTCCATTTTCCTCCTGGCTTTTTTACCATTACAACGTTGGATACCCAATCCGGGTATTGGATTTCACGAATGAATTTGGCCTTTAGAAGCTTTACAACCTCTTCCCTGATTGGCTCGGCTAGCTTGGTTGCCACCTCCCGCTTCTTTTGCTGAACAGGTTTGAAATTGGGGGCGATATTGAGGTGATGACAAGCTATATCAGGATCCACTCCCGGCATGTCCTCTGCAGCCCAGGCAAAGACATCCAGGTTCTTTAGTAAGCACGCGATCAGCCTTCTTTTTGCCTCTTCGGGGAGCTCCGAGTTGATTGTAAGCTTTCTTTCTTCGCCTGCTCCAATTGGGACCCCTTGGGTTGCTTGAGCAGGCTCTAGATGAACTCCTTTCGGGGCTGCCTTCTGATTCTCAACCTCCTCTTGGGGAGCCTTCTCTTGGGGATCTTTCTCTCCTGAGGCAACGATTAGAGCCACTTGGGGAGGCGGTTGCTCAATTGTGTTGACTGCTTTGACGTAGCATTCCCGCGCCTCCCTTGGGTTGCTTCTAACTCGGCACTGCTTTCCTCCTGCAGAAAATTTGATCGCCAAGTGATAGGTGGAAACTATTGCTCGGTACTCGTTAAGAAGAGGTCTCCCAAAGATGGCACAATAACTGCTTGCCGCATCAACTATCACGAATGTGATAAGTTTTGACACTCCCCCGAGCGTTACTGAGAGTTTGACGCTTCCTTCAACCTCTTTCTTCTCGCCCGCGAAGCCATACAGCGGTCCCTCGGTGGAGAGTAAAGTCTTTTCGGACCTTAGGGCCTCATAAGCATTTTTGAATATAAGGTTGACCGAACTCCCTGTGTCGACCAAAATTCTTGGGACCGTACAGTTTTCAATGATTGCCTTGATCACGACTGCATCGTTGAACGGGTTGGCTATCTTTGGGAGATCATCTGGACCAAAAACAACAACCTCTGCCGGGGGAGCTGTTGAATTCATGGCTACCTCGTGCCGTGAGATCCTTGCTAAAGAAGACTTTCTGCTTGATTCCACACCTGCTCCTCCGTGGATGCAAAAGAGGTCCCCGAGGGCACCCACGTCGTTCGCATCGATGTTCTCTCCTATCTTAATGTTGCCATTGTATCCCGCTCTCTCAGCGTCTTTGTCTTCCCAAGAGACTCCGGCCACTTCTTTGCCTTTAGAGGTGGATGGCTTTGATGAGGTCTCCTTTACTCCGAGGCCCTTCATCTTTCCTGCAGCAAGCAATCTCTCCATGAGCTGCCGGAGAGCTCTGCAATCTTCAGTCGGATGTCCCTTTTCTCTATGGAATGCGCAGAAAAGGTCCGCGCTTCGAGCCTTTCCTTCCATTTTCTGGAAATCCTTCTTCGATTCAGTTTTCTTTTGCAGGACCTAAAGATCTTCATCTATTGTCAAGCCCATAGCAGCGAGCTCTTCCAGGGGATCATGGTTCTGATGTTCGTCTGAAGATGAGTTATCTCGAATTTGAAGGACATGCAAGATTCGAGGAGCAGTTGGGACAGGGGTAGCGACCAGCGGTGGCTTTTGCTCATGAAATTGCTGATGGTTTTGATAGGGCCGTTTGTGTCGGAAATTTCTTCCCCTGTGCGCTGGAGGCTGATATTCTGGTAAGGAAGGCTTGGATGATCGATTGGTTGTATAGGAATTGGTGACGTCTCTTTTTTCCGCCTTCGCAGTTAAATTGGATATATAGGAAGGGTTAGCGCTCTCCCCTTCTATGAAGGTGTTGGCTAAGGCTATTAGATCTTGAAAAGTGGCTGGATCCTTGGTGGTTGCCTCAAACTTCAACGGTCCTTCTTTGAGTCCGTTAACTAGGGCAATCTTATAGAACTCGGGGTCTACATTCCTGACTCCCAGTTTTTCTCTCTGGAAGCGATCCACGAATTGCGCCACTGACTCATTGTCGGCTTTCTTGATCTTAAAAAGGGTAGCCGGCCCACTTTTCCTCTTCCTGGAAGTGGCAAACCTCAACAGGAGTTCTTGCCGCAACTCAGCAAAACTAGCGATGGATCCGGGATACAGTTCATGAAACCATTCTCGGGCCTGGCCGTCGAAAGTAGTCACCAAGAGTTTGCTTTTCAAACCATCTGTCAAACATCTCATCGCTACTGCCTCAAAAGCCTGGAGATGAGCGACGGGGTCCGTATCCCCAGTGTAAAATGGAATGTGAGGTTCCCTGAAGTTGCTAGGAGCTTGTTCTTGACGGATCTTGTCAATAAAAGGGGACTCCCCGATTTGGGCTATAGCCGAAGTCGCAGGAGGTCGCACGGCCTGATTATCTTCCGCAAAATTAAGTCGGCGGGCTGGACTTCCTCGGGCTACCTCGCGGAAAAAATCCATAAGTGAAGTGAGCTCATCGGCTTGAGACTTCGGTAGGGATGCGGGCTGGATGGGCGAGTTTGCGAGCAGTGGCATTGCAGTTCGCGCTTGGCGGACTAGGGTATTGCGGACTGGATCCTGCTCGGCCACCCTAGGTTGGTCGAGTCGTTGAGTGATCGCGACCAAAGCCTGGCTGATCGCGTCAAGGAGCTGATCGGTCTCCCTCCGGGACTGCTCGGCTTCTCTCCTGGATCGGTCGAGCGCGTCCCACAGGTCGCTTGAGGAGCTTGAGCGACCTGAGCGGGCATGACAATGAGTCGATCGACGATCCGACATCTTGGTCCGAGAGCTTCAGCGATAGCTTCAATCTGAAGGTCGCGTGTTGATGTTGATGCAGAAAATGCGCCCTCACGTTCCTGCAAGAAAGGAAGAAGAGAGAAAGGGATTGCAAGCAACCGCTTACTAATGGACCGAGGTAAAATGGGAGGTAGCGCAGATTTGAGACCGCGAATGTCTGAGATGTGAGTCCGCAGCCTTTACCCAGTGAACCTCTGGGGTCCAGTCTCCCCTTTTGAGTGCACCACTCTCCCTTATTTATAGGCTGGGGGCCTGCCCGAACGGGAAGGGCTAAAATAACCGACTGCCCGAGATACAAAAGTGCCGGGCGGCGGTGATGGGAATCAAAAGAGGAAGAACGAGCAGTCCGCACGAGACCGGCAAACTGGGCCTGCGAGCTGAAAACCTCCCTGATTGCGTTGAGTGCACACCTGCTAGGCTAATTGCGACACAAGCGACCTGGGCGACCTGACCTGGAGCTCGCCGATACGAGGTCGACTATCGCCGAACGGGTTTTGACTACATAGCAGAGCTGAACTTGACGGTCCAGGCTTTACCTGGGCTCGACCATTGGCGACCTGGGCGACCTGAGCTTTTCAAGTCCGGCAAACGAGGAGCGAGATGCCGAGCTGGTTATGTTGCGGATTCTGGGGTTAACAATATTGCACCTCCGTCCAGTTCAAGCATGCATCGGTCAAAGAACCCTTGTCAACACAAGATATCTCCAATGCTTCCAATTCCTGGATCAAACGCTGATCATGCCTCTGCAACCAGCTTGCCCGTACCGGAGTCTTCCGACTCAAAGCATCAGCGACCACATTTCCCTTCCCGGGAGTATAGTGAATCTCGAAGGTGTAGTCCCCAAGGAACTCCATCCATATTCGTTGTCATATATTCAGATCCTTCTGATCCAACAAATACTTTAGGCTTTTGTGATCTGTATAGATATCCACTTTAACGCCATAAAGGTAGTGCCGCCACAACTTGAGCGCAAAGATTACCGCCGCCAACTCCAAATCATGGACGGGGTAATTCCGCTCATGCAATTTCAACTGGCTCGAGCCATAAGCAATCACTTTACGAAACTGCAGGAGAACGCAGCCTAAGCCGCTCCCGGAAGCATCACTATAGATCTCATACCCATCGGTACCACATGGCGATGTCAACACAGGCGCCGTGGTCAAACGACTCTTCAAGTCTTCAAAAGCTTGCGCGCACTCCGGCGTCCAAATGAACTTTTGATCTTTTCGCGTCAGCGTGGTCAGAGGTAACGCGATCCGTGAGAAGTTTTCCACAAACCGTCTATAGTAGCCCGCAAGTCCAAGGAAGCTCTTGACCTCGGCCACTGACGACATCACTGGCCAATCTCGAATGGCACTTATCTTCAACGGATCCACCGCGATACCTTCTCCACTTACCACATGGCCTAAAAAGGCTACTGAACAGAGCCAGAACTCACACTTTGAGAATTTGGCATAAAGTTTATTCCTCCGCAGGGTATGCAAGACCAACCGCAAATGGTTTGCATGATCCTCTTCCGACTGAGAGTATACTAAGATGTCATCGATAAACACAATAACGAACAAATCCAAGTACTCTCGGAACGTTCGATGCATTAGGTCCATAAATACCGAAGGCGCATTACATAGGTCAAATGACATTACCGTGAACTCATAATGACCGTAGCGTGTTCCAAACGCCGTCTTGGGAATGTCACCTTCCCGAATCCTCAGCTGATAATATCCCGATTTCATATCCAACTTGGAATAGACCGTTGATCCTGCCAGCTGATCAAATAGGTCATCAATCCGTGGGATCGGATATTTGTTTTTCTCCGTCAGCTTATTCAATTCGCGGTAGTCAAGACATAACCGTAAACTACGGTCTTTCTTTTTCACAAATAGAACAGGCGCGCTCCAAGGTGACATACTTGGGCGTATGTATCCCTGCTCCAATAACTATTGCAATTGGACTTTCAACTCAGCCATCTCTTTTGGAGCGACGCGATATGGAGAGCGGCCACAGGTTTCGCACCAGGCACCAACTCAATAGAGAAGTCAATCTCCCGCTGGGGTGGTAACCCAGGAAGATCTTTAGGAAACACATCGGCAAACTCTGACACAACTAGTACTTCACCGACACTGGCCTTTGGCTCAACAACCTGAATTAGCGTGAAGAATAACTCCGCGCCCTTCCGAACAGCATTGACGACTTGGAGCGCAGACAACAGAGTTCCGCCAACTCCTCGCATACCAGCGAACTTCATCACAAGTCCGGTATTCTGGCCCAGTGTAATCTCCTTGGAGTTGCAATCAATAAAGGCACGCTGCTCCGAGAGCCAGTCCATACCAAAGATCACATCAAACTCCGACAACGGTAGCACGGCTGCACTCAAACCGAAATCCCGACTTCCTATTTGCACATCCACATCGCAAGCCCTATCCGCAAGCATCACACAGCCATTCAGCAATAGCACCCTTGTACTATCCACCGTCACATGACTTGGTACCCCAATGCGAGATACGAAATCCTCAGACAGAAAAGAATTCGAAGCACCCGTATCAAACAGGGCTCTCGCCAAATTATTCCGAATCAGGACAAAGCCTGCAGCACACACATCATGCACAAGCTATACATAACCAAAAACAATAGCACGTAAGCAAGTAAGCTAAATCAACTCATACCTGTGACGACGTCACTTTGCTTAATCGCTTCCTGTTGGCAAAGCTGATAGATTCGGGGCTGTGCCTGGGACGCAGAGGAATCAACCACCGCTTTGCCCTTCTCAGCATAAGACGCACCCGTCTTCTTTTCCCCTTTGGGCTGAACAACCCGACAATCACGAGCTATATGCCCCACCCGGCCACAGTTATAGCATGTACGAGAATCAGGCCTTGATGTCGCCCCCGACACAACGGTCGTAGTCACTTGCCCAGACGGCTTGGACCTCTTTCCCCCTCTCTTCTGGTAGAATGATTTGCTAGGGCGAGGTGCTTGAACCTGTGGCTTCGACACAACCAAGCCCTTGTTCCCTTGTACCCGCCGCATGTCCTTCTCCAACGCACACGCAGTATCAACCAACGCCTGAAACCCTTGGTTCACTGAACTCGAAAGCAGGAATCACAACTCATCCCGCAATCCTTCATAGAACCGATTCGTTTTCCTTTGGTCATCCGCGAAGATTGTTCCCGCATACCGTCCCAACCTGGTAAACTCATGCAAGTAGTTATCCACGCTATCTTCCCCTTGCTTTAACCGTTGGAACTCATTTTCCATAGCAATGCGTTGCGCCGCTGGGACATGCTTCGCCAGAAATATCCGAGAGAACTCCTCAATCGATACTTGCGTTAATTGCCTGCCCGCCAAATGGTGTACCTCAACCTCGTCCCACCACAACCGCGGCTCTCCTTCAAGCATGAAGGTGGCCAAGGTGACCTTTAGAGTTTCCTCCGCCCTGATCGCTGTCATTATCCGCTTGACACGCGATAACCAATCTTCTGCCTGCGTTGGGGATCCTAGTCCCGTAAACATAGGCGGACTGAAGCTCATGAATTGCTTCAACTGTCGGTCAGCTGCTCGTGGATCGATAGCCTCAACCGGCTCGGGTCTTACATCAACACGAACTGGCACTACTGCCGGCTGCGCTTGCCCGGTCGGCTGAATCATGGCAAATAGAGCCTCAGCAACTAAACGAACAGTTTCCGCAGATGGAGGAGGTGTTGGCACCTCAGCTGGTGTCGCACTCTCATCAGAGCGCTGGGGCTCAGACTGCCCAGCACCACTACGCGTCACCTATAGGTGGACAAGACACACATTAGCGAACGTATGCAAGCAAAATAACACAAAAAGGAATGCGCAGATTCCTCAAACAAGATTTTGTACATTCCTTAGTGGACATTCCAGAGTTCATTAGCGTTACAGCAAGGCGCATAAACACGCGCGCGCCACCCCATAAAAGAATTCGTCCACGAATTCGATAGAGGAAGACCGAACGAATCTGATACCAAAATGTAACGACCCCATCCGTTACATGACGTATAGTAGAAGGTCCGGTCGGGGCCCCACACTATATGCCACAAACAGACGGTGAGGTCACAGGATAATACCAAACCAAACACGAATCCTAACTCAGAGCATTCTAGCGGAAGCTTTAAGTTGTAATTTGAACTCTAACCAGAAATGTCCAATATATAAACCACCTTTATATATAGCCACGGAATGTACAACAAATACATAGAGTTTGGCCTTAAGGCCTTACAGTTCCTCTTTCCACACCGTATGGTTTACAAACCTCGGCGCGCAGGCCGGCCATACATGAGTAAAAGAAAACAAGCAAAAACATTCGCTTAGCCTTCAAGGGCTAGCCGCAGCAGCAGCAACAACAGCAGTAGGGCTTCAGCCCTTCATTTACCACTTGTCTCTCCAGCACCTGCATAGGGACAATCCACCCAACCGATGGCAAACAATGCAACGGTCAGCATTCAGTTGATCCAATTATAACAATCCTACCCCTTTCTCGGGGCATTAGCATTCTTTCCCTGCATAGCATGGCACCATCATATTGCAACTATGTGCGCGCAGGCACATTCAAGCCATCACAACTATCGGCCTCACGGCCCGACAGTCCGTATACTCAGGGCACATTCTTGGTGTACCGGAATACCAGGGTCAACACCATCGTCTACACGGTATTTGAGCATTCTAGTCTTTCCGGCGCGCGGGCCTAAGACTCTCATTAGGCGCTCCAACAAAACCTATAACAAGGCTTCCAAGTCGGACGGACCTAACGCAGGTACGGATCAGCCACCCCCCGTTGCTCAAGTCGCCGTGCCACCTCGAATACGGAAGTATCCATGGCTATTTATAGGCGCGGGTCGGTTTCACCTTTCCTGTTCGGCAATCTGCCTTTTCATCGAGTTGCAGCCCAACGGCTCAACCGCTCATAAAGTGGCAACGCACGGCCACAAGAGTTGCATCCAACCTTCTTCATTTCCTGGACATCATCCAGTACTTCCTGCTGCACCAAGCAACAGGTAGGCACAAGGCAACACAAGCCATAATCACGGAGCCTTCTCCGATATGCAAACAAGCATCACCAATCCAGACCATGTCCAGATGGGCTTCACACAGCATGCCTAGAGCCGTACTCCAATTGCGGCCTCTAACAAGGGGGACTTCACATATCTACCCCAAGGGACACCACAACCCACCGCACACTCGCGGGGAAGGGTTTTCCCTATGCAATACAGAAAAGAAGGACTTCACATGTCCAAGAAGGGAGATCGTTACCCTTGTCGATCTCTTGGGATCCATCACAAACTAGCTGGTGAGAAAGAACCGCAGCAACTTTGCCTTCACAACGCCGGCTTCGGATCACGAATCGGACCACGGGAACTCCGCCGGTGGCTTGATCTCCTCCTCCTTCTTCTTCCTCCTCTCTCTTTCTCTCTTCCTTAACCAAATGAAGAATGAAGTCTTCATCAGCCTCTACTGATTAAATCCAGCCAGGAATCACCTGAGCCCTTGGATCCAAAGAGAGAAATCTGAACGGCCACGATTTGCCCAAAAACTCACTTTTTTGGCTGACACGGCCTGTGACACGCCCGTGTCACAGGCCGTGTACCCTTAAGCGGCACATGCGGTATTCGTACCGACTCAGATTTACCAGAACACAGGCATCGACATGCCCATGTCATTCCTGAGACACGCCCGTGTCACCCCTGCCTCATCGAGCTGTAAGCAGTACACGGGTAGGCACACGGCATCGGACACGCCCGTGTCCAACCTGACACGCCCGTGTTCAAGGCTTGGTTCTAGGCCGTGTAACTTTCTGACTCAAAACGCATTTTATTTGAGTGACACGCCCTGGGACACGCCCGTGTCCCAGGCCGTGTAAAATGACCTGCACCTCAAAACCATTTTTGAGTCTTTTTGGGGTGTTACATACGGCTTCGTCCAGACTGCTGCGGCTAACCTCCAGATCACCGTTGCTAACATCAACTCTACTATTGCGGCTATACCCAGACCACTGCGGTTAACCTCTAGACCACTGCTGCGGCTTTTTGGCACAATGCTACAATGGATAACAACCACGACGTTGTTGCGACTATCCCATTGACCGCCACTACTGGTATCATCCTGACCGTAAGCTGAGGGTCACCACCAGACTGCTGAGCCAAACCATGTGGCCGCTGAGAGAGGCTGAGTGCTGCTGTTAAACATAAGACCGATCGGTCTTCTCAAGCTCCAACAGTGATCAATGGAACCAACAATAAAGTAATCGTGACCTCCTTCGTGGTTAAAATTCCTTAAATTCATTCCGAAGATGGGGCTTTAGCCAGCTCACTGGACCTTGACAATTATTTTCCAGAAGGTCTTGATTCATGCCATCCATCTTCGTTGTGGGGGGTATGTGAGGATCCAAGGCTATAAGAAGAATAAAGCTTTGGGCAAGCCTGCTCTATTGCTAGATCTGCACATAGTTTTTGCAAATATTAGTTTTCTTTTCCAAAGCCTGTTCGGTCTATCAAAAAAGTACGAGTATTATTTTTATCCAAATCCTTGGACGATAGAGGAGATCATCCAAACGGCACGAACAGAGTCAGCAAGCAATTATTTGTAGAGTTCGCTAACCTCTTAGACGGACATCAAAGAGGTCTCACAGGAATTCCTTGGAGATCGACTGATCGGTAAGCTTAGGCAGCCAATGGCCTTCAAGATGCCTCTCAAGATGTGGTGTGGAATCTCTAGCTAGGAGTGCCCGCTAGCGATTCAGCAAAGACCGCGCGGACTCCTTCTTCTTTAGATTAAGCTCAGGCATCCCCGAGCGGCTTAGCTTGACCTATCCTTTAGTGTTTGTGGTCCGAATCTTCGTGTTCCTTGGGTGGCTACGCATTTAATTACATATATTAAAAGAAATTAAATGCACGTTAGTTTGTGAATCATCCACTCTTCCTACCCTCGAGTTTAAAGATGGGCCAAGTGTGCTTGGACATCCCGGACATAACCCAAAACTTACTTTATTATAGGTGCAAACACTAAGCTCGAGTCTTTTCTCTCAGTCTTTATACGCGTGTGCACCCCAATGGTGGTCGCACCATATTGTAAACCTTTCTTAATATATATAAAGAGAGGCCCGTCGGTTGAGAGGAATTCTCCGCAGCATGTCCAATCCGGTGTATTTTGTTGCAAGCAACCTCCTCCATCCCTGTTCGTTGCATGGTCTGTAGTAGCAAGTCACTTGAGAACCAATTTCTATCCTCTCCTGAACATCCTACCCCGAAATAGCACGCAGAGAGTTGGTGACTGTCTTTTGTTCTAATAATCTAAGAAGAGTCCAAAAAACCCTATAAATATCGGACTCATCAAGCATATACAGAGGAAGTACACACACAAATTTAGATGACAAAAATGCAGTACATCAGGAATTCAAAGAACAAATTGTAAATAAATAATGAAAGGGACTCTAGCAGCGTGGAAGGAGACATTGATGACACATGGGACGAGCTCTCCAAGTGATCCTATAGGCCACTCGAACAACTAACGGTTTTTTATGCTTTCTTTATTAGAGGTTCTTCTCACCACGCCAAATATGCTCCTCAAGAAGAGAAGCTTCACCAATAGTTCCCACCACCAATACAATTTGATAAAGGTCATCTTCTATGGCCTATGGAAAGGCTTCAACCTCAAAAATCCTATCCTCCTAGATATTGAACATAGCAAATAGTCACTCCTCACTCCTCATTTATTGCTCGAATTTCTCTATCCTAGTAAGGTGAGTCCCAATGTCGTGCAACTGCTTGTTTAGATCGGCGAATGTTGATACTATTAGAAAGTTATTGTTGGAATAAAGGGCAGTAAATTGTCAGGACGAGGACTCCTCGTCTATCCTTGTGGGTCATTTAGGAAGATGTTGAAAGGTTATGAGAACTCGGTGCACGGTTTCTTATAGGATGGTTTATGGCAAAAGCAGTCAATAAAGTTCTGAGGAGGAGAGGCAAGTGAGTGTATTTCAAATAAAAAAATACTTGCATTGTGCATGTGATGCGAGCTACTCTGAATGTTTACAGTTGTTCAAGGTCATTATTGAACCACACTTATCCCTCTCGGAAGAGGGTCAATCATCAATGAATTCCCTTCTAAAGAATGGCCACACGACTTAACCACTCATAGAGGATGTTAGGGAAGGGGTGGAAAAACATTAACATTCCCCATCTTCCCTAGAGCAGAAGAGGACATCGTGGTCACGAACCTTACCAACGTGAAATGGGAGAGCAGTTGATGTTTACCTCAGAGTTTTCACTAAGGGGGGGGGGGGTGAATGGTGATTAGAATTTTGTTTCAAATATTTATTTTAATTCTCAGAATTTGCATATATATAAATAATCGAAGAGAAATAGATGCAGATTTATAAAATAAATAGCTCAAAATTTAAAATAAAGAAGAAACACAAAAGACATAAAGATTATAGTGGTTCCCGCTTAATCTATGTACTTCCACTCTTCTACCTCCTTAGTAGGAATTCACAATCACAGTGTCTAAGTCATTTGACCAGGAGACACTTAGAACCAACACTAGATCTTTTGATAAGGAGATCTTGAACCAACACAATATGATTTTTTTCTCACAAAGACTCTCAGAACCTCTCACTGAATCCTTTGAAGAGAGATTCTCAAAACTCTTTTAACAATTTGTAAGAAGAGAATGAAAAAAGATTTTTTGATATAATTAATCTTCTCTCAGTTTCCTCTCAGAAAATTTCTGAAGACAACCAGTGATGATATCTAGAACTTCTGATAATTCTCTTAATATAAAAATCACAAAGATATTTTACCCAATTTCCAGATTATCGTTAAATCTACTCTGAATCTGATGCAGTTTTCCATTGAGAAGAAGAACTAATTCTCTTTAACAGATTCAACAACACTCTAACAATAGATAGATTCATGGAAGAAATACAATTGCTTATTATGATCTTCTAAACTTTCTTTGTCAAAATCAATCTATCACGTTCTGATATGAATTTATTGAACGTCTTAAGTTGATGATTGATGTGTGGATTCAATAATAACTCCTGAGTGTCATGTGTCTGTTATATCTCTTTATATATATATATCAACATATTCTAATGTTTCAAAGATTCTGTTATGCAAATTCCTTCTTGAAATAATTCTAATTGAAAACCTCAAAATAAATTATGTTAAGAAATTTAATCAACAAAACATCGAGTTCCAATCGAAACAACATCTAAATCTTACTTCCCGTAAAAATATCTCTATAGTCGATGTTCCGTCACTATCCTGTCAAAGTATGCGTTGATATAATTCTTTGAATTTCGTCAACTTATCAATTTCATTTTCTTTGACTTCTATTAAAAGTAGCGTCGAATTCTAGTCAAAGTTGGATCGACTTCTAGTTAAAGTTGCATCGACTTCTACTTGACAAAAATTGGCAATTCTTGACTTTTCACTAATATTTAGTATGTCTTTCTTCTGTCCTTTATATCAATGAAATCCTAGGATTTCTAAGGCCAAATTACCCTCAATATACATCATGGGTAATGAACCTAGGATGTAAAATCACTAGAAATAGTTTGTTAAGATAAATCATAAGGGTTATTCTTAACAATCTCCCCTATTTAACTTAACGAATTTTATAAATTTACAAAAGTGATTTTACAAATATGTAACAGTAAAAATACAAGTTTGTATGAACATGTACTAATGAAAGATATAAATTATAAATGATATGTATAAGAGGCAACTGAATATACCATAAAGTAAATCTTTTGTCTTGAATAAGAAGTTATTACTTCTTATTTTTGTTAGTAAGAAAAGTTGTAAATGTAGTATAAAAATTCTTCGACTTCTTTTGAACAAATATAAAAAGAACCCATCTTGCCTTTTTTGAATGACTATGTATCCCATGATAGACATTAAACAACTTTTGAACTTCTGCATCTACATTATGTGATGCTGAATTGAGTGTATATCATTCGCTTAAAATTTTTGAAGATAGTTCATTAAAAGATTCCAATAAATTGTTAGGAAAAGTATCTTTTTTACTTTTCTTCAATTACTAATGTTTTAGTGTCTGATGCTTTTACAAAGCTTATCATTCTTTGATTTCTACTTTCATAGAGTATATATGTATCCTAATTGTAACTCAGACCTATAATTCTTTTGTGACAATGTCTAGTAGTGTCCACAATTTGAGCAGTAGGATATTTCTCAACATATTTATAATGATCAAAGATTGTTTCTAGAAGGGTGATTGGTAAATAAGAAATGAATTTTATTTTCACTGATTCCTAAGCTTGTAATTTTGCTTGAAAAATCTTTTTTCTTATCAGCTAAGTCATCTTTAGAATCTTTGAACTCAGCCTCCTCTCTTTCTCTAATTATGTCAAAATATTTCCCAAGATCAATATCTTCTGACATTTTCTTCCCTTGAGTACGTAGTATTAGAACTGATGGATTCTCCCCTTAAATAGCAGGCATCTGAAACTTTAAGACTAATGAATTCTCCCTCTGTGTAGCAGACATCTAAATCTTTAAGACTAATAGATTCTCCCCTTGTTTGGCAGAAATCTGAACAATACTATTTGATATTATTGTATATTTAACCATGCTCACACGTAGTTCTTCAAAAATTTCTTCATCATTACAAATAATTTTTGAAAACATGTCCTTTTTTAATCACTCTGAAATTTCTTTGATATGTATATTATAAGTTCAAACACAGTCTGAGTCTTGAATCCTGCTATTCCTGCCTTGATTTTCCTCCCCTTTTTTTACTCTTGAAAGAATGATTTAATTACTTTGGCTGGGAGTAAACTTTGATCAACTTTTTTATCAAGAAGGTGCAGAGAACTTGATAGATCATTTATATAATTTTGAAGGATCAGAAGTTTATCATGGCACTCATCTCTAAAAATCAAGAATTCCTTTATAAATCCAGTAACTAATGGCGTTAGCGCTTGAACAAGAACATCCAAAAACTCCTTCTCAGTCAACATCAAAAGTATTTAATGATGATTATTATATGAGTACCTACAAACATAACAATGTAGAACGGAGAGAAAGAGTAGAAGAAAAACATAGTCTGGAAGCTAAAGATTTTTGAAAAAATATACAAAGTGTAAATGGACGATACGTTGAAAAATAGGGTTTAAATATTCCTTTAGTTGGAGTAACGTCAATTTTTTTGACGTATATGAAAATATCATAATCGAACCATGCATTGAATGGTATCAACATTGCATTGAATTGATACAAAACACTTCATAAGCATTGTATCTAGACGTTGTGTTTAATAGAATTTTATATTTGGTCGACTTCTATTCAAAGTTACGTCGAACACAGACTTATATTTGTAGTCTTTTACAAGTTTTTCCCAACAATATTTATAATTAAAATTAAGAGATTTATAATGAATAAGATTTATCCAGCATACCCAAAACATAGATAAAGTAGTTATGTTTGGTTTCATCAAGAGGCTTTGTGAAAATATCTGCTTTTTAGTTTTCAGAAGTCACATATTCCAAGGAAATTTTCCCTTTTTTGACATTGTCTTTGAGAAAGTGGCGCCTAATCTCTATGTTCTTCTTCATGCTATGCAAGACCAAATTTGGTGCAATTGAAATAACCCATGAACTATCACAGAATATTGTTAAACTGGTGAAATTCAAGTAATAATTAAGTAGCTTATTTTGCATACACAAAATAAGTGAAAAACTACTTCCTGCTGCAATATATTCAGCTTCTGCTATTAAAGTAGAGACTAATGTCTACTTCTTACTAAACCAAGAAATCAGTATAGCACCTAGGAATGGAAAAGTTCTAGAGTTTCTTTTTCTATCTAATCTACATCCTTCATAATCAACATCAGAATATAAATATATCTCAAATTCTGATTCTATGGGATACCATAATCCCATCTCATATGCACCCATAAGATATCATAAAATTCTATTTACAGAACTAAGATATGACTCTTTAGGATCAACCAAAAATTTTTCATAGACACCTTTGACAAACATTATATAAGATCTGCTAGCTGTGAGATAAAAAAGAGAGCTAATAAATGCTCTATATGTTTTCTGAACTGCAGACTTACCAAAAATATCCTTATCAAGGGAAACATTAGTAGTCATGGTAGTTTTTATTGTGGAAGCTTTTTTCATGCTAAATTTATTAATCAATTCCTTGGTATATTTAGTTTTATAAATGAAAATACCTTCATTACTTTGCTTTACTTATAAACCAAGGATAAATGATAACTCTCCTATTATACTCATTTCAAATCTGGATTGCATTAAGTCACCAAACCTTTTGCATAATTCAGAATCTGTTGCGCCAAATATAACATCAATCACATAAATCTGGACAATAAACGGCTTTTCCTTATGTATTATAGTGAAAAGTGTTTTATCTACCTTTCTTCTTATGAAAGAGTGATCTAAGAGAATGTGGATAAGGTCTCATACTATGATCTTGGAGCTTCCATTAGACCATAAAATGCTTTGTTCAATTTATAAACAAGAGAAGGATAAGTTGGATTGAAAAAACCTGGAGGTTGTTCTACATAAATATGTTCTTATAGAAATCTATTTAGAAAGGCACCTTTGAAATCCATCTTGTATACTTTAATTCTTGTATATGTTGCATAGGCTAGGAATAATCTTATTTCTTCAAGCCATGCTACTGGTTTTAATGTCAGATTGTAGTCAATTCCTTCCTATTGAATATATCCCTAAACAACCGGTCTTGCTTTGTTTCTCACTATCACTCCATCAATATCTATTTATTCCTAAATACCCATTTGGTCCAAATAATGGGGTAACTCTTTTGTCTCTCCACTATTTCCTAGACTTTATTCCTTTCAAACTTTGCAAGCCATTCATGCATAGCCACAGTCTAGTGTGGATCAATATTAGCTTCTTCAAACTTCTTATGTTCAAACTGTGATAGGAAACACTGCAACACCACTTTAGTAGATAGTTATTTTCTATTTTTTCCCTTGTTTTACATTTACAATAACTTGTGTTGGAGGATGATCCCTCAGAATTAATATATATGGATCAATTCTTGTTTGAGCAATTAAATATGATCAACTTGTTCTTCTATTCTATCCTCATGAGGTAATTGAACATCCTAATCATTTTCCTATTTAATAATTATTAAATTAACAGGTCATTTTATAAGTACTTCATCATCAGAACCCACTGTAATATTTTCTTTTTGATGATAATGGTTTTCTGATAAGTTTTCAATCTTCTCCTCTACTTTCAACTCTTTATGATCTTCATCTATATCAATCTGTTCCTACAATAAATCTTTGGTGGAAGTTTCTTCCCCCCTAAAATAAGCATGTGTTTCATGAAGTACTGCATGCATGGATTCTTCAATTTAAAGAGTCCTTTTATTATAACACCTAGAAGTTTTGGTTTATAAGGAATATCCCAAAAATGATCCAACATCAGCTTTCTTATTAAATTTTGCTAGATAACTTTTCCCATTGCTAAGTATGTCACAAACATAGCAAAATATTCTGAAATAAGAAACTATAGGTGGCTTGCCTTTGAAAATCTCATAAGGAGTCTTTAGTTTGGTCTTATGAAAAAGACATCTATTAACAACATAATTAGCAGTTTTGACTGCTTCATCCTAAAAGGACCTAGGCAATTTTGACTATACTAACAATGTTCTTCCAGCTTTAATGAGTGTTCAATTTTTCCTTTCAGCTACTCTATTTTTTGAGGAGTTCTGGGAGCTGATAATCTTTGTCTTATCCGCCAATCCTCACAAAATATACAGTTCAACTGATTTTTTAACTCCATGTCATCATCACTTTGGGTAATATTTCCCACAATGTTCCCTAAATTTGATTTGAAGAGACATCACCATCAAAACTAAAAATATAGTTGTATTTGATGTTGGTTAAGATCATCTTGTGCAGGATGTTCCTTGGAACAAGGTTAGACAGGTTGTCTAAGTGATAGTGAAAGGTGGTCAGAGGGTAGGAAGGTGGAGAGACAGAAAATCTGTCAATGTAAACTGGCATTGAGTGACAATAGCTCAGTCAATGCCAAATGCAAATAAATGTGGTTAAGTCTACAGGAGTTGAGTGAGGACAGCTCACTCAATGACAGATGTAAAGAAATGTTGTGAAGTCCACATGCATTGAGTGAAGCAAGCTCATTCAATGCCAGATGCCAAGGAAGGATGCTGGCAAGGCAGAAAAATTGCGTAAGTCCACAGGCGTTGAGTGAAGCCAGTTCACTCAACGCTATACAACAAAACACTTCAATTAAAGATGTGGACAGTCATACCCCAGCTATTTACAAAGTAATTCTACATCTAAGTCCACTAGCATTGAGTGAAGGCAATTCACTCAATGCCATATAACAAGAAGCGACGTGTGATGTCAAAGCTTCAGCATTGGCAAGCATGAAATCTGGCTAAGTCCAGATGCGTCGAGTCAATATGGCTCAGTCGACGCCTAAACTGTTAATACAACAAAAGTCTAGTTGGAGTTGAGTCAAGCTTACTCACTCAACGCCTAGTGATAGAAAACTGTCGAAGTACTTTGGCATTGAGTGATGAAGGATCACTTAATGCCTACCAGTATAGAAACATTGGCTAAGGCTAAAAACATTGAGTAATGCTTGTTCACTCAATGCTCTCAATGCTTGAGTAAGACAGAAATTTGTCTAAGTGTTTTGGAATGTAGTGAAGCTTGTTCTCAGCAAAGAGAGGACTGTGGCCTTCAGAGCTAAATCCACAAGAAGGAGCAGGGAAAAGACTCCTCCACCAAGGAGAAATGCAAATTCAGAAAGCACAGATCCTAACTCCTCTAGAAGGGAGCTGTCAGATGGAGAACTAATAGTTTTCTCCAAGAAGTTCAAGGATGCTAAGTATGAGGAGACAGTGAAAGAATAAGGGCACTTCTTTCTCCTCATCAAGGAACCCATTTCCTAGTAAGGACATGTACAGAAAGGACCCCTCTGGGGAAAGGTATGAATCCAAACAGAACAAATATATTAAGACTAATGTTGTTTGCTATTATTTTAATAGGAGTGGACATGTCATTGCTGACTATCCAGTTAAGAGAAGGAACACATAAAATATTAAGGCAAAAAGCGTCACAAAGACAAGAGAGCTGAAAATAGCTTCTTGGCCAAGAAGATTGTTAGCCTATCAGACAGTGATTCTGATTCTTCAGAATCCGATGAAGAGGAGGCCTACATTATTCTTATGTCTATTGAAGAAAAACCTGAACATCTTGCTTCCCCATTTGGCATAAGGGCTCCACTATCCTATGTTGATAGTGACTGTGGAGAGGATGAGGAGTTCAGTCTCTTGGCCATTTCAAGAGACAACTGTCATAACCCGCATTTTCTCCGAATTTAGGAAACATCAGAGTATGAGAAAATACACGCCATGATGCCACGTCAAGCAGGGAATAACTGCTGACGCTCAGGCAAACCAACTACAATCCCTATGCAAGAAAATCATGTGCTTAATGAATAGAAAATCAGTTATGTTTTAGAGACTGTATCTCTCGGCTCAGTGGATCACCTAGTCCACAAAAGAAAACTATATTTATATGCTGCGGAAAGAAAAATACTTTAATTAGGTTTTACACCCTAAAGAGCGCATAAGGGTCCCAGGAGAACCACTCATGCTATGCAAGACCCTACATTTAATTTATATAATATATAAGAAAACGGTCTTTATACGTTGTTTGGAAAATAGTGATTAAGTTTTATAGAAACATGCCATTCATGAGCTTTATTTATAACAATAATTATGGTTTGAAAATAACTAGCCACCTAGCATAAATCCTTCTCAGAGCAAGTAGACTATCTCCAGAAAATGGTAGCAGCATAAGTAAATATATCCAGTACAAGGGCAGCAACTACCAGTGGGCGCCAACAACCTGACACGAACCCACTGACTCATATGTATGTCTGTAAGAAAGTACTGAAAAACTACCTCACCAACACGGCAAACGGAACTCCAAAGTCCAAGAGACCACCAACCCCACCACTGCAAACTAGCCACCCAACTGGCTATGGCTCAGAACCTGGGGTATTCCAAAAGAAAACAGAATACCTCAGCAAGCAACAAGGTAAAAACAACTGCATGTAAGAGTCAACCAAAAGGAAGAAGTAACTGAAAAACATGCAGTAGAAAGAGTCACAACTGTCCAAAACAGGACAACAAGAAAAGCACCACGAGCAAAGAAAACAGCAACAACCCAACTCAGGAACAACATCCTGCCGGGCCTAATAGGCTACAAAGAGCCTAAAGTGCTGCAAGCTACCAAGGAAGGAACTTCTAACACCCTAAACTGCGGAGAGTGGTAGTAGCAAAAACAAACAACGAGGAACAAGATCAGAGGCAAACTCAGCCCTCCATTCACTAAGTCCAAGTCAACAAGCTCGAGGGTCTACATGTGAAAGCACAAGGGACCTTCCACCCACACATGCCCAGCCTGTACCTGGAGCACGAAAACAAGAGTGGCCTTGGCTAAGTCACACAACTCCACCCCCCTGAAGAGCTATAAACCACCACTACTAACCACGACCCACGATTCGGCCTTTAAGAAGGTAAAGAAAATGGCCGACAAGGAAATACCAGAAATATAACAAGAAAACCACTCGGGAACGAAAAACAAGGTAAAGGAAGAGTGTTGAAAAGAATCAACACGACAAGGCGCTGAGTGAGACCCACTCAGTGCCTACCTAAACCTTGGCGTTGAGTGAGCTAGCCTCACTTAAAGCCAAAACCAAACTCTAACCACAATCCCACTAAGGTAAAACGGAGCTCGACGATTGTCGACCGGAGGTCGACGATAGTCGAACGGCCCAATGCAGAAACCGAGATCGACGATCTCCATTCAGAGATCGACGATAGTCGAATGATTCTAAGACAGAAAAAAAAGGCAGGGAATTTCCAGTACTCGAGTAGTTGCCTACTACTCGTGTATTCAAATTCCAGCACTCGAGTAGTTACCAACTACTCGTGTACCTCATCCCTTTACTCGAGTAGTCGCCTACTACCCGAGTACCTCATCCCTCTACTCGAGTAGTCGCCTACTACTCGAGTATACAAACATAACCAGCACTCGAATAGTTACCAACTACTCGAGTACCCCAACCCGCTACTCGAGTAGTTGCCTACTACTCGAGTATGCTAAAACCACTACTCGCGTAGCTACAAACCTGCACTCGAGTAGATGCCTACTACTCGAGTAAACCAAACCACCTACTCGAGTATCTCGAGTCCACTACTCGAGTAACCCAAAACCCTTACTCGAGTAGTTACCTACTACTCGAGTAACTCAAAACCCCTACTCGAGTAGTTACCTACTACTCGAGTAACTCAAAACCCCTACTCGAGTAGTTACCTACTACTCGAGTAACTCAAAACCCCTACTCGAGTAGTTACCTACTACTCGGGTACTCCAAGGCTAATACTCGAGTTAATGCCTTCTACTCGAGTATCTCAAAGCCACCACTCGAGTATCTTAACCCACTACTCGAGTATCTCAAAGCCACCACTCGAGTATCTTAACCCACTACTCGAGTATCTCAAAGCCACCACTCGAGTATCTTAACCCACTACTTGAGTATCTCGAAGCCACCACTCGAGTATCTTAACCCACTACTCGAGTATCTCAAAGCCACCACTCGAGTATCTTAACCCACTACTCGAGTATCTCAAAGCCACCACTCGAGTAATACACTTAGCAAATTCGGGAAAAGAAATCACCCCTCTCTCCTAACACTTCTGATGAGTTGTAAATATACCTATATTTTCGTATTTTATTTAAGTCAATTTTGTTTGTTTTTTGTCTTTTTTTATCTGTATTATCCAATAAATTGCTTATTTTGGTAAATATTATTTCTAACTTAGCTTTATTTTTATTGCAGAAAATTTCCAGAAAAATTCCAAAAATAGTCAAAAAATTGACTGACACGCCCGTGTCACATGACCGACACGCCCGTGTCATGCCCTCGACGATCGCCGACCACAGGTGCCAGCTCGACGATCGGCGATCATCAAACCCAGCTCGACACGCCCTTCAACACGCCCGTGTCAAGGTATGACACGGGCGTGACCTTGCCACCTGGCCCGACGTGACGCGCGCGACTTTGCGGCCGGACCGCGCCCAGATTGACCTCCCCTACACGCCCCAGTCACGCCCGTGACTGACACATGTCACGCCCGTGAACTAGGGCGTGACCGCCACGTTTTCAGCCGAAGTCAACTTTCCAGTCAAGTCACCCGATCAGCTCATGAATAGTGTCGACACGCCCCCCTGTCACGCCCTAGTCACGGGCGTGACCAACCCGAAATTTTGCCTATAAATAAGAGCTTCCAGGAAGCTTATTTTGTCCACTTTTTTGACCACTTTGCTTAGGGGAGGTGCTGCCCATTTGGATTCCATACTTATGTAAGGAGAATTTCTCCCCCCTCTCTCTCTCTTAGTTTGTATTAGGGCTTTTACTTTAATAAAATTTGAATTTTTCTCTCTTAATTAGTATGAAAAAAAATCCATTTGAATGCGCCTACTTAAGCAATTTTTTGTTCATCTTTTTGTGTTTCTTTTATGTTTCATCATTTTAGCTTTCATAACTTAGTTAGATTTAGGATTTATCGGCATTTCTAGCCGTTGTGTCATCCGTCTAGTTTTCATTTTCCGCACTTTTTAGCTTTAGCTTTTTCTTCTTTATCATTTTTATTCATATAGGTTTTATAAAAACCCCCCCTAAAAGTGTTCGTTTTTATTTTCTTTAACTTAGGCTCTTAGGAATGTAAAACTTCTCGTTCCTTTTTAGTTTTATTCTCACTTTTTTTGGAGGTTCTATAAAAACTTATGAATAAAAATGTAGTCGTTATAATTTTTCGCTCACTTCATTTTAGCTTTTTATTCGTAAAACTTTTAATCCCTTTAATTTTTATTTCATCTTTTTATGCATTTCTACCGCATTCTAGCGGTAGAAATACAGTTGTATTAATTTTTCGAGTATTTCCATTTTGCATTTATTTGCAAAATAATTTCGCTCGGTTAATTTTTATTTTCACTTTTTATGCATTTCTACCGCATTCTAGCGGTAGAAATGCAGTCGTTCTAATTTTCTGAGCACTTTGTTTTTCTTATTTTTGCAAGTGTGTGTGCGTGTATGAGTTAGGTTTTACTGCTTTATTTCAACTCCTGTAGAGTGCGTGTGTGCGTATGCATTTATTTCCGCCTACTCGTTAAGAGTTAAATGGCGCTCTGCTTTCATTTCCCGCCCACTCGTTTGAGTGGGACTTGTCTTTTTACTGCTTTCACTTTCTTCCTACTCACTTGAGTAGGAAAACTTTGTGTGGGTGCGTGTGTTTTCATTTCTGTAGAGTGCGTGTGTGTGTTTTACTTTCAAGTAGAGTGCGTGCATGTATGAGATAAATTTACTCCCGCCCACTCATTTGAGCCGGGACTTGCAATTTTATCGCTTTCTCAATTATGTAGAGTGCATGCGTGTAGGAGATAATTTTACCGCTTTATTTATCGTTTTCTTCAATTAAGAAGAGTGTGTGCTTGTGTGCATTTATTTCCGCCTACTCATTTGAGTAGGGCTTGCTTTATTTACTTTTCTTTATGGTTTTGAAGTGTGCGTGAGTGCCTGCATCAATTAGCCTTCAATTTATCTAATTGTCCTATTTTTCGTGTTTTCTCTTATAATTGTTCAGTGCTTAATTTAACACTCACGCTTCACCTAAAAACATAAAGCCGTCCCCATACCGATGAGTGGCTAATCTCTTTTAGCCTTCGGCATCGAAGAGCATTGGGACATAAAAAATGATTTGAAATAATTAAAAAAACTTTATTTTTATTTTTATTTAAGGACTTAAGGTTTACCCCGGGTTAACGACGCATAGGACCACATAATCGATGTGTGGGCTCTATTTCCGTTATCCATACGCGACGCCGAGAGGCTGCACGTATGGACTGATCCCCCTTGGTTAAAGAGAACTGCGTACGCCCCCTCGAAAGAGGAGAAACGTAGTTCTGCCGGATTGGGTTCCCCACCCAATAGCGGGGTTCTTAGCGTAATGCGGGCGTTAAGGGGAATCCTTCATCGGACTAAGGTTCGGTCGAATAGCCTTAGCGCCCAGGTGAGCGATATCTCTAGACCAAGGTGAGCTCATGTTCTTGGAACCTCCACGGCCAAGTGCCTTTTATTAAATTAAAAACAAAGTTCAATAATTGTTAAGAATTATTTTAGTCTTAATCCGATTCGATGTCGAGCGTTAACCCGTCATCGAACTAACTTAGCAAAATTCTGCTTTCTTTCTTTCCGTTTTAATTAAACTAAATAATCCCACCTTTCTAATAGTAAGATAATAGTGTTCCTGGAAGAGTAGATATAATCAACGCGTCCCCGAGAATAATACGACCTCGGTATTTTCCCGAATTCCGAGTACTACTTGCGATAGGTGCACTTGCCTCCTCTCGTTAGAAAACTCGATCTTCTAACCGGCCTGCGGAATCTGACCATTTCGAACCAACCACAGTAGGTATCTGTTCTGCGGCCATCAAGTTTTTGGCGCCGTTGTCGGGGATCACGGTTGTTATATTGAATCCAGGACTCTATTAATTTTACTTTATTTTCAAATAAAAAATTTTATACAAAAAAAAATCCTTCCCCCTTTCGTTTTTTTTTGGGTGTATGACCCGTTGACAACCTTCGAGTTCTGAAAATCTTGAATTCGACCCCGAGATCGGCCGCTCTCTTGCGCGTATCCGATCTCTCCGTCGAATTCCCTTTTTAGACCCCGCAGAATCTATCGGAGAACCCTCTTCTTCTTCTATGGCCGACCCAAATAATGCCCAATCGGCCGAACGTACTATGTTTTACTACGCTCGACCCAACTTGGATGATACGGGGTCGAGTATTGTTCGGCCCGCTATGGCCAACAATAATTTTGAAATTAAGTCAAGTGTGATTCAAATGATCCAAAATGCCGTGCAGTTCGACGGACTGCCGGATGAGGACCCCAATAATCACTTGTCTAATTTTCTTGAAATTTGCGATACTTTTAAAATTAATGGCGTCACTGATGACGCCATTCGTTTGCGCCTTTTTCCCTTCTATCTTAAGTCCAAGGCTAAGGCGTGGTTACTCTCCCTCCCGCGGGGATCCATCACGTCCTGGGAGGAATTGGCTGAGAAATTCCTTACGAAGTATTTTCCGCCCGCGAAAACTGCAAGACTTCGGGTGGACATATCTTCGTTCGTCCAAAACGACTCCGAGTCTCTTTACGAGACTTGGGAACGCTTTAAGGAGTTTCTCCGCCGGTGCCCGCACCACGCTCTGCCAACATGGTTGCAGGTACAAATTTTTTATAATGGACTGAATAGTCAGACGCGTCAAATGATTGATGCGGCTGCCGGGGGCACTCTGAACAATAAGACCCCCGAGGCCGCCCAGGCCCTTTTCGAGGAAATGGCGTTGAACGCCTACCAGTGGAATGTCCCGAGGGCGCGCCCTAAGCAGGCGGGCATTTTTGAAGTGGATGCCACTGCTCAGCTAGCCCTCCAAGTGGAAAGGCTAACTAAGCAGGTGGCGGAGATGTCTGTTTCCTCCTCCACTCCGCCTTGTTTTCTCCCCCCCTCTAACGTCTGCGTAGTCGACAAATTCGTGGACTACATGGGAAATCCGATGCGTCCCTCATTTCAAAACAACCCTTATAGTAGCCACTATAACCCGGGTTGGAGGAACCATCCGAATTTCTCCTAGAGCAACCCGAACAACGCGCAGCGTCCCCCTCCCCCTCCTTTTGCGCCAACGTTTCCCCCTCCCCCTCCTATGAAGCCATCCCCGGTGGAGGAAAATTTTAATCGTTATGTCGCGTCCAACGAGTCTAATATCCGGAACATCACCGGATCGCTAAAAAATTTAGAACTCCAGGTTGGACAGCTGGCGCGACTTATGTCAGAACGCGCCCTGGGGGCACTGCCAGAGAACACGGAGCCCAATCCAAGGGAAACCGCCAACGCTATAACCCTTCGTAGCGGTAAGGAGGTGGTCGATCCAAAACGGATCGATCCTCAGGTACATATTTCACCTCCGACCCCTCTTCCCTCTTCTTCGATTACGCAACCCTTACCGATTTTTAACGACAAAACTATTTTAAACAAGGCGTTGCCCTACCCGCATAAGTTAGATAATGAGCGAGTAAACGCACAATATGAAAAATTTATTTTATTACTTAATCAAATTCATATTAATGTTCCTTTTTGCGAGGCTATCTCGCAAATGCCTAAATATGCGAAATTTTTAAAAGAACTACTTTCTAATAAACGCAAACTCGAGGATATTTCGCATATATCTCTCAACGCTGTCTGCTCGGCGGCTCTTACTAGTAAATTGCCCTCAAAACAAAACGACCCGGGACGGTTCTCCATCCCGTGCCTTTTTGGCGAAGTATTAGTAAAATATGCCTTGGTAGACTTAGGCGCGAGCATTAATTTGATGCCGTTCTCGCTTTTCCTGCGTTTAGGTTTGGGTACTCCTGCTCCTACTAATATGCGCATCCAACTAGCGGATCGCTCGGTTAGGTTCCCCATCAGGGTTGTTGAGGATGTCCTTGTCCGAGTAGACAAGTTCACCTTCCCGGTGGACTTCGTCATCTTGGACATCGAGGAAGACGCCAACATACCAATAATACTTGGTCGCCCTTTCCTCGCGACCTCACGTGCGTTAATTGATGTAAGTAATGGTCAGCTTCTCCTTCGGGTAGGAGACGACCAAGTTACTTTTTCTATTAACTCCTCTATGGAAGACTCGTCGCCGAGCGACGATTTCTGCTATTCTTTAGATTCTTTTTATGGAGATTGTTCTTCTCCGGTTTTCGAGTCCGAGTTTTTAAACGAAAATATTTTTTCACTCGAAAATTTTTATTGCGAGAGGACGCGTCTACGAACATGCCTTTTGAACCAACTAGTTCAAAAGACATTAGCACTAAAACCTCACTAGAAGAACCGCCCATCCTAGAACTCAAACCATTACCCGAATCCCTAAAATACGCCTTTTTGGGGAAAAATGATACACTCCCGGTAATCATTTCTTCGTATTTAAGCGATTCGGAGACCTCCAATTTATTGGAGGTTTTGCTTAAACATCGCCACGCAATTGCGTGGCAAATTTCTGACCTAAAGGGGATTAACCCTTCTTTCTGCACTCACAAAATTTTCTTAAACGATAATTGCCGCAAAAACATTCAGCCGCAGCGGCGTCTTAACCCAAACATGAAAGACGTCGTGAAAGCTGAGATAATTAAATTATTAGATGCGGGGATTATTTATCCCATTTCTGATAGTGCATGAGTTAGTCCCATTCATGTCGTGCCCAAGAAGGGCGGTCTAACCGTAGTGGCGAATGAGCACAACGAGCTCGTCCCAACTCGTACTGTTACGGGTTGGCGTGTGGTCATCGATTACCGCAAACTTAATGATGCCACCCGCAAAGACCATTTTCCACTACAGTTCCTTGACCAAATTCTTGAGCGTCTTTCCCGTCATCCTTTTTATTGTTTTCTCGACGGTTTATCGGGGTTTTTCCAAATCCCCATTTCCCCCGAAGACCAAGAGAAAACAACTTTTACTTGCCCCTTTGGCACCTTCGCATATCGAAGAATGCCATTTGGCGTCTGCAATGCGCCGGCTACATTCCAAAGATGTATGCTAGCAATTTTTGGTGAGCTAGTAGAAGATATTATGGAAATATTTATGGATGACTTTTTTGTATTCGGATGCTCATTCCCGGATTGTCTTCGTAATCTCGATCGTGTCCTCCAGCGATGCGAGGACACGAATCTTGTTTTAAATTGGGAAAAGTGTAACTTTATGGTTCGAGGAGGTTTGGTCCTCGGCCATAAGATTTCGATTAAGGGGATAGAGGTCGATAAGGGCAAAGTTGAAATCATAGAAAAACTTCCTCAGCCGACAAACATAAAATCCATTAGGAGTTTCTTAGGCCACGCGGGCTTTTATAGGCGTTTCATTCAAGATTTTTCAAAAATAACAAAGCCGCTTACTCACCTCTTGGAAAAGGAATCACCTTTTGTCTTTAGTAGCGATTGCGAGTCTGCTTTTAATTTTATAAAACAAAAACTTATCAATTCTTCGATTCTAGTGGCCCCTAATTGGTCCCTTCCGTTCGAAATCATGTGCGACGCTAGTGATATTGCCTTAGGCGCCGTTCTTGGCCAACGCGTAGAAAAACATTTTCATCCTATTTATTACGCTAGCAAGACGCTCACTTCCGCACAAGTGAATTACACGACGACGGAAAAGGAACTCTTAGACGTCGTTTTCGCTTTCGATAAGTTTTGCTCGTATCTTACGCTATCTAAAGTTATCGTTTTTACCGATCACTCCGACCTTAAATATCTATTAGCTAAAGCCGACGCGAAGCCCCGCCTTCTTCGATGGATTCTCCTCCTACAAGAGTTTGATTTGGAGATCCGAGATAAGAAGGGCGCGGAGAATCTAGCGGCAGACTACCTCTCCCGTTTAGAAAATCCGGGTGCGGAAGCGCTCGTCGAATCTGAAATAAATGACAGATTCCCCGAGGAACGCCTTCTCGCCATTCATTCGTCTTCGTCATCTTCGCCTTGGTTCGTAGATTTTGCGAACTACTTAGTCGCGCGGGTACTTCCAAAAGATTTTTCAAGTCATCAAAAGAAGAAATTCTTTTCCGACTTGAAAAATTTCTTTTGGGATGACCCATTTCTTTTCCGTATCTGCGCGGACCAAGCGGTTCGAAGATGCGTCGCGGGAGTGGAGTGTTGTAACACCCCAATTTGTCGTAGGAGCGACGGGGATCGTTTTTGGCCAAGTCAGATTTTTGGTGCAGGTGACACGGCCCCCGACACGGGCGTGTCGGAGACCGTGTCGGGCGTGTCGAGCTCGAATCGTCGAATTGGCCGTGTAGTCGACCAGTGTTGGTCGACGTTGGTCGTGTGGAGGGACACGGCCTAGGACACGTGAGTGTCCCAGGCCGTGTCACTCAAGGAAATCGTCGAAGTGGTACACGGGCCGTGACACGGGCACAGACACGGGCGTGTCAGATGTGACACGGGCGTGTCCCATGCCGTGTCACCAAGTCGTGTACCACTCTGACTGCAAGGTGTCGATTTATTGCACACGGGGGGCATGACACGGGTCCCGACACGGGCGTGTCGCAGGCGATACGGGCGTGTCGGCGGCCGTGTCACATGCCGTGTGCTGGTTTTCAATCTGGATCGAGACGGTGAATGAGCTATACGGTCAGGCACACGGCCGTGTGCCAACCCGTGTTCGGCCCAGATTTTATAATTTGGGGCTTAATCGTGGCCGTTCATTTCCTTGGCTTTGGATCCGACGGTGGGGGGCTGCTCCTGGGAGGTTTTAGCCGGGAATAGGGTTTAGAAACCCTCATTTCTCTTGAGTGGTTCTCTTTCTAAAAGCTAGAGAGAGGAGAGAGCAAGGAGGAGGAAGAAGGGCTAGATCCGGCCACCGGAAGAGCTTTGGAGCCCCGAATCGCGATCCGAGTCCAGATCCGCGGAGGCGACGCCGTTGCGGTGCTTTCCAACCGTGTAGTTTTCGATGGCGCCGCGGAAGAATGCAAGGGTAACGATTTCTCATCCTTGGGCATGTGAAGCGCTCTTTTCCTTTGCATAGGAAGCCCGCTCTCGCGAGTGAGCGAAGAGTTGGAGCGTTCCTTGGGGTAGATATGTGAAGTCCCCCTTGTGTAGAGTCCGTATGCGAAAACGGACATAGGCATTGTGTGTGAAGCCTATCCGGACAAGTAGAGCCGGATCGGTGATGTTGCATTGCATATGTACCGGGGAAGACTCCGGGTGATTGGGTGTTTTTTCGGGTTTTCTACGTGGTAGATTGCATCAGGGAGCCTTGGAGATTAACTCCAAGGTGCACCCGGAAAACTGGGCAAAGGCGGGTTTTGCCAACACGGTGGCCGGGGAGCCAACGTGAACATAACCGGGTTATGTGATTGTTGTGGCGGAAACGGGACTCGGTGAGTCTTGACCTGTGCATATGGCTTAAATTGCCGTTGCGGTATGAGCACGGGTCAGGCGGAACCGTACCCGGTCTATGTCGTTCGGTAGGACCGTTGGCATGGATGAGGGTCTTTGGCGGTCTATGGCTTAAATTGCCATGACCAAGGCCAGGAAGGCAAAATGCTCATATGGACGACCGTTCAAGAGGCGGTGGTGGATTGGGAACGTCTATGGCTTGAATTGACGTGACGTTGGCCGGTTCTCCGAGAATGTGCCTTGAGTGCACGGGGTGTGTGGCCGTGCGAGCCTACGCCTGTGTTGATGTGTGTTCACATTAATATATTGCCTATACTAATGAAGTGCAGGGAAAGAGCATCGCCGCCCCGATTTTGGGGGCGGGATCGTTATAATTTGGTCAGCATTACTGACCGTTGCTATTGTTTGCCACCGGGCGGTGGTTTGTGGCTTGTAGGTGCTGCGGAGCAGAGCGGAAAATAGTGGGCTAAAGCCCTTGTTGCTGTACCGGCCCTCGAAGGCCTAATGGCTTACGTATCTTTCCCGTTTTCATGTATGGCCGGCCTGCGTGCCGAAGTTTGGAAAACACTATTTTGTTAAGTGAACAATGTAAGGCCTTAAGGCCAGTTCTCTTTTGTGTATGATTACATTCCTGAGTTGGTAGTGGACATTCATGCTTTGTAGTAGGGTTCTTATTTTCTTTTGCAACTAAATAATTTGCTTCCGCTAGGTGTTGTGTAGGACGACATGATTGGTTGAATGGTTTCAACGCGTAACCAATCGGTCTGTCCGTAGTATATGGCGTCGGGCCCCGGCCGGACCTACTGCTATACGCTATGCGACGGATAGGGGTGTTACAAGTGCACACAAATCTTGAGGCACTGTCACGAGGGTCCAGCCGGGGGGCACTATCAAGCCAACCGGACCGCTAGGAAGGCGCTAGAGGCGGGCTACTTTTGGCCCACTCTCTTCAAAGACGCGCACAATTTTGTGCGCGCATGCGATAGCTGTCAGCGGTCGGGTAACATCTCACGTCTCGACGAGATGCCCCAAAATATGTTTTTAGAATGCGAAGTCTTCGATTTATGGGGCATAGATTTTGTTGGCCCCCTACCTCCTTCTTATAAAAATATGTATATTTTAGTGGCGGTCGACTACGTATCACGGTGGGCGGAAGCGCAAGCTCTCCCCACCAACGATGCGCGAGTCGTCGTTACATTTCTAAAAAAATTATTTTCTCTCTTCGGCACGCCTCGCGCTATTGTTAGTGATAGGGGAACGCATTTCTGTAACGCTCTAATGGCTAAGACGTTAGCTAAATACGGAGTCACGCACAAGCTTGCCACCCCCTACCACCCGCAAACAAGTGGCCAAGTTGAGGTAGTAAATCGAGAGATAAAACGCATATTAGAAAAAACTGTTTCACTTAATATGAAAGATTGGTCCGCTAAGCTCGATGACGCGTTATGGGCGTATCGTACGGCGTACAAAACCGCTACCGGTTGTACCCCGTTTCGATTAGTCTATGGCAAAGCGTGCCATTTACCCGTAGAACTGGAGCACCGCGTACTTTGGGCATTAAAACTCTTAAACCTCGACTCTAACTTAGCCGCTCAGAATAGAAAACTGCAACTAAACGAGCTCGGTGAATGGCGTGCGAACGCTTACGAGAGCAATAAGTTCTATAAGGAGCGTTCTAAGTTTTATCACGATCGAAAAATTAAAACCCCCAAAATTTTTTCTCCGGGCGATCTAGTCCTTCTTTACAATTCACGTCTTAGACTTTTCCCGGGTAAGCTAAAATTGCGATGGTTCGGCCCCTTCAAGGTTGAAGAGGTTTGGCCATATGGGACCATACTCATCTCCCACCCCGAAAAAGGCACTTTTAAGGTGAACGACAATCGGTTAAAGTCTTATATAGTGGGCGACCCTGTGATCAGTAGGAGCGAAACCATAACCCTTCTCCATATATAAAACCCGCCACTATAGTCAAGCTACGCGACTATAAACAAAGCGCTCCTGGGAGGCACCCCACGTCTATTTTTTTTACGTCTTTATTTATTATGTTTTCTATTTTTCTAATAAATGCAGGGTCTCTAATGGGCTTTCCCGAGCGCGGATCAGGGACGTTTTCTGCCCCCCTCTTTTTCCTTTTTTGTACATATACCTGCTATCTTGTTCCTCATGCTTAGCATACAACATTGGGGACAATATTGGATCTAAGTATGGGGATGTTTTCGTATTTTCGTACTTTCTTTTTCACTTACAAAAAAAAAACACAAAAAAAAGAAAAAAAATTTTAAAAAACAAAACTTCAAAAAAAAATATATATATAACACAAAAAAAAAAAAAATCAAATTTTTTTTTTTTTTTTTAAAAACTTTTGAAGTTTCATTTTTGAAACTGATTTATTTTTAACTCGGTCCGCGAGATCTGGCTCATCGAGCCATCCACATAACGAGTCATCTCGCGACTACCTAGTTTGTATTTTTGTAAATATCCTTGTAAATATTTTTGTAAATAATTTTTGTAAATACTTTTTGTAAATATTCTTTCTCTTTCCCCTCTCCCTTTTTCCCTCTCATCCTTGTAAATATTTTTTCTTTTTCCCAAATTTTTGTAAATAGATTGAAAATTTCATTAAAAATACAAAAAAATTCACAAAATTTTAAAATACAAAAAAATTCACAAAACTTAAAAATCCAAAGAAAATTTTTCTTTTCGCATTTTTTCTTTCTTTTTAGTATGTATATATTAAAGATATAAATACAAAAATACAAAAAAAGAGCATAACTTCAAAAAAACAACAAAAAAATTTTGTTATGTAAGTTTTGAAACAAATAAAACAAACATTTCATTCTTAAGTTTCTTGTTATCCAAAACTTTCGTTTTGAGTTTATTTATATGCGAATATGATCAATTCTTTGTTCACTATTCGTTTGTTAATTATAGATTGAAAAATTTAAATAGCCGGGGTTAAGTTTTAAAGAATTTATTATACTTTGTTAAAAATAGGGGACTCGTTTTAGGCACTACTTCTAATTTTTCATAGATAGGAGCATGTGTACCATGTTAGAAAATAACGACTATAGAATTCAATTATGCTTGCTTTTAGCTTTCTGAAAAATTGGAACGTACAATTTATAAAGGTTGCTCTCAATTATTTTTCAATTAAAAATCTAGTTCTCTTTTCTCCCCTTACTTATCATAACCTACTTGGTATGATAAAATTATTTCCCCAAAAACAAAAATATCTTATGTCAATGGGAATAAGATTTCATTCCGTAAACACAGGCACCCAATAAATTAAAAGATTATACATTACGGAGTAAGAGGATAAAAATCATTATTCCAACACATATACATTGGGTTATTTATGAAGAAGAAAAAATTTTATGTTAAGAAAAATAAGATTTCGTTTTCCTTTAACATCCAAATAAAAAAAAATGGAGGTTCGAGAAAAAAATAACCTCGCCTCAAAATCCAAGCATCTTCATAAACCAACATCAACCCCCCTTAGTCAATTTCATGACTCTAGAATTAATTCAAAAATCTTTTTGAGAGCATAATTCGTAAATTGCATTATTTCCGATAACACTCCTATAAGCTAAAGTTCGTATAACTCCAAACTATTTTCTGTTAATCTAACCAATACAATTATTGCTTTCTATTTGATTACATCAAGAAGTCTTTTGGCCAAAACTTTTGCCCTTTTTAAATCATCTAAATAATTTTAGGACATAACTCTTATACCCCGTATATTTTTATTTGATCTCTCTTATAATTAATTTAGCGGTAGCAGAACTTAGGGTTTTTTATTATTCCTTATAAGTTCACCTCAAACTTTTGCTCTGGAATAGCAAAAGCTTAAGTATGGGGGTGTTTGATGAGTTGTAAATATACCTATATTTTAGTATTTTATTTAAGTCAATTTTGTTTGTTTTTTGTCTTTTTTTATCTGTATTATCCAATAAATTGCTTATTTTTGTAAATATTATTTCTAACTTAGCTTTATTTTTATTGCAGAAAATTTCCAGAAAAATTCCAAAAATAGTCAAAAAATTGACAGACACGCCCGTGTCACATGACCGACACGCCCGTGTCATGCCCTCGACGATCGCCGACCACAAGTGCCAGCTCGACGATCGGCGATCATCAAACCCAGCTCGACACGCCCTTCGACACGCCCTTATCAAGGTGTGACATGGGCGTGACCATGCCACCAGGCCCGACGTGACGCGCGTGACTTTGCGGCCGGACCGCGCCCAGATCGACCTCCCCGACACGCCCCAGTCACGCCCGTGACTGACACATGTCACGCCCGTGACCTAGGGCGTGACCGCCACGTTTTCAGCCGAAGTCAACTTTCCAGTCAAGTCACCCGATCAGCTCATAAATAGTGTTGACACGCCCCCCTATCACGCCCTAGTCACGGGCGTGACCAACCCGAAATTTTGCCTATAAATAAGAGCTTCAAGGAAGCTTATTTTGTCCACTTTTTTGACCACTTTGCTTAGGGGAGGTGCTGCCCATTTGGATTCCATACTTATGTAAGGAGAATTTCTCCCCCCTCTCTCTCTCTTAGTTTGTATTAGGGTTTTTACTTTAATAAAATTTGAATTTTTCTCTCTTAATTAGTATGAAAAAAAATCCATTTGAATGCGCCGACTTAAGCAATTTTTTGTTCATCTTTTTGTGTTTCTTTTATGTTTTCATCTTTTTAGCTTTCATAACTTAGTTAGATTTAGGATTTATCGGCATTTCTAGCCGTTGTGCCGTCCGTCTAGTTTTCATTTTCCGCACTTTTTAGCTTTAGCTTTTTCTTCTTTATCATTTTTATTCATATAGGTTTTATAAACCCCCCCCCTAAAAGTGTTCGTTTTTATTTTCTTTAACTTAGGCTCTTAGGAATGTAAAACTTCTCGTTCCTTTTTAGTTTTATTCTCACTTTTTTGGAGGTTCAATAAAAACTTATGAATAAAAATGTAGTCGTTAAAATTTTTCGCTCACTTCATTTTAGCTTTTTATTCGTAAAACTTTTAGTCCCTTTAATTTTTATTTCATCTTTTTATGCATTTCTACCGCATTCTAGCGGTAGAAATGCAGTTGTATTAATTTTTCGAGTACTTCAATTTTGCGTTTATTTGCAAAACAATTTCGCTCGGTTAATTTTTATTTTCACTTTTTATGCATTTCTACCGCATTCTAGTGGTAGAAATGCAGTCGTTCTAATTTTCTGAGCACTTTGTTTTTCTTATTTTTGCAAGTGTGTGTGCGTGTATGAGTTAGGTTTTACTACTTTATTTCAACTCCTGTAGAGTGCGTGTGTGCGTATGCACTTATTTCTGCCTACTCGTTAAGAGTTAAATGGCGCTCTGCTTTCATTTCTCGCCCACTCGTTTGAGTGGGACTTGTCTTTTTACTGCTTTCACTTTCTTCCTACTCACTTGAGTAGGAAAACTTTGTGTGGGTGCGTGTGTTTTCATTTCTGTAGAGTGCGTGTGTGTGTTTAACTTTCAAGTAGAGTGCGTGCGTGTATGGGATAAATTTACTCCCGCCCACTCATTTGAGCCGGGACTTGCAATTTTATCGCTTTCTCAATTATGTAGAGTGCGTGCGTGTAGGAGATAATTTTACCGCTTTATTTATCGTTTTCTTCAATTAAGAAGAGTGTGTGCGTGTGTGCATTTATTTCCGCCTACTCATTTGAGTAGGGCTTGCTTTATTTACTTTTCTTTATGGTTTTGAAGTGTGCGTGAGTGCCTGCATCAATTAGCCTTCAATTTATCTAATTGTCCTATTTTTCGTGTTTTCTCTTATAATTGTTCAGTGCTTAATTTAACACTCACGCTTCACCTAAAAACATAAAGCCGTCCCCATACCGATGAGTGGCTAATCTCTTTTAGCCTTCGGCATCGAAGAGCATTGGGACATAAAAAATGATTTGAAATAATTAAAAAAACTTTATTTTTATTTTAATTTAAGGACTTAAGGTTTACCCCGGGTTAACAACGCATAGGACCACATAATCGATGTGTGGGCTCTATTTCCGTTATCCATACACGACGTCGAGAGGCTGCACATATGGACCGATCCCCCTTGGGTAAAGAGAACTACGTACGCCCCCTCGAAAGAGGAGAAACGTAGTTCTGCCGGATTGGGTTCCCCACCCAATAGCGGGGTTCTTAGCGTAATGCGGGTGTTAAGGGGAATCCTTCGTCGGACTAACGTTCGGTCGAATAGCCTTAGCGCCCAGGTGAGCGATATCCCTACACCAAGGTGAGCTCATGTTCTTGGAACCTCCACGGCCAAGTGCCTTTTATTAAATTAAAAACAAAGTTCAATAATTGTTAAGAATTATTTTAGTCTTAATCCGATTCGATGCCGAGCGTTAACCCGTCATCGAACTAACTTAGCAAAATTCTGCTTTCTTTCTTTCCGTTTTAATTAAACTAAAAAATCCCACCTTACTGATAGTAAGATAATAGTGTTCCTGGAAGAGTAGATATAATCAATGCGTCCCCGAGAATAATAAGACCTCGGTATTTTCCCGAATACCGAGTACTACTTGCGATAGGTGCACTTTCCTCCTCTCGTTAGAAAACTCGATCTTCTAACCGGCCCGCGGAATCTGACCATTTCGAACCAACCACAGTAGGTCTCTGTTCCGTGGCCATCAACTTCCTCTCGGCTACACCCAAACCAGAGCAAAGATCTGAGCAAAGATAAACGGCAACACGCCAGCAAGGTTGGGTTCCAACCACACAAGTTGGGGGTTCAAATAGGAAGAACTAAATCCTATACTTAGCAAGAAAAAGAGAACAACAAGGCCTCTACCCTAGGGCTAACAGGGATTTCAAATACAGCAAGAATAATTCAAAAGAAACTTGGCAAGGGCAAGAATACCACATGCCTCAACTTTCGGCGAAGCACGGACGGCTCTCCTCCTCTTCACACAGAACGAACAGCCGCAGCACCTAGAATTAATCTCACGGCCCTAATGGCGGAAAACTCCAAAACCGAAAACCCAAATCTCATCAAAACTCCATGAAAATCAAATATCTTACCGTCGAAACGAAGATCTCGGAGAGAGCAAGCCAACGCCATTTTCGGAATCGAATTTCGTTCACGAACAAGCCCGGAATCGCTGACCGAAGGAGGTACAGGACGGGCGGTTTTTCTCCTCTGTTCTTCCGAGAACAAGACGACGGTTTCTCTCTCAGGAAAAGAAGAAGAAGTGGGTCGTCACTTCTTAAACAGAGCTTTTATACTAAAGCTAACTCGCCGGTTCAGCCTCAAAACCGAACCCTAAAAACGCCTAATCGCTTAATTACAATAAGCGAATACCAAAAAAAAGGGTAAGTCAATACACGGCCGCCACCTAGCAAGGAAAATAAATTCGCAATAAATTCTCCCGCAAGAATTTAATATTCAGCCAAATCAATTTAATTAATTGATCACAAATACTATTAACACACCAAACGACACAAAAATCGAATCACCTCGGAATTCGACGAAATTCGCACCGTAGCTAAATACCCATGCTACAAACACAACGGCGAAGTCGAAATTAACTTTCGATGAATAGAACCCGAGTTATACCCAAATAAAGCCAAACTCAAACATCCCCCCGAGAGGCCACACCGGGTCACCCAAAACGACTCGGCTTGGTAGGGAGATCTTGCCAACAGGCTACCAAACAGGGCACTCAGTTCTAAGGAGCTAAACCATACTCCACACATGGCACAAGCCACGGAAACGCGTCATCGTAACGCCAACGAGAATACAAATAAACGCAGGAAAATCGAGGGCGTTACAGTCACTCCCCCTAAAAGAAAGTTTCGTCCCGAAACTTTATGCACAACACTCCTTCTAAAGAAGGAGAAACAACAAATAGGAGTTACAAGAAGGAAAATATAACGATTAAATCAACGAAACAAGTGAGGGTAAGCCCTCCTCATAGCCGACTCTAACTCCCAAGTCGCGCTTTCTAAATCCTGATTCTTCCATAGAACCTTAACAATCGGTATGGACTTCTTTCGCAGCACACGCTCCTGAGTATCCAAAATACGAACCGGCACCTCAACAAAAGAGAGGTTGGGCACCAACTGGGGCACAACATCCAAGAGCTGCCCACTACTGCGCACACACTTTCGCAATTGGCTAACATGAAAAACATTATGCACACTTGGGAAGTTCGCTGGTAAATCCAATCTATAAGCCGACACACCAATCCGTTCCAAGATCTCAAACGGGCCCACATACCTTGGGTCTAACTTCCGATTCTTACCAAATCTCTTAACACCTACCATCGGGGAAACTTTGAGGAATACAAGATCCCCGACGGAAAACTCCAAAGCAGATCTATGCCGATTGGCGTTCTTTTCATATCTCTCCTGGGCTATACAAAGTTTCCCCCGAATAAGCTTCATTGCGACTTCCATTTCCTCAAACACATCGGGACCCAACAAAGGCCTCTCACCAGCCTCAGCACAAAACAACGGAGTCCTACAGTTCCTCCCATACAAGGCTTCGAACGGAGCCATCTACAAACTTTCTTGATAACTGTTGTTGTAGGCAAATTCCATGAGTCGCAAACGCTCATCCCACACTCCACCGTGGTCTAAAATATAGCACCGGATCATATCCTCAACAATTTGGTTCACCCTCTCCGTCTGCCCATTGGTCTGCGGGTGGTAGGCAGTAGAATACCTCAGATCTTTACCCAAACCCTCCTGCAGACTCTGCCAAAAACGAGAAGTAAACCGGGAGTCTCGATCGGAAATGATGCTAACCGGCACACCGTGGAGTCGGATGACTTCATTCATGTAGAAACTCCGCTATCTTCCTCATCGGGTAATCAATCTTATAAGGTACGAAGTGAGCACACTTCGTCAATCTATCTACTATAACCCAAACAGAATCAAATCCCCTCGGGGATTTCGGTAATCCCGTAATGAAATCCATAGATATACTTTCCCACTTCCAAGTCGGGATCTCTAGCGGAGTCAACTTACCACCAGGCCTTCCATGATCGGCCTTCACACGTTTGCAAGTGTGACACTCAGCAACAAATCGGGCTATATCTCCTTTCATGCCATACCACCAGACAATTTGCCTTAAGTCACGGTACATCTTTGTAGATCTTGGATGGTAGGAAACGCTGGAACCATGAGCCTCACTGCAAATCATCCTCCTAATATCCCCGACAGCGGGAACGCAAAACATGTCGCGGTACTTCAAAGTACCCGCATCATCGATAGTAAAGTCGGGCAACTCTCCCTCCTCAGTCCTGGTGGAGAGGTGCATAGGATCAGGATCGTCCTTCTGGTGCAGCCTAGTCAAGAAAATCCAGGACGGCTCTGCCACTGACAAGGCACTCTGCAAACTACAGCATCCTACTGAAATATCCATAAGGAGGAACTCCTCCACTAAACGATCGGCGGTGAGGTTAAAGATCTTTCCCGTCTTTCGGCTTAGGGCATCGGCCACCACGTTGGCCTTGCCCGGATGATACTGGATTTCTACATCATAATCAGCCACATACTCTAGCCACCGCCGCTGACGCAGATTCAACTCCTTCTGCATGAACACGTACTTTAGGCTCTTATGGTCAGTGAAGATCTTGCATTGAGCCCCATAAAGTAGGTGCCTCCACAACTTCAAAGCATAAACAACCGCTGCAAACTCGAGGTCATGCGTGGGATAATTCTTCTCATGAGTCTTCAGTTGCCTTGACCCATAGGAAATTACCTTTCCATCTTGCATTAATACGCATCCCAGACCTACGAGCGAAGCATCCACATAAACATCATAATCTACTCCCTCGGTAGACAGGGTCAGGACGGGAGCAGTGCACAATCTCTCCTTTAGCTCTAGAAAAGCTTCTTCACACTTCTCACTCCAAACAAAAGCCACATTCTTTTGAGTCAGCTTGGTCAAAGGTGCGGCTAGGGAAGAGAAACCCTCCACAAATCTCCTGTAATAACCAGCCAACCCTAAGAAACTCCTGATCTCTTTAGGCGAACTCGGTCTACTCCAATCCATCACTGCTGAAATCTTTTCTGGATTGACCGAGATCCCCTCCTTGCTCACCACGTGGCCTAGAAAAGAAACTTGAGGCAACCAAAATTCGCACTTGCTCATTTTGGCGAATAACTTGTGTCTCCTCAACTCTGATAGGACCAAACGCAAATGCTGCTCATGCTCCTCAGCACTGCGTGAATAAACTAACACGTCATCAATGAAGACCACAACGAACTTATTGAGAAAATCCTTGAACACCCGGTTCATCATATCCATGAAGGCTGAAGGTGTGTTGGTCAGACCAAACGACATCACCAAAAACTCAAAGTGTCCATGCCTCGACCTAAACGCAGTCTGTGGAATATCCGCCTCATGGATCCTAAGCTGATGATAACCAGAACGAAGATCGATCTTGGAGAACACCGTACTACCACGCAACTGGTCAAATAAATCATCGATCCTCGGCAAAGGGTACCTGTTCTTGATAGTGACCTTGTTCAACTCTCTATAGTCGATGCAGAGCCGCATCGACCCATCTTTCTTCTTTACAAACAAAACAGGAGCACCCCAAGGCGACGAACTCTGCCTAATAAACCCCTTAGCTAACAGCTCATCCAACTGAACTCCCAACTCCTCTAACTCACGAGGGGCCATCCGGTACGGCGCCTTAGCAATAGGACGCGTGCCCGGCTCTAAATCGATCACAAACTCAACATCCCAATCAGGAGGAAGACCAGGAAGATCATCAGGAAAAACATTGGCGAAACCACGAACAATAGGAATCTCTTCCAAGCGTGGCACGCCAACAGCGGCTCAAACCGCCGAGACTAAACAAACACAACAATTAGAAAGAAACAATCTCTGAGCACATACCGCAGAGATGACAGGAAAGTCCTGACACAGATCAGCATACACGCTGCCGGGCTGACCGTCGTCCCAGATGAAGTCCAAGCACTTTCCTTTGCACTGAATGACCGCATCATACCGAGAGAGCCAGTCCATGCCCAAAATGACATCGAAGTCCTCCAGATCAATAATTTTCAGGTCCGCCTTCACCAGAAGGTCCCCCAACAAAACCGGACAATCCAAAATGCCCAAATCTGACAACACAGATTCTCCAGAAGGAAACTTGACACGGAAGGAATCCCGAACACGATCTAGAGTCAACCGATGACGCTCTACAAAGGCTCTAGCTACGAACGAGTGGGTAGCGCCAGAGTCAAACAGAACACGCGCCCAGCGGTTCTTCACCTTAAACTTCCCTATAGGAACACATAAACTAAGGTACTACCACAGCAATACCGCAACAAACAAGCAAATGAAACTACCAGGCTAGAAAAACAACAAACCGCTAACCTGAAATAACCTGGGTCGAAGTCTGAGCCTCCTCAGAAGAAATCACGTTCAGCTTCCCTTTTCCCTTGTCCACACGCGGAGGTGGAGCTAAAGCCTGCAACGGAACTGCTAGAAGAGCTGTCTGAACCTGAGGACACCTCGACTTGATATGACCCTTCTGCCCACACTGAAAGCAGACTCTATCCTTGGTCCAACACTGGGCCGCATCATGCACGGACCGCTTGCAAACTAAACAGGAGACATCTCTCCTAGGAGTACCCTGGATCGCATGAACCTGCTCCTTCTTCTGAGCTGCTGACCTCTTAAAACATTTCTCGACAGGATGGCCTGTCCGGCCACAGAAACTGCACACTACTCGGCTCCTCTTTCCCGGAACAGCATCGGGTACCAGGGGCTTCTTCCCCTCCACAGACTTTCTCTTGTCCTTTCTCATCTGCTGGCCTCTACTCTTTGCTGTTTCAATAGCCTCAACCTTAAGAGCAGCCTCTACGACTCCAGCATAAGTCACTGACCCATAAGCACTGGTCAACTGCTGCACTTCGCTCCTCAAACCACCAAGAAATCTCTTAACTCAATCAGCCTCAACGCTGACCAAAGCAGGGGCAAAACGGCTCAACTTACTAAATTCTATTTCATACTCACCACCGTGAGTTGCCTTTGCTTCAGATAGAGAAAGTCATTCATGAGGCGGTCACGGTCGACCGAAGTCAAGGACTTCCTCAACAACATCTCCTTAAACATTTCCCAAGAGCATCCAGCTACTAAGCTCTCCTTCTCTCTCAGCCACCAACTCTTAGCCAATTCTTTAAGCTGATAGGTGGCTAGCATCACCCTCTGGTCACCTGCGATCCCTGAATACGAAAACATCTCCTCCATGGAGATCAGCCAATCATCAATAACCATGAAATCTGCCTTCCTGTCATAAGTGGGAGGGCTCAGCCTCTGAAACTGCGAGATGAAGGCCATCTCCGCTGGCACCACCACTGGAGGTCTCACGAGTGCAGGGGGAGGAGGGACAGCTAACCCCCCAGCAGGAACTTGCGCACCCTGAGCCTGTCCTGCCACAACTGCCACCAAAGACTGAATTTGAGCTCGCACCTCCTCCAACTATCTGCCCATAGCTTCGCTACTCTGACGCAGACTCTCGATCACCGCACCATTCTGAGATCCGGACGACTCACCTTCAGACCGGGGAGTCGAACGCGTCGCAGGTCGCCTAGCCATCCTAAAATCATAACCACCCCAAATTAGATCCCCAATCAATGACTAGAACTCAAACACAAGTACAGACCATACATATATAGATATAGGCTTAAAGCTGCTAAACTTGCTCTGAGAGTTTATCTTTTTAACAAAAATTTGATGACATGCCCTAACCTAGGATAGTTAACCATCACCTTGCTAACTCTCGTGCCTAGATCGGGAATGCATGACTTTATTTTGTTTTGAAAACTTATGAGTGTACATATGTCATCCCGCAAATCTTTAGCTTGGCACGTTGTGCTTATGCAATGATATGCTATGCATGTTTGTGCTATGCATTCTAAAAAGGCCCTAATGCATGTTATGAGCGGCGTACGCATGAAAATGTTACGCATCCCATACTACATAACATTCCCATGCAACGAAAAAGAAATGTGCTAGTCGCAGTCATGTGGTGAGGTTATGCATCCCATACTACATAACCCTCACATGTAGCCCCTATGGTGGATCCATATACGAACACATATTATGCATCCCATACTACATAATATGCCTCGTATACTTCATGTTATGCCATGAGTGTAGTGTTTGTGCTTTTGCCAAGACGTGCTGATGACATATCGATGTGTGAATAACATGATGCTGAACTACTAAAGCAAACCAAGGAAGATTGCTCAACTAACTTGTCAAGCAACCTCCTCTGATACCAACTATCACAACCCGCATTTTCTCCGAATTTAGGAAACATCAGAGTATGAGAAAATACGCGCCATGATGCCACGTCAAGCAGGGGATAACTGCTGACGCTCAGGCAAACCAACTACAATCCCTGTGCAAGAAAATCATGTGCTTAATGAATAGAAAATCAGTTATGTTTTAGAGACCGTATCCCTCGGCTCAGTGGATCACCTAGTCCACAAAAGAAAACTATATTTATATGCTGCAGAAAGAAAAATACTTTAATTAGGTTTTACACCCTAAAGAGCGCATAAGGGTCCCAGGAGAACCACTCATGCTATGCAAGACCCTACATTTAATTTATATAATATATAAGAAAACGGTCTTTATACGTTGTTTGGAAAATAGTGATTAAGTTTTATAGAAACATGCCATTCATGAGCTTTATTTATAACAATAATTATGGTTTGAAAATAACTAGCCACCTAGCATAAATCCTTCTCAGAGCAGGTAGACTATCTCCATAAAATGGTAGCAGTATAAGTAAATATATCCAGTACAAGGGCAACAACTACCAGTGGGCGCCAACAACCTGACACGAACCCACTGACACATATGTATGTCTGTAAGAAAGTACTGAAAAACTACCTCACCAACACGGCAAACGGAACTCCAAAGTCCAAGAGACCACCAACCCCACCACTGCAAACTAGCCACCCAACTGGCTATGGCTCAGAACCTGGGGTATTCCAAAAGAAAACAAAATACCTCAGCAAGCAACAAGGTAAAAACAACTTCATGTAAGAGTCAACCAAAAGGAAGAAGTAACTGAAAAACATGTAGTAGAAAGAGTCACAACTGTCCAAAACAGGACAACAAGAAAAGCACCACGAGCAAAGAAAACAGCAACAACCCAACTCAGGAACAACATCCTGCCGGGCCTAATAGGCTACCAAGAGCCTAAAGTGCTGCAAGCTACCAAGGAAGGAACTTTTAACACCCTAAACTGCGGAGAGTTGAAGTAGCAAAAACAAACAACGAGGAACCAGATCAGAGGCAAACTCAGCCCTCCATTCACCAAGTGCAAGTCAACAAGCTCGAGGGTCTACATGTGAAAGCACAAGGGACCTTCCACCCACACATGCCCAACCCGTACCTGGAGCACGAAAACAAGAGTGGCCTTGGCTAAGTCACACAACTCCACCCCCCTGAAGAGCTATAAACCACCACTACTAACCACGACCAACGATTCGGCCTTTAAGAAGGTAAAGAAAACGGCCGACAAGGAAATACCAGAAATATAACAAGAAAACCACTCGGGAACGAAAAACAAGGTAAAGGAAGAGTGTTGAAAAGAATCAACACGACAAGGCGCTGAGTGAGACCCACTCAGTGCCTACCTAAACCTTGGCGTTGAGTGAGCTAGCCTCACTTAAAGTCAAAACCAAACTCTAACCACAATCCCACTAAGGTAAAACGGAGCTCGACGATTGTCGACCGGAGGTCGACAATAGTCGAACGGCCCAATGCAGAAACCGAGATCGACGATCTCCATTCAGAGATCGACGATAGTCGAACGATTCTAAGACAAAAAAAAGGCAGGGAATTTCCAGTACTCGAGTAGTTGCCTACTACTCGTGTATTCAAATTCCAGCACTCGAGTAGTTACCAACTACTCGTGTACCTCATTGTTAACCCCAGAATCCGCAACATTTCCAGCTAGGAATCTTGCCCTTCCCTCGCTGAACTTAAGTACCCAGTTCGCCCAGCTCGCCAGTGGACATGGTCCGTCACCTAGGCGGACTCCAGAAATCCGTCCGCTCAGGTCGCCCTCAGTTCCCAGCTCTGCTAGATCGGTAAGTCAAGCTCAGACCGGCAGGCTCCGAGTCAGGCCGCCCAGGTCGCTCAGGTCGCGGCTAGTCTAAAAGTCACGCGCTCAGTGCGACCAAGGGAGGTCTCCAGATCGCTGGCCCAGTCCGCCTGTCCCGCGCGGACTGCTTGTTCCTTCTCTTTTTTGTTTCCCGTCACCGCTGCCCGGCTCTTTTGTACCCCGGGCAGCCGGTTATTTTAGCCCTGCCCGCTTGGGCAGGCCCCCAGCCTATAAATAGGGGGAAGTGGTGCACTCAAAACACGCTGACTCGAGCCCAGGAGCCCACTTGTTAAAGGCTGCGGACTCGAATCTCTGGCTTTGCGACATCCGGCTTGCTTTCCCCATTGCTTTCTTTTTCTTTTCTTGTAACCGCATCTTGGCAATATAAAAAGCAAGCCCGTCGCAGGAGTGGCATTTAGGCCGCGACGGGCGAAGTCTGGTGTTGCCGTGCTCTACGGCTCTGTTGCTTTTCCGTTCCTTTTCTAGTCCGCCAAGTAGATTGCTGCTCGCAGTTTGTTTTTCCTTTCTCTTCCCCAAGTGCTCGAACGGTTAGCTGGTGGTGCCCGAGTCCGTCGCTTTTCGAGCATCAACAGTTAACACGCGGCCTTCAGATTCGAGCAGTTTTTTGAAACCGCGGATAGAAATGTCAGACCGCCGAGGTCGCCGCTCCGACCGCTCCAGCTCCCCCGATGATTCGCTGTGGGAGGCGTTGGAGCAGTCCCGCTGGGAAGCCGAAGTATCTCGAAGAGAGACTGTCCAGCGGCTCGATACGATCAGCCAAGCCCTGTTAGCATTGACTCAGCGACTTGCTCCCCAGGTTGCTGAAGAAGTTGCTGAGACACCTATCCGCCAGACTCCAGTCCGCCGGACCCCGGCTCGTCGCACCCCTCTTCAGCAGTCGCCTGCGACTGCGCCTCCGCCTCTCCACCAAGCTCAGTCCGCAGCTCCCCCGCGACCTCAGGTGGCTCAGTTCGCCCCCCTGATGGATTTCTTCAGGGAGGCAGCCCGAGGGACCCCTGCTCGCCGACTAGACTTTGTCGATCGGCAGTCCGCAGAACTCGCAGAGTTTCATCCTCCAGTCCGCCCTTCTACTGATTCAGAAACTCCCTCTCCCTTCATCGATCGAATCCGATGGGAGTCAGCGCCAAGCAATTTCAGAGAGCCTCGTCTCCCTTTTTATTCAGGGGAGACTGATCCAATCTCCCACCTGCAGGCATTCGAAGGGGCAGTAGCATTGAGAAGCCTCTCCGATGCCCTGAAATGTAAACTTCTGGTAACCACTCTTGATGGTCAAGCAAGAGAATGGTTTTATGAGTTGCCTCCAGGCACCATTTCCTCCTTCGCTGAGCTTCGCAGCGAGCTGCTCCTGAGGTTCGCAACCTCTAAGAAGAGAAAGGATGGGCCGGCAGCCCTTTTTGATATTAGGCAAAGAGACAATGAATCGGTGGCAAGATTCGTTGATCGGTTCCAGAAAGAAATTCAAGGGGTAAGAAATGTGAACCCCGATTATTATAAAGTTGCCCTGATTCACGGCCTCCGGGAGGGCCCGTTGAAATTCAAAGTGACAACAAAGGCACCGTCAACCTATCAGGAGCTCATCGCGATAGCCAATCGCTTTATTGAGGGGGAAAATGCCAATCCTACCTATATCTCATCCCTGACAGCTAAAGCTGGAGGAAGGGATGTCCCTCACTCCTCTTCCAACAATCAGTACCACAGTAAGCCTCCCCGGCCTGATTTCCACCCTCCACCTCAGAGGGGGCGCAACCTCCGCCATAAGAAACCTTTCCTTAGCCATCAACAGTTTCATGATCAGAGACTGCCGTTGGCCGCCGCTCCCGCCGTTCCCCTTCAAGCGCTCCCCATTCTTCAGAGAACCCAGCCAGCTTCAAATCCTCACGGGAGCAGCCCTATGGAAGAGCTTGCAGATCTAGGCATCGACTTTGAAGAGGTTGCCCAAGTAATCCAGAAGAAAGTTGAAGAAAAGAGGCAAGGGCCTCAGAGAGATTGGAAGCCCAGAGACAACTCTCAGTTCTGTAATTTTCACAAGGAGAAAGGTCATCTGACTAAAGACTGCAAGGCTCTTCAGAAGCTAGTTGAGAGGTTGCTCGCCGAGGGTAAGCTCGAGGACCTGGGCAGGAAGAATGATTCTTCAAGGCCTTCCACCTCCAAGGGCAAGGAGGTGGCTGAAGTTCACCAGGAGTGCATAGAGATAAGGGATGAGGGCCATCTGGGGCTCATTGACATCCAAAATGAGTGTATTGATGTTGTGGACGAGGGGGCCTTGGGAAGACTCTTTTTCATCCATGGCAGAGCAGGGGCTGAATCTACCCGGAAGTCCTCTTTGTCAAGGCTTTCGCGAACTGAGGTTGCTTCTACTTCTTCTGCCCCACCTTCTGAAGTCATCACCTTTGGCTCTGCGGACCTTCCTGCAACCGCCAACCCCTTCGATGATGCCATCGTGGTCCAGGCAGCCATCGGAAACTTCACGGTCGATAGAATTCTCATCGACACCGGCAGCTCCGTGAATCTCCTCTTTAAGTCCACTTTCGAAGCCCTGAGGACTGGAAAGACTCTGCTTTCCACCGAAGGGCCACTCTATGGCTTCTCAGGAGAAAGGAAGGAAGTTGAAGGAAGTGTCACACTCACGGTGACGCTCGGAGGGGTGACCAAAGAAATCCAGTTCATAGTGGTAGATGCTCCGAGCAGCTATCATGCCATCTTTGGAAGACCGTTGCTAAACAAATATCGCGCCATCATTTCAACATACCATCTAGCCATCAAGTTCTGCAAGGATGGCCGCCAGTGTAGGGTCAGGAGCGACCCGAGGCAGGCTCGAGAGTGTTACCTCCGAACAGTCAACATGACTGAGGTTTCCACCCCAGCTTTTCCAGCAGCAGCAGAAGCCACTCCTTCAGAAGATGCTGAGAATAGAGAAGGCGCTCACCTGGAACCTGCCCAGGTGACGCAAGAAGTCCCCATCGCAGAAGGAGAAGGAACAAAGCTCTCCATCAACTCCGAATTGCCAGAAGATCAAAAGGCGGAGTTGATATCTTGCCTATTGGAGAATCTGGATGTCTTCGCTTGGTCAGCGGAGGACATTCCAGGGGTGGATCCCGACGTGGCTTGCCATCATCTCAATGTCGATCCAGCCGCCAAGCCCATCCAGCAGAAAAAGAGGGATGTAGCTGTCAAGCTAGCAGAGCCCATCAGAGAGGAGGTTGCTAAACTCCTCAAAGCGCGCTTCATTCAAGAGATTCAGTATCCCGAGTGGGTCTCCAATGTTGTAATGGTTAAGAAACCTGGGGGAAAGTGGCGTATGTGTGTAGATTTCACCCGTTTGAATAAAGCGTGCCCGAAAGATTTCTACCCCTTGCCTCAGATAGATTTATTAGTTGATTCTGCGGTAGGGTATCCGTTTATGAGTTTTTTAGACGCATTCTCTGGTTATCACCAAATAAGAATGCATAAACCTGATATCCCTTGCACATCGTTCATCACTAATGATGGTTGCTATTGTTATCTTGTGATGCCCTTTGGGCTTAAAAATGCTGGCGCAACCTATCAACGCATGATGGACCAAGTGTTTAAAGAACAAAAAAGTAGAAACCTCGAGGTGTATGTGGATGACCTTCTGATTAAGAGTAGGTCTCTTCCGCAGCACCTGGTAGATCTTGTAGAGACCTTTTCTACTCTACGAAGGCGCAAAATAAAGCTTAACCCGTTAAAATGCGTCTTTGGGGCAAGTAAAGGGAAATTTCTCGGCCATCTCCTTACTCCCGAGGGTCTTGCCCCCAATCCTGATAAGGTTAAAGCCATCCTTGGTATGACCCCTCCCCGTTCACCCAAAGAGGTTCAGCAGTTAGGGGGGAGGTTGGCAGGACTCGGGAGGTTCATCTCTCGAGTTGGAGATAAAAGTGCACCATTCTTTAAGACTCTTCGGGGAGCGTCCAAGTTTCAATGGACAGAAGAGTGTTCCTTGGCTTTTGAGCAATTAAAAAAGCAACTAACCTCGACTCCTTTACTCCAAAGCCCTCGAGCAGGGGAGGCGTTATTCCTATACCTAGGGGTTGGTCCCGAGGCAGTTAGTTCAGTTCTGATTCGCGAAGAAAGCAGGAGGCAGTTCCCTGTTTACTATGTCAGTCACATCCTGAAGGATGCAGAGGCAAGGTATCCCATCCTAGAGAAGCTAGCTTTAGCATTAGTTATGTCTGCCCGCAGACTCCGTCCGTATTTCCAGGCTCATTCAATTCAGGTAGTTACTGATCAACCTTTGAAGAATGTGTTAGAAAAACCAGAGCATTCAGGCAGGCTAGCTAAATGGGCAATCGAGCTGAGTGAGTTTGAAATTTCCTATGTGCCCAGAACAGCTATCAAGGCACAGGTGCTTGCAGATTTCATGATTGATACGACAGAATCCAGCTCGGACCAAGCAGCAAGGTCCCCTTTATCTTGGACCATTTATGTGGATGGAGCTTCTGGTAGAAACTCCTCGGGTGCAGGAGTAGTTCTGATAAACCCGAATGGTGTCAAACTTGAGCAGGCCATCAAGTTCTATTTTCCAGTAACTAACAATCAGGCGGAATATGAAGCTTTATTAGCCGGCTTGAGGCTTGCACGAGAGCTTGGAATTGATCACGTCCATATCAAGACCGATTCACTGGTAATGGCTTCACAAGTTCTTGGCAACTTCGAGACCAGGGAGCCAGTGTTGAAAAGGTACCTTATGCTGGTAAAGGTTGAGGTTGGCAGATTCAAAAGTTTTACCATTGAGCACATTCCAAGAACAGAGAATGAGGAGGCCGACGTTCTCGCAAAGTACGGGCTCTCGTCAGGAGGGATAACTTCTGAACTTTTCCGCCCAGCAGTGGAGGAAGAAGGGCTAATGCAAATCGATCAGTGTCCCTCTTGGATGGATCCGCTCATTCTCTACCTGTCAACCGGGAATCTATATCAGTCAGTCAAAGATAAGAAGAAATTCAGGTTGAAGGCATCACATTATTACTTGATATCCGACATTCTCTACAGGAAAACCTTCTTATCCACAATGGCAAGATGTGTTTCAGAAAGTGAGGTTCCCACCATTCTCCGAGAAGTGCATTCTGGCGAGTGCGGAAGTCATTCGGGAGCAAGAACATTAGAAAGAAGGATCCTGCGGCAAGGTTACTTCTGGCCTGCAATGAAGAAGGACTCTGAGGCCTATGCGAGAAAATGTGTTCAATGCCAGAAATTCGCCCCTCTTCAGCATCAAGCAGCTCAATCTCTCAGGTCGATTACAACCCCTTGGCCCTTTGCTGTTTGGGGAATGGATCTCATTGGCCCTTTTCCCATGGCAAGTGGGCAGCGGCGTTTTATTATAGTTATGATCGACTACTTCAGTAAGTGGATTGAGGCTAAAGCATTGGCAAAGACAACAACCCAGGTCGTGAGGAATTTTATTTGGGGAGAGATAGTCTGCCGACATGGAATCCCTATGACAATAATCACCGATAATGGACCACAGTTCAATAATGCGGAAATGATAGACTTTTGCAGACAGATCGGAACAGAGCTGCGCTTCGCATCGGTGCATCATCCCAGAAGCAATGGTCAAGTAGAAGCAGCTAACAAGCGAATCCTCAACCTGCTTAAGAAAAAGGTTCAAAATCTCAAGGGCAGTTGGGCTGATCAACTTCCCTCAGTCCTCTGGACCCTGAGAACAACACCTTCATCTGCAACAGGAGAAACCCCGTTCAAGCTTTCTCACGGGTCCGAGGCATTGATTCCTGTTGAGTTTGAAGTTCTGTCGCCTAGGGTACTGCTTGCCAGGCAGGGCACGGAGGATTGGCTTGAGTTGAACAGCGAGGAGATGAGGTTCAGTTTGGAGCATATCGAAGAGGTCAGAGACAAGGCTGCTATCAGGCAGGAGGAAGTAAAAAGAAGAATGGCCCGTTACTTCGATAAGAACGTAAGGATCAAACACTTTCAAGTGGGAGATCTGGTTCTTAAAAAGGTCGATGCTGCTGCAAGAGCCAGCTCAGTTGGGAAGCTTAATCCTAGCTGGGCAGGACCATTCATTATCAAGGAAGCACTTCAAAATGGGGCCTACCGGTTACAAACGTTTGAAGGTGAGGACATGCCGCACACATGGAGCGGAGATGACCTAAAGCGGTTCTTTTCCTGAACTTCTTTTCCTTTCTTCCGGTGTAAACTCTTTAAGAGGTTCACAATTAATAAAAATTCCTTGCCAACACTTTTATCAAGTATCTTTGTGTTTCAAGCATTGACAGTTAAATATATGGAGCAAGGGTAATTCTAAACGATTTTCTCTGAACTCTCTATTTTATGGTTATACGAATCTCTCAAAATTGATACTCGCCTAAATACTCATACTAACACTTCCTCGAATGCCTCTTCTTTCTTACCTCCTCGAGCAACTCCCGGCAGTTGCTTGATGCCAGGAGATATCGCCGTGTCCAGCAAAAACCTCCCCTAGAACCGTTGGTGTCAGCATAACACCACGACGACCACGTGTTGCGGGGAGATTTCGCACCGTGTAGTGGGAGCCTACCAACTCTAGTGCGGTAGGATACTGGATTTCGGATCCCGGCTAGTACCTAACCCCACTTCTGCATTATGGAGGAGCGAAGTGGAGGTCAGCTCTACCACGCCACTTAAGGGATATTGTTACAACCCGGATGATCGCACGGGGAAAGCAATGCCGCTCCGGCCGCACCTGCCCCCAGATCATCTTAGGGTTGCGACTCTCGAACACTCCTTGGTACCCTCAAGCAGTGCCTGCAGAAGACCCACAGTCTTGTCGATCTCAAAGGAAAGCAATGCCGCTCCGGCCGTAACTGCCCGAGAGATCGACTTAGACTGTACTTCAGGCAAGAGGGCAGTAATTAAGTTATTGAGTCTGTAGACTCCGAAGTCCAGTGGGGAAAGCAATGCCGCTCCGGCCGCACCTACCCACTTGGCCTCCGGACTGCGGCTTTCTTCTTCATAGGGGTCGTCATTATTAATGAAGTGCGGACTCCAGTTGCCTTATCCGCTCAGTCCGCCGTCACCTGGGTTGATTCTGTAATTCATAACCTTGTGAGGAAAGCAATGTCGCTCCGGCCGCACCTACCCGCTTGGTTGTGAATTACAAGTCATTTCTGATATTGTTCATTAATGAAGTGCGGACTCCAGTTGCCTTATCCGCTCAGTCCGCCGTTCCATGGTTGATTCTGTAATTCATAACCTTGTGAGGAAAGCAATGTCGCTCCGGCCGCACCTACCCGCTTGGTTGTGAATTACAAGTCATTTCTGATATTGTTCATTAATGAAGTGCGGACTCCAGTTGCCTTATCCGCTCAGTCCGTCGTTCCATGGTTGATTCGATAATTCGTAATCTTGTGAGGAAAGCAATGCTGCTCTGGTCGCTTCTACCCGCTTATTATGAATTACAGATCACTTCTGATGTTGCTGACTGAGGCAGTGCGGACATTGGTTTTCTAATTCGCCTGGTCCGCAGAATTTGTTCGATGCGCACAATGTGTTTGGAAGAAATTCAAGCGCGAATATCTGCGGATGGTGACCCTAGTCCATCCAATTCGCTTATTCATGATGTTTGGGTTAGCAGATTATGGTTTTTTCGTTATCTTTGTTCTCGCAAAAACTGGCAAAAGTTCTGTGAAATGCGGACTGAGAACTGAACTCATCCCAGTCCGCATCACTCGTCTCTTTCCCAAGGAATACATTCTGTTCGTATTATAACAAGATTGTGGTAGTGAAATTTCAGCTAGCAAAGATATAAGTGCGACCTCTAAAGTATCAGCAAGAAACAAGCAGAAAATCTCAGAAGATATCAAAAGTATCCTTTTTTATATATATTCATTCAAAAATTACATGTCCTGCGGACTCGCGTAAAGTCCGCCCCTCCCCCTTACATTAAAGAAAACCAAAAAATTACAATATATATCCCTATTCTATCCTCTGCTTCTTATCCTCAGGCTTCTCAGGGCTTGACCCATCCACATCCACTATAGGCGAGTAGCCGCCTGAGTCACTGTTGCTGCTGTCGTCAGAGTGATAAGCGGCTGAGGGTTCTGTTCGCGAGCTACTCTCACCAGAGCTGGAGTTAGCGGACTGATCCGATTGACCTCCTTGCTGTTGGCTTGAGGCCACTTCCTCGTCAGCAGAGTCCTCCTCGTCATCTTCGGCAACCGCTTTTCCCTTATCAGCTTGCTCGAACTCGGCAACTTTATCCTTTAGCTCCGGGAAGAGCTTCAGGAAGGGAATAGAGTCTACCCCAGCCTTCGCGTACCCATCGCTGATAACGCGCTCAAGCGCGACCTCGACGCTTTCTCTTACAAAAGGAAACATGGCCTTTTGAAAGTCTGGGTTGGTTACCTCATATGCGATCTGCAAAAGATTTCAAAACATCAGTCCGCGAAAGATAAGCAAGATTAATGGCGATTAACTAAGCACTTACGGCCTTGTCTTCTTTATATTGATTAACTTTTGCACCAAGTCGCTTATTCCTCTCTTTCAGCGAATCGCTTTCCTTCCTATGCCGCGCATTGTCCCTAAGCAGTTCGCGCGTAAGCCTGCCTAAGAAATGATTGGTGACGGCAGCGTTCGCACTGGCCTGCGCAGCCAGAAGGGGGAGGTCATCAGGGGCCACACCTTGCAGATCGCGGAGGTTCTGCTTCCCGTACAAAGCGGACAGGGCGACGTGGGCATGGTGAGACGGGCGCGGGCTCCTCCAAGAGGGAAGAGCCGTTGATAGGCGGACATACTTTTTCTTCTCATGCCAGTGGATCATGGGGTTGCCCCTCAGATCCTTCTGCTTCTCGCCGAAGCCCGCAATGACGAAGCTGCCATCAGAAGAATAACCCGCGGCGGGGTGTCCGTCTTCCCTCCTCTTTTTTGCGATTTGCGGGCACCGCCAAGGTCGCTGCAAGAGAGAAAGTTAGCTAAAATTCCTAAGTTGTTGCGGGTACAAACGAAGGTCGCAAGACTTACTCTCTTGGCGGCTAACAGTATATAGCCCAGGCAGCAGCGGGATGTAATAGTCAACATCCAGCCTCGCTCCGTCAAGGAACTTGACGATGGCGGTCTCGGCATCGTTCAGCCGCACGCTCTTGAAGTCAGCATCTACGCGCAGCTGCGGACTGGTATGAAGGAACCCCAGGTATCCTTCAAAGATGAGATACCTAGAGGTCCAGTTGTGGATCTTATTCGGCAAGCCCACAACTTTCATTCCCCTACAGTAGAAGTAGATGATGCCTTTGTACTCAGGGTCTCCCGTCGGGGTAATAGAGCGAACAGAGAAAATCTTCCTGAAAACCTTCAAGGAAAATTCAATCCTCTCAGCCGGCAGGTAAGCAATGAAACTGCAGATCGCAACCATACTGTTCGGGGCAAGCTGGCCCGGAACCACCCCATAATGCTCGAAGATCTCCACGACCTCCCAGAGCAGGGGAAATTTGAACCCACAGTCAAAATGATCTATTGGAATTGCGAGCTGGGTAGCGGTTGAAAAATTCAGTCGTTCGTGGTGCTCGGGGAGCCGCGCGAGCACGGGCCAGTCCGCCATATGAACTCCCAAGAACGCCTCCAGGTCGGCTTCGGTTAGTCTACTCCTTTTATGATCAGCAGCGTGGAAGGCGGCTGCGGCTTCAGTGCGTGCGGATACCATGTTTTCAGACCGCAAGTCTTCAGCTCCCACTGCTTTCTACACAAACAAAGAATGACAACCCTATTTATATAAAAATCGTCTGACATGACAGCCGTCAATCCGCTCAGATCGGAAAGCCAGTCCGCTCAGCTCGCCTCTTCCCTGTTTTCCCTGCAATATCGGATATTTCTCAAGGCTTTGCGGATTCAAAGCCAGTCCGCTCAGCTCGCCTCTTCCCTGTTTTCCCTGCAATATCGGATATTTTTCAAAGGCTTTGCGGATTCAAAGCCAGTCCGCTCAACTCGCCTCTTCCCTGTTTTCCCTGCAATATCGGATATTTTTCAAAGGCTTTGCGGATTCAAAGCCAGTCCGCTCAGCTCGCCTCTTCCCTGTTCTCCCTGCAAGCAATTGCGAATTCACGGGAAGCCCACAGGGATCGCAATTTTCTAGTAAACAAGATAAGCAGACATAAAACACCAGTCCGTATAACTTACATTTCACAACAGGATTGTCCGAAAAGATAATAGTATGCGACAAGCAGAGTAATATCACAACACAGATACAATCACACAACGAAGAGTTTCAGCAACAATATTATACAGCAGCTTAAAAAATAATAGAAAGCAAATGTTTAGGCCTTAGCGCCTTCCGCGGTCTCTCTGAGCAGGTCGCACCTCCTCCTCCATTCCAACATGTGCAGCCAGGTCACTTCCTCGCAGGATCTCACAGTAGAGTTGGGAAACCAGATGGTGCATGTTATTGAAGGTGCGGTGCATGTGAGCCATGTCTTTGGCTACCCTCGGAAATGGAATCATTTGAACTGCCAGGGTTGGATCTGCGACCACCGCGGGCTGCCCGCTTGCCGCAGGGGCCGATCCCTCCCCCACAGCAGGTTGAGGCGCTTGCGATCTCACCCCAGCGGCTTCGCTTACTTGCTTCTTTCCTTCTCTCGCTAAAGCCAAATATTTGCTCCTATAATGGCGGACATCTCCGCTCAGACGATTTTTCTCCTTGTTCGCACCTTCCAGTGCGGCTGAAAGGCTGGCGAACCTCGCTTTCCAGGATTTTTTCCCACGCTTTGCTTTTCTTTAGTGCAGTTCGAAGCTCGCATAACTCTTCCTCATTATTCTTCGCTAACAGTACACCGTCTTCTTTAGCAGGCAGCTCCTCCTGTGCGAGTTCATCAGCAGTCCGCGCCGCGGCCTCCGTCACATTTGGTGGCGTAGGCACGATCTCGCCGACCTCGACAGAATCGGGCGTGGACTTCTGAACTGCAACAAAGAAAGTGAAGACGCCTCAGTATCCAGGCCGCAAAAGCTCCAGAACAAAAAAGAGAAAAGGGAAAAGGTTTTTATCCACTTTTGGTTATCTTCGCGGCGATCTGACGACTATCAAGGATAGGTCGCCTCACCCGCTCCGGATCAAAAGCCTCTAGGCGACGCCTCCATTCACGGCGGACTAGTGCTCTTGTCTCGGCCAGCGATCTGCTCGAGGTAACTATGTCATCAGTTTCTGTAAGGATCTTGACTGGCCGCGACTTTCGTGGAGGGGATTTGTACAACCAAGAGCTCTGAAACCGCTTGGTCGCCGGCTGCAACTTACCAGATCGCATCAGCTCGGCAGCAATCTGAAGATCCTCAGTCCGCTTATCCACCACGAGCTTCTCAGAGGCCGCTTCAACCTTCGCCTTCATTATTGCGAGTTGATCCTCGTTTTTCTTCCTCTCTTCAGCTGGAAAAAAAGAAGAAGGGTCGTCAAGATTTTCTCCTCTAGTTGCGGTATCAGGCTGCAGCACCTCCAGTAGAGAGCGATTTATACTCGCAAGCTGATCATTATCAATAGAGTCGAGTATCTCAGTGGTTGATAAGCTGAGCGTGGAAGGGGGATCACCTTCTGCGAGCAGAGGATCGGGAGTGACGAGATCGTCTTGGACTTCCTTTTCTCGCGGCCTATGCTGCAAGCTCGCAGCTCCAGTCCGCTTGGAGATATTTTTCTCTTTTCTAACTTTCAACTTCTTCTCTACCCGCTCGGCGGCATTACCATCTCTTTTCCTCTTTTTCTTCTCCTCAGGAGTCTTCTCTAAATCGATGACAACCGGCTTGGGTTCGGGAACAGAGTTTGGAGCGACAACTTGCTTTTCGAGGGAACTGTTGGTCGCGTTTTCAGCGGACTCCTTATCTCGCTCCTCGTCAACCTCCTCTCCCCTTTCCACTATCGTCTCACCAGCAGGAAGCTTCTCCTCGGTCCTTTGCTGCTGAACTTTCGGCGATGAAACTTCCTTTTCCGTTTCTATCCGCAACATGATGGTCCCAGAAGGAGAGCGATGCACCTCCATGCTGGAGGAGTTCGCAGGGTTTTGGTCAGAAACGGAGGGCGGATTCGGTTTTTCCCGTAGAGGACTTGGGGGAGCATTCGCAGTCTTTACAGTATCGCGGACTGGATCTTGCTTCACCTGGTCTGAACTCTCCCCCTGGTGGCGGGCAGGCGCATCTTTTCGATGGCCCGATTTCTTAGGCCGAGAACTCGCTTTCGGCTTCTCAATCGGAGCAGCCATGCTGCCAAAGAAGGACCCTAGCCTCGCCATGCCGGACTGGAAAGTCGAGACCGCAAGTGGTGAGTAGCGACCCGTCGCGCAGACAATGCTGACAGAAGACAGCGCTTCCGGCAGTATTTATAGCACTAATAGCATTAATGATAGTTGCGGACTCAGCGGTTAAGGAAACATTTTCGGAATTTTCCAAAACTCAAAAATGTGCGGGGATTATGTTAACCCCAGAATCCGCAACATTTCCAGCTAGGCATCTTGCCCTTCCCTCGCTGAACTTAAGTACCCAGTTCGCCCAGCTCGCCAGTGGACATGGTCCGTCACCTAGGCGGACTCCAGAAATCCGTCCGCTCAGGTCGCCCTCAGTTCCCAGCTCTGCTAGATCGGTGAGTCAAGCTCAGACCGGCAGGCTCCGAGTCAGGCCGCCCAGGTCGCTCAGGTCGCGGCTAGTCTAAAAGTCACGCGTTCAGTGCGACCAAGGGAGGTCTCCAGATCGCTGGCCCAGTCCGCCTGTCCCGCGCGGACTGCTTGTTCCTTCTCTTTTTTGTTTCCCATCACCGCTGCCCGGCTCTTTTGTACCCCAGGCAGCCGGTTATTTTAGCCCTGCCCGCTTGGGCAGGCCCCCAGCCTATAAATAGGGGGAAGTGGTGCACTCAAAACACGCTGACTCGAGCCCAGGAGCCCACTTGTTAAAGGCTGCGGACTCGAATCTCTGGCTTTGCGACCTCCGGCTTGCTTTCCCCATTGCTTTCTTTTTCTTTTCTTGTAACCGCATCTTGGCAATATAAAAAGCAAGCCCGTCGCAGGAGTGGCATTTAGGCCGCGACGGGCGAAGTCTGGTGTTGCCGTGCTCTACGGCTCTGTTGCTTTTCCGTTCCTTTTCTAGTCCGCCAAGTAGATTGCTGCTCGCAGTTTGTTTTTCCTTTCTCTTCCCCAAGTGCTCGAACGGTTAGCTGGTGGTGCCCGAGTCCGTCGCTTTTCGAGCATCAACACTCATCCCTCTACTCGAGTAGTCGCCTACTACCCGAGTACCTCATCCCTCTACTCGAGTAGTCGCCTACTACTCGAGTATACAAACATAACTAGCACTCGAGTAGTTACCAACTACTCGAGTACCCCAACCCGCTACTCGAGTAGTTGCCTACTACTCGAGTATGCTAAAACCACTACTCGCGTAGCTACAAACCTGCACTCGAGTAGATGCATACTACTCGAGTAAACCAAACCACCTACTCGAGTATCTCGAGTCCACTACTCGAGTAACCCAAAACCCCTACTCGAGTAGTTACCTACTACTCGAGTAACTCAAAACCCCTACTCGAGTAGTTACCTACTACTCGAGTAACTCAAAACCCCTACTCGAGTAGTTACCTACTACTCGAGTAACTCAAAACCCCTACTCGAGTAGTTACCTACTACTTGGGTACTCCAAGGCTAATACTCGAGTTAATGCCTTCTACTCGAGTATCTCAAAGCCACCACTCGAGTATCTTAACCCACTACTCGAGTATCTCAAAGCCACCACTCGAGTATCTTAACCCACTACTCGAGTATCTCAAAGCCACCACTCGAGTATCTTAACCCACTACTCGAGTATCTCGAAGCCACCACTCGAGTATCTTAACCCACTACTCGAGTATCTCAAAGCCACCACTCGAGTATCTTAACCCACTACTCGAGTATCTCAAAGCCACCACTCGAGTAATACACTTAGCAAATTTGGGAAAAGAAATCACCCCTCTCTCTTAACACTTCCTCTCGGCTACACCCAAACCAGAGCAAAGATCTGAGCAAAGATAAACGGCAACACGCCAGCAAGGTTGGGTTCCAACCGCACAAGTAGGGGGTTCAAATAGGAAGAACTAAATCCTATAGTTATCAAGAAAAAGAGAACAACAAGGCCTCTACCCTAGGGCTAACAGGGATTTCAAATACAGCAAGAATAATTCAAAAGAAACTTGGCAAGGGAAAGAATACCACTTGCCTCAACTTTCGGCGAAGCACGGACGGCTCTCCTCCTCTCCACACGGAACGAACAGCCGCAGCACCTAGAATTAATCTCACGGCCATTAATTGCGGAAAACTCCAAAACCGAAAACCCAAATCTCATCAAAACTCCATGAAAATCAAATATCTTACCGTCGAAACGAAGATCTCGGAGAGAGCAAGCCAACGCCGTTTTCGGAATCGAATTTCGTTCACGAACAAGCCCGGAATCGCTGACCGATGGAGGTACAGGACGGGCGGTTTTTCTCCTCTGTTCTTCCGAGAACAAGCCGACGGTTTCTCTCTCAGGAAAAGAAGAAGAAGTGGGTCGTCACTTCTTAAACAGAGCTTTTATACTAAAGCTAACCCGCCGGTTCAGCCTCAAAACCGAACCCTAAAAACGCCTAATCACTTAATTACAATAAGCGAATACCAAAAAAAAGGGTAAGCCAATACACGGCCGCCACCTAGCAAGGAAAATAAATGCTCAATAAATTCTCCCGTAAGAATTTAATATTCAGCCAAATCAATTTAATTAATTGATCACAAATACTATTAACACACCAAACGACACGAAAACCAAATCACCTCGGAATTCGACGAAATTCGCACCGTAGCTAAATAACCATGCTACGAACACAACGGCGAAGTCGAAATTAACTTTCGACGAACAAAACCTGAGTTATACCCAAATAAAGCCAAACTCAAACATCCCCCCGAGAGGCCACACCGGGTCACCCAAAACGACTCGGCTTGCTAGGGAGATCTTGCCAACAGGCTACCAAACAGGGCACTCAGTTCTAAGGAGCTAAACCATACTCCACACATGGCACAAGTCACAGAAACGCATCATCGTAACGTCAATGAGAATACAAATAAACGCAGGAAAATTGGGGGCGTTACAACAACTAGGAAAATTCTATTCCTTGTGAGATACATTCTATCCCTAGCTCTCGCTTTGTCTATAAGTCGGGCTCAAACTCTGAAGCACCCACTTCCTCCAATAGAAATGATGATTCAAAATATGAAGATGATGTTAATCAATTGATTGACAAGTATGGTGCAATTCTTGATGCTCTAAAGAAGAGCAAAAGACTTGTTAAGAAACATGCTCAGGAGATTATCTCTCTACCACAAGTTGCATCCCTACAGTCTGAGTCAGCACCGTTTCTTGATCAGATGAGGAGGGAATTTAGTCAACTTAAGAAATTCTCAATTATGCTAATTATAACCATTAGTAAGAAGAATAAGATAATCTTGGATCTTGAAGAGAAGCTCCTCAAGGGGAGGAAGATTTTGGCATAATTTCCTAAGCCAAAAACTGTACTACTAATTGACTCCTCACCTCTCAAAAGGACAAGAGAGTGTTGGGTCCATTGCAGACAATGTCCTAGATTTGTAGAAGTCAAACAAGTCAATGATATACACATAGGTGTATTTGATGTATATTCAAGTTCATGCATGAACGTTAGTCCTTGTAACATTGATTGGACAGTTATTCCAAATGGTGTGATAGGTGATCACAAAGTAAAGATGTGGAGAGACAAAAATCTGTCGAAGTCCACAAGCGTTGAGTGATGACAGTTCACTCAACGTCAGTTGTCATGGAAAGATGATGGACAGGCTAAAAATCACCTAATTCCACAGGCATTGAGTGAAGATAGTTAACTCAACCGCAGATACCAAACAGCGCTGAGTAAGGAGTGGACTGTCAATGCCATCTAGTCAGCAAAGCCATTCTACGGCTAAGTCTATAGATGTTGAGTGATGGAAGTTCACTCAATGACATATATTAAGAATCGTTGAGTATAGCTGAATCTCTTAAAGCAATAGTTTTGGATAGCTGAAATTTAACTAAGTCCACGGGCGTTATATGGTTACTGCTCTCGATGCCATATACCAAGCAGCGTTGAGACAAGCTATATCAGTTGGAGATTCTGTCAAGGAAAATTTTGCAAGTCCATAATCGTTGAGTGAGGACAGCTCACTCAACGCCAAAGTAGAAGGCAACGTGTGATGTTAAAGCTCAAGATGAGAAGAAAGAAATATATGTCTAAGTCTATGGGAGTTGAGTTAAGACAGTTCAATCAACGCTCTCAATGCCTCAGAAAGCTGGCAGTTTACAGATAAGCGGCTAAGTACAAAAGTGTTGAGTGATGAAGCTTCACTCAACGCTCTCATCGTCTAGCAAGTAAAGAAGTTGCAACCTAGTCCGAAGGCAATGATTGAAGCCTGTTCACTAAACGCTCTCAATGCCTAATGGTGCAGAGAATTTGACTAAGTCTAGATTCGTTGAGTGAAGGCATTTTACTCAATGCACTCAACGCCTGTAGTGAATCTAAGAAATTGGCTAAGTCCATAACTAATGACGCCAGCCAAAGTCAACAAAAGTGAATAAAGTTCAAATTACCTGCGAGAAAGCTATAGAACACGCCAAATAGCACCAGAGGCCTACTGCAGGTCTTCTTCCGTTAAAGCATGTTGCAGCTGTCAATTACAAGTGGTACACACAGCTTAGTGGAGCCGTTAATCAGCAGAAGATAAAAGGGACAGGTTAGGAAGAAGCAACTTAACTTCTAGGGTTTGATTCTTTTTGTATAGTTGCGGCTGAACTTCATCTTCCTTGCCATTGTTGCAGAGCTAGAAGCTTAAAGTCGATCCAGCTGATCTAAAAGTTCGTTCCATTTAGCTTGAGTAATTTCTTCTACTACAGCAAGATTAGATAAGCTTCTGATAAAGAAAGAGAAGTAGAGCTTTCAAGTTTCTGCAGGTTCAGGTTAGCTGTTTTAAGAACACATGACCTGCCAAGCCTTCAGGCTTCTTCAGCAAGTTCAGAATCAAGTGTCTGAGGTTCTTCCGGCTGAAGTAGTGACTTTCTAAAGACAATTCTCTTTCTGTTGAGAAGATAATTAGGGCTGAGATAACTCAGCTCAAGGAGTAGACACAGAGAAATATCTCTATGTCAAATCAACACAAACAAAACACCTTTCATTTCTTTAGGATCCTTTTGGATCTGAGTTGTAGGGCCTTTGTGCCTGAGGTAGGCATGATTTGCCTAAGTGTAGGATCCATGTTTGGATCTGAGTTGTAGTACCTTTGGGTCTGAGGAAGGATCCATTTGGATGTGAGTTGTAGGTCCATTGTTCCTGAGGTAGGGCAGTTTGCCTGAGCTATATTAGAGTCATCCTCTCTGAGTGTAGGACCTTTGGGCCTGAGTGTAGGAACCATATTTTAATATGAGGTAGGGCCTTGTGCCTGAGATGTGGGAGAGTCATTATCTCTGAGGTAGGGCTATCCTCCATAGCCTGAGTTGTAGGATTTGAGTACAAGTCTGAGGTAGGTGATCAGTATGATCACTAAGATATATGAGTAGTTTGCTTTTAGGTAGGGCTTTGTGCCTGAGTAGTAAGTCTTGGAGTAGACTGAGAGATCCTGTGGGATCTGATATATAAGCTCTTTTGAATTGAGTTTTTGGATATGTTCCTTGTCTAATTGGAAGTTAGAAAGGTTGGAGTAGAGTAGATGTAACCTTAATCTGGGGAACAACTATAAATTCTGTGTGTGCTTTTATGTTTGGTCTTGAAAGCTCAAAAACAACTAACTCATAACACATTAAGTTAAGAAGAATAGTAATAAACTAGAAAACCTATTCACCCTCCCCCCTCTAGGTTGCTAGCTACCTGGAAATTAAATACTTTTAGTGACCTTCAAGTCAAGCATGTGTACTTCTCGATTCAATCAAGAAGTCGCTGAAATTCTATCAAAATCTGCCACGTCAGCATCATGCCCAAGCGACACACCTTAGGGTGGGGGGGGGTGTATAGGGGGGCGAGTACCTTAAAAAGTTTGGCTAAAAATACACCTCCATGGCTGATGTTTAGAGGAGAATTGGTAGAGTTCCACATAGATGTATATAGTTATTAAGAGTAGCTTTAGAGTTTTATTTTACTAACCCAAGTTTGGGTTTCCTATTGTGTAACACTTTTTAAGTAATAAATTTAATCTTTCAATAATTTTTCATCTCTTATTTCTTTTTAACACAGCTTTTATTTCTATTGAGAAAGGGTGTGTGCGTAAGTACTTTTCATTTTTTTTCTTTCTTTCTACTACAACCCCTATCCCGGATGAGAGGCTAAGAACTTTAGCGATTGATTAAGATAGTTGGGACGTATATTATTTCTGAACTTTTATAAGTCTTTAAATTTTATTACTACCACCCTTATTCTGATTGAGAGGCTAAGAACATGTTAACATCAACCGAGATACTTTGGACGAATATTATTACTGCATCTGCATCTTTATATGTCTTTTTCTTTTTCTACTTCCACCCCCATCCCAATGAGAGGCAAATAACTTTTTAGAACTCGATTGAGATGAGTTTTTGGAAGGCTATTGTTGAATCCAAAACTCGGTCTATGCAGAGTTTACCCTTGGGGAAGGGGTGATCGCACACTTACTTCTATCTCACGAGCCAAACAACTAAGGAAAAAGAATAGGGAACAGACCCAAGGGCTCGGCCTGAAGGTCCCGCCACACACCCTGAAGATCTTAGAGCACTTCCCCTCCTTAGCCAATTGCTGATCTAAGGGTGTCTCAGAAAGCGCATGAAGACCGGGGCATATGTAAGCATGCCTTCTGAGGTACCCCCATGGGTCTATTTATAGATTTCTTAAAACGGCCTACAAATAACAAACCTCCGCTATTCTGAAATGTTATGTGCAGACCAACTGGGTCTTCCAATAGCGTAACTCTGTAGTTCCAACAGGCTATAGGCAATCTAGTGGGGGTAAAGTAGTAAGAACTCATCACAAAAGAGAGGGCGAGTGTCCCTATGGAAACTACACTCGCCGGGGGTGGCGTGAGCTCGATGGAGCTGACACTCACCGCCTATTCCAGCCCTGGGAGAGTGTGGGACCGGACCGCCCCACTCTCTTGCTGCACAGCGAACCCCTGGGGCGAGTACTAGCCGACCCACTCCACTCACTCGCTGCTCGCGGGGCTCCTAAGTCGAGTGCGAGTCGACCTGCTCCACTCGCACATAGAACAATCCACTCCCATTTGGTCGAGCCAGACTGCTTGGGATGGAGAGCTTCTTAAATGACTCGCTTGATCCTGCCGAGTTGAGGAGGCGAGTAGTGGAGGTGCTGAAGAAGCAGGATGTCGCCCTGCGCCAACTTGGAGCAGACAACACATATAATGAGCAGAGGCTGCATGCGCTGGAGCGGGACTATGTGCTGCTCGCGGACAAGATGGAGCATGGCTCGGCGAGCGAGATGATGTTCCCCACACCAGTTATTAAGAGACTGAGTTAAAACATGCAGTCGGGACCTAGACCTAGTCCACGAGTTCCTCAACATAGGCCGACCTCCGGGGATGGGGTCGTGATGCTGGGGCAGATTGAAATGGCTCCCCAGTAGAGTCTACTGGCCCTTGCCCCCCAGAGCCCCCAGCACGCGCAAGTTAAGCGAACTTTCTTCTACTTGTTATGAACTTCCTTCTTATCATCGCAGCGAATGTCCCTGTTTGTAAAATCTTGAATAATTTTTTAGAACTCAATATGCTATTTGAAATAATATGATATGCCATCTATGTTAAGCTCGCACTAGGATGGGCCATGTTGCCGGGTCGGTGAGTTTGAGTCAGCGAGTTGGAGCTGGCGAGTGGGGCCTAGCATGCTTGACCGACCGGTCAGCTAGACCATAAATCCGGTTTTCTATAAATAGGCCCCCTCACCACCCCCCTGGACCTTTATTGCATTTATAACCCCCTCTGCTGCTCTTTTCTCTAGCTGCTCTCGCACCCCAACCTTCTGTACATATCGGCAAGGAAAGGCCTGATGTCGACGGGCGCTCCAGGTGTGTTCGATAATTTGCCAAGTACCTTTCTTTGAGGGAAATACCACCGAGCGCGAGCTCGCCAGCTTCAAAGCCGAGTACATGCCCCCCGAATATGAGGTGCGCCGGTCCGCAGAGGGCGAGGCCATATTTCATTTTATGATGATGAACTTGCCTTCCACATCTCGCACTTCGAGGTGGGATTATGCTTACCCCTCTGGCCAAAAATCTGCCAGATCCTCAAGTACTTTGGCACGGTGCCCGCGCAACTGAACCGAAATATGAATTCCATGATGGTCGTATTTGCCTGCTTCCTACACCGAGAGAGGATTGAATTTAACATTCCTGTATTTTGAAAACTTTTCAACTACCGCGCGATGAACGATTGGGTCACCTTTCTTATGTGCTCGAACATCAAGATCCTCGAGACCGCAAAAAAAATTCACAACTGGGTCTCCAAGGTCGTCTTCATCAAGGGAGACCAGGGCAACATTCCCTTCTACCCCCAGCAAAAGAGCGAGGATGTATATTGGCCTCCAACGGTATCCGGCGACGATGTCGAGCTGTGTAGGTTCTTCTTGGGGAAGGACTTCAATGTATCCTTCCTTCAAAGGGGCCTTGAATCGCTTCCCCCTTCCTCCCTAGCGAAGGTATACTCTCTTTTTTCCTTCCTCCTGGCTCGCTTATAATCATCGATTTTTCTTACTCAAGTCCTTCTCTGTAGGGGAGCGATTAATTCCCAAGCATCCGCCTCATGCAGACTCAGGAGTCAGTTCGCGCTTGCTCGCGCATAAGATGGTACCATCGGTGGCCTGTCGAGGCGAACTGGGGTCTGGCGAACCCTCTTCCAGCCAAGAAATGACCTGGCCTCGAAGGGTCCATCTCGCCTCACCGTCCCCTACCGCCAAAGAAGATGAAGGTGATGGTGGTCTCCCGGGCGGGACTACAATAATAATAACAAGTTCGGGGGAGACCACAAAAATAACAAGTTTACATAAGCTCGTCGGAGACCACACCAGAATGGTTGCCAAAGAGTTCGCTGAAGGTCTCGCCAGTAAAGGATTTGGAGGGTGGCGAACCCTCCGCCTCACCTACTGCAGCGGTGACTATGGCCCGCGGGGCAGGCCTGTCGAAGAGCCACCCCCTCATTGACTTTGGGGGAAAGTCAAAAGACCCAGCTAGTGAGCCAATGGTCGGTGGGTTGAGCAGACCCACAGGGTCAACTCACATCTGGGCATGCCTATATGCATGGCTTCGACCTATATCAACGCGAGGATGCCAAGTCCTATAAGATCCTGACTCTTCGTCAGCTCGGCTGCGAAGGTGTACAGGCCCAGATGCGGGCCCTGCAGCTACACCACATAGTAGTCCACCGCGGCTTCAACCTCAACCACCAGCTGCTGAAAGCGGAGCAGGATCGTGACTTCGGCATGGATAATACTGCCGACCAGGCGAGGCGACTGCAAGTCGCTAAGAACCTCCTCGCAAAGGCCACTGGCGGGCTGGTAAGCGCCAGCCATCCACTTAATTTTTACCTTAGGATTTCTTTTTATGAATGTATATCTTACCTTACCTTTCAACAAAGATGTCGAAGCCGCGAGTGAACTGCGGACTCGTTCCACTGAGTTGGAGGCTCATGCCATTGAGACGGAGGCTCGCACCGCTGAGCTAGAGAAGGAGATCAACAGCCTGAGGGTGGAGAACAAAGGGCTCAAGGGCGAGTTGATCCGCTAGACAGACATCTTCCTCCCTAGGTCTGGCGGCGAGCCATGCATCCCTCCCAAATGGCCAAGAGTCTTCAGTGAGGACAAGGTCATCGAGAGGCTGCAGATCAACTCCATCAGCACCGTCAACTATACCCTCCAGATGATAAAATACATGGAGGTGTGGGTAGAGGGATGCGAAGAAATCACAGCGAGGGACCTTTCGCCGAACTTATTCCCGCCGGCCACCCCTCCAAGCGAGAAGGAGGAAACCTTCGACTCACTATTCAAGGATGTCAAGGGCTACAAGGACGAGCATAAATCCGGAGGGCGAGGCGAGGGGGATCACCCGCCCAGAGTGGAAGGCGAGAGCTGACTCGCATCCCCTTCCCATTTTTGTTCTTTTTCTTTGGTAATCCTCCTCCCTTTTATAACATGTAATATTAATAAATGAAAAAGCACTTAGCTTAAATTTGCCCCTTCTCTTTTTTGAATCCACTGTAATGTACTCGCATGCGAGCTGACCTCCTTGTTGGCGACTTTGCTATGATAGATCTTGCCGCTAGAATATATCTAAGTTAGGATTCGTGTCTGATGAATTGTAAATATTCATATTTTTTCAGCACTTTACATAAGTAGTTTTAGGTTATTTTTGTAGTTTTCGGTTATTTTTCTCCAAGAAATTGACCCTTTTTTTGTAAATACCCTTCTAACTTAAGTTTATTTTATTTTCAAAATTATTTGCAGAAAACATCAAAATTTAAAAGTACATGCTCGTGTCAAATTGGTCATGCCCATGACTTGGCGTGTTACTTTGATTCCTGTGAAAAAACTACTTCCTGACCAGAAATTGAATTCGTCGAGCTGTGCTCGACGAATTTGAATTCGTCGAGCTGTGCTCGACGAATTTGAATTCGTCGAGTTGCGCTCGAGGAAATTCATGACATCAGCACTCAGCGAATTCCACAACTATACGCTCGACGAATTTCGTTACTCTACGCTTGACGAATTGATCCCAGCGCTCGACGAATTGATCCCAACGCTCGACGAATTGATCCAATCGCTCAATGAATTGATCCCAATGCTAGACAAATTTTTTCCAGATCTTGCGCTCGACAAATTTTATCACTTAGCGCTTGACGAATAGTTTCCACTCAATGCCAGCAACCATTCAATACCAGCTAATTTGTCGAACGCAAATCTTGCACAACTTTTGTCAAATGCAGATTAATGCCATGCTCGACGAATTGGCCTCCGCTCGACGCTTCCTGTAATGGTGACCATGACGTGTCCCGCTCCCGCTACTTCCAGAACCTGGCCTGTCATCAAATTCTTGGCACCTGCACACCAGGGTGCCACCTCTTGTAAAATTTTAGCTTATAAATAGAACTTCTCTGTAAGGTCCAAGGGTTCGAACTTTTGTGCAATTTGTTGTTGGACTGCTGCTAAGTTGCTTTTGGTACTATGTAAGGATAACTTCCCCCCCCCCCCACACCTCTTTGTGTTTGTCTTAGCTTATGAAATAAAACTTTTTTACTTAATAAAATATGTATGTTTTTTTTCATCCTCATATTGTACTGGATGCCTCTGAGTGCCTCTCTTTCAGCAATCTTAAGTAACTTTGTTTTTATTTTTAAATTATGTGTGTGGGTGTATATGTTTAATTTGATATTGTTATATTTTTATGTTTTTATAGTTCTGATAGCTTTTATTTTCTTCTCTCTTTGCTTAGGTTTAGGTTTACTTTTTTTTTAGTACTTTAATTTCATTTTTATGGTTTTATAAAAGTATTTTAAAAGTCGCTTTCTATCTTTTTTTACTTAGTTTTTTTATTATTTTTTTAAAACTTTTGATCTTGTCAACCTATTTCCCATTTTTTAAACTCTTTTATAAAATTATAAGAATCAAAAAGTTATTATTTTAATATTTTAATATTTTAAAACACTTTGTTTTTTGCTTTTATTTACAAAAACATTTGCTCTTTTTATTTTTATTTCATCTTTTTACTAATTTTTATCATGTTTTAGGAGTAGGAATGTATTTATTTTAATTTTTTGATTACTTTGTTTTTGTTTTTAAATTGTGTGCGTGTGAGTGTATGAGATTAATTGTCATCTTGATCTTTCAACTTCATGTATAGTGTGTGCGTATATGAGGTAATTTTTATTGCTTTTTTTATTGCTTTCTTTATCGCTTTCTAAATTTTATGTAGAGTGTGTGTGTGTATGAGATAACTTTTATTGCTTTCTTTTAATTATGTACAGTGTGTGTGCATTTATTTCCCGCCTACTCATTCGAGTAGGACTCGCTTTTATTTCCTGCCTACTCGTTTGAGTAGGACTTGTTATTTCCCGCCTACTCATTTGAGTAGGACTTATTATTTACTGCCTACTCGTTTGAGTAGTAATTGTAATTTCCCTCCTACTCGATTGAGTAGGACTTGTAATTTCCCGCCTACTCATTTGAGTAGGACTTGTAATTTCCCGCCTACTCGTTTGAGTGCGACTTGTCATTTCAATTATTTTTTCCTTTTGTGTAACTTAGCTTTTTCTTAATTATGGGTTTGATGTGCGCGTGAGTTCTTTGTTAGCAATTAATGTTTTTACCCTTTTGTTCCTAACGATACTTTATTTTTATGTCCTCTTTTTATAACCATTTAGCGTTTAGTTTTGAACTTGCGCCTCATCTAGATCATAAGCCGTCCCCATACGGATGAGTGGTTAATCTTCCTTAGCCCTCGGTATCGAAGAGCATTGGGACATATTAAATCACTCTTAATAATTAATGGATCTTTTTCTCACTTTAATTAAAGGGCTTAAGATTTGCCCCGAGTTTACGACGCATAGAACCACATATCGATGTGTGTGCTCAATTTTGTGTAAGGAGTTTGGCGTTGAGTAATGCTTACTCACTCAATGCCAAATAGCTGAAAGCTTATAAAGCAAGATTGGCGTTGAGTGGAGCTGAATCACTCAACGCCTAGAATAAGACTTAATATTCTAAGTAGTTTAGTGTTGAGTGAAGGTGACTCACTCAACGCTAAGAGACAGTGAATCTGTCTATGTGTTTTGGCATTGAGTGATGCTTACTCACTCAACGCCTATTCTCCGATGCTTGATTTTTGGCTAAGTCCACAGCTGGTGACATCAGCAAGTCAACAAGTCAACATATTTCAAAAAAGTGGCGAGATGACTACCATAGGCGACAAAGGTTGTCGCAGACCTACTGTATGATAGTTAGCGTTAAAGAAAATTTACAGCCAGTATTAAATGTGTGGGGCCCATTGCTAAAAGAGCCGTTGGGTCTCTATAAATAAAAGTAGTAACAGTTGTTCTTGTTCCCTACCATTTTTGATTAGCTATAAAACATGAAGCTCAAGCTGAGAAAGAAAGTGAGCCATTCAGCTGTTGGAATCATCATCTTCAACAACACGATAGCTTGTGCCATTCTCACCTACACCAGCAAACTAGTTCAGAGTATCTTCTCTGAGCATAAGGTTACAACCAAGGGACGACCCTTATTGTAGGTTGTTCATAGTTTCAGAAACTCAAGCACCTGAAGATCTTTATCTGGAAGCTGTGATGAGAAGAAAGTTTGAAGAAGCAAAGATCTGAAAGAAGGCTCATGGGACTATTCCTCAAGAGTAAAAGCTAGGGCTGAATCACCTCAGACCAGGATAGAGAGAAGTGCAGAACAGGGTTCTGCAAGTTACTTTCAGCACAATAAATATCTGTATGCTGTGTTGTGTTTGTTTTCTTTGTGCAGGGTAAATCATCATGAAAACAGAAAATAATCAACCACTCAAGCAGCAAACTAAAAGAAAAGAAAAGAAATAATAAAGAGACAAATAACCTATACACCCCCCCCCTTCTAGGTGATTTAACTATCCTTGAAACTAAAGACTTTCAAGTGGCATCAGAGGGAGGTTGCTCAAAGAGGACCTAACCGTCTGAGTTGACCTCCAAGGATAGCTAAATGGTTAAATGTATGTGTTAAAGGATGAACCATAAGATGACGAACTATATGGAGCAGCAAATCTACAGAGAGGATAAGATCAGCATTGGGCTATTGGCTGCTCTTGGTGATGACAAAGTCCTTCCAGATTCAAGAGCAAGAAACAGGGCCCCTATGTCACATTAAGAGAGTGACACGGAGGTGGATGAAGCTGAAGAAGGGGAATGCAGATGCAATGGACAAATAGCTACCCCAGAAGTAGAATCTTGCTAGGATCAGCCTTATAAAAATATGGTATATTACCCATCTAACTCATCCTTAGAGTTTGTATATGAATCCTGTACAGACTCTGATGTCTCCTCATCTAGTGATTATGAGGGTCCTTTAAGAGATGGTGATATCAATCAATTAATTGACAATCATGCTGCCCTTCTTAATGCTTTCAAGGAAAGAAAGCTTCTTGTTAAGAAACAAGCAAAGGAAATAGCCTCCCTATAGAAGACTGCTTCCAAGCTGGATGAAGTTTCATCCTTCCTTTGTGTAAAAGAGAGGGAAGTAGCTCATCTAAAAATTATGGTAGATATCCATGTTGAGTCCTTAAAATACAAGGACTCTATTATCAAGAATCTAGGTGAGAAACTTGACAGGGAGAGGAGAATTGTGACTAACTTCTCTAAGATAGATTCTATGAAGAGAAGATCTGAATCTGAGTGTATTTCTAAAGTAATCCAATCTCAAAAAAGCGGCCAAGTTCCTGTCAGGCCTCAGCCTACCTTTCAGAAGGTAATTCTCCCTTCCAATAGGTATGAACAAGACCCCAAGGATGGTCATTAGAGGAATGGGAATCTTCCTTGTTAGACTACAAAATTCTCTTACAATGGAGGAAGAAAGGACATAGGTCTGAATGCTCAGAAGACTCCCCATGAAGAAGTGCAAAAGGCCCATCCTGGGCCTTTTGTATTTAATGCACCAGCTCCATCACTCTTGAGCAAGGTAGTGCCCTTTTCTCAAAATCTCCCTGTTCACACTCTGACCATGGGTAAATTTGCCAGGATGCAAGAATTGGAATCTTCCAAGAACACCAACAGTATGTCCTCTGCAAGGAGAACTGCGGCTGATAGACCTTGTGAAAATCCTAGCTCTAATCATGTCAGACCTACTATCAGTTAGACTGTGGCTAAGAGAATTTGGAACAAGGAAGCTGCTTCTTCTTATATTCTGTCGGTTTTCAACCATGTTGTCAGACCTGCTCAGAAAAGAAGATACAATATTCATGAGTGCTGGTGCTGTGGCAAAGTGGGCCATTGATTGTTGGCATAACCCTTGTGTGCCAAGGGCAAGAGAAAGTCTTCCTGACAGGTCTCCTGTAGGTAGACATTTGTTTTATTTTCAAGCTTACAAGAACCTTGGACCCAAGTCATCTTGGGTTCCTAAGGGAAGGTAATTATGTCTTGCAAGATCGTCCAAGTAGCCATAACCATTTATGGTCAAGGACAATGTTGTACTAGACCAAATTTTGGGTACAAGAAATTATTCAACTTATCAACATGCACTAAATGTAAATAACAAATGCAATTATTAAGGGGGAGCTTTACAAAGGAAATCCAGATGAACATCAAGGGCTAAAGCTAAGAAGTAAGGTTACTAGTATGCTCAAAAACTGGGAATCCATCATGGACTTCAAGTCTACAGAGCACAGATAAGTAGAATTCATCTTTATTTTATTCTACCACTTAATTTCAAAATTGATTACTCAGGCTAGAGAAGGGTAATTGAAACAAATGACTAAGAAGATGTAAAAACAACAACTCTTCTTAATTTATGTGTTAGTGGCTTACATGTTCACCATGCCACAAAATCTAACTTGTCTCAACATACCCAAAGATATATTGTATATGAAATACTATGCTAGGTAAGTATCAAAATTTGGTTGAGTCAATTGAGGTTGGGGGATAATACTCTCTTAGTTGAAATAAGTATAAGGTTATTAAAATTTTGCCTAATTGCACCCCAATAGAACAAGGTTTAGAATGTGTACTGCAATTTTATATTTCCCCTGCAAGTTAGGACAACACAGTTAGGGGAAAATCAAAAATTTAAACTTAAGACTTTAATTACTAAAGAAAACTGATGTTAAGCTAATTAAGCCAACTTAACAAATACTGGAGAAAAGACGGACTGCGAATATGTGCCGGGACTCAATCCTGGACATTGATCAAGATTAAAACAACAAAGATGTATTAGTGACTTTTTGCCTTCCTTGTAGCAATACCTATAAATAGAAGGACTTGTGCAATACGCCAAGTCATTATTCCTTACCATCTCCCGTCTGCATTCGCTAAATCGACCGAAAGCCGCTTTCGCTTGCTTTCTCAAATTCTCCAGAGAGATGGAGCCCAAGGAACCGAATTTCGTCTTCGAAGGTGTTGAACTGGTGCAAAATGTATTCGTTCATGATCCGGAAGAAGCCCTGTAGGTGCTTAATCTTTTGCAGAAATCTAACCTAGCTTCCGTGCTGACAGAACCCTATCTTTTGTGGATGAGGGAAGTACTGGAGTTGTTTGCCAATGCCAAAGAGGATGCTTCGGCTGGGAAAATTTAGACCATGGTAAGATAAAAGAAGATAAAGATAACGCACAAAAGACTAAGCATGGCTCTGCAGCTGACAAATCTCTCTACAACTGAGGACAAAGAAGAGCTATTGCTGGATAATGCAAAATATGCAATGAAATTGTGTGGACTTTCCAAGCACACAACCAGATCAATTCAAAGGAAAGAACTCAACCTGAGAGGCAAGTTCCTAGTCAACGTCATTGGGAAAGCTCTGATATGCAAAACAGGTTCACATGAATAAATCTCAAAAAGGATGTTTGAACATATGGCTAGGGTCATACTATCCAAGAGAACTGGATTGGGAAGAATGTTGTTTGAAAAAGTAGTGGAATGCCTGGCTGAACCCAATTTGGAGAGAATCATGTCAGTATTTCTGCGAGAAACTGCTCCAGAAATTCAGAATCTGAAACTTTGTGCTAGGATACACTATATGAGAAGGATGGACATCAGGATGCTTGAGAGATGGGAAAGGGTCCTTCTTCCCCATGGTTCAGGAGCTGTGGAGAGAAAAGGGAAGAGAATAGCTGCTACTAAGCCCAGCTCCTCTAGCTGCTCATCTGAGGACGAAGAACCTCATGATCCTCATATATTATCATCTGCTGAAGTGTCCAGGAGGGACATGAATATCCAGGTATCTTCCTCGTCTGACCTTGCCCCTCTTAGTCGTGTGAGCACAGTAGAGTCAGATTCAGTTCCTGAAGTGGATTGGATTGTTTTCGGGTAAGCTGGATCTACTAGAGAGGATGGAGAGGATTTGTCTCCAGCCAAGGGTTCTGGCCAAATAGCAGAAGAAATTGTTAAAAAAATATCTACAAGAATGGGGGATAATGCTGCCAGATTAGAAGATGCAAATATCAAATACCTATGTTTAAAGATGAGGAAGTATAAGATAAAGATTTTGAAACTCCTAGTACTAAGGGAAGTATTGCTCAAATTGAGGGGGAGCAACTGATATAAGAAATAATACATGATGCATTATTTGTAGGGGAGCAACTGGAGGTTCCTTAAATAAAGAATACTGCTGCAGCTGACCTACTTGCAAACAAAAGCAAAGAAGTGGCTGAGGGGGAGAAAACTTCTGGTCTCCCTGGTCATGAGGTAAAGAATCTAGTGTCATCAGGATCTAAGGAAGCGGAAGGTAGTGATGAGAAAGCACAATCCTCACCACATCTAGAAATAGAATAGCACAATAGTGGCACAGCTTAAGGAACAGGGAGCAAGACTGTACAAGGAGAAACTGAAGCCCTAGATGAGGGCACATCTTCCGGATTTGATCAGCTGCCATCTAACTTCATGGACCAGCTAAAAGGTTTACTAGATGAGCAAAGAAGGGCATTACAAAACTATGTGGATGAATCCCTCAAAGATGTTAGAAATGATCTTGCAATTGAGATCATATTTATAAGGTTTGAACTGAATCTGCTGAAAGGAGAAATAGTAAAATTCTTTATAAGAGTTGCTCTTTTTGTAGATTACACCATGGAGAAACTAGATGTGTTAAACAAGAATATTGTTATTATAGTAGAAAATCAAACTATTCAAGCTAAGAACTCTGTGACCATTCATGAGAATGATAAAATTATGAGAAAATAACAAAAAATAGAAATCTTCACTAAGATGGATGCATGCACCAAGATGCTTGATAACCACATGTTAGAAGTTTAAAATCAAATAACTATTGGAGTTCACTACCTGGATTGGTAAAGAAACAAAGCTAGCACCTCCAAGACTACTCAAGTAATTGAAGAAGTCAAAAAGGGGGACAGAAATGTCATTAGAACAAATACTTAGAATATAGTCTAGGCCACAAATGCTATGAGAGTCTCATTGGGAATGGAGACACTGCAATATAATAATATCCTAATGATGCCTGACCATGTACAGGATGCTTTGAACAAGATGTATAGCAGTGAAGCCCAAGTTCAAGACAATCTAGAATATGTTCAGTACATTGAAGAAGGTGACAATGTTAATGCTCAGTGGGGTGAGAAGACTACTGGTGCTCAGAATCCTTAATTCAGCCCCTCAGTAGATCGGTCATTACAGGTCAAATAAAGAATCACTGATGATGCTAAAGTGGAGGCCAAGTAAAGGAAAAAGAGATATAGAGAAGAAATGTAACAAAGGATTGATTTCGAGTAGTGGAGCCCAGATTCCTGATCTATTATACTGCTTGCTTTGGACTAGGTCAAAGCCAAAAGATTATATAGAGGTAAATGGTACAGCATGACTGAATGGGATAAGATGGAAAAGAGAGACATAGAAAGAAGGACATTCTTGAGGAACAAAAAGGCAAATCTTTTGGCTCCTAATATTGTGGAACCATCCAAATACTTTCCCAAGCCTTTAAAATAAATTTGAAGCTGAAGCTAAAGCTACTAAGGCTAAGGCTGCCGATGGAGCTTATAAGAAAGGGAAGAAGATAGCTGGAGATGAAGACAAGCCGGTAATGAAATCCAGAGGCAGTGCAATTATGATAAGGGAACCTGAAATTTAAAATATTTCAGGCACTGCTTTCAGGGCTAGGGATGAAACACTGTGTTTATATTGCTCAAATGTTTATTCCTTATATGGTTAAATAGAAAAACTTTTGTTATAATCATGATCTGTCTAACTCATCATTTGCTATGTCTTTGACTTATCTGTAATATCGTTTGATATGTCTATGATTTATCTGAATTATTCTATGATGATTATGTATATGATTTATCTGAATTATGATGTGATGATATGATTTAAATAGTTATAACATAGGTATGTTTAGTGTATAGATTGGCTTAGGTTTTGACTTCTTCAAATACGGGGACATTGTTGGGTCCATTTATCCTAATGTCCTGAATTTGAAGAAGGACTAGAAAAACAATGTATACACATGTTGTGATCTAACTTGTGTTTAAAGTGAATGATTATAGTTTATCCTGATAAGCTATGATGGGACAGGTAGCCTAAGTGGCTAAGTCAGGTAAGTTCTTACCTAAGTGGTGGAAATACAAAAAATGTCTAAGTCCACTAGAGTTTAGTGAAGATCAGTCACTCAATGCTAGATAGCTTATAGTGCTGAGTGAATCCTATACAGTCAAAGCCAAGGCAGTGGCAAGCTGAGAAAATGGCCAAGTCCACATGTGTCGACTGAAGTCAACTCACTCAACGTCATATATCAAAAGGCTGTGAGATAGGCTACAACAGTAAAAGGCTGAAGTTAGAATGAGCTAAAATATTGATAAGTCCATAGGCGTTGAGTGAAGTTAACACACTCAACGCCCTGCTACTGAATAAGCAAAAAAATGGCTAAGCCAATAAGCGTTGAGTGAGGCATGTTCACTCAACGCTCTCAATGATTATGTTGCTGAATAAGAAGAAAAATAATTATGGAAAAAAACATTGAGTGGTGTTTACTTACTCAATGATGTCAACGCCTAGTGAAGATAGAATTTGTCTATGGTGTTTGGCGTTGAGTAATGCTTACTCACTCAACGATAAACATCTGAAAGATGTTAAAGCAAGATTGGCATTCAGTGGAGCTGAATCACTCAATGCCTAGAATAAGACTTAATATTCTAAGTAGTTTGGCGTTGAGTGAAGGTGACTCACTCAACGCCAAGAGATAGTGAATCTGTCTAAGTGTTTTGGAGTTGAGTGATGCTTACTCACTCAATGCCTATTCTCTGATGTTTGATTTTTGGCTTTGTCCATAGCTGTTGAATCAGAAAGTCAATAAGTCAACATATTTCAAATAAGTAGCGGGATGACTACAGTACGCGACAAAGGTTACCGCAGACCTACTATACGACAGTAGGCATTAAAGCAAATTATCAGCCACCATTAAATGTTTGGGGCTTATTGCTAAATGTGTCATTGGGTCTCAATATTTAAAAGAAGTAACAGTTATTCTTCTTCCCTGCCATTGTTGTGGAGTCATAGAACAGGAAGCTCAAGCTGAGAAAGAAAGTGAGAAGGTTAGCTGTTGGAATCATCATCTCCAATAGCAAGATAGCTGGTGCCATTCTCACTTGCACCAACAAACTAGTTCAATATATCTTCTCTGAGCATAAAGTTGCAGCCAAAGGCTAACCCTTGCTGCAGGTTCATCATAGTTCCAAAAACTCAAGCACCTGAAGATTTTCATATGGAAGCTGTGAAGAGAAGAAATCTTGAAGAAGTAGAGATCTAAAAGAAGGCTCAGGGGAATATTCCTTAGGATTCAAAGATAGGGCTGAATCACCTCAGACCAGGAAAGAGGGAAGGGCAAAACAGGGTTCTTTAAGTTGCTTCCAGCACAAGTAATTACTTATTGCTATGGAAGTAGTTATGACTAAGTATATCTTAGTTCAATAAATGTAAACTCAGGATATAATCCCTTGTAGTCATTGTTGGGCTGAGTCTATATCGGTCAAGAAGCTTAACACAGAGAAATTTCTCTTGTGTTAAGAATATCCATCAACCCACTTTCATCCTATAGGATTAAATTTACCTGGATCTGAGCTGTAGGTACCTGAAAGGGTACTGAGTTGTAGTAGTGCTGCAGCACTTTGAGAGTAGAGTTCTGTTCCTGAAGATGTAGGGATATAGAGCCTGAGTTGTAGGCCTTAAAAATAAGGCTGAGTTAGGTGATCAGTGGATCACTGAGCTATAGGAGCTCAACAAGTCTCTGATGTAGGAACAATTGTGGTTCTGAGTTTGGATTCTTTGAAGAATCTATGTGTCAGGCTGAGGGCCATAGGTGTAAGATCCTTGGAGTATTTTGGAGATGTTCCTAGTCTAACAAGATAGTTAGATAGGTGGGAGGGAAAGTAGATGTACCTAGTTGGGGAACCACTATAAATATCTTTGTACAGTGCTGTGTTTGTTTTCTTTTTGCAGGGTAAATCATCTTGAAAGCAGAAAAGATTCAACCACTCAAGCAGCAAACTAAAAGAAAAGATTAGAAAAGAATTAATAAATAGACCAACAACCTACACCCCCCCCCCTCAAAGTGATTTAGCTATCCTTGAAACTAAAGACTTTCATACCCCAATTTCTCTTTGAGCAATGCGAACAACGCGCAGCGGCCCCCTAATTCTTTTGCGCCTGCATTTTTCCCGCCTCCTCCTCCGAGACCTTCTCCGGTTGAGATAATTTTTTATAAATACATAGCATCCAACGAGTCAAATATTCGAAACATCACCGGATCGCTAAAAAATCTTGAACTACAGGTTGGACAACTGGTGAGAATGATGTCCGAGCGCGCGCTTGGGGAACTGCCGGGAAATAATAATCCCAACCCTCGGGAGAATGCCAACGCTATAACCCTCTATAACGATAAGGTGGTGTTCGATCCAAAATGGATCGATCCGCAGGTAAATATTTCCCCCCGACCCCTCTTCCCCCTTCTTCGATTACGCCACCCTTAACGATTTTAAACAAAAAATTTATTTTAAATAATGCCTTACCGTATCCGCATAGGTTAGATAGTGAGTGTAAGGACGCGCAATACAAAAAAATTATTTTACTATTGAAACAAATTCATATTAATGTTCCATTCTGCGAGGCGATCTCGCAGATGCCTAAGTATGCAAAATATTTGAATGAACTTCTTTCTAATAAACAAAAAAAAAAATATATATTTCGCATATCTCTCAAGGCAGACTGTTCGGCGGCTCTTACTAATAAATTACCCCCAAAACAAAATGATTCGGGACGGTTTTTTTATCCCGTCTCTTTTTGGTCATATATTAGTAAAATACGCCGTTGCAGATTTAGGCGCGAGCATTAATTTGAAGAAATTCTCGCACTTTCAAAAATTAGATTTGGGCACTCCGACCCCTATTAATATGCGTATCCAATTAGCAGATCGCTCGGTTAAGTTTACCATCGGGGTAGTGGAGGGCATCTTTGTCCGAGTTGACAAGATTATCTTTCTGGTAGACTTCGTCATCTTGGACATCGAGGAGGATACCGATATACCAATTATACTCGGTCGCCCTTTTCTCGCCACCTCCTACGCATTAATTGACGTGAATAACGGTCTTCTCCTCATTCGGGAGGGAGATGATGAGGTTACTTTCTCTATTAATCACTCGATGGAGGACTTATCATCGAGCGATGATTTCTGTTATAATTTAGATACTTTTTTCGGAGATCGTTCTTCTCCCGATTTTGAGTCTATTTTTCTTAACGACGATATTTTTGGGCTCGAAAATTTTAATTGCGTAGAGGATAAATCAATAGGTTTTCCTTTCGAACCAATTGGTTCGAGAGACATTAGAATGAAAACCTCGCTAGAATAACCGCCCATCCTAGACCTCAAACCCTTACCCGAATCTCTCAAATATGCTTTTTTTGGAAAAAAAATGATACCCTTCCCATTTTAATTTCTTTGCATTTGAGTTATTCGGAGACTTCCACTTTATTGGAAGTTTTGGTTGAACATTGCCACTCAATTACGTGGCAAATTTCTGATCTTAAGGGGTTTAAACCCTCTTTTTGCACTCATAAGATTTTCCTTAGCGATAATTGACGCAAAGCCATACAGCAGCAGCGACGTCTTAACCCAAACATGAAAGACGTCATTAAAGCCAAATTAATTAAGTAATTAGATACGGGGATTATTTATCCAATTTCAGATAGTGTTTGGCTTAGTCCCATTCATGTCGTTCCCAAGAAGGGCGATCAACCGTAGTGGAAAATGAGCATTATGAACTCGTCCCAACTCATACTATTACGGGTTGGCAGGTGTGCATCGATTATAGGAAACATAATGATTCCACTCGTAAGGACCATTTCCCACTACCATTTTTAGACCAAATTCTGGAGCGTTTCTCCAGTCATCCATATTATTGTTTTCTTGATGGTTTATCAGGGTTTTTCCAAATGCCCATTTCCCCCGTTGACCAAGAGAAAACATCTTTTACCTGCTTGTTTGGCACCTTCGCCTACCGAAGAATGCAATTTGGTCTCAGCATGCGCAAGCTACATTCCAAAGATGTATGCTGGCAATCTTTGGCGAGCTGGTAGGAAACATCATGGAAGTCTTTATGGATGACTTCTCTATATTCAGATGCCCATTCCCTGCTTGTATTCGTATTCTAGATCGTGTCCTCCAGCGATGAGAGGACACACATCTCGTTTTGAATTGGGAAAAGTTTAACTTTATGGTTCGAGAAGGTTTGGTTCTTGGCCATATGATTTCATCTAAGGGGATGGAGGCAGATAAGGCTAAGTTAGAAATTATAGAATGACTTCCACCGCCTTCTAATGTAAAATCCATTAGGAGTTTCTTAGGCCACACAGGCTTTTATAGACACTTTTTTTAAGACTTTTCTAAAATAACAAACCCTCTTACTCACCTCCTTGAAAAGAAGTCTAGTTTTGTCTTTAGTATCAAATGCGAGTCCGCGTTTAATTTTATAAAACAAAAACTTATAAATTCTCCCATTTTAGAGGCGCCCGATTGGTCCCTTCCATTCGAGATTATGTGCGACACTAGAGATATTGTCATAGGTGTCGTTCTTGGCCAACGCATAAATAAATATTTTCACCCTATCTATTACGCTAGCAAGATGCTCACTTCAGCTCAAGGAAATTACACGATAATGGAAAAGGAACACTTAGCCGTCATTTTCGCATTTGATACGTTACGCTTGTATATAACGCTATCTAAAGGTATCATATTTACCGACCACTCCTCCTTCAAATATTTACTTGCTAAAATGGACGCCAAGCCCCGCCTTATTCGATGGGTTCTCATCCTGCAATAATTTGATTTGGAGAACTGGGATAAGAAGAGCGCAGAAAAATTAACCACTAATCACCTCTCCCGTTTAGAAAATCCGGGTGAGGAAGCGCATGTCGAATCTGACATAAATGATAGATTCCCCGAGGAATGCCTCGTAGCCATAAATACCATTTCGTCTTCCCAGCCTTGGATCGCAGATTTTGAGAACTAATTAGTTGCGCTGGTGCTCCCAAAAGACTTTTCAAGCCGACAAAAGAAGAAATTCTTGTCTGACTTGAAAATTTTCTTTTGGGAGGACCCTTTTCTTTTTCGTATCTGCGCGGACCAGGCGGTCCAAAGATGCGTCGCGGGTGTGGAGTGCACGCAAATACTTAGGAACTGCAACGAGGGTCCGACTAGTGGGCATTATCAAGCTAACCAGACCGCGCGGAAGGGGCTGGAGGAGGGCTTCTTTTTGCCTACTCTTTTCAAAGATGCTCACACTTTTGTGCGCTCCTGCGATAGCTTCCAGCAGCCGGGTAACATATCTCGTCGCGACGAGATGCCCCAAAATTATTTTTAGAGTGCGAAGTCTTCGATTTATGGGGCAATGATTTTGTCAGCCCCCTACCTCCTTCCTTTAAAAATATTTATATTTTAGCGGCGGTCGACTACATATCATGGTGGGCGGAAGCGTAAGATCTCCCCATGATGCGCAAGTCGTCATTACCTTTATTAAAAAACTATTTTCTCGCTTCGGCACAGCTCGGGCTATTGTGAGCTATAGGGGACAACATTTTTATAATGCCCAAATTGCTTAGACATTAGTTAAATATGGAGTCACACACAAATTTTCCAACCCCTACCACCAGCAAACAAGTGGACAAGTCGAGGTAGTAAATTGTGAGATTAAGCGTATATTAGAAAAAAACCGTTTCACTTAAAAGGAAAGATTGGTCCTTCAAACACGATGATGCATTGTGGGCGTATCGTACGACACTCAAAACTGCAATTGGTTGCACGCCGTTTCGATTAGTCTATGGCAAAGCGTGCCATCTCCCCGTAGAACTAGAGCATCGCGCTCTTTGGGCTTAAAAACTCGTAAACCTCGATGCTAACTTAGGCGCTCAAAATAGAAAACTGCAACTAATCGAGCTCGATGAATGGCGTGCAAACACTTACGAGAGCAATAGTTTTTATAAGGATCATTCTAAGTTCTATCACGATCGAAAAATTAAGAACAAAAATTTTTTTTTCTCCGTGCGATCTTGTCCTTCTTTACAATTCACGTCTTATACTTTTTCTTGGTAACCTGAAATCACGTTAGTCGAGCCCCTTAAAAGTTGAAGAGGTTTGGCCATATGGGACCATACTCGTCTCCCACCAAGAAAGAGGGTAGTTTAAAGTAAATAGTTGTCTATTAAAGTTATAGATAGCGGGCGATCTAGTGATCGGTTTTAACGAAACCACAACCCTCCTCGACATTATAACCCCGCCATAATATCAAGCTACACGACTATAAACAAAGCGCTCCTGGGAGGCACCCCACGTATACCATTTCGCTCTTTCCTTATTTTGTTTGCTACTCTTTCTAATGCTGCAGGGTTTCTTATTGGGCCTCCCCGAACACGTTCCAGGGAAGTTCCTACCCTAAGTTTTTATTTTTATTCATATTGCATTTCATTCAATGTTTGTTCCACATAAATATATTGCAAAATTGGGGACAATGTTGGAATTAAGTATGATAGTCGTTTACCTGCTTTCCTTTACGCAATTCCATTTTTCGCACTTAAAATATTTTTAAAAATATAAAAACAAAACAAAACTACACAAAAAATTATAAAATGAAAACTCCAAAAACATTTTTTATCATCAAAAATTACTAAAAAAATATTACAAAACATAAAATCAAAAAAATATATATATTTAGATTTACTTTGTAACTATTCATTGTAAATATTTTTTCAATAAATATTTTTTTAAAATATTTTTGTAAATATCATTTTCAATTTCCCCTCTTCCTTTCTTCCTCCACTTTGTAAATAACTTTTCTTTTTTCCCTCTCTTGTAAATATTTGCTTAAAAATCTTAAAAAAACAAAAAAAATTTTTAAAAAACAAACATAAAATATTTCAAAATATATATATTTCTTTTTCGCACTTTTAGTATGTATATATTAGAGAAATAAACACAAAATACAAAAAAATATAATAACTCCAAAAAAGATAATAAATTAAAAACAAACAAATAAGTGAATATTCCATTCTTAACCCTTTTCGCTCTCCAAAAAATATAGTTGCGAATTTATTTATATGCGAATTTCATTAATTCTTTGTTTAATATTCGTTTATTAATTAAAGATTGATAGATTTAAATAGCGGGGTTAAGTTTTAAAGAATATCTTATGTTTTCTTTTTAAGAAAGGGGACTTGTTTTAGGCACTACTTCTAATTTATCTAAAATAGAGAAATGTGTATTATGTTAGAAAAAACAACTATAGACATCAATTATTTCTACTTCAAGCTTTTTGAAATATAGGAATGTTCAATTTAACAAAGTTGCTCTCAAATTTTTTTATTTAAAACTAGTTTTCTTCTTGAAAAAAAGATAAACCCTATCTACACATATTTATCATATTTTACTTTACATGATAAAATTTCTTTCCTTAAAATAACCTACGTCAATGGAAATAAGATTTTGTTCCATAAATATAGGTATCCATTATTTTAAAAGATTATATGTTACGGAGTAAGAGGATAAAAATTCATTACTCCTATACATATACATTGGGTTACTTGAAGTTGGTCAAAAAATATATATGTAAGGAAAATAAGATTTCATTTTCCTAAAACATACACATAAAAAAAATTTCATTAGAGGGTAGAGAAAAAATTACCTCACCTCTAAACCCAAACCCTCTTCATAAACAAAAACAACCCCCTAACCAATTTCATTGATTCTAGAATTAATTTAAAATCTTTATAAGATCATTATTTTAAATTAAATTATTTTCTTTACAACTCTTATAAGCTAAACTTCCTATAATTCCAATCTATTTTTGTTAGCTAACGATTACAATTTATGCGTGTTATTTGGTTACTTCAAGAAGTCTTTTTGGCCAAAACTTTTTCTCTATTTAAATCATTTTCATGGATTAGGACTTAACTCTTATACCCCATATGTTCATTTTTATCTCTTTTTTAATTGATTCAAGCGGTAGCTAAATTTAGGATTTCTTTTAATTCCTTATAAGTATATTTTCAACTTTTGCTCTGGAATATCAAAAGCTTAAGTTGGGGGTATTTTATGAATTGTAAATATTCATATTTTTTTCAGTACTTTATATAAGTAGTTTTAGGTTATTTTTGTAGTTTTCTATTATTTTTCTCCAATAAATTATTCCTTTTTTGTAAACAGCATTCTAACTTAAGTTTATTTTGTTTTCCAAATTATTTGCTGAAAACATCAAAATTTCAAAGTACACGCCAGTGTCAAATTGGTCACTCCCATTACCTAGGCGTGTTAATTCGATTCTTGTGAAAAAACTGCTTCCTGACCATAAATTGAATTCATTGAGTTGCGCTGGATGATTTGTCGAGCTGCGCTCGACGAAATTGAATTTGTTGAGCTACGCTCGACGAAATTCTTGACATCAGTGCTCAACGAATTCCGTAATAATGCGCTCGACGAATTCCGCAACTCTGCGTTGGACGAATTGATCCCAGCGCTCGACGAATTGATCCCAGCGCTCGACAAATTTATCCCAGCGCTCGACGAATTGATCCCAGTGCCCGACGAATTGTTTTCAGATCTTGCGCTCGATTAATTTCATCACTTAGCGCTTGACGAATTGTTTCCACTCAATGCTAACAACTATTCAATTCCACTTAATTCGTCGAACGTAAATCAAGCTCAACTTTTGTCGAACGCAGATTAATTTCGCGCACGACGAATTTGCCTCCGCTCGATGCTTACTGTAATGGTGACCATGACGTGTCCCTCTCCCGCTACTTCCAAAACCTGGCCTGTCATCAAAATCTTGGCTTCCCCTACACACTAGCGTGCCACCTCTTGTAAAATTTTTGCTTATAAATATAACTTCTCTGTATGGTCCAAGGGTTCAAACATTTTAGCCATTATGTTGTTGGACTGCTGCTTAGTTGCTTTTGGTACTATGTTAGGATAACTCCCCCCGCCTCTCCTCTTTGTGTTTGTCTTTGCTTATGTAATGAAACTTTTTTACTTAATAAAATATGTTAGTTTTTTTTCATCCTCATATTGTACTGGAATGCCTCTGAGTGCCTCTCTTTCAGCCATCTTAATTAACTTTGTTTTTATTTTTAAATTGTGTGTGTGGGTGTATGAGTTTAATTAGATGTGGTTAAATTTTTATGTTTTCATAGTTCTGATAGCTTTTATTTTCTTATCTCTTTGTATAGGTTTAGGTTTAGTTTTTCTTAATACTTTAATTTAATTTTTATGGTTGTATAAAAGTTTTTTCAAAGTCGCTTTCTATCTCTTTTTTACTTATTTTTTTTTATTATTTTTGTAAAACTTTTGTTCTTGTCAACTAATTTCCCAATTTTTAAACTCTTTTATAAAATTATAAGAATGAAAAAGTTATCATTTTAATATTTTAAAACACTTTGTTTTTTTTGCTTTTATTTCAAAAAACTTTTTCTCTTTTATTTTTATTTCATCTTTTTACTAATTTTTAGCATGTTCTAAGAGTAGTAATGTATTTGTTTTAATTTTTCGATTACTGATGAGTTGTAAATATACCTATATTTTCATATTCTATTTAAGTCAATTTTGTTTGTTTTTTGTCCCTTTTTATTTGTTTTATTCAATAAATTGCTTATTTTTGTAAATATTATTTCTAACTTAGCTTTATTTTAATTCCAGAAAAATTCCAGAAAAATTCCAGAAAAAGTCAAAATGTTGACTGACACGCCCGTGTCACATGACCGACACGCCCGTGTCACGCCCTCGACGATCGCAGACCACAGGTTGCCAGCTCGACGATCGGCGATGATCAAACCAAGCTCGACACGCCCCAAGACATGCCCGTGTCAAGGTGTGACACGGGCGTGACTCAGCCACCTGGCCCGACGTGACGCGTGCGACTTTGCGGTCGGACCGCGCCCAGATCGACCTCCTCGACACACCCCAGTCACGCCCGTGACTGACACATGTCACACCCGTGACCTAGGGCGTGACCGCCACATTTTCAGCCGAAGTCAACTTTCCAGTCAAGTCACCCGATCAGCTCATGAATAGTGTCGACACGCCCCCATGTCACGCCCTAGTCACGGGCGTGACCAACCCGAAAATTTGCCTATAAATAAGAGCTTCCAGGAAGCTTATTCTGTCCACTTTTTTCGTCCATCTTACTTAGGGGAGGTGCTGCCCGTTTGGCTTCTAAGCTATGTAAGGAGAATTTCTCCCTATCTTTCTTAGTTTGTATTAGGTTGTTTATTTTAGCTTTTTCATGTAATAGCCTTTTTATTCAATAAAATGGTAGATTTTCTATCTTGTAAAGTTGAAATGTTCAATTGGAAGCGCCCTTCTTAAGTAATTTTTTCGTTCCCTTTTTGTGATTCTCTTTTTATGTTTTCTTTTTAGCTTTCATAACTTAGTTAGATTTAGGATTTATCGGCATTTCTAGCCGTTGTGCCGTCCGTTTAGTTTTCATTTTCAGCACTTTTTAGCTTTAGCTTTTTCTTCTTTATCATTTTTATTCATATAGATTTTATAAAAACTCCCCTAAAAGTGTTCGTTTTTATTTTCTTTAACTTAGGCTCTTAGGAATGTAAAACTTCTCGTTTCTTTTTAGTTTTATTCTCACTTTTTTGGAGGTTTTATAAAAACTTATGAATAAAAATGTAGTCGTTATAATTTTTCGCTCACTTCATTTTAGCTTTTTATTCGTAAAACTTTTAGTCCCTTTAATTTTTATTTCATCTTTTTATGCATTTCTACCGCATTGTAGCGGTAGAAATGCAGTTGTATTAATTTTTCGAGTACTTTCATTTTGCGTTTATTTGCAAAACTTTTCGCTCCGGTTAATTTTTACTTTCACTTTTTATGCATTTCTACCGCATTCTAGCAGTAGAAATGCAGTCGTTTTAATTTTCTGAGCACTTTGTTTTTCTTATTTTTGTAAGTGTGTGTGCGTGTATGAGTTAGGTTTTATTGCTTTATTTCAACTTCTGTAGAGTGCGCGTGTGTGTATGCATTTATTTCCGCCTACTCGTTAAGAGTTAAATGGCGCTCTGCTTTCATTTCCCGCCCACTCGTTTGAGTGGGACTTGTCTTTTTACTGCTTTCATTTTCTTCCTACTCACTTGAGTAGGAAAACTTTGTGTGGGTGCGTGTGTTTTCATTTCTGTAGAGTGCGTGTGTGTGTTTTACTTTCAAGTAGAGTGCGTGCGTGTATGAGATAAATTTACTCCCGCCCACTCATTTGAGCCGGGACTTGCAATTTTATCGCTTTCTCAATTATGTAGAGTGCGTGCGTGTAGGAGATAATTTTACCGCTTTATTTATCGCTTTCTTCAATTAAGAAGAGTGTGTGCGTGTGTGCATTTATTTCCGCCTACTCATTTGAGTAGGGCTTGCTTTATTTAATTTTCTTTATGTTTTGAAGTGTGCGTGAGTGCCTGCATCAATTAGCCTTCAATTTATCTAATTGTCCTATTTTTCGTGTTTTCTCTTATAATTGTTCAGTGCTTAATTTAACACTCACGCTTCACCTAAAAACATAAAGCCGTCCCCATACCGATGAGTGGCTAATCTCTTTTAGCCTTCGGCATCGAAGAGCATTGGGACATATAAAATGATTTGAAATAATTAAAAAACTTTATTTTTATTTTTATTTAAGGACTTAAGGTTTACCCCGGGTTAACGACGCATAGGACCACATAATCGATGTGTGGGCTCTATTTCCATTATCCATACGCGACGCCGAGAGGCTGCACGTATGGACCGATCCCCCTTGGGTAAAGAGAACTGTGTATGCCCCCTCGAAAGAGGAGAAGCGTAGTTCTGCCGGATTGGGTTCCCCACCCAATAGCGGGGTTCTTAGCGTAAAGCGGGCATTAAGAGGAATCCTTCGTCGGTCTAACGATCGGTCGAATAGTCTTAATATTTAGGTGAGCAATATTCCTATAGATAAGTGCGCTCATATTTTTGGAACCCCCACGGCCAAGTGCCTTTTATTAATTTAAAAACAAAGTTTAATAATTGTTGAGAATTATTTTAGTCTTAATCCGATTCGATGCCGAGTGTTAACCCGTCATCGAACTAACTTAGTAAAATTCAGCTCTCTTTCTTTCCGTTTTAATTAAACTAAAAAATCCCACCTTACTGATAGTAAGATAATAGTGTTTCTGGAAGAGTAGATATAATCAACGCGTCCCCGAGAATAATACGACCTCGGTATTTTCCCGAATACCGAGTACTACTTGCGATAGGTGCACTTGCCTCCTCTCGTTAGAAAACTCGATCTTCTAACCGGCCCGCGGAATCTGACCATTTCGAACCAACCACAGTCGGTCTCTGTTCCGCGGCCATCAAGTTTTTGGCGCCGTTGCCGGGGAGCACGGTTGTTATTTTGAATCCGGGACTCTATTAATTTTACTTTATTTTCAAATAAAAAATTTTTTTACAAAAAAAAAAAATATTCCCCCTTTCGTTTTTTTAGGGTGTATGACCCGTGGACAACCTTCGTGTTCTGAAAATCTTGAATTTGACCCCGAGATTGACCGCTCTCTTGCGCGTATCCGATCTCTCCGTCGAATTCCCTTTTTGGACCCCGCAGAATCTATCGGAGAACCCTCTTCTTCTTCTATGGCCGACCCGAATAATGCCCAACCGGCCGAGCGTACTATGTCTTACTACGCTCGGCCCAACTTGGATGATACGGGGTCGAGTATTGTTCGGCCCTCTGTGGCCAACAATAATTTTGAAATTAAGTCAAGTGTGATTCAAATGATCCAAAATGCCGTGCAGTGTGACGGACTGCCGGATGAGGACCCCAATAATCACTTGTCTAATTTTCTTGAATTTTGCGATACTTTTAAAATTAATGGCGTCACTGATGACGCCATTCGTTTGCGCCTTTTTCCCTTCTCTCTTAAGTCCAAGGCTAAGGCGTGGTTACTCTCCCTCCCGCGGGGATCCATCACGTCCTAGGCGGAGTTGGCTGAGAAATTCCTTACGAAGTATTTTTCGCCCGCGAAAACTGCAAGATTGCGGGCGGACATATCTTCGTTCATCCAAAACGACCTCGAGTCTCTTTACGAGACTTGGGAACGCTTTAAGGAGTTTCTCCGCCGGTGCCCGCACCACGCTCTGCCAACGTGGTTGCAGGTACAAATTTTTTTATAATGGACTGAATAGTCAGACGCGTCAAATGATTGACGCGGCTGCCGGGGGCACTCTGAATAATAAAACCCTCGAGGCCGCCCAGGCCCTTTTCGAGGAAATGGCGGTGAACGCCTACCAGTGGAATGTCCCGCGGGCGCGCCCTAAGCAGGCGGGCATTTTTGAAGTGGATGCCACTGCTCAGCTAGCCCTCCAAGTGGAAAGGCTAACTAAGCAGGTGGCGGAGATGTCTGTTGCCTCCTCCACTCTGCCTTGTTTTCTCCCCCCCCCCCCCCCCTCTAACGTCTGCGTAGTCGACGAATTCATGGACTACATGGGAAATCCGGTGCGTCCCTCATTTCAAAACAACCCTTATAGTAGCCACTATAATCCGGGTTGGAGGAACCATCCGAATTTCTCCTGGAGAAACCCGAACAACGCGCAGCGTCCCCCTCCCCCTCCTTTTGCGCCAACGTTTCCTCCTCCCCCTCCAATGTCGCGTCCAATGAGTCCAATATTCGGAACATCACCGGATCGCTAAAAAATTTAGAACTTCAGGTTGGACAGCTGGCGCGACTTATGTCGGAACGCGCCTTGGGGGCACTGCCAGGGAACACGGAGCCCAATCCAAGGGAAACCGCCAACGCTATAACCCTCCGTAGCGGTAAGGAGGTGGTCGATCCAACACGGATCGATCCTCAGGTACATATTTCACCTCCGACCCCTCTTCCCTCTTCTTCGATTACGCAACCCTTACCGATTTTTAACGACAAAACTATTTTAAACAAGGCGTTGCCCTACCCGCATAAGTTAGATAACGAGCGAGTAAACGCGCAATATGAAAAATTTATTTTATTACTTAAACAAATTCATATTAAAGTTCCTTTTTGCGAGGCTATCTCGCAAATGCCTAAATATGCGAAATTTTTAAATGAACTACTTTCTAATAAACGTAAGCTCGAGGATATTTCGCATATATCTCTCAACGATGTCTGCTCGGCGGCTCTTACTAGTAAATTTCCCTTAAAACAAAACGACCCGGGACGGTTTTCCATCCCGTGCCTTTTTGGCGATGTATTAGTAAAATACGCCTTAGCAGACTTAGGCGCGAGCATTAATTTGATGCCGTTCTCGCTCTTCCTACGTTTAGGTTTGGGTACTCCTGCTCCTACCAATATGCGCATCCAACTAGCGGATCGCTCGGTTAGGTTCCCCATTGGGGTTGTTGAGGATGTCCTTGTCCGAGTAGACAAGTTCACCTTCCCGGTGGACTTCGTCATCTTGGACATCGAGGAAGACGCCAACGTACCAATAATACTTGGTCGCCCTTTCCTCGCGACCTCACGTGCGTTAATCGATGTAAGTAATGGTAAGCTTCTCCTTCGGGTAGGAGACGACCAAGTTAATTTTTCTATTAACTCCTCTATGGAAGACTCGTCGCCGAGCGATGATTTCTGCTACTCTTTAGATTCTTTTTATGGAGATTGTTCTTCTCCGGTTTTCGAGTCCGAGTTTTTAAACGAAAATATTTTTTCACTTGAAAATTTTTATTGCGATGAGGACGCGTCTACGAATATGCCTTTTGAACCAATTGGTTCTAAAGACATTAGCATTAAAACCTCACTAGAAGAACCGCCCATCCTAAAACTCAAACCATTACCCGAATCTTTAAAATACGCCTTTTTGGGGAAAAATGATACACTCCCGGTAATCATTTCTTCGTATTTAAGCGATTCGGAGACCTCCGAGTTATTGGAGGTTTTGCTTAAACATCTCCATGCAATTGCGTGGCAAATTTCTGACCTAAAGGGGATTAACCCTTCTTTCTGCACTCACAAAATTTTCATAAACGATAATTGCCGCAAAACCATTCAGCCGTAGCGACGTCTTAACCCAAACGTGAAAGACGTCGTGAAAGCTGAGATAATTAAATTATTAGATGCGGGGATTATTTATCTCATTTCTGATAGTGCATGGGTTAGTCCCATTCATGTCGTGCCAAGGAAGGGCGGTCTAACCGTAGTGGCGAATGAGCACAACGAGCTCGTCCCAACTCGTACTATTACGGGTTGGCGTGTGGTCATCGATTATCGCAAACTTAATGATGCCACCCGCAAAGACCATTTTCCACTACCGTTCCTTGACCAAATTCTTGAGCGTCTTTCCGGTCATCCTTTTTATTGTTTTCTCGACGGTTTATCGGGGTTTTTCCAAATCCCCATTTCCCCCGAAGACCAAGAGAAAACAACTTTTACTTGCCCCTTTGGCACCTTCGCCTATCGGAGAATGCCATTTGGCCTCTACAATGCGCCGGCTACATTCCAAAGATGTATGCTAGCAATTTTTTGTGAGCTAGTAGAAGATATTATGGAAATATTTATAGATGACTTTTCTGTATTCGGATGCTCATTCCCGGATTGTCTTCGTAATCTCGATCGTGTCCTCCAGCGATGCGAGGACACGAATCTTGTTTTAAATTGGGAAAAGTGTAACTTTATGGTTCGAGGAGGTTTGGTCCTCGACCATAAGATTTCGATTAAGGGGATAGAGGTCGATAAGGCCAAAGTAGAAATCATAGAAAAACTTCCTCAGGCGACAAACATAAAATCCATTAGGAGTTTCTTAGGCCACGCGGGGTTTTATAGGCGCTTCATTCAAGATTTTTCAAAAATAACAAAGCCGCTTACTCACCTCTTGGAAAAGGAATCTCCTTTTGTCTTTAGTAGCGATTGCGAGTCTGCTTATAATTTTATAAAACAAAAACTTATCAATTCTCCAATTCTAGTGGCCCCTAATTGGTCCCTTCCGTTCGAAATCATGTGCGACGTTAGTGATATTGCCTTAGGTGCCGTTCTTGGCCAACGCGTAGAAAAACATTTTCATCCTATTTATTACGCTAGCAAGACGCTCACTTCCGCACAAGTGAATTACACGATGACGGAAAAGGAACTCTTAGCCGTCGTTTTCGCTTTCGATAAGTTTCACTCGTACCTTACGCTATCTAAAGTTATCGTTTTTACCGATCACTCCGCCCTTAAGTATTTACTAGCCAAAACTGACGCGAAGCCCCGCCTTCTTCGATGGATTCTCCTCCTACAAGAGTTTGACTTGGAGATCCGGGATAAGAAGGGCGCGGAGAATCTAGCGGCAGACCACCTCTCCCGTTTAGAAAATCCGGGTGCGGAAGCGCTCGTCGAATCTGAAATAAATGACAGATTCCTCGAGGAACGCCTTCTCGCCATTCGTTCGTCTTCGACATCTTCGCCTTGGTTCGCAGATTTTGCGAACTACATAGTCGCACGGGTACTTCCAAAAGATTTTTCAAGTCATCAAAAGAAGAAATTCTTTTCCGAATTAAAAAATTTCTTTTGGGATGACCCCTTTCTTTTCCGTATCTGCGCGGACCAAGCGGTTCGAAGATGCGTCGCGGGAGTGGAGTGCACACAAATATTGAGGCACTGCCACGAGGGTCCAGCCGGGGGCACTATCAAGCCAACCAGACCGCTAGGAAGGCGCTAGAGGCAGGCTACTTTTGGCCCACTCTCTTCAAAGATGCGCACAATTTTGTGTGCGCATGCGATAGCTGTCAGCGGTCGGGTAACATCTCACCTCATGACGAGATGCCCCAAAATATGTTTTTAGAATGCGAAGTCTTCGATTTATGGGGCATAGATTTTGTTGGCCCCCTACCTCCTTCTTATAAAAATTCATATATTTTAGTGGCGGTCGACTACGTATCACGGTGGGCGGAAGCGCAGGCTCTCCCCACGAACGATGTGCGAGTCGTCGTTACATTTCTAAAAAAATTATTTTCTCGCTTCGGCACGCCTCGCGCTATTGTTAGTGATAGGGGAACGCATTTCTGTAACGCTCTAATGGCTAAGACGTTAGCTAAATACGGAGTCACGCACAAGCTTGCCACCCCCTACCACCCGCAAACAAGTGGCCAAGTTGAGGTAGTAAATCGAGAGATAAAACGCATATTAGAAAAAAAACCGTTTCACTTAATAGGAAAGATTGGTCCGTTAAGCTTGACGACGCGTTTTGGGCGTATCGTACGGCGTACAAAACCGCTACCGGTTGTACCCCATTTTGATTAGTCTATGGCAAAGCGTGCCATTTACCCGTAGAACTGGAGCACCGCGCACTTTGGGCATTAAAACTCTTAAACCTCGACTCTAACTTAGCCGCTTCTGGAATAGAAAACTGTAACTAAACGAGCTCGATGAATGGCGTGCGAACGCTTACGAGAGCAATAAGTTCTATAAGGAGCGTTCTAAGTTTTATCACGATCGAAAAATTAAAACCCCCAAAATTTTTTCTCCGGGCGATCTACTCCTTCTTTATAATTCTCGTCTTAAACATTTTCCTGGCAAACTCAAATCGCGATGGTTCGGCCCCTTCAAGGTTGAAGAGGTTTGGCCATATGGGACCATACTCATCTCCCACCCCGAAAAAGGCACTTTTAAGGTGAACGGTAATCGGTTAAAGTCTTATATAGCGGGCGACCCTGTGATCAGTATAGCGAAACCATATCCCTCCTCGACTTATAAACCCGCCACTATAATCAAGCTACGCGACTATAAACAAAGCGCTCCTGGGAGGCACCCCACGTCTATCTTTTTTACATCTTTATTTATTATGTTTTCTATTTTTCTAATAAATGCAGGGTTTCTAATGGGCTTCCCCGAGCGCGGATCAGGGACATTTTCTGCCCCCCTCTTTTTCCTTTTTTGTACATATACCTGCTGTCTTATTCCTCATGCTTAGCATACAACATTGGGGACAATGTTGGATCTAAGTATGGGGGTGTTTTCGTATTTTCGTACTTTCTTTTTCACTTAAAAAAAACAAAAAACAAAAAAAAAAAAAAGTTTAAAAAACAAAACTTCAAAAAAATATATATAACACAAAAAAATCAAAAAAATTTTAATTAAAAATTTTTGAAGTTTCATTTTTGAAACTTTGACTTATTTTTAACTCGGTCCGCGAGATCTGGCTCATCGAGCCATCCACATAACGAGTCATCTCACGGCTACCTAGTTTATATTTTTGTAAATATTCTTGTAAATATTTTTGTAAATAATTTTTGTAAATATTCTTTCTCTTCCCCTCCCTTTTTCCCTCTCATCCTTGTAAATATTTTTCCTTTTCCCAAATTTTTGTAAATAGAATGAAAATTTCATTAAAAATACAAAAAATTCACAAAATATAAAAATACAAAAAATTCACAAAACTTAAAAATCCAAAAAAATTTTTATTTTCACATTTTTTCTTTCTTTTTAGTATGTATATATTAAAGATATAAATACAAAAATACAAAAAAAAGAGCATAACTTCAAAAAAACAACAAATTTTTTTTTTATGTAAGTTATGAAACAAATAAATCAAACATCTCATTCTTAAGTTTCTTGTTATCCAAAACTTTCGTTTTGAGTTTATTTATATGAGAATTTGATCAATTCTTTGTTCACTATTCGTTTGTTAATTATAGATTGAAAAATCTAAATAGCCGGTGTTAAGTTTTAAAGAATTTATTATACTTTGTTAAAAATAGGGGACTCGCTTTAGGCACTACTTCTAATTTTTCATAGATAGGAGCATGTGTACCATGTTAGAAAATAATGACTATAGAATTCAATTATGCTTGCTTTTAGCTTTCTGAAAAATTGGAACGTACAATTTATAAAGGTTGCTCTCAATTATTTTTCAATTAAAAATCTAGTTCTCTTTTCTTCCCTTACCTATCATAACCTACTTGGTATGATAAAAATATTTCCCCAAAAAGAAAAAGATCTTATATCAATGGGAATAAGATTTCAATCCGTAAACATAGGCACCCAATAAATTAAAAGATTATACGTTACGGAGTAAGAGGATAAAATTCATTACTCCAACACATATACATTGGGTTATTTTTATTTATGAAGAAGAAAAAATTTTTATGTTAAGGAAAATAAGATTTCGTTTTCCTTTAACATCCAAATCAAAAATGGAGGTTCGAGAAAAAAATAACCTCGCCTCAAAATCCAAGTATCTTCATAAACCAACATCAACCCCCCTTAGCCAATTTCATGACTCTAGAATTAATTCAAAAATCTTTTTGAGAGCATAATTCGTAAATTGCATTATTTCCGATAACACTCCTATAAGCTAATGTTCGTATAACTCCAAACTATTTTCTGTTAATCTAAGCAATACAATTATTGCTTTCTATTTGATTACATCAAGAAGTCTTTTGGCCAAAACTTTTGCCCTATTTAAATCATCTAAATAATTTTAGGACTTAACTCTTATACCCCGTATATTTTTATTTGATCTTTCTTATAATTAATTTAGCGGTAGCAAAACTTAGGGTTTTTTATTATTCCTTATAAGTTCACCTCAAACTTTTGCTCTGGAATAGCAAAAGCTTAAGTATGGGGGTGTTTGATGAGTTGTAAATATACCTATATTTTCGTATTCTATTTAAGTCAATTTTGTTTGTTTTTTGTCCTTTTTTATTTGTTTTATCCAATAAATTGCTTATTTTTGTAAATATTATTTCTAACTTAGCTTTATTTTAAATCCAGAAAAATTCCAGAAAAAGTCAAAATGTTGACTGATACTCCCGTGTCACATGACCGACACGCCCGTGTCACGACCTCGACGATCGCAGACCACAGGTTGCTAGCTCGACGATCGGCGAAGATCAAACCAAGCTCGACACGCCCAAAGACACGCCCGTGTCAAGGTGTGACACGGGCGTGACTCAGCCACCTGGCCCGACGTGACGCGCGCGACTTTGTGGCCGGACCGCGCCAAGATCGACCTCCCCGACACGCCCCTGTCACGCCCGTGACTGACACATGTCACGCCCGTGACCTAGGGCATGACCGCCACGTTTTCAGCCGAAGTCAACTTTCCAGTCAAGTCACCCGATCAGCTCATGAATAGTGTCGACACGCCCCCATGTCACGCCCTAGTCACGGGCGTGACCAACCCGAAAATTTGCCTATAAATAAGAGCTTCCAGGAAGCTTATTATGTCCACTTTTTTGGTCCATCTTACTTAGGGGAGGTGCTGCCCGTTTGGCTTCTAAGCTATGTAAGGAGAATTTCTCCCTATCTTTCTTAGTTTGTATTAGGTTGTTTGTTTTAGCTTTTTCATGTAATAGCTTTTTTATTCAATAAAATGGTAGATTTTCTATCTTGCAAAGTTGAAATGTTCAATTGGAAGCGCCCTTCTTAAGTAATTTTTTCGTCCCTTTTTGTGATTCTCTTTTTATGTTTTCTTTTTAGCTTTCATAACTTAGTTAGATTTAGGATTTATCGGCATTTCTAGCCGTTTTGCCGTCCATTTAGTTTTCATTTTCCGCACTTTTTAGCTTTAGCTTTTTCTTCTTTATCATTTTCATTCATATAGGTTTTATAAAAACTCCCCTAAAAGTGTTCGTTTTTATTTTCTTTAACTTAGGCTCTTAGGAATATAAAACTTCTCGTTCCTTTTTCGAGTACTTTCATTTTGCGTTTATTTGCAAAACTTTTCGCTCCGGTTAATTTTTATTTTCACTTTTTATGCATTTCTACTGCATTCTAGCGGTAGAAATGCAGTCATTTTAATTTTCCGAGCACTTTGTTTTTCTTATTTTTGCAAGTGTGTGTGTGTGTATGAGTTAGGTTTTATTGCTTTATTTCAACTTCTGTAGAGTGCGCGTGTGCGTATGCATTTATTTCCGCCTACTCGTTAAGAGTTAAATGGCGCTCTGCTTTCATTTCCCGCCCACTTGTTTGAGTGGGACTTGTCTTTTTACTGCTTTCATTTTCTTCCTACTCACTTAAGTAGGAAAACTTTGTGTGGGTGAGTGTGTTTTCATTTCTGTAGAGTGCGTGTGTGTGTTTTACTTTCAAGTAGAGTGCATGCGTGTATGAGATAAATTTACTCCCGTCCACTAATTTGAGCCGGGACTTGCAATTTTATCGCTTTCTCAATTATGTAGAGTGCGTGCGTGTAGGAGATAATTTTACCGCTTTATTTATCGCTTTCTTCAATTAAGAAGAGTGTGTGTGTGTGCATTTATTTCCGTCTACTCATTTGAGTAGGGCTTGCTTTATTTAATTTTCTTTATGGTTTTGAAGTGTGCGTGAGTGCCTGCATCAATTAGCCATCAATTTATCTATTTGTCATATTTTTCGTGTTTTCTCTTATAATTGTTCAGTGCTTAATTTAACACTCACGCTTCACCTAAAAACCTAAAGCTGTCCCCATACCGATGAGTGGCTAATCTCTTTTATCCTTCGGCATCGAAGAGCATTGGGACATATAAAATGATTTGAAATAATTAAAAAACTTTATTTTTATTATAATTTAAGGACTTAAGGTTTACCCCGGGTTAACGACGCATAGGACCACATAATCGATGTGTGGGCTCTATTTCCGTTATCCATACGCGACGCCGAGAGGCTGCATTTATGGACCGATCCCCCTTGGGTAAAGAGAACTGCGTACGCCCCCTCGAAAGAGGAGAAGCGTAGTTCTGCCGGATTGGGTTCCCCACCCAATAGCAGGGTTCTTAGCGTAAAGCGGGCATTAAGAGGAATCCTTCGTCGGTCTAACGATCGGTCGAATAGTCTTAATGTTTAGGTGAGCAATATTCCTAGAGATAAGTGCGCTCATATTTTTGGAACCCCCACGGCCAAGTGCCTTTTATTAATTTAAAAACAAATTTTAATAATTGTTGAGAATTATTTTAGTCTTAATCCGATTCGATGCCGAGCGTTAACCCGTCATCGAACTAACTTAGTAAAATTCAGCTCTCTTTCTTTCCGTTTTAATTAAACTAAAAAATCCCACCTTACTGATAGTAAGATAATAGTGTTCCTGGAAGAGTAGATATAATCAACGCATCCCCGAGAATAATACGACCTCGATATTTTCCCGAATACCGAGTACTACTTGCGATAGGTGCACTTGCCTCCTCTCGTTAGAAAACTCGATCTTCTAACCGGCACGCGGAATCTGACCATTTCGAACCAACCACAGTCGGTCTCTGTTCCGCGGCCATCAATTACTTTGTTTTTATTTTTAAATTGTGTGTGTGTGTGAGTGTGTGAGATTAATTTTCGTCTTGATCTTTCTACTTCATGTAGAGTGTGTGCGTATATGAGTTAATTTTTATTGCTTTCTTTTATTGCTTTCTTTATTGCTTTCTCAATTTTATGTAGAGTGTGTGTGTGTGTGTATGAGATAATTTTTATTGCTTTCTTTCAATTATGTAGAGTGTTTGTGTGTGTGCATTTATTTCCCGCCTATTCATTCGAGTAGGACTCAATTTTATTTCCCGCCTACTCATTTGAGTAGGACTTGTTATTTCCCGCCTACTCGTTTGAGTAGGACTTGTAATTTCCCGCCTACTCGTTTGAGTGAGACTTGTCATTTCAATAATATTTTCCTTTTATGTAACTTTGCTTTTTCTTAATTATGGGTCTGTTGTGAGCATGAGTTCTTTGTTAGAAATTAATGTTTTTACTCCTTTGTTCCTAACATTATGTTATTTTAATGTCCTCTTATTATAACCATTTAGCATTAAGTTTTGAACTCGCGCCTCATCTAGCTCAGAAGCCGTCCCCATACCGATGAGTGGCTAATCTTCCTTAACCCTAGACATCGAAGAGCATTGGTACATATAAAATCACTCAATATATTTAAAGGATATTTTTCAAACTTTAATTAAAGTTCATAAGGTTTGCCCCGGGTTTAAGATGCGTAGAACCACATATCGATGTGTGGGCCCTATTTTCATTATCCATATGCTAGCTAGCCAAGAGGCCGTGCGTATGGACTGATCACCCTTGGTTAAAAAGAGTTGCGTTGCTACCCTCGAGAGAGAAGAAGCGTAATTCTAATGGATTTTGTTCCCCACCCAATAGCGGGGTTCTTAGCATAAAGCGGGCATTAAGAGGAATCCTTCATCGGACGAGAGTTCGGTCGAATAGTCTTAATGTTCAGGTGAGCTCATGTTTATGGAACCTCCACGACAAAGTTTCCTCTAATTAATTTGAAAACTAAGTTCTATAATTATTAAGAGTTGTTTTAGTTTCGATCTGATTCGATGCCGAGCATTAACCCTTCATCAAATTTTTCTAAGTCTTTTTTCAGCTCTCTTTTATAACCTCTTTAGTTAACAAAAACCCGACAAGTTATTTTCGGTAAAATAATAGTCCCTCCGGATGAGTAGAAATATTCAACAGGACCCGGGAAATATACAACCTTGATATTCCCCACCGGAATATCCTATATTACTTGCGACAGGTGCACTTACCACCTAATCGTGTCGCGCGGGATCCGAGCCCCGCCTCTGGTAGCTAGCACGACCCCAGAGCGAGAATACTTTCCATCACCTGACCTCCAGGAGCTACCACCGGCCTAATCAGATAGGTGGGAGCGTGAAGGAGGGTGTTGAGCATCAACCAGTCTCAGCCCTCCTGGGTCATAATGATATCACTCGAGTATCAAGTCCCTACAAGCTAGGTGGAAGCCTAGCAGCGGGAGCATCTCTAGACCTAACCCTAGAGCGAGAAAAATTTCCATCACTTAACCTCCGGGCGCTACCACTGGCCCAAATAACTATGTGGGAGTCTGACGGCGAGTGTTGAGCATCAAACGGTCTCTGCCCTTTAGGTTCATAACAACGTCACTCGAGGATCTAGACCCGGCTAGCTAGGTGGACGCCTGGGAGCGAGATCATCTTGGGACCTAACCTAGAGTGAGAAAACTTTCCATCACTTAACCTCTGAGCGCTTCCACTGGCCCAATAAGCTAGGTGGGCTCCTAACGACGGGTGTTGAGCATCAATCGGTATTAGCCCTCCCGGGACATAAAGAAGTAACTCGAGGATCCCGGCCCTGCCATCTAGGTTGAAGCCTGGCAGCGGGAGCATCTCGGGACCTAACCCAAGAGCAAGTAAACTTTACATCACTTAAACTCCGGGCGCTACCACCGACACAATCAGGTAGATGGGAGCCAGATGGTAGGGGTTGAGTATCAATCGTTCTCAGCCCTCCAGGGTCATAATGACATCACTATAGGATCCCGAGCCTACCATCTAGGTGGTTGCCTAGCAGCGGGAGCATCTCGGGACCTAACCCCAAAGCGAGATACTTTCCATCACTTAACCTCTGGGCACTACAACCGACCCAATACGCTAGGTGGGTGCCTGACGGCAGGTGTTGAGCATCAACTGGTCTCATCCCTTTAGGGTCATAATGACGCCACTCGAGGATCCCGACCCTGCTAGCTAGGTAAAAGCCTGATAGCGGGAGCATCTCGGTACCAAACCCTAGAGCGTGAAAACTTTCCATAACTTAACCTTCAAGTGCTACCACCGGTCCAATCAGCTAGGTGTTAGCCTGACGGCAGATGTTGAGCATCAACCGGTCTCAGGCCTCCAGGGTCATAACGATGTCACTCAAAGATGTCAGCCCTGTCAGATAGGTTAAAGCCTAGCAGCCTGAGCATCTTGGGGCCTAACCCCAGAGCGAGAAAACTTTCCATCACATAACCTTTGGGTGCTACCATAAGAAAATCAGCTAGGTGGGAGGCTTACGGCAGGTATTGAGCATCAACTGGTCTCTTCCCTCTAGGGTCATAGTAACGTCACTTGAGGATCCCGGGTAACACCCCTTATTTTTTGATGTTTTGTTAATTCTTTTATATAGCATATTTATGACGTTAGGGCATTACGTTAACGCATGATTGGCATGTGCCGTTGTTAGAGCATGGGTTTTATCTCTTGCGTTTTCTTTGTGTTGCTGGGTTTAGCCTGTTTGCAAGATTTCGTAGCGAGCCGAGTCTATTTTGGTGACTCGGTGGAGCTTCTTTGGGAATGCTTGTGTTGTGGATTCGAGAGGTGTTTACCCGAGATTGGTTAGTCGGATTTTGATTTCTAGTTCATCGTTGGATTAGTTGCATCAGTACTTAGCTACGGTGTATTTTTCATAGAATTCTGAGTATGTTTGGTTTTCGGGTCGTTTTGACGTCTTAATTAATTAATTATGATATCTTTAATTAAAATAATCAGATAAAGAAGTATAAATAGAAACCCATTGTTTCATAACCATATTCATTGTATCCCTCGAGAAACCGTCGGCCTGTTACGAAAGAACGAGAGCAGCAGACATTCCTAAGCCTTCGATCGCCGAATTCTGGAGCATTGGTGCTCGATTTCATCTTTGGAGAGTGGATCAGGGTAGATCTCGCCTAGATCTATGTTTCTACGGTAAGCTTTCTAGTTTCATTGATTTTTAGAGGTCTAGGTATGTGGTTTTGACCATCATCCGTCCTCAAAAGTTTCAGGTTTTGTTGCTTAAGTGTTCTTGCGGCCAGATCTTTGAGGTGGGGCATTGCTTGGCCGAATTTCTGGTGATTTGAGGAAAGTGGTGATTGTCCCCTTGCTTGTTCTTCCTTTCTCTTTTGTTTCCTTGATTTGTATAAGGAATGATTTCCTGTAGGATTTTGTTGCGCGCTAGGGTTCGAAGAAAATAAACGCAACCGAACTAGCAACCCGATGAGGCAAGTATACCTATCGAATTGTAGCAAGGGGACACAAGTGTCGTATTGAAATCCGGGAACTGTTGGCTATGCTTACTCACACGAACGCTATTATCTTATCGACGGAAAAAACTAGGGTTTTAGAAAATCTAAGTGCAAGGGAGAAAGTAAAGCTATACTAGAAAGAGAAACACCGCAATTAAGTAAAGCTATTAAGTAAAACGACCACTACGAAGGGTAGAAAATAGGAAATGGAAATGCACTCGATCAAGATTCACCTCGGCTAAAGACGATTAAGAAAATGTGATAAAAATCTAAACTTAATAGGATAAAGGTCCTTGACCGTGGAGGTTCCTAAAGCTTGAACACTCTTCTCTCGAAGTCGTGCCCAACTGAGTTTAGGAAGGTCCGACCGGCTCTCGTCTAAATCGGAGGCCTAAAACTCGCTTTACGCGGTGAACCCCACTATTGTATTTTACTCCAATCCGGGAGATTTGGACGTCTGCCTCTCTCGAGGGGTGCATACAACTCCCTTTACTCTTGAATGCTCACTTCATTCTTTCGGCCTCTCGGCTAGCCCAGAATGAAAGCAAAGGCGGAGAGTATATATCGAAAATATACCTCCAACCCGTGATTAATCAAGAGTAATTCAAGGCCCTAACCTAAAAAGAAAAGATTAATTAAAACATCATAACATAATCGCTCTAACCTCGGATCATCAAGATCGAGTACAAGGAGGATTAGTTAATCATTATGGAATGGAGGAAGGGGGATGAGTAGTAAAGCATAAGAACAACACAAACTAAACAAGAACACAAGCTAAACATAAGCTAAACAAGAACACTTTATTAATTAAAAGGGGCAAGCTACACTATTGAAAATAAAATTACAAGTGCATGAAATGGAAATCCTATTCTAGCCCTACAATTAGCACTAAGAAAGAGCAAAGATTACAAAGAAAGCATAAACAAGCTAAGATTAAACTAGGGTTAAACAAAAATTACAAAGAGAGGGAGAGAGAGAGAAAGAGAAAAAGCATGAAAAAACTCAAGAACCAAAGGGGCAGCACCTCCCCCTCTCAACCAAAGCTTGCTGAAATGGAGAGGGGGGTCTCAATTTATAGAAATTTTTCTCGGGTTGGTCACGCCCTCCGACACGCCCTAGGGGGGGCGTGTCAGGGGGCGTGACAGTACTGTGTTGACCTCAGGCTCTGGATTCTGGCGGGAGGGATGATTGCTTCGGTACGTCGGTGGTCACGCCCTAGGTCACGCCCGTGACAGGGGGGCGTGACAGGCACGTCATGTCCAAATCATTGGTCGGAAATCCATCAGTCACCGAAAAAGGAGGGTGTCACGCCCATGTCACGGGCGTGACATGGGGCGTGACAGTACTGTTTGCTTGCTGAGGCGGAACGGCATTTAATGCGGCGGCAGGCTTTGCGGCAGAGGGCGACACGCCCATGGTCACGCCTTGTGACACGCCCGGGGAGGGCGTGTCAGGGGGCGTGACAGCGATTTTGACCGTTTTTCTGTCCCTTCCAGCAGGAGTCCTCGGGATCGGGTGACACGCCCTAGGTCATGCCCAGGGAGGGCGTGACAGGGGGGCGTGACAGGTCATTTTGGCTAATTTTCTGGATACCTGTAAAAAGACAAGAAAAAGTCAGTGGCAATAATATTTACATAAAAATGATAAAAATAAACTAATAATAGACATAATTTGTACAATATAAAATAGAAAATACGATAATAGTTTAGGCTACAAAACGTATTATCAAATTCCCCCAATCTTAAGCTTTGCTTGTCCCCAAGCAAAAATATAAAAACTAGATATTTATAAAAGGACTAATCAAAAAGTTCTAATTATGCCAACACAAGTACTATGCGAAATTCTTAGTAGGGAAAAGGTGAAATGTAAGTCTAAAACAATTATTTAGGTATGGTAAAACTTTTATAAACTTTACTTAATAAAAACAAATCATCCAAAATTTTAACGAGATTTTTTAAATGGACTTAAGCAAAGCAACGAAAATGAAAAACACGCATTGAGTTGTTACTAGATCCAAGCAACGCATTATAATTATATCAATTTAATTAACAAAAATCTAGGTTTAAATCCAAAACTAAAACTGATTTACTTTTTTTTCTTTTCTTAGTTGTTAAATAAAAATCAAAAAGCGCGAATCAAAAGGACTTAAATAGGACAGAAACGTTTGGTTTAGGAAAATGATCAGGAGTGGAATTCAAAGATAAACGTGAAGATTCTAAAATCACACTAAACCAAAGCAAAGAGTTTCAAAAACTTTCATAAAAATATATACACATTTTTTTTCTTTTTTTTTCTTTTATCAAAACAAAGGCCATAAATATTTTTATTTTCCTTTTTGAGTTGGCCAAACAAAAATAAACATCACTTTCGAACATTCTTTTTTTTTCGAAAACCTTTCTCCCACAAAAATCACAAAATACCCAATCAAAATCGTCAAAATAATTTATGAAACTCAAAAAGGCTAGTGTGATTCGATTGGTTGGAAATTTTGGCTTTGGTGAAACTGAAATGAAGGGAGGAGCTATCAAATGAAATCGGAAAAAGGCTCAAAAAACGGCTAACTAGTGGTAAAAGTTTTTAGGTTGGCAGGAAAGCTCAAACGAAAACAAAAACGGCCTAAATCATTTTCACGCTTTTGAATTTATTTAAAACAAAGGTTTGAAAAATTTTCAAAAAGCGAGTCCTAGATAATAAATGAAGATTGATGAAATTAACTTGAAAATAGAAATAATAGGTGACTTGGATCGTTCACATCTACTACGTTATTCAAAAGTTGACTTTACAAAAATTATTCAAAAACGAAAAAGAAAATAGTGGATGATGAATTTTTGAGAAAGTAAAGGAAATAAACAACAAAAAACCATAATAGAAATGCGAGTTTTAGAAAAATATTCACCTTAACATGCTACCGTGAATTAGAAACACAGCATGGCCAACATTTTACTTGTGAAACATAATTAAAAAGGACGATTAGAAATATTATAATTAACTAAGTTGTTTATAGGAGATTTTGAGTAAAACAAAACTAAAAACTAGGGGTACTATTGAAATACCAAAATGTCTAAACTATTCAAAAACACATATATATATATATATATTTTTAATTTAATTTTTGTGAAATATTCTCTTTTTTTGGATTTTGGATTTTTTTCTCTTTTTTTTTGGAATTTTAAGATATTCATTTTTTATTTTTTTTTGGAAATATTTACAATATATACAAAAAGAAAATTATTTATACTAAGCAAAAATGAAGGAGGAAATCCTCCCCCAAGCTTAAAACAGACATTGTCCTCAATGGCTAAAGAAGGGGATTGGAGAAGGAGAGAAAAATAAAGTACATAATTGAAAGACAGAATTGAAATACAGGTACTTCCCCGGATTTATTTGCTGCAAAAGCTGAGTGATGCCGCCCCCCGAATGTCATCTTTGGACTTCGTGATAGATTTAGCAATGTTAGAGCAGACGATCGCAGAAGCTTCAGCTTGTCGGAGCCGTCCGAGGCAAAAATTGTAAAATAAAAAAAACAGAAAAAGATAACTTGGGTTGCCTCCCAAGAGCGCCCTTTGGTTAAAGCATCGTTGAGCTCGACGCATCAAAAAATAATTTTGTCCAAAAATATTGTTGTCCCGAAATAAAATTGTCTTTAGCAAAAAATTAAAAGTTTCAGATTACAGTTCGTGAAGCAGAAACTTAATAATGTTTGGACTGACATCATCATCACCAGAAAAGTAGAGTTTAAGACGCTGACCATTCACTTTGAAATTTCCCTTATCAGGGTGAGAAATTAAAACAGTTCCATAAGGAAATACTTCTAAAACAAAAAACGGGCCAGACCAGCGAGATTTTAATTTGCCCGGAAATAAACCTAAACGAGAATTATATAAAATGACTTGGTCGCCCGGCTTAAAGTTTTTAGGGTGCCTTAAGTGTTTATCATGTAAACGCTTCGTCCGCTCTTTATAAAGTTTATTATTTTCATAAGCATAAGAGCGCCACTCATCGAGTTCATTTAGTTGAAATTTTCGAAGGTCACCGACTGAGTGGGGATCGAAGTTTAAAAATTTTAAGGCCCAAAAGGCGCGGTGTTCTAACTCTACGGGCAGATGACACGATTTTCCATAGACCAGCCGATACGGCGTACATCCGAGGGCGGTTTTGTACGCTGTTCGGTAGGCCCATAGAGCATCGTCAAGTTTGGTTGACCAGTCTTTTCTAGAAGTTGAAACAGTCTTTTCTAATATTCTTTTTATTTCTCTATTAACTACTTTGACTTGACCGTTAGTTTGGGGGTGGTAGGCAGTGGAAAGCTTATGTGTAACGCCGTATTTGGTAAGGATTTTTGAAAATTGTGCGTTACAGAAATGGGAACCCCTATCGCTAACGATTGCGCGAGGCGTACCGAATCTAGAAAATAATTTTTTTAAAAATGTGACTACAACTCGGGAGTCGTTCGTAGGAAGAGCTTGGGCCTCAACCCATCGTGAAACATAATCAACAACAACTAAAATATATTTGTTTCCGAAGCTGGAAGGAAGGGGGCCAACAAAATCAATTCCCCAAAGGTCGAAAATTTCGCACTCTAAGAAATAATTTTGCGGCATTTCATTTTTATTAGAGATGTTGCCCGACCGTTGGCAACTATCACACCTGCTCACAAAGGCTTGCACGTCTTTAAATAGGCTAGGCCAGTAAAAACCCGCGCAAAGCACCTTATGAGCGGTGCGAGCAGCTTGATAGTGCCCACCTGTCGGACCTTCATGCAAATGTTTTAGAATATCAATTCCTTCATCAAAAGAAACACATCTCCTTATCACTTGATCCGCACAAATTTTGAAAAGATGCGGGTCTTCCCAAAAGTAGTTCTTCAGCTCAGAAAAGAATTTCTTCTTTTGCTGAGGAGAACTCTTTTGGGAGCACCCGGGCCACTAGATAGTTGGCGATGTGCGCGAACCAAGGAGAAGTAGATGAATTAACTAAAAGCAGCTTCTCATCAGGAAAATAGTCATTAAAAGATTTTTCATTTAATTTTTCTATAAAGGGGTTATCTAATCTGGATAGATGGTCGGCGGCCAAGTTCTCGGCTCCTCGCTTATCACGGATCTCTAAGTCAAACTCCTGGAGGAGTAAGACCCAGCGAATCAAGCGAGGCTTGGCATCCGTTTTGGCAAGAAGGTACTTGAGGGCCGAGTGGTCCATAAAAACAATGATTTTTGAAAGAGTAATGTAAGGGCGGAATTTATCAAACGCAAATACTACAGCTAAGAGCTCCTTCTCGGTTGTGGTGTAATTTTCTTGTGCAGATGTGAGGGTTTTACTAGCGTAATAGATGGGGTGGAAGTTCTTAGATATGCATTGACCTAATACGGCCCCCATCGCAAAACTACTCGCATCGCACATAATCTCGAAAGGAAGGTCCCACACCGGAGCTATCATAATCGGTGCGTTAATTAACTTTTCTTTAATTGATTCAAAGGCAGAAATACAAGAGTCATCAAAAATGAATGGAGCATCTTTTTCTAAGAGATGGGTGATGGGCTTTGTGATCTTGGAGAAGTCCTTTATAAAACGGCGATAAAAACCAGAGTGGCCTAGGAAACTTCTTATAGCTTTTATGTTTGTAGGCGGCGGCAACTTCTCAATAACTTCTATCTTGGCAACGTCTACCTCAATACCTTTAGCAGAAATTTTATGACCCAAAACTAACCCTTCCCTCACCATAAAATGGCATTTTTCCCAATTTAGGGCAAGGTTTGTTTCTTCGCATCGTTCTAAGACTTTTTCGAGGTTTTCTAAACATCTATCGAAGGAATCGCCGAACACGGAAAAAACGTCCATGAATACCTCCATAATGCTTTCTACGTACTTGTCAAATATTGCGAGCATACATCGCTGGAATGTAGCTGGCGCATTGCATAATCCAAACGGCATTCTTCGGTACGCGAAGGTGCTGAAGGGACAAGTAAACGTAGTTTTCTCTTGGTCCTCGGGAGAGATGGGTATTTGAAAGTACCCCGAGAGGCCATCGAGAAAACAATAAAAGCTATGGCCGGAGAGACGTTGTAAAATCTAGTCGATAAACGGTAAAGGAAAGTGGTCCTTGCGGGTGGCGTCATTTAACTTACGGTAATCTATGCACATACGCCAACCCGTCACAGTCCGCGTCGGGATTAATTCATTATTCTCATTACTAACTACGGTTATCCCTCCCTTCTTTGGAACTACCTGAACGGGGCTAACCCACTTACTGTCCGAAATAGGGTAGATAATTCCTGCGTCTAATAGTTTCATAACCTCGCCCTTAACTACTTCTTTCATGTTTGGGTTTATACGGCGCTGAGGTTGGATAGAGTTACGCGAATTATCTTCCATTAAAATTTTATGGGTACAGAAAGATGGGCTTATGCCCTTGATATCAGAAATTTGCCAAGCAATAGCCCGGCGATGCTTACGTAGAACTAGAAGAAGTTTATCGTTCTGCGTATCCGTGAGGTAGGCTGAAACGATAACTGGTAACTTGGAGTCTTTTTCTAAGAAAGCATACTTAAGGTGTTCGGGAAGTTCTTTAAGTTCTAGGGTAGGGGGTTCTTCATAAGAGGATTTTGAGATTCTTTCTTTTTCAAAAATAATATCTTCATAAACTTTTTTATAAGGAACGTAATAAGGGGTGGGGCTAGCAGCCAAGACGGCTTCTTGTAGCGATTCAGTGGGAAGAATAGAGGAAGAACAAAAATCAGAAAATTCTTTTTCAAACTCAGAAAGACAATAAGAAGATTCATCACTTCCTTGCAGTGATTCAGTTGTAAGAGAAGAGGAGCAAAAAGTAGAAAATTCTTTTTCAAAGTCGGAGAGGCAGTAGGAAGAATCATCACTCACGGCGTCTACGAAAAAACATGAGTCATCGTTCACTAAGGTGTTCTTCATCGAAGGGGTGATAGAAAATGTGACTTCGTCGTCGCCTACTCGAAGAAAGAGCTTACCATTGCTTACGTCAATGATGGCTCGGGAGGTGGCAAGGAAGGGTCGGCCAAGGATCAGGGGAACCTCAACGTCTTCTTCGATGTCCAAAATGACAAAGTCCACCGGGAAGATGAACTTATCGACTTTCACTAGAACGTCCTCCACTATTCCTAACGGGTACTTGACGGATCTATCGGCTAGCTGGATACTCATACGCGTGGGGTTAAGGCTACCAATCCCTAACATTTTGAACAATGAAAAGGGCATCAGATTTATACTCGCGCCTAAGTCGGCTAACGCGTGTTTAACAAAAAGATCACCGAAGACACACGGGATAGAGAAACTACCCGGGTCACTGATTTTCTTCGGCAAACCATTTGTTAAAACGGCGGAGCACTCGGCGTTTAGCGTGACGTGCGAAAGATTCTCTAACTTCTTCTTGTTTGTGAGGAGGTCTTTAAGATATTTGGCGTATTTCGGCATCTGCGAAATAGCCTCGTGGAAGGGAAGATTAATGTGGATTTGTTTGAAGATTTCTAAGAAGCGGGAGTACTGATCATCTTGACGTTGTCTATTAAGTTCAGAGGGGTATGGAGGAGTTGAATTATTTTTGAAGATGGGTGGTGGAGTGAGATTATTTTCTAAAATAGGGGTGATTACTTCTTCAGCAGATGGCAGAATTTTTAAAACGGGAGCCGAGCTTTGATTTTTAGAGGCGGGAGCGGAGCTTTGATTTTTAAAAGCGGAAGCGGAGCTTGCCTCGGGCTCTTCACTTACCATACCGGAGACTTGCTTCCCACTCCGAAGAGTTATAGCTTTCGCTTGCTCTCTCGGGTTGGGTTCGGTATTAGAAGGAAGAGACCCTTTGGGTCGCTCAGAAATTATTTTCGCGAGCTGTCCTACCTGATTTTCTAAACTTTTTACGCTTCTGGTTAAAGTTCTTATGGTAGCGTCATTTGTGGTGATATATTTAGAAAATAATTCCTCCAAGCTTGGAGGTTTTGGGTAATTTTGAAGAAATGGTGGTGGTGGTGGTGGTGCAGAAAAATCATTTTGCGGGGGTGGGCGCATCGCATTCGATGGATTACTCCATGAAAAGTTCGGATGATTTCTTAAAGCAGGGTTATAACTATTCGGAAAATTAAAACCAGGCGGATGAAAATTCGCAGTAGAAAAATTATTAAAAGCAGTTCTAGGCATATTATTAACATAATCTAAATGTTCTGGAGTAGGGGTTGCAGATTCCCATACCTGAGGGGCGTAGGCAACAGTCATCTCCGTGATTTTTTTGCTTAGGATTTCTACTTGCAGAGCGAGCTGGGAGACATTGTCCACTTCATAGATACCTGCAGGCTTGTTTGGGAGGGACCTAGGCACATTCCACTGATAAGTGTTCATGGCCATGTCCTCAAAAAGATCAAGAGCTGCTTCCGGGGTCTTATGATTTAAAGTACCGCCAGAGGCTGCGTCTATCATTCGCTTTGTATTTTGATTTAGCCCGTTATAAAACGTCTGCACTTGTAACCATACAGGTCGCGCGTGATGTGGGCAGCATCTTAATAATTCTTTAAATCTCTCCCAGGTTTCGTATAGGGTTTCAGAGTCTATTTGTCCGAAGGCAGAGATGTCGTTCCTAAGTTTTGCAGTTTTAGCTGGCGGAAAATACTTCGCCAAAAATTTTTCAGTTAATTCATTTCAAGTGGTTATGCTATTTTTCGGAAGTGTGTTCAGCCACTGCTTAGCTTTAGTTCTTAGAGAGAAGGGGAAGAGTCTCAGCCTGATCGCATCATCTGTGACACCATTTATCTTGAAGGTGTCGCAAATTTAAAGAAAGCTAGCTATATGTGTGTTCGGATCTTCATCTTGAAGTCCGTCAAATTGCACATATTTCTACACCATTTGAATTATGCTAGGCTTTAGTTCGAAGTTATTATTTGCTATAGCAGGGCGGACTATACTTGATTCTGTTCCCTCGAGGTTCGGTCGTGCATAATAGGACATAGTCCTTTGCACGGCCTCATCTACGTTGGGTTCTTCCATTCTTAAAGTAGCAAATGACTCAGAGTCCTCAACCGGCTCTTGGATATTAGGACCTTGAAATAACGATCTTCTCCGAAGAGTACGCTCAATTTCGTGGTCCAAGTCCAAAATAACCGACGGACTCCCGCGGGTCATGCACTAAAAGAACAGAAAAGAAGAAGAGGAAGAGAAAAAGGATAAACTAGAAAAAAGATAAGAATTTTTTTTTTCTTTTTGAAATAGATTTTTTTTTATAGATTAACTCACGAACTTCCCAAGGACTACCCCGTGAAGGGTTCGCAAGGTACTAGACAAGACAGTGGCGCTTAAAGCCCTTTGCCCTTTTCGAGAGAATTAGGTGGCGTAGAAAAATTGTGAGGTTGGTTTCTATTAAGAGCGGTGATAAAATTTTTTTGATTTTTAAAATTTTAAAGAAAGAGGATGAGAAAGAGAAGAGATAAAATTAATAGGTTCGTGTTTTCAAAATATCAACGAAAGTTGGTTCCCCGGCAACGGCGCCAAAAACTTGTTGCGCGCTAGGGTTCGAAGAAAATAAACGCAATCGAACTAGCAACCCGATGAGGCAAGTATACCTATCGAATTATAGCAAGGGGACACAAGTGTCGTATTGAAATCCGGGAACTGTTGGCTATGCTTACTCACACGAACGCTATTATCTTATCGACGGAAAAAACTAGGGTTTTAGAAAATCTAAGTGCAAGGGAGAAAGTAAAGCTATACTAGAAAGAGAAACACCGCAATTAAGTAAAGCTATTAAGTAAAATGATTACTACGAAGGGTAGAAAATAGGAAATGGAAATGCACTCGATCAAGATTCACCTCGGCTAAAGACGATTAAAAAAATGCGATAAAAATCTAAACTTAATAGGATAAAGTTCCTTGACCGTAGAGGTTCCTAAAGCTTGAACACGCTTCTCTCGAAGTCGTGCAAAACTGAGTTTAGGAAGGTCCGACCGACTCTCGTCTAAATCGGAGGCCTAAAACTCGCTTTACGCGGTGAACCCCGCTATTGGATTTTACTCCAATCCGGGAGATTTGGACGTCTGCCTCTCTCGAGGGGTGCGTACAACTCCCTTTACTCTTGAATGCTCACTTCATTCTTTCGGCCTATCGGCTAGCCCAGAATGAAAGCAAAGGCGGAAAGTATATATCAAAAATATACCTCCAACCCGTGATTAATCAAGAGTAATTCAAGGCCCTAACCTAAAAAGAAAAGATTAATTAAAACATCATAACATAATCGCTCTAACCTCGGATCATCAAGATCGAGTACAAGGAGGATTAGTTAATCATTATGGAATGGAGGAAGGGGGATGAGTAGTAAAGCATAAGAACAACACAAACAAAACAAGAACACAAGCTAAACACAAGCTAAACAAGAACACTTTTATTAATTAAAAGGGGGCAAGCTACACTATTGAAAATAAAATTACAAGTGCATGAAATGGAAATCCTATTCTAGCCCTACAATTAGCACTAAGAAAGAGCAAAGATTACAAAGAAAGCATAAACAAGCTAAGATTAAACTAGGGTTAAACAAAAATTACAAAGAGAGGGAGAGAGAGAGAAAGAGAAAAAGCATGAAAAAACTCAAGAACCAAAGGGGCAGCACCTCCCCCTCTCAACCAAAGCTTGCTGAAATGTAGAGGGGGGGTCTCAATTTATAGAAATTTTTCTCGGGTTGGTCACGCCCTCTGACACGCCCTAGGGGGCGTGTCGGGGGCGTGACAGTACTGTGTTGACCTCGGGCTCTGGATTCTGGCGGGAGGGATGATTGCTTCGGTACGTCGGTGGTCACGCCCTAGGTCACGCCCGTGATAGGGGGGCGTGACAGGCACGTCATGTCCAAATCATTGGTCGGAAATCCGTCAGTCACCGAAAAAGGAGGGTGTCACGCCCATGTCACGGGCGTGACATGGGGCTTGACAGTACTGTTTGCTTGCTGAGGCGGAACGACATTTAATGCGGCGGCAGGCTTTGCGGCAGAGGGCGACACGCCCATGGTCATGCCTGGTGACACGCCCGGAGAGGGCGTGTCAGGGGGCGTGACAGCGGTTTTGACCATTTTTCTGTCCCTTCCAGCAAGAGTCCTCAGGATCGGGTGACACGCCCTAGGTCATGCCCAAGGAGGGCGTGATAGGGGGCGTGACAGGTCATTTTGGCCAATTTTCTAGAAACCTGTAAAAAGATAAGAAAAAGTCAGTGGCAATAATATTTACATAAAAATGATAAAAATAAACTAATAATAGACATAATTTGTACAATATAAAATAGAAAATACGATAATAGTTTAGGCTACAAAACGTATTTTCAGATTTCCAAACTTACAGAAATCGGTTAGATTAGGGTAGGATTTCCACCATTTTTTGTAGATCTTGAGGCAAGTGGTGTTTACACCCTTACCAAGCTTTTTGCCCTTTGGTTTTCTGTTCTAGTAGGCCAGATGATTATTATCATGACAGTAATAACATATATGGGCTAGGTTATACATAGTTAGAAATTGTTAGTATGGTACTGTTGGGATGATAACCCTCTTGCAGGTTTCTGTCTAAAAGCTTTGTGTGGAGCTGATTGTATATAGTCTAAAGCTTTGAGTGTAATCTTTGTGTAGAAGTTCAGTTTTTAGCCAAAGTATAAAAGCATTTAGTGTGTTGAATGCACTTAACACCCTGTTGAGTAGTTTGAGAAGCTAAGTTAAAGGCATTGAGTGAGTGGTACTTGGTGATCAATTTTCGTGCAAGAGAAAAGAGAGCCGAACTAGCAATCCAACTAGGCAAGTATACCTATCGAACTATAGTTAGGGGGCACAAGTGTTGTATTGAGATCCGGGAACGGTTGAGTAAACCTACTCAAATGAAGGCTATTATCTTATCGAAGGATGGTTTTATGGTTTAGAGAAAGTTAAGTGCGATTAAGAAAAGAAATATTGCACTAAAAGAGAACTACTTGTAGTTAAATAAATAGCTATTAAAAGAAATCACAACGACGGGTAAAAACGATGAAATTGAAAAGCACTCGATCGAAAATCACCTCTGCAAAAGCTGATTAAAAATGCGATAAAAAACCTAAGCTTAATATGGTAAAGGACCTTGCATGTGGAGGTTGACAAAGCTTGAACACGCTTCTCTCGAAGTCGTGCCCAACTGAGTTTAGGATGGTCCGACCGAACTCTCGTCCAAATCGGAGGCCTAAAGCTCGCTTTACGCAGTGAATCCCACTATTGGATTTCACTCCAATCCGGGAGATTTAACGTCTACCTCTCTCGAGGTGTGCGTGAAACTCTCTTTAATCTTGAGTGTTCACTTCAAACTACGAGCCTCTCGGCTAGCTATGAGTCAAAACAAAGATGGAAATTATATATTTATGATATAACTCCAAACATGAAAAATCAAGAGTAAATCGAAGGCCTAAACCCTAAAAATAAAAAGTAAATTTAAAGCATCATAACTTAATCAACTCGAAACTTGGATCATCAAGATCGAGTACAAGGAGGATTAGTTAATCATGGAGAAGTGGCGGAGGAGAGTTGAGTAGAAGAACATTAAGAACACAAAGCAAAAGGGAACTTTATATTAATATCAAAAGAGAGTTACAAATTTGAATAAAGTATTACACATGCATGGAAATTAAAACCCTATGCTAACATTAACACTAGGCTACAAATGAAGTTACAAAAACTACAACAAAAGGAGTACACAAAACTAGAAATAGGAAAAGTATAAAATGAGAAAGAGAGAGAGAGCTTAAAAACACTAAGAAACAAAGGGGCAGCACCTCCCCTCTCAACCCAAAACTTCTCTAGACAAAAGGGGGAGGCCTGAATTTATAGAAATTCTCACGGGTTGGTCACGCCCCCTGTCACACCCATGGAGGGCGTGTTAGGGGGGCATGATATGCACGGAGTTGACCTTGGGCTCTAGATTCTTGCGGGAATGATGATTTCTTCTGTATAATGGTGGACACGCTCTTGGACATGCCTGTGTAGGAGGAGCTTGTAAGGCACGTCAAGTCTCAATCATTGGTCGGAAATCCGTCAGTCATCGAAAAAGGTGGAACACGCACGGTGACTCGCCCGTGTTAGTACTGTTAACTTGCAGCAATGGAAAATCATTAAATGTGGCAGCTGACTTTGGGATTAGGGGTACACGCCCAGAGACACCCCTAGCCGCGTGTTAGGGTGGCATGTTAGGTGTTTTTCTAGGGATTTGGGTTCTGGCAGCAATCTTCCTCGGGATTAGGTTACACGCCCGGTAACACGCCCAGGGAGGGCGTGTCAGGGGGTGTGTCAGGTCATTTTTGGCTGAAAGCTCTAGAAACCTGCAAAAAGATAAAAAAACATTAGTGGCAATAATATATACAAAAAGAGGCCAACAAATAAGCTTACAAGACATGATTTGCATATTAAATACCAGAAAATACCCTAATAGTTTAGACTACAAAACGTATTATCAACACTCACTCAACGCGGCGTTGATTAAGCTTAACACACTCAATACCATTCTGTAAATTCAAGAAGCTAAGTTAAAATTGTTGAGTGAGTGGTACTCACACAACTTGGCATTGAGTGAGCTTAGCACACTCAATGCCATTTTCTAAAATCTAGAAGCTAAGTCTAAAAGAATAGACAGCATTGAGTGAGCTTAACTCACTCAACGTCGTCACTTTAATTGGCAAGTTAAGTAGAAAGAATTGACAGCGTTGAGTGAGCTGAACTCACTCAATGTCGTATCTTTTTCTGTAATCAAAGTTTAGAAAAGTGTTGATAGCGTTGAGTGAGCTGAACTCACTCAATGTCGTGTCTTTGTCTGATAAATCCTAAGTAGAAAGCGTTGACAGTGTTGAGTGAGTTGAGTCCACTAAAAACCGTCTCTTACACTATAAAGCTAAGTATAATTCTTTTTCTTCGCATATTTCTAAGTCTTTTTCGAGATTTTCTAAGCAACTATCAAAGGCATCACCGAACACGGAGAAATCATCCATGAATTCCTCTATTATGCTTTCTACGTACTTGTCGAAGATAACGAGCATACATCGCTAGAATGTAGCTGGAGCATTGCATAATCCAAATGACATTCTTCGGTAAGCAAATGTGTCGAAGGGACAAGTAAACGTAGTTTTCTCCTGGTCCTCGGGAGAGATGGGTATTTGAAAATACCCCGAGAGACCATCGAGAAAACAGTAAAAGCTATGGCCAGATAATCGCTCTAAAATTTGATCGATGAACTGCAACGGAAAGTGGTCCTTGCGGGTGGCGTTATTTAAGTTACGATAGTCGATACACATTTGCCACCCCGTCATCGTTCGTGTCGGGATTAAATAATTATTTTCATTTACAACTACAGTTATCTCTCCCTTTTTTGGCACTACCTGAACAGGGTTAACACACTTACTATCAGATATAGGATAGATAATTCCTGCGTCTAACAGTTTCATAACCTCGCCCTTTACGACTTCTTTCTTGTTTGGATTTATACGGTGCTGAGGTTGTATAGAGTTATGCAAATTATCTTCCATTAAGATTTGTGAGTGACAAAGGATGGGCTTATGCCCTTGATATTGGAAATCTGCCAAGCAATAGCTCGACGATGCTTACATAAAACTAGAAGGAGTTTAACAATTTGCACTTCAGTCAGGTAGGCTGAAATTATTAAGTGCAGTTTGGAGTCATTTTCTAAGAAGGCATACCTAAGTTGTTTGGGTAGTTCCTTTAATTCTATGGTAGGGGGTTGTTCATACGAGGTTTTAGAAGTTCTTTATTCTTCAAAAACTATGTCTTCATAGATTTTTTATATGGAAAATTATAAGGGGTGGGGCTAGTGGCCATGGCGGCTTCTTGCAGAGATTCCATTGGAATAGTTGAGGGAGGAAATAAATCAGAAAATTAATTTTCATCATTAAAAAACCAGTAGGAAGATTCATCACTTAAGGTGTCTAAGAAAAAATATGAGTCGTCATTCTCTAGGGTGTTCTTCATCTAAGGGGTGATAGAGAAAGTCACTTTATCGTCGCCTACTTGATGGAAGAGCTTACCATTGCTTACGTTAATTATAGCTCAGGAGGTGGCAAGGAAGGGTCGGCCATGGATCAGGGGAACCTCTACGTCTTCTTCGATGTATAATATGACGAAATACACTAGGAAGATGAGTTTGTCCACATTGACTAAGACATCCTCCACTATTCCTAACGGGTACTTTATTGATCTATCAGCGAGTTGGAAAATCATATGTGTGGGGTTGAGTCTACCAATTCCTAACTTCTTGAACAACGAGAAGGGCATCAGTTTGATACTTGCACCTAAGTCACCCAATGTGTTAACCCGGAATCCGCGACTAGTTCTCCAGGTTTTCAAGTCTGGGCGGCTTGTGCATTCTAGCTGCCGTTATCAGCTAGCCGGCTTATCGTCAGACAAGCCGGGCGGCCTCTACGTCGGACAGCCTCCAGCTCCAGTCCAGCCATCATCTAGGGGTCGGCCTATCCTAGCCCAGGCTGCGCGACCTGTGCCCCAGGTCGTCGTCAGAGGAGGTCCAGATCAGCCTGCCCAGAGGCCGAGTCCTGCAGCTCGGCAGAAGAAGGTCGTCAGGCCGTGCGGCCTGTGTCTTGGCTTTTCTTCTTTTCGATTCCCGTCACCGCTGCCCGACCCTCCTGTACCTCGGGCAGCCGGTAATTTTAGCCCTGCCCGTTTGGGCAGGCCCCCAAGCCTATAAATAGGGGGCGGGAGTACACCCAAAGGACGCTGACTCGAGTCCAAGAGCTCGCTTGTTAAAAGCTGCGGCCTCGATTCTAGTCCTTTGCGGTCTATTGCCCGGCCGACTTCCTCCCTTCTTTCTTCTTCGCTAAGTGTAACCGCTTATTTTCTTATAAAAGGAAAGCCCGCCGCAGGAGAGGCATTCAGGCCGCGGCGGGCGAACTCTGGTGTTGCCGCTGGTAGCGGCCCTTTCTCTCTTTTCTCTGCCCGGTTTTATCCGCCATTCCTAGCCGCTAGTAACCGACTGGCCGACAGTCTGTTCCCCATTTCTTCCCCCAGTGCTCGAACGGTTAGCTGGTGGTGCTCGTCTTCCCCGTCGCTTTTCGTGCATCAACAGTTAACACGCGACCTTCAGATCTCGGTTAGTCGCTAAAGTTCAGCGGCCATACAATGTCAGACCGGCAGCCTGTTCAGAACAACCTCAGCCCCAGCGAAGTTCTGCTCTTGGAAGCTCTTCTGCAGTCCCGCCGGGAAGAAAATCAAACCCGCCAAGAGATGATCCGGCAGCTCGCCGCGATCAATTGTAATCTAGCCGCAATCAATAAGCGGTTAGACTTGCAGTCCGCAATCATTCCGGTTACGCCAGCCAACCAGACCCCAGCGGACAGCAAGCAGGTCGATCCGCCGGCCTACTCGCCTACCTTCCCGGGCTATTCGCCGAGCTATTCGACCTCCTACCCGGCCTGGCCGCCCGAGTATTCGGCAACTCGGCCTCCAGTTTCGAAGAAGCCCCGTGTTTCGGAAAAAGGACAAAAAAGTTCGTCAGACCTCCCCCAGATCGAACAACGGGAGGAAGAGCCAAGTCACAAGAAACCCGCTCGAGCAGCGCGCGGGCAAGTCAGGTGCATGGATCAATATTGCGAATATCACAAGGAAAGAGGTCATCTAACAGAAGATTGTAGAGCTCTCAAATTAATTGTGAAAATGCAGAAATCAAAGGAATCCCGTAGCATGATCTAAAAAAGACATCTCATTCATAGGCTGGCAGACGCGTCAACATCAACGACAAAAGCGATCTTAAATCAATCCCTTAACCCAATATGTTTTTCTGTCTTTTGTTTCTTCTCATTATGCTCTATTAAGAAGGATTATGACTCATTGTTATATTTTGTTTCAGAGATTCTATATCGGTACTCTCACCTGGCAAGTCATCATTCTTATGGGTTTGCAACCCAAAAAAGTTAAAAGATCACTGAATCAAGAGATATCGCCGAGTCTAGCTACATCCCCCTTTAGAGTCGTTGTCATTAGCGTAACACCACGAGGACCACGTGTTGCGGGGAGATTTCGCACCGTGTAGTGGGAGCTTACCGGCCTTGATGCGGTGGAGTTCTAGATTGCGGATCCCGGCTAGTACCTAACCCCACTTCTGCATTATGGAGGAGCGGAGTGGTGGTCAGCTCTACCACGCCACGTAAGGGATATCGTTGCAACTATGATGCGTCTGTGCGGGAAGCAATACACGCATGCCCCGCAGATCGTCTTAGCATGCGACCCTCGAATACTCTTTGATACTCTCAAGCAGTGCCTGCAGGAGACCCACAGTCTTGTCGATCTCTGAGGAAAGCAATGTGACTCCGGCCGCACCTGCCCGGAAGATCGACTTGAACTGTACTCCAGGCAAGAGAGCAGTGTATTCTTTTCTTCAAGCAGAAGCCTAGTCGGCGGTCAGAATTCAGACCGTGCGGTTATCATATCCTGGCTAAAGAGAGTATCCGCCCGGGTAATTTGATATTATAAGGCTGAATAGAAGTTATCCAACAGCAAGTTGCGGATATTATTATTCTTACCGCTCGGTTATCTCTGTGACCAATTGGTTTTCTTAAATTGGTCTCATATTTGAAGTTGCCAATATTTATTCTTACCGCGCGGATATCGTTATTAATTGGGCGAGTTATTTGGCTATCTTCAGCTCAATACAGCAGACATTATTAATCATGCGAGCTTGTTGGTTTTTTCAGTTCACTATAGCGGATATCAGTATTATTCGTGCGAGTTATGCATAAATCACTTATCAGATATATTCGCGCGAGTTATTCTTATCTCCACATCCATTCTGCTTGTGTATTGTCCAGATATCTCATGGCATATTATTATAATCGATCGAATAGAAATACAATACCGAGCGAATAAAGCATATTCAGCAAAATCAAACAGTATCATTTTTATATTGTCAGAAATTGCAAAGTGTATTATCCGCGCGGCTTACAAAGATCATGCCGCCGGATCAAAGGAGTATCATAGCATATCAAATTTTCCATTTATCCTATCCGCTCAGTCCGCCGGCTTATGGTATTCATTCAAATCAATTCGCGGCTTGCAATGTAAAGAAGTCGCAATATGTTTATCTCTATCGCTAAGTAGTTTTCCCTATTGGAAGCCAGTTTCGTATTAAAGCTCGGACAGGCCGCCACATTCGGCTTGGTTTTTACAGTATCAATCCGGTTTATCTCCTTAGCCGAGAGGCTTGTCGATCGCAATTTGAACTGCCTTATCTTCTTGGCAAATAGTCTCCTAACCGCCCGGCTTATTGCTCTATATACGCTCAAGGATGATCGGATTATTATAATTTCGCAGACTAGTACATCTGGTTAATGGTATTCTACTCGAGTTTAACCGCAGCAAGTTAGTTGTTATTCGGTGAAGTCATAAATAAGATTTCTCAAGTCGGAAACGAGTAAGAATGATTAAACCGCATATTCAAACAAGCAAGTAAAATTACAATAGATTCCCACAAAAGGTAAAACGTTTTCATTTCTAATGTCAAGTATAAGGGGTAGACCGCGCGGTTTACAAAATCTTACCGGCGGTCTCAAAAAATGTAAAAACTTTTACAAGTAAACTATTCTAGCTACTCGGCCTCTATCTTTTGGACGCAGGAGTACCGGAGTCCGGTTCACCATCAATATCGATCTCAGAAGGCGAGTAATCGCCGCTGTCCGACGAGGATGAACGCGAACTGCCAGTGCCCCTGGTCTCTGACGAGCTGGCATCAACCCGCGCGGTCTCAGATGCTTGACCGCCGGTCTTTGAAGAAGCACTCTCGCTCCTGCTGTCCTCCCTTTCCTCTTCTGCCTCGCCCTCTCCGCCAATCTTCTCCTTGCCTTTCAGCGCGCGATAAACCGCAGCCACCCTTTTCTTCAAGGGTGGATACAGGTCGGCGCAGGTGAAGTCGGTGAATCCCGGGGCGAGGCCGCCCTGATCTCGAAGGCGTTTCAGCGCTCCGTTGATCCCCTGGACAAGCTGGGGAAAGACCGCGTCTTGAAAGGCTGAGTTCGCTGGATCGTACACTTTCTGCAAAGGAAAGAAAAAGGTTAGTTCGGGCGGCTTGCTGAATTAAGCCGCAAAAATCAGGTAATGTCTTACCGCATGCGACTCCTTCAGCCGTGCGATTTCTTCATCTTTCTCGGCGAGTTGCCGCTGCAGGTCGCCTTCAATTGTAACTAACCGCCTATGGGCTAGGCCCATATAGTGGTTGGCTACAAAGCTTCTCGCGCCGACCTGCGCGGCAAACCGCGAGAAGTCTTCTGCAGGTATCTTCTCCAGCGCTTTCAAGTTGCGCCTGCCATACAAAGCCGCGCCAGCCACAGAGGCATGGCGGCTTACAGTTTCCTTCCCCCAGTTCGGGAGGGCGGTGGAAACCTTTACCGACTCCCCGTCGGCACTCCACTGCATGGTGGGGTTGCCGTGGAGATCTTTCAAGCGGCTACCCATACCATGCAGTATGAAGCCGCTGGAGGAGTCCGATTCATCCTCCTCTGCAGCCCGCTCCGGCCTGGCCCTCTTCGCCCTTTTCTCCCTTTGTTTCAGGGTTAGGCCGCCTGGAGTGAGCGGCTTGTTCAGCGGGACCGCGACAGCAGCTGCAAGGCGAAGTTAAAAAGTCAGTTGGTAGGCCGCGCGGCTAGCATAACAGTTCGGCCGAGTGATACTTACTGTCCTCCGCATGAACGTCCTCCAAAGTCGGGAGCAGCGGGAGGTAGTGGGTGACGTCGAGCCGCTCCCCTTTGAAGAAGTTGAAGATCTCCTTCTCCACGCCGTCCAGTCCGCTGCTGCCAAAAGCGGCTTCGTCGCGAACTTGCGGATGGACCGGCAGGAGTCCGAGGTTGCCCTCGAAGATAAGGTATCTTTCTGACCAGTTTGCGATTTTGTTCGCCAGGTTTACAACTTTCAGGCCGCGGCAGCCGAAGTAAAGATGGCCTCTGAAGATCTTCGTTCCCGAATCCGGGATAGACCGCACAGAGAAGCATTCTCTGAACAGCCTTATCGAGAACCGAACTCGCTCCGACCTCAGGTAAGAGAAGAAGCTGTAAATCGCCGCTATCGAGTTCGGGGGCAGCTGCCCCGGCACTACTCCGTAGTGGTCGAAGACCGCTACGGCTTCCATCAGTACCGGGAACCGAAAGCCGCAGTCGAAGTGGTCGACAGGGATTGCGATTTGGTTGGCGGTGGAGGAGTTAATCCGCTCGTGAGGAAGCGGAAGCCGCGCGAGCAGCGGGCTATCTTTCATGTACTTCTCCACAAAGCTATCTAGCTCGGCTTGGGTAAGCCGGCCTTCCTTGTGGTCTGCGGAGTGAAACGCAGAAGCCGCGTCGGTCCTAACGGCTGGAGCCTTGTCAGACCGCATCGCAATTGCTTTAGCTCGCATTCTGAACTCCTGTGCCGAAGTCTCCGGGATCATCTCAATTTATAGATTTCCTATGCAGCTACAGTAGTGGTTGTCAAATCGCGGTTAGATATCAGGCCGCACGGCTCAACCTGCAAGGTAAAGTATTCTAACCGTATCCTAGTTCGGCAGGTCGAGCGACTAAAATTCCAGTACTTGGCAAAATTTCCAAAGAAAAGACAGCGACTAGAAGTAATCAAACCGCATAAAGCCGCATGCAATTCGGAGTAATATACAATCAAACATATAACAATTGTCCACAGGAATCAAACCGTCCGGCATCACGAGTTGATGCTTATTACAAAGCCAAATAAAAGTTCTCTTAATTATCTCACTCCACTCTCTGGAGCCTCTCGCCCAACCCGCGCGACTTGATCGCCGGCCTGTACCAGCTGGACATACACTTGACTAACGAGGTTGTGGATATTGTGCAGAGTCCGGTGAACTCGCGAGGTATCACGCTCTACGCGGGTAAATGGAACCAGCGACAGAGCGCGATCTCCCGGGTCGCCAGAAGCAGCGACCTGCCTAACCGCCGCGACTACTGGTGAGTACGAAGTCTCTCCGGAAGCCGGGCGATTTGGTTGTTGCTGCTGTTCAGCAGTCGTCCCAGCAGGTCGCAAGCCTCTGCCGGCCTCCTCTGGTCGATCCTTGTCCCTTTCCTCGTCAAGTCGAGCGGTGTCCGCCCTTTCCCTTTCAATCCGGCCGAGCATCAGCACTAAAGCCTGCAGATCTAGTTTCTCTTTTTTCTCCTGCTCCAGGTGGGCCAGCGCCTCAAGAGTTCTGTGTTCAGCGGCCTCAAGCGCAGTCCGCATCGCTGTCTTCTCCTCCTCCCAGCTGGCCAGTGCCTCCTGCATCCTTTTGTCAGCGGTCTCCAGTGCAGTCCGCTTCGCCGCTTTCTCCATGTCCGCGCTGGCCAGTGCCTCCTGCACCCTTTTGTTAGCGGTCTCCTGCGTAATCCGCATCGCCGCTCTCTCCAACTCCAAGCTGACCAAGGCTTCCTGCGTCCTTTTTTCAGCGGCCTCCAACTCAGACCGCATCATTCCCCTCTCCTGCTCCAAGTCCTCCAGTACTTCTTGAGTTCTCCTTTCAGCGGCCTCCAGCATAGACCGCTGATTTTCTTCTTGAAGCCGCCACTCTTCTTCCTTGGCTCGAAGGGCCTCGGCATGCTCCCTGATCCTAGCCTGCAAGGCGGCGACCTCCTCTTGGAATTCGGCCGCCCTCAGGTCGCGGACACTTGGAGGTAGCGGCGGAATCAGTGGAGGTAAGAAAGTCGTCAGACCGCCCGGCTTGATGATGGTTTCATGAGCACCTGCAGCAAATAAACAGGCGGTTAGATTCAGTGACATGACCGGCATCTGGTAGAAGATCTCGTTAGAACGAGACCGCAGCTCGTGGTTATCTCTCCTTCGAAAGCCGCAGTATCAAGTCTAGCCGCTGGTCGCCTAAACCTTTCTGAATCTATTCGCTTTAGCTTTTCTTTCCATAGCCGCGCGGTCTCCTTAGCTTTGCTTTTCAGCTCAGCCGTGGTCAGGAAGAAGCTCGCCGGCGGATTGAAAATTGTATCCACTCCCTTCTTCCGTGACCGCGGCTTGTAGAATTTTACAAAACGCTTAACTTCTTCCTGTTTACCTTGCAGGGGAGGAAATGTAGTCGCCACCTACTTCCCGGCGATTAGCTTCCTCATCTCCTCTATCTTCTCTCTAAGCTTTAATTTTTCAGCTCCTTCAGAAACCGCAGGAGTCGGTTCGCCGAGCTTCTCTCCGGTAACTTCGACATCGATGTCGGCGGTCTCCTCAGAAGCCGGCAGGGTTGACAACAGCTTGTCCTGCTGCTGGAAGGTCTCTATGCCTTTCAGAATGTCGCTCAAGGATTCGCTGGCCGCCCGCGAGCTGTCCGTTTCGTCCGGCTTAGAAGATGGAGTCAATGGACTTTCGGGCGCTTCTTTCTCCCGCGGCTTATGCTGGAGGCTGGCCGCTCCGGTCTTCACAGAAACATTGCGGTTATCAACCCGCATCTTCCTCGCCTTCTTCTCCATCCTTTCCTCAAGGGTCTCGGCCTTTTTCTTACGTCGCTTCAAGTGGCCGACTATTGTCTCTGTCCGTTTCCTCTTCTCAGTCAGAGACCGCTCGGCTTCCAGTGGCTTCTTCGACTCGTCCTCTTCAATAATGATCAAGTCAGTAGATGTGGGCAACTCGCGCGGCTTGGAAGAGTCGACACTCTTCTCCTCCGTACCGGCGATCTTCAAAAGAGGTTCACCCGATGGCGAGTAGGTAATGTCGAAGGATTTGGTGGCACCAGCTTCCGGGAGAGCAGATTTGGAAACCGCCTCAACTTTCGTCGCGGCCTGCGAGGATTCTGCAACGACTTCCATCGGTTTCTTTCCAAAATCAGAAGCCGCCGGTGCGATCGGCTTCTCGGTTTTCTTCTCAGGCGGTTGGTCGGAACTGTCCGCTTTTCTGCTCCTCTTTTTCGATCCAGACGACTTCTTTTCGCGTTCTAGCATCGAGGACATGACGTCCATCTTGTAGAAGTCTCTGTCGGCTTGGAGGATTCTGACCGCAAGTGGCGAGTAGTGACCCGTGGCTTGGCAGAAATCTTGAAGAAATGGCAGGGCCCTCAGCATTTTATAGGCGCAGAAGCATTAATGGCAGTCGCGGTCTCCGGCTTAGTTCTACATTTTCGAAGTTTTTTATAAAACTTAAAAATGTGCGGGGATTATGTTAACCCGGAATCCGCGACTAGTTCTCCAGGTTTTCAAGTCCGGGCGGCTTGTGCATTCTAGCCGCCGTTATCAGCTAGCCGGCTTATCGTCAGACAAGCCGGGCGGCCTCTACGTCGGACAGCCTCCAGCTCCAGTCCAGCCGTCATCTAGGGGTCGGCCTATCCTAGCCCAGGCTGCGCGACCTGTGCCCCAGGTCGTCGTCAGAGGAGGTCCAGATCAGCCTGCCCAGAGGCCGAGTCCTGCAGCTCGGCAGAAGAAGGTCGTCAGGCCGTGCGGCCTGTGTCTTGGCTTTTCTTCTTTTCGATTCCCGTCACCGCTGCTCGACCCTCCTGTACCTCGGGCAGCCGGTAATTTTAGCCCTGCCCATTTGGGCAGGCCCCCAAGCCTATAAATAAGGGGCGGGAGTACACCCAAAGGACGCTGACTCGAGTCCAAGAGCTCGCTTGTTAAGAGCTGCGGCCTCGATTCTAGTCCTTTGCGGTCTATTGCCCGGCCGGCTTCCTCCCTTCTTTCTTCTTCGCTAAGTGTAACCGCTTATTTTCTTATAAAAGGAAAGCCCGCCGCAGGAGAGGCATTCAGGCCGCGGCGGGCGAACTCTGGTGTTGCCGCTGGTAGCGGCCCTTTCTCTCTTTTCTCTGCCCGGTTTTATCCGCCATTCCTAGCCGCTAGTAACCGACTGGCCGACAGTCTGTTCCCCATTTCTTCCCCCAGTGCTCGAACGGTTAGCTGGTGGTGCTCGTCTTCCCCGTCGCTTTTCGTGCATCAACACAATGAGTTGTTGACAAAAAGATCAGCAAAGACACACGATATAGAAAAACTACCTGGATCATTGGTCTTCTTAGGTAACTGTTTTTCAAGACCGCAGAGCACTCAGCATTTAGCATTACGTGCGACAAGTTCTCTAACTTATTTTTATTATTCAGGAGGTCCTTAAGGTACTTTGCGTACTTTGGCATTTGAGAAATGGCTTCATGGAAGTGAAGATGTTGGGTATTGCATCCACAATAACCCAGATTTGCATGAAGTCACCCTTGAACTAAGATGAATTAAGTTGTATTTTATATCTAAGTTTAAGTTGTGTGCTTGCAGATCATCATTACTAAGTGTAGACCAATGTCAGTCTATAGTGGTCATGAACATAGGACCATACAGTGTAATCCCTCACTGTGTAGCCTCATGTGTAGCCTCCAAGGTGTTGACTCATGTGTTGCCTCTCAATTGGGATACACTTCATATTCAAGCACTTGGATCAAGGAATGAAGATTGGATTCTTGAAGAGTAAAGAAAATTTTCTAATTCTAGAATTTCTCTAAGTCCACTTCTCAAGAAGTCCATGATAGTTCTCGAGAATTAGACTTAACAGAACTCGAGAAGTTCCTCTAGTTCTCGAGAAGTCGAGACTAATTCTCGAGAAACCATTTATAGCTCTCGAGAAGTAAGTCTAAGGTTATCGAGAAGTCCCAGCCTTTACTTCTCGAGTAGTCATAGACAGCCGCAAAATTATTCTAAGTCCCTCTCTCAAGAAGTCCATCATAGTTCTCGAGAACTTAGTCTCTAGTTCTCGAGAAGTCAGCATAGTTCTCGAGTATACAGTTTGGCTTTCGAGTAATGGTTCTCGAGAAGTCTAGTTAGTTCTCTAGAAGCTTCACATAACTCTTAAGTAGACTCAACTCCTTTGTTCTCGAGTACTAAATTAAGTCCAGACAGTCTAGTTCTCGAGAAGTAATCATGTTCTCGAGAACTCATTCATACTTCTCGAGAACTGCTGTCAATTTTTCTGAAAATTTCTCTTAAGTCCAGATCGACGGGTTTTTCAAATGAGATATCGTGATTGGTCCACGTGTTGTCATTAATTGTTGGGGACATTGGAAAATGTGTACCAGATTTGGAGAAGCCACAACTTAGTCAATGATATGCATCAATTTATATTTGTTAGAAGTTTGAGTTTCATTGTGTAGGTTTAAGTATTTGAAGAAAAATTTTCTAAGTAAAAGTGTCGACACATGTGAAGAAACTGTGTCGACACTCAAGGAACTTGTGTCGACACTCAGACAAGATGTGTCGACACACAGTCAAATTGGGTCAACACTTATAAAGAAATTGTGTCGACACCCAGAATTTGTGTCGACACTTATAAATAAGCTTTGTCGATACTCAAAGCTATGTCGACACCTAAAGAAGCAATTGTGTCGACATCAAGAAATGTGTCGATATCTGAAGCAGGACTTGTGTCGACACTTAAAACTGAAGTTGTGTCGACACTCAGGAGATATGTCGACACCTAAAGCAATTGTGTCGACTGATGCGTGTAAATACGTCAAGCGCACCGGTCGCACAAGTAATAAAGTTTGGGAATAAATCCCCGAGTGTCGGTCTCTTGAGGAATGCAGTTAGTGTGGAACGACGAACAATCCGAAATTATTGCTAATAGAGTTAGTAAAATGAAAGAAGAAACAAAAGGGGCTTTGAGGTTTGTGTTCTTACAAACAAAGAAATTAAAGCTAACAATGCGGGTCGCATTCACCGCTTCGCAAGGCGAGATGGGTGTATCGGCCGCTATGCCGTACTTCGGTAGGGCGAGTGGACAGTGAGCCAATGGGTGAGGTGTTAAGTGCGGAGTGCAATCAAGTGGAACGGTGGGAGTGAGATGGGGCGAGGCGCATCACAACACAAATCCCACAAACAAGTTTAAACAAAAATCCAATTACAAATAACTAGAAATTCGAAGTTCATAACAAGCTTGAGTCATTCATACACTACAAGGACGGTAGAGGAAGTGTAAACCAAGAGGGTGAAGATCCACCGCGGTTGTTGGTCGGAGGTGCGGGTTGTCAATCCGCTTCCACGCGCAGTCCGAGGAGACTTCCGGTACCGACGAGCTGTCACCTCGAGGGCCTTTGAGTCCGTTCTCTAGGTCGTCTCCGTCATCTTCTTCTTTGGTAGAAAGCTCGGAGAAAAGGTCATTAATGGCCGGGAGGGTCACCGGAGGATGTGGAATGCTTTAGAATCGCCGGAAATCACCTTCCGATGGTAGGGATGATGGTGGAGATGGATGGAGCATCTGAAATTTGGAAGGGCGAAGTGGCGGCCAAGTTCGATCAAGGTACGTTGACCTAATTCGCGAAGCAGGCCAATTTATAGAAGCAGGATTAAATAGCGCACACGACCACAGGCGCACGACCAGTGGTCGTGCGCGAACAATGTCAGCGCCCGTGCGGCAACAACCTGTAGAACCTGCACCAGGAAATTTAAGCATGCGCACGATCAGCAGCGCACGATCAGTGATCGTGCGCGGCAAGGGTGGTGTCGTGCGATATGGGACAGAAAAGTAGAAAAAGATGGCATGATTGCCCACGACAGACAGCGCACGAGCAGTGATGGTGCGCGGTATGGCTGGTGATCGTGCGATATGGTGGGATAGGACAATGAAATGAGAGCTCAGGCTGCGCACGACCGATGGTCGTGCGCCAAAGAGGTCGATGGTCGTGCGTGGGTAAAAACGCACGACCATTGACTCCTTTGCCAAAAATGGTGAAAGTCCTATGCCGGACGCCCACACGATCCCCGAACCTGCAGGAAAATTGCACGCGCTGTCGATCATGGCAGTCACAGAAAGAAATAAAAATGCATCACACGATGAGAATAAATACACGCACAGAAATAGGCCAAAAGAGTGCACACGACGTGGAATGTCGTAACGAACCAAAAGGAGTGCTAATGGCGCTAAATGGTAGTGCAAATACATGCAAATGAGCCTAAATGAGTCCGGAATTCGGTATGAAATAGGGACTCATCACACCCCCAGACTTAACTGTGTGCGCGTCCCGAGTAAACACAATCTAAGCAAGCCGGGAAAATAATCTAGCTGACATAGAGATTGAAATACAGGGTACCATGCAAAGTCGCATGCTCGCGTGCATAAAAATACAATAGAAGAAATTCCTAATTATGCAAAATAGTTTATATTCTTCACAATGCGTAAAGACATTTTATTACTACTCAAAAATAGAAGCACGGTGAATCAACCGGTCACGCATAGGAAGAAAGTAGGCTGGCCACTAAGGTGAGCTTTGCCGAAGACCGGGGCTTGGGATCACCTCCAAAGGAATCCACCAATGTCGGGGACCATACGCTTGCCCGTTCACACTCTCTCCACGACACTAGTTTGACTCTAGCGTGAGTCCGTAGGACTTCGGGTAATGATGGGGCTTGGGTTACGGTGAGGTAAACAATGATAAAAAGAAAGGCTTAGCACCTAACCCAAATGAGCTTGCCTAAGAGAATCCCTCGGCAAACCACCAAACGCGCGAGTGCACCACACCCCCAGACTTAACTTTTGCAACATAGGTGTGTGCACCGCCTACTCCAAGTCAAAATCATTTTCAACAAGATTTTCAATCAAAAATTTTTTTTCTTTTCACATTTCATTTTCACTTTTCAATTTCTCTTTTTTTTTCTTTCTTTTCTTTTCTTTTTCATCTCTTTATTTTGAACAATTCAGCAGATTTACTTGTGCGCACTTCCACTTTTTCACAATTAATACACCACATCACAACCCAAAATGAAAATATAAAGTACGAAAGCTCTATTTGGGTGTGCGACTAGGATAGGCTAAGAGGCTTTGGTGAAATAATGGTTGAGCTGAATCAAAAGGAAGGGTAGGCACAAAGGGGCTACCGAGGGCGACGTTAGGAAGGGTACAAAGCTCAACCGGGCCAATATGATGGCCTACATCACTCTCACGCTAGACTAACCATGCACCAATGCTTCGAAAGTAGCTTGGGGCAAGTTCTTAGCCACCGAGAAAGATAATCCGTCCTCCCGACTCGAGCAAAATGAGTCTAGTGGCGGCTACACACATTCCTAAACTACCGTTTGATTCACACCGGATTCACGATTTTTGAGTAGAATAAAAAGAATTTACGCAAATAGAAAATTGCTAAACTATAAGCATAAAGAAAAATTAATTCTACACGAATTTCTACACAAGACGCGAGCAGTTGACTAGAAACACAGCAAGGTCAACATTTTACTCTGTCTCCCAATCCTAAACCAGCACTAAAATTTTCCCAAATCTAACAAAGACACGAGTTTGACTCGCAATACGCAAAAGCTAAGTGATACAAAAATTCGCAACTGCGGAGAGAGGGTTGGAAAAGAGAAAGTGAGAAAAAAGTGGATGTGGTGGTTGAGAATATTCTCCGATTCTATATCCGATAAAGGCAAGCGTACCTTATCAATTATAGTATAGGATACTAAAGATTAGTATCAAGGTCGTATTTCCCTGGGGCGTAATGACTACTTCTACTCAAAGGCGTTCGCTATTATTTTATCAAAAGATATTTATATTAAATGTTAAACTAAAAACAAGAATTAAAGCACTAAAATAAAAAGAAAACTAAACTACTTGCAGGATAAAAAGAGTTAGAGCTAATAATAAAGAGGCGCACTCGATCAAGAATCACTTCAGCAGGAGACGATTAAAAAGACGATAAATAAACCTAAGCTTAAAAGGGTAAAAGTCCTTGACCGTGGAGGTTCCTAAAGCTTGAACACGCTTCTCTCGAAGTCGTGCCCAACTGAGTTTAAGAAGGTCCGACCGACTCTCGTCTAAATCGGAGGCCTAAAGCTCGCTTTACGCGGTGAACCCCTCTATTGGATTTTACTCCAATCCAGGAGATTTGGACGTCTGCCTCTCTCGAGGGGTGCGTACAACTCCCTTTACTCTTGAATGCTCACTTCATTCTATCGGCCTCTCGGCTAGCCCAGAATGAAAGCAAAGGTGGAGAGTATATATTGATAATATACCTCCAACCCGTGATTAATCAAAAGTAATTCAAGGTCCAGAACCTAAAAAGAAAAGGTTAATTAAGACATCATAACTTAATCGCTCTAACCTCGGATCATCAAGATCGAGTACAAGGAGGATTAGTTAATCATAATGGAGTGGAGGAGGGGGGATGAGTAGTAGAGCATAAAAATACATGAATAAGAAAGGAGCACTTTTATTAATGAAAAAGAGGGCTACAGCTATGAAATGGAAATTACAGGTGCATCAAAGTAAAACCTATTCTAGCCCTATAACAAGCTACTCAGAAGAAATGCAGGAGCTAAAAGCAAAACACTAAGCTAGGTTAAGAAAATAATTACAAAATAAGAGAGAGAGAGAGAGGGAGAGAGAGAGAAAGCATAAGAGGGGCTAAGAAATAGAGGGACAGCACCTCCCCCTCTCCCCAAAGTTGCTGAAATGGAAGGGGGGGTCTGGTATTTATAGATTTTTCCCACCGGTTGGTCACGCCCGGCGACACGCCCTAGGGGGGTGTGTCAGGGGGCGTGACAGTACTATGTTGACCTCGGGAGCTGAATTCTGGCGGGAATGATGATTATTTCGGTACGATGGTGGTCACGCCCTAGGTCACACCCGTAACATGGGGGCATGACAGGCGTGTCAGGTCAAAATCAATGGTCGTTGGTCCATCAGACGTCGGAATCGGGGCAGTCACGCCCCAGGTCACGCCCATGACATGGGGCATGACAGTACTGTTGCGTGTAGCTGTGTAGAATGCATTGAAGGAGGCGGCAGACTTCGGGCAGAGGGCGACACGCCCAGTGTCACACCCGGGGAGGGCGTGTCGGTGGGGCGTGACAGGGGATTTTGGCGGGAAACGATCTCTTGTGGATTGGTTCCTTGGGAACAGGTGACACGCCCTTGGTCACGCCCGGGGAGGGCGTGACAGGGGGGCGTGTTAGGGGATTTTTTCCTGGAAATTGTTGAAACCGGCAAAAACAGAAATCAATTATTATTTACAATATTTACATAAAAAGAAGCATAAAATAACATAAAGAAAGAGATTTAAGACGAAAATAACATATTTTTACCCTAATAAATTAAGCTAAAATATGCATCATCAAATTCCCCCATACTTATTATTTTGCTTGTCCTCAAGCAAATACTACGAGTTAGAGAAAATAAAGAGGATTAATTGAAAAGTTTAAAAATGCTATAAACGAGTAAGACGGGAATTTAGAGGTAGAGAAATTTTTTGAAAAAGAACCGAAAAGTCCTACTTTAACTTAGCACAGAATTTTATAAATTTTACTAAATATAAAAACAAATCATCCCAAATTTTTACAGAATTAAAACTTAATAAAGTAACGAGTAAAAAGCGCATTGAGTCACTACTAAAGCCTAAGAGACAAATTAAAATCATAGTCAATCAAGACAAAATTCAATATTTCTATCAAAAATACTTACTCAATCTAGTTTCTCGCTACTATACTAAAAAGTAAACGTAGAAAGCATGAATCATTAGGGCTTTAATTAGGCGTATAGTTAGGCTTAGGTTTTTAAGGGTGCGATATTCAAAAAGATAAACATGAGGGATATTTGCACACTTAAAACAAAAAGAAAATAAGCTTTGCCAAAATAAAACTAGCCAAAATAAATACTTTTCTTTTCTTTTACTTTTTTTCTCAATAATTTTCATCATTTTTTATTTATTTTTTATTTTTTTATACTCAAAACTTTTCACTTTTGTAGAAAAAGATAACACAAAGATTTTCAACTAATTTTTTCAAAAAGATGCACATTTGCAATTAAAGCTCAAAAATAATTTTAAAGTGTGCATGTAGGTAGGCTATTTGGTCGTGGTGAAATAAAAAGTGGGGCTACAAAAAGGAAAGGAAAAGGCACAAAAATGGCTAGCAATGGTTATTGTTAGGCGAGGTGCAAAGGCTCAAGCGTTACAAAAGAAATGCCTAAATCATTTTCATGCTTCCTAAATCTACTCAAAGTAAAGCTTTGAAATTTCAAAAGAGGATAAGCACAAAAAAATAGAGAATTTGCTTTTATGAAATTAATGATAATAAGCGTCTAGACCGGTTTGTGTCTACTACACTTAATACAAATTAACGTTTGAAAAGATTTTAATAATGAAAAATAAGGGATGATGGGTTTTATAAAAGTAAAAGAAATAAAATAAAGGCTATGGAAAAGTAAAGAAAAATTCAAAATTTTTTCAAAAATAGCATACTAGCCTAAATAGGAACACTGCATGAGTCAAAATACTACACGCTAAACATATTTAAACAAAAAGTTAATCAAATTTATTCTAACTAAACAAGTAGACATGAGCTTGAAAAAAACAATAAAAAGCAAAGTAGCGGGGTACTAATTGATTTGGCAAAAATTAACTCAATTTAATTTGGGATTTTTTTCAAAAAATTTTATATTATTTTTTTTTTGGATTTTTCAAAAATATTATATATACAATTTTTTTTTTATTTTTCTAAATTTTTTTTTAAATTAAATTTTTATTTTTATTTTTCTAAAGTAAAATAAGTTAAACATTGTCCCTAAATTTTTTTTTTATTTTTCTAAAGTAAAATATTAAGGGAACACTCCCCCATACTTAAAGTTAAACATTGTCCCCAATGTTTAAAGTTAAGTATAAAGAGAGAGAAAAGAGAGAGAAAAGAGAAAAAAAGAAATGCAGAGAGAGGGAGAAGATGCTTCCCTAGCATTTGATGCCCAGACGTTGGAAAATGCGTCCCCCAAAATTGAGCTAAAGACCGGTTTGAGTCCAAGTTGAGAGGCGAGAAGTGACACAAACACGCGGGAGCTTATTCCTGCATAAAATAAAAAATAAAAAAAATGGAAAAACAACAAAGAAAAAGATAAGCAAGGGGTGCCTCCCAAGAGCGCTCTTTGTTTAAAATGTCGTTGAGCTCGACGTTTTTTTGTTAGCTAAAAGGAAAATAGAAAGAGAAATGTAATGGCAGCTCGCGCAATATGCGTTTCGGCGTGAGTGCCAAAACATTTTTTAAGTAAATAAAAATATTTTTTTGTAATTTTTTATTTTTTAAATAAAACAAAAAACAAGAAGATTTAGAAAAAGAAAAAGAAAAAAAACTAGAAAAAGAAATTATACTATAAGAAGGGGGCGAAGAGGAAGTAGAAACTAAACTAGGAGGAAAAATAAAACAAGAAAAGAAAACAGAATTTTTGCAAGGAGGGGGAAGAGAAGAAAAAGAAGAAGGCGACAGTGGTTGATTACAAGAAAATGATTGGATAGAAAAATTCGGATGCTCCACCTGAATATCAATCATTTCGGTAGATTGGGAGCAAACCGGGATATCCAAAAAATCAATCTCTTCAGAAGATCGAACACAAGAAAGTTCGTCTTCCTCGGAAACTTGAAAAAAATCGGAATATCGGGGGAAATTTCCTCCTCGAGAGGTTGAAGGCACAATGGAATTTCTGATTAATCGTCTTCCGCAAGTGATTGAAGGCACTGCGGAATATCCGAAGATTTATCATTCGAAAGATAAATAGGAGGAGGAGGGGAAGAAAAAGATGCGGCCTCAGCAGCCAAAGCGTCAAAAATCACTTTGAAGTGAGCATTGATGCGTGCATCAAATGCTACACCATAAAAAACGACTTCATTTTCGCTAGAATCAAAAACGGGAGGCGCGCAGACTTGCGGAGAAAAAGCGGAAAAATCTTGAGATGGAATAGATTGATGATCACTTTGGCCCCAAGAATGATCAGGGTGTTGCCACCCTGAGTAGTTCAAAGTAGGGCTAGGATCAAAATGTCCATTCAAGAAATTTCCGGAAAAATTAAAATTAGAAAAATTCGGAGGAGAAGGGTAGGAAGGCGTTTGAAAACCATCGTAACCCCATGAAAAAAAATTCGCGGACGGATCAATTTGGCCAAATTGATTCGATCCGGAAGGGATAAAATCATGGGAGGATGAAGGATACCTTACCCAACACTCCTCGCGAGAGTGACCGAAATCTCCACAATTAAAACAAAGATTACACATTTCAAAATAAAATTAATCAACCGCGAGAATGGGGTGAGAGAGACGAGAGAAAAAAAAACAAAACAAAAACGATAAAATTAATAGCAATCCTTTTTTCAAAATATCAAAACATTCCACGGCAACAGCGCCAAAAACTTGATACAGAGATTCGTAACTGCGGAGAGAGGGTTGGAAAAGAGAAAGTGAGAAAAAAAGTGGATGTGGTGGTTGAGAATATTATCCGATTCTATATCCGATAAAGGCAAGCGTACCTTATCGGTTATAGTATAGGATACTAAAGATTAGTATCAAGGTCGTATTTCCCTGGGGCGTAATGAATACTTCTACTCAAAGGCGTTCGCTATTATTTTATCAAATGATATTTATATTAAATGTTAAACTAAAAACAGGAATTAAAGCACTAAAATAAAAAGAAAACTAAACTACTTGCAGGATAAAAAGAGTTAGAGCTAATAATAAAGAGGCACACTCGATCAAGAATCACTTCAGCAGGAGACGATTAAAAAGACGATAAATAAACCTAAGCTTAATAGGGTAAAAGTCCTTGACCGTGGAGGTTCCTAAAGCTTGAACACGCTTCTCTCGAAGTCGTGCCCAACTGAGTTTAAGAAGGTCCGACCGACTCTCGTCTAAATCGGAGGCCTAAAGCTCGATTTACGCGGTGAACCCCTCTATTGGATTTTACTCCAATCCGGGAGATTTGGACGTCTGCCTCTCTCGAGGGGTGCGTACAACTCCCTTTACTCTTGAATGCTCACTTCATTCTATCGGCCTCTCGGCTAGCCCAGAATGAAAGCAAAGGTGGAGAGTATATATTGATAATATACCTCCAACCCGTGATTAATCAAAAGTAATTCAAGGTCCAGAACCCAAAAAGGCGTATTTTAGGGATTGGGGTAATGGTTTGAATTCTAGGATGGGCGGTTCTTCTAGTGAGGTTTTAGTGCTAATGTCTTTTGAACCAATTGGTTCAAAAGGCATATTCGTAGACTCGTCCTCATCGCAATAAAAATTTTCGAGTGAAAAAATATTTTCGTTTAAAAAATCGGACTCGAAAACCGGGGAAGAACTATCTCCATAAAAAGAATCTAAAGAATAGCAGAAATCGTCGCTCGGCGACGAGTCTTCCATAGAGGAGTTAATAGAAAAAGTAACTTGGTCGTCTCCTACCCGAAGGAGAAGCTGACCATTACTTACATCAATTAACGCACGTGAGGTCGCGAGGAAAAGGCGACCAAGTATTATTGGTACGTTGGCGTCTTCCTCGATGTCCAAGATGAACTCGGTCCACCGGGAAGGTGAACTTGTCTACTCGGACAAGGACATCCTCAACAACCCCGATGGGGAACCTAACCGAGCGATCCGCTAGTTGGATGCGCATATTGGTAGGAGCAGGAGTACCCAAACCTAAACGCAGGAAGAGCGAGAACGGCATCAAATTAATGCTCGCGCCTAAGTCTGCCAAGGCGTATTTTACTAATACATCGCCAAAAAGGCACGGGATAGAGAACCTTCCCGGGTCATTTTGTTTTAAGGGCAATTTACTAGTAAGAGCCGCCGAGCAGACAACGTTGAGAGATATATGCGAAATATCCTCGAGTTTGCGTTTATTAGAAAGTAGTTCTTTTAAAAATTTCGCATATTTAGGCATTTGCGAGATAGCCTCGCAAAAAGGAACATTAATATGAATTTGTTTAAGTAATAAAATAAATTTTCATATTGCGCGTTTACTCTCTCATTATCTAACTTGTGCGGGTAGGGCAACGCCTTGTTTAAAATAGTTTTATCGTTAAAAATCGGTAAGGGTTGCGTAATCGAAGAAGAGGGAAGAGGGGTCGGAGGTGAAATATGTACCTGAGGATCGATCCGTTTTGGATCGACCACCTCCTTACCGCTACGGAGGGTTATAGCGTTGGCGGTTTCCCTTGGATTGGGCTCCGTGTTCCCTGGCAGTGCCCCCATGGCGCGTTCTGACATGAGTCGCGCCAGCTGTCCAACCTGGAGTTCTAAATTTTTTAGCGATCCGGTGATGTTCCGGATATTAGACTCGTTGGACGCGACATATCGATTAAAATTTTCCTCCACCGGAGATGGCTTCATAGGAGGGGGAGGAGGAAACGTTGGCGCAAAAGGAGGGGGAGGGGGACGCTGCGCGTTGTTCGGGTTGCTCCAGGAGAAATTTGGATGGTTCCTCCAACCCGGATTATAGTGGCTACTATAAGGGTTATTTTGAAATGAGGGACGCACCGGATTTCCCATGTAGTCCACGAATTCGTCGACTATGCAGACGTTGGAGGGGGGGGGGGGAGAAAACAAGGCGGAGTGGAGGAGGAAACCGACATCTCCGCCACCTGCTTAGTTAGCCTTTCCACTTGGAGGGCTAGCTGAGCAGTGGCATCCACTTCAAAAATGCCCGCCTGCTTAGGGCGTGCCCGCGGGACATTCCACTGGTAGGCGTTCACCGCCATTTCCTCGAAAAGGGCCTGGGCGGCCTCGGGGGTCTTATTGTTCAGGGTGCCCCCGGCAGCCGCGTCAATCATTTGACGCGTCTGACTATTCAGTCCATTATAAAAAATTTGTACCTGCAACCACGTTGGCAGAGCGTGGTGCGGGCACCGGCGGAGGAATTCCTTAAAGCGTTCCCAAGTCTCGTAAAGAGACTTGGAGTCGTTTTGGACGAACGAAGATATGTCCGCCCGCAGTCTTGCAGTTTTCGCGGGCGGAAAATACTTCGTAAGGAATTTCTCGGCCAATTCCGCCCAGGACGTGATGGATCCCCGCGGGAGGGAGAGTAACCACGCCTTAGCCTTGGACTTAAGAGAGAACGGAAAAAGGCGTAAACGAATGGCGTCATCAGTGACACCATTAATTTTAAAAGTATCGCAAATTTCAAGAAAATTAGACAAGTGATTGTTGGGGTCCTCATCCGGCTGTCCGTCGAACTGCACGGCATTTTGGATCATTTGAATCACACTTGACTTAATTTCAAAATTATTGTTGGCCACAGCGGGCCGAACAATACTCAACCCCGTATCATCCAAGTTAGGTCGAGCGTAATAAGACATAGTACGCTCGGCCGGTTGGGCATTATTCGGGTCGGCCATAGAAGAAGAAGAGGGTTCTCCGATAGATTCTGCGGGGTCTAAAAAGGGAATTCGACGGAGAGATCGAATACGCGCAAGAGAGCGGTCGATCTCGGGGTCGAATTCAAGATTTTCAGAACTCGAAGGTTGTCCACGGGTCATGCACCCTTAAAAAAAACGAAAGGGGGAAGGATTTTTTTTTCTATAAAATTTTTTATTTGAAAATAAAGTAAAATTAATTGAGTTCCGGATTCAATATAACAACGGAGACTCCCCGGCAACGGCGCCAAAAACTTGATGGCCGCGGAACAGAGACCTACTGTGGTTGGTTCGAAATGGACAGATTCCGCGGGCCGGTTAGAAGATCGAGTTTTCTAACGAAAGGAGGCAAGTGCACCTATCGCAAGTAGTACTCGGTATTCGTGAAAATACCGAGGTCATATTATTCTCGGGGACGCGTTGATTATATCTACTCGTCCAGGAACACTATTATCTTACTAACAGTAAGGTGGGATTTTTTAGTCTAATTAAAACGGAAAGAAAGAAAGCGGAATTTTGCTAAATTAGTTCGATGACGGGTTAACGTTTGGCATCGAATCGAATTAAGACTAAAATAATTCTCAACAATTATTAAACTTTGTTTTTAAATTAATAAAAGGCACTTGGCCGTGGGGGTTCCAGAAATATGAGCGCACTTATCTCTAGGAATATTGCTCACCTAAACATTAAGACTATTCGACCGATCGTTAGACCGACGAAGGATTCCTCTTAATGCCTGCTTTACGCTAAGAACCCCGCTATTGGGTGGGGAACCCAATCCGGCAGAACTACGCTTCTCCTCTTTCGAGGGGGCGTACGCAGTTCTCTTTACCCAAGGGGGATCGGTCCATACGTGCAGCCTCTCGGCGTCGCGTATGGATAACGGAAATAGAGCCCACACATCGACAATGTGGTCCTATGCGTCGTTAACCCAGGGTAAACCTTAATTCCTTAAATTAAAATAAAAATAAAGTTCTTTAATTATTTCAAATCATTTTATTTGTCCCAATGCTCTTCGATGCCGAAGGCTAAAAGAGATTAGCCACTCATCGGTATGGGGACGGCTTTATGTTTTTAAGTGACGCGTGAGTGTAAATTTAAGTTCTGAACAATTATAAGAGAAAACATAAAAAGGGCGATTAGATAAATTGAAAGCTAATTGATGCAGGCACTCACGCACACTTCAAAACCATAAAGAGAATTAAATAAAGCAAGGCCTACTCAAATGAGTAGGCGGGAAATAAAAGCATGCCATTGAACTCTTAACGAGTAGGCGGAAATAAATGCACACACACACACACACTCTTCTTAATTGAAGAAAGCGATAAATAAAGCGGTAAAATTATTTCCTACACGCACGCACTCTACATAATTGAGAAAGCGATAAAATTGCAAATCCCGGCTCAAATGAGTGGGCGGGAGTAAATTTACCTCATACACGCACACACTCTTCTTGAAAGTAAAACACACACGCACTCTTCAGAAAAGTAAACACACGCACACACACTAAGTTTTCCTACTCAAGTGAGTAGGAGGAAAATGAAAGCAGGGCGCCATTTAACTCTTAACGAGTAGGCGGAAATAAATGCATACGCACACACGCACTCTACAGAAATGAAATAAAGCAGTAAAACCTAACTCATACACACACGCACACTTGCAAAAATAACAAATACAAAGTTGCTGAAAAATTAAACAACTGCATTTCTACCGCTAGAATGCGGTAGAAATGCATAAAAAGTGAAAATAAAAATTAACCGAGCTAAAATGTTTTGCAAATAAACGCAAAATGAAAGTTGACGAAAAATTAAAACAACTGCATTTCTACCGCTAGAATGCGGTAGAAATGCATAAAAAGATGAAATAAAATTAACCGGACCAAAAATTTTTGCAAATAAAAAGATAAAACAAAGTGAGCGAAAAATTATAACGACTATATTTTCATTCTTATATTTTTATAAAAACTCATAAAAAGTGAAAATAAAACAAAAAGGGGACAAAAAGTTTTACAATCCTAAAGAGCCTAAGTTAAAGAAAAAATGAAAATAACACTTTTAGGTGAGTTTTTATAAAGCCTTATGAATGAAAAAATAGGAAAAAGAGGAAAAGCTAAATCAAAAAAGGGTGCGGGAAATGAAAACTAGACGGACGGCACAACGGCTAGAAATGCCGATAAATCCTAAATCTAACTAAGTTATGAAAGCTAAAAAAGATAAAAACATAGAAGAAATACAAAAAGATGAACGAAAAATTACTTAAGTAGGAGCATTCAAATGGATTATCCATTCAAATTAAGGGAGAAAGATTCATATTTTATTAAAGTAAAAACCCTAATACAAACTAAGAGAGAGAGAGAGGGGGGAGAAAATCTCCTTACATAAGTTTGGAATCCAAATGGGCAGCACCTCCCCTAAGCAAAGTGGTCAAAAAAGTGGACAAAATAAGCTTCCTGGAAGCTCTTATTTATAGGCAATTTTTCGGGTTGGTCACGCCCTAGGTCACGGGCGTGACAGGGGGGCGTGTCAACACTATTCATGAGCTGATCGGTTGACTTGACTGGAGCTTTGACTTCGGGGCGAAAACGTGGCGGTCACGCCCCAGGTCACGGGCGTGACAGGGGGGCGTGACCGCGGGAGCTGGCAGTTCGATGTCGGCAGCATTGACGGTTTGACTAATCTTGCGGGTCGGCCTCGACACGGGCGTGTCGAGCATTGACACGGGCGTGCGTTGGGCGTGTCGGGCTGGGTTTGATGATGGCCGATCGTCGAGCTGGCACCTGTGGTCGGCGATCGTCGGGGGGGCGTGACACGGGCGTGTCGGCCAATTGACACGGGCGTGTCAGGCAGATTTTTTGATTTTTTTGGAATTTTTCTGCAATAAAAATAAAGCTAAGTTAGAAATAATATTTACAAAAATAAGCAATTTATTGGATAAAACAGATAAAAAAAAGACAAAAAACAAACAAAATTGACTTAAATAAAATACGAAAATATAGGTATATTTACAACTCTTCAATTTTCTTAATCGTCTTTAGCCGAGGTGAATCTTGATTGAGTGCATTTCCATTTCATATTTTCTACCTTTCGTAGTAATCACCTATCTTGTGCTCTTTAATTAACTACAGTAGTTTCCTTTCTAGCATAGTTCTTTGCTTAATAGCTTTACTTAATTGCGGTAGTTCTCTTTCTAGTATAGCGTACTTCCTTGCAATTAGTTTTTCTCTAAACCCTAGTTTTTCCGTCGATAAGATAATAGCGTTCGTGTGAGTAAGCATAACCAACAGTTCCCGGATTTCAATACGACACTTGTGTCCCCTTGTTACAATTCGATAGGTATACTTGCCTCATCGGGTTGCTAGTTCGGTTGCGTTTATTTTCTTCGAACCCTAGCGCGCAACAGCGCTCAAGTGGGTGCAGTGGTGCGTGACAGGATTCTACAATAATGAACATAAAATAAACTACTGGCATGCTAACAGTGTGCTCGTGGTGTGCATAAGCGGCTCTCCCCCCCAAACTTGAATGAAAACACAAGCATAAATGTAAATAGTCATCTAAAATAAAAAGAGGCCTGAGGAGAAAGGGTAACTATGCTCCAAAGAAGGAGCATACCAGAAGGCGAAGGCTGCTGGATCGCCCAAAAATATGATGTACCTGCGAATTAGGTTGAACAAATAAAAAAAACAAATAACAGAAAAATAAAATAGGCAAGCGAAATAAAAAGCACAAAAAGAAGGACCATAGAGGTCCAAGCTTGGGTTGTCTCCCGAATAGCCCTTTTGTTTACCGTCCTTAAGGTGGACCAAATACCTGTATTAGCAGTTTATAAATTATTCTTGCAGTAAATAAAAAGAAAAGAGTTACAGGAAAATAAGAATAACAAAAATACCAGGACAATAGGATCGGAAGATAAAAATGCAAAGGTAGAAGCGGGGCAGAGGAATTGCCCTCATTCTTCATCGCTGTTGTGGATCTCAATGGGTGGTGGCGGTGGAGTGGGAGCAAAACGAGCTGGTGGCAGAGGGATGTTCAGGCCACCACGCAAAGCCTGCTGATAGACCAGGTTCTGCATCCACAATTGGGAGGCCTCAATATCCGCGAGCCGCTCATTCAAGAATGGAATGCTCTGACCCTGTGCAGCACTAGAGTGAGGGTCGGCCTGTCTCTCCGGCTCGGATGGTGGTGGCTGTGGTGACTGCGAATGACGTGGCCGAGTGCCTCCTGCAGCTCTCCGCCTACCCATGGCGGATGATTCCGGCGCAATTTCATCTTCATCCTCCTGCAAAGCTCCTCGGGCATCGCCCGGCATAACAATTTCAAATCAACGATCGGCTCGCCTCCCAATAACACGCAGCAGATGAAAACTAACTATGTTGGCACGGGTGATAGCAGAGGGGGTGGTAACCTGCTCCATCGGCGGCAAACTGTCCCAAACTCCCAAATTCTTGGCGATGCGAGTGATGTAGTTAGCACCACCGATCGAGCCGGCGAGGCGATAAGTAGCCTCGTGGTGGAAGAATGTTGTCAGCAAATAACCAAGGTGAATGGGTTCCCGACTGAGCATTCTATATAGAGAAACTAAATCCTGCCATCCGAACACATTTTGGCTAAGCGACCGCGCAGTGAGAGAGTGACTAAGCAAATGCTGAAGGTACCGTATGGCAGGGGAGACAATTTTTGTCGACTTGGCCTTCCGAGCCACATACTCCTCGTCTGTACCAGTGATTTCACGCCAAGCTGAACCAAGGGAGGTTCCTTCAGGGAAGCCAGAGCCTAAACCCTGTAGCTCTGAGATATCCGAGTAGAATCCGGCTCGGACACCCAACTCATGGATGGTCATAGAAATGACCCGTCCCCTAATCCGGAAGGAGCAATCAACAGGACAGTAGCCGATCGTGTCACACTCCCACTCGAACGTGGAGAGGAACTCCAAAGTAAGTTCTTTGTATCCAGGTTCGCGGCATTCAAAAACATGGCGCCACTTATCAAATGAGTAGAGGTGGAGGACCGAATCCGCAAGGACGTCGCCGTCGCCAATGGACCTCAACTCCTCCCAATCCACAAGACGCTGAGGGAGGAAGGGTTTGTTCTTCAATGCATCATACCGGCGTTGGTGGGTGTCCTTCTGAAACGTCGCCATCCTCGTAAGCACTTGAGCCGGAGTGGAACGCCGGTAAGCGTTGACAGCCCTGCAGTTAGAGGGAGAAGCCATCGCAAGAGGGAGATCTGGAGCAGCTAGGAGAGAAGAAATCGCCCGGAGATTTGCCGGAGCAGAAGAGGGAGGGCGGAAGATCGGGAGAACGGTGCACGAACAGTGAATCGGGAGCGAGAGATGAGGGCGCACGCTCAGCGTCGCCCGAGGGGGCTTTTTATAAAAACTGGGCCGACCGCACGACCAGTGATCGTGCGAAATTAAATAGCGCGCACGATCAGTGGTCGTGCGCGATATATCAAAATTACAGGCGCACGGGAGATAAGAAAATGAGGCGGAGCTACCACAAACATTTAGAGACTAAAGGAGCATGAAAATCAAATAAGAGATTAAAAAAAAGATTAACTATTGCTAAAATCCTACAATGAAAGAAAAGAACAAGCTATCTAGATAACTATTGGGTTTTCTGTCTCCCAACAGGACTTATTCAACTTCTAAACAAGTATTAGCTGATTGGCGTATGAAAATAGAAATGCTCAGGCATTTGTTCATGCACGCATTTTGGTAGCGGGTACCAGTATGGAGACAGAACAAATGCCCCACTTTCTGTATAAGTATACCTGTCATAAATGTCAGGCATGGGCAAGAAATAACTTGTGAAGCTCGCCGTTTCCAACACCACCTGCAAATGGTCTCTAGCAGTCGTAGGCCGCATTACAGGCCCTTGTACTGATCGAACCGGTTCCACGATGGGGTCCTGCAGGGATGTGAAAACAGGAACAGGGTCAAGAAATAAATCAGAAGAATAACATAACGGATCCTTAATCTTGGAGATGATTCCGGATTCATCCCCCATTGGTGAAATTGCAGAAAACTGAACACCACTGTCCAGGATGGTACAAGAAGTTCCTAGCGCAGCCTCCGTCTCGTCCGTGCATTGAACATCCTCACATGGGGTAAAAGCAGCAGCCTCGACCACAGAATTGTCCTCCACAACAGGATCTAACAGAAAGCTGGAAATGCTAGTTTCCACCTGCGAATCAACCTCAACAGAAATATCAGAAAAAGACAGAATATTATGCAAAGACGAAGGTGAAGGTATAGAACTCGACAGAAAGTCAAGAACTGGCTCTTCGCACCTAAACTCAATACTAGGTAATGAATGTTCATTAGAAGTATAGATATCCACGCAGGAATGGGGATCAACACCAGCATCGGTGCGTGTACCAGAAATGCTTTCGCCGAAACATGGGGATAGCAATGGTCCATAAACCAAGGCTGAAGGGGTGCTGCTCAAGGTTGAAGTGGGAATAATCCGAAAATCCGGCTCATCATCCACTCCCAATTCAGCTAAATAAGCTGTGCAATCCTTCAATGCATGATCCCAGCTTCGACAAAAAAGGCACTGCTTGGCCGGCTTTAGCGGTGCAGCGACAGCTGATGCCGAAAAGAAGTAGTGCGGTAGTGGCTCTGCTGGTCGGTGGATAACAAGCTTATATCTACGGAATGTAGAGTCCTGAATTTCTTGGGTACGATACTTCTGAGGACATCTATCGCTAGCATGAGAAATGTCTCCACAATGAGAGCAACGAATATTGAAATTGGCCCACATTGTAGAAATATCAAGAATAGCGGGTACAACTACTTTGCATAAATTCTTCGAGTAAAGCTAACAACTCCAACAATGAAAAAACAAATTAAGGGAAAAAGGGATAAAAAAATAGAACAAAACGAAATAATTCTAATAACAAAATTTCCGGAATCATGAATCGTTCTCCAGTTGCATTCCCCAGCAACGGCGCCAAAAACTTGATGCGTGTAAATACGGCAAGCGCACCGGTCGCACAAGTAATAAAGTTTGGGAATAAATCCTCGAGTGTCGGTCTCTTGATGAATGCAGTTGGCGTGGAACGACGAACAATCCGAAATTATTGCTAATAGAGTTAGTAAAATGAAAGAAGAAACAAAAGGGGCATTGAGGTTTGTGTTCTTATAAACAAAGAAATTAAAGCTAACAATGCGGGTCGCATTCACCGCTTCGCAAGACGAGATGGGTGTATCGGCCGCTATGCCATACTTCGGTAGGGCAAGTGGACGGTGAGCCAGTGGGTGAGGTGTTAAGTGCAGAGTGCAATCAAGTGGAAGGTGGGAGTGAGATGGGGCGAGGCGCATCACAACACAAATCCCACAAACAAGTTTAAAAAACAAAAATCCAATTACAAATAACTAGAAATTCGAAGTTCATAACAAGCTTGAGTCATTTATACACTACAAGGAAGGTAGAGGAAGAGTAAACCAAAAGGGTGAAGATCCACCGCGGTTGTTGGCCGGAGGTGCGGGTTGTCAATCCGCTTCCACGCGCAGTCCGAGGAGGCTTCCGGTACCGACGAGCTGTCACCTCGAGGGCCTTTGAGTCCGTTCTCTAGGTCGTCTCCGTCATCTTCTTCTTCGGTAGAAAGCTCGGAGAAAAGGTCATTAATGGCCGTGAGGGTCACCAGAGGAAGTGGAATGCTTTAGAATCGCCGAAAATCACCTCCCGATGGTAGGGATGAAGGTGGAGATGGATGGAGCGTCTGAAATGCGGATGGGCGAAGTGGCGGCCAAGTTTGATCAAGGTCCGTTGACCTAATTCGCGGAGCAGGCCAATTTATAGAAGCAGGATTAAATAGCGCGCACGACCACAGGCGCACGACTAGTGGTCATGCGCGAACAATGTCAGCGCCCGTGCGGCAACAACTTGTAGAACCTACACCAGAAAATTTAAGCATGCGCACGATTAGCAGCGCACGATCAGTGATCGTGCGCGGCAAGGGTGGTGATCGTGCGATATGGGACATAAAAGTGGAAAAATATGGCATGACTGCGCACGACCGACAGTGCACGAGCAGTGATCGTGTGCGGTATGGCTGGTGATCGAGCGATATGGCGTGACAGGACAATGAAATGAGTGCTCAGGCTGCGCACGACCGATGGTCGTGTGCCAAAGTGGTCGATGGTCGTGCGTGGGTAAAAACGCACGACCATTGACTCCTTTGCCAAAAATGGTGAAAGTCCTATGCCGGATGCCCACACGATCCCCGAACCTGCAGGAAAACTGCACGCGCTGTCGATCATGGCAGTCACAGAAAGAAATAAAAATGCATCACACGATGAGAATAAATACACGCACTGAAATAGGCCAAAAGAGTGCACACGACGTGGAATGTCGTAGCGAACCAAAAGGAGTGCCAATGGCGCTAAATGGTAGTGCAAATACACGCAAATGAGCCTAGATGAGTCCGGATTTCGGTATGAAATAGGGACTCAACATCGACACAAAAGACCTGTGTCGACACACCAACTCTCAAAATGCTATGTCGAGTTCAGAAGTAATTGTGTCGACATACATGACTTGTGTCGACATACACTCAACGCCATTTTACAAACACACAATGCCAACTATCTGCAATAGAAATGTCGAGACAAGGAGCTACTGTGTTGACACACAGGACTTGTGTCGACACATACAACAAAAGCAGTGTCGAGAAGCAGAAGTATATCTGTGTCGACACCTGGAGTAATTGTGTCGACACCATGAAGACTTTTGTCGACACTTAGTCAATATGTGTCGACACATGTGAAGAAGTTTGTTTAGTGTTGTATGCTAAGTTGAAAAGACATTGAAGAACCTGGTGACATGACTGGTGACTTGACAGCTGTCATAACTAACCGGTCTGACATCCGTGTCAGAATTGTCAGAAGTCTGTTATAAATTGGATCGTCCGGCAACAATGGAGCAAGCTCTATATAAGAGACAGATCGGAAATGACAGATAGGAATTAAGAAATTAAATCAATAAGAAGAATTCTGACAGATCAAGGGATGTCTGCAAGAATGATTCAGAGTTAATTCTGAATTTACAGAAAAAGCCGACTGAGGTTCAACTTCAACATCAAGAGAAGATCCACCTTATTTTGTTCTAATCAAGAAGCTTTGAAAAGCTAAGTTAGGTTGGATCAAAAGGATCAGTCTATACAAGAACTGATCAAGAAGACAACATCAATAGAGAAATCTAGCTGGATAAGTTTTCAGTTATTCTTTACTCATAAATTCTTGTAGGATCTACTGTTAGATCTGAGATTGTAAGCCTAAAATTATAAAGGCTTAGGTAGGGTTGTGTACCTGAGGTAGGTGTCACAACCCGCATTTTCCCCGAATTAAATAATTATTAGAGTATGAGAAAACGTGGGTCATGATGCCACGTCAAGCAGGGGATAACTGCTGACGCTCAGGCAAAACCAATTGCTACCCTTTATGAAAGAAAATCATGAGCTTAATGATTAGAAAATCAGTTATATTTTAGAGGCCGTATCCCTCGGCTCGGTGGATCACCTAGTCCACAGTTAAAAACTATACTTATGCGCTGCGGAAAAATACTTTATTCAGGTTTAGCATGCTAAAGGGTGTATAAGAGTTCCAAGAGAACCACTCATACTATGCAAGACTCTACATTTAATTTATATTATATATAGGAAAATGATCTTTATATGCTGCTTGGAAAATAGTGATTTAGTTTTATAAAACATGCTGATCATGAGCTTACTTATAAGAATAATTATAGTTTAAAAGTAACTAGCAACCTAGCATAAATCCTTCTCAGAGCAAGTAGACTATCTCCAGAAAATGGTAGCAGCATAAGTAATATATCCAATACAAAGGTAAAAACTACCAGTGGGTGCCAACAACCTGACACGAACCCACTAACACATATGTATGTCTGCAAGAAAGTACTAAAAACTACCTCACCAACAAGGCAAACGGATCTCCAAAGTCCAAGAGACCACCACCACTGCAAACTAGCCACCCAACTGGCTACAGCTCAGAACCTGAGGCATTACAAAAGAAAACAGAATACCTCAGCAAGCAAAACAAGGTAAAAACTGCATGAAAGAGTCAACCAAAGGGGGAAAAGTAACTGAAAAAAAAATGTCGCAGAAAGAGTCACAACTGTCCAAAATAGGACGACAAGAAATGCACTACGTGCGAGGAAACAACGTCAACCCAGCTCAGGAACAACCTCCAGCAGGGGCTACTAGACTACCAAGAGCCCAAAGTGCTGCAATCTACCAAGGAAGAAACTTCTAACACCTTAAGCTGTGGGAGATGGTAGTAGAAAAACAACAACATGGATCCGGGTTGGAGGCAAACTCAGTCCCCCAACCACCAATTTCCATGCCAACAAGCTCAGGGGTCTACATGATAAAGCACAAGGGACCTTCCACCCCCTTTCCCAGCCCGTACCTGGAGCAAGATAGAAGAATAAGGGTGTCTTTGGCTAGATTACACAACACCTCCCCCATGAAGAGCTTCAAACCACCACTACTATCCATATCCCACGATTCGGCCTTTAGGAAAGAAAACATGGCCGACAAGGAAACTACAAATATAATCAAGGAAACTCACTCGGGAACATAAATCGAGGAAAGAGAAACAGTGTTGAAGTTACTCAACACGGCTCGGCGTTGGGTGGAATCCACTCAGTGCCTAACCAGACCTTGGCGTTGAGTGAGTTAGCCTCAATAAGCGCCAGAACAGCCATGGCGTTGAGTGAGGTCCACTCCCTCAACGCCTTCAGCAAAACCACAAAACCTAACAGCAGCGTTGAGTGAGTCTACCTCCCTCAACGCCCAAACAGCTTTGGCGTTGAGTGAGGTCAACTCACTCTACGCCAAAGTTCACTTCCGCAGGAGAACCCTAAGCCAACGCCAACAAGAGAATGTCGGCGGGAAAGCCGACTGATTCTCGCCGAATCGGCGGGAATGCAGGACGATTCTCGCCGAATCAGCGAGAATGCAGGATGATTCTCGACGACCGGCGGGAATCTAGAATGATTCTTGCCGAATCGGCGGGAATCAAGGATGATTCTCGCCGAATCGGCGGGAATCAAGGTTTATTCTCGCCGATCGGTGGGAATCACTGACGATACACGTCGAAATCGGCGGGAATCACTTGGTGATTCCCGTCGATTTTGACTTAGACGAAAATTTCCACTCAATCACCCCACCACTCAGCCGCAAAGAACAAACCGAACTATGGCTTTGAGTGTGTCCACCACACTCAACGCCATGTCCGGGCGGCTTTTGGCTTTAAGTGTGTGCACCACACTCAACACCAAAACTCGAGAGTCTACCAAGACTAGTTCTAACAAGAGCCCTACCACAACAACCTCCCTCACTCTCTCTCTCGGCTCCACCCGCAAAAGCACCCAACTAGAACTACAAATCTGGAGTCTAAATGGTGAACACAACTAGCACGAGGGGCAAACAGCCCAAGGAGGGGGCTCATAGGAGAATCTTAGCCCTAAAACTTATTAAGATAATAAGAGAATAAGCATGGTTTCTACCCTAGGGCTAACCGGTAAACATTCCAAAATTCAAAAGAACAATAATGGCAAGGGCAAGAATACCACTTGCCTCGATTTCCGGCGAAGCTTGGTCGGCTTTCCCTCCTCTTCGTTCGACACTAGAAGGAGAAGCACCTAATAAGCAAACCGTACATTAATGGCGGAAAACCACAAGAACCGGAAATCCAAGTCTCCTAAAACTCCACGAAAATCAAATATCTTACCGTCGAAATGAAGATCTGAGCGATAGCAAGACAACGCTGCTTTCGGAATCGAAATCCGTCCACGAACAAGCCCGGAATCACCGTCCAAAGGGGAAGTTGGCCGGCGGTTTTCCTCCGTTTTCCGCGAACAGGAGGGGCGACGGTTTCGGTCTGGTCTCGGGAAGGAGGAAGGAGAAGTGGGTCCGCCACTTCTTAACAAGGCTTTTATAATGAAAGGACATGCCTATTCGGCCCTAACCGCTACCTAAACTGCCGGTTCACTTAATTTAAAAGGGTTTCTAATTTGTTTTTACTAATAACACACCCAAAACGACTCGAAAACTGAACCACCTCGGAATTCGACAAAATTCGAACCGTAGCTAAATATCCACGCTACGAACACAACGGTGAAGTCGAAATTAACTTTCGACGAACAGAACTCGAGTTATACCCAAATAAAGCCAAACACAAACATTCCCCTGAGAGGCCACACCGGGTCACCCAAAACGACTCGGCTTGCTAGGGAGATATTGCCAACAGGCCACAGAATAGGGCACTCAGTTCTAAGGAGTTAAACCACACTCCACAAATGGCACAAGCCACGGAAACGCGTCATCGTAACGCCAAACGAGAATTAAATAATCGCAGAAAAAAATCAGGGGCGTTACAGTCACTCCCCCTAAAAGAAAGTTTCGTCCCGAAACTTTACGCACAACACTTCTACTAAAGAAGGAAAGTAATAATCCAAACATTACAAGAAGAAAAACAAACCAAAGTAATCAGGGAAACAGCTGAGGGTAAGCCTCCCTCATAGCCGACTCTAACTCCCAAGTCGCGCTCTCCAAATCCTGATTCCTCCAAAGAACTTTCACCATCGGAAAAGACTTCTTCCGCAGCACCCGTTCCTGAGTATCCAAAATATGGACCGGCACTTCAACAAAAGAGAGGTTGGGCTCCAACTGGGGCACAACGTCCAAGACTTTCCCACTGCTGCGCATGCACTTTCGCAATTGGCTAACATGGAAAACATTATGAACACCTGGGAAGTTTGCTGGCAAATCCAACCTGTAAGCTGACACGCCAATTCGTTCCAAAATCTTAAACGGGCCCACATACCTCGGGTCCAATTTCCAATTCTTATCAAACCTCTTTACACCTACCATCGGGGAAACCTTAAGAAATACAAGGTCCCCCACAGAAAACTCCAAGGCAAACCTATGCCGATTGGCGTTCTTCTCGTACCTCTCCTGAGCTATACGAAGCTTTTCCCTAACAAGCTTCACTGCGACTTCCATTTCTTCGAGCGCATCAGGACCTAACAATGGCCTCTCACCAGCCTCAGCCCAAAACAACGGAGTTCTGCATCGCCTCCCATACAAGGCTTCGAACGGAGCCATCTGCAAGCTCTCCTGATAACTATTATTGTAAGCAAATTTTATAAGTCGCAGCCGCTCATCCCACGCTCCACCGTGGTCTAAAGTATAGCATCGGATCATATCCTCAACTATCTGATTCACCCGCTCCGTCTGCCCATTAGTCTGTGGGTGGTACGCAGTAGAATACCTCAGATCCGTACCCAAACCCTCCTGCAGACTCTGCCAAAAACGAGAAGTAAACCGAGAGTCTCTGTCAGAAATGATGCTAACCGGCACACCGTGGAGTCGGATGACTTCATTCAAGTACAACTCTGCTATCTTCTTCATAGGGTAATCAATCTTATATGGCACGAAGTGAGCACACTTCGTCAATCTATCCACTATAACCCAAATAGAATCAAATCCCCTCGGGGATCGCGGTAAACCCGTGATGAAATCCATAGATATACTCTCCCACTTCCAAGTCGGGATCTCTAGCGGAGTCAACTTACCACCAGGACTTCCATGATCGGCCTTCACCCGCTTGCAAGTATGGCACTCCGCAACAAATCAGGATATATTTCCCTTCATGCCATACCACCAGGCAATTTGCTTTAAGTCACGATACATCTTCGTAGATCCTGGATGATAGGTAACGCTGGATCCATGAGCCTCTCTGCAAACCATACCCCGAATGTCCCCAACCACGGGGATGCACAAGTGAAGAAGTGTGCTCGATGGAATAATCCGGCAACTCTCCTCTCTCAGTCCTGGAGTACAAGTGAAGAAGATCTGGGTCATCGTTCTGGTGAAGTCTTGTCAAAGAAATCCAAGACGGCTCTGCCACTGACAAACTACTCTGCAGGCCACCGCATTCCACCGATATATCCATAAGGAGGAACTCTTCCACTAAACGGTCGGCGGAGAGATTAAAGATTTTACCCGTCCTCCGACTCAGGGCGTCGGCCACCACATTGGCCTTTCTTGGATGATACTGGATCTCTACATCATAATCGGCCACATACTCTAGCCACCGATGCTGGCACAGATTTAACTCCTTCTGCGTGAACACGTACTTCAGGCTCTTATGGTCGGTGAAGATCTTACACTGAGCCCCATAAAGTAGGTGTCTCCATAGCTTCAACGCATAAATAACTGCTGCGAACTCGAGGTCATGCGTAGGATAATTCTTCTCATGAGTCTTCAGTTGCCTTGACCCATAGGCAATCACCTTACCCACCTGTATTAATACGCATCCCATACCCACATGCGAAGCATCCACGTATACATCATAATCCTTGCCCTCAGTAGGCAGGGTCAGGACAGGAGCAGTGCACAATCTCCTCTTTAACTCCAGGAAGGCTTCTTCGCACTTCTCGCTCCAAACAAAAGCCACGTTCTTCTGAGTCAGCTTAGTCAGAGGTGCAGCTAGGGTAGAGAAACCCTCCACATACCTCCTATAAGTAGCCGGCTAACCCTAGGAAGCTCCTGATCTCTTTGGGCGTGCCCAGCCTACTCCAATCCATCACTACTGCTATCTTTTCCGGGTCAACCGAGATCCCATCCTCATTCACCACGTGGCCCAGAAACGAGACCTGAGGCAACAAAAATTCACACTTGCTTAACTTGGCGAATAACTTATGGTCCCTTAACTCCGATAGAACCAAGCGCAGATGCTGCTCATGCTCCTCAGCACTGCGAGAGTAAACCAACATATCATCGATGAAGACCACCACGAAATTATCTAGGAAATCCTTGAACACCCGGTTCATCATATCCATGAACGCTGATGGAGCGTTGGTCAATCCAAATGACATCACTAAGAACTCAAAATGTTCGTGCCTTGATCTAAACGCAGTCCGTGGAATATCTGCATCACGGATCCTAAGCTGATGATAGCCTGAACGAAGGTCAATCTTGGAGAAGACCGTGCTACCGCGCAACTTGTCAAATAAGTCATCGATCCTCTGCAGAGGGTACCTGTTCTTGATTGTGACCTTGTTCAGCTCCCTATAGTCGATGCAAATCCGCATTGACCCATCTTTCTTCTTCATAAATAGAACAGGAGCACCCCAAGGCGACGAACTCTGCCTGATAAACCCTTTCGCCAACAACTCATCTAACTGAACTCGCAACTCCTCTAGCTCTCGAGGGGCCATCCGGTACGGCGCCTTAGTAATAGGGCGCATACCCGGCTCCAAATCGATCACAAACTCAACATCCCGCTCGGGAGGAAGACTAGGAAGGTGATCAGGAAAAACATCGGCGAAATCTCGCACAACTGGAATCTCCTCTAAGCGCGGTACACTAACAGCGGTCCCAACCACCGAGACCAAACAAGCAAAACAGTCCGAAAGAAAAAACTTCTGAGCACATACCGCAGAGATGACAGGAGAATCCTGGCACAGATCCGCATACACGCTTCCTGGCTGACCGTCATCCCTGATGAAGTCCAAGCGCTTCCCTTTGCACTTAATGACTGCATCATACCTCGACAGCCAGTCCATGCCCAAAATAACATCGAAGTCCTCCAGATCAATCATCTTCAGGTCTGCCTTCGCAAGGAAGTCCCCCAACAAAACAGGGCAATCCAACATGCCCACATCTGACAACACAGATTCACCAGAGGGGAACTTAACACAAAAGGTATCTCGAACTCGATCTAAAGTCAACCGATGTCGCTCTACAAAGGATCTAGCCACGAATGAGTGGGTAGCGCCGGAGTCAAACAGAACACGCGCCTAGCGGTTCTTCACCTTAAACTTCCCTATAGGAACATATATAACTAAGGAACTACCACAACAATACTACATTTTAGCAAGACAAGAACAAAACATTCAGGCTGGAAGACAACTAACCTGAGATGAACAGAGTCGAAGCTTCAGCCTCCTCTGAAGAGATAAGGTTCAGCTTTCCCTTTCCCTTGCCCACATGCTGAGGTGGAGGTAAGGCCTGAAGGGGCACTGCTTGCAGGGCAGGCTGGACCTGAGGACACCTAGACTTGATGTGTCCCTTCTGCCCACACTAGAAACAGACCTTATCCATGGACCAGCACTGGGCAGCATCATGCCCGGGTCGCTTGCAAACAGAACAGGAGACATCTATCCTTGGAGCACCCTGAATCGTATGAACCTTCTCCTTCCTCTGAGCTGCTGCTCTCTTGAAACATCTCTCGACCGGGTGGCCTGACCGGCCACAGAAACTGCACACCACTTTGCTCTTCTTCCCAGGAACCGCATCCGGTACCCGGGGTTTCTTTTCCTCCACAGACTTCCTCTTATCCTTCCTACTTTACTGTCCTCTACTCTTCGCGGTCTGAATAGCCTCCATCTTCAGAGAAGCCTCCACTACTCCCATGTAAGTTTCTGACCCATAAGCACTAGTCAACTGTTGTACCTCACTCCTCAAACCACCGAGAAAACGCTTAACTCGATCAGCCTCAATGCTGACCAATTCAGGGGCAAAACGGCTCAACTTGCTGAATTCTATCTCATACTCACCCACCGTGAGCTGCCTTTGCTTTAGATGGAGGAAGTCGTTCATGAGGCGGTCACGCTCGACTGAGGGTAAGAACTTCCTCAATAGCATCTCCTTGAACACTTCCCAAGAGCATCCGGTTACCAAGCTCTCCTTCTCTCTCAGCAACCAACTCTTAGCCAAACCTTTAAGCTGATAGGCGGCTATCATCACCCTCTGATCGTCTGCAATCCCTGAATACGAGAACATCTCCTCCATGGAGATCAGCCAGTCATCTATCACCATGAAGTCAGCCTTCCCGTCATAAGTGGGAGGGCTCAGCCTCTGAAACTGCGAGATAAAGGCCATCTCCGCTGGCACCACCACTGGAGGTCTTAAGGGTGCAGGAGGGGGAGGAACAGTAATCCCCCCTGCAGGGCCTTGCACACCCTGAGTCTGACCCGCCACAACTGCTACCAAAGACTGGATCTGGGCTCGCACCTCCACCAACTGCCTGCTCAAGGAATCGCTACTCTGCCGCAAGCTTTCAATTACCGAATCATTCTAAGCTCCAGAAGACTCACCCTCAGACAGGGGAGTTGATCTAGTCGAAGGACGTCTCGCCATCCTAAAGTCATAGCAACACTAGTTAGATCCTAGTACAACGGCTAGACTCAACTACTAGTACAGACCATACATATATAGATATGAACTTAAAGCTGCTAAACTTGCTCTGGGAGTTTACCTTTTACAAAACTTTATGTTATGCCCTATCCTAGGATGGTTAACCACCACCATACTAATTCTTGTGCCTAGATCGGGAATGCATGACTTTATATTATTTTTGACTCGAAAACTTATGTGTGTACATATGTCATCCTGCCAGTCTTTAGCTTGGCACGTTGTGCTTATGCCATGTTATGCTATGCATGATTATGCTATGCATTCTAAAAAAAGTCCTAATGCATGTTATGAGCGGCGTACACATGAAAATGTTATGCATCCCATACTACATAACATTCGCATGCAACAAACAAGAAAATGTGCTAGTCGCAGCCATGTGGTGAGGTTATGCATCCCATACTACATAACCCTCACATGTTGCCCCTATGGTGGATCCATATACAAACACATATTATGCATCCCATACTACATAATATGCCCCGTATACTTCATGTTATGCTATGAGTGTAGTGTTCGTGCTTTTTCCAAGATGTGCTGATGACATATCGGTGTGTGAATGACATGATGCTGAACTACTAAAACAAAACAAAGGAAGGTTGCCCGACTAACTTGTCAAGCAACCTCCATCTGATACCAACTGTCACAACCAGCATTTTTCCCGAATTAAATAATTATCAGAGTATGAGAAAACACGCGTCATGATGCCACGTCAAGCAGGGGATAACTGCTGACGCTCACGCAAAACCAACTGCTACCCTTTATGAAAGAAAATCATGAGCTTAATGATTAGAAAATCAGTTACATTTTAGAGGTTGTATCCCTCGGCTCGGTGGATCACCTAGTCCACAGTTAAAAACTATACTTATGCGCTGCGGAAAAATACTTTATTCGGGTTTAACATCCTAAAGGGTGTATAAGAGTTTCAAGAGAACCACTCATACTATGCAAGACTCTACATTTAATTTATATCATATATAGGAAAACGATCTTTATACGCTGCTTGGAAAATAGTGATTTAGTTTTATAAAACATGCTGATCATGAGCTTACTTATAAGAATAATTATAGTTTAAAAGTAACTAGCAACCTAGCATAAATCTTTCTCAGAGCAAGTAGACTATCTCGAGAAAACGGTAGCAGCATAAGTAATATATCCAGTACAAAGGTAAAAACTACCAGTGGGCGCCAACAACCTGACACGAACCCACTGGCACATATGTTTGTCTGTAAGAAAGTACTAAAAACTACCTCACCAACAAGACAAACGGATCTCCAAATTCCAAGAGACCACCAACACCACCACTGCAAACTAGCCACCCAACTAGCTACAGCTCAGAACCTGAGGCATTCCAAAAGAAAACAGAATACCTCAGCAAGCAAAACAAGGTAAAAACTGCATGAAAGAGTCAACCAAAGGGGGAAAAGTAACTGAAAAAAAAAGCCGTAGAAAGAGTCACAACTATCCAAAATAGGATGATAAGAAATGCACTACGTGCGAGGAAACAGCGTCAGCCCAGCTAAGGAACAACATCCTGCAGGGCCTACTAGACTACCAAGAGCCCAAAGTGCTGCAATCTACCAAGGAAGAAACTTCTAACACCCTAAGCAATGGGAGATGGTAGTAGCAAAACAACAGCATGGATCCGGGTTGGAGGCAAACTCAGTCCCCCAACCACCAATTTCCATGCCAACAAGCTCAGGGGTCTACATGATAAAGCACAAGGGACCTTCCACCCCCTTGCCCAGCCCGTACCTGGAGCAAGATAGAAGAATAAGGGTGACCTTGGCTAGATTACACAACACCTCCCCCATGAAGAGCTTCAAACCACCACTACTATCCACATCCCACGATTCGGACTTTAGGAAAGAAAACATGGCCGACAAGGAAACTACAAATATAATCAAGGAAACTCACTCGGGAACATAAATTGAGGAAAGAGAAACAGTGTTGAAGTTACTCAACACGGCTCGGCATTGGGTGGAATCCACTCAGTGCCTAACCAGACCTTGGCGTTGAGTGAGTTAGCCTCAATCAGCGCCAGAATAGCCATGGCGTTGAGTGAGGTCCACTCCCTCAACGCCTTCAGCAAAACCACAAAACCTAACAGCGGAGTTGAGTGAGACTACCTCCCTCAACGCCAAAACAGCTTTGGCGTTGAGTGAGGTCAACTCACTCTACGCTAAAGTTCACTTCCGCAGGAGAACCCTAAGCCAACGCCAACAAGAGAAGGTCGGCAGGAAAGCTGACTGATTCTCGCCGAATCGGCTGGAATGCAGGACGATTCTCGCCGAATCGGCGAGAATGCAGGATGATTCTCGACAACCGGTGGGAATCCAGAATGATTCTCGCCGAATCGGCGGGAATCAAGGATGATTCTCGCCGAATCGGCGGGAATCAAGGATGATTCTCGCCGAATCGGCGGGAATCAAGGTTGATTCTCGCCGATCGGTGGGAATCAATGACGATACACGTCGAAATCGGCGGGAATCACTTGGTGATTCCCGTCGATATTGACTTAGACGACAATTTCCACTCAATCACCCCACCACTCAGGCGCAAAGAACAAACCGAACTATGGCTTTGAGTGTGTCCACCACACTCAACGCCAAGTCCGGGCGGCTTTTGGCTTTGAGTGTGTGCACCACACTCAACACCAAAACTCGAGAGTCTACCAAGACTAGTTCTAACCAGAGCCCTACCACAACAACCTCCCTCACTCTCTCACTCGGCTACACCCGCAAAAGCACCCAACTTGAACTATAAATCTGGAGTCTAAATGGTGAACACAACTTGCACGAGGGGCAAACAGCCCAAGGAGGGGGCTCATAGGAGAATATAAGCCCTAAAACTTAGCAAGATAATAAGAGAATAAACATGGTTTCTACCCTAGGGCTAACCGGGAAACATTCCAAAATTCAAAAGAACAACATTGGCAAGGGCAAGAATACCACTTGCCTCGATTTCCGGCGAAGCTTGGTCGGCTTTCCCTCCTCTTCGTTCGGCACTAGAAGGAGAAGCACCTAACAAGCAAACCGTACATTAATGGCGGAAAAACACAAGAACCGGAAATCCAAGTCTCCTAAAACTCCACGAAAATCAAATATCTTACCGTCGAAATGAAGATCTGAGCGAGAGCAAGACAACGCCGCTTTCGGAATCAAAATCCGTCCACGAACAAGCCCGGAATCACCGTCCGAAGGGGAAGCAGGCCGGCGGTTTTCCTCCGTTTTCTGCGAACAGGAGGGGCGACGGTTTCGGTCTGGTCTCGGGAAGGAGGAAGGAGAAGTGGGTCCGCCACTTCTTAACAAGGCTTTTATAATGAAAGGACACGCCTATTCGGCCCTAACCGCTACCTAAACTGCCGGTTCACTTAATTTAAAAGGGTTTCTAATTTGTTTTTACTAATAACACACCCAAAACGACTCGAAAACCGAACCACCTCGGAATTCGACGAAATTCGCACCGTAGCTAAATATCCACGCTACAAACACAACGGCGAAGTAGAAATTAACTTTCGACGAACAGAACTCGAGTTATACCCAAATAAATCCAAACACAATTATTCCCCTGAGAGGCCACACCGGGTCACCCAAAACGACTCGGCTTGCTAGGGAGATATTGCCAACAGGCCACAGAATAGGGCACTCAGTTCTAAGGAGTTAAACCACACTCCACAAATGGCATAAGCCACGGAAACGGGTCATCGTAACGCCAAACGAGAATTAAATAATCGCAGAAAAAAAAATCGGGGGCGTTACAGTAGGACTTATGGAATGTCTGAGTTGTAAGCCTAATTATAAAGGCTGAGGCAGGGCTGAGGCCTGAGGTAGGATTCTAGGGAAAATCTGAGGTAGTACTTGTGTAAAGTCTGAGTTGTAAGAACCATCTTGGGTTCTTAGATTGTAAGATCTGCAGAACCGAGCCAGTGGAAGGAAGTTAGGCTGAATCCAGTTATCTGCTGGATAAGCGATGAGAGAAAGTGGATGTACCCATATCTTGGGGAACCACTATAGATCTTGTGTATTTTGTGTTGTGTTTATTTTCTGTAGATTGATAAATCTGTCCTGAAAGAAGTCATATAACTGTTTGCCTAAAAAAATTAAAAAGACACAAAAAGATTAGAACCTATTCACCCCCCCTCTAGGTGTTTAAGTTTTTTAAAAAAAAGTCTTTCAAGTGGTATCAGAGGGAGGTTGCTCAAAGTTTGACCTAACAGTCAGAGTATTTCTCCAAGGCAAATAACAGATAACAAGAATGGGTTCAAGTGAAAATCAAAAGGAATTTGGATCTATGAAATTACCCATCTACGGTAAAGAATCTTTCGACATTTGGAAATAAAGGGTCAGGCTGTTTATGGAAGCATCTGATCTAAGAATTAATATCACAGTACAAAAAGGCCCCTTCATCCTAATGAAGGTATCAGTTCTTGATGCAAGCATTCAAACTCCAAAGAGTTATTTAGAGATGACTAAGGATGAAATCATCTTGGCTACATTAGATAAAAGAGCTCAGAATATAATTGTAAGTGTCATAGATGATGCAACATTCCAGAATCTTTTGCACTGTAAAACTTCAAAATAAATGTGAGATATATTTATTGTCTATATGGAAGGCACGGAAGAAGTCAGAGAGGAAAGAGAGTCTATGCTGAATCAGGAGTATGAGAGCTTTAGGAAGACTAAAACTGACAACATAGCTTAATGCTATAAAAAGTTTTTCAGAATAGTGAATGAACTGATGACATATGAAAGAGTCTTCAGTACTTATGAACTGAATGAAAAGTTTCTTAGGTCCTTAACAAAGGATTGGGACACTAAGATATGTGCCATCAGGTAAGTGGCAAAACTGGCTGATACACCTCCACCTAAACTTTTTGGAAAACTGCTTTAATATGAAATGCAGCTTACTGCTAAGAAAGAGGAAGAGAAGGGCAGTAGATCTGAACATAAAGAAAAGTCAGTAGCCTTCAAGGCTGAGGGCTCAAGGAAGGGTAGGAGAAAATCTCCTTCTCCACATAGATGGAGTACTGAAGCAGAAGAAGGAGTTCCTGAAACTAGTACATCAAATAGTCATACATCTGATGAAGACTTTGCTGCCTTTACAAGACAATTTCAAAGGTTTATGAAGAAAAAGAAATGGAGAACCAGGCCTTCATCAACATCCTATTCCAAGGATGAATACTACAGGAAGAAGAAAACACCTAAGGAGGACAGGTATGCTTCTAAACCTGGTAAACAATCTAATTCTAAGATTGTGTGTTATTGCTGTAACAGGTCTGGGCATGTCATAGCTCACTGTCCTGACAAAAGAAAGGAGTCAAAGGACAAGAAGAAGCAGCTGGTCAAAGGCAAGAAGGAGAAGTCTCTAGTGGCTCAGAAGGAGAAGAGTTGGACAGACTCTTCATCATCAGAATCTGAATAAAAAGAGGCAGAAGCATATGTTCGACTCTTCTCAACAGAAGAGGATTCTAGGGAACTAGAATTCCTACAAATGTTGGACTCCATAAATGGAGTGGAAGAATATTACTGAAAGGGCTGATGGCACAATCTGAAGAAGAACAGTGTCAGGATCAGCCTGGACCAAGTAAGGTAAACAATTCATCCCCAGTCTCAGATTACTTTACTGGATCAGAATCAGAAGCACCTGCTTCAAAAGAAGATGATGGATCTAAGTCTGAGGGGGATATTCACCAACTCATTGATGAGTATGGTGTGTTGTTGCATGCCCTTAAGAAGATCAAGTTTCTTGTTAAAGAGCAGGACAAAGAGATTGAGTCTCTTAAACTAGCTGCAGTAGATTCAACAAAACTGTTGGATCAAAAACTGAATGAGGTTGCCAAATTGAAGAACATTACAGTTGTTCAGATGGGCACAATCTCATTCAAAGAGAATCATATAAAGAAACTGGAGGTAAAACTCCAACAAGAGAGAGAGCTAGTGGCTAAATTCTCCAAGCCAAAATCAGTTTTACCTTTGATAGATAATTTTGTTTCACAAAAAGGGAAGACTGGCCTAGGCTTTAAGGGAAGAACTAGGGCTACTAATTCTCATAGAAAAGGTAAATCCACAGTTCAGCCTCTAGCTGTTAATCCCCCTATTTCTTTAAGAAGGTAGTGAATCCTACTGACAGGTATGATCATAACATTACACATTGTCACTGTGAGCATGAAAATTTCATAAGCAAGGGTGATAATGTCAATAGACCAATATATAGGCATGCCCATCATATTCAAGAGGAGTTCTTGAAGAATGTTGCACCAGCACCAACACTTAATAAGTCTACTGGCAACAAAGTAAGAAGTCCTGTACCTAAGAATATGTAAATAGGTTTGAGTGTTGGTGTTGTGGCAAGGTGGGCCACTTTTCCATGGATTGTTGGTTTAACTCAAGTGTTAAAACCAAAAGTAGGATTCCTGTTAGATCAGTTACAGGATTTCAAACTAACAAGGACCTAGGACCCACTATCAAGTTGGGTTCTAAGGGTAAGTGATTCTTTATTTGTTGCAGGTGAATCCAAGTGATCTTACCCCTCTATGGTACTTGGATAGTGGCTGTTCCAGACACATGACGAGAACCAGGAGAATGTTAAGGGACTATGTTCCCATAGAGAATGGACCCAATGTAATCTTTGGTGGATCAAAAAAGGGAATCATAAAAGGATTTGGTAACCTCTCTTTTGATTCAATTACAATCACTAAAGTGGATTATGTAAAGGGTTTAAAACATAACCTGATTAGCATAAGTCAACTTAGTGATCTAGGTTATGATATTTCTTTCCTCAAAGGGGAGTGCCAAGTAAAAAGGTCAAGTGATCAAGAGATCATTTTGACTAGCACTAGGAAAGGAAATGTGTTTTGCCTAAACCTAGATTGTGAGTCTAACAACTCACCTATTTGTTTGGTTGCTGGAGAGAAAGCTTCTCTATGTATCAAATGGCACAAGAGGCTAGCTCATTTGAACTATAAGTCAATAGGACTGCTGTTCAGCATGGTATTAGTGAGGAATGGTCCTCAAGTTAAGTGCATAAAATAGGGTGTGTGTTCAGCTTGCCGAAAAGGCAAGCAGACTAAGTCGTCTTTTCATTCACTTGACATCAAAGATTCAAAGAGATGTTTGTATCTCATGCATATGGATTTATTTGGTACTATTCAAGTTCATAGTCTTGGTAGGAAAGCATACACACTTGTTGTTGTGGATGACTATTCTAGATTCACATGGGTTTTCTTCTTGAGGCTGAAATCTTGAACTCCAACTATTTTCCAGTCTTTTTTCAGACAAATACAGAATGAATACAATAGTTCAGTGGTCAAAATCAGAAGTGACGATGGAACTGAATTTCAGTCTGAATGTATGACAAAATTATGTGAAGAACTTGGGATTCATCAGGAATTCTCTTTACATAGAACTCCTCAACAAAATCGTGTTGTTGAAAGAAAGAATAGGACTCTAATTGAGGCCAGTAGAACTCTACTGAATGACACTAATATCCCTGAATACTTCTGGGATGAGGAAGTAAATACTGCATGTCATGTGCTCAATAGGGCCTCAATCAACAAGAAACACAAGATGACTCCCTACTAGATTTTTAAAGGCAGAAAACCAAACATATCTTATTTCAGAATCTTTGGTAGTAAGATTTTTGTACTAGTCAATGGTAAACACTACCAAACTAAGTTTGCTGCCAAATCCCTAGAAGGGATATTTGTTGGGTATAGCAACCAAAGTAGAGCATACAAAATCTATAACTTGACTACATAAGTTATAGAAGAATCTATGCATGTTGTATTTGATTAGTCAATGTTTATTAACAGTGAATTGTCTAGTTCTTCAGTTAGTTCTACAGGTCTAATAGATAAGTTGGACAAGCTGACCATCAATGAAGATGTTCCTGCTAAACTAGATGAGGATAAAGATGCCATCTATCTAGGGGCGACCATGTCCCTATGGGTGAAGAAGAAAATCTGGAGCATCAAGATGAGGAAACTTGAGATAGCCATAATGCTGACAGAATTCCTCCAGCAAGGAGACACCTGAAGGATCATCAAGCTCACCAGATCATTGGTGATGCAAGTCAGGGTGTTCTAACAAGGAGCAAGAGCACGAACACAGTTCTATGTTCTAGCTTCTTATCTCAGATAGAACCCAGTGTTGAAGTTGGTGACTGGGCAGTCTGGCGGTATAGATTGGCGGGTTGATGACCGAGCGGTCTGGCGGTCTGGCTTGGCGGGTTGATGACCGGGCGGTCTAGCGGTTCCCTTCAGCAGGTTGGTTGCTGTGTGTTTTTGTCTGTGGTCCTAGCAGTCTAGTGGTTTGTCACTGGTGACTTGGAGACTTGGCAGTCTAGCGGTCTCACATGGCGATCTCTCTCTGTCACTCTGTAAGTTGCCGAGCGGTTAGCCCCTCTGTCTAACTGCGCGGCTTGTGCGGTTTGTGTCTGTACAGTCCGCTTGTGTCATGTATTTTTTTAATCTCATATCCCTTATTTGTATTCTCTATTCTCTCCTCCATTCTATATAAAGGAGGCCATACCTTTGTAATAGACACATTTTTCAGATAATAAAGTTTCAGTTAAACAACTTCCGGTTTGTTTTAATTCGTTTCTAACATGGTATCAGAGGACTCGATCATTTCCTCCTGATTCTGTGCGCCCTCCCTGTCCGCGCGGCTTTCTTCGCCTGCTTGCGCCCTATCCGCACGACCTTTTTTTCTCTTCTTGTAGTTGCCCTCTATGTGCGCGACCTCTTGCCCCTGTTCTTCGCGACCTGTTGCCCTGTTCGCCGCGACCTGTTGCCCTATACTTGTTTTGCATGTTGCTTCTGTTCGAGCAGACTATCTTCTAGCCGCTCAACTTTTATCCCTCTGCTTGATTCTGCGGCTTGGTCATGGCTTCTCTGGCCGCTGGTGTCTGACATTGTGACCGCTGAAGATCTTCTTCTTCCTATCCGCGTGGCTTGTTTCCTAACCGCGCGGCCTCTCTTCTCTCTCTAGTTCTATCCGCGACCTGTTTTCGAGGTTTCTCTGCCTCTATTTTTCGCGCGATCTCCTTTCATTCGCGCGGCTCCTCCTATGTTCGTGCGGCCTTCTCTCTAACCGCACGGCCTTCTCCCGGCTTTGGTTTGCTTCTTGGTTGTGTCCTTTGCGGTTTCTTTTTTGTCCGTTGCGGTCTTTTGGTTCTCACGGACTTCTTTGTGCTCGTGCTGTGTTCGCTGCTTGTCTGTTCGCGCGACCTGTTTCTCTGTTCGTGCGGCCTGTTTCTCGGTCCTCTCGCACTTTCTTTTTAGTTCGCGCGACATGTCTCTCTGTTCGCGCGACCTTTTTCTGCTCCTATGGATCTCTTCGTTATCTCTACCTTCTCCTCTTCTTCGAAGCCTTCTGCCTCGGTGGTCACGTCTTCTGGTGGTGCCCACTTCGTTACTCAAGGAAAATGGTTGATCGACATAGGTGCTACCAATCATATGACCGGCTCTCCTCAGTGTTTTTCTCTCCTGGAAACACATGATCGGTTACCCCCGGTTATTCTCGCTGATGGATCTCCATCCCCGATCAATGGGACGGGAGTGGTTCAAGTCACTCTGTCTCTTCAATTGGCGAATACTCTCTACGTGCCTAAATTCCCGTGCAACTTAATATCTGCTACCTCTCTATGCAAGCAATTACGGTGTTCCGTCACATTTACTTCTACTTCTTGTTCTTTTCACGATCCGGACTCCAAGCGGATGATTGCTACTAGGACTTAGAGTGGCATCCTATTTTTCCTCGACAACGTTTCCGCTCTCTCCGCCTTATCCTCCACCTCCACAGATCTACTCCAATGGCATCTTCTCCTTGGTCATGCTCCTCTGCGTCTTCTTCGTCAGATTCTGCCCAAACTTCCTCCACAAAGTCCTCCCCTCAATTATGAGGCCTGTCATCTTGGCAAGCATCATCACTCCTCCTTCCCACCAAAGCAAATTCGTGGATCTTCCCGACCGATTGATCTCATCCACTCTGATGTTTGGGGTCCTTCTCCTACCCCTACCGTTGGTTGGGGAAGTTCATATTTTATCACGTTTATTGATGATTTCTCTCATTGTATGTGGGTGTATCTTTTAAAAGATCGCTCCGAATTATTCTCTGTATGGACATCTTTCTATCTCATGATCAAAACTCAGTTTGATGTTTCTATTAAAGTTTTTCGATCTTATAATGCCCAAGAATATCTCAGTCATGCTTTTTCGTCCTTCTATATACAACATGGGATTATTCATCAAGCGAGCTGTGTCTATACTTCACAGCAAAATGGTGTGGCGGAGCGCAAAAACAGTTACCTCCTTGATGTCGCTCGCACTCTGATGACACAGATGCAGGTCCCTCGCTCATATTGGGGCTATGCTGTTCTCCTTTCTTGCCACCTCATCAATCGCATTCCCTCCTCAGTTCTTCCACGGGAAAACCCCATTCTCCATACTATATCCGGGAAAGGAGCCTTTTTCTCTCCCTCTCTGAATCTTGGGGTGCACTGCATTTGTGCATGCCCCATCTGCCACCCGTGATAAGCTCTCCCCTCGTTCCACCAAATGTGTCTTTCTGGGGTACTCCACCACTCAGAAAGGTTACTGTTGCTTTGACCCTGTTCTTCATAAGCAGTTCGTCTCCGCTGACGTTACCTTCTTCGAGAATGCCTCCTACTTCTCGAATGACTCCTCTTCTCTTCACCAAGCTTCTTCTTCTCTTCCCCCAGCCTCTGATTCTCTTGTTATTCCCTTCGTTCCCTAGCCTCCTACTGTGATATCCAGCCCTACTCGATCTCCTTCCACTCCTCTCTCTCCACATCCATCTCCCTCATCTCCGCTGCCGTCGCTCTCTCCTCCCAGGCCAGCTCTCTCTGCCACAGATGCTCTGGATGACGAGGAACTAGCTTACCTGGATCTTCCTGTAGCTCTTCGCAAAGGGGTGCGGACGTTTACCCTACACCCCCTTGTTGATGTTGTTTATATGATCATCTTACCTCTTCTCGCAGGGCCTTTACGCTGGCTATCCCTGCCACTGCCACACCTCATTCTTACCAGGAGGCCTTTGCTATTCCTCACTGGAAGATGGCCATGGATGGGGAAATGGCGACCCTAACGGAGCGGTGTACCTGGACTCTTGTTCCTCCTCCCTTCGATACTGATGTTGTTGGTTGTCGCTGGGTCTTTGTGGTCAAATTTGGCCCGGATGGCACTATGGACCATTTTAAGGCTCATCTTGTCTATAAGGGCTTTACTCAGACCTATGGGGTTGATTACTTTGACACCTTCTCTCTTGTGGCTCGTCTCAGCACTATACAGGTCCTTCTCTCTGTGGCGGTCAATAAAGATTGGCTAATTTCCCAGCTGGATGTAAAGAATGCCTTCCTTTATGATGAGCTTTAGGAGGCTGTCTACATGGAGCAACCTCCTGGGTATGTTGCTTATGGGGAGACACGAGTATGTCGGCTGAAGAAGGCAATCTATGGCATCAAGCAGAGCCCTCGAGCTTAGTTTGACAAGTTCATTGGCATCGTGGCGGCCGTTGGTTTTGCGCGCAGCTCTGCTGATCACTCTCTATTTATTCGCAAAACCTCCTCGGGACTGGTGGTTCTTGCTGTGTATGTTGACAATATTCTTCTCACTGGCAATGACCAGGAAGGGGTAGCCTTGAAAATACGGCATCTTCGTCAACATCTGGTCACGAAAGATATGGGCTCTCCGAAGTACTTTTTGGGGACCAAAATCTCTCGGAAGCCCAACTCCTTTGTCCTCTCCCAGCGTAAGTATGCCCTTGATCTTCTAAAAGAGACAGGATTGACTGGAGCCAAACCTGCCAGATGCCCTATGGCTATTGGAGAAGACAAACCTGGATAGATTATTCGCCTCTTCTTTCAGATACTACGCGGTACATGCATCTGTAAGCTTATATATCTCACAGTGACCAGACCCGATATTTCCTATTCTGTGGACAAGGTAAGTCAATTCATGCAAGCACCTAGGGAGTTCCATCTACAGTCCGCCTTGCGGATCTTGGAGTATGTCAAAGCAGCCCCTGGGAAAGGATTACTATTTCAGAAGAATGGTCATTTGAGGGTTGAAGCATACTCAGATGCGAGTTACACTGATGACAAAGGGGATGACAAGTCTACCTCCGGTTCTTGCACCTTTGTTGGGGGAAATCTTGTAAGCTGGAAGAGCAAGAAGCAGTCTGTTGTTTCCAGGTCCAGTGCTGAAGCAGAGTATCGGAGCATGGCATCGACCACTTATGAGTTAAAATGGCTACGGACTCTCATGCTGGATTTATGAGAGGTCTACAACCATCTTTTACCTATGTTCTGTGACAACAAGACAGCTATATACATCTCCAAAAATCCAGTCTTCCATGAAAGAACCAAGCACATTGAGGTCGACTATCATTTCATTCGTGAAGAGATTTTGAAGGAACAAATTTGCACTTCCTTCGTCACGTCTGATAAAGAACTGGCTGACATCTTCACCAAGCCAGTATCCGCCTCGTTTTTTCATTTTTGTTACAAGCTGGGCATGATCGATATATATGCTCCAGCTTGAGGGGGAGTGTTGAAGTTTGTGATCGAGCGATCTTGCGGTCTGGCTTGGCGGGTTGATTACTGGGCGGTCTGGCTTGGCAGGTTGATGACCGGGCGGTCTGGCGGTTCCCCTTTAGCAGGTTGGTTGTTGTGTGTTCCTATCTGTCGTCCTAGCGGTCTAGCGGTTTGTCACTGGCGACTTGGAGACCGGGCGGTCTAGCGGTCTCACATGACGATCTCTCTCTCTCACTCTGGCAGTTGCCGAGCGGTTAGCCCCTCTGTCTAACCGTACGGCTTGTGTGGTTTGTATCTGTACAGTCTGCTTGTGTCTTGTATTTTTTTTGTCCCACATCTCTTATTTGTATTCTCTCTTCTCTCCTCCATTCTATATAAAGGAGGCCATACCTTTGTCATAGACACCTTTTTCAGATAATAAAGTTTCAGTTAAACCACTTCCGGTTTGTTTTAATTCGTTTCTAACGCCCAGGAAGATTGAAGAAGCAATACAAGACACCAACTGGATTGATTCAATGCAAGAAGAGCTCAGTTTGTTCAAAAGGTGTAAGGTCTGGGAACTGGTGCCAAAACCTAAGGATCACAACATAAAAGGAACTAAGTGGATCTACAGGAACAAGCTTGATGAGAATGATACTATAGTCAAGAACAAGGCTAGACTGGTAGCAAAAGGCTACAGGCAAGAGGAAGGTATTGATTTTGATAAAACCTTTGCTCCAGTGGCAAGGCTGGAGGCTATAAGGCTGTTCTTGGCCTATGCTTCCTTTCAAGGGTTCAAAGTATATCAGATGGATGTGAAATAAGCATTTATGAATGGTGATTTAAAAGAAGAAGTCTATGTAGAACAACCCTCAGGTTTTATAGACTCTCACTTTCCTGATTATGTATATATGCTTAGGAAAGCACTATATGGTTTGAAGCAAGCACCAAGGGCTTGGTATGAAACATTGATTGTCTTCCTCATTGAGAATAAATTCTCTAGAGGAAAGATAGACAAAACTCTATTCTTTAAGGAATCAAAAGGCAAGATAATACTAGTCCAGATATATGTGGATGACATTATCTTTGGTTCTTCGGAAAATAGCCTTTGTAGGAAGTTTGCCAAACTTATGCAAGGGAAGTTTGAGATGAGCAGTATGGGTGAGCTGAAGTTCTTCTTGGGACTTCAACTTAGACAGACTGAGAGTGGGTTGTCTATTTCCCAGTCTAAGTTCACCAAGGAGTTGATTAAGAAATATGGTTTGGACACAACTTCTACTATGAAAAATCCAATGGGAACAAGTATGCATATATGCAAAGATGAAGCAGGGAAACCTGTTGATGAGTCTTTGTATAGAGGGATAATTAGCTCCCTACTATACTTGACTGCTAGTAGACCTAACATCATGTATACAATATGTGTCTGTGCTAGGTATCAAGAATTCCCTAAGGAATCTCATTATACTGCAGTTAAGAGAATATTGAAATATCTTAATGGCACACTTAATCTAGGCCTTTGGTACCCTAAGAATAGAGATTGTCTATTAACTTGTTTCTCAGATGCAGATTTTGCTGGATGCAAAGAAGACAGAAAAAGTACCACATGAACCTGTCAATTCCTTGGTGGAAGGCTGGTGTCATGGAGCAGCAAGAAGCAATCAAGTGTAGCTATATCAATAGCTAAATCAGAGTATATAGTTGCAGGTAGCTGCTGTGCACAATTGATATGGATAAAGCATCAACTGGAAGATTATGACATCCAGGTAAGTAGAATTCAACTATTTTTTGATTCTACAAGTGCTATTTATATTGCTAAGAATCCTGTATCGCACAGTAGGACCAAGCATATAGAAATAAAGTTTCATTTTATCAGAGAACATATAGATAAGGAAAATTTAAATCTAGAATTTGTAAAAACTGATAATCAAATAGCTGATTTTTTTACAAAACCTCTGGATGAAACTAAATTCAATAATTTCAAAATTGAATTAGGTATGTTGAACCTAAAATAGGTTAACACAAGTTTCCATTAGTAGCATATGTAAGAACCAAATTTCTATTGAAATTTAGATAAGTACAAAGTTTGTATCGACTCAAGCAAGTTGTGTCGATACACTCAGTATGTTGTGTCGACACAGAAAAAGGATATGTCGAAACAGAAACAGTATCTGTGTCGACAAAAGAATAGGTGTTGACACAACCTTGTCGAGACTATATGTCGAGAGGATATTTGTGTCGACACAAAAAGATGGTGTCGACAAAACTCTGTCGAGACTAAAGTTGTCTGTGTCGACACAGACATAAGTATGTCGACACAGACTCAAGTATGTCGACACATAAATGTCTCGACTTAAAATACATTTTGTCGACTTAGACATTACTATGTCGACACATAGTCATGTCGACTTAACTTAAGTTCTGTCAAGACCTAGGTCATTTTTGTCGACACAAAAACTGATTTGTCGACTTAGGCCCGACTTTTGACCTGCCCTTGACATAAGTGCTATAAATAGATGAATCCAAAATCTGGTCGACTACGCTATCAAAATTTTTGAATCTACACCTTTTGTCGACATAGACCTTCTCTTCTCCTCTAGCACTTACATCAATGGCGCCACACCAAGAAGATAAGGTTAATGAAGGTTATGAACTTGTTCGCGATGGGTTCACGACTGCTTCTGATGAAATTCAGGGAATTATTACCCTAATTTCTGAACAAGGATTAGAATTTTTGGTCTTTGAACCGACCAAAATATGGGAAAAGGAAGTCATGGAGTTCTACTCAACTGCTACAATGGACTCTGAAGGAAAGAAAATCAAGGCATCTATTCAAGATACCCGGGTGAAGATCACTTTGAAAACTATCAGGAAAGCACTACATCTTCCTTTGATCAAGTATACAGATGAAATAACTCCTTCTCAGATAACTGAAGCTTTAAGCTGGTGTGGACTGAGTCCCAGTATTAAGATTGGATCATCTATCAATAAAAAAGGGATGAATTCCCAAGGAAAATTTCTTTCAAAAGTTGTGGGCAAAGTGATTATCTGCAAGACTGGAGGACATGATAGGATTTCTGCCCACATGTTCAATCTTATGGTGAGGGTTATATTAAAGATAAACACTGACTAGGCAGCAGTGGTGTTTGATAAAATTCAAGAAGGAATTAAGAAACTTAACCTGGGATGGATCCTAAGTTTATGCTTAACATCAGTAATTCAAGATGTTCTGAAATAAGCAAATGGCTCTAAGATAAATCACATGAGGAAAATGGATGTGAGGATACTGTTAAGATGGGACAGAGTTCTGACCAAGGAAGTCCCTGCTTTTAAGGAGCAAACTAAGAAATACAAGAAGAAAAAGAAAGTGGTTGTACAGGATGACTCCTCCAGTGATTCTGAGGAGGAAGTGGTCTTTAGTTCTGATGAAGACCAGCACCAACATGATGCTCATGATCAAGTAAAGGACAGTGAGCCCCAGGAGCAATAAGTTCACTCAACTCCAGGGGGAGAAAACTTAGAACAAGAAACTGAGTTGCCAGCCCATAAGGGAGGTATTGATGATGCTGTCCTAGACAGTGACTTATCTGCAGATACAATCATGGATATAGTATCTAAAATCAACACTGCATCTTAAGAAACTGATAAGATAGATGCTCAAAATAAGCAAGTATCTTCTCCACTGTCTAGTGATATATGATGGGATTCTCCTAAAAAAATTGTTCTAGGGGACACTTTTTTTTACACAAAAAAAATCTTTCAAGTGGTATTAGTCTTGTAAGTAATACTTTAAAACCTTATCTTATTCCTTCTATACAGATATAACAGGAATTTACCATGGAAGAATTATTTCCTGATCCTCCCGAAGATAGAACTGAGGGGGAGCATATTGAGAAAGGAAAAGATATTCCAAGGACTGAGGGGGAATTATCAAAGGATACTGAGGAGGATACCCCAGCTGAAAAGAATACTATTAATATTAAAAGTACAACTGAATATTCTGAAGATGAAGAAGCCACATTGGCTAAGAAAAGAAAGCAGACTGTGTTAAAGAAAAAGAGTTCTGGATATAAGAAGGCTTTACAAAAGGGAACAACACCATCTACATCAAATATGGACTTCAGTTCTTTACTTGTCCAGATGCAGATAAAATTAGATAATTAAAGACAGACAATAGAGAAATATGTGGATGAAACTCATAAGGAGTTACAGTTTTAGTTGGCCCAGGACATCAAATCTATTAGGTTTGAAGTAAATCAGAATAAGAAGGAGATGATAGATTGCTTCCATAAAGGGGGTAATGCTGTGGTGTTCCTGGCCAAACAACAGTAAGATATCAAAGCTACAGTAGATGAAATTGAAGTGAACCAAGGCTATGTACTGGAGAATTAGATCAGAATGAATGAAAAACTTAAGGATTCACATCATGCCATATTAACAAAGCTCAGTGATTCTAGCACTGCTCTGAAGTCTGAAATCTCTAAGCAAATCCAGGAAGACATAGCTACTATCAAAGCCACATTTCAAGATTCTCATGAGAAAATTTAAACTTTCCTGACAAAATTCAGAGCTTATTTTAAAGAAGGAACTGAATATGTAGCTGATCAAGTCAGATTCCTGAAATAAGATTCAAGAGATCATGTTACAAGAGAAGTCATAAAGGGGGAGAGATTACTAGTCAAAGCCAGCTCTGACCATGCTAAATGGACTTCCGATAGCATCAGAGCTACTTTTGGATATCCTCCTCTCTGTTATGATGATAATGTTACAGAGTCTGGGATACAACCTACACATTTTGAAGGAGATCAGCCTGGTGTTGCTAAGGTGATCTACCCCCAGCTGATTTTGAGATGGTTCAAGAAGAAGTGCTGAAAATGTATAGTCCTCCACCAAAGGCACAAAATGTAATTCTGGAAAAGGTTGAAATGTCAGAAGCTGCATTAGAAGCTCAAAAGGAAGCTCAACTTTCCAAGAAGAGATTCAGTGAGCAGGCTGAGCTGAAGCCATATTTTGAGCAGTGGAGCCCAACTTCTAGAAACATCATACTTACTTCTTGGAAAGCTATAAAGGAAAAAACCCATGACAGGGGTAAGTGGTATTCTGAATAAGAGTGGAATAAATATCAAGCAGGACAAGAAGAAATCCTTCAATATAGAAGAAGTGCTAAGACTGGGAAGCTACCTGCTAATGCTCAAGAGCCAAGCAAGTACTTCCCAAAACCTTTCCACTATTTTGAAAGATAGATGATCAAGGCTGAACAATTAAAGAAGAAAGCTCTAAAAGGGAAAAAGCCAGCTGAGGTTGCTGAACCTTCTATGCAGGGTAAAATCAAGTCTGGCAAAGGAATAGTTATTAAGGAGCCAGGTCAGTAATAGGATTGCTAGATTTATGTAATAGAACTATGTACTAATTTGTTTTTTTTATTCTATAAAAAATTCATGTAAACAAAAGTTTTACTGATTAATGAAATCTTTTTCAGTATTAAGTGTTTGTTGTTTACAATGATTATGTGATAACCTGCTCTTAAATGTTTTTACATCTATTTACAATTTTGTTTTATCTTAAGAGATGTATATCTTTGACTAAGGATTATGACTTCTCCAAATAGGGAAAGATTGTTGGGTACATTGGAAAATGTGTACCAGATTTTGAGAAGCCACAACATAGTCAATGATATGCATCAATTTGTATTTGATAAAAGTTTGAGTTTCATTGTGCAGGTTTAAGAATTTGAAGAAAAATTTTCTAAGTAAAAGTGTCGACACTTGTGAAGAAACTGTTTCGACACTCAGGGAACTTGTGTCGACACTCAGGCAAGCTGTGTCGACACACAGGCAAATTGTGTCGACACTTATAAAGAAGTTGTGTCGACACCCAGAATTTGTGTCGACACTTATAAAGAAGTTGTGTCGACACTCAAAACTATGTCGACACCTAAAGAAGCAGTTGTGTCGACATCCAGAAATGTGTCGACATCTGAAGAAGGACTTGTGTCGACACTTAAAACTGAAGCTGTGTCGACACTCAGGAGATATGTCGACACCTGAAGAAATTGTGTCGACACACAATACTTGTGTCGACACAACAACTCTCAAAAGCCTATGTCGAGTTCAGAAGTAATTGTGTCGACACACACTCAACGCCATTTGACAAACACTCAACGCCAACTGTCTGCAATAGATATGTCGAGACAAGGAGCTGTTGTGTCGACAGACGGGACTTGTGTTGACACATACAACAAAAGCAGTGTCAAGAAGCAGAAGTATAACTGTGTCAACACTTGGAATAATTGTGTCGACACCATGAAGACTTGTGTCGACACTTAGTCTATATGTGTTGACACATATAATGCAGTCTGCTGAGTGTTGTGTGCTGAGTTGAAAAGACATTGAAGAACCTTGTGATGTGACTGGTGACTTGACAGCTGTCATAACTTACCGGTCTGACACCCCAGTCAGTACTGTCAGAAGACTATTATAAACCGGATCAGACGGTAACCATAGAGCAAGCTCTATATAAGAGACAGATTGGAAACAACAGATAGGAATTAAGAAATAAAATCAATAAGGAGAATTCTGACAGATCAAGGGCTGTCTGTAAGAAAGATTCAGAGTTCAATCTTAATTTACAGAAGAAGCTGACTGAGGATCAACTTCAACATCAAGAGAAGATCCACCTTATTTTATTCTAATCAAGAAGCTTTGAAAAGCTAAGTTAGGTTGGATCAGAAGGATTAGTCTATACAAGAACTAATACAGAAGACGACATCAACAGAGAAATCTAGCTGGTGAAGTTTTCAGTTATTCTTTACTCATAAATTCTTGTAGGATCTACTGTTTGATCTGAGATTGTAAGCCTAAAATTATAAAGGCTGAGGTAGGGTTATGTGCCTGAGGTAAGACTTATGGAAAGTCTGAGTTGTAAGCCTAATTATAAAGGTTGAGGTAGGGCTGAGACCATAGGTAGGATTCTAGGAAAGAATCTAAGGTAGGACTTGTGTAAAGTCTGAGGTGTAGGAACCATCTTGGGTTTTGAGATTGTAAGATCTGCGGATCTGAGTTAGTGGAAGGAAGTTAGGCTGAATCCAGTTATCTGCTGGATAGGCGAAGGGTGAAAGTGGATGTACCCATATCTTGGGGAACCACTATAGATCTGCTGTATTCTGTGTTGTGTTTATGTTTTGTAGATTGATTAATCTGTGCTGAAAGAAGTCATATAACTGTTTGCCTAAAAAAAAATTAAAAAGACACAAAAAGATTAGAACCTATTCACCCCCCCCCCTCTCTAGGTGCTTAGGCTCTTGAAATAAAGTCTTTGATTAATGTTAATTCTAACCGTTAGGGGAAATCCTATATAATGTCTTTTCATTAAGACTAACTCTTAGCGAAAAAAAAACGTATTTCTCAATTATTGTGATCGACCGTCTCTTTCCAAGAAGAACAGAAGTTTCAGTCGCCGCCGCCGCTCAACGTGTAGATCGACACTTCTATTTTCGGTCAAGAAAGGCTTGTTGTTCAAGGATATTTCATCTTCTCCTTGATCGAGTAGGTCTAAGATTTCTCAGATCAGATCTCTCAACTCTTCTTCAACATTTTCTGAAAAATCCACAAGTTGAAGAAGAAGACCTAGAGTTGATTTATTCCAGATCTGAGACAAATTTCTTTTTGTATTTTTTTTTCAAATCTCTTTGTAAATTTTGTAGGAGATTAATCTCCGAGTTATAGGAAGTTTTCATCTTCCGAGTGTAGATCCCTTTTGGATCGAGATTGTAGGAACTTGGTTCCGAGGCGTAGGATTGTGTTTCAATCCGAGATAGTGAAGTAGCCAGATCTAGTGATTTACTAGATCGGTGAGGGAAAGTGTACGTACCCAAGGTTAGGGAACCACTATAAATCGTCTTGTCGTCTGTGATTGCTTGATTGTGTGTGCAAGTTCTTTAAAATTTTTGTTCCGCATATGGACGCACAATTCACCTATTCACCCTCCTCTAGGTGATTTAGGTTGACAACTTAACACTTTCAATTGGTATCAGAGGGAAGTTGGTCGTTTAAAGGTTAAAACCTTGATCAATTTCCTCTCTAAGTTGTCTTTGAGAATTTTCAAGCAATGGACAAGGCTAAGGATTTTGCCGAGCTTCCCCTGTGCACAAATAATAACTTTCCCATGTGGAAAGAGAGAATTAAATTTTTCATGGAAGCTGTGGATCCCCGGATCTTCATGATTGTTGAATAAGGTCCCCATATTCCTATGATGGTCTCCACTATAGATCCAACTAAGAAGGTTCCAAAGAAGTTAATGGATCTGGATAAGGATGAGATTGCACTTGTCTCTCGGGATAAGAAAGCAAAAAATATTATAGCAAGTGCAGTCGATGACTCGATGCTGTAGAACCTGATTCATTGCCAATCTGCTAAGGAGATGTGGCAATCACTAGTCATTCTAATGGAAGGTACTGAAGAAGTGAGGGATGATTGAAGATCCCTGTTGAACCAAAAGTATGAAGCCTTCAGGCAAGGGACAAAGGATACTATTGCAGATACATTTGAGAACTTCTTGAAAATAGTCAATGGTCTTTGAGTATATGGCAGAGTCTTCACTAATGGAGAACTGAATGATAAGTTCTTAAGATCCTTAACCAAGGAATGGGAAAACAAGGTCTGTGCTATCAGGGAATTTGGAAAGCTAGCTGAGGCAGATCCTCAGAATCTTTTCGGGAAGCTGATGTCGTATGAGCTTCAACTCAACATGAGGAAAGTTGAAGAAGAGAAGGGCAGGTCTGCATCCAAAGAGAAGTCTGTTACTTTAAAGGCAGACACCTTCAAGAAGTCAAAGGCTACCTCTCCAGCCCCAGCACAAGAAGTTAGTGAAGAAGAAAACTCATAGCAAAATACCTCGGGATCTGAGCTATTTAAAGGAGAGTTCTCCTTACTCTCACTGCAGTTCAAGAAATTGTTGAACAAGAAAAGCAATGGAAGGGCAAGGATGCCTCTCACAGAAGATCATGACATGACGGTGATCATCACAAAAAAGGCTCAAGCGGTCATGATAGGTATGGTTCTAAATAGAACAAACATATTTCGACTGGCATATTTTGCTACTATTATAACAAGCCAGGTCATGTCATAGCTGACTTCCCCCACAAGAAGAAGGAGGGTGGCAGGATAGAAGAAAAGAAGTCCTCGTACAGGAAGAAGAGGATAGAGAAGAGCCTGATATCCAAGAAGGGAAAGACTCTCAATGACTCTGACTCATCTGAGTCAAGTGAATAAGAGGAAGCCTACTTTGGACTTATGGCTCAATAAGATGGTGAACAAGAGCCCCAGTTCACTGGGGAGGTAAAATCTCACACCCCTCTTTCAAAATCTGAAGTTTCTGAGCATGATCATGAGGACAGCTCCTCTAACGATGAGTCTGAACTCTTGTCCAAGTATAAGGAGTTGAACATGGCTTACGATAAATGTCGAAAGGTCGTGAAAACTCAAGCAAAAGATATTAAGTCTCTAAAGGCCATAAAAAGCTCTCTGAGAGAGGAAGTCGCTAAGATAGGCTCACTCAGAGAAGACTTAGATAATGTTGTTGATGAATTCAACAAGGCTATCAAGCACCTTGATCTGAATGATGAAATAATCAAAGGGTTTGAAGACTTACTTGAGGCTGAAAAGAAACTTGTTGAAGGTTTCTCTAAGCCAAAGGTAGTTCTTCCTCTCGTTGCTGAGTTCTCCGCTCAGGCCAAGGGTGCTTGGCTAGGCTATGTAAGAGCTCCTAGTAAATCTTCTAGGATGAATAAGGCTCAGAGAAGGAATACGACCGCCAAGAAGGCCTTAGCAAAAGCAAAGGGGAAGCACCTCAAGATAAGACTGTCTTTAAGAAAGTCATATTTTCAACAAATGAGTTTGATCTTGACTCATCCTACGACCACTTGACCAGGCCTACTTATGTAGAGCAAAAGTCTCGTTACCAAGGATTAACTCGCCCCAGAAACTTTGGTGAGAGTGTCTTTAAGGCACCTTATGAAGAAGTCATTCTTCAGAGCTAAGGCCCTTATGATCATGGTCATAACTTCAAGAAAGCACCAAAAGAAAAAAAAACCAGTGTAGAAAAGCATATAATGGAGAAGAAATCATGTGATTGCCATCATCATGAAGCTTCTTCCTCCAAGAATGCTACCCCTGCTGGACCAGCATCTCTGAAGGTCAAGCAAGAGTACCTAAGGCAAAGATACAACAGGTTCGACTGTGGGTGCTGTGGAAAAATTGGTCATTTTGCCATCGATTGTTGGTTTAATCCAAGAAATTTTGCAACTCCTCAAGTTGGTAACATGAGAATGACCACTCATGATGCTAATCCTCGTAGGGGGAGTGTTCTAGCACGAGAACAAGGATCCAAACATGTTTGGGTTCCTAAGGAAAACTAATTATGATTGCAGGGATATCCAAACGCCACCAAAACGCCAATCTGGTATTTGGACAGTGGATGCTCTCTACACATGACCAGGACAAGAAGCCTACTTCAGAATTATTCTCCATAGTTGAACAGACCAAAGGTCATCTTTGGAGGTTCAGACCGCGGGATAACTAAAGGATACGGTATGATCACTAATGGTAGTGTATCCTTTTTGGATGTAGCTTATGTTGAGGGATTAGAACAGAATCTTATAAACATAAGCCAACTATGCGATAAAGGATACATAGGTTAATTCCTGGTTGAAAAGTGCTTGATAAAGTCTGTTGACAATATGGAAACGATTCTATCTGTCACTCGAAGCAGGAATATATTTTGTTTAAATTTCATTTGAATAGATTCGTCTACACCAATGTGTCTTTTTGCAAAAGATAGTGCATCTCTTGGTGACCAATGGCACAAGAGGATAACACATTAATTTTAAAACTATTAATAAATTATTCTCCCAAAACTTAATACGTGATGCCCCAAATGTCAAGTATGTCAAAGATAGACCTTATCATGCATGCGTAAAAGGCAAGCAAACAAGGGCTACCTTTAGAAGCATTATCGATAAAAAAAATCAAGTAGATGTCTCCATCTACTTCATATGGACTTGTTTGGTCCATTGTAAATTAGAAGCTTGGGAGGTAAGGAATATACATTGGTTATTATTGGTGATTACTCGCGCTTTGCGTGGGTGTTCTTTCTGAAACACAAGTCAGATATCTTCGACATCTTTACTAATTTTGTCAGGCAGGTCCAGAAAGAATACAACTGTTCCGTACTCAAAATCAGAAGTTACAATGGGAAAGAGTTCAAATCTGGGTCCATGAAAGAATTCTGTTAATGTCTAGGTATCTTTCATGAGTTTTCCTCTCCTCGCATTCCACATCAAAATGGAGTAGCAAAGAGAAGTAACAGAACACTCATAGAGGCCTACAGAACTATGTTGAGTGATGCTTTATACCGGAATACTTCTAGGCTGAAGCCGTCAATATTGCATGCCACGTGCAAAATCGAGCACTCGTCAATAAGAATCAGGATACGACACCTTACGAACTTCTAAAAGGCAGGAAACCAACTATTTCATATTTTAGAATTTTTGGCTGTAAAAGTTTCGTGCTAAACAATGATAAGTGTCATACTACCAAGTTTAGTGAGAAAAGTTTTGAAGGTATTTTTATAGGTTATAGTAGCCATAGTAAGGCATACAGGGTTTTCAATAGAAAAACTCTGGTTGTAGAGGAATCCATACATGTTGTATTTGATGAGACGAGCTTGCTGAAAGCAAATCTTCTAGTGTGCTTTTTGAAGATGTAGGTAAACAGATTTAAGAGATTAGCTTGGATGAACCGACTGAAGGTGAAAGGGAAAAGTTCTTCAAGATCACTACTCTAACACCCATTGGAGAGGAAGATGATCAAGATGAAGAAAACATCCAAGTTGATGAAGTCACTCCAGTGGCTGAAGAAGTTCCAGATGCTAGAAACCTATAGCTCAGACATCTAAAGAATCATTCATTAGACCAGATCATAGGAGATCCTCGGGATGGTGGAAGAACTCGTCGAGGTACAACTAACGAGAATTTATATTTAAGTTTTCTCTCACAGACTGAACAAAAGAAGTTTGAGGAAGCCAACTCAGACGCATCATGGATCTTGGCCATGGAAGAAGAACTGAACCAGTTCAAGCGATGTAAAGTTTGGAAAATAGTTCCTAGACCCAAAGGTAAAATGTCCTCGGAATGAAGTGGGTCTACCGGAACAAGTTGGACGAGGATGGAACAATCATAAAAAACAAGGCCAGACTCGTCGCCAAAGCATATCGTCAAGAAGAAGGGATCAACTTCGATCAAACATACTCTCCTGTGGCAAGGCTAGAGGCCATCAGACTGTTCCTAGCTTATGCTTCACTGAAGGGCTTCACTGTCTACCAAATGAATGTGAAGTCTGTCGTCCTAAATGGTGACATAAAAGAAAAAGTGTACGTGGAACAGCCCCCGGGTTTTGTTGATCCTAACTTTCCTGAGTATGTTTATTTATTATCGAAAGCGATGTACGGTTTGAAACAAGCTCATCGAGCTTTGTACGAAATGCTATCTAACTTTCTCCTCGAGAACAAGTTCACAAGGGGAAAGATAGATAAGACATTATTTCTTAGGGAAATTAAAGGCAAGATTTTGCTAGTGAGAATCTATGTCGATGACATTATTTTTGGTTCTACAGACGATAACCTCTGCAAAAAGTTTTCTAAACTTTTGCAAGGGAAGTTTGAAATGAGTAGTATGGGAGTGCTGAAGTATTTCTTAGGACTTCAGGTGAAACAATCTGAAGATGAAATTTTCATCTCATAGATGAAGTTCACCAAGGAGTTGATTAAGAAATTCGGAATGGAGAATGCAACCTCTATGAGGACTCCAATGACCTCAGCTATGTCTCTGGACAAGGATGAGAAAGGGAAACCTTTTGATGAAACCAAATACAGAAGCATAGTTGGATTCTTGCTCTACTTTACTGCCAGTAGACTATACAAAATGTTCTCTACATGTGTCTGTGCAAGATTCTAAGTGTAATGTAAGGAATCTCACCATACTGCTGCAAAGCAAATTGTGAAATACCTTATAGGTACACCAAATCTTGGCTTATGGTACCCAGGAAATAATGACAGCGAACTAATTGGTTTTTCAGATACAGACTTTACAAGTAGCAAAGATGACAGGAAAAGCACTTCCGGGACATGTCAGTTCCATGGAAGAAGGCTTATCTCAGGGAGCAGCAAAAGGCAAAATTGTGTCGCAATCTCAATGGCCGAGTCAGAGTATATCTCCGCCGGCAGTTGTTGTGCACAATTGCTTATGCTAAACAAAAAGCTAGAAAATTACAATATGAAGGTTAAAGACATTCCGTTGTTCTGCGACTCCTCCAACGCAATAGAATTGCAAACAACCCAGTCTCGCACAGCCGGACGAAGCACATCGAGATAAGATATCACTTCATCTGGGAGCATATGGAGCAAGGGGATGTGGATCTGCAGTACGTGCCAATAGATCGACAAGTTACAGACATTTTCACAAAGCCGTTGGACAAGACCAAGATGAATTTCTTCAAAACTGAACTTGGGATGCTGAACAAAGAAGGATAGATCCAAGGGAATCAGTTCAAAGCTCAAGAATCGAGGAAACTTTAAAAAGGTCAGAAATTTCTTAAGTGGGAGGCAGTTCTCGAGAATACTATTACTTCTCGAAAAGCATGAAATTTGTTCTCAGAAACTTCAAGTCCACTTCTCGAGAATAGAAAATCTGTCTCTCGAGAGGTACTGAAAGTTCTCGAAAATAAGTCCTTTACTTCTCGAGAACTATAATAATACTTCTCGAGAACTACCCTACCTCTCGAGAAATGCCATGTCAATTTTTGATTTCTGTCAATTTCTACTATTTCGAAAACCGCTCGATTTCTGCCTTAATCCAAGGGTTAATTTAGTTTAGTTAGACATCTAATCGGCCTTACTTGGGTTATATATATAACGTTAGAATCCCAAATTCAACCGACATTTCAAACTCGACTCTCTCAAAAATTCTTCGTCTTCCGTCGACCAGTGCTTCGATGTCGGCGCCTTCTCACTCTCCGTCCTTCACCGTCGTTAATCTCAATGGCCCAGTAGTTCAGAATCGGTGTCGGCAGTGATCTCGTAGTATCAGAGATAGCAGAGCTTTCAAAGGATTTCAGAAATCTTCTTCTTCTCCTTGACACAGCAAGTTTGACATTCGTCCTTTAAGAACCTTGCAAGATTTTATTTCCTGAGGTAGAATAGTTCTTCAGAAATATTAAGATAAGGAGAAATGGCACTATCCTGAAGTCCAAAGTCAAGGGCATTAAAATTATGTTGAGCCCGACCATAGTGTCCCGACTTCTCAAATTACCTCATGTAGATGATGTAGATGAAATAATAGGAGATGACAATGACAAAACTTGTCATTTCTATGGAGTTCCATATGACATTACTTCTCTTAGGAGGACTTCTTTAAATGATGTTAGCAAACTCTTACTAGACATTATTGGCAAAATTCTATGGTGCAGAACAGGGTCAATAGGGTTTATTACAAATGACTTCTTCAATATCATGGCTGCTAAAGTCTGCAAGAAAAGATTTCCTTATAGTTTGATGATTTTTAACTTGATTAGAGAGAGGATAAGAGAACCAAAATTTGCGAGGATAATCTCCTTGATGTTGCATGAGATTGATCCAACTATCTTCAAGACATCTAAAGGCAGTCCAATCTATCACCTGAAGAAGATCTCCCTAGCCTCCATTCATAGATGTGAGTTAAACCTAAAGAATCAAAAGCAGCTGGCTAAAGAGCTTGCAGCCCCTGCTAAAGAGGTTAGGACCCCATCTCCCTCCTCTCATAATGTTACTAAACCATCTGGTGCAGCAACTAAGGGGGAGCCTGCAACCTCAGTTCCAGATGTCAGACTTCCTTCTCCTCCTCCTCCAGCCAGATCACCAGCAAGCTCACCCATCAGAAGTCCTGTCAGGAGCCCAGTATGATCTCCAACAAAGTCCATGGAGGAAGACATTTCAGATAATTCCATATTAGATGATTAAGTGCTAGAAACACTCAAATATACTGCTGAAGATATTGATAGTATGATCAAAGAACTGACTTCAGATGAACCTCCTCCTTCTCTACACAAGGAAACTTCTGAAGAGCCATCAAAGGATCCTTCTCCATCTCCAGTTCCATCTCCATCACCAGCATATACTCCATCTCCAATACCTTCACCCAAGTCTCAAACTGCTCAATCCCCATCTGCTAAGAAAGATCTAGCAGATACCATTCTTCTTTCTAATGAAGAAAGAATTTCTCTAGATCCTGTTGAAGCTCCTCTAAGGAAACTTGACTTCTCCATGCCTACTTTCCTTGATGAAGAAGGAAATGCAGTCACTCATACTGTCAGAGATAAAAGTTTTGTAGTGATTGATGAGATTCCTCCATGGACTGCACTTCCTCCTTCTGTTATTGCTGTTGCTGCCCATATCAATTAAGATATTCTCAGTAAGATTGAAGTCCTGTTGGCAGAACAAAGGAAATACTTTTATGAATCTCTAAAGGTAGTCAAAGACAAAGTCACTGCTCTAGAAAAAGAGATGATTAGAAGATTTGTAGAAATCCAGCACCACACAGACTCCCTCAAAGAATATTTTTAGATTGCTGGAAAAACTATAGACCACCCCATTACTAGTGTTGGTCAGGTAATGGACTAATCTGTAACTCTTGCTAACAATCAGATTCAGTTAGAGAAGAAAGCACAAGAATATGTAATGAAAATCTGTGAAGAAGTGGGAACCATCAAGGAAGATGCCATAGAAATGCTGTGTGAAGAATTCAGAAAGGGGGAGAGCCTGGTGAAAGAACATGAGGAAAATTTGTGGATAAGTTTACTGCTACTGCAAACACAGCTTGGTCTGAAAATATAAGTGAAATCAATAAGAATGTTTTAGAGCAAATTCAATCTTTAAAATTTCATACCTATGACACCTCAGTCTAGATGCACAACTAAATATTCCCTGAATTTCTTGTTGATCCTAATATCATTCCTCATAACATGAATCCTCTTGCGGAAGGACAGTCCAGTCAGATGCAAGCTCGGATGCAACAACCTCAGATGCCCTACTTTTCTCCTAGGCCAGAAGATCAGGATTCTCCTCCTGCTTCTTATTACCAAGTATGGGATGATATTATTCCTCAAGGTTTATCTGAGATCCACACCTCTAAGAAAAGAAAGTATGGGGAAGTCCCCTCATCCAGCAAAAGTGTTCCCAAGCTAGATTCTGAGAAAAGAAAGGCACAAGAGTTTGCTAAAGTCTGGAGTCCTACCTCCAAGTCATTGATTCTTGATACTCTCAAGTTAGTAATGGACTATAATGAAAACAGGAGTCTCCACTACAGCTCCACTGAGTGGGAACTTTATGAGAAGTCCATGACTAAAAGAAGGATATATGACAGAGAGTATGACAAGAATAATCCGAAGGCTCCTCCAAAACATCCAAGATACTACCCAAAGCCTTTCAGCTACCATAGGAGACAACAGGAGAAGCATGACAGACAGAATTAGAGCTAGAGATGATTTTTCTACTGATACTTGTTTTTGAGACTATAGAAGATATGATGTTGATTTGGAAACCTAAAACATTATATATATAAAATTTCTAGTTTTTGCTAATTGTGTGTTTAATTTTTATATATTGCTTTTGTATTCTATTCCTTCATTTACAGTTCTTTCTTTATTGGGGTAATTCACCTTACTGTAGAGGGTTATGACTTCTACAAATAGGGGGGATTGTTGGGTATTGCATCCACAATAACCCAGATTTGCATGAAGTCACCCTTGAACTAAGATGAATTAATTTGTATTTGATATCGTGGTTAAAGTTGTGTGTTTGCAGATCATCATTGCTAAGTGTAGACCAAAGTCAGTCTACAGTGGGTCATGAACACAGGACCATATAGTGTAATCCCTCACTGTGTGATCCAAGGTGTTGACTCATGTGTAGCCTCTCAATTGGGATACACTTCATATTCAAGCACTTGGATCAAGGAATGAAGATTGGATTCTTTAAGAGTAAAAAAAAAATTCTAAGTCCAGAAATTCTATAACTCCACTTCATGAGAAGTCCATGATAGTTCTCGAGAAGTAGACTTAGTAGAACTCGAGAAGTTCCTCTAGTTTTCGAGAAGCCGAGACTAGTTCTCGAGAAACCTTTTATAGCTCTCGAGAAGTCAGTATAAGGTTATCGAGAAGTCCCAGCCTTTACTTCTCGAGTAGTCAGAGACAGCCGCAAAATTATTCTAAGTCCCTCTCTCGGGAAGTCCATCATTGTTCTCGAGAACTTAGTCTCTAGTTCTCAAGAAGTCAGCATAGTTCTCGAGTATACAGTTTTGCTTTCGAGTAATGGTTCTCGAGAAGTCTAGTTAGTTCTCGTTAAGCTTCACATAACTCTTAAGTAGACTCAATGCCTTTTGTTCTCGAGTATTAACTTAAGCCCAGAAAGTCTAGTCCTCGAGAAGTCATCCTATTCTCGAGAACTCGTTCATACTTCTCGAGAACTGCTGTCAATTTTTCTGAGAATTTCTCTTAAGTCCAGATCGACGGGTTTTTCAAATGAGACATCGTTATTGGTCCACATGTTGTCATTAATGTTAATTCTAACCGTTAGGGGAAATCATATATAATGTCTTTTCATCAAGACTAACCCTAAGCGGAAAAAATGTATTTCTCAATTATTGTGATCGGCCGTCTCTTTCAAAGAAGAAAAGAAGTTTTAGACATTGCCGCCGCTCAACGTGTAGATCGATACTACTATTTTAGGTCAAGAAAGGCTTGCTGTTCAAGGATATTTCATCTTCTCCTTGATCGAGTAGGTCTAAGATTTCTTAGATCAGATCTCTCAACTCTTCTTTAACATTTTCTGAAAAAGCCGCAAGTTCAAGAAGAAGACCTAGAGTTGAATTTTTTCAGATCTGAGACAAATTTTTATTTTTATTTTTTTTTCAAATCTCTTTGTAAATTTTGTAGGAGAGTAATCTCCGAGTTGTAGGAAGTTTTCATCTTCCGAGTGTAGATCCCTTTAGGATCGAGATTGTAGGAACTTGGTTCCAAGGCGTAGGATTGGTTTTCAATCCGAGATAGTGGAGTAGCCAGATCTAGTGATTTACTAGATTGGTGAGGGAAAGTGGACGTACCCAAGGTTGGGGAACCACTATAAATCATCTTGTCATCTGTGATTACTTGATTGTGTGTACAAGTTCTTTAAAATTTTTATTCCGCATATAGACACACAATTCACCTATTCACCCCCTCTAGGTGATTTAGGTTGACAACTTAACACTTTCAGAAGATTTATGTGGATTTGATTAAATATTTCTAGGAAGCGAGAGTATTAATCCTCCTTATGTTGCTTGTTAAGTTCAGAAGGGTACGGTGGAGTTGGATCATTTTTAAATATGGGTGGCGGAGCGAGATCTTTTTCTAAAGCAGAGAGCGAAGTGATAACTTCTTTTTCAGCGGGTGGTGGAATTTTCAAAACGGGAGCAGGGCTTTCCTCCGGCTCTTCGCTAACCATACCGTAAACTTGCTTCCCACTCCAAAGAGTTATAGATTTTGATTGCTCTCTCGGGTTGGGCTCGGTATTGGAAGGAAGAAACCCTGCGGGTCGCTTACTAATAATTTTTGCAAGTGGTCCTACTTGATTTTCTATATTTTTAACGCTTCCGGTTAAGGTTCTTATAGTAGCGTTATTTGTGATTATATATTTAGAAAGTAACTCCTCCAAGCTTGGAGGTTTTGAATAGTTTTGAAGAGGTGGAGTGCAGAAAAATCATTTTGTGGTGGCGGGCATATTGCGTTCGAAGGATTACTCCACGATAAATTAAGTGTGGTTCCGTAAAGAGGGATTATAACTATTCGGAAAAACGAAACTCGGAGCATGAAAAATCGAAGAAGAAAAATTATTAAAAGAATTTCTAAGCATATTATTAACATAATCTAATTCTTCGGGAGCAGGAGTTGTAGCTTCCCATACCAGAGGGGCGGAGGCATCAGTCATCTCCGTAATTTTTTTACTTAAAATTTCCAATTGTAGAGCTAGCTGGGAGACGTTGTCTACTTCAAAGATACATACAGGTTTGTTTGGGTGGGACCTAGGCACATTACACTGATATGTGTTCATGTCCACATCCTCGAAAAGATCAAGAGCTGCATCTGGGGTTTTGTGGTTTAAAGTACCACCGGAAGTTGTGTCTATCATTAAATGCTTTGTATTTTGATTTATCCCATTATAAAACGTCTACACTTGTAACCATACAGGCAACACCTGATGGGGGCATCGTCTTAATAGTTTTTTAAATCTTTCCTAGGTTTCATATAAGGTTTTTGTGTCTATTTGTCGAAAGGGAGAAATATCATTCCTAAGTTTTGTGGTTTTAGCTGGCGGAAAATACTTCGTCAGAAATTTTTCAGTAAGTTGATCTCAAGTGTTGATGCTCCCTCTTGGAAGAGTCATCGACCACTGTTTAGCTTTGGTTCATAGGGAGAAAGGAAATAATCTTAGCCTAATAGCATCATTTGTAACACAATTTATCTTGAAAGTGTCACAAATCTCAAGAAAGCTTGTTATATGCGCGTTTGGATTTTCATCTTGAAGTCCGTCATATTGCACATACTGCTGCGCCATTTGAATTATTCTAAGCTTAAGTTCAAAATTATTATTAGTTATAGCCGGGCAAACTATGATTGATTCTGTACCCTCCAGATTCGGTCGTGCATAATAGGACATATGCCTATGCAGGGCTTCCTCCACGTGGGGTTCTTCCATTCATAAAGTAGAAAATAACTCGGAATCCTCAACCGGTATTTGGGGAGTAGGGCCTTGAAATCGTGATCTTCTCCGAAGAGTACGCTCAATTTTGTAATCTAAGTACAAAATAACTGACAGACTCCTACGGGTCATGCACTAGAAGAAGAGAAGATAAAGAAGGAGAAATAAATAAACTAGAAAAAGGAGAAGCTAAATTTATTTTTTTGAAATAGATTTTTTTTATGTTTTAACTCCCGAACTTCCCAAGGGCTACCCAATTAAGGGTTCGCAAGGTACTAGACAAGATAGTGGTATTTAAGGCACTTGCCCTTTTTGATAGTGTTAGGTGGTGTACAGAAATAATGATGCAGGTTTCTATTAAGAGGGTTAATGTTTTCTACTATTTTTATTTTTTAGAAAGAGGACGAGAAAGAGAAATGATAAAAGTAATAGGTTCGTGTTTTCAAATTATTAACAAAAGTTGCTCCCCGGCAACGGAGCCAAAAACTTGGTGATCACTTTTCGTGCTAAAGAAAAGAGAGCCGAACTAGCAATCCAACTAGGTAAGTATACCTATCGAACTGTAGCTAGGGGACACAAGTGTCATATTGAAATCCGGGAACTGTATAGTATAACTACTTACACGAAGGCTATTACCTTATCGAAGGATGGTTTTAGGGTTAATAGAAAGTTAATTGCAATTAAGAAAAAAAATATTGCGCTTAAAGAGAACTACTCGCAGTTAAATAAAGAGCTATTAAAATGGATCACAACAACGGGTTGAAACGATGAAAGGGAAAAGCACTCGATCGAGAATCAACTCAGCAAAAGCTGATTAAAATGCGATAAAAAACCTTAGCTTAATAGGTTAAGGGACCTTGACCGTGGAGGTTCTCAAAGCTTGAACACGCTTCTCTCAAAGTAGTGCAAAACTTAGTTTAGGAAGGTCCGACCGAAGTCTCGTCCAAATCGGAGGCCTAAAGCTTGCTTTACATGGTGAACCCCACTATTGGATTTCACTCCAATCTTGGAGATTTAATGTCTTCCTCTCTCGAGGGGTGCATGCAACTCTCTTTACTCTTGAGTTTTCACTTCAAACTACGAGCCTCTTGGCTAGTTAAGAGTGAAAACAAATATGAAAATTATATATCGTTGATAAAACTTCAAACATGAAAAAATTAAGAGTAAATCGAAGGCCTAAACCCTAGAAAGAAAAGTAAATTTAAAGCATCATAACTCAATCTACTCGAACCTCAGATCATCAAGATCGAGTACAAAGAGGATTAGTTAATCATGGAGAAGTGGAGGAGGATGTTGAGTAGAAGAACATTAAGAAAACAAAGCAAAAGGGCACTTGATATTAATATCAAAAGAGGGTAACAAATTGGAATAAAGTATTACACTTGCATGTAAATTAAAAACCTATGCTAGCAATAACACTAGGCTACAAATGAAGTTACAAAAACTACAACAAAAGGAGTACACTAAACTAGAATTAGGAAAAGCATAAAATGAGAAAGAGAGAGATAGAGAGAGCATAAAAACACTAAGAAACAAAGGGGCTGCACCTCCCCTCTCAACCCAAAACTATTTTGGACACAAGGGGGAGGCCTAAATTTAAATAAATTCTCATGGGTTGTTCACGCCCTCTGTCACGCCCAGGGTGTAACACCCCAAATCCCAATTTGGAGTTCAGGCTGGGTTACACGGCCTTGGACACGGGCGTGTCCCAGGGCGTGTCCAGCTCTGTGTACTCGAGTGTGTCTCGAGTAGGACTCGAATGGAACTCGAGTATGTCTCGAGTGAGGCACACGGCCTGGGACACAGGCATTTGCTAGGGCGTGTCCTTCACTATGTTATCGCGAGTTCTCAATGAAGTACAGTCGACGATCTTCGAGAGGCGACACAGCTAGGAAAACGGGCGTGTCCTAGAGCGTGTCCTACTCGGGATGGTAGTCTGGCGTGTCAAAGGTTATACGGGCATGTTGGGAAACCGTGTCCCTTTCGGAATTGTTGGTCATGTGTCAATTGAGGGACACGCCCCTAAACACGTGCATGTACTTTTTGATACGGCCATGTTAGGAGCTGATACGGGCATGTCTAAGCCTGTTTCCTTGTCTGGATTAAGTCAGTTATGTGCCGCTTAAGGTATATGGCCATTGACACGAGCGTGTCACAAGCCATGTCAGCCCAGAGAAGATGCTTTTCAGAGCGAATCGTGGTTATTTATTTACTTCAAATTGGATCTAATGGCCCAGGACTCCTTATGTTGTTATAATACCAAGTACTAAGAGATAAACTTTCATTCTATGTTGACCCTTCTCTTTCTAAAGAGAAGAGAGAGAGGAGAGTAAGAAAGGAAGAAGGTGAAGAATTCCGGCCGCCGGTGGAGCTTCATCGATCCAAATTGAGAGCCGAGTTCAACATTGTGGAGGCAAAGCCGTCGTGGTGATTACCATCTGGCTAGATTTCCATGGCTCCAAAGCGATCATCAAGGGTAACAATCTCCTTCTTGGACAAGTGATGTCACCCATTATACATGTGCATGGAATCCTCCACCAAGAGGTGGAAAATGTAAGCGATTCCAGTAGGTTGATAGTTGATATCCTCGGTTGAGTCTTCATCTAGATCCTGAAATAAGTAGTACGGAATAGGCATGCTATGTGAAGCCCATCCGGACGGTTAGTCTGGATTGGTGATGTATATATTGTAAACCGGAGAAGACTCCTTGTATGTAACGAGTAGGTTACGGAGTATGTGAGGATGCTTGTGAGCTTCTTGTGTTATATGCTCTGCATGAGCAATACGTGATGTGGTTGTGAGAGCCATTCTTTGGGAAAGTGGAGCCTTTGTGGCATTTGAATTGTACGCTCTACGTGTGATGTGTGCTGAAGCAACACTGTATTGAGAGATCGAATGGTAGAACTGCAAATGGGGGGTTGGCGGGCCTTCCCAGCTTGTTACACTATGGTGGTAGGTCAATCTAGAGGTACTTTGTACCTGCGTGGTGAGCGATCGATTGGTGGCAACGCAAATGGGGGGCTACGGGCTTCTCGGCTTGTTACACTACCGATGTTGGTCAATCTAGAGTGCTCATGGTTGTCGTGAGGTGAACACCTCTGAGTGGTATGGGAGAGGATTTCTCCAACATGCGTGTTGTAGTAGACTAGTGCCCGGCAAACAAGCTAATAACCACTAATCGGTGGTGGGACCTGGAATGAATCCGTACACTAAAAGCGTGCCCTGAGTGCACAGAGCATTTGGCACGAAGGTCGGTGTTTGTGATGATGTTGTGCGTGACTGCACTTGTTGTGACATATATATATTGTGATTGCAATGCATGCAGGGAAGGAACCACTCCCCCGGGTAAGGGGTAGGGTCATTATAATTGGTCAGCTGAATGTTGACTGTTGCTTTGTTTATCACCCTTTGGGTGGACGTCCTTATGCAGGTGCTGCCCTTGCAGGGGCTGACTTGGATTGAGCATGCTGAAGCCCTTGCTGCTACTTCTGCTTGTAGGACCTTGATGGCTGTGCGAAGAATTGGATTTCATGTGTGGCCAGCCTGCTTGCCGATGTATGAAACCACCTCTTGTAAAGAGAAACATGTAAGGCCTTAAGGCTATGAGCGTTTGTGTATTTGTATACATTCCTAGTGTTATATATAAATTTTGTATTTATATATTTAGTGGACACTCATTGGTTGAGTTTTTGGAAGTAATAAACTTCCGCTAGAATGATCTTAGTTAAGATGCGAGTAGAAAGTATTTTGATATTCATACGTGATTCCGTCGTTTGTCTGTGAAATATGGTGTGGGGCCCCGGCCGGACCCTCTTTTATATTCCATGTGATGGATGGAGGCGTTACACAGGGAGGGCATGTTAGGGGGGGGGGGGTGGCGTGATATGTACGGAGTTGACCTCTGGCTCTAGAATCTGGTGGAAATAATGATTACTTCTATACAATGGTGGACATTCCCCGGGCCACGCCCATGTAGGAGGGGTGTGTAAGGCCTGTCAAGTCTCAATCATTAGTCGGAAATCCATCAGATGTCGAAAAAGGATGAACACGCCCGGTGACACGCCCGTGTGGGGGGCATGTCAGTACAATTGACGTGCAACAACGGAAATCTTTAAATGCGGTAGCAGAATTCAGGATGAGGTTGACACGCCCAGAGACATGCCGAGGGAGGGCATGTTAGGGGAGCGTGTCAGGTGTTTTTCTAGGGATTTGGGTTATAGCAGCAATCTTACTCTAGATAAGGTTACACGCCCGGTGACACGCCCAGGGAAGGCGTGTCAGGGGGCGTATCAGGTCATTTTTGGCCGAAAGCTCTAGAAACCTGTAAAAAGAGAAGAAAACATTAGTGGAGATAATATATACAAAAAGAGGCCAACAAATAAGTTACAAAACATGATTTGTGTATTAATAACCAGAAAATACCCTAATAGTTTATACTACAAAACGCATTATCAATACTCACTCAACGCGCCGTTGAGTAAGCTTAGCATACTCAACGCCATTCTATAAATACTAAAAGCTAAGTTAAAAGCTTTGAGCTAGTGGTACTCACTCAACGTGGCGTTGAGTGAGCTTAGCACACTCAATGCCATTTTGTAAAATCTAGAAGCTAAGCCTAAAAGCAATGATAACATTGAGTGAGCTTAACTCACTCAACACTGTCACTTCAATCAGCAACTTAAGTAAAAAGCCTTGATAGCATTGAGTGAACTGAACTCACTCAATGCCCTCTCTTTTTCTATAATCTAAGTTTAGAAAAGCGTTGATAGCGTTGAGTGAGCTTAATTTACTCAATGTAGTCTCTTTGTCTGATAAATCCTAAGTAGAAAGCATTGACAGCGTTGAGATAGTTGAACCCACTCAGCACCGTCTCTTTCTCTATAAAGCTAAGTGTTAAAGCATTGACTGCGTTAAGTGAGCTGAACTCACTCAACGCTATCGCTTAGATAGAAAAAAATTTACAGCGTTGAGTGATCTAAACTCAATCAATGCTATCTCTTTAACTCTACAATCTAAGTGTTAAAGCGTTGAAAGCATTGAGTGGGCTGAACTCACTCAATGCCGTCATATGATTTTTGCAGATAAGTAGTAAAGCGTTGTGTGAGCTGAACTGTCTCAACGACATCGTCTGTTCTTGCTACTGTATTTAAGCATTGAGTGTGATGAGTTATGGCATCTAGTGCGTAAACATTGTCTTTGAGAAAGTGGTTCCTAATCTCTATGTTCTTTTTCATGTTATGCAAGACCGAATTTGGTGCAATTGAAATAACCCATGAACTATCACTGAATATTTTTAAATTGGTGAAATTCAAGTAATAATCAAGTAGCTGATTTTGCATACACAAAATCAGTGAACAACAACTTCCTGCTGCAATATATTCAGCTTCTGCTATTGAAGTAAAGACTAATGCCTACTTCTTACTAAACCAAGAAATCAGTATAGCACCTAGGAATGGAAAAGTTCTAGAGTTTCTTTTTCTATCTAATCTACATCCTTCATAATCAACATCAGAATATAAATATATCTCAAATTCTGATTCTACGGGATACCATAATCCCATCTCAGATGCACCCATAAGATATCATAAAATTCTTTTTACAGAACTAAGATATGACTCTTTAGGATCAACCAAAAATTTTTCATAGACACTTTTGACAAACATTATATAAGATCTGCTAGCCGTGAGATAAAAAAGAGAGATAATAAATGCTCTACATGTTTTCTGAACTGCAGACTTACCAAAAATATCCTTATCTAGGGAAACATTAGTAGTCATGGTAGTTTTTATTGTGGAAGCTTTTTCCATGCAAAATTTATTAATCAATTCCTTGGTATATTTAGTTTTATAAATGAAAATACCTTCATTACTTTGCTTTACTTATAAACCAAGGATAAATGATAACTCTCCTATTATACTCATTTCAAATCTGGATTGCATTAAGTCACCAAACCTTTTGCATAATTCATAATCTGTTGCGCCAAATATAACATCAATCCCATAAATCTAGACAATAAACGGCTTTTCTTTATGTATTATAGTTAAAAGTGTTTTATCTACCTTTCTGCTTATGAAAGAGTGATCTAAGAGAATGTGGATAAGGTCTCATACTATGATCTTGGAGCTTCCATTAGACCATAAAATGCTTTGTTCAATTTATAAACATGAGAAGGATAAGTTGGATTGAAAAAACCTGGATGTTGTTCTACATAAATATGTTCTTATAGAAATCTATTTAGAAAGGCACCTTTGACATCCATCTTGTATACTTTAATTCTTGTATATGTTGCATAGGATAGGAATAATCTTATTTCTTCAAGCCGTGCTACTGGTTTTAATGTCATATTGTAGTCAATTCCTTCCTATTGAATATATCCTTAAACAACCGGTCTTGCTTTGTTTCTCACTATCACTCCATCAATATCTATTTATTCCTAAATACCAATTTGGTCCAAATAATGGGGTAACTCTTTTGTCTCTCCACTATTTCCTAGACTTTATTCCTTTCAAACTATGCAAGCCATTCATGCATAGCCACAGTCTAGTGTGGATAATATTAGCTTCTTCAAACTTCTTATGTTCAAACTGTGATAGGAAACACTGCAACACCACTTTAGTAGATAGTTATTTTCTAGTTTTTTCCCTTGTTTCAAATTTACAATAACTTGTGTTGGAGGATGATCCCTTAGAATTAATATATATGGATCAATTCTTATTTGAGCAATTAGAACATGATCAACTTATTCTTCTATTCTATCCTCATGAGGTAATTAAACTTCCTAATCATTTTCCTATTTAGTAATTATTTAATTAACAAGTCATTCTATAAGTACTTCATCATCAGAACCCACTGTAACATTTTCTTTTTGATGATTATGGTTTTCTGATAAGTTTTCAATCTTCTCCTCTACTTTCAACACTTTATGACCTTCATTTATATCAATCCGTTCCTACAATAACTCTTTGGTGGAAGTTTACTCCCCCCTAAAATAAGCATGTGTTTCATGAAGTACTGCATGCATGGATTCTTCAATTTAAAGAGTCCTTTTATTATAACACCTAGAAGTTTTGGTTTATAAGGAATATCCCAAAAATGTTCTAACATCAGCTTTCTTATTAAATTTGGCTAGATAACTTTTCACATTGCTAAGTATGTCACAAACATAGCCAAATATTCTGAAATAAGAAACTATAGGTGGCTTGCCTTTGAAAAGCTCATAAGGAGTCTTTAGTTTGGTCTTATGAAAAAGACTTCTATTAACAACATAATTAGCAGTTTTGACTGCTTCATCCCAAAAGGACCTAGGCAATTTTGACTATACTAACAATGTTCTTCCAGCTTTAATGAGTGTTCTATTTTTCCTTTCAGCTACTCTATTTTTTGAGGAGTTATGGGAGCTGAAAATCTTTTTCTTATCCGCCAATCCTCACAAAATCTATAGTTCAACTGATTTTTTAACTCTGTGTCATTATCACTTTGGGGAATATTTCCCACAATGTTCCCTAAATTTGATTTGAAGAGACATCACCATCAACACTAAAAATATAGTTGTATTTGATGTTGGTTAAGATCATCATGTGCAGGATGTTCCTTGGAACAAGGTTAGACAGGTTATCTAAGTGATGGTGAAAGGTGGTCAGAGGGTAGGAAGGTGGAGAGACAGAAAATCTGTCAATGTCAACCGACGTTGAGTGACGATAGCACAGTCAATGCCAGATGCAAATAAATATGGTTAAGTCTACAACAGTTGAGTGAGGACAGCTCACTCAATGACAGATATAAAGAAATGTTGTGAAGTCCACATGCATTGAGTGAAGCAAGCTCATTCAATGCCAGATGCCAAGGAAGGATGCTGGCAAGGCAGAAAAATTGCATAAGTCCACAGGCGTTGAGTGAAGCCAGTTCACTCAACGCTATACAACAAAACACTTTAATTAAAGATGTAGATAGTCATACCCCAGCTATTTACAAAGTAATTCTACATCTAAGTCCACTAGCATTGAGTGAAGGCAATTCACTCAATGCCATATAACAAGAAGCGTCGTGTGATGTCAAAGCTTCAGCATTGGCAAGCATGAAATCTGGCTAAGTCCAGATGCGTCGAGTGAATATGGCTCACTTGACGCCTAAACTGTTAATACAACAAAAGTCTAGTTGGAGTTGAGTGAAGATTACTCACTCAACGCCTAGTGACAGAAAACTGTCTAAGTACTTTGGCATTGAGTGATGAAGGATCACTCAATGCCTACTAGTATAGAAACATTGGTAAGGCTAAAAACATTGAGTAATGCTTGTTCACTCAATGCTCGCAATGCTTGAGTAAGACAGAAATTTGTATAAGTGTTTTGGAATTGAGTGAAGCTTGTTCTCAGCAAAGAGATGACTGTGGCCTTCAGAGCTAAATCCACAAGAAGGAGCAGGGAAAAGACTCCTCCACCAAGGAGAAATGCAAATTCAGAAAGCACAGATCCTAACTCCTCTGGAAGGGAGCTGTCAGATGGAGAACTAATAGTTTTCTCCAAGAAGTTCAAGGATGCTAAGTAGGAGGAGACAGTGAAAGAATAAGGGCACTTCTTGCTCCTCATCAAGGAACCACTTTCCTAGTAAGGACATGTACAGAAAGGACCCCTCTGGGGAAAGGTATGAATCCAAACAGAACAAATATATTAAGACTAATGTTATTTGCTATTATTGTAATAGGAGTGGACATGTCATTGCTGACTATCCAGTTAAGAGAAGGAACACATAAAGTATGAAGGCAAAAAGCGTCACAAAGAGAAGAGAGCTGAAAATAGCTTCTTGGCCAAGAAGATTGTTAGCCTATCATACAGTGATTCTGATTCTTCAGAATCCGATGAAGAGGAGGCCTACATTATTCTTATGTCTATTGATGAAAAGCTGAACATCTTGCTTCCCCATTTGGCATAAGGGCTCCACTATCCTATGTCGATAGTGACTGTGGAGAGGATGAGGAGTTCCGTCTCTTGGCCATTTCAAGAGATAACCAGGAAAATTCTATTCCTTGTGAGATACATTCTATCCCTAGCTCTCGCTTTATCTACAAGTCTGGCTCAAACTCTGAAGCACCGACTTCCTCTAATAGAAATGATGATTCAAAATATGAAGATGATGTTAATCAATTGATTGACAAGTATGGTGCAATTGTTGATGCTCTAAAGAAGAGCAAAAGACTTGTTAAGAAACATGCTGAGGAGATTATCTCTCAACAGCAAGTTGCTTCCCTACAGTCTGAGTCAGCACCGTTGCTTGATCAGATGAGGAGGGAATTTAGTCAACTTAAGACATTCTCAATTATCCAAATTGTAACCATTAGTAAGAAGAACAAGATCATCTTGGATCTTGAAGAGAAGCTCCTCAAGGGGAGGAAGATTTTGGCATAATTCCCTAAGCCAAAAACTGTACTACTAATTGACTCCTTCACCTCTCAAAAGGACAAGAGAGTGTTGGGTCCATTACCGACAATGTCCTAGATTTGTAGAAGTAAAACAAGTCAATGATATACACATAGGTGTATTTGATGTATATTCAAGTTCATGCATGCACGTTAGTCCTTGTAACAATGATTGGACAGTTATTCCAAATGGTGTGATAGGTGGTCACAAAGTAAAGATATGGAGAGACAAAAATCTGTCGAAGTCCACAAGCGTTCAGTGATGACAGTTCACTCAACGTCATTTGTCATGGAAAGATGATGGACAGGCTAAAAATCACCTAATTCCACAGGCGTTGAGTGAAGATAGTTAACTCAACCGTAGATACCAAACAGCGCTGAGTAAGGAGTGGACTGTCAATGCCATCTAGTCAGCAAAGCCATTCTACGGCTAAGTCAATAGACGTTGAGTGATGGAAGTTCACTCAATGCCATATATTAAGAATCGTTGAGTATAGCTGAATCTCTTAAAGAAATAGTTTTGGATAGCTGAAATTTAACTAAGTCCACAGGCATTATATGGTTACTGCTCTCGATGCCATATACCAAGCAGCGTTGAGACAAGCTCTATCAGTTGGAGATTTTGTCAAGGAAAATTTGGCTAAGTCCATAATCGTTGAGTGAGGACAGCTCACTCAACGCCAAAGTAAAAGGCAACGTGTGATGTTAAAGCTCAAGATGAGAAGAAAGAAATATATGTCTAAGTCTATAGGAGTTGAGTGAAGACACTTCACTCAACGCTCTCAATGCATCAGAAAGCTGGCAGATTATAGAGAAGCGGCTAAGTACAAAAGTGTTGAGTGATGAAGCTTCACTCAACGCTCTATCGTCTAGCAAGTAAAGAAGTTGTAACCTAGTCCAAAGGCAATGATTGAAGCCTGTTCACTAAACGCTCTCAACTCCTAATGGTGCAGAGAATTTGACTAAGTCCAGATTCATTGAGTGAAGGAATTTTACTCAATGCACTCAATGCCTGTAGTGAATCTAAGAAATTGGCTAAGTTCATAACTAATGACGTCAGCCAAAGTCAACAAAAGTGAATAAAGTTCAAATTACTTGCGAGAAAGCTATAGAACACGCCAAATAGCACCGAGGCCTACTGCACGTCTTCTTCCGTTAAAGCATGTTGCAGCTAAAAATTACAAGTGGTACCCATAACTTAGTGGAGCCGTTAATCAGCAGAAGATAAAAGGGACAGGTTCAGAAGAAGCAACTTAACTTCTAGGGTTTGATTCTTTTTGTATAGTTGCGGCTGGACTTCATCTTCCTTGCCATTGTTGCAGAGCTAGAAACTTAAAGTCGATCCAGCTGATCTAAAAGTTCGTTACATTTAGCTTGAGTAATTTCTTCTGTTACAGCAAGATTAGATAAGCTTTCAAGTTTGTGCAGGTTCAGGTTAGCTGTTTTAAGAACACATGACCTACCAAGCCTTCAGCCTTCTTCAACAAGTTCAGAATAAAGTGTCTGAGGTTCTTCCAGCTGAAGTAGTGACTTACTAAAGACAATTCTCTTTCTACTGAGAAGATAATTAGGGCTGAGATAACTCAGCTCAAGGAGTAGACACAGAGAAATATCTCTGTGTCAAATCAACACAAACAAAACACCTTTCATTTCTTTAGGATCCTTTTGGATTTGAGTTGTAGGGCCTTTGTGCCTGAGGTAGGCATGATTTGCCTAAGTGTAGGATCCATGTTTGGATCTGAGTTATAGTACCTTTGGGTCTGAGGAAGGATCCATTTGGATGTGAGTTGTAGGTCTATTGTTCCTGAGGTAGGGCAGTTTGCTTGAGCTATAATAGAGTCATCCTCTCTGAGTGTAGGACCTTTAGGCCTGAGTGTAGGAACCAACTTTGGATATGAGGTAGGGCCTTACTCCTGAGTTGTGGGAGAGTCATTATCTCTGAGGTAGGGCTATCCTCCATAGCCTGAGTTGTAGGACTTGAGTACAAGTCTGAGGTAGGTGATCAGTTTGATCACTAAGATGTATGAGTAGTTTGCTTTTAGGTAGGGCTTTGTGCCTGAGTAGTAAGTCTTGGAGTCAACTGAGAGATCCTGTGGGATCTGATATATAAGCTCTTTTGAACTGAGTTTTTGGATATATTCCTTGTCTAATTGGAAGTTAGAAAGGTTGGAGTAGAGTAGATGTAACCTTAATTTGGGGAACAACTATAAATTCTGTGTGTGCTTTTATGTTTTTTCTTGAAAGCTCAAAAACAACTAACTCATAACACATTAAGTTAAGAAGAATAGTAATAAACTAGAAAACATATTAACCCTCCCCCTCTAGGTGTCTAGCTACCTTGAAATTAAATACTTTTAGTGACCTTCAAGTCAAGCACGTGTAATTCTCGATTCAATCAAGAAGTCGCTGAAATTTTATCCAAATCTGCCACGTCAGCATCATGCCCAAGCAACACACCTTAGGGTGGGGGGGGGGGGGTATATAGGGGGGCGAGTACCTTAAAATTTTTGGCTAAAAATACACCTCCATGGCTGATGTTTAGAGGAGAATTACATGAGTTCCACATAGATGTATATAGTTATTAAGAGTAGCTTTAGAGTTTTATTTTACTAACCCTAGTTTGGGTTTCGTAGTGTGTAACACTTTTTAAGTAATAAATTTCATCTTTCAAAAATTTTTCATCTCTTATTGCTTTTTAACTTAGCTTTTATTTCTATTGAGAAAGGGTCTGTGCGTAAGTTCTTTTCATTTTTTTTCTTTCTTTCTACTACAACCCCTATCCCGGATGAGTCTAAGAACATTAGCGCTTGATTAAGATAGTTGGGACGTATATTATTTCTGCACTTTTATAAGTCTTTAAATTTTATTACTACCACCCTTATTCTGATTGAGAGGCTAAGAACATGTTAACATAAACCGAGATACTTTGGATGAATATTATTACTGCATCTGCATCTTTATATGTCTTTTTCTTTTTCTACTTCCACCCCCCATCCCGATGAGAGGCAAAGAACTTTTTAGAACTCGATTGAGATGAGTTTTTGGAAGGCTATTGTTGAAACCAAAAACTCGGTCTCTGCAGAGTTTACCCTTGGGGAAGGGGTGATCGCGCACTTACTTCTATCTCGCAAGCCAAACAACTAAGGAAAAAGAATAGGGAACAGACCCAAGGGCTCGGCGTGAAGGTCCCGCCACACACCTGGAAGATCTTAGAGCACTTCCCCTCCCTAGCCAATTGCTGATCTAAGGGTGTCTCAGAAAGCGCATGAAGACCGGGGCATAAGTAAGCATGCCTTCTGAGGTACCCCCATGGGTCTATTTATAGATTTCTTAAAACGGCCTGCAAATAACAAACCTCCGCTGTTCTGAAATGTTATGTGCAGACCAACTTGGTCTTCCAATAGCGTAACTCTGCAGTTCCAACAGGCTATAGGCAATCTAGTGGGGGTAAAGTAGTAAAAACTCATCACAAATGATGGGGCGAGTGTCCCTATGGAAACTACACTCACCGGGGGTGGCGTGCGCTCGATGGAGCTGACACTCGCCGCCTATTCCAGCCCTGGGAGAGTGTTGGACCGGACCGCCCCACTTTCTTGCTGCACAACGAACCCCCGGGGAGAGTACTAGCCGACCCACTCCACTCACTCGCTGCTCGCGGGGCTCCTAAGTCGAGTGCGAGTCGACCAGCTCCACTCGCACCTAGAACAATCCACTCCCATTTGGTCGAGCCGGACTGCCTGGGATGGAGAGCTTCTTAAATGACTCGCTTGATCCTGCCGAGTTGAGGAGGCGAGTAGTGGAGGTGCTGAAGAAGCAGGATGTCACCCTGCGCCAACTTCGAGCAGACAACACATATAACGAGCAGAGGCTGCATGCGCTAGAGCGGGACTATGTGCTACTCGCGGACAAGATGGAGCATGGCTCGGCGAGCGAGATGATGTCCCCCACACCAGTTATGAAGAGACTGAGTTAAAACATGCAGTCGGGATCTAGACCTGGTCCACGAGTTCCTTAACATGCGCCGACCTCCGGGGATGGGTGCGTGATGCTGGGGCAGATGGAAATGGCTCCCCAGCAGAGTCTACTGGCCCTTGCCCCCAGAACCCCCAGCACGCGCAAGTTGAGTGAACTTTATTCTACTTGTTATGAACTTCCTTCTTATCGTCGCAGCGAATGTCCCTGTCTGTAAAATCTTGATTAATTTTTTAGAACTCAATATGCTATTTGAAATAATATGATATGCCATCTAGGTTAAGCTCGCACTAGGATGGGCCAAGTTGCCAGGTCGGCGAGTTGGAGTCGACGAGTTGGAGCTAGCTAGTGGGGCCTGGCGAGCTTGACCGACCGGTTAGCTAGACCATAAATCCGGTTTTCTATAAATAGGCCCCCTCACCACCCCCCTAGGCCATCACCTTTATTGCATTTATAACCCCCTCTGCTGCTCTTTTCTCTAGCTGCTCTCGCACCCCAACCTTCTGTAGATATCAGCAAGGAAAGGCCTGACGTCGACGGGTGATTCAAGTGTGTTCGATAATTTGCCAAGTACCTTTCATTGAGGGAAATACCACCGAGCTCGAGCTCGCCAGCTTCAAAGCCGAGTACATGCCCCCGACTATGAGGCGCACCGGTCCGCAGAGGGCGAGGCCATATTTCATTTTATGTTGATGAGCTTGCCTTCCACATCTCGCACTTCGAGGTGGGATTATGCTTACCCCTCTGGCAAAAAATCCGCCAGATCCTCAAGTACTTTGGCACGGTGCCTGCACAACTGAACCCGAATATGAATTCCATGATGGTCGTATTTGCCTGCTTCCTCCACCGAGAGCGGATTGAATTTAACATTCCTATATTTTGAAAACTTTTCACCTACCGCGCGATCAATGATTGGGTCACCTTTCTGATGTGCTCGCACATCAAGATCCTCGAGACCACAAAAAAATTCACAACAGGGTCTCCAAGGTCGTATTCATCAAGGGAGACCAGGGCAACATTCCCTTCTACCCCCAGCAAAAGAGCGAGGATGTATATTGGACTCCAACGATATCCGGCGATGATGACGAGCTGCGTAGGTTCTTCTTGGGGAAGGGCTTCAATGTGGCTCCTTCAAAGGGGCCTTGAATCGCTTCCCCCTTCCTCCCTAGCGAAGGTATACTCTTTTTTTTCCTTCCTACCGGCTCGCTTACAATCATCAATTTTTCTTACTCAAGTCCTTCTCTATAGGGGAGCGATTAATTCCCAAGCATCCGCCTCATGCAGACTCAGGAGTCAGCCCGCGCTTGCTCGCGCATAAGAGGGTAGCATCGGTGGCCTGTCGAGGCGAACTGGGGTCTGGCGAACCCTCCTCAAGCCAGAAATGACCTGGCCTCGAAGGGTCCATCTCGACTCACCATCCCCTACCGCCAAAGAAGATGAAGGTGATGGTGGTCTTCCGGGCGGGACTATAATAACAACAACAAGTTTGGGGGAGACCACAAAAACAACAAGTTTACATAAGCTCGTCGGAGACCACACTAGAAGGTTCGCCAAAGAGTTCGCTGAAGGTCTCGGCAGTAAAGGATTTGGAGGGTGGCGAACCCTCCGCCTCACCTACTGCAGCAGTGACTATGGCCCATGGGGCAGGCCTGTCGAAGAGCCACCCCCTCAACGACTTCGGGGGAAAGTCAAAAGACCCAGCTGGCGAGCCAATGGTACAGTGTGTTGAGCAGACCCACATTGTCAACTCACCTCTGGGCATGCCTATATGCATGGCTTCGACCTATATCAACGCGAGGATTCCAAGTCCTATAAGATCCTTACTCTTTGTCAGCTCGGCTGCGAAGGTGTACAGGCCCAGATGCGGGCCCTGCAGCTACACCAAATAGTAGTCCACCGCGGCTTCAACCTCAACCACCAGCTGCTGAAAGTGGAGCAGGAACACGACTTCACCATGGATAATGCTGCCGACAAAGCGAGGCGACTGGAAGTCGCTAAGAACCTCCTCTCAAAGGCCACTAGCGGGCTGGTAAGCGCCGGCCATCCACTTAATTTTTACCGTAGGATTTCTTTTTATGAATGTATATCTTACCTTACCTTTCAAAAAAGATGTCGAAGCAGCGAGTGTACCGCGGACTCGTTCCACTGAGTTGGAGGCTCACGCCATTGAGACGGAGGCTCGCATCGCTGAGCTGGAGAAGGAGATCAACAGCCTGAGGGTGGAGAACAAAGGGCTCAAGGGAGAGTTGATCCGCTAGACAGACATATTCCTCCTAAGGTCTGGCGGCGAGCCAAGCATCCCTCCCAAATGGCCAATAGTCTTCAGTGAGGACAAGATCATCGAGAGGCTGCAGATCAACTCCATCAGCACTGTCAACTATACCCTCCAGATGATAAAATACATGAAGGTGTGGGTAGAGGGATGCGAAGAAATCACAGCGAGGGACCTTTCGCCGAACTTGTTCCCGCCGGCCACCCCTCCAAGCGAGAAGGAGGAAACCTTCGAGTCGCTATTCAAGGATGTCAAGGGCTACAAGGACGATCATATATCCGGAGGGGGAGGCGAGGGGGATCACCCGTCTGGAGTGGAAGGCGAGATCTGACTCGCATCACCTTCCCATTTTTGTTCTTTTTCTTTGGTAATCCTCCCCCCTTTTATAACATGTAATATTTATAAATGAAAAAGCACTTAGCTTAAATTTGTCCATTCTCTTTTTTGAATCCACTGTAATGTACTCACGTGCGAGCTGACCTCCTTGTTGGGCGACTTTGCTATGATAGATCTTGCCGCTAGAATGTATCTAAGTTAGGATTCGTGTCTGATGAATTGTAAATATTCATATTTTTTTCAGTACTTTACATAAGTAGTTTTAGGTTATTTTTGTAGTTTTCGGTTATTTTTCTCCAAGAAATTGATCCTTTTTTTGTAAATACCCTTCTAACTTAAGTATATTTTTTTTTCAAAATTTTTTGCAGAAAACATCAAAATTTAAAAGTACATGCTTGTGTCAAATTGGTCATGCCCATGACCTGGCGTGTTACTTTTATTCCTGTGAAAAAACTACTTCCTGACCAGAAATTGAATTCGTCGAGCTGTGCTCGACGAATTTTAATTCGTCGAGTTGCGCTCGAGGAAATTCTTGACATCAGCGCTCAGCGAATTCCACAACTATACGCTCGATGAATTTCGTTACTCTACGCTCGACGAATTGATCCCAGCACTCGACGAATTGATCCCAACGCTCGACGAATTGATCCAATCGCTCGATGAATTGATCCCAACGCTCGACAAATTGTTTCCAGATCTTGCGCTCGACAAATTTTATCACTTAGCGCTCGACGAATTGTTTCAACTCAATGCCAGCAACCATTCAATACCAGCTAATTTGTCGAACGCAAATCTTGCACAACTTTTGTCAAACGCAGATTAATGCCATGCTAGACAAATTTGCCTCCGCTCGACGCTTCCTGTAACGGTGACCATGACGTGTCCCGCTCCCGCTACTTCCAGAACCTGGCCTGTCATCAAATTCTTGGCCCCTGCACACCAGGGTGCCACCCCTTGTAAAATTTTAGCTTATAAATAGAACTTCTCTGTAAGGTCCAAGGGTTCAAACTTTTGTGCAATTTATTGTTGGAATGCTGCTAAGTTGCTTTTGGTACTATGTAAGGATAACTCCCCCCCCCACACCTCTTTGTGTTTGTCTTAGCTTATGTAATAAAACGTTTTTACTTAATAAAATATGTAAGTTTTTTTTCGTCCTCATATTGTACTGGATGCCTCTGAGTGCCTCTCTTTCAGCAATCTTAAGTAACTTTGTTTTTATTTTTAAATTGTGTGTGTGGGTGTATATGTTTAATTTTATGTTGTTATATTTTTATGTTTTTATAGTTCTGATAGCATTTATTTTCTTCTCTCTTTGCTTAGGTTTAGGTTTACTTTTTTTTAGTACTTTAATTTCATTTTTAAGGTTTTATAAAAGTATTTTCAAAGTCGCTTTCTATCTTTTTTTTTACTTAGTTTTTTTTATTATTTTTTTAAAACTTTTGTTCTTGTCAACCTATTTCCCAATTTTTAAACTCTTTTATAAAATTATAAGAATGAAAAAGTTACCATTTTAATATTTTAATATTTTAAAACACTTTGTTTTTTGCTTTTATTTCCAAAAACTTTTGCTCTTTTTATTTTTATTTCATCTTTTTACTAATTTTTATCAAGTTCTAGGAGTAGGAATGTATTTATTTTAATTTTTCGATTACTTTGTTTTTCTTTTTAAATTGTGTGCGTGTGAGTGTATGAGATTAATTGTCATCTTGATCTTTCAACTTCATGTAGAGTGTGTGCGTATATGAGGTAATTTTTATTGCTTTCTTTATCGCATTCTAAATTTTATGTAAAGTGTGTGTGTGTATGAGATAACTTTTATTGCTTTCTTTTAATTATGTAGAGTGTGTGTGTGTGTGTGCATTTATATCCCACCTACTCATTCGAGTAGGACTCGCTTTTATTTCCTGCCTACTCGTTTGAGTAGGACTTGTTATTTCCCGCCTACTCATTTGAGTAGGACTTGTTATTTACCGCCTACTCGTTTGAGTAGGAATTGTAATTTCCCTCCTACTTGATTGAGTAGGACTTGTAATTTCCCGCCTACTCATTTGAAGCATTTATATCCCAAACCTCGGATCATCAAGATCGAGTACAAGGAGGATTAGTTAATCATGGAGAAGTGGAGGAAGAGAGTTGGGTAGAAGAACATTAAGAAAACAATGATAAAAAGGGCACTTTATATTAATTCTAAAAAGAGTTAAAACTTGAAACAAAAAGATTACAAGTGCAATGAAATAAAAAACCTAAGCTAACATCAACACTAAGCTACTAAAGAAGTTACAAAAACTATAACAAAAGGAGCACACTAAGCTAGGATTAAAATCTTAAAATGAGAAAGAGGGAGAGGAGAAGCATGAAAAACTCCAAGAAACAAAAGGACAGCAGCTCCCCTCTCAACCTAAAACTTCTTGCTAGAAAGAAGGGGGAGGCCTGAATTTATACACTTTTTTTCGGATGGTCACGCCCCCCTGTCACACCCAGGGAGGGCGTGTCCGGGGGTTTGTCAGGTACGGGGTTGACCTTGGGAGCTAAATTCTGACAGAAATGATGATTTCTTCTATACGTCGGAGGACACGCCCCGGGCCACGCCCATATAGGAGGGTGTGTAAGGCACGTAAAGTATTAATCATTGGTCAGAAATCCGCCAGTCGTCGAAAAAGGTGGAACATGCCTTGGGCCAAACCCATTTAGAGGGGCATGTCAGTACTATTGACGTGCAGCAACGGAAATCTTTAAATGCGGCAGCAGACTTCAGGATGAGGGCGACACGCCTAGAGACATTCTCAGGGAGGGCGTGTAAGGGGGGCGTATCAGGGGTTTTTCAAAGGATTTGAGTTTTGGCATCAACCTAACTCGATATCTAGTTACTCGCCCTGTGACACGCCTAGGGAGGGAATTTCAGCAAGGCGTGTCAGGTCATTTTGGCCGAAAACTGAGAAAAAATGCAAAAATAAGAGAAATCCTTAGTGGAAATAATATATGCAAAAGGTGGTCAATATAAAAGATTACAAGACATGATTTGTGTATCAAAAACCTAAAAATACCCTAATAGTTTAGACTACAAAACATATTATCAATAGCAATAGATATCGATGCTATCAAGCATTAAGTAAACTCGAAGAATCGTTGAGTAAGAGACTATCACGTGGCGATAGTGGTTATCGCTGGCGATAGAGATATATCTCAATGCTCTTAACGAATAATTAAGTAGACTCAATGCACTCGACAATTTCGACGAATCGTCGAGTGAGCTATCAGAGTGGCGATAATGGGTATTACCGGGCGATAATGCCACGTATGGTTGGACATGTGTCAGATGGCTGTTAGGCGGCTGGAGAGCGGTGGTTGACTGGGGTCATAGCGGCTACCAATGACATCGCCCAAGCGATAGCAGATATCGGCAGGCGATAACGTTAGTTTTGATTTTTCAACTGTAATCATGGCATTTTCTTCCTTTTGATGAATTGAGTCTATGGATGGGACTAATCCCGAGACCACTTAACTAGAGGAGAGGTGGAGAGAAGTCTCATTTTACTTATCTCTCTCTCTCTTTCTTCATTTTCAATTGCTCTCTAGGAAGAAGGAGCTAAGGAAGATGGCTGGGGATGAAGCTGAGCTTAGCAAAGCTTGGTGGAGGAGATCTTGTGGTCAGAAGCAAGAACTGAGGCTAGATCCGTAGAGAGGAAAGCGAACTTCTCCTTTACAACCAGATAGAAAAGAATTCATGGCTCCGAGAAAAACTACAACGGTAATGATCTTCCTTCTTGGTCAAGTGAAGTCCTCCTTTTGCATATGGGTGGAATCCCCCACCAAAACATGCCCAGGATTCGGCGCTTGAAAAAGTTAAGTCCGATGTATATTTGTATGTTTAAAGTGGTTGAGCGGATTTGATAAGCTGTCTATCGGTTAGCTCTTTTGGAGGAGCTAAGTGCCTTGCATGATGTGTTTCACATATCGATGATGTAGAAAGCTTTGAAAGAGCCTTTGCAAGTGGTCGTTACTGATGAAGTACCGGTCGATGGTGGACTGACGCCGAAGGTTAGGCCCATTCATATCGAGGATATGGAGGTCAGGTAGCTACGAAACATGACAATCGGGATGGTCAAAGTCCATTAGGGCAATTGTGGCCAAGAAGAACCGACGTGGGAGCGTAAGCAAACCATGCGCGATGAGTTTCCTGAGTTATTTGTTAAATAATGTTGTAACATTATTTTGTGAAAGAAAAATATGTTATAACATATTTATTGTGGTTTTTATTACCTATAGATGAGTAAATTTTGGGAAAAATTTCTGTAAGGAGGAGAGGTTTGTAACAACCCAAAAGTGGAAATAGAACTTTTGGTAGCTATCGCCGGGCAACAGTGGGTATCGCTGGCGATAACGATACCACTAAACACTTTCAAGCGTTGAGTAAACTCAAAGAATCGTTCAGTTAGAGACTATCGCGTGGCGATAGTGGGTATCGCTTGTGATATCGATATCACTCAATCCTCTCAACAAATTGTTAAGTAGACTTAACGCACTCGATGCTTTCGACGAATTGTTGACTGAGCTATCAGAGTGGCGATAGTGGGTATCACCGGGGAATACTGCCATGTATGGTTGGACACATGTCGGATGGATAATATACAGCCATAGAGCAGTGGTTGACTAGGGTCAAAGTGACTACCGACGATATCTCCCAAGAGATAGCGTATATCGCTAGGTGATAACATTAGTTTTGACTTATCAACTATAATCGGGTCCTTTGCTTCCTTTTGATGAAATGTGTCTGTGTCTGGGATTAATCCCAAGACCACTTACCAGAGGAGAGGTGGAGAGAAGTCTCATTTTAATTCTCTCTCTCTTCATTTTCAATTGCTCTCTTGGAAGAAGGAGATAAGGAAGAAGGCTAAGGCTGAGGATGAGCTTAGCAAGCTTGGTGAAGGAGATTATGTGGTCGAAAGCAAGAACTAAGGCTAGGTCCATGGAGTAGAAAGCGAGGTGCTCCTTTCCAACCAGATAGAAAAGCATTCATGGCTCCGAATAAAACTACAAGGGCAACAATCTTTCTTCTTGGACAAGTGAAGTCCTCCTTTTGCATATGCATGGAATCCCCCACCAAAAGGTTGAGAAACGAGGAGATTCTGATGGGTTGATATGTAGTATCCCTGGGGTTTAGTTTTGTATATAGATATGAAAATCATAGTACAAAATATGCATGCTGTATGAATACCATCCGGACTGGTTGGTATGTATTGGTGATGATTTATTCTTCATGCCGGAGAAGACTCCGAGTATAAATGAGTAGTTTACGGGGTTTGTGGGTTACACCTGTGAAATGAGAGTAGTGGGAAGTACTGGAGGTGTGCTCCAGGAAAATACCAAGAAAATAACACAGTTTGTATAACTGTTTGATATCGCCAAGCGATATCGAGTATCGCTGGCAATAGCTCTTTGTGAGCTGTGATTGTTGTGAAAGACCAGTTTTTTTGGCACTGCATGATGCTGTAAAGTTTTGGATAGAATGTTGTTCCAGTTGTGGCTGAGTCTGGAGACTGATGAGAGTTCTATCGCTAATGGCAGATGATAATAGGTTTTGTAGTTTAAACTACTAAGGTAATTACAAGTTTTTATTATATAAATAATGTTTTTAAAGCTCTATTTTGACCTCCTTTTGTATATATTTTAATGTCACTAATGTTTTGTCTTTTCTTTGCGGGTTTTGCAGGTTTTCAGAAATTTCGTCGAGCTCAGCCAGTTCGTCGAGCTCGCCAGAATTCGTCAATCTCAGACTTCGTCGCCCTCAGCATTCGTCGAACGCATCTTCTACGATTGATGAATGGTTCCTTCAGCCCAAGTTCATCGAGCTCGCCAAAATTTGTCGACCTCAGACTTCGACCACCTCATCAATCATCGAACGCATCTTCTGCGTTCGACGAACGGTTCCTACAGCCCTAGTTTGTCGAACTCGCCAGAATTCATCAACCTCAGCGTTCGTCATCCTCCCCTCCAACTTTTGCATTGAACATTTTCCTCCGATCGTCGAGCTCTTCCCCCTCCTCCTCTTATTTTGTCGAGCTCCGCCATTTCGTCGAGCTCTGCCTTCATTTTGGGTCCGATGAACTCCTCAAAATTCATCGACCTCCCGTCCACTTCCTACGTTCGACGTTCGTCGACCTCGCATTCAGTTCAAATTTGTCGACCTCACCTTCAGTTCAAATTTGTCGACCTCGTCTTCAGTTAAAATTCGTCGACATCCCATCCACTTTCTTCTTTCGACGTTCGTCGAATTCGACTTCAGTTCAATTTTGTTGACCTCCCGTCCAATTTATGCGTTCGACGTTCTTCGACCTCGCCTTCAATTATATTTCATCGACCTCCCATCAACTTTCTGCGTTCGACATTCATCGTCCTCGCCTTCTGTTCAAATTCATTGACCTCCCATCCACCTTCCCTTTTTTATATTCGTCGAGCTCTCCCTCCTTCTCCTCTGATTTCGTCGAGCCCTCTCTCCTTCTTTCGTCAAGCTTACCTGCTGTCAGAGGACAAGTCCTTCTTTTTCACAAAAGCCTGCGGCCACCATAAATGCACGTCACCCGTACCGAGGCAATCATAATTTCCTTCCAAAATTCGTACCATGGTCAACTCCCATGCATGGTTGGACGCATGAGCATTTTATGTTCCTTGAAGAATATATAAATAGAGCCCCTCCGCTTGTGTAAAAATATAGAATTTTTTGATAGGGGAAGTGCTTCCATTTTCAGTTCTTCCTAATTGTTCTTTATTTCTCCTTTACTCATTTCAGTTTTTCTTAGTTTAGTTTATGTTTTACACTTCTGTAATAGTTCTTGAATTTCATTAGTAATTTATCTTTAGTGTAAGCTTAGTTTTTTCATTTCCTATAAGTGTAATTTCTTTTATTCCAAGTTGTAAGCTCTCTGTTTTATTTAATATAAAGTCTGGTTGCTTTTTCTTGTCTCTGTTTTGTTTCCATGCACTCCTACTCATCTCTCTTCCTCCACTTATCCATGAATAACTAATCCTCCTTGTACTCGATCTTGATGATCCGTGGTTCGAGTTGATTAATTTATGATGCTCAAGTTTACTTTTCCTTTGTAAGGTTTAGACCTTGATTTACTCTTAATTAATCGTGTTTGGAGATATATCATCGATATATATTTTCCATCTTTGTTTCCACTCTTAGCTAGCCGAGAGGCTTGTAGTTTGGAGTGAACACTCAAGAGTAAAGAGAACCGCGCACCCCCTTGGGAGAGGCAGACGATAAATCTCTCGGATTGGAGTGAAATCCAATAGCCGGGTTCACAGCGTAAAGCTAGCTTTAGTCCTCCGATTTGGATGAGAGTTCGGTTGGACCTTCCTAAACTCAGGTGGGAACGACATTGAGAGAAGTGTGTTCATGCTTTAGGAACCTCTACCGTCAAGTTCCTTTGCCTTATTAAGTTAGAGTTTATTATCGCATTTTTGATCAACTTAGGTCGAGGTGATTCTCGATCGAGTGCTTTTCTTTATCATCATTTAACCCTTCGTTTTAATCGCTAGTTGTGCTCTCTCTGATTAAGTGTAAGTGCTTCTCTTAATGCAAGTAGTCTCTTCTTTTAATTTAGTTAACAACCTAAAAGTTTCTTCAATAAGATAATAGTCTTCATGTGAGTAAGATTACATAACGGTTACAAGATTTTAATACGACACTTGTGTCCCCTTGCTACAATTCGATAGGTATACTTGCCTAGTTGGATTGACAGTTCAGCTTTTATTCTCTTCACGATTAGCAGACACCAAGTATTTGGCACCGTTGCCGGGGACCAACTTTTGTTGAAATTCGAAAACACAAACCTTTTTCTTTTATCTCTTCTCTTTATCACCCTCTTTCTTAAAAATAAAAAAATAAAAAAATATATTAACGCTCTTAATAGAAACCCACATTACAATTTTTCTACACCACCAAACTCTCTCGAAAAGGGCAATGTGGCTTAAAACCACTATCTTGTCTAGTACCTTGCAAACCCTTTATCGGGTTGCCCTTGGAAAGTTCAGGAATTAAAACATTAAAAAAAATTATATTCCAAAAAAAAGTAACTCTTTTTCTAGTTTATTTTTTCTCTTTCTTCATCTTCTCTTCTGCTAGTGCATGACCCGCAAAAATCCGTCGATTATTTTTGAATTGGACAACGAAATTGAGCGTACTCTTCGGAGAAGATTGCGATTTCAAGTCCCTATTCTCCAAATACTGATTGATGATTACGTGTCTATTTCTACTACAAGAATGGAATAGCCCATCGTAGAGGAAGCCCTACATAGGCCTATGTCCTATTATGCACAACGAATCTAGAGGGTACAAAATCAAGCATAGTTCGCCCTGCTATAACTAATAATAATTTTGAACTTAAGCCTAGCATAATTCAAATGGTGCAGCAGTATGTGCAATATGGCGTACTTCAAGATGAAGATTCGAACGCGCATTTAGCAAGCTTTCTTAAGATTTGTAACACCTTCAAGATCAATGGTGTTACAAATTATGCTATTATGCAAAGACTCTTCCATTTCTCCCTAAGAACCAAGGCTAAGCAATGGCTGAACACTCTACCAAAAAACAGCGTGAGTATCCGTGTGTCACACTTAATGTTGATGTAATCTCCAAAATGCCGAAGTAAGCTAAGTACCTTAAGGACCTCCTGAATAATAAAAAGAAGTTAGAAAATTTATCGCACTTCACACTAAATGTTGAGTGCTCTGTGGTCTTGACAACCGGTTTACCAAAGAAGATCAGTGATCTAGGTAGTTTTTCTATATCGTGTGTCTTTGTTGATCTTTTTGTCAAGCACGCATTGGCCGACTTAGTTGCGATTATCAACCTAATACCCCTCTCGTTATACAAGAAGTTAGGAATTGGTGGCCTCAACCCCACATGCATGAGTATCCAGCTCACCGATGATCAGTTAAATAGCTATTATGAATCATGGAAGACATCTTTGTATAAGTCGAGAAATTCATCTTCCCGGTGGATTTCGTCATTTTGGACATCGAAGATGACGTCGAGGTTCCGTTGATCCTTGGCCGACCCTTCCTTGACTCCTCCTGGGCTATCATTGATGTATTCAATGGTAAGCTCTTTCTACAAGTAGGCGATGATGAAGTGACCTTCTTTATAACCCCTTCAATGAAGAATACCCTAGAGAATGACGACTCTAATTTTTTCTTAGATGCCTTAGGTGAAGAATCTTCCTACTGCCTTTCTGAAAGTGAAAATAAATTTTCTAATTCTTGTTCTTCCTCGAATATTCCAATTGAATATCTGCAAGAAGCCGCCATGGCCACTAGCTCGACCCATTTCAATTTTCCATATAAAGAAAAAGTCTACAAAGACATTGTTTTTGAAAAAGAAAGAATTTCCAAAACGTCGTATGAAGAACGCCCTACCCTGGAATTAAAGGAACTACCCGTACATCTTAGGTATGACTTCTTAGAAAAGGACTCCAAGCTACCAGTGATAGTTTTGGCCTGCCTAACTGAATTACAAAATGACAAACTCCTTTTACTGTTTTGTAAACATCACCAACCTATTACCTGGTAGATATCTGATATCAAGGTCATAAGCCGATCTTTCTTCATCCACAAAATCCTAATGGAAGATAATTCGCGTAATTCAATCCAACCTCAGCGCCGTATAAATCCAAATAGTAAAGAATTAGTTAAGGGCGTGGTTATGAAGCTGTTAGACGCAGGAATTATCTATCCTATTTCTGATAGTAAGTGGGTTAGCCCAGTCCAGGTAGTGCCCAAAATGGAGGGATAACTGTAGTTTGTAATGAGAATAATGACTTAAACCCGACACGGATGGTGACAGGGTGGCGAATGTGTATTGACTATCATAAGTTAAACGGTGCCACCCGCAAGGACCACTTTCCCTAATCATTCAAAAATCAAATTTTAGAGCGATTTTCCGGCCATAGCTTTTACTTTTTTCTCGATGGTCTCTCAGGGTAGTTTCAAATCCCAATCTCTCTCGAGGACAAGGAGAAAACTACATTTACTTGTCCCTTCGACACCTTCGCTTACCGAAGAATGCCATTTGGATTATGCAATGTGCTAGAAATATTCCAGCGATGTATGCTCGCTATCTTCGACAAGTACGTAGTAAGCATTTGGTTTAGTTTTGGGTCATAAGATTTCTACGAGAGGAATTGGAGTAGACATAGCTAAGATTAAAGTTATCGAGAAGCTTCCGCCGCCTACGAACGTCAAAGCTATAATAAGTTTCCTATGACATATTGGTTTCTACCGATGCTTCATAAAAGACTACTCCTAAATCACAAAACCCCTTAGTCATTTTCTAGAAAAAGATGTCCCGTTTATTTTGGATGACCTTTGTCTATCTGCCTTTGAATTAATAAAAGAAAAGTTTAATTAATGCCCCTATTATGCTAGCTTCGGTGTGGGACTTCTCCTTTGAAATTATGTGCGATGCGAGTAGTTTGGCAGTGGGAGCCGTACTTGGATAACGAATATCTAAAAACTTCCACCCCATCTATTATGCAAGTAAAACACTTACATCGACACAAGAGAACTATACCACAACCGAGAAGGAGCTCCTAGCTGTAGTTTTCGCTTTTGATAAATTCCAACCTTATATTACACTTTCCAAAATTATCATTTTTATGGACCACTCAACCCTCAAGTACCTTCTTGCTAAGACGGATGCCAACCGTGCCAGATTTGTTGGGTCTTACTCCTCTAGGATTTTGACTTAGAAATCCGTGATAAGCGAGGCCCTTAGAATTTGGCCGCCGACCATTTCTCACGATTCGATAATCCGTTTATTGAAAAATTAGATGAAAAATCTTTTAATGAATTCTTCCCTGATGAGAAGCTGCTTTTAATTAACATATGCCCTTCTCCTTGGTTTGCACACATAGCCAACTATTTAGTGTCTCGTGTACTCACGAAAGAGTTCTCCTCTCAGCAAAATAAGAAATTCTTTTCGGGGTTGAAGAACTATTTTTTGGAGGACCCGCATCTTTTCCAAGTCTGTGTGGATCAAGTGATAAAGAGATGTGTCTCTTTTGACGAAGGATTAGATATTTTACAACATTTGCATGAAGGATCGACTGGTGGTCACTATCAAGCTGCTTGCACCGCCTATAAAATGCTTTGCGCGTGTTTTTACTGGTCTATCCTATTTTAAGACGTGCAAGCCTTTGTGAGTAGGTATGATAGTTGCGAACGGTCGGGAAATATTTTCAATAAAAATGAAATGCCGCAAAATTGTTTCCTTGAGTGTGAAGTTTTCAACCTCTGGGGAATTGATTTTGCTGGCCCTCTTCCTTCTAGCTTTGAAAACAAATACATTTTAGTTGCTGTCGATTATGTTTCAAGTTGGGCTGAAGCCCAAGCTCTTCCTACTAATGACGCCCGAGTCGTAATTATGTTTTTGAAAAAAATATTTTTTCAATTCGGTATGCCATGAGCCATCATTTGCAATAGGGGTTCACTTTATTGTAATGCACAGTTTTCAAAAACTCTTATTAAATATGGAGTTATGCATAAACTTTCAACTGCCTACCACCCCCAAAAAAACGGATAGGTCAAAGTAGTGAACAGAGAGCTTTAAAGAATTTAAAAAAAGGCTGTTTTCACCTCTACAAAAGACTTGTCAAGCAAATTAGACGATGCTCTATGGTCCTACCGAACATCGTACAAAATCGCCATCGGTTGTACGCCATATCGGCTGGTTTATGGAAAATCATTCCATTTACCCGTAGAATTAGAACACCGTGCTTTTTGAGCCTAAATGTTTTTAAATTTCGATCCCCACTCTGTCGACGATTTTCGAAAATTTAAACTTAACGAACTAGACGAGTGACACTCTTTCCCATACAAAAATAAAAATTTTTATAAAGAGCGGACGAATCATTTTCACGATAAGCACCTAAGGCACCCAAAAACCTTCAAGCCGGGCGACCAAGTTCTTTTATATAATTCGCATTTACGTTTATTTCCTGGCAAACTGAAGTCACGTAGGGCTGGGCCATTTTTTGTAAAAGAAGTTTTTCCGTATGGAACAATTTTAATTTAACACTCTGATAAGAGTGAGTTCAAAGTGAATGGTCATCGACTTAAACTTTATTTCTGTGGTGATGATGTTAGTCTGAACAATGTTATATTTCTTATTTATGAACTTTAACTAGCTTAAGACCTTTTTTGTTTTTCTTAAAACTTTAAAAATTATTTTGGACAATATTATTTTGTTGCGTAGAGCTCAAACGATGTTTTATACAAAGGGCGCTCTGATGATGCATATTTTAGCTTAATTTATTAGGGTAAAAATATGTTATTTTCGTTTTAAATCTCTTTCTTTATGTTATTTTATGCTTATTTTTATGTAAATATTATAAATAATATTTATTTTCTGTTTTTGCAGGTTTCAACAAATTTCCAGAAAAAATCCCCTGACACGCCCCCCTGTCACGCCCTTCCCAGGCATGACCAAGGGCGTGTCACCTGCTCCCGATGTTGAAAGCCGCCAGATGAAGTTCCCGCCAAAAATCCCCTGTCACGCCCCACAGACACGCCCACCCTGGGCGTGTCCACGGGCGTGACACGGGGCGTGTTGCCCTCTGCCCGAAGTCTGCCGCCTTCTTCAATGCATTCTACAACGCTGCACGCAACAGTACTGTCACGCCCCATGTCACGGGCGTGACCTGGGCGTGACTACCCCGATTCCGACGTCTGATGGACCTACGACTGCTGACTTTGACTTGACACGCCTGTCACGCCCCCCTATCACGGGCGTGACCTAGGGCGTGGCCACCATCATACCGAAATAATCATCATTCCCGCCAGAATTCAGCTCCCGAGGTCAACATAGTACTGTCAAGCCCCCTGACACGCCCCCCTAGGGCATGTCGCAGGGCGTGACCAACCTGTGGGAAAAATCTATAAACACAGGACCCCCCTTCCATTTCAGTAACTTTTGGGGAGAGGGGGAGGTGCTGCCGCTCTATTTCTTGGCCCCTCTTATGCTTGCTCTCTCTCTCCCTCTCTCTCTCTCTCTCTTATGTTGTAATTATTTTCTTAACCTAGCTTAGCGTTTTGCTTTTAGCTCTAGCATTTCTTCTGAGTAGCTTGTTGTAGGGCAAGATAGGTTTTACTTTGATGCACCTGTAATTTCCATTTCGTAGTTGTAGCTCTCTTTTTCATTAATAAAAGTGCTCCTTTCTTATTCCTGTATTTTTATGCTCTACTACTCATCCCCCCCTCCTCCACTCCATTATGATTAACAAATCCTCCTTGTACTCGATCTTGATGATCCGAGGTTAGAGCGATTAAGTTATGATGTTTTAATTAACCTTTTCTTTTTAGGTTCTGGACCTTGAATTATTTTTGATTAATCACGGGTTGGAGGTATATTATCAATATATACTCTCCACCTTTGCTTTCATTCTGGGCTAGCCGAGAGGCCGATAGAATGAAGTGAGCATTCAACAGTAAAGGGAGTTGTACGCACCCCTCGAGAGAGGAAGACGTCCAAATCTCCCGAATTGGAGTAAAATCCAATAGAGGGGTTCACTGCGTAAAGCGAGCTTTAGGCCTCCGATTTAGACGAGAGTCGGTCGGACCTTCGTAAACTCAGTTGAGCATGACTTCGAGAGAAGCGTGTTCAAGATTTAGGAACCTCCACGGTCAAGGACTTTTACCCTATTAAGCTTAGGTTTATTTATCGTCTTTTTAATCGTCTCCTGATGAAGTGATTCTTGATCGAGTGCACCTCTTTATTATTAGCTCTAAATCTTTTTATCCTGCAAGTAATTAGTTCTCTTTTCTTTTAGCTTAGTAATTTAATTTCAGTTTTTAGTTTAGTAATTAAAAGAAATTTCAATTGATAAAATAATAGCAATCTCCTTTGAGTAGAAGTAGTCATTATGCCCCAGGGAAATACGACCTTGATACTAATCTTTAGTATCCTATACTATAACCGATAAGGTACGCTTGCCTTTATCGGATATAGAATCGGAGAATATTCTCAAGCACCACATCCACCTTCCCCTCTCTAACCCTCTCTCCGCAGTTGTGAAATTTCTGTATCAAGTTTTTGGCGCCGTTGCCGGGGACTGTTTTGATATTTTGAAAAAAGGTTTGCTATTAATTTTATCGTTTTGGTTTGTTTTTTTTTCTCTCGTCTCTCTCACCCCACTCTCGCGGTTGATTAATTTTATTTTGAAATGTGTAATCTTTGTTTTAATTGTGGAGAGTTCGGTCACTCTCGCGAGGAGTGTTGGGTAAGGTATCCTTCATCCTCCCATGATTTTATCCCTTCCGGATCGAATCAATTTGGCCAAATTGATCCGTCCGCGAATTTTTTTTCATGGGGTTCCGATGGTTTTCAAACGCCTTCCTACCCTTCTCCTCCGAATTTTTCTAATTTTAATTTTTCCGGAAATTTCTTGAATGGACATTTTGATCCTAGCCCTACTTTGAACTACTCAGGGTGGCAACACCCTGATCATTCTTGGGGCCAAGGTGATCATCAATCCATTCCATCTCAAGATTTTTCCGCTTTTTCTCCGCAAGTTTGCGCGCCTCCCGTTTTTGATTCTAGTGAAAATGAAGTCATTTTTGATGGTGTAGCATTTGATGCACGCATCAATGCTCGCTTCAAAGTGATTTTTGACGCTTTGGCTGCTGGGATATTCCGCAGTGCCTTCAATCACTTGCGGAAGACGATTATTCAGATATTCCATTGTGCCTTCAACCTCTCGAGGAGGAAATTTCACCCGATATTCCGATTTTTTTTCAAGTTTCCGAGGAAGACGAACTTTCTTGTGTTCGATCTTCTGAAGAGATTGATTTTTCGGATATCCCGGTTTGCTCCCAATCTACCGAAATGATTGCCATTCAGGTGGAGCAACCGGATTTTTCTATCCAACCATTCCCTTGTAATCAACCGCCGTCGCCTTCTTTTTCTTCTCTTCCCCCTCCTTGCGAAAATTCTGTTTTCTTTTCTGGTTTTATTTTTCCTTCTAGTTTAGTTTCTACTTCTTCGCCCCCTTCTAATAGTATAGTTTCTTTTTCTAAATCTTCTTGTTTTTAGTTTTATTTAAAAAATAAAAAACTACAAAAAATTATTTTTATTTACTTAAAAAATGTTTTGGCACTCGCGTCAAAACGCGTTTTGCGCGAGCTGCCATTACATTTCCCTTTTTATTTTCCTTTTAGCTAACAAAAAAACGTCGAGCTCAACGACATTTTAAACAAAGAGCGCTCTTGAGAGGCACTCCTTGCTTATCTTTTTCTTTTTTTGTTTTTCCATTTTTTTTTTTTATTTTTTGTTTTGTGCAGGAATAAGCTCCCGCGTGTTTGTGCAACTTATCGCCTCGCAACTTGGACTGAAGCCGATCTTTAGCTCAAGTTTGGGGGACGCAATTTCAAACGTCTGGGCATCAAACGCTAGGGAAGCATCTTTTCCCTCTCTTTGTTTTTTTTTTCTCTTCTCTTTTCTCGCTCTTCTCACTCTCTTTATACTTAACTTTAAACATTGGGGACAATGTTTAACTTTAAGTATGGGGGAGTGTTCCCTTAATTTTTTTTTTTTGAAAAAAAAATCCAAAAAAAATATATATATATATAAATATTTTTGAAAAAAAAATCCCAAATTAAATTGAGTTAATTTTTGCCAAATCAATTAGTACCCCGCTACTTTGTTTTTTATTGTTTTTTTCCAAGCTCATGTCTACTTTCTTAGTTAGAATAAATTTGATTAACTTTCTGTTTAAATATGTTTAGCGAGTAGTATGTTGACTCATGCAGTGTTCCTATTTAGGGTAGTATGCTATTTTTGAAAATTTTTTGAATTTTTCTTTACTTTTCCATAGCCTTTCTTTTATTTCTTTTACTTTTATAAAACCCATCATCCCTTATTTTTCATTATTAAAATCTTTTTAAACGTTAATTTGTATTAAGTGTAGTAGACACAAACCAGTCTAGACGCTTATTATCCTTATTTTCATGAAAGCAAATTCTCTATTTTTTATTTTTTTGTGCTTACCCTCTTTTGAAATTTCAAAGCTTTACTTTGAGTAGATTTAGGAAGCATGAAAATGATTTAGGCATTTCTTTTGTAACGCTTGAGCCTTTGCACCTCGCCTAATAATAACCATTGCTAGCCATTTTGTGCCTTTTCCTTTCCTTTTTGTAGCCCCACTTTTTTTTTCACCATGGCCAAATAGCCTACCTAAATGCACACTTTAAAATTATTTTTGAGCTTTAATTGCAAATGTGCATCTTTTTGAAAAAATTAGTGAAAAATCTTTGTGTTATCTTTTGCTACAAAAGTGAAAAGTTTTGAGTATAAAAAAATGAAAAAAAAATGATGAAAATTATTGAGAAAAAAAAGTAAAAGAAAAGAAAAGTATTTTTTTTGGCTAGTTTTATTTTGGCAAAGCTCATTTTCTTTTTGTTTTAAGTGTGCAAATATCCCTCGTGTTTATCTTTTTGAATATCGCACCCTTAAAAACCTAATCCTAATGATATGCCTAATTAAAGCCCTAATGATTCATGTTTTCTACGTTTACTTTTTAGTATATTAGCGAGAAACTAGATTGAGTAAGTATTTTTGATAGAAATATTGAATTTTGTCTTGATTGACTATGATTTTAATTTGTCTCTTAGGCTTTAGTAGTGAATCAATGCACTTTTTACTCGTTACTTTATTAAGTTTTTAATTCTGTAAAAATTTGGGATGATTTGTTTTTATATTTAGTAAAATTTATAAAATTCTATGCTAAGTGAAAGTAGGACTTTTCAGTTCTTTTTCAAAAATTTCTCTACCTCTAAATTCCCGTCTTACTCGTTTATAGCATTTTTAAAATTTTTAATTAATCCTCTTTGTTTTCTCTAACTCGTAGTCTTTGCTTGAGGACAAGCAAAATAATAAGTATGGGGGAATTTGATGATGCATATTTTAGCTTAATTTATTAGGGTAAAAATATGTTATTTTCGTTTTAAATCTCTTTCTTTATGTTATTTTATGCTTACTTTTATGTAAATATTATAAATAATATTTATTTTCTGTTTTTGCAGGTTTCAACAAATTTCCAGAAAAAATCCCCTGACACGCCCCCCTGTCACACCCTTCCCGGGCGTGACCAAGGGCGTGTCACCTGCTCCCGATGTTGAAAGCCGCTAGATGAAGTTCCCGCCAAAAATCCCCTGTCACGCCCCACGGACACGCCCACCCCGGGCGTGTCCACGGGCGTGACACGGGGCGTGTCGCCCTCTGCCCGAAGTCTGCCGCCTTCTTCAATGCATTCTACAATGCTGCACGCAACAGTACTATCACGCCCCATGTCACGGGCGTGACCTAGGCGTGACTACCCCGATTCCGACGTCTGATGGACCTGCGACTGCTGACTTTGACTTGACACGCCTGTCACGCCCCCCTGTAACGGGCGTGATCTAGGGCGTGGCCACCATCGTACCGAAATAATCATCATTCCCTCCAGAATTCAGCTCCCGAGGTCAACATAGTACTGTCACGCCCCCTGACACGCCCCCCCTAGGGCATGTCGCAGGGCGTGACCAACCCGTGGGAAAAATCTATAAATACAGGACCCCCCTTCGATTTCAGCAACTTTTGGGGAGAGGGGGAGGTGCTGCCCCTCTATTTCTTGGCCCCTCTTATGCTTTCTCTCTCTCTCCCTCTCTCTCTCTCTCTTATTTTGTAATTATTTTCTTAACCTAGCTTAGCGTTTTGCTATTAGCTCTTGCATTTCTTCTGAGTAGCTTGTTGTAGGGCTAGAATAGGTTTTACTTTGATGCACCTGTAATTTTGAATTTCGTAGTTGTACCTCTCTTTTTCATTAATAAAAGTGCTCCTTTCTTATTCCTGTATTTTTATGCTCTACTACTCATCCCCCCTCCGCCACTCCATTATGATTAACTAATCCTCCTTGAACTCGATCTTGATGATCCGAGGTTAGAGCGATTAAGTTATGATGTTTTAATTAACCTTTTCTTTTTAGGTTCTGGACCTTGAATTATTTTTGATTAATCACGGGTTGGAGGTATATTATCGATATATACTCTCCACCTTTGCTTTCATTTTGGGCTAGCCGAGAGGCCGATAGAATGAAGTGAGCATTCAAGAGTAAAGGGAGTTGTATGCACCCCTCGAGAGAGGCAGACATCCAAATCTCCTGGATTGGAGTAAAATCCAATAGAGGGGTTCACCGCGTAAAGCGAGCATTAGGCCTCCGATTTAGACGAGAGTCGGTCGGACCTTCTTAAACTCAGTTGAGCACGACTTCGAGAGAAGCGTGTTCAAGCTTTAGGAACCTCCACGGTCAAGGACTTTTACCCTATTAAGCTTAGGTTTATTTATCGTCTTTTTAATCGTCTCCTGCTGAAGTGATTCTTGATCGAGTGCACCTCTTTATTATTAGCTCTAAATCTTTTTATCCTGCAAGTAATTAGTTCTCTTTTCTTTTAGCTTAGTAATTTAAATTCAGTTTTTAGTTTAGTAATTAAAAGAAATTTCAATTGATAAAATAATAGCAATCTCCTTTGAGTAGAAGTAGTCATTACGCCCCAGGGAAATACGACCTTGATACTAATCTTTAGTATCCTATACTATAACCGATAAGGTACGCTTGCCTTTATCGGATATAGAATCGGAGAATATTCTCAACCACCACATCCACTTTCCCCTCTCTAACCCTCTCTCCGCAGTTGCGAATTTTCTGTATCACGCTCTTAGGAGGCAACCCAAGTTATTTTTTTGTTTTATTTATTTTACACTTTTGCCGCGAACGGCTCTGAAAGGCTGAACCCTCTGCGATCGCCTGCTCCAATGCTGCTGAATCCATCACATAGTCCAAAGAAGACATTTTATGAAGTTCCAAAGCACAAGCAAGGGGGAGTGGCATCACGCAACCTTCCGCGACTCACAAATCGGGGGAAGTACCTATTTTTCAATTCTGTACTTTCATTTCTATTTTAATTTCTCTCTCTCCTTCCCCTCCTTTTTCAATTGAGGACAATGCCCTTTTTAAGCTTCGGGGAGGATTTCCTCCTTCTCTTTTCTTCATTTTGTTTCTCTGAAAAAAAAAAATTCAATCAAAATAATAAAAAAATTTAGAGCTTTCTCCTTTTTCTTCCTAAAGAAAAATCTCTAAAAAAATCATAATATCTTTAAAAATCCAAAAAAAGATAATATCATAAAAAATCCAAAAAAAGAGAATATTTCAAAATCAAAAAAAATATTATTATGTTATTTATTTTTTACTTTAATAGTTTAAAATTTTTTTGGTATTTCATTAGTCCCCCCTTGCTTTTTGTTTTGTTTTTCTCAAAATGTCCTATAACAACTGTTAACCCGGAATCCGCGACTAGTTCTCCAGGTTTTCAAGTCCGGGCGGCTTGTGCATTCTAGCCGCCGTTATCAGCTAGCCGGCTTATCATCAGACAAGCCGGGCGGCCTCTACATCGGACAGCCTCCAGCTCCAGTCCAGCCGTCATCTAGGGATCGGCCTATCCTAGCCCAAGGGGCGCGACCTATGTCCCAGGTCCTCGTCAGAAGAGGTCCAGACCAGCCCGCCCAGTGGCCGAGTCCTGCAGCTCGGCAGAAGAAGATCGCCAGTCCGCGCGGCCTGTCTCTTGGTTTTTCTTCTTCTTTTCGATTCCCGTCACCGCTGCCCGACTCTCTTGTACCTCGGGCAGCCGGTAATTTTAGCCCTGCCCGTTTGGGCAGGCCCCCCAAGCCTATAAATAGGGGGCGGGAGTACACCCAAAGCACGCTGACTCGAGTCCAAGAGCTCGCTTGTTAAGAGCTGCGGCCTCGATTCTAGTCCTTTGCGGTCTATTGTCCGGCCGGTTTCCTCCTTTCTTTCTTCTTCGCTAAGTGTAACCGCTTATTTTCTTATAAAAGGAAAGCCCGCCGCAGGAGAGGCATTCAGACCGCGGCGGGCGAACTCTGGTGTTGCCGCTGGTAGCGGCCCTTTCTCTCCTTTCTCTGCCCGGTTTTATCCGCCATTCCTAGCCGTTAGTAACCGACTAGCCGACAGTCTTTTCCCCATTTCTTCCTCCAGTGCTCGAACGGTTAGCTGGTGGTGCTCGTCTTCCCCGTCGCTTTTCGTGCATCAACAGTTAACACGCGGCCTTCAGATCTCGGTTAGTCGCTGAAGTTCAGCGGCCATACAATGTCAGACCGGCAGCCTGTTCAGAACAACCTCAGCCCCAGCGAAGTTCTGCTCTTGGAAGCTCTTCTGCAGTCCCGCCAGGAAGAAAATCAAACCCGCCAAGAGATGATTCGGCAGTTCGCCGCGATCAATTATAATCTAGCCGCAATCAATAAGCGGTTAGACTTGCAGTCCGCAATCATTCCGGTTACGCCAGCCAACCAGACCCCAGCAGACAGCAAGCAGGTCGATCCGCCGGCCTACTCGCCTACCCTCCCGGGCTATTCGCCGAGCTATTCGACCTCCTACCCGGCCTGGCCGCCCGAGTATTCGGCAACTCGGCCTCCAGTTTCGAAGAAGCCCCGTGTTTCGGAAAAAGGACAAAAAAGTTCGTCAGACCTCCCCCAGATCGAACAACGGGAGGAAGAGCCAAGTCACAAGAAACCCGCTCGAGCAGCGCGCGGGCAAGTCAGGTGCATGGATCAATATTGCGAATATCACAAGGAAAGAGGTCATCTAACAGAAGATTGTAGAGCTCTCAAATTAATTGTGAAAATGCAGAAATCCAAGGAATCCCGTAGCATGATCTAAAAAAGACATCTCATTCATAGGCTGGCAGACGCGTCAACATCAATGACAAAAGCGATCTTAAATCAATCCCTTAACCCAATATGTTTTTCTGTCTTTTGTTTCTTCTCATTATGCTCTATTAAGAAGGATTATGACTCATTGTTATATTTTGTTTCAGAGATTCTATATTGGTACTCTCACCTGGCAAGTCATCATTCTTATGGGTTTGCAACCCAAAGAATTAAAAGATCACTGAATCAAGAGATATCGCCGAGTCTAGCTACATCCCCCTTTAGAGCCGTTGTCATTAGCGTAACACCACGAGGACCACGTGTTGCGGGGAGATTTCGCACCGTGTAGTGGGAGCTTACCGGCCTTGATGCGGTGGAGTTCTAGATTGCGGATCCCGGCTAGTACCTAACCCCACTTCTGCATTATGGAGGAGCGGAGTGGTGGTCAGCTCTACCACGCCACGTAAGGGATATCGTTGCAACTATGATGCGTCTGTGCGGGAAGCAATACACGCATGCCCCGCAGATCGTCTTAGCATGCGACCCTCGAATACTCTTTGATACTCTCAAGCAGTGCCTGCAGGAGACCCACAGTCTTGTCGATCTCTGAGGAAAGCAATGTGACTCCGGCCGCACCTGCCCGGAAGATCGACTTGAACTGTACTCCAGGCAAGAGAGCAGTGTATTCTTTTCTTCAAGCAGAAGCCTAGTCGGCGGTCAGAATTCAGACCGCGCGGTTATCATATCCTGGCTAAAGAGAGTATCCGCCCGGGTAATTTGATATTATAAGGCTGAATAGAAGTTATCCAACAGCAAGTTGCGGATATCATTATTCTTACCGCTCGGTTATCTCTGTGACCAATTGGTTTTCTTAAATTGGTCTAATATTTGAAGTTGCCAATATTTATTCTTACCGCGCGGATATCGTTATTAATCGGGCGAGTTATTTGGTTATCTTCAGCTCAATACAGCAGACATCATTATTAATCATGCGAGCTTATTGGTTTTCTTCAGTTCACTATAGCGGATATCAGTATTATTCGTGCGAGTTATGCATAAATCACTTATCAGATATATTCGCGCGAGTTATTCTTATCTCCACATCCATTCGTGCGAGTTATGCCTATCCGCGCAGCTTACAAAGATCATGCCGCCGGATCAAAGGAGTATCATAGCATATTAACTTTTCCATTTATCCTATCCGCTCAGTCCGCCGGCTTATGGTATTCATTCAAATCAATTCGCGGCTTGCAATGTAAAGAAGTCGCAATATGTTTATCTCTATCGCTAAGTAGTTTTCCCTATTGGAAGCCAGTTTCGTATTAAAGCTCGGACAGGCCGCCACATTCGGCTTGGTTTTTACAATATCAATCTGGTTTATCTCCTTAGCCGAGCGGCTTGTCGATCGCCATTTGAACTGTCTTATCTTCTTGGCAAATAGTCTCCTAACCGCCCGGCTTATTGCTCTATACACGCTCAAGGATCGGATTATTATAATTTCGCAGACTAGTATATCTGGTTAATGGTATTCTACTCGAGTTAAACCCCAGCAAGTTAGTTATTATTCGGTGAAGTCATAAATAAGATTTCTCAAGTCGGAAACGAGTAAGAATGATTAAACCGCATATTCAAACAAGCAAGTAAAATTACAATAGATTCTCACAAAAGGTAAAGCGTCTTCATTTCTAATGTCAAGTATAAGGGGTAGACCGCGCGGTTTACAAAATCTTACCGGCGGTCTCAAAAAATGTAAAAACTTTTACAAGTAAACTATTCTAGCTATTCGGCCTCTATCTTTTGGACGCAGGAGTACCGGAGTCCGGTTCACCGTCAATATCGATCTCAGAAGGCGAGTAATCGCCGCTGTCCGACGAGGATGAACGCGAACTGCCAGTGCCCCTGGTCTCTGACGAGCTGGCATCAACCCGCGCGGTCTCAGACGCTTGACCGCCGGTCTTTGAAGAAGCGCTCTCGCTCCTGCTGTCCTCCCTTTCCTCTTCTGCCTCGCCCTCTCCACCAATCTTCTCCTTGCCTTTCAGCGCGCGATAAACCGCAGCCACCCTTTTCTTCAAGGGTGGATACAGGTCGGCGCAGGTGAAGTCGGTGAATCCCGGGGCGAGGCCGCCCTGATCTCGAAGGCGTTTCAGCGCTCCGTCGATCCCCTGGACAAGCTGGGGAAAGACCGCGTCTTGAAAGGCTGAGTTCGCTGGATCGTACACTTTCTGCAAAGGAAAGAAAAAGGTTAGTTCGGGCGGCTTCATGAATTAAGCCGCAAAAATCAGGTAATGTCTTACCGCATGCGACTCCTTCAGCCGTGCGATTTCTTCATCTTTCTCGGCGAGTTGCCGCTGCAGGTCGCCTTCAATTGTAACTAACCGCCTATGGGCTAGGCCCATATAGTGGTTGGCAACAAAGCTTCTCGCGCCGACCTGCGCGGCAAACCGCGAGAAGTCTTCTGCAGGTATCTTCTCCAGCGCTTTCAAGTTGCGCCTGCCATACAAAGCCGCGCCAGCCACGGAGGCATGGCGGCTTACAGTTTCCTTCCCCCAGTTCGGGAGGGCGGTGGAAACCTTTACCGACTCCCCGTCGGCACTCCACTGCATGGTGGGGTTGCCGTGGAGATCTTTCAAGCGGCTACCCATACCATGCAGTATGAAGCCGCTGGAGGAGTCCGATTCATCCTCCTCTGCAGCCCGCTCCGGCCTGGCCCTCTTCGCCCTTTTCTCCCTTTGTGTAAGGGTTAGGCCGCCTGGAGTGAGCGGCTTGTTCAGCGGGACCGCGACAGTAGCTGCAAGGCAAAGTTAAAAAGTCAGTTGGTAGGCCGCGCGGCTAGCATAACAGTTCGGCCGAATGATACTTACTGTCCTCCGCATGAACGTCCTCCAAAGTCGGGAGCAGCGGGAGGTAGTGGGTGACGTCGAGCCGCTCCCCTTTGAAGATGTTGAAGATCTCCTTCTCCACGCCGTCCAGTCCGCTGCTGCCAAAAGCGGCTTCGTCGCGGACTTGCGGATGGACCGGCAGGAGTCCGAGGTTACCCTCGAAGATAAGGTATCTTTCTGACCAATTCGCGATTTTATTCGCCAGGTTTACAACTTTCAGGCCGCGGCAGCTGAAGTAAAGATGGCCTCTGAAGATCTTCGTTCCCGAATCCGGGATAGACCGCACAGAGAAGCATTCTCTGAACAGCCTTATCGAGAACCGAACTCGCTCCGACCTCAGGTAAGAGATGAAGCTGTAAATCGCCGCAATCGAGTTCGGGGGCAGCTGCCCCGGCACTACTCCGTAGTGGTCGAAGACCGCTACGGCTTCCATCAGTACAGGGAATCGGAAGCCGCAGTCGAAGTGGTCGACAGGGATTGCGATTTGGTTGGCGGTGGAGGAGTTAATCCGCTCGTGAGGAAGCGGAAGCCGCGCGAGCAGCGGGCTATCTTTCATGTACTTCTCCACAAAGTTATCTAGCTCGGCTTGGGTAAGCCGGCCTTCCTTGTGGTCTGCGGAGTGAAACGCAGAAGCCGCGTCGGTCCTAACGGCTGGAACCTTGTCAGACCGCATCGCAATTGCTTTAGTTCGCATTCTGAACTCCTGTGCCGAAGTCTCCGGGATCATCTCAATTTATAGATTTCCTATGCAGCTACAGTAGTGGTTGTCAAATCGCGGTTAGATATCAGGCCGCACGGCTCAACCTGCAAGGTAAAGTATTCTAACCGCATTCTAGTTCGGCAGGTCGAGCGATTAAAATTCCAGTACTTGGCAAAATTTCCAAAGAAGAAAAGACAGCGACTAGAAGTAATCAAACCGCACAAAGCCGCATGCAATTCAGAGTAATATACAATCAAACATACAACAATTGTCCACAGGAATCAAACCGTCCGGCATCACGAGTTGATGCTTATTACAAAGCCAAATAAAAGTTCTCTTAATTATCTCTCTCCACTCTCTGGAGCCTCTCGCCCAACCCGCGCGACTTGGTCGCCGGCCTGTACCAGCTGGACATACACTTGACTAACGAGGTTGTGGATATTGTGCAGAGTCCGGTGAACTCGCGAGGTATCACGCTCTACGCGGGTAAATGGAACCAACGACAGAGCGCGATCTCCCGGGTCGCCAGAAGCAACGACCTGCCTAACCGCCGCGACTACTGGTGAGTACGAAGTCTCTCCGGAAGCCGGGCGATTTGGTTGTTGCTGCTGTTCAGCAGTCGTCCCAGCAGGTCGCAAGCCTCTGCCGGCCTCCTCTGGTCGATCCTTATCCCTTTCCTCGTCAAGTCGAGCGGTGTCCGCCCTTTCCCTTTCAATCCGGCCGAGCATCAGCACTAAAGCCTGCAGATCTAGTTTCTCTTTCTTCTCCTGCTCCAGGTGGGCCAGCGCCTCAAGAGTCCTTTGTTCAGCGGCCTCAAGTGCAGTCCGCATCGTTGTCTTCTCCTCCTCCCAACTGGCCAGGGACTCCTGCATCCTTTTGTCAACGGCCTCCAGTGCAGTCCGCTTCGCCGCTTTCTCCATGTCCGCGCTGGCCAGTGCCTCCTGCACCCTTTTGTTAGCGGTCTCCTACGTAATCCGCATCGCCGCTCTCTCCAACTCCAAGCTGACCAAGGCTTCCTGCGTCCTTTCTTCAGCGGCCTCCAACTCAGACCGCATCATTCCCCTCTCCTGCTCCAAGTCCTCCAGTACTTCTTGAGTTCTCCTTTCAGCGGCCTCCAGCATAGACCGCTGATTTTCTTCTTGAAGCCGCCACTCTTCTTCCTTGGCTCGAAGGGCCTCGGCATGCTCCCTGATCCTAGCCTGCAAGGCGGCGACCTCCTCCTGGAATTCGGCTGCCCTCTGGTCGCGGACACTTGGAGGTAGCGGCGGCATCAGTGGAGGTAAGAAAGTCGACAGATCGCCCGGCTTCATGGCAGTTTCATGTGCACCTGCAGCAAATAAACAGGCGGTTAGATTCAGTGACATGACCGGCATCTGGTAGAAGATCTCGTTAGGACGAGACCGCAGCTCGTGGTTATCTCTCCTTCGAAAGCCGCAGTATCAAGTCTAGCCGCTGGTCGCCTAAACCTTTATGAATCTATTCGCTTTAGCTTTTCTTTCCATAGCCGCGCGGTCTCCTTAGCTTTGCTTTTCAGCTCACCCGTGGTCAGGAAGAAGCTCGCCGGCGGATTGAAAATTGTATCCGCTCCCTTCTTCCGTGACCGCGGCTTGTAGAATTTTACAAAACGCTTAACTTCTTCGTGTTTACCTTGCAGGGCAGGAAATGTAGTCGCCACCTGCTTCCCGGCGATTAACTTTTTCATCTCCTCTATCTTCTCTCTGAGTTTTAATTTTTCAGCTCCTTCTGAAACCGCAGGAGCCGGTTCGCCGAGCTTCTCTCCTGTAACTTCGATATCGGTGTTGGCGACCTCCGCAGAAGCCGGCGGAGTTGCCAGTAACTTGTCCAGCTGCTGAAATTTGTCCATGCCCTTCAGGATATCGCTCAGGGATTCGCTAGCCGGAGGCGTACTCTCTAGCTCGTCCGACTTGGAAGACGGATTCGACAGACCCTCAGATACGTCTTTTTCCCGCGGCTTAAATTGCACACTAGCCGCTCCGGTCTTCACAGAAACATTGCGGTTATCAACCCGCATCTTCCTCGCCTTCTTCTCCATCCTTTCCTCAAGGGTCTCGGCCTTTTTCTTACGTCGCTTCAAGTGGCCGACTATTGTCTCTGTCCGTTTCCTCTTCTCAGTCAGAGACCGCTCGGCTTCCTGTGGCTTCTTCGACTCGTCCTCTTCAATAATGATCAAGTCAGCAGATGTGGGCAACTCGCGCGGCTTAGAAGAGTCGACACTCTTCTCCTCCGTACCGGCGATCTTCAAAAGAGGTTCACCCGATGGCGAGTAGGTAATGTCGAAGGATTTGGTGGCACCAGCTTCCGGGAGAGCAGATTTGGAAACCGCTTCAACTTTTGTCGCGGCCTGCGAGGATTCTGCAACGACTTCCATCGGTTTCTTTCCAGAATCAGAAGCCGCCGGTGCGATCGGCTTCTCGGTTTTCTTCTCAGGCGGTTGGTCGGAACTGTCCGCTTTTCTGCTCCTCTTTTTCGATCCAGACGACTTCTTTTCGCGTTCTAGCATCGAGGACATGACGTCCATCTTGTAGAAGTCTCTGTCGGCTTGGAGGATTCTGACCGCAAGTGGCGAGTAGTGACCCGTGGCTTGGCGGAAATCTTGAAGAAATGGCAGGGCCCTCGGCATTTTATAGACGCAGAAGCATTAATGGCAGTCGCGGTCTCCGGCTTAGTTCTACATTTTCGAAGTTTTTTATAAAACTTAAAAATATGCGGGGATTATGTTAACCCGGAATCCGCGACTAGTTCTCCAGGTTTTCAAGTCCGGGCGGCTTGTGCATTCTAGCCGCCGTTATCAGCTAGCCGGCTTATCATCAGACAAGCCGGGCGGCCTCTGCATCGGACAGCCTCCAGCTCCAGTCCAGCCGTCATCTAGGGATCGGCCTATCCTAGCCCAAGGGGCGCGACCTATGTCCCAGGTCCTCGTCAGAAGAGGTCCAGACCAGCCCGCCCAGTGGCCGAGTCCTGCAGCTCGGCAGAAGAAGATCGCTAGTCCGCGCGGCCTGTCTCTTGGTTTTTCTTCTTCTTTTCGATTCCCGTCACCGCTGCCCGACTCTCTTGTACCTCGGGCAGCCGGTAATTTTAGCCCTGCCCGTTTGGGCAGGCCCCCCAAGCCTATAAATAGGGGGCGGGAGTACACCCAAAGCACGCTGACTCGAGTCCAAGAGCTCGCTTGTTAAGAGCTGCGGCCTCGATTCTAGTCCTTTGCGGTCTATTGTCCGGCCGGTTTCCTCCTTTCTTTCTTCTTCGCTAAGTGTAACCGCTTATTTTCTTATAAAAGGAAAGCCCGCCGCAGAAGAGGCATTCAGACCGCGGCGGGCGAACTCTGGTGTTGCCGCTGGTAGCGGCCCTTTCTCTCCTTTCTCTGCCCAGTTTTATCCGCCATTCCTAGCCGTTAGTAACCGACTAGCCGACAGTCTTTTCCCCATTTCTTCCTCCAGTGCTCGAACGGTTAGCTGGTGGTGCTCGTCTTCCCCGTCGCTTTTCGTGCATCAACAACAACTTAGCTAATTATAATCTTTTTAATCGATCTTTTTAATTATGTTTCAATGGGAAAATGTTGGCCATGATGTGTTCCTAATAAATGTGAAACATTTTTCTAAAACTCGCATTTTTATTATGTTTTTCGTTCTTTATTTTCTTTACTTTCTCGAAAATCTTTCATCCACTATTTTCCTTTTCGTTTTTGGATAATTTTTGTAATGTCAACATTTGATTAGCATAGTGAATGTGAACGATCCTAGTCGCTTATTATTTTTATTTTCAAGATAATTTCAATAGTCTTCATTTATTATCTAGGATTTTCTTTTTGAAATTTTTCAAAACTATGCTTTAGATAAATTTAGAAACATGAAAATGATTTAGACCGTTTTTGTTTTCGTTCGAGCCTTCTTGCAAACCTAAAATTTTTCATCCCTAGTTTGCTGCTTTTGTGCCTTTTTCCGATTTCAATTGATAGCTCCACATATTATTTCATTTTTCACCAAAGCTAAAATCTTCCAACATATCTAATCACACTAACCTTTTGAGTTTAATTAAAAATTTTCATTATTATGATAGGGTTGTTTTGTGATATATTTGGAGAAAATTTTGAAACAATATTGCTCAGAAGAAGTGTTTACTTTTTTTTAGCCAATTTCAAAACAAAACGAAAAATTATTTATGGCCTCAGCTTTGAAAAGAAGAAGGAAAAAAAAAGGAAATGAAAATTGAAAAGAAAAAAAAAGAATAATTTATTTATGATGAAAATTTTGAAACTCTTTATTTTGGTATAGTGTGATTTTTGAGCCTCCTTGTTTATCTTTGAATTCCACTCATAATCATAATCATAAACCAAACATTTCGGTCCTAATAAGTCTTTTTGATTTATGCTTTTGAATTTTATTTATTAGCTAAGTAAAAAAAAAGTAAATTAGTATAGTTTTTGATTTAAATTTAGATTTTTTTTATTTAATTGATATAGTTATAATGTGTCTATTAGATCTAGAAACAACTCAATGCATTTTTTTCATTTTGTTGTTTTGCTTAAATTTATTTAAAGAATTTTGTTAAAATTTTGGATGATTTATTTCGTTAGTAAAGTTTATAAATTGTTAAACCATGTTTAAGTAATTATTTTAGGTTTATATTTCACCTTCTCCCTACTAAGAATCTCGCTAGTACTTGTGTTAGCATAATTTGAATTTTCCTGATTAGTCACTTTTATGTTAACTAGTTTTTATATTTTTTTCTTGAGGGCAAGCAAAGCTTAAGCTTGGGGAAGTTTGATAATACATTTCGTAGTTTAAACTACTTTGGTAATTACAAGTTTTTATTATAAAAACCATGTTTTTAAAGCTTTATTTTTACCTCAATTTATATATATTTTAATGCCACTAATGTTTTCTCTTTTCTTTGGGGGTTTTGCAGGTTTTCAGCAATTTCGTCGAGCTCAGCGAGTTCGTCGAGCTCGCCAGAATTTATCGACCTCCGCATTCGTCGAACATCTTCTGTGTTCGACGAACGGTTCCTTCAGCCCTAGTTCATCGAGCTCGCCAGAATTCATCGACCTCAGACTTGGTTGACCTCAGCATTCGATGAACGCATCTTCTGCGTTTGACGAACAGTTCCTTCAGCCCTAGTTTGTCAAGCTAGCCAAAATTTGTCAACCTCAGCATTCGTCGACCACCCCTCCACCTTCTGCATTCGACGTTTTCCTCCGTTCGTCAAGCTCTCCCTCCTTCTCCTCTGATTTTGTCGAGCTCTGCCATTTCATCGAGCTCTAACTTAATTCTTCGTTTGATAAACTCCTCCAAATTCGTCGACCTCTGGTCCACTTTATGGGTTCGACATTCGTTGACCTCGCCTTCAGTTCAAAATCATCGACCTCGCCTTCAGGTCAAATTCAGCAACCTCCTGTCTACTTTCTGCGTTCGACGTTTGTCGACCTTGCCTTCAGTTCAATTTCGTCGACATCTCGTCCCCTTTCTACATTAATTATTCATCGACCTTGCCTTCAGTTAGATTTCGTCGACCTCCCATCCACTTTCTGCATTCGATGTTCGTCGACCTCGCCTTCTGTTCAAATTTTTGAACATCCTGTCCATTTCTCTTTTCTCCGTTCTTCGAGCTCTTCCTCCTTCTCCTCAGATTTCATCAAGCCCTCCCTCCTTCTTTCATTGAGATTTCCACTGCTAGAGGACAAGTCCCACTTTTTCACAAAAGCCTGCTGCCTCCATAAATGCACAACACCCATACCGAGACAATCATCACTTCTCGTCAGAATTCGTACCAAGGTCAACTCCCGTGCAGTGCTTGATGCATGGGCATTTCCTATTCCTTTAAGAATATATAAATAGAGCCCCTCCCCTTGTGTAAAAAATATAGAATTTTGGGAGAGGGGAAGTGCTTCCATTTTTAGTTCTTCCTTATTGTTCTTCCTCTCTCATTTTCTCATTTAAGTTTTTCTTAGTTTAGTTTCAGTTTTACTCTTCTATAATAGTTCTTGAATTTCATTAGTAATTTATCTTTAGTGTTAGATTTGTTTTTTCATTTCCTACAAGTGTAATTTATTTTATTCAAAGTTTTAAGCTCCGTATTTAATTTTATATAAAGTCTGGTTGCTTTTTCTTGTCTCTGTTTTGTTTCAATGCACTCTTACTCATCTCTTTTCCTCCACTTCATAATGAGTAACTAATTCTCTTTGTACTAGAACATGATGATCCGAGGTTCGAGTTGATTAAGTTATTATGCTTTAGTTTACTTTTCCATTATAAGGTTTAGACCATGATTTACTCTTGATTAATCGTGTTTGGAGATATATCATCGATATATATTTTCCATCTTTATTTCTACTCTTAGCTAGCCGAGAGGCTCATAGTTTGGAGTGAACACTCAAGAGTAAAAAGAGTTGCACGCACCCCTCAAGAGAGGCAGACGTTATATCTCTCGGATTGGAGTGAAATCCAATAATGAGGTTCACAGCGTAAAGCGAGCTTTAGGCCTCCGATTTGGATGAGAGTTCGTTCGGACCTTCCTAAACTATGGTGGGCATGACTTCGAGAGAAGCATGTTCATGCTTTTGGAACCTCCACGGTCAAGGTCCTTTGACCTATTAATTAAGAGTTTATTATCGCATTTATGGTCAACTTAGGCCGAGGTGATTCTCGATCGAGTGCTTTTTTTATCATTGTTTAACCCCTCGTTTTAATTGCTAGTTGTGCTCTCTCTGACTAAGTGAAAGTGCTTTTCTTTATGCAAGTTGTCTCTTCTACTAATTTAGTTAACAACCCTAAAAATTTCTTTGATAATATAATAGTCTTCGTGTGAGTAATATTACTCAACGGTTCCCGGATTTTAATACAACACTTGTGTCCCCTTGCTATAATTCGATAGGTATACTTGCCTAGTTTGATTGCTAGTTCAGTTTTTATTCTATTCACGATTAGCAGCCACTAACAGGCGAAAGTGGCTATCGTTGGCGATAGATTCCTGATAGATTTAGACTTGTAGGGCCTGTCTCGCAAATACTGATGTAAAGCAGGTGAGCTATGAGCCTGGGTACCCAGCTATGGCCACGAGTGCCATTGTGTGTTGATTGCAGGCTCTGGTCCTAGGGACCTGGTGGGAGGCAATCGAGGAAAGGCATGTGAGCCTAACAGGAAAGGGGAGGTTGATGCTCTTCTTGTCGTTTTCATAGATGGCTGGGACCGTTGGCATTGACATGGAGATTTGAGCAATGGGAAATAGCCGAATTATACCCGCAATATGACGTTCGGGCTAGATTTCCTAAAGTAACTAGCTTTCTCCATTGGCATAATGATTGTCTTAGGCCCCATGCCGGAAAGACTAGAACGCTCAAGTTTATCATCAAGTCCAGGACTGTGGATGGTGGGACCCAGGGATGTCCGGTACACAGAGAATGTACCCTGAGTGCACGAAACTTTTGGTCGTTTAGGCACTCATTTGTGATATATTAAATGGGGCTTGAGTGCACCTCCTTGTGATATATCTGTTGTATGAATACTATGCCTATAGGGAAGGAATACCGCTGACCCGATTATGGGCTAGGGTCGTTATAAATTAGTCGACTGATTGCTTACCATTGCTTTTTTTTCTACCCTTGTAGTGGATTATCCCTGTGCGGCGCTGGATAGTCGTGCGGGAAATAATGGGTTGATGCCCTATTTCTAAGCCAACCCTCAAAGGCCAAGCGAAGGAGTTTTAGTGTTTTCATATGTGGTCGCCTTGCGTGTCGATGTATGAAAATACCTATATAAAAAGACATAATTATAAGGCCATAAGGCCAGAAGAGTTTTAAAGTACTGTTAACTGTCGCCAGGTGACAGTGGTTAATGTCGATGAGAGTTACTTTTGTGTATTATGGTATAATATTCATGAGTTTTTATAAGGGTACATTCCTGTATAATTTGAGTTCAAAACTTAACCCTTAGAACTTCCGCTATAATGCTTTGAGTTAGGATGCATGTAGTTTTGATATTAATACATAACTCCAATGACTATCTGTGGGATATGACATGTGGCCTCGGCCGGACCCTTTGTTATATTTCATGTGATGGATGGATGTGTTACACACCATGCTTCTTTGATTGCACAAATTTTAGAATCCAATGTACTTGGGAAGCACATGAATAATTTATCATTTATTTCATTGAGAGATATGTCTTTATTCAATCCCTTCAGCTCTTTGATTATCTTATTGAATCTATCGTATATTTCCACTAAACATTCATCAGTTTTCTTTTGAAAATTCTCATAATGAGAGATTAAAACTGATCTTTTATCATTTCTCTCATCTTTGCTTTCATCAACTATTCTCGAAAGTGATTCCCATATCTCTTTTGATGACTAACAATCAACAACTTTTTGAAATATATCAACAAACATAGTAGAAACTAGTATGTTCATAGCTTTTTCATCATAATATTTTATTCTCTTCTCATGTCTTTCCATTCACTTCTTGGTACAAGTTTAACAGTTGTATTTCCATCTACATCCTTACTATAGGGCATTGATGGTCCTATCTAAATTGATTCAAATATACCCTCATCAATAGAGTTTATATATAATCTGATTCTGGTTTTTAGGGTGTAAATATTTCAAGATTTCCAACTAATGGCCTATTAGATGCATTCCTTTAAATTTATTTGAAGACATTTTTAAAAATATAAATGTAAATATACTAAAGCAACAGAAAAAATCTTTTGATCAAAGTGTTAAACTTTTATTTATTAATCTCCTCTAAATTAACCTAATAATGATCAACCTCACTCTCATACCAATTGAATTGGGAGAGTAGTTGTGAAAGTCTTTTAAGGGTAGCTAAACACCTAGGGGGTGAATAGGTTCCTTTTAAGTCTTATGAACCTTTTTAAATTTATTATTGATGTGATGTTATTAAGTTAGTTACTTCAAGAACACAAAAAACACAGAAGTAATTTATGGTGGTTCCCCTATCTGAGGTACTTTCACTTTCTCCCTGAACCTATCTAGCAGAGAGCTAGATTCAGCAACCTCCTCAAAATACTCAGATCAACTAATATTACACCTCAGATCATTTTTCAGGATCCTATAACTCAAAGTTCTTCAAACTCTTATAACTCAGACTGCTCACAGTCCTACCTCAGAGACAACACAAAGTCTCCTAACTCAGGCTCACAAGCAAGCTCTACCTCAGCCTTTATATCACAGGCCTACCTCAGATTCTCTACAGGAATCCTACCTCAGACTTTTGGAAAAAGTCCTACACTAAGCATTTATAAATATGGCTTTCACTAAGATCCAAGTGAGATCATATAATAGGGATTTATTTTGTTATAATGATTCAGGAAATAAGTTTAGTAGCCATCTTCTCTAGTTTCTAAAGCAAACAGCTTCTCTTCACCCAAGCAATAGGAAATGATCTTCAGAATATAAGTAGGCTGTGTTGTGTGAATACTTGTAGAGATTTTCTTCTTTCTAAAGCCTTTTTGAATGATTGACTTGAAGATTATCAAACTCGATGATAACGAGAGTTATTTTTATCTCTGTTGGCGGTGACTTTTTGCATATCAGGGTTTTAGAAAGTTTTTCAATAAGTCCACAAAAAGTCTTTCAATAAAATCCCGAGAGGTCTTTATAAATGTCATCCGTCATTTTCTTTTATATTCCAACAACTTGAATGGCTAAATACTTTTTAGGTAAGTTGCATGGCTGGCTTTAATGGTTGAATCTTCCCAAGATTGCATGTCAGAGAAATGTGATGGTTTCCATCTTTTAGCACGTAATCTATAGCAATTTGAATTTAGTTTGACATTAGTTAAATAATTAAGATGCCATTTGACTTAGAATACTTTTTGATCTTCCATACATGTGTTGAGTGCTGGAAGCATCATGACTTAGTAAAATTATTTATCTCTGAAGAAGCATTGAGAGACAGTACTTAACTCAACTCATTTTACTTAGGCGATGACTGATCTCTTGAGTTTTGATGAATTTATACTTTGTTAACTTTTCACTTTTGGTTGAAGCGTTGAGTGAAGTCTTTCTGAAGAGATGTCGAGTAACTACAATTAACTCAGTGTATTATACTTAGACATTGAATCAAATCTTATGTCTCGACGCATTTGAACTTAGATAGTTTTACTGCTTCAATGATGAGGCATTGAGTGAATGTACTTCACTCAACACATTTGAACTTTGATTGAAAACTCAGTTCGTTTACTGAACTATTGTGTGAAAGACCTTCACTCGACGCATTTTAACTTAGTCTAAATTTCTACTCTCCTTTACTAAAACATTGAGATAGTGGCATTTAGTCAGCGCATGAGTCTTGAGCATAACGTGATGCGAGATGACTCAACACATTTATACTTAGGAAGATTCTCTGCATCTCTTCTAAGGTACTGAGTGAAAACAACGAATCAACGCTTATAGACCTCAAGTATCGAGCGAATAGAGATGACACGACAGATTTGTACTTAGCAAATTTTCATCACTTCTGAGGTGTCTAGACTTATTCCCAAATTATTAGTCAATCAAATATAGATTTCCTGCACATGATAACTTAGAGGAATATCAAATACATATTTATGTATATTATTGACTTATGGGGCTTCTTCAAATCGAGGAAATTGTGGTCAAAGTTCTAGAAAATCTCCACCTATTTAAAGAAGTTAGAATCTCAGTCAATGATATACACCGCTTCAAAACAAATATAATGGAATAACTCAAAGTAAGCAAACATCTTGACACATAATATAGAACATTTCAGATAGCATTAAAAATTAAAGGATAAGAATGTCTACAAAAAAACATTTCACATTCAAATGTCCTTGGGAACCTAACATTTTTAACATTACTATGGATTAGGTTAGCTAATTACTATGCCCCCCAGTTTTCTTTGCAATCTTTTTCTAAGCCTCTTTCTTTTTCTTCTTTTGTCTCTCAAAGTAGATGTAGGGCTTTGGATGGTATCTATAGGATTCTGGGGAGTCCATTGGTATAGTTCCAGCTATCTTGTCCTTTTTGAACTTCCTTCATACCACTTCTTACATTTAATATTTTGCTCATTCTATGGAACTGTATAGTTTGGCTCTATCTGACTTGTTCTCTTTGATCTGCTTCTAGGAAGACAGATAGATTATCCTGGATGGTGGACTCCACTGCACATGGTTAGGATTGGCTTCTAGTTCTTCTTTATGTCGCTTTTTTCCTTAGCCTTACTTCCTCTTCCTCATCTGCAGTTTCTTTGCCCTTGTCCTTTAATATATGTTGAGAGGTGGGGCAGAATGCAATTACATAATCAGGAGCAACAACTACAATATTAGCTTAGGTATCAGCTCCAACTATATCAGCTCCAACTGCATCTTTAGGAATAGTAGGCTCATCATATATGATGGGATCTAGGCCTAGTGCTTCTCTAACTATATTGGATGTCACGATGGCATGGTATCCACTAGATTTTATCATTTACATCTCCCCTTTATGACTTCTCATGTAACTAGATTGGTCATGGATTTCTTGGAGGAGGATATCTTTTCAGCCATATTGTTGACACCGGTTGTAATATTGTTCTTAACTTGTAACATATGATCATCTTTGATTTGGGAGCAGACTTCTATTCTCCATTCAACAATCTATTTATGCTCTTTCATGTAATGTCCCAATTCGTGCTAGATCCCTCGCATACGTTTTGGTTCAAGAAAGTTGACTTAGGCTCATGGTGCACTTGTAATAGGCGTTGAGTGTTCATGATGCTTCTCGACAAGCGTCGAGTGCATCGACTACTGGGCATGCATCGTGTGATACTCGACGCAAATAAATAATTTGACTTAGAAGAATACTTGATTCGAGATCATCGAGTGCGTCGACTGGACTCAAAGCGTCATGTGCGTCGACTGGACTCAAAAGCGTTGAGTGATCATGATGCCTTTCGACAAAGCGTCGAGTGATACTCAATGTATATGACACTTGTAGTTAGAATTTTTTCGGCTAGTGGGATTCGTCGAGAAGCATCGAGTGATCATGACGTCTATCGATGAAGCGTCGAGTGATACTTGATGCATACGACACTTGTAATTAGAATGTTTTCGGCTAGTGGGATTCGTCCAAAAGCGTCGAGTGATCATGATGCCTTTTGACGAAGCGTCGAGTGATACTCGATGTATATGACTGATAGTACGTTTTGTAGTCTAAACTATTTGGGTATTTTTAGGTTTTTAATACACAAATCATGTCTTGCAAGCTTATATATTGACTTCCTTTTATATATTTTATTGCCACTAATGATTTCTCTTCTTTTTGCAGATTTTCTCAATTTTCGGCCAAAAATGACCTGACACGCCCCCCTGACACGCCCTCCATGGGCGTGTCACCGGGCTTGTAACCTGATCTTGAGGAAAATTGCTTCTAGAAACAAAATCCAGAGAAAAATACCTGACACACCCCGCTAACACGCCCTCCCTGGGCATGTCTCTAGGCATGTCACCCTCATCTCGAACCTGCTGCCGCATTTAAAGATTTACCATTGCTTCACGTTAATAATACTGACACGCCTCCGACATGGGCATGTCACCGATCGTTTTCCACCTTTTTCGACGAATGACAGATTTCTGACCAATGATTGAGACATGATGTGCCTAACACGCCCCTCCTACACGGTCGTGTCCCAGGGCATGTCCACCAACGTACAGAAGAAATTATCATTTCCTTGAGAATTCAGCTCTCGAGGTCAACCCCATACATGACACGCCCGCCGGACACGCCCTCGCCGAGCGTGACAAGGGGCGTGACCATCAAGAAAAATGACTATAAATTTAGGCCTCCCCCTTATGTCCAGCAAGTAGTTTTAGGTTGAGAGGGGAGGTGCTATCCTTTTATTTCCCTAAGTCTTTCATTCTCTTCCTCTCTCTCTTTTTCTCATTTTAAGCTTTTCTTAATTCTAGTTTGTTTACTCCTTTGTATTAGCTTTTGTAACTTCTTTAGTAGCTTAATGTTAATGCTAGCTTAGGTTTTTTATTTCAATGAGCTTGTAATCTTTTCTTTCAAGTTGTAACTCTCTTTAGCATTAATATATAGTGCCCTTTTTTACTTTGTTTTCATAATGTTCTTCTACCCATCTCCATTACTCCACTTCTCCATGATTAACTAATCCTTTTTATACTCGATCTTGATGATCTGATGTTCGAGTTGATTAAGTTATGATGCTTTAAGTTTACTTTTTCTTTTTAGGGTTTAAGCGTATTATTTACTCTTGAAAAATCATGTTTGGAGTTATATCATCGATATATAATTTCAATATTTGTTTTCACTTCTAGCTAACTGAGAGGCTCATAGTTTGAAGTGAACACTCAAGAGTAAAGAGAGTTGCATGCACCCCTCGAGAGAGGCAGACGTTAAATCTCCCTGATTGGAGTGAAATCCAATAGTGGGGTTCACCGCGTAAAGCGAGCTTTAGGTCTCTGATTTGGACGTGAGTTCGTTCGGACCTTCCTAAACTCGGTTGGGCCCGAATTCGAGAGAAGCGTGTTCAAGCTTTAGGAACCTCCACAGTCAAGTTCCTTTACCCTATTAAGTTAGGGTTTATTTTAGCAATTTTTAATCAACTTTTGTCGAGGTGATTCTCGATCGAGTACTTTACTATTTCATTATTTCAACCACTTATTGTAATCATTTTTAGTAGTTTCAATTTACCAGCAAGTAGTTCTCTTTTTAGCACAAATATTTCCTTTCTTAATCGCAATTGGTTTTCTTTAAACAAACCTTATAATAATCCATTGATAAGATAAAAGTTTTTGTGTGAGTAAGATTACTCAACGGTTCCCGAATTTTAATACGACACTTGTGTCCCATAACTATAGTTCGATAGGTATACTTGCCAAGATGGATTGCTCGTTCGATTTTTATTCTCTTCACGATTAGTAGACACCAATTTTTTGCTCCATTTCTAGGGAGCAACTTTTGTTGATAATTCAAAAACACGAACCTATTACTTTTGTCACTTCTCTTTCTAACGCTCTTTCTTAAAAAAATTCAAAAAATTTTAAAAAAATATTAACGCTCTTAATAGAAACCCGCTTCACTATTTTCTACACCACCTAACTCTCTCTAAAAGGGAGTTGTTGTTTAAATACAACTATCTTGTCTAGTACCTTGTGAAACCTTTATCGAATAGCCCTTGGGAAGTTCGGGAGTAAAAACCTTAAAAAAATCTATTTTTTAAAAAATATTAGTTCTCTTTATCTAGTTTGTTTTCTCTTTCTTTATCTTCTCTTCTCCTAGTGCATGACCCGCAGAAATCCGTCAGTTGTTTTTGACTTGTACAGTGAAATTGAGCGTACTCCTCAGAGAAGGTAGCGATTTAAAGGCCCTACTCTCCAAATACAGGTTGAGGATTCCAAGTTATTTTCTACTTTAAGAATGGAAGAGCCTATCATAGAGGAAGCCCTGTATAGGCCTATGTCCTATTATACACGGCCGAATCTAGAGGGTACAGAATCAATCATAGTTCTCCCTACTATAGCTAATAATAATTTTGAAATTAAGCCTAACATAATTCAAATGGTGCAGCAGTATGTGCAGTATGATGGACTTCAAGATGAAGATCCGAACGCGCATATTGCTAGCTTTCTCGAGATTTCTGACACCTTTAAAATCAATGGTGTTACAAATGATGCGAATAGTCTAAGACTATTCCCCTTCTTTCTTAGAACTAAAGCTAAATTTTTGTTGAGGACCCTTCCAAGAGGGAGCATGACCACTTGGGATCAACTAACAAAAAAATTTCTAACGAAGTATTTCCCGCCAGCTAAAACTGCAAAACATAGGAACGATATTTCTGCCTTTTTTCAAATAGATATTGAATCTCTTTATGAAACCTGGGAAAGATTTAAAGAACTCTTAAGACGATGCCCCCTTCATGTATGGCTTGTATGGTTACAAGTGCAAACATTTTATAACAGGCTAAATCAAAATACAAAGCAAATAATAGACGCAGCTTCCGGTGGTACCTTAAACAACAAAACCCTAGAAGCAACTCTTGAGCTTCTTCAGTACATGTCCATGAACACATATCAGTGGAATGTGCCTAGACCTCGCCCAAACAAACCTACAGTTATATTTGAAGTAGACAACGTCTCCTAGCTGGCCCTGCATGTGCAAATACTAAGCAAAAAGATAATGGAGATGACTGGTGCCTCCGCCCCTCAGGTATGGGAATCTGCAACTCCTCCCCCTGAACAAATAGTTTATGTTAACAATATGCCTAGGAATGCTTTTCATAATTTTTCTGCTGCTAATTTTCCTGCGCCGGGCTTTGTTTTTCCGAATATTTATAATCCCTCTTTACAAAATCACCCAAATTTCTCGTGGAGTAACCCTCCGAACGAAATGCGCCCGCCATAACTAAATGTTTTTTCTGCACCACCTACACCTCTTCAAAATTATAAAAAAACCTCCAAGAATGAAGGAAATGTTTTCAAAATATAAGAATGTTAATGACGCAACTATTTGAAGACTAGCCGGATTCGTTAAAAATCTTGAAAATCAAGTAGGACAACTAGCTAAAATTATATCTGAGCGACCCGCCAGGTCTCTTCCTTCCAATACCGATCCCAACCTGAGAGAGCAAGAAAAAGCTATAACTCTTCAGAGTGGGAAGCAAGTTTCTGGTATGGTTATTGAAGAGCTCGAGGTAAGCTCCACCCCCGTTTTGAAAATTCCACCACCTGCTGAAAAAGAAGTTATCACTCTGCTCTCTGCTTTAGAAAAAGATCTCGCTCCACCAACTTTTTTTAAAAATGATCCAACTCCACCATACCCTTCCTAAATTAATAAAACGTCATGATAATAAGTATACCCACTTCTTAGAAATGTTTTAGCAAATCCACATAAATCTATAATTCCACGAAGCGATTACCCAGATGCCGAAGTACGCTAAGTACCTTATGGACCCCCAGACTAATAATATGAAGTTAGAGAACTTATCGCACGTCACGTTAAATGCTGAGTGATCTGATGTCTTGACAAACAGTTTAGCAAAGAAGATCAGTGATCTGTGTAGTTTTTCTATATCGCGTCTTTGGTTATCTTTTTGTCAAGCATCCATTGGCCAATTTAGGTGCAAGTATAAACCTAATCACCTTCTCGTTACTAAAGAAGTTAGGAATTGGTAGCCTCAACCCCACCCGTATGAGTATCCAGCTCGCTGAAAGATCTGTTAAGTACCCGTTAGGAATAGTGGAGGATGTTCTAGTCAAAGTCGACAAATTCATCTTCCTGGTGGATTTCGTCATATTGGACATAGAAGAAGATGTCGAGGTTCCCCTTATCCTTGGCTGACCCTTCCTTTCCATATCCCGTGCTATCTTTGACGTAAGTAAGGGAAAGCTCTTCCTACGAGTAGGCGACAATGAAGTGACCTTCTCTATCACCCCATCGATGAAAAATACCCTGGAGAATGACAACTCTTGTTTCTTCTTAGATACCTTAAGTGATGAATCTTCCTACAACATTTTTGAAGATGAATTTTTTGATTTTTGTTCTTCCTCAACTCTTCCTAATCAATGTCTACAAGAAACCACCTTTTGGAACCAACAAAGTTGATTCCTCCTAAAGCCCGGAACTAAAGTGGCAGCTCACGCTTACTCCCTTAGGATCACACTCAAGGCCAATAACTATACAGGAGGCTTCAGCGAGGAGGTCCCACCTCATACCCGGAAGAGACTAAAGCTCTCCCCCTCCCTAGCCAATGCTGAGCTAGGTTCCTTAGAAGAAGTGAAAAGAGTCGAGAGTCTCTTTCTAAGGCACCTTACCGGTCTATTTATAGGCTTCTGAACTAGGACTGCAAATAACAAACTTAAACCATCCGAGAATTACCAGAATACCCTTGGATAGTTTTGCAAACAGCCAAACCACGATGTTCTAAAGGGCTAAATGCAGACCACCCGGGGTAAAAGAGTTAAACACCCCTGGGTCCATAAAGGTGGGCCTAGCCCTATCTAAACCGGCCTTGAACCAAAATGGCACCTGGCGAGAACTCCCTTATAGGGTCCTCTCGCCTGACAAGATGACCGCCTCTTGGCGAGACCTACACAACTGGATTCCTCTTGCGTGGTTAACTGGCCAGTCATCGAGAAAGCCTCCCCTCTCGGCACTCACTCGCCAATCTCCTGCCACATGGCACTTGGGCCGCCTTTCATAACACCTCTCGCCTGGCTCTCATTTCCTGGGCCCTCTCGCCTGGGCCCTCTCGTTTCCTGGGCCCTCTCGCCTGGGCCCTCTTACCAGCGAGCCCGAGGTTGTACACTCCCTCTCGCCTGGGCCCTCTCGCTATCTGGGCCCTCTCGTTGCCTGGGCCCACTTGCCCGCGAGCCCGAGGTTGTACACAATCCCCGCTCTTTTCGAGGTTGTTTACAAACTCGAAAAGAGAGTTCAACTGAGGCCCGTGATGGTATAGTGAATTTATTGAGGGAATCTTTTGGTTGGCCTGTTAACCCTAGAATCCGCAACATTTCTAGCTAGGCATCTTGCCCTTCCCTCGCTGAACTCAAGTACTCAGTTCGCCCAGCACGCCAGTTGACGTGGTCCGTCACCTAGGTGGATTCCAGCTGTCAGTCCGCTCAGGTCGCCCTCGGTTCCCAGCTCTGCTAGATCGACGACCTCCAATCGACGAGTCAGGCTCAGGCCGGCAAGCTCCGAGTCAGGCCGCCTAGGTCGCTCAGGTCACAGCTAATTTAAAAGAACCGCGCTCGATGCGACCAAGGGAGGTCTCCAGCTCGCTGGCTCAGTCCGCCGGTCCCGCGCGGACTGCTTGTTCCTTCTCTTTTTTGATTCCCGTCACCGCTGCCCGGCTCTTTTGTACCCCGGGCAGCCGGTTATTTTAGCCCTGCCCACTTGGGCAGGCCCCCAGCCTATAAATAGGGGGAAGTGGTGCACTCAAAGCACGCTGACTCGAGCCCAAGAGCCCACTTGTTAAAGGCTGCGGACTCGAATCTCTGGCTTTGCGGTCTCCAGCTTGCTTTCTGCTTTGCTTTGCTTTTCCCTTCTTGTAACCCCTCCTTTCCAATCAAAAGTAAGCCCGTCGCAGGAGAGGCCTTCAGGCCGCGACGGGCGAAGTCTGGTGTTGCCGTGCTCCACGGCTCTTGCTTTTCTGTTCCTTTTCTAGTCCGCCAAGTAGACTGTTGCTCGCAGTTTGTTTTTCTTTTCTTCCCTAGGTGCTCGAACAGTTAGCTGCTGGTGCTCGTTTCTGCCTTCGCTTTCCGCGCATCAGCAGTTAACACGCGACCTTCAGATTCAAGCAGTTTTTGAAACCGCGGATAGAAATGTCAGACCGCCGAGGTCGCCGCTCCGACTGCTCCAGCTCCCCCGATGATTCGCTGTGGGAGGCGTTGGAGCAGTCCCGTTGGGAAGCTGAAGTATCTCGAAGAGAGACTGACCAGCGGCTCGATACGATCAGCCAAGCCCTGTTAGCATTGACTCAGCAGCTTGCCCCCCAGGTTGCTGAAGAAGTTGCTGAGACACCTGTCCGCCAGACTCCAGTCCGCCGGACCCCGGCTCGTCACACCCCTCTTCAGCAGTCGCCTGCGACCGCGCCTCCGCCTCTCCACCAAGCTCAGTCCGAAGCTCCCCTGCGACCTTAGGCTGATCAGTTCGCCCCCCTGATGGATTTCTTCAGGGAAGCAGCCCGAGGGACCCCGGCTCGCCGACTAGACTTTGTTGATCGACAGTCCGCAGAGCTCGCAGAGCTTCGTCCTCCAGTCCGCCCTTCTGCTGATTCAGAAACTCCCTCTCCCTTCGTCGATCGAATCCGATGGGAGTCAGCGCCAAGCAATTTCAGAGAGCCTCGTCTCCCTTTTTTATTCAGGGGAGACTGATCCGGTCTCCTACCTGCAGGCATTCGAAGGGGCAGTTGCATTGAGGAGCCTCTCTGACGCCCTGAAATGTAAACTTCTGGTGACCACTCTTGATGGTCAAGCAAGAGAATGGTTCTATGAGTTGCCTCCAGGCACCATTTCCTCCTTCGCCGAGCTTCGCAGCGAGCTGCTCCTGAGGTTTGCAACCTCTAAGAAGAGAAAGGATGGGCCGGCAGCCCTTTTTGACATTAGGCAAAGAGACAATGAATCGGTGGCAAGATTTGTTGATCGTTTCCAAAAGGAAATCCAAGGGGTAAGGAATGTGAACCCCGATTATTATAAAGTTGCCCTGATTCACGGCCTCCGGGAGGGCCCGTTGAAATTCAAAGTGACTACAAAGGCACCATCAACTTATCAGGAGCTCATAGCGATAGCTAATTGCTTTATTGAGGGAGAAAATGCCAACCCAACCTATATCTCATCCCTGACAGCTAAAGCTGGAGGAAGGGATGTCCCCAACTCCTCTTCCAACAATCAGTACCACAGTAAGCCTCCCCGGCCTGACTTCCATCCTCCACCTCAGAGGGGACGTAACCTCCGCCATAAGAAACCCTTCCTTGGCCATGAACAGTTTCATGATCAGAGACTGCCATTGGCCGTCACTCCCGCTGTTCCCCTTCAAGCGCTCCCCATTCTTCAGAGCGCCCTGCCAGCTTCAAATCCTCATGGGAGCAGCCCTATGGAAGAGCTTGCAGATCTGGGCATCGACTTTGAAGAGGTTGCCCAGATAATCCAGAAGAAGGTTGAAGAAAAGAGGCAGGGGCCTCAGAGAGATTGGAAGCCCAGGGACAATTCTCAGTTCTGTAATTTTCACAAGGAGAAGGGCCATCTGACTAAAGACTGCAAGGCTCTTCAGAAGCTAGTTGAGAGGTTGCTCGCCGAGGGTAAACTCGAGGACCTGGGCAGGAAGAGTGATTCTTCAAAGCCTTCCACCTCCAAGGGCAAGGAGGTGGATGAAGTCCACCAGGAATGCATAGAGATAAGGGATGAGGGCCATCTAGGGCTCATTGTCATCCCAAATGAGTGTATTGATGTTGTCGACGAGGGGGCCCTGGGAAGACTCTTTTTCATCCATGGCGGAGCAGGGACTGAGTCTACTCGGACGTCTTCTCTATCAAGGCTTTCCCGAGCTGAGGTTGCTTCTACTTCTTCCGCCCCACCCTCTGAAGTCGTCACCTTTGATTCTGCGGACCTTCCAGTAACCGCCAACCCTTTCGATGATGCCATCGTAGTCCAGGCAGCCATCGGAGATTTCACAGTTGATAGAATTCTCATTGACACTGGCAGCTCAGTAAATCTCCTCTTTAAGTCCACTTTTGAAGCCCTGAGGACTGGAAAGCCTCTGCTTTCCACCGAGGGACCGCTTTATGGCTTCTCGGGCGAAAGAAAGGAGGTTGAAGGAAATGTCACACTCCCAGTGACGCTCGGAGGGGTGACCAAGGAAATCCAGTTCATAGTGGTAGACGCCCCGAGCAGCTATCATGCTATCTTTGGGAGACCATTGCTGAACAAATATCGCGCCATCATTTCAACATACCATTTAGCCATCAAGTTCTGCAAGGATGGCCGTCAATGCAGGGTCAGGAGCGACCCGAGGCAGGCTCGAGAGTCCTACCTCCGCACAGTTAATGTGACTGAAGTCTCCCCCTCAGCTTTTCTAGCAGCAGCAAAAGCCTTTTCTCCATCAGAAGCTGCTGAGGATAAAGAGGGCGCTCACCTGGAACCTGCCGAGGTAACGCAAGAAGTCCCCATTGTAGAAGGGGAAGAAAGAAAACTCTCCATCAACTCCGAATTGCCAGAAGATCAAAAGGCGGAGTTGATATCTTGCCTATTGAAGAATCTGGATGTCTTCGCTTGGTCAGCGGAGGACATGCCAGGGGTGGATCCCGACGTGGCTTGCCATCATCTCAATGTTGATCCGGCTGCCAAGACCGTCCAGCAAAAGAAGAGGGATGTAGCTGTCAAGCTAGCAGAGCCCATCAGAGAGGAGGTTGCCAAACTCCTCAAAGCACGCTTCGTTCAAGAGATTCAGTATCCCGAGTGGGTCTCGAATGTTGTAATGGTTAATAAACCTGGGGGAAAATGGCATATGTGTGTAGATTTCACCCGTTTGAATAAAGCATGCCCGAAAGATTTCTACCCCTTGCCTCGGATAGATTTATTAGTTGATTCTGCGGTAGGATATCCGTTTATGAGTTTTTTAGATGCATTCTCTGGTTATCACCAAATAAGAATGCACAAACCTGATATCCCTTGCACATCGTTCATCACTAATGACGGTTGCTATTGTTATCTTGTGATGCCCTTTGGGCTTAAAAATGCTGGCGCAACCTATCAACGCATGATGGACCAAGTGTTTAAAGAGCAAAAAAGTAGAAATCTCGAGGTGTATGTGGATGACCTCTTGATTAAGAGTAGGTCTCTTCCACAGCACCTGGTAGATCTTGTAGAGACCTTTTCTACTCTACGAAGGCACAAAATAAAGCTTAACCCGTTAAAATGCATCTTTGGGGCAAGTAAAGGGAAGTTTCTCGGCCATCTCCTTACTCCTGAGGGTCTTGCCCCCAATCCTGATAAGGTTAAAGCCATCCTTAATATGACTCCTCCCCGTTCACCAAAAGAGGTTCAGCAGTTAGGAGGGAGGTTGGCAGGACTCGGGAGGTTCATCTCTCGAGTTGGAGATAAAAGCGCACCATTCTTTAAGACTCTTCGGGGAGCGTCCAAGTTTCAATGGACAGAAGAGTGTTCCTTGGCCTTTGAGCAATTAAAAAAGCAGCTAACCTCGACTCCTTTACTCCAAAGCCCCCGAGCAGGGGAGATGTTGTTCCTATACCTAGGGGTTGGTCCCGAGGCAGTTAGTTCAGTTCTGGTTCGCGAAGAAAGCAGAAGGCAGTTCCCTGTCTACTATGTCAGTCATATCCTGAAAGATGCAGAGGCAAGGTACCCCATCCTAGAGAAGCTAGCTTTGGCATTAGTTATGTCTGCCCGCAGACTCCGACCATATTTCCAGGCTCATTCAATTCAGGTGGTTACTGATCAACCTTTGAAGAGCGTGCTAGAAAAACCAGAGCATTCGGGCAGGCTAGCTAAATGGGCAATTGAGCTAAGTGAGTTTGAAATTTCCTATGTGCCCAGAACAGCTATCAAGGCACAGGTGCTTGCGGATTTCCTGATTGATACGATAGAATCTAGCTCGGACCAGGTGGCAAGGTCTCCCTTAGCTTGGACCATTTATGTGGATGGATCTTCTGGTAGAAACTCCTCGGGTGCAGGGGTAGTTTTAATAAACCTGAATGGCGTCAAGCTTGAGCAAGCCATCAAGTCCTACTTCCCAGTAACTAACAATCAGGCAGAATATGAAGCTTTATTAGTCGGCTTGAGGCTTGCACGAGAGCTTGGAATTGATCACGTCCATATCAAGACTGATTCACTGGTAATGGCTTCACAAGTTCTTGGAAACTTCGAGACCAGGGAGCCAGTGTTGCAAAAGTACCTTGTGCTAGTAAAGGTTGAGGTTGGCAGGTTCAAAAGTTTTACTATTGAGCACATCCTAAGGACAGAGAATGAGGAGGCCGACGTTCTTGCAAAGCACGGGCTCTCATCAGGAGGGACAACTTCTGAGCTTTTCCACCCGGCAGTGGAGGGGGAAGGGATAATGCAGATTGATCAATGCTCCTCTTGGATGGATCCGTTCATTCTCTACCTGTCAACTTGGAATTTACATCAGTCAGTAAAAGATAAGAAGAGATTCAGGTTGAAGGCAGCACACTATTACTTGATATCCGATATTCTCTACAGGAAAACCTTCTTGTCCACAATGGCAAGATGTGTTTCAGAAAGTGAAGTTCCCACCATTCTCCGAGAAGTGCATTCTGGCGAGTGCAGAAGTCATTCGGGAGCAAGAACATTAGAAAGAAGGATCCTGCGGCAAGGTTACTTCTGGCCTACAATGAAGAAAGACTCTGAGGCCTATGCAAGAAAATGTGTTCAATGCCAGAAATTCGCCCCTCTTCAGCATCAAGCAGCTCAATCTCTCAGATCGATTACAACCCCTTGGCCCTTTGCTGTTTGGGGAATGGATCTCATTGGCCCTTTTTCCATGGCAAGTGGGCAGCGGCGCTTTATTATAGTTATGATCGACTACTTCAGTAAGTGGATTGAGGCTAAAGCACTGGCAAAGACAACAACCCAGGTCGTGAGGAATTTTATTTGGGGAGAGATAGTCTGCCGACATGGAATCCCTATGGAGATAATCACTGATAATGGACCACAGTTCAACAATGCAGAGATGATAGGCTTTTGCAGGCAGATCGGAACAGAGCTGCGCTTCGCATCAGTTCATCATCCCAGAAGCAATGGTAAAGTAGAAGCAGCTAATAAGCAAATCCTCAACTTGCTTAAGAAGAAAGTTCAAAATCTCAAGGGCAGTTGGGCTGATCAACTTCCCTCAGTCCTCTGGACCCTGAGAACAACACCTTCATCTGCAATAGGAGAAACCCCGTTCAGGCTTTCTCACGGGTCCGAGGCATTGATTCCTGTTGAGTTTGAAGTTCTGTCGCCTAGAGTACTGCTTGCCAGGCAAGGTACGGAGGATTGGCTTGAGTTGAACAGTGAGGAGATGAGGTTCAGTTTGGAGCATATCGAAGAGGTCAGAGACAAGGCTGCTATCAGGCAGGAGGAAGTTAAAAGAAGAATGGCCCGTTAATTCGATAAGAACGTAAGGATCAAACACTTTCAAGTGGGAGATCTGGTTCTTAAAAAGGTCAATGCTGCTGCAAGAGCCAGCTCAGTTGGAAAGCTTAATCCTAGCTGGGCAGGACCATTCATTGTCAAGGAAGCACTTCAGAATGGGGCCTACCGGTTACAAACATTTGAAGGAGAAGACATGCCGCACACGTGGAGCGGAGATGACCTAAAGCGGTTCTTTTCCTGAACCTCTTTTCTTTTCTTCCTATGTAAACTCTTTAAGAGGTTCACTATTAACAAAAAGTTCCTTGCTAACACTTTTATCAAGTATCTTTGTGTTTCAAGTGTTGATAGTTAAATATATGAAGCAAGGATAACTCTAAACGGTTCTCTCTGATCTCTCTATTTTATGGTTATACGAATATCTCAAAATTGATATTTGTCTAAATACTCATACTAACACTTCTTTGAATGCCTCTTCCTTCTTACCTCCTCGAGCAACTCCCGACAGTTGCTTGATACCAGGAGATATCGCCGTGTTCAGCAAAAACCTCCCCTAGAACCGTTGGTGTCAGCATAACACCACGACGACCACGTGTTGCGGGGAGATTTCGCACCGTGTAGTGGGAGCCTACCAACTCTAGTGCGGTAGGATACTGGATTTCGGATCCCGGCTAGTACCTAACCCCACTTCTGCATTATGGAGGAGCAAAGTGGAGGTCAGCTCTACCACGCCACTTAAGGGATATTGTTACAACCCAGATGATCGCACGGGGAAAGCAATGACGCTCCGGCCGCACCTACCCCCAGATCATCTTAGGGTTGTGACTCTCGAACACTCCTTGGTACCCTCAAGCAGTGCCTGCAGGAGACCCACAGTCATGTCGATCTCAAAGGAAAGCAATGCCGCTCCGGCCGTACCTTCCCGAGAGATCGACTTAGACTGTACTCCAGGCAAGAGGGCAGTGAATTGAGTTATTGAGTCTGCAGATCTCGAGGTCCAGTGAGGGAAGCAATGCCGCTCCGGCCGCACCTACCCGCTTGGCCTCCAGACTGCGGCTTTCTTCTTCACAGGGGTTATTATTCATTAATGAAGTGCGGACTCCAGTTGTCTTATCCGCTCAGTCCGCCGTCCCTTGGGTTGATTCTATAATTCATAACCTTGTGAGGAAAGCAATGCCGCCCCGGCCGCACCTACCCGCTTGGTTGTGAATTACAGGTCATTTCTGATATTATTCATTAATAAAGTGCGGACTCCAGTTGTCTTATCCGCTCAGTCCGCCGTCCTTTGGGTTGATTCTATAATTCATAACCTTGTGAGGAACGCAATGCCGCCCCGACCGCACTTACCCGCTTGGTTGTGAATTACAGGCCATTTCTGATATTATTCATTAATAAAGTGCGGACTCCAGTTGTCTTATCCGCTCAGTCCGCCATCCCTTGGGTTGATTCTATAATTCATAACCTTGTGAGGAAAGCAATGTCGCCCCGGCCGCACCTACCCGCTTGGTTGTGAATTACAGGTCATTTCTGATATTATTCATTAATAAAGTGAGGACTCCAGTTGTCTTATCCGCTCAGTCCGCCGTCCCTTGGGTTGATTCTATAATTCATAACCTTGTGAGGAAAGCAATGCCGCCCCGACCGCACCTACCCGCTTGGTTGTGAATTACAGGTCATTTCTGATATTATTCATTAATAAATGCGAACTCCAGTTGTCTTATCCGCTCAGTCCGCCGTCCCTTAGTTGATTCGGTAGTCCATAATCTTGTGAGGAAAGACGCTCCAGCCGCTCTTACCCGCTTAGTTATGGATTACAGGTCTTTTCTGATGTTGTTGACTGATGCAGTACAGACTTTGGCTTTCTAATTCGCCTAGTTCGCAGAATTTGTTCGATGCATACAATGATTACTTAGAAAAAATTCAAACGTAAATATCTGCGGACGGTGACCCTAGTCCGCTTAGTTCGCCTATTCTTGTTATTCAAGTGAGCAGATTGTCGTTTTCTTGGTTCTGTTCTGCAAAGCGCGGACTGCCAACCGAACTCGTCCAAGTTCGCTTTACACGTTCTCTTCGCTTAGAATATTTTAATATTACAGCAAGCTATGGTTATGCAATTTCAGCAAGCTCTAAACGTACAGCAAAGCAATGACAAAGATTTACATATAAAGTGCGACCTCTAAACATAAGCAAGGGAAAAGAAAGCAGAACATCTCAGATCAAAAATATCCTTTTTCTATTCATTCAAAAATATATTTAAATGTCTTGGCAGGCTCGCGCAGAGTCCGCCCCCTTACATTAAAGGAAACCAAAAAATTACAATATATATTCCTATTCTGTCCTCTGCTTCTTGTCCGCAGGCTTCTCCGGGCTCGACCCATCCACATCCACTCTAGGCGAGTAGCCGCCTGAGTCACTGCTGCTGCTGTCATCAGAGTGAGAAGCGGCTGAGGGTTCTGTTCGCGAGTTGCTCTCACCAGAGCTGGAGTTAGCGGACTGATCCGACTGACCTCCTTGCTGCTGACTTGAGGCCACGTCTTCAGCGGCTTCCTCGTCAGCGGACTCCTCCTCGTCATCCTCGGCAACCGCTTTCCCCTTATCAGCTTGCTCGAACTCGGCAACCTTATCCTTTAGCTCCGGGAAAAGCTTCAGGAAAGGAATAGAGTCTACCCCAGCCTTCGCGTACCCATCGCTGATAACGCGCTCGAGCGTGACCTCGACGCTTTCCCTTACAAAAGGAAACATGGCCTTTTGAAAGTCTGGGTTGGTCACCTCATATGCGATCTGCAAAAGAAATCAAAACATCAGTCCGCGAAAGATAAGCAAGATTAACGACGGCTAACTAAGCACTTACGGCCTTGTCTTCTTTATATTGATTAACTTTTACACCAAGTGGCTTATTCCTTTCTTTCAGCGAATGGCTTTCCTTCTTATACCGCGCATTGTCCCTAAGCAGCTCGCGCGTAAGCCTGCCTAAGAAGTGGTTGGTGACGGCGGAGTTCGCACTGGCCTGCGCAGCGAGAAGGGGGAGGTCATCAGGTGCCACACCTTGCAGATCGCGAAGGTTTTGCTTCCCGTATAAGGCGGACAGGGCGACGTGGGCATGGCGAGATGGGCGCGGACTCCTCCAGGAGGGAAGAGCCGTTGATAGGCGGACATACTTTTTCTTCTCATGCCAGTGGATCATGGGGTTGCCCCTCAGATCCTTCTGCTTCTCGCCGAAGCCCGCAATGTCGAAGCTGCCATCGGAAGAGTAACCCGCGGCGGGGTCTCCGTCTTCCCTCCTCTTTTTTGCGATTTCTTTTCTCCTTTCCCCTTGTGTAGCAGTCTGTCCGGCAGGTGCAATGTGCAGATTTGCGGGCACCGCCAAGGTCGCTGCAAGAGAGAAAGTTAGCTAAAATTCCCAGGTTGTTGCGGATACAAACGAAGGTCGCAAGACTTACTCTCTTGGCGGCTAATAGTATCCAGCCCAGGCAGCAGCGGGATGTAATAGTCGACATCCAGCCTCGCTCCATCAAGGAATCTGACGATGGCGGCCTCGACATCGTTCAGCCGCACGCTCTTGAAGTCAGCATCCACGCGCAGCTGCGGACTGGTATGAAGGAACCCCAGGTCGCCTTCAAAGATAAGATACCTAGAGGTCTAGTTGTGGATCTTGTTCGGCAAGCCCACAACTTTCATTCCCCTGTAGTAGAAGTAGATGATGCCTTTGTACTCGCGGTCTCCCGTCGGAGTGATGGAGCGAACTGAGAAAATTTTCCTGAAAATCTTCAAGGAAAATTCAACCCTCTCAGCTCGCAGGTAAGCAATAAAACTGCAGATGGCAACCATACTGTTCGGGGCAAGCTGGCCCGGAACCACCCCATAATGCTCAAAGATCTTCGCGACCTCCCAGAGCAGGGGGAATTTGAACCCGCAGTCAAAATGATCTATTGGAACTGCGAGCTGGGTAGCGCTTTAAAAATTCAGTCGTTCGTGGTGTTCGGGGAGCCGCGCGAGTACGGGCGAGCCCGCCATATGAACTTCCAAGAAAGCCTCCAGGTCGGCTTCGGTTAGCCTACTCCTTTTATGATCAGCAGCATGGAAGGCGGCTGCGGCTTCAGTGCATGCGGACACCATGTTTTCAGACCGCAAGGCTTCAGCTCCCACTATTTTCTATACAAAAAGAGAATGACGACCCAATTTATATAGAAACCGTCTGACATGACAGCCGTCAATCCGCTCAGATTAGAAAGCCAGCCCGCTCAGCTCGCTTCTTCCCTGTTTTCCCTGCAATATCAGATATTTCTCAAGGCTTTGCGGATTCAAAGCCAGTCCGCTCAGCTCGGTTCTTCCCTGTTTTCCCTGCAATATCAGATATTTCTCAAGGCTTTGCGGATTCAAAGCCAGTCCGCTCAGCTCGCTTCTTCCCTGTTTTCCCTGCAATATCAGATATTTCTCAAGGCTTTGCGGATTCAAAGCCAGTCCGCTCAGCTCGCTTCTTCCCTGTTTTCCCTGTAATATCAGATATTTCAAGACTTTGCGGATTCAAAGCCAGTCCACAGAAACCGCAGTTTGCCAATAAAATGCCAGCCCGCATAGCTTACATTCCATAACGGGATTATCCGAAAAAATAATAGAATACAACAAGCAGAGTAGCATCACAGCACAGATACAATCATACAACAAGGATGTTCAGCAACAATATTACACATCAGCTTAAAAATATAAAAATATAAAAACAAACGTTTAGGCCTTAGCGCCTTCCGCGGTCTCTCAGATCAGGTCGCGACTCCTCCTCCATTCCAACGTGAGCAGCCTGGTCACTCCCTCGCAAGATCTCGCAGTAGAGCTGGGAAACCAGATGGTGCATGTTATTGAAGGTGCGGTGCATATGAGCCATGTCCCTGACTACCCGCGGAAATGGAATTAATTGAACTCCCGGGGTTGGATCTGCGACCACCGCGGGCTGCCCGCTTGCCGCAGGGGCCGATCCCTCCCCCACAGTAGGCTGAGACATTTGCGACCTCACCCCAGCGGCTTCGCTTACTTGCTTTTTTCCTTCTCTCGCCAAAGCCAAATATTTATTCCTATAGTGTCTAACATCTCCGCTCAATCGATTTTTCTCCTTGTTCGCTCCTTCGAGTGCGGATGAAAGGCCAGCGACCTCGCTTTCTAGGATCTTTTCCCGCGCTTGGCTTTTCTTTAGTTCAGTTCGAAGCTCGCATAACTCTTCCTCATATTTCTTCGCTAACAGTGCGCTGTCTTCTTTAGCATGCAGCTCCTCCTGTGCGAGCTCATCAGCAGTCCGCGCCGCGGCCTCCGACACATTTGGTGGCGTGGGCACGATCTCCCCGACCTCGACAGAATCAGGGGTGGACTTCTGAACTGCAACAAAGAAAGTAAAGTCGCCTCAGTATCCAAGCCGTAATAGCCCCAAAAAAAAGAAGAAAAAAGGGAAAAGGTTTTTATCCACTTTTGGTTATCTTCGCGGCGATCTGGCGACTATCAAGGATAGGTCGCCTCACGCGCTCCGGATCAAAAGCCTCTAGGCGACGCCTCCATTCACGGCAGACTAGTGCTCTTGTCTCGGCCAGCGATCTGCTCGAGGCGACTATGTCATCAGTTTCTGTAAGGATCTTGACTGGCCGCGACTTTTGTGGAGGGGATTTGTACAACCAAGAGCTCTGAAACCGCTTGGTCGCCGGCTGCAACTTACCAGATCGCATCAGCTCGGCAGCAATCCGAAGATCCTCAGCCCGCTTATCCACCACGAGCTTCTCCGAGGCCGCTTCAACCTTCGCCTTCATCATTGCGAGTTGCTCGTCGGTTTTCTTCCTCTCTTCCGCTGGAAAAAAGAAGAAGGGTCGTCAAGATTTTCTCCTCCAGTTGCGGTATCAGGCTGCAGCACCTCCAGTATAGAGTGATTTATACTCGCAAGCTGATCATTATCTATAGAGTCGAGTATCTCAGTGGTTGATAAGCTGAGCGTGGAAGGGGGATCACCTTCTGCGAGCAGAGGATCGGGGGTGACGAGATCATCTTGGACTTCCTTTTCTCGCGGCTTATGCTGCAAGCTCGCAGCTCCAGTCCGCTTGGAGATATTTTTCTCTTTTCTAACTTTCAACTTCTTCTCTACCCGCTCGGCGGCATTACTATCTCTCTTCCTCTTTTTCTTCTCAGGAGTCTTCTCTAAGTCGATGACGACCGGCTTTGGTTCGGAAACTGAGGTTGGAGCGACAACCAGCGCCAAGGAAGATACTGGCTCCACAACTTCCTGTTCGATGGAACTTTTAGACGCGTTTTCGGCGGACTCCTTAACTCGCTCCTCGGCAACCTCCACTCCCCTTTCCACTATCGGCTCGCCAGCAGGAAGCTTCTCCTCGATCCCCTGCTGCTAGACTTTCGGCGATGAAACTTCCTTATCCGTTTCTATCCGCAACATGATAGTCCCGAAAGGAGAGCGATGCACCTCCATGCTGGAAGAGTTCGCAGGGTTTTGGCCAGAAACGGAGGGCGGATTCGGTTTCTCCCGTAGAGGACTTAGAGGAGCATTCGCAGTCTTTGCAGTATCGCGGACTGGATCTTGCTTCACCTGGCCTGAACTCTCCCCCTGATGGCGGGCAGGCGCATCTTTTCGATGGCTCGATTTCTTAGGCTGGGAACTCGCTTTCGGCTTCTCAATCGGAGCAGCCATGTTGCCAAAGAAGGATCCTAGCCTTGCCATGCCGGAATGGAAAGTTGAGACCGCAAGTGGTGAGTAACAACCCGTCGCGCAGACAATTCTGACAGAAGACAGGGCTTCCGGCAGTATTTATAGCACGAACGGCATTAATGATAGTTGCAGACTCAGCGGTTAAGGAAACATTTTCGGAATTTTCCAAAACTCAAAAATGTGCGGGGATTATGTTAACCCCAGAATCTGCAACATTTCCAGCTAGGCATATTGCCCTTCCCTCGCTGAACTCAAGTACTCAGTTCGCCCAGCTCGCCAGTTGACGTGGTCCGTCACCTAGGCGGATTCCAGCTGTCAGTCCGCTCAGGTCACCCTCGGTTCCCAGCTCTGCTAGATCGACGACCTCCAATCGACGAGTCAGGCTCAGGCCGGCAAGCTCTGAGTCAGGCCGCCCAGGTCGCTCAGGTCGCAGCTAATTTAAAAGAACCGCGCTCGATGCGACCAAGGGAGCTCTCCAGCTCGCTGGCCCAGTCCGCCGGTCCCGCACGGACTGCTTGTTCCTTCTCTTTTTTGATTCCCGTCACCGCTGCCCAGCTCTTTTGTACCCCGGGCAGCTGGTTATTTTAGCCATGCCCGCTTGGGCAGGCCCCCAGCCTATAAATAGGGGGAAGTGGTGCACTCAAAGCACGCTGACTCGAGCCCAGGAGCCCACTTGTTAAAGGCTGCGGACTCGAATCTCTGGCTTTGCGGTCTCCAGCTTGCTTTCTGCTTTGCTTTGCTTTTCCCTTCTTGTAACCCCTCCTTTCCAATCAAAAGTAAGCCCGTCGCAGGAGAGGCATTCAGGCCGCGACGGGCGAAGTCTGGTGTTGCCGTGCTCCACGGCTCTTGCTTTTCTGTTCCTTTTCTAGTCCGCCAAGTAGACTGCTGCTCGCAGTTTGTTTTTCTTTTCTTCCCTAGGTGCTCTAACAGTTAGCTGCTGGTGCTCGTTTCCGCCTTCGCTTTTCGCGCATCAACAGGGCCCCATGCCTAATCTATAAATATGGAAATTACCTCCCCCCAAGGGGCAATTTTCTTTCCTCTACTCTCTTTCAGCATCTGCCCCCATGTCTCTCAGCCAAAGTTTTCGGGACCGCATCGCAGCCGTGCGCCAGCAAAACAAGGCGACGGCCGCGGGTCTGAACAAGATCCCTGTGTGCGCCCCTCCTTTGCTACTGCCATCCACGTCTCCCCCTAAAAAGGCAAGAGTCCCTGATCCTCCCCTCCCGGCGGGAGAACATTCTCGCTCCTTCCCCGGGGGGCACGTACCTCCTGATCCAGTTAGCCTCAAAGGAAAAGAGGTAATCCCTTCAGGCCTGTTATGATTTCCATCTACCCCACACCTTTTACTTTCTACTTCTACCCAGAAAATCCCAGCGCCTCCCCATCGTCCGGAGACCATTCGTATCAACATTTCGGAGCTCCTTTCCCGGCCCCTCTCGCCCCAAGCTTCCACTCCTCCCTCCACTCCTATGGCGAGGAGGGATGATCCTTCTACCACTTCGAGCTCCACTCACCGATTCGGTAAGAGGCCTCACCCTTGACACCTACTCTCTAATTCTCGCCGTCTTATCTTTTTGTCTTATCCATAGGTGCGAGTGAAGCCCCTGCTGAGGACTCGCTGGCCGCAGACTCGCTGATCGAAGATTATTCTAGGCAACTGGCCCCTTCGCCTCCTCCTCCTATAGATGAGATCAAGGATTATCTGGGCGACCCCATTGACCCCCTAGAAATGAAGCGTAGGGTGGCCGAGATGCCTCGGAAGCATGCACGCATCATTCATGCGCTGGAAAAAGGAAAAAAAGCCGCAGACCACCGGATAGATTGGCTAGAGGTGGAATGCGCTCGTTTATCTTCTGAGATAGATGCCGACATTGAGGTGGACCAGACGGACCCCCAGGCAATCTTGAACGACGTCGACCAACAGCTCCGTCTCGCTCGCAATGGTGTTGAGGCGGCTCGCGCCTTCCACCTCCCCGGCCGCTCTCCCTGCGTGAGAGGTCGTGGAGGACGATGGAGGTGGGACAAGAACTGATGAGAGCTCGGTCCTTCTCACCTCTTGCCTCTTTGACTCTTCCATTCGCCTACTGTAAAATGTTATGTCTGTCCCGCTCCCTTTGCGCCCCTTCAAAATTACCACCACGATTTCCCTCCCGGTCGCCTCTCTGCGGACGAGTATGAGACCTTCCAGAGCGAGTACTTGCCGGAGGGCTTTGAGTCAAGCCCTCCCAGGGTTGGTGAGAGCGTGAACACCTTATATCCTGGGGAGCTCGCCTTCCCCGTCTCGCACTTCGAGGCGGGGCTCAGGCTTCCCCTATGGCCAGAGGTGAAGCAAGTTCTTAAATACTTTGGCGTCGTGCCCGCCCAACAGAACCCTAACGCGATATCGGTTATGGTCGCGTTCACGTGCTATATGCGGCGAGAGAGGATAGAGTTCAGTCTCACCGTCTTCTGCAAAATGTTTGTCTACTACGCCAACCAAGATGGGGAATCCTTCTTCACTGGGCTGAGGTTGAAGGTATGCGAGACGCCAAATAAGAATCATCATTTGCTGACTTGCTTTGTCTTCATTTGCGGAAACCTGGGCAGCATACCTCTCGCGCCCGTCTCGCCCGCGGAAATCTTCTACGCCACCCCGCAGGTCGGCGGTACAGACCAGCTTATCTGCGAGTACCTTGCCGGGAAGAATTTCGAGGTCCGGTATTAGAGACGGGGCATCGGCTCGCTGCTTCCCATGTTCCCCGGAGAAGGTATGCTCGACCCCCCCCCCCCTTCTTTTTATTGCCTTTAGTATTTTCCTTTTGCTGACTTCTTCTCCAGACTTTCTGTCTCGCCTTTGCCAGGTGAAAGGAACGTGTCGGTGCACCCTCCTTATAGAAGCAATAACAAACAATCTAGGGACGTGGATCTTGCCATCATGGCGGCCGAGGAGGCCAAGGATTCGCTGACCCTCTCTCTACGGAAAAGGACGGCTGAGGACCCGGCTCCCTCTCGCCTTATCCCTTCAAAGAAACTTAAAATGAAGATGAAAAAGGTTGTATCCTTCCCCTCCGAGAAGGACAAGGTCCATGCGGACGCAGCGATGGCGTCGGGATCCTTGAGCCCTATTTCTCTGGGATCCCAATCCCCTCACTTGCCTCCGTTAACTTCTCCGTACAGGGCCGTCTCGCTTCCTGAGGAGGCGACCCCTCTCGCACCGCCTATGAGTTCTTCTCACAAATCTTCCAAGTCCCCCTCTCGCAAGGGGGGTCCTTCTCACGTTGCTGCACCGTCCGCCCACCTCAACTTCAACTTGGGCCCGTCCATCCCTGACGGTGCCAATGAGCCCTCGCTCATCTGGGATAAGGGAACACACCGGGTTTCCATCTCAACCATCCTCCCCTCCTGGAGGGAGCAGGTCCAGCCGACCGCCCACGCCTTCTCCTTAAGCTTCGGCCTTTATGGTGGTCTCGCCCCGGACGCGCTCGACGCGACCACCACGCGAGATCTAATCCTGAGGACGGCGCACTCTCAGCTGTGCACTCTAGAGCTATCCCACCGACTCTTGCGCCGCCTCATCTGGAAAGAAATCGACCCCGATCTTGCCGCCGAGCGCGAGAAGTCAGGTGATCTCGCGAAGAGGCTGGAGGTGACCGAGAGCCTTATCGCCAATACCAGCGGCGGAGTTGTGAGTTGTTACTTAGCCAGCTTTCTTACCACTCGCTCGTTAGTTTTAACGAACCTTCCTTGCAGGATGCCGAGACGGCGGAGAGGTTGCGCTTGCGAGTCGAAGCGCTGGATACGAATGTAAAAGAGCTGAAGACAGAAAATGCCCAGCTCAAGGAGGCCTCCACCTCTTGCTCGCAGATTCCTCCACCTCCCTCCCCTCATTATACTCATGACGAGGTCGAAGATTTTTGCCGAGATGCTAACATCCGGACTGCCGAGCTCATCCTAAAGATTATGCGCGAGATGGGCGTCATTAGAGACGACTGCGAAGATATTACGGCCCGCTACCTCGTGTTGGAGATCTATGGTGAGGATGAGGACTCGTCGAAGAGCGAGGAAAACTAAGGCACCTTGAGCACAACTCTTTTTTTCTTTTTTGTTATAATCCCGACGCTCCTCCCTTTTGCATGAAATTTTGTATTGAAAACTTAAATATGATTAACACATGATTCATATGTAAATATATGTTTTGCTCGCGTATCACTGGGATTAGCCTCTTTTTCTTTTTTATTCTTTCCTGGACTGCTTGCGAGATTTGCAGGTTCTTTTATTTGCGAGAGGGGGTCATCCCTCCTCTCGCCGATTGTAGTTAGCAAACATGAATCAGAGGCGAGTTGGCAAACCCCCGTCGCTCTCGCCTTTCCTATTGGTACCTCTCAGCGCGAGTGGACCTGGAGGGTGAACTCCGCCCCCTCTTTTTCTTCTTTATGCAGGGAGTTTTCTTGACGGACCCTCTTCTGTTATTGTGTCAAGGGTCGGTGTTTCTTCTATTTAATCCGCTTTCACACCAAGACACCAGTTACCTGACTCCGGTAAACACCCAACCCAAATTACAGCTGTTCGACACATTTCTGCTTCCAAATTACAGCTTCCATGTCCACATTAAGCATGGAAATGAAAACAACCTTGTTCACAAAGAACCGTAGAATGGCAGAGTAAGGAGATTAATGGGGATGGGGAGGAGACAACCACTCCGTGGAAGAGGACCTGATTCCTCTTTCGTTATTGTGCCCCACCACCGAGTGAACCTACAGCCCTGCCAACTTGATGAGAGCCTGGTCAGCGGGTCTACTCGGGGTCTCCTATCCTCTTTCTCCTCCCACCACCGAGTGAGCCTACAGCCCTGCCAGCTTGTTGAGGGCCAGGTCAGTGGGTCTGCTCGGGGTCTCGTCTCCTCTTTCTCCTCCAACCACCGATTGAGCCTAAAGCCCTGCCAGTTTGATGAGAGCCTGGTCAGCGGGTCTGCTCGGGGTCTCCTCTCCTCTTTTTCCTCCAACCATCGAGTGAGCCTACAGTCTTGCTAGCTTGATGGGATCCTGGTCAGCGGGTCTGCTCGAGGTCTCCTCTCTTCTTTCTCCTCCAACCTTCGAGTGAGCCTACAGCCCTGCCAGCTTCATGGGAGCCTGGTCAGCGGGTCTGCTTGAGGTCTCCTCTCCTCTTTCTCCTCCAACCACCGAGTGAGCCTACAGCCCTGCCAGCTTGATGAGAGCCTGGTCAGCGGGCCTGCTTGGGGTCTCCTCTCCTCTTTCTCGTCCAACCACAGAGTGAGCCTACAACCCTGCCAGCTTGATTAGAGCCTGGTCAGCGGGTCTGCTCGGGGTCTCCTCTCCTCTTTATCCTCTATCCAACGAGTGAGCCTACAGCCCTGCCAGCTTAATGAGAGCCTAGTCAGCGGGTCTGCTCGGGGTCTCCTCTCCTCTTTCTCCTCCAACCACCGAGTGAGCCTACAACCCTGCCATCTTGATGAGAGCCTAGTGAGCGGGTTTGCTCGGGGTCTCCTCTCCTTTTACTCCTCCAACAACCTAGTGAGCCTACAGCCCTGTCAGCTTAATGAGAGCCTGGTCAGCGGGTCTGCTCGGGGTCTCCTCTCCTCTTTCTCCTCCAACCACCGAGTGAGCCTACAACCCTGCCATCTTGATGAGAGCCTGGTCAGCGGGTCTGCTCGGGGTCTCCTCTCCTCTTTATCCTCCAACAACCGAGTGAGCCTACAGCCCTGCCAGCTTGATGAGAGCCTGGTCAGTGGGTCTGCTCGGGGTCTCCTCTCCTCTTTCTCCTCCAACCACCGAGTGAGCCTACATCCCTACCAGCTTTATGAGAGCCTGGCCAGCGGTCCTGCTCGGGGTCTCCTCTCCTCTTTATCCTCTAACCACCGAGTGAGCCTACAGCCCTGACAGCTTGATGAGAGCCTGGTCAGCGGGTCTGCTCGGGGTCTACTCTCCTATTTCTCCTCAAACAACCTTGTGAGCCTACAACCCTACCAGCTTGATGAGAGCCTGGTCAGCGGGTCTGCTCGGGGTCTCCTCTCCTCTTTCTCCTCCAACCACCGAGTGAGCCTACAGCCCTGCTAGCTCTATAAGAGCCGGGTTAGCGGGTCTACTCTGGGTCTCCTCTCCTTTTTCTCCTCCAACCACCGAGTGAGCCTACAACCCTGCCAGCTTGATGAGAGCCTGGTCAGCAGGTCTGCTCGGGGTCTCCTCTCTTCTTTCTTCTCCAACCACCGAGTTAGCCTACAGCCCTGCCAGCTTGATGAGAGCCTGGTCAGCGGGTCTGCTCGGGGTCTCCTCTCCTCTTTCTCCTCCAACCACCGAGTGAGCCTTCAGCCCTGCCAGCTTGATGAGAGCCTGGTCAGCGGGTCTGCTCGGGGTCTGCTCTCCTCTTTCTCCTCCAACCACCCAGTGAGCCTACAGTCCTGCCAGCTTTATGAGAGCCTAGTCAGTGGGTCTGCTCGGGGTCTCCTCTCCTCTTTCTCCTCCAACCACCGAGTGAGCCTACAGCCCTGCCACCTTGATTAGAGCCGGTCAGCGGGTCTGCTCGGGGTATCCTCTCCTCTTTTTCCACGGTAATCCCGTCTTTTTAGAAGTATGCCCTGAGGTGCATTGTGCTTGGAAATCATGACATACCTTCAAAAAGGAAGATCATTAAAAATCATACTCAAATAAATTAAGAAAAAAATTATCATTATGGGTAGAAACGCTTCAGATCATCACCGCTGCGGGTGCGATCCAGGGGTACCCCGTCCACATCCTGGAGGTGATACCCCCTGACTTCAAGACCTCTTTTATGATGAAGGGACACTCCCAATTATGGGTTAGCTTTCCTACCGCGGCCCCCCTGTGTAACACCCCTATCCGTCACATAGCATATAACAGTAGGTCCGGCCGGGGCCCGACGCCATATACTACGGACAGACCGGTTGGTTACGCGTTGAAACCATTCAACCAATCCTGTCGTCCTACACAACACCTAGCGGAAGCAATTTATTAAGTTGCAAAAGAAATAAGAACCCAGCCACAACAGCATGAATGTCCACTACAAACTCAGGAATGTATACACAACACAAAGAAGAAATGGCCTAAAGGCCTTACACTGTTCACTTAACAAAAGAAGTGTTTTCATATTTCGGCTCGCAGGCCGGCCATACATGAAAAACGGGAATGAAACATAAGCAATTAGGCCTTCGAGGGCCGGCACAGCAACAAGGGCTTTAGACCGCTACTTCCCGCTCTGCTCCGCAGCACCTGCAAGCAATAAACCACCGCCCGGTGGCAAACAATAGCAACGCTCAGCAATGCTGACCAAATTATAACGATCCAGCCCCCACATTCGTGGCGGCGATGCTCTTTCCCTGCACTTTATTAGCATAGGCATTTATATAAAGTATTTGCACTTCACCACAGGCGTAGGCTCGCACGGCCACACACCCCGTGCACTCAGGGCACATTCTCGGCGAACCGGCCAACGTCACGTCAATTCAAGCCATAGACGTTCCCAATCCACCACCGCCTCTTGGACGGTCATCCATATGAGCATTTTGTCTTATTGGCCTTGGTCATGGCAATTTAAGCCATAGACCGCCGAAGACCCTCATCCATGCCAACGGTCCTACCGAACGACATAGACCGGGTACGGTTCCGCCTGACCCGCGCTCATACCGCAACGACAATTTAAGCCATATGCGCAGGCCAAGACTCACCGAGTCCCATTTCCACCACAATAATCACATAACCCGGTTATGTTCACGTTGGCCCCCGACCACCGTGTTGGCAAAACCCGCTTTTGTCCAGCTTTCCGGGTGCACCTTGGAGTTAATCTCCAAGGCTCCCTGATGCAATCTACCACGTAGAAAACCCGAAAACACCCAAACATCCGGATTCTTGCCCGGTTCAAATGCAATGCAACATCACCGATACGGACCAACATGTCTGAATAGGCTTCACACACAATGCCTATGTCCGTTTACGCATACGGACTCTACACAAGGGGGACTTCACATATCTACCCCAAGGAACGCTCCAACTCTTCGCTCACTCGCGAGAGAGGGCTTCCTATGCAAAGGAAAAGAGGGCTTCACATGCCCAAGGATGAGAAATCGTTACCCTTGCGTTCTTCCGCGGCGCCATCGAAAACTATACGGTTGGAAAGCACCGCAATGGCGTCGCCTCCGCGGATCTGGACTCGGATCACGATTCGGAGCTCCGAAGCTCTTCCGGCGGCCGGATCTTGGACTCCTCCTTCCTCCTTGCTCTCCCTTCTCTCTAACTTTTAGAGAGAGATTGGCCAATGGAAAAATGGGTTTCTAAACCCTATTTCCCGACTATAACCACCCAGGAGCAGCCCCCCACCATCGGATCCAAAGCCAAGGAAACGAACGGTCCGGATTAAATCCAAAATCATAAAATCTGGGCCGAACACGGGTTGGCACACGGCCGTGTGCCTGGCCGTGTAGCTCATTCGCCGTCTCGACCAAGATTGAAAACCAGCAATACGGCATGTGACACGGCCTCCGACACGCCCGTGTCGCCTGCGACACGCCTGTGTCGGGACCCGTGTCACGCCCCCCGTGTGCAATATATCAACACTTCGCAGTCAGAGAGGTACACGGCTTGGTGACACGGCATCAGACACGCCCGTGTCAAACTAGACACGCCCGTGTTCGTGCCCGTGTCATTACCCGTGTACCCAACCGCACAGCCCAGGTGTGACACGGCCTGGGGCACGCTTGTGTCCTAGGCCGTGTTCCACCACACGACCATCGTCGACCTGAACTGGTCGACAAAACGGCCCGAGCTCGACACGCCCGACACGGCCTCCGACACGCCCGTGTCGGGGCCCGTGTCACCTGTACCAAAAATCTGTCCTGGCCAAATTCGATCCCCGTTGCTCCTACAACATTTTGGTGTGTTACAATTCTACCCCCTTAATGAATTTCGTCCACAAAATTAATAAAGGACAAACAGGACTTAACGTAAAACAGTACCTGAGCGGAACAATTCCGGGTACTCCTCGAGCATAGTCTGCTCCCATTCCCAAGAGAGCTCCTCACGCCCGCAATTATCCCACCGGACCTTAACCATCCGGATCTCCTTGTTACGGAGCCTCTTGACCTCAACATCTTCGATGCGAATGGGCTTGACCCTAGTCGTCAACCCTTCGTCCACCGGCACTTGGTCAACCACGATCACCTGCGAAGGCTCTTGCACCGCCTTCCGCAACACAGAAATGTGGAACACATCGTGTAACCCACTCAACTCCACCGATAGCTTCAAACGGTATGCAGCTTCGTCGACTCGCTCCAGAACCTCAAAAGGTCCAAGGTATCTTGGGCTCAGCTTCTTCAAGCGTCTCACCCGCGAAACCCCCTTGAACGGCTTCACTTTCAGGTATACCCAATCGCCTACCGCGAACTCCACGTTCCGGTGCTTGGCATTGTAATACTTCGCCTGCCGGTCCTGAGCGATCAACAAGCGCTCCCGAATGATCCGCACTAATGAGGTAGCACTCTCCACCTCCTGCTTCTTGTACAACCTTGCCTCACCCGTTTCAAGCCACGATAACGCGTGCGACACTTCCTACCATATAGGGCCTCGAAGGGCGCCATTTGTATACTCGCTTGGTAGTTGTTGTTGTACGCGAACTCCACCAAATATAGGTGGTCCCAATGCTTACCGAAATCCAGAACACACATGCGGAGCATGTCCTCCATCGTTATATTGACCCTCTCGGTCTGCCCATCCGTCTGCGGATGGAAAGCTGTGCTGAACTTCAACTTTGTTCCCAGCATCTGCTGCACCAACCTCCAATCATTTGACGTGAACCGCCCATCGCGATCACTCACAATGCTACGGGGCACACCATGCAGCCTAACAATATTGTCAACATACAACTTTGCCAATTTCTCCACTGGATCATCCTTCCTATGCGGAATGAAATGCGACACCTCAGTTAGCCGATCTACGATCACCCAGATGGCGTCGTTCCCTTTCTGCGACCTTGGCAACCCGTGCACAAAGTCCATAGATATGTCGTCAAACTTCCACTACGGTATAGGCAAGGAATTCAGAAATCCTCCCGGCTTTTGGCATTCCGCCTTCACCAAGGCGCATGTTTGGCATTTAGCCACGTACAACGCCACATCTTTCTTGAGCCCCAGCCACCAAAACAACTTTTTGAGATCACGATACATCTTCGTGCTCCCTGGGTGGATTGTGTACTTGGTATGATGAGCCTCGTACATCAACTCCGCCCGGAGGTTACCCCCACTCGGGACGCACAACCGATGATCCTTCCTTAGTAAACTATCTTCCACCGAGAACTGGGAATTTGACCCATCCAGAGCGGCTTCCATAAGCTCCTTCATGGAGTCATCTAACTCCAATGCCTGCCGAACCCGGTCAGCCAGGTCATACTGCACCTCTGTCTAGTTTAACATTGCTTTGGCGCTCGTCTGCTTGTCAACACAACAGATCTCAAGCTCCTCCAACTCCCGTACTAGCCGCTCATCATGCACCAACAACCAGTTGGCTTGGGCGGGAGCCCTGTGGCTCAGCGCATCCGCAACTGCGTTGCCCTTCCCGGGTACATAATGTATTTTGAAGGTGTAGTCCCCTAGGAACTCCATCCACCTCCTCTGCCTCATATTAAGGTCCTTTTGATCCAACAAGTATTTTAGGCTCTTGTGATCAGTGTATATATCGACCCTTACGCCGTAAAGGTAGTGCCTCCACAACTTGATTGCAAATATCACGGCCGCCAACTCCATGTCGTGCACCGGATAATTCCTTTCATGCACCTTCAACTGACGCGATCCATACGCTATCACGCTCCCATGCTGCAACAACACGCAGCCCAAGACACTACCCGAAGCGTCGCTATACACCTCGAAGCCCTCGGTCCCACTCGGCGAACTAAGCACTGGCGCCGTGGTCAACCGCCTCTTCAGCTCCTCAAAAGCTTGCACGCACTCTTGCGTCCACAAGAATTTCTGATCCTTCCTTGTCAACTTCGTGAGAGGTAGAGCTATCCGCGAGAAGTTCTCTACGAAGCGCCTGTAATATCCGGCAATCCCGAGAAAACTACGGACTTCCGCGACAGAAGACAACGCAGGACACTCCCGTATCGCAACGATCTTCGCCGGATCCACCGCTATACCTTCCCCACTAACAATGTGACCAAGGAACGCTACCGAGGGTAGCCAGAACTCGCACTTGGAGAATTGCGCATAAAGCTCATTCCTCCTCAAAGTCTCCAACACCAAATGCAAGTGCTTGAAGTGATCTTCTTCGCACTGCGAGTACACCAATATATCGTCAATAAAGACGATCACAAAGCGATCCAGGAAATCTCGGAACGTCCTGTTCATCAAATCCATAAATACCGATGGCGCATTCGTCAGTCCAAACGGCTTGACCGTGAACTCGAAATGCCCATACCTCGTACTGAACGCCGTCTTCGGGATATCACACTCCCTGATCCTCAGCGGATAGTACCCCGACTTTAAGTCCAACTTGGAGTATACCAACGATCCGACTAACTGATCAAAGAGATCATCAATCCTCGGGATCGGGTACTTATTCTTCTCCGTCAGCTTGTTCAATTCTCTGTAATCGATACACAGCCGCATACTTTCGTCATTCTTCTTAACGAAGAGGATCGGTGCGCTCCAAGGCGACGAACTTGGACGCACATAACCTTGCTCCATCAGCTCCTCCAGCTGAACCTTCAACTCCGCCATCTCCTTTGGCGCCAAACTATAAGGAGCATGTGACACGGGCTTGGCACCCGGCACTAGCTCGATGATGAAATCGATCTCCCGATGCGGTGGGGCTCCGGGAAGACTATCCGGGAACACATCGGGGTATTCGCAAACCACGGGAATCTCAACCAAAGTGGACTTTGGCTCCACAGACCCCACTATTGCGAAGAACAGCTCTGCACCAGCACGAACTGCCTTTACCACCTGAAGAGCAGACATCCGCATCTTGCTCGACCCCTTGAGTCCCTCGAATGTTGTCCCCAGCCCAACACCCAGCTTGACCTCCTTCCGGTCACAGTCAATCCAAGCTTTCTGCTCCGAAAGCCAATCCATTCCAAAGATCACGTCGAACTCTACTAGCGGCAGCAATGACGCTAGCAAGTCGAACTCTTGGCTCCCAATGTGAACCTTCACTGCGCACACTCTGTCCGCACGCATCGAGCACCCATTCAGTAGCAGCACATCCAACTTGTCATTCGCCATTGAAGAAGGGACTCCGATGCGCGATATAAAGCTTTCGGACAAGAAGGAGTGTGAAGCTCCCGTATCGAACGGTGCCCGTGCTGGACTATCACTAATCACAACAAAGCCTATACAAACAATATTAGGCTAACAAGCAATAGATAACGGTATTTAAGCTAACTTGCTATAAATTAACTCATACCTGTCACCACATCCGCTTGCTTGATGGCCTCCTGCTGGCCCAAGTTATAGACTCTAGGCTGAGTCGGAGCATAGTGGGACGCGATCGACTCCACCGCTTTGCCCTTCTCCTCGTAGGTAGGTCCTTGTTTCCTTTCGGACTTTGAGCGTCCACTCCAGCAATCACGGGCAAAGTGCCCCGTCTTTCCACACGTGAAACAAGCGCCCGGGGTTCGATTGGTAGTTGCCCCCGAGGCACCCGTAGAAGAAGCTGGACCTGACGTCCTAGCCTTTTTGAAGAATTTTCGGTAGCCCGACTTCGACGTGGTCGGTGCCTTGAACTCCGCTTTCTTACTATCGGATTCCTTCTTCGCTTGGACATTCTTCATGTCCTTTTCCAAGGACCGGGCCGAACTGACCAGGGTCATGAAACCCTGCGCCTTGGGCCCCGACAGTAGCAACCTTAAATCATCTCTTAGCCCTTCATAGAAGCGGCTCGTCTTGCGCTCCTCGTCTGCGAAGGTAGAGCCGGCATATCTCCCCAACCGAGTAAACTCGTGGAGGTACTCATCAACGGTGCAATCCCCTTGCACCAATTTCTGAAATTCGCTTTCTAGCACAATTCTCTGCGCCGAGGGGAGGTATCGAGCCATGAACAGTCTCGCAAACTCCTCCATCGAAACTTCGGCCAATGGCCTTCCCTGCAACTGATGTAGCTCTAGGCCTTCCCACCATAGTCTTGCGTCCCCATCCAAAAGGAACGTCGCAATAGTGGTTTTCTGCCACTCTTCCGTTTCCGTCGCAGTCTTCACCCAGTTAAACCTTGAGAGCCAATCCTCTGCTTGGGTCGGGGTTTCTGCCCCCGTGAATACCGGTGGATGAAAACCCATCACGTGCTTCAGTTGTCTTTCAGTTTCTCTCCTAGGCAAGTATGGATCCAAAACTACTTGCTCAACCCTCCTTTATTCTGCCGTCTGAAGCGGTACTTGCTCCGCAGCAGGGGCAGGCTGCTGCACCTGCCTTGCAGGCTGCGCATTGATCATAGCAAAGACATCTTCTGCCACCAATCTAATGGTCTCGGCAGACGGAGGTGTTGCAGGCGCATCGCTTGGCGCACTGCTCGCCTCAGAACCTGGCCGTTCAGACGACCCAGCACCACTCCTGGTCACCTATAATCATGCAAAACACCGATAAGCGACCAAAAATTACAGCAAACAGCAATAATAGGAACACGCAGGTTCCTCAAACATGTGTATTTTCATTCCTAAGTGGACATTCATGGGTTCTTTTCTTGCTATAACGATGACGCACACACATGTGCTCACCACCCCTTAAAGTGAATTCGCCCACGAATTCATTTAAGCTTGACCGAAACCAGAAGTCTGATACCAATTTGTAACACCCCTATCCGTCACATAACATATAGCAGTAGGTCCGGCCGGGGCCCGACGCCATATACTACGGACAGACCGGTTGGTTACGCGTTGAAACCATTCAACCAATACAGTCGTCCTACACAACACCTAGCGGAAGCAATTTATTAGGTTGCAAAAGAAATAAGAACCCAGCCACAATAGAATGAATGTCCACTACAAACTCAGGAATGTTTACACAACACAAAGAAGAAATGGCCTTAAGGCCTTACACTGTTCACTTAACAAAAGAAGTGTTTTCATACTTCGGCTCCCAGGCCGGCCATACATGAAAAACGGGAATGAAACATAAGCAATTAGGCCTTCGAGGGCCGGCACAACAACAAGGGCTTTAGCCCGCTACTTCCCGCTCTGCTCCGCAGCACCTGAAAGCAATAAACCACCGCCCGGTGGCAAACAATAGCAACGGTCAGCAATGCTGACCAAATTATAACGATCCCACCCCCATATTCGGGGCGGCGATGCTCTTTCCCTGCACTTTATTAGCATAGGCATTTATATAAAGTATTTGCACTTCACCACAGGCGTAGGCTCGCACGGCCACACACCCCGTGCACTCAGGGCACATTCTCGGCGAACCGGCCAACGTCACGTCAATTCAAGCCATAGACGTTCCCAATCCACCACCGCCTCTTGGACGGTCATCCATATGAGCATTTTGTCTTATTGGCCTTGGTCACGGCAATTTAAGCCATAGACCGCCGAAGACCCTCATCCATGCCAACGGTCCTACCGAACGACATAGACCGGGTACGGTTCTGCCTGACCCGTGCTCATACCGCAACGACAATTTAAGCCATATGCACAGGCCAAGACTCACCGAGTCCCGTTTCCACCACAATAATCACATAACCCGGTTATGTTCACGTTGGCCCCCGTCCACCGTGTTGGCAAAACCCGCTTTTGCCCAGTTTTCCGGGTGCACCTTGGAGTTAATCTCCAAGGCTCCCTGATGCAATCTACCACGTAGAAAACCCGAAAACACCCAAACATCCGGATTCTTGCCCGGTTCAAATGCAATGCAACATCATCGATCCGGACCAACATGTCCGAGTAGGCTTCACACACAATGCCTATGTCCGTTTACGCATACGGACTCTACACAAGGGGGACTTCACATATCTACCCCAAGGAACGCTCCAACTCTTCGCTCACTCGCGAGAGAGGGCTTCCTATGCAAAGGAAAAGATGACTTCACATGCCCAAGGATGATAAATCGTTACCCTTGCGTTCTTCCGCGGCGCCATCGAAAACTATACAGTTGGAAAGCACCGCAACGGCGTCGCCTCTGCGGATCTAGACTCGGATCGCGATTCAGAGCTCCGAAGCTCTTCCGGCGGCCGGATCTTGGACTCCTCCTTCCTCCTTGCTCTCCCTTCTCTCTAACTTTTAGAGAGAGATTGGCCAATGGAAAAATGGGTTTCTAAACCCTATTTCCCGACTATAACCACCCAGGAGCAGCCCCCCACCATCGGATCCAAAGCCAAGGAAACGAACGGTCCGGATTAAATCCAAAATCATAAAATCTGGGCCGAACACGGGTTGGCACACGGCTGTGTGCCTGACCGTTTAGCTCATTCGCCGTCTCGACCAAGATTGAAAACCAGCAACACGGCATGTGACACGGCCTTTGACACGTGCGTGTCGCCTGCGACACGCCCGTGTCGGGACCCGTGTCACGCCCCCCGTGTGCAATATATCAACACTTCGCAGTCAGAGAGGTACACGGCTTGGTGACACGGCATCAGACACGCCCGTGTCAAACTAGACACGCCCGTGTTCGTGCCCGTGTCATTACCCGTGTACCCAACCGCACAGCCCAGGTGTGACACGGCCTGGGACACGCCCGTGTCCTAGGCCGTGTTCCACCACACGACCATCGTCGACCAGAACTGGTCGACAACACGGCCCGAGCTCGACACGCCCGACACGGCCTCCGACACGCCCGTGTCGGGGCCCGTGTCACCGGTACCAAAAATTTGTCCTGGCCAAATTCGATCCCCGTCGCTCCTACAACATTTTGGGGTGTTACACCCTGCCCGCGGCATCCACCTTCTTAAGGACCATGTCTCCCTTCTGAAATTGCTTGATCCTTATGTGCTTATCAAAGTACCGGGACATCCGGCGCTTCACCTCCTCTTGCCGGATTGATGCTAGCTCCCTGAGCTCCTCCACGAGGTCGAGTGAAAGCCTCTGCTCCTCTCCACTATCTACCTGCAACCTTTCACCCCCCTCCATTGCTCCTGTTACCCTGGGAGATTCAATATCAAATTCTACGGGTGTGACGGCCTCCGAGCCATGGGAGAGTTTGAAAGGCGTCTCTCCTGTGGCCGTATTCGGTGTAGTTCGCAGAGCCCACAGGACAGAGGGGAGTTGTTCCACCCAGCTCCCCCTCAAGTTCTCCACTTTCTTCCTTAAGAGATTAACAATGATCTTATTTGCCGCTTCCACCTGTCCGTTGCTTCGAGGGTGTTGAACCGTCGCGAACCGAAGGTCTATGCCAAGCTGTACATAGAAATCCACAAACTCGTTGCTAGCAAATTGTGGCCCGTTGTCAGTGACGATGGGCAAAGGGAGCCTGTGTCGACAAATAATCTCTCCCCACACAAAGGTCTTGACCACCTGCGATGTCACCTTTGTCAGAGCCTTCACCTCCAACCATTTTGAAAAATAATCCACCATGACAAGTAGGAACCTCCTCTAACCGCTGGCTTGAGGAAACGGTCCCACCAGATCCAGTTCCCATATGGCGAAGGGCCATGGAAAGGTGATCGTTCGCAGCCTCAGTGCTGGGAGGAGCTACAAGGGAATAAACTCTTGGCACTTTCTATATCTCTTGGCGAGCTCCTCCGCATCTTTCCGGTGGGTAGGCCAGAAAAAGCCTTGCCTTAGTACCCTCCCTTCCAAGGTCCGACTCCCTGAGTGGCTTCCGCATTCCCCCGAATGAACCTCCTCCTGTACCCTTGATGCTTCCTTCTCGGGCACACACTGGGCTAGCAATCCGGACAATGTTTTTCGGTAAAGTACCCCTTCCTTCAACAAGTAAAAACTGACTTGTATCTAATCCGCTTCCTCTCGAGATCCCCCTCGGGTAGACGTCCCGACGCCAAGATGTTCACAAAAGGATCCATCCAAGACACCTCCTGGTCGACCTCTATTATCTCCCCCTCTTCTATGGAAGGCCTGAAGAGTTCGGTCATAGCCCCCCCCCCCCGGCCTGAGGGACATGCTTCGCGAGTAGGTCTGCCCTAGGACTCTCTTCCCTATGAATGTGCTGGATGGAGAAGCTATGAAACTGCCCTATGATACCCTTTATCTTTACCAGGTACAATTGGAGGGTCAGTTCTGTTGGAACACCCTATTACTAATTTGGGCAAGGATCACTATGTTTCTAGGAAATCAATTTGACCTAGATGTATAGTTGAAAAGGTCAAGTTAGAATGAGTCTAGGGCTTAGAACTTAGGTTTGAAGCTGCCCCCAGGACCATTCAAAGATCAAGACTTAGAGCTGAGACAAAGACAATTATCGTCGCGCTTAGGTCGACGAAACGTCGAACTCCGTTCGACCATCTCTGAGCTCAACTCTGCTAAGTCATCGACCTCCGGTCGACGATCTTCGAGCTCAGATCGACGATCTGCCTTCAGCTTATTCTTCAGGTCGCTGAGCTCCGGTCGACGATCTTCGAGCTCAGTTCGACATTTTCTGTCTGATGTTCAATCCAATCTCTGAGCTCAGTTCAACAATCGTGGAGCTCAGATCAACGTTTTTCTGAGTGATTGACGACTTTAAGGATTTAAATTCAGTCAGCTTTTGGAATGTTTTTCAAATTCTCTCAGCATTTATTTCAAGAGATTTGTTAGCCATTTTCATTTGTTCTGGAACAAGTTTCAAGAGATTTCTCAGAGAATGTTTATTAGACTTTCCTCTTGAAGACAAAATATTTATGGAAGACATTTATGACTGGTAACGGCTATCTTGGACAGAGGATCATCAGAGAATAATATATACAACAGCAAATCAAGAGAAAGAACTTACTCATTACTCATCACACACTAAATACAGACATACACAGATAGTCAGATCAATAGAGAAAAAAAATCAAGTGATCAATCCTGGAGAGTTTCATTCAAAATTAGCATACTTAAAAGTGTTCATAGCTTCAACATCAAAGACTCCAGACAATTCATATTTCAGCCTCTGCTAAAATCATCTTCTGTTGGAGATCTGAAGCTTCTGAAGGCTTATCACCCTAGCAAAGCTCTCACTCCTAAACCATCTACATCTCAGGGGGAGCTTTGACAACACAATCAATCCACTAAGTCTTCTCTCAGTGATTGAGACAGAGAAGACAACTTCACCTCTTCCTTTTTCTTTTTCTGCTGTAAAAGGGTTATCAAAACTCCCTTCAAAAGTTCTGAATCTGGTTCTGAGAGCCTTGTCAAAACTTAGTAGTGGCAAGACACCTTATCAAAAAATATAGATTTGGTTTTTGAGTAACTTATCAAAAGCTCATTGGTGCCAGGACACCTGATCAACTCACCCTTAGTCTATTACTGCCAAGGGTGGTTGAAGAGTGGATGTACCCAGGTTGATTGGGGAACCACAATAGCTTCTTGTGTTTGGTTGCTTGTGTGTGTTCTTTGTTGTGTGCTTTGAATCTTTTTGTTTTCTTTTTATTATTACTTCTTTTTTTTGCTGCACTACAATACACATACTATATTAACTTAACTCTTCCTCTACAAAGTTTTATTTTGAAAAATTATTTTAACAAACTCTATTCACCCCCCTCTAGAGTCAGACTGATCTTATCCTCCACTTTCAACTAGTATCAGAGCCAGGTTGGTTTTTCATACAGGCTAACACCTTAACCAAAAGATCCTTGATAAGATCAATCTTGTAAGAGGGTTATTTTCATTATATTTAATTTTATATAAAGACATGGCACATAACAAAGATTATGCAAGCACCAGGCCTCCAGTGTGCAATCTATCCAAGTTTGCACTTTGGAAAGCAAGGATTAGATTTTATATGAATTCTATTGATGAAGACATATTTAATTCTGTTTTGACAGTGTGCCCAAGTCCACCAGCAAGCTCAAGTACCAATTTTGTTCCACCTCCTTCAGGAACAGATGCTGAAATAAAGAAGTGGAAGACTGCAGATGCCAAGGCCATGAATATCTTAGCTCAGACAATGTCTGATGAGATATTTCAGAAGGTAGCTGAATACAACTCAGCCAAAGGAATTTGGGACAAACTTTCTGAGATTGTCTCAGGATCTGCTAATGAGAGAAAAGATAGAAGATCCCATCTCATATCCCAATATGAGAACTTCAAGAAAGGAGAAGCTGAGTCAATAGCAGACATGTACAACAGATAAAGTCTGATTGTCAATGAGTTAAATACTCTGGATAAAGAAATCTCATTGACTGAGCTGAATGACGAAATCCTAATGTGTTTCCCCAGCACTTGGGATTCAAGAATCTGGCCAATCAAAGAGGCAAGAAGTCTTAATGAGATTACCACTGAAGCTCTCCTGGGCAAGCTCAAATCTTATGAGCTGCTTATTAAAAATAGAGAAGAAGAACAGAAGGCTGCCTCACCAGCCACAAGGAAAGAGAAGACAATAGCCTTCAAAGCTATTGAGGACCTGCCTGAAGAAAAGGTCACAGACAATGAGGAGCTAGTCAGCTTATTGGCCAAAAGATTCTACAAAATGTCCAGAAAAGACTTCAGAAAGAGATCATACAAGGGACACGATAAGCCAAGGTATGATAAATCAAATAACAACAAGGAAGTTATATGTTTTGGTTGCAGGAAACCGGGCCATATTGTGCCTGACTGTCCAGAAAAAAAACAAGGACTAGAAAGATAGAAGAGAAAGGAGAAAGGAGAAAGACTTTAAGAAGAATAGCTCAGACAAACCCTCCTCCAGCAAGAACAAACATACAAGGAAGGGATTTGTTGCTGAGACATAGAGTGAAACTGAAGAGGATTCTGAAGCTTCATCCAGCTCCAGTGATTATGAGGATGATGCTGATGAAAAGGAATTTTGCATGATGGTTATCAATGTCTCTCAAAAAGATTCAGAAGCAGAAGAGTCAGAGTCAGATTCAGAAATTCAACTAGAAGAAGACCAGGTAATTAATTCATTTGATTTCAGTTCTGAGTACTTTAAACATGAGTTTAAAGTACTATGCCTAGATCAATTAGAGTCTGAGAAAGAAATCGTTTCCCTCAGAAAAAAACTGTCTGAGTATAGCACTTTAAAATCATAGAACCTCAAACTCTCTGAAGAGTTAGATTTCTATAGAGAGGAGATAGCTTCACTGAAAAGTGAACTATCCAAGGCCAAGCAGTTTGAAGAACCCTTAATGGGAGAAGCATCAAACTGATGGATATCACAAGCACAGTGAACTCTAGACTTAATAGTACACTGGGCTTGGGAGCTTCATACAGCTAGCCTATAGTTCTGACAACTCCAATAAAATTTATCTCTGATAAAGGGAAGGAAGTTGTAGAGGTAGCTAGGAAGAATGCAGATTTGCCAAAGAAAGTTATAGTTCAACAGAATGCGTCGAACAGAGCTCGACAATCGCCGAACGGCGCTCGACGATCCAAGAAAAAATCGTCGAACTCAACTCGACGACACCTAAACTCTGAACTCCAGGACAGTCGATCTTCGAACAGAGCTCGACGATCTGACTAAAGATCGTCGACCTCAGATCGACGATCGTCGAACAGAGATAAGGGCTTTGAACAATCTTTCAAAGGTACACCTAGATTCAATCCTAGAAGTCCTACATCCCAAGGTTTCAACCCCTATACTTAATGGATAGTACCTCCTAGGAGATACCATCCTGAAGGTTATAAGAGTCAACCTGGGATGTCTTTCATTTCTGAATTTAAAGGATATCAACCTAGGCCCAAGGTAAACTAGGTCAAAAACATGTAAATTCTTGTATGTACAGGTGAAGACCTATCCAACATCAAACCAACTATGGTATCTGGATAGTGGGTGCTCAAAGCACATGACAGGGAACAAGGACAACTTCACATCCTTTAAAGCCAAGCTTGGACCCAAAGTAATTTTTGGTGATTCAAACTTTGGAACAACAAAAGGATATGGTGCAGTCCAAATTGGAACAGTCACTTCAAGAAAGTAGCTTATGTTGAAGGACTCAAGCACAACTTGATAAGTATCAGACAACTTTGTGATGAAGTATATCAAGTGACTTTCAACAAAGCAATATGCAAGGTCAAGTCAGAAGACAACACAACTGTGTTGACAGGTAACAGAAAAGGTAACATTTACTTAGTAGATTTTCATTCATCTAAAGTAGATATTTGCCTGTTCAATTCCATATCCAGACCTAATATACTATGGCATAAGAGACTAGGACACATTAACCTTAGAACCATTGCTAGGCTATCCAAGGATAACCTTGTTACAGGACTTCCTTCTGGCCCCTATAAGAAGGAAGGACTTTGCAAGGCTTGTCAATTAGGCAAGCAAACAAAAAATAGTTTTTTAAGTCACTTAATAAGAGTAATTCACCTAGGATTTTGTATCTGTTACACATGGATATTTTTGGACCATTTACAGTACAAAGCCTAGGAGGGAAATCCTACACTTTAGTGGTTATAGATGACTTCTCAATATTCACATGGGTGTTCTTTTTGAGGAAGAAGTCTGATAACTTTAAGTGTTTGACAGAGTTTCTCAAATGTATACAGAGTGAGTTCAATACTCATATTGCCCTGATCAGAAGTGATCATGGGACAGAGTTTGATTCTCTTCTTATGCAAGAGTTCTGTCAGAGTTAAGGGATCAAACATACATTCTCAGCTCCTAGAACTCCTCAACAAAATGGGGTAGCAGAAAGGAAAAATAGAACCCAAATTGAATCTGCAACTTCATTGTTGTCAGATGCTAACCTTCCTCTACTCTTTTGGGCTGAGGCAATGAACACCTCCAACTATGTATTGAATAGAAGTTTGATACATAAACTGAAGGGCAAGACTCTCTATGAATTACTCAAAGGGAAGAAACCTAAAGTAGATTACTTCAAAATTTTTGGTTGCATTTGTAATATTCACAACAATGACAAGAGATAGATAGCAAAATTTTAAGCAAAAGCTGATGAAGGAGTGTTTCTGGGATACTCCATGATCAGTAAAGCTTATAGGGTCTATAATAAAACTACTCAAAAAATAGAAGAATCTGTCCATATTTCCTTTGATGAAACTAATATGTCTTTCAAGGAGAAGAATGTTTCTACCATAGAACATTTGCAGGTACATTCTCTAGATGAAGACTTGGACAGATTGCAAGTTACTCAAAAGGATGAAAGTAGTGATGATGAAGAAGCTGCTCAACATCTGGAAGAAAATCTTCTTGAAGAGCCAGTTGCTGTTGCACAAGAGGAAACAATAACACAGGTTGGTGAACAATCAACACCACCTGTTGATTTAGTAACATCAAGAGATCATCCAATCTCCCAAGTGATTGGAAACATATCAGTTGGTGTGCAAACCAGAAATCAGGTCATCCAAAACCTGTTGCACACTTGCTTTCTCTCTCAAATTGAAGCTCAATCCATTCAAGATGCAGAGCAAGATCCACACTGGATCATTGCAATGCAAGAGGATTTGCATCAATTTGAAAGAAACAATGTTTGGGAACTAGTGCCTAAGCCAAAGGATCATTCCATTATTGGAACAAAATGGGTGTTCAGAAACAAATTGGATGATCAAGGAATTATTGTAAGGAACAAGTCAAGGCTAGTTGCTCAAGGATATTCTCAAGAAGAGGGGATAGACTATGACAAGACCTTTGCACCAGTTGCAAGGTTAGAGGCCATAAGAATCTTCCTGGCTTATGCTGCTTATAAGGGATTCAAAGTCTAACAAATGGATGCGAAGAGTGCTTTTCTCAATGGGGAGATCAAAGAAGAAGTCTATGTTAGACAACCCCCAGGTTTTGTCTCTCCAACTCACCCTGATTATGTTTTCAAACTACATAAAGCATTATATGGTCTAAAGCAAGCTCCTAGACGATGGTATGAGACCCTAACATGCTTTCTTCTGGAAAATGATTTTATTAGGGGGAGAGTAGACTAAACTCTTTTTATTAGAACCCATATGTCCCATACCCTACTAGTACAAATATATGTAGATGACATCATCTTTGGTTCTACTGATTCAAACTTGTGCAAAAAATTTTCCAAGCTGATGCACTCTAAATTTGAAATGAGTTGCATGGGTGAGCTATCCTTCTTCTTAGGATTGCAAGTCAAAAAACATGCTGAAGGCATATTTATTTCTCAAACCAAGTATGCAAAAGAGCTGGTTAAGAAATTTGGTATGTCTGATGCATCATGTATGAAAACACCCATGCCTACCAATGATGTATTGGATGCTGATGAACATGGGAAACTAAATGATCAGACAACATATAGAGCAATGATTGGCTCTTTATTGTACCTTACAGCTATTAGGCCTGATATAATGTTTGCTACATGTATATGTGCTAGATTCCAAGTTAGCCCTAGAGAGTCACACTTAACTTTAGTAAAGAGGATTCTTAGGTATGTTAAAAGCTGTCCAAATCTAGGTCTCTGGTATCCAAAATATTCAGCATTTGACTTAACTGGATTTTCAGATGCAGATTATGCTGGATGCAGAATAGACAGGAAAAGCACCAGTGGAACTTGTCAGTTTCTATGTGATAGACTTGTCTCATGGTTTTGTAAGAAACAAACATATGTGTCAACTTCAACTGCTGAAGCTGAATATATGGCTGCAGGTAGTTATTGTTCACAAATTTTGTGGATTCAAAATCAACTCCTAGACTATGGTTACAACTTAGAGAAGTCTAAAATATTTTGTGACAACACCAGTACAATTTCCATTGCACAAAATCCAGTCATCCATAGTAGGACAAAACACATAGAAATAAGGCATCATTTTCTAAGGGATAATGCTGAGAAAAATAAATTTGAACTTCAATATATCCCAACTGATTTGCAAAGGGGAGATATTTTCACCAAGCCTTTGGATGAAAAGAAACATAACTTCTTCCTCAATCAGTTAGGAATGTTAGATGGAGGAAGCCTAAAATAAAATTCCAAGATTTTAAAATCTAAAAACAGACCAAGATCAGGCTAAAAACTCAACTCTTTTTGTGTCTGTAGGATAGTTTCTGTCTCTGAACTGCGCTCGATGTTTTCCCAGAAATCATCGAACGGCGATCGACGGTCTCCCAAACATCGTCAAACGCAGATCGACGTTTCCTGAATCGTCGACCTGAGTTCATTGCCTCCTGATAGCTCTAAGCTATCCTTCCTTCTTATAAGCGGTCGTCGAGCAGAGCTCGACGCTCGTCAGTGTCGTCGAACGGAGATCGACGACATTGAAACCCCTTCGTATTCCATTAGAAGCCTAAATCGTCGAACTGAGTTCAACAATTCTTCGTTTCGGCGTCGAACCCTAATATAAAAATCTTTTTTTGGCCGTCATTCTCCTTTGCGCGTTCATAGTTTCTGCAGAAAAACTCTTTTTCCCTCCAAACTCTTGTTGCACTTGGTCGTGTTTGTTCAACCTTTGCAGGTACAAATGTCGGTGTCGGTTGCCGCTTTTTCCAAAATGAAATTTGATACAGGTTTTGACATAGATATGAACTCCTTCGATGGCAGCGATCAGAGGTTCAAAGATATTCAGAATCTTTTCCGAGAACAGCAGTTTGTTCAGCTTATGACCACCAGAATAAAGATTGCGGCAGATGAAATCAAGGAATGGGTTTTTACTGCATCCAATGAGAATGAGAATACTATAGTCGGCACGATCAACGGGACTCAGGTACCTTTGTCCCCTATTCTTCTGACTGAAGTATTCGCCTTAAGTACTGGAGATGACTCTATTAATTTGTCTGTAGAAGAATTTGATTCCATGTTAGATAGAATGAGTCATTCTGCTGTACACCCTAATAAGCTGTTGAAAAAGAATCTATCATTAGAATTTCAATTTTTGGCTGATGTTGTGGGAAAAGTGCTTCTGGAAAAGCACTCAGCTCATGATACCATCTCAAGGTATCAGCTCTGCTTAATGGGAGCAATAGTTGACAAGAAACATCTGGATTGGGGAACTATCTTCTTTAACTTGATCAAGAAGAAAATTAACAAAAGTTGTCTTTTTTGGGAGGATTCTAGGGGTTTTCCTGCATTCCAGGTGCATTGAATTACTGGTTTCAAATGGGATGCACATCAATGCATCCAAAAGGCTCACATGTGCCCTTTTCAGCAAGTGGGACAGGCAGATTATCAACCCCAACACGGCTGCTGCAACACCATCTGCTTCAGGCACAAGGACTACTACAGTCACTTCCCCTCAGGTCTCTGCCCCAGCAGAAGATTTGCCTGCTTCCTCCTCTGCTCCTCCTTCTCCACCTCCTATTGTTTCTGCCTTACCTTCCTCATCAACCATCCAATCAGCCATCTCCTCCCCCATCACAATTTCATCACCTATTTCATCTCCTCCAGCCACCACCTCAGAACCATTTCACCCTCTGTACTATTAATCACCCATTGATTCTTCCATTCCATCTTTCAACATTTTGGATGACTCCTTCATGGATGATTCCCCCTCATCACCTCTTGAGCCTCCATCCTCCTCCTCATACCAACAGCTCCTCCATGACATCCTTGCTCAACCATCTTTCTCACCATCCATCTCCACACCCGTATCATCTATCTTATCAATCCCAGTATCTCAACCATCCATCCCTATACCTCCTACAACCACACCATCCACCATTATGCCAGCAACATCAACTCCTACCTCTACTCAAGCCCATCTTGAGCATGTAGATATTCCTACACTGGCAGACAGGCTGTATGAGCTGCTAGCCCCCAGGCTATCCTCAATGCTGGAGACCACAATGGCTCCACTTCTGAAACATTTTCAGGAGCTGTCTGACAGGCTATCTTCCTTTCTCTCTTCTCAGGCAATCCCTTCCTCTGGGTGCCTTGTTCCAGTTCCTACTGAATCAAGGCAGGGGGAGATGCCTCATGAAGCTGATGAAGTGCGTGTTGCTGCTCCAGTTCCAGTATTTATAGTGGACCTCAGGTCACTATTGAGTGCTTTTGATTCTCTTCACAGAAGATATTTACCAGTTCAGCAAGTTGAAGATCTTACTAAGGCCATTGTGCCTATTTCAGAATGTGATCCTAGACTGATTGCATAATATGTCAACTCGTTTAAGGCTGAGGATGTTGTTGATTCTGTTTGTACTGTTGTTATATCTGTTGGAACTACTGATATTGAAATGCTATCTGCTGATGCTGATGCTGTTGCTGATAAAGATCTTGCTACTTATCTGGAAGAACCTACTGCTCCAATTCCTTCTGCTCTTGTTGCTACTTCAATAGGTTGTGTATCTGCTGCTGCTGCTGCTCCTGTTCTGACTCCTGAACAAATGAAAAACCAAGAGAAATACATCAAAAGTATAGATGATTTATATGACAGACCACAGAGTTCTGAAATTGATCAATTCAATACATAATCTGATGACTCTGCTCGCACTATTGCTAGGAAAAGGAAAGCTAGAAGTAAGGCCATGATGAAGGTCCCTCCTGCAAAGGCCAAGGATGTTAATGATATACCGTATTATATTCTACATGATTGCCAGATAACTGAATCTTGGATGCAGTATTCTAAAAACCAGCTAAAGGCCATGAGGAAAAGAAGAAAGTTGGATAAGTATGAGAAAGGATCATCCCAGTTTCAGCCTCCTCCTCCTCCTCCAGATTCTGGATCAGGTGGAGGGCTCAGCTTCTCAAACCTCTACTCCAAAGCAAAGCTCCTCCCAATCTTCACAGAGATATCATCCCAGAGGGCAATATCAAAGAGGTTATCAGTCCAGAAGGGGATAATATAGAGGTAATCAGAGAAAACACAGGATTCAATCAAGACAACAAAAGGAAGGACAAAGACATGTGGACTCAACTCAAGGTCATTTCCCTTATAAACTCAGAGAAACTGTTGATACAAGGATTTTTACTATTTTAGAAACTGTTAATAGATATGAACCTGCAATCCCTTTTGATGATCAAGAGAATAATCCTTTATCATGGACTGCTAGGATAAAAGAACTTGTGGCCTTAGATCAGTTGAAGAAGGCCAGAGAGCAAGGAAAAGACACTTCCAACATCACTACCTTGTTAGAGTAAAGGAAGGCAGAACTGGAAAGATATGCTTCAAGGAAGTTCTTTGACCCAATGGATTACATGAAACTGCATCCTGAGGCTGTGGTTCCCAGGCCAAGATCTCAAACCTCCTTAGGTGTAGAAGATGATAGAAGGTCAAAGAACGAGGCTCTCAATCCCAACAGGGAAATCTTATTTAAGAAAGGAAGTGAAAAGAAGTGATCTCTGTAAGCAGTCAGTACATTCATTTTAAAACACTTGCTGATATTCTATCTCAATGCTGCTATGCTGCATGTTCTGCTCTATTGTTTTAATATTTTGCTTTTCTGTATTTGCTTTTGTATTTATTACTAAGTTCTGTAAATAGTAATCCTAACCCAAATAGGGGGAGATTGTTGGAACACCCTATTACTAATTTGGGCAAGAATCACTATGTTTTTATGAAATCAGTTTGACCTAGATGTATAGTTGAAAAGGTCAAGTTAGAATGAGTCTAGGGCTTAGAACTTAGGTTTGAAGCTGCCCCCAGGACCATTCAAGGATCAAGACTTAGAGCTGAGACAAAGACAATTATCGTCGAGCGTTGGTCGACAAAACGTCGAACTCCGTTCGACGATCTCTGAGCTCAACTCTGCTAAGTCATCGACCTCCGGTCGACGATCTTCGAGCTCAGATCGACGATCTTCCTTCAGCTTATTCTTCAGGTCGCTGAGCTCCGGTCGACGATCTTTGAGCTCAGTTCGACGTTTTCTGTCTTATGTTCAATCCAATCTCTGAGCTAAGTTCAACAATCGTTGAGCTTAGATCGACATTTTTCTGAGAGATCGACGACTTAAAGGATTAAAATTCAGTCAGCTTTTGGAATGTTTTTCGAATTCTCTCAGCATTTATTTCAAGAGATTTATTAGCCGTTTTCATTAATTCTGGAGCAAGTTTCAAGAGATTTCTAGGAGAATGCTTATTTGACTTTCCTCTTGAAGACAAAATATTTATGGAAGACATTTATGACTGCTAACGGCTATCTTGGACAGAGGATCATCAGAGAATAATATACACAATAGCAGATCAAGAGGAAGAACTTACTCATTACTCATCACACACTGAATACAGACATACACAGATAGTCAGATCAACAGAGAAAAAAAAATCAAGTGATCAATCCTGGAGAGTTTCATTGAAAATTAGCATACTGAAAAGTGTTCATAGCTTCAACATCAATGACTCCAAACAATTCATATTTCAGCCTCTGCTGAAATCATCTTCTGCTGGAGATCTGAAGCTTCTGAAGGCCTATCACCCTAGCAAAGCTCTCACTCCTGAACCATCTACATCTCAGGGGGAGCTTTGACAACACAATCAATCCACTAATTCTTCTCTCAGTGATTGAGACAGAGAAGACAACTTCACCTCTTCCTTTTTCTTTTCCTGCTGTAAAAGGGTTATCAAAACTCCCTTCAAAATTTCTGAATCTGGTTCTGAGAGCCTTGTCAAAACTCAGTGGTGGCAAGACACCTTATCAAAAAATCTAGATTTGGTTTTTGAGCACCTTATCAAAAGCTCATTGGTGCAAGGACACCTGATCAACTCATCCTGAGTGGATTCCTACCAAGGGTGGTAGAAGAGTGGATGTACCCAGGTTGATTGGGGAACCACTATAGCTTCTTGTGTTTGGTTGCTTGTGTGTGTTCTTTGCTGTGTGCTGTGAATCTTTTTGTTTTCTTTTTATTATTACTTCTGTTTTATTGCTGCACTACAATACACATACTATATTAACTTAACTCTTCCTCTGCAAAGTTTTATTTTGAAAAATTATTTTAACAAACTCTATTCACCCCCCCCCCCCTCTAGAGTCAGACTGATATTATCCTCCACATTCAGGTTCCCTCACCTCGAACTCACCGTTTATGTGCCTTGCCACCACCAAGGAGTCCGTGAAGACTCTTATATCCTGTATGCCTAACTCCCTAGCCAGCCTAAGCTCGGCGATGATTGCTTCGTACTCGGCTTGATTGTTTGTGAGGGTGAAATGTATCTTTAAGGCTTGCTCTATCCTAGTCCCCTCGGGACTTGTCAAGATGACCCCTCCCCCAAAAGAATTCTTACCAGAGGCCCCATCTACCATCATCTCCCAAGCCACCACGGGAGATACCTCCACGTCCTCGTCCTCTACCACATAGTCCGCCAAGAAAACCGCCACTACGTGCGCCTTAATTGCCTCTCGAGGGACGTAGGAGAGGTCGAATTCGCTGAGCTCTATCGACCACTTGGCCAATCTTCCCGAGTGCTCGACACCCTCGAGGATGCAGCGAAGAGGGTGGTTCGTCACGACCTGAATTGCATGGGCTTCGAAGTATGGACTAAGCTTCCGGGCCGACACGATGAGAGCGAAGGCAAGTTCTTCCAAAATGGGGTACTTCAGCTCTACCTTTTTGAGGACCCTGCTCACGTAATAAATGTGGAACTGCTTCTTCCCTTCCTCTCGGACGAGGACCGAGCTAACCGCCCCCGTCCTTACCCCTAAATATAGGAACAGACTCTCCCATTCCCTCGGCCCTTGAAGTAGCAGCGTCTGGGTGAGCTGCTGCTTTAGAGCTCCAAAGGCCCTTTCGTATTTTGAGGTCCACTCAAACTCCCTTCCTCCCCTTAGAGTTCGAAAGAAAGAGGAGCACCTCTCTCCTGCCCTAGATACAAACCTGCTCAACCCTGCCAACTTTCCAGTGAGACGCTGGACCTCCTTGACATTCTTAGGAGATCCTAACTCTAGGATCGCATTTACCTTGTCTGGATTGGGCTCCACCCCCGCAGGGGTAAGGAGATGTCCTAAAAACTTTCCCCTTCTTACCCCGAATACACATTTCAGGGGGTTAAGTCTCATCTTATACTTCCTTACAGTTGTAAAAGTTTCTTGCAGATCCAAAAAATGGGACTCGAGGTCCCGACTCTTGACCATCAAGTCATCCATATAGACCTCGAGGTTCCGCCCCTTCTGCTCCCAGAATATCCAGTCCATAATCGTTTGATAGGTTGCTCCCGCATTTTTTAGCCTGAAGGGCATCATGTTGTAACTATAGCACCCATCCTCCGTGACGAAGCTGACGTTCTTGACGTTCGGGGGATACATGCGTATCTGGTGGTACCCATAAAAGGCATCTAAAAAACTCATTAGTGAAAAGCCGATGGATGAGTCAACCAGCGCGTCGATTTGAGGCAGAGGGTAGCAATCCTTAGGGCAGGCTTTATTCAAAATAGAGAAATCAATACACATTCTCCATTTACCCTCTCCCTTTTTTACCATTACAATGTTGCTCACCCACCCCGGATACCTGTTGGCAGATATGAATCCTGCCTGGAGCAGCTTCTCCACCTCTTCTCTGATAGGTCTGGCCATCTTGGAGGCGATGGCCCTCTTCTTCTATTGGATGGGGCGGACCTTGGGTTCGAGGTTGAGACGGTGGCATGCCACATCTGTGTCGACCCCTGGCATGTCCGCTGCGCTCCTGGCGAAGACATCTATGTTCTCTTGCACGTACCTCCGGATCTCTTCCTGGTCCTTGGGAGTGAGTTCTTCGCTGATCTTTATCTTTTCCTTTCTTCCGTCTTTTGTGAGGATCTCCATCTCTAGAACCTCTACGGCCGCCCTCAACCTCGAAGGTTCTTCTTCCACTGGCTCCTTCAGGTCCTCCTCAAGCTCCCTTGACCCATACTCCTTCACTCCCAAGCCTTTCACTGCAGCCACCCTCTCCTAGGCCCTTCCTCTCTCTTCTCTCATGCTCCCCCTTGATGATGCCCTCTTTCTCTTCTTCCCCCCAACACCTCCTCCATTTCCCCTATGCTCCTGCTCCTTAGCCATCTCCGACTCCACTGCAAGGCTTCCCTACACCCCTGCTTCCTCTCTCACCAGCTCCTCTCCTCTAGCCACTTGCTCTCCAGCCATCTCTAGCTCAACCGCACTGTCCCTCTCCACTCCTGCTTCCTCTCTCTCCATCTCCTCTCCTCCAACCACTTTCTCTCCCGCCATCGCTGGCTCCACCGCACTGCCTCTCTCCACTCTTGCTTCCTCAAAATACAGCTCCTCTCCTCCAGCCACTTGCTCTCTTGCCATCGCTGGCTCCACCGCACTTCCTCTCTCCACTCCTGCTTCCTCTCTCTCCAGCTCTTCTCCTCCAGCCACCTACTCTCCCACCATTGTTGGCTCCACCGAACCGCCTCTCTCCACTCCTGCTTCCTCTCTCTCCAGCTCCTCTCGTTCCATCCTTTTCTCTAGCTCCTCTGCATCACCTTTCCATGAAATGGTGTTGACCGCTATCATGTAGCACTCCCGAGCCGCCTTTGTATCCCCCCTTACCCTGATCTGGGTTCTTCCCGAATTGAGCTTCAAGCGCTGATGGAACAAGGATGGTACACATCTAAAGGTGCTGATCAAAGGGCGCCCAAAAATCGCATTATAGCTGCTGGGGGCATCCACTATCACAAAATGGCAGTTCCTAGACAGCCACGCCAGAGTCACCTTGAGTCTGACTCCTCCCTTGACCTACTTCCTCTCTCCCGAGAAACAAAACAATGGCCCATCTGCCGCCAACACCCTTCGGGCCTCCACCCTCATCTCGCTAAATGCCTTCTTGAAGATTACATTGACGGAACTCCCATTGTCCACCAAGATCCGGGAAACCGTGAAGTTTTCAATGGCGGTCTTGATCACCAACGCATCACAGAAAGGGTCCTCATGATCAGGTAGGTCCCTTTTGGAAAAGGTGATCTTATTGTCCGGGGGCGGGGCGTGCGATGTCGAGGCAACGCTCTGATGGTACATCGAATAAATACTGGCCTTCCGGGTGGCCTCGATCTCCACCCCTCCATGAATCACCCTGATCCCTCCTCGATCTTCCGTATCTGATCGATCCACACACCGGTCCTCCTCCCCAGTTCCCGTTACCTCTACAATCCGCACTGGTAGCTGCTGCTCCCCTGCTACCCTTCTCCCCATCAATTCCAGAAACTCTGGGCACGTAGCCGTCGCGTGGCCTTCCTCCTCGTGAAAGTCGCAATACGGCAAGGTTACACCCCCATCCTGCCTCCCCTCTTGGGGTGTTGGAACACCCTATTTCTAATTTGGGCAAGGATCACTATGTTTTTAGGAAATTGGTTTGACCTTGTTGTATAGTTGAAAAGTTCAAATTAGAATGAGTCTAAGGGTTAGAACTTAGGTTTGAAGCTGCCCCCAAGACCCTCTAAAGATCAGGATTCAAGTGCTGAGACAAAGACAATTCTCGTCGAGCTCAGGTCGATGAAACGTCGAACTCAGGTTTATGATATCTGAGCTCAGTTCTATAAGGCGTCGAACTAAGGTCGACGATCTTCGAGCTCAGATAGACGCTTTGTCTCTAGTTGTTTTCCAAGTCACTGAGCTCAGGTCGACGATCGTAGAGCTCAGGTCGACGTTTTCTTTCTCCAATATAAATCCAATCTCTGAGCTCAGGTCGACGATAGTTGAGCTCAGGTCGACGATTTCTGTGAGAGATTGACGATTTCAGAATTCAAATTCAAGAACAGTTATGGAATTCATTCAGATTTATTTCCTGCATTTATTGCAAAGGATTTTGTAGCCGTTTCAAGCAATCTGGAGCAAGTTTCAAGGAAGGCTAAAAGGAATGTTACTTAGGACTTTCCCCAGAGACAGTTGTAATTTATGGAAGTCATTTATGACTGAGTAACGACCATCTAAGTGAGAATCTGATATACTCCTACAGAATATGATTTTGAAAAAAAGATATAACAAATCAATACAATAAGATAGACAAGAGATATATAGGATTATCAGATTGAGAAAAAGAGTTACAGAAGAGAGATCAAAATATACTCTGATCAAGAACTCATCTTCTGGAATATACAGATTCACTGAGTCAAAATCTTCAAGAACACAAGGAACCTTTCTATGGAGGAGATCATCTGTTATTCTACTACTCCAAATCCTCAAGTGTTCAAAAGCTTAAAAATCAAGGATTCCAGACATCACACATTTAAGAATCTGCTGAAATCATCTTTTGCCGGAGATCTGAAGCAATTGAAGACCTATCACCCTAGCAAAGCTCACCTTCCTGAACCCTATCATATCTCAGGGGGAGCTTTAGCAACATCTTCCACTTGTCGTCTCTCAGATTGTTGACTGAGAAGAACATCTTCAAACTAGTTTCTTTTTTTCTTTACCTCCTGTAAAAAGGTTTATCAAAACTCCCTTCAAAAGTTCTGAAACTGTTTTCTGAGACCTTGTCAAAACTCAGTGGTGGCAAGACACCTTATCAAAAAATCTAGATCTGGTTTTTGAGCACCTTATCAAAAGCTCATTGGTGCCCAGGACACCTGATCAACTATTCCTGCAGTGGATTCCTACCTTGGGTGGTAAAAGAGTGGATGTACCCAGGTTGTTGGGGAACCACTATAGGTCCTTGTGTCATCTGGTTACTGTGTGTTTGACTTTGCTGTGTGCTGTGTGATTTCTTATTTCTTGCTTTAGTTTTTATTTCACTGCAAGCACATTACACATATACATAAATTATGTCTTCTGCTGCTTTACAGTTTTTAATTGTAAATAATTTTAAAATACTCTATTAACCCCCCCCCCCCCTCTAGAGTGAAGATCGATCTTTCCCTCACTTTCAATTGGTATCAGAGGGAGGTTGGTTACTCAACAACTGAATCTTCAACAGATTGGTTGAACAGGCTAACACCTGAACCAAAAGATCCTTGATAAGATAAATCATCTATAGAGGTTTATTACTTTTTATATTATATTTATTTTCATACAAAACCATGGCACAGAACAAAGATTATGCTAGCACAAGACCTCCAGTGTGCAACCTTTCCAAGTTTGCACTTTGGAAGGCAAGGATTAGACTTTACATGAATTCTATTGATGAGGACATTTTTAATTCTGTTTTGACAGTTTATCCAAGACCCCCAGTAATTACAAGTACAAGTGTTGTTCCACCTCCTTCAGGAACAGATGCAGAAATAAAGAAATGGAAAGTTGCAGCTGCAAAGGCTATGAATATCCTTGCTCATACTATGTCTGATGAGATATTCCAAAAAGTGTCTAAATGCAGTTCAGCAAAAGAGATATGGGACAAGTTATCTGAAATTGTCTCAGGATCTGCTGATGAAAGGAAGGACAGGAGATCCCATCTCTTAAGCCAATATGAGAACTTCAAGAAGGGAGAAACTGAATCAGTGGCTGACATGTACAAAAGCCTAAGCCTAATTATCACTGAATTAAAAACACTGGACAAAGAGATCTCTCTAACTGAATTAAATGATAAGATCCTAATGTGCTTCCCTAGCACTTGGGACTCAAGGATCTGGCCAATCAAGGATGCCAGAAGCCTAAGTGAGATCACCATAAAGGCTCTTTTGGGCAAGCTAAAATCTTATGAGCTGATCATCAAGAACAGAGAGGAAGAACAAAAGGTTGCTTCTCCAACTATCAGAAAGGAGAAGACCATAGCTTTCAAAGCCATAGAAGAGAAGCCTGAAGACAAGGTCACAGGCAATGAAGAATTGATGAGCTTGCTAGCCAAAAGATTCTACAAGATGGCCAGGAAAGATTTCAGAAAGAGGTCATCCAGAAAGCATGAGAAGCCAAGGTATGACAAGTCAAATAATTAAGAAATAATCTGTTTTGGATGCAGGAAACAAGGCCATATTGTGCCTGACTGTCCAGAAAATCAGAATAAGGACAAGAAGGACAGGAAAGATAGGAGAAAAGACAAGGACTCCAGGGGAAACAACAGCAACAAATCCTCCTCCAACAGAAATAAGCATACAAGGAATGGGTTTGTAGCTGAAAGTTGGAGTGATACTGAATAGGAATCAGAAGCCTCATCAAGCTCAAGTGATGATGAGGATGATGCTAAAGAAAAGGAAATCTGCATGATGGCTATCAATGCCTCTCAACAATATTCTGATGCGGAACAAGGATCAAATTCAGAATCTGAAACTCAAACTGAAGAAGACCAGGTAATAGACTCCTTTGACATTGATTCAGAGGACTTTAGATCTGAATTTAAGGCAATTTGTTTAGACCTGTTAAAGTCTGAGAAAGAGATTATCTCTCTAAGAAATCAATTGCCTGAACATAGCACCTTAAAATCAGACAACCTCAAACTCCCTGAGGAGTTAGAATGCTGTAGGGAGGAGATAGCTTCAATGAAAAGTGAGCTATCCCAGGCAAAGAAGTTTGAATAATCCCTTAATGGGAGAAGCATCAGACTGATGGACATCAAAGGCACAGTGAACTCAAGATTCAACAGTACACTGGACTTGGGTGCTTCATCCAGCCAACCTGTAGCATTAACAACCCCAATTAAATTTATTTCCGATAAAGGAAAGGGTGTTGTATAGGTAGCAAGGAAGAATCCTGATTTGCCTAAGGAAAACAAAGTTCAACAGTAAACGTCGAACAGAGGTCGACGATCGTCGAACAGAGCTCGGCGATCTCAGGGTGGATCGTCGAACTCAGATCGATGACTTCTGAACTCTGAACTCTGGTATAGTCGATCTTCGAATAGAGCTCGACGATCTGACCCAAGATCGTCGAACTCAGCTCAACGATCGTCAAACGGAGCTTAGAGCTTTGAACATTCTTTCAGAGGTAAATCTAAAATCAATCCTAGAAGTCCATCATCCCAAAGCTTCAACCCATATACTGAATGGATAGTGCCTCCTAGGATATATAATCCTGACGGCTATAAGAGTCAGCCTGGGATGTCTTTTATTTCTGAGTTTAAAGGTTATCAACCTAGACCCAAGGTAAACTGGGTCAAAAACATATAAGCGGTTTATGTGCAGGTGAAGACCTATCCAGTAATGAACCAACAATGGTATCTGGATAGTGGGTGCTCAAAGCACATGACAGGGAACAAGGAGAATCTAACATCCTTCAGAACCAAACTTTGACCCAAAGTGATTTTTGGTGATTCAAACTTTGGTCAAACAAAAGGATATGGTGCTGTTCAGATTGGCTCAGTCAAATTCAAGAAGGTGGCTTATGTGGAAGGACTGAAGCACAACCTAATTAGCATCAGTCAACTCTGTGATGAAGGATATCAAGTGACTTTCAACAAATCCTTATGCAAGATCAAGTCAGAGGATAACACAACAGTGTTAACAGGTAAAAGGAAAGGTAACATTTATCTTGTAGATTTCCTTTCATCCAACATAGATATCTGCTTATTTAATTCTGTCTGCAAACCAAATGATTTATGGCATAAGAGACTAGGACACTTAAACCTTAGAACCATTGCTAAGCTGTCCAAGGACAACCTTGTTAGAGGACTACTTTATGGCCCCTACAAGAAGGAAGGACTCTACAGGGCTTGTCAATTCGGCAAGCAAACTAAAAACAGTTTTAAGTCACTTTATAAGAGTGATTCACCTAGGATTTTGTATCTGTTACACATGGATCTTTTTGGACCCATTACAGTACAAAGCTTAGGAGGGAAATCTTACACCTTGGTTATTGTAGATGACTTCTCTAGATTCACTTGGGTATTCTTTCTGAGGAAGAAGTCTGATAACTTAAAGTGTTTGACAGAGTTTCTCAAATGTATACAGATTGAGTTCAATACTCACATTGCCCTGATCAGAAGTGATCATGGGACAGAGTTTGATTCTCTTCTTATGCAAGAGTTCTGTAAAAGTGAAGGGATCAGTCATACTTTCTCAGCTCTTAGAACTCCTCAACAAAATGGGGTAGCTGAAAGGAAGAATAGAACCCTAATTGAATCTGCTACTACATTATTGACAGATGCTCACCTACCTCTATCATTTTAGGCTTAGGCAGTGAACACCTCCAACTATGTTTTGAACAGGAGTCTAATACATAAACTGAAGGGCAAGACTCCCTATGAATTGCTCAAAGGGAAGAAACCTAAAGTAGACTATTTAAAAAATTTTGGTTACATTTGTTATATTCACAATAATGACAAGAAATATTTAGCAAAATTCCAAGCTAAAGCTGATGAAGGAGTGTTCTTGGGATACACCATGATAAGTAAAGCTTATAGGGTGTATAAGAAATCTACTCTGAAAATTGAAGAATCTGTTCATGAATCTTTTGATGAGAGTAATATATTTTATAAGGAGAAGTCTACTTCTACCATAGAACCATTGCAGGTACACTCTCCTTCAGAAAATTTGGACAGGTTACATATTGTAGAAAAGGATTCAACACATCCACCTATCAAGCAGAGAGAATAAATCAGTCAAGATTAAGAGGATACTCAACATCTTGGTGTTCAACATCTTGGAGAAAACCATCTTGAAGAGCCAATTGTTGTTCCACAAGAGGAAATAACAACACAGGTTGGTGAACAATCAACACCCCATGTTGATTTAGTAACAACAATAGGTCACCCAATATCCCAAGTGATTGGAGACGTCTCAGCTGGTGTGCAAACTAGAAATCAGGTCAACTAGAACCTGATGCATAATTGCTTCCTATCTATAGTTGAACCTCAATCCATTCAAGATGCAGAACAAGATCCACACTGGATCATTGTTATGCAAGAGGAATGTTGCGCGCTAGGGTTCAAAGAAAATAAACGCAACCGAACTAGCAACCCGATGAGGCAAGTATACCTATCGAATTGTAGCTAGGGGACACAACTGTCGTATTGAAATCCGGGAACTGTTGGCTATGCTTACTCGCACGAACGCTATTATCTTATCGACGGAAAAACTAGGGTTTTTAGAAAATCTAAGTGCAAGGAAGGAAGTAAAACTACACTAGAAAGAGAACTACCGCAATTAAGTAAAGCTGCTATTAAGTAAAATGATTACGACAGAAGGTTGAAACTATGAAATGGAAGTGCACTCGATCAAGAATCACCTCGGCTAAAGACGATTAAAAAATGCGATAAAAATCAAACTTAATAGGATAAAGATCCTTGACCGTGGAGGTTCCTAAAGCTTGAACACGCTTCTCTCGAAGTCATGCCCAACTGAGTTTAGGAAGGTCCGACCGACTCTCGTCCAAATCGGAGGCCTAGAACTCGCTTTACGCGGTGAACCCCACTATTGGATTTTACTCCAATCCGGGAGAATTGGACGTCTGCCTCCCTCGAGGGGTGTGTACAACTCCCTTTACTCTTGAATGTTCACTTCATTCTTTCGGACTCTCGGCTAGCCCAAAATGAAAGCAAAGGCGGAGAGTATATATCGATAATATACCTCCAACCCGTGATTAATTAAGAGTAATTCAAGGCCCTAACCTAAAAAGAGAAGATTAATTAAAACATCATAACTTAATCGCTGTAACCTCGGATCATCAAGATCGAGTATAAGGAGGATTAGTTAATCATAATGGAGTGGAGGAGGGGGGATAAGTAGTAAAGCATAAAAAAAACACAAGCTAAACAAAGAACAATTCTATTAATGAAAAGGGGCAATTTACACTAATTGAAATTAAAATTACAAGTGCATAAAATTGAAATCCTATTCTAGCCCTACAAGTAGCACTAAGCAAGAGCAAGATTACAACAAAAGCTAAAGCAAACTAAGATTAAACTAGGGTTAAACAAAAATTACAAAGAGAGAGAGAGAGAGAGAGAGAAAAAGCATAAGAAAGTATCAAGAAACAAAGGGGCAGCACCTCCCCCACTCAACAAAAGCTTGCTGAAATGGAGAGGGGGGGGTCTCAATTTATAGATTTTTTCTCAGGTTGGTCACGCCCTCCAACACGCCCTAGGTGGGGCGTGTTAGGGGTCGTGATAGTACTATGTTGACCTCGGGCTCTGGATTCTGGCGGGAGGGATGATTGCTTCGGTACGTCGGTGGTCACGCCCTAGGTCACGCCCGTATAGGGGGGGGGCGTGACAGGCACGTCATGTCCAAATCATTGGTCGGAAATCCGTCAGTCGTCGAAAAGTTGATGTCACGCCCCTAGTCACGCCCGTGACGGGGGGCATGACAGTACTGTTTTCGTGCTGTGGAGAAATGACAATTAATGCGGCGGCATGCTTTACGGCAGAGGGTGACATGCCCTTAGTCATGCCTGGTGACACGCCCAGGGAGGGCGTGTCAGGGGGGCGTGACAGCGGTTTTGTTCGTTTTTCTGTCCCTTCTAGCAGGAGTCCTGGGGATCGGGTGACACGCACTAGGTCACGCACAGGGAGGGCGTGACAGGGGGGTGTGTCAGGTCATTTTTGACAAATTTCCTGAAAACCTGCAAAAGGACAAGAAAATGTTAGTGGCAAAAATATTTACATAAAAAGGATAAAAATAAACTAATAATAGACATGATTTGTACACTATAAAATAGAAAATACGATAATAGTTTAGGCTACAAAACGTATTATCAAATTCCCCCAAGCTTAAGTTTTGCTTGTCCCCAAGCAAAAATATAAAAACTAGATATTTATAAAAAGGACTAATCAAAAAGTTCTAATTATGCCTACACAAGTACTATGCAAAATTCTAAGTAGGGAAAAGGTGAAATGTAGGTCTAAAACAATTATTTAGGTATGATAAAACTTTTATAAACTTTACTCAATAAAAACAAATCATCCCAAATTTTAACGAGATTTTTTTAAATAGACTTAAGCAAAGCAACGAAAATGAAAAACACGCATTGAGTTGTTACTAGATCCAAGCAACGCATTACAATTATATCAATTTAATTAACAAAAATCTAGGTTTAAATCAAAAACTAAAACTGATTTACTTTTTTTTCTTTTCTTAGTTGTTAAATAAAAATCAAAAAGCGTGAATCAAAAGGACTTAAATAGGACAGAAACGTTTGGTTTAGGAAAATGATTAGGAGTGGAATTCAAAGATAAACGTGAAGGTTTTAAAATCACACTAAACCAAAGCAAAGAGTTTCAAAAAAAACTTTCATAAAAATATATACACATTTTTTTTCTTTTTTTTTCTTTTTTCAAAACAAAGGCCATAAATATTTTTATTTTCCTTTTTGAGTTGGCCAATCAAAAATAAACATCACTTTCGAACATACTTTTTTTTTCGAAAACCTTTCTCCCACAAAAATCACAAAATAGCCTATCAAAATCATCAAAATAATTTATGAAACTCAAAAAGGCTAGTGTGATTCGATAGGTTGGAAATTTTGGCTTTGGTGAAACTGAAATGAAGGGAGGAGCTATCAAATGAAATCGGAAAAAGGCTCAAAAATGGCTAACTAGTGGTAAAAGTTTTTAGGTTGGCAGAAAAGCTCAAACGAAAACAAAAACGGCCTAAATCATTTTCACGCTTTTGAATTTATTTAAAACAAAGGTTTGAAAATTTTCAAAAAACGAGTCCTAGATAATAAAAGAAGATTGATGAAATTAACTTGAAAATAGAAATAATAGGTGACTTGGATCGTTCACATCTACTACATTATTCAAAAGTTGACTTTATAAAAATTATTTAAATACGAAAAAGAAAATAGTGGATGATGAATTTTTGAGAAAGTAAAGGAAATAAAAAACAAAAAACCATAATAGAAATGCGAGTTTTAGAAAAATATTTCACCTTAACATGCTACCGTGAATTAGAAACACAACATGACCAACATTTTACTTGTGAAACATAATTAAAAAGGACGATTAGAAATATTATAATTAACTAAGTTGTTTATAGAAAATTTTGACTAAAACAAAAACAAAAACTAGGGGTACTATTGAAATACAAAAATGTCCAAAAACACATATTTTTTTTTAATTTTGAGAGATATTCTCTTTTTTTTTATTTTGGAAATTTTTTCTCTTTTTTTTTTGGAATTTTAAGATATTCATTTTTTTTTTATTTTGGAAATATTTAAAATATATACAAAAAGAAAAATATTTACACTAAGCAAAAATGAAGGAGGAAGTCCTCCCCCAAGCTTAAAATAGACATTGCCCTCAATGGCTAAAGAAGGGGATTGGAGAAGGAGAGAAAAATAAAGTACAGAATTGAAAGACAGAATTTAAATACAGGTACTTCCCCAGATTTATTTGCTGCGAAAGCTGAGTGATGCCGCTCCTCCGAATGTCTTCTTTGGACTCCGTGATGGATTCAGCAATGTTGGAGCAGGCGATCGCAGAAGCTTCAGCTTGTCGGAGCCGTCCGAGGCAAAAATTGTAAAATAAAGAAAACAGAAAAAGATAACTTGGGTTGCCTCCCAAGAGCGCCCTTTGGTTAAAGCGTCGTTGAGCTCGACACATCAAAAGAAAAATATTGTCCAAAAATATTATTGTCCAGAAATAAAATTGTTTTTAGCAAAAATTAAAAGTTCAAGATTAAAGTTCGTGAAGCAGAAACTTAATAATGTTTGGACTGACATCATCATCACCAGAAAAGTAGAGTTTAAGACGCTGACCATTCACTTTGAAATTACCCTTATCAGGGTGAGAAATTAAAACAGTTCCATAAGGAAATACTTCTAAAACGGAAAATGGGCCAGAGCAGCGAGATTTTAATTTGCTCGGAAATAAACGTAAACGAGAATTATATAAAAGGACTTGGTCGCCCGGCTTAAAGTTTTTAGGGTGCCTTAAGTGTTTATCATGTAAATGCTTCGTCTGCTCTTTATAAAGTTTATTATTTTCATAAGCATAAGAGTGTCACTCATCGAGTTCATTTAGTTGAAATTTTCGAAGGTCACCGACTGAGTGGGGATCGAAGTTTAAAAATTTTAGGGCCCAAAAGGCGCGGTGTTCTAACTCTACGGGCAGATGGCACGATTTTCCATAGACCAGCCGATACGGCGTACATCCGAGGGCGGTTTTGTACGCTGTTCGGTAGGCCCATAGAGCATCGTCAAGTTTGGATGACCAGTCTTTCCTAGAAGTTGAAACAGTCTTTTCTAATATTTTTTTTATTTCTCTATTAACTACTTCGACTTGTCCGTTAGTTTGGGGGTGGTAGGCAGTGGAAAGCTTATGCGTAACGCCGTATTTGGTAAGGATTTTTGAAAATTGTGCGTTACAGAAATGGGAACCCCTATCGCTAACGATTGCGCGAGGCGTATCGAATCTAGAAAATAATTTTTTTAAAAAACGTGACTACAACTCGGGAGTCGTTCGTAGAAAGAGTTTGGGACTCAGCCCATCGTGAAACATAATCAACAGCAACTAAAATATATTTGTTTCCGAAGCTAGAAGGAAGGGGGCCAACAAAATCAATTCCCCAGAGGTCGAAAATTTCGCACTCTAAGAAATAATTTTGCGGCATTTCATTTTTATTAGAAATGTTGCCCGACCATTGGCAACTATCACACCTGCTCACAAAGGCTTGCGCGTCTTTAAACAGGCTAGGTCAGTAAAAACCCGCGCAAAGCACCTTGTGAGCGGTGCGAGCAGCTTGATAGTGCCCACCTGTCGGACCTTCATGCAAATGTTTTAGAATATAAATTCCTTCATCAAAAGAAACACATCTCCTTATCACTTGATCTGCACAAATTTTTAAAAGATGCGGGTCTTCCCAAAAGTAGTTCTTTAGCTCAGAAAAGAATTTCTTCTTTTGCTGAGAGGAGAACTCTTTTGGGAGCACCCGGGCCACTAGCTAGTTGGCGATGTGCGCGAACCAAGGAGAAGTAGATGTATTAACTAAAAGCAGCTTCTCATCAGGAAAATAGTCATTAAAAGATTTTTCATTTAATTTTTCTATAAAGGGGTTATCTAATCTGGATAGATGGTCGGCGGCCAAGTTCTTGGCTCCTCATTTATCACGGATCTCTAAGTCAAACTCTTGGAGGAGTAAGACCCAGCGAATCAAGCGAGGCTTGGCATCTGTTTTGGCAAGAAGGTACTTGAGGCCCGAGTGGTCCGTAAAAACAATGATTTTTGAAAGTGTAATGTAAGGGCGGAATTTATCAAAGGCGAATACTATAGCTAAGAGCTCCTTCTCGGTTGTGGTGTAATTTTCTTGTGCATATGTGAGGGTTTTACTAGCGTAATAGATGGTGTGGAAGTTTTTAGATATGCGTTGACCTAATACGGCTCCCACCGCAAAACTACTCGCATCGCACATAATCTCGAAAGGAAGGTCCCACACCGAAGCTATCATAATCAGTGCGTTAATTAACTTTTCTTTAATTGATTCAAAGGCAGAAATATAAGAGTCATCAAAAATGAATGGAGCGTCTTTTTCTAAGAGAAGGGTGAGGGGCTTAGTGATCTTGGAGAAGTCCTTTATGAAACGACGATAAAAACCAGCGTGGCCTAGGAAACTTCTTATAGCTTTTATGTTTGTAGGCGGCGGCAACTTCTCAATAACTTCTCTCTTGGCAACGTCTACCTCAATACCTTTAGAAGAAATTTTATGACCCAAAACTAACCCTTCCCTCACCATAAAATGGCATTTTTCCCAATTTAGGGAAAGGTTAGTTTCTTCGCATCGTTCTAAGACTTTTTCGAGGTTTTCTAAACATCTATCGAAGGAATCGCCGAACACGGAGAAATCGTCCATGAATACCTCCATAATGCTTTCTACGTACTTGTTAAATATTGCGAGCATACATCGCTGGAATGTAGCTGGCGCATTGCACAATCCAAACGGCATTCTTCGGTAAGCGAAGGTGCCGAAGGGACAAGTAAACGTAGTTTTCTCTTGGTCCTAGGGAGAGATGGGTATTTGAAAGTACCCCGAGAGGCCATCGAGAAAACAATAAAAGCTATGGCCGGAAAGACGTTCTAAAATCTGGTCGATAAACGGCAATGGAAAGTGTTCCTTGCGGGTGGCGTCATTCAACTTACGATAATCTATACACATACGCCAACCCGTCACCGTCCGTGTCGGGATTAATTCATTATTCTCATTACTAACTATGGTTATCCCTCTCTTCTTTAGAACTACCTGAACGGGGCTAACCTACTTACTATCCGATATAGGGTAGATAATTCCTGCGTCTAATAGTTTCATAACCTCGCCCTTAACTACTTCTTTCATATTCGGGTTTATACGGCGCTGAGGTTGGATAGAGTTACGCGAATTATCTTCCATTAAAATTTTATGGGTACAGAAAGATGGGCTTATGCCCTTGATATCAGAAATTTGCCAAGCAATAGCCCGGCGATGCTTACGTAGAACTAGAAGAAGTTTATCGTTTTGCGTATCCGTGAGGTAGGCCGAAACGATAACTGGTAACTTGGAATCTTTTTCTAATAAAGCATACTTAAGCTGTTCGGGAAGTTCTTTAAGTTCTAGGGTAGGGGGTTCTTCATAAGAGGATTTTGAGATTCTTTCTTTTTCAAAAATAATATCTTCATAAACTTTTTTATAAGGAACGTAATAAGGGGTGGGGCTAGCAGCCAAGACGGCTTCTTGTAGCGATTCAGTGGGAAGAAAAGAGGAAGAACAAAAATAAGAAAAAAATTATTTCAAACTCAGAAAGACAATAAGAAGATTCATCACTTCCTTGCAGTGGTTCAGTTGTAAAAGAAGAGGAGCAAAAAGTAGAAAATTCTTTTTCAAACTCGGAGAGGCAGTAGGAAGAATCATCACTCACGGCGTCTACAAAAAAGCATGAGTCATCGTTTGCTAAGGTGTTCTTCATCGAAGGGGTGATAGAAAATGTGACTTCGTCGTCGCCTATTCAAAGAAAGAGCTTACCATTGCTTACGTCAATGATGGCTCGGGAGGTGGCAAGGAAGGGTCGGCCAAGGATCAAGGGAACCTCGACGTCTTCTTCGATGTCCAAAATGACAAAGTCCACCGGGAAGATGAACTAGTCGACTTTCACTAGAACGTCCTCCACTATTCCTAACGGGTACTTGACGGATCTATCGGCTAGCTGGATACTCATACGCGTGGGGTTTAGGCTACAAATCCCTAACTTTTTAAACAACAAAAATGACATCAGGTTTATACTCGTGCCTAAGTCGGCTAACGCGTGTTTACAAAAAGATCACCGAAGACACACGGGATAGAGAAACTACCTGGGTCACTGATTTTCTTCGGCAAACCGTTTGTTAAAACTGCGGAGCACTCGACGTTTAGCATGACGTGCGAAAGATTCTCTAACTTCTTCTTGTTTGTGTGGAGCTCTTTAAGATATTTGGCGTATTTCGGCATCTACGAAATAGCCTCGTGGAAGGGAAGATTAATGTGGATTTGTTTGAAGATTTCTAAGAAGCGGGAGTACTGATCATCTTGATGTTGTCTATTAAGTTCAGAGGGGTATGGAGGAGTTGAATTATTTTTGAAGATGGGTGGTGGAGTGAGATTATTTTCTAAAATAGGGGTGATTACTTCTTCAGCAGAGGGCAGAATTTTTAAAACGGGAGCGGAGCTTTGATTTTTAGAGGCGAGAGCGGAGCTTGCCTCGGGCTCTTCACTTACCATACCGGAGACTTGCTTCCCACTCCGAAGAGTTATAGCTTTCGCTTGCTCTCTCGGGTTGGGTTCGGTATTTTAAGGAAGAGACCCTGCGGGTCGCTCAGAAATTATTTTCGCGAGCTGTCCTACCTGATTTTCTAGACTTTTTACGCTTCGGGTTAAAGTTCTTATGGTAGTGTCATTTGTGGTGATATATTTGGAAAGTAATTCCTCCAAGCTTAGAGGTTTTGGGTAATTTTGAAGAGGTGGTGGTGGTGGTGCAGAAAAAACATTTTGCGGGGGTGAGCGCATCGCATTCGATGGATTACTCCATGAAAAGTTCGGGTGATTTCTTAAAGCAGGGTTATAACTATTCGGAAAATTAAAACCAGGCGGATGAAAATTCGCAGCAGAAAAATTATTAAAAGTAGTTCTAGGCATATTTTTAACATAATCTAAATGTTCTGGAGTAGGGGTTGCAGATTCCCATACCTGAGGGGCGGAGGCAGCAGTCATCTCCGTTATTTTTTTGCTTAGGATTTCTACTTGCAGAGCGAGCTGGGAGACGTTGTCCACTTCATAGATACCTGCAGGCTTGTTCGGGTTGGACCTAGGCACATTCCACTGATAAGTGTTCATGGCCATGTCCTCAAAAAGCTCAAGAGCGGCTTCCGTGGTCTTATGATTTAAAGTACCGCCAGAAGCTGCGTCTATCATTTGCTTCATGCTTTGATTTAGCCCGTTATAGAATGTCTGCACTTGTAACCACACAGGCAGCGCGTGATGTGGGCATCATCTTAATAATTCTTTAAATCTCTCCCAGGTTTCATATAGTGTTTCAGAGTCTATTTGTCCGTAGGCAGAGATGTCATTCCTAAGTTTTGCAGTTTTAGCTGGCGGAAAATACTTCGCCAAAATTTTTTCAGTTAATTCATTCCAAGTAGTTATGTTATTTTTCGGAAGTGTGTTCAGCCACTGCTTAGCTTTAGTTCTTTGAGAGAAGGGGAAGAGTCTCAGCATGATTGCATCATTTGTGACACCATTTATTTTGAAGGTGTCACAAATTTCAAGAAAGCTAGCTATATGTGCGTTCGGATCTTCATCTTGAAGTCCATCAAATTGCACATATTGCTGCACCATTTAAATTATGTTAGGCTTTAGTTCGAAGTCATTATTTGCTATAGCAGTGCGGACTATACTTGATTCTGTTCCCTCGAGGTTCGGTCGTGCATAATAGGACATAGTCCTTTGCACGGCCTCATCTACGTTGGGTTCTTCCATTCTTAAAGTAGCAAATGACTCAGAGTCCTCAACCGGCACTTGGATAGTAGGACCTTGAAATCGCGATCTTCTCCGAAGAGTACGCTCAATTTCGTGGTCCAAGTCCAAAATAACCGACGGACTCCCACGGGTCTTACACTAAAAGAACAGAAAGGAAGAAGAGGAAGAGAAAAAGGATAAACTAGAAAAAATATTAAAAAAAAATTTTTCTTTTTGAAATAGATTTTTTTATAGATTAACTCCTGAACTTCCTAAGGACTACCCCGTGAAGGGTTTGCAAGGTACTAGACAAGACAGTGGCGCTTAAAGCCCTTTGCCCTTTTCGAGAGAATTAGGTGGCGTAGAAAAATTGTGAGGTTGGTTACTATTAAGAGCGGTGATAAAATTTTTTGATTTTTAAAATTTAAAGAAGGAGGATGAGAAAGAGAAAAGATAAAATTAATAGGTTCGTGTTTTCAATATATCAACGGAAATTGGTTCCCCAGAAACGGCGCCAAATACTTGTTGCGCGCTAGGGTTCGAAGAAAATAAACGCAACTGAACTAGCAACCCGATGAGGCAAGTATACCTATCGAATTGTAGCTAGGGGACATAAGTGTCGTATTGAAATCCGGGAACTGTTGGCTATGCTTACTCACACGAACGCTATTATCTTATCGACGGAAAAACTAGGGTTCTTAGAAAATCTAAGTGCAAGGAAGGAAGTAAAACTACACTAGAAAGAGAACTACCTCAATTAAGTAAAGCTGTTATTAAGTAAAACGATTACGATAGAAGGTTGAAACTATGAAATGGAAGTGCACTCGATCAAGAATCACCTCGGCTAAAGATGATTAAGAAAATGCGATAAAAATCTAAACTTAATAGGATAAAGGTCCATGACCGTGGAGGTTCCTAAAGCTTGAACACGCTTCTCTCGAAGTCGTGCCCAACTGAGTTTAGGAAGGTCCGACCGCCTCTCATCTAAATCGGAGGCCTAAAACTCGCTTTACGCGGTGAACCCCACTATTGGATTTTACTCCAATCCGGGAGATTTGGACGTCTGCCTCTCTCGAGGGGTGCGTACAACTCCCTTTACTCTTGAATGCTCACTTCATTCTTTCAGCCTCTCGGCTAGCCCAGAATGAAAGCAAAGGCGGAGAGTATATATCGATAATATACCTCCAACCCGTGATTAATCAAGAGTAATTCAAGGCCCTAACCTAAAAAGAAAAGATTAATTAAAACATCATAACTTAATCGCTCTAACCTCGGATCATCAAGATCGAGTACAAGGAGGATTAGTTAATCATAATGGAGTGGAGGAGGGGAGATGAGTTGTAAAGCATAAAAAACACAAGCTAAACAAAGAACAATTCTATTAATGAAAAGGGGCAATTTACACTAATTGAAATTAAAATTACAAGTGCATGAAATTGAAATCCTATTCTAGCCCTACAAGTAGCACTAAGCAAGAGCAAGATTACAACAAAAGCTAAAGAAAACTAAGATTAAACTAGGGTTAAACAAAAATTACAAAGAGAGAGAGAGAGAGAGAGAAAGCATAAGAAAGGATCAAGAAACAAAGGGGCAGCACCTCCCCCACTCAACAAAAGCTTGCTGAAATGGAGAGGGGGTCTCAATTTATAGATTTTTTCTCAGGTTGGTCACGCCCTCCGACACGCCCTAGGTGGGGCGTGTTAGGGGGCGTGACAGTACTATGTTGACCTCGGGCTCTGGATTCTGGCGGGAGGGATGATTGCTTCGGTACGTCGGTGGTCACGCCCTAGGTCACGCCCTTGTAGGGGGGCGTGACAGGCACGTCATGTCCAAATCATTGGTCTGAAATCCGTCAGACGTCAAAAAGTTGATGTCACGCCCCCGGTCACGCCCGTGACGGGGGGCGTGACAGTACTGTTTTCGTGCTGTGGAGAAACGGCATTTAATGCGGCGGCAAGCTTTGCGGCAGAGGGCGACACGCCCATAGTCACGCCTGGTGACACGCCCAGGGAGGGCGTGTATGAGGGGCGTGACAGCGGTTTTGTTCGTTTTTCTATCCCTTCCAGCAGGAGTCCTGGGGATCAGGTGACACGCCCTAGGTCACGCCCTGGGAGGGCGTGACAGGGGGGCGTGTCAGGTCATTTTTGACAAATTTCCTGAAAACCTGCAAAAGGACAAGAAAATGTTAGTTGCAATAATATTTACATAAAAAGGATAAAAATAAACTAATAATAGACATGATTTGTACACTATAAAATAGAAAACATGATAATAGTTTAGGCTACAAAACGTATTATCAAGGAACTACATCAATTTGAGAGGAATCAAGTTTGGGAACTAGTGCCAAGGCCTAAGCTTCACTCAATTGTTGGAGCAAAGTGGGTGTTCAGAAACAAGTTGGATGATCAAGGAGTTATTGTAAGGAACAAGGACAGGCTAGTTGCTCAAGGTTATTCTCAAGAAGATGGAATAGACTATGACCAGACCTTTGCACCAGTTACAAGGTTAAAGGCCATAAGAATATTCGTTGCTTATGCAGCTCACAAAGGTTTCAAGGTCTACCAAATGGATGTGAAGAGTGCATTTCTAAATGGAGAAATCAAAGAGGAAGTCTATGTTAGACAACCTACGGGTTTTATCTCTTAAACTTATCCTGACCATGTTTTCAAATTACATAAAACATTGTATGGCCTCAAGCAAGCTCCTAGAGCAAGGTATGAGACCTTAGCATGCTTTCTTCTTAAAAATGATTTTATAAGGGGTAGATTAGACCAAACTCTTTTAATTAGAACCCATAAGTCCCATACCCTACTAGTACAAATATATGTAGATGATATTATCTTTGGTTCTACTGATTCAAATTTGTGCAAAAAGTTTTGCAACCTGATGCACTCTAAATTTGAAATGAGTAGCATGGGTGAGCTTTCCTTCTTTCTAGGATTGCAAGTCAAACAACATGCTAAAGGCATATTCATTTCTCAAACCAAGTATGCAAAAGAACTGGTTAAGAAATTTGGTATGTCTGAAGCATTTTGTATGAAAACCCCTATGCCTACCAATGCTGTATTAGATGATGATGAACATGGAAAACATGTTGATCAGACAACATATAGAGCAATGATTAGCTCTCTATTGTACCTTACAGCTAGTAGACATGATATAATGTTTGCTACATGTATATGTGCTAGATTCCAAGTAAGTCTCTGAGAGTCACACCTAACATTAGTAAAGAGGATTCTTAGGTATGTAAAAACTTGTCCAAATCTAGGCCTCTGGTATCCAAAAGACCCAGGATTTGAATTACTGGATTTTCAGATGCTGACTATGCTAGATGTAGAGTAGACAGGAAAAGCACCAGTGGAACTTGCCAGTTCCTTGGTGACAGACTTGTCTCCTTTTTTTGTAAGAAATAGACATTTGTGTCAACTTCAAATGCTGAAGCTGAATATATGGTAGCAGGCAGTTATTGCTCACAGATTCCGTGGATTCAAAACCATCTCCTACACTATGGCTACAACTTAGAAGGGTCAAAAATATTTTGTGATTACACCAGTGCTATTTCTATAACACAAAATCCAGTCCTCCATAGTAGGACAAAACACATAGAGATTAGGCATCACTTCTTAAGAAATAATGTTGAGAAATATAAAATTGAACTTCAATATATCACAACTGATTTGCAAAGGGGAGATATTTTCACCAAAACATTTGATTAAAAGAAACATACCTTCTTCCTAAATCAGTTAGGAATGTTAGATGGAGGAAGTTTAAAATAAATCCCAAGATTTTAAACTCTAAAAACAGACCAAGAAGAGGCTAAAAACTTGTATTTTTTACTGTCTGTAGGTTTTTTTTGTCTCTGAACTGCGCTCGACGTTTTTCCCAAAAAGCGTCGAACGGAGATCGATGCTTTCCAATAGCGTTGACCAGAGTTCAACGTTTTCCAGATAGCGCTAGTCAATCTTCTTCTAGTCGATCGGAGATCGACGTTCTCCAGTATCGTCGAACGGAGATCGACGTTATTGAAGTCTCTTCAGATTCCATTAGAAGCCCAGATTGTCGAACGGAGTTCAACGGTCTTTCCTTTTCGGCGTCGAACCCTAATATAAAATCATTCTTTCGTCGTCGTTCTTCTTTTGCGCTTTCATACTCTCTCCAAACTTTTTCTTTACCTCCAAACTCTACTGCACTTGGTTGTGTTTGTTACTTTTTGCAGGTATACAATGGCCGTGAATGTTGCCGCTCTCGCCAAGATGAAATTTGATACAGGATTTGATATAGATATGGATTTGTTTGACGGCAATAATCAGGTTTTCAAAGACATTCTGGAACTTTTCCGAGAACAACAGTTAGTGCATATAATGTCCACCAGGATGAAGATCGCCGTAGATGAGATTAAGGAATGGGTATTTACAGCACATAATTTGGATTAGAATACCCTTGTTGGTACTATCAGCGGTACTCAGGTATCATTATCACCTACACTCCTGACTGAAGTATTTCATTTGAGTACTGGAGATGATTCTTATGAACTTTCGGGAGAAGAATTTGCTTCAATGTTAGACAGAATGTGTCACTCTGCAGAAAACCCTAACAAATTATTGAAAAAGAACTTATCTATTGAATTTAGATTTCTTACTGATATTGTGGGGAAAGTGCTATTGGCAAAGCACTCAGCACATGATACCATATCCAGGTATCAGTTCTGTTTGATGGGAGCTCTAGTGGATAAGAAACACTTGAACTAGGGAGAAATTTTCTTTGATTTGATAAAGAAGAAAATAAACAAAAGTTTTGTGAATTGTTGGAGGATCTTAGGGGTGTTCCTGCACTCTAGGTGCCCTGAGTTGCTAGTATAAAATGGGATGCACATCAATGCATCCAAAAGGCTAACCTGTGCCCTGTTTGGGAAATAAGACATGCAGATAATCAAGCCAACCAGGACTACCACTACTTCAGGCACAAGGACTATTGCAGTCTCTTCCCCTCAGGCCCCTGCCCTCATTGAGGAAATGCCTGCCTCCACCTCTTCTCCTCCTTCTCCACCTCCTATTGTTTCTGCCTTCACCTCCACATCAACCATCTCCACATCCATCTCCTCCCCCATTAACATTTCATCACCAATTTCACCTCCAGCCACCTCAGAACAATTCCATCCACTCCACTACAATCTACCTCTTGACATTCCATCCTTCAACATTTTAGAAGATTCCTATATGGATGCTTCCACTTCCTCACCTGCTGAGCTTCCCTCTACCTCTTCATCTCAACAACTCCTGCATGATATTCTTACCCAACCATCCTTCACACCATCCATCTCCACACCAATACCATCTATCTCCACCATCCCAATCTCTCAACCAACCATCCTACCATCCACAATACCATCTCCCGCAGTCCATCCATCACCAGCCCAAATCATTCCATCCTCCACCTCTACTCAAGTCACACTTTAGCAAGTGGATCTATAAGCTTTGGCAGATAAGCTATATAGGATTCTGGCCCCCAAGCTAGTAAACCTGCTGGAGATCTCCATGGCTCAACTCCTGAAATCAATAAAGGAGTTATCTTACAGGCTATCCTCTCTCTCTTCTCCTCAGGCAATCCCTTCTATGGGGTTCCTTGATCCAGTTATCACTGAATCAAGGCAGGGGGAGATGCCCTATGAAGCTGAGGTAGTGCCTGCTGCTCTTGAGGAATTGCTGCTGCCAGAGATTTCTACTGCAGCTCCAGTACTTGTACTCACAGTGGACCTTAGGTCACTGTTGTCTGAATTCGATTTTCTTCACAGAAGCTTCTTACAAACACAGGGAGTTTAAGACCTTACTAAGGCCATTATGCCTATTGCTGTCTGTGATCCCAGCCTAATTATCTCTTATATCAGTTCTCTAAAGGCTGAGGAAGTTTCTGCTTGTGTTGCTGCTGTTGCTGCTGAAGTTGCTGAATCTACTGATATTGATATGTTATCTGTTGATGTTGCTGCTACTGCATCTGACATGTCCAAACAACCAAAGGAGTACATAAAAAGGATTGATGATCTCTATGACAGACCCCAGAGTTCAGATAGTGATCAATTCAACACTGACTCTGATGATTCTTCTTGCACCATTGCTAAGAAAAGGAAAGCAAGAAGCAAAGCAATTATGAGAGTCCCTCCTGCTAAAGCCAAAGATGTCAATGATATACCATATTACATTTTGCATGACTGTCAGATAACAGATCCTTGGATACAATACTCTAAGAATCAGCTAAAGGCAATGAAGAAAAGAAGAAGGCTTTACAAATATGAGAAAGGATCTTCTCAGTTTCCTCCTCCTCCTCCTCCTCCAGACTAAGGATCTGATGGAGGCTTAGCTTTTTATTCATCTGCTTCAAAGCACAGTTCATCTCAATCTTCACAAAGTTATCAACCTAGAGGACAATATCAAATAGGTTATCATTCTAGAAGAGGTCAGTACAGAGGAAATCAGAGAGAGTACAGAACATACTCCAGACAACAAAGGGAAGGACAAGGTCCTATTGATTCTACTCAAGGTCCTTTCCCTTACAAGCTTAGAGATACAGTTGTCACCAGGACTCCTACTGATTCTGAATCAATTAATAGATTTGAACCTCCAGTCCTATTTGAAGATCCTGAAAACAACCCATTGTCATGGACTGTCAGAATGAAAGAGCATGATGCACTAGATCAAATGAAAAAGGCCAAAGATCCTGAAAACAACCCATTTCCAGAAACTCTGGGCAGGTAGCCATTGCGTGGCCTTCCTCCTCGTGAAAGTCGCAATACGGCAAGGTTACCCCCCATCCTGCCTCCCCTCTTGGGGTGTTGGAACACCCTATTACTAATTTGGGCAAGGATCACTATGTTTTTAGGAAATTGGTTTGACCTAGTTGTATAGTTAAAAAGGTCAAATTAGAATGAGTGTAAGGGTTAGAACTTAGGTTTGAAGCTGCCCCCAAGACCCTCTAAAGATTAGGATTCAAGTGCTGAGACAAAGACAATTCTCGTCGAGCTCAGGTCGACGAAACGTCGAGCTCAGGTCGACGATCTCTGAGCTAGGTTCTATAAGGCGTCGAACTCAGGTCAACGATCTTCGAGCTCAGATCGACGCTTTATCTCAAGTTGTTTTCCAAGTCGCTGAGCTCAGGTCGACGATCGTAGAGCTCAGGTCGACGTTTTATTTCTCTAGTATAAATCCAATCTCTAAGCTCAGGTTGACGATAGCTGAGCTTAGGTCGACGATTTTTGTGAGAGATCGACGCTTTCAGAATTCAAATTCAAGAACAATTATGGAATTCATTTAGATATATTTCCTGCATTTATTGCAAAGGATTTTGTAGCCATTTCAAGCAATCTGGAGCAAGTTTCAAGGAAGGCTAAAAGGAATATTACTTAGGACTTTCCCCAGAGACAGTTGTCATTTATGGAAGTTATTTATGACTGAGTAACGCCTATCTAAGTATGAATCTGATATACTCCTACAACATATTTTTGAAAAAAAGTTATAACAAATCAATACAATAAGATAGACAAGAGATATACAGGATTATCAGATTTAGAAAAAGAGTTACAGAAGAGAGATCAAAATATACTCTGATCAAGAACTCATCTTCTGGAATCTACAGAATCACTGAGTTAAAATCTTCAAGAACACAATGAACTTTTCTGTGGAGGAGATCATCTTCTATTCTACTCCTCAAAATCCTCAAGTGTTCAAAAGCTTCAACATCAAGGACTCCGGACATCACACATTTCAGCATCTGCTGAAATCATCTTTTGCTGGAGATCTGAAGCAACTGAAGACCTATCACCCTAGCAAAGCTCACCTTCCTGAACCCTTACAGATCTCAGGGGGAGCTTTAGCAACATCTTCAACTTGTCTTCTCTCAGATTATTGACAGAGAAGAACATCTTCAAACTACTTTCTTTTTTTTCTTTCCCTCCTGTAAAAGGGTTTATCAAAACTCCCTTCAAAAGTTCTGAAACTGGTTTCTGAGACCTTGTCAAAACTCAATGGTGGCAAGACACCTTATCAAAAAATCTAGATCTGGTTTTTGAGCACCATATCAAAAGCTCATTGGTGCCCAGGACAACTAATCAACTATTCCTGCACTGGATTCCTACCTAGGGTGGTAGAAGAGTGGATGTACCCAGGTTGTTGGGGAACCACTATAGGTCCTTGTGTCATCTTATTGCTGTGTGTTTGACTTTGATGTGTGCTGTGTGATTTCTTATTTCTTGCTTTAGTTTTTATTTCACTGCAAGCACCTTACACATATACATAAATTAAGTCTTCTACTACTTTACAGTTTTTAATGGTAAAATATTTTAAAATACTCTATTCACCCCCCCCCCCTCTAGAGTGAAGATAGATCTTACCCTCACTTTCATGGGGGTTCCTCCTCCTCCCCGCTCCTGCTCCCGCTCTTCCTCGTCCTCTTCCTCTTCCTTGGCCGATGGCCATTGCTTGTTGAGGTGGGGGTGGGAGTGGCCTCGGACCATGCCCCCACCCTAACGGATTAAACCTTCCCTGTCCTGGATAATAGTTTCTTCCTCCCTGAGGAGGACCTCTTCCTGGTCCCAGAACTGGACCTCCCAATTGCCGCAAGCCCAACTCCTGGTGCGCGGGCCCTCTTGGCTCCTTCCTTCTCCTTCACTTTTTCTGCCTCGTTCCTCCTAGCTCTCTCTACTCCACCTCCGTCAACCTTACCAACTTCTTAGAAAATGCCTGGTTTGCTGCCACCATGGCTATCTCCTTCGCTGCCTTTTCCATCAACCCCTCAAAGGACAATGGTGCCTTCCGGGTTAGACTCATCTTGAAGAGGCCTTCCCTCAAGCCCACGATGAAGGCCATCTGGAGGGCGAAACCAGGCACCTCCTGGATGTCCAGAATCTCCTCCTGGAAATGATCTACGTACTGAGCCAAGGACTCGTCCGCCTTCTGCTTGATCAAAAAGATAGACTCCGGATTCTTCTTCCTCTTCTTAGAGGTCGAGAAGCGCAACTGGAAACTTCTTCTCAGGTCTTCGAAGCAATAAATCGATCCTTCCGGGAGCTGATGGAACCAGTCCCTGGCCTTGTCCTTCAAAGTGATGGCGAAGAGGCGACACTTGAAGGCGTCTGTCATTGGTCTGATGGAGACCGCATCTTCAAACCATTGCAAATGTTGGAGGGGATCATCCTTCACCACATAGTAAGTCATCTCTGGCTCGCGGAACCCCTCCGGAATGGGTGCCGAGAGAACAAACTTGCAAATAGGGGACCCTCTCGCCGGTGGTCTCACCATATCCACCCACGCGACTAGCCCCGCGGGCGAGACGGCACTCGCCGGGCCGGGGAAAAGCTCCCTTTATTCTACCACTCGCCGACTCCCTTCCGCCGCCACTTCCTTTCCCGATCGCCTCCAGGGTGAGTCATCTCCTACCCTTGCTGGGTCGGCCCCCTCGCGGAGCCCGAGGCCTGGCACCTGGGGTGCGGGGGTCTCGCACTCCCCTCCCTGTGCGTTCTGCTTCAGCATGTCCATGATCCCGCCGATGGACGTCATGAACTCTGCCCTCCCGATATACCCCCTGGCTTGGAGACCCCTCATCTTCTCCTCCTATATCTCCCGCCATGAGGTAACCCAACGTTCTTCCGCACGAGCTGCTGATCCACGCTCACCGCACAAAAAATGTTGGAACCAACAAAGTCGATTCCTCCTAATGCCCGGAACTAAAGAGGCAGCTAACGCTTACTCCCTAAGGATCACACTCAAGGCCAATAACTAGACCGAAGGCATCAGCAAGGAGGTCCCACCTTGTACCCGGAAGAGACTAAAGATCTCCCCCTCCCTAGCCAATGCTGAGCTAGGTGCCTTAAAAGAAGTGTAAAGAGTCGAGAGTATCTTTCTAAGGCACCTTACCGGTCTATTTATAGGCTTCTGAACTGGGACTTCAAATAACCCACTTAAATCATCATAAAATTACAAGAATACCCTTGGCTAGGTCTGCCAACAGCCAAACCCCGCTATTCTAAAGGGCTAAATGCAGACCACCGGGGGTAAAAGAGTAAAACACCCCTGGGGCCCAAAAGGTGGGCCCAGCCCTATCTGAACCGGCCATGAACTAAAATGGCACCTGGTGAGAACTCCCCTATAGGGTCCTCTCGCATGACGAGAGGACAGCCTCTTGGCGAGAGCTCCACCCTTGGAGTCCTCTCGCGTGGTGAACTGGCCACTCGTCGGGAAAGCCTCCCCTCGACACTCACTCGCCAATCTCTTGCCACATGGCACTTGGGCCGTCTCGCATAACACCTCTCGCCTGGCTCTCATTGCCTAGGCCCTCTCACCTGGGCCCTCTCGTTGACTAGGCCCTCTCGCCTGGGACCTCTTGCCCGCGAGCCCTAGGTTGTATACGCCCTCTCGCCCGGGCCCTCTCACTGTCTGGGCCCTCTCGTTGCCTGGGCCCTCTTGCCCGCGAGCCCGAGGTTGTACACCACCATGGCCAATGATACACCCACTTCAAATTTTCGGTATAAGTTAAGATTTTACGAAGATATTATATTTGTAAAAGAAAGAACTTCACAAACATCTTATGAAGAACCCCCTACCGTAGAATTAAAAGAACTACCTGAACATCTCAAGTATGTCTTCCAAAAAAAAAGTCTAAACTTCCCGTGATAGTTTCGGCTTTCTTATCTTAATTAAAAATAACAAACTCCTTCTAGTTTTACGTAAACATCGCCGAGCTATTTCCTTGCAGATATCTTATATAAAGGACATTAGCCCATCTTTCTGCACCCACAAAATCTTAATAGAAGATAATTCGTGTAATTCAATCCAACCTCAGCGCCGTATAAATCCAAATATGAAAAAAGTCATAAAGGGTGAAGTTATGAAGCTGTTAGACGCAGGAATTATCTATCCTATTTCAGATAGTAAGTGGATTAGCCCTGTGCAGGTAGTGCACAAAAAGGGAGGGATAACTGTAGTTATTAATGAGAATAATGACTTAATCCCGACACGGACAGTGACGGTATGGCGAATGTGTATTGACTATCATAAGTTAAACGACGCCACTCGCAAGGACCACTTTCCCTTGCCGTTCATCGATCAAATCTTAGAGTGATTATCCGGCCATAGCTTTTTCTGTTTTCTCGATGGTCTCTCGGGGTATTTTCAAATCCCAACTCTCCCGAGGACCAGGAGAAAACTATGTTTACTTGTCCCTTCGGCACATTCGCTTACCAAAGAATGTCGTTTGGATTATGCAATGCGCCAGATACATTCTAGCGATGTATGCTCCCTATCTTTGACAAGTACGTAGAAAGCATTATGCAAGTATTTATGGATGATTTCTCTGTGTTCGGCGATGCCTTTGATACTTGAGTAGAAAACGTCAAAAAGTCTTAGAAAGATGCAAAGAAACAAACCTTGCCCTAAATTGGGAAAAATGCCATTTTATGGTGAGGGAAGGGTTAGTTTTGGGTCATAAGATTTCTTTAAGAGGAATTTGAAGTAGACATAGCTAAGATAGAAGTTATCGAGAAGCTGCTGCCGCCTACGAATTTCAATGTTATAAGAAGTTTCTTAGGACATGCTGGTTTCTACCACCGCTTCATAAAAGAGTTCTCCAAAATTACCAAACCCCTTACTCATCTTTTGGAAAAAGATGCCCCGTTTATTTTTTATTACCTTTGTCTATCTGCCTTTGAATTAATAAAAGAAAGTTAATTAATGCCCCTGTTATGATAGCTCTTTTATGGGACCTTCCCTTTGAAATTATGTGAGAGGCGAGTAGTTTCAAGGTTGGAGCCGTACTAGGAAAACAGATATCTAAAAACCTCCACCCCATCTATTATGCAAGTAAAACACTTACATCAGCACAAGAGAATTATACCACAACCGAGAAGGAGCACCTGACTGTTATTTTCTCTTTTGATAAATTCCGTCCTTATATTATGCTTTCCAAAATTATCATTTTTACGAATCACTCGGTCCTCAAGTATCTTCATGCTAAGACAGATGTCAAGCTGCGCCTGATTCGCTGGGTCTTACTCCTCCAGGAATTTGACTTAGAAATCAGTGATAAGCGAGGAGCCAAGAATTTGGCCGCTGACCATCTCTCACGATTAGATAATCCGTATATAGAAATTTTAGATGGAAAATCTTTTAATGATTATTTTCTTGATGAGAAGCTGCTTTCAATTAACACTTCTCCTCCCCCCTTGTTTGCAAACATTGCAAACATTTAGTGGCTCGTGTCCTCCCAAAGGAGTTTTCCTCTCAGCAAAAGAAGAAATTCTTTTCGGAGTTGAAGAACTATTTTTGGGAGGGCCCACAACTTTTTCGAGTTTGTGCGGACCAGGTGATAAGGAGATGTGTTTATTTTGAAGAAGGATTTGATATTCTAAAACACTTACATGAAAGACCGATTGGAGGTCACTATCAATCTACTCGCACTGCTCACAAGGTGTTTCGCGTAGACTTTTACTGTCCTAGTCTGTTTAAAGAAGCGAAAGAGTTTGTGAGTAGGTGTGATAGTTACCAACGGTCGGGAAATATTTCCAATAAAAATGAAATGCCGCAAAATTATTTCCTCGAGTGCGAAGTTTTTAACCTCTGGGGAATAAATTTTGTTGGTTCTCTTCCTTCTAGCTTCGGAAACAAATACATTTTAGTTGCCGTCTATTATGTTTTACGATGGGCTGAAGCCCAATCTCCTGCTACTAACGACACCCGAGACATAATTATGTTTTTGAAAAAAATAATTTTCTCGATTCAGTACGCTGCGAGCCATCATTAGCGATAGGGGTTGACACTTTTTTAACTCGTAGTTTTCAAAAATTATTATTAAATATTACGTTACTCGTAAGCTTTGAACAGCCTACCTCCCCCAAACAAACAGATAAGGCGAAGTAGTGAACAGAGAGATAAAAAGAATTTTAGAAAAGACTGTTTCCACCTCTTGAAAAGACTGGTCACCCAAATTAGATGATGCTCTATGGGCCTACAAAACAGCGTACAAAACTGCCATCGGATGTAGGCCGTATCGGTTGGATTTTGGAAACTCGTGCCATTTACCCATTGAATTAGAACACAGTGCTTTTTGGACCTTAAGGTTTTTAAATTTCGATCTCCACTCTGTCGACTTTTTTAAAAAATTCCAACTTATTGAACTCGACGAGTCACGCTCTTATGCATATGAAAATAACAAATTTTATAAAGAGCGGACGAAACGTTTTCATGACAAACACTTAAGGCCCCCAAAAACCTTCAAACCGTGCAACCATGTTCTTTTATAAAATTCACATTTATGTTTATTTCCTGGAAAACTAAAGTTGCGTTGGTCTGGGCCATTTACTGTTAAAGAAGTTTTGTCGTATGATACTGTATTAATTTCACACGCTGATAAGGGAGATTTCAAAGTGAATGGGCTGCGTCTTAAACTCTTTTTCTTTGGTGATGATGATGTCAGTCCGAACAATGTTAAGTTTCTTTTGCATGAACTTTAACTAACTTGAGACTATTTATTTCTGTTAAAAAACTTTAATTATTTTTTTGGACAAAAATCATTTTGACAATATAATTTTGTTGCGTCGAGCTCAAATGAAATTTTAAACAAAGGGCGCTCTTGGGAGGCAACCCAAGTTAATTTTTTTTGTTTTCTTTATTTTACACTTTTTGCCCCGAACAGCTCAGACAAGATTAAGCTTTTGCAATCGCCTGCTCAAACACTGCTGAATCTATCACGAAGTCCAATGATGACATTTCAAGAAGTTCCAAAGTGCAAGCATGGGGGAGCGGCATCACTCAATATTCGCGACGCATAAATCCGGGGAAGTACCTATTTTTCAATTCTATACTTTCATTTCTATTTTAATTTCTCTCCCTCCTTCCCCTCCTTTCTCCATTGAGAACAATGTCCAATTTAAGCTTGGGGGAGGATTTCTTCCTTCTGTTGTCTTTTTTTGTTTCCTTTTAAATAAAATCAAAATAAAATTTTTTTTATTTATATCTTAAAAATACAAAAAAAAGGAATATTTCAAAAAAAAAAAAATTTGTTGTTTGTTTTAACTTTAATAGTTTAAACTAATTTTGGTATTTCAATAGTACCCCATGTTTTTGTTTTATTTTTCTCAAAATTCCATATGACGACTTAGGTAATTATAATCTTTCTAATCGTTCTTTTTAATTATGTTTCACAAGTAAAATGTTGGCCATGTTGTGTTTCTAATTCACGGTAGCATGTTAACGTGAAAGGTTTTTCTTAAACTCCCATTTTTATTATGGTTTTCGTTCTTTATTTTCTTACTTTATTGAAAATCTTTCATCCACTATTTTCCTTCTTGTTTTTGGATAATTTTTATAATGTCAACGTTTGATTAGCGTAGTTGATGTGAACGATCCAAGTCGCCTATTATTTCTATTTTCAAGATAATTTCATTAGTCTTCTTTTATTATCAAGGATTTTCTTTTTGAATATTTTCAAAGCTTAAGCTTTAGATAAATTTAAAAACTTGAAATTGATTTTGGTCGTTTTTGTTTTCGTTTGAGCTTTCTTGCCAACCTAAAATTTTTTATCCCTACTTAGCCGCTTTTGAGTCTTTTTTTGATTTCAATTGATAGCTCCACTTATCATTTCATGTTCATTAAAAGCTAAAATATTCCAACCTATCTAATCACACTAACCTTTTGAGTTTCATAAAAAAAATTTAGGATTATGATACGGTTATTTTATGATATATTTGGAGAACTTTTTGAAAAAGTATGCTCAAAAGAAGTGTTTACTTTTTCTTGACCAATTTCAAAATGAAAATAAAAATTATTTTTGGCCTTTGTTTTGAAAAGAAAAAAAGAAAGAAAAGAAAATGGGAAAGGGAAATAAATTTTTTTTATGATGAAATTTTGGAAACTCTTTATTTTTGTTTAGTGTGACTTTTGAGCTTCCTTGTTTATCTTTGAATTCCACTCATAATCATAATCCTAAACCAAATGTTTCGGTCCTAATAAGCCTTTTTGATTTATGTTTTTGAATTTTATTTATTAGCTAAGTAAAAAAGAAAAGTAAAATAGTAAAGTTTTGGATTTAAATTTAGATTTTTGTTATTTGATTGATATAGTTATAATATGTCTCTTAGATCTAGTAATAACTAAATGTGTATTTTTATTTTGTTTCTTTGCTTAAATTTATTTAAAGAATTTTGTTAAAATTTTGGATGATTTATTTTCGTTAGTAAAGTTTTTAAATTGTTAAACCATATTTAAGTAATTGTTTCAGATTTACGTTTCACCTTCACACAACTTAGAATTTCGCATAGTACTTGTGTAAGCATAGTTAGAACTTTTTGATTAGTCACTTTTTATGTTAGCTAGTTTTAATATCTTTGCTTGTGGACAAGCAAAACTTAAGCTTGGGGAAATTTGATAGTACGTTTTGTAGTCTAAACTATTAGGCTATTTTTAGGTTTTTAATACACAAATCATGTCTTGTAAGCTTATATATTGACTTCTTTTGAATATTTTATTGCAACTAATGATTTCTCTTCTTTTTGCAGATTTTCTCAATTTTCAGCAAAAATGACCTGACACGCCCTCCCTGGGCGTGTCACCGGGCGTGTAACCTGATCCCGAGGAAAATTGCAGCCAGAACCCAAATCCTGAGAAAAACACCAGACACGCCCCCCTGACATGCCCTCCCTGGGTGTGCCACCCTCATCCCGAAGCCTATTGCCGCATTTAAAGATTTTCTATTGCTGTACGTCAATAGTACTGACACGCCCCCCCCCCCCCCCCCCCCGCCTACACGGGCGTGTCACCGGGCGTGTTCCACCTTTTTCAATGACTAGCAGATTTCCGACCAATGAATGAGACATGGCGTTCCTTACATGCCCCTCCTACACTAGCGTTTCCTAGGGAGTGTACACCGACATAGAGAAGAAATCATCATTTCTATCAGAATTCTGCTCCCGAGGTCAACCCCGTACCTGACACGCCCCCCGGACACGCCCTCCCCGGGTATGATAAGGGGGCGTGACCATCCCGAATAAAGTCTATAAATTCAGGCCTCCCCCTTGTGTCTAGAAAGTAGTTTTAGGTTGAGAGGGGAGGTGCTGCCCTTTAGTTTCCTGAAGTCTTTCATGCTCTTCCTCTCTCTCTTTTTCTCATTTTAAGCCTTTCTTAATACTAGTTTGTGTACTCCTTTGTATTAGTGTTTGTAACTTCTTTAGAATCTTAATGTTAATGCTAGCTTAGGTTTTTTATTTCATTGTGCTTGTAATCTTTTGTTTCAAGTTGTAACTCTCTTTAGCATTAATATAAAGTGTCCTTTTTATTTTGTTTTCATAATATTCTTCTACCCATCTCTCTTCCTCCAGTTCTCCATGATTAACTTATCCTCCTTGTACTCGATCTTGATGATCCAAGGTTCGAGTTTATTAAGTTATGATGCTTTAAGTTTACTTTTTCTTTTTAGGGTTTAGGCCTTTTATTTACTCTTTAAAAATCATGTTTGGAGTTATAGCATAGATATATAATTTCCATATTTGTTTTCACTCTTATCTAGCAAAGAGGCTCATAGTTTGAAGTTAACACTCAAGAGTAAAGAGAGTTACACGCACCCCTTGAGATAGGCAGACGTTAAATCTCCCGAATTGGAGTGAAATCCAATTGTGGGGTTCACCGCGTAAAGCGATCTTTAAATCTCTAATTTGGACGAGAGTTCTGTCGGAACTTCCTAAACTAAGTTGGGCCCGACTTCGAGAGAAGCGTGTTCAAGCTTTAGGAACCACCATAATAAAGGTCCTTTACCCTATTAAGTTAGGGTTTATTATAACATTTTTAATCAACTATTCCCTAGGTGATTCTCGATCGAGTACTTTACTATTTCATCGTTTCAACCTCTTATTGTAATCATTTTTAGTAGTTTTTATTTAGCTGCACGTTGATCACTTTTTAGCGCAAATATTTCCTTTCTTAATCGCAATTGGTTTTCTTTTAACAAACCCTAAAACAATCTTTCGATAAGATAATAGTTTTCGTGTGAGTAAGATTACTCAACAGCTCGCGGATTTTTATACGACACATGTGTACCCTTGCTACAGATCGATAGGTATAATTGCCTAGTTGGATTGCTAGTTAGATTTTTATTCTTTTCACGATTATTAAAGACCAACGACGCGTGTACTTAGAATTTTTTAAACCAGTGCGATTCGTCGAAAAGCGTCGAGTGATCACGATGCCTTTCGACGAAGCATCGAGTGATACTCGACGCATATGATGACTGGACTTAACAGATTTTCGGCAAGGCTGTGTTTGTTGGTTTATATTTAAGGACTGAACCGGGTTCGGGATATATGTTGAGTGACTATTTATGGCCGGTCATTTTCAACAAGACCTATTTTATGGGTGGTCCAATGATAAAGACACGTGGTGAAGTAACTTTAACCCTAATATTTCCTTATAAAAAGGGATGATCGAAAATCCTAGATGTCTTGTCCTTCCTTGCTGAATCGTGCCAAGCTCAACGAGAAACTAAGAAGTTGACGGGTGAACTTTATTTCAGAGAAGTAGAACGATACCAATGTGGAAACCAATCATGCCACCAAGATGAAGAATGAGATCCATGGTCGGAAATCAGATGAGCTTCCTACCCTCTCCCTTGGTGCTAGATCTTTAGTTATGAAATAGGAGAGATGTCGGATCAAAAGAGCTTGAACTTGGTGTGAAATGAAGATCTCCTAGGAATAGACCACGCTAGGACCTTTGTCCTAAGGTTTCGTTGTCTTCAACCTTTCATCTCTTCATTATGAAGACGATGGACTTTGTTTCGTGAAGAATGGTGGTCTATTGACGGTGCATAAGGGAGGAGGAAGTGCTTAATGAAACTTTGTAGGAATTTGTAGAGATATAAGATGAACTGATGTAGTTTGTTTGACTTTAAGATGCGTGCATAAATCTAATTTATTTACACATCAGACTTCGTGCTCAATTCAAGTCATGATCCGAGCACTTTTTGGTCTTGGCCTTAACACAAAAGTTGTAACCCTCGGAAAAACCTTTCCATTATATGGTTGCCTATAGTTGGGAGAGTCATGTATCCCCAGGAATGTTAAGTCAAAGTGGCTATGCTATAATTTATTAAATATAGGTTGTGATTTGTATAAACTAATATAAGGCCAAGATAGGTTTTCTATCTAAGTAAGTTGTGTTAGTCGTGCAACCGGATGTTTGGATTAAATAAGAAGATCGTAGCCAAATAATATATTGGATTGGGGAAATTTATTAAATGTAATAATGATAAGCTAATGGTTTTGGATGAACCTTGGTTTACAAATAATGTATTCATGAGAAATCCGGTAAAGATGCACTTAATAAAAAAGCAATGAATATTGTGAGTTATGGATGAATTTGTGATGCATGTTTCATGAATGTGTTGTTTATAGCTATGTGGTGATTTACAATTATTGGGAGAACCTATAATGTATTCCATGCAAGGTTATGTTGATCATGTTGAAGCTTAAGTTTTTAATGAAATATAATTTAGGGAAGGATGTGAGATTTGAAATGCAGGTGCAAGCTAAATTATAAAAGAAGGGCTATATGAGATAATGCCCATGGACATGTAATGTGTTAGTCACTTATCTCAGGTAATGAATTAATGACTGGATTGACAACTAAGAGGATTAGTCCCATGTGCTAAGGTAGGACTTGCATGCTTTGAGCACCAGGATTGCATGATGATAAGGGACTCAGTGTGGAGCCCATGAGTGCATTTTTGCACTAGATTGGTAATGATGAGAAGGGACTCGGTTAGAGCCCTTGGATGTTTGATGGAATGCCAAGTGAAATCACATGAGGTGTGTGTTTAGACAAGGTGTCATAATCCTTTGTTAAGGATAGTGTGGCAGGTCTACGGGCTTGCTAGTTGCCACACTGACTGGAGTTGACAGATAGACCTTGGGCGGTGGGGCTTGGTCCTTGGTGCTCATTCTCGATGCTCCTTCAATCCCAATGGATGGTTGGGCTTGGTCCTTTGGTGATACACTCCTAGTGGTTCCTTCCGTGCATGACTATAGGCCAATTTGGGTTGTGTTCTTGGTGCACATCTACACGAGACCCCTCTTAGTTGTAGTATGCAGAGGCTACACTATTGGGTTCTTTGCATCAAGGAATACGGAGGCCTATGCCTGGTAGTGTGGATTCCCACCTAGTATTGGGGATGCTCACTCTACTGTCAATGTTTGTCCATGATGGATGACACCTGAGAGGTTAGCTACCTGCTCAAAAAGTGGGAACTAAGAACTATATCGACATAGCAAAGCAGTGTTCATGAGTTGCATGGGTGCATCATAAACCATCATTGCATTGCATAAGATACTCTTCATATAAATTTGTATGGGTAATTTTATATGATGAGTTACTTTCTGTTAAGCCGATCTTTAACTTATAAATCTGTATGAGCATTTTTATAAGTTAAGTTATAATTCTGTTGTTAAATTATATATTGTAGTTGATTGTTCTTACCTTTACTAAATTTCTAGTGTAGAATGATGCTATCACTTGTTATACCACCTATTTGTACTTATTGTTTGAATATATATATAAATACACACACACACACATATATATATATATATATATATATATATATATATATATATATATATATATATATATATATATATATATATATATATTGTATCTTTCTTCCTTTCTCATTCCCGGTGTCTAAGAGCAGTCGACGTGAGAGGATTAGATGACCACTTAGTATTTATGACTAACGGTTGCTACAATGAACTTTTTAGGAGGACACCCAGCGGACAGAGCAGCAACAGTACCAATAGGTTATGTAGGAGGGCAGTCATGTTAGGGAGATAGGGCTAGATACGACGATACCCTCACTGTCGTGGGTTACTGAGGAGACTTTGTTGTACCCTTCGGGAAATTTTATTGTACTCTGATATTAAAGGAACCGATGTAGTTACATATTATTCATCTACTGCGCTATGGACATTTACTGATTGTGATGCTTTGACTTCTATTTATTGTCTTTATGTTAAGCTAGGCATGGATGATATGATGAGAGACGGTAGAATAGGCGTCTTATAATACCAGTCAACCTGTGTGTTGACGTTATCGCAAGTCGATTGTTCTAGGAATAAGACCTCCTTAGGTCGTGTGTTGTGTTCCGGGAGGGGGGGGGGTCTTACAAATGGTATCTTCTTGCAATAATCCTGACCTAAAGAAGTCATTGAACAAATGTTCCACCCCCGCTCGATTGGTCAGTTTAAGGTAAAACTGATATAGCGGAAGCAGTGGTGTGCCCATGTATAATTCACACTAAGTATGTCCAGTTGTTACCCTACGATTAGCCAACTTGACCATAGGTTTGTGTCTTTTTACGTAGATTCTGGCATGTATAGAGCCAATAGTGGGCAATCTTACCCCTTCCATCCCTATAAAGTTTTAGCAGTCAGAACTGGGACAAACCCTCACGGCAATCTTAGAAGCGTTTAGGTCCCAGCACGCCCCAGTACAGCAGCAAGCCCCTTGTTCTAACTAGTTGAGTATCTTCCGATCCCTCTCCCTGCCTTATTACAATGTGATGGAGTCAGCTATTCATACTAAGGAATGGCTAGAAACTGTATAAGAATTGATGGCCAGAATTAGATGCCCAGCAAACATGGTGGCTACACTAGCAGTGTTTGTCCTCGAAACACATGCAAAGAGATGGTTGAAGTCCCTTATGGTCTCTACTTTTGGGTGACATTTTTATACAGAAGTAAGTTGGGATGAATTTTCAAATGTCTTCCAAGAACATTTCATTCCTTCCATGTCTCGTGACGAGCTTGAAGAACGGTTCCTGCAGTTGAAGCAAGGATCTAAGTCAGTGATAGAATATCAATGGGAGTTTCAACATCTCGCAAGGTTTGTAAACTACTATAACATGGAAGATTGCAGATATGCGAAGCTGTTTTACAAAGGTTTGCGAGATCCCATAAGGCAAGCACTTTTATTTATAGCGCACTCGAGCCTGGTGGAGATAATAGATATGTCAAAGAGTTTGGAAGCAGACCATTTGGGAGTCTAGACTAGTGGTAAAAGACCCGCAGAAGGCTTGATGGAAGTGAGTCCCATCTTTAGGAGGAGGTAGAATTCTCATAGTGGAGGATTAAATCAAAGAGTCGGTAGTCTCTTTCGTCAGAACTTTAGGATTGAGCACTCGGCCCCACAGCCAGTGTTTCCTGCACCTCAACAGATTTAATGACATCAATAACCTAGGGAGCAGTTCAGGAAGGTTTGTTTCCACTACAATCAGTCAAGCCAAATCCAGCATTAATGACCGTAGCAAGGAGGAGATGTCCCTATTTTTCCTCTAGTGGTTCAGTGAGGACGAGGATGAGATCGTGGACAAGGACCACAAGGAAGGAATCCGAGACCTCCGCGGGAGCAACTGTTTGCGCTAGATATGACGCAGGAATGGGATCCACAAAGATTCATTGCAGGTTTTTTATGCATAAGTATATTCCATTACACATGCCTGAAATGCGGTAAAATAGCAATATTATGGTTAACATCTAGGCATAGTGACTATAAGTGTTAGGCCTGCCTATGCCCTGTTTGATACGGGTGTGACGCACACATTTGTCTCGTCAGATTTCGTGAAGGAATTGGAAGGGGTGTGACATTACGTAGGAGCCATCAAGAGAGTTCGACTTCCTGACGGATCCATGATAAATGCATCTGCCAAGTGCACCCTGAATGTGTGTATAAGAGGAAGAATTTTTGAAACCCTTGTAACGGTGTTACTGTTACCCAAGTTCGATCTTTTTTTAGGCATGACCTGGCTGGAGTGGAACTAGGACCGTATCGATTGTGCAACAAAGGAGATTACGTTGATGCTCGGGGATTCATAGATCGTATTCCAAGGTATTAAATCCATACCCCGTACGTTAATATCTTCTATTCAGGCCAATAAGGCCTATGTACTGGGAAACGATGTTTTCGCTAAAAGCTTTAAGATGAAGAATGAAGTGGGCAGTCTAGCGGATGTTCATGAAGTTCAGGAATTTTCCGATGTCTTTTCGAAGAAGCTGCTAGTATTATACCCATAAAGAGAAGTGGACTTCAAAATCAAACTGGAACCAGGTGCTAAACCCATCTCTCAAACCCACTACAGGATGACCGCAAAAGAGCTAGCCGAGTTTCGGGTGCAAGTCCAGGAGTTGGTATATTCTGGATTTGTTAGCACCAGTTCATCGCCATGTAGAGCTCTAGTGTAGTTTGTTGGTACCCTAGTTTGATTTGAGTTTAGTCTTGTCTTCTTAGTCTCTTGACCCATGAATTATCTATGGTCAAGGTTAGTTGTCTAAGCTGTAGAGTTCCCAGCTTATCCAGATAAGAATTTGGTTAAGTAGTTTGTTCATTCGACTATGGTCGAACACCGCTTAACTATCATCGACTAACTGTTCGACGATCATCTATCAGTTGCTCGACGTTCTGTCTGCGTGGATAGTTCGACTATCTGTTGATAGTTCGACTATCTGTGTGCTGTGATAGTTCGACTATCTGTTGATAGTTCGACTATCTGTTTGTTTGATAGTTCGACTATCTGCTTGGATAGTTCAACTATCTGATAGCTCGACTATCTGTTTGATAGGTCGACTATCTGCGTTGTTTGATAGCTCGACTATCTGTTGATAGGTCGACTATCTGCTTTCTTCTGATAGTTCGACTATCTGTTGATAGGTCGACTATCTATTTTCCCTTGGTAGTTCGACTATCTGCTTTGATAGTTCAACTATCTGATAGCTCGACTATCTGTTGATAGTTCGACTATCTGTCGTTCTTTGATAGTTCGACTATCTGTTGATAGATCGACTATCTGTTTCTCTTCTAATAGTTCGACTATCTGTTGATAGGTCGACTATCGGTTTTGCTTTGATAGTTCGACTATCTGTTGATAGGTCGACTATCTGATAGCTCGACTATCTTTTGATAGTTCGACTATCTGTTGTGATAGTTCGACTATCTCCTTTGATAGTTCGACTATCTGGATCGTTCGACTATCTGTCTGATAGTTCGATGATCTCCATTCTTCGGTCGACGATCTCCGAGGGTCGTTCGACGTTTTCTGTTTGCCTTTTTATTTTGTATTTATTTATTCTATTTAATTAATTAATATATTATCTGGCATTTTATTTCAGTTGTTTTGTGATAATATTTCCAGGCAATATCTTCCATCCCTTTTGCCTGAGTCAAATCTTTTCAGATAAAGTTGTTTGTCTTATTAGTTGACAGTGTATTTTACTTTATCTGCTGTCAGTCCTTTATAGCCGTTAGACTGAAAAGTCTTCCTTCTGCTATAAAGAGTTTGTCTCTGATGTGATTTTATTTAGTACCTTTATTATCAGATTGCTTCCTGCAGCTTCTTTGAAAAAGGTTTATCCCTTTTATAGAATATTTTGCTGCAGAGTTTGTTTGTCTTTGTGATATTTGCAGCCCAGGTTTCAAGTTTCAGAAGAAGACAAACAGTTCAAATTGAAAAGAGTCGTTGCTTGTTGCTGCTATAAAAGGAATCCTTTGGAGAAGGATTTCAGCTAGCTAACCAGTTATTCTAAGAGTTATTCAATTAGCATTCAAGCTTTCATCAAGAACAAGTTTAACTGCTCTCAGCAATCTTCATTCAACTGAGAAGTGTTAAGCTCTTCTGCTCTTCTTCAACCTGAGTTCTCCTGCTTCCAGAAAGTTCAGACTCAGAGTTCTTTTGAAGAAGAAGAAGAAGATAGCTGCTAGAAGATTTCTATTTTATATTTTATATCTTCTTGTAGTTTTTCCTTCAGAACTTTCTGAAGTGTTTTCTGCATTGAAGCAAGACTTCACCTGGACATTCTTTGAGCCAGGGGGAGCCTTGATTCTTTTGAGCTTTCTAGCTCAGTGCAAGTCTTTGTGCTTCTCTAATCTATTGTAAAATAGAGAAGACTTTTTAACCTTCTTTCCCCCTCCTGTACAGGGTTATTACTCCCTTCAAAAGTATCCCTTGGTGGCAGGGCACCTGATCAAAAACCTGTTGTTGGTTTTTAGACACCTGATCAAAAGTCTAAAGGGTTTCTAGATCTACCTGAAGCAGATCTTGTGGTGGCAGGGCACCTGATCAAAAACCTGTAGTGGATTCCTACCTTGTTGGTAGAAGAGTGGACGTACCCAAGTTGTTTGGGGAACCACTATAAATTCATTGTGTCGTCTGGCTTGCTTAATTTAATTACTTGCATTGTGGCTGTGATTAGACATAACTAGGTTTACTAGTTGCTGATTATGTTTTCCAAGCCTTAACTGTAATTACAGTTAGCTTGAGTTTGTGCACAACACTTGTGTTAGGCTTTAGGGTTATCTCCTTATCTATAATCTTTTCATTCCGCATTTCACTCCAAGGGAGTTGGGTAGACTATTAGATTTTTGTCTAGTGCAAAATTTGATAACTCTATTCACCCCCCCTCTAGAGTAGTATCTATCCCTTCACTTTCAATTGGTATCAGAGGGAGGTTGACTGACTGTATAGGCTAACACCTAAGTCACAAGATCCTGATAGATACCAAAGTTTATAGATATTCACTATCACTATCATGGCCCAGTCCAAGGATTATTCTAGCACCAGACCTCCAGCATGCAACTTAGCTAAGTTTGGCATCTGGAAGGCAAGGATCAAATTATATATGAATTCTATTGATGAAAGTATCTTTGCTTCTATTTTGTCAGGACCCCCAAGAGCACCTGCTGCTGCTTCTGCCTCATCATCTGATATGAGTGCAGTGCCTCCTCCAGACTACAATGATGAGTACAAAAAGGCAAAGATAGCAGATGCCAAGGAAATGAATATACTGGCTCAGACAATGTCTGATGAAGTATTCCAGAAGGTTGCTGACTGCTCTTCAACAAATGCAATGTGGGATACACTGAACCAGATTATAGCTGGTTTAGCTGATGAAAGGAAGGATAGAAGGTCCATCCTTATCTCACAATATGAAAACTTCAAGAAAACTGATGCTGAATCAGTTGAAGCCATGTATACAAGGCTCAGCTCAATCATCAATGAGCTGAGGACCCTTGACAAGGACATTTCATTGACAGAGGTCAATGATAAGATTCTTATGTGCTTCCCTAGCATATGGGATCTAAGGATCTGGCCTTTCAAGGAAGCTAGAAGTACAACAGAGATCTCAACAGAAGCTCTTCCCGGCAAGCTCAAATCCTTTGAGCAAGTGCTGAAGACAAGGGAAGCAGAAGCTGAAGCAAAGACCCCTACTCCAACAAGAAAAGAGCACTCTCTAGCTCTTAAGGCTACTGATGCTTCTGAAGGCAGCCAATCCAATGATGAACTAATGGCATTATTTGCCAAGAGGTTTCTCAAGATGGGGAGAAAGGAATTCAGAAAGAAGTCTTCACGCTATGAAGACAAACCAAGGTATGACCATTCACCTGCTAAAGAAATTATCTGTTATGGTTACAGGAAGCCTGGACATATCTTACCAGATTGTCCAGAGGAGAAGAACAAAGATAAGAGGAAAGAAAAGGAACAGCACAGGAAACACTCCAAGCCATCCTCCTACAAGAACAAAAAGAAGGAGAGAGGTTTCATTGCTGAAACCTGGAGTGATTCTGATGAAGAATCTTCCTCCTCAAGCTCCAGTGAGGATGAGGAAGAGAAGAAGGCAAAGGAAATTTGCCTGATGGCAATAGATGCCTGCAGCAATCATTCAGCTGTAGAGAGTTCAGATTCAGAGGAAGAAATGCCAACAGAAGATGAGGTACTATCGTCTTATGATTTTACTTCAGCAGAATTCAAATAAGATTTTAAATCTTTATGCTTAGATTTAATTAGTTCTGAAAAAGAGATTAAAGAACTTAGACATAGGGTAGCTGAATCAGAAATCATATCTATTGAAAATATTAAGTTAAAGGAAGATCTCACTAAGTATAGTGAAGAAATTAAGTTTCTTAAAATTGAGTTAGCTAAATCTAAGAGGTTAGAAGAATCTCTAAATGGTAGAAGCCTTAAGTTATTAGAAATAACCAGCATGACTAACACTAGGTCAGGTAATAACAAATTAGGCTTAGGAGCTTCTCCTAGTGAACCACCCATTATTCTTAAAAATAATCTTTCAACTCCAGTGAACTTTGTTTCAGCTAGTGGAATGAAGAACACTGAGCAAGTAAATCAAGTTAATAAAACTTTAAATAAAGCTAAGAGAGAAAAAAAACAATTTTTTAAGGAAATACAAAGAGCGTCGAACGCTGCTCGACGATCGGAAGCTCAATGGTCGAACGAAGCTCGACGATCTGAGCACCCATCGTCGAACGTCGATCGACGTTTTCAATATGATTTTCAAAATCATCATCAAACCCGTAGAAACCTAAATGAAAATAGAAACCCTAGGTTTGTTGACCCATCATCTGCATGGAGAATCACACCTAGGAGATCTCACCCATTAGGTTATCACCCTCAGTCTGCATTTTCATTTATTTCTAGCTTTTCTTATGTGAAAAACAAGGGACCCAAGGTTACCTGGGTCCACAATGTCTAAATGAATTTCTTGTAGGTGAAGGCCTATCCTATCACTCAAAATAAGTGGTATTTGGATAGTGGATGCTCCAAGCATATGACAGGAAATAAGAGTCAACTGTCAAAGTTCAAAGCCAAGCTCGACCCAAAGGTGATCTTTGGAGATTCAAGCTGTGGTCAGACAAAAGGCTATGGCAGAATCACAATTGGAGCTGTTACTTTCAAGAGAGTTGCATATGTGATTGGACTGAAGCATAATTTGATCTCAGTCAGCCAGCTATGTGATGCTGGCTACCAGGTTTCATTTTCTAACTCTTCTTGTAATATTACTTTAAATAATAATGTTGTTTTAGTAGGCATTAGATTAGGTAATATTTATTTAGTAGATTTCAATTCAACTCATTCTGAAATCTGTTTATTTAATGAAGTAACAATTAATAATAATTCTTTGTGGCATAAGAGGCTTAGTCATGTTAACCTTTAAAATATATCTAGGTTATCTAAACATAACCTTGTTAGAGGTTTACCTTCTTGCCCCTACAAGAAGGAGAGCCTATGCAAGGCTTGTCAGCTAGGCAAGCAAACCAAAAATTCTTTAAAATCAGTAAATAAAAGTGATTCTCCTAGAATCCTGTATTTATTACATTTGGACCTGTTTGGCCCAATAAATGTACACAGTTTAGGAGGGAAGTATTACACCTTAGTCATTGTAGATGACTTCTCTAGGTTCAGTTGGATTTTCTTTTTGAGAACTAAGGCTGATAACTTCAAAGCCCTTACAGACTTTCTATTATGTGTGCAGACTGAGTACTCTACTTATGTGGCCTTGATCAGAAGTGATCATGGTACTGAGTTTGAATCTCTTCTCATGCAAGAATTCTGTGAGAGAGAAGGTATCAAACATAGCTTCTCAGCTCCTAGAACTCCCCAACAAAATGGGGTAGTTGAAAGGAAAAATCGAACACTCATTGAAGCTTCTAGCACATTATTGGCAGATGCTAATATGCCTCTTTCCTATTAGGCAGAAGCTGTTAGTACAGCCAATTATGTTTTGAATAGAAGTCTGATACACAAGCTTAAGTGTAAAACTCCTTATGAGTTGCTTAAAGGAAAGAAACCTAAAAATAATTATTTTAGAATATTTGGTTGTGTAGTGTACATTCATAATAACAATAAAGAATACCTTAGACAGTTTGAAGCAAAAGCTTCAATGGGAATTATGCTTGGATATTCCCAAGTAAGCAAAGCTTATAGGGTTTATAACAAATCTACCTGTAAAATTGAAGAATCTGTGCATGTATCTTTTGATGAGTCTCAGATGTTTTACAAGGAGAAGGAAAATTCTCCTTCCTCCAGTTCATTGCAGGTACCTGATGCTACTCAAGAGATTCTTCAACTATCAACTCTTTAGATCACTAAATCAGACAGTGATGAAGACATTGCAGAAGCTGTTGCTGTACCACCAATAGTAGATCAAATTCCTCCTGAGGAATTAATCCCAACTGTTGTTGAAGATCACATCCCACCTGCTGATATTGTCATACTTAGAGATCACCCCACATCTCAAGTGATAGGAGACATATCAACTGGTGTTCAAACAAGACATAAGTTAAGACAGGATGTGATGCATGCTTGTTTCCTCTCACAGATTGAGCCCCTCACCTTTAAAGATGCTGAGCTAGATCCCCACTGGATCATTGTTATGCAAGAGGAACTCAATCAGTTTGAGAGATGTAAAGTTTGGACTTTGGTTCCAAGACCTAAAGGCCAACTGATCATAGGCACCAAGTGGGTGTATAGAAACAAGTTGGATAGAAATGGAATTATTATAAGGAACAAAGCTAGGCTTGTAGCTCAGGGCTACAGACAGGAGGAAGGTATAGATTATGACCAAACCTTTTCTCCTGTTGCAAGGCTAGAAGCAATAAGGATCTTCTTGGCCTATGCAGCCTACATGAAGTTTAAGGTTTTTCAAATGGATGTCAAAAGTGCATTCCTGAATGGTGAGCTTAAGGAAGAGGTGTTTGTTGAACAACCACCAGGGTTTGTTTCTTCAACTCAGCCCTCACATGTATTCAAGTTGTAGAAAGCTCTTTATGGATTAAAGCAAGCACCAAGAGCCCGGTATGAGACTCTAGCTAGTTTCCTGTTAGAGCACAACTTTACTAGGGGAGTAGTTGATAGAACCCTGTTCGTCAAGCACCACAAGGACACAATCCTGTTAGTTCAAGTGTATGTGGATGACATTATATTTGGTTCCACTGATCCCAAACTTTACAAAAGGTTTTCTGACCTGATGCACTCTAAGTTTGAGATGAGTAGTATGGGTGTGCTGTCTTACTTTCTTGGTCTCCAAGTTAAGCAAGATGCTGATGGCATCTTCATCTCCCAATCTAAATATGCCAAGGAATTGGTAAAGAAATTTGGGATGGCTGATGCTTCAGCAATGCCTACACCTATGGCTACTAATGTAGTTATTGATTCTGATGATCACGGCAAGCCAGTTGATCAAAAGAATTATAGGGCCATTGTTGGTTCCCTATTATATTTAACTGCAAGTAGGCCAGATATAATGTTTGCTACATGCCTTTGTGCTAGATTCCAGGTCAACCCCAAGGAATCTCATCTGATTCTTCTCAAGAGAATCCTGAGATACCTGAAGGGATGTCCAAATCTAGGACTTTGGTACCCAGCTGAGTCAGAATTTGAATTAATTGGATATACTGATTCTGTTTATGCTGGTTGCAGAGTTGACAGGAAGAGCACCTCAGGAACTTGTCAGTTCCTGGGAGAGAGATTGGTCTCTTGGTTCTGTAAGAAGCAGGCTTCTGTCTCAACTTCAACTACAGAGGCTGAATATATAGCAGCTGGCAGTTGTTGTTCACAGATGCTGTGGATTCAAAACCAGCTTGTGGATTATGGTTACTCACACAAGAACACCAAAATCATGTGTGATAGTACCAGTGCTATCTCAATTGCACAAAATCCTGTGCACCACTCTAGAACGAAGCACATTGAAATTCGGCACCATTTCCTGAGAGATTGTGTGGAAAAGAACAAGATTTGTCTTGAGTTCATATCCACTGAGTTTCAGAGAGGTGATATATTCACCAAGCCCTTAGATGAACAGAAGCATCTGTTCTTTTTGGTTCAACTAGGCATGATCAATGGAAGAGACTAAGTGTGACTATATGTGCCAATGTTGAAACTTGTTTGAAGATCGTCGAACGATGCTCGAAGATCATCGAACGGATCAAGCCTATCGTCGACCTCTGGTTGATGAAAGCTTGTCTGTTTGAAGATCGTCGACCGGCGTTCGACCATCGTCGAACAAGTCGAGCTCATCGTCGATCTCTGGATGACGACAGCTTGTAGTTTGAGAAGCCAGAATTAGTCGAACGATTGCTCCACTACTCTGCTTCTGGACCGATCGTCGAACGACCGTTCGACCATCGTGTCCAGTATCTTTTAAATAGATCGACTATCTCCGGTCTAATATAAAGCCGATAGTCGACCTAGGTTAAAAGATCTTTGCTTTTATCGTCGACGGAGAGCGTCTTTTCGTATTCCGTCGTCGTGTTTGCTCTGTCTCTTTTCTCTGCCGATTCGTCTTTTCCGTTCCTCTCACGCCTTCTCCAGCAAATCGATGGCGATTTCTCTAGCGCTCCTCGCAGTAGTCAAGTTTGACGCAGGATTCAGCATGGATTTTGATGCATTCAGCTGCTGTGAACCAGATATCGTGGAAATTCTCCAACTATGCAAAGATTAAGGATTGGAAAGGCTAATGTCTACAAGGATCAAGTTAAATATCCCAGAGATAAACGAATGGGCATTTACTTCATCTTCTACTGAAGATTCAATGACAGGATCTATTGGCGGAGAAGAGGTAATTTTGACTCCCGCCGTCTTGACTGATTTATTTGGATTGACTAATGGCGAAGAAGAATATGAGCAAGATGCTCCAGAATTTGGAAGAATGTTGATTGAGCTGGGACATGCAGAAGGCATTCCCTCGAAGCTGCTCAAGATAAATTTTCCTTTTAAGATTAAATTTCTTGCTGAGATTGTCGGAAAAGTGCTGCTAGGCAAACACTCTGCCCACAATAACATTACAAGACAACAATTTGCACTAATGTGTGCAATTGTCAACAAGAAAAGGGTCAATTGGGCAGGTGTTCTGTTTGACTTGATAAGGAAGAAGAATAGCAAGAAGGAAGTTACCCTAGGAAGGGTTGTTGGGATTTTTCTGAAGGAAAGATATCCCCACCTGTTGATTTCAGCTGCTACATCGATAAATGCCAGCAAAAAGATGGATCCCAATCTGTTCTCCAAATGGAAAAGGAAATTCCTGAAGCCCGCTCCTACAGAGGCTGCTCCAGCTGCATCTGAGAGCACCAGGACTGTTTCAGTCGCTCCTCGCCCTCTAGAAGTTGGCTCAGCTTTCCCATCCCTTCCATCCTCTTCCTCAACTTTGCCGTCTACTGCAGTTGAAGTTCCTTCAACTTCAACTGTAGTACGACATTCTGCCTCTCCTCCTGCATCTTCTCTCCCAACTGATCTTGCTGGGACTTCTCAACCCAGCTTTGATTTGTTGGCGTCTGATATCTCTTCTCCAGTTCATTCTCCCATTCCATCTCCTCCTCACTCTCCACATCATTCTCCAGTTAACTCTCTAGTTAACTCTCCAGTTCGATCTCCAGTCCTCACCACAATTCATCCTGCCACATCAACCATTTCTGCTGCTCCTTCATCCACTGCAGTTCCTCCATCTTTTGAAATTACTCCAGAATTTATTTCTAGCATTGTGGAGTTAATTACCCCCTCAATCAAAACCATGATTGATGTGGCAATTGCTCCCCTTGCCTCTTCTATCTCTTCTTTGACTGCTGCTGTTCAGGCACTTTCAAAGTCTGCTGAGCCCTCTTCTACTAGGGGCCTGGTTTCAGTTTCTACTGAAATCAGGCAGGGGGAGATGCTCGATGAAGATATCTCAGAGCAGTCTTTGGCCTCCCCTCCAGCAGCTCTTCTTGCAGAAGTTTCAGCTCCTCCATCTGAAAAAGAAATATCTGATGCAGTAATGTTGACTGAATTTATTGTAAAAGTTTACCTGGAAGAAGCCTCAACTCCCTTAGTTGCCCTGTACCTAGAAGAAATTATCACTTCCTTTCTAGATGATTTATAGGAGTTAGGTCACCCTGAAGAAAATCCTGAAGGTATGTCTCTTTCCCAATTTGTATATTACTTAATTGATAAGTTAGTATGGGAATATCTGGAAGGGATGACTAGATGTCATTTAGCAAGATTTTACTCCTAATCCTACAGATTTAATGGAAGAAGTAGTGGTTGTCCAAGAGCCAGAACCTGAACCTGAACCTGCTAAAGAGCCTGAACCTGTATTAGCTCCTTATGTCCAAGTGGCTGTAGAGCCTGTTCTAGTTTTTGAGGCTGCTGAACCTGCTCAGCAAGCAGTGCAAATTGAACTTGTCCCTACGACAGTTCCTGAGCGTCAAGAATTGGATCCTGAAAGCCAAGTTGAAAATAAAGATGACACCCCAAAACTGAGTTTGGAAGAAGAGAAAGCAAAAGCTGCTTGGCAACAAAGAGTAAAGGCTGATTTGGAAGAGAAAGAAAAAGCTTGGCAAGCTGAAAAGTCTACTTTATGGGATGATTCCCCAGGTTTAGATTTAGTACTCTTCTGGCACAGGATGCCATGGAAGAAGAGAAAGAGAAAAACTGCCCTGAAAGAAAAGGAAAAGGCTGTATCAGAAGCCTATGATCCATATGATCATCCTCCCTCATCTCATTCTGAGGATGAAGATGATTCAGATCTGTCTGAGGATTCTAAGAAAAAGAAAGCTGTAAAGAGGAAAAGAAAAGATGTAGGTCCTCCTCCTCCCAATCCCGATCATGACACTCCTTACTATATTCTGAAAGGGATTGATCCTAAATCCAAAGAGTTCCAGCACTGGATGTGGTTCTCTAAGAACCAGCAAAAGGAGAGGAAGAAATCAAATAGGTATGATAGTCCTGCTCCCAGATGGACTCCCAGAGGCCCTCCTCCTCCACCTCCCGGTGCAGGAGCCTCTGGCAATATTTCAGCAAATCCATCTGCCCCTTTTGACAAGTCTGCACCTTCTCAGCCTCCTTCAAGGAGAAGTTCTCAAAGCCATCAAGGTAAATCATATTCTGGATATCAAAGGCACGATGCTGAGACAAAAGAGCAAGTAAAGGAGGTGGTTTATCAAAAGCCAACATTTTCACCCCCTCCTTCACCCAAGAGAAAAGTTTCACCTGCTGCTAAAGACACTTCAAAGAGTAAAAGAACTATTTTCTCAGAAAAATCCAGTAAGAAGTTTGCTGAGTTTGCTCCTCCGACATCTCTTGTTATTCAAGAAGTTAAAGATCCAGCTGAAAGTTTATTAGATCTGTCTACCAAGTTTAAAGCTGTGAAGCCAATAGATACTACATCTGAAAATAAGTATGAAAGTCAAGAGTTAGATCTTGATTTCAGGATGGCTCGTTTTCTAGAGCTTGTTGGCTCAGCCCAGATAAAGAAAGCTAAGGCTGAAGGAAAAGATTCTGCAGGATTTACTACAATGTCAAAATTCAGAATGAAGGAACTTGATAAAATCCAGGTTAGTCCTGAGGTATTTGACCCTTCTAAATACATGGAAAAGCATCCAGGAGCAGTCGTTCCAAGGGCTTCAGATCTAAAGATTATTGGTGTACAAGATCTGAAAATTTCTAAGAAAGAAGCCATAGATCCCTTGAGGAAAGTATCTTTTGTTCCTAGCTCTTCTGATCCCAAACCTGATTCTGTAGATCCTTAATTTTGATTGACTGTTATATATCTGACTGATTGTTAATTGCCAGTTAGCTGTTTAACTATTCCCTGTATTGATTTTATTGTTCTATAGCTAGCTCTGTATTTTAGTTTTTGAGAGACTTAACTCAAATAGGGGGAGATTGTTGGTACCCTAGTTTGATTTGAGTTTAGTCTTGTCTTCTTAGTCTCTTGACCCATGAATTATCTATGGTCAAGGTTAGTTGTCTAAGCTGTAGAGTTCCCAGCTTATCCAGATAAGAATTTGGTTAAGTAGTTTATTTGTTTGACTATGGTCGAACGCCGCTCGACTATCGTCGACTAACTGTTCGACGATCGTCTATCAGTTGCTCGACGTTCTGTCTGCGTGGATAGTTCGACTATCTGTTGATAGTTCGACTATTTGTGTGCTATGATAGTTCGACTATCTGTTGATAGTTCGACTATCTGTTTGTTTGATAGTTCGATTATCTGCTTGGATAGTTCAACTATCTGATAGCTCGACTATCTGTTTGATAGGTCGACTATCTGCGTTGTTTGATAGCTCGACTATCTGTTGATAGGTCGACTATCTGCTTTCTTCTGATAGTTCGACTATCTGTTGATAGGTCAACTATCTGTTTTCCCTTGGTAGTTCGACTATCTGCTTTGATAGTTCAACTATCTGATAGCTCGACTATCTGTTGATAGTTCGACTATCTGTCGTTCTTTGATAGTTCGACTATCTGTTGATAGATCGATTATCTGTTTTTCTTCTGATAGTTCGACTATCTGTTGATAGGTCGACTATCGATTTTGCTTTGATAGTTCGACTATCTGTTGATAGGTCGACTATCTGATAGCTCGACTATCTTCTGATAGTTCGACTATCTGTTGTGATAGTTCGACTATCTCCTTTGATAGTTCGACTATCTGGATCGTTCGACTATCTGTCCGATAGTTCGACGATCTCCGTTCTTCGGTCGACGATCTCCGAGGGTCGTTCGATGTTTTCTGTTTGCCTTTTTATTTTGTATTTATTTATTCTATTTAATTAATTAATATATTATCTAGCATTTTATTTCAGTTGTTTTGTGATAATATTTCCAGGCAATATCTTCCATCCCTTTTGCCTGAGTCAAATCTTTTCAGATAAAGTTGTTTGTCTTATTAGTTGACAGTGTATTTTACTTTATCTGCTGTCAGTCCTTTATAGCCGTTAGACTGAAAAGTCTTCCTTCTGCTATAAAGAGTTTGTCTCTGATGTGATTTTATTTAGTACCTTTATTATCAGATTGCTTTCTACAGCTTCTTTGAAAAAGGTTTATCCCTTTTATAGAATATTTTGCTGCAGAGTTTGTTTGTCTTTGTGATATTTGCAGCCCAGGTTTCAAGTTTCAGAAGAAGACAAACAGTTCAAATTGAAAAGAGTCGTTGCTTGTTGCTGCTATAAAAGGAATCCTTTGGAGAAGGATTTCGGCTAGCTAACCAGTTATTCTAAGAGTTATTCAATTAGCATTCAAGCTTTCATCAAGACCAAGTTTAACTGCTCTCAGCAATCTTCATTCAACTGAGAAGTGTTAAGCTCTTCTGCTCTTCTTCAACCTGAGTTCTCCTGCTTCCAGGAAGTTCAGACTCAGAGTTCTTTTGAAGAAGAAGAAGAAGAAGATAGCTGCTAGAAGATTTCTATTTTATATTTTATATCTTCTTATAGTTTTTCCTTCAGAACTTTCTGAAGTGTTTTCTGGACTGAAGCAAGACTTCACCTGGACATTCTTTGAGCCAGGGGGAGCCTTGATTCTTTTGAGCTTTCTAGCTCAGTGCAAGTCTTTGTGCTTCTCTAATCTATTGTAAAATAGAGAAGACTTTTTAACCTTCTTTCCCCCTCCTGTACAGGGTTATTACTCCCTTCAAAAGTATCCCTTGGTGGCAGGGCACCTGATCAAAAACCTGTTGTTGGTTTTTAGACACCTAATCAAAAGTCTAAAGGGTTTCTAGATCTACCTGAAGCAGATCTTGTGGTGGCAGGGCACCTGATCAAAAACCTGTAGTGGATTCCTACCTTGTTGGTAGAAGAGTGGACGTACCCAAGTTGTTTGGGGGAACCACTATAAATTCCTTGTGTCGTCTGGCTTGCTTAATTTAATTACTTGCATTGTGGCTGTGATTAGATATAACTAGGTTTGCTAGTTGCTGATTAGGTTTTCCAAGCCTTAACTGTAATTACAGTTAGCTTGAGTTTGTGCACAACACTTGTGTTAGGCTTTAGGGTTATCTCCTTATCTATAATCTTTTTATTCCGCATTTCACTCCAAGGGAGTTGGGTAGACTATTAGATTTTTGTCTAGTGCAAAATTTGATATCTATCCCTTCACTTTCATAGTTTGTAAAGAAGAAGGATGGGTCGCTTCAATTGTGCATAGATTACCGAGAGCTTAATCGGTTGACAGTGGGAAACACTTAACCTTTACCCCGAATCGACGAGCATTTCGATTAGTTGGTGGGGGCGCACTTGCTTTCTAAGTTGTACTTACGATTGGGGTAACATTAGTTGAGAGTTAAGGATAAAGATATTCAGAAAACGGCCTTTAGCTCAAGGAACAGCATATATGAGTTCACGGTGATGCCGTTTGGACTCCCAAATGCCCCCTCAACATTCATGAGTTTGATGAATAGGGTGTTTGAACCGTTTTTGGATATTTTCGTCATCATCTTCATCGATGACGTATTAGTTTATTCAAAGATGGAGAAGGATCATGCAGAGCACTTGGCCCTAGTTTTGTAGAATTTGAGAGAGCACTCCTTGTTTGCTAAATTCAGTAAGTGCGATTTTTGGCTCCGTGAAGTTGCCTTCTTGGGCCCTATTATTGGTGGTGCTGGATTAGAGGTAGACCCGACAAAGGTGCGTGCACTGAATGAGTGGTCGCTTTTGAGGTCGGCGATCGACGTGTAAAGTTTTCTTTGACTCGCATGGTATTATCGCAAGTTTGTGGAGGGATTTTCGAAGATCGCCCTCCCTCTCACTACCTCAGTATAAGGCTGCATTCCAAGAGCTGAAGGATCGACTTACCTCTACACCAACCCTAGCCCTTCCATCTGGGAAAAGGGGATTTCAGGTTTACACGGATGCATCCTATCATGGTATGGGAGCAGTTTTGATGCAGTATGTGCAATTAATTTCTTACGCTTTAATACATCTGAAAAAGCATGAGGTTAATTACCCAGTTCATGATTTAAATTTTGGGGCAGTGGTCTTCGCCATAAAGATTTGGAGGCACTATCTCTACGGAGTTCTCTTCGAAATTTTCTCAGATCATAAGAACTTGAAATAGGTTCATACTCAAAAGGAGTTGAACTTGAGGAAGTGGCAGTGGTTGGATATGTTGTGCGATTATGAGTATACATTGAACTACCACCTCGGGAAAGCAAAATCCATAGCAGATGCCTAAAGCAAAAAGGTACCATCGTTGATCCCCGAGTCTTGAATGATGGGTATGGAATTTCCTCGAGTGCTCGAGGAGATGGTAACTATGCTGGAATGTAAGAATCATTCTGAGGCCTATACGAAATACTTGGCTGCCTTGAGTAAAGTATGTGACATCCGTGAGCGGAGGCGGGCAGAGCAATGGAAGGTACTGCTATGGCCCCTATGTTTAAGGCAATTGAGAGTGGATCTGCTGAACAGTATACTCTGTAGGAAGGCTTAATTCATTTCTGTGGCAGACTATATATTCCTGAGGGCGGTGGAATCTGGGAGGACATCTTGAGAGAGGCTCATTGCACCATGTATTCAGTGCATCCAAGGATTGCCAAGATATATAATAACTTGCGGAAGACAATGTTCTGGCAAGGAATGAAGAGAGCTGTTAAGTATTACGTTACGCACTGTGAGTCTTGTCAAAGGGTGAAGGTGGAGTGTAAGAGCCCGGGAGGACTATTGCAGTCATTACCCATCCCCAAGTGGAAGTTCAAGGATATTTCCATGGATTTTGTCCATGTGTTTCCTCACTCACACTCTTGGAACGATTCAGTCTGGGTGATTGTGGATCACTTGATGAAGGTTGCCAGGTTCATTCTGATGAGGAAGGATTCGCATGTTGATTATTTTTGTGCATCTCTTTGTGGAGCAGTTTTTGTGGTATGTTGGAATTCCTTATTACTGATTTGGGCTAGGATTACTATTCTATATTAGGATTTTATTTTTACCCAACTTGTATAGTCTAGGCTCTTAGGTAATTTACAGAGTTATTACTTCAGAAGAAATTCAAGAGAAGTTTTGTTCAACGAACTAATATTTCTAACTCTGAGTTCCGATCGACGAACACTGAGCTCCGATCGACAAACCCTGATCTCAAATCAAAAGCTCAGTTCGACGAACTCAGGACTCAGCATGATGAAAGAGAAAATTTAGTTCGATGAACTCCAGGCTCAGTGTGACGAATTCCCTGCTGAGTTCGACATTCAGGCAGTTTCTATATACATAAGGAAAAATGTTTTGAAATGCTTAATTACAGTTAATTACAACTTTGATATTTAATGATAAATATTCGAAACAAACATAGTCGTTTAAGGCTTCATTAAATTTGGATTTATCAAAAAGTCTTAAGTCTAATTAATTCCAAGCCAGTTACATTCTCAAGGGATTCAGAAGTTTCAGGATCGTTTTTTTTCAAATATTGAAATCTTTCCTGATTGTATATATATATATATATATATATATATATATATATATATATATATATATATATATATATATATATATAAGATTGCTTCTTCAAGGTTTATCAACAAGTCAGAGATATAAAGATACAGAGATATACTTTCATTCTGCTTCAAACTTTCCTTGAGACAATCTATTTACACATCTATCCCAAACATCTGCTGGAGAGGAACAACATACAAGAAGCCCAACACCCTATAGAAAACTCTCCTCCCTTGATCACAAATTCTATTCAAATAAGCGGGATCTTTTTGCAATATCATCCACTAAGTCTTCTCAGAGATTCTTGACAGAGAAGATAACATCAACTTATTTTAGTTTATACTTTAAACTGTGTATAGGGTTTTAACTCTCTTCAAAAGTTAACTCTTGGTTCCTAAGTCATCTGATCAAAAGACTTAAGCTTGGTGTTTGGGTACCTGGTCAAAAGCCAAAAAGGTTGCTAGATCTCCCTTACAAAATAGATCTTTTGGTGGTAGGGCACCTGATCAAAAACATGTTGTGGATACCTACCAGGGTGGTAGAAAAGTAGACGTACCCAGATTTATTGGGGAACTACTATAAAATCCTTTTGTCATCTGTGATTGCTATTTTATTTATTTGTGTGCTGTTAATTTTATCATTATATATAAATATATCAATAACATTAAATCCGCTATAAAAGTAAATTAAAGTTTTAAAATACTCTATTCACCTCCCTCTAGAGTAAAGTTAGATCTATCCCTCACTTTCACGGTTCCATGGGGTACCTATGACAATTTTCACTGACCGTAGGTATCGCATCACTTCCAAGGAAAGGAGGGCAGTTCAAGCATATATGGAATCCCACATTACCTTTAGTACAACATTTCATCCTGATACCGACGGTTAGTCTGAGAGGACCATAAGAACTAGGGAAGATTTGTTGAGATTATGTGTGTTGGATGGGGGCAATCCGTGGGAAAGGATTTTGCCGCTTGTAGAGTTTTCATAAAATAATAGTTATCAAGCTAGCAGCGTAATAGTACCCTAAGAGGAACTCTATGGGAGGTGTAGAACCCCATAATAATAGGTGCAGGATGAAGTCCTAAAGACTTTATGAGTGGAGTATATTGATTATATTGATGCTACGATTAGATTGATACTAGACCGCATGATGGAGGCTCAAAGTCGGTAGGCAAAGTACTGTAATGCGAAGCACCGGATGGTGGAATTTCTAGTGGGTGACAAAGTGTTCTTGAAGATCCAGCCAATTCATGGAGTGTTACGTATGGGCGGTAGAAAGAAGCTCAACCCGAGATATATGGGGCCTTATGTTATATTGGAAAGGATTGGCCCTTTGGTCTATCGGTTGGAGCTACCATATGAGCTAGAAAATTTGCATGATTTCTTCCATGTGTCGTCACTTTGGAAAGCACTACTACGGCCCGATCAGCAAGTCCCTGCTACAAGTGGAACTGTGGAAACTGATATGTCTATTTTACTAGAGCCGGTACAGATAGTGGATATTGAAATAAGAAGCTTGCAGCAAAATATTATTCTTTCAGTGAAGGTCCAATGATCTAATCATGGGAAGGAGGAATATACTTGTTAGCCATTGGACTTTATGTTGATGCACTAACCGGAGTTGATTCCCTAGGGTTAACTTAAACGCATACCTTATTTTATTCATACTTTGTTTTCCCTCACAGACTTAGCCAGATTTCGGGGATGAAATGTTTTATTTTGTTTATAGGATTTGTAACGTCTCGATTCGTGCTAGACCCCTCGCATGAGTTTTAAGTCAAGAAAGTTGACTCAGGCTTAGAGTGCACTAGTAACAAGCATTGAGTGTTCACCACGCTTCTCGACAAGCGTCGAGTGCATCGACTAGTGTGAAGGAGTCGAGTGATACTCAACTCCTAAGAAGAATTTGACTTAGAAGAATACTAGATTCGGGAAGCATCGAGTGTGTCGACTGGACTCAAAGCATCGAGCGTGTTGACTGGAATCAAAAGCGTCGAGTGATTATGATGCCTTTCGACGAAGCATCAAGTGATACTCGACATATATAATGCTTGTACTTAGAATGTTTTCAGCTAGTGGGATTCCTCGAGAAGCATCGAGTGATCATGACGCCTTTCGACTAAATATCGAGTGATACTCGACACATATGATGCTTGTACCTAGAATGTTTTCGGCCTATAGGATTTGACGAAAAACATCGAGTAGTCATGTCCCTTTCGACGAAGCATCGAGTGATTCTCGACACATATGTTGTTTGTACTTAGAATTTTTTCTGCCAGAGGGATTTGTTGAAAAGCATTGAGTGATCACGATGCCTTTAGACCAAGCGTCGAGTCATACTCGACGCATATGATGACTCGACTAAGCAGATTTTTTTCTGGGTTGTGTTTGCTAGATTATTTTTACAGACTGAACCGGGTTCGGGATATGTGTTAAGTGACTATTTATGGTCGGTATTTTTAATAAGACCAATTTTATGGGCACTACAATGATAGAATGACACGTGGTGAAGTAACTTTAACACTAATTTTTCCTTATAAAAAGGGATGATAGAAAACCCGAGCCGTACTGTCCTTCCTTATTGAATCGTGCCGAGCTCAACGAGAAATTAAGAGGTTGACGAGAGAACTTTCCCTCGGAAAAGGAGAACGATATCGACGAGGAAACCAGTCATGCCGCCAAGAAGAAGAACAAGATCTATGGACGAAAATGAGGTGAGCATCTTACCCTCTCCCTTGGTGCAAGATATTTAGTTATGAAATAGGAGAGATGTCACTCAAAAGAGCTTGGCAATGGTGCGAAATATATATATCCTAGGAAGAGACCACGTTAGGACCTTTGTCCTAGGGTTTTGTTGTCTTCAACCATTCCTCTCTTCATTATGAAGATGATGGACTTGGTTTCGTGAAGAATGACAGTCTATTGAGGGTGAATATGGGAGGAGGAAGAGCTGAATGTAACATTGTTAGAATTGGTAGAGGAAGAAGACGAACTGATGTCGTTTGTTTGAATTTAAGATGCGTGTGGAAATCTATTTTCTGTACGCAGTGGACTTCATGCTCGATTCAAATCATGATCCGAGCACTTCTAGGTCTTGGGCTAAACATAAAAGAAGCATCCCTCAAAATGAACTTTCCAACGGATAGTTACCCATTGTTTGGGGATGCTTGTAGCCCCAAGAATGTTCATTCAAAGTGGTTGTGTTGTAATGTGTTATGTGTAGGTTGTGATTTGTCTAAACTAATATAAGGCCATAATATTCTTTCTATCTAAGTAAGTTGTGTTAGTCGTGCATCCAGATGTTTTTCGGATTTTCTATACGATACAACACTTGTGCGCACCGGAATAAGGAACCAGAAAACCCAGAAGAAATAGATCTTGTGAGTAATATTGATGAAGAAATAAAGTGCTATTAATAAAATTTACCATTGTTGGATTGAGTCTCTACTCAACTGAGATGCTCCAAGAAATCCGGCAAACACAAGCAGCAGCAGTTCCGAGCATAGAATAATTTCCATGCCTCTACAGGTGATTCACATGAACGGGATAAACCTTAGACTTGTGTCGCACAAGATCTAGGTTGGATGAAAGAACTTTGTGTCTTCACAGACAACTAGTTCTTCTCTAGAAGAGGCGGCGATGACGGGCGTCGAAAATGGGCTGAGCAACGACGACGAGATCGGTACATTCAAGAAAAGCTTTCTGTCGGCCTTTTTCTATCGGGCTTAGCACAGTGCAGTTCTTGTAAAAACCCTAAGACATCTTTTATTTATAACCAAAGGAATAAATAGTAAAAATTCATTGCTATCGACAAACCCATAACATATGAAAGTTATTTCGACGAATCACCCATTGACTTGACGAATCGTCGAGTAGTCACAACACACTCAACACCTGGCAGTGGCCTCAACACTTGACTCGATGAATCAACATTTGACTCCACGAATCATCGAGTGGACTCAACGTTCTCAATGACTCGATGAATCAATAGTTGACTCGATGAAGCGTCGAGTGGTATGAATGCTCTCAACGTCTCGACAAATCAACATTTAACTTGACGAAGCATCGAGTGGTATTGATGAAGCGTCGATTTGTCTCGACGCTCTAAATGCCTCAATGAATAAACACTCAATTCGACGAAGCGTCGTGTTGACTGAATGCACTCAACGCCTAACTCAATGAATCAACATTTGACTCGATGATTTGTCGGGTGGTCTTGACGCACTCAACGCCTTGTTCGACGAATCAATACTTGACTTAATGAAGTGTCGAGTAGTCTCGATGCACTCAATGTCAGCTTGTGCTTGGTCTCAACACACTAAACACCTTCCAGTATGTAACACCCTATTTTTTTCCAGCCTGAATTTTAACTGCGGTCGTTGAATTTTACCTGCGTTCGACGAACGTCGAATGGAGGTCGACCAACAGTCAGTTCGACCGATTGTGTTGAGCTCGATGAAACATGAGCTGAGCTCGACGAAAAGTTGAGTTCAAAGATTTCCCATGAGTTTGACAATTTCCCGTCTGCTCGACGAAATCAGAAAAATTTGACTTAATGAAGTGTGGTCGACGAGTTCCTGTGAACTCGAAGAAAAGTCAGCTAGACGAAAAGTGAGTTCGACGATTTCTAGCTGAGCTCCACGAAATTCAGCGGTATCGCCTATGCATGAATATCGTGTCTGATAGCTGGTAAGCGGCCAGTGAGCTGCAGTTTTTGGGATGTTCCTTCGTGTTGATGAGGATCGAGTGCCTGGGGTATAACCCGTGACCACCTATCAAGAGAAGTGTGGAAGAAGCAAAGTATTATTTCCTTTTTACTCCCTCTCTTCATTTCATCTTGTCTTCTCCTGTGCGTGTTCTTGAGGAGAGAAATAGGGCTGAAGCTTTTGATAGCTTACTGGAATACATTTGGTGAAGAGAAAGTAAGAGCTGGAGCAAGATTCGTGAAGAGGAAATCTTCTTGTGCATTTCCAACCGAATAAAACTCAAACACCATGGCTCCAAAGAGAACAACAAGGGTAACGAGTTTATCCCAGACAAGTGAAGTCCTCAATATGCATACTTGCATGAATCCCCTCACCAAAATGTGAAAAAGGGTGGATTCGAAACTGTAAATCCCCATATGTTTCTGCATTTAGATCCGGAAATATAGTGTACGGAATACACATACTATATGAAGCCCATCCGGACAGGTTGGTCTTGATTGGTGATGTTTTATGCTTTCCGTGCCGGAGAAGACTCCGTGACTATGTGTAGATGGACATGTTAAAAATGTGAAAGTGGGTGTGCAGGTTTTTGCATTTTAGTACTGGAAGCATTTCAAGGAAATTAGCCAAATGAATGAACAATTTAGAGAAGTGTTGTTTGAAATATCTATTGAGACCTGGGGGTCAATGTTTGGCGTGTCTCTATTAGACCTGGGGATCAATGTTTGAGAAAGTGTGTTTGTTGAGATGTGTATGTCTTTACTGTGCCATCATGTTAAGGACCTCTGAACGACATGGTCGTTAAGTTAAGTACCTCTGAATGGGCAGTCACTCGTCAAGTTAAGTACCTCGAAATGACGTGGTCGTTAAGTTAAGTACCTCTGAACGAGTAAGTCAGTCGTAAAGTTAATTACCTCTAAACGACATTGTCGTCAATTTAAGGACCTCTGAACGAAAAAGTTAACCATTAAGGATTGGACCTCTAAACGGTGGTGACACACGGGGAGTCGTGTACACCAGAAAGGTGCCCTGAGTGCACGGGGCATGTGGTCATTGGGCCTAAGTCTGTGGTGAATGGTGCTTAAAGTGCACATTATAAATGCCACTATATCTGTACGACGCCTTGTTTGAAGGGATGGAGAAATGCCGCCCCGGGTAAGGGGTGGGATCATTATAAATGGGTCAGCAAAATGCTGATTATTGCTTTGTTTGCCATGTTTTAGTGGTCCCTTTTGTGCAGGTGCTGGAGAGCCAAGTGGAAAATAGTGGGCTGATGCCCATGTGCTGCGATTGGCTGGCCCTTCAAGGCCTAAAAGCGAACAATTACTGTTTTCATGTGTGGCTGGCCTGCGTGACGAAGTATGAATCCACTTAATGTTAATTAAAATAGTTGTAATAAGGATACAGCCAAAACATGTGTTACATGTTGTTATGTATATATCATTCATGTGGTATAGTGGACATTCCTGTTATGTTTTGGTTCATAAGTTAAATACTTTCGCTAGAATGCTCTGAGTTAGGATACGTTTGTAATGAACATGAATTTGGAATTAAACTAGTAACCTCCTTACTTGTCTGTAGTATATGGCATCGGGCCCTAGTTAGACCTTCTATCATATGCTATACGAAGGATGGGGTGTTACACAGTACTTGGTCTTACACTCATCACATGAGCAAGACCAACATAATACATTCCTCCAATTTCTCAAAATGCTTTTATATGCTACCCTAATAGGCACATTTTCCGTTAGCAGTGAGTCTACATGCTTTATGACTTCCAGATCATAATGATAACACCAACAGTCTCCCACTTTATCTTGAAAGTATCAAACAAATGCTTCACAAACAATGAGCGGTATCTAGCAATACATCATTGCTCCCAAAGCAATAAGAGTTTATAACTCAAAATCCAAAGTGACTAATGTATCAGTGTTGTCATATCACATCGTCCCTTAGATTAGGATTGAACTAGAAGTATAGACCGTGTCACCCCAATAATTTTTCAATCCTAGTTTCCTGATCTAGAATGGACTTCTAGAAATCGGTGAGTCAAATATCATATATTGACTCAACCAACCATGGTCATGCATTTCTCAGTCCCATTCCATCAAGGGGCCCATGGATGCAACTCCTGTTATATCGGAGGACAAATCCCATTGCTATCCTCACGCAAACACCCAAATGATTCGTAACATACCAAATAACCACCTTTTATCATCCAACTTTCTCAAGACTGGACTTTTGATAGCATCAAAGCATGCTCTTCCTCACTTGATGATTGTTGTGACTTTAGTTCAAAGGACCACAAAAAACATTGCCACTTGAGCCATACTTGTGACACGTTCATATAAAGATCCACAAATTATTCTAATGATGGGTCAGTGCAATACAACTTGTTCACTAACAAGTACCCATATGATGACTTGATATCAAAATATCATGACCCGTGAGAACCAGTCATCAGTCAGCGCACATGTTAATCTTAATGTATCATCATCGTCCTTAGATTCTAAGATGACACACCGACCAAGGACCATTTAAGAATGAAGCTTTTAAGAACATTGGCTCTCACTTTCACGTCACCACTTGACTCCTATGGAAGAAAGCATTCAAAGGGCATTTATTACCTTAAAATAATCTATCACAATAGAAATAAATTTACACAATAAAAGAACTTGTCATAAATATAAAATTGAATATATAGTACTCTATTCATCAAATGAATTATTACAACTAACAAACATACAACCGACACGACTCCTGCTTGAGTTGATCATTCATGTATCTTATACCCATTGATCTAACTTGACCATCATGCTTTCTCTGTGCGTGAGCCTTAATCAGTGGATCCGCAGTATTTTATTCTGTCAGCACCAACAAACCTTCACATCTCCTTGATCGACAATCTACAAAAATAAGATGGAACCGCCAAATAATGTGCTTGGAGTGTTGATAAAATCTAGGTTGCGAAGTAAGTTCAATTGCACCGTTGTTGTCACAGTCGAGAACTACGGGACAAACAATGTTAGGAACTATATCTAATTCGCCGATGAATTTCCTAATCCATACCGCCTCCATGACTATATTCGCAACAGTGATATACTCAGCCTCAATTGTAGAATCAGCAACTGCCTCTTTCATGGAACTCTTCAAGCTAACAACTCCTCCATTTAGGCAAAATATTAACCCTGACTGAGACTTCGAGTCGTCTCTATCAGTTTGGAAGCTAGCATCTTTGTAACCTATATAACGATCTCTTCCTCTCCGCCAAATACCAAGAACTTATCCTTTGTCCTTCTCAAGTACTTTTGGATATTCTTGACGGCTATCCAGTGACTATCACCGGGATAAGACTGATGCCTTCTACTCATGCTCAAAACATAAGAGACATCAGGTCGAGTACATATCATTGCATACATGATTGATCTAATTGCCGAAGCATAAGGAATCAACTTCATGTGGTCCTTATCTTCATAAGATTTAGGACACTGGTCTTTAGAGAGACTCACACCATGAGACATGAGTAACAATCCTTTCTTGGACTGAAGCATGTTTAACCATTTCAACACCTTCTCAATATATGTACTTTGTGTCAAACCCAGCGACTCTTCGATCTATCTCTTTAGATCTTACTACGAAGTATATAAGTCGCTTCGCCCATATATTTAATAGAAAAGTAGTTCCCTAGGTTATTCTTTACAACTTATAGGGTCAATTTGTCATTCCCGATCAACAATATATCATCTACATACAATATCAGGAAGATAACATTGCTCCTACTATTCCTCTTGTAAACACACGGTTCATCCTTGTTCATCAAAATGAAGATTCCAACTTCGAGAAGCCTATTTTAATCATAAATGGATCTCTATAGCTTGTATATTTTAGTTGCTTCACCTAAAGATATAAAACCCAAAGGTTGTGTCATATACACTTCCATAAGGAGGTTTCGATTTAGGAAATCCGTTTTGACATCCATCTGCAAGATCTCGTAGTCATAATACCCAACAATAGCAAGATTAATTCTGATGGACTCAGCCATAATAATAGGTAAAAAGTCTCAACAAAGTCAATACCATGAATTTTCTTGAAACCCTTAGCCACTAGTCTCCCTTTGAATGTCTGCATATTCCCATCCATGTCAATCTTCTTATTGAAGACCCACTTGCACCCTATGGGGAGTACCCTTTCAGGTGGTTTCACCAAGGTCAAAACTTAATTTGTATACATGGAGTCCATTTCTTATTTCATGGACTCAAGATACTTCTCAGAGTCAGGTCCACTCATAGCTTCTTAGTTGGTTGTAGGCTAATCATGATCCTTAAGCAACACATTACCTATTTGAGACATGAGAAATCCATATCTCTAAGGCTCAAACCTTTGTCAACCACATCTATGTGGAACTTGTGTTTCTTGATAAGGTTCACTAGCTACCACATTTTTTAGTCCTTGCTCAGGTTCTAATTCAAGTTCATTCACTGTTTGTAGATCTTGAACTTTTTCATGTTCAACCTTGGTAGTCTTTCTACTTAAGAACTCTTTCTCAAGAAAGACACGAGTCCTTGCGACAAAAACTTTGCCCTCATACGGTAAGTAGAAATAGTACTCTTTAGTTTCCTTAGGATACCCCTCAAGATAACATTTATCTGACTTAGGTTCCAACTTGTCAGGCACTTGACGTATTACGTATGCCTCGTAGCCCCAAATATTGATGAAAGACATACTAGGACGCTTCCCAATCCATATCTCATATAGTGTCTTTAGAACCATTTTCATTGGAGCACGATTTAGTGTAAAAGCAGTAGTCACTAGAGCAACCCCAAAATGAAACAGGCAGATCTGCATGACTCATCATCGACTACACCATGTCTAAAAGAGTACGATTCCTTTCCACAGACACACCATTCTGTTGCGGTGTTCTTGGTCGAGTGAGCTGTGATACAATACCACACTCTTTTAGATGATCACAACACTCATGACTTAGGTATTCGCCACCTCGATCAGATCGGAGTGCTTTAACCCACTTAACCAGCTTGTTTTCTACTTCATTCTTAAACTTTTTGAATGTTTCAAAGGTTTTGGATTTGCACTTCATAAGATACACTTATCCGTATCTACTGAAATCTTATCACAACCCATATTTTATTCGTATTTAAACGACATATTAGAGTGAGAGAAAATATGCGTTGTGATGCCACGCCGAGCAGGGGATAACTATTAACGCTCAGGCAAAACTCCAACTCTATATCTAAATGAAATTCACGAGTTTTTATGAAGAAAATTCAGTTTAAGTTTAATTGGATAGTCGTATCCCTCGGCTTAGTGGATTAACTAGTCCACAAGTAAAGATATAATTATAGCTGCGGAAAATAGTTTGTTCATATTATTTGACATCCAACATGAGCAAAAACATGTATATAGGACAACTCATGGTATGTGTGACTCTAGATTTAGTATAAGTATGAAAATAGCTTTTACATTCATCGAACATAGTGATTTTAGTTTTGAAAGATGCCACGTATGAGGCGATAAAGGTAATACTTTTATACTTTTAAAATATCAAACATGCAACCTAACATAAAACCTTCTCAGAGAGCAAGTAAATCCACACAATCATATAAGAAAAGGATTAGCAGCTAGCAAGTAATTAACATTAAACAAAATTCTAGTGGTCGTCAATAACCTGACACGAACCCACTAAAAGATATGTATGTATGAACTAAAAGAAAACAAATAACAACTTCCTCCCAGTCAGTAAGGGAACAACAGATGTAGACTACAACCCAAAAACCAACCCTAGTCGCTCAACCGGCTACTTCTCCAAACCCGAGGCATTCAAAAAAAATAGAACACCTCAGCAAGAATGAAAATACAAGTGATGAAAAAGGTTAGGAATAAACCAAAGGTACAAGGGTTACCAACCATAACATGAGGAAGAAGGTGACAAACCTCAACAATTATGCCAAAATACTGAAATGATTAATTAACCTATAAAGTCCAAAAGTTCGGAATTGCACCAAGTACTATAAAGAATAATGCTTTATGGAACATGTAAACAAATAATTGTAACGGTAAGGAATTAATTAGCCCATAACTTGGCGAACAACAAAACACCAGCCATTCCGGCACCTATGGTGGTGGGAACCTAGCCTTCACACCAACAACAAAAACTTCACATGGGCCCAAGGAAAAGGTGGTCTTATACCTTGAGACACTTAAAAGGTTGGAAAAACGGGCACCTGCGGTGGTGGAAACCTACCCAACACACCAGCAATAACATACCCACACTGGGCAAACCCACCAGGGCAATAATTCACCAAAGAGAGCATCAGGTTGGTGGTCCTTTATCCACAGCAAACCTAACCACATACAACCAAAACACCGACAATCATAGTCAAACACAGACAAACCACAGCCAAAACATCAGGCTTCTCCAATAATAAAAGGGGGAATAAATCGCAAAATTGACCTAAGGTAAAACCCGATGAATTAGACACAATTTAGCCACAAAAAACCAAGTCCATACTGATTCATAAAATATATTCGGCAAATACAGCAGGCACTCGACAATTTTTACTTAGCAAAACAAGCCCACTAGAGATATACGATGAAACAGCAAAAAATCGTAAGTTCACAGAAAAGGGTCGAGTACAGTCGACGTCGCGCTGAGTGCATTCAAAGCACTCAACCCCAACCAGATTACTCAACAAAATACCTTCACTCAATGCTGTTTTGAGTCCACTCAACACGCGTTGATTCAACTCAACACTTTTTACTTAGTCTCGAAGCTACTCAACGCTAAAGCTTTACTCAATGCAAAGTTACCTTCACTCAACGCCGCATTGAGTGCATTAAGTGCACTCAACGCTTTTGCCTTAGCCTCATAAACAATCAATGCCAAAGCTAGCATTACTCGATGAATTCGTCAAGATTTCTTGACGAATTCGTCTAGATTACTCGACGAATTTGACTTAGACTCAAAGATTACTCAATGCTTTTACCGCCAAGTCTAATTCACTCAATGCCAAATCTTATACTCGACGAACTCAACGGCTAAGACTCGACGAATACATCAACACTCAACACAAAGTCTTTTACTCGATGAACTTAATGCTTAATACTCGACGAATTTGTCTAAATTACTCGATGAATTGGACTTCACTCAACGGCAAGCATTACCCGCCGAATTTCGAAGGATAATCGGCGAATTTGACTCTGCTCTTACTAATAATCGCCAAATTTTACTTAGACAAAACTCCAACTATATTCAACGAATTATAACCTGCCTAATACGATTAATCCAGACTTAGACTAATCGCGGCATAGGCCAAAGCTCGACAGATTAACAGACAAGCTGACACTCAATGGATTTTGGGTAGGCTAACAGTCATATAAGATGAGATTAACTTATGCTAATGTTAAACCCGACAAAATTAAACCCACTACCATACATGACAAATTTATCTTGGGCTAACTAACATATATTCGACGAATCTATACCTAGGTTAATCAGTCAAACACGACGAAAACACAACCCACCGAAAAAATCTACCCTATGCAGCAGGTAGCTCTAGGCCGAACCTGACCCTATTCCAAAATTCCAAGAAGGGAAAGGAAAAATAACAGAGAATGCAAGTAATGAAATCTTGGCAAGGGGATGAAATGACCACTTGCCTCGTTCTTGCCGAAATTTGGCCGCAAAACCACTCCTCTTGATGAATCTGGCCACAAAAATACTTAAGCTGTAAAACCTGAAACTTTTCAAAATGAAGGAAGGTCAAAAACGAGATTACTATCACCAAAAAGTTAACGAAACTGGAAAACTCAATGTAGAAACGTAGATCTTGGTGAGAGCTAAACGAATCTACTCTCTAACGACGATTTCGTGCACCAGAGCTCCTACAATCAACAACCGAAAGCTTTGCAAGGTCTGCCGCTCTCGCTCTTCCACAAAGATAGCCCGACGGTTTTAAGAAAGATGATGAATAAGGTTTCCGTTTTATCTCAAGGCTATTTATATTTAATAAATAATATAATATATTATTATTATAATAAAAACGTCCAAATGAACAAAACTCGCACTAACTCGAATTTCTACGAATATCGCATCGTAGGTAAATATTGACGCTACAAATCCAATGGAGAAGTGGAAATCTAAATCCGACAAACTAAACTCGAGTAAACACTCCCCGAAGTCAAAACATCAATTATCCCAAAAACGCTCTGCCGAACTCCAAAACAAACTCCGACTCGCAAGGGAATACAAAATCATAGGCGAAAGTAGCCAAGCAAATACTCCCAAACCAAAACCTCGGATACCAACGAGCAAAAGCAACGCTTGGAAAATGGAACCCACCAATTATTCATCAACGTTATGCCCTGACGTCAAAATACGACACTAAAGGGATTTTAAATAAACCGTGGAAAATACGGGGCGTTATAGCCACCCCTCCTAAAAGAAAGTTTTATCAAAAAACATTATGCACAAAAGATTCCATAATGGAAAGAAAATAATCAAAGATTATATAATAGAAATACATACGAAAAGAAACTAGGAGAACAGATGAGGATGAGCCTCCCTCTTAGCTGACACCAACTCCCAAGTCATGTTTTCCACGTCTTGGTTCCGCCACAAATTTTCAACCATTGGTATGGTCTTCCTTCGCAATACTCGATCTTGAGTATACAGAATGCGAACAACCATCTCAACATAAGAAATGTTAGGATCCAACTGGGGCACAGAATCAAGAACCTGCCGGTCGCTAAGCACACACTTCTACAACTGGATTAGGTGTAACACATTGTGCACACTAGGAAAACCTGCGGGAAAATCCAGGCTATAAGTTGACATTCCAATACATTTAATAATCTCGAAGGTTCTGACAAACCTAGGGTCCAACTTATGGTTCTTACCAAACCTCTTGGCACCAGACATTGGGGAAACTTTAAGAAACACCATGTGCCCAACGACAAATTCCAAATAAGTCCTTTGCCGATTAGCATTCTTTTCATAACGCTCTTGAGCTATATAAAGCTTCTCTCGAATATGCTTCACAGACATATCCAATTACTCCAAGGTTTCCGGAACAAAGAACGGTCTTTCACCAACCTTAGCCTAAAAAAATGGAGTTCTTCAACGTCTCCCATACAAGGCCTCAAATGGGGTCAACTACAAGCTCTCTTGATAACTACTATTATAAGCAAACTCCATCAGTCTCAAATGCTTGTCCCACAATCCTCCATGGTCCAAGATATATTATATTATTATGTCTTCAGAAATTTGATTAACTATTTCTATTTAACCATTTCTCTAGGGATGATAAGCGGTGGAATACCTCAGATCGGTACCCAACCCTTCTTATAAGCTTTTCCAAAAACGAGACGTAAACCTAGTGTCTCGATCCAACACAATACTAATTGGTACTCCATGTAACCTGATAACCTCATCAAAGTATAACTCTACTATCTTCTTCAAGAAGAAATCAATCCTGAATGGCACGAAGTGAGCACACTTCGTCAATCTATCTACTTTAACCCATACAAATTCATGTCCCTTGGGAGATCTCGACAAACCAGTAATGAAGTCAATGGAAATACTCTCCCACTTCCAACTTGGAATCTCTAAAGGAGTCAACTTGCCACCAGGCCTTCCATGATCGGCCTTAACTCGCTTGCAGGTGAAGCATTCTGACACAAACATGGCTATATCCTTCTTCATACCATACCACATAATGATCTGCTTCAGATCTCTATACATCTTCGTAGAACCAGGGTGGTAGGTAAAACTGGATCCATGCGCCTCAGTATATAGTTTAACTCGAATATCCACAACAACGGGGATACAATATCTACCGCGGTACCTCAAAGTACCCTCCTCATCGATTGAAAAGTCATGTTACTCCACTTTCTCAGTTCTGTTATGGAGGTGCCACAAATCAGGATAATCCTTTTGATGCAGCCTTATGAGTGTAATCTAAGAAGGCTCTAACACTTCCAAACTATGTGGCGAGTTACTACTCCCAACCGATATATCCATTAACAAAAATTCCTCCCCCAGAGATTCCACAGAAAGTCCAAAGATTTGCGCGGTCTTCCTACTCAGGGCATTAGCTACCACATTATCTTTGCCCGAATTATATTGGAACTCAACATCATAATCCACAACATACTATAACCATCTCCGCTGGTGCAAATTCAACTCCTTCAGAGTGAAGACATACTTCAAACTCTTATGATCCGTGTAAATTTTTCACAACTCGCCATACAACAAATGTCTCCATAACTTCAAGGCATAAATCACTGCTGTGAATTCCAAATCATGCGTAGGGTAGTTCCTTTCATGAATCTTTAACTGCCTCGACCCATACGCAATCACTTTGCCTTCTTGCATTAATATGAAACCAAGTCCAACATGCGATGCATCCACGTCAACAGCATATTTGAATCCTTTGTTAGGAAAAGTCAAAACTGCAGCAGTACATAATATTTTTTTCAACTTCTACAAAGCTTCTTTACACTTATCACTAAAAATAAACGTTGCATTCTTTTGCGTAAGCTTAGTAGACGGAGCAGATATCATAGAAAATACTTCCACAAACCTCTTATAATACCCTGCCAACCCTAGGAAACTCCTTATCTCTTTGGGTGTGGTAGGTCTATTCCAATCCATCACGGTAGAAATCTTCTCCGGGTCTACAGAAATTCCGTCCTTATTAACAACATGACCTGAGAAGGAAACCTGAGGAAGCCAAAACTCATATTTACTTAACTAGGCAAACAACATATGCTCCCTCAAAGCAGAAAAAACAAAACGCAAGTGCTAGGCATGCTCTTCAGCACTGTGGGAAAAAACCAAAACATCATTTTTACACATGACCATAAAACGGTCCAGAAAATCCTTGAACACTATGTAACGCCCCAAAATTCTTAGGGACGGAAATGGTTCTATAGAGGTTATTGATGATGCATATTTTAGCTTAATTTATTAGGGTAAAAATTTTTTTATTTTCGTTTTAAATCTCTTTCTTTATGTATTTTTAGGTTATTTTTAGTTTCTTTTTATGTAAATAATATAACTAATGTTTTCTTATCTTTTTGCAGGTTTCCACAGCTTTCTGCCAAAAATGACCTGACACGACCCCCCTGATAGGCCCTCCCTGGGCATAGAGGGCGTGTTACAGGGCGTGTAACCTGATCCCGAGGAAATTTGATTCAAGGAGCTAGATCCTGAGAAAAAGCACCTGGCACGCCCCCCTAACACGCCCTCCCTAGGCATTTCTCTGGGCGTGTCACCCATATCTCGAAGCCTGCTGCCACATTTAAATATTTTCCATCGCTGCACATCAACCTGTACCTGACACGCCCCCGACACAGGCATGGCCCTGAGGCGTGTAGCACTTTTTCTAACGACTAACGAATTTCCGACCAATGATTTTGATGTGGCCTGCCTTACACGCCCCCTACACGGGCATGTCCTAGGGCGTGTCCACCATCGTATAGAAGCAATCATCATTCCTGCCAGAATCCAGCGCCAGAGGTCAACTCTACACTCAATACGCCCCCATATACGCCCTCCCCAGGCATGATAGGGGGTGTGACCCAGACTGAATTTTTGCCTATAAATACCAGGCCATTCCAAGCATTCCAGACCAATTTTTGGGGAGAGGGGAGGTGCTACTAGTTTCATTTTCAGCTTTTTGTGTTTTTTTCTTATGTTTTGCTCTCTCTATCCATCCATTTCTAATTTTACTTTCAGGAATTGTACTTTACTTACCTGTAATGATTTTTTTTAGTGTTGTAACAGTAGTTAGTTCTCTTTTTGCGCACTTGTAATCTTATTTGTAGTTGTAATCAACTTTTGTTTTCAAAAAAATTTAGTTAAGGTCTCTTTAAGTCACTTTCTCATCATCTTTTTAGTTTTAGTTTTTATGCACCATTATTATTTCCCCTCTTTCCCATTTACCATAATTAACTTATCCTCATTTGTACTCGATCGCGATGATCTGAGAATGAGTCGATCAAGTTTTGATGTTTTAGCTTTCTCTTTCTTCTTAAAGTAATTACTTTTGACTTACTCTATGTTTTTATTTAGTGGGACTATATTGCCGGTATATAGTTTCCATTTGGGTTTTCATTCTTTGTTAGTCGAGAGGCTCGTAGATTGAATCTATCACCCAAGATTAAAGAGAGTCGCATGCACCCCTCGAGAGAGGCAGACGTTAAATCTTCTGGATTGGAGTGAAATCCAATAGTGGGGTTCACCACTTAAGCCGAGCTTTATGTCTTCGATTCGGACAAGAGTTTGGTCGGATCTTCCTAAACTCAGGTGGGCACGACTTCGAGAGAAGTGTGTTCATGCTTCGGGAACCTCCACAGTCAAAGTGTTTTACTTTATTTAGAATTAGTTGTTATTTCATTTTGATTTTCTTATTTCAATGTGATTCTAGATTGAGTACTAACCCTTTATCATTAGCTCTAACTCTTTTTATTCTGCAAGTATTTAGTTTTTTTAGCTTAGTTATTTAGTTCATGTTTTTAGTTAAGTAAATTAATATTAAAAATCAATTGATAAAATAATAACGATCTCCTCGAAGTAGAAGTAATCATTAAGCCCCATGGAAATACGACCTTGATATTAATCTTTAATATCCTATACTATAAATGATAAGGTACGCTTGCCTTTATCGGATATAAAATCGGAGAATATTATCAACTTCCACCACATCCACCTTCTCTTCTCTTTAACCCCTCTCATCCACCTTTGTTATACTAAGTATCAATTATCGCCCGGCGATAGATAGTTACCGTGCGACGGTAGCTCCAGGGTTAGTGTCTACAGCTTTGAGTCAACTCAATGCTAGACTTACAGTGTAGCGGAAAGTTATTATCGTGCGGTGGTAGCTGGGGAATTAAACTGGTAGAGCTCTCAGGAAGCTATCGCCTGGCTTTAGGGTTACCTCTAGCGATAGCTGGGTCAATTTAATTGATGAGGCTCTCGGGATTCTACCGCGCGGCAATAGCAGTTAGCACGCGGCGATCGCGGCTGTTGTCATGTTGTAACCGATGTCATCTATAGTTCTGTGTTAGCATCCTATCGCGCAGCGATATTGAAACCGTAATGACGTGGCTACGTGTCGGCCTTTGATTGGAGGGCATGGGCGGTTATACCCGAAATGAGGCAGTACCGCGGGACGGTAGCTTATTACTAGGCAGCGGTAGCTTTATTTGTATTCCTGTTTTTGTCGTTTCCCCTTCATTATTCTATAGTTGGAGATCTTGGCCTAGTTTTCTGGAGGAGCAGCAGCGCTGTGAAGGAGGGTTCTTGCCTCCGTTCAAGTTTCGGGTCTCGGATTCGCAAGGCGAGTTTGGATTTACGGAGGCAGGGTCAGAGTGTTCGTTTTCAACCGTCTGGAATTCTCCCAATGCGCCAAAGCGTACATCAAGGGTATCAATCATCTTCTTTGGACATTTGAATTCCTTTTTGTTGGAATTAGAGGGTAGACACTCCACATACACATGGATGTGGTTCTCCCAACAGGTAGATCCGTGTATCCCCATACTATTACATTTAGATCCAAAATCGAAGTACGGAATAGGCATGTTGTGTAAAGCCCATCTGGACAGTATGATCTGGATTGGTGATGTTTGTATGTTTTGTATGCCGGAGAAGACTTTGCAGTTATCGTGTAAATTTCGGAGTCACGAGGTGTGCAGATGACTGCATTGAGAGTATTGGGGTTACGTCTCCAGGAAAACACTAGAAAATATGGAAGAACCGATGGTCTGTACCCTACCGTACGACGGTAGCTCTATCGCCGATGATAGCTGTAACAACTCCACCCTTTAAATAACATATAATAGAAGGTCTGGCCGGGGCCCCACACTATATGCTACAAATAGATGGTGAGGTCACAGGATAATACCATCAACGCATCCTAACACAGAGCATGCTAGCAGAATAGATACATAATTAGCTGAACTCATAGCAGAAATATCCACTAGAGATATATAAATTAACGTTATATACGACCACTCAAACGAGGGCATAGCAAATACTACAGTTTGGCCTTAAGGCCATACAGTTCCTCTTTAAACAGTATGGATTACAGACATCGGCGCGCAAGCCAGCCATACATGAATAACAGAAACTACAAAAGCTAGCCTTCAAGGGCTAGTAGCAACAGCAAGAGCGACAGCAGCAGCAGCAGCAGGGCATCAGCCCTCATTTTCCGTTCGGCTCTCCAACACCTGCATAGGGACAATCAAACCAGAAGGTGGCAAACAAGGCAACGGACAAAATTCAGCTGACCAATTTATAACAATCCTACCCCTTTCCCGGGGCAGAGGCATTCCTTCCCTACAGAGCAATACAACAATTGGAAGATCATATATATATTGTGCTCTCACGCACAAGTAATCCATCGCAACCGTCGGCCACCTAGCCCGACGATCTATGCTCTCAGGCACACTTTTGGGTACACCGGTGAACCGGTATCAACACCTTTGAGCATTCAGTCTTACTGGCGCGCAGACCTAAGACTCACATTATGCTACTGACGAAAGCCCAATACCTTGGCACTTCCTTATACAGTCAATATAATGCAGGTATGGATCTGCCACCCCCCATTGCTCTAGTCTCCTTGACCTCACCAAGAACATCGTACTTGTAGCTATAATAAAAGTCGCGGGTTAGCTTCACCTTTCTTATTCGGCACGAGGCCTTCTAGAGCTCGCAGCTCCCAATCGCCTAACATCCGCCAAGGACTGGCGTCACAATAGCCACACTATCCAACTAGGACTGTCTTCATCGTCCAGCAAGGACTGGCTACATCGTAGCTACAACACAACAAGCACAAGGTCATTTTCCTGGAGTTCCATAATCCATTACTTCCTGCTACTCCCCTTCACAGGCATAACCCAATGTCCCCACTATCTACACGAGTATACGCGGAGTATTCTCCGGTGCGTCAATGCAACATCACATATCCAGACCAACATGTCTAGATGGGCTTCACATAGCATGCATATCCCGTACTACACTTTTTCGGGTCTATATGCAGACTCAAGCTGGGGATAGCAACAATCACCCACTGGAATCACTCACTTTTTCCACCTTTTGGTGGAGAGGATTCCTTACTCATGCCTAAAGGAGGACTTCACATGTCCAAGAAGGAAGATCGTTACCCTTGACGATCTCTTGGGAGCCATCGAAAATCTGGCCGGTTGGAAAGCACCGCAGTAGCTTTGCCTCCACTAAACTAGCCTCGGAACGCGAATTGGACCGCGGGAGAACCACCAAAGCCTTGCTCTTCTCCTCCTTCTCCTTCCTCCAAGCTCTCTCTCTCTTTCTCTCTTGATAAGAATGAGAGAAGAAGCTACTACTCAGTATTATGACTGTAGGAAAAGACCAGGGCCATTGGATCTAAATAGAAATAATTGGATGGCCAAGATCTGCCCAAAATTCAATTTTTGACTTGACACGGCTTGTGACACGCCCGTGTCCCAGGACGTGTCCCCCAAGCAGTGTACGAACCAACGCAAAGTGAACCAGAACTCGGGCTCCAACACGCATGTTTCACAGGGCAGACACGCCCGTGTCAACTGTGACACGGTCGTGTGACTGGCCGTGTCACCTTTTCAACACAGGCCTAAATCACCCGAGAAGCACACGGCTAAGGCACACGCCCGTGTCCCTAGCCATTTGTCCAACACGCTCCTGTGACACGTCCGTGTCACAGGCCGTGTTCCACAATCAACGCAACTCAATGCCATTTCTCTCAGCGCCACTCAACACCATTGATTTTCTCCCGAGCAGGACACGCCCTGGGACACGCCCTGGGACACGCCCTGGGACATGCCCATGTCCTAGGCCATGTTGCCTCTCGACGATCAGTTCTTGAGAACTCGATTTGACGCCTCGAGAGAAGGACACGCCCTGGGACACGCCCATGTACCAGGCCCTGTACACTGGACACGCCCTGAGACACGCCCGTGTCCCAGGCCGTGCCACCCAGCCTGACTCCATCTTGAGATTTTGGGGAGTTACAATCCTCCCCCCTTAAGATAAATTTCGTCCCGAAATTTGTACTCAGCAAATTAACAGGAATCCCAAATCCATAACCTTAAAAGAGCTGTTATAACAAAATGTACACGGTCAACAGTTTATACAAAAAGTTCAGGAAACTCAGCTCGCATGGTATGCTCACGATCCCATGTTAGCTCCTCTCGGCCCAATTGTCCCACCAGACTTTGACCATCCCGATTATCTTGTTCCGCAACTGTTTCTCGGCTCGATACTCGATCTGAATGGGTCTAACCTTCGTTGTTAGCCCATACTCGACCGGTACACGATCATTCGCAACAATATACATTGGTTCCTTGACGGCTTTGCAATGTACTAAGATGCGGAAGACATCATGCAATCCACTCAACTCTACTGAAAGCGCTAGCCGATAAGCATCTTCCCCGACTCGCTCCACCACTTCAAACGAACCAAGGTATCTGGGACTTAGCTTTTTCAACCGCCGAAACCGAGATACGACTTTGAAGGGTTTGATCTTCAAATAGACCCAATTGCCCACCGCGAACTCCACGTTCCGATTCTTGGCATTGTAGTACTTTGCTTATCGATCTTTGGCTATCAATAACCTCTCAAGAATAGAGCATATTATCGAGGTAGCTTATTTGACTTCCTTTCGCCCGTTCAGCTTGGATTCGCCTAGCTCCGCCCAAGCTAATGGTGTACGACATTTATGACCATATAGAGCCTAAAACGGTGCCATACCGATGCTCGCTTGGTAGCTGTTATTATAGGAAAATTCAACCAAGTAAATGTACTCTTCCTATTTCGTACCGAAATCTAGGGCGCACATACGAAGCATATCTTCCATCGTCCTGTTGGTTCGCTCAGTCTGGCCATCCGTCTGGGGGTGAAAGGCGGTACTGAATGCTAATTTTGTACCCATCATTTGATGAATTAACCTCAAATCAGTTGAGGTGAATCTTCCATCACGATCACTGACAATGCTCCGAGGAACACCGTGTAGTCGAACAATCTGTTCCACATAGAGTTTTGCCAAGGTTTCCACTGAATCATCTCTCTTGTTTGGAAGGAAGTGAGCCACTTTTATCAACCGGTCTACAATCACCCAAATAGACTCATGACCGCGTTGAGATCTCGGCAACCCGTGCACGAAATTCATTGAAATATCATCAAACTTCCACTCTGAAATCGGTAACGACTTCAGGAAACCACCAAGCTTCTGGCATTCCGCTTTTACCAAAGCACAAGTGTGACATTCTTCCACATAACGTGCTATGCCTTTCTTTAGTCCAGGCAACCAGAACAACTTTTTCATGTCTCTGTACATTTTTGTGCTCCTAGGGTGAATTGAGTACTTGGCAAAATGCGCTTCATACATCAACTCTTCTCTCAACTTCCACGAACTTGGGACGCACAATCGACCATCTTTTCGTAATAACCCATAATCCCAGGAGAATTGGTCACATGGACCATCCTATGCATAGCGTTGGAGACTTTCATCAAGCTCCGTTGCTCGCCGAACTCTATCCGCAAGGTCATATTGTACCTTCGTCCAGTTCAAGCACGCGTCGGCCGTAACATCCTTGTCAACATAAGATATCTCTAATGCTTCTATCTGCTGGATTAGTCGCACATCATGCCTCTGCAATTAGATTTCCCGTACTGGCGTCCTACGACTCAAAGCATCAGCGACCACATTTCCCTTCCCGAGAGTATATTGAATATCGAAAGTGTAGTCCCCAAGGAACTCCATCCACCTCCGTTGTCTCATATTCAGATCCTTTTGATCTTACAAATACTTTAGGCCCTTGTGATCTGTATAGATATCTACTTTAATGCCAGAAAGATAGTGTCGCCACAACTTTAGCACAAAGATTACCGCCGCCAACTCTAAATCGTGGACGGGGTAGTTTTGTTCATGCACCTTTAGCTGGCGTGAGCCATAAGCAATCACTTTCCAAAATTGCAGAAGAACGCAGCCTAAGCCACTCCCTGAACCATCATTATAGATCTCATAGTCGTCTGAACCACATGGCGATGTCAACACAGGCGCCTTGTCAAACGACTCTTCAGCTCATAAAAACCTCACGCACACTCCGGTGTCCAAACAAACTTCTGATCTTTTCGCGTCAATGTGGTCAGAGGTAAAGCAATCCGTGAGAAGTTTTCCACAAACCGTCGATAGTAGCCTTCCAGGCCAAGAAAGCTCCTGACTTCGGCCACTGAAGACATCACGGGCCAATCTCGTATGGCACTTATCTTTGCCGGATCTATCTTTATGCCCTCTCCACTTACCACATGGCCCAGAAAAGCCACTGACGAGAGCCAGAACTCACACTTTGAGAACTTGGCATACAGCTTATTCCTCCGCAGGGTATGCAACACCAACTACAAATGGTTTGCATGATCATCTCCCGACTGAGAGTACATAAGAATATCATCAATGAACATAATTACGAATAAATCCAAGTACTCTCAGAACGTCCGGTGAATTAGATCCATAAATACCGAAGGCGCATTACATAAGCCAAACAGCATCACCGTGAATTCATAATGACCATAGCGTGTCCCAAATGCTGTCTTGGGAATATCGCCTTCCCGAATCAACAATTTATAATAACCCGATTTCAAATCCAACTTTGAATAGATGGTTGACCCCACTAGCTGATCAAATAGGTCATCGATCCGTGGAATCAGATATTTATTCTTTTCCGTCATCTTATTCAATTCGCGGTATTTAATGCACTAACACAAACTACTGTCTTTCTTTTTAACAAATAGAACCGGCGCGCTCCAAGGTGACATACTTGGGCTTATGTATCCCTGCTCTAACAATTCTAGCAATTGGACTTTCAGTTCAGCCATTTCCTTTGGCGCAACGCGATATGGTGAGCAGGCCACAAGTTTTGCACCTGGCAGCAACTCAATCGCGAAGTCAATCTCCCGATGGGGCGGTAACCCAGGAAGATCCTTAGGAAACACATCTGCAAACTACGACACAATCAGAACTTCACTTACACTGTCCTTTGGCTCAACAACCTGAATAGGCGTGAAGAATAACTCCGTGCCCTTCCGAACCGCACTGACGACTTGGAGTGCAGACAACAAGGTCCCGCCAACTCCTCGCATACCAACGAAATTCGTCTCAAGTTCAGTATTCTGGCCCAGTGTGATCTCCTTGGAAGTGCAATCAATCAAGGCACGCTGCTCCGAGAGCCAGTCCAAGCCAAAGATCACATCAAACTCCAATAGTGGCAGCACGGATGCTCTGAATATGAAATCTCGATTTCCTATATGCACGTCCATATCATAAGTCCTATCCGCAAGCATGATACACCGATTCGGTAATATCACCTTTACACCATCTGTCGTCACATCACTCGGTACTCCAACTCGAGTTACGAAGTCCTTAGACAGAAAAGAATGCGAAGCACCCGTATCAAACAGGGCACTCGCCGGATTGTTCCAAATCAGGAAAAAGCCTGTAGCACACACAACATGCACACGCTACATACAAAATATGCAATCAATACAATAAGAAATTACTTAACTCGTACTTGTGATGATGTCACTTTTCATGATAGTCTCCTGTTGACCAAGATTGTAGAATCTGGGCTGCGCCTGCGATGCAGAGGAATCGACCACTACTTTTCCCTTCTCAGCATAAGACACACCCGTCTTCTTTTCTCCTTTGGGTTGAGTAACCCGACAATAACAGGCTAAATACCCCACTTTGCCACAAGTAAAACATGCACGAGACTCCGGCCTCGATGTTGCTCCTGATTTAACGATCCCAAAAGTTTGCCCCGAAGGCTTGGACCTCTTGCCCCACTTCTTCTGGTAGTACGATTTGCCAGAGCAGGGTGCATAAAACTCGGGCTTTGCCACAGCCAAGTCCTTGCTGCCTTACACCCGCTTCATGTCCTTTTCCAGCGCACCCGCTGTATCAACCAACGCCTGAAATCCCTGGTTCACTGAACTAGAAAGCAGGAACCTCAACTCATCCTGTAATCCTGCATAGAACCGATTTGTTTTTCTTTGTTCATCGGCGAAGATTTTTCTGGCATACCGTCCCAATCTTGTAAATTCATATAGGTACCCATCAACACTTTTTTCTCCTTGCGTTATCCGTTGGAACTCATTCACCATCGCAATGCGTTGTGCCGCTGGGAAATGTTTAGCCTAAACATACGAGAGAACTCCTCAATCGATACTTGAGTTAATTGCCTGCCCGACAAATGGTGTTACTCAACCTCGTCCCACCATAATCTCGCCTCTCCTTCTAATAAGAAGGTGGCAAAACTGACCTTTTGAGTTTCATCCATCCTGATCACCGTCAAAATATGTTTAACTCGCGATAACCAGTCCCGTACCTGCATTGGGGATCCCAGTCCCGTGAACATAGGCGGATTGAAGCTCATGAATTGCTTCAATTGTTATTCAGCTGCTCGCGGATCCACAACCTCTACTGGTTCGGGTCAGACACCAACACGATCTGGCACCACTGCCGGCAGCGCCTGCCCGGTCGGCCGAATCATTGCAAATAGAGCTTCAGCAACTAATCGAACAGTTTCCGTAGATGGAGGAGGTGTTGGCACCTCAGCTGGTGCCACACTCTCATTAGAGCGCTGGGTCTCAGATTTCCCAGCACCACTACGAGTCACCTATGGGTGGACAAGACACACATTAGCGACAATACGCAAGCAATAACAACAAAGTAGGAACGCGCAGATTCCTCAAACAAGTGTATTTGCATTTCTTAGTGGATATTCCATAGTTCACTAGCGTTACAGCGGTTCACACAGACACGTGCTCGCCACCCCACAAAAGAATTCGACCACGAATTCGAAAGAGGAAGACCGAGACAAGCTGATACAAAAATGTAACGACTCCACCCGTTAAATAACATATAATAGAAGGTCCGGACGGGGCCCCACACTATATGCTACAAACAGACGGTGAGGTCACGGGATAATACCATCAACGCATCCTAACATAGATCATGCTAGCGGAATAGATACACAAGTAGCTGAACTCAAAGCAGGATTATCCACTAGATATATATAAACAAATGTTATATAAGACCACTCAAACGAGGGCATAGCAAATAGTACAGTTTGGCCTTAAGGCCTTACAGTTCCTCTTTAAATAATATCGATTACAGACATCGGCGCGCAGGCCGGCCATACATGAATAACAGAAACTACAAAAGCTAGCCTTCAAGGGCTAGTAGCAACAATAAGAGCGGCAGCAGCAAAAGTAGTAGCTGCAGCAGAAGGGCATCAACCCTTCATTTTCTGTTCGGCTCTCCAGCACCTACACAGGGACAATCCACCCTGAAGGTGGCAAACAAGGAAACGGTCAACATTCAGCTGACCAATTTATAACAATCCTACCCCTTTCCCGAGGCAGAGGAATTCCTTCCCTACAGAGCAATACAACAATTGACAGATCATATATATATTGTGCTCTCACGCACAAAGAATCCATCACAACCATCGTCCACCCGGCCCGACGATCTGTGCTCTAGGGCACACTTTTGGGTACACCGGCGAACCGGGATAACACCATTTAGCATTCAGTATTACTAGCGCGTAGGCCTAAGACTCTCATAATGCTACTAACGAAAGACCAATGCCTTGGCACTTCCTTGTACAGTCATCATAACGCAGGTACAGATCCGCCACCCCCCGTTTCTCAAGTCACCTTGCCCTCACCAAGCACATTGTACTTGCGACTATAATAAAAGGCGCGAGTCGGTTTACCTTTCCTGTTCGGCCCGAGGCCTTCTAGAGCTCGCATCTCCCAATCGCCATAACATCCGCTAAAGACTGGCGTCATAATAGCCACACTGTCCAACTAGGACTGGCTTCATCGTCCAGCAAGGACTGGCTACATCGTAGCCACAGCACAAGCAGCACAAGGGCATTTTCTTGGATTTCCACAATCCAGTACTTCCTGCTACTCCCCTTCACAGGCATAACCCAACGACAACAATATCTACATGAGTATACGCGGAGTCTTCTCTGGTGCGTCAATGCAACTTCACCAATCCAGACCAACATGTCCAGATGGGCTTCACAAAGCATGCCTATCCCGTACTACACTTTTCCGGGTCTATATGCAGACTCAAGCTGGGGATAACAACTATCACCCACTGGAATCACTCACTTTTTCCACATTTTGGTGGAGAGGATTCCTTACTCATGCATAAAGGAGGACTTCACATGTCTAAGAAGGAAGATCGTTACCCTTGACGATCTATTGGGAGCCATAAAAAATCTGGCCGGGTTGAAAGCACCACAGCAGCTTTGCCTCCACTAAACTAGCATCGGATCGCGAATCGGACCGCGGGAGCACCACCAAAGCCTTGCTCTTCTCCTCCTTATCCTTCCTCCAAGCTCTCTCTCTCTCTTTTTCTCACTTGTTAAGAATGAGAGAAGAAGCTACTACTCAGTCTTATCACTGCCGGAAAAGACAAGGGCCATTGGATCCAAATAGAAATAATTGGATGGCCAAGATCTGCCCAAAATTCCATTTTTTTACTTGACACGGCCTGTGACACGCCCGTGTCCCAGGACGTGTCCCCCAAGCGGTGTACGAACCAACTCAAAGTGAACCAGAACATGGGCTCCAACATGATCGTGTCACAGGGCAAACACGTTCGTGTAAACTGTGACACGACCGTGTGACTGGCCGTGTCGCCTTTTCAACACAGGCCCAAATCACTCGAGAAGCACACGGCTAAGGCACACGCCCGTGTCCCTGGCTGTGTGTCCAACACGCCCCTGTGACATGCCCGTGTCATAGGCTATGTTCCACACTCAATGCCACTCAACGCCATTTCTCTCAGCGCCACTCAACGCCATCGATTTTCTCCCGAGCAAAACACGCCCTGGGACACGCCCGTGTCCCAGACCGTGTCGCCTCTCAACGATCAGTTCTCAAGAACTCAAGTCGATGCCTCGAGAGAAGGACATGCCCAGGGACACGCCCGTGTCCCAGGCCGTGTACACTGGACACGCCCTGGTACACGCCCGTGTCCCAGGCCGTGTCACCCAGCTTGACACCATCTTAAGATATTGGGGTGTTACAATAGCTTCCTGTAAGCTATGTTTGGATGCTAAAGCCTATCTCTAGGTGACTTGTGGGCTATATTTTTATTGAGCGTGAGATTAAATTGCTCAGCTTTGGTAGCCATGTGTGCTAGCCTACGATACTTACAGTGTAACATCCCATTTCGCGCTAGACCCCTTGCTCGTGTTTTTGAGTCAAGGGAGTTGACTCGGGCTCGGGGTGCGCCAGACTCAACAAGTAAAATTTGTCTGATATCATCCCGAATATCCGACGAATTCGTCGAGTATGACTTTTGAGTTGAGATTAAAAATATTCGTCAAATATCGTCACAAATAACCGACGAATTCGTCGAATATATGAGACTAACTAGACTTAGAATATTTCCTTGACCCATGGCATTGAGTGCATTGAGTGCACTCCATGCCATTCGATGAATTAGGCATAGGCGTCGAGTTGACTCAACAAAACTCGACGAATGTGGACTTAAATGATTTTCGCAAAACAAGGCGTTGAGTGCATTGAGTGCACTCAACACGGCATTGAGTGCATTAAGTACACTCAATACCATTCGAAAACCTAGGCTGAGGCGTTGAGTGGACTTGAGACCACTCAACGCCATTTGACATAGAAAGATATCTGGATGATTGGCATCGAGTGCGTTGAGTGCACTCGATGCCATTAACAGAAAGGCGTCGAGTGCATTGAGTGCACTCGACGCCACTCAATGATTTTAATTATGATTATTCAGGGAGCTGTGGCATCGAGTGCATTGAGTGCACTCAACGCCAGTCGATGATTTATCGAGTAAAGGTAAGTGATCTCAACACTTTTACTTAGATTATCCTGGGAGCTGTGGTATCGAGTGCGTTGAGTGCATTCGACGCCACACGATGATTCGTCAATAAATTAAGGTGCACTCGTTGATTTTTACTTGGAAAGTGTTGTGCTTACATCTATCGTTGAGTGGTGTCGATGAATCTCGACGATTCATCGTGTGAGAGTATAATACTCGACGATTCGTCGAGTAAGGAGTGCTTACTCGATGAATTTGACTTAGCAGATTTCTGACGCAGTCTATATGTTGTCACCTGGCTGGTCTGAATCGGATTTTCGAGAATTGTGCCAAACCGACTTAAATGGGCCACATCCTTTCAACATGACTCGTTTAAAGTAATAATAGGTTGTCCAATGTAAGACCGACATGTGGCAAAGCAGTTAACCCTAACTTCTCATTATAAAAGGAGAATTCGAAAAACCCTAGCCGTCTCTGTACCAGTTTGTCGAGCAGTTGAGGTTTCCATGCCCGACGAAACAGAGAAGCCGCCAGAGTCGATTTCTAGAAGGAAATGTTCTCTTTCACACTTCCCATAAAGAACAATACTAGCAAGGAGAAAGATGATGCCAAGGAGAGTGACGAGATCCATGGCCGGAAATGCCAGAACCGAGGTGTGCTTCCTACCCCCTCCCTTAGTGCTATATCTTTAGTTATTCCTCAGAGAGATATTGGCTCAAAGGAGTCTTGATTAGCGAGAAGAACAGTTTCAAGGAAAGGGCCATGTTAGTACTTGAGTCCAAAATATTAGACTTCTTCAACCTCTCCTTCCTCCTATGTGAAGATGAGGGCTGGTTTTGTGAAGAGAAGTGGCCCTATGAGGGTGAATAAGGGAGGAGGATTTCTGGATGTTATTTGGGAATATTAATTAGAGGAGGAAGACGAACCAATGTCGTACGTCTCGCTTTAAGATGCGAGCATAAATCTGTTTTCTGCACGAAACGAACTTCGAGTCCGTTTTCAGACATGATATGGCCAGATATGGGCTTTCTACTAAACCCAATAGTCGTAGCCCTTAGAAATAACTTTCCAACGAGTGGTTACACGCCTTCACTTGATTCCGGTAGCCTCAGGAATACCCGATCAAATTTGTTGTATAGTAATCTTTCATGCATATATAGTTCTCGGGTTTGTGTCGAATCAGCTTTGGATTTTGTAGAGAGACTGTAGTACAATAATGTCAATGTTTTGGTGAATTTAATCTATAAGTTATTGTGATAAAATATGGTTAATGACATTTGTTGGATAGATCCTTAATGAACAAATGGTGTAGTGAAGTGTACTTGAAAAAGATGATTTGGTGGAGGTTAGTGAACGAATGGGTTCACGAGTTGGGATGGTAGGAATGGTTTAGATATGTGAACAGATAAGGACGTACTTTACATTGGTAATACTATGAATAATTATGAGGTTGGATTGAAGCTTGTTGTACATAGTTCGTAGTGATTGCGATGAACAAATTATTGTTGGCATTTAGTTGATAGATCCATGTGTGCACGATTGGTTTAAACTTGGTAAAGTGATTGTTTTCTATTGATGTTAAAGTTAAGTGACCATAGTCTATATGTAATTATGATAACCAAGTAGTTGACGAATATGTGAAGTACCATTATGTTGTTGAGAAGGTCATGTGGAAGTAAAATTGCTGAGAATGCTTATTTATTAAGAGAGGAACAATGTGAGGTTAATGTCTGGCCATGTAATATGATGGTTAATGGAATGAGTATAGTAGTCCACTGTTTAGAGTTGTCTCCTTACGAGTAGTAGTGAGGGATTGGTGTGATATATACGGTGTCTTTCAACATGTGTAAATGACTAACCCTTGTGTGGTATGGACATGTGGAAGGGTTGGAAGTGCGAAGGTATTGCCGGACTAAAATGGTATGTTGATAAGGTACTCGGTGTGGAAACTTTGCGTGTTGTTGAGCACGAGAAGTGATTAAATAAATAAGCGACTCGGCGTTGAGCCCTTGCGTGCTGTTGAGTATGAGATGTGATTAAATAAATAAGGGACTCGGTGTGGAGCCATTGCGTGCTGTTGAGCACGAGATGTGATTAAATAAATAAGGGACTCAATTTGGAGCCCTTGCGTGCTGTTGAGTACGAGATGTGATTAAATAAATAAGGGCCTCAGTGTGGAGCCCTTCCGTGCTGTTGAGCACGAGATGTGATTAAATCAATAGGTATCAAAGTAGAGCCCTTAATGTCAAATTTGATGCGGTGTGAGTTTACACGCGTTGTTATAATCCTGGGTTAAGGATAGTGTGGCAGTTCTACGTGCTCGCCAGTCATCACACCGATGGGAGTTGATAGATAGACTTGCGTGGTTGGGCCTTGGTCCTCAGTGTTTACTTCCCGAGGCACCCTCTGTGCTAGTGGACGTTGGTCGTGGTCCTTTGGTGATATGTTCACAGAGGCACCTTCCGTGCCACGATGATAGGCCAGTTTGGGTTGTGTTCTTGGTGCATATCTACCCAAGACCCCTCTGAGTCGTAGTACAATTGTGAGCTCAGTGTTGTGTTCTTAGATTTGAGGCATACGGAGGCCTAGGATAGGTAGTGTAACACCCAAAAAATCTTTAGATGGAGTCAGGCTTGGTGATACGTCCTGGGACACGGGCGTGTCCAGTGCACACGGCCTGGGACACGGGCGTGTCCAAGGGCGTGTCCTTTTCTGTAGGCATCGACTCGAGTTCTCGAGATCTGATCATCGAGAGGCGACACGGCCTGGGACACGGGTGTGTCCAAGGGCGTGTCCTGCTCGGGTGAGTACCGGATGTCGTTGAGTGCCGTTGAGTGGCGCTGAGTGGAATGGCATTGAATGGCTTTGAGCGTGGAACACGGCCTGTGACACGGGCGTGTCACAGTTGCGTGTTGGGCACACAGCCATGGAAATGGGCGTGTGCCTTAACCGTGTGCTTCTAGGGTGATTTTGGCCTGTGTTTAAGAGGTGACACGACTAGTCACACGGCTGTGTCAAAGTTCATACAGGCGTGTCTGCCCTGTGACACGGGCATGTTGGAGCCCGTGTTCTGGTTCAATTTGAGTCGGTTCGCACACTGCTTGGGGGACACGGCCTAGGACACAGGCGTGTCACAGGCCGTGTCAAGTCAAATTTGGACTTTTGGGCAGATCTTGTCCATCCAATTATTTCTATATACATTCAATGGCCAAGGTCCTTTCCTGCAGTGATAAGGCTGAGTGTGGGCCTCTTCTCTCATTCTTATAAAGAGAGAAAAAGAGAGAGCTTGGAGGAAGGAGAAGGTGGAGAAGAGCAAGGCTTTGGTGGTGCTCCTGCGGTCCGATTCGAGATCAAAGGCAAGTTCTGTGGAGGCAAAGCTGCTGCGGTGCTTTCCAACCGACCAGAATTTTGATGAATCCCAAGAGATCGTCAAGGGTAACGATCTTCCTTCTTGGACATGTGAAGTCCTCCTTTATGTATGAGTAAGGAATCATCTCAACCAAAAGGTGGAAAAAGTGAGTGATTCCAGTGGGTGATAGTTGATATCCCACGCTTGAGTCTGCATTTAGACCCGGAAATGTGTAGTACGGGATAGGCATGTTGTGTCAAGCCCATTTGGACAGGTTGTTCTGGATTGGTGATGTTGCATATTGCGCACCAGAGAAGACTCCGCATATAAACGTGTAGTTTGTGGGGTCAATGGGTTGTGCCTGAGAATGGAAGTAGTGGGAAGTATTGGAATGAGGAATTCAAGGAAAACACCCTTGTAATTCTTGTATTGTATGCTACGAAAGACCAGTTTTCTGGAACAACATGAACTGCAGGGTGTGGGTTGAGTTTGGGTGTAGATAGAGTGTTCTGCTGAACCCGCTTAGCGACCGCGAAGGACGCCGGCATTAACTCCCCTTTTTGATTGTGAAGCCAGTCCTTGGCAGACATTATGGCTATTGTGAGCTGCGAGCTCTTAAAAGGCCTCGTGCCGAACAGCAAAGGTGAAGCCGACCCGCATCTTTTATTCTAGCCGCAAGTACGATGTGCTTGGTGATGGCAAGGCGATTTGAGCAACGGTGGGTGGTGGATGTGTACCTACGTTATATTGGTTGTACAAGGAAGTGCCAAGGCATTGAGCTTTCTTCAACAGCATAATGAGAGTCTTAGGCCTGCGCACCATTAAGACTAAATGCTCAAGGGTTGATCCCCGTTCGCCGGTGTACCCAATTGTGCCTGAGTGCACGGATCGTTGGGTCGGGTGGCTGACAGTTGTGATGCATTGGTTTTGCGTGAGAGCACAATATATCTTAATGCATTGCTCTACATGGAAGGAATGCCACTACCCCGGGAAAGGGGTAGGATTTTTATAAATTGGTCAGCTGAATGCTGACCGTTGCTTTGTTTGCTACCTTTTGGGTGGATTGTCCCTGTGCAGGTGCTGGAAAGCCGAGTGGAAAATGAAGGGTTAAAGTCCCTGCTGTTATTATTGCCGCTGCTGCTAATAGCCCTTATCTGCTAAGCGAAATGTGTTTTCTTTTATTCATGTATGGTCGGTCTGCGCGGCGATGTATGTATTCCATACGATGTAAAGAAAAATTGTAAGACCTTAAGGCCCTAACTTTGTGTATTTGATAAATTCTTTTGGGGTACATATATAAATGTGCAATTTATCTATAGTGGACATTACAAATGGTTTAGTTCTTTTTTTACCCTTAAGCTTCCGCTAGCATGCTTTGAGTTAGGTTGCATTTATGATTTGGTATTAACCTTTAGCTTCACCGCTTATTTGTGACGTATAGTGTGGGGCCCCGGTAGGACCTTGTATTATATGTTATTTAACGGGTGGACTCGTTACAAGTATTGTGGATGTCAGCCTAGTCATGGAGAAGACAGCTCTACTATCTCCATCTGGCCACGATGGATGATGTGATGAGTCCGATTTATATAGGGTTTTTCGGACTCATCTGGGCTTATTATCTTGCATGTGGACTACTATTTCAGTAGTAAAAGTCATATATTTGATTAGGGCTTCACTTAGCCGTTATTGCAATGTTTCGTCCCATTTTGGTTTGCGAATTGCACTGGGATGTCGGGGGTATGTATTGGGGTACTCTCCTTGCGGATTTGGTTCTTTTATGTTGTATATTGGTGCTGGGAGATTTTGCTCCAGCTACGGTTTTTGTTGTGGAGGTGGTCAGTTTTCCCCCAAATCAGGAATTCTGACTTGTGGAAAATGCACGGTCATGCGTTTACTTAGCGCACGCTTTCTACCAAATCATGCACTTTATGCAGGTTCCTCTGGAGGATTGACCAACTCGTGTGATTTCTTCATGCAAGGTTTCTTCTGAACCGTGCGCGAAGGAGACGCTTGGTTTTCCTATAACTGTCTAGTTTTATAGTGCTCTGTGGTTAATCGTGCGATTTGTTCACGCACGGGCAGAAGTTCCCGTGCGCGAGTAAAATGCACGGTTCCCCCTGCTTGCCTGGAATTTCAGCACTTTGTGGTTACACGTGAGATTTCCTTCACGCATTAGAGGAAGTGTCCATGTGCGAGTAAAACACAAGGGTCAACTCATCCTCCTCCGCAAGCTTTGTGCTGGAAGTTAATATCGCACGGTTAACGCACGGTCGTCCGCCAAACCATGCTGGCCATTTTTCCGAGCTACTCGTATTTAAGCTAAGGAGTTGACTGGAGCAAATATGGATTCCGCCATTTCCGATCCTTTGAGTGGGAAAATCTTCCTCCAGCAATTTTTTCCTCTCTCCTACTTGGATAGCTCATCTGACCACCATTCTTCCTCAAAACTTCACCGCAAACGAAGATCTTTTGCTATTTTTTTCATCTCCATCTCAAGAGGAGCATTTGGATCTCCTTCTTGCTGCCATTGGAGAGCTTTTCGGCGACTACCAGCCTTCACAGTTCGTGAAGAAGACGGGGAAAACACCTTTGAAGTAGGTGACATCACATCAAGCTTCCTCGGACATCAACCACTGATCGAGCACGGACGAAGACCGACAACCTTCGACTCCGGCTGAGAATCATGGATAGCCTTCATGCGTTGGGTAGTAAATCTCCTCTTTACTCTCATTTGGATCTTGTTTCTATGCTTTGGATGTTAGCTAAACTTTCTAGGAACTCTTAACAATGTTCATGGTGGATTATTATTGCAAATGTTATCGTAGTTCATATTTTGGCTTTACTTCTTTTTCTTGCTTTGGGTTGTTACTTGGTGATACGCCGCACTAACGTGTGTTAGGGGCTGCCTTGGCAAAGAGGTGTTTTCGACCCTCAACAGTAATGATAACACGCCCTAATACTCATCAGAGTATTCCACCATTGCGAAGCTGTGAAGGCGACCCGCGTAATTAATTTTAGTTGTTCTAAAATAAAAACTCAACCCCCAAACCTTTATTGCATTTGTAATAACTTTCCAATGAGGAAGATCACACTCCCAATCTACACTCCTCGAGTGATTCGATACTCGGAGGATAATGCCCCCATTTTATTACCTGACAACGATCGGTCCACTTGCTGAGATTACATCAAGTTTTTGGCACCATTGTTGGGGAGTTCAACTGTTGTGTGTATGTTTCTATTGGAAAAGTTATCGCAAGTGTTTTTGGCATTTTGATTGGTTTTTGTGTGTTGTATGATAGATCCAAACCCCAGGGATAGAGGTGAAGATCTTGGAGTTGATCTTAAAACCGCACGAGCGAGGGGAGCTCGTCGGCGTGCTGCTGCTGTTGAAGGAAGAGAAAGAAAGGAAGATTTAGGTCAAGGAGGAAATGGCCTCGGTGAACGGGTCGGTGAGGACCAGGAGTATGTCCGACCCCGCATTAGGGTAATGCGCGACATCACGACCCCTACTGTGGGAAATGTTTACCCTAGTATTGGCCCGACCATAATGAACCACCACTTCGAGATAAAGCCTGCCATCCTCAACATGATCCTCAATAACAGGCAGTTTTTGGGCCTGCCAAGTGAGAATCCGCAGCTCCATCTTGCAGAATTCTCGGAGATTTGTGGCACCTTCCACTACGCTGGCATTACAGATGACGTGGTGAAGCTAAGGTTGTTCCAATTTTAGCTATGGGATAAGGCGAAAACCTTGCTCCACTCTATTGCTCCCGGGACTGCGACTACTTGGGAGGCTCTTTCATCGAAGTTCTTAGCCAAATTCCACCCAGTGGACAAAATAGTGAACGCCCGAAGAGAGATATCCACCTTCCGACAGCTGGACCAGGAAACATTATCTGAGGCCTGGGAGAATTTTTCTTATATGTAGCATCGATTCCCCCAACACGGCAGTGAGTGGTGGAATTTGGTTGAAATATTTTATTTTGCTATTGAGCCTAATTACAGGGCCATGATCGACGCGGAGGCTGGAGGCACTATCATGAACTTGACTCCCGACGAGGATTTGCGGCTCCTTTGTGACACCGCTTCTCATAGCACGTATTGGACATCTGGAAGAAATGAACCTAGGGTGCGAAAAATTTGTTCGAGGTAAATGCTGTGCAGCCACAAGATGAGGCGAGCCATCCTACTATGGATGTAATGAGGTTGCTGACCAGATCGACCCCTCCTCTAGCTCTGGTGATGGCTATTTTGTGCCAGGGTTGTGGAAACCCCGACCATCATACATATGAGTGCCCAATTGGAGATTCTTTTGTTGATCCCTCAAGTATATCTGAAGATGAGAGTGTGAACTTAATAAATAATCAGAACTGCATTGCTCCTTATAACAATGCTTACAACCCGAATGCGAGAAATCAACCGAATTTCTCCTGGAACCAAAATTCTCACGGTGAAAGGTGGCAGGGAGGCCAACATCAGTTTGATGCTCAAGCTTCTAATAGCCAGCAGTGACCACCGCAATCGGGTTATAATTAGAATGCACAGGAGATGCAAAAGAGTGCGTTAGAAGAGATGATGGAGAAATTTGTTGAGATGGCTCAATCCAACTTGGCCACTCAGACTGCCTCGATGAAAAACTTGGAGATGGAGCTAGGGAAATTGGGCCCTATGTTCTCTGAGCATACTCGCGGCGCCCTCCCTAGCGACACAAAAAAAATCACCGTGAGCAAGGGAAGTGTGTTTGGGAGACAGATGTGTGTATTAAAAATGAAGTGGCTGTGAAGTATGAAATAAATAAGGTAGAGACAGTGGCCCTATGTGATTTCGGATCTTCTTGCAACATTCTTTCTTTGCAAGATGTTGAAAAATGAAGTGGCTGTGATGTCCGAAAATCACTCGTGCTAGCCGACGGGTCGGTAGTGATGACCGACGGTGGGATAAAGGAGGTGGAAATGATATTGAACGGGGTTGCGGTGGTCTCTGATTTCCAGGTGCTGGTACCAATGGGGAATGCTTGAAAACCCATCTTAGGGTCCCCTTCCTGAAAGTTAGTGGCGAGACATTACAGATTAATGCGAGTAGCATCACCTTGGCATCCAAGGTTGATTCACCTTTACCACAGTCCCTTCCCTCTATTATTCCGAATGAACCCGAAAAATTGAAGGATTTGAATGTTATGTTATCTGGCTGTTTGTCTACTGTTGTTGAGATAGTGGTGCTATTGAAAGGGGAAGACAGGGCGGTGAATGTAGCTGAAATGCTGAAGATAGCTGAAGGGGAAACAAAAGCGGAGTTGCTTGGAGCATAGTAAGTTGCAGATGATAAGGGTAGTGAGCGGAGTGAAAGTCACATTACTGTGACTAATGAGCGGAGCATGGCTTTTGAAAGTGTGCATAAATTAGAATCAAAAACTTATATTGAGCCAAATGATTTGTGTAAAACTGTTAAACAGGTTATATGGGCTGATCTATCACCCGCTACGGGTGAGGAAAGGGTTCCTCCGGACAGAAAAGCTAGAGTGATGAAGATTTTCTATAATTTTAAAATATTATCCGAACTAAAATCTCAAATAGGCAAGTGTACCTATCGAAATATAGTATAGGAAATGTCGTATTAGACTCGGGGCCTGTTGAGTACTTCTACTCACGCAAATTAATATTATTTTATCGAAGTACAAGAATGAGGTTAAATTAACTATAGGAGAAAGATAAACTAAAAAACTAGTACTTGATCTAGACTCCCTTTCAATTCAAATAAACTTCAATAAAATGCAAACTCTAATTTACCTACTTCGACCATGGAGGTTCCCTAAGTACGAAAGCGTCTCTCTCGAGCTCATGCTTTTGACTAACCTTAGGTTGATCGATTAAGACCTCTCGGCCAGTCGAAACCCCTAAGCTTGCTTTACGCGGTGAACCCCGCTATTAGATTTGACTCCAATCCGGAAGATCCATGTCATCTTCTATCGAGGAGTGCATGCGGCTCCTTCTATCTTTGAGTGATCTGCTCGTATCCGCAACCTCTCGGTCATTTAAGATACGGATCTAGGATTGAAAACATATTCGTGAAATATGAATTCGATACAAAATAATTCAAAGATAAATCGATAGAGATAAATAAAAAGTTTGACAAAATGAGTTTATTCACTTTCAAAGTTCATCATGATCAAGTGCTAATGTAAATTAGTTACTTGACATGATAAAAGAAATACATAAAAAGAAGGGAAAGAAGAACATGTTTGCAAAAAGGAAATTCTTGAATCGAAATCTAAACTATGAATTTGAAATTACATAAAAGATAATGCTGAAAAACAATAAACTAAGCTACAAAATACTCCTAAAACATGCTCCTAATCTTCCTCCTGATCTTCTAAACACATCTGGAATTTATAGATTTTTCTGCTTGGGAGTCACGCCCATTGGTCATGCCCGTGACCTAGGGCGTGTCAGGCTCGGAAACTGCAGTCTTGAAAGCCCGGGAACGTTGGAGAAAAACCGCCAAAAATTGTCATTTTGCGGGTCACGCCCCTAGGTCACGCCCGTGACCTAGGGCGTGTCTAGTCTGTTACAGGAAACGGCGGGAATGGGAACGGCAGGAAGTAATTCTATTGTTTCTGAAGTGGTCACGCCCTAGGTCATGCCCGTAACCTAGGGCATGTCTGACTGGGCCAGCAAAACGGTTGGAAACGGCGCAATCTGGGATTAATTTGGCATTTTCGGGTAGGTCACGCCCTAGGTCACGCCCATGACAGTGGGCGTGTCCTTAGAAAAAAAGTCCCAAAATTGTTCAGGGAAGCTTTTTGGAGAAATCAGTTTTTTTACCTAGACACGCCCGTGTCACGGGCGTGTACTTGTGAAATTCTCCAGAATTGTAGAGGACGTCATCCTCTTTCCGTTGACTAGTTGCACGTCCCGTAACTCTTCCTGGTTTGAAAGTTATGACCATTTGAACTTTAGCTATCCGTGACCAAAAATGATCATTTTCTCCGTTTCAACTCCTGATAAGTCCAGCAAGCTCCAAATTGCTATTCGCAGCTCATATTGACCCGAAATATGAAAATAAAGCAATTAGAACCATAATTACTAAAATATAATTATAATCTTATTATTAATTAAATAAAAACTATATGAAAATAACTATAATTAGTGACTTATCAAATACCCTCATACCTAATCTTTTGCTATTCCAGAGCAAAACTATGAGAAGTACTTATAAGAAATTTATATTTTTTTTATTTAAACTAAAAATTTATTAAATCAAAAGAAAGTTAAAAATAAAATTTAGCGATTTAAATATTAAATCCTAAACTATGAAATTAAAATGTACAGAGAAAGGTATTTAGCAAAAATTTCTCATATAAATTAATTAGAATTCAAAATTAAGTAATTTAGCAAACAAAATTAGATTAGAATTATTCACATTATTACTAAAAAGAAACTTGTAAGAAATTTTTAACTACTACTTATACTCTCTTAGTATTTTAATTTACTTCTAAAACCATTTTTTTAGGATTTGGGGAAAAGGAAAATGAAGAGTTTTTTGGATTGGGGTGATGAATTTTATCCTCTCACCCCACACATTTTTTCTTTTGATATTTGCATATGTTTACTAAGAAAATGATGGATTTTATCCTCTCATTTTCCGTGACATATGAACAAATATTTTTTCTCTTCAAATCAAAACAAAAATTAAATGGGAGTAATGAATTTTATTCTTTTACTCCTATTTTTTTATTTGGGGATTACATATGTGTACCAAGGAATTTATAAGTCCCATGACATATGATCTAACCAAAATAAAAAATTGCGTATGTGTACCAAGGGATGATGAATTTTATCCTCTCATCTCTATGGCATATGATCTAACAAGAAAATTTAAAACAAAGGAAAGGTTACACAAAATTTAGATTAAATTAAAATAATTAGAGAGCAACTATAGTAAATTTAGAATTTCCTAAGAATCTTTAAGCATAAATGTTTATAATTAAAATCAAAAGATTGTTAAACTAAACACTATAAAATTGAAACTAATTAGAATTAAGAGAAAAAGAAGTAAATAAGGTTCTCTAAACAAATTTTATTCATAAGTTTATTTCTCAAAATTAAATCGCTAAAAATTAATTTAACTAACTATGATAAAATAAAAGACTAGCAATTTAAAAATTATAAAAATTCTATAAATAAACTCAATTAAATTGATGAAAATCACATAAAATTAATTAGGGGTTTATTTATATTTTTGAATTTTTTTTAAAGATAACAATACTAAAACAAAGAAAAGATAAATTAAAATCCTAATTTTTTTTGTTATTTCTTGGACTTCCCAAGGACAACCTAGTGACAGGTTTGCAAGGTACTAGGCAGTTTTGTGGGATGAAAGCCCAACACGGCCCTTTCCAAGAAATTAATGTTTGATTTTCTATTTTTTTTTTTTTTTAAAAAATGAAAACAAAACAATTTTTTTTTGTATTTTTAAAGATTTTCTTCAATTTTTTTTTTGAAATAAAAGCATGAAATGGAGTCCACCCCCATACTTAAAAATAAATATTGTCCCCAATGTTTACAAGCAAAGTAGGAGGGGAAAAATGCATAAAAAAAAGTAAATTGCAATGATTTAAAGATAATCAAGGGATGTCTTCCAAGAGCGCTTTTCTTTTTCCCGTCTTTAAGCTAGACGGTTTGGGTTAAGAAAATGGAAAATAAAATTTAAAGTGAACGTGCAACTCTCTTAATTCATGCTTTGGCGAAGATGACAAAGTTGCTTGCCCGGCTACTCCTCCGCTTTCTTCTTGATTTTCCTTCTTGCAGTTGACTTGAAAATTAAGAATCAAATCTCTGATCCATACCTGAGGTGATTTGAATTTTTGTAGAGGAGCGGCAAATGGATAGTGGATGACGTTTAATTGCAACGGCTCCTCTTCTACATGACAATCGTTAGTATAAGGAAAATCAAAAGTAAGCGTTTCAGAAAAATCTTCGCAAGGAGGAGGCTCTTGCGAAGGTATAAGATTAGGCTCCATTTGTTTATTTTCTAAAATTAATTTTTTATCAAAAAATTTACTGGAAATAAAATCATTGGACGCATCAGGATCAAATATTTTGCTCCTAAAAAGTCATAAATTGTGCATGGAGGAGAAAAATTGGAAGTCGTAGGAGGAGACACATGTTCTTCTTCTACTTCGTCCGGTGTGCCAATAAAATTAATAAATTTTTGTTATAATAATTCTTCTTCCTCCTTTGAATAAGACACCAAGGGGGTACATGAAGATTCATGTTCCACCATAGGTGCAATATTTAAAGAAGGAGAAAAATTAGTAGAACAAGTGATAATTTCTTCTAAATTTTGGGGAGTATCAACTTGAATTTGTATAAAGTCCCCAAAATTAGAAGAAGAAGTGTGTGGTGTGTTAAAAGAAGGATAAAAATTCGGATCTAAATAATTATTCTCGTCACTCGGGAAGTTTCCCGGTTGATCTTGCGAACAAGAAAAACCAACATCCGAGATGGAAGAAGAATTTTTTAAATCGAAATAATTATACATATTTGAATTCGAAAAAGTATTTTCATGAAAATTAGAAGGATTGGAAAAATTATTTTCATAAAAATTAGAAAAAGAATTATTATACAAGTGAGAATAGTTATTTTCATAATTATTATAAAAATTATTTTCATAAGAAAGATTTTGATAAAAATTATAATGAAAACAATATTCACTTTGATGAGAACCACCACAATAATAACAAACAATTTGGCGTTGTCTTGTGACTTTCAAAAGATTTACTTTATGTGTAAGCTCGGCAATTTTATCGGCCAATTGTGATAACATTTTTTTATAAAAGAAGAAAAAAAAACCGTTAGCTAATTTAAATGAATTTGAAAAAAAAAATTAAAAAGAGAAATGGTGATAGAGAAAAAGAGGGATAAAAGTAATACAATTCGCGTTTTCAAAATATCAACAAAATAGTCCCCGGCAACGGCGCCAAAAACTTGATGAAGATTTTCTATAATTTTAAAATATTATCCGAACTAAAATCTCAAATATGCAAGTGTACCTATCGAAATATAGTATAGGAAATGTCGTATTAGACTCGGGGCATGTTGAGTACTTCTACTCACGCAAATTAATATTATTTTATAGAAGTACAAGAATGAGGTTAAATTAACTATAGGAGAAAGATAAACTAAAAAACAAGCACGTGATCTAGACTCCCTTTCAATTCAAATAAACTTCAATAAAATGCAAACTCTAATTTACCTACTTCGACCGTGGAGGTTCCTTAAGTACGAAAGCGTCTCTCTTGAGCTCATGCTTTTGACTAACCTTAGGTTGATCGATTAAGACCTCTCGGCCAGTCGAAACCCCTATGCTTGCTTTACGCGGTGAACCCCGCTATTGGATTTGACTCCAATCCGGAAGATCCATGTCATCCTCTATCGAGGAGTGCATGCAGCTCCTTCTATCTTTGAGTGATCTGCTCGTATCAGCAACCTCTCGGTCATTTAAGATACGGATCTAGGATTGAAAACATATTCGCGAAATATGAATTCGATACAAAATAATTCAAAGATAAATCGATGGTGATAAATAAAGAGTTTGACAAAATGAGTTTATTCACTTTCAAAGTTCATCATGATCAAGTGCTAATGTAAATTAGCTACTTGACATGATAAAAGAAATACATAAAAAGAAGGGAAAGAAGAACATGTTTGCAAAAAGGAAATTCTTGAATTGAAATCTAAACTATGAATTTGAAATTACATAAAAGATAATGCTGAAAAACAATAAACTAAGCTACAAAATACTCCTAAAACATGCTCCTAATCTTCCTCCTGATCTTCTAAACACATCTGGAATTTATAGATTTTTCTGCTTGGGAGTCACGCCCATTGGTCACACCCGTGACCTAGGGCGTGTCAGGCTCGGAAACTGCAGTCTTGAAAGCCCGGTAACGTTGGAGAAAAACCGCCAAAAATCGCCGTTTTGCGGGTCACGCCCCTAGGTCACGCCCGTGACCTAGGGCGTGTCTACTCTGTTACAGGAAAAGGCGGGAATGGGAACGGTGGGAAGTAATTTTGCTGTTTTTGAAGTGGTCACGCCCTAGGTCATGCCCGTGACCTAGGGCGTGTCTGAATGGGCTAGCAAAACGGTTGGAAACGGCGCAATCTGGGATTAATTTGGCATTTTCGGGTAGGTCACGCCCTAGTTCACTCCCGTGACAGGGGGCGTGTCCTTAGAAAAAAGTCCCAAAATTGTTCAGGGAAGCTTTTTGGAGAAATCAGTCTTTTTTGACCTAGACACGCCCGTGACTCAAATGTCACGCCCGTATCACAGGCGTGTACTTGTGAAATTCTCTATAATTGTAGAGGTCGTCGTCTTCTTTCCGTTGACTAGTTGCACGTCCCGTAACTCTTCCTGGTTTGAAAGTTATGACCATTTGAAGTTCAGCTATCCGTGACTAAAAATGATCATTTTCTCCGTTTCAACTCCTGATAAGTCCAGCAAGCTCCAAATTGCTATTCGCAGCTCATATTGACCTGAAATATGAAAATAAAGCAATTAGAACCATAATTACTAAAATATAATTATAATCTTATTATTAATTAAATAAAAACTATATGAAAATAACTATAATTAGTGACTTATCATAGAGCTACCTCTGAATTGGATGGAGTTGTTATACCACCATGGCGATCTCCATCCGTGGAATTGCAAAAAAATGAACTGCGAATGTGCAAGGCGCTTGATTTTACCCACCGGAACGAGAAGGAGGAGGCGATGGGTAGGGGAGATTCGTCATCCCTTGGCCCTAAAGCTTACGCTTTTCCCTCGTCTCGTGTGTCAGGGGAGATCTATCACAAGTCAGCGGATAGCTGAGATGTGAAGGATCTCTGCCCCCCCCCCTTTCTAGTATAATTTTTGCTTAATGTTGTGTGTGAAGTTTTGGACTTAATCATTGCGTACTGCACTTATGCTCTTGAACTATATATAAAACTGCTAATATTGGTATTTGGTCTACCTTAAGGACGGTAAAGAAAAGTGGCTCATGGGAGACAACCCATTATTTTTTTTTGTTTTTTTGAATATTATTTAATATGTATTATTGTGCTTGGAGGTATTTTCTTTTGCAGGTGGAGTTAATTCGGGCCATGGAATTTCAACAGAAATTAACGCCAATCTTTTTATATGCTCATTTCTGAGAATTGGGTAACCCCTTCTCCTTACTTGATTTTTAATTTCACGATCACATGGTGGTGTTACGATGTTTAGGCTAAGTTTGGTGGGGAGAGTTATGCGGGGTACTCTTGCACGTACATTAAACCATTGTCATACTAGAAGAATATATTCATTTGATGTCTATGATGATTGGCATTGAATACCACTGCACCACACTTGAGCGCGTGCTTGAACAGGATCACGTCATGAGTTTTATCGTCAGTATGCGATTTGGAAAATTTCAACGCTGGCCTGGGGTTGCGAGGTAGATTAAAATTTTGCATCCATAAGTGCTCATAATCGAGTGCTCACGTCTCATTTAGAATTACGTGTATAATTAGATATTTTTATGCCCATAGCGTATTTTATTTCTATTAGCATAAATCTTGTTTATTCTACTCGCCAACTTCAAATACGGTGTGAATTAAATGGTAGCATAGGGATGTGTGTCGACATCGCTAGCCTCGTATTGCTCGAGTCGGGAGGAAGGATTATCTTTCTCGGTGGATAAGAACTTGCCCCTAGCTACTCTCGAAGCATGGGTGCATGGTTAGTCAAGTGCGCACGTGATGTAAGCCGTCACTATGTTCAAGTTTGAGCCTTGTACCATTCCCGATGTCTATTTGTTGCAATCCCGGTTGAGCTTGTCCCTTCGTTCGGCGTCCCTATACGACGCTACCAAATCTATATAGCCCTTCTTACTCGTACACCTGAATGTGGTCGCTCGGTTGGTTTGTTTTTTTTGTGGTTTTGTTTCCGTTTTGTGTGGCTGCTATGCGGGAGCTTTGTGCCGCTTGTGATGTTGCCATGTTTTTTGCTCGTTTTGGTTATTTGGTTAAATAATAAAAAAATTAAATAAATTAAATGAAATGAAAATGAAAATTTCGAATGTGGAATAAAGAAAAAAGAAAAAAATTTGTTGTAGAGTTGTGTTTTATGGATTTGAAATTTTGTTGTATTGTGTTCAATATGGGTGTGCACGCACCGTTAAAAGTCAAAGTCTAGTGGTGCGGTTCACGTGTTTGTCGTTGTTTATAGCTGTGAGTGTTTTCGGGCGGTCTTATTTTGGGTGTGCGTATCCATTATGCTTATCTTTGTATACCCCACCTTCTCCTAAGACTCAATTATACTCCAATTCCTACTGATTCACGCTTAAGTCAAACTAGTGCAGTGGAGAGAGTGTGAAAAGGTGAGCTTATGGTCAACGACATTGGTGGATTCCTTGGGAGGTTATCCCGATCGCTTGCTTTGGCAATGCTCAACTCCTTGATTGTCTGTTATCTCCTTGTGCATGACCGAATTATTCCCCTCGATTCCATAGTAGAGTAGTAAAAATATTTTTATACGCCTTTGAAATATATAGACTATTAGTGCATACTTATAAATTCCTTCTACGGTATTCCTATGAGCGTGAGCATGCAATTTCACATGGTACTCCATTGCGCAGTTATAGGCCATCTATGTTATTTTTCTCGTCTGCGTTAGGGATGATTTGCTCGGGAAAAGCAAATGTTTAAGTCTGGTTGTGTGATGAGTCCGATTTATATAGGGTTTTTCAGACTCATCTTTGCTTATTATCTTGCATGTGCACTACTATTTTAGTTGGAAAAGTCGTATCGTTGATTAGGGCTTCACTTAGCACTTATTGCACTATTTCGGCCCATTTTGGTTTGTGAATTGCACCAGGATGTTGGGGGTAAGTACTGGGGTTCTCTCGGTGCAGATTTGGATATTTTATGTTGTATATTGGTGCTGGGAGCTTTTGCTCCAAGCATGGTTTTTGCTGTGCAGGTGGTCAGTTTTCCCCCAAATAAGGAATTCTGACTTTTGGAAAACGAACGGTCGTCCGTTTCCATAGAGCACGCTTTCTATAAAATCGTGCATTTTCTGTAGGTTTCTCTGGAGGATTGACCAACCCGTGCGATTTCTTCATGCACGATTTCTTCTAAACCGTGCGCGAAGGAGACGCACGGTTTTCCTATAGCTGTCAAGTTTTATTGCGCTCTGTGGTTAATCGTATGATTTGTTCACGCATGGGCAGAAGTGCCCGTGCGCGAGTAAAACGCACGGTTCTACCTGCTTGCCAGGAATTTCAGTTCTCTGGGGTTAACCGTGCGTTTTCCTTCATGCACGGGAGGAAGCATCTGTATGCGAGTAGAACGCACGGGTCAAGTCATCTTCCTCTACACGCTTTGTCCTGGAAGTTAATATCGCACGGTTAACGCACGGTCGGGCGCCAAATCATGCGTGACCATTTTTATGACCTACTCAAATTTAAGCTCAGGAGTTGATTCGAGCAAAAAGGGATTCAGCCATATCCTCTCCTCTTAGCGGGAAAATCTTCCTCCAGCCGTTTTTTCCTCACTCCTCCTTGGAGAGCTCGTCCAACCACCATTCTTTCTCCAAACATCACCGCAAGCGAAGATCTTTAGTTGTTTTCTTCATCTCCATCTCAAGAGGAGCATTTGGAGCTCCTTTTCGCTGCCATTGGAGATCTTTCCGGTGACGACCAGCTTTCAAGGATCGTGAAGAAGACGGGGAAACACCTTTGAAGTAGGTCAAAGCACTTCAAGCTTTCTCGGAAGTCAACCACCGACCGAGCGTAGACAAAGACCGACAACCTTCGACTCTGGCCGAGAATTGTGGCTAGCCTTCACGGGTCCGGTTGTAAATCTCCTCTTTACTCTCATTTGTATGTTGTTTTTATGCATTTGATGTTAGCTAAACTTGCTAGGAACACTTAACAATGTTCATGGTGGTTTACTATTGCAAATGTTGTCATAGTTCATAGTTTGGCTTTACTTCCTTTGCTTGCTTTGGGTTGTTGTTTGGTGATATGCCACACTAACGTGTGTTAGGGGCTGGATTGGCGAAGAGGTGTTTTCGACCCTCAACGGTTACGACCAAACGCCCTAATACTCATCGTAGTATTCCACCATTGCAAAGCGGTGAAGGCGACCCGCATAATTAATTTTAGTTGTTCTAAAACAAAAACTCAACCCCCAAACCTTTGTTACGTTTGCAATCACATTCCAATGAGAAATATCACACTCCCAATATGCACTCCTCGAGAGATTCAATACTCGGAGGATAACTCCACCAGTTTATTACTTGACGACGATCGATGTGCTTGCCGAGATTGCATAATGATGCCTGAGAGGTTAGCTACCTGCTCGAATAGTGGGAACTGTAAGTCTTTGCCAACATAGCAATGGCTTGTGCATGTTCATGGGTCAGTCATTGCATTGCATTCATATCATTACATACATTACATAGACAAGATCCTCATCGTATAAGTTTATATGGGCACTCCTATACGATAAGTTCCTTTACTTTAGAGTCGATCCTTAACTTATATGTCTGTATGAGCATTCATATAAGTTAAGTTATTTACTATCGTAGATTTATACTTATATACAACTGTTGATGGTAGAACTGCTAAGTAGGTTTATATAATTAATTGTTGTAGTTCCTTGATATACACTATTGTTGATTAATCCTTTACCACCTATTTGTACTACTGATTATATAAATATATATTGTACCCTTGTTCCTTTATCCGCTCGGTGCCGAGGAGTCGCTTGGGGAGTGGATGTGATAGCCACTTAGTCTTTATGACTAACGGTTGCTACGTCTTCCTTTTTAGGAGGAAACACCATAGACAGAGCAGCAATAGGTTATGCAGCAGGGCAGTAAGGCCAGGACGACATGCCCTGAAGTGACGGTTCCATCGCTACCATCTGTGACAGATGTGAGTCTGTGTGAGAATATTGTAGCTTTTTTAGCATGTACTATGATATTGAAGAAGCCTTGTTGATGCTTCTTTTATTTGATGTACTTTCTTTTGGACTATTTTACTTATGTGTGGATTTGACTTCTATTTTCTATTCTTGGTTGGGTTGGCATGGATGATATGTTTAACCGGCATGATAGACATCTTGTACTACAGGTTAGCCCGTGTGCTAATGCTATCGCAAGGAAGCTGTTCTGGGCATAAGACTCCCCTTGACCGTGTCTTGTGTTCCAGGAGGGGGTCTTACAAATGTTATCAGATTACAATGATCCTCAACTAAAAGAGTCAAGGAACAATGGTTCCACCCCCGTTTGATTAGTCAGTTTGGGGACAAACTGACATAGAGGAAGCAGTGGTGTCCCCATATGTAATTCCCACTAAGTATGTCCAATTTATACACTACGATTAGCCAACCTGACCTTAGGTTCGTACCTTTATTCGTAAATCTCCTAAAGTTTTGATGATTATGGGTACGAAAAACTGTTGTAAAAGTCTTTCGAGATTCCCTAGGGAAGCACTTTTGTTTATAGTAGATTTGAATCTAGTGGATAAAATAGATATGGCAAGTTCCCTAGGACAACCACTTTTGTTTATAGCGAACTCAAGCCTGACAGAGATAATAGATAGGGTAAAGTGATTGGGAGCGGATCTTTTGGGGGTTAAGACTAGCGTTAAGAGACCCGCTGAAGGAGTAATAGAAGCATGACCTATATTCAGGACGAGGACTATGGGAAGAAATTAACACGTTATAAAAACTCGTCCTTAGTTTGCCTAAATTTGTGCTAGGAATCTGTCTTGAGGCTTTATAATTGATACTTCGGCATAATGGTTAGTAAGACCCAGCCTACAATCTATTCAATACCGGTTCCACACACGCATTTGTGTTGCAAGTTTTCGTTAAAAACCTAGAAGGAGTGTTATATTTCATCGGTATTACTTAGAGAGTACACCTTCTGGATGGTAATGAGATGACTGCATCCGAAAAGTGTGAGTTAGAGGATCTTCTTGGAGGAAAGATCTTGGAAATCCATGCAGTAGTGTTGAGAATGCTAGAATTCGACCTCATTATGGGCATGATATGGTTGGATTGGCACCACGCCAGGATTGATTATGCGGAGAAATAATGTTCCTTTAGGCTTGGAGACTCTGAGGTCATCTTTCATGGTATTAGACTTGCACTCGTATGTTGTTATCTTTAATTCTAACATTAGAAGCCCAGATGAAAACAGATGTGGTATATATGATATGCTTCGAGCTGAAAGAATTAATAGATTGTATAAAGGATGTGCGAGTGGTGCGAGATTCTCCTGAGGTATTTCCTGAGAAGCTAACAGGATTACCCCCGCATCGAGAAGTGGACTTTCAAATTAAGTTTGCACCGGGTGCTAAGCCCGTCTCCAGGACTCCTAATCATATGGCCCCGAAGGAACTCGCCGAGTTTAGAGTTTAGTTGCAGGAATTAGTACAGTCTTGGTTCGTTCGCCCCAGTTCATCACCTTGAGGAGGTCCTGTTCTACTCGTTTAGAAGATGGATGGAACACTTTGGTTATGTATAGATTATTGGGAACTCAACCGTTGAATGGTGTGGAACACCTACCCACTTCCCCGGATAGATGAGTTATTCGATCAACTGGTAGGAGCGTACTCATTTTCCAAGTTGGATCTGCGCTCGGTGTATTACCAGTTGAAGATACAAGAGGAGGATATCCAGAAAACGACACTTAGCTCAAGGTATGGTTTATACTAGTTCATAGTGATGTCGTTTGGGCTCACAAATGCCCCTTGCGCGTTCATGAGTTTGATGAATAGGGTGTTTGGACCGTACTTAGATGACTTCGTCAACGCTTTCATCGATGAAATTTTGGTCAATTTGAAGACATAGGAAGATCATGTTGAGAACCTGACCTTGGTGCTGAAGAAGTTATAGGAGCATACCTTGTTTGCCAAGTTTAGCAAGAGTGAATTTTGGCTCCGGGAAGTTGCCTTCATAAGCTACGTGATAGTGGTACTGGATTAACTGTGGATCTGGCTAAAGTGCTTGTTGTGAAGGAATGGTCACCTCTGAAGTCAGCAGCCAATGTGCAGAGTTTCCTTGGACTTGCTGTGTATTATCACAAGTTCGTGAAAGGATTTTCAAAGATATCCCTCCCTCTCACTGCCCTGACAAAGAAAGGTGTGTCGTATAGTGGGACACCCTAGTACGAAGCCGCATTCCAAGAGTTTAAGGATAGAATTACCTCTGCACCCATCCTAGCCAATCAATCTGGTAAGGAACGATTTCAAGTCTATACTTGTAACACCTCCCCTGTAAAGACCATATAATATGGGTCCGGTCGGGGCCCGACAACATACGGACGCCACAGCTTAAGTATTAAAAGATGATATGAAAACTACCCAATCTCAAAACTCCAGACAAACACAGTGGAAACAGAACATTAACCGACAGAAGTTATCCACTAACGATAGAGTATCATATGGCCTTAAGGCCTTACACAATAATAGTCCAAAAATATAAATGTGCCAAGCACTCCTAGGCTACCTCGGCATGCAAGCCGGACATAAACATAACAAGAGTAGCAAACACAAAAGGAAAATCCAAGCACAACAACACTTCATGAGGCTTAGGGCTTTTCGCCCGGTGCGCTAGCTCCTGCATGCGATCCTTGCCCTGTAAGGATTTGAAGTAACGTGGGTCAGCAAAGGCTGACCTCTACTGTGTAACAAACACATCTCCTCCCAGCCGTGCCTAACGGACCCCGGGGTACCACTCCACCTGCAAGTTAGCACTTCTATACCAAAAGAGCATATTTATTAAAGCAGTAAAATAGGCTTGGATGTCTCATACAGCATACATGTTCTCTATGTTTTGTACAAAGTGAAAGGGGCCTACTATGCAACATGAATGCAACCCGGGTTTCACCCAAGGCACCCTAGCTCGTATGCATCTAGCACAACATCAAACACTGGGTACTTCCATTTCCCCATTGGCTTAAAGCCGCAAACACAAGGGAACCACCATGTCCCTAATGCCACACACGCCGTCACACGGAACCTTGCAAAGGCCCCACCCGCACAAGGGTCATATACCCCGGGGCTTGCCCGCACATTCTGACTTCGCACGTCAGGGTTCCGTCTCACACTGACCGATTCTAAGAAGCCTTGCTGGACCCCACCCGCTCATGGCCACATTGCCCGGGCTTGTCCTCCGCTCGACATTCTCGTCAGTCCACACAAGGGGCCAGTCTCGCCGGGACACTTCCCCCACATGACTTGCGCGTCACGGGATAGCCAGCCGACCATGGAGACATAGCCGCGCCTTTGCACAGCATAAACAAATGTTTCCCCACCCCAATCACCATTCGCACCGTGTCTTTCCCGTGCTCCAAGGAAATCATCTACCGCACAACACGGAGCTAACCTTGTCCGGTTCCGACCACGAGTACTCACTCAAATATAATGGGGAAAACACATACATACAACGGCGTATTGCCGCGACGGATTTCTACCGAATCCCTGAAGCTTGCTATGCAACATCACCGGGTCGGACTAACGGTCGCGACCACGACTTCACCCACAATGCCTAATCTGCTAACGGAGCGGATCTCTAATGCAAAGCATACCGGGATGAACATACTCAACCCGGAGGTTCCTCTTGAACCTAGGCTACACGAATCCCTCTCATTTGAGAGATTCGGTGCTCAAAATACGAAAGGAAGGGGATGCTATTCATGCATCCTAAATCCTAAAAACTGAGAGGAGAAGTGTCGTTAACTTTCGTCCCCTCTTCCTAGCCATGGAGAAGATTTGCTCGGTTGAACACCACCGCAACGCTCCCACCTTCGCGGATCTGAACTCCGCTCGCGAAACGGACCTCCGAAGCTTCGCCGGCGGCCGGATCTTGGCCTCCTTCCTCCACCTTGCTCTCCCTTCTCTCTAGAATCATGAGAGATAAAGCCAAATGGAAAATGAGGGTTTGAAACCCTATTCCCGGCCTTAAACCACCCAGGGAGGCTCCCCACCGTTCCATCTTCCAAAGAAAAGAACGAACGGCCACGATCGAAACCCAAAATAGAAAATCTGGGCCGAACACGGGTTGCAACACGGCCGTGTGCATGGCCGTGTTAGACATTCGCCATCTCGACTGATTCGAAAACCAGCACACAGCCTTCGACACGGCCTTTGACACGGCTTCCGACACGGCCGTGTCGCCTTTGACACGCCCGTGTCGAGGCCCGTGTCACTCCCCCCACCGACCAACATTCCCAGTCAGAGAAGGACACGGCCCAAGACACGTCCAAAGACACGGCCCTCGACACGCCCGTGTCAGCCCCGACACGGCCGTGTCGTGACCCGTGTCATGCCTAGCAGAATAAATTCTGCGAATAGCCCGAGAAGGACATGGCCAGGGACACGCCCGTGTCCAAGGCCGTGTGCCTTCTCGCCGATCGTCGACCAACACGGCTCGGCGACCCTGGGGCAACACGGCTCGACGACCCAGGCGCAACACGGCCTGTGACACGGCCGTGTCACAGGCCGTGTGCCTACCCCCAAAACCCAAAATTAGCTAAGCGATGCCGTCGATTGCCCTTCCAAGTTTTGGGGTGTTACAATTCTCCCACCCTTCAAAGAATTTCGTCCCGAAATTTAAAACATGGAAAGTACACAAATTCTAAACGGTACCTGAGGAGAAAAGCTCGGGGTACTCCTCCAGCATGGCTTGCTCTCGCTCCAATGAGAGTTCCTCGCAGCCACAGTTGTCCCAACGGACCTTTATGAGTCTGACTTCCTTGTTCCGCAATTGCCGAACCTCTGAATCTTCTATCCCGATTGGACGAACTCGCGTCCTCAAGTCTTCCTCTACCGGCACCGCCGTCGGCTCAATCACCACGCTGGCTTCTAACAAAGCTTTCCTCAAAACGGAGACGTGAAAAACATCATGCAATCCACTTAGCTCTGTGGACAACGCCAACCGGTACGCTGCCTCTCCCACTCGCTCGATGACCTTGAATGGTCCCAAAAATCTCGGACTCAGCTTCTTGAGTCGGCGAATTCGTGAAACGCCTTTGAACGGCTTGATCTTAAGGTACACCTAGTCGCCCACAGCGAATTCCACATGCCTGTGGCGGGCATTGAAATACTTCGACTGCCGATCTTGAGCTACCTTCATGTGCTCTTGGATGGTCCGCACTAGCTCACTAGCATCGGCTACCACTTCTTTCCCCAAAAGCTTTGTGTCTCCCGCCTCTGTCCAAGACATCGGTGTTCGACACCGCTTCCCATAAAGAGCTTTATATGGCGCCATCTTGATACTAGCTTGGTAGCTATTGTTATAAGCAAACTCCACCATGAAGAGGTGTTCCTCCCACTTCTTGCCGAAGTCGAGAGTACACATCCTTAGCATATCCTCCAAAGTACGGTTCGTTCTCTAAGTTTGCCCATCGGTTTGAGGATGTAAGGTCGTACTAAACTTGAGTTTTGTGCCCAAGCTCTTCTGCACCAACCGCCAATCCTTAGACATGAAACGTCCATCCCGGTCGCTGACTATACTCTTCGGAATCCCATGAAGTCGTACAATATTGCGGACGTACAACTCTACCAACTTTTCCACACCGTCCTCCTTCCAGTTTGGGATGAAATGTGCCACTTTGGTCAAGCAGTCCACAATCACCCAAATGACATCATTACCCTGCTGCGATCTAGGCAATCCATGCACAAAATCCATGGAGATGTCATCAAATTTCCATTCGGGGATTGGAAGAGGCTTCAAGAACCCGCCCGGCTTCTGACACTCGGCCTTCACCAAGGCACAAGTTTGGCACCGACTCACACACAAAGCTACGTCCCGCTTCATCCCAGGCCACCAATAGGACTTCTTCAAATCCAAGTACATCTTTGTACTACCCGGGTGAATGGAGTACTTAGTGAAGTGGGCCTCAAACATCAACTCCTCGCGGAGCTTGCCGATCTACGGTACACAAATCCTTCCGCCCTTCCTCAGAATCCCATCAACCATCTCCCAGGCGCTACCCTCGCCCTTTAGAGCTTCCTCCACAAAAGGTTGGAACTCCGCATCTATACGGGTCGCTTCCCGAATACGATCGCATAAGTCACTCTGCATCTCAATCCAATTTAGTCGAGCCACGCTAGACTCGCCTCTTGCCACACATTCCAAACCAAGGGACTCCCAGTCCCGCCTTAACCGCTCATTGTGAGCTTCAATCCAATTTCCTTGCCCCGAGTATTTCTTACTCAAAGCATCTGCCACCACATTGGCTTTCCCTGGCGTGTACTGAATCGCCACCTCGTAGTCCCCAAGGAACTCGACCCACCTGCGCTGCCGCATATTTAGGTCCTTCTGATCTAGGAGATACTTCAGACTCTTGTGGTCCGTGAAGATCTCTACCTTTGCACCATAAACGTAGTGCCTCCACAACTTCAAAGCAAAAATTACCTCCGCCAACTCCAAATCATGGACGGGGTAATTTCTCTCGTGGGGCTTCAGCTGCCTTGACCCAAAAGCTATGACACTACCATGCTGCACCAACACGCACCCTAGACCGCATCTGGATACGTCGCTGAAAATCTGGAACCCTTCGGTCACCTTTGGTAGACTTAGGATTGGAGCCATCATTAGCCTTTCCTTCAGGGTTTCAAACGCCTGTTTGCACTCTTGAGTCCATACAAACTTCTGATCCTTGCGAGTTAGTGAAGTGAGGGGTAGAGCTATCCGCGAAAAGTTTTCCACAAACCTTCGGTAGTACCCGGCTAGTCAAAGAAAACTTCGGACTTCCGCCACGGTCCTCAAAACTGGCCACTCTCTGATGGCTTCTACTTTCGTTGGATCCACCGCCACCCCGTCCCCACTGATTACATGGCCCAAAAACGCCACCTTCTCCAACCAAAACTCGCATTTCAAGAACTTCGCATAGAGCTGGTTCTCTCTCAACACTTGTAACATTATCCGCAAGTGCGACTCGTGCTCCGCTTCTGACTTGGAATACACCATAATGTCATCGATAAAGACGACTACGAACCAGTCCAAATATTCGCGAAACACTCGGTTCATCAAGTCCATCAACATGGACGGCACGTTCGTCAGCCCGAACGGCATCACCGAGAACTCAAAATGACCATACCTCGTACCAAACGGGGTCTTGGGTATGTCTTCGTCACGAATCCGCAACTGATAATATCCGGACTTCAAGTCCAACTTAGAGTACACCACCGATCCCACCAACTGGTCGAAGTGATCGTCTATCCGAGGGATCGGATACTTATTCTTGACAGTCAATTTGTTCAACTCTCGGTAGTCTATGCACAGACGCATACTACCGTCCTTCTTCTTTACGAATAACACAGGCGCACTCCACGGTGAAGAGCTGGGCCTGATATACCCTTGCTCCAAAAGCTCCTGCAACTGAACCTTGAGCTCGGCCAACTCTTTTGGTGCCATCCTGAAGGGTGGACGCGACACTGGTCTAGCCTCGGGCACCAACTCGATGGAGAAATCAATCTCCCGCCGAGGAGGTGCTCCCAGTAACTCCTCGGGAAATACATCTCCAAACTCCGCCACCACGGGCACTTCTCCAAGAGACAGCCTGGAAAGGCTAAACTCCAACAACGCTACTAGAACTATACCTCCCTGTTTAACAGCTCACACTAACTGAAGTGCCGAAACTAGGGAACAGGTCACTCCATGCAGGCCTTCAAACTTGACTTCCGCTTGCCCCATGCCCCTCAGGGTTACCACCTTGGACAAACAGTCAATACTGGCACGCTGTTCCGCTAGCCAATCCATCCCCAAAATCACATCGAACTCGGACAACGGCAAGATCGCCGGTACCAATAAGAAGTCAACTCCCTCAAGACTCCAACAAATCCGGCCCCTAGCCCTGGTAGTCATAGATGACCCATTGGGCATGCGAACTTTCAACTCGGACTCCGTCGAGAAAGACTCCACTCAGATCCTCCGGATAAAGCCTTCCGCGAGGAAGGAGTGCGACGCTCCCGTATCAAAGAGTACCCTAGCGTGGTACCCAGATACCATTACAAAGCCTACACACATGCAACAACATAAAAAGGCTTGAAAGGAAGAAATCTACGATGCAGGTTGAACTCTCATACCTGTCACCACATCGATTTGGCGGATTGCTTCCTGCTACCCAAGGTTATAGGCCCTTGGCTGCACTGGTTGAAACCGGGAAGCACTCGACTCCGCCATTTTCTCCTTCTCTGCTGCACTGGGTCCGGAGCGTACGGTTTGCTCCTGCCTTGGCTCTTGATCAGCGCCCCCTTGGGTACAAAATCTTGCTATGTGGCCTAGCTTGCCACAACTATAGCACGTCTGAGGGCCCTTAGAGCGTGACCCTCCGGATGTCCAATTACTTTTCTCGCCCGACTTATATGGGGAAGGCTTCTTCTTCCATCAGCTCCCTTCCGCCTTTCCATGGGACTGAGCAGGCTTCTTCTCCTCCCCCTGTTTGGGTGTGAAACCCTTGCGACGCTGGGATCGCTCCATGTCACTCTCCAAAATACGGGCCGCCTCCACCAATTCGTTGAAACCCGCACGTTTCATCGATATGAGGGGTTGTCTTAGATTCTCCCTCAGTCCATGATAGAAGAGATTGTCCCTCTCTTCATCGTCTGCAATGGTCGTCCCTGCATAACGACCCAAGCGAGTAAATTCCTGAACATACTCATCCACTGACTTGTCTCGCTGCACCAGATGTAGGAACTGCCTCTGGAGGGCTAACCTCGTTGAGGCGGGAATGTACTTCTTCAGGAAGGCATTCCCAAATTCCTCGATGGACGGTGTGCGTCCTAGAAATTTCCGGCCACTGTGGCTCACCCACCATAACTTGGCATCTCCCTCCAACATAAAGGCTGCGAACTCTGCCTTTTTCTCTTCGGGCGCCTCTGCTGCCCTCAGAAGCTCCTGAATTATAGCCCACCAATCCTCTGCATCTGTGGGCGTGCCGATTCCCTTGAAGGTTGGAGGGTGGAAGCTCAGAAAGTACTTCATCTGCCGTTCCCCCTGCCCGACAACCATTCTCTCGGCCTGCGGCTCCGCCCGCCTGGCCTCCTCAACCAGCACGGTCGCTGCCGTAACCGGGGTAGCAGGAGTTGCTAACTGAGCAACGGGAGCTGCTACCTTTGCTGTCGCTGCAGCTTGGGCCGCCACCATCGCTTCTACAAGCATACGGCAGAAGTCGGCCGGTGTGACCCCCATCCCTAGCGGACCTTGCGCAGTCGCACTACTTACCGAGAGCTCTTCTCTTGGCCTCGAGTTCCCAACCTCGTTGCTTGCACTCTAAACACAAGCAAGAAAACGCAAATCAGTCTCTAATTGCAAGACTCGAACACAAGGACACTCATGGTCCTGCGATACTCCTATGTGGATAACTTTTAATACGCGACTCGACTTATACTTTCGACCGAGAAACTTCTCACTGTAACGGCAACCTCCCTCTGATACCAAATTGTAACACCTCCCCTGTAAAGACCATATAATATGGGTTCGGCCGGGGCCCCACAACATACGGACGCCACAGCTTTAGTATTAAAAGATGATATGAAAACTACCCAATCTCAAAACTCCAGACAAACACAGCGGAAACAGAACATTAAACGACAGAAGTTATCCACTAACGATAGAGTATCAAATGGCCTTAAGGCCTTACACAATAATAGTCTAAAAATATAAATGTGCCAAGCACTCCTAGGCTACCTCGGCATGCAAGCCGGACATAAACATAACAAGAGTAGCAAACACAAAAGGAAAATCCAAGCACAGCAAAACTTCATGAGGCTTAGGGCTTTTTGCCCGACGCGCTAGCTCCTGCATGCGATCCTTGCCCTGTAAGGATTTGAAGTAACGTGGGTCAGAAAAGACTGACCTCTACTGTGTAACAAACACATCTCCTCCCGGCCGTCCCTAACGGACCCTGGGGTACCACTCCACCTGCAAGTTAGCACTTCGTATACCAAAAGAGCATATATATTAAAGCGGTAAAACAGGCTTGGATGTCTCATACAGCATACAGGTTCTCTATGTTTTGTACAAAGTGAAAGGGGCCTACTTTGCAACATGAATGCAACCCGGGTTTCACCCAAGGCACCCTAGCTCGTATGCATCTAACACAACATCAAACACTGGGTACTTCCATTTCCCCATTGGCTTAAAGCCGCAAACACAAGGGAACCACCATGTCCCTAACGCCACACACGCCGTCACATGGAACTTTGCAAAGGCCCCACCCGCACAAGGGTCATATACCTCGGGGCTTGCCCGCACATTCTGACTTCGCACGTCAGGGTTCCGTCTCACACTGACCGATTCTAAGAAGCCTTGCTGGACCCCACCCCCTCATGGCCACATTCCTCGGGCTTGTCCTCCGCTCGACATTCTCGTCAGTCCACACAAGGGGCTAGTCTCGCCGGGACACTTCCCCCACATGACTTGCGCGTCACGGGATAGCCAGCCGACCACGGAGACATAGCCGCGCCTTTGCACAACACAAACAAAGGTTTCCCCACCCCAATCACCATTCGCACCATGTCTTTCCCGTGCTCCAAGGAAATCATCTACCGCACAACACGGAGCTAACCTTGTCCGGTTCCGACCACGAGTACTCACTCAAATATAAGGGGGAAAACACATACATACAACAGTGTATTGCCGCAACGGATTTCTCCGAATCCCTGAAGCTCGCTATGCAACATCACCGGGTCGGACTAACGGTCGCGACCACGGCTTCACCCACAATGCCTAATCCGCTAACGGAGCGGATCTCTAATGCAAAGCATGCCGGGATGAACATACTCAACCCGGAGGTTCCTCTTGAACCTAGGCTACATGAATCCCTCTCATTTGAGAGATTCGGTGCTCAAAATACGAAAGGAAGGGGATGCTATTCATGCATCCTAAATCCTAAAAACCGAGAGGAGAAGTGTCGTTACCTTTCGTCCCCTCTTCCTAGCCATGGAGAAGATTTGCTCGGTTGAACACCACCGCAACGCTCCCACCTTCGCGGATCTGAACTCCGCTCGCGAAACGGACCTCCGAAGCTTCGCCGGCGGCCGGATCTTGGCCTCCTTCCTCCACCTTGCTCTCCCTTCTCTCTAGAATCAAGAGAGATAAAGCCAAATGGAAAATGAGGTTTCTAAACCCTATTCCCGGCCTTAAACCACCCAGGGAGGCTCCCCACCGTTGGATCTTCCAAAGAAAAGAACGAACGGTCACGATCGGAACCCAAAATAGAAAATTTGGGCCGAACACGGGTTGCAAAACGGCCGTGTGCATGGCTGTGTTAGCCATTCGCCGTCTCGACTGATTCAAAAACCAGCACACGGCCTTCAAAACGGCCTTTGACACGGCTTCCGACACGGCCGTGTCGCCGTTGACACGCCCGTGTCGAGGCCCATGTCACTCCCCCCACCGACCAACATTCCCAGTCAGAGAAGGACACGACCCAAGACACGGCCAAAGACACGGCCCTCGACACGCCCGTTTCAGCCCCGACACGGCCGTGTTGTGACCCGTGTCACGCCTAGCAGAATAAATTCTGCGAATAGCCCGAGAAGGACACGGTCAGGGACACGCCCGTGTCCAAGGCCGTGTGCCTTCTCGTCGATCGTCGACCAACACGGTTCGGTGACCCAGGGGCAACACAGCTCGACGACCCAGGCGCAACACGGCTTGTGACACGGCCGTGTCACAGGCCGTGTGCCTACCCCCAAAACCCAAAATTAGCTAAGCAACGCCGTCGATTGCCCTTCCAAGTTTTGGGGTGTTACAATACTGACGCATCATATCTAGGGATGAGAGTACTACTTATGTAGCACGGGCATGTGATTTCTTATGCTTCGAGGCCGCAGAAGAAGCATGAAGTCAACTATCTAGTACATGTTTTAGAATAGGGTAGAGTGGTGTTCGCCTTGAAGGTTTTGAGACACTATCTATATGGCGTCCACTGCGAGATTATTTAAGACCACAAGAATTTAAATTATGTTCATACTCAAAAGGAGCTGAACCTGAGACAACGACTGTAGTTAGAATTTTTATGTGATTATGAATTTACTTTGAACTACCACCCCGGAAAAGAAAACTCCGTAGCTGATGCCTTGAGCAGAAAGGTACCAAGATTGAACCCTGATTCTCGGTTGATGAGTATAAAATTAGCTCGGATGCTTGAGGAGATGGAGATCAGCTTGGTATATAAGGACCATTCTGAAGAGTATACAGAGTATCTAACCGCAATGAGCATATTATGTGACATTCAGGACAAAATCATGGCATAGCAAGGGAAGGATGCTGCTCTGGCCCTAGTATTAAATTTACTTGAAGATGGGTCTACAGATGAATATTCCTTAAAAGACGACCTCATTCATTTTCGTGGCCAACTCTACTCTCCCAAAGGCAGCAAAATTCGGGAATATATTTTGAGAGAGCCACATTGCTCTCAGTATTCAGTGCATCCTGGGATTGCAAAAATATATGTTGACTTGCGAAAGATCATGTGTTGGCCAGGGATGAAAAGAGACGTCAGGTACTTTGTTACGCACGGTTAAGCCTGTCAAAAGGTTAAGGCAGAATGCAAGAGCCCCAGAGGATTGTTGCAGTCATTGCCTATCCCTGAGTGGAAGTTTGAGTATATCTCCATGGACTTTGTTCACGGTTTGCCTCGCTCACGCTCAGGGAACGATTCGGTTTGGGTATTCTTCGATCGCCTAACATAGGTAGCCAGGTTTATTCCTATGAACAAAGAGGCGCATGTGGATGTTTTGGTACGCCTCTTTGTGGAGTAGTTTATACTGTACCAAGGCGTGCCAAAGACAATTATTTTTGACCGAGATGGTCGTTTAAATTTTAATGAATGGAAGGAAGTACAGACATATTTGGGTTCATGTCTTACCTTCAGTACAACCTTTCATCCTTAAACGGATGGTCAGTCTGAGAGGACCATTAGAACTTTGGAAGATCTACTAAGATTATGTGTGCTAGATAGAGGAGAGCCGTGGAAAAGGTGATGAGTCCATGTTATATACATATTTTTGGACTCATCTGGGCCAGTTTTCTTGATGATGCACTAATCTTGAGAGCCACAATTATTCATATTTGTTACTATGTACATTCCATGTTAAGTGCACTTTATGCCCGTTTTCAGTGTGATTTCATAGTTATTGTACTTTTGCCTTATAGTTGGTGTTTTTCTGTGTCTGGAGAATGTGGAATGCCCATTTCTGTTGCTCTTTTGTTTTTGCTGCTGGTACAAAGGTTGGTTGAGTGTTCCGGGATTGTTTGGGAATGTTATTTGCCTAAGGGCCACTCATCGTGCATTTTTACAAGGGTATAGTAAGTCGACTCCTTAGCAGACGACCGCTGGTCGTGCGTGGTAAGTTCATCCAACCCCAAACGGTACAGGAACACTGTGCATGATCGTTGGATCTATTACGCATGACCACTGTTTAAGAGCCACTTATTGTGGGCACTATTCTCCAATTGTCAAGTTTTGTCTAGGGCAATTGCACGACCATTATCCATAGTGCGCACGACCTCTAGTCGTGCGCCACTTCTCGTGCACATTTAGTCCATTTTTTGTTGAGTTCTGCCATTGCTAATCGCACGATCATGGGATCTAGTGTGCATGACCTTTGGTCATGCACCACTAATCGTGCGCATATATATTATTTTTTTCCTGTCCAACTACAAGTTTATCTAGAGTAGAGAGCACGATCAGCAACCGTCAAGACGCATGACCACCGGTCGCGCTCCACGGATCGTGCGCTCTGATTATCTTCTTACCGTATTTAATCTCGTTCTCCCGCAAATTAGGGCATGCCTTTTTCATTTTCCGGCATGTTGCTGCGAGCAGAGCGCCGTTTCTCCCCCCCCCCCCCCCCCCGCAGGTCCTCCACTCATCTCCACCCTTCGGGAAGCTTTCTACGGCGATCTAAAGTCATCTTCAACCCTTTAGAGGTGATCCTGAGCCCCGGTCTTTGGCAATGCTCACTTGAGTGGCCTGCCTACTTTCTTCCTATGTATGACCAAACGATTCTCCAGAATTCAAAATTTTGAGTAGATACCATATTTATTTATGCCTGTCGAAAAGTATAAATTCTGTAGTATAATTAAAAAAATTTGTCTATTATATTTTCTATGTCCATGATATATTTGATTTCTCACATTACTTTATTTAGAAATTACTAAGCCAGCTAACTATTTTCTACTCCACGGAGTGATGAATTTCTCGGGATGAGAAAATGCTAAAGTCTGGGGGTGTGATGAGTCCAAGTGGTGGCCTGCTATTCGTTAAGAAAAGAAAATCAACCAAACTAGCAATCCATCTAGGCAAGTATCCCTATCGAATTGTAGCTAGGGGAAACAAGTGTCCTATTTAAATCTGGGAACCGTTGAGTATTATTACTAACACGAACGCTATTATCTTATCGAAGGAAAACTAAGGTTGTTTACTAACTAAAAAAGAAAGACTACTAGCATAAAGGAAAAAATACTTGCATAAAATGAAATCACTACTGGCACTAAACTAGAAAGACCACAACTATCGATTAAAACAAGGGGTTGAACGATGAAAAAAAAAGAAGTACTCGATCGAGAATTACCTCGGCACAAATTTAATAAACAAATGAGATAAAAACACTCTAACATAATAAGGTAAAGTACCTTGACCATGGAGGTTTCTAAAGCATGAACACGCTTCTCTCGAAGACGTGCCTACCTGAGTTTAGGAAGGTCTGACCGACTCTCATCTAAATCGAAGGCCTAAAGCTCGTCTTATGCTGTGAACTCTGCTATTGGAATTCACTCCAATTCGGGAGATTTAACGTCTGCCTCTCTAGAGGGGTGCGTATAACTCTCTTTACTCTTGAGTGCTCACTTCAAACTATCGGCCTCTCAGCTAGCCAAGAATGAAAGCTAAGATGGAAAATATATATCGATGATATATCTCCAACCAAAGGTTAATCAAGAGTAATCCAAGTTCTAAACCCTAAAAAAAGCAGAATTAAAGCATCATAACCTAATCAACTCGAACCTTGGATCATCAAGATCGAGTACAAGGAGGATCAGTTACTCATGATAAAGTTGAGGAAAAGAGATGGGTAGAAGATCATAATGAAAACAAAGTAAAAATGGAAGAGAAAACAACACTTCTTTATTAATGAACACAAGGAACTTACAACTTGAAAATAAGAGATAGCAAGTGCATGAAAAGTAAAACTAGGCTAGCATTAACATTAAGCTACTAAAATAAACTAGAAATTATTATAAGGAAAGCACTAAGCTAGGGTTAAGAAAGACTTAAAATGAAAAAGGAGAGAAAGAACACTTAAGAACATGCATGAAAAATTCAGAAAACAAACGGGAAGCACCTCCTTACACAATCCAATACTCTCTATGAAACAAGGTAGAAGGGATGAATTTATAGAAAATCTTGATGGGCTGACACAACCGTATGGGTGGCCGTGTCCTATGCTGGTTGACCTCGGGCTCTAGTTCTGGAGGGAATGATCATTGCAGCGCCGAATCGGCAGGAAAGCCCATGCGGACACGACCAATGACATGGCCGTATTGGTGTTCGTGTCCTGTGAAATATATGGGCTTTGATAGGGGTGCATTAATGGCAGGCTGCATGCTTCAAGGAGGTGGCAAGACGCTCGGCGATATAGCCGTGTTGGAGGTCGTGTCCTTCTCTGGAAAGTCATCGGCTTCTGGTGACATTGCTCATGTTGACACGGCCAGCTTAACACGGCCAGAGACACGGCCGTTTTTGAGGCCGTGTCCTACTTGGGATGAACTCTGGACTTTCCTCTAGTGGCTGACTTCCTTAGGAACAAGTGACATGCCCCATGACACGGCCGTGTTTGTGGCCGTGTCAGGTCTTTTAGCTTAAAATTGAGAAAACTTGCAAAAGATCAAAAAACATTAGTGGCATAAATAAATATAAGAGGGGGGGGGGGGGGGGGGGGACATATAAGCTAATAAGACAAGACTTGCACAATAAAGACTAAAAATACTCTAATAGTTTAAATACAAAACAAACTATCAAATTTCACCAAGCTTAAACTTTGCTTGTCCACAAGCAAAAATATAAAAACTAGCTAACATAACAAGCGATTAATCAAAAAGTTCTAATTATGCCTACACAAGTACCATGCGAAATTCTAAGAAGGGAGAAGGTGAAATATAAACCTAAAACAATTATTTAAACATGGTTTAAATTTTTATAAACTTTACAAACAAAAATAATTCATTCAAAAATTTTAACTAAATTTTTTAAATAAACTTAAGCAAAGCAACAAAATGAAAAAACGCATTGAAATGTTACTAGATTCTAAGAGGCATTTTATACCCAAATTAAACAAAGAATAAAAATCTAAATTTAAATCCAAGACTTAAATAGTCTACTATTTTTCTTTACTTAGCTTAAAAGAAAATCTACGTGCATGAATCAACAAGACTTAATAGGACTGAAATGTTTGGTTTAGGCATATAATTAGTAATGGAATTCAAAGATAAACATGAAGACTTAAAATCATGTTAAACCAAAATAAAGAGCTTCAAAATTTTCATAAATAACATAAATATTTTGTTCTTTTTTCTTTTACTTTTTCTTTTTCTTTTCCATATTTTTTTCTTTAAATATAAGGCCCTAAAAGTTTTGTCTTTTCATTTTGAAATTGGCAACAAAAGAAAACATTTCTTTTAAGAATACTTTTTCAAAAAGATTTCCAAAAATCACAAAACAATCCTATCACAACATGAAATTTATGAAGCTCAAAAACTTTAGTGTGATAAGAAGGGTTGGAAAAATATGGCTTTGGTGAAAATAAAATGAAATGTGTAGCTATCAATTGAAATCGGAAAAATGCTCAAAAGCGGATAACTAGGGGGATAATTTTAGGGTTGGCGACAAGGCTCAAATGAAAACAAAAACACCCTACATCATTTTCATGCTCCTAAAGTTTTCCTAAAGCATTAGTTTTGAAAATTTTCAAAAAGTAGGTCCTAGAAATTAAATAGAGACTAATGAACTCATTTAAAAAATTAGGATAATATGAGTCTAGAATCGTTCACATCTACTACACTAATCAGAAGCTGGCTTTACAAAAATTATCCAAAAACAAAAAGGAAAAATAGTGGATGAGAGATTTTTTTAAGAAAGTAAAGAAAGTAAAAAAACGAATAACCATAATAGATATGCGAGTTTTAGAAAAATATTTCACCTTAACATGTTACCGTAAATTAGAAACACACTAAGGCCAACATTTTACTTATGAAATATAATTAAAAAAATTTATTAGAAAAATTATAATTTGCTAAGTTGTTTAAATGGAATTTTGAGAAAAACAAAACAAAAGCAAGGGGTACTATTGAAAACCCAAAATTCGTTTAAACTATTATTATTCTAAACCCTAAAAAAATTTAGATTTTTATTTTCAAATATTCACTTTCTTTGGACTTTTTTTTGGAAACAACAACAAAAAAACGAAAAAGAGAAGCAGGAAATCCTCCCCCAAGCTTAAAATGGACATTATCCAAAAAGGAGAAAGGAGGGGAATGAGAGAGAGAAATGAAAACATAAATAAAAGTACATAATTGAAAAACAAATACTTCCCTGGAAATCCTCCCCCAAGCTTTGGATCTTCATAAGATGTCTTCTTTGGACTTCGTGATGGATTCATCAGCGTTGGAGCTGGCGATCGTATAAGTTTCAACTTGTCGGGGCCGTCCGGGGCAAAAAGTAAAAAATAAAGAAAACATAAAAAAGATAACTTGGGTTACCTCCCAAGAGCACCGTTTGTTTAAAAACGTCGTTGAGCTCGACGAAAAAAAAATTGTCTAAAATATTATCCAAAAATAATATTCAAAGGTTTAATAATAAGGTAAAGTTTTAAATTATTCAAATGTCAAATCATGCAAGATAAAGTTTATACAGTTAGGACTGACATCACCATAGAAATATAGTTTTATACGATGACCATTCACATTGAAATTACCCTTATCAGGGTGTGAAATTAAACCAGATCCATACGGGAAACTTCTAAAAATGTAAATGGCCCAGACCAACGTGATTTTTTTTATCCCAAAAATAAACATAAACGAGATTTGTATAAAAGAACTTGGTCACCCGGCTTAAAGGTTTTTGGGTGCGTAAGGGCATTATCATGCAAACGTTTCGTCCGCTCTTTATATAGTTTGTTATTGTAACATCCCATTTCCGGCTAGACCCCTAGGAGTCAGTTGGACGTGACAGAACCCTGTGAAGCCCAAAAATTGAAATAAATCGGTCGAGGTTTCGGGTCACGGGTTGGTCACGCCCGTGAACGACCCGTCACTCCCGTGACTTTGGGCGTGACTCCTTCAACGATCGTCGATCTCCGCGAGACGATCGTCGAACTTGCTGCCCGGGCATGTCACGCCCGTGACCAGGGGCGTGACCCCTTCGACGATCGTCGATCCCCGTAAAACGATCGTCGAAATTGAACTCGGGCCTGTCACGCCCGTGACCTAAGTGTCATGCCCGTGACCTAGGGCATGACCAGCCTTCGACGACCGTCGATCTCAGTTCGACGATCGTCGACCTCAAAATTGCCGTTCGGGCCTGTCACGCCCATGACCTAGGTGTCACGCCCGTGACCTAGGGCGTGACCACCCTTCGACGACCGTCGATCTCAGTTCGACGATCGTCGACCCCAAAATTGTCACCCGGGCCTGTCACGCCCGTGACCTATGTGTCACGCCCGTGACATTGGCCGAAACGACGGTTCAGGCCCGAAATTATTCTAACACGCGTGGAAATAAATGCTGGTGTGGGAAGTTACACCAGGAGTAATTACGGGCCGTTCTTCCTTCTATAATTATATAATAAAGGAGGAAGTGTTGGTCCAATAGGAAACCACCAACTGGACACACCTGTTCATCTTCCACCATTTTTTATCCCGTCACTGTAACCGAAAGGCTATTAGGAGGAGCCTTCATGGCCATTACGGCTTTACCCTTTCACCTCCCCACTTTCTGACTTATAAAAGCCCACTTGGGGCAAGAGGAGAAGTTTACACGCTCAAGTAAACGGATCAGATCTTTGTTCTTGCTGTAGGAGAAGTTCGGCTACGCCACCACTGCGCCACGACACCCCGTCGCTCTTCTCGCCTCCAAACCGCGAACAAGGTCCTCCTCTACTTCTTCTCTTTCATGGGTAGATCTTAGGATTCTTAGATCGGAAGTTCGCGCTCAACGGAGCCGGACCCATCTCTCGTTTTCATGGGAAAACCATGAAAAAGGTATTTTGAGTTCGCCGGAAACCGCCACCTCCGGCGGCCAAATCACCACCAACCGCTAGCCATCGCCTCAACGGAGGTGGTGGTGGTGGTGGCTGGCCAGGGAAGTGACCGGACGGCCGGCGACGGATCACGGAATGCTTACAGGAAAAATGGTTTTCTGTGTCTGTTTTCGGTTTCATGAAGAAGATGAACAGTAGAATAAATTTTATAATATATAGATTATTATATATTACATAATGGAAAGATGTATTATTTGAATATATTTTGGGGCTGCAAAATGAGGCACTTAGAGGCCGTTTTAGGAAAAATGACCAGACACGAAAGTCGTAGCCCTTCGAGTCTAGATAAATCTAAAATTGGTTTCAACTCATTTGGGTAAGCGGTTCGGCCGCAGCACCCGTTTTAGTGGGGGCTGTACCTAGAGTTGGGCAGAAATTAAAATGGATGCCCACTTTTCGTCCCTTGTCCAAATGACCTGAAATTTGGGCAGGGGGTTAACCTTAGCTATACCTAACGGCAGACCAAAAATGGGAATTTTTGGAGATACTTTGCCTAAAGTTTTTGCTTTAATTTAATAAACTTAGAGGAATTTATTTAAGTGGTCAAATGACCTCCAAACCCTCCCATATTTGGTGAGTGGTCCCTGGCTATTAAACCTAGGTCTATACAAAATTCCAACTGATTTGGTGGAGTTTTGGGTGGGAAACCTTCTACCCTTAACTAGGCAGTAGTGAGACATGTTTTAGTAAAAAGTGCACTAAGAGTTTGGAAAGGTCAAATCACCTCAACAGAGACTGATATGCTGACCCCTGACTTAGAAGGGTGATATAACCAGCTTGGAGAAACATGGTGTGGATTAGGGTGGATTTTACCCTAAGAGATCGGCTCAAATCCAGTGGGTGGGAGTTTGAGGTTTGTGAAGGACATAGGAGCAAAAGCTCTTGTATGCCCTTGAAATTTGGAGGAGAGTGGGATGATATGCTGAAAACCCTCTGGTTGAAATAGTGAAGGAATTGGAGGTAATTAGGTACCTCGGAAGTTGAGATTTTGGTTTAGGATAAACATGTAATTTAGTTATTTTAAGCACTAAATCTAATCTAAAAATTATGAAACTCAGGAGGAGGGAGTTTTAGGATGTTTTAGACTTATGGTAATTTTCATGGAATTTTATGATTAAATAATATTATACTTCATGTGTTAAAGGATTATTAGCCCGATTTGTTGTTTCAAATATTTGGAGGTTTTAAATTAATTATAATCAGTTAAAATTCTGGATTCAGATCTTGACTAGTAGAACATTGATCCCTGAATTTTTATAGAATTTTATGTTGAATAAATCTGGTACTTTGTTCACAGATATTAGAAAGGGGTTTTATTGTTTAAAAATTAATTATGGATAAAATACTTGCTGGAAAATTATGAAACTTGGCCAGTGCTAATTTTAGGTCTTTATCTGCATGGCATAAATTATTTATAATTTTTTGGAAGAATATTTTCTGTACTTGATTCATAAACGACAGAAGTTAGAGATTATTTCTAAAATAGTTTTCATGCTCTTTTGATGATAGAAAAATTATGATACTTAGGATTTTACCTATTGAGATAACCTACTATTTATCATAAATTTGTTGGACATCTTGCATGATTACTTAGGGTAGTTCATGTTCAAACCGGTAGCCCTTGGGATTTTCGAGGAATTTAATTAAATGCCAAATAGATTAGGAAAATTTCCATTTTCTGGATTTAGGTCATTTATATCATGGTGAGTCTCCAGTAAATAATTTAGGACATTTGGGATGAGTATTGGATCATTGCATAACCGGTTCGACATGAAGTCTAGGTCGGTCTGCATATAGCAATTGTGAAATGCAATAGGACACGGTCTGAGGAAGGCATTAGAGTTAATCATATTGTCTGGGTGGGCAATGGTGGAGGAAGTCACAATAGGAAGGTATAAAGATTAGTGGGAATTGGTGATAGCTAAAGTTAAGAGGTGCTCGGGTTTCGGCGAAAGATCGCCTTTTCCCGAAGAGAGGAAGGTTAAAAATCACCCTAGGATAGTCTATCGTAATATGAGAAGGGAATCGGGTTAAGGGAGATAAACCAATAACAATAAGTGCCTTGCGAAAGGGAACTTCGGGCCGTAATGCCGCCGTCTTGGTTCCTAGTGCCCCTTGAGAGCCCTTCACGGGGAATACCGGGGGCAGTCCTGGGCTAACGTAAACTGTATAACAAACCGATAAGAGTAACTTAATAACTAGAGCTGCACTTTTCACAAACACTGTTGGCACAGGAAGCTTGATGAGAGCTTCAGCTCGGTTGGTTTGGAGACGGACGTTTTGGTCCGGGGAGCTTCGGCTCGGTTGGTTTGGAGACGGACGTTTTGGTCCGGGGAGCTTCGGCTCGGTTGGTTTGGAGACGGACGTTTTGGTCCGGGGAGCTTTGGCTCGGTTGGTTTGGAGACGGATGTTTTGGTCCGGGGAGCTTCGACTCGGTTGGTTTGGAGACGGACATTTTGGTCCGGGGAGCCTTGGCTCGGTTTTTGGGTGTTTACGATTAAACTTGCATGTGCATAAAATAGGAAAAGTTAAGGTGGTGGGTTTTACGATATCGGGGAGTTCGATTGCACCGACACCGATATCGTTGACTCGGCGAGGTGATTAGCACTTTGCCAACAGAAGTCCGGTGCGCCAGCCGACAAGAGTACGCAGGCGTCCGCTTAGTGCACCAAGCATTTAGGCATACGATAGGTCAGACCAGTGGTGCTTTTACTGGTTTTGAGGTGGGCGAGGCCCAACCCACCGCTTTCGTCCGCCACTACGGAGGTATCCTGGGAGGTAACGGCTCCGAAAGGGGGAACTAAAGGTCTGTGTGCACAGAGTCGGGTGTGTGAGTTGCACTTGCATGTTTCATCATACCCACTAGCATGTCATAGCATAATCGATTCATTTAACCCTGACACCTAAAGTATAAGTGGTATGGGACGCTTATACAATAGGACCTGCAAAACGACCCCTTGGTCTATAAGCTTGTGTGGGCAAGTTTATAAATCAAAGGTTAATTTCAATATATAACGACCATTGCTGTTTGATAACCGACACCCCAAGGTATAAGTGGTATGGGACACTTATACGATGGGAGCCTTGCAAAAGATCCCTTTTGCTTATGTGTTCTCGCATAAGTGAAGGTTAAATTCATATATTTGCTTTTCTTACTGCTAGACCTATTATAACAATTATATCAACTGCTCACCGAATACAACTTGTTAGATTAGTTCCGCTGTCATCTGTTTCTTGATTAATCTCTATCGTCATGTCCTTCCCTTTCTTCCTCCCTGCTCGGTACCTAGGAGCCATGGGGTAAGGGGTGGGGGATGATAGGGCTTAGTCTTTATGACTAACGGTTTTCGAACCGCATCATTAGGGGATCGTGGAGCCCAGCATGGAGGAGCAGCCCCAGAGATCGGTGCGCCTAGAGATGGGGCAGTCTAGCTCCGGAGTTCATACAGCCGGGACCGTGTGTCTCGACCCTGAGTAGTTTCTGTTTTAGCTTCCGCATGAGTGATATTGTAGTGAGGACATGATGTACCGGGCATAAGCCCGCATTTATAGTACTCTGATGTTTTCTGTGGACACTCCCTTCGTGGAGATTTTTATTCTATATATGTGATCTATTGCTGTGGACTACATTTATCTTATTTCATTTATTTTGCTACCTTTCAGTGATCGAATTGGCCGGCAGAATCGGCGCCTTGTGGTGATAACCCTTCAGGACGAGAAGGTGTCACCGCAAAGCGGCGACTCTGGGCCTAAGACCCCGGTGGTTGAAAAAAAAAAAAAGGGGGGGTCTTACAAGTGGTATCAGAGGAAACATCGATCAGAAGGAAGTAGCAGTCCACAAACCCTGGGTCACCCCCGCTCGAGTTTAGTTTGGGGATAAACTAAGCAGCAGAAGCAGTGGTGTGCCCAAGGGGGGATCACATATAACTTGTCCACTTTTATTTAAGTTTGGACGTTTTCTCAGCGTGTGTTTTTGTTACGCAGCCTCCAGCACGGACTACGCCGCAAGGTGGAGTTCAACAGGCTCAGGATGTTGCACCACCCCCACCAGTCTCCACTCCTTTCCTTCAGTCAGACATGGGACAGACCCTGACTGCCATCCTGGAGGCCTTCAGGGCTCAGCAGGTTCCGGCCCCGCAGCCAAATCGGGGGCCAACTGGCTAAGCATCTTCCGAGGATTGTCTCCCCCGTCCTATTTGGGGACTGAGTCGGCAGTTCGGACGGAAGAGTGGCTAGATATCATGTACGAGATGCTGACCAGGATACGGTGTCCCTGGAAGGAGAGGGTGGCTCTGGTCGTCTCTTGCCTGGCGTCCCATGCAAAGAGGTGGTGGAAGACGCTGTTGGACACGACATTTGCCGACAGGGAGGTTGCGGAGGTTACCTGGGAGGAGTTCAGGGCCGCTCTGCTGGAGCATTTCATTCCGCAGTCGGCCAGGGATGATTTGGAGGAGCGGTTCTTACAGTTGAAGCAGGGCACACGGACCGTGGTGGAATACCATCGAGAGTTCGACCATCTGGCCCGATACGCAGATTCCTACCAGCTGGAAGAAGCAGGGTATATCAGGAGGTTCTATAAGGGCCTGCGGGAGGACTTGAGGGAGGCTCTGTTGTTTGTATCTGACGGGCCCACCTCCCGGATTTTGGAGATGGCAAAAAGGATTGAGGCAGATTGGCACGCTACCCGGGGCCGGAAACGGCTAGCAGAGGATCAGGGACGGAGAGGTAGAAATGACCAGCGGCGAGGTGCTGTACCAGAGGGGAGGAGGACAGAGGACCAGCCTCATCGGGACGTGAGGCAGGAGCCGAGGGATTAGGTGATATTGGCCCCTCCACCTCTTCGGATGCAGGAGATGCCGAGACCCGGGGGAATGGCGTATCCCCCACCGGAGTGCTTCCTTTGTCATCAGATTGGGCACATTCGGAGGAACTGCCCGATGAGGGGGGCACCACCTCCAGCACCACAGGGCGGCCCACCAGCTCAGCATTACGGAGGCCGAGGACGCGGCCGCGGTCGTGGATACCATGAGGGAGATCGTAGACAAGGAAGAGAGCAGGTATATGCTTTGGACCTTTCGCAGCCTCGGAATCCGGAGCAGGTCATCGCAGGTACGCTGCAATGCTTCTATATTTTCATAAAATTTCCCTTTAAGTTGTTAAAACTTTGAATCACACTAGATGGATTAGCAAGGAAAGAAAATTCTTTATAAAACCCTAAGATATTTAATCACCCCAGGTATAGTCTTCATCAGTGGCAAGCCTGCCCGCACGCTTTTTGATACTGGAGCTACTCACTCCTTTGTGTCGGAGACGTTCGTAGAAGGACTAGAAGGCGTGGAGCGGTTCACAGGCTCGAGGATGAGGGTACGACTACCGGATGGATCTGAGCTCCTTACCACGGATCACTGCAATATGGAGGCAGAAATTGGTGGAAAAGCGTTCGATGCTCCAGCAACGATTTTGAAGCTGACAGACTACGACCTGATCCTGGGCATGGTATGGCTGCACTGGAACCATGCCCAGATTGACTGCCAGGCAAAGAGGATCATCGTGAGACACGGGGACTCTTTCATTACCATCGAAGGTATAAGACCTGTATCTCGTATACTCTTATCTTCGGTACAGGCCGTTAAGCCCCATCTGCAGGGAGAGGAGGTCTATCAGATTCTATTTGAGGTGGCGGAAGTTAAGGAGTCGGTGACAGACATCCCGATGGTGCGAGATTTCGCTGACATCTTTCCAGAGAAACTGCCAGGACTACCTCCACACCGAGAGCAGGACTTTCAGATACAGCTTGTGTCGGGGGCCAAGCCGGCGTCTAGGGCCCCTTATCGGATGGCCCCAAAGGAGTTGGCAGAGTTTCGGACTCAGTTGCAGGAATTAGTTGAGGCAGGATTTGTTAGACCGAGTTCCTCGCCATGGGGAGCACCGATCCTATTTGTGAAGAAGAAGGATGGGACACTCCGTCTGTGCATCGATTATCGAGCACTAAATAGGCTGACCGTCCGGAACACCTATCCGCTCCCACGGATAGACGAATTGTTCGACCAGCTGGAGGGGGCCCATTATTTCTCGAAGCTGGACTTGAGATCAGGATACTACCAGCTGCGGATCCAGGAGGAGGACATCCCGAAGACGGCCTTTAGTAGCAGATATGGACTGTATGAGTTCACCGTGATGCCCTTCGGGCACACGAATGCTCCGTCGGCGTTCATGAGCCTCATGAACCGGGTTTTCGGGGCCTACTTGGATGTGTTCGTCATAGTGTTCATAGACGACATCCTGATCTACTCTAGGACGGAGGAGGAGCACACTCGACATCTGGCACTGACTTTGGAGAGGTTGCGGGAACATCACCTTTATGCAAAATTCAGCAAGTGTCAGTTTTGGTTGAAGGAGGTGGCTTTTCTAGGCCACATTATCAGCGGAGCCGGGTTGGCAGTGGACCCGGCAAAGATTCAGGCAGTTCGAGATTGGCCGCAGTTGAAGACAGCCACCGATGTACGAAGTTTCTTGGGACTTGCCGGCTATTACCGGAAGTTCGTGGTGGGGTTCTCTCGGATTGCCCTCCCCCTCACATCTTTGACGAAGAAGGAGGCACCTTTTGTTTGGACCCCGCAGTGCCAGGCGGCTTTCCAGGAGCTGAAGGACCGACTCATCTCAACCCCTATTCTGGCCCTTCCATCTGGAAAGGAAGGATTCCAGGTGTATACCGACGCATCATACCAGGGAATGGGAGCAGTGCTGATGCAGAATGGACACGTCATAACATATGCCTCCCGCCAGCTGAAGACCCATGAGAAGTACTACCCAGTGCACGACCTTGAGATGGGAGCGGTCGTTTTTGCTCTGAAGTTCTGGCGCCATTATCTTTACGGAGTCCACTGCGACATCTACTCTGACCACAAGAACCTGAAATACGTGGACACGCAGAAGGAGCTGAATATCAGGCAGAGGCACTGGGTGGAGTTCTTAGCAGATTATTAGTATGAGATGCACTACCATCCAGGGAAGGCAAACGTGGTGGCCGACGCGTTGAGCCGGCGAGCTGCCACTTCCGAAGCTGGGCCCCAGGTTATGTCCATGGAGCTAGTCCGGTCATTCAGAGATATGCAGATATCCCTAGTGTACGAGGATGACCCAGTTCTGTATAGGGAGTATCTGGCATCGATGGTGGCCATAGACGATATTCGGGATCGCATTCGGGACGGACAGAGGACAGATGCGTGGGCAGAGCCGATGTTCCGAGCTTTGGAGGAAGGTTTGACAGGAGATTATTCCCTGAGAGATGGTCTGCTACATTTCAGAGGCAGAGTATATATACCTACAGGAGGCCAGATCCGAGAGGATATTATGATGGAGGCGCATTGCAGCCGGTACTCTATGCACCCGGGGATCACAAAGATGACCGCTGATCTGAAGAAGATGATGTTTTGGCCGGGCATGAAGAAGGACATTACGTATTTCGTGACCCATTGCGAGGCGTGTCAGTTGGTGAAGGCAGAGTGCAGGAACCCCGCAGGATTGTTGCAGCCACTCCCGGTGCCGGAGTGGAAGTTTGAGGATATAGCTATGGATTTTATACATGGTCTTCCCCGGTCTCGGACGGGGAATGACTCGATCTGGGTGATTGTTGATCGGTTGACGAAGGAGGCCCGCTTTATACCGATCAGGAAGGATGACTCGGTGGGAGTGCTGGTACGGAAGTTTGTGGAGCAGTATGTCCGATATCATGGCGTGCCCCGGACGATAGTGTCGGACCGCGTTGGACGGTTTACATCCAGGGAGTGGCGGTCAGTGCAGGCATATTTGGGCACCCGGTTGACTTTTAGCACGGCCTTCCACCCTCAGACGGATGGGCAGACAGAGCGCACCAACCGGACCTTGGAGGATTTACTACGACTGTGTATACTGGACCGAGGGGAGTCGTGGGAGAAGATGTTACCACTGGTCGAGTTCTCCTATAATAATAGCTACCAGTCCAGCATCAGGATGGCGCCTTATGAAGCCTTGTATGGAAGAAAGTGTAGGACCCCGCTTTCTTGGGTTCAAGACGAGGATCTGAAGCTGTTGGGATCAGATTTTGTTGAAGACACCGAGGCTCAGGTGAGACTGATCAGAGATAGGATGTTGGAGGCGCAGAGCAGACAGGCTAAATACTATGACGCCTGGCATCGTCAGGTGGAGTTTCGGGAAGGGGATCGAGTGTTCTTGAAGATCCGGCCCATGCACGGAGTCTCACGGGTACGCTGTCGAAGGAAGAAGCTCAGCCCTATGTATATGGGCCCTTACCGGATCCTGGAGCGGATCGGACCCCTAGCCTACAGGCTAGAGTTGCCGCCAGAGCTGGCAGCTCTACACGACGTCTTCCATATTTCTTCGCTGAGAAGGCTCTACTACGCCCGGAGCAGCGGATTTTGACCACCGAAGGGCCGGTAGCTTCAGACCGATCTGTTCATTTGGAGCCGGTTCGGATCGACGACAATGGAGTACGGATCTTGCGCCGCAAAAAGATCCCCTTAGTCAAGGTTCTGTGGAGAAATCATGGTCAGGAGGAGCACACCTGGGAACTACAGGACCTGATGAGGCAAAGATACCCGGAGTTGTTCAGTCAGGTACATCTCACCACCTCTTGGTATACTATAGATTGCCTTCTTGTTTTGGACAGTTAAGACTAGATAAGGAAAATTCAGGACCTAGGCATGCGCACTCAATTAGAAAGGTAGGGGCTAATCTTTTGTTTATTGGGGAGATTGTCTTCGTTTATCAAACGAATAGTCGCTTAAACCCGATAGAAAGATCGTATGGGATGTTACAAGTTTAATTTATTCCGATAGAAATCCCCGTAGGCTCAACCTCAATTTCGGGGACGAAATTTTTGTTTTGTTTATTGGGATTTGTAACATCCCATTTCCGGCTAGACCTCTAGGAGTCGGTTGGACGTGCCAGAACCCTATGAAGCCCAAAAATTGAAATAAATCGGTCGAGGTTTCGGGTCACGGGTTGGTCACGCCCGTGACCGACCCGTCACGCCCGTGACTTTGGGCGTGACTCCTTCGACGATCGTCGATCTCCGCGAGACGATCGTCGAACTTGCTGCCCGGGCATGTCACGCCCGTGACCAAAGTGTCACGCCCGTGACCAGGGGCGTGACTCCTTCGACGATCGTCGATCCCCGTAAAACGATCGTCGAAATTGAACTCGGGCCTGTCACGCCTGTGACCTAAGTGTCACGCCCGTGACCTAGGGCGTGACCAGCCTTCGATGACCGTCGATCTCAGTTCGACGATCGTCGACCTCAAAATTGTCGTTCGGGCCTGTCACGCCCGTGACCTAGGTGTCACGCCGGTGACCTAGGGCGTGACCACCCTTCGACGACCGTCGATCTCAGTTCGACGATCGTCGACCCCAAAATTGTCACCCGGGCCTGTCACGCCCATGACCTATGTGTCACGCCCGTGACATTGGCCGAAACGACGGTTCAGGCCCGAAATTATTCTAACACGCGTGGAAATAAATGCTGGTGTGGGAAGTTACACCAGGAGTAATTACGGGCCGTTCTTCCTTCTATAATTATATAATAAAGGAGGAAGTGTTGGTCTAATAGGAAACCGCCAACTGGACACACCTGTTCATCTTCCCTCGTTTCTTATCCCGTCACTGTAACCGAAAGGCTATTAAGAGGAGCCTTCATGGCTATTACGGCTTTACCCTTTCACCTCCCCACTTTCTGACTTATAAAAGCCCACTTGGGGCAAGAGGAGAAGTTTACACGCTCAAGTAAATGGATCAGATCTTTGTTCTTGCTGTAGGAGAAGTTCGGCTACGCCACCACTGCGCCATGGCACCCCGTCGCTCTTCTCGCCTCCAAACCGCGAACAAGGTCCTCCTCTGCTTCTTCTCTTTCATGGGTAGATCTTAGTATTCTTAGATCGGAATTTCGCGCTCAACGGAGCCGGACCCATCTCTCGTTTTCATGGGAAAACCATGAAAAAGGTATTTTTGAGTTCGCCGGAAACCGCCACCTCTGGCGGCCAAACCACCACCAACCGCTAGCCATCGCCTCAACGGAGGTGGTGGTGGTGGTGGCTGGCCAGGGAAGTGACCGGACGGCCGGCAACGGATCACGGAATGCTTACAGAAAAAATGGTTTTCTGTGTCTGTTTTCGGTTTCATGAAGAAAATGAACAGTAGAATAAATTTTATAATATATAGATTATTATATATTACATAATGGAAAGATGTATTATTTGAATATATTTTGGGGCTGCAAAATGAGGCACTTAGAGGCCGTTTTAGGAAAAATGACCAGACACAAAAGTCGTAGCCCTTCGAGTCTAGATAAATCTAAAATTTGTTTCAACTCGTTTGGGTAAGCGGTTCGGCCGCAGCACCCGTTTTAGTGGGGGCTGTACCTAGAGTTGGGCAGAAATTAAAATGGATGCCCACTTTACGTCCCTTGTCCAAATGACCTGAAATTTGGGCAGGGGGTTAACCTTAGCTATACCTAACGGCAGATCAAAAATGGGAATTTTTGGAGATACTTTGCCTAAAGTTTTTGCTTTAATTTAATAAACATAGAGGAATTTATTTAAGTGGTCAAATGACCTCCAAACCCTCCCAAATTTTGGTGAGTGGTCCCTGGCTATTAAACCTAGGTCTGTACAAAATTCCAACTGTTTTGGTGGAGTTTTGGGTGGGAAACCTTCTACCCTTAACTAGGCAGTAGTGAGACATCTTTTAGTAAAAAGTGCACTAAGAGTTTGGAAAGGTCAAATCACCTCAACAGAGGCTGATATGCTGACCCCTGACTTAGAAGGGTGATATAACCAGCTTGGAGAAGCATGGTGTGGATTAGGGTGGATTTTACCCTAAGAGATCGGCTCAAATCCAGTGGGTGGGAGTTTGAGGTTTGTGAAGGACATAGGAGCAAAAGCTCTTGTATGCCCTTGAAATTTGGAGGAGAGTGGGATGATATGCTGAAACCCTCTGGTTGAAATAGTGAAGGAATTGGAGGTAATTAGGTACCTCGGAAGTTGAGATTTTGGTTTAGGATAAACATGTAATTTAGTTATTTTAAACACTAAATCTAATCTAAAAATTATGAAACCCGGGAGGAGGAAGTTTTAGGCTGTTTTAGACTTATGGTAATTTTCTTGGAATTTTATGATTAAATAATATTATACTTCATGTGTTAAAGGATTATTAGCCTGATTTGTTGTTTCAAATATTTGGAGGTTTTAAATTAATTATAATCAGTTAAAATTCTGGATTCAGATCTTGACTAGTAGAACATTGATCCCTGAATTTTTATAGAGTTTTATGTTGAATAAATCTGGTACTTTGTTCACAGATATTAGAAAGGGGTTTTATTGTTTAAAAATTAATTATGGATAAAATACTTGCTGGAAAATTATGAAACTTGGCCAGTGCTAATTTTAAGTCTTTATCTGCATGGCATAAATTATTTATAATTTTTTGGAAGAATATTTTCTGTACTTGATTCATAAACGACAGAAGTTAGAGATTATTTCTAAAATAGTTTTCATGCTCTTTTGATGATAGAAAAATTATGATACTTAGGATTTAACCTATTGAGATAACCTACTATTTATCATAAATTTGCTGGACATCTTGCATGATTACTTAGGGTAGTTCATGTTCAAACCGGTAGCCCTTGGGATTTTCGAGGAATTTAATTAAATGCCAAGTAGATTAGGAAAATTTCCATTTTTTGGATTTAGGTCATTTATATCATGGTGAGTCTCCAGTAAATAATTTAGGACATTTGGGATGAGTATTGGATCATTGCATAACCGGTTCGACATGAAGTCTAGGTCGGTCTGCATATAACAATTGTGAAATGCAATAGGACACGATCTGAGGAAGGCATTGGAGTTAATCATATTGTCTGGGTGGGCAATGGTGGAGGAAGTCATAATAGGAAGGTATAAAGATTAGTGGGAATTGGTGATAGCTAGAGTTAAGAGGTGCTCGGGTTTCGGCGAAAGATCGTCTTTTCCCGAAGAGAGGAAGGTTAAAAATCACCCTAGGATAGTCTAACGTAATATGAGAAGGGAATCGGGTTAAGGGAGATAAACCAATAACAATAAGTGCCTTGCCAAAGGGAACTTCGGGCCGTAATGCCGCCGTCTTGGTTCTTAGTGCCCCTTGAGAGCCCTTCACGGGGAATACCGGGGGCAGTCCTGGGCTAACGTAAACTGTATAACAAACCGACAAGAGTAACTTAGTAACTAGGGCTACACTTTTCACAAACACTGTTGGCACAGGAAGCTTGATGAGAGCTTCGGCTCGGTTGGTTTGGAGACGGACGTTTTGGTCCGGGGAGCTTCGGCTCGGTTGGTTTGGAGACGGATGTTTTGGTCCGGGGAGCTTCGGCTTGGTTGGTTTGGAGACGGACATTTTGGTCCGGGGAGCTTTTGCTCGGTTGGTTTGGAGACGGACGTTTTGGTCCGGGGAGCTTCGGCTCGGTTGGTTTGGAGACGAACGTTTTGGTCCGGGGAGCTTCGGCTCGGTTGGTTTGGAGACGGACGTTTTGGTCCGGGGAGCTTCGGCTCGGTTGGTTTGGAGACGGACATTTTGGTCCGGGGAGCCTTGGCTCGGTTTTTGGGTGTTTACGATTAAACTTGCATGTGCATAAAATAGGAAAAGTTAAGGTGGTGGGTTTTACGATATCGGGGAGTTCGATTGCACCGACACCGATATCGTTGACTCGGCGAGGTGATTAGCACTTCGCCAACAGAAGTCCGGTGCGCCAGCCGGCAAGAGTACGCCGGCGTCCGCTTAGTGCACCAAGCGTTGAGGCGTACGATAGGTCAGACTAGTGGTGCTTTTACTGGTTTTGAGGTGGGCGAGGCCCAACCCACCGCTTCCGTCTGCCACTACGGAGGTATCCTGGGAGGTAACAGCTCCGAAAGGGGGAACTAAAGGTCTGTGTGCACAGACTCGGGTGTGTGAGTTGCACTTGCATGTTTCATCATACCCACTAGCATGTCATAGCATAATCGATTCATTTAACCCTGACACCTAAAGTATAAGTGGTATGGGACACTTATACATTAGGACCTGCAAAACGACCCCTTGGTCTATAAGCTTGTGTGGGCAAGTTTATAAATCAAAGGTTAATTTCAATATATAACAACCATTGTTGTTTGATAACCGACACCCCAAGGTATAAGTGGTATGGGACCCTTATACGATGGGAGCCTTGCAAAAGATCCCTTTTGCTTATGTGTTCTCGCATAAGTGAAGGTTAAATTCATATATTTGCTTTTCTTACTGCTAGACCTATTATAACAATTATATCAACTGCTCACCGAATACAACTTGTTAGATTAGTTCCGCTGTCATCTGTTTCTTGATTAATCTCTACCGTCATGTCCTTCCCTTTCTTCCTCCCCGCTCAGTACCTAGGAGCTATGGGGGAAGGGGTGGGGGATGATAGGGCTTAGTCTTTATGACTAACGGTTTTTGAACCGCATCATTTAGGGGATCGTGGAGCCCAGCATGGAGGAGCAGCCCCAGAGATCGGTGTGCCTAGAGATGGGGCAGTCTAGCTCCGGAGTTCATACAGTCGGGACCGTGAGTCTCGACCCTGAGTAGTTTCTGTTTTAGCTTCCGCATGAGTGATATTGTAGTGAGAACATGATGTACCGGGCATAAGCCCGCATTTATAGTACTCTGATGTTTTCTATGGACACTCCCTTCGTGGAGATTTTTATTCTATATATGTGATCTATTGCTGTGGACTGCATTGCTCTTATTTCATTTATTTTGCTACCTTTCAGTGATCGAATAGGCCGGCAGAATCGGCGCCTTGTGGTGATAACCCTTCAGGACGAGAAGGTGTCACCGCAAAGCGGCGACTCTGGGCCTAAGACCCCGGTGGTTGAAAAAGAAAAAAAAAAGGGGGTCTTACAGTTATTCTCGTACGCGTAAGAGCGCCACTCGCCGAGTTCATTTAGTTGAAATTTTATAAAATAGCCGACAGAGTGGGGATCAAACTTTGTGAACCTTATGCCCAAAAAGCACGGTGTTCTAGTTATACGAGTAAATGACACGATTTTCCATAGACCAACCGATACGATGTACATCTGATGGAGGTTTTGTACACTATTTGGTAGGCCCATAGAGCATCGTCTAATTTGGTTGACCAGTCTTTTCTAGAGGTGGAAACATTCTTTTCTAAAATTCTTTTTAATTCTCTGTTCACTACTTCGACTTGTCTGTTAGTTTGGGTGTGGTAGGCAGTTGAAAGTTAATGCGTAACGCCGTATTTAGTAAGGATTTTAGAAAACTGTGCGTTACAAAAATGGGAACCCCTTTTTCTAACGATGGCTCGCGGCGTACCGAATCGAGAAATTTTTTTTAAAAAAAATGTAACTACAACTCGGGCGTCATTCGTAGGAAGAGCTTGTACTTCTACCCATCGCGAAACATAATCGACAGCGACTAAGATGTACTTATTCCCGAAGCTAGAAGGAAAAGGGCCAACAAACTCAATTGCCCAGAGGTTGAAAACATCGCACTCAAGGAAATAATTTTGCGGCATTTCGTTTTTATTGGAAATATTACCCGACCGTTGGCAACTATCACACCTACTCACAAAGGCCAGCACATCTTTAAACAGGCTAGGACAGTAAAAACCCACTCTTAGCACTTTGTGAGCGGTGCGAGCAGCTCGATAGTGCCCACCTGTCGGTCCTTCATGCAAATGCTTTAAAATATCCGATCCTTTTTCAAATTAGACACATCTCCTTATCACCTGGTCCGCACAGACTCGGAAAAGATACGGGTCCTCCCAAAAGAAGTTCTTCAACTCAGAAAAGAATTTCTTCTTTTGCTGAGAGGAGAACTCTTTTTCTAAGAATTTGGCCACCAACCAAGGAGAAGGCGATGTGTTAATTAACAACAACTTCTCATCGGAAAAATAATCATTAAAAGATATTTCTTCCAACTTTTTTATGTGTGGGTTATCTAATCGTGAGAGATGGTTGGTGGCCAAATTCTCAGCTCCTAGCTTATCACGGCTTTCAAAATCAAACTCTTGGAGGAGTAAGACATAGTGAATTAGGCGCGGTTTTGCATCTGTTTTAGCAAGAAGATATTTGAGGGCCGAGTGGTCCGTAAAAACGATGATTTTTGAAAGAGTAATATATGAACATAATTTATCAAAGGCGAAAATAACAACAAGAAGATCTTTCTCGATTGTGGTATAGTTTTCTTGTGTAGATGTGAGTGTTTTACTTACCAAATAGATGGAGTTGAAGTTCTTAGAAATTCGGTTACCTAATACGGCTCCCACCGCATAACTACTCACGTCGCACATGATTTCAAAGGGGAGGTCCCACACCGGAGCTATCATAATTGGGGCATTAAATAATTTTTCTTTTATTAAATTAAAAGAAGCTAGGCAAAGGTAATCGAAAGCAAATGGGGCATCGTTTTCTAGCAGATGAGTAAGGGGTTTGGTGATTTATGAGAAATATTTTATGAAGTGACGGTAGAAGCCCGTGTGTCCTAGGAAACTTCTTATAGCTTTGACGTTCATATACGGCGACAGCTTCTCGATAACTTCTATCTTGGCTATGTCTACTTCAATTCCTCTCGCAGAAATTTTATGACAAAAAACTGACCCTTCCCTTACCATAAAATGACATTTTTCCCAGTTTAGGGCAAGTTTAGTTTCTTTGCATTTTTCTAAGATTTTTGTGAGGTTTTCTAAACAACTATAAAAAGCAATGCCAAACACGTAAAAAGCATCCATAAATACCTCTATAATTCTTCCTACGTACTTGTCAAAGATAGCGAGCACACATCGTTGGAATGTAGCTGGTGCATTACATAATCCGAATGACATTCTTCGGTAAGCGAAGGTGCCGAAGGGAAAAGTAAACGTAGTTTTCTCCTAGTCCTCGGGGGAGATGGGGATTTGAAAGTACCCTGAGAGGCCATCGAGAAACAATAAAAGAAATGGCCAGAAAATCTTTCTAAAATTTGATCGATGAACGGACAGGGAAAGTGATCCTTGCGTGTAGCGTCATATAACTTTCGATAATCTATATATATTCGCCACCCGGTCACCGTCCTTGTCGGGATTAATTCATTATTCTCATAACTAATTACCATTATTCCTCCTTCGACACTACTTTGACTTGGCTAACCCACTTACTATTAGATATAGGATAGATAATTCCTACGTATAACAATTTCATAACATCGCCCTTAACTACTTCTTTCATGTTGGTATTTATGTGGCACCGAGGTTAGATTGAATTACGCGAATTATCTTCCATAATGATTTTGTGAGTGCAGAAAGATGGGCTTATGCCCTTGATATCAGAAATTTGCCAGGCAATAGCTCGGCGATGTTTACGTAAAACTAAAAGAAGTTTATCATTTTGCGCATCTGTGAGGTAGGCAAAAACTAATACTGGTAGCTTAGAGTCCTTTTCTAAGAAAGAAAATCTAAGATGTTAGGGTAGTTCCTTTAATTCTAGGATAGGGGGGTTTTTCATATGATGTTTTAGAAATTCTTTATTTTTTAAAACAATGTTTTCATTGACTTTTTCTTTATAGGAAAATTGAAGGGGTGAAGCTGGAGGCCATGGCGGCTTCTTACAGCGATTCAGTTGGAAGAGTAGAGGAGGAACAAAAATTAAAAAATTCTTTTTAAAATTCAGAGAGGCGATAGGAGGATTCTTCACTTAGCTGCAGCGATTCAGTTGGTAGAGTAGAGGAGGAGCAAAAATTTGAATTTTTTTTCAAATTTAGAGAGGAAATAGGAGGATTCTTCACTTAGGGCATCTACGAAGAAACATGAGTCATCATTTTCTCGGGTGTTCTTCATCGAGGGGGTGATAGAGAAAGTCACCTCGTAATCGCATACTCGAAGGAAGAGCTTACCATTGCTTACGTCAATGATAGCTCGGAAGTGGAAAGGAAGGGTCATCCAAGAATTAAGGGAACCTTGATGTATTCTTCGATGTCCAATATGACAAAGTCCATCAGGAAGATGAACTTGTCGACTTTAACTAAGACATCCTCCACGATTCCTAACAGGTATTTGACTGATCTGTCAGCGAGATGGATACTCATGCATGTGAGGTTGAGGCTTCCAATTCTTGACTTCTTAAACAATGAGAGGGGCATCAGTTTTATGCCCGCACCTAAATAGGCTAATGTGTGCTTAACAAAAGGATCGCCGAAGACACACGGAATAGAAAAACTTTCCTGATCACTGATCTTCTCCGGCAAACCATTTGTCAAGACCACAGAGCACTCGACATTTAACATGACATGCGAAAGGTTTTCTAACTTCCTTGTATTGTTCAGGAGGTCCTTAAGGTACTTATCGTATTTTTTGCATTTGGGAGATTGCTTCGTGGAAGGGGAGATTAATTTGGATTTGCTTGAACATTTCTAGGAAGCGGGAGTATTGATCGTCCTGACGTTGCTTATTATGTTTGGAAGGGTATGACGAGGTTGGATTATTTTTAAAGATGGGTGGTGGAGTTAGATCTTTTTCTAAAACAGGGAGAGGGGTGTTAACTTCTTATTCAACAGAGGGTGGAGTCTTTAAAATGGTGGTGGAGCTTGCCTCGGGCTCTTCGCTAACCCTACCGAAAACTTGCTTCCCACTCCGAAGAGTTATAGCTTTCGCTTGCTCTCTCGGGTTGGGCTCGGTGTTGGCAGGAAGAGACCCGGCGGGTCCTCAGAAATATGTTTTGCGAGTTGTCCTACTTGATTTTATAAACTATTAACGGTCCCGGCTAGGGTTCTTATAGTAGCATCATTAACATTCATATATTTTGAAAACATTTCCTCCAAACATGGAGGTTTTGGAAAATTTTGAGAAGGTGGACGTGGTGCAGAAAAATCGTTTTGTGGTGGCGGGCGCATTGCGTTCGATGGATAACTCCACGAAAAATTCGGGTGATTTCTTAAAGCAAGATTATAACAATTTGGAAAAGCAAAACCGGGTGCAGGAAAATTCGCAGCATAAAAATTATGAAAAGCATTTCTAGGCATATTATTAACATAATCTAATTGTTAGGGAGCAGGAGTTGCAGATTCCCATACCTGAGGGGCGGAGGCAGCAGTCATCTCCGTGATCTTTTTACTTAATACTTCCTATTACAGAGCTAACTGGGAGACGTTGTCCACTTCAATTATTCCTGCAAGTTTGTTTGGGCGAGGTTTAGGACATTCCACTGATATGTGTCCATGGCCTTGTCCTCGAAAAGCTCAAGAGTTGCTTCCGGGGTTTTGCGGTTGAAAGTACCACTAGAAGCTGCATCTATCATTTTCGTTGTGTTTTGATTTTGCCCGTTATAAAATGTCTGCACTTGTAACCATACCGGCAGCATGTGATTGGGGCATAATCTTAAGAGTTCTTTAAATCTTTCCTAGGTTTCATACAAAGTTTCAGAATCTATTTGAAAAAAAGCAGAAATATCGTTCCTAAGTTTTGCGGTTTTAGCTGACGGAAAATACTTCGCCAGAAATTTTTCAGTTAGTTGATTCAAGGTGGTAATGTTGTTTTTAGATAGACTGTTCAGCCACTGCTTAGCCTTAGTTCTAAGAGAAAAAGGAAAGAGTCTTAGCCTAAAGCATCATTCGTAACACCATTGATTTTAAACGTGTCATAAATCTCAAGAAAGCTTGCTATATGTGTGTTCGGATCTTCATCTTGAAGTCCGTCATATTGCACATACTGCTGTACCATTTGAATTATGCTAGTCTTAAGTTCAAAATTGTTATCAGCTATCGCAGGGTAAACTATGCTTGATTCTATAACCTCGAGATTTTGCCTTTCATAATATGACTTAGTTCTTTGGAAGGCTTCATCTACTTGGGGCTGGATTCCCTCTGTATTGAGTTCATCTATTCTTAAGGTAGAAAATGACCCGGAATCCTCAACCGGTATTTGGAGAGTTGGGCATTGAAATCGCGATCTCTCCGAAGAGTACGCTCAATTTCGTGGTCCATGTCCAAAATAACTGACTGATTTCCGTGGGTCATGCACTATAAGAAGAAAGTAAGATAGAGAAGAAGAAACAAAAGAAGAACTAGAAAGACAAAAGAGAAGGAGAAAGAGAAATCACTTTTTTTGAAATAAATTTTTTTAATAGCTTAACTCCCGAACTTCCCAAGGGCTACCCCGCAAAGGGTTCACAAGCTACTAGACGAGATAGTGGAACTTAAAGCCGCCTTGCCCTTTTCGAGAGAGTTAGGTGGCATAGAAAAATTGTGATGTGGGTTTCTATTAAGAGCGTTAAATTTTTTTTGGATTTTTAAGTTTTAAGAAAGAGGGTGAGAAAGAGAAGTGATAAAAGTAATAGGTTCGCGATTTTAAATTTTCAACAAAAGTTGGACCCCGGCAAAGGCGCCAAAAACTTGGTGGCCTGCTATTCGTTAAGAAAAGAAAAGCAACCAAACTAGCAATCCATCTAGGCAAGTATACCTATCAAATTGTAGCTAGGGGACACAAGTGTCGTATTTAAATCTGGGAACCGTTTAGTAATCTTACTCACACGAACGCTATTATCTTATCGAAGGAAAACTAAGGTTGTTTACTAACAAAAAAGTAAAGACTACTAGCATAAAGGAAAAACACTTGCATAAAATGAAAGCACTACTAGAACTAAACTAGAAAGACCACAACTATCGATTAAAACAAGGGGTTGAACGATGAAAAAAAAGAAGTACTCGATCGAGAAACACCTCGGCAAAAATTGAATAGACAAATGCGATAAAAACACTCTAGCTTTATAAGGTAAAGTACCTTGAACGTGGAGGTTCCTAAAGAAAGAACACGCTTCTCTTGAAGATGTGCCCACCAGAGTTAAGGAAGGTCCGACCGACTCTCGTCTAAATCGAAGGACTAAAGCTCGCCTTATGTTGTGAACCCCGCTATTTGATTTCAATCCAATCCGGGAGATTTAACGTCTGCCTTTCTCGAGGGGTGCGTGCAACTCTCTTTACTCTTGAGTGCTCACTTCAAACTATCGGCCTCCCGGCTAGACAAGAATGAAAGCTAAGATGGAAAATATATATCGATGATATATCTCCATGCAAAGGTTAATTTAGAGTAATCAAAGGTCTAAACCCTAAAAAGAAAAATAAGAATTAAAGCAACATAACCTAATCAACTCGAAACTCGGATCATCAAGATCGAGTACAAGGAGGATTAGTTACTCATGTTGAAGTGGAGGAAAAGAGATGGGTAGTAAAGCATAATGAAAACAAAGTAGAAAGGGAAGAGAAAATAACACTTATTTATTAATGAACACAAGGAGCTTACAACATGAAAATAAGAGATTACAAGTGCATGAAAAGTAAAACTAGGCTAGCATTAACATTAAGCTACTAAAAAAAACTAGAAACCATTACAAGGAAAGCACTAAGCTAAGGTTAGGAAAGACTTAAAAGAAAAAGGAGAGAAATAACACATAAGAAAATGCATGGAAAACTTCAGAAAACGAAAGGGCAACACCTCCTTACACAATCCAAGATTCTCTGTGAAATAAGGGGGAAGGGCTGAATTTTTAGAAAATCTTGAGGTGAAGACACGACCTGCGACACGGCCGTGTTGGTGTTTGTGTCCTATGCTGGTTGACCTCGGGCTATAGTTCTTGCGGGAATGATCATTGCAGCGATGAATCGGCCGACACGCCCATGCTGAAACGGCAAATGACACAGCTGTGTTGGTGTCCGTGTCCAGTGTAGTTGATGGTCTTTGACAGGGGCGCATTAATGGTGGGTGGCTAGCTTAAAGGAGGTGGCAACACGCCCGGCGACACGGTCGTGTTGGTGGTCGTGTCCTTCTCTAGAAAGTCGTCAGCTTCTGGTGACATGCCTCATGTTGACGCGGCTAGCTTGACATGGCCATGTTTGAGGTCGTGTCCTACTCGGGATGAACTCTGGACATTCCTCTAGTGGCTGACTTCCTTTAGAATAAGTGACACGCCCCATGACACGGCTGTGTTTGTAGTCGTGTTAGGTCTTTTTGGCTGTAAATTGAGAAAACCTGCAAAAGGGCAAAAAAACTTTAGTGGCAAAAATAAATACAAGAGGGGGGACATATAAGCTAATAAGACAATACTTGCACAATAAAGACCTAAAATTAACCTAATAGCTTCAATACAAAACAAACTACCACCAAGTTATATACATATTTTTGGACTCATCTGGGCTAGTTTTCTCGATGATGCACTACACTTGGGAGTCATAATTGTTCATATTTGTTACTATGTCCATTCCATGATAAGTGCACTTTAGGCCCGTTTTCAGTGTGATTTTGTAGTTATTGTACTTTTGCCTTATACTTGGCGTTTTTCTATGTCTAGAGAATGTGGAATTCCAATTTCGGTGGCTCTTCTGTTTTTGCTGCAAGTATAAAGGTTGTGTGAGTGTTCTGAGATTGTTTGGGAATGTTTTTCGCCTAAGGGCCATTGATCGTGCGTTTTGACACGCGCACAGTCGGTGGAATCATTAGCGCACGATTGCTGGTCATGCCTGGTCAGTTCATCGAACCCTAAATGGTACAGTAACACTATGCACGATCTTTGGATCTATTGCGCATGACCACTGGTTATGAGCCATTGATCGTGCGCGTTATTCTCCATTTTCCAAGTTCTGTCTAGGGCAATCACACGACCATTGGCCTTTGTGCGCACGACCTCTAGTCGTGCGCCACTGCTTGTGCGCGTTTAGTCCAATTTTTCTGGAGTTCTGCCATTGATAATCGAACGATCATAGGATCCAGTGTGCATGACCTTTGGTCGTGCATCACTGATTGTGAGCATATAATTTTTTTTCCAGCTATAAGTTTCTTTAGAGCAGAGTGCACGATCATCAACTGTCAGTGCGCACGACCACCGGTCGTGTGTTACTGATCGTGTGCTCTGATTATTTGCTGACCGTATTAAAGCCTATGCTCCAACAAATTAGGGCACGCCTTTTCATTTTCAAGCCTACTACTGCACGCAGAGCGCCGTTTCTCTCCCCCACAGGTCCTCCACTAATCTACACCCTCCGAGAAGCTTTCTCTAGCGATCCGAAGTCATCTTCAACCATTCGGAGAGTTCCCGGCCACCAGCAGTGTGCAACAGAGATCATTTGGTTCTACTCATTTGGTGAAAAGGGAGAAAAGATTGAAGTATAAAGAAGAATATGGAGGAAGACAAGTGGATTGACAACCCATTTACCTCCAGAAGCAACCACGGTCTGAGTCGAGAAGTGGACTCACAACCCACCATTCCGGTCAAGAACCACGACTAGGCTTTCTCCCTTTCAGTTTATTCTACCTCCTCTCCAAAGTGGACTGTACTTTAATGTTTGTAATGAACCTGAACTTGCTTTTTGTTGTCTAAGAATGAAGTTTGCATGGGTTGGTTAAATCCTCTTTTGTTAGTTATGATGCACTCGGCTCCATTCACATCCATTCCACTCGTGCACTAGAACCACTCTAGCAATGGCTAGTGTTGGTGGTTGAAGAGGTGATTACGAACCTTACTCTATGCATGTGTGTTCATTCCATCCATTTTCTCTCCATCCATTTGCCTAACAAAGCACGGCATATCGGCCTACACTAGTTCCATCCACCAAGCGAAGCGGTGCTTACGACCCGCATAAGTTTTCTCTTTATTTTTTTAGCAATAGGAATCAAAAGCAAACCTATGTTGTTCGTTTAAATCTTTGTAACTATATTTCTATGATGTTATCACGATATCCAACCTGCATTCCCTCGAGATCGACATTCGGGGAAGCTATTCCAAAAATTATTACTTGATAGCAACCGGTGCACTTACCGACGGATCAAAAGGCTTCTACCCCTAGTATAATATTCATACAACAACAGTCATCAGGTCAGTATCAGGATGGAACCCCATCAAGACCTTTATGTAACAAGGTGTAGGACCCCTTTGTCGTGGGTGTAAGATGAAGACCTTAAGGTTTTGGGAATTGAGTACATTGATGATACTGATGCTATTATTATACTAATACGAGACCGCATGCTTGTGGCTTGATGAGTTGTAAATATACCTATATTTTCGTATTTTATTTAAGTCAATTTTGTTTATTTTTGTCTTTTTTATTAGTTTTATTCAATAAATTGCTTATTTTTGTAAATATTATTTCTAACTTAGCTTTATTTTTATTCCAGAAAAATTCCAGAAAAAGTCAAAAAATTGACTGACACGCCCGTGTCACATGACCGACACGCCCGTGTCACGCCCTCGACGATCGCCGACCACAGGTGCAAGCTCGACGATCGGCGACAATCAAACCAAGCTTGACATGCCCCGCGACACGCCCGTGTCAAGGTGTGACACGGGCGTGACTTCGCCACTTGGCCCGACGTGACGCGCGCGACTTTGCGGCCGGAACGCGCCCAGATCGACCTCCCCGACACGCCCCAGTCACGCCCGTGACTGACACATGTCACGCCCGTGACCTAGGGCGTGACCGCCACGTTTTCAGCCGAAGTCAACTTTCCAGTCAAATCAACCGATCAGCTCATGTACAGTATCGACACGCCCCCCTGTCACGCCCTAGTCACGGGCGTGACCCACCCGAAAATTTGCCTATAAATAAGAGCTTCCAGGAAGCTTTTCTTGTCCACTTTTTGACCACTTTGCTTAGGGGAGGTGCTGCCCATTTGGATTCCATGCTTATGTAAGGAGAATTTCTCCCCCCTCTCTCTCTCTTAGTTTGTATTAGGGTGTTTGCTTTAATAAAATTTGAAATTTTCTCTCTTCCTTAGTATGAAAAATCCATTTGAATGCGCCTACTTAAGCAATTTTTCGTTCATATTTTTGTGTTTCTTTTATGTTTTCATTTTTATAGCTTTGATAACTTAGTTAGATTTAGGATTTATCGGCATTTCTAGCCGTTGTAATGTCCGTTTTATTTTCATAATCCGCACTTGTTTAGGTTTAGCTTTTCCTTTTTTTCCTTATTTTTCATTCTTAAGGGTTTATAAAAACACCTAAAATAGTGTGATTTTCATTTTCCTTAACTTAGGGTTTTTAGGATTGTAAAACTTTTTCGTCTTTTTTAGTTTTATTTTCACTTTTTAGGAGTTTTTATAGAAATATAAGAATGAAAATATAGTCGTTATAATTTTTCGCTCACTTCATTTTAGCTTTTTATTTGTAAAACTTTTAGTCCCTTTAATTTTTATTTCATCTTTTTATGCATTTCTACAACATTCTAGCGGTATAAATGCAGTTGTATTAATTTTTCGAGTACTTTCATTTTGCGTTTATTTGCAAAACATTTTCGCTCGGTTAATTTTTATTTTCACTTTTTATGCATTTCTACCGCATTCTAGCGGTAGAAATGCAGTCGTTTTAATTTTTCAGCAACTTTGTTTTTCTTAGTTTTTTTGCAAGTGTGCGTGCGTGTATGAGTTAGGTTTCATTGCTTTATTTCAATTTCTGTAGAGTGCGCGTGTGCGTATGCGTTTATTTCCGCCTACTCGTTAAGAGTTAAATGGCACTCTGCTTTCATTTCCCGCCCACTCGTATGAGTGGGACTCATTTTTTATTGCTTTTATTTTCTCCTACTCACTTGAGAAGGAAACTTAGGGTGCGTGTGTGTGTGTTTTCATTTATGTAGAGTGTGTGTGGGTGTTTTACTTTCAAGTAGAGTGTGTGCGTGTAAGAGATAAATTTAGCCCCGCCCACTCATTTGAGCCGGGACTCGCAATTTTATCGCTTTCTCAATTATGTAGAGTGCGTGCGTGTAGGAGATAATTTTGACGCTTTATTTATCGCTTTCTTCAATTAAGAAGAGTGTGTGCGTGTGTGCATTTATTTCTGCCTACTCATTTGAGTAGGGCTTGCTTTATTTAATTTTCTTTATGGTTTTGAAGTGTACGTGAGTGCCTGCATCAATTAGCCTTCAATTTATCTAATTGTCCTATTTTTTGTGATTTCTCTTATAATTGTTCAGTGCTTAGTTTAACACTTATGCTTCACCTAAAAACATAAAGCCGTCCCCATACCGATGAGTGGCTAATCTCTTTTAGCCTTCGGCATCGAAGAGCATTGGGACATATAAAATAATTTGAAATAATTAAAGAACTTTATTTTTATTTTAATTTAAGGACTTAAGGTTTACCCCCGGTTAACGACGCATAGGACCACATAATCGATGTGTGGGCTCTATTTCCGTTATCCATACGCGACGCCGAGAGGCTGCACGTATGGACCGATCCCCCTTGGGTAATGAGAACTGCGTACGCCCCCTCGAAAGAGGAGAAGCGTAGTTCTGCCGGATTGGGTCCCCCCTCCCAATAGCGGGGTTCTTAGCGCAAAGCGGGCATTAAGAGGAATCCTTCGTCGGTCTAACGATCGGTCGAATAGTCTTAATGTTTAGGTGAACAATATTCCTAGAGATAAGTGCGCTCATATTTTTGGAACCCCCACGGCCAAGTGCCTTTTATTAATTTAAAAACCAAGTTTAATAATTGTTGAGAATTATTTTAGTCTTAATCCGATTCGATGCCGAGCGTTAACCCGTCATCGAACTAACTTAGCAAAATTCATCTCTCTTTCTTTCCGTTTTAATTAGACAAAAAAAAATCCCACCTTACTGATTGTAAGATAATAGTGTTCCTGGAAGAGTAGATATAATCAACACGTCCCCGAGAATAATACGACCTCGGTATTTTCCCGAATACCGAGTACTACTTGCGATAGGTGCACTTGCCTCCTTTCGTTAGAAAACTCGATCTTCTAACCGGCCCGCGAAATCTGGCCATTTCGAACCACCCACAGTCGGTCTCTGTTCCGCGGCCATCAAGTTTTTGGCGCCGTTGCCGGGGAGCACGGTTGTTATATTGAATTCGGGACTCTATTAATTTTACTTTATTTTCAAATAAAAAATTTTATACAAAAAAAAAATCCTTCCCCCTTTCGTTTTTTTAGTGTATGACCCGTGGACAACCTTCGAGTTCTGAAAATCTTGAATTCGACCCTGAGATCGACCGCTCTCTTGCGCGTATCCGATCTCTCCGTCGAATTCCCTTTTTAGACCCCGCAGAATCTATCGGAGAACCCTCTTCTTCTTCTATGGCCGACCCAAATAATGCCCAACCGGTCGAGCGTACTATGTCTTACTACGCTCGGCCCAACTTGGATGATACGGGGTCGAGTATTGTTCGGCCCGCTGTGGCCAACAATAATTTTGAAATTAAGTCGAGTGTTATTCAAATGATCCAAAATGCCGTGCAGTTCGACGGACTGCCGGATGAGGACCCCAATAACCACTTGTCTAATTTTCTTGAGATTTGCGATACTTTTAAAATTAATGGCATCACTGATGATGCCATTCGTTTGCGCCTTTTTCCGTTCTCTCGTAAGTCCAAGTCTAAGGCGTGGTTACTCTCCCTCCCGCGGGGATCCATCACGTCCTAGGCGGAGTTGGCAGAGAAATTCCTTACGAAGTATTTTCCGCCCGCGAAAACTGCAAGATTGCGGGCGGACATATCTTCGTTCATCCAAAACGACTCCGAGTCTCTTTACGAGACTTGGGAACGCTTTAAGGAGTTTCTCCGCCGGTGCCCGCACCACGCTCTGCCAACGTGGTTGCAGGTACAAATTTTTTATAATGGACTGAACAGTCAGACGCGTCAAATGATTTACGCGGCTGCCGGGGGCACTCTGAACAATAAGACCCCCGAGGCCGCCCAGGCCCTTTTCGAGGAAATAGCGGTTAACGCCTACCAGTGGAATGTCCCGCGGGCGCGCCCTAAGCAGGCGGGCATTTTTGAAGTGGATGCCACTGCTCAGCTAGCCCTCCAAGTGGAAAGGCTAACTAAGCAGGTGGCGGAGATGTCTGTTCCCTCCTCCACTCCGCCTTGTTTTCTCCCCCCCCCCCCCTCTAATGTCTGCGTAGTCGACGAATTCGTGGACTACATGGGAAATCCGGTGCGTCCCTTCTTTCAAAACAACCCTTATAGTAGCCACTATAATCCGAGTTGGAGTAACCATCCGAATTTCTCCTGGAGCAACCCAAACAACGCGCAGTGTCCCCCTCCCCCTCCTTTTGCGCCAACGTTTCCTCCTCCCCCTCCTATGAAGCCCTCCCCGGTGGAGGAAAATTTTAATCGTTATGTCGCGTCCAACGAGTCCAATATCAGGAACATCACCGGATCGCTAAAAAATTTAGAAATCCTGGTTGGACAGCTGGCGCGACTTATGTCGGAACGCGCTCTGGGGGCACTGCCAGGGAACACGGAGCCCAATCCAAGGGAAACTGCCAACACTATAACCTTTCGTATCGGTAAGGAGGTGGTCGATCCAAAACGGATCGATCCTCAGGTACATATTTCACCTCCGACCCCTCTTCCCTCTTCTTCGATTACGCAACCCTTACCGATTTTTAACGACAAAACTATTTTAAACAAGGCGTTGCCCTACCCGCATAAGTTAGATAACGAGCGAGTAAACGCGCAATATGAAAAATTTATTTTATTACTTAAACAAATTCATATTAATGTTCCTTTTTGCGAGGCTATCTCGCAAATGCCAAAATATGCAAAATTTTTAAAAGAACTACTTTCTAATAAACGCAAACTCGAGGATATTTTGCATATATCTCTCAACGCTGTCTGCTCGGCGGCTCTTACTAGTAAATTGCCCTCAAAACAAAATGACCCGGGACGGTTCTCCATCCCGTGCCTTTTTGGCGATGTATTAGTAAAATACGCCTTGGCAGACTTAGGCACGAGCATTAATTTGATGCCTTTCTCGCTCTTCCTGCGTTTAGGTTTAGGTACTCCTGCTCCTACCAATATGCGCATCAAACTAGCGGATCGCTCGGTTAGGTTCCCCATCGGGGTTGTTGAGGATGTCCTTGTCCGAGTAGACAAGTTCACCTTCCCGGTGGACTTCGTCATCTTGGACATCGAGGAAGACGCCAACGTACCAATAATACTTGGTCACCCTTTTCTCACGACCTCACGTGCGTTAATCGATGTAAGCAATGGTCAGCTTCTCCTTCGGGTAGGAGACGACCAATTTACTTTTTCTATTAACTCCTCATTGGAAGACTCGTCGCCGAGCGACGATTTCTGCTACTCTTTAGATTCTTTTTATGGAGATTGTTCTTCTCCGGTTTTCGAGTCCGAGTTTTTAAACGAAAATATTTTTTCGCTCGAAAATTTTTATTGCGATGAGGACGAGTCTACGAATATGCCTTTTGAACCAATTGGTTCAAAAGACATTAGCACTAAAACCTCACTAGAAGAACCGCCCACCCTAGAACTCAAACCATTACCCGAATCCCTAAAATATGCCTTTTTGGGGAAAAATGATACACTCCCGGTAATCATTTCTTCGTATTTAAGCGATTCGGAGACCTCCGATTTATTGGAGGTTTTGCTTAAACATCGCCACGCAATTGCGTGGCAAATTTCTGACCTAAAGGGGATTAACCCTTCTTTCTGCACTCACAAAATTTTCTTAAATGATAATTACCGCAAAACCATTCAGCCACAGCGACGTCTTAACCCAAACATGAAAGACGTCGTGAAAACTGAGATAATTAAATTATTAGATGCGGGGATTATTTATCCCATTTTTGATAGTGCGTGGGTTAGTCCCATTCATGTCGTGCCCAAGAAGGGCGGTCTGACCGTAGTGGCAAATGAGCACAACGAGCTCGTCCCAACTCGTACTGTTACGGGTTGGCGTGTGTGCATCGATTATCGTAAACTTAATGATGCCACCCGCAAGGACCATTTCCCACTACCGTTCCTTGACCAGATTCTCGAGCGTCTTTCCGGTCATCCATTTTATTGTTTTCTCGGTGGTTTATCGGGGTTTTTCCAAATCCCCATTTCCCCCGAAGACCAAGAGAAAACGACTTTTACCTGCCCGTTTGACACCTTCGCCTATCGAAGAATGCCATTTGGCCTCTACAATGCGCCAGCTACATTCCAAAGATGTATGCTGGCAATCTTTGGCGAGCTAGTAGAAGATATTATGGAAGTATTTATGGATGACTTTTCTGTATTCGGATGCTCATTCCCAGATTGTCTTCGTAATCTCGATCGTATCCTCCAGCGATGCGAGGACACAAATCTTGTTTTAAATTGGGAAAAGTGTAACTTTATGGTTCGAGGAGGTTTGGTCCTCGGCCATAAGATTTCGATTAAGGGGATAGAGGTCGATAAGTCCAATGTAGAAATCATAGAAAAGCTTCCTCAGCCGACAAACATAAAATCCATTAGGAGTTTTTTAGGCCATGCGGGCTTTTATAGGCGCTTCATTCAAGATTTTCAAAAATAACAAAGCCGCTTACTCACCTCTTGGAAAAGGAATCACCTTTTGTCTTTAGTAGCGATTGCGAGTCTGCTTTTAATTTTATAAAACAAAAACTTATCAATTCTCCGATTCTAGTGGCCCCTAATTGGTCCCATCCGTTCGAAATCATGTGCGATGCTAGAGATATTGCCTTAGGAGCCGTTCTTAGCCAACGCGTAGAAAAACATTTTCATCCTATTTATTACGCTAACAAGACGCTCACTTCCGCACAAGTGAATTACATGACGACGGAAAAGGAACTCTCAGCCGTCGTTTTCGCTTTCGATAAGTTTCGCTCGTACCTTACGCTATCTAAAGTTATCGTTTTCACCGATCACTCCGCCCTTAAGTATTTACTAGACAAAACCGACGCGAAGCCCCGCCTTCTTCGATGGATTCTCCTCCTACAAGTGTTTGACTTGGAGATCCGGGATAAGAAGGGCGCGGAGAATCTAGCGGCAGACCACCTCTCCCGTTTAGAAAATCCGGGTGCGGAAGCGCTCGTCGAATCTGAAATAAATGACAGATTCCCCGAGGAACGCCTTCTCGCCATTCGTTTGTCTTCGTCATCTTCGCCTTGGTTCGCAGATTTTGCGAACTACTCAGTCGCGCGGGTACTTCCAAAAGATTTTTCAAGTCATCAAAAGAAGAAATTCTTTTCCGACTTGAAAAATTTCTTTTGGGATGACCCATTTCTTTTCCGTATTTTCGTGGACCAAGCGGTTAAAAGATGCGTCGTGGGAGTGGAGTGCATACAAATATTGAGGCACTGCCACGAGGGTCCAGCCGGGGGGCACTATCAAGCCAACCGGACCGCTAAGAAGGCGCTAGAGGCGGGCTACTTTTGGCCCACTCTCTTCAAAGACGCGCACAATTTTGTGCGCGCATGCGATAGCTGTCAGCGGTCGGGTAACATCTCACGTCAAGATGAGATGCCCCAAAATATGTTTTTAGAATGCGAAGTCTTCGATTTATGGGGCATAGATTTTGTTGGCCCCCTACCTCCTTCTTATAAAAATTCATATATTTTAGTGGCGGTCGACTACGTATCACGGTGGGCGGAAGCGCAAGCTCTCCCCACTAACGATGCGCGAGTCGTCGTTACATTTCTAAAAAAAATATTTTCTCGCTTCGGCATGCCTCGCGCTATTGTTAGTGATAGGGGAACACATTTCTGTAACGCTCTAATGGCTAAGACGTTAGCTAAATACGGAGTCACGCACAAGCTTGCCACCCCCTACCACCCGCAAACAAGTGGCCAAGTTGAGGTAGTAAATCGAGAGATAAAACGCATATTAGAAAAAACCGTTTCACTTAATAGGAAAGATAGGTCCGCTAAGCTTGACGACGCGTTATGGGCTAATCGTACGGTGTACAAAACCGCTACCGGTTGTACTCCGTTTCGATTAGTCTATGGCAAAGCGTACCATTTACCCGTAAAACTGGAGCACCACGCACTTTGGGCATTAAAACTCTTAAACCTCAACTCTAACTTAGCCGCTCAGAATAGAAAACTGCCACTAAACGAGCTCGATGAATGGCGTGCGAACGCTTATGAGAGCAATAAGTTCTATAAGGAGCATTCTAAGTTCTATCATGATCGAAAAATTAAAACCCCCAAAATTTTTTCTCCGGGCGATCTAGTCCTTCTTTATAATTCTTGTCTTAAACTTTTTCCTGGCAAACTCAAATCCCGTTGGTCTGGTCCCTTCTTAGTTGAAGAAGTTTTTCCATATGGGACCGTACTCGTCTCCCACCCGGAAAAAGGCTCGTTTAAAGTAAACGGTCATCGATTAAAGACTTACATAGCGGGCGACCCTGTGATCGAGTATAGCGAAACCATATCCCTCCTCGACATATAAACCTGCCACTATAGTCAAGCTACGTGACTATAAACAAAGCGCTCCTGGGAGGCACCTCACGTCTATTTTTTTTACGTCTTTATTTATTATGTTTTCTATTTTTCTAATAAATGCAGGGTTTCTAATGGGCTTCCCCGAGCGCGGATCAGGGACGTTTTCTGCCCCCCTCTTTTTCCTTTTCTTGTACATATACCTGTTGTCTTGTTTCTCATGCTTAGCATACAACATTGGGGACAATGTTGGATCTAAGTATGGGGGTGTTTTCGTATTTTCGTACTTTCTTTTTTTACTTACAAAAACAAAACAAAATAAAAAAAAATTAAAAAACAAAACTTCAAAATATATATATATAACACAAAAATCAAAAAAAAAAAATTTAATTAAAAATTTTTGAAGTTTCATTTTTGAAACTTTGACTTATTTTTAACTTTGTCCGCGAGATCCGGCTCATCGAGCCATCCACATAACGAGTCATCTCGCGGCAACCTAGATTATATTTTTGTAAATATTCTTGTAAATATTTTTTGAAAATAATTTTTATAAGTACTTTTTGTAAATATTCTTTCTCTTTCCCTTCTCCCTTTTTCTCTCTCATCCTTGTAAATATTTTTTCTTTTTCCCAAATTTTTGTAAATAAAATGAAAATTTCATTAAAAATACAAAAAAATTCACAAAACATAAAAATAAAAAAAAAATTCACAAAACTTAAAAATCCATAAAATTTTTATTTTCACATTTTTTTCTTTCTTTTTAGTATGTATATATTAAAGATATAAATACAAAAATACAAAAATACAAAAAAAAGAGAGCATAACTTCAAAAAATAATAATAATAATAATTTTTTTATGAAACAAATAAATCAAACATCTCATTCTTAAGTTTCTTGCTATCCAAAACTTTCGTTTTGAGTTTATTTATATGCGAATTTGATCAATTCTTTGTTCACTATTCGTTTGTTAATTATAGATTGAAAAATCTAAAGAGACGGGGTTAAGTTTTACAGAATTTATTATACTTTGTTAAAAATAGGGGACTCGCTTTAGGCACTACTTCTAATTTTTCATAGATAGGAGCATGTATACCATGTTAGAAAATAACGACTATAGAATTCAATTATGCTTGCTTTTAGCTTTCTGAAAAATTGGAACGTACAATTTATAAAGGTTGCTCTCAATTATTTTTTAATTAAAAATCTAGTTCTCTTTTCTCCCCTTACCTATCATAACCTACTTGGTATGATAAAAATATTTCCCCAAAAAGAAAAAAAGATCTTATGTCAATGGGAATAAGATTTCATTCCGTAAACATAGGCACCCAATAAATTAAAAGATTATACGTTACGGAGTAAGAGGATAAAATTCATTACTCCAACACATATACATTGGGTTATTTTTATGAAGAAGAAAAAAATTTTATGTTAAGGAAAATAAGATTTCTTTATCCTTTAACATCCAAATCAAAAAAAAATGGAGGTTCGAGAAAAAAAAATAATAACCTCGCCTCAAAATCCAAGCATCTTCATAAACCAACATCAACCCCCCTTAGCCAATTTCATGACTCTAGAATAAATTCAAAAATCTTTTTGAGAACATAATTCATAAATTGCATTATTTCCGGTATAACTCCTAAAAGCTAAAGTTCGTATAACATCAAACTATTTTCTATTAATCTAACCAATACAATTATTGCTTTCTATTTGATTACATCAAGAAGTCTTTTTTCAAAAACTTTTACCCTGTTTAAATCATCTAAATAATTTTAGGACTTAACTCTTATACCCCGTATATTTTTATTTGATCTCTCTTATAATTAATTTAGTGGTAGCAGAACTTAGGGTTTTTTTATTCCTTATAAGTTCACCTCAAACTTTTGCTCTGGAATAGCAAAAGCTTATGTATGGGGGTATTTGATGAGTTGTAAATATACCTATATTTTCGTATTTTATTTAAGTCAATTTTGTTTATTTTGGTCTTTTTTATTAGTTTTATTCAATAAATTGCTTATTTTTGTAAATATTATTTCTAACTTAGCTTTATTTTTATTCCAGAAAAATTCCAGAAAAATTCCAGAAAAAGTCAAAAAATTGACTGACACGCCCGTGTCACATGACCGACACGCCCGTGTCATGCCCTCGACGATCGCCCACTATAGGTGCCAGCTCGACGATCGGCGACAATCAAACCGAGCTCGATACGCCCCGTGACACGCCCGTGTCAAGGTGTGACACGGGCGTGACTTCGCCACCTGGCCCGACGTGACACGCGTGACTTTGTGGCCGGAGCGCGCCCAGATCGACCTCCCCGACACGCCCCAGTCACGCCCGTGACTGACACATGTCACGCCCATGACCTAGGGCGTGACCGCCACGTTTTCAGCCGAAGTCAAATTTCCAGTCAAATCAACCGATCAGCTCATGTACAGTATCGACACGCCCCCCTGTCACGCCCTAGTCACGGGTGTGACCCACCCGAAAATTTGCCTATAAATAAGAGCTTCCAGGAAGCTTTTCTTGTCCACTTTTTGACCACTTTGCTTAGGGGAGGTGCTGCCCATTTGGATTCCATGCTTATGTAAGGAGAATTTCTCCCCCCTCTCTCTCTTAGTTTGTATTAGGGTGTTTGCTTTAATAAAATTTGAAATTTTCTCTCTTCCTTAGTATGAAAAATCCATTTGAATGCGCCTACTTAAGCAATTTTTCGTTCATCTTTTTGTGTTTCTTTTATGTTTTCATTTTTATAGCTTTGATAACTTAGTTAGATTTAGGATTTATCGGCATTTCTAGCCGTTGTAATGTCCGTTTTATTTTCATAATCCGCACTTGTTTAGGTTTAGCTTTTTCTTTTTTCCTTATTTTTCATTCTTAAGGGTTTATAAAAACACCTAAAAAAGTGTGATTTTCATTTTCCTTAACTTAGGGTTTTTAGGATTGTAAAACCTTTTCGTCTTTTTTAGTTTTATTTTCACTTTTTAGGAGTTTTTATAAAAATATAAGATTGAAAATATAGTCGTTATAATTTTTCGCTCACTTCATTTTAGCTTTTTATTTGTAAAACTTTTAGTCCCTTTAATTTTTATTTCATCTTTTTATGCATTTCTACCGCATTCTAGCGGTAGAAATGCAGTTGTATTAATTTTTCGAGGACTTTCATTTTGCGTTTATTTGCAAAACATTTTCGCTCGGTTAATTTTTATTTTCACTTTTTATGCATTTCTACCGCATTCTAGCGGTAGAAATGCAGTCGTTTTAATTTTTCAGCAACTTTGTTTTTCTTATTTTTTTGCAAGTGTGCGTGCGTGTATGAGTTAGGTTTCATTGCTTTATTTCAATTTCTGTAGAGTGCGCGTGTGCGTATGCATTTATTTCCGCCTACTCGTTAAGAGTTAAATTGCGCTCTACTTTCATTTCCGACCCACTCGTTTGAGTGGGACTCATTTTTTATTGCTTTTATTTTCTCCTACTCACTTGAGAAGGAAACTTAGGGTGCGTGTGTGTGTGTTTTCATTTATGTAGAGTGTGTGTGTGTTTTACTTTCAAGTAGAGTGTGTGCGTGTATGAGATGAAATTACCCCCGCCCACTCATTTGAGCCGGGACTCGCAATTTTATCGCTTTCTTAATTATGTAGAGTGCGTGCGTGTAGGAGATAATTTTGACGCTTTATTTATCGCTTTCTTCAATTAAGAAGAGTGTGTGCGTGTGTGCATTTATTTCCGCCTACTCATTTGAGTAGGGCTTGCTTTATTTAATTTTCTTTATGGTTTTGAAGTGTGCGTGAGTGCCTGCATCAATTAGCCTTCAATTAATCTAATTGTCCTATTTTTTGTGTTTTCTCTTATAATTGTTCAGTGCTTAGTTTAACACTCACGGTTCACCTAAAAACATAAAGCCGTCCCCATATCGATGAGTGGCTAATCTCTTTAGCCTTCGGCATCGAAGAGCATTGGGACATATAAAATGATTTGAAATAATTAAAGAACTTTTTTTTTATTTTAATTTAAGGACTTAATGTTTACCCCGGGTTAACGACGCATAGGACCACATAATCGATGTGTGGGCTCTATTTCTGTTATCCATAAGCGACGCCGAGAGGCTGCACATATGGACCGATCCCCCTTGGGTAAAGAGAACTGCGTACGCCCCCTCGAAAGAGGAGAAGCGTTGTTCTGCCGGATTGGGTCCCCCCCCCCAATAGTGGGGTTCTTAGCGTAAAGCGGGCATTAAGAGGAATCCTTCGTCGGTCTAATGATCGGTCGAATAGTCTTAATGTTTAGGTGAGCAATATTCCTAAAGATAAGTGCGCTCATATTTATGGAACCCCCACGGCCAAGTGCCTTTTATTAATTTAAAAACAAAGTTTAATAATTGTTGAGAATTATTTTAGTCTTAATCTGATTCGATGCCGAGCGTTAACCCGTCATCGAACTAACTTAGCAAAATTCAGCTCTCTTTCTTTCTGTTTTAATTAGACTAAAAAAAAATCCCACCTTACTGATTGTAAGATAATAGTGTTCCTGGAAGAGTAGATATAATCAACGCGTCCCCGAGAATAATACGACCTCGGTATTTTTCCGAATACCGAGTACTACTTGCGATAGGTGCACTTGCCTCCTCTCGTTAGAAAACTCGATCTTCTAACTGGCCCGCGGAATCTGACCATTTCGAACCACCCACAGTCGGTCTCTGTTCCGTGGCCATCTTGGCTCAAAGTCAGCAGGCTAAATATTATGATGCAAAGCATCAGATGGTAGAATTTCAAGTAGGTGACAAAGTGTTCCTGAACATCCGGCCGATGCATGGAGTGTCACGGGTATGTGGTGTGAAGAAGCTCAGCCCAACGTATGTTTGGCCTTATGCTATATTGGAAAAGATTGGCCATTTAGCCGATTGGTTAGAGCTTATGCCAGAGATGAAGAATCTTCATGATGTATTCCATGTGTCGTCACTTCAGAAGGCATTGTTGCGACCCGAACAACATGTCCTCACCACAGATGGAGCAGTGACAAATGATAGATTTGTTCGACTAGAGCCGGTGCGGATAGTGGACAGCGAAATAAGGAGCTTGCGGTGGAAAAGTGTCCCGTTGGTAAAAGTACTGTGGTGTAATCATAGGAAGGAGGAGTATACTTGGGAGATAGTGGATTTGATGCAAAAGCGCTACCCGGAATTATTCCCCCTAGGTAAATTTTAAAAGCATATTATATTTTCTTACTTTATTTCCCACATAGCCTTAGCCTGATTTTGGGGACGAAATCTTTTATTTTGATTATAGGATTTGTAACATCTCGTTTCGCGCTAGACCCCTCGCACGTGTTTTTGAGTGAAGGGAGTTGACTCGGGCTCTGGGTGCGCCAGACTCGACAAGTAAAATTCGTCGGATATCATCGCGAAAATCCGACGAATTCTTAGAGTATGACTTGTGAGTTGAGACTAATACTATTCATCGAATATTGTCACGAATAACCGACGAATTTTCCGAATATATAAGACAAACTAGACTTAGAATATTTCCTGGACACATGGCATTGAGTGCGTTGAGTGCACTCAATTCCATTCGACGAATTAGTATTAGGCGTCGTGTTGACTCAACACCACTCGACGATTGTGTACTTAAATGATTTTCTGGAAATGGGGCATTGATTGCGATGAGTGCACTCAACATAGCGTTGAGTGCGTTTAGTGCACTCAACATCATTTGATTACCTAGGGTGAGGCATTCAGTGGACTCGACACCACTCAACGCCATTTCACTTAGAAAGATATCTTGATGATTGGCGTCATGTGCGTTGAGTGCACTCGATGCCATTAACTGAAAGGCGTCAAGTATGTTGAGTGCACTCAATGCCACTCAATGCTTTTACTCAAGATTATTTGTGGAGTTGTGGCGTCGAGTGCGTTGAGTGCACTCGATGCCACTCGACTATTTGTCGAGTAAATGTAAGTGATCTCAACTCTTTTACTTAGAATATCCTGAGAGCTGTGGCGTCGAGTGCGTTGAGTGCACTCGACTCCACTCGACGATTCATCAAGAAAAGAAGGTGCACTCGACGATTTTTACTTAGAAAGCTTTGTGCTTACATATGGCATTGAGTGGTGTTGACAAATCTCGACGAGTCTTCGAGTCAAAGTATAATACTCGACGATTTGTCGAGCAAGGAGTGCTTAATCAACAAATCTGACTTAGTAGATTTCTGTCACAGTCTACTTGTTGTCACCTGCCCGATCTGAACTGTATTTTTGGGAATTGCGCCAAACCGACTTAAATGGTACGCATCCTTTCAATATGACACATTTAAAGTAATATTAGGCGGTCAAATGTCAGGACGACACATGGCAATGCAGTTAACTCTGATTTCTCATTATAAAAGGGGCTTGCGGAAAACCCTAGCCGTCTCTTTTCCAAATTGCTAAGCAGTTGCCTTTACCGAGCCTAACGAAATAGAGAAGCCGTCAGAGTCGATTTCTGGAAGGAAATCTTCTCATTCTCTCTTCCCGTAAAGAACATTACTAGCAAGGAGAAAGATGCATCCAAGGAGAGTGACGAGATCCATGGCCGGAAACGCCGAAACCGAGGTCTGCTTCCTACCCCCTCCCATAGTGCTAGATCTTTAGTTATTCCTAGGAGAGATATCAACTCAAAGGAGTCTTGATTTGCAAGAAGGAGATTTTCTAGGAAAGGGCCACGGTAGGACTTGAGTCCTAAAGATTAGACCTCTTCAACCTCTCCTTCCTCCTATGTGAAGATGGGGGTTGGTTTTGTGAAGTGAAGTGGCCCTATGAGGGTGAATAAGGGAGGAGGATTTTTGGATGTGATTTGGGAATATTAATTAGAGGAGGAAGACGAATTGATGTCATTCGTCTCGCTTTAAGATGCGCGCTAGAATCTGTTTTCTGCGCGCAGCGAACTTCGATGCCATTTTCGCACCTGATGCGGCCAGATCTGGGCTTTGGACTAAACATGAAAGTCATAGAACTTGGAAATAACTTTCTAACGAGTGGTTACATGCCTTCACCAAATTCCTGTAGCCTTGGGAATCCCCAATTGAATTTTATGTACAGTAATCGTTCCTACACATATAGTTCTCGGGTTTGTATTGAATCGACTTTTGATTTGATGGAGAGAGACTGTAGTATAATAACGTCAACGTTTTGGTGATTTTACTCCATAAGTAATTTTGATAAAATATGGTTAATGGCAATTGTCTGATAGATCCTTAATAAACTAATGGTGAAGTGAAGAGTACTTGAACGAGATGATTTGGTGGTAGTTAGTGAACAAATGGGTTGATGAGTTGGGATGGATGGAATGGTATAAATATGTTAACCAATAAGGATGTACATGACAATGGTAATTGATGAGTACAAGTTGTATACATATTTTTGGACTCATTTGGGATAGTTTTCTCGTTGATGCACTACACTTGAGAGCCATAATTGTTCATATTTGTTATTATGTCCTTTCCATGTTAAGTGCACTTTGGGCCCGTATTCAGTGTGATTTCATAGTTCTTGTACTTTTGCCTTTGTTGGTGTTTTTCTATGTCTAGATAATGTGGTATGCGCATTTCAGTTGCTCTTCTATTTTTGCTGCAGGTACAAAGGTCGTGTGTTTGTTCAAGAATTGTTTGGGAATGTTTTTGGCCGAAGGGCCACTGATCGTGCATTTTTACAAGCGCATGACCAGTGTACTCCTTAGTGCTTGACCGCTGGTCGTGCGTGGTCTGTTTATCGACTCCCAAACGGTACAGAAACACTGCATACGATCATTGGATCTATAGCGCACGACCACTGGTTATGAGCCACTGATCGTGTGCACTATTCTCCATTTTTCCAAGTTATGTCTGAGGCATTCACCAGACAATTGGACATAGTGCACACGACCTCTGGTCATGCACCACTGCTCATGCGCGTTTATCCCATTTTTTATGGAGTTCTGCAATTTCTAATCGTACGATCATGTGATACAGTGCACGTGACCTGTGGTCGTACACCACTAATCGTGCGCATATATATTAATTTTTCTATCCAGCTGCAGTTTTCTCTAGAGCAGTGCACACGATCATCAACTGTTAGTGCTCATAATCACTGGCCTTGCGCCATTGATAGTGCGCTCTTATTTTCTGATGCCCGTATTTAATCCAGTGCTCCGTTAATTAGGTCAACGGTTGTCATTTTTCGCCCAGCTACTGTGCGCGAATGCGCCGTTTCTTGCCCCCACAGGTCCTCCACTCATCTCCACCCTCCGGGAAGCTTTCTTCGGCGATCTGAAGCCATCTTCAACCATTTGGAGAGTTTCTAGCAACCATCTGTGTGCAATAGAGGTTTTCGGAACTATTCACTTGGGAAATAGGGAGAAAAGACTGAAGACAAGGGAAGTAGTCGGAGGAAGACAAGTGGATTGACAACCCATTTACCTCCAGACGCTACAACGGTCCGAGTTGAGAAGTAGACTGACAACCCACCGCTCCGGCCAAGAACCATGGCTAGGCTTTTCCCCGTTCAGTTTACTCTACCTCTCCTCCATAGTGAAGTGTATTCTTAAGCTTGTAATGAACCTAAACATGATTTTATTTGTCTAGGAATGAAGTTTGTTTTGGTTTGTTACATCCTTTGTTGTTATCAATGATACACTCACCTCAATTCACATCACTCCACTCGTGCACAAGAACAACTCTAGCAAAGGATGGTGTTGGTAATTGAATATTTGATTACGACCCTCATTCTCCGCGCATGTGTTCGTTCCATCCGCTTGCTCTCAATCCATTTACCTAATGAAGCACGGCATAGCGGCCTGCACTAGTTCCATCCACCAAGCAAAGTGGTGCTTACCACCCGCATTAGTTTTCTTTTTGTTTTCTATAGCATTAGAGATCAAAAGCCAACCCCTGTTGTTTCGTTTAAATCTTAGAAACAATCTTTCTACGATGCTATCACGACACCCAACCTGCATTCCCTCGAGATCGACATTCGGGGAAGATATTCCCAAAATTATTACTTGACAACTACCGGTGCACTTGCCGACGCATCAAGTTTTTGGCGTCGTTGTCGGGGAGTGCAGGCGTAAGTGATCTGGGTTGTCGAATGTGGTTACTCAAGAGTTATTGTTTTTGATTATTTGTTATATTGTCATCTTTGGTGTATGTAGAGGCAAGGATCAGGACAGTTTCTTGCCTACGATCCTGAAATAGAGAGGACCACTCAAGCACGGAGGCGTACCACAAACGCTCGGCTAGAGATGGATCACAGTCGAATTCAGGTTGGAGGAAATGGAAGAGGGGAAGAGCCCATCTTAGGGCCAAACGCTGATGAGAACATCGGAAAACAGAAAGGACAGCTGATGCATAGGGCTGGTCCGAGAGGGAATTGAGCTGCTGCTAAAGGGAAGCATGTTGATGAGAATGAGATAAATAGGCTGAGGCCTCGCACAATGAGAGACTACACTACCCCCACTATTGGGTATGTGTATCTAGCTTTTGGGCCTGCCATCCCTAACCTGCAGTTTGAAATCAAACCGGCCATTTTGAACATGATACGCAACAACGCCCAGTTCTCCAAGTTGCCGGGCGAGGACACACACATGCATCTCTTGGATTTTTATGAGATATGCGGGACTTTTCGTTACAGCAGAATACCTGATGAAACCATGAAAATGAAGCTATTCCCATTTTTACTACGTGATAAAGCCAAGGCGTGGTTCCACAGCTTACCTCCGGGAACTACCACAACTTAAGTTGCTTTAACCGCGCGATTCCTTTGGATGTTCAATCCGGTAGACAAGATTGTGAACTGGCGCCGGGAAATAGGTAACTTCTGCCAGTTCGATCAGGAGAGCCTGGAGGATGCGTGGGAATGCTTCAATGACTTGCTGCGGAAATGCCCAAACCATGAGTTCCAGCCTTGGAACTTGGTGGGACAGTTCTACTTTTCCATCAAGCCCAATTATAGGGCTATGATTGACGCTGCTTGTAATGACTCCACCCGTTAAACAACATATAAAAAAATGTCCGGCCGGGGCCCCACACTATATGCCACAAACAGATGGTGCGGTCACAGGTTAATACCACCAACGCATCCTAACTCAGAGCATGCAGGCGGAATAATAAACAGTAGACTGAACTCATACAAGGAATATCCACTATATATATTTCCAAAGTTATATATACAACCACTCAAACGAGGGGATAACAAATACCATAGTTTTTCCTTAAGGCCTTACAGTTCCTCTTTATACAGTGTGGATTAAAGACATTGGCACGCAGGCTGGCCATACATGAATAAAAGAAAACATAACTAGCTAGCCTTCAAGGGCTAGCAGCAACAGCAAGAGCGGCAACAGCAGCAGCAGGGGCATCAACCCTTCACTTCCCGCTCGGCTCTCCAGCACCTGCACAGGGACAATCCACCCAGAAGGTGGCAAACAAGGCAACGGTCAGCATTCAGCTGAACAATTTATAACAATCCTACCGCTTTCCTGGGGCAGTTGCATTCCTTCCCTACAAAGCCATACATCAACAATATACCATATATTGTGCTCTCACGCACATTCAAGCCAACACAATAGCCAGTCATACAACCCGCCGATCCGTGCACTCAGGGAACATTCTTGGTGCACCGGCGAACAAGGGTCAACACCACCGTTTACAATGTATTGAGTATTTAGTGTTAATGGCGTGCATGCCTAAGACTCTCATTTTGCGCTCCAACATGACCATCACTCAGGTCCTCCCGTCGGACGGACATAAGGTAGGTACAGATCAACCACCCCCATTGCTCAAATCACCTTGCCATTACCAAGTACATCATACTCGAGGCTACACTAAAGGCACAAGTCGGTTTCACCTTTCCTGTTTGGTACGAAGACTTTTTAAGAGCACGCAGCTCACACTAGCCATAACGTCCGCCAAGGACAGGCTTCACAATAGCCACACTGTCCAAATAGGACTGGCTTCACAATAGCCACACTATCAATCAAGTACTGGCTGTATTGTCCATCAAGGACGGGCTACCCCGTAGCCACAACACAAACAGCACAAGGGCATTTTCCTGGAATTCCACATTCCAGTACATCCTGCTACTCCCCTTCACAGGCATCACCCAACAACCCCACTAACTACATGAGTATACGAGGAGTCTTCTCCACTGCATAAATACAACATCACCAATCTAGACCAACATGTCCAAATGGGCTTCATGCAGCATGTCTATCCCGTACTACACACTTCCGGGTCTAGATGCAGACTCAACAGGGGATAGCAACTATCAACCCACCGGAATCACTCACTCTTTCCAACTTTTGGTTGAGAGGATTCCTTACTCATGCATAAAGGAGGACTTCACATATCCAAGAAGGGAGATCATTACCCTTAACGATCTCTTGGGAGCCATCGAAAATCTGGCCGGTTGGAAAGCACCGCAGCAGCTTTGCCTACACAAAACTAGCCTCGGATCTCGAATCGGACCGCGGGAGCTCCACCAATGGCTAGCCCTTGTCCTCCTTCTCCTTCCTCCAAGATATACCATTTTCTCTCTTGATATGAATAAGAGAAGATGTGAACCCCCAGTCTTATCACAGCAAGAAAGAACCTGCGCAAAAGTCCAAATTTGACTTGACACGGCCTGTGACACGCCCGTGTCCCAGGCTGTGTACTCCAACAAGTGCGCGAACCAACTCTAACCAAACCATAACACGGGCTCCAACAAGCTCGTGTCATAGGGTAGACACGCCCGTGTAATCTTGAAACGGCCGTGTGACTGGTCGTGTCACCCTCTCAACATAGACCCAAATCACCCCAGAAGAACATGGCTAAGACACACGCCCGTGTCCTTAGCCGTGTACAAAACACGCCCCTGTGACACGCCCGTGTCATAGGCCGTGCTTGCCACTCAATGCTACCCGATATTCACCCAAGCAGGACACGCCCTGGTACACGCCCTGGTACACGCCCTGGTACACGCCCGTGTTCTAGGCCGTGTCACCTCTCGACTATCGTCGTCCGCGTTATCTAGAGAACTCTAACTCGATGCCCACCGTAAAGGACACGCCATGGGACACGCCCGTATCCCAGGCTGTGTGCACTAGACACACCATAGGACTCACTATCCTAGGCCGTATCACCCAGCCTTACCCCATTTTGGGGCTTATGGTTTTTGGGGTGTTACAATCCTCCCCTCCTTAAGATAAATTTCATCCCGAAATTTGTACTAAGCAAGGGAACATGAATCATAATGCTATAACGTTCAAAGATCTTTTATAACAAAATGTACATGGTCAACAGTTTATACCAAAAGTTCGGAAAACTCTGCTCGCATGGTCTTATCTCTCTCCCATGTTAGCTCCTCACGACAACAATTGTCTGACCGGACTTTGACCATCCCGATTATCTTGTTCCGCAACTATTTCTCAGCTCGATCTTCGATCCGAATGTGTCTAACCTTCTTCGTTCGCACATACTTGACTGGTACACGATCATTCTCAACTACTTGAGCTCGATCCTTGATAGCTTTGTTAAGTACTGAGATGTGGAATACATTATGCAATCCACTCAACTCTGCTGAAAGCACTAGTCGATAGGCAGCTTCCCTGACTCGCTCCACCACTTCAAACGGGCCAAGGTATCTCAGACTTAGCTTTTTCAACCGCTGAATCCTAGATACGGCTTTGAAGGGTTTGATATTCCAATAGACCCAATCGCCCACCGCGAACTCCACGTTCCGATGCTTGGCGTTGTTGAAACCAGAAAGAACTAGTTTCTCCTAAAAGCTCGGATCTAAGGCTGCAACCCACGCTTACTTTCTTTGAACCACGCTCCCAACAAGACACCTAAAGGAACAGACCGGGAGCTTCAGCTCGGAGGTCCCACCGCTCACCCGGAAGGACTAGAATCCTTCCCCTCCCTAGCCAATGCTGAGCTAGGTGCCTGAGTGAGAAGGAAAAAGAAGGTTCCACCACTTCTTCTCAGACACCTTACCGGTCTATTTATAGGCTTCAGGATTTGAACTGCAAATAACCAAAACAAGCATCTGTGAAATTACCTGAATACCCTGGGTTGGGTCTGCCAACAGCCAAACTCCGCTGTTCTGAAGGCTATGAGCAGACCACCGAGGGTAAAAGAGTAAAAGGACAAAAAGGATGAACCGCTTGCTAAGTGAGCCGGTCCCCACCCAATTGCTGAACCGGCCTTATCTCTTCCTGCCGACCCGATGCTTGGCGAGAGGACCACCTTGCGGCTGAAAAGGATTACCTCGCGGGCGAGACCCTCAGACGACATATAGACAATCCTCCTTTGACCCCCACCCGCCAGGCGAATGGACCCACGTTTTGGCTCCTCTCGCCTATTGCGAGTAGACCCTCTTTTGGGCTCCTCTCGCCTATTGCGAGTGGACCCAGCTTTTGGGCTCCTCTCGCCTATTGCGAGTAGACCCAGCTTTTGGGCTCCTCTCGCCCATTGCGAGTGGACCCACTTTTAGGCCCTCTCGCTTAGTCCGAGTGGTCTTTGCGTCGGGCCCCTCTCGCCTAGGGCCTTGTCTCCTTTTGAGGATTCTTCTAATTCCCTCTCTGCTGGGTTCCCTCCTGTGAGCCCGAGGTTTGTACACAATCCCCGCTCTTTTCGGGGTTGTCTAAGCCCGAAAAGAAAAGTCCAACCGAGGCTCACGTCACCTCAGCGACTTTAAAGCGGAATCTTTTTCGGGTGAGATTCCCCCCACGAGTCTATAAATATTGGGATCCTCCCCAAGTGCAGCAGGCCTCCTTTCTTTGTTACCGCTACATCTACCCTGCTGCCATGTCTCTTAGCAAAAGCTTTCGCGATCGTATCGCGTTGGTGCGCCAGCGGAACAAGGCGAGTGCGGCTGCCTTGAACCTAATTCCCGCCCGCACTTCTTCTTCACCTCCGCCCTCGTCTTCTCGCCCAAAGAAGGCGAGAACAACCGATCTGGTTCCCCCGTCGGGAGGACTCTTACCGGATCCCCCGGAAAGACGCATCCCTCCTACACCGTCGCTTCCCCAAGAAAAGAGGTAAGGTCCTTGTATACCTCATCTGTTCGTTATCTATCTTTCATTGCTCCTTTTGCTGTTGTTTTTCAGAAAAGTCACGCACCCCTCGGTCAGTCTGGTAGCACACAAACTCATCTCGCCAGCCATCATCTAAACCCTGTCTCGCCTCCTCCTTCTACTCCTCCTTCTACTCTTGGTGGGAAGAATGGTGAGCCTCCCATGTCGCTGGGACCTCTCGCCACTCTGGTTAGGAATCCCCTACCCTTGGCTCTAGCCTTCTCTGGCCGTCCACCTTTTATTATGTCTTTCCTTCCGTTTTTGCCTTTGCAGATGTGCGAGTAGACTCATCTGCCGAAGACTCGCCTGCTGAGGAGCGCCCGAGGCGAGCGGTCTCCTCGCCTCCTCCTCCCATGGATGAGATAGAAGATTACCTTGGCGACCCTATGGATCCGCTGGCGATGAAGCGCAGGGTGTCCGAGTTGTTCCGAAAACACGCGATCATGATTCAAGAGTTGGAGAAAGACAAGCAAACGGCCGACCGGCAGATTGATTGGCTAGAGGTGGAGGTTGCCCGCTTGACCTCCGAAGTTGATGCTGATATTGAGATAGACGAGACCGATCCCCAGGCGATTCTGAACGAGGTCGATCAACAACTCCGTCTCGCGCGTCGCGGCGTGGATGCGGCTCGTGCTTTTCACCTCCCCCACCGTCCTCCCTGCGCGAGGTCTCGCGGTGGGGGGCGCTGGCGGTGGCATAAGGATTGAATCCCTCGCGCCACCCTACGCCTTTATTTTCTTTGTACCGCTCTTTGTTTTGTAATAACATTTCCTCTCGCGGCTACCGCCCGAACTCTTTGGATCTACTGAATGGGTCGGCTTAATAACTTCTTTTAATAGTTCCTTTGATAATTTTACTTCTAGTACCGCGCTTTTCTACTCTGTGACTCGCGCGTTGTATCTGTGCTTAAATCACTACTCTCTTTTTATTTTTATTGTATTTTTTAGGATACTGCCTCGTCCCGGCTTGGGGCTTACGTTAGGCTACACCAATCGAGACTAGGAGAGAGAGAAGGACATCCGACTCTTCCCCTTCCTTCACACTATATATTTTTTCCACCTCTTCGTATTTTTCTCTTTATTCAACGGGCTATAAATACCCCCCTATCCCTGGGGCCCGGATCATGCTCTTGATTTGTCTCGGCGCCCTAAACCTCACCTCTCTCTCCCTTCTCTCGCGAACTGATCCTGCTGGTGCCTCGTCTCGCCTGTTCTTCTCGCATCCTCCTTTTCGCTCTCTCTGTCCAGAATGGGGAAAAGGAAGGCTGAAGAAGGCGAGGGCGAAGCCGATGCGGGAGGCGGTTTGGTGACCATGATTTTCCTCCCGGCCGGATTTCCGAGGAGGACTACAACGCCTTTACTCGCGATTTCTTGCCGGAAGGTTTTGAGTCCCGCCCTCCAAAAGTGGGCGAGTCAATCAACACTTTCTATCCCGGTGAACTCGCCTTCCCCGTCCCGCATTTCGAAGCGGGGCTGAGGTTGCCCCTCTGGCCAGAAGTGAAACAGGTTCTCAAATACTTCGGGACTGTTCCTGCGCAGTTGAACCCAAATGCCATCTCCGTACTCGTTGCCTTCGCCTGCTACATGCGCCGGGAGCGAATCGAGTTCAGCTTGAACTCCTTCCGCAAGCTTTTTGTCTACCATGCCAATGCCGACGGCGTTTCCTATTTCACGGGGCAGGGTCTCAAGGTTTGCGAGACGCCTAACAAGAATCATCATTGGATTACTCGCTTCGTCTTCATCCGCGGCAACATGGGTGGCATTCCGCTGGCGCCTGTGTCGCCAGCGAGGTGTTCTATACCACTCCCAGGTTAGTGGCACGGACAAGCTTCTTTGTGACTTCTTCATCGGCAAGAACTTCGAGGTTCAGTTCCTGAGGCGCGGCCTCGACTCCCTCCTTCCTGTGCTTCCAGGCGAAGGTAAATGCTGGGGCCCTTTATTTTCGTCTAGGTCTAACGAATAGCTTTTATAAACGCATCGTCTCGCCGTTTCCAGGAGAAAGAAATGTTCCCGTTCGCCCGCCTTATAAAAGCAGCATCAAACCTTCCAAAGACGTCGCCTTCGCCACGATGGCAGCTGAGGCGGCGAGAGAAAACCTACCCCTCTCCCTGAAGAAAAGGCATGCAGGAGGCTCCGCCCCGTCTCGCCAGAGTCCTTCGAAGAAAGCAAAGGTCAAAGAAAGGAGCGCCTCTTCCCTCTGGAAAGGCGAAGCAAGTTCCTGCCGAGATGGTAGATGTGTCGGGATCCTTATCCCCCATCTCTCTGGGTTCTCAATCTCCCCAATCCCCTTCTCGGCTTCTTGATCAGCGGACCGTCTCGCCGATTGGCGGGGCGGGTCAACCTGATTCTCTTGCTGACAACATCCCCCCGAAATCTCCCTACTCGCGAGGTGGGCTCTTCCAGCCGCCCGGCTCCCTCCACTCATCTGAACTTCAATATGGGCCCAGCGATCCCGGATGCTGCCGTGAGCCAACCCTGATATGGGACAAGGAGGCGAACCGGGTCTCTATCTCTACCCTCCTTCCTCCCTGGATGGAGCGAGACCAACCTACGGCTCATGCATTCTCTCTGGGCTTTGGCCTTATATGGAGGCGCAGAGCGAGAAGCTGCCGCTGAGGCCCCCCTCGCGGGATTTGATCCTAAGGGCCCGCGCAATCCCAGATGCACTCGCTAGAGCTATCGCACCAGGTCTCACGCCGTCTGATTTACAATAATAAGAGCTGGAGGGATTCAGAGGCGAGCCTGGCGGCAGAGCGCGAGAAGTCTACGGATCTTGAGAAACGGTTGGCCGTGGCCGAAAACCTTCTCGCCAAAGCTCGGGGTGGTGTGGTGAGTTTCCCCATTCTCAATTCCTTCCCTTTCTTTGTTCACCTTCAACTTCCCCTAATGAATAAACCTCTCGCAGGATGCCGAGACGGCCGACAGGATGCACTCGCGCATAGCTACTCTGGAAGGGGAGGTTAAAAGCATGGAGTCCGAGATCACTCGGCTTCAGGAGGCTGCTCTCTCGCCTCTCGCGTGGTGATTCCCCAACCTCCTCCCTCTCATTATTCTCATGCCGAGGTCGTGGGACTCTGCAAAGACGCCAACATCAGGACCGCCGAACTAATCGTGAAGATGATGAAGGAGATGGAAGTTATCAGGGAAGGCTGCGAGGAGGTCACTGCCCGCGACCTGGTACCAGAGATTTATGGCGAGGAGGGAGACGGCCCGTCCTACAGCGCGGAAGAATAGAGGATTTATTTTACAGTGTGTTTTTTTTTGTATATTCCTCTTCTCCCCCCCCCCCTTTTTTCTCTTTTGGATACTTGTTGCTGAGGCATTTTTGTATTACAGCCTCTTTTTGTGGATGACATATATATATTTTATTTTTAAAGGCCCTTCTTTTCCTCTTCTCCTGTATGCCTACCCTCTCTTTACTTTGCGGAACGAGATCGCGACTCGTCTCGCCTAACGATGGAGGGGCTAGCTTTACTTGTGGCGCGAGTGGGCGGGCTCTCAGTGCTCTCGCGCAGGGACGTATCACTTCCTCTCGCCTTATCCTCGGACACCCCAGGCGCGAGTGGGTCTCGAATCGTTATTATGCTTGGTTTCGTTTGCGAGACGAAGGTACTCCTCTTCTCGCCCTTTGGCCGAAGAGCAGACCCCTTACTCTAGGTGCGAATAGCCATGTACCCTTCCACTCGCCTTGCCCCTTGGCGCGAGAGGATCTTGAGGGACCGACTCCTTCCTCCCTCTTCTTCCTTTGGGACAAGGATCTTGCTTTTGATCAAATTATGAAACTCCTATCCATATGCTGCCCCTTTACCTAACCTCCGAGTGAGCCTACCGACCTGTCGGCTCGATGATAGCCCGGGCAGCGGGTCTTCTCGGGGGCCTCCTCTCCAGAACCAACTCCAACCACCGAGTGAGCCTACAGACCTGCCAGCTTGGTGGTAGCCTAGACAGCGGGTCTTCTCGGGGTCTCCTCTTCAAAACCAACTCCAACCACCGAGTGAGCCTACAGACCTGCCAGCTCGATGGTAGCCTGGACAGCGGGTCTTCTCGGGGTCTCCTCTCCACAAACCAACTCCAACCACCGAGTGAGCCTACAGACCTGCCAGCTCGATGGTAGCCTGGACAGCGGGTCTTCTCGGGGTCTCCTCTTCAAAACCAACTCCAACCGCCGAGTGAGCCTACAGACCTGCCAGCTCGATGGTAGCCTGGACAGCGGGTCTTCTCGGGGTCTCCTCTTCAAAACCAACTCCAACCGCCGAGTGAGCCTACAGACCTGCCAGCTCGATGGTAGCCTGGACAGCGGGTCTTCTCGGGGTCTCCTCTTCAAAACCAACTCCAACCACCGAGTGAGCCTACAGACCTGCCAGCTCGATGGTAGCCTGGACAGCAGGTCTTCTCGGGGTCTCCTCTTCAAAACCAACTCCAACCGCCGAGTGAGCCTACAGACATGCCAGCTCGATGGTAGCCTGGACAGCGGGTCTTCTCGGGGTCTCCTCTCCAAAACCAACTCCAACCACCGAGTGAGCCTACAGACCTGCCAGCTCGATGGTAGCCTGGACAGCGGGTCTTCTCGGGTCTCCTCTTCAAAACCAACTCCAACCACCGAGTGAGCCTACAGACCTGCCAGCTCGATGGTAGCCTGGACAGCGGGTCTTCTCGGGGTCTCCTCTCCAAAACCAACTCCAACCACCGAGTGAGCCTACAGACCTGCCAGCTCGATGGTAGCCTGGACAGCGGGTCTCTCGGGGTCTCCTCTCCAAAACCAACTCCAACCACCGAGTGAGCTACAGACCTGCCAGCTCGATGGTAGCCTGGACAGCGGGTCTTCTCGGGGTCTCCTCTTCAAAACCAACTCCAACCACCGAGTGAGCCTACAGACCTGCCAGCTCGATGGTAGCCTGGACAGCGGGTCTTCTCGGGGTCTCCTCTCCAAAATAAAATCTTCCTGCTTTGAGGAAACAGCTATTTGAAACTGTATGGCGGTACCAGAAGGCCTTGCCGGATTGGCTAACATTGAAAAGTGAGAGAGAAAAACAAAGGAAACCACATCTCATTCAGCATAGATAATGAACATGAACAAAAGTTAAGGATAGAAACGCTTTAGGTCGTCGCCGCTTCGGGCGCGATCTAGGGGTGTCCCGTCTACATCTTGGAGGTGATACCTCCTGATTTCAAGACCTCTTTTACAATAAAAGGACCTTCCCAGTTGGGGTTGAGCTTCCCTACCGAAGCCCCTCTCCCTGCTGCATCCACTTTCTTGAGGACCAAGTCTCCTTCTCAAACTGCTTGACTCTGACGTGCTTATCAAAATATCTTGACATCCGCGCTTGACCTCTTCCTGTCGGATAGATGCCAGCTCTCTAAGCTCCTCCACCAAGTCGAGGGAGAGCCTTTGCTCTTCGTCATTATCTACCAGCCACTTCTCATCTCCCTTCCTTGCCGCAGCTACTCTAGGTGACTCAACCTCGAACTCAACAGGTAAGACGGCCTCAGAGCCATGGAAAGTTTGAACGGTGTCTCCCCCGTGGCGGAACTTGGCGTGGTCCTTAAGGCCCAGAGGACGGAGGGGAGCTGCTCCACCCAACTTCCCCTCAAGTTTTCCACCTTTTTCTTTAAGAGATTCACGATGACCTTATTCGCGGCTTCCACCTGCCCATTGCTTCGAGGATGATGCACCGAAGCAAACCGAAGGTCTATACCTAGTCGTATACAGAAATCCACGAACTCTCTGCTGGCAAATTGCGGTCCGTTATCCGTGACAATGGCCAGAGGGAGCCCATGCCTGCAGATGATTTCCCCCCATACGAAACTTTTGACCACTTGAGACGTCACCTTCGCCAATGCCTTCACCTCCAGCCATTTTGAGAAATAGTCTATCATGACCAGCAGGAACCTCCTCTGACCACTGGCTTGAGGGAAGGGACCCACCAGATCGAGCCCCCATATGGCGAAGGGCCATGGAGCTGTGATCGTGCGCAACCTTTGGGCCGGGAGGAGCTGAAGAGGGGCAAATTCCTGGCACTTTCTGCACTTCCTTGCGAATTCCTCGGCATCCTTCCTAAGGGCGGGCCAGAAATAGCCTTGCCTCAACACCCTTCCTTCCAAGGTCCGACTCCCGGAATGGCTGCCGCACTCTCCAGAATGAATTTCTTCCAGCACCCTCGCGACCTCCTTCTCGGATACGCATCGAGCCAACAGCCCCGACAACGTCTTACGGTATAAGATCCCTTCTCTTAGCAGGTAGTATGCCGACTTGTACCTGACTTGCTTCCTCTCGAGCTCTCCCTCAGGCAAACGTCCCCGTTGTCAAGTAGGTGGTAAATGGATCCATCCAGGATCCCCGCTGATCTACTTCCATCAGCTCTCCTTCTTCGATGGAGGGCCTAAAGAGCTCCGTCATGGTTTCGCCGCCCAGGGACCGTGCTTGGCGAGCAGGTCCGCCCGAGTATTTTCCTCTCTTGGGATGTGTTGGACTGAGAAACTGCGAAACTGACCCATGATCCTCTTTACCTTTGTTAAGTACAGCTGGAGGGGGGTTCTTTTACCTCAAATTCCCCTTCTATATGCCTTGCCACTATCATAGAATCCGTGGAGACCCTGATATCCTGTATACCGAGCTCACGAGCCAACCTCAGCCCTGCAATAATGGCCTCGTACTCCGCTTGATTGTTGGTGAGAGTGAAATGAACCTTCAGGGCCTGTTCGATCCATGTTCCCTCGGGACTTATCAAAACCATCCCTCCTCCAAAAGAATTCTTACCCGGCCCCATCTACTAGCATCTCCCAAGCTACTATGGGAGACGTCTCGGCCTCCTTGACCTCCACCGTGTAATCTACCAGGAAATCTGCTACAGCTTGCACCTTGATAGCCAACCGAGGAACATAAGCAAGGTCAAACTCACTGAGTTCTATTGACCATTTAGCTAATCTCCCTGAGTGCTCTACCCCTTCCAGAATACGGCGGAGAGGGTGGTCCGTCACGATCTGGATGGAATGGGCCTGAAAATAGGGCCTGAGCTTTCGAGCTGAGATAACGAGGGCGAAGGCTAGCTTCTCCAGGATAGGGTACTTTAGCTCTGCCTTTTTGAGGACTCTACTTACATAGTAAACTGGGAATTGCTTTTTACCTTCTTCCCGCACGAGGACAGAACTCACTGCCTCTGCCCCTACCCCTAGGTACAAGAATAGAATCTCTCCTTCTCTCGGGCCCTGGAGTAGCGGTGCCTTGGTGAGCTGCTGCTTCAAGGCTAGAAAAGCACTCTCGCACTCGGAGGTCCACTCGAATTTCTTCCCCCCCCCCCCCTCAATGTCCGAAAGAAAGGTGAGCACCTCTCTCCTGCCCTGGAAAGGAATCTGCTGAGCCCCGCCAACTTGCCGGTAAGGCGCTGGACCTCTTTGGTATTCGTTGGAGGTTTTAGTTCTAGGATAGCTCTTACCTTATCCGGGTTAGGCTCTACTCCTGCTGGGGTGAGGAGATGTCCTAAGAACTTTCCCTACAGGCCCCGAATACGCACTTCAGCGGATTAAGCCTCATCTTGTACTTCCTTACCGTTGCAAACGTTTCTTCCAGATCCGCAATATGAGACTTGAGATCTTGGCTCTTGATCATCAAGTCGTCTACGTAGACTTCGAGGTTCCGTCCCTTTTGTTCTCGGAAGATCCGGTCCATCATCCGTTGGTAGGTCGCCCCCCGCATTCTTCAACCCAAAAGGCATCATGTTAAAGCTGAAGCATCCATCCTCGGTGATAAAGGTGACATCCTTGACGTCGGTGGATGCATGCGTATTTGATGGTACCCTGAAAAGGCATCTAAAAAACTCATTAGTGAAAAACCGACGGCTGAATCAACCAGCGCGTCGATTCGAGGCAAGGATAACAATCCTTGGGACATGCTTTATTCAAAAGAGAGAAGTCAATACACATTCTCCACTTCCCTTCCCCCTTCTTTACCATCACAACATTGCTCACCCACCCTGGATACTTGTTTGCAGATATGAACCCCGCCTGGAGTAGCTTTTCCACTTCCTCCCTGATAGGCTTGGCCATCCTGGAGGCGATGGCCCTTTTCTTCTGCTGGATGGGACGAACCTTGGGGTCAAGGTTGAGACGATGGCATGCTACATCTGCGTCAATCCCTGGCATGTCGGCCGCGCTCCACGCAAAGATATCAATGTTTCCCTGCACGCATTTTCGGATCTCCTCCTGGTCCTCAAGACCGAGCTCTCCGCTGATTCTGATCTTTTCTCTCCTTCCTTCTTTTGTTAGGATGTCCACCTCCTGTAGCTTAACTGCAGCCTTCAGCCTCGAGGGCTCTTCTTCTTCCTCCTGATCTTTCGGAATCTCCTCTTCCTTTGCCAGCCCCTCCTCCTGGTTTCCGAGCTCTTGCTCTCCACCCTCCTTTCTCTCCACTGCCATGTCTACTTTCTCTACGAACCTCTCCTCCACCCGCACGGGCCTCCTCCTAGCACTGACTCTTCCATCTCTCCTATTTTTCTTTTCCTTCCTCTCTCCTCTTTCCCTTCTCCTCCGACCCTTAACTCTCCTGCCATTACTGGCTCCTCCGCAATGCCACCTCCCCACTCCTCAACTCTACTCTCCTCTTCCCCTTCTCTTCCGACCCTTGACTCCCCTACCATTACTGGCTCCTCCGCAATGCCACCTCCCAGCTCCTCAACTCTATTCTCCTCTTGTTCCTCCCATTCCAGTCTTCTCTCTAACTCTTCCGCATCCCCCCTCCATGAGATAGCGTTTACTGCCGTCACATAACATTCCCGGGCCGCCTTCGGATCTCCTCTCACCCTGATCTAGGTCCCTCCTGAATTGAGTTTCAAACATTGATGAAAAGATGATGGTACACACCTAAAGGCACTAATCAAGGGGCGCCCGAAGATGGCGTTGTAACTGCTGGGAGCGTCCACTATCACAAAGCGGCAGTTCCTTGACAGCCCTCCCAGGGTTACCTGGAGGCCGACTCCCCCCTCTACTTCTTTCCTTTCTCCTGAGAATCCGAACAGCGGTCCGTCCGCTGCTAACACCCTCCTGGCTTCCACCCTCATCTCATTGAATGCCTTTTTGAAGATAACATTAACCGAGCTCCCATTGTCCACCAAGATCCTTGATACCGTGAAACCCTCGATAGCCGTCCGAATCACCAGCGCATCGCAGAATGGGTCCTCGTGATCTGGCAAGTCCTTCCTGGAGAAGGTGATCTTCTCGTCCGGGGGCGGGGCTTGCGACGTCGAGGCGACACCTCGACGGTACATTGTATGAAGGCTGGCCTTTCGGGTAGCCTCGATTCCCACCCCACCATGAATCACCCCGATCCCCCCTCTATCCCCCACATCTGACCGATCTACACATCTATCCTCCTCCCCCACTCCGGTCATCTCTACTATTCGCGCCGGTGGCTGCTGTTCTCCCGCTCCTCTTCTCCCCTTCAGCTCCAGAAACTCTGGACATGTAGCTGTCGCGTGGCCTTCCTCCTCATGGAAGTCACAGAATGGTATAGCTACTTCCCCCTCCTGCCTCCCTTCTTGGTGATTCCTTCTCCTCCCTGCTCCGGCTCCCCCCCTTCCTCGCTCTCTTCCTCTTCCTCTTCCCCGGCCTATAGCCATAGCCTGCTGAAGCGGGGGTGGGAGTGGCCTAGGTCCCTGTCTCCATCCCAGCTGTGGCAACCTTCCTGCTCCTCCATGGTGGTAGTTCCTTCCCCCCGGGGGAAGACCTCTCCATTGCCCTTGAACCGGGCCTTCCGGTTGCCTCCAACTCAGCTCCTGCTGTGCCGGCCCCCTTGGCTCCTCCCTTCTCCTCCCTTCCTGCTGCCTCGCTCCTCCTGGTTCTCTGGACTCTACCTCCGTCAGCCTTGCTAGTTTCTTGGCAAAAGCCGGGTTCGCTGCCTCCATCGCTATCTCCTTGGCTGCCTTCTCCATCAACCCTTCAAATGATAAGGGTGCCTTCCGGGTGAGGCTCATTTTGAAGAAGCCTTCCCTGAGACCCACAGTAAAGGCCATTTGGAGAGCAAATCCCGGTACCTCCTGAATGTCCAGGATTTCCTCTTGGAAGCGATCCACGTACTGGGCTAAAGACTCGTCTGCCTTTTGCTTGATCAGGAAGATGGACTCCGGGTTTTTCTTCCTCTTCTTCGAGGTCGAGAAGCGCAGCTGGAAGCTCCTACTCAAATCTTCAAAACCATATATTAACCCTGCTGGGAGTTGATGAAACCAGTCCCGGGCCTTGTCCTTCAAGGTGATCGCGAAAAGGCGGCACTTGAATGCATCCGTCATCGGCCTGATGGAGACCGCATCTTCGAACCATTGCAAGTGTTGGAGGGGATCATCCTTCCCCACATAATAAACCATCTCAGGCTCGCGGAACCCCTCCGGGACGGGAGCCGAAAGAACCAGTTCGCAAAAGGGGGACCCTCTCGCCAGGGGTCTCGCCGTCTCTACTCGCGCCACGAGATCTACCGGCGAGACGGCGCTCGCCGGGCTGGGGAACAACTCCCTTCCTGCCAGATCTCGCCCGCTTCCCTCCACCACCTTCTCCTTTCCAGGCCGCCCTCCTGGCGCATCCTCGCCTATCCTTGCCGAGACGGCTCCTTTCGGAGGTAAGAGGCTCGGCCCCTGTGATAGAGAGGTCACGCACTCGCCTCGCTGCGAGATCTGCTGCAACATCCCCATGATGCCCCCGATGGACGCCATGAATTCCTCTCTCCCAACGTATCCTCCTGGGTTCTGGGACCCGCCCTCATTTCCTCCGCCCTCCTCTCCTCCTCCTAGATCTCCTGCCATGAGATGATCCAAAGTTCTTCGACGCAGGCTGCGATCCACGCTCACCGCACCAAAAATGTTGAAACCAGAAAGAACTAGTTTCTCCTAAAAGCTCGGATCTAAGGCTGCAACCCACGCTTACTTTCTTTGAACCACGCTCCCAACAAGACACCTAAAGGAACAGACCGGGAGCTTCAGCTCGGAGGTCCCACCGCTCACCCGGAAGGACTAGAATCCTTCCCCTCCCTAGCCAATGCTGAGCTAGGTGCCTGAGTGAGAAGGAAAAAGAAGGTTCCACCACTTCTTCTCAGACACCTTACCGGTCTATTTATAGGCTTCAGGATTTGAACTGCAAATAACCAAAACAAGCATCTGTGAAATTACCTGAATACCCTGGGTTGGGTCTGCCAACAGCCAAACTCCGCTGTTCTGAAGGGCTATGAGCAGACCACTGAGGGTAAAAGAGTAAAAAGGACAAAAAGGATGAACCGCTTGCTAAGTGAGCCGGTCCCCACCCAATTGCTGAACCGGCCTTATCTCTTCCTGCCGACCCGATGCTTGGCGAGAGGACCACCTTGCGGCTGAAAAGGATTACCTCGCGGGCGAGACCCTCAGACGACATATAGACAATCCTCCTTTGACCCCCACCCGCCAGGCGAATGGACCCACGTTTTGGCTCCTCTCGCCTATTGCGAGTAGACCCTCTTTTGGGCTCCTCTCGCCTATTGCGAGTGGACCCAGCTTTTGGGCTCCTCTCGCCTATTGCGAGTAGACCCAGCTTTTGGGCTCCTCTCGCCCATTGCGAGTGGACCCAGCTTTTAGGCCCCTCTCGCTTAGTGCGAGTGGTCTTTGCGTCGGGCCCCTCTCGCCTAGGGCCTTGTCTCCTTTTGAGGATTCTTCTAATTCCCTCTCTGCTGGGTTCCCTCCTGTGAGCCCGAGGTTGTACAGGCGTTGTAGTACTTTGCTTGTCGATCATGGGCTATCAATAGCCTCTCCCGAATAGAGCATATTATCGAGGTAGCTTCTTCCACTTCCTTTTGCCCATTCAGCTTGGATTCGCCTACTTCTGCCCAAGCTAATGTTGTACGACATTTACGACCATATAGAGCTTCAAACGGTGCCATACCGGTGCTCGTTTGGTAGTTGTTATTATAGTCAAATTCCACCAGATAAATATACACTTCCCATTTCTTACCGAAATTAAGGGCGCACATACGGTGTATATCTTCCATCGTCCTTTTGGTTCGCTTAGTCTGGCCATCTGTTTGGGGATGAAAGGTCGTACTGAATGCTAATTTTGTGCCTCACATTTGATGATTTAGTCTCCAATCAGTTGAGATGAATCTCCCATCACAATCACTGACAATGCTCCTAGGAACACCGTACAGTCGAAAAATCTGTTCCACATAGAGCTTAGCCAAGGTTTCCACTGAATCGTCCCACTTGTTTGAAGGAAGTCAGCCACTTTTGTCAACCGGTCTACAATCACCCAGATAGAATCATGACCGTGTTAAGATCTCGGCAACCCGTGCACGAAATCCATTGAAATATCATCAAACTTCCACTCTAGAATCGGTAACGGCTTCAGGAAACCACCAGGCGTTTGGCATTCCGCTTTTACAAAAGCACAAGTGTGACATCCCGTCACATAACGTGCTATGTCTTTCTTTAGTCTGGGCCACCAGAAAACTTCTTCATGTCTCTGTACATTTTTGTGCTCCAAAGGTGAATTTAGTACTTGGCAAAGTGCGCTTCGTACATCAACTCTTCTCTCAACTTCGTTGTACTTGGGACGCACAACCGACCATCTTTTCGTAACAAGCCATAATCCCAAGAGAATTGGTCACCGGGACCATCCTTTGCATAGCGTTGGAGGCTTTCATCAAGCTCCGTTGCTCGCCGAACTCTGTCTGCATGGTCATATTGTACCTCCGTCCAGTTCAAGTATGCGTCGGCCGTAGCATCCTTGTCAACACAAGATATCTCTAACGCTTCCATCTCCTGGATTAGCCGCTCATCATTTCTCTGCAACCAGTTTGCCCGTACTGGCATCTAGCGACTCAAAGCATCTGCGACTACATTTACCTTACCGGGAGTATAGTGAATATCGAAAGTGTAGTTCCCGAGAAACTCCATCCACCTCCATTGTCGCATATTCAGATCCTTTTGATCTAACAAATACTTTAGGCTCTTTTGATCTGTATTGATATCCACTTTTACGCAATAAAGATAGTGCCGCCATAACTTTAGCGCAAAGATTACCGCCGCCAACTCCAAGTCATGGACGGGATAGTTCCGCTCATGCACCTTTAACTGGCGTGATCCATAAGCAATCACTTTACCAAATTGCAGAAGAACGTAGCCTAAGCCGCTCCTTGAAGCATCACTGTAGATCTCATAGCCGTCTGTACCATATGGCGATGTCATCACAGGCACCATGGTCAAATGATTCTTCAGTTCTTTAAAAGCTCGTGCGCACTCAAGCGTCCAAACGAACTTATAATCTTTTATTGTCAACGTGGTCAGAGGTAAAGAAATCCGTGAGAAGTTTTCCACAAACCGTCTGTAGTAGCCTGCCAGTCCAAGGAAGATCCTGTCTTCGGCCACAGAAGACATCACTAGCAAATCCCGTATGGCACTTATCTTTGCCAGATCTACTGTTATTCCTTCTCCACTTACCACATGGCCAAGAAAAGCCACTTATGATAGCCAGAACTCACACTTTAAGAACTTTGCATACAGCTTATTCCTCCACTAGGTATGCAATACCAATCGTAAATGATTTTCATGATAATCTCCCGACTGAGAGTACATAAGAATATCTTCAATAAACACAATTACGAATAGATCCATGTACTCTCGGAATGTCCGGTGCATTAGATCCATGAATACTGAAGGCGCATTACATAAGCCAAACGACATCACCGTGAATTCATATTGACCGTAGCGTGTCCCAAACGCTGTCTTCGGAATGTCACCTTCCCGAATTCGCAATTGATAATATCCCGATTTCAAATCCAACTTTGAATAGACGGTTGACCCCGCTAGTTGATCGAAGAGGTCATCGATCCGTGGAATCGGATATTTGTTCTTTTCCGTCAGCTTATTCAATTCGTGGTAGTCAATACATAATCGCAAACTACCGTCTTTCTTTTTCACAAATAGAACATGCGTGCTCCAAGGTGACATACATTGGCATATGTATCGCTGCTCCAACAACTCTTGCAATTGAACTTTAAGTTCAGCCATTTCTTTTGGCGCGATGCGATATGGTGAGTGGGCCATATGTTTCGCACCTGCAACCAACTCAATCGAGAAGTCAATCTCTCACTAGGGCGGTAACCCAGGAAGATCTTTAGGAAATACATCGGCAAACTCCGACACAATCGGAACTTCACTTACTCTGGCCTTTCGCTCAATAGCCTGAATAAGCGTGAAGAATAACTCCACGCCCTTCCGAACAACACTGATGACTTGGAGTGCAGACAACAAGGTCCCGCCTACTCCTCGCATACCAGCGAACTTCATCTCAAGTTAGGTATTCTGGCCCATTTTTATCTCCTTTGAGTTGCAATCAATAAAGGCACGCTGCTCCGAGAGCCAGTCCATGCCAAAGATCACATCAAACTCCGATAGCAGTAGCATAGATGCTCTCAATCTGAAATCCCTATTTCATATATGCACTTCCACATCACAAGTCCTATTCGCAAGCATGACACAACCATTCGATAATAACACCTTTACACAATCTGTCGTGATGTGACTCGTTATCCAATTTGATCTACGAAGTCCTTAGACAAAAAAGAATGTGAAGCACCCGTATCAAACAGGGCTCTCACCGGATTGTTCCAAATCAGGAAAAAGCCTGCAGCACACACATCATGCACAAGCTACATACAAAATATGCAATCAATAAAACAAGCATTATCTTAACTCGTACCTGTGACGACGTCACTTTGCTTGATAGCCTCCTAATGGCCAAGATTGTACACTCTGGGTTGCGCATGGAATATAGAGGAATCAACCACTACTTTTCCCTTCTCAGCATAAGATGCACCCGCCTTCTTTTCTCCTTTTTGTTGAGCAACCCGACAATCATGGGTTATATGCCCCACTTTGCCAAAGGTAAAGCATGTACGTGACTATGGCCTCGATGTTGCTCCCGATGTAACCATCACAGAAGCTTGCCCAGAAGGCTTGGACCTCTTGCCCCACTTCTTCTGGTAATATGATTTGCCAGAGCGGGGAGCTTTGAACTCGGGCTTTTCCATAGCCAAGTCCTTCCTGCCTTGCACCCGCTTCATCACCTTCTCCAGCGCACATGCCATATTAACCAAAGCCTAAAATCCTTGGTTCACTAAACTAGAAAGCAGGAACCTCAACTTGTCCCACAATCCTTCATAGAACTGATTCGTTTTTCTTTGTTCATCGGCGAAGATTGATCCTGCATACCTTAACAATCTTTTAAATTCATGCAGGTACGCATCAACGCTATTTTCTCCTTGCGTTAGCCGCTGGAACTCGTTCTCCACAGAAATGCGTTGTGCCGCTGGTAGATGTTTTGTCAAAAACATGTGAGAGAACTCCTCAATCGATACTTGAGTCAATTTCCTTCCTGCCAAATGGTGTAACTAAACCTCATCCAACATTAACCTAGCCTCTCCTTCTAACAAGAAGGTGGCCAAAGTGACCTTTTGAGTTTCCTCCGTCCTGATCGCCATCAAGATACGCTTGAGTCACGATAACCAGTCCTCTGCCTGCGTTGGGGATCCCAATCCCGTGAACGTAGGCGGATTGAAGCACATGAATTGCTCCAATTGTCGTTCAGTTGCTCGCGGATCCACAGCCTCAACCAGTTTTGTTCTGACACCAACACGATATTACACCACAACCGGCGGCGCCTGCCCGGCCAGCCGAATCATCGCAAATAGAGCCTCAACAACTAATCGAACAGTTTCCGCAGATGGAGGAGGTGTTGGCACCTCAGCTGGTGTCGCAATCTCATCCAAGCGTTGGGGCTCGGATTGCCAAGCACCGCTACGAGTCACCTATGGGTGGACAAGACACACATTAGCGACAATACGCAAGAAATAATAATAAAGTAGGAACACACAGATTCCTCAAACAAGTGTATTTGCATTCCTTAGTGGATATTCAAGAGTTCATTAGTGTTACAACACTTCGCACAAACACGTGCTCTCCACATCAGAGTGCGCAGCGGAAGCGTGGTGGGCCCATAACCCACAGGTCGGAGGATCGAAACCTCACTCTGATACCAAAATATAACGACTCCACCCGTTGAACAGCATGTAATAGAAGGTCGGCCGGGTCCCCACACTATATGCCACAAACAGACGGTTGGGTTAAAGGTTAATACCACCAACGCATCCTAACTAAGAGCATGCTAGCGGAATAATAAACAGTAGGCTAAACTCATACCAGGAATATCCACTATGTATATTACCGAAGTTATATATACAACCATTCAAATGAGGGGAAAGAAAATACCACAGTTTGTCCTTAAGGACTTACAGTTCCTCTTTATACAGTATGGATTATAGACATCGGCGCGCAGGCTGACCATACATGAATAAAAGAAAACATAACTAGCTAGCCTTCAAGGGCTAGAAGAAACAGCAACAGCAAGAGCGGCAACAACAGTAGCAGGGGCATCAGCCCTTAACTTCCCGCTCGACTCTCCAGCACCTGCATAGGGACAATAACCCTAGAAGGTGGCAAACAAGGCAACGATCAGCATTCAGCTGACCAATTTATAACAATCCTACCCCTTTCCTGGGTCAATGGCATTCCTTCCATACAAAGCCATACATCAATAATATAGCATATATTGTGCTCTCACACACATTCAAGCCAACACAACTACCAGCCATATGGCCCGACGAACCAGGGTCAACACCACCATTTATACGGTATTGAGCATTTAGTCTTAATGGCGCGCAGGCCTAAGACTCTCATTATGCGCTACAACATGACCATCACTCAGGTCCACCCGTCGGACGGACATAACGCAGGTACAGATCAACCAACCCCATTGCTAAAATCGCCTTGCCATCACCAAGTACAGCGTACTCAAGGCTATACTAATAGCGCGGGTCGGTTTCACCTTTCCTGTTCGGCACGAAGCCTTTTTAAGAGCTCGCAGCTCACATTAGCCATAACGTCCGCCAAGGACTGGCTTCACAATGACAACACTGTCCAAAAAGGACTGGCTTCACAATAGCCACACTATCTAACTAGTACTGGTTGCATTGTCCATCAAGAACTGGCTACCCCATAGCAACAGCACAAACAACACAAGGGCGTTTTCCTGGAATTCCACATTCTAATACTTCCTGCTACTCCCCTTCACAAGCATCACCCAACGACCCCACTAACTACACGAGTATACGCGGAGTCTTCTTCGATGCATAAATGCAACATCACCAATCAAGACCAGCATGTCAAGATTGGCTTCACACAGCATGCCTATCCAGTACTACACACTTCCGGGTCTAGATGCAGACTCAACAGGGGATAGCAACTATCAACCCACCGGAATCACTCCCTCTTTCCACCTTTTGGTAGAGAGGATTCCTTACTCATGCATAAAGGAGGACTTCACATGTCCAAGAAGGGAGATCGTTACCCTTGATGTTCTCATGGGAGCCATCGAAAATCTTGCTGGTTGGAAAGCACCGAAGCAGCTCTGCCTCCACAGAACTAGCCTCGAATCTCGAATCGGACCGCGAGAGCTCCAACAATGGCTTGCCCTTCTCCTCCTTCTACTTCCTCCAAGCTCTCCCATTTTCTCTCTTGATATGAATGAGAGAAGATGACAACCCCCAGTCTTATCAGTGTAGGAAAGCACCTGGGCCATTGGATCCAAATAAAAATAATTGGATTGCCAAGATCTGCCCAAAAGTCCAAATTTGACTTGACACGCCCGTATCCCAGACCGTGTACTTCAAGCGGTGCACGAACCGACTCAAACCAAACCAAAACACGGGCTCCAACATGCCCGTGTTACAGGGTAGACACGCCCATGTCAACTTGACACGACAGAGTGACTAGTCGTATCACCCTCTCAACACAAGCCCAAATCACCCGAGAAGAATACGGCTAAGGCACACGCCCGTGTCCTTAGCCGTATACTAAATACGCCCCTATGACACGCCCGTGTCCCAGGCCGTTCTTGCGACTCAACGCAACCAAGTATTAACCCGAGTAGGACACGCCCTGGGACATGCCCGTATCCCAGGCCGTGTCGCCTCTCGACGATCATCGACCGCGCTATCTCGAGAACTCGACTAGATGCCCACCGTAAAGGACACGCCCTGTGACACGCTCGTGTCCCAGGCCGTGTGCACTGGACACGCTCTGGGACACGCCAGTGTCCAAGGCCGTGTCACCCAGCCTAACCCCATTTTGGGACTTATGGTTTTTTGGGTGTTACACTGCTGTAGGAGGTTCATTGATGAACCTTACAGATGAGGTAGCCATGAGGCTTTTGCAAGATACAGCCTCACACAACATATAATGGACTGCTGGGAGAAATACCCAAAGGAACACCCGTGGAATATTCGCTCTTGGATTAGTTGTACCCACGACAACACCTATCATGGAAATATCTTGCCAAAGATGCGACGAGGATGGCCATCACACATATGAATGCCCAGGAGACTAACTTTTGTGTGAGCTGTATAATCTTAATATGAACGATTCTGTGAATTTCATTGCTAACCAAAATAGGGGTGTGCCTGTTTTAGCTAACAGAGTTCTGGTGGAGATTAAAGGAGAGGTGAAAGAGGATGAAGTTACACTGGACGGAACCAAGGTTGTAGCAGATTTCCAAGTATTGGGGCATATCGAAAATACATTGATCCCAATCTTGGGTGTCCCATTTTTGAAGGAAAGCAGCACCACTTTGTACTTTTCCAAGGGGGAGGTGGTTTTACCAAATGTGGTTAAACCGGCATGCTTACCTAGTGTCGTGACTGAACCTCTGTACCCCCCTCCTGTTTTTATCACTGACGAATTGTTTGGTAATGTGGATCATAGAGATAAACATGAGACGTGGACGTAGAAGGAGAGAAGAAGTACCTCTGAAGAAGAGCGTGGTGATGAGGAAGAGAAGAAGGAGCTGTTGGTTCGTGAGGAGGCTGCTGATGAAATTCCAGAGTTTAGATCTGTATGGGAGCATGATTCTCCACCTCCTCATGCTGAATTTATGGATAAACAATTTAATCATAAGGTTTCATGGGTTGATCCGGTTGCCAATATGGCGTTAGAGATGATGAAACCTAAGACCTTGGATGGAGAGTCAGTTGATTATGCTAGGTGACGTTCTCCTACTGTGGAGAAAAAGAAAAATGAATATTTTTTTGCGATCCGCACGTTTTGGTTCTCTCTAGGGAGAGAAGCAGGGGGCTTGGGGCCGGTTGGGTAAAACCAACTTGAACCCTAAAGCTTCAACCCCTATCCTTTCTCACTCTTGTGGGGAGCTATTTCATAAATCGGCATTTAATTGATAGTTTGTTGGATAGTCTTTGATTATAACTGCTTGGTGGATTTGCGTAGTTTTTTTTGTTTGTTGTGGACAGAATACTCTATATCATGCTTATTACAGGTATTCAGTCCACCTTTGTGACGGTAAAGAAAATGGCTCTAGGGAGACAACCCAAGTAGGACCACTTGGCCCTATTTTGTGTGCTATGTTCTTTTAAAATTTGTATTTCTATTTTCTTCTTTTGGCATGGGATCTCTAATTCGCAGGTGTTGGAAATTTTTGAAGCGCGACAAACCTGCTACTAACGTACAACCTCGCAACACGACTAGTATGCTCAGTTTTGAGCATAGGTACTTCTCACCCCTAATTCTTTATATTATTTGGAATGTTTAGTTTTACGAGTTGTCGCATTCAAGTCTGGGGGGAGAGCATGCATGTGGTCACTACAAGAGCACACATATTATGGCATACCAGTTTGTTAGTTATTTATTTCATGATAACTGTAGAACACTTAATCACCCACTTGAGCAAGATCTTATCCACGCGTGCGGCTCGAGTAAAATGGATTGCTTGTGAGTGAACTTTAAATTAGTGGTGCTGGCTTAGGATTTTAGGATAGAGTAGTACAAAACTCATGTAGTGCTCCTAATCGAGTACTCATGGTCTGTGTAGAAATAGTACAGATTTATTTTTTCTTTATACTCGTAGATTTATTCTTTTTCTGCAGATGTAAATATTGTTTGTACTACTCAAAATAATGTTGAATCTAGTGAAATCGAACAGTATTATAGGAATGTGTGTAGCTATCACTACACACATTTTGCTCGAGTCGGGAGGAAGGATCATGTTTCTCGGTGGCTAAGAACATGCCCCAAGCTACTCTCGAAACAATTGTGCATGGTTAGTCAAGCATGAGCGTGATGTGGGCCATCCATTTGGCTAGTTCTACAATTATTTACCTTGTCATAGCTGTTAATCGTTGCAAGCCAAGTTTTTTCCTACCCCTCCTTTGATTTTGCTCCACCTTCATTCACCAAAGCCTAAAGCCAATCCTCCTATCGCAACTAAATCCTTGAGCTCCTCTGAATTTAATATTTTGATGAGAGGTGATATGTGGAATTCACGTGATATGGTGAATGATTAAAAGAAATTCCATTTGCTAAAAATTTGGGGATTTCAACAAAAAAGAAACAAAAAAGAAACAAAAAAGAAAAAGGTGAGAATTGAAAAAAAAAATATAAATAGAATTACAACGAGAAATTGAATCCCCATCGTGTTTATCTTGATATTGGTTGGGTTAGGCCGTGTACACACCCGGTTTTCAAGCTAAGTCTGGGGGTGGTGTCACACGTGCAATTCTGAGGGGTTGTATTAGTTTAGATTGTTGTTTGCTCGCTTGGGTTGCGTGTAGCCTCCATGTTTATCTTTGACTACCAAACCTTAGCCTAAGCCCCATTCGATCCTAAAGCCCTACGGATTCATGCTTGAGTCAAAGTAGAACCGTGGAGAGAGTGTGAATGGGCAAGCGTATCATCCCCAACATTGATGGGTTTCTTTGGACGTGATCCTGAGTCCCTGTCTTTGGCAATGCTCTCCTGAGTGGCCTACCTACTTTCTTCCTACGTATGACCGAACCATTCTCCAGGATTCCAATTTTTAGTACATAAGATTTTTATTTACGCCTGTCTAAAAGTATAAATTCTGTAGTATAATTAAAAAGTTTGTTTATTCTATTTTCTATGCCCATGATATATTTTATTTCTGTCAATACTGTATTTGGAAATTACTAAGCCAAATAACAATTTTCTAGTCCACGGAGTGATGATTTGCTCGGGACGAGCAAATGTTTAAGTATGGGGGTGTGATGAGACCAAGTAATATACATATTTTTGAACTCGTCTGGGCTAGTTTTCTCGTTGATGCACAACACTTTAGAGCCATAATTGTTCATATTTCTTATTAGGTCCATTCCATGTTAAGTGAACTTTTTGTCTGTTTTTAGTGTGATTTCGTAGTTTTTGTACTTTTGCCTTACTTGGTGTTTTTTTGTGTCTGGATAATGTGGTATGCGCATTTTGGTGGCCCTTTTGTTTTTGCTACAGGAACAAAGGTCGTGTGTGTGTTGCAGAATTGTTTGGGAATGTTTTTCGCCTAAGGGCCACTGATCGTGCGTTTTTACATGCGCACGGTCAGTGGACTCCTTCGCGCACGACCGCTATTCGTGCGCGGTCTATTCATCGACTGCCAAATGGTACAGGAATACTGAGCACGATCATTGGATCTATAGAGCACGACCAATGGTTGTGAGACACTGATCGTGCGCACTATTCTCCATTTTCGAAGTTCTAGCTGAGGCAATTGTGCGACCATTGGACAAAGTGCGCACGACCCTTGATCGTGCGCCACTGCTCATTCACATTTATCCCATTTTTTTAAGAGTTCTGCCATTTCTAATCGCAGGATCATGTGATCCAGTGCGCACGACCTCTGGTCGTGCACCACAGATCGTGCGCCTATATATTAATTTTTTTATCCAGCTGCAGGTTTCTCTTAGCAGTGCGCACGTTCATCATCCATCAGTGCGCACGACGACCGGTCGTGCGCCATTGATCGTGCACTCTTATTTTCTGCTGCCCGTATTTAAACCTGTGCTCCGCAAATTAGGTCAACGCTTGTCATTTTCTGCCCTGCTGCTACACGCGAAAGCGCCGTTTCTTGCCCCCTTAGGTCCTCCACTCATCTCCACCCTACGAGAAGTTTTCTCCGGCATTCTGAAGCCATCATCAACCCTTCGGAATGTTTCTAGCCACTAGCAGTGTGCAACAGAGGTTTTCAGTACTATTCACTTGGGCAAATAGGGAGAAAAGACTGAAGATAAGGGAAGAAGATGGAGGAAGATAAGTGGATTGACAACCCATTTACCTCCGGATGCTACCACGGTCTTAGTCCATAAGTGGACTGACAACACACCTCTCCGGCCAAAAACCACGGCTAGGCTTTCCCCCTTTCAGTTTACTCTACCTCTCCCCCATAGTGAAGTGTGTTCTTAATCTTGTAAGGAACCTAAACTTGCTTTTATTTGTCTACTAATAAAGTTTTATTTGGTTAGTTACATCCTTTATTGTTTGCTGTAATGCACTTGCCTCCATTCACATCACTCCACTCGCGCACAAGAACAACTCTAGCAAAGGCTAGTGTTTGTAGTTGAAGAGGTGATTATGACCCTCACTCTCCACGCGTGTGTTCATTCTATCCGCTTGCTCTCCGTCCATTCGATTAACGAAGCACGGCATAGCGGCCTACACTAGTTCCATCCACCAAGCGAAGCGGTGCTTACGACCCTCTTTAGTTTTCTTCTTGTCTTCATTAGCATTGGAGATCAAAAGCCAACCCCTATTATTTCATTTAACTCTTAATAACAATCTTTCTACGATGCTATCATGACACCCAACCTGCATTCCCTCGAGATCGACATTCGTGGAAGCTATTCCCAAAATTATTACTTGACAGCGACCGATGCACTTGCCGACGCATCAAGTTTTTGTTGTCGTTGTCGGGGAGTGTAGGCATAAGTGATCTGGGTTGTCAAAGGTGGTTACTCAAGAGTTGTTGTTTTTTTATTTTTTGTTTTGTTGTCATCTTTGGTGTATGCAGAGGCAAGGATCAGGAGAGTTGCTTGCCTATGATCCTGAAATAGAGAGGACTGCTCGAGTACGGAGGTGTACCGCAAACGCTCGGCTACAGATAGATCACAATCTAATTTAAGTTGGAGGCAATGGAAGAGGAGAAGAGCCCATCTTAGGGCGAAACACTGATGAGAACATTGGAAACTGGCAAGGACAGTCGATGCATAGGGCTGGCCCAAGAGGGAATGGATCTGCTGCTGCAGGGAAGCATGTTGATGAGAATGAGGTAAATATGTCGAGGCCTCGCATGATGAGAGACTACACTACCCCCACTGTTGGGAGTGTGTATCCAGCCTTTGGGCCTGCCATCCCTAACCTGTAGTTTGAAATCAAATCGGCAATTTTTAACATGATATGCAGCAACGCCCAATTCTTCGGTTTGCCGAGCGAGAACCTATACATGCATCTCTCGGATTTTTCTGAGATATGCGTGACCTTACATTACGGCAGAATACCCGATGACACAGTAAAAATGAATCTATTCCTGTTTTTATTGTGTGATAAAGCCAAGGCGTGGCTGTACAACTTACCTCAGGGAACTGCCACAACGTGGGACGCCTTTACCGCGCGATTCCTGGAGAAGTTCAATCTGGTAGACAAGATTGTGAACCTGTGATGGGAGATAGGTAACTTTCGCTAGTTTATTTAGGAGAGCTTGGCGGAGGCATGGGAATGCTTCAATGACTCGAAGTAGGGCCCTTAATGTGAAATTACATGCGGTTTGCGTTGACACGCGGTGTCATAATCCTAGGTTAAGAATAGTGTGGCATGTCTATGGGATCGCCAGTCATCACACCAACGGGAGTTGACAAATAGACTTGCACGGTTGGGCCTTGGTCCTCGGTTTTTTACTTCCCGAGGCACCCTCCGTGCTAGTAGACGGTTGGCCTTGGTACTTTGGTGATATGTTCACAGAGTCACCTTTCGTGCAACGATGATAGGCCAGTTTGGGCTGTGTTCTTGGTGCACATCTACCCAAGACCCCTCTGAGTCGTAGTACACAAGTGACATCTGATGTTGTGTTCTTAGCATTGAGGCGTACAGAGGCATAGGCCCGGTAGTGTGGATGTCAGCCTAGTAGTGGAGAAGCCCGCTCTATTATCACTGTCTGGCCCCGATGGATGACTCTTGAGAGGTTAGCTACCTGCTTGAAAGTGGGAACTACAAGTCTGTGTCGACATAGTAATTGCTTGTGCATGATCATGGGTGAGTCATTACATTGCATTCATATCATTACATATATTACATACACAAGATCCTCATCATATAAGTTTGTATGGGCACTCCTATACGATGAGTTACTTTAATGTTGAGACGATTCTTAACTTATATGTTTGTATGGGCATTCATATAAGTTAAGTTACTTACTATCATAGATTTATACTTATATACTGCTGTTGATGGTAGAACTGCTAAGTAGGTTGAAATACTAAATTGTTGTAGTTCCTTGATATACACTGTTGTTGATTAATCCTTTACCACCTATTTGTAATACTTATTATATATATACTGTACCCTTGTTCCTTTATCTGCCCGGTGTCGAGGAGTCGCCGGGGGAGTGGATGTGATAGTCACTTAGACTTTTTGACTAACAGTTGCTACGTCTTCCTTTTTAGGAGGAAACCCCGCAAACAGAGCAGTAAAATGTTACGCAGTAGGGCAGTCAGGTTAGGACGATAGGGCCTGAAGTGACGGTGTCATCGCTACCGTCTGTGACAGATGTGAGTCTGTGTGAGATTCATACCGTAGCCTTTTTGGCATGTACTCTGATATTGAAGAAACATTGTTTATGCTTCTTTTATTTGATGTACTTTCTTTTGGACTATTTTACTTATGTGTGGATTTTACTTCTATTTTATATTCTTGGTTTGGTTGGCATGGATGATATGTTTAGCCGGCAGGATAGGCGTCTTGTAGTACTGGTTAACCCGTGTGCTAACGCTACTGCAAGGCGGCTGTTTTGGGCATAAGACTGCCCTCGGCCGTGTCTTTTGTTCCGGGAGGGGGGTCTTATATACATAGTTATGGATCAAGCAGAAAAGTGAAAGGGGATGTGGACCCGCGTCAGGCTTGCGAGACAGACGATTTGAGCACCGGATATGGATGAACTGTACCCTCCCCTATGCCGATCAACTTGGAGTGGTCAATGTGTAAATCACATGATTTATCGTAGCACTGGGGCGTTGTCTCTGTTCTTGGCCCTTGTGAGACTGAAAGCACAAGCATTCTTGACCATCATAGAGAATGGTAGTAAGGCCATTTCTGTCCTGTGCACCAAGAATGTGCCCTGAGAGCACGGGGCGTTTGTGCCAATGTCTGTGGCTAATGGTGCTTAAGTTGCACGTTTTGAATGTTAAGTGTTGTTTGAGCTAATACCTGCAGGGAAGGAGCACCACCACCCCGAGTGCGGGGTGGGGTTGTTATAATTTGGTCAGCTAATGCTGACCATTACTTTTGTTTTCCACAGTGTGGTGTAATGTTACATGCAGGTGCTGCTGAGCTAAGAAGAAAGTAGCGTGTTTGGGCCAAGAAATGTTGTGCTGGCCCTCAAAGGCCAAAGCGAATACTTGTGTTATTTTATCGTTCATGTGTGGCTGGCCTGCGTGCCGAAGTATGTAACACATTTTAAATTAAAGTTGAACATTGTAAGGCCTTAAGGCCAAGACATTATTTGTGTTTTTGATTTACATTCCTATTTGCGGTAGTGGACATTCATGAAGTTGTTGGGTTATATTTAAAACCTTTAAATTACTTTCGCTCTAATGCACTCTGTATTAGGACTCGAAATATTGGATTATGGTTTCAATTTCGTAACTCCTTGGTCTGTGCATTGAATATGGCGTCGGGCCCCGGCTAGACCTTCTGTTATATGCTAAGTGACGGATGGGGGTGTTACAAAGTTGGTATTAGACTATGGTGTCGGTCTTCCTTATTTGAATTTGTGGAAGAATTCTTTTAAGGGGTGGTGAGCACTTGTGTGTGCGTGCCATTATAACATAAAATAACCCATGAATGTCCACTTAGGAATGAAAATACACATGTTTGAGGAACCTTAGTGTTCCAATGGTTGCGTTTTGGCAATCAATTTTTCCTCTAATCGAGTGTTTTTACAACTATATGTGACTAGGAGCGGTGCAGGTCAGTCGTATCAGTAATACTCTGGAGAGAGTAGTGCGCCTAACAATGCGCCTGCAACCCCTCCTTCTACAAAAACCATTCGGATGGTAGCGGAAGCCGTGTTCGCTATGATTAATGCACAACTCGGACGACATTTGCAGCCTCCTATCCCTAGTGTAGCGGAACCTATGATAGTGGACTAGGGAGAGGCAGAGCCTGCAATGTGGAGGAGAGCGAGAGAGAAACAGTTAAAGCATATGATGAGCTTTAATCCACCAGTGTTTTTGGGGACTGAGAGCCCAACACACGCTAAGGACCGACTGTATAGAGTTAAAAGAGTCATGTCCGCAACAGAGACTGAGGAGTGGCTAAAGGTTACAATAGCCACTTTCCTCCTAGACGACGAAGCAAGGCTATGGTGGGATGAGTTAGAGCTTCATTGTTGGGTCCATTGCACACAATGACTAGATTTGAGGAAGTCAATATTGTCAATGATATACATATAGTTGTAGTTAACAGTGATCGGACAAGTATTCTAAATGGACAAGTTAGGTAAACTCTTATCTAAAGTGTGGATAGACAAAAATCATTCTAAGTCCACAGGCATTGAGTCAAGGCTACTCACTCAACGCCATATGACTTATAGCTCTAAGTGGAGCCTTTAGAGTTAATGAAAAAGTAATGGTAGGCGGGAAAAATTGCTAAGTCCAAAGGCATTGAGTGAAGTCAACTCACTCAACGCCATACATCAAAAGATTATGAGATAGGCTAATGTTGTAATAGACTAAGTAGAAATTAGCAGAAAAGTAGCTAAGTCCATAGGCGTTGAGTGTAGCTCACTCACTCAATGCCATAACTTCATAATCGTTGAGAATATCTCAGTTAGTCAACGCCATAGGAAAACTATTAATATTTACTAAGTCCACAGGCATTGAGTGAAGCAAGCTCAGAAAACTCCATGTGATATTATGTTGACTATTTCTCAAAATAAGTGTTCTTCTTCACACAAGAATTTTGGCTATGTCCAAATGCGTTGAGTGTAGCTCACTCACTCAACGCCAGATAACAGAAGTGTCTGTTAAGTAGTTTGGCATTGAGTGGAGCTTACTCACTCAACTCCAAGACACAGTAAAACTAGCTAAGGCACAAGGCGTTGAGTGAGGTTTGCTCACTCAACGCTCTCAACACTCTTAACGGCAGGCATGCTTGAAAGGCTGCAGAAATGGTTTAAGGCAAAAAGCATTGAGTGAGGCTTGCTCACTCAATGTTGTCAACGCCTAGGTATAAAGAATTCTGTCTAAGTACTTTGGCGTTGAGTGAAGCTCATTCACTCAACGCCTATTCTAATGATGATCAATTTTGGCTATGCCCACAGGTGCTGACATTAGCGAAATTGACAAAGTTAGTTGTTTTCAAATCAAGTACAGAGAAGCTACAAAACACGACAAACTATACCGAGAAGCTATTGTACATCTTCTTTCGCTAAAGCAAGGTGCAGCTGGAAGCTGTACGTGGAGCCCACTGATCTTTAAGAGCTGTTGATCGGCGAACTACAAAAGGAAGAGATGGGCCAAGACACAAGACAACATTCAGGGCATTAACATTTTCAAAAAGGTTGCGGTTGGACTTCATCTTTCTCGCCATTACTGCATGTAAAATCTTGAAGTCTCCCTGCAAAATGTTCAGTTAGTTGTGTGTCTTCTTCATCGACAACAGCAAGATCTGAAGGATTTCATTCTGAGGGAGAAGTAGAAAAAAGGAAGAAGTCTATGCAAATCAAGTTGCTTCTCATTTCAGCAATCCTAAATCTAAAGATCTACATCTGAAGCTGAGAAGAAGGAAGAATAAAGTAGATGACTCTATCCTAGGAAGGAAGTGGAAGCAAAGCAGTTTACTGCTAGTTACTTCCAGCTTAAGATCCTTGTAGCTGTGAAGAAAGTTTGAGCTGAGATAACTCAGCTCAAGGTATTGTCAAAGAGAAATTTCTCTGTGATAGATATAATTCTATTTCACTCCAGTAGGATCCTTTTGGATCTGAGTTGTAGGGCTCTCATATCCTAAGGCAGGGTTAATTTGCCTGTGCTGTAGGATCCAGTTTGGATCTGAGGTTGGTGGTCAATTTGATCAAGAGCTACAGGAGAGGAATACTCCCTGAGGTAGGATCCCTAGTTGATCTGAGGTAGGGCTGTCCTCCCATCCTGAGTGTAGGGCCTTTGGCCTTAGGTAGGTGGTCTACTGAACACTCAGTTGTAGGACCTTGTGGCAGAGCTGTAGGTCTTGGGGGTGACTGAGAGATCCTGAGGTATCTGAAGTGTAAGCTCTGTGGAGAAGACTTTAGGAGAAGTTCCTTGACTAACAGGAAGTTGGCAAGTTGGGAGGAGAGTGGATCTTCCCAAAAGTTGGGGAACCACTATAAATCTTGTTGGGTATTGTATCCGTAATTACCTGGATTTGAAGAAGCCTCCTGTCAAGCTAAGATGAATTCACAATGAATTTGATGACATATCTTCAAGTTGTGCTTGCATTTATTCCACGCTAAGTACACGGGTCGGCGCAATGTAATCCCTCGTTGAGCAGATCAGTGTGTTGGCTCACGTGTACTCTCTCTATTGGAGTGTACTTATTTTCAAGTACAGGGTTGAGATTGATCGAGAGCTGAAGAGCAGCAAGGATGTGTCAAAGACCAACTCATGGGAAGAAAGACGAAGATTCGTCTAAGTTAAATTCGACGGAAATCACTAAGTCATTCTCGCCGATTTGACGGGAATCACTATTGATTCTCGCCGAATCGTCGAGAATCACTCGCCGATTCCCGCCGACTGCATCAGGCTGACTCAACGCCTTCAAGAATTCTGCTAAGTCAGAATCGTCGAGAATGAATAATTGATTCTTGCCGAATCGTCGAGAATGACGCTGCATTCTCGCTGATTCGTCGAGAATGGTTTTGATTCTCGCCGATTCACTCCGGATGGCAAGCTTTTCAGCTAAAATTCTACCAAGGATTATTTGACGGGAATCATAAGTGATTCTCGCTGATTCGTCGAGAATCACCAATGATTACCGCCGAATTTGCCTTAGGTGATTTCTACCTACTCGCTGGACTGAACCAAGATATCAGGCATTGTTTGGACCGGGCTTAGGGTTTCTCCTTGTGGGGCCCACAACGGTCTTTTAGGTTTTATCTACAGTATAAATGCCCACGTAATTTGAACTTTAAAGCAGCGAAGAAAAAGAGAAAGGAACACGGCCGCTGAGCGTGACCTAGCCGATCGCGGACTTCCTCCCGTCGTTGTCGCTGCTTGCAAGCTGTCGCCACTCGCAAGATAGTCGCCGCTGCTGATCTTAGAGGTCATATTTGATCGTCCGGCGACAGGACCGAGGCTAAGCTTAGAATCTCACGTTTTTATCTTGAGATCCTTTGTCTCTTGATTTGTTGAGCGGGAATATTTCTCCCCTCCGAATCGATTGAGACGATCGATCCAAGTAAGATCGTTGGTAGACCTTGCTAGCTTCGTCAAGAAGTTTGGTTCTACAAAGCATCGCGGCCGCAATCCTTTTACGCCGCCGATCTCAGGAAGATCCTCTCCAAGAGAGTGCTCCGATCATGGACTCTTCGTCTTCATCAAGAAAGCTTCATTGAACGAAGAGGGACATCGGGTTCTCTAAACATAGTTTGTATTTCTTGTAAATTCTATTTTAACTTTGTTGTAAAGGAACTTTGATTCCTCATTGTAAGGGTTTGGTGCAACCCGTGGTAGAGGAGTAGTGACTCCTTCGGGTGGAATGGTTTCTTCCATAGTGTGAGGATTTGATTTCAATCCGTTTGGTGAAGTCACTTAGTCGTCCCTTGTTGGGAGATAGGTCGAAGGGGGAGAGTGGACGTACCCAAATCGGGGAAACACTTTAACTGCTTGTGTGTTTCTGTGTTGTGGTTGTTTTTGTTTTCTTGTCCAGGTTAATTTTTAATTCCGCAAAAGACTGCAGATCACCTATTCCCCCCCCCCCATAGGTGAAGATAGTTGACAATAGATAAACTTTCAAGTTATATCAGAGGGAGGTTCCTCGTCAATAAGGTTTACTCCTTGAGTAAGATCCCGGTTCTAGTGTCAAGAAGAAGACAAGACTCAAGCATGGAGCTATACTTTTATGTCTATCCTCTGAGACTCCCTACGTGCACAACGGAGTATTATCCCATCTGGAAGATGAGAGTTATGTTTTATCTGGAGGCCATTGTACCTCGCGCATCATTCATTATGGAAGAGGGTCGCTTTATTCCCTTGAAGGCTTCCGTATCTGGAAAATATCTCCAAATCCCCATGACTCCCGAAGAGATGTCTGAGACTGAGCTTTCACTTTTCAACCTGGACAAGCTAATTCGTCAGATCATCACTGACGTCTGGTATGGATCATCTCGTTCAAGATTGGACAAGTGTAGGACTGCAAAGTCTATGTGGCAAACTATCACTAACCTCATGGATAGAACGGAGATGGTTGGGACTGGATGCCAGCAAGATGATGAAGCCTATGTGGGGTCCTCATCTCTGAAGATGAACTTCAAGACCAATCTCTCAATATCAGGGCTCCCGTGTCTCTATCTGAGACGAAAGAAGAGATTGACTAATGCAGTTCTGATGAAGCTTACACATTAGTATCTGCAGATCTTAATGCTACCTATGATCATCACAATCAGGATCAGGTAACTTCCTCATCATGCTCCTTTCCTCTTAAATCTCCTGAAGACAGGAGTAGCTCAGAGGGTTATCCATCAAGTGATGCAAGGGTGATGAACAGCTTCAATCAAAGGATTGAAACTCTTGATTCCCTTTGTAGTGCCCTTCAGAAGAGCAACTTGCTTGTGGAGAAACAAGCTATGGAAATTGCTCAGTTGAGGACCATGATGGATCTCCAATTGGAATCCAACAAGGTGAAAAACTCAAAAATATCGGATCTAGAGTTTTCACTAGAGACCGAGAAGAGAATAGTTTCTAACTTTTCCAAGGTAGATGCTATTAAGAGAAAGGGAGAAAATGGGTGGATCTCACGAATTATAAAATCGTGGAGAAATAGGGAAACTGTTTTTACACCCCCCCCCCACATCGAGTAGGAAGGGCACAAGCCATGCCTTCAGGTATGACCATAAGAACAACTATGGTCACTGCAAGAATGATCAACCCTCTTGTGGAAGTACCCATAGTGCAAGTGCTGTTACGGCTACCCATGAGAAAATACATTTGGCTTATCATCAACCTTTTGTATTCTCTGCCTCAGCCTCAACACTTCATGAGATTGTAGGAACTAGCTCTAACAGTAACTCTCACCACCCTAGGACACAGGGAAAGGGGGTTGGGAAACATGTAGCTAGTACCCATGGGGCCCCCGGATGTGTCCTAACTGAAAAGAAGGAACCATCTCCCAGGGCTCATGACACTCACCACATGTTCTCCATCCACCCTCCCTCGTGTTAAGGTGGAAAGGGAAAATCTGTGAGCAGAACATGTTCTGCCCCTGTCTCACCTAAGATCATGACTAACTCAGTCAGTAGATCTGGTCATAAAAGGAGATACAAAATTCATGAGTGTTGGTGTTGTGGCAAAGTGGGTCACTTTGCCATAGATTGTTAACACAATCCCTCTGTTCCAAGGGCAAGAGTATGTCCACTTCCTTTGGGCAGAGTTAGCCTTCCTGACAAGATTCCTGTAGGAAGGCATTTGAAATTTTTTGCTGACAAGAACCTAAGACCCAATATATATTGGGTTCCTGAGGTAAGGTAATTCGTTTTGTAGGATAGTCTAGGTTCCCGTAAAATGGTGGGAACTAGACATGAGATGTTCCAAGAATGATATGGAACAAGTGTATGGGATAAGAGATAGAGCTAACTACAATGGCCTACTCCAATTGGACACCTTGTGTACCTCAAATATGAGATCTGAATGATCAATTTAATGATCCCAGGTACGCGCATTAAGTCTCAATACTTGAGTCATATTATATAAATGTTTATATATATATACCAATATATGGTCACACACCGGATGAAAGGACGCAAAAGTTAAATGATCCTTATTTAAAATCTGAAGAATTCTTTTTATATACATATATAATTGATAATGTTCATCAATGGGTGTCAATCAGTCCATTTGAAATTAAAGAAGTGTATGCCAGTGGCTATAACGAAAATTCTACACTTTTGAATCACCTAAAATTACTCAGTAATTATTTCTAGGGTTAATATCCCTTCAACTCGATCTAGGTAGTATGACCAAGAAATAAAAAGGAGCAAAGGTTTGACATTCAAATCGACAGCTCAGAGTTCGAAAGGTTCGAAATTAACATGCCCTGTATAGAATTTGCGGAAATCTCGTTGACTTCCCACGGTTCGGAAGAAATAAATAGCGTAACCACTATACGACTCTTCACATTCAAGAATCGCTGAAATCCCGTCGACTTCCCAAATAACTCGCCGAATCCCGTCGATCGTGCGTAAGTTCCTCCCGTTCTTCAATCGCCCTTGTTCTCCGTCACTCCTCCGTGCTCCCGACGAAGACATCCTCTGGACGCAAGGATCGTGCCGACTCCTGTCGACTCCCAGAAATTTCGAAGTTGTCCCTCTCCCGTTGACTCCCGTTCCGGTCACCAACAGTCCCGTCACAAGCCACTCTCTCTGCTCTGCGCTAGGGTAACGTCCATTAATCCATGTAGTTTCTTGTCTAGTGTAGCTCCTAAGCTAGAATTTGTGATAGGGTTTAGTCCCTTGGACATTACTTGTTTAGGTTTGCAATGGCTCCTAGAACCACAGTTGGGCTCCTCACAAGGAGTGAACTGGTTAGGACGGGCTTCTCCCATGCCTTTGATGAGTTAAGAAATATTATCCTAATGCTTGAAGAAGCCGGGCTTTCCTTCATCCTTGAGCACCCGTGCAAGATACTGGAAGAAGAAGTGCTTGAATTCTTTGCCACGACAAAGCTACGACATGAGGATACGGTGATTAAGAGTAAGATTGCTGGCCTACGGATCAAGATGTCTACTAAAAAATTATCACGACATTTACAGCTCACAAGTTTTGAACAAGAGGACTACCTGGAGGAAGATGATCGTGCCAGGACTCTCCTATTATGTGGACTTGCTCGAGGGACTAAGTCTATCAAGCGCAAGGAAATGAATGAGGAAGGGAAGCTTCTATCTGATATCATTGGGAAAGCCCTGATCTGCAAACCGGGCTCCCATGATCATATCTCTGGTGATATGTTCAAAATCTTTGTGGCTATAGTGTGTCGAAAAAGATACAACTGTGGGGCCATGTTGTTTGATAATATTAAAGATACGCTACAAACCCCCAATTTTTGGAAGGATCATTAGCATATACCTTAATCAGCTGGATGGAGACAGGTTTGATAAGAGTAAGGGAGTTCCTCTCCATTACTTGAAGAAAATGGACTCCAGTGTATTTGATAGATGGGAAAGAAGGATTGGTCAAGCAGGTGTGGCTGAAGCCCATGATGAACCATTGGCTGAAGCCCATGAGGATGAAGGTAATTGAGCTCCAGATAACAGAAATCCCTTGGATGCACCCAGTGACGTTCCTGACTTGCTGCATGTAGGAACTGAGGGGGAGTCGCTACCCGCTTCTACTGATACACTTAGGATAGATATCTCAGTTCCGGATCATGCTGAGGTAGTTACTGACATCTCTCTAGTTGCAAAATATGTCGTTGATACCCTTGCCACTTATCAGGTTGAAGAGGAGGAAGATGAGGATGACATGGACAATGATGCGGTTGACGATGATGATATAGAAGATGAGGCTGCTGATGAGGTGAATGATGAATTAGTTGAAAATGAAACGACCATGAGGGAGATGGTGGAGATGGTGGAGCTACGGGGTGATGTTGAAGTCCCCTCCGAGGAACGGGCTCCTTTGGAAGTTCCTGAGACATCTGGTGTAGCAATGGAGGGGGAGTCCTCTCAGCAGAGGATGATAAGCATTCCTGAGAAAACTACAGAGGCTTCCCCTATCCCCCCACAAGAGACTGTGAACTTATCAAGCTCTCCCAGTGAATCTGCAGAAGAGCACAACCAAGGCATGCCTCAGGGTTATCCACTAAGACCTAACCTGGCAAATCACATAGTGAATATCATTCAAGGTATAGTGGATGAACTGAAAACTTCTTTTGAATAATCACACAACAAAGTGTTTAAAAGAATTAAACAATCTGAGGAGCTAATGCTTAAAAATGTTGTGGAAATAAATCATAAGCTGGATCAGATGGAACAGAAGTTTGATGCTAAGTATATTGAAGCTGGCACTGCAGTTACTCTTCTCATGCAAGGAATTCAGAAGAATATGACCGATCTGGCAGTGGTAAATAAGAATGCTTATGTTGTGGCCGACAACATCCAGAAATTCGATGCCAACATGGTGATTCTCAACGCAAATCAACAATCCATGCTGAATGAGTTTACTAAGACTGTAAAGCATATAGATGAGTTACTGCATTATTATGCAAACTATATTGCCCTTGAAGCCAAAAAGGGGGAGAATGAATATAAAGCTAAGATGGCAGGGCTGGAACAGATTATGGTTGACAACTTCAAGCAATCCAATGAATATGTCTTTGAAAGTTGTCATTGGCTGGTTCAAAAAGCTTCGGGCATACACTTTCCAGTTGCCCCTCTTGAGGAGATTAATACTGCTGCTGATGAGGGTGTAAGTGTTGAAGAAGTTCCTCTTAGTGAAGCTGATACTAAGAAGGCTGATAGTGCTGCTGCCAAAACTGCACGCTATGCCATGTTTGACAAGGAAGCCATAGCGAAAGGAAAAAGAAAACTCCAAGAAGGGATGTCCAAAGAGACTCCAGCCGAGAAGAAAGTAAGATTGAAGGAGAGTGAAATGCGAGCGTGACCTAGCCGATCGCGGACTTCCTCCCATCGTCGTCGCCGCTCGCAAGCTGTCGCCGCTCGCAAGATAGTCGCCGCCGCTGATCTTAGAGGTCATCTTTTATCATCCAGCTAAAGGACCGAGTCTAAGCTTAGCGTCTCACGTTTCTATCTTGAGATCCTTTGTCTCTTGATTTGTTGAGCGGGAATATTTCTCCCCTCCGAATCGATTGAGACCATCAATCCAAGTAAGATCGTTGGTAGACCTTGCTAGCTTTGTCAAGAAGTTTGGATCTACAAATCATCGTCGCAGCAATCCTTTGCCTCCGCCGATCTCGGGAAGATCCTCTCCAAGATAGTGCTCCGATCGTGGACTCTTCATCTTCATCAAGAAAGCTTCATTGAACGAACAGGGACATCAGGTTATCCAAACGTAGTTTGTATTTCTTGTACATTCTATTTTAACTTTGTTATAAAGGAACTTTGATTCCTCGTTGTAAGGGTTCGGTGCAACCCGTGGTAGAGGAGTAGTTACTCCTTCGGGTGGAAGGGTTTCTTCCATAGTGTGAGGATTGGATTTCAATCCGTTTGGTGAAGTGACTGAGTCGTCCCTTGTTGGGAGATAGGTCGAAGGGGGAGAGTGGACGTACCCAAATCGGGGAACCACTATAACTGCTTGTGTGTTTCTGTGTTGTGGTTGTTTTTGTTTTCTTGTGCAGATTAATTTTTAATTCCGCAAAAGCCAGCAGATCACCTATCCCCCCCATAGGTGAAGATAGTTGACACTAGATAAACATTCAAATCTGTATGTACTTTTCTGTGAGGATTTTCTTTGTGCATGTACTTTAAAGAAAATCTCTGCCAACACATAAAGCTCTAAAGAAGATAAAATTAAAAGTTAAAAAAAATATGAGACAACCCATTCACCTCCCCCCCCCCCCCCCCCCGAGGTTGTACGCTACCTTAAAAATAAAGACTTTCAAGTGGTATTAGAGGAAGGTTGCTCAAAAAGGATCTAACCATCTGAGTGATCTTCCAAGGTAGCTACAGAATGTTCAAATTGGTTCAGGAGTGAACTATAGAGAGCTGGGTGCCATGAAGCTTTCTAACTGCAGGAAAGATGGTTTTGGCATATGGAAGGAGAGGGTCAGGCTGTTCATGGAAGCAGCTGACCCTAAAATCTTTATAACTATCAAAGAAGGACCTTTCATCCCCATGAAAGTCTCTGTCCTGGATGAAAACATCCCGACACCCATGACTTATAAATAGATGACAAAGGATGAAGTCATTCCTGCCACCATGTACACGAGGGAACAAAATGTCATTGTCAGTGCAATTGATGATTCTACCCTTCAAAATCTGTTTCACTACAAAACTGCAAGGAGATGTGGGACACTCTAGTGATCTACATGGAAGGCACTGAGAAGGTCAGGGATGATAGAAAGTCTATGCTCAACCAGGAGTATGAGGCCTTCAGACAGACTAAGGGTGATAACATAGCCAAATGTTAAGATAGATTCTTTAGGATAGTGAATGTGCTAAGGACCTATGGAAGGGTCTTTAGTCATTATGAGCTAAATGATAAAATCCTTAGGTCTCTCACTAGAAACTGGAACACAAAAATCGGTGCAAGTAGAGAAATGTCTAAGCTGGGTGACGCTCCACCCCACACCCTATTTGGAAAACTGCTCTCTTATGATATGCAGCTAATTGTCAGGAAAGATGAAGAGACAAACTACAAGTCTCAGGCCAAAGAGAAGTCTATGTCTTTCAAAGCTGAAGCCACAAACAAAAGCAGGAGAAATACCCCTTCTCGTCCAAAAAGACAATAATGATTAGACTTCTCTGAATCTGAAGCATTAGACAGCAGCATGTCTGATTAGGACTTTGCTGTCTTCTCTAGGCAGCTCCATAGATTGATGAAGAAGAAGCATTGGAAGAGCATACCCTCCTCCTCAGCACATCACTGGACGAAATCCTAAAAGGAGGACAAGTATGGATCAAAACTCAATAAACAGAATTCTGCTAATGTTATCTGTTACTGCTGCAGCAAGACAGGGCATGTCAGTGCTGATTACCTAGTAAACAAAGGGAGGAAAATGAGAAGAAATCTCACTAAAAGCATAAGGGCAAGAAAGAAAAGTCCATTGTAGCTAAGAAAGAGAAGAGCTTGACTGACTCATCATCATATGAGTCTGAAGAAGAGGAAGCCTGTATTGGGCCAGTTGCTACTACTGATGCTAATGATAGAGCTGTTACAACTGGAGATGTCTATCCTCCAGGCAGGATAGGAATCATTGCCCCTATGACACTATCAAACAGTGACTCAGAGGTGGATGAAGATTGCCACAACTGTAGAGGGTTGATGGCAATGACAGATGAAGAGGACAGCCAGGATCAGTTTGGTCAAAGTAATGTACATCCCCTAACAAGTTATGTGTCTGGGTATGAGACTAGTCCTGGTATAGAAGCCTCTTCATCTAATTGTGGACATTATTATGGATTAGAAGGTGATGTCAATCAACTGATTGATAAATATGTTGAACTTCTTGATACCTTTAAAAAGTGCAAGAAGATGATTAAGAAATAGGCTAATGAGATTCTATCTCATCAGCAAGTTGCTTCCCAACTTACTGAAACAGCTTCTGTACTGAATCAGACCATGAGGGAACTAAGTCAACTAAAAACCCTTTCAGGCATCCAGATGGAGGCTATCAAAAGCAAAGATAGTCTCATTAGAGATCTTGAAGATATGCTCCAGAGGGAAAAAGGTATTGTGGCCAGTTTCTCTCAGCCTAATACAGTGTTGCCCCTGATAGACTCCTTCTCCTCAAAGAAGGGTAAGAAGGGGTTGGGCCTGAAGGGCAACACAAGAACAGCCCATACCAAAGGAAAAGGGAAAGTTCCAGTTGTGCCAATGGCATCTAGGCCACTTATCCCATTCAAGAGGGTGATATTCCCTTCAAATAGGTATGATCAGGAAAGAATATATGGTCACTATATGAATGGTTCTTCCACATGTGGAGCAAAAGATGTTCACAGCTATTGTGGAATGTATATCAAGGTAAGTGCCTTTAAGGTTGCCCATGAAGAAATTCAATTGGCCCATCATGGACCATTTATTTTTGCAGCCCATTATCAGAACCTGTCAGCAGAAAATCTGACTAAGTGTCAGTCTGCCAGCTTGCCAAATATGGCTGTCTCTGATGATATCAAGGGCACACTGTCTGAAAAGAAAGTTTTTGCAGATAGGATTCAGAACAAGAAACACAAGCTAACAAGCAAACTAACTTTCATGCTGAAAGAATTCAGAAAATGGTTGATGCAACTCTTCCTTCTGTTAAGTCTGCAGTCAATTCAGCTACAAGGCCTACACAAAAAAGAAGATACAACATACATGATTGCTGGTGTTGTGTCGAGGTAGGCTATTATGCCATTGACTACTGGCATAAACCTAATGTGGCCAGGACTAGAGTTAGTACTATAGTCAGAAAACTTGTTGGTGGACATGTTCAGTTTAAGACTAATATGCACCTAGGACCCAATAGATATTGGGATCCTAAGGAAAATTAAACTGTATATTGCAAGTTTGTCCAAGTCATCATACCCCTATATGGTGTACAACCCATATTCGCTGGGTAGGACCCGAAGGCATCAACGATCGGGGTTGGACCAGCCTCAGGCTAGCTTGGTCCTGAAAACCAGAAGTGCTCTCGTGCCGGAGGAGCTCTCGCACTGCAGGAGCTCCCGCCTATGAGCAGGAGAGATCCCGCCCATGACCAGAAGCGGGCGAGAAGGCATTAAGTGGTCTCAACGCCGTGCTGAGTGAGCTCCACTCACTTAATGCCGTGGTCAGCAGCAAGGGCGTTGAGTGAGCTCCACTCACTCAACGCCGTAGTCAGCAGCAAGGGTGTTGGGTGAGCTTCACTCACTCAATGTCATAGTAAGCAGCAAGGGCGTTGGGTGAGCTCCACTCACTCAACGTCGTGGTAAACAGCAAGGGCGTTGGGTGAGCTCCACTCACTCAACGTCGTGGTAAGCAGCAAGGGCGTTTGGTGAGCTCCACTCACTCAACACCGCATCCAGCAACGATAGCGTCAAGATTAGAGGAGCTCCCGCCTGAAAACGGGTGAGAGCGTTCACCGTCGGTAAATCGGGACCCGCTTCCGGCAGAGTCGCTGAGAAGGATTGCGTCTCGTAGAAGGCGGGAGCCGGCTCAGTGTGAGACTTCCGACACTCCTTTTTAGCTCCCGCCAAATGAAGGCGAGAAGGTTCTCGGCATAGAGTTCTCACCAAGTGGGGCCCAGGGTCCAGAGTAAAATGATTTAATTACCCTTGGGTAAAATTACCCTTATACCCCCAAGAGCTGCGTTTAATGTTTTCTGGACAGCAGTATTTTTTCTATTGGCAGACCGGCCAGGGGTATTTCAGTAATTTTTGGTCAGCACAAGGCTATAAATAGACCCATAAGGGCTCCTTTGAAAGCAGACTCTCATTTTTCTCTGAATCTCTAGTGCTTTCTGAGGAGCTCCTAGACCATCTTTTGGCTTTGGAGGGGATGCTCTTAGAGATCTTCTGGGTGTGAGGTGGGACCTCCCTACTGAGGCTTTGGGTGTGTCCTAGGTTGCTATAAACCAGTCAAGGGGCGGGGCTTGAGAGAAGTATGTATTGCCTGCACCCCTATTTTGAACATTCATGAGGCCAATTTTTGCTCCAACAGTTCTGGTGCGGTGAGCGTGGAAGGCAGGCGGTACAAGAAAGCCTTAAGTTTTGTCCCATGACTGGGGGTGATGATGAAGCGTCTGGCTCACAGGGTATCCCAACCCCGGGGGAGGAGGCAATAAGGAAGATGTTGGAGTACTTTAGGCGAGAGGTCCTGTTGGGTATTGTATCCACAATTACCTGGATTTGAAGAAGTCTCCTGTCAAGATAAGATGAATTCACAATGTATTTGATGATATGCCTTCAAGTTGTGTTTGCAGTTATTTCACGCTAAGTACACACCAATGTCAGGGTGCAGTGGGAAAATATACACGGGTCTTCGCATGTAATCCCTCGTTGAGCAGATCAGTGTGTTGGCTTACGTGTACTATCTCTATTGGAGTGTACTTATTTTCAAGTACAGGGTTGAGATTGATCGAGAGCTGAAGAGGAGCAAGGATGGATCAAAAACCAACTCATGGGAAGAAATAAGAAGATTCGTCTAAGTTAAATTCGACGGGAATCACTAAGTGATTCTCGCCGATTTGACGGGAATAACTAGTGATTCTCGCCGAATCATCGAGAATCACTCGCCGATTCCCGCCGACTGCATCCGGCTGACTCAATGCCTTCAATAATTCTGCTAAGTTAGAATCGTCGAGAATCAATAAGTGATTCTTGCTGAATCGTCGAGAATGACTCTGCATTCTCGCCGATTCATCGAGAATGGTTTTGATTCTCGCTGATTCACTCCGGATGGCAAGCTTTTCAGCTAAAAGTCTACCAAGGATAATTCGATGGGAATCATAATTGATTCTCGCCGCTTCGTCGAGAATCACCAATGATTTCCGCCGAAATTTCCTTAGGTTATTTCTACCTGCTCGCTAGAATGAACCAAGATATCAGGCGTTGTTTGGACCGGTCTTAGGGTTTCTCCTTATGGGGCCCACAACGGTCTTTTAGGGTAGATCTACAGTATAAATGCCCACGTTATTTGAACTTACAAGCATCGAAAAAAAAGAGAACAGAATAAGGCCGCCGAGCATGACCTAGCCGATCGCGGACTTCCTCCCGTCGTCTTCACCGCTCGCAAGCTGTCGCCTCTCGCATGATAGTCGCCACCACTGATCTTAGAGGTCATATTTGATCGTCCGGCGACAGGACCGAGGCTAAGTTTAGCGTCTCATGATTCTATCTTGAGATCCTTTGTCTCTTGATTTGTTGAGCGGGAATATTTCTCCCCTCCAAATCGATTGAGACGATCGATCCATGTAAGATCTTTGGTAGACCTTGCTAGCTTCATCAAGAAGTTTGGATGTATAAAGAATCGCCGCCGCAATCCTTTGCCACCGCCGATCTCGGGAAGAACCTCTACAAGAGAGTGCTCCGATCGTGGACTCTTCGTCTTCATCAAGAAAGCTTCTTTGAACGAAGAGGGACATCGGGTTCTCCAAACGTAGTTTGTATTTCTTGTACATTCTATTTTAACTTTGTTGTAAAGGAACTTTGATTCCTCGTTGTAAGGGTTGGGTGCAACCCTTGGTAGCGGAGTAATGACTCCTTCGAGGTGAAAGGTTTCTTCCATAGTGTGAGGATTGGATTTCAATCCATTTGGTGAAGTGACCGAGTCATCCCTTGTTGGGAGATAGGTCGAAGGGGGAGAGTGGACGTACCCAAATCGGGGAACCACTATAACTGCTTGTGTGTTTCTGTGTTGTGGTTGATTTTGTTTTCTTGGGCAAATTAATTTTTAATTCCGCAAAAGACTGCAGATCACCTATTCCCCCCCTAGGTGAAGATATTTGACACTAGATAACTTTCAAGTGGTATCAAAGGGAGGTTACTCGTCAATAAGTCTTACTCGTTGAGTAAGATCCTGGTTCTAGTGTAAAGAAGAAGTCAAGACTCAAGCATGGATACTCCGATGTCTCTCCTTTGAGACTCCCTGCGTGCACAACAGAGTATTATCCCATCTAGAAGATGAGAGTTATGTTTCATCTGGAGGCCATTGACCATCGCGCATCATTGAATATGGAAGAGGGTCCCTTTATTACCATGAAGGCTTCCGTATCTGGAAAAGATCTCCAAATCCCCAAGAGTCCCGAAGAGATGTCTGAGACTGAGCTTTCACTTTTCAACCAGGACAAGCTGATTCGTCAGATCATCACTGACGTCTGGTCTGGATCATCTCGTTCAAGATTAGACAAGTGTAGGACTGCAAAGTCTATGTGGCAAACCATCACTGACCTCATGGAGGGAACGTACACGGCTGGGACTTTATGTCAGCAAGAGGATGAAGCCTATGTGGCGGTCCTCATCTCTGAAGATGAAATTCAATACCAATCTCTCAATATCAGGGCTCACGTGTCTCTATCTGAGACTTAAGAAGAGATTGAGGAATGCAGTTCTGATGCAGCCGACACATCAGTCTCTGCAGATCTTAACGCTACCCCTGATCATCACAGTAAGGATCAGGTAACTTCCTCATCATGCTCCTTTACTCTTGAATCTCCTGAAGACAGGAGTAGATCAGAGGGTTGTCCATCAAGTGATGTAAGGGTGATTGACAGCTTCAATCAAAGGATTGAAACTCTTGATTCCCTTCATAGTGCCCTTCAGAAGAACAACTTGCTTGTGGAGAAACAAGCTATGGAAATTGCTCAGATGAGGACCATGATGGATCTCCAATTGGAATCCATCAAGGTGAAGGACTCAAAAATCTCGGATCTAGAGTTTTCACTAGAGACCGAGAAGAGAATTGTACCTAACTTTTCCAAGGTAGATGCTATTAAAAGAAAGGGAGAAAACGGGTGGATCTCACGAATTATAAAATCGTGGAGAAATGGGGAAACTGTTTTCAGACCCCCCCCCCAAACACAGAGTAGGAAGGGAACACATCATGCCTTCAGGTATGACCATAAGAACAACTATGGTCACTGCAAGAATGATCAACCCTCTTGTGGAAGTACCCATAGTGCAATTGCTGTTATGGCTACCCATGAGAAAATACATTTGGCTCATCATGAACCTTTTGTATTCTCTGCCTCAGCCTCAACACTTCATGAGATTGCAGGAACCAGCTCTCACAGTAACTCTCACCACCCTACGACACAGGAAAAGGGGGTTGGTAAACATGTAGCTAGTACCCATGGGGCCCCCGGATGTGTGCTAACTGTAAAGAAGGCACCACCTCCCAGGCCTCATGACACTCACCACATGTTCTCCATCCACCATCCCTCGTGTCTCAGTGGAAAGGGCAAATCTGTGAGCAGAACCTGCTCTGCCCCTGTCATACCTAAGATCATGACTAACTCAGTTAGCAGATCTGGTCAGAAAAGAAGATACAACATTCACGAGTGTTGGTGTTGTGGCAAAGTGGGTCACTTTGCCATAGATTGTTGGCACAATCCTTCTGTGCCAAGGGAAAGGGTATGTCCACTTCCTTTGGGCAGAGTTAGCCTTCCTGACAAGAATCCTGTAGGAAGGCATTCAACATTTTATGCTGACAAGAACCTAGGACCCAATACATATTGGGTTCCTAAGGTAAGGTAATTCGTTTTGCAGGATAGTCTAGGTTCCCATGAAATGATGGGATCTAGACATGAGATGTTCCAAGAATGATATGGAACAAGTTTATTAGATAAGAGATAGTGCTAAATACAATGGCCTACTCCAATTGGACACCTGGTGTACTTCAAATAAAAGATCTGAAGGATCAACTTAATGATCCCAGGTACGCGCATTAAGTTTCGAAACTTGAGTCGCCTTATATAGATGCTTATATATATATATATATATATTTATCCAAACGAATATGTAGATTCTTCTTCTAAAAAGCAAGTGTATGTATATATATACACATATATGTTGACACACCTGATGAAAGGACGCGAAAGCTAACAACTCAATGATCCTTAGTTAAAAATGTGATGAATTATTTTTATATACATATACAATTGATAATGTATATTAATGGGTGTCAATCAGTCCATTTGAAATTAAAGGAGTGTGTGCCAGTGGCTATAACGAAAATTCTACACTTTTGAATCACCTAGAATTACTCAGTAATTATTTCTAGGGTTAATATCCCTTCAACTCGATCTAGGTAGTATGACCAAAAAATAAAAAGGGGCAAAGGTTCGACATTGAAATAGACAACTCAGAGTTCGAAAGGTACGAAATTAACATGCCCTGTATAGAATTTGCTGAAATCCCGTCGACTTCTAACGGTTCGGAAGAAATAAATAGCGTAACCACTGTACGACTCTTAACATTACAAAATCATTGAAATCCCGTCAACTTCCCAGATACCTCTCCGATTCCCGTCGATCGTGCGGAAGCTCCTCCCGTGCTTCAATCGTCTGTGTTCTCCGTCCCCCTTCCGTGCTCCCGTCGACAACATCCTCTGGACGCAAGGATCGTGCAGTGCTTCCGTCGTCTCCCTGACAGTTTTCCCTCTCCCGACGATACTCATTCCAGTCGCCAACGTCCAGCCGCAAGCCACTCTCTCAGATCTACGCTAGGGTAACGTCCATTCATCCCTGAAGTATCTTGTCTAGTGTATCTCCTAAAACTAGAATTTCTGATAGGGTTTAGTCCCTTGGACGTTACTTGTTTAGGTTTGCAATGGCTCCTCGAACCACGGTTGGGCTCCTCACCAGGAGTGAGTTAGTTAGGACCGGCTTCTCCCATGCCTCTGATGAGTTCAGAAACATTATCCTGATGCTTGAAGAAGCCGGGTTTTCCGTCATCCTTTAGCATCCATGCAAGATCCTGGATAAAGAAGTTCTTGAATTCTTTGCAACGGCAAAGCTACGACATGGGGATACCATGATTAAGAGTAAGATTGATGGTCTACGGATCAAGATGTCTGCAGGAAAATTGTCACGACATTTGCAGCTCACAAGTTTTTAACAAGAGGACTACCTAGAGGAAGATGATCGTGTCAGGACTCTCCTATTTTGTGGACTCGCTCGAGGGACTAAGTCCATCAAGTGCAAGGAAATGAATGAGGAAGGGAATCTCCTATCTGATATCATTGGGAAGGTCCTGATCTGCAAATCGTGCTCCCATGATCATATCTCTGGTGATATGTTCAAAATCCTCGTGGCCATAGTTTGTAGAAAAAAGATACAACTGGGGGGCCATGCTGTTTGAGAAGATTAAAGATACTCTTCGAACACCCAACATTGGGAGGATAATCAGTCTATACCTAAATCAGTTGGATGGAGACAGGTTTGACATGAGTAAGGGAGTTCCTCTCCACTACTTGAAGAAAATGGACACTAGTGTGTTTGACAGATTGGAAAGGAGGATTGGCAAAGCAGTTGTGGCTGAAGCCCATGATGATGAAGGTAACAGAGCTCTAGAATACAGAAATTCCTTTGATTAACCCAGTGACGTTCCTGATTTGCTGCAAGCAGGAACTGAGGGGGAGTCATTACACAATCCTTCTGATACACCCAGGACAGATATCTTAGTTCCGGATCCTGCTGAGGTAGTTACTGACATCTCTCGAATTGTAAAAGATGTCGTTGATACCCTCGCCACTTATCAGGATGAAGAGGAGGAAGACGAGGAGGACATGGAAAATGCTGTAGTTGAAAATGATGATATGGAAAATGAGGCTGCGGATGAGGTGAATGATGAAGTAGTTGAAAATGAAACGACCATGAGGGTGATGGTAGAGACGCAGGGTGATGTTGAAGTCCCCTCTTTGAAATAGGCTCCATTGAAAGTTCCTGAGGAATCTGGTGCCGTAATAGAGGGGGAGTCCTCTCAACAAAGGATGATAAGTATACATTAGAAAACTACAGAGGCTACCCCAATCCCCCCACTTGATACTGTGAACTTATCAAGCTCTCCCAGTGAATCTGCAGAAGAGCACAAATAAAGCGTACCTCAGGGTTATCCACTAAGACCTAACCTGGCAAATCACACCGCGAATATCATTCAAGGTATAGTGGATGAACTGAAAACTTCTTTTGAACAATCACACAACAAAGTGCTAAAATGAATTAAACAATCCGAGGAGTTAATGCTTAAGAATGTTGTGGAAATAAATCATAAACTGGATCTGATGGAACAGAAGTTTGATGCCAAGTATGGAGAGGCCGGCACTGCAGAAAATCTTCTAATGCAAGGACTCTAGAAGAACAAAGCTGATCTAGCGGTGGTGAACCAAAATGCACATGTTGTGGCCGACAACATCAAGCTATTCGATGCCAAAATGGTGACTCTCAACGTAAATCAGACTTCCCTTCTAACTGAGTTCACTAAGACTGCAAAGCATATAGATGAGTCACTGCATTCTTATGCCAACTCCATTGCCCTCGAGGCAAAAAAGGGGGAGAATGAATATAAAGCTAAGATGGCAGGGCTGGAACAGATTATGGTTGACAACTTCAAGCAATCCAATAAATATGTCTTTGAAAGTTATCATTAGCTGGTTCAACAAGCTTCGAGCATACACATTACAGTTGCCCCTCCTGAGGAGATTAATACTGTTGCTGATGAGGGTGTAAGTGTTGAAGAAGTTCCTTTTAGTGAAGCTGATACTAAGAAGGCTCTAGGGCTGCTGCCAAAGCTACACGTTGTGCCATGTTTGACCAGGAAGCCATAGCAAAAGGAAAAAGAAAACTCCAAGAAGGAACGTCCAAAGAGACTCCAGCCGAGAAGAAAGTAAGATTGAAGGAGTGTGAAGTGCGAAATGAACGATGGAGTCCCATCTCGAGGAGCATTATTTTGGACACCTTTATGCTACAACAACGGGGGGAAATTAATCGAAATGAAGTATATAATCAGCATGAGTGGGAGCTGCACAAAGAATATAAAGCTAAACAAAATATCTTTTTCAGGACCAACACAGTGGAACATAGAGCTACTCTCCCAAGATACTATCCGAAGCCCAAGGAATATTTTGAGAGACAAAGAAAGAAGTACTTGGCTCAACAACTGAAGGATTATGTAGCTAAGGAGAAATAAGCTTAGGATTTTGGCTTGTCATTTCCTTCATGCATGTTTATCTCTTCATACTTTTATATGAAAAATTCTTTTGGATATATATATATATATATATATATATATATATATGATCTCATGTTGACTCAAGTATTGTTCTGTAAGCTTTTAACATTCTGTGTCTTGTCTCTCTTAATTTGTTATGTATATCACTCTGGTTGGTAAAATTCATCTTAGCTAGTAGGATTTTGGCTTCTTCAAATAGGGGGAGATTGTTGGGTATTGTATCCACAATTACCTGGATTTGAAGAAGCCTCTTGTCAAGCTAAGATGAATTCACAATGTATTTGATGATATGCCTTCAAGTTGTGCTTGCAGTTATTCCACGCTAAGTACACACCAATGTCAGGGTGCAGTGGGTCAATATACACGGGTCTGCGCAACGTAATCCCTCGTTGAGAAGATCAGTGTGTTGGCTTACGTGTACTCTCTCTATTGGAGTGTACTTATTTTCATGTACAAGGTTGAGATTGATCGAGAGCTGAAGAAGAGCAAGGATGGGTCAAAGACCAACTCAAGGGAATCTTAAGTGATTCTCGCCGATTCGACGGGAATCACAAGTGATTCTCGCCGAATCATCGAGAATCACTCGCTGATTCCCGCCGACAGCATCCGACTGACTGAACGCCTTCAAGAATTCTTCTAAGTCAGAATCGTCGAGAATCAATAAGTGATTCTCGCCGAATTGTCGAGAATGACTCTGCATTCTCACCGATTCGTTGAGAATGGTTTTGATTCTCGCCGATTCACTCCGGATGGCAAGCTTTTCAGCTAAAATTCTACCAAGGATAATTTGACGGGAATCATAAGTGATTCTCGCCGATTCGTCGAGAATCACAAATGATTCTCGCCGAATTTGCCTTAGGCGATTTGTACCTGCTCGCTGGACTGAACCAAGATATCAGGCGTTGTTTGGACCGGGCTTAGGGTTTCTCCTTGTGGGGCCCACAACGGTCTTTTAGGGTTGATCTACTGTATAAATGCCCACGTAATTTGAACTTATAAGAAACGAAAAAAAAGAGAAAGGAACAAGGCAGCCGAGCGTGACCTAGCCGATCGCGGACTTCCTCCCGTCGCCGTCACCGCTCGCAAGCTGTCGCCGTTCGTAAACTGTCGCTGCCGCTGATCTTAGAGGTCATCTTTGATCATCTGGCGACAGGACCGAGGCTAAGCTTAGCGTCTCACGTTTCTATCTTGAGATCCTTTGTCTTTTTATTTGTTGAGCGGGAATATTTCTCCCCTCCGGATCGATTGAGACGATCGATCCAAGTAAGATCATTGGTAGATATTGCTAGCTTCGTCAAGAAGTTTGGATCTACAAAGCATTGCCACCGCAATCCTTTGCCACCGCCGATCTCGGGAAGATCCTCTCAAAGAGAGTGCTCTGATCGTGGACTCTTCGTCTTCATCAAGAAAGCTTCATTTAACGAAGAGGGACATCGGGTTCTCCAAACGTAGTTTGTATTTCTTGTACATTCTATTTTAACTTTGTTGTAAAGGAACTTTGATTCCTCGTTGTAAGGGTTGGGTGCAACCCGTGGTAGAGGAGTAGTGACTCCTTCAGGTGGAAGGGTTACTTCCATAGTGTGAGTATTGGATTTCAATCCGTTTGGTGAAGTGACCGTGTCGTCCCTTGTGGGGAGATAGGTCGAAGGGGGAGAGTTGACGTACCCAAATCGAGGAACCACTATAACTGCTTGTGTGTTTCTGTGTTATGGTTGTTTTTGTTTTCTTGTGCAGGTTAATTTTTAATTCCGCAAAAGACTGCAGATCACCTATTCCCCCCCCATAGGTGAAGATAGTTGAAACTTGATAACTTTCAATTCCTACAGACCATCAGCCTGGCCTTCTCGGCAAGGAGTGAGTGGGAGAAGCCTCAGGTTTTGGTGGAGGCGGTCCCGCTTCTGGGAAAGAATGCCCCTGGGCAGCGCCCCGGGAAGGAGGTCCCGGCAGATGTTGGCTAGAGGGACGTGGCCGCGCAGGAACTCTTCCTAGGGAAGCACCACAAAAAGGAGGTTCCGACAGAAGTTGGCGAGAGGGAGGCCGTGGCGCGAGAACTATTCTTTGGGCACGGTCTCGCGGATCGGGCCAGTCAGCCGAGGGTGCGAGACGTGCCCTCTCGCCAGGCAGGAGGCAAGAGCCCCTTTGCGAGCTTATCATCTCGGCTCTGGTGCTAGAGGGGTTCCGGGAGCCGGACATGTCTTACTACTCAGGGATGGATGATCCGGTGCAACATGTTCAGTGGTTTGAGGATGTAGTCTCGATCAGGCAGATGACGGATGCCTTCAAGTGTCGGCTGTTAGCCATCACGTTTAAGGAGAAAGCCCAGGACTGGTTCCACCAGTTGTCGGCAAGTTCCATATCAGCTTTGAAGATCTGCGTAGGGGGTTCCTGTTGAGATTCTCGACATCGAAGAAGCAAAAGAAGGAGGCAGAGTGCCTATTTGCAGTAAGGAAGAAGAAGGATGAGACGCTGGGTCATTACGTTGACAGGTTTCAGGAAGAGATCCTCCTAGTCCAGGATGTCCCGGGGTATGCGCTGATTCTCGGCTTTAACCTGTGGCTTAGACCAGGTTTCTTTAGCATGGAGCTGAAGAGAGTGCCCCTCTCCTTTGAAGAGCTAATGGAGAGTGCAGCAAAAGAGATCTATTTTGAAAGAGCCAACCTTGCTTTCGCTAGGAAGTTGGCCCGGTTGACGGAGGATGATGTGAAGAAACCAACGTCAGGGAAGAAAGTGAGCAGAGGGAGCAGAGGGAGTAGAGGGAGCAGAGGGAGCCGAGGGAGGAAAGGAGAAGAGAAGAACCACGGAGTCAGGGGCAGAACCAAGGTTAGGGGGCTCGGGAGCCACACAACCGGTTGGATTGGAGGCTACAGGAGGGTCTCTCCTAGGGTCAAGGAGGAGGTCTGCAGGGAAGGGATGACCTTCGGGAGCCGAGGAGTTTCGATCACCAGGCATGGAGGAAGGGACCGAGAGACCACGTCCCGCCGCCGCAAGAAGCGATGGAGGTTAGTAGAGGAAGAGGAGAAAGAAGAGGAGTTTGAGGGGCTGGAAGAAGGGGAGGTGGAGAAGGAAGAGGGGGTTGGGTGGCGTTGTCCTTTTACGACTTCCACCAGGAGGAGGGTCACACGACGGACACCTGCCCGGAGTTCTTGGAGATGCGGGAAGCCAGAGGAATGGGGAGACAGGATCCGCTGGTAAGGATCGTGGAAGTGCAGCAGGGAGGGGAGGAAGATAGATGCGAGGACCGGGTAGACGTGGGGACCTGAGGAGGGATTAGAGTTATCCACGGAGGGGTCGGGATTGAGGCTACTCGCAAGGGGAGCCTTCAAACCATGTTCTGAAGAGGGGTTGCCTCGACCTCCTTAGCTTCCTCTCTACAAGAAAAAATCATCTTTTCATCCGCGGATATGCCGGACTACGAGGATCCGTTCTGCGACGCCCTAGTGATTCAGACAGCGGTGGAGAACTTCACGGTCTCCAGGACATTGGTGGACAATGGGAGCTCGGTTAACGTCAACTTTAAGAGAGCCTTCGATGAGATGAAGGTTGAGGGGAAGAGAGTCCTAGCCTTAGATGGACCGCTGTTCGGGTTTTCCTGAGAAAGGAAAGAGGTAGAAGGAGGAGTAGGATTGCATGTAAAGTTGGGGGGCGTGTCACGGAACTGTAGGTTCGTGATAGTGGATGCCCCAAGTAGTTACAACGCCATCTTTGGGCGTCTCCTCATTAGCGCCTTTCGCAGCATCCCCTCCTCGTTTCATCAATGTCTCAAGTTCAATAACAGAGGGGTGCAGGTCAGGATTAGGGGGGATCCAAAGGTGGCAAGACAATGTTATGTGACGACAGTTAACACTGTGTCTTGGATGGTGGAGGCAGAAGAGATGGAAAGGGAGCTAGCAGAGCAAGAGGAGGTGAGTCTGGAGGTAGAGGAGCAAGTGGTAGGAGAAGCTGAGAAGGAGGCCTAAAGGGGGGAGGAAGTCGAGCAGTAGTAGGAGGAGAGCCTAGAGGAGGCAATTGAGGTGGAGGAGAAGCTAGCCGCTGGAATCGAACAAGAGGGCCTGGAGGAAGTGATGGATGAAGAGGAGGGTCAAGTGGAGAGAGTTGATCAGGAGGCCTCGAGGGGTGTAGAGGTTCAGAAGCTCAAGGAGGAGAAGCCGGAGGAGGCAATGGGGGCTGAAGGAGGGGAGGAGTCGGAGTTTGAGGAGGAATCAAGGGTCGGTTGGGAGCAATCGTGGTTGGAGCCGGATGAAGAAGTGTTGGAGATGAAGGTCTCCACCAGAGCAGGGCAGGTGCATAGGGTGCGAGTCAACAGGGGCTTAGGTCCCGAGGACAAAGAGCGGGTGAGGGCTTACATCCAGAGCAACGTTGACATCTTCGCTTTGACCGCAACCGACATGTTGGGCATTGATGCGGACGTGGCTTGCCACCGTCTGAACCTAGATCCCAGGACTCACCGCATACGCTAAAAGATGAGGACCATCGCCACCAAGCTGGAGGAGCCCATCCGCGAGGAGGTCAAAAATCTCCTAGAGGCAGGCTTCATCTTGGAGGTTCAGTACCCGGGCTGGATCTCCAATTTGGTAATGGTTAAGAAATGGGGTGGGAAGTGGCGCATGTGTATTGATTTGTCTTTATTAAATAAATCGTGCCCCAAGTATTGCTACCCTCTGCCTCGAATCGACGCGTTGGTTGATACAGCCGTCGATTTTTCTATTATGAGTTTTCTTGATTCTTTTTTAGGTTTTCACCAGATTCGCATGCACCCCCCCCCCCCCCCCCGACCTCAAAGACGACTCCTTCATCACTTGGGAGGGATGCATCAGCTATAAGATGATGCCCTTTGGGCTGAAAAAGCAGGAGCCACATACCAACGCATGATGGATAGAGTCTTCTAGGGGCAGAGAGGGAGAAACTTGGAAGTCTATGTCGATGACCTGATGGTGAAAAGCAAGTGTGTGATCTCACACCTGCGGGAACTTGAAGAGACCTTTGCCACCCTCCGGAGGTTCAAGATGAGGCTAAATCCCTTGAAGTGTGTCTTCGGCTTCAGCCGCGGGAAGTTCCTTGGACATCTATTGACTCCGTCAGGGGTGGAGCCTAACCCGGATAAGGTGAAGGTCATCCTAGACCTGGAATCACCTCGCAATGCCAAGGAGGTCCAGCGCTTGGCAGGCAAGCTGGCTGGACTAAGCAGGTTCCTTTCTCGGTCTGGAGACAAGTGTTCATCGTTCTTCAATGTGTTGAGGGGTAACCAGAGGTTTGAGTGGACAGCCGAGTGTGAGGAGGCCTTCCAAGGGCTGAAGAGACAGCTCTCCCAGGCTCCCTTACTTCAAAGCCCAAAAGAAGGGGAGGACCTAGACCTATATCTCGGGGTGGGAGCGGAAGCTATGAGCTCTGTTCTAGTCAGGGAAGAGGGGAAGAAGCAGCTACACATCTACTACGTAAGCCGGATCTTGAGTAAGGAGGAGCTTCGTTATCCGATCCTCGAAAAGCTAACGTATGCTTTGATCGTTTTGACAAGGAATCTTCGGCCATATTTCCAAGCGCACACGATTAGGGTGGTAACTGACCATCCTCTTCGCAAGATCTTTGAAGGGGTGGAGCACTCAGGAAGGCTGGCCAAGTTGTCCATTGAGCTGAGTGAGTTCAACATCTCTTTTGTCCCAAGGCTCTCCATTAAGGCGCAATCAGTGACGAACATTCTGGCAGACTATGTTGTTAAAGTCGGGGAAGAGGAGCCATAGCAGCAGGGGGCGTGGAATGTGATGGTTGATGGGGCCTCAAGAAAGCATTCCATGGGGGGAAGAGTTGTGTTGGTAAGCCCCCAGGGGGTAGCTATAGAACAGGCGATGGCCTATCACTTTCCGGTGACCAATAATAAGGCAGAGTACATAGACGTGATAGCTTGTCTTCGTTTGGCAAAGGAGCTTAAGATCCAGGATGTGGAGGTCTTCCAGGACTCAATGGTGGTGGCATCGGAGATTCGAGGAGAGTTTGAAGCTCGGGAGCCTACCCTCATAAAGTACCTATCCAAGGTAAGGGCAGTCATTGGAGGCTTCCGATCATTCTCAATCCAGCACGTCCCTCGTGAGGAGAGTGTGGCTGCCGACCTATTGGAGAAGTTCGGACCTCAGGGAGAAGGGACCCTAACCGAACTGTTCCGACCAGCGATCAAAGAAGTGGAGCTGATGGAGATAGGTCGATGACCCTTGTGGGTGGACCCACTGGTAACCTTCCTGTCAACCGGCGAACTGACGGAAGAGGTAAAGGATGCAAGGACTTTTAGGAGCAAGGCAGCTCACTACCTGATGTTGGAAGGGGGGTTACATCGTAAGATGTCGTCAGGATTCCTAGCCAGGTGTGTGATCGAGGAAGAAATCCCGAAGATACTTGGGGAGATACACTCAGGCGAGTGCGACAGTCACTCGAGGGGAAGGAATTTAGAGGCAAGGGTGGTCAGGTAAGGGTACTTCTGGCAGACCCTGAGGATAGATGCGACAGAATTCGCAAGGAGATGTAAAAAGTTCCAGCTGTACGCCCCCTCCAGCTCTTGCTCGCTCAAAAACAAAGGAGCATAACGTCACCATGGCCTTTCGTCATTTGGGGAATGGACTTGGTCGGGCCTTTTCCTCTGGCTAGTGGACAAGGGAAATTCCTCCTGGTCATGATCGATTACTTCTCAAAGTGGCTGGAGGTTAAGGCCTTGGCTAAAGTCACCTTGAGAGTCATAAGGAACTTCGTCTGGGGAAAGATCATCTGTAGGCACGGGCTGCCTCAAGCGATAGTAACGGACAACGGTCCTCAGTTCGCCAGTGAGGAGTTCATCAACTTCTTCGCCTAGCTGGGGATAGATCTAAGATTTGCCTTTGTCCACCACCCCCGGATCAACGGCCAGGTGGAAGCAGGAAACAAAATTATCGTAAACCTGCTCAAGAAAAAAGTGGAGAACCTGAGGTAAAATTGGGTGGAACAGCTCCCCTCGGTTCTGTGGGCCTTGAGAACGACCCCGAACACAGCCACAGGCGAGAGCACCTTCAAGCTCTCTCACAGGTGCGAGGCAATCCTCCCAGTGGATTTCAGAGTTCGTTCCCCTCGGGTCACAGCGGCAAGGGAAGGAGATGAGACTTGGAGGTTGGAAAATGAGGAAGGGTTGCACCTCTCACTGAACATGATGGAAGAAGAGCGGGATGTCGCAATCATCTGGCAAGAAGGGATCAAGCGACGCATGGCAAGATACTTCGACAAGCATGTCAGGATCAGGCAGTTCGTCGAAGGGGATCTGGTGTTGAAAAAGGTTGATGCGGCGGGAAGGTCAGCCCCCGTGGGCAAGATCAACCCGAACTGGGAAGGGCCTTACATAGTAAAAGAGGTCCTTAGAATGGGAAGTTACTACCTTCAGGATGTGGAAGGGAGGACCTTGAGCCACACTTGGAACGGTGACGATCTATGGCGCTTCTACCCGTGAGGGGGAGGAGGTGATAGTAATTTTGTTTCCAAATGTTATCATGTGTTACCATAATACATCCCATACTTTGATCCGTTGTCAACTCTTTTCATTTTAAAGGTTAGGATAAGAACAGGTGTTGGTTATTAAATCTTCATCAACACCCCGAGCTCGGCTCGGCCCCAGGTAGGCCCGCTGTGTAGGCTCTCATCTAGCTGGCAGGTCCGACGGCTCGTCTGTGGGGGAGAGGTTGGATATGAAATCTTCATCAACACCTCGAGCTCGGCTCGGCCCCAGGTAGACCCATTGCGCAGGCTCTCATCTAGCTGACAGGTCCGAAGGCTCGTCTGTGGGGGAGAGGTTTGATATGAAATCTTCATCAACACCCCGAGCTTGGCTCAGCCCCAGATAGACCCGTTGCGCAGGCTCTCATCTAGCTGGCAGGTCTGAAGGCTCGCCTATGGGGGAGAGGTTGGATATGAAATCTTCATCAACACCTCGAGCTCGGCTCGGCCCTAAGTAGACCCGCTGCGCAGGAACTCATCTAGCTGGCAGGTCCGAAGGCTCGCCTGTGGGGGAGAGGTTGGATATGAAATCTTCATAAACACCCCAATCTCGGCTCGGCCCCAGGTAGATCCGCTACGTAAGCTCTCCTCTAGCTGGCAGGTCCGAAGGCTCGCCTGTGAGGTAGAGGTTGGATATGAAATCTTCATAAAAACCTCGAGCTCGGCTCGGCCCCAGGTAGACCCGCTGCGCATGCTCTCATCTAACTGGCAGGTCCGAAGGCTCGCGTGTGGGGGAGAGGTTGGATATAAAATCTTCATCAACACCCCGAGCTCGGCTCGACCTTAGGTAGACTCACTGCGCAGACTCCTATCTAGCTGGTAGGTCTGAAGGCTCGCCTGTGGGGGAGAGGTTGGATATGAAATCTTCATCAACACCCCGAGCTCGGCTCGTCCCCAGGTAGACCCGCTGCACAGGCTCTCATCTAGCTGTCAGGTCTGAAGGCTCGCCTATGGGGGAGAGGTTGGATATGAAATCTTCATCAACACCCCGAGCTCGGCTCGGCCACAGGTAGACCCGATGTGCATGCTCTCATCTTGCTGGGAGGTCTGAAGGCTCTCCTATGGGGAGAGGTTGGATATGAAAACTTCATCAACACCCCGATCTCGCCTCGGCCCCAGGTAGACCCGCTGCGCAGGCTCTCACCTAGCTGGTAGGTGCGAAGGCTCGCCTGTGGGGGAGAGGTTGGATATGAAATCTTCATCAACACCCCGAGATCGGCTCGGCCCCAGGTAGACCCGCTGCGCAGGTTCTCATCTAGCTGGCAAGTCCGAAGGATCGCCTGTGGGGGATAGGTTGGATATGAAATCTTCATAAACACCCCGAGCTCGGCTCGGCCCCAAGTAGACCCGTTGTCCAGGCTCTTATCTAGCTGGCAGGTCCAAAGGCTCGCCTGTGGGGGAGAGGTTAGATATTAAATCTTCATCAACACTTTGAGCTCGGCTTGGCCCCAGGTAGACCCACTGTGCAGGCTCTTATCTAGCTGGCAGGTCTGAAGGCTCGTATATGGGGGAGAGGTTGGATATGAAATCTTCATCTACACCCCGAGCTCGGCTCGGCCCCAGGTAGACCTGCTGCGCATGCTCTCATCTAGCTGACAGATCCGAAGGCTCGCCTGTGGGGGAGAGGTTGGATATGAAATCTTCATCAACACCCCAAGTTCGGCTCATCCCCAAGTAGCCCCGCTGCGCAGGATCTCATCTAGCTGGCATGACAAAAGGCTCGCCTATGGGGGAGAGGCTTGGTTCATTGTTCTTGGTCCTTGGTTCTTCGTCCTTGGTCCTTGGTTCCTTATTCTTTATCTTTATTTACTTTCACACTACTCCGATCTTGACTCGGCCAAGGTAGACCCGCTGCGCATGCTCTCATCTAGCTGGAATATCCGGGTGCTCGCCTGTGGAGGATAGGTTTAGTGTTTAGAAATGTTTCAACATGGATGTTCTGGTCTAGGCAAAAGACACACCCTTAAGGCAGACCCAAAAGGGTCTCGACCAACAGAGGTCCCGACCAAGAGAGGTCTCAGATAGGAGAGGTATCGACCAAGAGATCCTTACTGGGGGATCTCGCTAAATGAAATTCCCAGTGGGTCTAGGCAAGGAGACCCGATCGATCGCGTAAGGCAAGGAGGGGCGGTCTTCCCTTATAAATCCTATGAACGACACTCACGACAAATGGTTCTCGGTAGAATGAGCGAACGACGTGTTTAAGCCTTGAGCTCTCGGCAGGTTCTCACCTATCGACCGCTAAGAGAGACTATCCTAGAGGGGGCCAGGGGCCTCAGCGAAAGCTCTCATGAGCAGCGTTCGTTATCAACAAAAAAAAGAAAAAAAAAGGAGGGGTACAAACACTAAAGATTTATATATGCAAATATGGTTACAAATATGGTTAAAGAAATCAGAGCATCTCGCTCATTACGAAAAAAAAGTGAAGAGAAGAAAAGGAAACCCCTCAAGGAGAAGCGCTGTATCCGCTCGAGCTCCTGCTCGAACTCCAGCTTGAGCTTTTGCGGGAGCTCCCGCCCGAGCTCTCCCAAGATGTCTCGCAAACAGTCGTGGGGGATCTCGGGACATCTGGGGGAGGAGAGTCGGGTGCGCCTGTGGGCTTCAGGATAGGCTCGAAGAGCCAGGGAACAAGCTGGCGAGCGGTCAAGTTCTCGCCATCCTCGTCCAGGCATCCTACATCCCTCAGCATCTCGATCAACAGTCTGGCCGTCGCCTAGGAGTTGACCTGCAAGAGATTGTCGATATCATACTCAGAATAACTTCAGCTCTTCAGTCTTTCATCCAGCGTGGGAAGGGGCGGGACCGCAGCTGCCGCCGTCTCCAGGCACTTGACTTGGTGCTTCAACAAGCGTTCTCGCACTCCACCTCGGCCAGCTACGCACGGAGCACCATGACCTGCAGAGAGTTCTTCATAAAAGCATTCTATCAGCAGAGAGAATGAGGGTAGGGATCTCATAGGCGAGAACTAATGTAAGAAAGGGTCTCGCTTACATCCTCCGTCGGGCGCTGGGACAGAAGGCACTGGGCGTTCTCTAACTCAGTCTTTCGAGCTGCCGCCAGAGCCACCGCTTCCTCTCTCGCCTTGTACATGTCGAGGAAGTTCCGGTCGATGGTGATGCTTCGGCGAGCACACATGTGCGCAAGCTCGAGTCCACGCATCAGAGCCCGGATGGAGGCAAAAGCGAGGAGGCGAGTGGGTAGTTGGTCGTACAGGCCCGCAAACTCCCGGCTATAGAGGCCATAGCCTAGCGCGAAGGCCTCGCCGGTGACCTCGTCACGCTCTGCCCAGCTTGGGAGCAGCATCGAGAGGGATATTCGGTTAGCCTCTTGGTCCCATTATAGCAGGTGGTTCCCTTCCGCATCAATACTCTTCACGCCTAAACCAAAGTTCCTATGCCCCTTCGGCACAGGCTTGGGCGAGATCTTGGCAGAGCTCTCGGCAGCCACTTGCTCAGCGCCCACCTCGCCACCCACCTCAATCGCGGCCGGAGGGTTCTCGGCAGGGGCCCCAGCATTGCTCCTGGCGACGTCCCTTATCTTGCTGAACGCCGCTAAAATCTCGGCAATGGACCGGCCCGGCCGGAGAGGTCGGGCGGGCGAAGGCACCTTAGACTTCCCCTTCTCGGCAGCAGACGGTTTCAGCCTCTTCATCCTCTGAGACGAAAATTCATTGGGTTTCTGCTTCTCGTCACCAAATAGTGGAGGCAGAGCTGGATCATCCCGGCAAGCGCGGGCCGCAGACATCACGAGAGCCAACGGATCTCTCGTAGTCTGGCCCTCGGCAGCTTGTGTATCGGGGAAGGGCTGCCGCAAAGGGATCTCCCGCTCTCCTACAAAGGCAACACGATAACACTCAGCATTGAGGTAGGACGTGTAAATACCGGACAAAAGAAATAAAAGATGATATCTTACCTTCACCAGGAAGAACAGAGGGAAGAGAGTCGACGTCCCACCTAAGGAAGAGGACGTCAAACTCCTTGGTCCCAAAGAATTCGAGGAGCCCGCTCTAGCAGGACCCCAGGGATGGCGGCTTGTAGGAAGCATCCTCATACTGGATCGGCGGAAGCGGAACGTTCCCGAAGTCACCAGAGACGAAGACAAACTTCTCGCCCTAGTGATGATGCTTGTTAGCGAGACCGGTTGTCTTGAGCAGCTGCCCGGAGAAGAAGACGACTCCTCCCTTCGCGCGGAAGGTAAACAACTTCTGAAAGATCGAAAGGTTGAACTCTATTCTCTCAGATCGCATGTAACAGATGAACGCTACAAGGATGGCGACCAAGTTTGGATTCAGCTGCGCGGCAATGACTCCGTAGTAGCAGATGGCCAGGCGCATCTCCGACCAAAGAGGGAGTCGGAAGCCCATCTCGAAGTGCTCAAGGGGGATCGTGAGCTCCCCCTCTCGCGCAGTGTTCACCCTATCGTTATTGTTTTGATTTCTCACGGTGAAGCTGGCAGGAATATATCGGGAGGTAATCAGCCGATACTCCTCCTGGGTCAGATGGTACGACGGAAATTGGTGCTTCCGGAAAGCTTCCGCGCAATTAGAACGTCCCTCATTCTCGCCCGACATCTTGTCTAAAGTATTCGAAGGTGAAGTCGCAAGAGAGGAGGCGAGAGGTAGAGACCAGCTGAGAAATAAGGGAAGGGAGGCGAAAGCAAGGTGTTCCCGACAGAGGGCGAGAGCAAAAAGAAGAAAACTGAAGGTTCCGAATCGGGGAAATAAATGTGGTGGGTGGATCCACCTATTTATATGAAGCCGTGATAAATGTTGATTTTCCCAAAAAGGGCGGCAGAGGTACAGCTGTCACGCCCTAGGTCAACGGCGCCTCGGTTCCCCACCTGAATTGACAGTGATATATCGACAACCCTAGTTCGCGCAAACTAGCTGCTAGAATCACATGGCATGACAAATGCGGAAGCAAAGAACGTTCTCGCCTGGCAAGACCTACGATAATAGAAGTAACAATAACACTTAACTAATGAAAGTAGTTCACAAGATGGAAAGTAGTCCAAGGTTCAGAATAAAATTAAAAAGACAGTGTACATGGCGAGAAGGGAAGGCTAGAGGTAAGAAGGGGCGAGATATCAGGAATCAACAAGGCTGCCAGCGCCAGCGTCCTCGCTCTCGCTGTCGGGTCCTCAGAGGCGCCAACGGGTGGAAGTAGGAGGAGAGAACGGTGCACCCTAGATTGATCGGGCGAGCTTGGTCCCGGGAGAAGATACCGCAGTAGGTCCGCCCGACCGCTCTGTCTAGCTTAGGAAGTAATCTCGCTCCATGGCCTCCAACCTTTGCTCCACTGACCTGCAAAACTCTCTCGCCGCGTAGGCCCGGGCTTGCTCCCGCCGCACGGGTTTGGAGAGGATGGTTGCGATCCTTTTACCCTGCCTTCTCGCGCTTCCCGCGCCAATCAGGATTCCTTCCATATCGTTAGAAGAGGGAAAGGGGGAGCAGGCGCCGTCCTCCTCCTCCCGATCTCTGTCATCATCCTCATCCTCGACAGCTCCCGATCGCTGGTCCGGGTCTCCTAAGAAGACAATCTGGCGGTCAGTGCGAGAACAGGGTAAAAGCAGTATAGGTATGTGGCATACCTGCAGCATGGAGAGAGCCGTGGGCCGGTGGAAGGCGAGAAGGCCAAGGCTCTCCCCCAGGATCCCTCACGAACAGGAGATGGAGTGGCTTTCCACGGCCCAGACGGAAGATCTCGCGCTCTGTAACCACCGCCGGGCCCGAAGTCTTGGGAGGGTCGGGCTCCCTCGCGGAATGGCCGGCCTCCGGCGTCAAGGATGGGTCGAAAGGCGCCTCCCCTGCGGATGTGTGGGATTGGCTACTGGATCATCATGGGGGGCAGCCCCTACGTCAGTTCCCTGGAAGGTAAGACCCGGGCGAGCGGAAGCAGGCGCTGCGAGAGTCCAGCCCAAGAGTTTGAGTGATCTAAAAATGAGAAAAAGAGAGGCGGGGCTACTTGGAGTTCCTGAACCGTGGGCAGGAGCCCCTTCCAAATCCTGTGGTTGATCCTAAGGTAGGCGAGACGTTTATGGGTCTAGTGGCACAGGCAGAAGCCCAGCACCACCTTCCGGGACCACCTGCCAAGAAAGGTTCAGTGACTAAATCTTAAGTACAGCAGTCCGCTAGTCCGTGAAACATACCCTCTGTAACAAAAGAGGATCGGTCGCACGGCTTGGGGATGGAGTGGGAGAGACTCGGTGTTCTCATGAGAGGTCCCGATGGATCTTCTTCGCCTTCTTCTTCTTCTTCTCTTTCGATGGCGACACAGGCTCCTCAGTGGGTGCCTCTCTCGCCAGCCAAGGAGACACTAGTGCGCTATTGGCATGGGATCGCGCTTGTGCCGCATTTATGTGGTCCTGAAGGCTCTACGAGAGTGGCTTGCCAGCTTGTTTGGGGCGCATCACGAGGTCACGCGAAATCCCAGGAGAGCAACAATGATCAGGGGCAGATTTACGACCGTCTATCAATGTGTATATATAACCATGGCAAGGCCCACAAATAGATTCTCTTTGCAGGAAGTGACACGTGCCCAACGAATATTTATAGGTTGGACGTGTCTTTTCGAGCGCAGAGCTAGCTCAAAAAGTGCGGGGATTGTGTACAACCCATATTCGCTGGGTAGGACCCGGAGTTATCAACGGTCAAGGTTGGACCATCTTCGGGCTAGCTTGGTCCTGAAGACTAGAATAGCTCTTGTGCTGGAGGAGCTCTCGCGTCGGAGGAGCTCCCGCCTATGAGCAGGAGAGATCCTGTCCATGACCAGAAGCGGGCGAGAAGGCGTTGAGTAGTCTCAACACCGCGCTGAGTGAGCTCCACTCACTCAATGCCGTGGTCAGCAACAAGGGGGTTGAGTGAGCTCCACTCACTCAACGTCATAGTCAGCAACAAGGGCGTTGGGTGAGCTCCACTCACTCAACGCCGTGGTAAGTAGTAAGGGCGTTGGGTGAGCTCCACTCACTCAACATCATGGTAAATATCAAGGGAGTTTGGTGAGCTCCACTCACTCAATGCCGTGGTAAGCAGCAAGGGCATTGGGTGAGCTCCACTCACTAAACGTCGCGTCCAGCAGAGATAGCGTCAAGATTAGAGGAGCTCCCGCCTGGAAACGGGTGAGAGCATTCACCATCGGTCAGCCGGGACCCACTTCTGCCAGAGTCGGCGAGAAGGATTGCGTCTCGTAGAAGGCGGGAGTCGGCTCAGCTTCAGACTTTCGACACTCCTTTTTAGCTCTCGCCAAATGAAGGCGAGAGGGTTCTCGACATAGAGTTCTCGCCGAGTGTTGCCCAGGGTCTGGGGTAAAACGAATTAATTATACCCCCAGGAGCTACGTTTAATGTTTTCTGGACAGTGGGATTTGGCTATTGACAGACCGTCCAGGTGTATTTCAGTAATTTCAGGTAAGCAGAAGGCTATAAATAGACCTAGAAGGGCACCTTAGAAAGCATACTCTCATTTTTCTCTGAATCTCTATTTCTTTCTTAGGAGATCTTAGCCCAGATTTTGGCTTTGGAGGGGAAGCTCTCAGAGATCTTCCGGGTGTGAGGTGGGACCTCCCTGCTTAGGCTTTGGGTCAGTCCTAGGTTGTTAGCAACCAGTCAAGGGGCGGGGCTTGAGAGAAGTAGGTGTTGGCTGCACCCTTGTTTTGAACATTCGTTGAGGTTAATTGTGGCTCCAACATATGGTACTTGGACAGTGGTTGTTCCAGGCACATGAATGGGACAAGCGGCAACTTGAAGGAGTAAAATCCAATAAAAGATAGACCCAAAGTAATCTTTTGTGATTCAGATATAGGGGTAACAAAAGGCTATGGGAAGACCAATTGCATAGTAACCATCACTAAGGTGGCCTATGTTGAAGGGTTGTAACACAATCTTATAAGCATAAGCCAGCTCTCTGATCTTGGCTTTGTTATTGTCTTCCACAAGGATGAGTGTCTAATTAGGAGGTCAAGTGACCAAGAGATCATATTGATAGGCAATAGGAGTGGAAATGTTTATTGCTTATACTTTATATGTTTAGATACAGACTCTCCTATCTGTCAGTTGCAAATGAGAAAGCCTCCAATTGTGTACTATGGCATAAGTGGCTAGCCCATGTAAATTACAAGACTATTGGTAAGCTCTTTAGTAATGAGCTAGTTAGGAATTGTCTCAATGTGAAGTGCTCCAATGAGGGAATATGTTCTGCTTGTCATAAGGGCAAGAAGGCAAAAGCTTCCTTTAAGGGAATTGGGACCAAAGATTCAGTGAGGTGCCTATACCTCCTGCATATGGACTTATTTGGTCCTATGTCAGTTCATAGTCTTGGTAGGAATGTCAACATCCTTGTGGTGGTTGATGACTTTTCCAGGTTTGATTGGGTGTTTTTACTCAAGAGAAAGAATGAAAACCTTGATATCTTCATTAAGTTTGTCAAGCAAATTCAAAACGAGTTCAATAGCTTTATTGTCAAAATCAGAAGTGACCATGGGACTGAGTTCCTGTCTGTTATCATGACAAGGTTCTGTGAAGAGCATGGGATTCATCAAGAATTCTCTTCACCTAGAACACCCCAGCAAAATAGGATTGTTGAGAGGAAAAATAGAACTCTCATAGAGGCTGGGATTACCCTACTAAATGACACATCTCTCCCAGAATATTTTTGGGCTGAGGTAGTCAACACTACATGTCATGTCCTCAACAGAGCCTCTATCACCAAGTGTCACAAGAAAACTCCATATGAGATCTTGAAAGGCAGAAAACAAAACCTGAGATATCTCAGAATCTTTGGTAGTAAGTGTTATGTGTTTCATAATGAAAAATCCTATATAACAAAGTTTCCTTCCAAGTCCTTTGATGGGATTTTTGTTGGGTATAACAACCATAACAAAGCATATATGATCTACAACTTGAAAAGGAAAGTTGTAGAAGAGTCTGTAAATGTAGTTTTTGATGAGTCTACCATGATTTACAGTGAGCTACAAAGCTCCTCTTCTAATACTGCAGATATAAAAATGTTGGTGGCAAAGCAAGCCATCAAAGATACAGCTCTAGTGATGCATGTTGAAGTATATATTCTAGAAGGTCCACCAGACACACTTAGAGAAGATGAAGATCAGCAAGGAGCTATACCTGAAGCTGTTGCTGAAAGAAGATTGCCTCCTACAATCAGACATTTGAGAGACCATCCTGTACACTAAATCATTGGTGAAGCTAGCCAAGGTATAGTGACCAGAAGCAAGAATCTGAATACAACTATGTATGACAATTTCCTATCATAGGTGGAGCTAAAAAAGTTTGAAGAAGACAACATAGATCAATTTTGGATATTGGCTATGCAAGAGGAACTGAACCACATCAAAAGATGCAAGGTCTAGAAGCTGGTTCCCATACCATGAGGACATAATGTCATTGGAGTCATGTGGATCTACAAAAATAAGTTTGATGAAAATGGCATTATAATTAAGAACAAAGCAGTTCTTGTGGCAAAGAGGTATAAGCAAGAAGAAGGTATTGATTTTGATAAAACTTTTGCCCTTGTAGAAAGATTGGAGGCCAACAGACTGTTCCTTGCATATGCTGCACACAAGGGATTCAAAGTCTACCAGATGGATGTATAGTCAGCCTTCCTAAATGGTGACTTAAGAGAAGAAGTCTATGTTGAGTAGCCTCCAGGTTTTGTTGTTCCTAACTTTATTGATTCTGTTTATAGACTTAGGAAAGCTCTATATGGGCTAAAGCAAGGTCCTAAAGCATGGTATAAGACTTTGTCTAGCTTCCTCATTTAGAAAAAATTCTCAAGGGGGAAGATAGATAAGACCTTATTCCTAAGGGACTCTAAGGGCAAGATCATCCTTGTTTAGATCTATATAGATGACATCATCTTTGGATCTACTGATGACAACCTCTACAAGAAGTTTGCTAAACTTATGCAGGGGAAGTTTGAGATGAGCTGCATGGGTGAACTTAAGTTTTCTTGGGTCTCCAAGCATGACAAACTGATGATGGTTTGGCCATATCCTAGTCTAAGTTCACTAGGGCGTTAATAAACAAAATTTGGTATGGAAAATTCCTCCACCTTGAGAACTCCCAAGGGATCAAGTATGCCCATATGAAAAGATGAGGCAGGGAAACCTGTTGATGAGACTTTGTATAGGGGGATAATTGGTTCCCTTCTTTATCTAACTGCTAGTAGGCCAGACATCATGTATTCTACATGTGTTTGTGCTTGGTATCAGGCATGCCCCAAAGAATCTCATTACTTTGCTGCAAAGAGAATTCTGAGGTATCTTAAGGGCACACCACATCTTTGCATATGGTACCCTAGGAATGGGGAATTTAAACTAACTGGCTCTTCAGATGTAGACTTTGCAGGCTGTAAGGAGGATAGGAAGAGCACTTTTTGCACCTGTCAATTCCTAGGTGGAATGTTAGTTTTATGGAGTAGCAAGAAGCAAAGTAGTGTTGTAATTTCAACTTCAGAGTCGGAGTACATCTCAACAGGTAGCTATTGTGCTCAGTTCCTGTGGATCTAGCATCAACTCCAGGACTACAACCTTCAGATAAGTAGAAGTCCTCTTTTCTGTGATTCTTCTAGTGCTATTTCAATTGCAACGAATCCTATCTCCCATAATAGGACTAAGCACATTGAGATTAGATATCATTTCACTAGGGAGCATGTGGAATGTGAAGATATCAATTGAGCTTGTCTTAACCGACATGCAAGTGGATGATATCTTCAATAAGCCACTAGATGAAGCAAAGTTTAACACCTTCAAATTTGAGCTTGGTATGTTAAACCTGATATAGCTTCAGTTGCTCCTCATCTTGTTGCAAGATGTTTTGTATTTTGCAGATGGAATTGTTCTTTAAAGAAATGAAGATTTTCCAATATAGGGGGAGCATGTCCAGCACAATTCCAGTAATTCACTACAGCCTATTTGACGGGGAGTAGATAATAAGTATCCTACCGGCTATTTGCTTAAGTCAAAAAGCAGGAGGAAAAGATGATCAGATAAATGTTAAAGTATGGTAGCAGTAATTCAGGGGAAGCAGGTATAGTGATGTTCCACTCTACACGCAAGGAAGTTTGGTAACTATAGATCACATCTCAGTTATATAGTTTTTATTCTTATTGATGCATAGTACTATGTATGTCATTGACTCACTTGTTGCTTAAGAGTTTTGACTTCCTCAAATAGGGGGAGATTGTTGGGTCCATTTCCCACAATGTCCTAGATTTGAGGAAGTCAATCCAGTAATGATATACATATAGTTGTAGTTGACAGTGATGGGATAGGTAGCCTAAATGGCTAAGTCAGGTAAACTCTTACCTAAGGTGTGGATAGAGAAAAATCTATCTAAGTCCACAGGCATTGAGTGAAGACTACTCACTCAACGCCAGATGACTTATAACACAGAGTGGAGCCTTTAGAGTCAAAGCCAAAGTAATGGCAGACTGGAAAATGGCTAAGTCCACAGGCATTGAGTGAAGTAAACTCACTCAACGCCATACAACAAAAGACTATGAGACAGGCTAATGTTGTAATAGACTAAGTAGAAATGAGCAGAAAAGTGGCTAAGTCCACATGCGTTGAGTGTAGCTCACTCACTTAACTCGATAACTTCATAATCATTGAGTATAGCTCTGTCAGTCAACGCTACAGGAAAACTGTGAATATTTAATAAGTTCACAGGCATTGGGTGAGGCAAGCTCACACAATGGCATGTGATATTGTGTTGACTATCTCTCAAATGAAGTGTTCTTTTTGACACATAAACTTGGCTAAGTCCAAATGCGTTGAGTGTAGCTCACTCACTCAACGCTAGATAACAGAAGTGTCTGTTAAGTAGTTTGGCATTGAGTGGAGCATACTCACTCAACGCCAAGAAGAAGTAAAACTGGCTAAGGCAGAAGGCGTTGAGTGAGGTGTGCTCACTCAACGCTCTCAACGCCAGGCATAAGAAATTGCTGCAAAAATGGTTAAGGCAAAAAGCGTTGAGTGAGGCTTGCTCACTCAACGCTGTCAATGCCTAGTTAGACAGAATTCTATCAAAGTACTTTGGCATTGAGTAAAGCTCATTCACTAACCACCTATTCTATTGATGCTCGATTTTTTCTAAGTCTACAGGTGCATACGTCAGCAAAATCGAAAAAGTCAACTGTTTTCAAATCAAGTACGGAGAAGCATCAGAACATGACAAACTATACCGAGAAGCTACTGTACGTCTTCTCCCATTTTAGAAATGTGCAGCTAGAAGCTGCAGGTGGGACCCACTTATCTCTAAGAGCCACTAAATGACGAACTACAAAAGGAAAAGATAGGCCAAGATACAAGACAAATTTCAGGGCTTTATCATTTTCAAAAAGGTTGCGGCTGGACTTCATCTTCCTCGCCATTGCTGCATTTAAAAGATTGAAGTCTCCTTGTAAAATGTTCAGTTAGCTGTGCGTCTTCTTCATCGACACCAGTAAGATCAGAAGGCTTTCCTTTTGAGGGAGAAGCAGAAATAAGGAAGAAGTCTATGTAGATCAAGTTGCTTCTCAGTTTTGCAAGCCCAAAACTAAAGATCTACTTCTAAAGCTGAGAAGAACGAAAAATAAAGTAGCTGGCTCTATCCTAAGAAGGAAGAGGAAGCAAAGTAGTTTACTTCTTGTTACTTCCACCTCAAGATCCTTATAGCTGTGAAGAAATGTTGAGCTGAGATAACTCAGCTCATGGTACTGTTAGAGAGAAATTTCTCTATGATAGATTTAAATCTATTTCACTCAATTAGGATCCTTTTGGATCTGAGTTATTGGGCTCTCTGAGCCAGTGGCAGGGCAAATTTGCCTGTGTTGCTGCATCCAGTTTGGAACTGAGGTAGGTGGTCAATTTATCACTAAACTGTAGGAGAGGAATACTCTCTAAGGTAGGATCCCTAATGGATCTGAGGTAGCGTTGTCCTCCTAGCCTGAGTGTAGGGCCTTTGACCTGAAGTAGGTGGTCTGCTGACCAATGAGTTGTATGCCCTTATGGCTGAGCTGTAGGTCTTGGAGGAGACTGAGAGATCCTGAGGGATCTGTGGTGTAAGCTCTGTGGAGCAAAGTTTTGGAGAAGTGCCTTGACTAATATGAAGTTGGTGTTGGGTATTGTATCCATAATAACATAGATTTGTATGAAATCACCCTTAAACTAAGATGAATTAATTTGTATTTGATGTCTTGTTTTAGTTATGTGTTTGCAGGATTTAATTGCCAAGTGTAGACCAATATCAGTCTACAATGAGTCACCAAACACATGACCATACAATGTAATACCTCATTGTGTGATCCATGGTTTTGATTCATATGTAGCCTCTCTATTGGGATACACTTCATTATCAAACACTAAACTTGTAGGAGAAAGACTGGTTTCTGAATTCATTGAAGAAAAAATATTTTCAGAAAGTAGAATTTTTCTCAGTGTTTTACTCGAGTATTAACCTTAGTACTCGAGTAGAGTTATATATAGTTCTCGAGTAAGCTGAGCCAAGCACTCGAATAACTGAAGTATTTGTCGAGAAGTTGTGAAATTAGTTCTCGAGAAGCTGCTTAGTACTCGAGTACATCTCCGCTTGCTCTCGAGTAATCAGTTTAGTCCAGCTCAAAATTCTGCTAAGTAAAATTCTAGAGAAGTTAAGTTTAGTACTCGAGAAGCTAAGGCTAGCACTCGAGAAGTCTAAGGCTTAAAGCATTGAGAGCGCTTTATCTCGAGTAGCAGAAATATCTCTCGGGAAAACAAAGTTAAGTTCTCGAGAAATACTTGGTGTACTCGAGAAGAAGTTATTTAGTTCTCGATTAAATTATAAGTCAAAAAGCGTCGAGAGAGAGACTTGACTCAACGGTTTATTGCAATATTCACTCGAGTAGTCCTATCTATTCTCGAGAAGTTATCTACTAGTTCTCGAGTAATATAAGCTAGTTCTCGAGTAAAGTACTTTATGTCTTGACAAGCCAGACCTGAAATTTTGTTAAGTACTTCTCCTCGAGAACCTTGTAGTTGCTTTTTCGAGAACCCGACATTGTTTTCGAGTAATCTTAACTTCACTCGAGAACTGAAGTTCGATTTTTCTAAAATTCATTAAGTCTGACGTGACATGTTTTCAAATTATTCTCCATGACTATTGGTCCACGTGTAATGTCATTTATGATTATGACCGTTAGTCTTTACCTATAAAAGGTCTCATCATATTCGACTAACCCTAACAGAGAAATAAGTATTCTGAATCATTTTTATTCATTCTAAATTGGGAAGAACCGTGCCGCTGCTCATTGTCTTCATTGCCTTTGATCTATTCGATCAAAAAGATTTAGACAAGAAGAATCAACAGATCAAGCATTTTCGACCGTTGAGAATCTCTTTCTTGATCGTGGTGATTCTAAGTTCTTAGATCAAAGCATTCTCAGATTTCTTCCTCGACTTTTCTGAAAGGGCTTTTTAATTTTTAGAGAAGGAAGAAGCCAAGATTCTGCCATATTTATGAAGACATGTTTGAATATTTATTTATAAATCATTTTATTCTTGTAGGAGGTTTTGTCTCCGAGTTTGTAGGAAGTTTTTCTTCCGAGTGTAGATCCGTTTTTGTGGATCGAGTTTTAGGGGCGTTGCTCCGAGTTGTAAGATTGGTTTTCAATCCGAGGAAATAGTGAATTAGTCGAGTCTAGTGTGTTGCTAGATGGGTGAGATGGAGAGTGGACGTACCCAAGATTGGGGAACCAATATATATCAAGTGTACTCTGTGTTGTGTGTGCTTGTTTTCTGTGCTTCGCTCACTCAAATTTTTATTCTGCAAAAAGACACAGAACTCACCTATTCACCCCCCCTCTAGGTTATTTAGGTAGACAACTAAAAACATCAGTTGGCAAGATGGGAGGAGAGTGGATGTACCAAAAAGTCGGGGAGCCATTATAAATTTTTGTGTACATTTCTATGGTGTTATTCTTTGTGCAGGTACTTGAAATCAAATATCTGCCAACACACAAAGCTCTAAAGATGATAAAATTAAAAGATAAAAATTACAGTGAGACAACCTATTAAGCCCCCTAGGTTGTAAGCTACCTTGAAAATAAAGACTTTCATTCATCATCTTGCTGGGAGGCAACTTTATGACATATTGATGGAGGAATTCTCAAGGCTATTAATGGCTCTGTTCACTCCCATAAGATAGATATGGAGAATCAGTTCCAGATGCTGACTCAAGGTGAGAGAGCGTGGACGATTACCTTCATGATTTCACGAGATTGGGTCGTTATGCTGGCTCCACTTTTACTGGCGAGGAGCACAAGAATAACCGGTTCTATGAGGGACTACATGACGAACTGAGTTTGCTACTCTCAGGTCCGATGATGCAGGGCTTTATATTTCTGGTCAACACAGCCCAATCACTGGAAAAGGATATGAAAAGAGTTAGGGGTAAGGACTTGTCAATGAAGAGCTTGAAATTAAAAGTAGCAATATCACTGATGTTTGGGTACCGAAAGTGGAACAAGAAAGCGAAGTCTTCTGGACCGGCGTCTCCATTGTTTACTACTGGTGCATCATCTGGTCAAGGAGGACAAATTCACTATTACAACTGTGGCAAGCAGGTGCATATAGCCCGCAATTGTTGTGGTGGCAAGTCAGAAAAGAATTCAGGAGCTTCCTATGATGAAAAGGGGAAGGTGGTGGAGTCAACAACATCTCATCAAGCTCCAACCCAACCTAGAGTATACAACCTTGGCCAACATGAAGGAAACAAGTAGGGCGATGTGGTGACATGTATGGTTTAGATTTTAGTTGTAATATACTGCATACCTTGCGTCTTATGCTTTGTGTAATGCCCCAAAAAACAAAAATAAGTTGACACGGCCTGAGAAACGGGCGTGTCCAGAGCCGTGTCCTGCTCTATGGTAGCCTGGCTGTGTCAAGTGTGGAGTGATGACTTGTTTTAGTCATCATTTATGGGATAGTTTATAATGCAAAATTCCTAGTTTAATTATATGTTTTAAGTATTTTTATGCATGTTTTGTTTTTTTTTTTGTGTTAGGATATTCTAATTCCTAGTTTTATAATAGTTTTATTATTATTTTATTTTGTGTTATGATATAAAAATATATAGTTTTATTATATGTATTTTTATTATTTTATGTATTATGCTATGTTTTGTTTAGTTATAATAATTAATGTTATGAATAGTTTTATTTATTTATTTTATGTATTTTCATGTCTTATGTTATGTTATAAAATATTTACAAATGTTTGTTTTTAATTTCATGTAGGTACATGCTACATGATGCGACCCATTTCAAGTCCAAGCCCACCAACCCGAGCACAAGAAGCCCATGCAAGAAGCCCATGCAAGCAGCCCATTGAAGCCCAAGAAGCCCCCAAATGAGCCTAACCCGACCATATGCATGCAATTCTTCATACATGTGGCCGGCAACTCCCCTTTCTCTCTCCTTTATTGTTTCTCCCCACTTTATTTCTCATTCATCCTTTTTTCCCCTCTTTCATGCTCATTTAAGACTCATCCATTCCCCGTCTCTTGTGTTTAATTTTCTTTTCATTTTCCTAAAATAAAATTCATGAATTTCTCCATCTCTTCTCTCCCCTCATAAATTGCATGCATGAACCATCTCCACCAAGCATGGCCGGCCACCCCCTTGTCTCCCCTCATTCTAGATCCTTCTCCCTCTCCTATAAAAGGAACCCCTTGCCTCTTGTTTTGTGAAGTAGTTTTAGCTTGGAAGTAGTTTTGGTAGAGTGCTAGTTCAAGAGTGTTTCTTCCCTTTTGTAGTTTTCATTTTTTATTGTAATTTTCTTTATAATATAGTCTTGTTTTTTTTAATATTGTATTCTCTTTTATTTTATCAAGCAATGCAAATTAATTTCTATCTCTTCTATTTTATTTTCCTCTTTCCTACTATGCGTAGCTAATTAGTTTTTGTGCCTGATCGCGATAAGCTTTGCGATAAAATAATATCTTTCATTTTATGTTGCATTTGTATTTTTATTTTTGATCATTCCTTGATTTATTTCGTATCGACTCCGTATTGCTAGTATACGGTAGTAGATTCCGATCTCATATTTGAGTAGCCGAGAGGCTCGTGAATATGAAAGATCACTCATGGAAGGAAGGAGTTGAACGCAACCCTAGAGATAGGATGACGTAAATCCTCCAGATTGGAGTCAAATCCAATAGTGCGGGTCACTTCGGTAATGCGACTTTAGGCAATTTTGACTTGTAAAGAGATTTCGGTAAAAACGTCTATAAGTTAGAGAATTTAATGCTCTAGGGAGATTACTTCCTAATATTGGATCCGTCACGATCTTAATAAATTGCAAATGTTAACTAATTTACTCCGTTATTTTATTTCAAAGTGAATCGTCGATCGAGCACTCGTTTGCAACAATTTATTTCTCTTTTAAATAAGTTTATTTTATTTTATTTTCAAAACTCATTAATCGTTTGGTAGGATAATAGAGTCGTTGTGAGTAATAGTACTTCCCTGCCCCGAGTTTTTATACGACCTTGATTTATTTTATATCACTATACTATAAAACGATAGGTACACTTGCCTATTCGGATTATAGTCCGTGAGACGATTTTCACGCATCATGTTTTTGGCGCCGTTGCCGAGGAAATTTTTGGCAATATTACGAAAGCATCGAATTTATTACTTCTACTAAAATTCAAAAAATAATATTATTATTATAATTATTATATATATTATAATCAACCCACATCATCTAATTTCTACCCAACCTAAATTCTCTCGAAAAGGGTAAGGGGCTTTAAATGCCACCAATTTCCCTAGTACCTTGCGAACCCTTCACTGGGTAGCCCTTGGGAAGTTCGAGAGCCAATCCATTAAAAAAATCTATTTTTCAAAAAAATATCAAAAAAACAAAATTTCTTTTTCTTTTTTGGTAACAGTTTATTTTTTTTATGGAATCATCGTATTTTTGCGCTTCTTGCGGGTCGCCCGACCACTTTTATTCTGAATGTCTTTTGGGAACCCCTCCCTCTTTTGATTTTAATTTTTCTGGGGAAGGTCAAAATGGAAAATTTGACCCTTACTCAAATTTTTATCCTACTTAGGAGATGGGGAACCCGTCTTTTTTTTCTTATGATTTTGCCCCACAAAGCGCCGCGCCTTTTAATTTTAAATCAATCGATAATGAGTATTTTGAATTGCAAACTTCTCTTGATAATATTAATTCGCATTTCAAACCCATTATGGATTATTTTTCTCGTGAGGCGGCTTCATTTTCTTCATCTTCTTCTTCGTCTCCTCCAATTTCTTCATGTAATGAGTCACCGGATATCCCGGCTTGTCTTATTCCTCTCGAGGAGGATAACTATTCGGATATCCCGGATTGTTTCCTTCCTCTTTTGGAAGACACCTCTATGGATATTCCGGCGTGCTTCTTACCCGTTGAGGATGACGAGACGTCTCCTATTTCTCCTTCTAAAGACGTTTGTGATTCCATTTCGCTTCAATTTTTAACTGTTCTAAATTTTTCTAATTTTAGGGAGTCTTTTTCTTCTTCTTTTATTTTAGATGATTTTCCTTTAGTTCATTCTGCCCCTTCTTCTCCCGAAATTTCACAAGTCTCTCCTTCTCCTTGTGAAATTTCCGTTGATGAAATTTCTTCTTCTACTTCTTTTATTTCTCTTTCTATTTCTTCTTTTTTTTATTTTTCTTTTGACGACACTTTATTTCCCATTTTACATATGGCTGAGTTCTTCTATTACTCCGTCCGTTCTCTTTTGGGCGTCATTCCCTTGAAGATTCCACCGCATGTCAGTGCGATTCTTCAATTCTTTTTTTTTGATTTACTCCCCTAAGCGCATACTTAGGGAGTTACCTCTTCATTTCAGTTTTTATTTTCCATTTATCTAACAAATAACGTTGGGCTCAAACGACGTTAAACAAAGAGCGCTCTTGGGAGGCACCCCTTGCTTATCCTTTTTGTTCTTTTTTTTCTTTTTGTTTTGTTTTGTAGAAATAAAACCTTCAGTGGTTCGTTTGGCTCCATCCTTTCCTATCTTCCTTAGGCCTGAGCCGGTGTCCAGCTCAAGCATGGGGGAGCGACATCTGTATTCGGCCTTTCGAATCCGGGGAAGTTGTTTTCTTTTTATTTATTTACTTTATTGCACCCCCTTCCCTTTCTTCTTCTTTTTTCTTTTTTTGTTTTTATTTTTCATTGAGGGCAATGAAAGGTTTAAGCATGGGGGAGGGTTTAGTTAGTTTCTTTCTTCCTTTTTCTCTCAAAAATACAAACAAACCATTTGCTTTCTTAAAATAAAAATTTCCAAAAAAATTAGTATAGTTTTATTAAGTTTCTTTAGTACTGTTTTTTTAGCCTTATCAAAAACCCAAAAAAATTAGAAAAATCAAAAATTCCAAAAAAAATATATCATATTTCAAAACCCCAAAAAATGAAAAATGTCAAAAAAATAAAAAAAAATATAATAAACCTCATGCTTAGCTTTTTGTTATTTTCAGAAATTTAGTTTGAGTTTGTTATATGCATTATTATTTTTATTTGCTAATCTTTTATTTCATCATTTTTAGTTAAATCTAATATTTAGTGATTTTGTTTTGAGGATAATCTTATGATTTTAATTTGCTTAGAGTAATTTATTTAGTACTTTTTCTCTTTAATTTTAAATAGTTTCAATTTTTTAGTAATTTTTCTTAACAATTTGGATTCTAATGATTATTATCTCATGCTTTTAGATTCTTAGGAAATCTCAATCTACTAGTAGTTGCTCTCTAGTATTTTAGTTTATTTTCTAAAATCTTGTTTAACCCCTTATCCTTACCCAATTCTGTTTTTCTTTCTTTTATTGTTAGATCATATGTCATGGGAATAAGGAGATGTTAGTTTCGTATTCTCTAGTACACATATGCAACCCTGATGAAGAGAGGAATTAAAAGTTAATATATGTCGGGGGAAGTGATAGGATGTTAGTCTATCATTTTCTAGTATTACATATATTATTTAAAAATAAAACAAATTTGGTGGGGTGTGAAGAAAAAAAATAATGATGATCACCTCCAATCAAAGACCTCTTCATGTTAGTTTCCTCCCCAAACCCCTTAGCCAATATTATTATCTTAGTCTTTAAATTAAAATATTGGGAGAGCTGTTAACCCAGAATCCGCGACTAGTTCCTCAGGCCTTGCAGTCCGGGCGGCTTGTCCTTTCTAGCCGTCATTCTCGGCAAGCCGGTTTGTTGCAGACAAGCCGGTCGGCCTATCCGGTATCCCGCCGCCGTTTCCAGTCCAGCTCCACTTCAAGTCTCAGGGACATCCCTCGTCCGAGGGTCGGCATGTCCTTGTCCAAGCCGAGCGACCTATTTTCCAGGTCGCCGTCAGAGGGAATCCAGATCAACTCGCCGGAGGAAGTCCGCCAGGCCGCGCGGCCTTTCCTCTGCTCTCTTCTCTTCTTTTCGATTCCCGTCACCGCTGCCCGACTCTTTTGTACCTCGGGCAGCCGGTAATTTTAGCCCTGCCCGTTTGGGCAGGCCCCAAGCCTATAAATAGGGGGCGGGAGTACACCCAAAGCACGCTGACTCGAGTCCAAGAGCTCGCTCGTTAAGAGCTGCGGCCTCGATTCTAGTCCTTTGCGGTCTATTGTCCGGCCGGCTTCCTCCCTTCTTTCTTCTTCGCTAAGTGTAACCGCTTATTTTCTTATAAAAGGAAAGCCCGCCGCAGGAGAGGCATTCAGGCCGCGGCGGGCGAACTCTGGTGTTGCCGCTGGTAGCGGCCCTTTCTCTCCTTTCTCTGCCCGGTTTTATCCGCCATTCCTAGCCGCCAGTAACCGACTAGCCGACAGTCTCTTCCCCATTTCCTTCCCCAGTGCTCGAACGGTTAGCTGGTGGTGCTCGTCTTCCCCGTCGATTTTCGTGCATCAACAGTTAACACGCGGCCTTCAGATCTCGGTTAGTCGCTGAAGTTCAGCGGCCATACAATGTCAGACCGGCAGCCTGTTCAGAACAACCTCAGCCCCAGCGAAGTTCTGCTCTTGGAAGCTCTTCTGCAGTCCCGCCGGGAAGAAAATCAAACCTGCCAAGAGATGATCCGGCAGCTCGCCGCGATCAATTATAACCTAGCCGCGATCAATAAGCGGTTAGACTTGCAGTCCGCACTCATACCGGTTACACCAGCCAACCGGGTCCCAGTGGAGAATAAGCAGGTCGATCCGCCGGTCTACTCGCCTACCTTCCCTGTCTATTCGCCGAGCTATTCGACATCCTACCCGGCCTGGCCGCCCGAGTATTCGGCAACTCGGCCTCCAGTTTCGAAGAAGCCCCGTGTTTCGGAAAAAGGACAAAAAAGTTCGTCAGACCTCCCCCAGATCGAACAACGGGAGGAAGAGCCAAGTCACAAGAAACCCGCTCGAGCAGCGCGCGGGCAAGTCAGGTGCATGGATCAATATTGCGAATATCACAAGGAAAGAGGTCATCTAACAGAAGATTGTAGAGCTCTCAAATTAATTGTGAAAATGCAGAAATCAAAGGAATCCCGTAGCATGGTCTAAAAAAGTCATCTCATTCATAGGCTGGCAGACGCGTCAATATCAACGACAAAAGCGATCTTAAATCAGTCCCTCAGCCCAATATGTTTTTCTATCTTTTGTTTCTTCTCATTATACTCTATTAAGAAGGATTATGACTCATTGTTATATTTTGTTTCAGAGATTCTATATCGGTACTCTCACCTGGCAAGTCATCATTCTTATGGGTTTGCAACCCAAAAATTAAAAGATCACTGAATCAAGAGATATCGCCGAGTCTAGCTACATCCCCCTTTAGAGCCGTTGTCATTAGCGTAACACCACGAGGACCACGTGTCGCGGGGAGATTTCGCACCGTGTAGTGGGAGCTTACCGGCTTTGATGCGGTGGAGTTCTAGATTGCGGATCCCGGCTAGTACCTAACCCCACTTCTGCATTATGGAGGAGCGGAGTGGTGGTCAGCTCTACCACGCCATGTAAGGGATATCGTTGCAACTATGATGCGTCTGTGCGGGAAGCGATACACGCATGCCCCGCAGATCGTCTTAGCATGCGACCCTCGAATACTCTTTGATACTCTCAAGCAGTGCCTGCAGGAGACCCACAGTCTTGTCGATCTCTGAGGAAAGCAATGTGACTCCGGCCGCACCTGCCCGGAAGATCGACTTGAACTGTACTCCAGGCAAGAGAGCAGTGTATTCTTTTCTTCAAGCAGAAGTCTAGTCGGCGGTCAGAATTCAGACCGCGCGGTTATCATATCCTGGCTAAAGAGAGTATTCGCCCGGGTAATTTGATATTATAAGGCTGAATAGAAGTTATCCAGCAGCAAGTTGCGGATATTATTATTCTTACCGCCCGGTTATCTCTGTGGCCAATCGATTTTCTTAAATTGGTCTCATATTTGAAGTTGCCATTATTTATTCTTACCGCGCAGATATCGTTATTAATCGGGCGAGTTATTTGGCTATCTTCAGCTCAATACAGCAGACATCATTATTAATCACGCGAGCTTATTGGTTTTCTTCAGTTCACTATAGCGGATATCAGTATTATTCATGCGAGTTATGCATAAATCACTTATCAGATACACTCGCGCGAGTTATTCTTATCTCCACATCCATTCTGCTTGTGTTGTCCAAATATCTCATGACATATTATAATCGATCGAATAGAAATGCAATACTGAGCAAATAAAGCATATTCAGCAAAATCGAATGGTATCATTTATATTGTCAGAAATTACAAAATGTAGTATCCGCGCGGCTTACAAAGATCATGCCGCCAGATCCTATCCGCTCAGTCCGCCGGCTTATGGTATTCATTCGAATCAATTCGCGGATTGCAATGTAAAGAAGTCGCAATATGTTTATCTCTATCGCTAAGTAGTTTCCCTATTGAAAGCCAGTTTCGTATTAAAGTTCGGACAGGCCGCCACCATCAGCTGGATTACTAAAGCATCTTATCGGTTTGTTTCCTTAGCCGAGCGGCTTGTCGATTGCCATATATCTTCTTGATCTCCAATAAAACTACGGCCTATCATCGTTCAACTATATTAATCGTGCGACTTCGTATTAAGTACGAACCTTCAATAGTAGATCTACTTTGTCTACTTGGCGAATACTCTACTAACCGCCCGGTTTATGGCTTTATAATTTATTCGTGGGTAATCGGATCATTATAAATTCGCAGACGGCTAGTATATCCGGCTACTGGTATTCTATTTAAGTTTAACCAGAACAAAGGTGCTTATTATTTGATGAAGTCGTCAATAAGATCTCTTAAGTCGGAAACGAGTAAGAAACATTAAGTCGCGCGAACAGCCAAGTAAGTAGAATTTCAATACAATAGATTTTCACTAAAGGAGAAATATTTTCATTTCAAATGTCATGTACAAAAGGTAGACCGCGCGGTTTACAAAATCGTACCGCCGGTCTCAAAAAGGTGTAAAATTGTTACAAGTATTGTCCTAACTATCCGGCTTTAGTCTTTTAGCCGCAGGAATGCTGGAGTCAGGTTCACCGTCGACGTCAACCTCGGAAGGCGAGTAGCCGCCGCTGCTGAACGAAGAAGAACTCGAACTACCAGTATCCCCGGACTTGGATTTGCTGTATTCAACCCGAGCGGTCTCGGAAGCTTGACCGTCGGTCTCTGAAGAAGCGCTTTCGCTCCTGCTCCCGTCGCTGTCTTCCTTTTCCTCTTCTGCCTTGCTCTCGCCCTCCCCATCGACTTTCTCCTTGCCTTTCAGCGCTTGATATACCGCGGCGACCTTTTTCTTCAGGGGGGATACACGTCGGCGCAAGTAAAGTCGGTGAAGCCCGGGGCGAGGCCGCTGCGATCTCGGAGCCGATTCAGCGCTCCGTCAATCCCTTGGACGAGTTGTGGGAAGACAGCGTCCTGGAAAGCCAGGTTGGCCGGATCGTACATTTTCTGCAAAGGAAAGGAAAAGGTCAGTCCGAGCGGCTTGATAAATAGAGCCGCAAGAATCAGGTAATATCTTACCGCATTCAAATCCTTTAGCCGTGCAATTTCTTCATCTTTCTCTGCGAGTTGCCGCCTCAGGTCGCTTTGACTTGCGACTAACCGCCTATGGGCCAGGCCCATGAAGTGGTTAGCCACAAAGCTTCTCGCGCCGACCTGCGCGGCAAACCGAGAAAAGTCCTCTTCTGGTATCTTTTCCAGCGCTTTCAGGTTGCGCTTGCCATACAAAGCCGCACCAGCCGCGGATGCATGGCGGTTTATCTTTTCACTCCCCCAGTCAGGGAGGGCGGTAGACACTTGGACCGACTCGCCGTCGGCGCTCCATAGCATGGTGGCGTTACCATGGAGATCTTTCAAACCGCTGCCCATTCCTTGCAGGGTAAAGTCGGCAGAGGAGTCCGACTCACCTTCTTCATCAGCCCGCTCCGGCTTGGCCTTCCTCTTCCTCCTCTCCCTTTGCGTGAGGGTTAAGCCGCCCGGAGTTAGCGGCTTGTTTAGCGGGACTGCGACAATAGCTGCAAGGCAAAGTTGACAAGTCAGTTGTTAAGCCGCGCGGCTAGAAAAGTAGTTCTGTTGGCAAATACTTACTGTCCTCCACATGAACATCCTCTAAAGTCGGGAGCAGGGGGAGGTAGTGGGTGACATCAAGCCGCTCACCCTTGAAGAAGTCATAAATTTGCTTCTCCAGGCCGTCCAGCCCGCTGCTGCCGAATGCGGCTTCATCGCGGATCTGCGGGTTCACCGGCAAGAGTCCGAGCTGTCCTTCGAAAATCAGGTACCTTTCTGACCAGTTCGGTACCTTGTTCGCCAGGTTGACGACTTTCAGCCCCCGGCAACCAAAGTACAGATGTCCCCTGAAGATCTTTGTCCCAGCATCCGGAATAGACCGGACCGAGAAGCATTCGCTGAATAGCTTGATTGAGAACCGAACTCTCTCCGACCTCAGATAAGAGATGAAGCTGTAAATGGCCGCTATCGAGTTCGGGGGCAGCTGTCCGGGCACAACTCCGTAATGGTCGAAGACCGCGACGGCTTCCATCAGTACAGGGAACCGGAAGCCGCAGTCGAAGTGATCGACAGGGATTGCGATTTGGTTGGCGGTGGAGGAGTTAATCCGCTCGTGAGGAAGCGGAAGCCGCGCGAGCAGCGGGCTATCTTTCATGTACTTCTCCACAAAGCTATCTAGCTCGGCTTGGGTAAGCCGGCCTTCCTTGTGGTCTGCGGAGTGAAACGCCGAAGCCGCATCGGTCCTAACGGCTGGAGCTTTGTCAGACCGCATCGCCTTTGCTTTAGCTCGCATTCTGATCTTCTGTGCCAAAATCTCCGGGGCCGTCTCAATTTATAGATTTCCTGTGCTGCTTCAGTGGTGGTTGTCAAATCGCGGTTAAATGTCAGACCGCTCGGCTCAACCTGCAAGATAGAATCTTCTAACCGCAGAACAGTTCGGCGGTTCGAGCGACTAAGATTCCTGTACTTAGCAAAATTATCAAAGCAAAAAAAGCAGCGGCTAATAAACTTAAACTGCACAAGCCGCAATCAGTTCAGATTAATGTACAAGCAGATACACAGCAATTGTTCAGAGCATTCAACCGTCCGGCATCACGAGTTGATGCTTATTACAAAACCAAATAAAGTGTTCGAAATTATTTCTCTCCGCCCTCAGGAGCTTCTCGCCCTACCCGCGCGACTTGGTCGCCGGCCTGCACAAGCTGAACATATACTTGACTGACGAGGTTGTGGATGGAGTGTAGAGTTCGGTGAACCCGCGAGGTATCACGCTCTACACGGGCAAATGGAACCAGCGGTAAAGGTCGATCTCCCGGGTCGCCAGCAGCAGCGACCTGCCCAACCGCCGCGACTAGTGGTGAGTCCGAAGTCTCGCCAGAAGCCGGGCGGCTTGGTAGCTGCCGCTGTTCCCTTCCCTCGCCAGACCGAGCAATGTCCGTCCTGTCTCTCTCAATCCGGCCCGCCATCAGCACCAAGGCTTGCATGTCAAGCTTCTCCGCCCTCTCTCGCTCCAGGTTGGCCAGCGCCTCTTGAGTCTTCTGCTCCGCGGCCTCTAGCGCAGTCCGCATCAGTGTTCTTTCCTCTTCCAAGGTAGTGACTGCCGCCGGTGCTCTTTGTTGAGCGGCCTCCAGCGCAGTCCGCATCGCCGTCTTCTCCTCCTCCCAGCTGGCCAGGGACGCCTGCATCCTTTTGTCAGCGGCCTCCAGCGCAGTCCGCTTCGCCGTTTTCTCCACGTCCGCGCTGGCCAGTGCCTCCTGCACCCTTTTGTTAGCGGTCTCCTGCGTAATCCGCATCGTCGTTTTCGCCAACTCCAAGCTGACCAAGGCCTCCTGCGTCCTTTTCTCAGCGGCCTCCACCTCAGACCGCATCATTCCTCTCTCCTGCGCCAAGTCCTCCAGCACTTCCTGAGTTCTCTTTTCAGCGGCCTCCAGCATAGACCGCTGATTTTCTTCTTGAAGCCGCCACTCTTCTTCCTTGGCTCGAAGGGCCTCGGCATGCTCCCTTATTCTAGCCTGCAGGGCGGCGACCTCCTCCTGGAATTCGGCCGCCCGTTGGTCATCGATTTTTGAAGGTAGCGAGGACATCAGTGGAGGCAAGAAGCTCATCAGATCGCCCGGCCTGCTGGCGGTTCCTAGTGCACCTGCAACAAACAAACAAGCGGTCAGATTTTAATCGCACAACCGACACTTTTTCAAAGGATCTCAGTGGAACGAGACCGTAGTTCGGGATTATCTCTCCCTGCAAAGCCGCGGTGCCGCACCTAAGCGCTGGTCGCCTAAACCGCTCGGAGTCTATTCGCTTTAGCTTTTCTTTCCATAGCCGCGCGGTCTCCTTAGCTTTGCTTTTCAGCTCAGCCGTGGTCAGGAAGAAGCTCGCCGGCGGATTGAAAATCGTGTCCGCTCCCTTCTTCCGTGACCGCGGCTTGTAGAATTTTACAATGCGCTTAACTTCTTCCTGTTTACCTTGCAGGGGAGGAAATGTAGTCGCCACCTGCTTCCCGGCGATTAGCTTCCTCATCTCCTCTATCTTCTCTCTAAGCTTTAATTTTTCAGCTCCTTCAGAAACCGCAGGAGTCGGTTCGACGAGCTTCTCTCCGGTAACTTCGACATCGATGTCGGCGGTCTCCTCAGAAGCCGGCGGGGTTGACAACAGCTTGTCCTGCTGCTGGAAGGTCTCCATGCCTTTCAGGATGTCGCTCAAGGATTCGCTGGCCGCCCGCGAGCTGTCCGTTTCGTCCGGCTTAGAAGATGGAGTCAATGGACTTTCGGGCGCTTCTTTCTCCCGCGGCTTATGCTGGAGGCTGGCCGCTCCGGTCTTCACAGAAACATTGCGGTTATCAACCCGCATCTTCCGCGTCTTCCTCTCCATCCTTTCCTCAAGAGTCTCGACCTTTTTCTTGCGTCGCTTCAAGTGGCCGACTATTAACTCTGTCCGCTTCCGCTTCTCAGTCAGAGACCGCTCGGTCTCCAGTGGCTTCTCTGAGTTGTCCTACTCGACGATGATCAGGTCAGCAGATTTGGGCACCTCGCGCGGCTTGGAGGAATCAACACTTTTCTCCTCTATCCCGGCTATCTTCAAGAGAGGCTCACCAGATGGCGAGTAGGTGATATCGAAAGATTTGGTAGTTCCGGCTTGTGGGAGAGCAGGCTTAGGGATCTCTTCGACTTTGGCCGCGGCCTGCGAGGATTCCCCGGTGACTTCCATCGGCCTTTTTCCTGGACCAGGTGCCACCGGTGGGGTCGGCTTCTCTGTCTTCTTCTCGGGCTGCTGGTCAGAGCTGTCCGCTTTCCTGCCCTTCTTCTTAGCCTCAGACGACTTCTTTTCGCGAGCTAGCATCGTGGACATGACATCCATCTTGTGTAAGTCTCTGTCGGCTTGAAGGATTCTAACCGCGAGAGGCGAGTAGCGACCCGTGGCTTGGCAGAAATCTTAACGAAATGGCAGGATCCTCGGCATTTTATAGATGCAGAGGCATTAATGGCAGTCGCGGTCTCCGGCTTAGTTCTACATTTTCGAAGTTTTTTCAGAAACTTAAAAATGTGCGGGGATTATGTTAACCCAGAATCCGCGACTAGTTCCTCAGGCCTTGCAGTCCGGGCGGCTTGTCCTTTCTAGCCGTCATTCTCGGCAAGCCGGTTTGTTGCAGACAAGCCGGTCGGCCTATCCGGTATCCCGCCGCCGTTTCCAGTCCAGCTCCACTTCAAGTCTCAGGGACATCCCTCGTCCGAGGGTCGGCATGTCCTTGTCCAAGCTGAGCGACCTATTTTCCAGGTCGCCGTCAGAGGGAATCCAGATCAACTCGCCGGAGGAAGTCCGCCAGGCCGCGCGGCCTTTCCTCTGCTCTCTTCTCTTCTTTTCGATTCCCGTCACCGCTGCCCGACTCTTTTGTACCTCGGGCAGCCGGTAATTTTAGCCCTGCCCGTTTGGGCAGGCCCCCAAGCCTATAAATAGGGGGCGGGAGTACACCCAAAGCACGCTGACTCGAGTCCAAGAGCTCGCTCGTTAAGAGCTGCGGCCTCGATTCTAGTCCTTTGCGGTCTATTGTCCGGCCGGCTTCCTCCCTTCTTTCTTCTTCGCTAAGTGTAACCGCTTATTTTCTTATAAAAGGAAAGCCCGCCGCAGGAGAGGCATTCAGGCCGCGGCGGGCGAACTCTGGTGTTGCCGCTGGTAGCGGCCCTTTCTCTCCTTTCTCTGCCCGGTTTTATCCGCCATTCCTAGCCGCCAGTAACCGACTAGCCGACAGTCTCTTCCCCATTTCCTTCCCCAGTGCTCGAACGGTTAGCTGGTGGTGCTCGTCTTCCCCGTCGATTTTCGTGCATCAACAAGAGCATAAGTAGTAGGTTGCAATTTTTTCCTTAAGTCTCTTTTAAGTTATGGTTTTTATAATTTCATTCCAACCTTGTTTGCACTTTACTCAATTTTGAGTGCTAGTTAATTTATTAGAGAATTTTTGGATAGACATTTCTCTCTTTCCACTTTAATTTCAAAATTTAGGACTTAATTCATAAATCCCTAAATTTATATTTTTGGCTTAATTTTGGTGTTAATAAATTTTTAGTTTAATTGAAAATTTTATAATGTCTTATAAATATTTCTCTTACTTTTGCTCTGGAATAGCAAAAGCCTAAGCATGAGGGAGTTTGATGACTTGTTTTAGTCATCATTTTTGGGATAGTTTAGAATGCAAAATTCCTAGTTTAATTATATGTTTTAAGTATTTTTATGCATGTTTTGTTTTTTTTGTGTTAGGATATTCTAATTCCTTGTTTTATTATAGTTTTATTATAGTTATATTGTTATTTTATTTGGTGTTATGTTATAAAAATATACAGTTTTATTATATGTATTTTTATTATTTTATGTATTATGCTATGTTATGTTTAGTTATAATATTTAATGTTATGAATTGTTTTATTTATTTGTTTTATGTATTTTCATGTGTTATGTTATGTTATAAAATATTGACTAATGTTTGTTTTTATTTTCTTGTAGGTATATGCTACATGATGCGGCCCATTTCAAGTCCAAAGCCCACCAACCCGAGCACAATATGCCCATGCAAGAAGCGCATGCAAGCTGCCCATTGAAGCCCAAGAAGCCCCCAAAAGAGCGCAACCCGACCACATGCATGCAATTCTTCATGCATGTGGCTGGCCACACCCCTCTCTCTCTCCTTTATTGTTTCTCCCCACTTTATTTCTCATTCATCCTTTTTTTCCCCACTTTAATGCTCATTTAAGACTCATCCATTCCCCCTCTCTTATGTTTAATTTTCTTATCGTTTTCCTAAAATAAAATGCTTGAATCTCTCCCTCTCTTCCCTCCCCTCGTAAATGGCATGCATAAACCATCTCCACCAAGCATGGCCGGCCACCCCCTTGTCTCCCCTCATTCTAGATGCCTCCTCATCTCCTATAAAAGGAACCCCTTGCCTCTTGTTTTGTGAAGTAGTTTAAGTTTGGAAGTAGTTTTGGTAGAGTGCTAGTTCAAGAGTGTTTCTTCCCTTTTTGTAGTTTTCTTTTATTGTTGTAATTTTCTTCATAATATAGTCTTATTTTTTTTATTATTGTATTCTCTTTTATTTTATCAAGTAATGCAAATTAATTTCTATCTCTTCTATTTTATTTTCCTATTTCCTATAATGCGTAGCTGATTAGTTTTTGCACCTGATCGCGATAAGCTTTGCGATAAAATAATATCTTTCATTTTATGTTGCATTTGTATTTTTATTTTGATCATTCCTTTATTTTTTTCGAATCGACTCCGTATTGCTAGTATACGGTAGTAGATTCCGATCTCATATTCTTGTAGCCGAGAGGCTCGTGAATATGAAAGATCACTCAAGAAAGGAAGGAGTTGATCGCAACCCTAGAGATAGGATGACCAAAATCCTCCGGATTGGAGTCAAATCTAATAGTGCGGGTCACTTCGGTAATGCGACTTTAGGCCATTTTTACTTGTAAAGAGGTTTCAGTCAAAACGTCTATAAGTTAGGGGATTTAATGCTCTAGCGATATTACTTCCAAATATCGGATCCGTCACGGTCTTAATAAATTGCAAATGTTAACTAATTTATTCCGTTATTTTATTTCAAAGTGAATCGTCGATCGAGCACTCGTTTGCTACAATTTATTTCTCTTTTAACTAAGTTTATTTTATTTTATTTTCAAAACTCATCAAACGTTCGGTAGGATAATAGAGTCGTTGTGAGAAATAGTACTTGGCTGCCCCGAGTTTTTTTACGACCTTGATTTATTTTATATCACTATACTATAAAACGATAGGTACACTTGCCTATTCGGCTTATAGTCCGTGAGACGATTTTCACGCATCATGGAGCACGGCTGAAAACACGGTTATGAACAGTACTAACACGGGCGTGTCAGTTGGTGACTCGGGCGTGTCATGTACCCGTGTCCTATTCTGGGTATGCAGGCAGTGCCGACTGAAGTACATGGCCTGGAGCCAAGATGTGTTCGGTGTGACACGACCATGTCAAATGCAACACGGGCGTGTGGGGAACCCGTGTTCTGCTTGGGTAGTGTTGATCCTGTGCCGTATGAGGGACACGCCTATGAACATGGGCATGTAAGCTGTCGATACGGGTGTGTCGGGGTCTGACACGGGCGTGTCTAGACACGTGTTCTGGTCTGGCTTGAGTCGGTTGTGTGCTGCTTAATGTACACAGCCTGTGACACGGACATTTCATAAGCTATGTTCGGCCTAGGAAAGTAATTTTAAGTGCTTATCAGAGTCGTTCATTTCCTTTGATAAAGATCTAATGGCCCTGGTTCTTCTATGGGTTGATAAGTTTGGGAATAGATGAGTTAATTCTCATTCTGTCATCAACATTCTCTTTCTAAGAGTAAGAGAGAGAGGAGAGCAAGGGAAGGAAGAAAAAGTGGAATTTGGCCGCCGGTGGAGCTACGGCGGTCCAAATCGCGAGCCGAGTTCGGATCTGCGGAGGTTAGAGCGTTGCGGATCTTTTCAACCGTGTAGTTTTCTCCATGGTGCCAAAACATCTTCCAAGGTAACGATTTCCTTCTTGGAAAAGTGAAGCCCTTCTTTCCTGCATTTGTATAGGAATCCTACACCAAATGGTTGATGTCGAAGTGATTCCCTTGGGATCAGTGGTTTATCCCTTGTTTTATTGTATTAGAACCGGAAGTGTGTAGTATGGTTAGGCATGCTGTGTGAAGCCCATCCGAACGAGTTGGTCTTGATTTGTGATGCTTTGTATGCAAATCGGAGAAGACTCCAGATAAATTGATTGCGTGTATGAAATCCTTGGGGGATACCTGTAGCTTGGTGCAGAAGGAAGTACTGGAGGAAGTCTAGGAAAATGTGAGATTTGATACTTGGTATACAACTCGTGTGGCCGTGACTGCCATTATGTGTGAAATTGAGTCATTGTGCTGCAACTGTAGATGCCTTGGTGGAAACCGGGCAAGGTGAAGCCGTACCCGCGTCAGTCCAGTCTTGAGTCTGACGAACTTGAGCAACGGGATAGGTGGATCTGTACCCACGTTATGGTTGTCTAACCTTGGGTGCTTAAGGCCATGTTAGGATCACATAGCGAGAGTCTTTGTCCTGCGCGCCATAAAGACTAGGAATGCTCATAATGGACCGTCACGTTTGGGACCTCTGAACGGTGGTGGGACCTGGTATTTGGTAGACCAATAATGTGCCCTGAGTGCATGGAACACCGGGCCGTCGTGCCAATGTTTGTGATATGTATTTACATGTGCGGATTTGCACATCCTTGGTGGATTGGTATACATATATGCTGTGTGAGTAAGTGCTTGTAGGGAAGGAATTTTGCTTCCCCGTGCAAGGGGCAGGGTCGTTATAATTGGTCAGATTAATGCTGACTGTTGCCCTATTTGCCACCACCTTGTGGATTGCTTCTTTTTAGGTGGTGCTGGCCTAAGCGGGAAATAGCGGGCTGAAGCCCAGGTTGCACTACTGCCCTTGAAGGCTTGTTTTGTTAACTCTTGTTCATGTGTGGCCGGCCTGCGCGCCGATGTTTGTAAACCATACCTTTTGTTAAGAGAAACTTGTAAAGCCATAAGGCTATGCACCTTGTGTATTTGGTTGTATACATTCCTAATTGGTAGTAGTGGACATTTCTGTTCTTATTGAGTTCAAGTTTTCAACCCTGAAGCTTCCGCTAGAATGCACTGTGTTAGGATTCGATTTTTTTATATTATTTAGTAACTTCTCCGCCTGTTTGTGGAATATAGTGTGAGTCCCCGGCCGGACCCTCTATTATATTACATTTGACGGGTAGAGGTGTTATAATTTGGTCATATGACTGTCAAGTGCTAGGCTTTGTCATGGTCATTGATTGTCCGGCTCGAGCACTGTTTAATACCGAAGAATCACATTCCTTCCTATTTGAGGACTTCGTGTCTCGTATCGGAGTGCCCTCTTTTGTGTTTAAGGATAGATTGGATGTGTTGCTGCCTAATGGGTGTTCGATGCGCGCGAATACAGTCTGTTGCGTTTAAGTGCTTATTGGAAGCCACACTTTTGACTTGGAAGTGTCACTACTACCTATAGTAGAATTTGACGTAATATTAGGCATGGATTGGCTCTCAGAGCAACATGCATTCATCGACTATAGTTTGAAGACTATTAAGTTAGGGTTGAATACGAGTCAAGAAACTACTTTTTCTGGTATGAAGGGGTCGAGCAAGACGATGATGTCTACCCTTTAAGTGTTCAAGGATGTTCATGAGGGTGCAGAGTTGTTCTTTACTCTTTTAGAGGCAAAGAAGGCCAAGCCTATTTTGGCCAGTATTCCAGTGGTGTCGGAATTTTCCGATGTTTCCCTAATGATCTCCCTGGTGCTCTGCCTCAACGTGAGATTGATTTCACCATGGAGTTGGTGCCTGGTGCTAAACCCATTTCACGGTCTCTTTACCGCTTAGCACCAAGGGAAATGGTAGTGTTGAAAGCGCATCTTCAAGAATTGATAGAGCAGGGGTATGTGCGTCCGAGTATGTCACCTTGGAGCGCCCCGGTCCTTTTTGTTAAAACGATGGATGGAAGTCTGCAGCTTTGTATCGATTATCGGGAACTGAACTAGTTAATAGATTAGAACAAGTACCCAATTCCGAGAATCGATGAACTTTTTGACCATCTGGTTGGGTGGACAGTGTATTCTAAGCTTGATTTGAAGTCTAACTATTATCAGCTAATAATCAGGGAAATCAATATTCCCAAGACTGCGTTCAGTACACGTTATGGGGATTACGAGTTTAGGGTCATTCCTTTTGGGTTGACTAATGCGCCATCCATGTTCAAGGATTTGATGAACCGAACATTCAAGGAATATCTGGATCAGTTCGTGATAGTGTTCATTGATGATATCATCTTGTACTCCCAGTCTGAGTTGGATCATGCGAAACATTTACATATTGTTCTAAAGACTTTGAGAAGAAGACAGCTTTATGACAAGTTCTCAAAGTGTGATTTCTGGCTTTCTTCGGTAGCGTTCCTTGGTCATATTGTTAGTGGAGAAGGAATCACAGTGGATTTGACGAAGATTGCTGTTATACGGGAGTGGCCTGTATTGCCTTTGTTGGCGCAAGTGCGAAGTTTTCTAGGGCTTGCCGGATACTACAGGCGCTTCGTGGAGAACTTCTTACGGATAGTATTACCCCTCACAACCTTGACAAGTAAAATTTAGAAGTTTTTCTGGACGCCAGCGTGCGAACAAGCTTTTGAAGAACTGAAAATTTGTCTGACCACATCGCCTGTTGATGACTAGTTCTAGTCATCCTTTTTGGGGTAATTTAATAGTCAAAATTCCTAAGTTTTATATTATTTTTGTGTTATTTGTATGCTTGTTATGATGTTGTTGTATTATTATTATTATTATAAGAACCTATAGTTTTATTATATGTATTGTTGTTATTTTGTGTTTTATGTTATTATTGTTATGTTTATGTTATTTATAATAATTTGTTATAGTTTATATGTAATGTTATTTTATAATGTTTAATATTATGTTTAGTTTTATTTTCTTATATAACTAATTATAGTATGAGTTATTAGTTTTATGTTAGTTTTATTTAAATAGTATATCATGATTATGAGCTAATGCTTTATTTATGTTCTGTAGGTTCACAAGCCAACTTGAAGCAGCCCACATTTGAAAGCCGAGCCCTCCTCCAAGTGCAGCAGCCCGAGCCCATCAAGACCAGCCCCCTACTCAAGCCAACCCGATTTCATCCATGGTGCAGCCCCCTTTCCAAGCAAAACCGAACTTGGAGCAACCCCCTTTAATAAATGTTGCAGCCCACTATCATTCAAAGCAGTCCACTTCATTTAAATGTCCAAAACCGAGCCATGCATTTCCTCTTGCTTGGCCGGCCACCTTTATTCTCCCATGCATGTATCTTGTATCTCTCTCCATCATTTAATATATTGCATGCATGCATTCAGCCCTTAACTTGGCCGGCCACATTCATGTCTCTCTTTTTATTATTATTTTCTTCTACACAATTCTATTCATCCCCCTTCTCCATTTTAAATTATTCCATTTAATATCATACATTGCATCCATCCCTTTCTCTCTCCCCCTCATTTAATTCTATGCATGAACCTCCTCCCATTGAAGTGGCCGGCCACCCTTAGGTTTCCCCTACATTTCCTTGCCTTCTAGATCCTTCTCCTTCATCTATAAAAGGAACCCCTCCCCCTTAGTTTAAGTTAAGTAGTTTTTGAAGTAGTTTATGTTAAGTAGTTTTGGTTCAAGTAGTAGAATTCTAGTTCTTTTCTTATCTTCCCATGTTGTAATTTTCTTCTTAATTTAGTCTTGTCTTTTTAATATTGTACCTCTTTTATTTAAGTAATGCAATTGTCATTTCTTTTCTCTTATTTTCAATCCCTTTCAAGCATGCGTAGCTAGTTCTTTTTGTGCCCGATCGCGATAAGCTTTGCGATGAAATAACGCATTCTTAATTTTATGTTTGCATTTGTTTCTTTCTATTTTTGATCCTTCCTTGATTTATTTCGTATCGACTCCGTATTTCTAGTATACGGTAGTAGATTCTGATCTCATATTCGAGTGGCCGAGGGGCTCGTGAATATGAAAGATCACTCAAGGAAGGAAGGAGTTGAACGCACCCCTAGAGATAGGATGACGTAAATCCTCCGGATTGGAGTCAAATCCAATAGTGCGGGTCACTTCGATAATGCGACTTTAGGCCTTTTTGATTTGAAAGAGATTTCGATCAAAACGTCTACAAGTTAGGGGATTTAATGCTCTAGCGAGATTACTTCCTAATATCGGATCCGTCACGGTCTTAATAGAAGTACAATTGCTGAACTAATTTATTTCGTTATTTTATTTCAAAGTGAATCGTTGATCGAGCACTCTTTTCTCGCAATAGTTTATTTCTTTTTTTAACTTAGTTTATTTTCATTTTCGAATCCTTCAACCGTTCGGTAGGATAATAGAGTCGTTGTGAGTAATAGTACTTGCCTGCCCCGAGTTTTTATACGACCTTGATATTTTTCATATCCTATGCTATATTTCGATAGGTACACTTGCCTTAATCGAGTATAGATTGGAGAATACGATTTTCTCTATCACCTGTCCTATGTTCACCATGTGGTACAGAAGTCTTTGAGATATACAGTGACGCTTCGGGCAGCAACTTAGGATGTGTTCTACTTCAGTATGGGAGTGTTATAGTGTATGTATCATGCCAAGTGAAGGTGCATGATAGGAATTATCCAGTCCATGACTTGGAGTTGGTGGCCGTGATATTCACTCTAAAGCTTTGGAGGAACTACCTATATGGTGTGCAGGTAAATATTTATACCGACCATAAGAGCTTGAAGGAGCTACTAGATCAGAAGGACTTAAACATGTGACATCGGAGGTTGATGGAGTTCCTTGTAGACTACACCATCAAGATACACTATGTGCCTGTGAAAGGTAATGCAGTTGCGGATGCATTAAGTTGCAGAGCTCCCGCGCAGGCCAATTGGTTGTCAATGCATGACGAGCGTTTGGTTCGAGAATTGGAAGACTTGGAGATCTCTTGTGTGGATAAGAGGTCTAGTTATGAAGCTCAGCTGAACTTGATAGCAGTGCAGTATGGCCCGACTGATTTGATTTGACAGGCTTTCGAGTTTGATGACAGTATGAAGCGGTTCATGGTTGAGGCTTTGGATGGGTCAAATGCCAAATTTACTGTCGATGATGGGTCATTATGGAAGGACAGTCATTTGTGCGACCTGTGTGGGTAAACTACAGGAGGAATTAATGTATGAGGCTCATCATACAAAGTACTCGATTCACCCAGGGAGCACAAAAATGTACAGAGATATGAAAAGGATGTTCTTGTGGTCGGGACTGAAGAAGGACCTATCACTTTATGTGGCGAAGTGTTAAACGTGAACCTTGTTGAAATCGGAGTTCCAGAAGCTCAAAGGATTCTTGAAGTCTTTGCTTATACTGGATTGGAAGTTCGACTATATATCCATGGATTTCGTCAATGGTTTGCCGAGATTGCAAAAGGGAAACGATGCCATCTGGGTGGTCATATATCGTTGGACGAAATTCTCGCACTTCATCCCTAATAGGAAGGACGATTTAGTTGAGAAACTGGCAAAGTTGTATGTAGAAAATATTGTACGACTACACGGTGTGCCCCGTAGCATCATGAGTGACCGAGATGGGAGCCTCATATACAATGACTATAGGTTGGTGCATCAACTGTTTGGGACTAAGCTAAAGTATAGTACAACCTTTCATCCCCAAACGGATTGTCATACTGAGTGGGTCAACAAGATGATGGAGGACATGATTCATATGTGTGCCCTAGATTTCCGTAAGTGGTGGGAAGATCACCTGTATATGATTGAGTATTCTTATAATAATAGCCACCAGGATAGCATTCAAATGGTGCCCTTCGAGGTGATATACAGTAGGAAGTATCGTACTCCATTGTCATGGTTGGATATGGGTGAGTCAAAGATTTATAAGTGGAAGGATGTCGATGATGCGAATTCGATTGTGTGAACAATTCGTTAGAGGTTGCTGGTTGCTCGGGATAGACAGGATAAGTATTATAACACCAAGCACGGGAACGTCTAGTTTCCGTAGGCGATTGGGTATATTTGAAAATTAAGCCTTTCAAGGGTGTCTCAAGGGTTCGACGCTTACAAAAGCCCAGTCCGACATATCTTGGGCCATTCGAGATACTGTATCGTATTGGAGAAGCTGCATATCAGTTGAAATTATCAACAGAATTGACTGTTCTACATGATGTATTCCACATATCGTTGTTTTGAAAGGAGGTGTAAGAGCCTACGCAAGTGATGGTTGTAGATAAAGTCCGGTTGATAGTGGGTTGACAACGAGGGTCAAGCCCATTCAAATTGAGGATGTAGAAATCAAAAGAAAGTGTAATAAAGAGATCAGCATGGTCAAGGTCCGATGGGACAACTGTGGCCGAGAGGATCTTTCATGGGAGCGGGTGCAAACCATGAAGTCAGAGTTCCCCATGTTATTCAATTGAGGTACAAAATTTAAAGTAGATTTAATTCCTTAGTTTCCTGCATAACTTAATTTCGGGAAAAAATTCTTTAAGTGGGGAGATTCGTAACGCCCTAAATTTCTTAGGGAAGGAAATGGTTCTCTAAAGGTTATTGCTTGGCGGTAGAGAGTTACCACGCGGCAGTTGCTCTAGGGTTAGCATCGAAAACATTAAGAGCGTTGAGTCAACTCAACGCTAGACTTACTATATGGCGGAAAGTTATTACCGTACGGCGGTAGCCGGGGAGTTAAACTAACAAAGCTCCAGAGAAGCTATCGCCTGGCGATAAGGTTACTGCTGGCAATAGCTGGGTTAATTTAATTGATGAGGCTCTCGGGATTCTACCGCGCGGTGGTAGCAGTTAGCCCGCGTCGATAGCGGTCGTTGTCGTGTCATAACTAATATCGGCTATCGCGCGGCGTTAGCATCCTATCGCGCAGCGATAATGAATCTGTAATGGCGTGGCCACGTGTCAGCCTGTAATTGGAGGGCCTGGGCAGTTATACGCAAAATGAGGTGGTAATGCTCGGTGGTAGCTAGTTACTGCATGGAGGTATCTTTATTTATATGCCTGGTTCGACCGTTTCCTCTTCAATAATCTGGAGTTTGAGATCTTGGCCTAGTTTTTTGGAGGAGCAGCAACCCCGGGATGGAGAGTTCTTTTCGCCGTTTGTGTTTCGGGTCTCGGATTCACAAGGCGAGTTCGGATTTATAGAGGCGAGGTCGGAGCGATCGTTTTCAACCGTCTGGATTTCTTTCATAGCTCCAAAGCGTACATCAAGGGTAACGTTCCTTTTCCTTGGACATGTGAAGACCTTTTTTTGGCATTAGAGGGTAGACACTTCACAAACATGAGGATGTGGTTCTCCCAACGGTTACATATGTGTATCCACGTAGTATTGCATTTAGATCAAGAATCGAAGTACGGAGTAGGCAAGCTGAATGAAGCTTATCCGGACTGATGCGTAAGCAAGTGCACTTGTCGCTGTCAAGTAATTTTTTGGGGAATAGCTTCCCCGAATGTCGATCTCGAGGGAATGCAGGTTGGGTATCGTGATAGCATCGTAGAAAGATCGTTACTAAGAGTTAAACAAAACAACCGAGGTTGGCTTTGTATTCCTAATGCTAAAAAAAACAAAAAGAAAACTAATGCGGGTCGTAAGCACTGCTTCTCTTAGTGGATGGAACTAGTGCAGGCCGCTATGTCATGCTTCGTGAGGCGAATGGACGGAGAGTAAGAGGTTTGAATGAACACAAGTGCGGAGAGTGAGGGTCGTAATCACTGTAACGACCCCATCCGTTAAATGACGTATAGTAGAAGGTCCGGCCGGGGCCCCACACTATATGCCACAAACAAACGGTGAGGTCACAGGATAATACCAAACCAAACACGAATCCTAACTCAGAGCATTCTAGCGGAAGCTTTAAGTTGTAATTTGAACTCTAACCAGGAATGTCCAATATATAAACCACCTTTATATATAACCACGGAATGTACACAAATACATAGAGTTTGGTCTTAAGGCCTTACAGTTCCTCTTTTCACATCGTATGGTTTACAAACCTCGGCGCGCAGGCCGGCCATACATGAGTAAAAGAAAATAAGCAAAAACATTCGCTTAGCCTTCAAGGGCTAGCCGCAGCAGCAACAACAACAGCAGTAGGGCTTCAGCCCTTCACCTACCACTTGGCTCTCCAGCACCTGCATGGGAACAATCCACCCAACCGGTGGCAAACAATGCAACGGTCAGCATTCAGCTGACCCAATTATAACAATCCTACCCCTTTCTCGGGGCATGAGCATTCTTTCCCTGCAAAACATGACATCATCATATAGCAACTCTGTGCGCGCAGGCACATTCAAGCCATCACAACTATCGGCCTCACGGCCCGACAGTCCGTACACTCAGGGCACATTCTTGGTGTACCGGAATACCAGGGTCAACACCACCGTCTACACGGTATTTGAGCATTCTAGTCTTTCCGGCGTGCGGGCCTAAGACTCTCATTAGGCGCTCCAACAAAACCTATAACAAGGCTTCCAAGTCGGACGGACCTAACGCAGGTACGGATCAGCCACCCCCCATTGCTCAAGTCGCCGTGCCACCTCGAATACGGAAGTATCCATGGCTATTTATAGGCGCGGGTCGGTTTCACCTTTCCTGTTCGGCAATCTGCCTTTTCATCGAGTTGCAGCCCAACGGCTCAACCGCTCATAAAGTGGCAACGCACGGCCACAAGAGTTGTATCCAACCCTCTTCATTTCCTGGACATCATCCAGTACTTCCTGCTGCACCAAGCAACAGGTAGGCACAAGGCAACACAAGCCATAATCACGGAGCCTTCTCCGATATGCAAACAAGCATCACCAATCCAGACCATGTCCAGATGGGTTTCACACAGCATGCCTAGAGCCGTACTCCAATTTCGGCCTCTAACAAGGGGGACTTCACATATCTACCCCAAGGGACACAACAACCCACCGCACACTCGCGGGGAAGGGTTTTCCCTATGCAATGCAGAAAAGAAGGACTTCACATGTCCAAGAAGGGAGATCATTACCCTTGTCGATCTCTTGGGAGCCATCGAAAACTAGCCGGTGAGAAAGAACCGCAGCAGCCTTGCCTTCACAACGCCGGCTTCGGATCACGAATCGGACCACGGGAACTCCGCCAGTGGCTTGATCTCATCCTCCTTCTTCTTCCTCCTCTCTCTTTCTCTCTTCCTTAAGCACATGAAGAATGAAGTCTTCATCATCCTTCACGAGTTAAATCCAGCCAAGAAATCACCTGAGCCCTTGGATCAAAAGAGAGAAATCTGAACGGCCACGATTTGCCCAAAAACTCAATTTTTGGCTGACACGGCCTGTGACACGCCCGTGTCACAGGCCGTGTACCCTTAAGCGGCACACGCGGTATTCGAACCGACTGCGATTTACCAGAACACGGTCATCGACATGCCCGTGTCATTCCTGAGACACGCCCGTGTAACCCCTGCCTCATCGAGCTGCAAGCAGTACACGGGTAGGCACACGGCATTGGACACGCCCGTGTCCAACCTGACACGCCCGTGTTCAAGGCTTGGTTCAAGGCCGTGTAATCTTCTGACTCGGACCTCATTTTATTTGTGTGACATGCCCTGGGACACGCCCGTGTCCCAGGCTGTGTACCCCCGACACGCCCTGGGACACGCCCGTGTCCCAGGCCGTGTAACTTGACCTGCACCTCAAACCCAATTTGAGTCTTTTTGGGGTCTTTTTGGGGTGTTACAATCCTCCCCCCCTTAACAAAATTTCGTCCCGAAATTGCATGGTAAGGAAACAAGAACCAACAATACTATAACTGGAGAATTCTGATATAACAAAAGTACACGGTCTACAGTTTATACAAACAGCTCCGGATATTCAGCTCGCATGGTCTGCTCTCGCTCCTATGTTAGCTCTTCACGGCCACAATTGTCCCATCGGACCTTGACCATCCCGATCACTTTGTTCCGCAACTGTTTCTCGGCTCGATCCTCGATCTGAATGGGTCTAACCCTCGTCGTTAGCCCATACTCGACCGGTACCCGATCATTCTCCACTACTTGAGCTGGATCCTTCACTGCCTTACGAAGGACTGAGATGTGAAATACATCATGTAATCCACCCAAGTCTGTTGAAAGTGCTAGTCGATAAGCAGCTTCCCCAACTCGCTCCACCACCTCAAACGGACCAAGATACCTCGGACTTAGCTTTTTCAAACGCCGAATCCTGGACATGCCTTTGAAGGGTTTGATCTTCAAATATACCCAATCACCCACCGCGAACTCCACGTTCCGATGTTTGGCATTGTAGTACTTTGCTTGACGATCTTGGGCTATCAATAGCCTCTCTTGAATAGAGCGTATGAGCGAGGTAGCTTCTTCGACTTCCATTTTCCCACTCAGCTTAGATTCGCCTGCTTCTGCCCAAGCTAACGGTGTACGGCATTTACGACCATATAACGCCTCAAATGGTGTCATACCAATACTTGCTTGGTAGCTATTATTATAGGCAAATTCGACAAGAAATATATAATCTTCCCATCTCTTACCAAAGTCTAGGACGCACATGCGGAGCATATCCTCCATCGTCCTGTTGGTTCGTTCAGTCTGGCCATCCGTTTGGGGATAAAAGGCCGTACTAAACGCTAACTTTGTACCCAACATTTGATGAACTAACCGCCAATCATTCGATGTGAACCGCCCATCACGGTCACTAACGATGCTCCGAGGAACACCGTGCAGTCGAACAACCTGCTCCACATAAAGCTTGGCCAAGGTTTCCACTGAATCGTCTCTTCTGTTTGGAAGGAAGTGCGCCACTTTTGTCAACCGGTCCACAATCACCCAGATGGAATCATGACCGTGTTGAGATCTCGGCAACCCGTGCACGAAATCCATCGAAATATCATCGAACTTCCACTCCGGAATAGGTAACGACTTCAGGAAACCGCCAGGCTTCTGGCATTCTGCCTTCACCAACGCACAGGTATTGCATTCAGCCACATAACGTGCGACATCTTTCTTTAGTCCGGGCCACCAGAACAGCTTTTTCAGATCTCTGTACATCTTTGTGCTCCCTGGGTGAACTGAGTACTTTGCAAAGTGAGCTTCGTACATCACCTCTTCCCTCAATTTACCCACACTCGGGACGCACACTCGACCATTTCTTCGTAACAAACCGTTATCCCATGAGAATTGGTCATCCGGCCCATCTTTTGCATAGCGCTGGAGACTTTCATCAAGCTCCGTTGCTCGCCGAACTCTGTCCGTAAGGTCATATTGCACCTCCGTCCAGTTCAAGCATGCATCGGTTGACGAACCCTTATCAACACAAGATATCTCCAACGCTTCCAATGCCTGGATTAAACGCTGATCATGCCTCTGCAACCAGCTTGCCCGTACCGGAGTCTTCCGACTCAAAGCATCAGCGACCACATTTCCCTTCCCGGGAGTATAGTGAATCTCGAAGGTGTAGTCCCCAAGGAACTCCATCCATCTTCGTTGTCGCATATTCAGATCCTTCTGATCCAACAAATACTTTAGGCTTTTATGATCTGTATAGATATCCACTTTAACGCCATATAGATAGTGCCGCCACAACTTGAGCGCAAAGATTACCGCCGCCAACTCCAAATCATGGACGGGGTAATTCCGCTCATGCACTTTCAACTGGCGCGAGCCATAAGCAATCACTTTACCAAACTGCAGAAGAACGCAGCCTAAGCCGCTCCCGGAAGCATCACTATAGATCTCATACCCATCGGTACCATATGGCGATGTCAACACAGGCGCCGTGGTCAAACGACTCTTCAAGTGTTCAAAAGCTCGCGCGCACTCCGGCGTCAAAATGAACTTTTGATCCTTTCTCGTCAGCGTGGTCAGAGGTAAAGCAATCCGTGAGAAGTTTTCCACAAACCGTCTATAGTAGCCCGCAAGTCCAAGGAAGCTCCTGACCTCGGCCACTGAAGACATCACTGGCCAATCTCGAATGGCACTTATCTTCAACGGATCCACCGCGATACCTTCTCCGCTTACCACATGGCCTAAAAAGGCTACTGAAGAGAGCCAGAACTCACACTTTGAGAACTTGGCATAAAGCTTATTCCTCTGCAGGGTATGCAAGACCAACCGCAAATGGTTTGCATGATCCTCTTCCGACTGAGAGTATACTAAGATGTCATCGATAAACACAATAACGAACAAATCCAAGTACTCTCGGAACGTTCGATGTATTAGGTCCATAAATACCGAAGGCGCATTACATAGGCCAAACGGCATTACCGTGAACTCATAATGTCCGTAGCGTGTTCCAAACGCCGTCTTGGGAATGTCACCTTCCCTAATCCTCAGCTGATAATATCCCGATTTCAAATCCAATTTGGAATAGACCGTTGATCCTGCCAGCTGATCAAAGAGGTCATCAATCCGTGGGATCGGATATTTGTTTTTCTCCGTCAGCTTATTCAATTCGCGGTAGTCAATACATAACCGTAAGCTACCGTCTTTCTTTTTCACAAAGAGAACAGGCGCGCTCCAAGGTGACATACTTGGGCGTATATATCCCTGCTCCAACAACTCTTGCAATTGGACATTCAACTCAGCCATCTCTTTTGGCGCGACGCGATATGGAGAGCGGGCCACAGGTTTCGCACCTGGCACCAACTCAATAGAGAAGTCAATCTCCCGCTGGGGTGGTAACCCAGGAAGATCTTTAGGAAACACATCGGCAAACTCTGATACAACTAGTACTTCACCGACACTGGCCTTTGGCTCAACAGCCTGAATTAGCGTGAAGAATAACTCCGCGCCCTTCCGAATAGCATTGACGACTTTGAGTGCAGACAACAGAGTCCCGCCAACTCCTCGCATACCAGCGAACTTCGTCACAAGTCCGGTATTCTGGCCCAGTGTAATCTCCTTGGTGTTGCAATCAATAAAGGCACGCTGCTCCGAGAGCCAGTCCATACCAAAGATCACATCAAACTCAGATAACGGTAGCACAGCTGCACTCAAACCGAAATCCCGACTTCCTATTTGCACATCCACATCGCAAGCCCTATCCGCAAGCATCACACAGCCATTCGGCAATAGCACCATTGTACTATCCACCGTCACATGACTTGGTACCCCAATTCGAGATACGAAATCCTCAGACAGAAAAGAATGCGAAGCACCCGTATCAAACAGGGCTCTCGCCAAATTATTCCGAATCAGGACAAAGCCTGCAGCACACACATCATGCACAAGCTATACATAACCAAAAACAATAGCACATAAGCAAGTAAACTAAATCAACTCGTACCTGTGACGACGTCACTTTGCTTAATCGCTTCCTGTTGGCCAAGCTGATAGATTCGGGGCTGTGCCTGAGACGCAGAGGAATCAACCACCACTTTGCCCTTCTCAGCATAAGACGCACCCGTCTTCTTGTCTCCTTTGGGCTGAACAACCCGACAGTCACGAACTATATGCCCCACCCGGCCACAGTTATAGCATGTACGAGAATCCGGCCTTGATGTCGCTCCCGACGCAACGGTCGTAGTCACTTGCCCAGACGGCTTGGACCTCTTGCCCCCTTTCTTCTGGTAAAACGATTTGCTCGGGCGAGGTGCTTGAACCTCTGGCTTTGACACAACCAAGCCTTTGTTCCTTTGCACCCGCCGCATGTCCTTCTCCAACGCACACGCAGTATCAACCAACGCCTGAAACCCTTGGTTCACTAAACTCGAAAGCAGGAATCGCAACTCATCCCGCAATCCTTCATAGAACCGATTCGTTTTCCTTTGGTCATCCGCGAAGATTGTTCCCGCATACCGTCCCAACCTGGTAAACTCATGCAAGTAGATATCCACGCTATCTTCCCCTTGCTTTAACCGTTGGAACTCATTTTCCATAGCAATGCGTTGCGCCGCTGGGACATGTTTCGCCAGAAATATCCGAGAGAACTCCTCAATCGACACTTGCGTTAATTGCCTGCCCGCCAAATGGTGTACCTCAACCTCATCCCACCACAACCGCGCCTCTCCTTCAAGCATGAAGGTGGCCAAGGTGACTTTTAGAGTTTCCTCCGCCCTGATCGCTGTCATTATCCTCTTGACACGCGATAGCCAATCTTCTGCCTGCGTTGGGGATCCCATTCCCGTAAACGTAGGAGGACTGAAGCTCATGAATTGCTTCAACTGTCGGTCAGCTGCTCGTGGATCTACAGCCTCAACCGGCTCGGGTCTTACATCAACACGAACTGGCACTACTGCCGGCTGCGCTTGCCCGGTCGGCTGAATCATGGCAAATAGCGCCTCAGCAACTAAGCGAACAGTTTCCGCAGATGGAGGAGGTGTTGGCACCTCAGTTGGTGCCGCACTCTCATCAGAGCGCTGGGGCTCAGACTGCCCAGCATAACTACGCGTCCCCTATAGGTGGACAAGACACACATTAGCGAACGTATGCAAGCAAAACAACACAAAAAGGAACGCGCAGATTCCTCAAACAAGATGTTGTACATTCCTTAGTGGACATTCCAGAGTTCATTAGCGTTAAGCAGGGCACATAAACACGCGCTCGCCACCCCATAAAAGAATTCGGCCACGAATTCGATAGAGGAAGACCGAACGAAGCTGATACCAAAATATAACGACCCCATCCGTTAAATGACGTATAGTAGAAGGTCCGGCCGGGGCCCCACACTATATGCCACAAACAGACGGTGAGGTCACAGGATAATACCAAACCAAACACGAATCCTAACTCAGAGTATTCTAGCGGAAGCTTTAAGTTGTAATTTGAACTCTAACCAGGAATGTCCAATATATAAACCACCTTTATATATAACCACAGAATGTACACAAATACATAGAGTTTGGTCTTAAGGCCTTACAGTTCCTCTTTTCACATCGTATGGTTTACAAACCTCGGCGCGCAGGCCGGCCATACATGAGTAAAAGAAAATAAGCAAAAACATTCGCTTAGCCTTCAAGGGCTAGCCGCAGCAGCAGCAACAACAGCAGTAGGGCTTCAGCCCTTCACCTACCACTTGGCTCTCCAGCACCTGCATGGGAACAATCTACCCAACCGGTGGCAAACAATGCAACGGTCAGCATTCAGCTGACCCAATTATAACAATCCTACCCCTTTCTCGGGGCATGAGCATTCTTTCCCTGCAAAACATGACATCATCATATAGCAACTCTGTGCGCGCAGGCACATTCAAGCCATCACAACTATCGGCCTCACGGCCCGACAGTCCGTACACTCAGGGCACATTCTTGGTGTACCGGAATACCAGGGTCAACACCACCGTCTACACGGTATTTGAGCATTCTAGTCTTTCCGGCGTGCGGGCCTAAGACTCTCATTAGGCGCTCCAACAAAACCTATAACAAGGCTTCCAAGTCGGACGGACCTAACGCAGGTACGGATCAGCCACCCCCCGTTGCTCAAGTCGCCGTGCCACCTCGAATACGGAAGTATCCATGGCTATTTATAGGCGCGGGTCGGTTTCACCTTTCCTGTTCGGCAATCTGCCTTTTCATCGAGTTGCAGCCCAACGGCTCAACCGCTCATAAAGTGGCAACGCACGGCCACAAGAGTTGTATCCAACCCTCTTCATTTCCTGGACATCATCCAGTACTTCCTGCTGCACCAAGCAACAGGTAGGCACAAGGCAACACAAGCCATAATCACGGAGCCTTCTCCGATATGCAAACAAGCATCACCAATCCAGACCATGTCCAGATGGGTTTCACACAGCATGCCTAGAGCCGTACTCCAATTTCGGCCTCTAACAAGGGGGACTTCACATATCTACCCCAAGGGACACAACAACCCACCGCACACTCGCGGGGAAGGGTTTTCCCTATGCAATGCAGAAAAGAAGGACTTCACATGTCCAAGAAGGGAGATCATTACCCTTGTCGATCTCTTGGGAGCCATCGAAAACTAGCCGTTGAGAAAGAACCGCAGCAGCCTTGCCTTCACAACGCCGGCTTCGGATCACGAATCGGACCACGGGAACTCCGCCAGTGGCTTGATCTCATCCTCCTTCTTCTTCCTCCTCTCTCTTTCTCTCTTCCTTAAGCACATGAAGAATGAAGTCTTCATCAGCCTTCACGAATTAAATCCAGCCAGGAAATCACCTGAGCCCTTGGATCAAAAGAGAGAAATCTGAACGGCCACGATTTGCCCAAAAACTCAATTTTTAGCTGACACGGCCTGTGACACGCCCGTGTCACAGGCCGTGTACCCTTAAGCGGCACACGCGGTATTCGAACCGACTGCGATTTACCAGAACACGGTCATCGACACGCCCGTGTCGAACCTGACACGCCCGTATCATTCCTGAGACACGCCCGTGTCACCCCTGCCTCATCGAGCTGCAAGCAGTACACGGGTAGGCACACGGCATTGGACACGCCCGTGTCCAACCTGACACGCCCGTGTTCAAGGCTTGGTTCAAGGCCGTGTAATCTTCTGACTCGGACCTCATTTTATTTGTGTGACACGCCCGTGTCCCATGCCGTGTACCCCCGACACGCCCTGGGACACGCCCGTGTCCCAGGCCGTGTAACCTGACCTGCACCTCAAACCCAATTTGAGTCTTTTTGGGGTCTTTTTGGGGTGTTACAATCACCTCTTCAACCACCAACAGTAGCCCTTACTAGAGTGGTTCTAGTGCGCGAGTGGAGTGGATATGAATGGAGGTGAGTGCATCACAACTAACAAAAGAGGATGTAACTAACCCAAGCAAACTTCGTTCATAGACAAATAAAGTAATTTTAGGTTCATTACAAGCTTTAGAATACAATTCACTATGGAGAAGAGGTACAATAAACCAAAAGGGGGAAAGCCTAGCCATGGTTCTTGGGCCGTGTGGTGGGTTGTCAGTCCACTTCTTGACTCAGACCGTGGTTGCATCCAGAGGTAAATGGGTTGTCAATCCACTTTTCTTGCTCCGTCTTCTTCCCTTTCCTTCAATCTTTTCTCCCTTTTCCCCAAATGAGTAGTACCGAAAGATCTCTATTGCACACTGCTGGTGGCCGGGAACTCTCCGAAGGGTTGAAGATGACTTCGGATCGCCGGAGAAAGCTTCCCGGAGGGTGGAGATGGGTGGAGGACCTGTGGGGGAGAGAAACGGCACTTCACACATAGCAACAGACTGGAAAATGAAAAGGCGTGCCCTAATTCGCAGGATTACGGGCTTAAATATGGTCAGCAGATAATCATAGCGCACGATCAGTGGCGCACGACCAATGGTCGTGTGCACTGATGGTTGATGATCATGCACTCTGCTTCAGAGAAACCTGTAGCTGGACAGAAAAAATTAATATATATGTGCACGATCAGTGGCGCACGACCAGAGGTCGGGCGCCCTGGATCCCATGATCGTGCTATTAGCAATGGCAGATCTCCAGAAAAATGGGATAAATATGCACGAGCAGTGCCACATGACCAGATGTCGTGCGCACTGTGTCTAATGGTCGTGCGATTGCCCCAAACATAACTTCGAAAAATGGACAATAGTGCTTACGATCAATAGCTCATAACCAGTGGTCATGCGCAATAGATCCAATGCTCGTGCATAGTGTTCCTATATGGTTTGGGGTTCGATGAACTTACCGCGCACGACTATCGATCATGCACTAAGGATTCCACTGACCGTGCGCTTGTAAAAATGCACAATCAGTGGACCTTAGGCGAAAAATATTCCCAAACAATCCCGGAACACTCACACAACCTTTGTACCTGCAATAAAAACAGAAGAGCTATTGAAATGGGCATTTCACATTCTCCAAACACAGAAAAACACCAAGTATAGGGAAAAAGTATGATAACTATGAAATCACACTAAAAACGAGCTTAAAGTGCACTTAACATGAAATAGACATAGAAACAAATATGAATAAATATGGCTCTCAATTGTAGTGCATCATTGAGAAAACTGGCCTAGATGAGTCTAAAAATATGTATATAACTTGGACTCATCACACCCCCAGACTTAAACATTTTCTCATCATGAGCAAATCATCACTCAGTTGACTAGAAAATAGTTAGCTGGCTTTGTAATTTCCAAATAAAGTAATGAGAGAAATCAAATATATCATGGGCATAGAAAATATAATAGAAAAACTTTTTAATTATACTACAGAATTTATACTTTTCGACAGCCATAAATATATACTGTATCTACTCAAAATTTGGAATTCTGGAGAATCATTCGGTCATACGCAGGAAGAAAGTAGGCAGGCCACTCAGGTGAGCATTGCTAAAGACTAGGGCTCAGGATCACCTCCAAAGAAATCCATCAATGTCGAGAACAATACGCTTGCCCGTTCACACTCTCTCCACGGTACCGGTTCAACTCAAGCATGAATCTGTAGGACTAGTAGGATCTAATGGGGCTTATGCTAAGGTTTGGTAGTCAAATATAAACATGGAGGCTACACGCAACACAAGCAAGCAAACAATAAGCTAAAATAATACAGCCCCTCAGAATTGCACGTGTGACACACCCCCATACTTAGATTGAAAATGGGTGTATACACGGCCTAACCCAACCAATATCATGATAAACTTGATGGGGATTCTATTTATCATTGTAATTATTTTTAGAGTTCCTTTTTCAATTCTCTCCATTTTCTTTTTTCTTTTACAATCCCTAATTTAGTAAGTAGAATTTCTTGTATTCATCCACCACATCACATGAATTCCACAAATCACACCTCGTCCAAATATTAAATTCACAGGAGCTCATGGATTTGTTTGTGATTGGAGGATTGGCTTTAGGCTTTGGTGAATGAAGGTTGATCTGAATCAAAGGAGGGGTAGGCTCAAACTTGGCTTGCAACGGTTAGCAGCTAGGACAAGGTAAACAAGGCTCAAACTAGCCAAATTGATGGCGTACGTCACGCTCACGCTTGACTATCCATACACTAATGCTTCAAGAGTAGCTTGGGGAAGGTTCTTAGCCACTGAGAATGATGATCCTTCCTCCCGACTCGAGCAAAATGAGTATAGTGATGGCTACACACATTCCTACACTACCATTCAATTTCACAAGATTCAACATTATTTTGAGTAGTACAAACTATATTTACATCTGCAGAAAAAGTATAAATCTACGAGCATAAAGAGAAATTAAATCTATACTATTTCTACACAGACCATGATTACTTGATTAGGAGCACTGCACGAGTTTCGCACTACTCTATCCGAAAATCCTAAGGTAGCACAACTATTTTAAAGTTTACACACAAGCAATGCAATTGACTTGAGCCGCGCGCGTGGATAAGATCACGCTCAAGTGTATGCTTCAGTGTGTTATAGTGATTTTGAAATAAATAAATAACAAACTGGTATGCTATAAAATCTGTGCTCGTGTATTGACCACATGCATGCTCTCCCCCCATACTTGGAAGCGACAACTCGTAAAAATAAACATTCCAAATAATATAAAGAGCTAGGGGTAAGAAGTACCTATCCTCAAAACTGAGCATACCAGTCGTGCTGCGAGGTTGTCCGTTAGCGGCTAGTTTGCCGCCCTTCAAAAATTTCCAGCACCTGCGAATTAGATATCCCATGCAAAATAAGAAAATAGAAATACACATATAAAAAGAAACACAATACACAAAACATGACCAAGTAGTCCTACTTTGGTTGTCTCCCAGGAGCCATTTTTTTATTGTCCTTAAGGTGGACTGAATACATTTATTAAGCATGATATAGAGTTTTATGTCCACAACAAACTAAATCAAAAAACTACGCAAGTCCACCAAGCAGTTACTAGCATAAACTATCCATCCAATTACCAACTAAACGTCGATTTATGATATAGCTCCCCACAAGTGTGAGAAAGGCAAGGGGTTGAAGCCTTAGTGTTCAAGTTGGTTTTACCCAACCGGCCCCAAGGCCCTTGCTTCTCTCCCTGGAGAGCAACAAAATTAGCGGATCGCAAAAAATCGTTCAATTTTCTTTTTCTCCACTATGGGGGAACGCCACCTAGTGTAATCAACTTACTCTCCATCAAAGGTTTTAGGTTTCATCATCTCCGATGCCATAGTGACAACCGGATCCGCCCATGAAACCTTACGATTAAAATGTTTATCCATAAATTCAGCATGAAGAGGTGGAGAATCATGCTCCCATACAGATCTAAACTCTGGAATTTCATCAGCAGCGTCCTTACGAACCAACAGCTCCTTCTCTTCCTCATCACTGCACTCTTCTTCAGAAGTACTTCTTCTCTCCTTCTGCTTCCACATCTCCTATTTATCTCTATGATCCACATTACTAAACAATTCGTCAGTGAGAAAAATAGGAGGGGGGGTACAGAGGTTCTGTCACGGTGCAAGGAAAGCACGCCGGTTTCACCAAATTTGGTACAACCACCTGCACCTTGGAAAAGTCCAAGATGGCGCTGCTTTCCCTCATAAATGGGACTCCCAAGATTGGGATGGAACTATTTTCGATAGGCCCTAATACTTGGAAATCTGCTACAACCTTGGTTCTGTCAACCGTAAGTTCAACCTCTTTCACCTCTCCTTCAGTCTCCACCAGAACTCCATTAGTTAAAACAAGAGATGTATGATCATTCAGATTTAATTTTAAATTAAACTTCTCGATGTCTTGCAAAGAGAGAATGTTTCTAGAAGATCCGGAATCACAAAGGGCGGAGGTCTCTATGTTGTTGATCATACAAGTGATCAATAGATCACAACACACCCCCTCTTCCTTCTCAGCAAGACTCCTCCCATAATCTACGGGGTTCTTTTCGGTGTTGCTTGGAAGAGTCGCTTGGGGACGCTCAGCTAACACATGGGCCAATTGTCCCAGTTGCACTTCCAGATTCGGCATAGATGCGGTCTGATTAGCCATATTCTATTGAGCGACCTCAACGAACTTCTCCATCATTTCTTCCAAGTTACTCTTCCTCGGTGCCAAAGGGGTCAGATTATAACCCAGATTAGGTGGCCTCGGTTGGCTCCTAGAGGCAGAAGGTTGAAACATCGAATTGATGATGCCCTAGTTGCCATCGTTGGCCACCGGCATTTTTGTTCCACGAAAAGTTGGGGCGATTTTTCACCCCTAGGTTATACACATTCCCATACGCCATACCACTATTTTGGTTAGCAATGAAATTCACAGATTCATTCATATTTAGATTATACACCTCACTAGATAGTTCGTCTCCTAGGCATTCATATGTGTGATGGACATCCCCGCTGCATCCTTGGCAAGAGATTGCTATGACAGGTGTTGTAGTGGGTACAGCTGATCCAAGAGCGAATATTCCACGAGTGTTCCTTTGGGTATTTCTCCCAGTAGTCCATTATATGGTGTGTGAGGCTGTATCTTGTAGAAGCCTCATGGCTACGTCAGGTGTATGGTTCATCAATGAACCTCCTGCAACAGCGTCAATCATAGCCCTATAATTGGGCTCGATGGCAAAAGTAGAACTGGCCCACCAAGTTCAAAGACTGGAACTCATGGTTTAGGCATTTCCGCAGCAAGTCATTGAAGCATTCCCACGCCTCCTCCAGGCTCACCTGATCGAACTAGCAAAAGTTACCTATCTCCCGGAGCAGGTTCACAATCTTGTCTACCAGATTGAACTTCCCCAGGAACCGCGCGGTTAAGACATCCCACGTTGTGGAAATTCCCGGAGGTAAGCTTTGCAGCTACGCCTTGGCTTTATCACGCAGTGAAAATGGGAATAGCTTCAACTTCTCCATTTCATCGGGTATTTCGCCATACTAGAAGGTCCCAAATATCTCAGAAATATCCGAGAGATGCATGTGTGGGTCCTCGCTCGGCAACCCAAAGAACTGAGCGTTGTTGCGTATCATGTTCAAAATGGGTGGTTTGATTTCAAACTACAGGTTAGGGATGGCCGGCCCAAAAGCTGGATACACACTCCCAACAGTGGGGGTTGTGTAGTCTCTCATCGTGCGAGGCCTCAGCCTATTTACATCATTCTGATCAACATGCTGCCCTCCAGAAGCAACTCCATTCCCACTCGGGCCAGCCCAAAGCATCGGCTATCCCTACCGGTTTCCAATGTTCTTGATGGCCGCGGAATAGAGACCGACTGTGGTTGGTTCGAAATGGTCAGATTCCGCGGGCCGGTTAGAAAATCGAGTTTTCTAACGAGAGGAGGCAAGTGCACCTATCGCAAGTAGTACTCGGTATTCGGGGAAATACCGAGGTCGTATTATTCTCGGGGACGCGTTGATTATATCTACTCTTCCAGGAGCGCAATTATCTTACTATCAGTAAGGTGGGATTTTTTAGTTTAATTAAAACGGAAAGAAAGAGAGCAGAATTTTGCTAAGTTAGTTCGATGACGGGTTAACCCTCGACATCGAATCAGATTAAAACTAAAATAATTCTCAACAATTATTAAACTTTGTTTTTAATTTAATAAAAGGCACTTGGTCGTGGGGGTTCCAAAAATATGAGCGCACTTATCTCTAGGAATATTGCTCACCTAAACATTAAGACTATTCGACCGATCGTTAGACCGACGAAGGATTCCTCTTAATGCCCGCTTTACGCTAAGAACCCCGCTATTGGGTGGGGAACCCAATCCGGCAGAACTACGCTTCTCCTCTTTCGAGGGGGTGTACGCAGTTCTCTTTATCCAAGGTGGATCGGTCCATACGTGTAGCCTCTCGGCGTCGCGTATGGATAACGGAAATAGAGCCCACACATCAATTATGTGGTCCTATGCGTCGTTAACCCGGGTAAACCTTAAGTCCTTAAATTAAAATAAAAAAAAAGTTCTTTTAATTATTTCAAATCATTTTATATGTCCCAATGCTCTTCGATGTCGAAGGCTAATAGAGATTAGCCACTCATCGGTATGGGGACGGCTTTATGTTTTTAGGTGAAGCGTGAGTGTTAAACTAAGCACTGAACGATTATAAGAGAAAACACAAAAAAAATAGGACAATTAGATAAATTGAAGGCTAATTGGTGCAGTCACTCACGCACACTTCAAAACCATAAAGAAAATTAAATAAAGCAAGCCCTACTCAAATGAGTAGGCAGAAATAAATACACACACGCACACACTCTTCTTAATTGAAGAAAGCGATAAATAAAGCGTCAAAATTATCTCCTGCACGCACGCACTCTACATAATTGAGAAAGCGATAAAATTGCAAGTCCCGGCTCAAATGAGTGGGCGATGGTAAATTTATCTCATACACGCACGCACTCTACTTGAAAGTAAAACACACACACGCACTCTACAGAAAAGTAAACACACGCACACACACAAAGTTTTCCTACTCAAGTGAGTAGGAAGAAAATGAAAGCAGTAAAAAGACAAGTCCCACTCAAACGAGTGGGCGGAAAATGAAAGCAGAGCGCCATTTAGCTCTTAATGAGTTGGCGAAAATAAATGCATACGCACACGCGCACTCTACAGAAGTTGAAATAAAGCAATAAAACCTAACTCATACACGCACACACACTTGCAAAAATAAGAAAAACAAAGTTGCTGAAAAATTAAAACGACTGCATTTCTACCGCTAGAATGCGGTAGAAATGCATAAAAAGAGAAAATAAAAATTAACCGAGCGAAAATGTTTTGCAAATAAACGCAAAATGGAAGTACTCGAAAAATTAATACAACTGCATTTCTACCGCTAGAATGCAGTAGAAATGCATAAAAAGATGAAATAAAAATTAAAGGGACTAAAAGTTTTACAAATAAAAAGCTAAAATGAAGTGAGCGAAAAATTATAACGACTACATTTTTATTCATAAGTTTTTATAAAACCTCCAAAAAAGTGAGAATAAAACTAAAAAAGAACGAGAAGTTTTACATTCCTAAGAGCCTAAGTTAAAGAAAATAAAAACGAACACTTTTAGGGGAGTTTTTATAAAACCTATATGAATAAAAATGATAAAGAAGAAAAAGCTAAAGCTAAAAAGTGCGGAAAACGAAAACTAAACGGACGGCACAACGACTAGAAATGCCGATAAATCCTAAATCTAACTAAGTTATCAAAGCTATAAAAATGGAAACATAAAAGAAACACAAAAAGATGAACGAAAAATTGCTTAAGTAGGCGCATTCAAATGGATTTTTCATACTAAGGAAGAGAGAAAATTTCAAATTTTATTAAAGCAAACACCCTAATACAAACTAAGAGAGAGAGAGGGGGGAGAAATTCTCCTTACATAAGTATGGAATCCAAATGGGCAGCACCTCCCCTAAGCAAAGTGGTCAAAAAAGTGGACAAGAAAAGCTTCCTGGAAGCTCTTATTTATAGGCAAATTTTCGGGTTGGTCACGCCCGTGACTAGGGCGTGACAGGGGGGCGTGTCGATACTATACATGAGCTGATCGTGTGACTTGACTGGAAAGTTGACTTCGGCTGAAAACGTGGCGGTCACACCCTAGGTCACGGGCGTGACATGTGTCAGTCACGGGCGTGACTGGGGCGTGTCGGGGAGGTCGATCTGGGCGCGGTCCGGCCGCAAAGTTGCGCACGTCACGTCGGCCAGGTGGCTAAGTCACGCCCGTGTCACACCTTGACACGGGCGTGTCGAGCTTGGTTTGATCATCGCCGATCGTCGAGCTGGCAACCTGTGGACTGCGATCGTCGAGGGCGTGACACGGGTGTGTCGGTCATGTGACACGGGCGTGTCAGTCAACATTTTGACTTTTTCTGGAATTTTTCTGGAATTTTTCTGGAATAAAAAAAAAAGCTAAGTTAGAAATAATATTTACAAAAATATGCAATTTATTGAATAAAACTAATAAAAAAAGACAAAAAATAAACAAAATTGACTTAAATAAAATACGAAAATATAGGTATATTTATAACTCATCAAACACCCCCATACTTAAGCTTTTGCTATTCCAGAGCAAAAGTTTGAGGTGAACTTATAAGGAATAATAAAAAACCCTAATTTCTGCTACCGCTAAATTAATTATAAGAGAGATCAAATAAAAATATACGGGGTATAAGAGTTAAGTCCTAAAATTATTTAGATGATTTAAACAGGGCAAAAGTTTTGGCCAAAAGACTTCTTGATGTAATCAAATAGAAAGCAATAATTGTATTGGTTAGATTTAACAGAGAATAGTTTGGAGTTATACGAACTTTAGCTTATAGGAGTGTTATCGGAAATAATGCAATTTACGAATTATGCTCTCAAAAAGATTTTTGAATTAATTCTAGAGTCATGAAATTGGCTAAGGGGGGTTGATGTTGGTTTATGAAGATGCTTGGATTTTGAGGCGAGGTTATTATTTTTTTCTCGAACCTCCAATTTTTTTTTGATTTGGATGTTAAAGGAAAACGAAATCTTATTTTCCTTAACATAAAAATTTTTTCTTCTTCATAAAAATAACCCAATGTATATGTGTTGGAGTAATGAATTTTATCCTCTTACTCTGTAACGTATAATCTTTTAGATTATTGGGTGCCTATGTTTACGGAATGAAATCTTATTTCCATTGACATAAGATCTTTTTCTTTTTGGGGAAATATTTTTATCATAACAAGTAGGTTATGATAAGTAAGGGGAGAAAAGAGAACTAGATTTTTAATTGAAAAATAATTGAGAGCAACCTTTATAAATTGTACATTCCAATTTTTCAGAAAGCTAAAAGCAAGCATAATTGAATTCTATAGTCGTTATTTTCTAACATGGTACACATGCTCCTATCTATGAAAAATTAGAAGTAGTGCCTAAAGCGAGTCCCCTATCTTTAACAAAGCATAATAAATTCTTTAAAACTTAACCCCGGCTATTTAGATTTTTCAATCTAAAATTAACAAACAAATAGTGGACAAAGAATTGATAAAATTCGCATATAAATAAACTCAAAGCTAAATTTTTGGATAGCAAGAAACTTAAGAATGAAAAGTTTGATTTATTTGTTTTATAACTTATATTTTTTTTTTGAATTTTGGAAGTTATTATCATTTTTTTTTGTAGTTTTGAATTTATTTCTTTAATATATACATACTAAAGAAAGGAAAATGCGAAAATAATAAAAAAATTTTTGAATTTTTAAGTTTTGCAGATTTTTTTGTATTTTTAAGTTTTGTTAAAATGTTTTTTTGAGAAAATTTTCATTCTATTTACAAAATTTTGGGCGAAAAAGAGAAGTTAATTACAAAGATGAGAGAGAAAAAGGATATTTACAAAAATACTTAAAAAAAAAATTTACAAAAATTATTTACAAAAATAAAAACTAGGTTGCCGCGAGATGACTCGTTATGTGGATGGCTCGATGAGCCGGATCTCGCGGACCGAGTTAAAAACAAGATAAAGTCCCAAAAATGAAACTTCAAAAAACTTTTTGATTTTTGTGTTTTTATTATTTTTTTTGTTTTGTTTGTTTTATATATATAAATTTTTTGAAATTTTGTATTTTTTTATTTTTTTGTTTTTGTTTTTGTAAGTGGAAAGGAAAGCGAAAACACGAAAACACCCCCATACTTAGTTCCAACATTGTCCCCAATGTTGTATGCTAAGTATGAGGAACAATATAGTAGTTATATGTACAAAAAGGAGAAAGAGGGGGCAGAAAACATCCCTGGTCCGCACTCGGAGAAGCCCTTTAGAAGCCCTGCATTTATTAGAAAAATAGAAAACATGATAAATAAAGAGGTAAAAAAAAGATAAGCGTGGGGTGCCTCCCAGGAGCGCTTTGTTTATAGTCACGTAGCTTGACTATATTGGCGGGGTTATAGGTCGAGGAGGGTTATGGTTTCGCTATACTCGAACACAGGGTCGCCCGCTATGTAAGTCTTTAATCGATGACCGTTTACTTTAAACGAGCCTTTTTCCGGGTGGGAGACGAGTACGGTCCCATATGGAAAAACTTCTTCAACTAAGAAGGGACCGGACCAACGGGATTTGAGTTTGTCAGGAAAAAGTTTAAGACGAGAATTATAAAGAAGGACTAGATCGCCCGGAGAAAAATTTTTGGGGGTTTTAATTTTTCGAACGTGATAGAACTTAGAACGCTCCTTATAGAACTTATTGCTCTCGTAAGCATTTGCACGCCATTCATCGAGCTCGTTTAGTTGCAGTTTTCTATTCTGAGCGGCTAAGTTAGAGTCGAGGTTTAAGAGTTTTAATGCCCAAAGTGCGCGGTGCTCCAATTCTACGGGTAAATGGCACGCTTTGCAATAGACTAATCGAAACGGGGTACAACCAGTAGCGGTTTTGTACGCCGTACGATACGCCCATAACGCGTCGTCAAGCTTAACGGACCAATCTTTCCTATTAAGTGAAACGGTTTTTTCTAATATGCGTTTTATCTCTCGATTTACTACCTCAACTTGGCCACTTGTTTGCGGGTGGTAGGGGGTGGCAAGCTTGTACGTGACTCCGTATTTAGCTAACGTCTTAGCCATTAGAGCGTTACAGAAATGCGTTCCCCTATCACTAACAATAGCGCGAGGCATGCCGAAGCGAGAAAATAATTTTTTTAGAAATGTAACGACGACTCGCGCATCGTTGGTGGGGAGAGCTTGCGCTTCCGCCCACCGTGATACGTAGTCGACCGCCACTAAAATATACATATTTTTATAAGAAGGAGGTAGGGGGCCAACAAAATCTATGCCCCATAAATCGAAGACTTCGCATTCTAAAAACATATTTTGGGGCATCTCGTCGCGACGTGAGATGTTACCCGACTGCTGACAGCTATCGCATGCGCGCACAAAATTGTGCGCGTCTTTGAAGAGAGTGGACCAAAAGTAGCCCGCCTCTAGCGCCTTCCTAGCGGTCCGGTTGGCTTGATAGTGCCCCCCGGCTGGACCCTCGTGGCAGTGCCTCAATATTTGTGTGCACTCCACTCCCGCGACGCATCTTTGAACCGCTTGGTCCGTGCAGATACGGAAAAGAAAGGGGTCATCCCAAAAGAAAATTTTCATGTCGGAAAAGAATTTCTTCTTTTGATGACTTGAAAAATCTTTTGGAAGTACCCGCGCGACTAAGTAGTTCGCAAAATCTGCGAACCAAGGCGAAGATGACGAAGACGAACGAATGGCGAGAAGGCGTTCCTCGGGGAATCTGTCATTTATTTCAGATTCGACGAGCGCTTCCGCACCCGGATTTTCTAAACGGGAGAGGTGGTCTGCCGCTAGATTCTCCGCGCCCTTCTTATCTCGGATCTCCAAGTCAAACTCTTGTAGGAGGAGAATCCATCGAAGAAGGCGGGGCTTCGCGTCGGTTTTGGCTAGTAAATACTTAAGGGCGGAGTGATCGGTGAAAACGATAACTTTAGATAACGTAAGGTACGAGCGAAACTTATCGAAAGCGAAAACGACGGCTAAGAGTTCCTTTTCCATCGTCGTGTAATTCACTTGTGCGGAAGTGAGCGTCTTGCTAGCGTAATAAATAGGATGAAAATGTTTTTCTACGCGTTGGCAAAGAACGACGCCTAAGGCAATATCACTAGCGTCGCACATGATTTCGAACGGAAGGGACGAATTAGGGGCCACTAGAATTGGAGAATTGATAAGTTTTTGTTTTATAAAATTAAAAGCAGACTCACAATCGCTACTAAAGACAAAAGGTGATTCCTTTTCCAAGAGATGAGTAAGCGGCTTTGTTATTTTTGAAAAATCTTGAATGAAGCGCCTATAAAAGCCCGCGTGGCCTAAGAAACTCCTAATGGATTTTATGGTTGTCGGCTGAGGAAGTTTTTCTATGATTTCAACTTTGGCCTTATCGACCTCTATCCCCTTAATCGAAATCTTATGGCCGAGGACCAAACCTCCTCGAATCATAAAGTTACACTTTTCCCAATTTAAAACAAGATGCGTGTCCTCGCATCGCTGGAGGACACGATCAAGATTACGAAGACAATCCGGGAATGAGCATCCGAATACAGAAAAGTCATCCATAAATATTTCCATAATATCTTCTACTAGCTCACCAAAAATTGCTAGCATACATCTTTGGAATGTAGCCGGCGCATTGCAGAGGCCAAATGACATTCTTCGATAGGCGAAGGTGCCAAAGGGGCAAGTAAAAGTTGTTTTCTCTTGGTCTTTGGGGGAAATGGGGATTTGGAAAAACCCCGATAAACCGTCGAGAAAACAATAAAAAGGATGACCGGAAAGACGCTCAAGAATTTGGTCAAGGAACGGTAGTGGAAAATGGTCTTTGCGGGTGGCATCATTAAGTTTGCGATAATCGATGACCACACGCCAACCCGTAATAGTACGAGTTGGGACGAGCTCGTTGTGCTCATTCGCCACTACGGTTAGACCGCCCTTCTTGGGCACGACATGAATGGGACTAACCCATGCACTATCAAAAATGGGATAAATAATCCCCGCATCTAATAATTTAATTATCTCAGCTTTCACGACGACTTTCATGTTTGGGTTAAGACGCCGCTGCGGCTGAATGGTTTTGCGGCAATTATCGTTTAAGAAAATTTTGTAAGTGCAGAAAGAAGGGTTAATCCCATTTAGGTCAGAAATTTTCCACGCAATTGCGTGGCGATGTTTAAGCAAAACCTCCAATAAATCGGAGGTCCCCGAATCACTTAAATACGAAGAAATGATTACCGGGAGTGTATCATTTTTCCCCAAAAAGGCCTATTTTAGGGATTCGGGTAATGGTTTGAGTTCTAGGGTGGGCGGTTCTTCTAGTGAGGTTTTAGTGCTAATGTCTTTTGAACCAATTGGTTCAAAAGGCATATTCGTAGACGCGTCCTCATCGCAATAAAAATTTTCGAGTGAAAAAATATTTTCGTTTAAAAACTCGGACTCGAAAACCGGAGAAGAACAATCTCCATAAAAAGAATCTAAAGAGTAGCAGAAATCGTCGCTCGGCGACGAGTCTTTTATAGAGGAGTTAATAGAAAAAGTAACTTGGTCGTCTCCTACCCGAAGGAGAAGCTGACCATTACTTACATCGATTAACGCACGTGAGGTCGCGAGGAAAGGGCGACCAAGTATTATTGGTACGTTGGCGTCTTACTCAATGTCCAAGATGATGAAATCCACCGGGAAGGTGAACTTGTCTACTCGGACAAGGACATCCTCAACAACCCCGATGGGGAACCTAACCGAGCAATCCGTTAGTTGGATCCGCATATTGGTAGGAGCAGGAGTACCCAAACCTAAACGCAGGAAGAGCGAGAACGACATCAAATTAATGCTCGCGCCTAAGTCTGCCAAGGCGTATTTTACTAATACATCGCCAAAAAGGCACGGGATGGAGAACCGTCCCGGGTCGTTTTGTTTTAAGGGCAATTTACTAGTAAGAGCCGCCGAGCAGACAGCGTTGAGAGATATATGCGAAATATCCTCGAGTTTGCGTTTATTAGAAAGTAGTTCTTTAAAAAATTTTACATATTTAGGCATTTGCGAGATAGCCTCGCAAAAAGGAAAATTAATATGAATTTGTTTAAGTAATAAAATAAATTTTTCATATTGCGCGTTTACTCGCTCGTTATCTAACTTATGCGGGTAGGGCAACGCCTTGTTTAAAATAGTTTTGTCATTAAAAATCGGTAAGGGTTGCGTAATCGAAGAAGAGGGAAGAGGGGTCGGAGGTGAAATATGTACCTGAGGATCGATCCGTTTTGGATCGACCACCTCCTTACCGCTACGGAGGGTTATAGCATTGGCGGTTTCCCTTGGATTGGGCTCCGTGTTCCCTGGTAGTGCCCCCAGGGCGAGTTCCGACATAAGTCGCGCCAGCTGTCCAACCTGGAGTCCTAAATTTTTTAGCGATCCGGTGATGTTCCGGATATTGGACTCGTTGGACGCGACATAACGATTAAAATTTTCCTCCACCGGGGATGGCTTCATAGGAGGGAGAGGAGGAAACGTTGGCGCAAAAGGAGGGGGAGGGGGATGCTGCGCGTTGTTCGGGTTGCTCCAGGAGAAATTCGGATGGTTCCTCCAACCCGGATTATAGTGGCTACTATAAGGGTTGTTTTGAAAGGAGGGACGCACCGGATTTCCCATGTAGTCCACTAACTCGTCGACTACGCAGATGTTAGAGGGGGGGAGAAAACAAGGCGGAGTGGAGGAGGCAACAGACATCTCTGCCACCTACTTAGTTAGCCTTTCCACTTGGAGGGCTAGCTGAGCAGTGGCATCCACTTCAAAAATGCCCGCCTGCTTAGGGCGCACCCGCGGGACATTCCACTGGTAGGCGTTCACCGCCATTTCCTCGAAAAGGGCCTGGGCGGCCTCGGGGGTCTTATTGTTCAGAGTGCCCCCGGCAGCCGCGTCAATCATTTGACGCGTCTGACTGTTCAGTCCATTATAAAAAATTTGTACCTGCAACCACGTTGGCAGAGCGTGGTGCGGGCACCGGCGGAGAAACTCCTTAAAGCATTCCCAAGTCTCGTAAAGAGACTCGGAGTCGTTTTGGACGAACGAAGATATGTCCGCCCGCAATGTTGCAGTTTTCGCGAGCGGAAAATACTTCGTAAGGAATTTCTCAGCCAACTCCGCCAAGGACGTGATGGATCCCCGCGGGAGGGAGAGTAACCACGCCTTAGCCTTGGACTTAAGAGAGAAGGGAAAAAGGCGCAAACGAATGGCGTCATCAGTGACGCCATTAATTTTAAAAGTATCGCAAATCTCAAGAAAATTAGACAAGTAGTTATTGGGGTCCTCATCCGGCAGTCCGTCGAACTGCACGGCATTTTGGATCATTTGAATAACACTCGACTTAATTTCAAAATTATTGTTGGCCACAGCGGGACGAACAATACTCGACCCTGTATCATCCAAGTTGGGTCGAGCGTAGTAAGACATAGTACGCTCGGCCGGTTGGGCATTATTTGGGTCGGCCATAGAAGAAGAGGGTTCTCCGATAGATTCTGCGGGGTCTAAAAAGGGAATTCGACGGAGAGATCGGATACGCGCAAGAGAGCGATCGATCTCGGGGACGAATTCAAGATTTTCAGAACTCGAAGGTTGTCCACGGGTCATACACCCTAAAAAAAACGAAAGGGGGAAGGATTTTTTTTTGTAAAAATTTTTTTTATTTGAAAATAAAGTAAAATTAATAGAGTGCCGGATTCAATATAACAACCCTGCTCCCCGGCAACGGTGCCAAAAACTTGATGGCCGCGGAATAGAGACCGACTGTGGTTGGTTCGAAATGGTCAGATTCCGCGGGCCGGTTAGAAAATCGAGTTTTCTAACGAGAGGAGGCAAGTGCACCTATCACAAGTAGTACTCGGTATTCGGGAAAATACCTAGGTCGTATTATTCCCGGGGACGCGTTGATTATATCTACTCTTCCAGGAGCACTATTATCTTACTATCAGTAAGGTGGGGTTTTTTAGTTTAATTAAAACGGAAAGAAAGAGAGCAGAATTTTGCTAAGTTAGTTCGATGACGGGTTAACGCTCGGCATCGAATCGGATTAAGACTAAAATAATTCTCAACAATTATTAAACTTTGTTTTTAATTTAATAAAAGGCACTTGGTCGTGGGGGTCCCAAAAATATGACCGCACTTGTCTCTAGGAATATTACTCACCTAAACATTAAGACTATTCGACCGATCGTTAGACCGACGAAGGATTCCTCTTAATGCCCGCTTTACGCTAAGAACCCCGCTATTGGGTGGGGAACCCAATCCGACAGAACTACGCTTCTCCTCTTTCGAGGCGGCGTACGCAGTTCTCTTTACCCAAGCGGGATAGGTCCATACGTGCAGCCTCTCGGCGTCGCGTATGGATAACGGAAATAGAGACCACACATCGATTATGTGGTCCTATGCGTCGTTAACCCGGGGTAAACCTTAAGTCCTTAAATTAAAATAAAAATAAAGTTCTTTTAATTATTTCAAATCATTTTATATGTCCCAATGCTCTTCGATGCCAAAGGCTACCACTCATCGGTATGGGGACGGCTTTATGTTTTTAGGTGAAGCGTGAGTGTTAAACTAAGCACTGAACGATTATAAGAGAAAACACAAAAAAATAATTAGATAAATTGAAGGCTAATTGGTGCAGGCACTCACGCACACTTCAAAACCATAAAGAAAATTAAATAAAGCAAGCCCTACTCAAATAAGTAGGCGAAAATAAATACACACACGCACACACTCTTCTTAATTGAAGAAAGCGATAAATAAAGCGTCAAAATTATCTCCTACACGCACGCACTCTACATAATTGAGAAAGCGATAAAATTGCAAGTCCCGGCTCAAATGAGTGGGCGGGGGTAAATTTATCTCATACACGCACGCACTCTACTTGAAAGTAAAACACACACATGCACTCTACAGAAAAGTAAACACACGCACACACACAAAGTTTTCCTACTCAAGTGAGTAGGAAGAAAATGAAAGCAGTAAAAAGAAAAGTCCCACTCAAACGAGTGGGCGGAAAATAAAAGCAGAGCGCCATTTAACTCTTAACGAGTAGGCGAAAATAAATGCATACGCACACGCGCACTCTACAGAAGTTGAAATAAAGCAATAAAACCTAACTCATACACGCACACACACTTGCAAAAATAAGAAAAACAAAGTTGCTGAAAAATTAAAACGACTGCATTTCTACCGCTAGAATGCGGTAGAAATTCATAAAAAGAGAAAATAAAAACTAACCGAGCGAAAATGTTTTGCAAATAAACGCAAAATGAAAGTACTCGAAAAATTAATACAACTGCATTTCTACCGCTAGAATGCGGTAGAAATGCATAAAAAGATGAAATAAAAATTAAAGGGACTAAAAGTTTTACAAATAAAAAGCTAAAATGAAGTGAGCGAAAAATTATAACGACTACATTTTTATTCATAAGTTTTTATAAAACCTCCAAAAAAGTAGAATAAAAATAAAAAAGAACGATAAGTTTTACCTTCCTAAGAGCCTAAGTTAAAGAAAATAAAAACGAACACTTTTAGGGGAGTTTTTATAAAACCTATATGAATAAAAATGATAAAGAAGAAAAACCTAAAGCTAAAAAGTGCGGAAAACGAAAACTAAACGGACGACACAACGGCTAGAAATGCCGATAAATCCTAAATCTAACTAAGTTATCAAAGCTATAAAAATGGAAACATAAAAGAAACACAAAAAGATGAACGAAAAATTGCTTAAGTAGGCGCATTCAAATGGATTTTTCATACTAAGGAAGAGAGAAAATTTCAAATTTTATTAAAGCAAACACCCTAATACAAATTAAGAGAGAGAGAGAGGGGGGAGAAATTCTCCTTACATAAATATGGAATCCAAATGGGCAGCACCTCCCCTAAGCAAAGTGGTCAAAAAAGTGGACAAGAAAAGCTTCCTGGAAGCTCTAATTTATAGGCAAATTTTCGGGTTGGTCACGCCCGTGACTAGGGCGTGACAGGGGGGCGTGTCGATACTGTACATGAGCTGATCGGGTGACTTGACTGGAAAGTTGACTTCGGCTGAAAACGTAGCGGTCACGCCCTAGGTCACGGGCGTGACATGTGTCAGTCACGGGCGTGACTGGGGCGTGTCGGGGAGGTTGATCTGGGCGCGGTCCAGCCGCAAAGTCGCGTGCGTCACGTCGGCCAGGTGGCTAAGTCACGCCCGTGTCACACCTTGACACGGGCGTGTCTTTGGGCGTGTCGAGCTTGGTTTGATCATCGCCGATCGTCGAGCTGGCAACCTGTGGTCTGCGATTGTCGAGGGCGTGACACGGGCGTGTCGGTCATGTGACACGGGCGTGTCAGTCAACATTTTGACTTTTTTCTGGAATTTTTCTGGAATTTTTCTGGAATAAAAATAAAGCTAAGTTAGAAATAATATTTATAAAAATAAGCAATTTATTGAATAAAACTAATAAAAAAGACAAAAAATAAACAAAATTGACTTAAATAAAATACGAAAATATAAGTATATTTACAACTCATCAGTTCTCATCAGCGTTTGTCCCTAAGATGGGCTCTTCCCCTCCTCCATTGCCTCTAACCTAAATTAGATTGTGATCCACCTCTAGCCGAGCATTTGCGTTCGTGCTCGAGCGGTCCTCTCAATTTCATGATCGTATGGAAGCAACTCTCCCGATCCTTGCCTCTAAATACATCAAAGATGACAACAAAACAAAAAATTAAAAACAACAACTCTTGAGTAACTACCTTCGACATCCCAGATCACTTATGTCTGCACTCCCCAACAACGGCGCCCAAAATTTGATCCGTCGGCAAGTACACCGGTCGCTATCAAGTAATAATTTTCGGAATTGCTTCCCCGAATGTCGATCTCGAGGGAATGCAGGTTTGGTATCACGATAGCATTTTAGAAGGATTGTTACTAAGAGTTAAACGAAACAACCAAGGTTTGCTTTTGATTCCTAATGCTAAAAAAACATAAAGAAAACTAATGTAGGTCGTATGTGTTGAAACCGAAAATTCGGTCTCGATGTAGTTCACCCTTGGGGAAGAGGTGATCGCGCACCTACTTCTCTCCTACAAGAAAAAAAACAAGGAAAAAGAACACGGGACTAAACCAAGGACCCGACATGGAGGACCCACCACACACCGGGAAGATCACTGAGCGCTTCCCCTCCTTAGCCAAATGTCAGGCTAAGGTACCTCAGAAAGTGCTAGAAGGCTGGGAGACAAGTAAGCCTGCATTCTGAGGTTCCCCTTGGGTCCTATTTATAGTTTCTGAAAACGGCCTGCAAAAAACAAATCTCCGCTGTTCTGAACAGCTATGTGCAACCTAACTGGGTCTGCCAATAGCGCAACTCTACTGTTCTAACTGGCTATGGGCAGGCAGCGGGGGAAAAATTGGTAAAAACACCTCGCAGATCGTTGGGTGAGTAGCCCTCAATAAACCCTACTCGGAAAGGGCGGTGAGTGCTCGATGGAGCAGGCACTCACCGCCTATCTTCGACCTTGGGCGAGTACGGGCCCAACTTCCCTACTCATACGCCTCGGCTTGTTGAGTGGTTCGAACTCGGCGAGCGGCTCAGAGCTCGACGAAGGGACTAGAGCTCGACGAATAGCCCAGATCTCGACGAACAACCCAAGACTCGGCTAACCGCTCACAGCTAAACGAACAGGGCTTGGCGAGTACGAGCTCGCCTCCCGAGGGAATCTCACCCTGCCTGGGTGAGCTGGAGACTACCTAGCTCCCCCTCCTGCCGAGCTCACCCAGGGACTCAGACTGCCCGATTTGGCCGTTCTTTCTCCTGTTGACCCACACGCCGGATACGGTATTGTACACAATCCTAGCTCTTTGCGAGGTTGGCATAAGCTCGGAAAGAAAATCCAAGCCCACAGAATTCGACGAGTGTGGCAGGAGCTAGAGAATCTTTCAGCGGGGTTTAACAACAGCTATAATTATGCGCCAGCGTACCTGGGTGGCCTTTGTCACTCCCCTTTTCTCTGAATTTGCCGAGATGCCTTTCCCCAAGGAGCTCCAAGAGAGGCTTGCAAAGGCTCGAGAGGTCTCCTCTGCCCGCGTCGCCAACCTTACCTCTGTTCCCCTTAACATCCCGCGGAGCATCCTAGTCGAGTCTATTTCTGCCAAGAGGGCGAAGCCAGATGCAGAAGCGTCCGAACGCGTCTTCCAAGACTTGAAAATGACCCTGGAGCTTGAGACCGGCTCCTCTACCCTTCCTGCCCCAAGGAAGGAGGGGAATTTCATTGACCTCTACTTAGACCAGGACTACCGGGATGGGGGCGGCGAGGTCACATCTCCGCAAGCCGATATTCTTCCTACCGACCCGCGGTTTGGGGATCCATGGGTTCATAAATGCGACCCGTCCCCGCCTTTCGGGACTCTGGGGTTGAGATCGCAAAGACCAGGCTCGCCAGCCCACATTCTCTTTTCTCAGCTCGCTGAGATTTTGAGGGATGGTGTTGGAACTATCCTAGTGCCGGGCTTCAGCCTTCTTCCGCCCAGAATGCATCCTCTGGGTCGTGGTAAAAATCTGAAGATGCCTCCACCTCACCTCTCCTTCGAGGCGCCGAGCTCTTCAGGCAAGTTTTCCTTTATTGGTTCTCATTGATAGTTTCCATCGTGTGATCTCCTTTCTAAATGTTGTTCCACTTTTGCAGCCTTCTTCAATCAGTCGGAGGCCGACGAATCCATAGAGCGAGCTATATACTAGCCCCTTCCTTACCCAAAGACCTTTGAGCCCTTCCTGGATGACGAGCTGGGGGGCCCCAAGCTGACGAAGCGAGGAATTGAGGTCCTCAAAAAGATGGTACGCGAGCTCAACCATTTACGTGAGGACAATGACGTGCTATATCGGGAGTGTGCGTGGCTAGTAGGCGAGCCGGGGGAGGACCCGGCGGGTGAGACAATGTCCTTTTCACCGCTGGTGGAGGATTTGGAGGAGAACCTTCTGGCAGCCCGAGGATGCTTCAGGCGGATCTGCGAGCTCCGAGATTCACGCTGACCTGCGGGGAAGGAGATGCCAGACAAGGGGAGGAAAAGAACAGCCCCCCTGCTGGGTCTACCGGAACTCGCCTCCTGCACCCTAAGCTCGCGCATGTACTAAAATTGCTGCTTTGTTTGCATTTGATTTCTCTGAGCAATATCCTTCTTGGGCCTGTAATAACTTAGAATATTTTTAGATTTTATTTCTTGTTGTTTGAATATAATATTCTTGCTTGGCACGTGATGGGACAGGTCTTGGAAGTCAGCGAGATGGGTTTGGCGAGCTGGGTTAGGCGAGCTGGACCGATCAGTCGGTTCGACCCTTGATCCCTTTTCCAATAAATAGGCCCCCTCACCTACCCCGACTTACTGCTTTTATTGCTTCCATACATTCCTTCCCTGCTCGCCTTCTTCCTACCAGCACTCGCTCCTTACACCTTCCACGAGCATGGGCAGGACTAATCCTGAATCCGATGGTCATTCCAAGTGCGCTCAACACTTCACTGACTACTGTTTTTTTGAGGGGAACACGACGAAGGAGGAGTTAGCCGCATTTAATGCCGATTTCAAGCACCCTGGATTCGAGGCGCGCTGGCCCAGGGAGGGCGAGACTATCAACACTTTCTACTCTGAGGGGCTTCCCTTCCCTATCTCTAATTTTGAGGGGGGGTTGTGCCTTCCGCTCTGGCCAGATATCCGCCAGATCCTCAAGTACTTCGGTGCGGTGCCTGCGCAGCTGAACCCGAACTCCATCACAATGATGGTGGCGTTCGAGAGATTCTTCTGTCGGGAGCGAATCGAGTTCAACCTGACCATGTTCAGAAAACTCTTCACCTACAAGGCGACTCCCGACGACGTCGCATTCTTCGGGGGCTCCTTTATCAAGGTTCACGAGATCGCGAACAAATAACACAACTGGATGACATAGATCATCTTCATCGAGGGCGATCTCTCCAATGTACCATTCTCACCCCAGCAGAAGGGCGAGGAGGTAAACCGACCCCCCACCGTGTCCGACAATGACGTCGGGCTCCACATGTTCTTTCTCCACAAGGACTTCGAGTTCGCCTTCCTCCAAATGGGCATCGACTCCCTCCTCCCCGTCCTTTCTGGCGAAGGTATATCTTTCACCTTTCCTTGCCAGATCTCGCAAAATCCATCGTAGTTTTAACTAAGTTATTGATGCAGGGGAGCGACTGATTCCCGAGAACCCTCCTTTTGCAGACACGGGACAACTCCTCGACCCTCTCGGCCAGAAGAAGGCGGCTGCAGCCGTCTGCCGAGACAAGCCGTCATTTTCCAAGCCCTCTAGAAAGAAGCGGGCTTATCCCGCGGGCTCCAGATCGCCTCGACGCCATCCACCGTAGAAGAAGCTTAAAGAGGTGGTGGTTTCTCAGGCGATGCAACAACAAAAACAACAGCCCAAGTACATGAGCTCTCCCGAGACTACCTCGGATGGATCGTCAGGGAGCCTGTTGAAGCCGATAATAGGCAAAGAGCAGGAGGGGAGCAAGCCCTCTGCTCTTGCAGTCAAGAAGACCACGGCCCGCAAGCTGGGTACACCGAATAGTCAGCCCCTCTTCGGCCTTTGGAGGAGGTGGAAGGACTCGGCCGGCGGGCCCGTTGTTCTGTGGGACGAGACCTCACACCAGATCTCCGTCTACACCCTCCAATCCTCCGGGGCTGACCACGAGCCCTCCTTTGGTCAAGCCTACGCGCTCGGCTTCAGCCTCTACGGGCGCGAGGATGTCATGGACTATAAGCACATGACCCTGCGCCAACTCGGCCATGAGGTCCTGCAGGCCCATATGCAGGCACTGGAGCTCAACCACATGGTGGTTCGTCGCGGCTTCAAACTCATCCACCTCATGTATAAGGCTGAGCAGAAGCGCGACCTTTTCTAGGACAAGGTCGTTGACCTATAAAGGAGTCTCGGTATTGTCGAGTACTTGCTCTCTAAGGGTGTCGACGGACTTTTAAGCACTGGTTATCCCTTTCTCTTTTTACATAGGATTTTTAGCTTCAGATTTACTTACCTGTTCTTGTCTCAGGATGCCGATGGCTCTAGGGAGCTGCGTACTCGCCCCGTCGGGCTGGAGGAAGAGAATAACCAGCTCCGTACTCGCTCTGCCGAGCTAGAGGCTCGCATTGTTGAGCTAGAGGCCCGCACCGCTGAGTTGGAATGGTTGAATGCAATGCTGAGTGAGGAAAACAAGGGGCTTCATGGAGAAATTGCCCACCAGGCGGAATCCTTCCTCCCTCTAGGCAGCAGCGAGCCCCCCTTCCCATACAAGAGCCCGTGGATCTTCGGCGAGGCTGAGGTCATTGGACGGCTGTGGATCAACTCAATCGAATCTGCTGAATTAACCCTACAAATAATGAAGGATATGCAGGTGCTGGTGGAGGTTTGCGAGGAGGCCAAGGTACGAGACCTCATGCTGAGTCTGTTCCCGCCCACGCCGCCAAGTGAGAAGGAAGACAGCCTTGACCTATTCTTCGAGAAAGAACTTCAAGGACAATCCCTCTGGTTGGGCTGGCGGAGATCGCCAATCCGGGGGAGGAGGCGAGAGCTGACCTCCCCCCCCCCCCCTTTTTTCTCTTGTAACTCTCTCCCTTCTCTTGTAACCTCGCCTAGGTGAGTTCTCTCTTTTATAATCAATTTTACACTAAATGAAAAGTAAACTTTTCTATCTTTTTTTTCTTTGAACTTTCCTTCTGTGATGCACTCGCCCGCAAGCACTCCTCTTTGTTGGACCTCGCTAGGACAAAAATTACCACTAGAGTGCATGCTTCAGATTCATACCCGCGAGCGGATCCCAAGAGCTTGCCCCACCCAAGTTTAACTAAGAATGGACCACCTGCCAAGCTTGGTTTACAACCACCCAGCTTATGCGGGAGCTGTCCCTTCTCTTACTGATATCGAGTCAAAATTGTAAAAATATTTCACAATTAAAACTGAAGGGGGATGGGATGCCTTGGTTAAGAATGCCTTTCTCAATAGGAGGCATAGGACAGGACTCATCTTTTCTTTGCCGAGCTGGGCTCGCAAGTCCCAACTCGCCTAGAAGGATCTTCTCCTCAACACCCTTAGGAAAGCGATCTTCCTAAATAACTCCAGGAGAGAGTGGGACTCCCTCAAGTGACATCCAGCCCTACCTGCTAGGTGAGAGCCTTACAGCAAGATCTACTCGGGGTCTAGGGAAGACTCCCTCGAGTGATATACAGCCCTTCCAGCTAGGTGAGAGCCTAATAGCGAGATTTGCTCGGGGTCTGGGGAAAACTCCCTCGAGTGACATCCATCCCTGCCAGCTAGGTGAGAGCCTGACAACGGGATCTGCTTAGGGTCTGGGGAAGACTCCCTCCAGTGAGATCCATCCCTGCCAGCTAGGTGAGAGCTTGACAGCGGGATCTGCTCGTAGTCCTGGGCAAACTCCCTCGAGTGACATCCAGCCCTGCCAACTAGGTGTGAGCCTGACAGCGGGATCTGCTCGGGGTCTGAGGCAGACTCCCTTGAGTGACATCCAGCCCTACAAGCTATGTGAGAGCCTGATAGTAGGATCTGCTCGAGTTCTGGGGTAGACTCCCTCGATTGACATCCAGCCCAGACAGCTAGGTGAGAGTCTGACAACGAGATCTGCTTGGGGTCTTGGGTAGACTCCCTCGACAGATATCAAGCTCTGCCAGTTAGGTGAGAGCCTTACAGCGGGATTTGCTCGGGGTCTCGGGAAAACTCCCTCGAGTGACATCCAGCCCTGCCACCTAGGTGAGAGCCTGATAGCAGGATCTGCTCGTGGTCTGGGGCAGACTCCCTCGAGTGTCATCCAGCCATGTCAGTTAGGTTAGAGCCTGACAGCGGGATCTGCTCGGGGTTTTGGGCAGACTCCATCGAGTGATATCCAGCCCTGCCAGCTAAGTGAAAGCCTGACAGCGGGATCTTCTCGGGGTCTGGGGCAGACTCCCTCGAGTGACATCCATCCCTGCAAGCTAGGTGAGCGTGACAGCGAGATGTGCTCGAGGTCTAGGGCATACTCCCTCAAGTGACATCCAACCCTGCTAGCTAGGTGAGAGACAGATAGCGGGATCTGCTCAGGGTCTAGGGAAGACTCCCTCGAGTGACATCTAGCCCTGCCAGCTAGGTGAGAGCCTGACAGCGGGATTTGCTCTGGGTTTGGGGCAGAATCCCTCGAGTGTCATCCAGTCATGCCAACTAGGTGTGATCCTAGTAGTGGGAACTTCTCGTGGTCTGGGACAGACTCCATCGAGTAACATCCAGCCCTGCCAGCTAGGTGAGAATCTGACAGCAAGATCTGCCCGGGGCCTGGGGCAGACTCCCTCGAGTGACATCCAGCCCTGCCAGCTAGGTGAGAGCCTAATAGCGGGATCTGCTCGGGGTCTGGGGCAGAATTCCTCGAGTGACATCCATCCCTGCCAGCTAGTTGAGCCTGAAAGCGAGATCGGATCGAGGTCTAGGGAATACTCCCTCGAGTGACATCCAACACTGCCAGTTGGGTGAGATCCTGACAGCGGGATCTGCTCGGGGTCTGGGGTAAACTCCCTTGAGTGACATCCAGCCCTGCCATCTAGGTGAGAGCCTGATAGCGGGATCTGCTCGGGGTATGGGGAAGACTCCCTCGAGTGACATCCATCCCTTCCAGCTAGGTGAGCCTGATAGTGAGATTTTCTCGAGGTCTAGGGCATACTCCCTCGAGTGACATCCATCCCTACCAGCTGGGTGCGAGCCTCACAGCAGGATCTGCTCGGGGTCTGGGGAAGACTCCCTCGAGTGACATCCAGCCCTACAAGTTAGGTGAGAGACTGACTTCGTGATCTGCTCTAGATCTTGGGATGACTCCCTCGACGGTCATCCATCCATGCCAACTAGGTTTGAGCTTGATAGCGGGATCTGCTCGGGGTCTGGGGCAGACTCTATCGAGTGACATCCAGCCCTGCCAGCAAGGTGAGAATCTGACAACAGGATCTATTCGGGGTCTAGGGAAGACTCCCTCGAGTGACATCCAGCCTTGCTAGCTAGGTGAGAGCCTGACAACGAGATCTTCTCGGGGTCTGGGGTAGACTCCATCAAGTGACATCCATCCCTACAAGCTAGGTGAGCCCGACAGCAAGATTTGCTCGAGGTCTAGGGTATACTCCCTCGAGTTACATCCAACCCTGCCAGCTGGGTGAGAGCCTGACAGCGGGATCTGCAAGCGGTCTGGGGAAGACTCCCTCGAGTGACATCCAACCCTGCCAGCTAGGTGAGAGCCTGACAGCGGGATCTGCTCTAGGTCTTGGGCAGACTCCCTCGAGTGACATCCAGCCCTGCCAGCTAGGTGTTCCTGACAGCGAGATCTGCTTGGGGTCTGGGGCAGACACCCTCAAGTGACATCCAGCCTTGCTAGCTAAGTGAGAGCCTGACAGCGGAATCTGCTCGGGGTCTGGGGCAGACTCCCTCGAGTGTCATCCAGCCCTGCCAGCTAGGTGAGAGCCTGATAGGGGGATCTTCTCGGGGTCTGGGGCAGACTCCCTTGAGTGATATCCAACCCTACCATCTAGGTGAGAACCTGACAGCGGGATCTGCTCGGGGTATGGGCTAGACTCCCTCAAGTGACATCCAGCCATGCCAACTAGGTGAGAGCCTGACAGTGGGATCTTCTCGGGGTCTGGGGCAGACTCCCTCGAGTGACATCCAGCCATGCCAGCTAGGTGAGCCTGACAGCGGGATCTTCTTTAGGTCTAGTGCAGACTCCCTCGATTGAAATCCAACCCTTCCAGCTGGGTGAGAGCCTTACAGAGGGATCTGCTTGGGGTCTTAGGCAGACTCCCTCGAGTGACATCTAACCCTTCCAGCTAGGTAAGAGCCTGACAGCGGGATCTGCTCAGGGTCTAGGGCAGACTTCCTTAAGTGACATCCAGGCCTGCCAGCTAGGTGTGCTCAGAGAGATCTTCTCGGGGTCTGGGGCAGGCACCCCCGAGTAACACCCATCCCCCATGATGAAAGCGACATCTTTGACGTCGGAGGGGGGGTGCATCCTAATCTGGTGATAACCTGAAAATGCATCCAAAAAACTCATTATAGGAAAACCGACGGCTGAGTCAACAAGTGCATTGATCCGAGTCAAGGGGTAACAATCCTTGGGACATAATTTATTAAGTAGAGAAAAATCAACACACATACGCCACCGAGCGTCTCCTTTCTTAAACATTACTTCATTGGGAGACCCAGCCGGGAATTGAATTTCGGATACAAAACCAGCCTTAAGGAGCTTGCCCACCTCCTCCCTAATCAGCTCGGCAAGCTTGTCCGCGGTGGACCTCTTCTTCTGTTGGTTGGGTCGTACTACCGGGTAAAAGTTTAGGCGATGTTAGGCACGTCAGTGTCGATCCCTGGCATCTTTGCGGCGCTCCAGGAGAAGATGTCAACATTCTTTTGGATGCACTCTACCATCCTCTCCTCGTCAGCTGGGGTCAACCCCCCGCTTACGCGGACCTTCTCCCCCAACCCACGAGGGTGAGAACCTTCATCTGCACCACCACTTCTGCAGCCTCCTGATGAGACATCTCTTTCCATTCTCCGGCATCTTCCCCACCCTGGGCAGGAACTTCCTCCTCAGCCTCCTCCACGGCTGTGACTTCAGCCGGCTCCTGAATTTCCTCAACCACCTCCACCTTGGTGCGGCTCTCCACCTCTATCTCCACTACCTCCTGCTCTGCCTCCTCCATCATCTGCCCAATCTCCTTAGCCCCCTCCTGCCAAGAGATGGAGTTCACCGCCGTGATGTAGCACTGTCTTGCTATCTTGGGATCTCCCCGAACACGCATCTAGACCCCCTCGGTATAGATATTTAGGCACTAGTGGAAGGATGAAGGGACGCAGCGGAAGGTGTTGATGAGTGGCCTCCCAAAGATGGCATTGTAGCTGCTGGGGGCGTCCACAATGAAGAACCTACAGGTGCGGGAATGACCCCCTAGAGAGACATGGAGTCCCACTCCTCCTTCGACCTCCTTCCTCTCCCCCGAGAAGCCAAACAGAGGTCCGTCCGAGGCTAGCACCCTCTTGGACTCCACCTTCATCGCGTCAAATGCCTTCTTGAAGATGATGTTGACCAAGATCCCATTGTCAATGAGGATTCGGGCAACGGTGAAGTTCTCTATTGCTGTCTGAATGACCAGTGCATCGCAAAAGGGATCCTCATGACCCGGCATATCCTTGATTGAGAAGGTGATCTTCTCTTCTTGGGGTGGGGTCTGGGATGTGGAGACAACGCTCCTGCGGTACATGGTGTGGAGACTTGCCTTACAAGAAGCCTCGACGCCCCCCCCCCCCTCGTGGATTACTCTGATACCTCCTTGGTTCCTAACATCTACCCGGTATTCACACCTGTCCTCCTTTGCTCGAGGCAGGAACTCCTAGATCCGCACTCCTTGATGGTCTTGCTATTGTTGCTACTCCCTGTTTCCTCTCATCTAGAGGAACTCCGGGCACGTGTTTGTAGCGTGCCCTTCCTCCTGATGGAATTCACTGTAGGGTAGCTCCACCAAAACCTCCCTTCTTCTCCTCCTCGATTCTCTCCTCCTCTCTCCCATGGCGATAGCCATAGCCTGCTCCTGGTTGGGGAGAGGTAGTCTCTGGCCTTATCTCCCACATAGAGGATAATACTAGCCCTGGCCTCCCTAGCGGTTATCCACCCCATGGTGGCCTCTCCTTGGCCCTTGATCTTGCCACTTCGGCTTCTAACCTAGCCGATGGTTCGGCTCCTGATGCCCCCACATGGGCTACTGCTACTGCTGCTGCTACTCTCTCTTCCGGGGTTCAACACTCCTCTCCTCCTGACCTCTGCCCCCTATGTGCTTTCCTCCTCCGTAGACCACCTAGCTAACTTTCGGGCAAACTCCGGGTTTGACGCCTCCCCGTCGACTTCTCTTTCCGGCCTCTCCATCAACTCCTCATAGGAGAGGGGTGGAACCCTCTTCAGCTGCATTCGAAAGAAACCTTGCTGCAGCAACAGGATGAAGGCCATCATCTGGGTATGTCTTGGCATCTCTTAGACTTGGGTGACCTCCTCCTGGAAGTGATCAACATAGCTCCCCAAGTTCTCGTTCACACCCTACTTGATGTGGAACAGGGACCTTAACTCCTTCTTCCTCCTCTTGGAGGTGGTGAACCTTAGCATGAACACCCGACGTAGGTCCTTGAAGCAGTAGATGGAATTAGACGACAACTGGTGGAACCACTCTCTCGCCTTCTCCTTAAGGTTAATGGCGATGAGCCTGCACTTGAATCCATCTGACATCTGTCAGATCAAGACCACGTCCTCAAACCATTGGACGTGTGAAGGATCAAGCGCATACCCAACTGCACCAAAAGCCTGGACTGTTGGAGAGGGCGCTACATAATTTTTTATATAAGTAGCAGAGCGCCATGGGTCAAGTGAAGGAACGCCGGACCCAACAATCCTCCCCCCGGCGTCCAGTACAACCCGTCCGCTCAGAGGTGGGCTTACCACATGGCCCACATGGCTCAGAGGTGGGGTTACAACATGTCCACGGTTGCTTGGCCCACCGGACCCACACAGGTAGAAGGGAAAAATCAGGATTTAATAGCGCCCCCCCCCCCCCCCCCCCCCCCCGGTCTTGAACCCGTGACCTCCTCTAATACCAATTGAAGGATCAAGCGCATACCCAACTGCACCAAAAGCCCGGACTGTTGGAGAGGGCGCTACTTAATTTTTTATATAAGTAGCAGAGTGCCACAGGTCAAGTGAAGGAACGCCGGACCCAACAACGTGTAACGTCCTAATTCGCGCTAGGCCCCTCGCACGAGTTTTGAGTGAAGAGACTTGACTCGGGCTCGGGGCGCACTGGCAAAAGGTGTCAAGTACGTTGGATGGAGTGTAGGGTTGAGTGATATCCAACGGATCGAAAGGGAAGGGCCTAAGGGAAAATCGTCGAGAATGCCTGGTGATTCACCCCGATCGTCGAGTATCGATGAGAATACTCAACGCTCTCAACGCAAGATTTCTGATAAGAATGGCCCAAGGGAAAATCGTCGAGAATGCCTGGTGATTCTCGTCGATCGTCGAGTATCGATGAGAATACTCAACGCTCTCAATGCCAGATTTCCGATAAGAATGGCCTAAGGGAAAATCGTCGAGAATGCCTGGTGATTCTCGCCGATCGTCGAGTATCGATGAGAATACTCAACGCTCTCAACGCCAGATTTCCGATAAGTATGGCCTAAAGGATAATCGTCGAGAATGCCTGGTGATTCTCTCCGATCGTCTAGTATCGCTGAGAATACTCAACGCACTCAACGCCAGATTTTCGATAAGTTAGGCTAAGGGAAAATCGCCGGGTATCATTGTTGATACACGACGAATTCGTCGAGAATGCATGACGATTCTCGCCGATCGTCGAGAATGACAGATGATTCCCGCCAAATTTTACTTGTGCATTTTCTTCGCCCAGGCAGATTCGCCGGCTTTTATAGGTGGACCGAACTAGATTTCGGTATTCGCGCTGGATGGTTCCTTGGCCCTGGTCACTTCAATATGACCCATTATGAGCGGTCCAATGAGGCGTTGACACGTGGCAGAAGATGTAACCTAATACATCGGCTTATAAAAAGGGAGTTAACGTCGAACCGTAGCTTTTGCATCGATCGACCCTTACCATCATCGTGGATCTCGTGAAACCGACGGAGCCGACGGAAGCAGGCGGAGCTCTTGGAGGCGGTCTTCTTTCTCTCTCTCCCTCTCCTTCCTTTGCCGTGAAGAACAACCGCACCAAGCGAGAGATGCCGCAAAGAAGAACGACTAGATCCATGGTCGGGAACGGTTGTACCGCTGGAAACGAGGTGAGCTTCCTCCCCTCTCCCTTGGTGCTAGATCTGTAGATATATTCTAGGAGAGATATCGACTCCATAGAGTCTTGATGGTGAGGAGGAGATTTCCTAGGAAAGCCATGCCTAGGTTTGTTTTCTAGGCTTTAGCCCTCTCCAACCTCTTCATCCTTCTAAGTGAAGATGAGATAAAAATTCGTGGAGAAATATGTCTTCGTGAGGGTAAATAAAGGTGGACGATTTTCTGGAGGAGATTTTGGGAGTTTGGTACAAGGAGGAAGATGAACGGATGTCGTTCACCTCGCCTTAAGATGCGTGCAGAAATCTATTTTCTGCACGCAGCGACCTTCGTGGCCAATTTCGAGGGTGTTCTGGTCATATATGGGTTTTTGACTAAACATAAAAGTCGTAGCCCTCGAAATTATCTTTCCAACGAGTGGTTGCACGTTCCCAGGAGATACCTGTAGCCACGGGAAAGTCTGTTCGAATCTGCTTCATTTGGGGGAAATTCCACCCAGGAAATCTGTATCCTGTACGCAGCAGGCTTCGAGTGGATTTCTGGTGTGATGCGATCAAATCTGGGCTTTCGACTAAACACGAAAGTTGTAGCCCTTGAAATTATCTTTCCAACAAGTGGTTACACGCACTCGTCGGATTTCTGTAGCCTCGGGAATCCTTGGTCAAAGTTGCTGCCCGGATTAAGGGCTGCACCTAAATTCTGGGCTGTGTAACGTGGAATGCGATGTGGTGGAATTTAATATTGCGATCCAAGTCGAGGCTTGGGTGGAATCTTTTGACATAATCATCATAGTGAGGTTATAAGTTGAGGTTATGAATCTAAATTCATATAACGAGTTGTGGACAAGTTTAATTGAAGGTAAGAACCTGATATAATTGGGTAGATATAATTGGATAAATGTATAAATGATTTAACTATGGCCATGATAAATGTTGGATGGATAAAAGGGAATTAGTAATCCAATGCTTAGAGTGTCGTCTCCCTACGGGTAGCACTGTGGAAGTAACAATTGCGGTGTTCATGTACCGAGGCTCCTTCCGCATTTGATGGACGGTTGGGCTTGGCCCTCGGTGTTCATGTCCCGAGGCTCCTTCCGCATTTGATGGATGGTTGGGCTTGGTCCTCGGTGTTCACGTCCCGAGGCTCCTTCCATGCCACGATATTGTGAAATTGCATGTGGTGTAAGTCGACACACGGTGTCGTAATCCCGGGTTAAGGATAGTGTGGCAGGTCTACGGGGCTCGCCAATCGTCACACCGATGGGAGTCGACAGCTAGACCTTGGACGGTTAGGCTTGTCCTCGGTGTTCATGTCCCGAGGCTCCTTCCGTGCCAAGTGAACGGTTGGGCTTGGTCCTCGTGTTCATTTCTGAGGCTCCTTCTGTGTCACGCATAGGCCAGTTCGGGGCTAGGATCTTGGTGCTCACTTACCCAAGAGAACCCGCTGAGCCGTAGTACGCATGTGAGCTCCGCAGTTGTGACCTTAGCCTAGACCAGGTAGTGTAGAGACAAGCCTAGTAGTGGAGATGCCCACTCTACTGTCACCGTTTGGCCACGACGGTTGGCGCCTAAGAGGTTAGCTACCTGCTCGTATAGTGGGAACTATAATTCTGTGTCGACATAGCGATTGCATGTGCTTGATCATGGGTGTGTCATTGCATTGCATTCATAGCATTACACTTCATTGCATACATAAGACCCTCATCGTATAAGTTTGTATGGGCACTCCTATACGATGAGTTACTTATTGCTGAACGACCCTCAACTTATATGCTTGTATGGGCATCCATATAAGTTGAGTTACTTACTGTTATAGCTATATACTCTCTTGCCGCTTTAGATAGTAGATTTGTAAAATAAGAGCTTGTTTATTATACACTACTGCTGTTGCTGCTTATGATATGTATACTCACTTCACCTGTTGTACTACTATTATTTATATATTGTACCTGTTCCTTTCTCCGCCCAGTGCCGAGGATTCGCCGGGGGAGCGGATGTGAAGCCACTTAGTCTTTAGGACTAACGGTTTCTACGTCCACCTTTTTAGGAGGAAACCCCGGAGGTGGAGCAGCAGGCTATGCAGCTTGACAGCCAGGCCAGGACCACAGGGCCTGAAGGGATGGTACCGTCGCTACCGTCGGTTACAGATATAAGTGAGAGAGATTTTGTTGTAGCCCTTCGAGAAAAATATATTCACGTACACTGATTATGTAGAAGCTTGTTAGCTTCGCTTTTGTTATGCTCATGGATATATGCTAAGTGTGGATTGACTTTCTTATATTATTATTGTTGGGTTGGCAATTATGTGTTGATATTGGTTGTTCCCGGCAGAATAGGCGTCTTGTGGTACAGGCTAGCCCGAGTGCTAGTGTTACCGCAAGGCGCCTGTTCCGGGCATAAGACCCCTCTCGTGCCGTATCTTGTGTTTCGGGAGGGGGGTCTTACAGGATGTGCAGGACCGAGTCTCCCTTACCGGTGTAGTAGGACATCTCATACTCTGTGAACCCTATGGAACCGTAGAAGAAGAAACCAGCTCGCTGAATGGGCTGCCTCCCCCTGCCGGGCGAGCTGGGGTGTCTCGCACCCCTATTTCGCCGAACCAACCACTACTTGCTTAGATGGTGAAGAGAACCTGCCCGGGGAGCTCGCCGCTTCTCCCTTCCTCAGCAACCTTTTTCCCAGTTCGCCTGCCGGGAGCGTCCTCGCCAAGGGCTGGAGCCGCGAGAAAAGGGACTTCTGGAGTCGAGCACTCGGCACGCGCGCCAAGTGTGAATCTGACTTAGCCGAGTACTTTCTTCCTGAAGTCCTCCAACATCCCTATCGTGGCGAGAGGGGGAGAGGGTGGCGGGTCACCCCTGTCCGATCCTAGCCCTTCTCCTGTCATTGAGCTCGCTGAAGATTTTCTGTGCTGACCACGCTCCACGCTCACCACACCAAAATGTTGAAACCAAAAATTTTGTCTCGATGGAGTTCACCCTTGGGGAAGGGGTGATCGCGCACCTACTTCTCTCCTGCAAGAAAAACAACATGGAAAAAGAACAAGGGACTGGACCAAGGACTCGGCGCGGAGGACCCACCACAAACCCGGAAGATCACTGACCGCTTCCCCTCCTTAGCAAAATTTCAGGCTAAGGTACCTCAAAAAACACTAGAAGACTGGGAGACAAGTAAGCCTGCCTTCTGAGGTTCCCCTTGGGGCTTATTTGTAGATTTTTGAAAACGGCCTGCAAATAGCAAACCTCCGCACTTCTGAATAGATATGTGCAGCCCAACTAGGTCTGCCAACAGTGCAACTCTGCTGTTCTAACTGGCTATGGGAAGGCCTGTGGGGACAAAATAGTAAAAATACCTCGCAGATCGCTGGGCGAGTATCCCTCAACAAACCCTACTTGGCAAGGGCGGCGAGTGCTCTATGGAGAAGGCACTCGTCACCTATCTTCGACCTTGGGCGAGTACGGGCCGACCTTCCCTACTTGCATGTCACGGGCTTGTTGAGAGGTTCGAACTCGGCAAGCAACTCAGAGCTCGACGAAGGGCCCAAAGCTCAACGAACAGCCCAGAGCTCGACGAACAGCCCAAAACTCCACGAATAGCTCAAAGCTCAACGAGAAGGGCTTGGCGAGTACGAGCTTTCCTCCCAAAGGAATCTCACTCGGCCTGGGCAAGCCGGAGACTGCCGAGCTCCTCCTCCTGCTGAGCTCTCCCAGGGATTCGAACTTGCCGATTTGGCCGGTCTGGCTCCTACTGACCCACTCGCCGGATACGGGGTTGTACAGTAAGCACCGCTTCACTTGGTGGATGGAACTAGTGCAGACCACTATGCCGTGCTTCGTGAGGCAAATGGACGGAGAGCAATCGGATGGAACTGCAGGATGCTGCAGTGTTTTGGTTGAGTTTGGGCACAGAAAGAGAGCTTCTGTTGGACCCGCAAAGCGATCGTGATTAATGCTGGCACTAAGTCCCTTTTTGATTGTGAAGCGAGTCTTTGGAGGACAGTATGGCTATTGTGAGCTGCGAGCTCTTAAAGGCCATCGAGATGAAAGGATAAGGGGAAGCTGAACCACGTCATTCTAGAAATTGAATTGCCGATTTGAGTAATTGGCAAGGGCTGAATTGTCTCTGCGTTATGGTTGTCTAACTTGAGTGCCTGGGTTATTGGCCTTCGTTAGGATCACATAATGAGATTCTTGGGTTGTATGCCATTAATACAAAAGTCTCCGACCGTGGGCCTTGGAGCATGAATGCTCAGTTTTTACCATTTGGTCTGGAACCCCTAAATGGTTGTGGGACCCTGGTTTTCCGGTACACCGATAATGTGCCCTGAGTGCACGGTGCGTCGGGTCATTCGACCGACAATTGTGATATATTATACTGTACGTGAGTGCACATTTTGTGTTATATGTTCTTGTGAAAATACTATGCCTGCAGTGAAAGGATACCACTGCCCCGGAAAAGGGGTAGGGTCATTATAAATTGGTCAGCTGAATGTTGACCGTTGTCTTGTTTGCCACCCTCGTGGTGGATTATCTCTATGCAGGTGTTGTGGAGCCGAGCGAGAAATAGCGAGCGGACACCCTTGCTACTAAGCTGTCCCTCGAAGGCCTAGTGGAAAAGTTTTATAATTTTCATATGTGGCCAGACATGCCGATGTATGTAATCCGTACCTGTGAAGTATAATTGTAAGGCCTTAAGGCGAAACACTTTTGTGCATTTTTGTATACATTCCTGTGGTATATATATAAATGTAATTGTTTATATATAGTTGACATTCATGATTGTTGAGTTCAGTAATAACACCTAAATCTTCCACTAGAATGCTCTGAGTTAGGATGCGTGTACTGGTTTTTGATATTAATAAGTAAATCGCTGACTGTCTGTGGAATATGGCGTGGGGCCCCGACCGGACCCTCTGTTATATTTCATTTGACATACGGAGGTGTTACGTTTTTGTATCAGCTTGTCTTGGTCTTCCTCTTGCAAATTCATGGTCGAATTATTCTGAGGGGCGGCAGACACGTGTATGTGCGGCCGTTATAACATAAATGAACTCAAGAATGACCACTTAGGAATAAAAATACAAAGTTTGCGGAACCAGTGCATTCCTATTCATCATTGTTGCTTTTGCAAGGTCGCTAAATTGTGTCTTGTACTCTTATAGGTGACTCGAAGTGGTGTGCGGCAGTCTGAGCCCCAACGTTATATTGAAAGTGCGGCTCCAGCTAAGGTGCCCACACCTCCTCCTTAATGTGGAGACAATCTGTTTAGTTGCTGAGGTGTTGATTGCAATGATTCACGCATAACCTACCGGGTAGGCTAAACTTGCTATGGTTCCAGAACAGGTGGGTGTGAACCCAAAACCTGTGGAGGTTGTCTTAGATGTGCGAGCAGCGGAACGACAACTAAAGCAGTTCATTAGTTTCAGTCTTCCTACGTTCGTAAGGGAAGGATCCCCAACACAGGAGATGACTGGCTTGCCCAAGTCAAAACAATTTTGACGGCATTAAAAACTATGGAGGAATAGAAAGTCACCTTGGCCACTTTCCTATTGGAAGGAGAGGCTCAGCTTTGGTGGGACGAAATGGAGCTGCACCACTTAGCAGGAAGACAACTAAAGGAAGTCTCGATTAGGGATTTTTCGAGATTGTTCTTGGCGAAGCATCTGCCGTCAGTGTAGTGCATAGCCTTAGAAAATGAGTTCATGTATCTTACTTAGAGAGAAAGTAGCGTTGATATATAGGTACATGAGTTTACAAGATTGGGACGCTATGCGGGGTCTACCTTCACATAAGAAGAGCGTAAAACTAATAGGTTCTACAAAGGACTGCGGGATGAGCTGAGATTTCAGCTCTCGAGTTCGGTGAACCAAGGGTTTCAAGCATTGGTAGATATAACCCGTGCTTTGGAAAAAGATATGAAGAGGGTGCAAGGCAAGATGGACTTAGCTGTGATAAAGTCCGTGTTCAAAGTTCCGCGTCCTGAAAAGGCAGGCTACCGCAAGAGATGGGGTAAGAGGTTCAAGTTTTCTAGACAGGCTCCTTCCACAGTTGCGTCTAGAGAAACTTCTAGGCAAGACCTTCATGTCTGTTATACATATGGAAGGTAGGTCATCTAGCATGTGACTGTCCGGTTGGTCCTCCAAAGGTTGAGAAGAAGGCCGGAGCGTCGTATGCGAAAAAGTTTAAAATAGTGATGGAGTCCACTGTATCCCAGTATGCTCCAGCCCAACCATTGGACAACAGGAGGCCGTCAAACAGGCTGGTGTGGTCATAGGTATGACTAGTATATAGATTTGATGCCTTATATACTGTATATCTTGTGATTTGAGTGTGCATAACTTGAGCATTATAGGCTTTGCCCTTATTCAGGACTATTCGGCGAGAGTACTGTTCGATAAAGGTGCTTTGCATTCATTTCTATCTGACGACTTCGTGTCACGGATCAGAGTGCTAATGAGTCCGATTTATATAGGGTTTTTTGGACTCATCTGCGCCTGTATTCTAACTCGTGCACTATATTTTTACTCGAAATCGGTTATATTTGCTTCGATCAGTCAAGGACCACTTTATGCACCTCTTTGGCCCAAGGGTGTGCAATTGCGCATTCTGTAGTCGGGGGTATGTAATGGGTACTCCCGTAAGGATTTGTTAGTTTTTATGCTGTGTATTTGTGCGGGGAGCTGGTGCTCCGGTTTTTGTTTTTGCTGTGCAGGTGGTGCGTTTTCCCCAAGACAGGAATTCTGATTTGTGGAAAACGCACAATCGTGAATTTCCTTAGAACACGTTTTCTTCTAGATCGTGCATTTTACTCGATGGAAGATAGTCCAGTGGAGCTCGACGAATTTTGTTGAGCTGTGATCGATGATCTTCACGCACGGTTAACGTACAGTTTCCTCTAAACCGTGCATGAAGGTAACACACAGTTTTACTTTAGCTTCTATGTTTTATTTTTCTCTGTGGTTAATAGTGCGATTTGCTCACGCGTGGGCGGAAGTGCCCGTTCATGAGTAAAATGCACGGTTCCACATAATAGCAAAAAAATTCTGCTCTCTGTAGTTACCAGTGTGATTTCCTTCACGTACGATCGGAAGCGTCCGTGCGTAAGGTAATGCACGGGTCAACTCTTCTTATTCTTCCGCAAGCTTGCTCTGTAATTTAATAATGCATGGTTAACGCACGGTCGTGCGCCTAACCGTGAGTGACCATTTTTCTGACATGTTTCTATTTAAAGGGCAGATTTCCATCCATTTGAGGAGGAGAACATTTTCAGCCATACCTTCGCCGTTTGAGGGAAAAATACCGTCGTTCCACCTCAGCCCTTCATCTTCTAATAAGGAGAGAAGTTCCGTCCATGATCGTGACGCTTACCTCTCGCCGGTGCTTGCTCTCGGCCTTCTCGTTCATCTCTTATCTCCACTGCAAGTTTGGGCTCCATAGCCAAGAAACAAAGGGAAGCTTGTAACCTTCTTCCGTTTCGTGACACGAAGAAGACGGGTTCATTGAAGGGTAGTGACAGGCTTCTTTACCCCGGACATAGTTGAGGACCGAGCTTGGACGCAGATTGACAACCTGGCAATTCCTTCCGCGACACCTCGACGAGCCTTCGGATTCGGATGATTTATTGACTTGTTCTTACTTTGTTGTTGTATATGCGTGGCTAATTCTTCAAATGTAGATGTTGTTGTACTTTAGTAGTGAAGGTTATTTGTTTTATGTCTATGTGATTCTATTTTGTTTTACTACAATTTCTTGAGTAGCGCTGTGTTTCCACCCACCACCACTTTTAGTATTGCCGCTCTAGCAATTAATAGAGGAGCGCGTTGCGACGAGGTGTTTGCGACCCTCAATCCGCTGTTCTTTTCATCCCCTACTCTTGCCTACTCTTCCATTCCACCGAGCGAAGCAGCACATAGCGGCCTACATTGGAGTAGATTTAATTATGTTTTATTTTATTGGAACTAAAACAAAGACTCTTAGGACTTCAATCTCAAGTCCTCCTTAAAAGACAACTCCACCTTGCGGTGTTCCTTGAGAGATTCAATACTTGGGAAAGCCTCCCCATTTTATATAACTTATGTGAGCGGTACACTTGCCGTAAGCGCATCATGTTTTTGGCTCCGTTGCTGGGAAACACTGTCGTGTGTGTTTCATGAAAGGAGTCTTGTGATTGTTGTTTTCTTTTTATTATTTTCGTTGTCTACTTTATCTTTTGTTTATTTCTTTTTGTCCCTTTTATGATTTTTTTGCTTAGCAAGCGGATACGTGTTATTTTTTATTTATTCTCAGTTGTGTAGGACCCTTGTTGTAAATATTTTTGTTTGCAATGTATTATGTAGTTGAGTGTCGTCTCTATGACACTTTGCACTAATACATTGACACCAATGATGTTTTAAATGCCGATCATTGAATTAGGTGTTTAATATTTCAAGGTACAGGCCACATGGTGAGGATTGCCGTTATTTGTGAAAGCCTTCTGCCTCTGCAGGCGTGAGCGCTGCAACCCCCAATTTACGGAGGACCACTGTGGACAGGCCTAACAGGGTATTGCCTGGCCCATACACTGACATCGCACATCTTTCTCGTTCTTTGCCCGTTGAGATTACCGAAGAATCTCTCGCCGCATACAGATCTTTCATGGGTCCCTCACTTCCTTTTTACGAGCTTCCCTTGAGTGATGATGATCACTCTGCTGTTAGCCAGTAAAAAGTGGATCAGGAACTCATGGGAACTCCTGTATGGGACGATGAGATTGTTCCCGTCAACGGGGAGGTGTCAGCGGACGATTTGGTGATTGGTCCTGCTCATTCAATGCCTAGTTTCGAGAACAGTTTTGCCCTTCCGCAATTTTTTCCTGATGGTGCTACTCAATTTTTATGTGAGTCTGTTGATGATGCCATATTTTTTTGTGATTCGGTGCCTGAGGTTGTGCCGAAGTGGGATGGGGACTCTACTCTCTTCGATTGAGTGCAAGAACCCCCTCCCGGAACACAAAACACGACATGAGGGGAGTCTTATGCCCAGAACAACCGTCTTGAAGTAGCGCTAGCACTTGGGCTAACCTATACCACAAGACGCCTATCCTGCCGGCTCTAACCAATATCAACCAATGCCAACCCAACCAAGAATATAAAACAGAAGTTAATCCACACATAGGTAATAATAATAGTCCAAAAGTACAACAAATAAAGAAGCTACAACAAGCTTCTAAAATATCAGAGTATGGGTAAAACATGCCTAAAGGGGCTACATCATTAATTTCTGAAACTCACATCGGTCACTGACGGTAGCGAGGGCAGCGTCCCTTCAGGCCCTGTCTTCCTGTCCTGGCTGTCATGCTTCAAAATCTATGGCTGCTCTGAGTGCGGGGTTTCCTCCTAAAAACGGGAGATGTAGAAACCGTTAGTCATAAAGACTATGTGGCTATCACATCCGCTCCCCCGACGACTCCTCGGCACCAGGCGGAGAAAGGAACAAGTGTACAATATATTTATATAAGCAGTAGTAAAAATAGGTGGTATAGAGTGGGCAATATCAAAATATATCAGTAGTATAATGAACGAGTAAACATTCTACTCTAGTAGTTCTTCCATCTACAATAGTATATTAAAAATGTAAAGCTACGACAGAAAGTAACTAAACTTATATGAATGCCCATACAGACATATAAGTTAAGGTTCGGCTCAATAGTAAAGTAACTCATCGTATAAAAGTGCCCATACAAACTTATACGATGAGGATCTTGTGTATGTAATGTAACACAATGCCATGAATGCTATACAATGACTCACCCATGATCACGCACACGTAATTGCTCTGTCGGCACAGACTTGTAGCTCCCACTTTTCGAGTAGGTTCTAAACATCTCAGGCGTCATCCATTGTGGCAAGACGGTGACAGAAGAGTGGGCATCTCCACTACTATGCGGGCATCCATACTACCTGGCCTAGGACTCTTAACGCCTTAACGATAAGAACACAACAACGGAGCTCATATGTGTACTACGGCTCAGGATGACTCTCGGGTAGATATGCACCGAGAATAAGGCCGTAAACTGGTCTATGATGTGACCTAGAAGGAGCCTCGAAAAAAGCATGAGGACCAAGCCCAACCGTCCAATTGGCACGAAAGGAGCCTCGTGAATGAACACCAAGGACAAAGCCCAACTGCCCAAAGTCTATCTGTCAACTCCCGTCGGTATGACGATTGATAAGCCTGTAGACCTGCCACACTATCCTTAACCTAGGATTTCGACATTGCGTGTTGACTCACACCGCATGTAATTTCACATAATCGTGGCACGGAAGGAGCCTCGGGAATGATCAACGAGGACCAAGCCAAACCGTCCACTTACGTCTCTTTTCAACATTACCAAATAAGTGCGGTCAAACCGCGCACTTACACCCTTTCACAATCTAGTGCCACATGCACTTAAGGGTTCATCGTCGACATAAAGGTACCTCACCTATTCATCAACCATACAAACATTTGTTCATAATAGTCGTTTTCAATTATGTACAGTATCTTCTATCCAAACTCATCGTTATTCAACGCATTACCCTTGCCAAGTACATCCTTATTGATTCATATATTTAAACCATTCCTACCATCCCAACTCGTCAATCCATTCGTTCTCCAACCTTCACCAAATCTCATTGATCAAGTACATTTTACCACATCATTTGTTCATTAAGGGTGTAAGACCCTATTTTTTTTCCTTTTAAGCCACCGGGGTCTTAGGCCCAGAAGCGCCGCTTTGCTGTGACACCTTCACGCCCGGGAAGGTCGCCACTAAAAAGTGTCGATCCTGCAAGCCAAATCTATCACAGAAAAGCAGCAAAATAGTAAAAGGTAAGTACTCAGAAATCACATATATAATAAATAATTTCCACGAAGGGACAGTCCACAGAAATAATAAAGGTATGGTAAATAGGGCTCATGCCCGGTACATCAATATCCTGAATATATATCACTTAGCACGGAAGCAAAAGCTAATCATCTACTAACGATCTGGACTCACAGTCCCAGCTGTCTGAACTCCGGTGCTAGATTGTCCCATCTCCAAGCATGCCGATCTCCAGGGCTGCTCCTCCATGCTGGGCTCCACGGTCCCCTAAAATGATGTGGTTTGAAAACCGTTAGTCTAAAAGACTAAGTCCTATCATCCCCCGCCCATTCCCCCATGGATCCTAGGTACCGAGCGGGGAGGAGGAAAGGAGAGGAAATGAAGGTGGAGAATAATAAAGTACAGGTGACAGCAGAACTAATTTATCAGTTCTAAGAGTATATGTGACAGTAATGAAAGTATGAAAGACTGAATATATAATATGTAACCTTAAATTATATGAAACACATAAGCTAAGTGATTTTTTGCAAGGCTTCTATCGTATAAAAAGTCCTATACCAATTTATACGTTAGGGTGTCGGTTTTTTAGCAGGCATGTATATATCTACAGAGTAAAAACCTTAACTTATAAGCATGCTCACGCAAGCTTATAAACAAAGGGGGCGTTATGCAGGGCCTATTGTATAAAGCGTCCTATACCACTTTATACAATAGGTGTCAGGAGTTATATGCAAAGATGATGCTATGACATGTAAATATGCTATGATGTGATCATGTATGTGCAACACACCCACTTGACTCAGTGTACACAGAACTTTAGTTCCACCTTTCTGGAGCCTAACCTCCCAGAATACCTCCGTAGTGGTAGACAGAAGTGGTGGGTTGGGCCTCTCCCACCTCTAAACCAATAATTGCACTACCAGTCAAACCTATCGTACGCCTCGATGTCGGTGCACTAAGCGGAGCTCTTGCGTACTCTTGCCGGCTAGCACACCAGACTTAATTTGGCGAAGTGATACACTACACATGCCGAGTCAACGTATTGGCGTGGGTGCATCGACACTCAAATAACGAAGACCCACCAAATTAAACTTTATGCACATGTAACCTTATGTATCACCTACCGAGCAAAAGCTCCCAGGAGGGCCCCGTCCGTCACAACCAACAACCGAGCCAAAGCTCGTTGGGCCAACCTGCCCATTACCAAAATCCACCGAGCCTACAGCCTGAGTATCCCAACCTAACATCATGATACATCGAGGTGCATGATGAGTCCTATTTATATAATGATTTTCGGACTCATCTGGGCTTGTTTTCGTATGCTTGCACTTCACTTTTAGTTCGTTATCGCTCATATTTCATATTATCCTTATTTCTTTAGGAAGTGCACTTTTGGCCCGTGGTTGTGTTTATTTGGTGTTCTTTTATTATTGTACTCCGTTCTGTGCTTGTTTGGAATGTCTGCACATATCAGTGCTGGGTTTTGGGGTCATGTGCGTGTTCCGGGATTATTTAGAAATAGGTTTACTGCGCACGATCATCGGCTGTAATGCGCACGACCATTGGTCGTGCGCCGCTGATCGTGCGTACTATTCCCCATTTTCTAAAGTTCTGTCGGGGCAATCGCACGACCACTGACTTCAGTTCGCACGACCACTGGTCGTGAGCCACTGATCGTGCGCATTGATTCCACTTTTTCCTGGAGTTCTTCCTGGACTTCGCACACTATCACTGACCACAGGGCGTACGATCACTGGTCATGCGCTAGTGATTGTGCGCGCTGTAATTTCTGCAATCTATAAATACGCAGGTTCCGCCCTAATTTCGGGAGATCGCCAAAGTCCGCCGTTTTTCCGCCATTTTCGTCTCCAAGGAGGGTTTCCACCGTCCTCCTTCATCTTCCACCATAGGGAGGTGCTACGGGCAAGCTTTCAACGCCAAATCATAGCCGGAGCTTCCTCTCGGCCTCCTACTTCATCCTCGAGCTTCATGGGAGATTTGACCTAGATTCCTCCATCAAGCTAGGAGGAGTATGTGCTTCCATCTTCCGCAGCATGATATGAAGAAGACGGGCCACTGGGAGTGAGTGACAGCCTCCTCTACCCCAGACGCAGTTGAGGACCGAGCTTGGACTCGGATTGATAACCCGGGATTCCAACCGTGAACCCTCAATAAGGCTTCGGACCCGGTCGATTTCACACTCTTCTCTTAATTTGTTGTTGTTAGTTTAGTTTAATTTCCGTGTATTGATGAAGTATTATTACATTTGATAAACAAATTTCTCTTATTCATGTCTATGTGAGTTAGTGTAATTTTGTTATATTTGCTTGAGGTGTGCCATATTCCATCCAACACCATCCATCCTTGCCGCACTAGCAATTGCTAGATGCGTGCGTAGCGAAGAGGTGCTTACGACCCTCATTCCGCCGTTCTCTCCACCTCATCCGCTAGCCTACTCGCCCATCCGCCTAGCGACTCGGTGCATAGCGGCCCGACTAGTCTTCATCCCGCCTAGCGAAGCTTTGCATAGCGGCATTGCATAGGAGTAGTTGATAGATTTTTACTTTCTTTTATCTCAACCATCAAAACCCCCATTTCATTTCCTCCGACCTGAGGACCTCAATCTCAAGTCCTCCTCGAAATTAACTCCACCTTACTGTGTTCCTCAAGAGACCGACACTCGGGGATTTATTCCCAAACTTTATTACTTGTGCGACCGGTGCACTTGCCGTATTTACACGCATCAAGTTTTTGGCGCCGTTGCCTGGGAACACAGTCGTGTGAGTTTTTGGAGAGGGAGATTATAGATTGAAGCCCTTTTCCATCTGTTCATTCCATGTTTTATTTTTCTTTGCTTTAGTTTTTATAATTTGTTGCTTATTTTTTTTTCTTTATTCCTTTTCTAATTTTTATATTTCAGTAGCAGGTGTTCCTTTTTATTTATCTGCTTGTGTGTAGTTAATTTTTGCTTAGAAAATTCTCGTGGTGAATTATTTCTTGCGGCACCATGTATTCTTATGCAAATATCCGTTGTCGTTGGTGCGGGGATTATAGGCATAGCAGTGATGAGTGCCCCACTGAAGAATGGGAGCATACTTCTCGTGGTTAAGTGTATGGAGCATCGTTGTCTTATGGTACTTCATACACCGTATCCCAGTCTTATGGTCACTACTCTTCTCCGCCTTCACCTTTTTCATATTCCTCTCCGGTCCCACCTGGACCAAGGAGTAATGGAAAACGATGTTTGTGTTATCGTAGCACCGACCATGTGTTGAAAGATTGTGCAGAATTTCAGCGCCAGTTGGAGGCGGATGATGAACCGGATATCCGGATTGTCTCATCCACCTCTCAAAGGGCTGCTCCTTCTGATTCTGATGATGTATCCGCAGTACCACCTTGTCTATGGGGGACTGTTGTGGATACACCCATCAGACTTTCTACTGATTGATGTGACGACATTGCGGTACCGTCGCCCTCTATACCTTCTTCCCCTCTTCTTGATTCACCCCCAGAGGAACCTGCACCTACTTTCTCTGATGTTGTTGTTCCACCGCTTTCTTTGCAAGAATCATCTACTCCTCTTTTTAGTGAGTTGGTTGATTATGTTGTGCCCTTTGGAGATTGGGAATATGAGGATGCGCCATGGTGTGACGAGGACATTATTCTCTTTAATGGAGAGTATTACGTCTTGGAACATAATGCCGCACCGAGGTGTGTTGATGAGGAGATCCTTTCTGATGCGGAAGTTTCCACTTCCATGTTGGATGAGGGGATCCAAACCACCACCGAGGACCTCCTATTCTCAGATCCCCATCTTCATGACTCATATGACGCCGACAGTGATCTATGCTTGGATCCTGCTGGGAGTGAGACCGGGACCACTCCCCCGATTAGTTCCTTATGTTCTTCGTCTCTTTATTCCTTGATCCCCCTTCTTTATCTGAGCCTGTGCAGGTGGAATCTCCACGGGTATGTGAGGTTGTCGATGTGCTTGGCATTTTTGCCATTGCCATCGCTTCCTATGAACCTGTGGTGGACGATACCTTGCTAGGCAAGGATTTGTTTTGTGGTGAGTTAAGTGAGGACCAGTGCTCCTCCTCATCTTACTTCCTATTTCCTCTGCCTGCGAGGAGCAGGTATGATTATTTAGGCATAGGGGTAATTGCTCTATGTCCGTATCGGTACCCGTTACCGCAACGGATATTAGGCCAGTTACCTGTGCATTTTTCTTTTCATAGGCCCATTAGCTAGAACTGTTTAGAATTTAATAAGTCGTGCTGGGATGACAATAACCCCAGTAGTTATCTTATTTTCTGCATTCTTATTTTCATGTCTATTTTCGTTTTAAGCCATTCTTTTTGTATATTTTTCTTTCATTTTTGCGGAGCTCACCCCTACAGGTATTCATGACAACTTCGTATTAGCGGGGTGTTGATTCTTCATTTGGCGGGCTTGCTTCTACTTTTCATGCGTCTTCTGGTATACTCACTAGCTGAGCATTGGGTAACCTCTTCCCTTAGCTCTTTTTGATTTAAATTTCTATATCAATTGATGTGTTGTTTAGTTTAAGTCTGGGGGAGAGTCAGTTTACCTTTTGCACGCACACATTTAATGTGCATACTAGAAGCTTTTATAGTTTTATTTTGATTAGTTCACTGCATTGCACACCACTGCACCCACATGAGCGCGTGCTTAGCTGTTACCGTGCCGCGAGTTAAACTCATTTCTTTTGTTTGATTTGGAAAAATTATTGTGCTAGTTTAGGATTACACGATAGAGTAAAATGTTGGCCTTGCTGTGTTCCTAGTCAATTGCTCTCGTTTGGTGTAGAAATATGTGTAGATTTAATTTTTCTGTAGGCTTATAGTTTTATATTTTTCTATTTGTGTAAAGACATTTTATTCTACTCAAAAGTTGTGAATCTGGTGTGAATCAAACGGTAGTGTAGGAATGTGTGTAGCCGTCACTAGACTCGTTTTGCTCGAGTCGGGGGGAAGGATTATCTTTCTCGGTGGCTAAGAACTTGCCCTAAGCTACTCTCAAAGCATTGGTACATGGTTAGTCTAGCATGAGCGTGATGTAGGCCATCATTTTGGCCCGGTTGAGCTTTGTACCATTCCGAACGTCTTGTCCTCGCTAAGCCCCGTTGCGCCTACCCTTCTTTTGATTCAGCTCCACTAGTATTTCACCAAAGCCTCATAGCCGATCCTAGTCGCACACCCAAGTCGAGCTATAGTATTTTTCATTTTATGTTGGGATGTTAATGTGGTGATACTATTTGTGAAAATGTGGAAATGCCCCCAAGTTTTATTTGCTGAAATTGTGTATTGTGAAAAGAAAAAGTTTACAAAGAAAAATTTATACAAAGAAAATGAGAAAGAAGAAAAGGAAAAGAAAGAGTTTTAATGAAAATCTTTACGGAGATGATTTTGATTTGGAGTAGGCGGTGCACACACCCATGTTGCAAAAATCAAGTCTGGGGGTGTGGTGCACCTGGTTATATTGTGGTTTGCTGAGGGATTCTTTTAGGCTAGCTCATTTGGGTTAGGTGCAAAGCCTTTATTTTTATCATTATTTACCTTACCGTAACCCAAGCCCCGTGATTATCCTAAAGTCCTACAGATTTGCGCTTGAGTCTAACTAGTGACGTGGAGAGAGTGTGAACGGGCAAGCATATGGTCCCCGACATTGGTGGATTCCTTTGGAGGTGATCCCAAGCCCCGGTCTTCGGCAATGCTCACCTTAGTGGCCTGCCTACTTTCTTCCTACGTGGGACCGGATGATTCACCGTGATTCTATTTTTGAGTAGTAATAACTTTTTGATACGCATTGTGAAAATTATAAAATATTTTGTATACTTAAGAATTTCCTCTACTATATTTTTATGCACACGGGCATGCGACTTTGCATGGTACTCTGTTCTACAAATTCTTTGTTAGCTATTTCCTTTTCCTTATATGCTTAGGTTGTGTTTGCTCGGGACGCGCAAACAGTTAAGTCTGGGGGTGTGATGAGTCTTATTTATATAATGATTTTCGGACTCATCTGGGCTTGTTTTCGTATGCTTGCACTTCACTTTTAGTTCGTTATCGCTCATATTTCATATTATCCTTATTTCTTTAGGAAGTGCACTTTTGGCCCGTGGTTGTGTCTATTTGGTGTTCTTCTATTATTGTACTCCGTTTTGTGCTTGTTTGGAATGTCTCCACATATCGGTGTCGGGTTTTGGGGTCTTGAGCGTGTTCTGGGATTATTTGGAAACAAGTTTATTGCGCACGATCATCGGCTGTAATTCGCACGACCACTGGTCGTGCGCCGCTGATCGTGCGTACTATTCCCATTTTCTAAAGTTCTGTCGGGGCAATCGCACGACCACTGACTTCAATACGCACGACCGCTGGTCGTGCGCCACTGATCGTGCGCATTGATTCCACTTTTTCCTGGAGTTCTGCCTGGCCGTCGCGCACTATCACTGACCACAGGGCGCACGATCACTGGTCGTGCGCTAGTGATCGTGCGCGCTGTAATTTCTGCAATCTATAAATACGCAGGTTCCGCCCTAATTTCGGGAGATCGCCAAAGTCCTCCGTTTTTCCGCCATTTTCATCTTTTAGGAGGGTTTCCACCATCCTCCTTCATCTTCCACCATAGGGAGGTGCTCCGGGCATGCTTTAGACGCCAAATCATAGCCGGAGCTTCCTCTCGGCCTCCTCCTTCATCCTCGAGCTTCAAGGGAGATTTGACCTAGCTTTCTCCATCAAGCTAGGAGGAGTATGTGCTTCCATATTCCGCAGCATGATACGAAGAAGACGGGCCACTAGGAGTGAGTGATAGCCTCCTCTACCCCGGACGCAGTTGAGGACCGAGCTTGGACTCGGATTGACAACCTGGGATTCCAACAGTGAACCCTCAAAAAGGCTTCGGACCCGGTCGATTTCGCACACTTCTCTTAATTTGTTGTTGTTAGTTTAGTTTAATTTCCATGTATTGATGAAGTATTATTACATTTGATAAACAAATTTCTCTTATTCATGTCTATGTGAGTTAGTGTAATTTTGTTATATTTGCTTGAGGTGCGCCATATTCCATCCACCACCATCCATCCTTGCCGCACTAGCAATTGCTAGAAGCGTGCGTAGCGAAGAGGTGCTTACGACCCTCAATCCGCCGTTCTCTCCACCTCATCCGCTAGCCTACTCGTCCATCCGCCTAGCGACTCGGTGCATATCGGCCCGACTAGTCTTCTTCCCGCCTAGCCACGCTTTGCATAGCGGCATTGCATAGGAGTAGTTGATAGATTTTTATTTCTTTTATCGCAACCATCAAAACCCCCATTTCATTTCCTCCGACCCGAGGACCTCAATCTTAAGTCCTCCTCGAAATTAACTCCACCTTACTGTGTTCCTCAAGAGACCGACACTCGGGGATTTATTCCCAAACTTTATTACTTGTGCGACCGGTGCGCTACAGTTATGCTAGTTACTCTCGTAGTTTATTTTGCCTACAGTTTAGGTTAGCCCAAGACTGCCCCCCGGCATACCCTGTGAAGGGATCTCAGAGGGCACTAGGAACTACGATGGGCTGAATCCCAAAGCTCCCTTTCGCAAGACACATATTATTATTTTTTAATACCCGATTCATGATCCCTTTAGTATTACACTGGTTCTAACCCTAAAGTGTTTTGACCTTCTCTCTCCCTTCCCGGGATAGGCGATCTTTTGTCGATCCTGAGTACCACCTAAACTTAGACAACTCCACTACCTACTCTTCCCAACTTCAATTGTAATCTCCAATCCACTTAACCAAAATCAGTAAACCACAATCCAATCTCATTACGACCATTCCCCAAGTTAACTCGATTTCCGCAGCTTTACTAAATGCAGACCATCTATGCTATATGACGTGCCTGATAGGAGGTACACTAAATTCTCTTCCAAACAACCTAAGATAATAATGGAGACCTATCATTACACTTATAGACTAAATCCAAAAACTTTGAATTTTCCTAATTTATCTAACATTTTATTTATTTCTCCTAAAATCCAAATGCCCCAGTTTGAATATGAAGTGGCCCTTATAGTCATGCAAAATGCTCCATAAAATTAAGATAAATACAAGATGACTATTTAATAGTAAATTCAAAGTCAGCCAATTTTCAGCAAGGTTTAGACCTCTAAACCAAATTTTGAGCATAACTTTCATTAATCATTTTAAAGAGACAAGTACTGCTAAAATACTTCCAAAAATTCTTAGAAAATCCAAGCATGTATATAATGGCCTATACACTCTAGGTATAGTTTCATAATTTTTCAGTGAGTAGTGAACTCTAAACTTAATTTTGCACAATAATCCAAATTGATAAATTAATGAACTAAATACAGTAATTATTTATTTAAAAATTGCAATAAAATTCCCACATGAGCAAATTGAACAAGAAACACTACTGATCAAGTTTTGCATTTTTTTCAATGAGTGTGGGGCAATAAATCTATTAGGGTTCGTTCGTTTCAACGACATTGATATTAAACTATTGGCTTTAACAAAATGAAAGTCATTTCTGCTGTTCGTATCAACAATTATAGAGTGGAATTGACCTTCTGGTGGAAAGACATAGATATTCATACAAAACTAAAAACTCATTAGTTCAATGACTATCTCCAGGGGCGAATATTGAGATTGCTAACATCGGTTTTTCAAAAGGAGAGTAATTTTTTCTGCATGAATGCGATTTTTTTGGACCAGACGATTTTTTCGCTCCAATGAGACTTTTTGCACGGACGCGATCTCCTGTCCATGACGCTATTTTTTCGCCAGGAACACATTTTTTCTCCCGGACGCGCTTTTTTCGCCCGAACGCAATTTTTTCGCTCGGGCGCTTTATTTTCGACCAGACGTGATTTTTCCCCTTGTAGGTGTTTTCTTCGCCCGGACGCGATTTTTTCGCCCGGACGTGATTTTTTCGTCCGGGCATGATTAATTTGCACGGACGCGATTTTTGTCATCCCGAGGAGTTTTTTTTCGCCCGTGGGCATTTTTTGCCCAGAAGCGATTTTTTCGCCCGGGCGCGATTTATTCGCCCGGGCGCGATTTTTTCGCTCGGGCGCCATTTTTTCGCCACGACGCGATTTTTTCGCCCAGTCGCGATTTTTTTGCCCGGACATGATTTTTTCAACCAAACGCGATTTTTTGGCCCCGCCACATTTTTTTCGCCCGTGGAAGTTTTTTCGGATGGAAGAGATTTTTTTAGCCCGGACGCCGTTTTTCCGCCCGGGCACTGTTTTTCCGCCCGGGCGATGTTTTTCCGACCGGGCGCCGTTTTTCCGCCCGGGCATAGTTTTTTCGCCCGGCCACCGTTTTTTTTTTCAGGCGCGATTTTTCGCCCGGACGCGATTTTTCGCCCGGACGCGATTTTTCGCCCCGACCCGATTTTTTCGCCCCGACGCGACTTTTTCCCTCAGACGCGATTTTTTTGCCCTGAAGCGAAATTAAAATCATGTCCGGGCGAAAAAATTGCTTCCGTCTGAAAAAATCGCGTCTGGGCGAAAAATCATGTCCGGTACATTGAAATGGCTTTATATGAATCTTTCAATGAAAAGGGGGAGAAGAAAACTCCGTTCAAAAATCGTGTCGAGCAAAAAAATCCCGTTGGGGAGAAAAAATTGCGTCCGGGCGAAAAATTCGCGCTAAGAATTAAAATTCACGTCCGGGCGAAAAAGTAGCGTCGGAGCGAAAAATTTAAGTTTGGGCGGAAAAATTGCGTATCGGAGAAAAAATCTCGTTCGGCCGAAAAATTTAAGCCCGGGCAAAAACATCGCGTCTTGACAAAAAAATTGTGTCAGGGCGATAAAATTGATGTCGGGCGAAAAATCCGCGTTTGTTATTTTTAATTGAAATCATTGACAAATGCCAATTCCTATGATTGAAAATCTTTCTTCAAACAAACAGTAAAATGTGATTAATATCAATTCCTGTGACATAAAGTCATCATGCGGTCGAACAAAAGAATTTTATTAAAACTCAATGTCATTTCTCATGTGTATTGATATTGGAATTAAAACCAATACTTCAATATCAATGTCATTGTAACGAACGGACCCTTATTGATCATATTCCCATATTTATAAACTTGTGAAGTAGGTACCGGTAATTTACATCTAAAAATTACAACAAAATTCATGTATGAGCATAATGGTCTAAAATTTCCTCTACACCAATATCATAACCATCCAATGAACAGAGAGGTCATAATAAACAAATAATTAATAAGGGCTAACACATGGATTGCAAAGGAGGTACTAAAATTATTGTTCAAAAATTTCAAATAAAATTAACAAAGACTCATACTAACCCTATGTAAGACCCCCATTTTTTTTTCTTTTTCGACACCGGGGTCTTAGGCCTAGAGTCGCCGCCTTGCGGTGATACCTTTGCACTCGGGAAGGTTGTCACTACAAGACGCCGACTCTGTCGGCCAATCTCGATCATAACTGTAGCATAAGAAGAGATGCAAGTCCACAGAAATCATATATATAGAAATAAACTCCACGAAGGGAGTGTCCAAAGATAGAACATATAATAAAATCTCGGGCTTATGCCCGGTACATCAAGTCCTCACTACAATTCTCTCATCGCGGAAGCAAACTAATACAACTACTATAGTTCGGGACTCACTGTCCCTGCTGTCTGGACTCCAGTGCTAGACTGTCCGATCTCCAAGCGTGCCGACCTCCGGGGCTGCTCCTCCATGCTGGGCTCCGTGGTCCCCTAAATGATGTGGTTCGAAAACCGTTAGTCTAAAAGACTAAGTCCTATCGTCCCCCACCCCTTCCCCCATGGCTCCTAAGCACCGAGCGGGGAGAAGGAAAGGGAAGGACATGAAGGTGGAGAATAGTCAAATTCCAGATGGAAGCGGAACTAAACTAACAATGTTAAGTGTGATAATAGTTATACAAAATTTAAATAAGTAACCTTAACTTATGTAGGTACACATAAGCTAAGGGATCTTTTGCAGGGCTCCTATCGTATAAAAAGTCTCATACCGATTTATACGATAGGGTGTCGTTTCTATTAGCAGGCTTATAATATTGAAAGAGAACCTTGACTTATAAGCACGCTCACACGAACTTATAGGCCAAGGGGTCGTTTTGCAAGGCCTAATGTATAGAGCGTCCCATACCGCTTATACATTAGGTGTCGGGTTTTATGCAATGGTTATGCTATGAAATACAATTATGCTATGATGTGAACATGCAAGTGCAACTCACCCACTCGACTCTGTGTACACAGACCTTTAGTTCCCCCTTTCGGAGCCATTACCTCCCAGGATACCTCCGTAGTGGCAGACGGAACCGGTGGGTTGGGCCTCGCCCACCTCTAAACCAATAAAGCACTACCGGTCAGACCTATCGTACGCCTCAACGCTTGGTGCACTAAGCGGACGCCTGCGTACTCTTGCCGGCTGGCGCACCAGACTTCTGTGTGCGAAGTGCTCACCACACTTGCCGAGCCAACGATATTGGTGTCGGTGCATCGAACTACCCAATATCAAAGACCCACCACCTTAAACCTTTTATGCACATGCAATAGTTATGAGTCAAACAACCAACCGAGCCGAAGCTCACCAGACAATCCCGTCCGTCATAATCTACTACCGAGCCAAAGCTCCCCGGACTATCCCGTCCGTCATAATCAACAACCGAGCTGAAGCTCGCCAGACTACCATACCCAATAACTACCGGGCTTATTGCCCAAGTAACCCATACTAACTCCCGGGACACTGGGGTGTGAGAGTGTGAAATCCTAAGTTTACTATCTACTCCTATGCCTACGACTTAGGTTTTTCCCATTTCATTTCCAGATTATAGTAACTAGACCTAAGGTGATTTGACCTTCCACTTTATGGGGGAGACGATCTTTCGTCGATCCCAAACATCACCCAACATTTAGTCAAACTCGTTCCTATCTCATCCAACCCTGAGTGATGAACTTATTCCACCAATTTTTGACTCATGTACCTAACTTGCACTCCAGATTATTTCTGAAGAATTACTATATGCAGACCACCAAGGTTTAATGTTAAGTAAAATGAGAAGTATGTCAAATAATCATCCGATACTCCTATAACAATTTATGGAGGTCCATTATGACCTTTATTGCCCAAATCCAGAGTTTTACAATTTTCCTATTTATCTAGGAATTTATTAAATATTTATAGTGGCCAAAGTCTCCAAGATTGAACTAAAGATACCAAATTTTGACAAGATAGAATCTCCCCCGATTTATGCTATACTCAATATAATCAATTAACTTAATATCCAAGATCTCTTGCTTTTTCAGCAAGGTTTTGGCCACTGCTTCTATTTTTAAATTATCCCACAATATTTCATTAAAATAAATAAATAGGGTAATATTGCTCCTAAAATTTCAAGTAAACTTCCAACATGATAACAAAGGCATAGAAATGCTCTGGGATAAATATCATAAGTGAATTAAGGAGTGATAAACTTCAAACAAACTATATAAACAATTTTCCAAAATTACTAGACGCAGACCACCAAGTCAAACTTCATGTAAAATGGGAAGTATATCAAATAATCATCCAACACCCCTATAATAATTATTAGAGGTCCATTATGACCTTTAAGTCCTACATCCAGAGTTCCAAAATTTTCCCTATTTATTTAATAATTTATTTAATTATTTTAATGTCTAAAATTTCCAATAATGAACATGAAGTACTATTTTCATTCAAGGTATCATTCTAAGAATTTTACATGTTACTCAAAATAATGATATAACTTATCTTCCAAAATATATAATTCTTTTCAGTAAGGTTTTATCCTTAAATCAATAATTCATTTAAATCCTTGGAAATTCATTTAAGAAATATAAAATACTATGTTGCTTCCAAAAATTCAGAGAAATTTCAAGTATGAATCTAATGGCATGTAAATGGTTTGGGCCAAATTTCATAATTTATTTATCAGTAAATGGACTTAAATAATTTATTGAATAATCTCATCATATAGCAAGCTTGTGAAGTAACTACTTCAAATAAGTGTCCAAGTATTTTTTATAAAATTTATATTAGCTCATAATAATTCAAAACCTCCTCTGCCAAAATCTCATGACCTCTCAAGGGTCAGAGGTAGCATAATAATTTATTTACTAAAGTGAGGCATTTCTTGTGTTACAAATGAAGTGTTATAAATAATACTCCAAAATTTCTAAATAAATAACCAAAGCTTCTTAATATCATTATGACCATCCTACCAAAATTTCATATCATTTTAAGGGGTTTAGCTAACCCATTCCTATCCCACCATATTTATGCCCTAAACTAGGGTTAGGGTTTTGAGGGTCCTAAACTTTCCAAAATACACTAATATATTTACCAGAGGGGTATAGTTACCATAATACCACCCCTACAAAATTTCATAGCCATACATGGTGTTTTGACCATATGTCCTTCACAAGGTACAAAAGCCCTTCCTTAGGGTTTGACATAGGATCTTGGGCCAAATCAACTCCAATGCCACCAAGTTTTCATTGGGAGGTGTATATTGTCATGCCAAACCAGTGTACCAAATTTGAACCTCTGTTGAGGTGAATTGGACACTAAAAGCCAAAATTACATTTTGGACCAAATTACCCTTCTTAGGGCAAGGCTAGGGTTTGCTTGAATCCCATTCAAATCAACTCCAAACTTAATAAAATTTTAACCAGAGGTCTATATTGACCTCATATACGTCCCACCAAAATTTGGATGAATTTGGACTTCATTTGAACCATAATTTAATTTACCCTAAAATAATTAAATTATTTACAAACCTATAGGAAAATTATTCCCAAAAATTCCCATTTTTGGGCAGAGTCTAGATATAGGGTAGGGTGACTTCCTGCCAAAATTTCGGACCATTTGGAACAAGGATGAAGTGTGGGCAACTAGTTTAATGACTGCCTAATCATTTGTATAGACCCCACCAAAATGAGTGCCCTAGTCAAACCAGTCACCCAAATTGGTTCAAACCAATTTTGTTTGAAAGTAGACCCATAGGGCTACATTTTTTGTGTTGATCGTTTTCTATGAAAAGTACTCTAACTATTTTTAATAATTAATAACATTAAACTAAAAAACTGTGACAGAAAATGATATTAATCAAATCATATCATATAGTTTAAAATTATCATCCTGCACGAATCTTGACACGTGATGGACGGGATTTGGTCATCTCCTTCCTCCAGCCAACGGCCAAGATTACTCCCCCCTGGGCCAACTTCCAGCGGCTGCCGCCGTCGCTCCGGCCACCTCCCCGGCCTGCCACCGCCACTGACACCTTTGTGGTGGTCGGGGCTATCTCCAGGTGGCGGCTGGGCCGCCGGGAAGCACTGTTCCGGCGGTTCTACCAATCGGAAATTTCGGCCAAAAACCATGAAATTCAAAATTGGATTGGGCTCGATTGAGCCCCAACCTTGGCCCTAATGATGTCTACGATCTACCCATGCAAGAAGGGATGGAGGAGGACCTGTGGTGGCGGCTGCAGCCGGGCTGATCGCCGGATTGGCATGATGGTGGCCGGCGGTGGTCGGTTTGATCAAAAATGCAGAACAGGGCTTGGCTTCTTCAGGAAACTGGTGGGAATTCATCCCTGGATTCCAGTGAACCTTTTAAAGAGGAGAATAGGGGTGGTAGTTGGCTGCAAGCTCCATTGCCATTATTGGCTTCCTTGGTCAAAGATTTCGGCCATGGTAGGTAGGGGATGAAGCATGGATCACACCAGTCAAAGCTAGCTGGTTGAATTGGGGCTGCTTCCCTTGTCCTAGAGGAGTGAATGGAGGGGTTGGGGAGGGGGGGATGAGCCCAAAAGTCCTCCTCCCTTTTCTTCCTTCTCTTTCTCTCTCTTCCATGGGTGACTTTCTCTCTCCTAGTCACCAAGCCTGAATTTTTGGCTCCTACATGTCCTATGGCAGCCCACAAGTCCATTTGGTCACTTAAGTCATGGTTAGCCCAATTGAAATGAGCTTGGGCTTGAGTTAGCCCATTTGGGCTAACTTGACCCAAAGTTGGACTAGGGCCCACCTAGGTCAATTTGGTCCTTGAGATTCCTTTAATGGGTCCTTGGTAACCCATTAGCCTCCCCTAGGGTCAAGGTAGGGTTGGATTGGCCCTTGGAGGTCACTTGGCCCTTAACTAGGGCATTTTGACCATTTTAGGTCAAGTGTTGACTTTGGTCAAACTAGCCCTTTTGATTGGTCCCAATGGGTCCTTGGTGACCTATTGGCCTCTTACTAGGCTTATGAGGGTAGAGGTGGGGTCCATTTGGCCAATAGACTGCAATTGACCCTTATGTAGGTCAATTTGACCCAAATAGGAATATAGTTGACTTTGGTCAAACTAGCCCTTTTGATTGGTCCCAATGGGTCCTTGGTGACCTATTGGCCTCTTACTAGGCTTATGAGGGTAGAGGTGGGATCCATTTGGCCAATAGACTGCAATTGACCCTTATGTAGGTCAATTTGACCCAAATAGGAATATAGTTGACTTTGGTCAACTTAGCCCTATTGACTACTCTCCATGGGTCCTTAGTGACCCATTGACCTCTCACTAGGTCTAGGAGGGTATGGGTGGGGTCTACTGGGCCAAGGGACTGCAATTGTCCCTTGTGTAGGTCAATTTGACCCAATTAGGGCTATAGTTGACTTTGGTCAACTTAGGTCCTTTGATTGCTCTTCATGGGTCCTCAGTGACCCATTGATCTCTTATTAGGGTTATAAGGGTATGGGTGGGACCTTGGAGTCTTGGTGAAGCCCCATGATCACTTTTAACCAAGGTTTAGAGATCTGCTAAGTGCAGACCATAGTGGCCCTATCCACACTACCAGGTCCACTTGACTCTTTCTTGGGCTTCCTAGGGTTTTGTCATGACAGAACCACTCTTAGGGGTCTAGTTGGAAATGGTATGTTACACCCTATGACCATACTACCCAAGTTTCATAACTTTTCGTTAAGTTTTGGTGGCCTATCTTACATGAATAACGGTTTTGCCCTAAACTAGGGTTAGGGTTTTGAGGGATTTATGAATTTCCAAATCCTCTAAGATTATTACCAGAGGAACCAAGCTACCCTAGTGTCCTCTCTACCAAATTTCAAGTCCATACTAGGGAATTTGACCCCATGCCCTTCTCAAACCCCCCAAAGTCCAAACTTAGGGTTTGAACTTGGGTCCTAGGGGAATCCTACCCCAAACTACCCCATAATACCTAGGAGGGTGTTAAATGACATGTCAAACAAGTGGCCCAAATCTCAGCCTCTGTTGAGGTGGTTTGGCCACCCAAACCCACAAGGTGCACTTTTGACCAAAACACCGCTTATAGGGCAATACTAGGGTTTACTCATTTCACAACCTAGCCAACTCAACATGAGGTGTAAATTTATACAAAACCTCATGATTACCCTAAGGAAGACTCACCAAAATTTGGGAGGGTTTGGAGGTCTTTAGGTCCCTTAATTAATTTACCCTAGGATTATTAAATAATTTCTAAAACTATAAAAAAATTATCCCCAAAAATTTCCATTTTTGGCTGGACCTAGGTATAGCTTAATGTGACTCCCTGTCCAAATTTCAGGTCATTTGGACTTGTGGTAAATTGGGGGCACACATTTTAATCTCTGTCTAGCCCTAGGTATAGACCCCACCAAAACGAGTTCCCTGGTAAAACAAGGCACCCAAATTTGTTCAAACTAATTTTAAAATAAAGTACACTTTTAGGGCTACAACTTTGATATTCATCACTTTTTCTGTAGGTGTCCCTAGGTATTTTTAATAAATAAAAACATTAAACACAATTTTTGTGAAAAAAAAAAATATTATGAAAATATTACCTAGAGTTTGAATAAGATCAAACACGAATCTTAAAGAGCATCCAGTGGCATCTAGTCGTCTTAAATCTCCTCCCGATGGCCAGGATCATCCTGTCCTGGAGCCACTTCTCGGCCAAATTCCCAGTCATCCAGCCGCCTCCTTGGCTGGCCACCGCCACCACCACCTCCGTCGAGGTGGTGGCTATCGCCAGGCAGCAGCACAGCCGCCGGTGGAGCATTTTCCTGCGTTCCCGACAAGCAGAAGTTTCCCCGAAATCCATGGTTTTGAAAGTTTTGATCAGGTTCAATTGTGCCCAAACCTTGACCCTAATTAGTCCTAAGATCTAACCATGGAAGAAGAAGAAGGGGAAAACCTTGTTTGTGGGATTGAGGCGCGCCGATCGCCGGGATGCCATGGTGGTGGTGGCGCCGCTCGGTTTTCTGCAACTACACAGTGGAGTAACTCAAAGTCGTCGGGGCAATAGTGGAAACATCTCCTTGGAGTCCAGGGAAGCTTTAAAACAATAAAATTGGGGAGGGGGTGGTCATGGAATCAATGCCATTAATGGCCATGAATGAAGCTTTCGGAAAAGTGATGGTGGGGGGGGGGGGGTGTGAACCTGCATTGGGGTGGCCGGGAAATAGCTGGAAACTTCTCCTATTCCCCAGAGTAGTTGAATCCATTAATTAGAGGTGGCCCTTGCCCTCACTAAGCCATGAATGGCATCTTCCTTCCTCTTTCTCTCTCCTCCATTAAAGAGGAATTTGAAATTTTCTCTCTCCTGCCCCTCATTGCCGAATTATGTCATGGCACTAGCATAAATGAAGCCCACTAAGCTAATATAATGTTGTTAGGAGGTGGTTAGCCCAGGTTGCTAGGGGCTTAAGCTTGGGTTAGCCCTTTTTGAGCTAAGTTTGACTTGACCTAGCCTAGGGTTGACTTTGGTCAAATTGACCTTTTCTGTCACCATCAATGGTGAAAGGAGTGGTTAGATCTGACTTACTCTAGAGGGGGGGGGGGGGTGAATAGAGTATTAAAAATTTTGGCTGTTTTAAATATTTATATCAGAGTGAAAGGAGGTGATACCAATAATATGTAAGGAAAAGAAAAACAGGCTAAGTTATTCTCTCTATCACAGCCACAATAAGAACAAATAGAAAATGAGGACAACTAGACAACACAAGAAATTTTATAGTGGTTCCCCAACTGGGTACATCCACTCTTCTACCACCCTGGTAGGAATCCACTAGCAGGGTTCGATCAGGTGTCAGCCACCACAATATCTATTTGCAGGGAGATATCACAACCCTTTAGGCTTTTGTTCAGGTGCCCAAAAACCAACCCAAGTATTTTGATTTTGAGACTTGACAACCAAGTGGTTAACTTTTGAAGGGAGTTAAAACCCTTTTACAGGAGGTGAGAGGAGGTGAAGGTGTCTTCTCTTTCTCTAATCAACAGAGAAGACTAGTGGATATTTGATGTTGACAAAGCTCCCCCTGAGATGTTAAATGGTTCTGAAAGACTAGAGCTTTGCTTCAGGGTGTAGGTCTTAAGCCTTGTTGTATAAATGTCCAGAAATCTAGTAGACCGATGTTGAATGGATGTCTCTAAAGATTCCAGGCTCTAAAGATGAAGAAGACTCTTGATTTGTGATGAATGTTCTTCTTTAGAGTTCAGGATTGATAAAGTAAAGAACACAAATGTTTTCAGCACACAGAAGAAAGTTTTTAATGATCAGGATCAGTTTTAGTGATCTTTATTTTCTTCTGTGATGCTCTGTAAGTATGTTGTTCTCTGTTAATCTCTGTATCTCCTGTATCTTGTGGCTGATTTATATATTTTCAGACTGAAAGGAGAAAACTCTTTTATATTCTACATTCAATTTTGTCCTTTGAATTTTTAATTCAGGCTTTAATTGCTGACTAATCTGGAGAATACAAATGGCTTGAATGTCTGTCATAAATGAGTTTCCCCAACTGTCCCTAATAAAATATGCAAGTAATTGCCCTAATGAATACTATAATTAATGCTCCAAATAATGGCTATATTCAAAGGAATATGAGCATTAATTACTCAGGATTATTACTGCTAATTAATATAGAAAGTAAGAGACAGAAGGAAGAAAACTCCACATTTTGGAGTTGAACAGAAATCGTCGACATCAGAACGAAATTCGTCGACCTGAGATTAAAGATCGTCGACCAGAGAATTCTAGTTCGTCGACCTGAGCTATGCGAACTATGTACTGAGAATAACTTGCCAAATATGCACTCTGAGTTCGTCGAGCTTAGAATCTATCTGAAGAAAACTAATCGTCGACATTAGCTCGAATATCATCGAGCTCAGCTCAGAGAAATAACACTGAGTTCATCGATCTGAGATCGACGATCGTCAAGTTGAGTTCTAAGAACTTCGAATTGATCAATCTATTCTCTGAATCTTCTAAGTCTTAGTCTTCTGAGGTGCTCTGTTGGGTTGTTAAAGAAGGTTGAACTTAATGACTTAGCCTAAACTCTAGGACTATTAGACTTGACCCTGGCTATACAAGGTGGGTCAGACTCAGCCTAAATTAGTGAACCTAGCCCAAATCCATCTAGGAATCCAACAATCTCCCCCTATTGGAGTGAGGTCACTATGTACAAACTATAAGATAAGAAAATACAAACAATCAACATGAAAGAGAATATCTGACAGAATGAAAAACAATTCAGCAGATAAAAAGAATATTCACATAGAATAAAATTATTTCAGAGCCTGTCTAGAGGAGGGGCAGAAGAAGATTTAGTGAACACAATTGTTCTAAGAGGATCTTCTGCTTCTTGCTTAGACATCTTCAGGTCTTGAGCTCCCAGAAGTGTTATAGTAGAAGCTCTAGGCACAATAGCTTCTGGGTGAACCTGCATATAAGCATTAGGATCAAATAATTCTTTGTCTACCTCAAAATTTTCAAGCTCTTTTTGTCTGTAAGTAGACATAGTAGTAAATTGTGATGGATCAGTTCCTTTTGTCTTTGCTTTGTTTATCTGGGATAAGCCTTTTAGCTCATGGAATCTAGCCATCCTAAAATTTTGATGAAGCTCTTGTTCATATCATGGAGATGAAGGTCTCTCTGTATCAGTTGAAACATCCTGAGCAGTCCTTTGTGGCATCCTTAAAATAATAGACTGTTACTGAAAAGTTGTTGAAGGATAATTCTTTACAGATTGTTCAGCATGAAAAAAACATGGGGGTTTGCATTCACTATATTTTCTGGCAGGAATGGAAGATTATCTTTGAGTTGGCTTGAAATACTGTCTTGAGTAAGAAGGACCTGGTTTAGAAGATTGTCTTGAAGATTGATAAGGAGCCGGCTTAGAAGGTTGAGAAGCACTTGAAGCAGGCCTTTCAATATTGCCTGAAGGTCCTATAATAGGATGAGGAGGAGGAGGTGGATCTTTCCTAAATCTCTTCACTAGAGAAGATCCAGACCTCTTCTTCTTCTTCTGTGCTTTTTTCTGGTTCCTTGATAGTGAAAGTGAAGGGATAGATACTACTCTAGAGGGGGGGGGGGGTGAATAGAGTTATCAAATTTTGCACAGACAAAACTTAATAGTCTACCCAACTCCCTTGGAGTGAAGTGCGGAATGAAAAGATTATAGATATTGATTTAACCTTAAAGCCTAACACAAGTGATGTGCACACAATCAAGCTAACTGTAATTACAGTTAAGGCTTGGAAAACCTAATCAGCAACTAGCAACCTAGTTATATCTAATCACAGCCACAATACAGGAATTAAATAATGGAATCCAGACGACACAAGGAAATTTATAGTGGTTCCCCAAACAACTTGGGTACGTCCACTCTTCTACCCACACGGTAGGAATCCACTCAGGTTTTTGATCAGGTGCCCTGCCACCAACAGGATCTGCTTCAGGTAGATCCAGAAACCCTTTAGACTTTTGATCAGGTGTCTAAAAACCAAGCACAGGTTTTTGATCAGGTGCCCTGCCACCAAGGGATACTTTTGAAGGGAGTAATAACCCTGTACAGGAGGGGGAAGAAGGTTAAGATGTCTTCTCTATTTTACAAAGATTAGAGAAGCACAAAAACTTGCACTGAGCTAGAATGCTCTAAAGAATCAAGGCTCCCCCTGGCTCAAAGATGTCCAGGTGAAGTCTTGCTTCAGTGCAGAAAACTCTTCAGAAAGTTCTGAAGGAAAAGCTACAGGAAGAAAGTAAATAATAAAATCAAAGATCTTCAAGCAGCTATCTTCTTCTTCTTCTTCTTCAAAGGAACTCTGAGTTTGAACTTCCTGAAAGCAGGAGAACTCAGGTGAAGAAGAGATGAAGATCTTAACACTTCTCAGTTAGATGGAAATTGCTGAGAGCAGAAAGCTTTTTCTTGATGAAGGCTTGAAAGCTTGAATGAACAACTGGTTAGCTATTAGCTAGCTTGAATCCTTCTTCAAAGGGTTCTTTATATAACATCAGCAAGCAACAGCTCTCTTTCATTTGAATTATTTGTCTTCTTCTGAGCCTTGAGACCTGGGCTGTAAATATCAAGAAGACAAAAACATCTCTGCAGCAAAACATTCTATAAAAGGAATAAACCTCTTTCTAAGAAGCTGCAGGCTCAAATCAAATAACAGAAGGACTAAATAAAGTCACATCAGAAATAATCTCTTTATAGCAAAAAGAATACTTTTCAGTCTAACGGCTATAAAGGGCTGACAACAGATAAAGTAATTTATAATGACAGCTAATAAGACAAACAACTTTATCTTAAAAAGATTTGACTCAGGCAAAAAAGATGGAGCAAATATTGCCTGGTAATTTTATCATACAGCTTAAAATAATGTGCCAGAAAATGTATTAATTAATTAAATATAATAAATAAATACAAAATATAAAGGCAGACAGAAAGCGTCGAACGACCCTCGAAGATCGTCGAACGACGCACGGAGATCGTCGAACTATCGAGCAGATAGTCGAACGATCCAGATAGTCGACCTATCGAAGAAGATAGTCGAACTACCCAGGCAGATAGTCGAACTATCAGAGCAAATAGTCGAACTATCAGATAGTCGATCTATCTTGGACAGATAGTCGAACTATCAAGCGCACAGAGATAGTCGACTTATCAAGCAGATAGTCGACCTACCTCAGAAAACAGATAGTCGATCTATCAACAGATAGTCGAACTATCAAAACAAACCAGATAGTCGAACTATCAGCAGATAGTCGAACTATCAGATAGTCGAACTATCAGGACAGATAGTCGAACTATCAAAGACAACAGATAGTCGAACTATCAACAGATAGTCGAACTATCAGATAGTCGAACTATCAGGACAGATAGTCGAACTATCAAAGACAACAGATAGTCGAACTATCAACAGATAGTCGAACTATCAAGACGAAGCAGATAGTCGATCTATCAACAGATAGTCGAACTATCAAAGCGGAACAGATAGTCGACCTATCAAAAGATAGTCGAACTATCAGATAGTCGATCTATCAGAACAGATAGTCGAACTACCTCGCCAAGCAGATAGTCGAACTATCAACAGATAGTCGAACTATCAACGCAAAACAGATAGTCGACCTATCAACAGATAGTCGAACTATCAACGCAGAACAGATAGTCGAACTATCAAATAGTCGATCTATCAGAACAGATAGTCGAACTATCAACGCAGACAAAGCGTCGACCAACTGATAGACGATCGTCGATCAGCCGATAGACGATAGTCGAGCGGCGTTCGACTATAGTCGAACGAAAAAACTACTTAACCAAATTCTCAATCTGGAAAAGTGAGGACTCTACAGCTAGACTCCTAACCATTGACCATAGGTATTTCTTGGGTCAAGGGGCTAACAAAGGCAAGACTAAACTCAAATCAAACTAGGGTACCAACAATCTCCCCCTATTTGAGTTAAGTCTCTCAACATCTAAGACATAAAGCTAGCTAAAGAGCAATAAAATAATACAGTAAATAGTTAATAATTAACTAGCAGATTATCAAACAGATAAACAAATATAGCACAACAGTTAATCAAACTATGGATCAACAGAGTCAGGCTTAGATACAGAAGAGCTAGAAACAAAAGAGATTTTCCTTAAAGGATCATCAGATTTTTTCTTTGACAGTTTCAGGTCCTGCGCACCAATGATCTTCAGTTCTGCAGCTCTTGGGACTACTGCTTCAGGATGCTTTTCCATATATTTTGATGGATCAAAAATCTCAGGATTAACCTGGAACTTTTCAAACTCTTTCTTTCTGTAAGCAGACATGGTAGTTAGACCAGTCGTATCTTTTCCTTCTGCTCTAGCTTTTCTTATTTGAGCTGCTCCAACTAGTTCTTGAAAGCGAGCCATCCTAAAGTTAGGATCAAGCTCAGGATTTTCATACACAGGCTCAGGAGGAGCAGCATTAGCTATTTTATCTTGAATAACTAGATAAGACATTAGAGTATACTTAGCAAAAGGTTCTTGATAGAAATTTTAAAACAAAGTAAACTATTTACTTTTTGAAACAGTTTCCTCAGACTGAACTGGTGTTGGAGATGGAATTCTTTTCTTTGGAGAAGGAGGAGGGGAAAAGGTTGGTCTTTGAACCACAGCCTCCTTCACTTGTCTTTGAGAACCATAAAACGATTTGCCTTGCGAGCTTTGATAACTTTGTCTTGGCTGGGGCTGAAAAGAAGCAGATCTTCCAGAAGAGGCAGCAGGATTAGCTGATAGGTTCCCAGAGGCTCCTATACCTGGAGGAGGAGGAGGACCTCTGGGAGTCCATCTTGAAACAGGACTATCATACCTCTTAGTTCTTTTCCTTTCTTTCTGCTGGTTCTTTGAAAACCACATCCAGTGCTGAAATTCTTTCGATTTAGGGTCTATGCCCTTCAGAATATAATAGGGAGTATCATTATCTTTACTGGGAGGAGGAGGAGGAGGAGCAGCTTTCCTTTTCTTTGAAGCGGCTTTCTTTCTCTTTGATTTCTCAGAAACATCAGAATCATCATCATCAACAGAATGAGATGAGGGAGGATTTTCATAAGGATCATAGGCTTCTGAAACAGCCTTTTCTTTAAGCTTCAGAGCAGATTTTTCTCTTTCCTCTTCCATGGCATCCAGAGCCAGAAGGGAATCTAAGTCCAACCCTGGTGAGTCATCCCAGATTGTTGACTTTTCAATTTGCAGATCTTTTTCTTTCTCTTTTAAAGATTGTACTCTTAGATCCCAGGCTTCTCTTGCTTGAACTTCTTCCAAATTCAGAACAGGAGAGTCATCTTTGACTTCATCTTTCTCAGACTCATCTTCTCTATTATCTAAAAAAGATTCCAATTCAGGATCTACTTGAATATCAAAAACACTTGGATCAGCTTCAGAAACAATTGCTACGATCTGAGCAGCTAAATCTTCTCTAATAACATCTGTAGAATTATGAATACAGATCTGCTAAATAAACAGAAATCATTCCTTCCAGGAATTCACAAACTAACAAATTAATCGACTCATCAACAAAACGGATGAAAGAGTTACCTTCATACTTGACCATCTCCCATGATTCATCTAGATATGCAGTTATAATTCCTTCTAGGAATCTAGCAACCACAGGAGTGGAGAGGTCTTCTAGGCAGACTTTTACTGCAATCTCAGATAACATGATTCCATCTGCTATTTCCTTATCAGACAATACTGGAACTATTTCTTTCTCAGCAGGAGCAGACTCTTCCAGGGCTGTCATGACTGTATCTGTTATAGCTGGAGGTGAGGCAGGCTGATCTGAGGCATCTTCATGGAACATCTCCCCCTGCCTGATTTCAGTGGAGACTGAAACCAGGCCCCTTGAGGAAGATGGCTCAGCAGATTTTGAAAGGGATTTGATGGAGGTAGTTAAGATATCAATGGAGGCTGCAAGGGGAGAGATTGCCTCTTCAATCATGGTCTTGATTGACGGGGTAATCAGCTCCACAATGCGGGAGATAAGCTCAGGAGAGATCTCAAGAAATGAAGGATGTGAAGTGGATGGAGCTGCAGCAGATATGGTAGTTGTTAACCCCAGAACCCGCAACATCTCCAGCCAGGCATCTTGCCCTTTCCCTCGCTGAACTTAAGTACTCAGTTCGCCCAGCTCGCCAGTGGGCATGGTCCGTCACTTAGGCGGACTCCAGAAACCCGTCCGCTCAGATCGCCCTCAGTTCACAGCCCTGCTAGATCGGCGAATCAGGTTCAGACCGGCAGGTTCCGAGTCAGGCCGCCCAGGCCGCTCAGGTCGCGGCTAGTCTAAAGGTCACGCGCTCAGTGCGACCAAGGGGGGTCTCCAGCTCGCTGGCCCAGTCCGCCTGTCCCGCGTGGACTGCTTGTTCCTCCTCCTTTTTTGTTTCCCGTCACCGCTGCCCGGCTCTTTTGTACCCCGGGCAGCCGGTTATTTTAGCCCTGCCCGCTTGGGCAGGCCCCCAGCCTATAAATAGGGGGAAGTGGTGCACCCAAAGCACGCTGACTCGAGCCCTAGGAGCCCACTTGTTAAAGGCTGCGGACTTGAATCTCTTGCTTTGCGACCTCCGACTTGCTTTCCCCATTGCTTTCTTTTTCTTTTCTTGTAACCGCATCTTGATAATAAAAAGCAAGCCCGTCGCAGGAGTGGCATTTAGGCCGCGACGGGCGAAGTCTGGTGTTGCCGTGCTCTACGGCTCTGTTGCTTTTCCATTTCCTTTTCTAGTCCGCAAGTAGATTGCTGCTCGCAGTTTGTTTTTCCTTTCTCTTCCCCGAGTGCTCGAACGTTAGCTGGTGGTGCCCGAGTCCGTCGCTTTTCGAGCATCAACAGTTAACACGCGACCTTCAGATTCGAGCAGTTTTTTGAAACCGCGGATAGAAATGTCAGACCGCCGAGGTCGCCGCTCCGACCGCTCCAGCTCCCCCGATGATTCGTTGTGGGAGGCGTTGGAGCAGTCCCGCTGGGAAGCCGAAGTATCTCGAAGAGAGACTGACCAGCGGCTCGATACGATTAGCCAAGCCTTGCTAGCATTGACTCAGCGACTTGCTCCCCAGGTTGCTGAAGAAGTTGCTGAGACACCTGTCGCCAGACTCCAGTCCGCCGGACCCCGGCTCGTCGCACCCCTCTTCAGCAGTCGCCTGCGACTGCGCCTCCGCCTCTCCACCAAGCTCAGTCCGCAGCTCCCCTGCGACCTCAGGCGGCTCAGTTCGCCCCCCTGACGGATTTCTTCAGGGAGGCAGCCCGAGGGACCCCTGCTCGCCGACTAGACTTTGTCGATCGGCAGTCCGCAGAACTCGCAGAGTTTCATCCTCCAGTCCGCCCTTCTACTGATTCAGAAACTCCCTCTCCCTTCATCGATCGAATCCGATGGGAGTCAGCACCGAGCAATTTCAGAGAGCCTCGTCTCCCTTTTTATTCAGGGGAGACTGATCCGATCTCCCACCTGCAGGCATTCGAAGGGCAGTAGCATTGAGAAGCCTCTCCGACGCCCTGAAATGTAAACTTCTGGTGACCACTCTTGATGGACAAGCAAGAGAATGGTTTTATGAGTTGCCTCCAGGCACCATTTCCTCCTTCGCTGAGCTTCGCAGCGAGTTGCTCCTGAGGTTCGCAACCTCTAAGAAGAGAAAGGATGGGCCGGCAGCCCTTTTTGATATTAGGCAAAGAGACAATGAATCGGTGGCAAGATTCGTTGATCGGTTCCAGAAAGAAATTCAAGGGGTAAGGAATGTGAACCCCGATTATTACAAAGTTGCCCTGATTCACGGCCTCCGGGAGGGCCCGTTGAAATTCAAAGTGACAACAAAGGCACCGTCAACCTATCAGGAGCTCATCGCGATAGCCAATCGCTTTATTGAGGGGGAAAATGCCAATCCTACCTATATCTCATCCCTGACAGCTAAAGCTGGAGGAAGGGATGACCCTCACTCCTCTTCCAACAATCAGTACCACAGTAAGCCTCCCCGGCCTGATTTCCACCCTCCACCTCAGAGGGGGCGCAACCTCCGCCATAAGAAACCTTTCCTTAGCCATCAACAGTTTCATGATCAGAGACTGCCGTTGGCCGCTGCTCCCGCCGTTCCCCTTCAAGCGCTCCCCATTCTTCAGAGAACCCAGCCAGCTTCAAATCTTCACAGGAGCAGCCCTATGGAAGAGCTTGCAGATCTAGGCATCGACTTTGAAGAGGTTGCCCAAGTAATCCAGAAGAAAGTTGAAGAAAAGAGGCAAGGGCCTCAGAGAGATTGGAAGCCCAGAGACAACTCTCAGTTCTGTAACTTTCACAAGGAGAAAGGTCATCTGACTAAAGACTGCAAGGCTCTTCAGAAGCTAGTTGAGAGGTTGCTCGCCGAGGGTAAGCTCGAGGACCTGGGCAGGAAGAATGATTCTTCAAGGCCTTCCACCTCCAAGGGCAAGGAGGTGGCTGAAGTTCACCAGGAGTGCATAGAGATAAGGGATGAGGGCCATCTGGGGCTCGTTGACATCCAAAATGAGTGTATTGATGTTGTGGACGAGGGGGCCTTGGGAAGACTCTTTTTCATCCATGGCGGAGCAGGGGCTGAATCTACCCGGAAGTCCTCTTTGTCAAGGCTTTCGCGAACTGAGGTTGCTTCTACTTCTTCTGCCCCACCTTCTGAGTCGTCACCTTTGGCTCTGCGGACCTTCCTGCAACCGCCAACCCCTTCGATGATGCCATCGTGGTCCAGGCAGCCATCGGAAACTTCACGGTCGATAGAATCCTCATCGACACCGGCAGCTCCGTGAATCTCCTCTTTAAGTCCACTTTCGAAGCCCTGAGGACTGGAAAGACTCTGCTTTCCACCGAAGGGCCGCTCTATGGCTTCTCAGGAGAAAGGAAGGAGGTTGAAGGAAGTGTCACACTCACGGTGACGCTCGGAGGGGTGACCAAAGAAATCCAGTTCATAGTGGTAGATGCTCCGAGCAGCTATCATGCCATCTTTGGAAGACCGTTGTTAAACAAATATCGCGCCATCATTTCAACATACCATCTAGCCATCAAGTTCTGCAAGGATGGCCGCCAGTGCAGGGTCAGGAGCGACCCGAGGCAGGCTCGAGAGTGTTACCTCCGAACGGTCAACATGACTGAGGTTTCCCCCCCCCAGCTTTTCCAGCAGCAGCAGAAGCCACTCCTTCAAAAGATGCTGAGATTAGAGAAGGCGCTCACCTGGAACCTGCCCAGGTGACACAAGAAGTCCCGATCGCAGAGGGAGAAGGAAGAAAGCTCTCTATCAACTCCGAATTGCCAGAGGATCAAAAGGCGGAGTTGATATCTTGCCTATTGGAGAATTTGGATGTCTTCGCTTGGTCAGCAGAGGACATGCCAGGGGTGGATCCCGACGTGGCTTGCCACCATCTCAATGTTGATCCAGCCGCCAAGCCCGTCCAGCAAAAAAAGAGGGATGTAGCTGTCAAGCTAGCAGAGCCCATCAGAGAGGAGGTTGCTAAACTCCTCAAAGCGCGCTTCGTTCAAGAGATTCAGTATCCCGAGTGGGTCTCTAATGTTGTAATGGTTAAGAAACCTGGGGGAAAATGGCGTATGTGTGTAGATTTCACTCGTTTGAATAAAGCATGCCCGAAAGATTTCTACCCCTTGCCTCGGATAGATTTATTAGTTGATTCTGCGGTAGGGTATCCGTTTATGAGTTTTTTAGACGCATTCTCTGGTTATCACCAAATAAGAATGCATAAACCTGATATCCCTTGCACATCATTCATCACTAATGACGGTTGCTATTGTTATCTTGTGATGCCCTTTGGGCTTAAAAATGCTGGCGCAACCTATCAACGCATGATGGACCAAGTGTTTAAAGAACAAAAAAGTAGAAACCTCGAGGTGTATGTGGATGACCTTCTGATTAAGAGTAGGTCTCTTCCGCAGCACCTGGTAGATCTTGTAGAGACCTTTTCTACTCTACGAAGGCGCAAAATAAAGCTTAACCCGTTAAAGTGCGTCTTTGGGGCAAGTAAAGGGAAGTTTCTCGGCCATCTCCTTACTCCCGAGGGTTTAGCCCCCAATCCTGATAAGGTTAAAGCCATCCTTGGTATGACCCCTCCCCGTTCACCCAAAGAGGTTCAGCAGTTAGGGGGGAGGTTGGCAGGACTCGGGAGGTTCATCTCTCGAGTTGGAGATAAAAGTGCACCATTCTTTAAGACTCTTCGGGGAGCGTCCAAGTTTCAATGGACAGAAGAGTGTTCCTTGGCTTTTGAGCAATTGAAAAAGCAACTAACCTCAACTCCTTTACTCCAAAGCCCTCGAGCAGGGGAGGCGTTATTCCTATACCTAGGGGTTGGTCCCGAGGCAGTTAGTTCAGTTCTGGTTCGCGAAGAAAGTAGGAGGCAGTTCCCTGTTTACTATGTCAGTCACATCCTGAAGGATGCAGAGGCAAGGTATCCCATCCTAGAGAAGCTAGCTTTAGCATTGGTTATGTCTGCCCGCAGACTCCGTCCGTATTTCCAGGCTCATTCAATTCAGGTAGTTACTGATCAACCTTTGAAGAATGTGTTAGAAAAACCAGAGCATTCAGGCAGGCTAGCTAAATGGGCAATCGAGCTGAGCGAGTTTGAAATTTCCTACGTGCCCAGAACAGCTATCAAGGCACAGGTGCTTGCAGATTTCATGATTGATACGACAGAATCCAGCTCGGACCAAACAGCAAGGTCCCCTTTATCTTGGGCCATTTATGTGGATGGAGCTTCTGGTAGAAACTCCTCGGGTGCAGGAGTAGTTCTGATAAACCCGAATGGTGTCAAACTTGAGCAGGCCATCAAGTTCTATTTTCCAGTAACTAACAATCAGGCGGAATATGAAGCTTTATTAGCCGGCTTGAGGCTTGCACGAGAGCTTGGAATTGATCACGTTCATATCAAGACTGATTCACTGGTAATGGCTTCGCAAGTTCTCGGCAACTTCGAGACCAGGGAGCCAGTGTTGAAAAGGTACCTTATGCTGGTAAAGGTTGAGGTTGGCAGATTCAAAAGTTTTACTATTGAGCACATTCCAAGAACAGAGAATGAAGAGGCCGACGTTCTCGCAAAATACGGGCTCTCGTCAGGAGGGACAACTTCTGAACTTTTCCGCCCAGCGGTGGAGGAAGAAGGGTTAATGCAAATCGATCAGTGTCCCTCTTGGATGGATCCACTCATTCTCTACCTGTCAACCGGGAATCTACATCAGTCAGTCAAGGATAAGAAAAAATTCAGGTTGAAGGCAGCACACTATTACTTGATATCCGACATTCTTTACAGGAAAACCTTTTTATCCACAATGGCAAGATGTGTTTCAGAAAGTGAGGTTCCCACCATTCTTCGGGAAGTGCATTCTGGCGAGTGCGGAAGTCATTCGGGAGCAAAAACATTAGAAAGAAGGATCCTGCGGCAAGGTTACTTCTGGCCTACAATGAAGAAGGACTCTGAGACCTATGCGAGAAAATGTGTTCAATGCCAGAAATTCGCCCCTCTTCAGCATCAAGCAGCTCAATCTCTCAGGTCGATTATAACCCCTTGGCCCTTTGCTGTCTGGGGAATGGATCTCATTGGCCCTTTTCCCATGGCGAGTGGGCAGCGGCGTTTTATTATAGTCATGATCGACTACTTCAGTAAGTGGATTGAGGCTAAAGCATTGTCAAAGACAACAACCCAGGTCGTGAGGAATTTTATTTGGGGAGAGATAGTCTGCCGACATGGAATCCCTATGGCAATAATCACCGATAATGGACCACAGTTCAATAATGCGGAAATGATAGACTTTTGCAGACAGATCGGAACAGAGCTGCGCTTCGCATCGGTGCATCACCCCAGAAGCAATGGTCAAGTAGAAGCAGCTAATAAGCAAATCCTCAACCTGCTTAAGAAAAAGGTTCGAAATCTCAAAGGCAGTTGGGCTGATCAACTTCCCTCAGTCCTTTGGACCCTGAGAACAACACCTTCATCTGCAACAGGAGAAACCCCGTTCAAGCTTTCTCACGGGTCCGAGGCATTGATTCCTGTTGAGTTTGAAGTTCTGTCGCCTAGGGTACTGCTTGCCAGGCAAGGCATGGAGGATTGGCTTGAGTTGAACAGCGAGGAGATGAGGTTCAGTCTGGAGCATATCGAAGAGGTCAGAGACAAGGCTGCTATCAGGCAGGAGGAAGTAAAAAGAAGAATGGCCCGTTACTTCGATAAGAACGTAAGGATCAAACACTTTCAAGTGGGAGATCTGGTTCTTAAAAAGGTCGATGCTGCTGCAAGAGCCAGCTCAGTTGGGAAGCTTAATCCTAGCTGGGCAGGACCATTCATTATCAAGGAAGCACTTCAAAATGGGGCCTACCGGTTACAAACGTTTGAGGGTGAAGACATGCCGCACACATGGAGCGGAGATGACCTAAAGCGGTTCTTTTCCTGAACTTCTTTTCCTTTCTTCCGGTGTAAACTCTTTAAGAGGTTCACTATTAATAAAAATTCCTTGCCAACACTTTTATCAAGTATCTTTGTGTTTCAAGCATTGACAGTTAAATATATGGAGCAAGGATAACTCTAAACGATTCTCTCTGAACTCTCTATTTTATGGTTATACGAATCTCTCAAAATTGATACTCGCCTAAATACTCATACTAACACTTCTTCGAATGCCTCTTCTTTCTTACCTCCTCGAGCAACTCCCGGCAGTTGCTTGATGCCAGGAGATATCGCCGTGTCCAGCAAAAACCTCCCCTAGAACCGTTGGTGTCAGCATAACACCACGACGACCACGTGATGCGGGGAGATTTCGCACCGTGTAGTGGGAGCCTACCAACTCTAGTGCGGTAGGATACTGGATTTCGGATCCCGGCTAGTACCTAACCCCACTTCTGCATTATGGAGGAGCGAAGTGGAGGTCAGCTCTACCAAGCCATTTAAGGGATATTGTTACAACCCAGATGATCGCATGGGGAAAGCAATGACGCTCCGGCCGCACCTACCCCCAGATCATCTTGGGGCTGTGACTCTCGAACACTCCTTGGTACCCTCAAGCAGTGCCTGCAGGAGACCCACAGTCTTGTCGATCTCAAAGGAAAGCAATGCCGCTCCGGCCGTACCTGCCCGAGAGATCGACTTAGACTGTACTCCAGGCAAGAGGGCAGTAAATTGAGTTATTGAGTCTGCAGATCTCGAGGTCCAGTGAGGAAAGCAATGCCGCTCGGCCGCACCTACCCGCTTGGCCTCCAGACTACGGCTTTCTTCTTCACAGGGGTCGTCATTATTAATGAAGTGCGGACTCCAGTTGCCTTATCCGCTCAGTCCGCCGTCACCTGGGTTGATTCTGTAATTCATAACCTTGTGAGGAAAGCAATGTCGCTCCGGCCGCACCTACCCGCTTGGTTGTGAATTACAAGTCATTTCTGATACTTTTCATTAATGAAGTGCGGACTCCAGTTGCCTTATCCGCTCAGTCCGCTGTCCCATAGGTTGATTCTGTAATTCATAGCCTTGTGAGGAAAGCAATGCCGTTCCGGCCGCACCTACCCGCTTGGTTGTGAACTACAGGTCATTTCTGTTATTATTCATTAATGAAGTGCGGACTTCAGTCGTATTATCCGCTCAGTCCGCCGTCCCTTGATTAGGTCATTTCTGATGTTGCTGGCTGAGGCAGTGCGGGTTTCGGTTTTCTAATTCGCCTAGTCCGCAGAATTCATTCGATGCATACAATGTACTTAGAAGAAATTCAAGCGTGCATACCTGCGGACGGTAACCCTGGTCCGTCCAGTTCGCTTATTCATGATATTTGGGTTAGCAAATTATAGTTTTTTCGTTATCTTAGTTCTCGCAAAAACTGGCAAAAGTTCTGAGAAATGCGGGTTGAGAACTGAACTCATCCAAGCCCGCATCAATCGTCTCTTTCCCAAGGAACACATTCCATTCATATTGTAACAAGGTTATGGTAGTAAAATTTCAGCTAGCAATGATATAAGTGCGACCTCTAAAGTATCAGCAAGAAACAAGCAGAAAATCTCAGAAGACATCAAAAGTATCCTTTTTTATATATATCCATTCAAAAATTACATGTCCTGGCGGACTCGCGTAAAGTCCGCCCCTCCCCCCTTACATTAAAGAAAACCAAAAAATTACAATGTATATATCCCTATTCTATCCTCTGCTTCTTGTCCGCAGGCTTCTCAGGGCTTGACCCATCCACATCCACAATAGGCGAGTAGCCGCCTGAGTCACTGTTGCTGCTGTCGTCAGAGCGAGAAGCGGCTGAAGGTTCTGTTCGCGAGCTACTCTCACCAGAGCTGGAGTTAGCGGACTGATCCGATTGGCCTCCTTGCTGTTGGCTTGAGGCCACTTCCTCGTCAGCAGACTCCTCCTCGTCATCCTCGGCAACTGCTTTTCCCTTATCAGCTTGCTCGAACTCGGCAACTTTATCCTTTAGCTCCGGGAAGAGCTTCAGGAAGGGAATAGAGTCTACCCCGGCCTTCACGTACCCATCGCTGATAACGCGCTCAAGCGCGACCTCGACGCTTTCTCTACAAAAGGAAACATGGCCTTTTGAAAGTCGGGGTTGGTTACCTCATAAGCGGTCTGCAAAAGATTTCAAAACATCAGTCCGCGGAAGATAAGCAAAATTAATGGCGGTTAACTAAGCACTTACGGCCTTGTCTTCTTTATATTGGTTAACTTTTGCACCAAGCCGCTTATTCCTCTCTTTCAGCGAATCGCTTTCCTTCCTGTGCCGCGCATTGTCCCTAAGCAGCTCGCGCGTGAGCCTGCCTAAGAAATGATTGGTGACGGCAGCGTTCGCACTGGCCTGCGCAGCGAGAAGAGGGAGGTCATCAGGGGCCACACCTTGCAGATCGCGAAGGTTATGCTTCCCATACAAAGCGGACAGGGCGACGTGGGCATGGCGAGACGGGCGCGGGCTCCTCCAAGAGGGAAGAGCCGTTGATAGGCGGACATACTTTTTCTTTTCATGCCAGTGGATCATGGGGTTGCCCCTCAGATCCTTCTGCTTCTCGCCGAAGCCCGCAATGTCGAAGCTGCCATCAGAAGAATAACCCGCGGCGGGGTCCCCGTCTTCCCTCCTCTTTTTTGCGATTTCTTTTCTCCTTTCCCCTTGCGTAGGAGTCTGTCCGGCAGGCGCAACGGGCAGATTTGCGGGCACCGCCAAGGTCGCTGCAAGAGAGAAAGTTAGCTAAAATTCCTAAGTTGTTGCGGGTACAAACGAAGGTCGCAAGACTTACTCTCTTGGCGGCTAACAGTATATAGCCCAGGCAGCAGCGGGATGTAATAGTCAACATCCAGCCTCGCTCCGTCAAGGAACTTGACGATGGCGGTCTCGGCATCGTTCAGCCGCACGCTCTTAAAGTCAGCATCTGCGCGCAGCTGCGGACTGGTATGAAGGAACCCCAGGTCGCCTTCAAAGATGAGATACCTAGAGGTCCAGTTGTGATCTTGTTCGGCAAGCCCACAACTTTCATTCCCCTACAGTAAAAGTAGATGATGCCTTTGTACTCAGGGTCTCCCGTCGGTGTAATAGAGCGAACAGAGAAAATCTTCCTGAAAACCTTCAAGGAAAATTCAATCCTCTCAGCCCGCAGGTAAGCAATGAAACTGCAGATCGCAACCATACTGTTCGGGGCAAGCTGGCCCGGAACCACCCCATAATGCTCGAAGATCTCCGCGACCTCCCAGAGCAGGGGAAATTTGAAACCGCAGTCAAAATGATCTATTGGAATTGCGAGCTGGGTAGCGGTTGAAAAATTCAGCCGTTCGTGGTGCTCGGGAGACGCGCGAGCACGGGCAAGTCCGCCATATGAACTCCCAAGAACGCCTCCAGATCGGCTTCGGTTAGTCTACTCTTTTATGATCGCAGCGTGGAAGGCGGCTGCGGCTTCAGTACGTGCGGATACCATGTTTTCAGACCGCAAGTCTTCAGCTCCCACTGCTTTCTACGCAAACAAAGAATAACAACTCTATTTATATAAAAAATCATCTGACATGACAGCCGTCAATCCGCTCAGATCGGAAAGCCAATCCGCTCAGCTCGCCGCTTCTTTGTTTTCCCTGCAATATCAGATATTTTTTCAAAGGCTTCGCGGATTCAAAGCCAATCCGCTCAGCTCGCCGCTTCCCTGTTTTTCCCTGCAATATCGGATATTTTTCAAAGGCTTTGCGGATTCAAAGCCAGTCCGCTCAGCTCGCCTCTTTCCTATTCTCCCTGCAAATAATTGCGAATTCACGGTATGCCCGCAGGGATCGCAATTTCTGGTAAACAAGATAAGCGGGCATAAAACACCAGTCCGTAAAACTTACATTTCACAACAGGATTGTCCAAAAAGAATAATAGTATGCGACAAGCAGAGTAATATCACAACACAGACATCACACAACGAAGAGTTTCAACAACAATATTATACAGCAGCTTAAAAAATAATAGAAAGCAAATGTTTAGGCCTTAGCGCCTTCCGCGGTCTCTCTGAGCAGGTCGCACCTCCTCCTCCATTCCAACATGTGCAGCCAGGTCACTTCCTCGCAGGATCTCGCAGTAGAGTTGGAAAACCAGGTGGTGCATGTTATTGAAGGTGCGGTGCATATGAGCCATGTCTTTGGCTACCCGCGGAAATGGAATCATTTGAACCGCCAGGGTTGGATCTGCGACCGCCGCGGGCTGCCCGCTTGCCGCAGGAGCCGATCCCTCCCCTACAGCAGGCTGAGGCGCTTGCGACCTCACCCCAGCGGCTTCGCTTACTTGTTTCTTTCCTTCCCTCGCCAAGGTCAAATATTTCCCCCTGTAATGGCGGACATCTCCGCTCAGACGATTTTTCTCCTTGTTCGCACTTTCCAATGCGGCTGAAAGGCTGGCGACCTCGCTTTCCAGGATTTTTTCCCGCGCTCTGCTTTTCTTTAGTGCAGTCCGAAGCTCGCATAACTCTTCCTCACTATTCTTCGCTAACAATACACTGTCTTCTTTAGCAGGCAGCTCCTCCTGTGCGAATCCATCAGCAGTCCGCGTCGCGGCCTCCGACACATTTGGCGGCGTAGGCACGATCTCGCCGACCTCGATAGAATCGGGCGTGGATTTCTGAACTGCAACAAAGAAAGTGAAGACGCCTCAGTATCCAGGCCGCAATGGCTCCAGAAAGAAAAAAGAGAAAAGGGAAAAGGTTTTTTATCCACTTTTGGTTATCTTCGCGGCGATCTGACGACTATCAAGGATAGGTCGCCTCACCCGCTCCGGATCAAAAGCCTCTAGGCGACGCCTCCATTCACGGCGGACTAGTGCTCTTGTCTCGGCCAGCGATCTGCTCGAGGTAACTATGTCATCAGTTTCTGTAAGGATCTTGACTGGCCGCGACTTTCGAGGAGGGGATTTGTACAACCAAGAGCTCTGAAACCGCTTGGTCGCCGGCTGCAACTTACCAGATCGCATCAGCTCGGCAGCAATCTGAAGATCCTCAGTCCGCCTATCCACCACGAGCTTCTCCGAGGCCGCTTCAACCTTCGCCTTCATTATTGCGAGTTGATCCTCGTTTTTCTTCCTCTCTTCAGCTGGAAAAAAAGAAGAAGGGTCGTCAAGATTTTTTCCTCCAGTTGCGGTATCGGGCTGCAGCGCCTCCAGTAGAGAGCGATTTATACTCGCAAGCTGATCATTATCTATAGAGTCGAGTATCTCAGTGGTTGATAGGCTGAGCGTAGAAGGGGGATCACCTTCTGCGAACAGAGGATCGGGAGTGACGAGATCGTCTTGGACTTCTTTTTCTCGCGGCCTATGCTGCAAGCTCGCAGCTCCAGTCCGCTTGGAGATATTTTTCTCTTTCCTAACTTTCAACTTCTTCTCTACCCGCTCGGCGGCATTACCATCTCTTTTCCTCTTCTTCTTCTCCTCAGGAGTCTTCTCTAAATCGATGACAACCGGCTTGGGTTCAGGAGCTAAGTTTGGAGCGACAACTTGCTTTTCGAGGGAACTGTTGGTCGCGTTTTCAGCGGACTCCTTATCTCGTTCCTCGGCAACCTTCCCTCCCCGCTCCACTATCGACTCACCGGCAGGAAGCTTCTCCTCGGTCCTTTGCTGCTGGACTTTCGGCGATGAAACTTCCTTTTCCGTTTCTATCCGCAACATGATGGTCCCCGAAGGAGAGCGATGCACCTCCATGCTGGAGGAGTTCGCAGGGTTTTGGTCAGAAACGGAGGGCGGATTCGGTTTCTCCCGTAGAGGACTTGGGGGAGCACTCGCAGTCTTCACAGTATCGCGGACTGGATCTTGCGTCGCCTGGTCCGAACTCTCCCCCTGATGGCGGGCAGGCGCATCTTTTCGATGGCTCGATTTTTTAGGCCGAGAACTCGCTTTCGGCTTCTCAGTTGGAGCAGCCATGCTGCCAAAGAACGACCCCAGCCTCGCCATGCCGGACTGGAAAGTCGAGACCGCAAGTGGTGAGTAGCGACCCGTCGCGCAGACAGTTCTGACAGAAGACAGCGCTTCCGGCAGTATTTATAGCACAAGTAGCATTAATGATAGTTGCGGACTCAGCGGTTAAGGAAACATTTTCGGAATTTTCCAAAACTCAAAAATGTGCGGGGATTATGTTAACCCCAGAACCCGCAACATCTCCAGCCAGGCATCTTGCCCTTTCCCTCGCTGAACTTAAGTACTCAGTTCGCCCAGCTCGCCAGTGGGCATGGTCCGTCACTTAGGCGGACTCCAGAAACCCGTCCGCTCAGATCGCCCTCAGTTCACAGCCCTGCTAGATCGGCGAATCAGGTTCAGACCGGCAGGTTCCGAGTCAGGCCGCCCAGGCCGCTCAGGTCGCGGCTAGTCTAAGGGTCACGCGCTCAGTGCGACCAAGGGGGGTCTCCAGCTCGCTGGCCCAGTCCGCCTATCCCGCGTGGACTGCTTGTTCCTCCTCCTTTTTTGTTTCCCGTCACCGCTGCCCGGCTCTTTTGTACCCCGGGCAGCCGGTTATTTTAGCCCTGCCCGCTTGGGCAGGCCCCCAGCCTATAAATAGGGGGAAGTGGTGCACCCAAAGCACGCTGACTCGAGCCTAGGAGCCCACTTGTTAAAGGCTGCGGACTTGAATCTCTTGCTTTGCGACCTCCGACTTGCTTTCCCCATTGCTTTCTTTTTCTTTTCTTGTAACCGCATCTTGATAATAAAAAGCAAGCCCGTCGCAGGAGTGGCATTTAGGCCGCGACGGGCGAAGTCTGGTGTTGCCGTGCTCTGCGGCTCTGTTGCTTTTCCATTTCCTTTTCTAGTCCGCTAAGTAGATTGCTGCTCGCAGTTTGTTTTTCCTTTCTCTTCCCCGAGTGCTCGAACGGTTAGCTGGTGGTGCCCGAGTCCGTCGCTTTTCGAGCATCAACAGTAGTAGTGCTGGGATGAGAAATGGTGTGGACAGGGGATCGAGCAGGAGATGGAGCTGGAGAGTTAATTGGGGAATTAACTGGGGAACGAACGGGAGACAGAGGAGGAGTAGGAATTCTCTCAGATCCTAACAAATCAAAGCTAGGAGCAGATATCCTAGACAGATGAGCAGGTAGAGGAGAAGCTGGAGGGGAAAGAGGAACAACCGTAGTTGTTTCTGGAGCAGAAGAGGAAGAAGGTCGTACTTCAGCTGAAGTTGATGGTACTTCAACTGAGGCAGACAGCAAAGCAGAGGAGGAGGAGGGAAGAGCTGAGCCAGCTTCAACATGGTGAGGAGTGACTGATTCAGTCCTGGTGTCCTCAGATGTTGCTGGAGCAGGTTTCACAAACGTTCTCTTCCATTTGGAGAACAGGTTGGGATCCATCTTCTTGCTTGCATTGATTGTTTTTACGGTTGAACTCAGCAGCTGGGGGTATTTTTCCTTAAGGAAGATTCCAATGACCCTTCCTAGGGTGACTTCCTTCTTACCAGTCTTTTTCCTTATTAAATCAAACACAACTGCTGCCCAATCTATCCTTTTCCGATTAACAATCGCACACATCAGTGCGAATTGCTGCCTTGTTATGTTATCGTGAGCAGAGTGCTTTCCCAGGAGCACTTTTCCTACTAACTCAGCAAGAAACTTGATTTTGAAAGGAAAATTCACTTTGAGCAGCTTCGTGGGAATGCCCTCAGCATGTCCCAGCTCAACTAGCATTCTTCCGAATTCCTGGGCATCTTGCTCATAATCCTCGTCACCATTAACTAATCCAAAAACATCAGATAAAACGGCCGGAGTCAGGATTATCTCTTCTCCGCCGATGGTACCAGTCATCGAATCGTCTGTGGAAGACGACGTGAAAGCCCATTCCTTGATTTCTGGGATGTTTATCTTAATCCTTGCAGACATTAACTTCTCTAATCCCTGATCCCAACACAGCTGTAGAACTTCTACGATTCCTGCATCACAGCTGCTGAACGCGTCGAAATCCACGCTAAATCCTGCATCAAACTTCACGACTGCTAGAACTGCTGGAGAGACTGCCATGGATTCGCTGGAGAAAGCTCGAGAGAGCTGCAGAGAACGAAGAAGACGAAACGCCCGGAAATCACAAGCGGGAAAGCAGAATGCGAAAGGGCACGCTCCGTCGACGATAAAACACAAGATCTTTTAACCTAGGTCGACTATCGGCTTTATATTAGACCGGGAATAGTCGATCTATTAAAAAGATACTTGACCCGATAGTCGAACGGCCGTTCGACGATCGGCTCAGAAGCAGAGTAGTCGAACCATCATTCGGCTATTTCTGGCTTCACAAGCAACATGCTGTCGTCGTTCAGAGATCGACGATGAGCTCAACCTGTTCGACGATGGTCGAACGTCGATCGACGATCTTCAAACAGATAAGCTATCATTAACCAGAGGTCGACGATAGGCTTAATCCGTTCGACGATCTTCGATCATCGTTCGACGATCTTCAAGCAGATTTCAACATAGGCAGATATAGTCACACTTAGTCTCGTCCATTAATCATGCCTAATTGAACTAAAAAGAACAGATGCTTCTGTTCATCTAAAGGCTTGGTGAATATATCACCTCTCTGAAACTCAGTGGATATGAACTCAAGACAGATCTTGTTCTTTTCCACACAATCTCTCAGGAAATGGTGCCTAATCTCAATGTGCTTCGTTCTAGAGTGGTGCACTGGATTTTGTGCAATTGAGATAGCACTGGTACTATCACACATGATCTTGGTGTTCTTGTGTGAGTAACCATAATCCACAAGCTGGTTTTGAATCCACAGGATCTGTGAACAACAACTGGCAGCTGCTATATATTCAGCCTCTGCAGTTGAAGTTGAGACAGAAGCCTGCTTCTTACAGAACCAAGAGACCAATCTCTCTCCCAGGAACTGGCAAGTTCCTGAGATGCTCTTCCTGTCAACTCTGCAACCAGCATAATCAGAATCAGAATATCCAATTAATTCAAACTCTGACTCAGCTGGGTACCAAAGTCCTAGATCTGGACATCCCTTCAGGTATCTCAGGATTCTCTTTAGAAGAATCAGATGAGATTCCTTGGGGTTGACCTGGAATCTAGCACAAAGGCATGTAGCAAACATTATATCTGGCCTACTTGCAGTTAGATATAATAGGGAACCAACAATGGCCCTATAATTCTTTTGATCAACTGGCTTGCCGTGATCATCAGAATCAATAACTACATTAGTAGCCATGGGTGTAGGCATTGCTGAAGCATCAGCCATCCCAAATTTCTTTACCAATTCCTTGGCATATTTGGATTGGGAGATGAAGATACCATCAGCATCTTGCTTAACTTGGAGACCAAGAAAGTAAGACAGCACACCCATGCTACTCATCTCAAACTTGGAATGCATCAAGTTGGAAAACTTTTTGCACAGTTTGGGATCAGTGGAGCCAAAAATAATATCATCTACATACACCTGAACTAACAGGATTGTGTCCTTGTGATGCTTGACGAAAAGGGTTCTATCAACTACTCCCCTAGTAAAGTTGTGCTCTAACAGGAAACTAGCTAAGGTCTCATACCAGGCCCTAGGAGCTTGCTTTAGTCCATAAAGAACTTTCTGCAACTTAAAAATATGAGAAGGCTGAGTTGAAGAAACAAACCCTGGTGGTTGTTCAACAAACACCTCTTCCTTAAGCTCACCATTTAGGAATGCACTTTTGACATCCATTTGGAACACCTTAAACTTCATGAAGGCTGCATAGGCCAAGAAGATCCTTATTGCTTCTAGCCTTGCAACAGGAGCAAAGGTTTGGTCATAGTCTATACCTTCCTCCTGTCTGTAGCCCTGAGCTACAAGCCTAGCTTTATTCCTTATTATAATTCCATTTGCATCTAACTTGTTTTTATACACCCACTTGGTGCCTATGATCAGTTGGCCTTTAGGTCTTGGAACCACAGTCCAAACTTTACATCTCTCAAACTGATTGAGCTCCTCTTGCATTGCAATGATCCAGTGGGGATCTAGCTCTGCATCTTTAAAGGTGAGGGGCTCAACCTGTGAGAGGAAACAAGCATGCATCACATCCTGTCTTAATTGATGTCTTGTTTGCACACCAGCTGATATGTCTCCAATCACTTGAGATGTGAGGTGATCTCTAAGTGTGACAATATCAGCAGGTGGGATGTGATCTTCAGCAACAGTTGGGATTAATTCCTCAGGAGGAATTTGATCTACTGTTGGTGGTACAACAACAGCTTCAACAGCTTCAGCAATGTCTTCATCACTGTCTGATTCAGTGATCTGAAGAGTTGATAGTTGAAGAATTTCTTGAGGGGCATCAGGTACCTGCAAAGAACTGGAGGAAGGAGAATTTTCCTTCTCCTTGTAAAACATCTGAGACTCATCAAAAGTCACATGCACAGATTCTTCTATCTTACAGGTAGACTTGTTATAAACCCTATAAGCTTTGCTTACTTGGGAATATCCAAGCATGATTCCCATTGAAGCTTTTGCTTCAAACTTTCTAATATATTCTTTATTATTATTATGAATATAAACAATACAGCCAAAAACTCTAAAGTAATTAATTTTTGGTTTCTTTCCTTTAAGCAACTCATAAGGAGTTTTACACTTAAGTTTGTGTATCAAACTTCTATTCAAGACATAGTTGGCTGTACTAACAGCTTCTGCCCAATAGGATAGAGACATGTTAGCATCTGCCAACAATGTACTAGCAGCTTCAATGAGGGTTCTATTCTTCCTTTCAACTACCCCATTTTGTTGAGGAGTTCTAGGAGCTGAGAAGCTATGTTTGATACCTTCTCTCTCACAGAATTCTTGCATGAGAAGAGAGTCAAACTCAGTACCATGATCACTTCTGATCAAGGCCACATGAGTAGAGTACTCAGTCTGTACACATAATAGAAAGTCTGTAAGGGCTTTGAAGTTATCAGACTTAGTTCTCAAAAAGAAAACCCAACTGAACCTAGAGAAGTCATCTACAATTACTAAAGTGTAATACTTCCCTCCTAAACTCTGTACATTTATTGGGCCAAAAAGGTCCAAATGTAATAAATACAGGATTCTAGGAGAATCACTTTTATTTACAGATTTAAAAGAATTTTTGGTTTGCTTGCCTAGCTGACAAGCCTTGCATAGGCTCTCCTTCTTGTAGGGGCAAGAAGGTAAACCTCTAACAAGGTTGTGCTTAGATAACCTAGATATATTTTTAGGGTTTACATGGCTAAGCCTCTTATGCCATAGGGAATTATTATTAAGGGTTACTTCATTAAACAGACATATTTCAGAATGAGATGAATTGAAATCTACTAAATAAATGTTACCTATTCTAATACCTACTAAAACAACATTATTATTTAAAGTAATATTGCAAGAGAAATTAGAAAATGAAACCTGGTAGCCAGCATCACATAGCTGGCTGACTGAAATCAGATTATGCTTCAGTCCATTGACATAAGCAACTCTCTTGAAAGTAACTGCTCCAATTGTGATCTTGCCATAGCCTTCTGTCTGACCACAGCTGGAGTCTCCAAAGATAACCTTTGGGCCGAGCTTAGCTTTGAACTTTGACAGAAGATCTTTATTTCCTGTCATATGCTTAGAGCATCCACTATCCAAATACCACTTATTTTGAGTGATTGGATAGGCCTTCGCCTGCAAGACAATTATTTAGACAGAGTGGACCCAGGTAACCTTGGGTCCCTTGTTTTTCACATAAGAAAAACTGGAAATAAATGAGAATGCAGGCTGAGGGTGATAACCTAGTGGGTGAGATCTCCTAGGTGGGATTCTCCATGCAGATGATGGGTCAACAAACCTAGGGTTTCTATTCTCATTTAGGTTTCTATGGAATTGATTATGATTTTGAAAATCATATTGAAATCGTCGATCGACGTTCGATGATGGGCGCTCAGATCGTCGAGCTTCGTTCGACCATGGAGCTTCCGATCGTCGAGCGGCGTTCGATGCTCTTTGCATTTCTTTAAAGAACTTCTTTCTCTTTTCTCTCTTAGCTTTATTTAAGGTTTTATTAACTAGATTTACTTGCTCAGTGTTCTTCTTTCCACTAGCTGAAATGAAGTTCACTGGAGTTGAAAGATTATTTTTAAGAAGGACTGGGGGTTTACTGGGAGAAGCTCCTAAGCCTAGTTTATCATTACCTGACCTAGTGTTAGTCATGCTGGTAATTTCTAACAGCTTAAGGCTTCTACCATTAAGGGATTCTTCTAATCTCTTAGACTTAGCTAACTCTATTTTAAGAAATTTAATTTCTTCACTACAAGTAGTGAGATCTTCCTTTAACCTAATGTTTTCAGAGGCTATTGATTCTGAGTCAGCTAACCTATTTCTAAGTTCTTTTATTTCCTTTTCTGAGCTAATTAAATCTAAACATAAAGATTTAAATTCTAATTTAAATTCTTCTGAAGTAAAATCATAAGAAGAGAGTACCTCATCTTCAGTAGGCATCTCTTCATCAGAATCAGAACTCTCTGCAGTAGAGTGGTTGCTGCAGGCATCTATTGCCATTAGGCAAACTTCTTTTGCCTTCTTCTCTTCCTCATCTTCACTGGAGCTTGATGAGGAGGATTCTTCATCAGAATCACTCCAGGTTTCAGCGATGAAACCTCTCTCCTTCTTCTTGTTTTTGTAGGAGGATGGCTTGGAGTGCTTCCTGTGTTGTTCTTTTTCTTTTCTCTTTTCTTTATTCTTCTCCTCTGGACACTCTGGCAAGATGTGTCCAGGCTTCCTGTAACCATAACAAATAATTTCTTTAGCAGGAGAGCGATCATACCTTGGTTTGTCTTCATATCGTGAAGACTTCTTTCTGAACTCCTTTCTCTCCATCTTGAGAAACCTCTTGGCAAACAATGCCATAAGTTCCTCATTAGATTGGCTGCCTTCAGAAACATCTGCAGCCTTAAGAGCTAGAGATTGCTCTTTTCTTGTTGGAGTGGGGGTCTTGGCTTCAGCTTCTGCTTCTCTGGTCTTCAGCACTTGCTCAAAAGACTTGAGCTTGCCGAGGAGAGCTTCAGTTGAGATCTCATTAGTACTTCTGGCTTTCTTGATGGGCCAGATTCTTAGATCCCATGTGCTAGGGAAGCAGATAAGAATCTTATCATTGACCTCTGTCAATGATATGTCCTTGTCCAGGGTCCTCAGCTCATTGATGATTGAGCTGAGCCTGGTGTACATAGCTTCAACTGATTCAGCATCAGTTTTCTTGAAGTTCTCATACTATGAGATCAGGTTGGACCTTCTGTCCTTCCTTTCATCAGCTGAACCAGCTACAATCTGGTTCAGTGTGTCCCACATGGCCTTTGCTGAGGAGCAGTCAGCCACCTTCTGGAACACCTCATCAGACATTGTCTGAGCCAGTATGTTCATTGCCTTGGCATCTGCAATTTTGGCCTTCTTGTATTCATCATTGTAATCTGGAGGAGGCACTGCACTCATATCAGATGATGAGGCAGTGGCAGCAGCAGGTGCTCTTGGGGGACCTGACAAAATAGAAGCAAAAATACTTTCATCAATGGAATTCATATATAATTTGATCCTTGCCTTCCAGATGCCAAACTTAGCTAAGTTGCATGCTGGAGGTCTGGTGCTAGAATAATCCTTGGACTGGGCCATGATAGTGAATATCTATAAGCTTTTGGTATCTATCAGGATCTTGTGACTTAGGTGTTAGCCTATACAGTCAGTCAACCTCCCTCTGATACCAATTGAAAGTGAAGGGATAAATACTACTCTAGAGGGGGGGTGAATAGAGTTATCAAATTTTGCACAGACAAAACTTAATAGTCTACCCAACTCCCTTGGAGTGAAGTGCGGAATGAAAAGATTATAGATATTGATTTAACCTTAAAGCCTAACACAAGTGATGTGCACACACTCAAGCTAACTGTAATTACAGTTAAGGCTTGGAAAACCTAATCAGCAACTAGCAACCTAGTTATATCTAATCACAGCCACAATACAGGAATTAAACAATGGAATCCAGACGACACAAGGAAATTTATAGTGGTTCCCCAAACAACTTGGGTACGTCCACTCTTCTACCCACACGGTAGGAATCCACTCAGGTTTTTGATCAGGTGCCCTGCCACCAACAGGATCTGCTTCAGGTAGATCCAGAAACCCTTTAGACTTTTGATCAGGTGTCTAAAAACCAAGCACAGGTTTTTGATCAGGTGCCCTGCCACCAAGGGATACTTTTGAAGGGAGTAATAACCCTGTACAGGAGGGGGAAGAAGGTTAAGATGTCTTCTCTATTTTACAAAGATTAGAGAAGCACAAAAACTTGCACTGAGCTAGAATGCTCTAAAGAATCAAGGCTCCCCCTGGCTCAAAGATGTCCAGTGAAGTCTTGCTTCAGTGCAGAAAACTCTTCAGAAAGTTCTGAAGGAAAAGCTACAGGAAGAAAGTAAATAATAAAATCAAAGATCTTCAAGCAGCTATCTTCTTCTTCTTCTTCTTCAAAGGAACTCTGAGTTTGAACTTCCTGAAAGCAGGAGAACTCAGGTGAAGAAGAGATGAAGATCTTAACACTTCTCAGTTAGATGGAAATTGCTGAGAGCAGAAAGCTTTTTCTTGATGAAGGCTTGAAAGCTTGAATGAACAACTGGTTAGCTATTAGCTAGCTTGAATCCTTCTTCAAAGAGTTCTTTATATAACATCAGCAAGCAACGGCTCTCTTCCATTTGAATTATTTGTCTTCTTCTGAGCCTTGAGACCTGGGCTGTAAATATCAAGAAGACAAAAACATCTCTGCAGCAAAACATTCTATAAAAGGAATAAACCTCTTTCTAAGAAGCTGCAGGCTCAAATCAAATAACAGAAGGACTAAATAAAGTCACATCAGAAATAATCTCTTTATAGCAAAAAGAAGACTTTTCAGTCTAACGGCTATAAAGGGCTGACAACAGATAAAGTAATTTATAATGACAGCTAATAAGACAAACAACTTTATCTTAAAAAGATTTGACTCAGGCAAAAAAGATGGAGCAAATATTGCCTGGTAATTTTATCATATAGCTTAAAATAATGTGCCAGAAAATGTATTAATTAATTAAATATAATAAATAAATACAAAATATAAAGGCAGACAGAAAGCGTCGAACGACCCTCGAAGATCGTCGAACGACGCACGGAGATCGTCGAACTATCGGGCAGATAGTCGAACGATCCAGATAGTCGACCTATCGAAGAAGATAGTCGAACTACCCAGGCAGATAGTCGAACTATCAGAGCAAATAGTCGAACTATCAGATAGTCGATCTATCTTGGACAGATAGTCGAACTATCAAGCGCACAGAGATAGTCGACCTATCAAGCAGATAGTCGACCTACCTCAGAAAACAGATAGTCGATCTATCAACAGATAGTCGAACTATCAAAACAAACCAGATAGTCGAACTATCAGCGGATAGTCGAACTATCAGATAGTCGAACTATCAGGACAGATAGTCGAACTATCAAAGACAACAGATAGTCGAACTATCAATAGATAGTCAAACTATCAGATAGTCGAACTATCAGGACAGATAGTCGAACTATCAACAGATAGTCGAACTATCAAGACGAAGCAGATAGTCGATCTATCAACAGATAGTCGAACTATCAAAGCGGAACAGATAGTCGACCTATCAACAGATAGTCGAACTATCAGATAGTCGATCTATCAGAACAGATAGTCGAACTACCTCGCCAAGCAGATAGTCGAACTATCAACAGATATTCGAACTATCAACGCAAAACAGATAGTCGACCTATCAACAGATAGTCGAACTATCAACGCAGAACAGATAGTTGACCTATCAACAGATAGTCGAACTATCAAATAGTCGATCTATCAGAACAGATAGTCGAACTATCAACGCAGACAAAGCGTCGACCAACTGATAGACGATTGTCGATCAGCCGATAGACGATAGTCGAGCGGCGTTCGACTATAGTCGAACGAAAAAACTACTTAACCAAATTCTCAATCTGGAAATGTGAGGACTCTACAGCTAGACTCCTAACCATTGACCATAGGTATTTCTTGGGTCAAGGGGCTAACAAAGGCAAGACTAAACTCAAATCAAACTAGGGTACCAACAGATAGCTTCATCTGATGAGGAGTTGTTGGAGTAAGAGGAGAATTGTGAAGGATATAGTATGGAACATCATTGTCTTGATTGGGCTTGAGAACAACCGTTCCTGGTGTAACGACCTCCAATACACCATGCTCGCAAGGACGACCGCAGGCACCCCCAGCACCACACTCTAAAAGGTTCAGCCTAACCAGGTCTGTAGACCATGCACCCCAACACCTTTCCATCCACAGGCAGGTTGTTGAGGAAGGGGATCGAACCCGAGATCTCCTTGATAAGTTGTTTTCAAACAACTCTTCTCACTCAATTGGTGATGAGGAGTGTTTGAAAACTCCTTATCAAGGAGGTCTCGGGTTCGATCCCCTGCCTCAACAACCCGCTTATGGATGGAGAGGGGTTGGGGTGCATGGTCTGAAGACCTGGTTAGGATGAACCCTTTCGAGCGTGGTGCTGTGGGTGCCGGCAGCCGTCCTTGCGAGCGTGGTGCTGGGGAGGACGTTACAAGAAGTGAACTTTTTGTAACGTCCTCCCCAGCACCACGCTCGCAAGGACGGCCTCCAGCACCCCCAGCACCACGCTCGAAAGGGTTCAGCCTAACCAGCTCAGTTGGTGATGAGAAGTAGTTTGAAAACTCCTTATCAATGAAGTCTAGGGTTAAATCCCCTGCCTCAACAACCCGCCTGTGGATGGAGAGGGGTTGGGGTGCATGGTCTGCAGACCTGGTTAGGATGACTCCTTTCGAGCGTGGTGCTGGGGGTGCCGGCAGCCATCCTTGCGAGCGTGGTGCTGGGGAGGCCTTTACAAAAAGTGCACTTTTTGTAATGGACTCCTCCTGATCGCTAAGCTTCGAAGAAAATAAAAGCAGCAAAACTAGCAATCCAACTAGGCAAGTATAAATATTGAACTATAGCTTGGGGACACAAGTGTCGTATTAAAATCCGAGAACTGTTGAGTATACTTACTCATACAAAGACTTTTATTTTATCGACGGAAAATCTTGTGTTTAGAGAAACTAATTGCAATTAAGGAAAGGAAATAAAGTTAAAGAGAACTACTTACACTAAAAAGAAATTGAGCATAAAAGAAACGATTACGATAAAGGGTTGGAAGGATGAGATGGAAATGCACTCGATCTACAATCACCATGGCTAAAGTCGATTAAAAACATGATAAATAAACCAAAACTTAATAGGGTAAAGGTCCTTGACCGTGGAGGTTCTTAAATCTTGAACACGCTTCTCTCAAAGTCGTGCCCAACAAAATCTAGGAAGGTCCGACCGACTCTCGTCTAAATCGGAGGCCTAAAGCTCGCTTTACGCGGTGAACCCCACTATTTGATTTAACTCCAATTCGGGAGATTTGGACGTCTGCCTCTCTCAAGGGGTGCGTAAAACTCTCTTTACTCTTGAATGCTATCTTCAAACTATTGGCCTCTCAGCTAGCCAAGATTGAAAGCTAAATTTGAAATTATATATCGACTATATAATTCCAAACGTGAAAAATCAAGAGTATTTCGAAGGCCTAAACCATAAAAAGAAAAAGTAAATTCAAAGCATCATAACTTAATCATTCGAACCTCAGATTATCAAGATCGAGTACAAAGAGGATTATTTAATCATAGCGAAGTGGAGGAGGAAGGATGAGTAGAAATGCATAATAACACCAAGTAAACAAGGGCACTTTTATTAATAATAAAGAGAGCTGCAACTATTTTAAATAAAAATTACACATGCACGAAATAAAAACGTAATTTAGCATAACATTAAGCTACTAAAAGAAATACAAGAGCTAGTACAAATTCTTAAACTAAACTAGAATTAAGGTAAAACACAAAATGAGAAAGAGAGAGAGAGGGAAGAATATGAAAAAGACAAGAAACAAATGGGCAGCACCTCCCCTCTCAACCCAAGCTTGCTGAAATGGAAGGGGGGTCTTAATTTATATGAAAAATTCGCTGGTTGGTCACGCCCTAGGTCACGCCCGGGGTGGGCATGATAAGGGGGTGTGACAGGTACAAGGTTGACCTCGGGCTCTGGATTCTGGCAGGAAGGATGATTGCTTCTGTACGATGGCTGACACGCCCTGGGTCACGCCCATATAGGGGGGGTGACACGTACGTCAAGTCTCAATCATTGGTCGGAAATCCATCAGTCTTGTCAAAGGGGGAGAACACGCCCTGGGTCACGCCCGTGATGGTGGGCGTGACAGTATTATTGGCGTGCAGAGGCGAAAATGCATTTAATGCGATGGCAGACTTCGGGCAGAGGACAACATGCCCCGTGTTACGCCCGGGGACACGCCCGGGGAGGGCGTGTCGGGGGGGCGTGACAACCATTTTTTCTGTTATTTTGTCTCTGTCAGCAAGCTTTCTCGGGATTGGCTGACACGCCTTGTGACACGCCCAAGGACGATATGATAGGGCGGTGTGTCAGGTTATTTTTGGCCAAATTTCTGGAAACCTACAGAAACATATGAAAATGTTAGTGGCAATAATATTTACATAAGAAAGATAAAAATTAGGGTAATAAGACACGATTAACGCCTTCAAAACTAGAAGATACGATAATAGTTTAGGCTACAAAATGTATTATCAAATTCCCCCAAGCTTAAGCTTTGCTTGTCCCTAAGCAAAAATATAAAAACTAGATAATCATAAAAAGGACTAATCAAAAAGTTCTAATTATGACCACACAAGTACTATGCAAAATTCTAAGTAGGGAAAAGGTGAAACGTAATTCTAAAACCATTATTTAGGTATGGTTTAACTTTTATAAACTTTACTTAATGAAAATAAATCATCCAAAATTTTGATTAAATTTTTTAAATAGATTTAAGCGAATAAACAAAAATGAATAAAACGCATTGAGTTGTTACTAGATCCAAACAACACATTATAATTATATCAATTCAATAACAAAAATCTAAGTTTAAATCCAAAACTAATACTGATTTAATTTTCTTCTTTTCTTAGTTATTATATTGTATTCAAAAGCATGAATCAAAACGACTTAATAGGACCGAAGCGTTTGGTTTAGGATTACAATTATGAGTTGAATTCAAAGATAAACAGGGAGGTTTAAAATCACACTAAACCAAAACAAAGAGTTTCAAAAAAAATTCATTTTAAACAAAATAAAATTTTTTTCTTTTCCATTTTTTTCTTTTTTCTTTTTTTCAAAACAAAGGCCATAAATATTTTTATTTTAATTTTGAATTGGCCAAACAAAAACAAACATTTCTTTTGAGCATACTTTTTCAAAAACTTCAACCCAAAAAATATCACAAAATAACCTATCATAATCAGGAAAATTCTTAATGAAACTTAAAAAGGCTAGTGTGATTATATAGGTTGGAAATTTTGGCTTTGGTGAAAATGATATAAAAAGAGGAGCTATCAATTTAAATTGGAAAAAAGGCTCAAAAGTAGCTAAATAGTGGTGAAAGTTTTTAGGTTGGCAGGAAAACTCAAATGAAACAAAAACTGCCTTAATCATATTCATGCTTTTAAATTTATTTAAAACATAGATTTGAAAATTTTCAAAAAACAAGTCCTAGATAATAAAAGAAGATTGATGAAATTATCTTGAAAATAGAAATAATAGGTGACTAGGATCGTTCACATCTACTACGCTATTCAAAAGTTGACCTTACGAAAATTATCCAAAAACAAAAAGGAAAATAGTGGATGATGAATTTTTGTGAAAGGAAAGAAAATAAAGAACAAAAACCGTAATGGAAATGCGAGTTTTAGAAAAAAACGTTTTACGTTAACATGTTACCGCGAATTAGAAACACAGCATGACCAACATTTTACTTATGAAACATAATTAAAAAAGGTGATTGGAAATATTATAATTAATTAAGTTGTTTATATGATATTTTGAGAAAAAACAAAACAAAAATAAGGGGTACTATTGGAATGCCAAAATGTCTAAACTATTAAAGTAATGACAAAAAGCATATATCTATTTTTTAATTTTGAAATAGTTTCTAATCTTTTTGGATTTTTAAGATTTTCGTTTTTTTGGATTTTTGAAAAATATTCACAAAAAGAAAAATATTCACACATAGCAAAAAGGAGGAAGTCCTCCCCCAAGCTTAAAATGGACATTGTCCTCAATAGAGAAAGGAGATTAGAGAAGGAGAGAAAATGAAATTACAGAATTGAAAGTACAGTATTGAAAAACAGGTACTTACCCTGATTTATTTACTGCGAAAGCTGAGTGATGTCGCACCCCCATGCTTGCACTTTTGGATCTTCATGAAATGTCTTCTTTGGACTTCATGATGGTTTCAGTAACGTTGGAGCAGGCGATCGCAGATGTTTCAGCTTGTTAGAGCCGTCCGGAGCAAAAATTATAAAATAAAGAAAATAAAAAAAGATAACTTGGGTTGCCTCCCAAGAGTGCCCTTTGTTTAAAACGTCATTTGAGCTCGACGCAACAAAAATAATAATGTCCAAAAATATTTTGTCCAAAATAGTAATAGTTAATGTTTTTAACAAAAAATAAAAGTTTGAAGTTAGAGTTCGTGTAGTAGAAATTTAACAATATTTGGACTGACAACATCATCACCAGAGAAATATAATTTAAGACGTTGACCATTTACTTTGAAATTACCCTTATCAGGGTGTGAAATTAAAACAACACCATAAGGAAAAACTTCTAAAATAGAAAACAACCCAGACCATCGTGACTTTAATTTCCCCGGAAATAAACGTAAACGAGAGTTATAAAGAAGAACTTGGGTGCCCGGCCTAAAGGTTTTTGGGTGACTTAAGTGTTTATCGTGAAAACGTTTCGTCCGCTCTTTATAAAATTTGTTGTTCTCGTAAGCGTAAGAGCGCCACTCGTCGAGTTCGTTAAGTTGAAATTTTCTAAGGTCGCCGATAGAGTGGGGATCGAAATTTAAAAAACTTTAAGGCCCAAAAAGGGCGGTGATCGAGTTCTATGGGTAAATGTCACAATTTTCCATAAACCAATCGATACGGCGTACATCTTAGGGCGGTTTTGTATGTTATTCGGTCGGACTATAGAGCATCGTCTAATTTGGCTGACATGTCTTTTCTAGATGTTGAAACAGTCTTTTCTAAAAAAATTTTAATTTCTCAATTCATTACTTCGACTTGTCTGTTAGTTTGGGGGTGGTAGGCAGTTGAATGTTTATCCGTAATGTCGTATTTAGTAATGATTTTAGAAAATTGTGCGTTATAGAAATGGGAACCCCTATAACTAACGATGGCGCGCGGCATACCGAATCGACAAAATAATTTTTTTAAGAACGTAACTACGACTCAGGAGTCGTTCGTAGGAAGAGCTTGGGCTTCAGCCCATCGAGAAACATAATCAACGACAACTAAAATATATTAATTCCCGAAGCTAGAAGGAAGGGGGACAACAAATCGATTCCCCAGAGGTTGAAGACTTCGCACACAAGGATATAGTTTTACGGCATTTCATTATAATTGGAAATATTGCCCGACCATTAGCAACTATCATAAATTCTAACAAAGGCCTGCGCATCTTTAAACAGGCTAGGCCAGTAAAAACCCGCGCTTAGCACTTTATCAGTGGTGCGAGCAGCTTGACAGTGCCCACCAGTTAGACCTTCATGTAAGTGTTTAATAATATCTAAACCTTCTTCATAAGAAACACATCTCCTTATCACTTGGTCCGCACAGACTCTGAAAAGATGCGGGTCCTCCCAAAAGTAGTTCTTCAACTCAGAAAAGAATTTCTTCTTTTGTTGAGAGGAGAACTCTTTTGGGAGCACACGAGCAACTAAGTAGTAGGTGATGTGTACAAATCAAGGAGAAGTAGATGTGTTAATAGAAAATAGCTTCTCATCGGGAAAATAATCGTTAAAAGATTTTTCATCTAATTTTTCAATAAACGGATTGTCTAATCTAGAAAGATGGTCAGCGGCCAAGTTCTCGGCTCCTCGCTTATCACGGATCTATAAGTCAAACTCCTTGAGGAGTAAGACCAAGAGAATAAAGAGCGGCTTGTCATCTGATTTAGAAAGAAGATATTTGAGGTCCGAGTGGTCCGTAAAAACAATAATTTTTGAAAGTGTTATATAAGGGCAGAATTTATCAAAAGAGAATACTACAGCTAGGAGCTCCTTCTCGGTCGTTGTGTAATTTTGCTGTGCAGATTTAAGCGTTTTACTAGAATATTGATGGGGTGGAAGTTTTTAGATATGCATTGGCCTAATACGTCTCCCACCGCGAAAATACTCGCATCGCACATTATCTCAAAGGGAATATACCACACAGGAGTTATCATAATCGGGGCATTAATTAATTTTTCTTTTTTTAGATTAAAAGCAGTTAGGCAAAATTCATCAAAAATAAATGGGGCATCTTTTTCTAAGAGAAGGGTAAGGGGCTTGGTGAACTTGGAGAAGTCCTTTATGAAGCGACGGTAGAAACCAACGTGACCTAGGAAACTTCTTATAGCTTTTATGTTCGTAGGCGGCAGCAGCTTCTCGATTATATCTATCTTGGCAATATCTACCTCAATTCCTCTCGCAGAAATTGTATGACCCAAAACTAACCCTTCCCTCACCATAAAATGGCATTTTTCCCAATTTAGAGCAAGGTTAGTTTCCTCGCATCGTTCTCAGACTTTTTCGAGGTTTTCTAAACAACTCTCAAAAGTGTCACCGAACACGGAGAAATCATCCATGAATACCTCCATAATGGATTCTAAATACTTCTTAAAGATAGCGAGCATACATTGCTGCAATATAGCTTGCGCATTGCACAATCCAAACGGCATCCTTCGGTATGCGAAGGTGCCGAAGGGACAAGTAAACGTACTTTTCTCTTGGTCCTCTGTAGAGATGGGGATTTGAAAATGCCACGAGAGGCCATCGATTAAACAATAAAAGCTATGGCCAGATAATCGTTCTAAAATTTAATCGATGAATAGCAAGGGAAAGTGATCCTTGCGGGTGGCGTCATTTAGCTTATGATAATCTATACACATTCGCCACTCGATCACCGTCCGTGTCGAGATTAATTCATTATTATCATTACTAACTACAGTTATCCCTCCCTTCTTCAACACTACCTGGACTGGGCTAACACACTTACTATCATATATAGGGTAAATAATTTCTATGTCTAAGAGTTTCATAACCTCGACCTTAACTACTTCTTTCATGTTTAGCTTTAATAACGGTGCTGAGGTTGGATGGAGTTACGTGAATTATCTTCCATTAAGATTTTATGAGTGCAGAAAGATGGGCTTATGCCCTTGATATCAGAAATTTGCTAGGGAATAGCTCGGAGATGTTTACATAAAACTAAAAGAAGTTTATCGTTTTGCGCATCTGTGAGGTAGGCCGAAACTATTACTTGTAACTTGGGAATCTTTTTCAAAGAAAGAATATCTAAGATGTTCAGGATGTTCTTTAAGTTCTAGGGTTGGGGGTTCTTCATAAGAGGTTTTTGAAATTCTTTCTTTTTCAAATACTATATCTTCGTAGATCTTTTTAGACGGAAAATTAAAAGGGGTAGAGCTGGTGGCCAAAGCGGCTTCTTGTAGCAATTTAGTTGGAAAAGTAGAGGAGGAACAAAATTTAGAAACCTCTTTTTCAAATTCAGAGAGATGATAAGAGGATTCTTCACTTTCTTCACTTAGGTGTAGCGATTCAATTGGAAGAGAAGAGGAAGAACAAAAAGTAGAAAATTCCTTTTTAAATTTGGAGAGGCAATAGGAGGATTCATCACTTAAGGCATCTACGAAAAAATAGGAGTCATCATTTGCTAGGGTGTTTTTCATCGAAGGGGTGATAGAGAAAGTTACTTCATCGTCGCCTACTCGAAGGAAGAGCTTACCATTGCTTACGTCAATGATAGCTCGGGGGGTTGCAAGGAAGGGTCGGCCAAGGACTAGGGGAACCTCGACGTCTTCTTTGATGTCCAATATGACGAAGTCCACCGTGAAGATGAACTTGTCGACTTTAACTAAGACATCCTCCATGATTCCTAACAGGTATTTGACGGATCTGTCGGCGAGCTTGATACTCATGCGTGTGGGGTTAAGGCTTCCAATTCCTAACTTATTAAACAACGGGTGGGGCATTAGATTTATTCTCGCACCTAAGTTGGCTAATGAGTTCTTGACAAAAAGATCACAAAAGACACACGGAATAGAAGAACTACCTGGGTCACTGATTTTCTTTGGTAAGCCGTTTGTCAAAACCTGGATCACTCGGCATTTTACGTGATATACGAGAAGTTCTCTAACTTCTTGTTGGTCAGGAAGTCCTTAAGGTACTTAGCATACTTCGGCATCTGGGAGATTGCTTCGTGGAAGGGCAGATTTATGTGGATTTGCTTAAACATCTTTAAGAAGCGAGTATACTGATCATCTAGACGTTGTTTGTTAAGTTCAGAAGGGTATGACGGGGTTGGATTATTTTTAAAGATGGGTGGTGGAGTGAGGTCTTTTTCTAAAATGGGGGTGATAACTTCTTCAACAGAGGGTGGAATTTTTAAAATGGGAGCGGAGCTTCGATTTTTTAAAATGGGGGCGGAGCTTGCCTCGGGATCTTCACTAACCCTATCAGAAACTTGCTTCGCACTCTGAAGAGTTATAGCCTTCGCTTGCTCTCTCAAGTTGGGCTCGGTATTGGAAGGAAGATACCCTGCGGGTCGCTCAAAAATTATTTTTGGGAGCTGTCCTACTTGATTTTCAAGACTTTTAACGCTTCTAGTTAAGGTTCTTATAGTAGCGTCATTTGTGGTTATATATTTAGAAAGTAACTACTCTAAGCTTGGAGGTTTTGGATAGTTTTAAAGAGGAGGTGGTTGTGCAAAAAAATTGTTTTGCGGTGGCGGGCGCATCGCGTTCGAAGGATTACTCCAAGAAAAATTCGGGTGATTTGCAGCAGAAAAATTATGAAAAGCATTTCTAGGCATATTGTTAACAAAATCTATTTTTTCGGGGATAGGAGTTGCAGATTCCCATACCCGAGGGGCGGAGGCAGCAGTCATCTCTGTAAATTTTTTGCTTAATATTTCAACTTGCAGAGCGAGCTGGGAGACGTTGTCAACTTCAATGATACCTGCAGGTTTGTTTGGGCAAGACTTAGGCACATTCCACTGATAAGTGTTCATGGCCATGTCCTCGAAAAGATTAAGAGCTACTTCAGGGGCCTTATTGTTTAAAGTACAACCAAAATCTGTGTCTATCATTTGCTTTGTATTTCTATTTAGCCTGTTATAAAACGTCTGCACTTGTAACCATACAGGCAGCGCGTGATGTAGGCATTGTCTTAATAATTCTTTAAATCTTTCCAAGGTTTCATATTAGGTTTTGAAGTCTATTTGTCCAAAAGCAGAAATATCATTCCTAAGTTTTGAAGTTTTAGCTGGCGGAAAATACTTCGCCAAGAATTTTTCAGTTAATTGATCCCAGGTTGTGATGTTGTTTTTAGGTAAAGTGTTCAGCCACTGCTTAGACTTAGTACTAAGAGATAAAGAAAATAATTTTAGCCTAATAGCATCATTTGTAACACCATTTATCTTGAAAGTACCACAAATCTCAAGAAAGCTTGCTATATGTGTGTTCGGATCTTCATCTTGAAGTCCGTTATACTGCACATACTGCTGCACCATTTGAATTATGCTAGGCTTTAGTTCGAAGTTATTATTAGCTATAGCAGGGCGCATGATAGATTCTGTTCCCTTTAGATTCGGTCGTGCATAATAAGTCATAGGCCTTTGCACGGCTTCCCCCACTTGGGGTTCTTCCATTTTTAAAGTAGAAAATGACTCGGAATCCTTAACCGGCATTTGGAGAGTAGGGCCTTGAAATCGCGATCTTCTCCGAAGTGTACGCTCAATTTTGTGGTCCAAGTCCAAAATATCCGACGGACTCCCGCGAGTCATGCACTTAAAGAAGAGAAGAGAAAAAAAAAAGAGAAATAAAAAAACTAGAAAAAGAGAACTAATAAAAATATATTTTTTTTGAAATAGATTTTTTTAATAGCTTAACTCCCGAACTTCCCAAGGGCTACCAAATGAAGGATTCCCAAGGAACTAGACAAGATAGTGGCACTTAAATCCCTTTGCCCATTTCGACAGAATTAGGTGGTGTAGAAAAATTGTGAAGTCGGTTTCTATTAAGAGCAATAATAATAAAAATTGGATTTTAAAATTTTTAGAAGGAGGATGAGAAAGAGAAATGATAAAATTAATAGGTTCGTGTTTTCGATATATCAAAGAAAGTTGCTCCCCGGCAATGACGCAGAAAACTTGGTGATCACTAAGCTTCGAAGAAAATAAAAGCAGCCGAACTAGCAATCCAACTAGGCAAGTATCCCTATCAAACTGTAGCTAGGGGACACAAGTGTCGTATTGAAATCCGGGAAGTGTTGAGTACACTTACTCACACAAAGACTATAATTTTATCGATGGAAAATCTAGGGTTTAGAGAAACTAATTGCAATTAAGGAAAGGAAATAAAGATAAAGAGAACTACTTGCACTAAAAAGAAAGAGAGCATAAGAGAAACGATTAGGATAAAGGGTTGGAACAATGAGATGGAAATGCACTCGATAAGTCAATTAAAAACCCGATAAATAATCCTAAACTTAATAGGGTAAAGGTCCTTGACCATGTAGGTTCCTAAAGCTTGAACAAGTTTCTCTCGAAGTCGTGCCCAACTTAGTTTAGGAAGGTCCGACCGACTCTCGTCTAAATCGGAGGCCTAAAGTTTGCTTTACGCGGTGAACCCCACTATCTGATTTTACTCCAATCCGTGAGATTTGGACGTCTGCCTCTCTCGACGGGTGCGTATAACTCTCTTTACTCTTGAATGCTCACTTCAAACTATCGGCCTCTCGGCTAGCCAAGAATGAAAGCTAAATTGGAAATTATATATCGAAAATATAAGTCCAAACGAGAAAAATCAAGAGTAATTCGAAGGCCTAAATCCTAAAAAGAAAAGGTAAATTCAAAGCATCATAACTTATTCACTCAAACCTCGGATCATCAAGATCGATTACAATGAGGATTAGTTAATCATAGCAAAGTAGAGGAGGAAGGATGAGTAGAAATGCATAATAACACCAAGTAAACAAGGGCACTTTTATTAATAATAAAGAGAGCTACAACTATTTGAAATGAAAATTACACTTGCACGAAATTAAAACCTAAGCTAGCATAACATTAAGCTACTAAAAGAAATACAAGAGCTAGTACAAAAGCTTACACTAAACTAGAAATAAGGGAAAACACAAAATGAGAAAGATAGAGAGAGGGAAGAACATGAAAAAGACAAGGAACAAAGGGGCAGAACATCCCCTCTCAACCCAAGCTTGCTGAAATGCAAGGGGGTCTTAATTTATAGGAAATATTCTTATGTTGGTCACGCCCTAGGTCATGCTCGGGGAGGGCGTGACAAGGGGGCATGACAGGTACGGGGTTAACCTCGGGCTCTGTATTCTGGCGGGAAGGATGATTGCTTATATACGATGGCTGACACGCCCTGGGTCACGCCCGTGTAGGGGGACGTGACACGTACGTCAAGTATCAATCATTAGTCGGAAATCCGTCAGTCTTGGAAAAGGGAGCAAACACGCACTGGGTCACTCCCATGATGGGGGGCGTGATAGTACTGTTGGCGTGCGGCGGCGAAAAATCATTTAATGCGGTGGCAGACTTCGGGCAGAGGGCTACACGCCCCGTGTCACGCCGGGGGATGGCGTGTCAGGTGGGCTTGACAACCGTTTTCTGTGTTATTTTTTTTATATCAGCAAGTTTCCTCGGGATCGGCTGACACGCCCTGTGACACACCTATGGAGGGCATGACAGGAGGGCCTGTCAGGTCATTTTTTGCCAAAATTCTGGAAACCTGAAGAAAGACAAGAAAATGTTAATGGCAATAATATTTACATAAGAAAGATAAAAATTAAGCAAATAAGACGCGATTAGCGCCTTCAAAACTAGAAGATACAATAATAGTTTAGGCTACAAAACATATTATCACCTGCCCAACGCCACGCTCGCAAGGACGGCCGTCGGCACCCCCATCACCATGCTCTAAAGGGTTCAACCTAACCAAGTTTGCAGATCATGCACCCCAACCCCTCTCCATCTACTGGCGGGTCATTGAGGCAGGGATCGAACCCCAGACCTCCTTGATAAGGAGTTTTCAAACCACTCCTCATCACCAACTGAGCTGCCCGAGACCTCCTTAATAAGGAGTTTTCAAACCACTCCTCATCACCAACTGAGCTGCAGCTCAGTTGGTGATGAGGAGTTGTTTGAAAACTCCTTATCGTGGAGGTCTCGGGATCGATCCCCTACCTCAACAACCTGCATGTGGATGGAGAGGGGTTGGGGTGCATGGTCTACAGACCTGGTTAGGCTGAACCCTTTCGAGCGTGGTGCTGGGGGTGCCGGCGGCTGTCCTTGTGAGCGTGGTGCTAGGGAGGCCATTTCACCTAGAGCCTTCCTCTTCTTTGATTTAGATCTTTTGGAATTGTCAGAGTTATATCATTAGAATCATCAACTGTGTCATCTTCAAAAGAATTTTGAGGCTTGTCATACAAATCGTCTATTTCTTCTCTAGTTTCCTTTAAAATCTGCTTATCTGCCTGAGGAGGAACTCGAGGTAGAATAACTGCAGGAGGAGCAACAATCTCTGTAATCATCTGTGAATCTTCTATGTATTTATCAGTCAATAGAAAATCATTTAGCTCTTGATCATTTTGCAACTGTGCAATCTCTTGTGCAACATCTTGTGTAATCAGATCATCTAAAATGGGGATAGGGCTATTATCCATTATAAAGGTTAGGCCTACAGATTCCACAACCATGTTAGTAGCAAAACTTGTCTGAATGGCCTGAAGAGTTTTTGTACTAACTGGAGCTGTATAGCAAATAATATCTGTGCAATACTTAGGAGAAACAAATAAAAGAATGTTTCTATATAGGAGGCCAAAAGAATCTAAAACTAAATTCAGTTCGACTACTAGAGAAATGGAACAATCTTCAAAAAGAATAACCAAGGATTCAACTGCATCTTCATCTGGTATATCAGTATCAACAATCTCTACTACTTATGTTGTTGTTGGTGCTATTTCTACTTCTACTAGAGCTGCTTCTTCATTGAGCATCTCCCCTTTCCGGATTTTAGTAAGTATTGGAACCAGTCCCCTAACTGATGAAGGAGGGACAGAGGAGGCAGAAAGTTGGGCAGCTAGAGAAGAAATGGATGCAGCAAGAGGTGAAATAGCCTCTGTTATGAGTTCTTTTAGAAGAGGTGTGATGGATTGCAGAATAAATGAAATGGAGAGGGAATCTATGTCCATGAATTCAAGAGGGGTTTGTGTGGATACAAATGGATTGAGGGTGGATGATGATGTATGAGAGGGTGAAGAATCTGGCATTGGTTAATCTGTTTAATGAAGGGGTGATGATAAATTAAATGATAACATATTGAATGTTGGTATGGATGATAGGTTGTGAAGGGGGATGTCAGTAAGATGTAAAGGAGGAAGAGATAGAGGAGGAGTAACATGCTTTGATGTATTAGCATGTACTGGAGAATGAACTAGTGAATTTTGATGTTGAGGGGCTTGATGTGGTGAAGGATGATGTACTAGAGAATTAACTGGTGAATTAATATGTGAATGAATATGGATTAGGGAAGTAGGAGGTGTTGGTTGATGTTCTTGAAATGTGGAAGGATGCTGGAGGGTTGTTGAGGGAGTTTGAATAAGAGGAAGTGGAGGGGGAATGGAAACATCCCCAACAGGGTGGGGTATAGCTGGAGCAGCCCTTGTACCCTCAGAAGGTCTTGAGGAAGAGGAGGAAGCCTCTGATGGCTTGGAGATATTCCTCTCCCACCAGCCAAATAAGGCGCAAGTAAGCCTCTTGGAGGCATTAAGGAATATGATCTGGGAGACTAGGGATTCAGCAGCCTTGTCCTGAAGGAAGATTCCAAGAAATCTTCCAAAACACGCCTCCTTCTTGGTGTTTTTCTTCCAGATCATCTCAAACATGATTCTAGCCCAATTCACGGGCTTCTTGTTCACAACAACACACATCACAAGGAATTGCTGCCGAGTGATGTAATCATGGGATGTTTGTTTGCCCAGCAGTTCCTTTCCTTCTACGTCTGCAAGAAACTTATAGTCAGCAGATAAATGCTTCTTCAGTATTTTACTGGGTGTATCTCCAGAATAACCCATTTTAATCAACATCTCATCAAACTCAGAACTATCAATCTCTATCCCTTCTTCTTCATTAACTAATCTGAAAATTTCAGTTAAGACAGTGGAGGTAAGAGATACCTCGTTACCCGATATGGTTCCTATCATAGTATCATCATCTAAAAAGGAAGAGGTGTAAACCCATTCCCAAACTTCTGTTGCAGCTATCTTCTTTCTGGTGGTCATCAGATTCTTTAACTGCTAATCTTCAAATAATTTCAGAATGTCCAAGAAGATCTGGTCGGAAGGTTGAAATGACTCAAAATCGATATCAAAACCCATGTCGAACTTCATTGTCGCAAGAGCGCTTACTGGAATCGCCATTGATCACCTGCAAAGGAAACATAGAGAGAACAAATGCAAGGGGAATAGAAAGCGCGGGATGGAGCTCGAAGAACACCTAGATATAAGGTTTTTCAGAATATGAAACGACAAACTCAGTACTGCGAAAAATAAAAGTTCTTCGATCTAAGGTCGACGAAATATTTTATCGACAAAAGAGTTCATCGATCTCAGTCTTAAGAAGGGAAAAAATTTCGTCGTCCTCAGGTCGACAGAAATTTTCTGAAGCCAGATCATCGATCTCTGGTCGATGAAAATTGCTTACACAGAGAGTTCATCGATCTCAGGTCGACGAATTATCTCAAGAACTTTTCTCAGTTCATCGATCTCCGATCGATGAACTGTGGCAAATTCTTCGACCATAGACAGAAAGTTAAATTAAAGCTTCTCCATTAATCATACCAAGTTAATTTAGAAAGAACAAATAGTTTCTTTCATCTAAGGGTTTGGTTAAGATGTCTGCCCTTTGCAAATCAATGTAGATATAGATAAGATTAATTTTCTTTTTGTCCACACACTCTCTAATGAAATGATTCCTTATCTCTATATTCTTAGTTCTACTATGATGAACTGGATTCTGAGCAATAGAAATTACACTAGTATTATCACCGAGTAAGGTTGAATTATTTAAGTTGTATCCATAATCTAGGAGTTAGTTTTGAATCCACAGCAAATCTGAATAACAACTGCAAGCTACTATGTACTTAACTTCTGATGTTGATGTAGACACAGATTTTTGCTTTTTGCAAAACCAAGAGACAAGTCTAGCACCAAGGAACTGGCATGTTCCTGATGTGCCCTTCTTGTCCACTCTACATCAAGCAAAGTCAGCATCTAAGTATCCAGTCAACTCAAATTCTTACTCAGTTGGAAACCATAGTCCTAAATTTGGGCAACCCTTTATATATCTTAAAATTCTTTTTAGGAAAAAAAGATGAGATTCTTTAGGGTTCACTTGGAACCTAACACAAAGGCATGTAGCAAACATTATGCCTGACCTACTTGCTTTGAGATACAATAGGGAACCAATAATTCCCCTATATAATTTCTGATCAATAGGCTTTCCGTGTTCATCAGAGTCAACCACAGCATTGGTAGCCATGGGTGTTTTCTTTGTTGAGGCATCTGACATCCCAAACCTTTTGATTTGCTCCTTAGCATACTTGGATTGGGATATGAAGATGCCATCAGGTAATTGCTTCACTTGGAGATCAAGTAAGTATGAAAGTTCACCCATACTACTCATCTCAAACTATGAATACATAAGGTAAAAAAAACTTTTGCATCATTTGGGATTAGTTGAGCCAAATATAATATCATCTACATAAATTTGTACTAACAAGATTTTATCTTTATGATGCTTATTAAAAAGTGTCCTATCTACAATACCTCTAGAAAATTTATGTTGTAACAAGAAGCTAGCTAAGGTCTCATACAATGCTCTTGGAGCTTTCTTTAAACCATAGAGAGCTTTATGCAATCTAAAAATATAAGAGGGATTAGTTGGAGAGATAAAACCTGGTGGTTGCTCCATATATACTTCCTCTTTGAGTTCTCCATTAAGAAATGCACTCTTGACATCCATTTGATAGACCTTGAACTTTTTGAATGTAGCATATGCAAGGAAGATTCTTATAGCCTGAAGCCTTGCAACCGGGGCAAATGTCTGATCATAGTCAATGCCTTCATCTTGCCTATAGCCTTGAGCTACTAGCCTTGCCTTATTCCTTCTGATAATGCTTTGGGAAACAAGTTTATTTCTGAATACCCACTTAGTTCCAATGACTGGGTAGTCTTTTGGTCTTGGAACTAAGTCTCAAACTCTACATCTCTCAAACAGGTTGAGCTCCTCTTACATAGCAATGATCCAGTGTGGATCTTTCTCAGCATCTTTGATGGATTGGGGCTAAATTTGAGATATGAAAAAGACATGCATCAAGTCTTGGTTGAGATGATTCCTTATCTGCACACCTACCGATATGTCTCCTATTACTTGAGATACAAGATGATGTCTAAGTATGACAAGATCAGTTGGTGGAGTTTGTTCAGCAACAGCCTGGGGAGTTAATTCCTCTTGTGGAATTATGTGGGCTATTATTGGTTTAACAACTATTTCACTGAAACCATCTTCACTATCTTCAGAGTTTTGTGGAGAGGTATGGACATTAGCCTCATTGGTGATTTTCATTTCTTTTAACTATTCACATAAATATGGTACCTACAGATATTCACTGGTAGAAGAGTTCTTCTCCTTGTAAAATATGTTAGTCTCATCAAAGGAAATGTGTACAGACTCTTCTATTCTCATTGTAGATTTATTATAAACCATATATGCCTTGTTGACTTGGGAGTATCCTAGAAAAATTTCTTATTGCATCCTTGGCTTCAAACTTTCTAATATATTTCTTTTCATTATTGTGAATGTAGCACATACAACCAAAAATCTTAAAGAAATCTACTTTAGGTTTCTTCCCTTTAAGTAATTCATAGGGAGTCTTGCCCTTAAGCTTATGTATCAAACTCCTGTTTAGGATATAATTTGTTGTGCTTACAGCCTCTGCCCAAAAGGATAGTTGCAAGTAAGCATCTGCAAGAAATGTACCATCAGCTTCAATTAGTGTTCTCCTTTTCCTTTCAGCCACCCCATTTTATTGAGGAGTTCTAGGAGTAGAGAAACAATATATCAGACCTTCCTCCTCACAGAATATTTGTATGGGAAGAGACTCAAACTCAGTACCAAGATCACTTCTGATCAATATAACAGGAGTAGACTACTCAATCCTTATGCTCTTAAGAAAGTCTATAAGAACCTTGATGTTATCTGACTTGTTTCTCAAGAAGAACACCAAGTGAACCTTGAGAAGTCATTTACAATCACTAAGGTATAAGATTTCCCTCCTAGGCTTTGTATAGTAATGGGTCCAAAAAGATCCATGTGGTGTAAATACAAAATCCTAGGTGAATAACTTTTATTAATTGCTTTGAAACTATTTTTAATATTCTTGCCTAACTGACAAGCCCTTCAGAGGCCTTCCTTCTTGTAGGGACCAGAAGGAAATCCTCTAACAAGGTTGTCTTTAGTTAACCTAGTAATGTTTTTCAGATTAACATGACCTAATCTTTTGTCCTGAAGTTCATTATTATTATTAATTTGGTTGAACAGACATATTTCAGACCTAATAGACTTAAAATTTACTATGTAAATAATTCCTACTATAAATCCAGTTAAGACGGTCTTGTTATCAACAGAAGAGATAATGCAAGAGGATTTATCAAAAGATACCTGAAACCCTTCATCATATAGTTGACTAATGGAAATCAGATTGTGCTTTAATCCACTTACAAAAGAAACCTTCTTGAATGTGACAACTCCAATCTTTACATCTCCATAGCCTTTAGTCTGGCCATAGTTGGAGTCACAAAAAACAACATTAGGACCTAGCTTGGACTTATAGTTGGATAGATTGTCCATGCTGCCAGTCATATGTTTTGAACAACCACTATCCAGATACCACTGTTCCTCTATGTTAGGATAGTCTTTCACCTGCAAAAAAATAGATTAGATATTCTTGACCCAGGTTACCTTGGGTCCTTGTTGATTTACATAAATAAAGTTGGTAATATATGAATATTAAGGTTGACTTTTGTAACCTAAAGGATGGTATTTTCTTGGTGGAATTATCCATTGGTTAAAAGGATTAATATTCTGTCTAGGTTGATTAAAAATCCTATTGTAATTAGAATTTCTGATATTATAAACTGGGGTCGACGAATTCCGGTACGTTAGTCGATCTGAGGTCGACGAACAGGGATGAGTTCGTCGAACTCCAATCAGATTAACTCTATTTTAAATTCTTCTGAATCAAAATCAAAAGAAGACAATACCTGATCATCTTTAGATAGAGGTTCTTAAGTATCATATTGGTCAGCTTCAGAATGGGTGCTTGATGCATGAATAGCCATCAAGCATATTTTCTTGGCCATTGCTTCCTCTTCATCTTCATTGGAGCTGGAAGATGAAGATTCTTCTTTAGTGTCACTCAAGGTTTCAGCAATAAAACATTTCTCCATCCTTTTGTGCTTGCTGGAGGATGGCTTGTTGTTATGCTATTTCCTGATTTCCTTTTCTATTCTCTTATCATTCTTTTGAGTCTCTGGACACTCTGAAATGAAGTGTCCAGGCTTCCTGTAGCCAAAACAAACTACTTCTATAGTTGGTGTTTTGTCATACCTGGGTTTGTTATCTTGCCTTGACGACTTTCTTCTGAAGTGTCTCTTTCCCATTTTGTAAAATCTCTTGGCTAAGAGACTTAGGAATTCTTCATTGAAAGTTGGGGCTTCTTAATCTTCAGTAGCTTTGAATGTTATATTTTGCTCCTTTCTCCCAGATGAAGGAGTCTTCAATTCTACAGCTTCTCTTGACTTAATCAGTTGCTCATATGTTTTGAGCTTTCCAAATATAGATTCAGTGGAAAACTCATTAAGGCTTCTGGCTTCCTTTATAGGCAAGATTCTAGTATCCCATGAGCTAGGGAAGTACATGAGGATTTTGTCATTCACTTCTGTAAGAGAGATGTTCTTCTCCAATGTCTGCAGCTCATTGATTTTTGAGCTTAATCTATTGTACATATCACCAACAGTCTCTAACTCATCCTTCTTGAAGTTCTCATACTGAGAGATGAGGTTGGATCTCCTATCCTTTCTCTCATAAGCAGAACCATCTACAATCTGGTTAAGAGAATCCCAAATAGCCTTGGCTGATGTGCATTCATCCACCTTCTGGAAGATGTCATCAGACATAGTCTGACCAAGAATGTTCATGGCCATTGCATCAACAATCTTGCCCTTTTTCTGAGCATCTGTCCAATCAAGTGGTGGAACAGTATGTGTGCTTGATGTTGAGGTGGATGTAATCACTAGAGCAGGAGGTCCTGTCAAAATGGAATAAAAAATGTCCTCATCACTAGAGTTCATATAAAGTTTGATTCTTTCCTTCTAGATGGAAAACTTATTTAAGTTGCACACTGGAGGTCTGGTGCTTCCATAATCCTTATTTGCCATGCTATAAGAAATAGTCTAGAGAAATTTAGATCTAAGAAGGATCTATTGGTTCAAGTGTTACTTTGTTCAACAAAGAGAACGGTGCTCTGATACTATTTGAAATAAAGGGATAGATCTGAATTACTCTCGTTAAATATATATTATATAAAAGAGTAAGCACAGCACAAAAATAAATAAAGAAAGCATGCAATCCAGATGACAATAGGATTATAATGGTTCCCCAAAACTTAGTACATCCACTCTTCTACCACCCTGGTTAGAATCTACTATAGGTTTATGATCAGGTGCTCTGATACCAATTGAAAAGAGGGGTTAGATCTGACATACTCTAGAGGGGGGGGGGGGGTGAAAAGAGTATTAAAATTTTTGGCTTTTTAAAACTTTTATGTCTGAGTGAAAGTAGGTGATACCAATAATATATAAGGAAAAGAAAAACAGGCTAAGTTATTCTATCTATCACAGCCACAGCAAGAACAAATAAAAAATGAGCACAACAAGACAACACAAGAAATTTTATAATGGTTCCCAACCTGGGTACATCCACTATTCTACCACCCTGGTAGGAATCCACAAGCAGGTTTTTATCAGGTGTCTGCCACCACAATATCAAGTTGACTGGAGATATCACAACCCTTTAGTCTTTTAATCAGGTGCCCAAAACCAACACAAGTCTTTTGATTAGGAGACTTGAAAACCAAGTGGTTAACTTTTGAAGGGAGTTAAAACCCTTTTATAGGAGGTGAGAGGAGGTGATGGTGTCTTCTCTTTCTCTAATCAACAGATAAGACTAGTGGATCTTTGATGGTGACAAAGCTCTCCCTGAGATGTCGAATGGTTTAGGAAGACTAGAACTTTTCTTCAGGGTGTAGGTCTTCAGCCTTTTTCTGTCAATGTCTAGGAATCCAATAGACTAATGTTGATTGGATGTCTCTGATGATTCAAGGCTCTAAATATAAATAAGACTCTTGATTTGTGATGAATGTCCTTCTTCAGATTTAAGGATTGACAAGGTAAAGAACAGAGATATTTTTAGCACACAGAAGAAAGTTCTGAATGATCGGGATCTGTTTTAGTGATCTGGATTTTCTTCTGTGATGCTCTGTGAGTATGTTGTTTTCTGTTATTCTCTATATCTTCTGTATCTATCTGCTGATCAATATATTATCAGACTGAAAGGAGAAAACTCTCTTATATTCTGCAATCAATTTTTGTCCTTTAAATTTTAAATTCAGGCATTAATTCTAAACTAATCCTGAGAATACAAACGGCTGAAATGTATGTCATAAATGAGTTTCCCCAACTGTCCCTAATAAAATAAGCAAGTAATTGCCATGATGAATACCATAATTAATGCTGCCAATAACAGCTATATTCAAAAAAAATATGAGCATTAATTACTCATGAATATTACTGCTAATTAATATAGAAAGTGGGGGATAGAAGGAAGAAAACTTCACATTCTTGAGCTGGACAGAAATTGTCGACCTCATAACGGAAGTGGTCGACCTGAGTGTTGGATCCCTAGTTGGATTTGTGCTAGGTTCACTAATATTAGGCTGAGTATAACCCACCTTGTATAGCCAGGGTCAAGTCTAGTAGTCCTAGAGTGTATGCTAAGTCATTAAGTTCAACCTTCTTGGACCAGCCAGCTGAGGACCTCAAAAGACTCAGACTTAGAAGTTTTCAGAGAACTTTATGATTAGTTCAAAGTTCTTCGAACTAAGTTCGATGATTATCGATCTCAGATCGACGAACTCAGAGTTATTTCTCTGAGCTTAGCTCGACGATATTCAAGCTCAGGTCGACGATCATTTTTCTTCAGACAGAATCTCAGCTCGACAAACTCAGAGTGTAGTTTTTGTAAGCCATTCTCAGTATGCAGTTCGCAGAGCTCAGGTCGACGATTTGGAATTCTTAGGTCGATGATCTTAGATCTCAGGTCGACGAATTCTGTTCAGTGATCGACGATATCTGTCTAGTTCCTGAATGAGATGTTTTTTCCTTCTATTCCTTTATTTCTATATTAATATCAGTATTACTCCTGAGTAATTAATGCTTATATTCCTCTAAATATAGCCATTATTGGCAGAATTAATTATGGTATTCATTAGGATATTTACTTGCTTATTTTATTAAGGGAGAGTTGGGGAAACTCATTTATGATATATTCCAGCCATGTACATTCTCCAGATTAGCCAGCAATTAAGGCAGTATTTCAAATTTCAAAGGAAAATTTATTGACTAAGAATAGAAAAAGATATTTTTGTCTTTTAGACAAGAATACAGAAGGAACCACCAGAACTTATAGAGAAAATATACATCACTGAGATAGACTAATCTTTCAGAACACTTTCTCTCACAGTATAGAAAATTCTCTGTGTTTCACCTTGTCAAGTCTGAAGATAGATGAAGAACAATTATCACAATCAAGAGTCTTCTTCAAGCTTCACTTCCAGGAACATTCAGGACAAAAAAGATTTATTCAGTCAGAAAAGTTCCAGGACTGCTTTCAGACAAGGCTGAAGACCTACACCCTGAAGCAAATCTCCAGTCTTCCTGAACCATCAACATCTCAGGGGGAGCTTTGTCAACATCAAAGATCCACTAGTCTTCTCTATTGATTAGAGAAAGAAAAGACACCATCACCTCCTCTCACCTCTTGTAAAAGGGTTTTAACTCCCTTCAAAAGTTAGCTCTTGGTTATTAAGTCTCTTGATCAAAAGACTTGGGTTGGTTTTTGGGCACCTGATCAAAAGCCTAAAGGGTTGCAATATCTCCCTACAAATAGATATTGGGTGGCAGTCACCTGATCAAAACCTGCTAGTGGATTCCTACCAGGATGGTAGAATAGTGAATGTACCCAAGTTTAGGGGAACCACTATAAAATTTCTTGTCTTGTCTGGTTACTCATTTTCTATTTTTGTTCTTGCTGTGGCTATGATAGTTAGAATAGCTTAGTTTGTTTTTCCTTCTATTATTATATTTGGTATAACTAATTTTCACTCGGATATAAAAGTTTAAAATAGCAAAAATTTTTAATACTCTATTCACCCCCCCCCCCCTCTAGAGTAAGCCAGATCTAACCCCTCCTTTCAATTGGTATCAGATGGATGTTCTCTTGGTTGAACAAGATAACACTTGAACCAACAGATCCTTCTTAGATCTAAATTTCTCTAGCCTATTTCTTATAGTATGACACAAAATAAGTATTATGTAAGCACCAGACCTCCAGTGCGCAACTTAAATAAGTTTTACATCTGGAAGGAAAGAATCTAACTTTATATGAACTCTATTGATGAGGACATTTTTAAATCCATTTTGACAGGACCTCCTACTCTAGTGACTACATCCACCTCAACATCAAGCACATATGATGTTCTGCCACCTGAGTCGATAGATGCTCAGAAAAAGGCCAAGATTAGCTATGCAATGTCGATGAATATTCTTACTCAGACTATGTCTGATGACATCTTCCAAAAGGTGGCTGAATGCACATCAGCCAAGGCTATTTTGGATTCTCTTAACAAGATGGTAGCTGGTTTTGTTGATGAGAGAAAGGATAGGAGATCCAACCTCATCTCTCAGTATGAGAACTTCAAGAAGGATGAGTCAGAGACTATTGGTGATATGTACAATAGATTAAGCTCAATAATCAATGAGCTGAAGACATTGGACACAGACATCACTCTTAAAGAAGTGAATGACAAAATCCTCATGTGCTTCCCTAGCTCATAGGATTCTAGAATCTGGCCTATCAAGGAAGCCAAAAGCCTTAATGAGATTTCCACTGAATCTCTATTGGGAAAGCTCAAATCTTATGAACAACTGATTAAGTCAAGAGAAGCTGCAGAATAGAAGACTCCTTCATCTAGGAGAAAGGAGCAAAATATAGCATTCAAAGCTACTGAAGATTCAGAGGCCCCAACTATCAATGAAGAATTCCTAAGTCTCTTAGCCAAGAGATTTTACAAAATGGGAAAGAGGGACTTCAGAAGAAAGTCATCAAGGCAAGATGTCAAACCAAGGTCTGACAAAACACTAACTAAAGAAGAAGTTTGTTTTGGTTGCAGGAAGCCTAGACACTTCATTTCAGAATGTCCAGAGGCTCAAAAGAAAGATAAAAGAAGAGAAAAGGAGACAGGGAAATAACACTACAACAAGCCTTCCTCCAGCAAGCATAAAAGGAAGGATTAACCTGGATTGACACTGAAGAAGAATCTTCATCTTCCAGCTCCAGTGAAAATGAAGAGGAAGCAAAGGACAAGGAAATATGATTGATTGCTATTGATGCTTCAAGCACCCATTTTGAAGCTGACCAATCAGACACTTAAGAACCTCTATTTGAAGAGCATCAGGTATTATCTTCTTTTGATTTTGATTCAGAAGAATTTAAAATTGATTTTAAATCTTTATGTATTGATTTAATTAACTCTGAAAAAGTAATTAAACAACTTAGAGAGAAAGTAAATGAACAAGAAAACCTACTATCAGAAAATAATAAACTAAAGGATGAAATCACCTTAATTAATGAACAAATCATTAAATTAAAGACTGAAATAATTGAGGCTAGACAACTTGAAGAATCCCTTAATGGGAGAAGCATCAAGTTGATGAACATCACAAGCACATTGAATGTCAGACTTAATGGCAAGCTGGGCTTAGGTGCTTCATCAAGCCAACCCCCACTTATTCAGAAAAAATTTTTATCCACCCCCATAAAATTTGTTTCTAAAAAGGGTAAAGAGAAAATAGATGATAATCATGTTAAAAAATAGTATTAAAATAAAAGAATAACAAAAAGAGTAAGAAAAATAATAACCAGAACAATGCTCAGCAGATTTCATCGAACTCCGATCGACGAAATGCGTAAAGTTCGTCGAGCTCAACTAGACGAACTTCGAACGCAAACTTCTACTATAACTATTCTCTGAAATGCGATCGATGAAACCAATATGGTTCGTCGATTTGGGGCCCAGATAATGAATAACTTCTTCTTTGAGTGGAGTTTGACGAACTCATCCCCGTTCATCGACCACAAATCGACGAACGTACAAGAATTCGTCGACCCCAGTTTATAATATCAGAAATTTTAATTACAACAGGATTTTTAATCAACCTAGACAAAATATTAATCCTTTTAACCAATGGATAATTCATCCAAGAAAATACCATCCTTTAGGTTATAAAAGTCAACCTGAATATTCATATATTAATTGCTTTAGTTATGTAAATCAACAAGGACCCAAGGTAACCTGGGTCAAGAATATCAAACCTATTTTTGTGCAGGTGAAAGACTATCCTACCACAGAGGAACAGTGGTATCTGGATAGTTCTTGTTCAAAACATATGACTGGAAGCAAGGACAATCTATCCAACTACAAGTCCAAACTAGGTCCCAAAGTTGTTTTTGGTGACTCCAACTGTGGCCAGACTAAAGGCTCTAGAGATGTAAAGATTTGAGTGGTCACATTCAAGAAAGTAGCTTATGTAAGTGGATTAAAGCACAACCTGATTTCTATTAGTCAACTCTGTGATGAAGGGTTTTAGGTATCATTTGATAAATCCTCTTGCATTATTTCTTCTGTTGACAATATAACTATTTTAACTGGCTTTAGAGTAGGAAATATCTACATTGTTAATTTCAAATCAGCAAACACAGAAATTTGTTTGTTTAACCAAACCAGTAACTACAATGAACTTTGGCATAGGAGATTAGGACATGTTAACTTAAAAAAAATTGCTATGTTATCTAAAGACAACCTTATTAGAGGATTGTCTTCTTATCCCTACAAGAAGGAAAGCCTTTGCTGGGCTTGTCAGTTATGCAAGCAAACTAAAAATAGTTTCATGTCACTTAACAAGAGTGATTCACCTAGGATGTTGTATTTGCTCCACATGGATCTTTTTGGACTCATTGATGTACAAAGCCTAGGAGAGATGTCTTATACCTAAGTGATTGTTGATGACTTCTCAAGATTCACTTGGGTGTTCTTCTTGAATAATAAGTAAGATAATTTCAAGATTCTTACAGATTTTCTCAAGAGCATACAGATTGAGTACTCTATTCCAATTGCATTGATCAGAAGTGATCATGGTACTAAGTTTGAGTCTCTTCTTATGCAAGAGTTCTGTGTGAAGGAATGTATCAGGCTTTGTTTCTCTGCTCCTAGAACTCCTTAATAAAATGGGGTAGCTGAAAGAAAAAACAGAACACTCATTGAAGCTGCAGGCACATTAATTGTAGATGCTCACCTACCCATATCCTTTGGGGCAGAGGCTGTGAGCACATTAAACTATGTCCTGAACAGGAGTTTGATACACAAACATTAGGTAAAGACCCCCTATGAACTACTCAAAGGGAAGAAACCTAAAGTAGACTATTTTAGAGTATTTGGTTGTGTTTGTTACATCCATAACAATAACAAGAAATACATTAGAACGTTTGAAGACAAAGCCGAAGTTGGAATTTTTCTTGGATATTCCCAAGTAAGCAAGGCTTATAGGGTATATAATAGATCAACCATGAAAATGGAAGAGTTTGTTCACATTTCTTTGGATGAGACTAATATGTTTTACAAGGAGAAGATAGCTTCTTCTAGTGAAACCTTGCAGGTACCTAACATGTGTGAGAAGCTGGATGAGTTGACCCTCACCAATGAAGCTGTTACACATCCTTCTCCACATATTGCTGAAGAAAGTGATGATGATGATACTGAATTTAATGGAGAGCCAACAACAACTAACTTAATTCCACGAGAGGAATTAACTCCCCAAGCTATTGCTGAACCAACTCCACCAACTGATTCTGTCATACTTAGAGATCATCCTATATCTAAGGCAATAGGAGACATATCAGTAGGTGTGCAGACAGGGCATCAACTCCACCAGGATGTGATGCATGCCTGCTTTATATCTCAAATTGAGCCCCAATCCATCAAAAATGCTGAGCAAGATCCACACTGGATCATTTTTATGCAAGAAGAGCTCAACCAGTTTGTGAGATGTATAGTTTTGGACTTAGTTCCAAGACCCAAAGACTATCAAGTCATTGGAATTAATTGGGTATTTAGAAATAAACTTGATGCCCAAGGCACTATCATAAGGAACAAGGAAAGGATACTAGCTCAAGGCTATTGGCAAGAGGAAGGCATTGACTATGATCAGACATTTGCCCCTATTGCAAGGCTTGAGGCTATAAGAATCTTCCTTGCATATGCTGCCTTCAAAAAGTTCAAAGTCTATCAAATGGAAGTCATGATTGCATTTTTGAATGGAGAACTAAAAGAGGAAGTATATGTGGAGCAACCACCAGGTTTTATCTCTCCAACTAATCCCCCTTATGTCTTTAGATTGCATAAAGCTCTCTATGGCTTAAAGAAAGCTCCAAGAGCTTGGTAGGAGACCTTAGCTAGCTTCTTTTTAGAGCATATATTTTTTAGCGGCATGGTAGATATGGCTCTTTTTATTAAGTATCATAAAGATAAAATCTTATTAGTACAAATTTATATAGATGATATTATGTTTGGCTCAACTGATCCCAAACAATGCAAAAGGTTTTGTTGGGTACATTGGAAAATGTGTACCTGATTTGAAGAAGCCCAACTTAGCTCAATGATATACATCAAGGTGTATTTGATGTTGTTTTGAGTTGACATGTGCAGGTGAAGAAGTATTAAAGAATGCAGAAAAATATTCTAAGTCCACGTGTCGACACCTGAAGAAATTGTGTCGACACTTTAGAATATTTGTGTCGACACTTCAGAATATCAGTGTCGACACAGAGAAAGATAGTCGATCACATTTATGTCGACACTGGGAAGCAGTGTCGACATATAAAGAAGATCGTCGACCTCAGCACTGTGAAGCAGTGTCGACACAGTGAAAGATAGTCGACACCCAGAGAAAGTTAGTCGACCAGTGAAAGATAGTCGACTAGTTAAAGATAGTCGACCAGAGAAAGATAGTCGACTCACAGAAGAAGATAGTCGACCTCAACTGTATCGACACTGGGAGGATGTGTCGACACCTTGAGATTGAGTCGACACATATTGGCAGAAGTCGACTGTGCTTGTGTCGACACCAGAAGACTGAGTCGACACATTTTGGCAGAATTGAAGATTGCGGTGTCGACACCTTGAGATTGAGTCGACACATATTGGAAGAAGTCGACTGTGCTTGTGTCGACACCAGAAGATTGAGTCGACACATACTGAGTTCTAAATCTACAACAACTGTGTCGACACACAGGACTTTTGTCGACACATTGCAGAGCCAAGACCAAGTTATTTTCTGAAGTAGCTGTGTCGACTTAAAGGCAACTTAGTCGACATCATCAAAGACTGTGTCGACACCAAAGTCACTTGTGTCGACACAGATAGACAGATTGGTCTCGACACTTTCTTACAGACTGTCTCGACATTTTGCTGTCCAAGGCTAAGGTACAGGAACTGTTTGAAGACTTGACAGCTGTGGGTTGCCACCGTTTAACTGAAGCTGTCAGACCTGTCAGAAAACAGTTAGAAACCGGATCAGCCGGTTAACATGAAAAAAGTCTATAAATAGACATATTCAGAAGGAAATAGAAATAATAGAAGAAGATCTGAAGAAGTAAGGCAGGACAGGAAATCTATGCTCAATCAGGAGTATGAAAGTTTTAGACAAGGAAAATCTGATAGCATAACTGAGTGCTACAAGAAATTCTATAGAATTGTGAATGAGCTTATGTCCTATGGAAGAGTCTTCAGTACTTATGAACTGAATGACAAATTCTTGAGATCCTTAATAAAGGATTGGGACACAAAGATCTGTGCCATAAGAGAAGTGGCTAAATTGGCAGAGATCTCTCCTCCCACCTTGTTTGGAAAGTTGCTATCCTATGAAATGCAACTTATGGTGAGGAAGGAGGAGGAAAAGAATTCAAGAGGAGAGCATAGAGAAAAGACTGTGGCATTCAATGCAGAAGCCACTAGAAAGAATAGGAGGAAATCACCATCTCCTCCTAAGGAAGCTGTAGAAGATAGTTCTGAAAATTCAGATAAGGGTTCAGAAAGCTGTGATTCAGATGCAGACTTTGCTACATTCACAAGGCAATTCAAGAGGTTCTTGAAAAAGAAGCAATGGAAGTCTAGGCCCTCCACATCACAGCAAGTTGATGACTATTATCAGAAGAAAAGGTCATCAAGGAAAGAGAAGAGCAAATCAAAGCCCAGCAAAGCCACTACTTCAAAGATTGTCTGCTATTGTTGCAATAGGTCTGGACATGTAGTGGCTGACTGTCCTGATAAGAGAAAGGAGTCTTCAGATAAGAAGAAGACTCATCAGAAAGGCAAGAAGGAGAAATCCTTTGTTGCAAAGAAAGATAAGAGTCTAACAGACCAGTCAACTTCAGAGTCAGAATCTGAAGCTGAAGCATATATTGGACTATATGCTGCATCTGAAGAAGAGGAGTTTCTGCAGTTGCTAGACTCCATCAATGAACAAAAGGATCATCAGTGTATGGGGCTGATGGCAGGATCAGAAGAGGACATATGCCAGAATCAGTCTGGTCCTAATAAGGTACAATGTCCTTCTATTACATCTGTTTGTAGTACAAGTGAAGAATCAGCTACATCTGCATCAAGTGATGTAGATGCATCTGAATCTGAAGGAGATGTCTATCAATTGATAGACAAGTATGGGGACTTGTTGCAGGCCCTTAAGAAAAGCAAGAACTTGGTTAAATCTCAGGCTTAGGAAATTGCTGAACTTAGGAGTGCTACAACTGAGTTAGAGAAAGTTATTGATCAAAAATTAAATGAAATTGCCAAGCTGAAGAATATAACTATTATTCAAATGGGCACAATTAATTATACTAATGATCAAGTGAAGAGTCTGGAGGCCAGACTTAGAATTGAAAGGGATTTAGTGGCTAGTTACTCTAAGCCAAAATCTGTCTTACCCTTGATAGATGAATTTGTCACTCAAAAGGGTAAGGCTGGATTAGGATTTAAAGGTAACTCCAGGGCTGGCAGATTTAAGAGGAAAGGCAAAGCTCCTGTTCAGCCACTAAACCTTTCAGTCCCCATAAAGTTTAGTAAGGTGGAAGTGCCTTCTAACAAATATGATCATGAAGATATTCAAGGTCATATTAAGACTAATGTTCTGAAGAACAAGGGTGTAAATGCAAGCAGGCCTACCTATGGTCATAAACCCAATGGTTTTAAGAAATCAGTAGGTGAAGTTGCTGCAGCACCAGCAATGAACAGAAATTTTTCTGACAAGGATGTATCTAGATCTAGATACAATAAGTTTGAATGTTGGTGCTGTGGCAAGAGAGGCCATTTTGCACTAGACTGCTGGTATAACACAAGTGTTATAAAGAACAATAGTCTACCTATTAGAAGAAATAATGGTAGCTTTGTTTATGCTAACTTGAACCAAGGACCCAAGACTTGTTTGGGTTCTAAGGGTAAGTAAATCTGTGTTGTAAGTGAATCCAAGTAACCGTGCCCCTATATGGTACTTGGATAGTGGTTGTTCCAGGCACATGACTGGAACAAAGGGGCTGCTGAAGGAGTATTCATCTATCAAAGATGGACCCAAAGTGATCTTTGGTGGATCTTAAAAAGGAGTCATCAAAGGGTTTGGTAACATTTCTTCTAATCTAATTACTATCACTCAAGTGGCTTATGTAAAAGGTTTGAAACATAATCTAATAAGCATAAGCCAGCTAAGTGATTTAGGATATGACATTTCATTTGTTAAAGATGGATGTCATATCAAAAGGTCAAGTGATCAAAAGATCATATTGACTGGGTATAGGAAGAGAAATGTATATTGTCTTAATTTTGAATGTAAGAATAAGGCTTCTTCCATCTGTCTTGTAGCTGATGACAATGCTTCTCATTGTGTTAAGTGGCACAAGAGATTGGCTCATCTAAACTACAAGACAATTGGCCAACTCTTTAGCAAAGAGTTAGTGAGGAATGGACCTCAAGTTAAGTGTATAAAGGAAGGGATATGCTCAGCTTGTCAAAAGGGCAAGCAGACAAAATCCTCCTTTCAAAGACTTGAAAACAAGGATTCTGTGAGGTGCTTATACCTCTTGCATATGGATCTTTTTGGTCCTATGCAAGTTCATAGTCTAGGTAGGAAAGTCTACACTTTTGTGGTTGTAGATGACTATTCTAGATTTACATGGGTGTTCTTTCTAAGACAGAAATCTGAAACCCCAAGTGTATTACTTAATTTTGTAAAGCAAATTCAGAATGAACTGAATAGTACAATGGTCAAAATCAGAAGTGACCATGGTACTGAGTTTCAATCTGAAAGCATAACAAAATTGTGTAAAGACTTTGGGATTTTCCAAGAGTTCTCCTCACCTAGAACACCTCAACAAAATGGAATTGCTGAAAGAAAGAATAGAACATTAATTAAAGCAGGTAGAACTCTGTTAAGTGACACCTCTCTCCCAGAATATTTTTGGGCTGAGGCAGTTAACACAGCTTGTCATGTAATCAATAGGGCTACTATCACCAAAAGCCACAAAATGACTCCCTATGAGATTGTGAAAGGCAGAAAACCAAATCTATCTTACTTTAGGATCTTTGGTTGCAAGTGTTATATACTTAACAATGGCAAGTCATATTTGACTAAGTTTGCTGCCAAATCCCAGGATGGGATATTTGTTGGGTACAGCACAAATAGTAAGGCCTATAGAGTCTTCAACTTCACTACTCAAGTTGTTGAAGAATCTGTGCATGTTGTGTTTGATGAAACAAGATTAATCAACTGTGAGTTGTCTTGTAGATCAAATGACTCAACAGGTATAAGCAAAAGTATGGACAAGCTCTCCATTACTGAAGTATCAAAGGAAGATGGAGCATTGGAAAATGAAGGCTTCTGTCCAGGGGGAGAACAAGACACTATAGAAGCTGATGAAAACCAAGAGATTCAGCTAAATGATGGAGCTGGAGATGTTCAACCAGAAGGGAATCTTCCTCCAGCTACAAGACATTTAAGAGATCATCCAGCTGATCAGATAATAGGTGATCCAAGACAGGGGGTGCAAACTTGAAGCAGAAATCAAAACACAGTTCTACATTCAAGTTTCCTGTCACAAATGGAGCCTAAGAAGTTTGAAGAAGCTATCCAAGACCAGCACTGGATTGATGCTATGCAAGATGAGCTGAATCAATTCAGAAGGTGCAATGTCTGGGAGCTTGTTCCTAAACCAAGAGGCCACAATATAATTGGCACAAAATGGATCTATAGGAACAAGCTAGATGAAAGTGGAATAATAGTGAAGAATAAAGCAAGATTGGTTGCAAAAGGATACAGGCAGGAAGAAGGGATTGACTTTGATCAAACCTTTGCAGCAAGGCTGGCGGCAATCAGAATGTTCCTTGCCTATGCAGCCTATCAAGACTTCAAGCTTTACCAGATGGATGTGAAGTCAGCATTTCTGAATGGTGATCTTAAAGAAGAAGTATATGTAGAGCAGCCATCAGGTTTTGTAAATCCTCTCAAACCTGATTATGTTTATAAGCTTAGAAAAGCTTTGTATGGGTTAAAGTAAGCCCCAAGGGCTTGGTATGAAACCCTATCTACTTTCCTTATTGAGAATAAATTCTCAAGAGGAAAAATTGACAAAACTCTATTCCTTAGGGAATCCAAAGACAAGATCATCTTATTTCAGATCTATGTTGATGACATAATCTTTGGATCTACTGAAAACAACCTTTGTAAAAAGTTTGCCAAACTTATGCAAGGGAAGTTTGAGATGAGCAGTATGGGGGAACTGAAGTTCTTCTTGGGACTCCAAGTAAGACAGACTGATGATGGCTTGTCCATATCCCAGTCAAAGTTTACTAAAGAATTAATCAAGAAGTATGGTATGGAGTCATCCTCCATCATGAGAACTCCTATGGGGACAAGTATGCCTATATGCAAAGATGATGCAGGTAAACCTGTTGATGAGACTTTGTATAGAGGAATAGTTGGTTCTCTACTATATCTCACAGCTAGTAGACCAGATATTATGTATGCTACATGTGTCTGTGCTAGGTACCAAGCCTGCCCTAAAGAGTCTCATTATACTGCAGTCAAAAGGATTCTGAGATATCTTAAGGGCACACCTAATCTAGGTCTTTGGTACCCTAGGAATAGAGACTTTCTACTAACAGGCTATTCAGATGCAGATTTTGCAGGATGTAGAGAGGATAGGAAGAGTACTACAGGTACTTGTTAATTCCTGGGAGGAAGACTAATATCATGGAGTAGTAAGAAGCAGACCAGTGTGGCAATTTCCACAGCTGAGTCTGAGTATGTTGCTGCTGGAAGCTGCTGTACACAGCTATTATGGATGCAGCATCAACTTAAGGATTATGGTATTCAAGTAAGTAGAACACCTCTTTTGTGTGATTCTAAGAGTGCAATTTCTATTGCTAATAATCCTGTTTCTCATAGTAGAACTAAGCATATAGAAATTAAATACCATTTTCTTAGAGAACATATAGAAAATGAAGACATCTCATTGGAATTTGTCAAAACAGATTATCAGATAGCAGATGTGTTTTCTAAGCCCCTAGATGAGACCAAATTCAATAAATTTAAAATTGAATTAGGTATGTTAACCATTGATTAGTGTAATCACAAAATCATCAACAATGAAGTTGAAGTGGTAACAAAACATTCAAGTGATATAAAGACACATTGAAGTAGTATCAAGTACTTTGTAGTACTTATAAGTTGTGTTGAACAAACAGAAATTGGCTAAGTAAGATGGTGTCGACACATTTAGTAATAATGTGTCGACTCAGGGTAGTAATGTCGACAAGTCAGAGATATTGTGTCGACACAAAAAATATGTGTCAACACTTAAGAATCTTATTGTCGACTTATCCAGGAATGTAGTGTCGACTTCACCAGGATAGTGGTGTCGACACTTACAGATTTTGTGTCGACACTTATACTAAGAGTCGACACAGAATTTCTGATGCTCTACAATATATCTCAAGTGTCGACATATCCACACATTGGTGTCGACACATTATAGACGGACTTGAAGTCGAGACAATAGAAGCTTGTGTCGACACATTCCATCTGTGTCGACACTTATAGTCTGTTTTTGGCGACTTTTGATCTTCTTTAAACAGAAGGTATAAATAGGTCAAAAACTCATTCTGTCAACACGCTTACAAGGTTTTCGAGACTGAAACCCTGTGTCGACATTCTCCTCTCTCTCTCTCTCTCTTTCTCTCATCTTTCAAGCTTTCTCGACTAATCTATGGCACTAAAGATTGAAGATAACGTAAATGAAGGATATGAGTTGGTGCGCCAGGCCTTTGCTGATGCCCCACCAGATGTTCAAGGGGTTATCTCTCTCCTCTCCGACTCGGGATTAGAATTTCTGGTCTCCGAACCATCTAAGATATGGAAGAAGGAGGTGCATGAGTTCTTTACTTCTGCATCTGTAGATTCTGAAAGTCACGAGATAAAATCCACAGTTCATGGGTCAACAGTGGAATTACTCCAAGTAAGTTAAGAACAATTCTACAATTACCTATAATTGAGAATGAAGAGGACGTCCCTGCTTCTAAATCAAGGGAGGCTCTTCAATGGTGTGGATTGGATTCCACCATGAAAATTGGAGCTGCTTTCAACAGGAAAGGAATGAATCAACAGGGCAAGTTCCTGTCTGAGGTGGTTGGCAAAGTAATTCTGTGCAAGCCAGGTGGACATGATAGGATTTCCTCCTATATGTTCAGCCTCATGACCAGGATTGTGTTTACAATTCCAACAGATTGGTCAACTGTAATCTTTGAAAAGATTAAGGAAGGAATCAAGAAGCCAAATCTGGCTAGAATAATGAGTATATACCTAACTAAGGAGATTCCTGTTGTTATGCAACAACTACCTGGAACAAAAATTAATCACATGAGAAGGATGAACATGAGATTGTTTTCCAGATGGGATAGGGTCCTGACCAAAGAGATGCCTGAAGTGGAAAGGCAGGATTCACCTGAGAAATCCCCAGGTCATGATACCAGTACTGAGCACCCACAAGAAGAGCAAGTAAGACAAGAGGTTGAAGATCACCCTGCTTCTACGCAAGTTCAGGATGCCACTGTACCTGCAATTCAAGGAGAACAAGTAAGAATACCAGCTCAGCAAGTTTATAAACCCACACAAGCTGTATCTACTCATGACCAGGTACAGGTGCAGGGGGAGCTGGTGTATTTTCCTACACAAGACGTTTCTAATATTTCTATTTCTGCACAGGTCCAGGGGAAGCAAGTGTCCTCACCTGCCCAGGACATCACCAATACTGAACAAGTACAGGGGGAGAAGCTATCTGAGCAAGTGCAAGAGGAAGCTCAAATTGATTTATCTCAAGATTTGAATACTGCAGATGTTCCAGCCCAGAAGGAATATACTCTAGATGAGTTATTTCCAAATGATGAAATAGTTACTGATAGAATGGAAGTGGAGCAAGCAATTGAGGGGGAGCCTGTGCATGTTGAGGCTGAACAACATGGAACTAAAGCAGATGTTCCTCCTCCTTCCAAAGAGAGAGTTCAAATTGATAGTACTTCTGATTCTGAGAATGAAGAAGCCAGGATGGCTAAGAAGAGAAAACTTATGGTCTTCAAGAGAAGGAGCAAGAGCTATAAGCAGGCTCTAGAGCCTACAACACATCACACTCCTTCTGAATTTGATTATAACAAGTTTATGGTCGATTTACAAGTGAAATTGGATGAACACAGAGTGGCTATTGAAAAATATGTTGATGAGAACAACAAGTCCCTGCAATTTGACTTGGCTCAGGATATAAAGTCTATTCGATTTGAAGTCAATATGCATAAGAAGGAGATGACAGATTACTTCCATAAGGGAGGTAATGCTGTGGTATATTTGGCAAAACAACAGCAGTCCATCATTCCTAAAGTGGATGATATTGCTTTAAAGCAAAGCTATGTTTTGGAAAATCAGATAAGGATGAATGACAATTTAACTGAATCTCATCATGAGATCATTAATGAATTGAAAAAGACTATTCAAGGTCTGCCTGCAGCTAGAGCAAAGGAAATGGAAGAATTTGATAAGAAATTTCAAGCTGCTATTGATTCTGTAAAAACTGCTATCACTACCTCGCAAAAGGACATATCTGACAAGCTTCTAAAGTTAAAACCATTTTTTAAAGAGGGTGTGAATTATCTGGATGGACAAATCAGATTTCAGAAGGAGGATCTAAGAGATTATATTACTAGAGAAGCCATAAAGGGGGAGAGATTGTTAGTTCATGCAGGCTCAGAGCACACCAAATGGGTGACCAATAGTATTCGAGCCACATTGGGATATCCACCTTTGTGTGATGATGCTATGGTGGTTGAGTCAGGAATACAAATAGGTCTACTTGAAGGCAATCAACCTGAGGTTGCCCAAGTCATTTACCCTCCTCCAGATTTTGATATGATTGATCAGCAAGTTCAAGGAATGTATAGTCCTCCAAAGGAGGTTCACAGGGTTATTATTGGGAAAGTAGATAAGCCTGAGGCTACTTTGAAAGAACAGCAAGATGCTCTACTATCTAAGAAAAGATTTAGAGAGCAGGCTGAACTTAAGCCAGACTTTGAGCAGTGGAGTCCTACTTCTAGAAATATTATACTCACTGCATGGAAGGCTGTCAAAAACCAAGAACATGAAAGAGGCAAGTGGTTCAATGAGATGGAATGGCAGAAGTATGAAGCCAGGCAAGAGGCAATAATACAGTTTAGAAGAAAAGCCAAGCTGGGTAGGCTGCCACCAGATGCTCAGGAGCCGAGCAAGTACTTTCCAAAGCCCTTTCATTATTTTGAAAGGCAAAGGCTCAAGGAAGAAGCTCTGAAGAAAGCTGAGCTAAAAGGCAAGAAACCAGCTGAAGATTCTGAAGCTCCTGTGAAGGCTCAAATTCAATCTGGCAAAGGGATTGTCATAAAAGAGCCTGATCAGTCTTAATTTTTAGTACTTTCAAAGTGTTTTGTTATGTTTTGATCATTAAATGTAAAACTCTGTAATCAATCATTACCAAGTTATAAACATAATGTTATTTGGTATCATATAATGTTCATTCTGTGATGGATTGTTTATATTTTGTTTATATTAAGTATTCCTGTTATGTCATATATCATCATATTATACTTTTTATAAATGGTGTATATCATTGGCTATAAGGGTTATGACTTCTCCAAATAGGGGAGATTGTTGGGTACATTGGAAAATGTGTACTTGATTTGAAGAAGCCCAACTTAGCTCAATGATATACATCAAGGCGTATTTGATGTTGTTTTGAGTTGACATGTGCAGGTAAGAAGTATTAAAGAATGCAGAAAAATATTCTAAGTCCACGTGTCGACACCTGAAGAAATTGTGTCGACACTTCAGAATATTTGTGTCGACACTTCAGAATATCAGTGTCGACACAGAGAAAGATAGTCGATCATATTTATGTCGATACTGGGAAGCAGTGTCGACATATAAAGAAGATCGTCGACCTCAGCACAGGGAAGCAGTGTCGACACAGTGAAAGATAGTCGACATCCAGAGAAAGTTAATCGACCAGTGAAAGATAGTCGACTAGTTAAAGATAGTCGACCAGAGAAAGATAGTCGACTCACAGAAGAAGATAGTCGACCTCAACTGTGTCGACACTGGGAGGATGTGTCGACACCTTGAGATTGAGTCGACACATATTGGCAGAAGTCGACTGTGCTTGTGTCGACACCAGAAGACTGAGTCGACACATTTTGGCAGAATTGAAGATTGCTGTGTCGACACCTTGAGATTGAGTCGACACATATTGGCAGAAGTCGACTGTGCTTGTGTCGATACCAGAAGATTGAGTCGACACATACTGAGTTCTAAATCTACAACAACTGTGTCGACACACAGGACTTTTGTCGACACATTGCAGAGCCAAGACCAAGTTATTTTCTGAAGTAGCTGTGTCGACTTAAAGGCAACTTAGTCGACATCATCAAAGACTGTGTCGACACCAAAGTCACTTGTGTCGACACAGATAGACAGATTGGTCTTGACACTTTCTGACAGACTGTCTCGACATTTTGTTGTCCAAGGCTAAGGTACAGGAACTGTTTGAAGACTTAACAGCTGTGGGTTGCCACCGTTTAACTGAAGCTATCAGTCCTGTCAGAAAACAGTTAGAAACCGGATCAACCGGTTACCATGAAGAAAGTCTATAAATAGACATATTCAGAAGGAAATAGAAATAACAGAAGAAGATCTAAGAAGAAAAAAAAGGATTACGATCCTATTGAAGTTTCAATTCAAGAAAGTGCTAAGCTCTAAAGAAGATCTTCATCAGAAGATCTAAGAAGAAGAAGTCTGAAGTATCAGAAAAGGTGTTGGATAGAGAGGGATCCAGTCATCTTGAAGAAGAAGAAGGAAGCCATCAGTGGTTTCTCAAGAAGCTGTTTGGAAATCAACTCAGCTAAGTTCAGATTCAAGAAGCATTGAAGAAAGCTCAGATTCAGTTGATTTCATCAGCTGATCAAGAAGTGTCTTGTCCTCTTCTCTCTCAACAAAGGCAAGACATTAAAATATCTTTTCTAAATTTCTGTAGGATCTGTTTACACAGATCTGAGTTGTAAGCCTGTGTTATAAAGGCTGAGTGTAGGAGAGGTGATCTCTGAGTGGTAGGGCTATTTGCCTGAGTGTAGGAGAAGGTTCTTCTCTGAGTGGTAGGCCTTGAGGCAAGGCAGAGGTAGGGCTGTTGAGCCTGAGTTGTAGGAACCTATCCAGGTTCTGAGCTGTAGGATTTGTGGATCTGAGAATAGTGGAAGTTTGGCCTAATCTAGCATACTGCTAGATAGGTGAAGGGGAAAGTGGATGTACCCAAACCTTGGAGAACCACTATAAAACATTGTGCAATCTGTGATGTTTCAATTTCTGTGATTGCTGTGCTGAATGTTTTATTTCTTCTATTGAATTCTGCCTAGAAGTATAAACAAGCAATTAGAACCTATTCACCCTCTAGGTATTTAGGTTGTCTTGAAAGTAAAACTATCAGGTTTTCTGACCTTATGCATTCAAAGTTTTAGATGAGAAGTATGGGTGAACTTTCATACTTCCTTGGTCTCCAAGTGAAGCAATTGCCTGATGGCATCTTCATATCCCAATCCAATTATGCTAAGGTGCTATTCAAAAGGTTTTGGATGTCAGATGCCTCAGCATAGAAAACACTCATGGCTACAAATACTGTGGTTGACCCTGATGAACATTGAAAGCCTGTTGATCAGAAATTATATAAGGGCATTGTTGGGCCCCTATTGTATCTCACAGCAAGTAGGTCAGACATAATATTTGCTACATACCTTTGTGCTAGGTTCCAAGTGAACCCTAAAGAATCTCATCATATTTTCCTTAAAAGAATTTTAAGACATATAAAGGGTTCCAAAAATCTAGGACTCTGGTATCAACTGAGTCAGAGTTTGAGTTGACTGGATACTCAGATGATGACTTTGCTGGATGTAGAGTGGACAGGAAGAGCACATAAGGAACATGCTAGTTCCTGGGTGCTAGACTTGTCTCCTAGTTTTGCTAAAAACAAACATCTGTGTCTACATCAACAACAGAAGCGGAGTACATAGTAGATGGCAGTTTCTATTCACAGATGTTGTGGATTCAAAACCGACTTCTAGACTATGGATACAACATAAATAATTAATCCTTACCCTGTGATAATACAAATTTCAATTTCTATTGCTCAGAATCCAGTTCATCATAGTAGAACTAAGCATATAGAGATAAGACATCATTTCATTAGAGAGTGTGTGGACAAAAAGATAATTAATCTTGTTTATATCTATACTGATTTACAAAGAGCAGACATCTTTACCAAACCCTTGGATGAAAGAAACCATTTGTTCTTTCTGAATCAGCTTGGTATGATTAATGGAGAATCTTTAATTTAACTATCTGTCTGTGGTCGAAGAATTTGCCACAGTTCGTCGAGCTAAGATCGACGAACTAAGAAAAGTTCTTGAGATAATTCGTCGACCTGAGATCGACGAACTCTCTGTATGAGTCATTTTCGTCGAATGGAGATCGATGATCTGGCTTCAGAATTTTTTCGTCGACCTGAGAATGACGAAAAGTTTTCCCATCTTCAGACTGAGATCGACGAACTCTTTTATCAATAAAATATTTCATCGACCTCAGATCAAAGAATTTTTCCTTTTTCGCTGGACGGAGTTTGTCGTTTCATATTCCAAAAAACCTTATATCTAGGTTTTCTTCGAGCTCCCTCTCGCGCTTTCAGTTCCCTTGCACTAGATCTCTATGTTTCTCTATTGCAGGTGATCATGGCGATTCCAGCAAGCGCTCTTGCAAGTATGAAATTTGACATGGGTTTCGACATAGATTTCGAGTCATTCCAACACTCGGACCAGATCTTCCTTGACATCCTAAAATTGTTTGAAGATTTACATTTGAAGAGTCTGATGACTACAAGGATGAAGATTGCGGCGACAGAAATCAGAGAATGGATCTTTACTCTATCAACTCCAGATTCTGATATATTGATCGGGACAATATTGGGTAACACCGTTTCACGTACCCCTCATGTTCTATCTGAAATTTTTGGTTTACTGAATGGAGAAGAGGAATTAGAAATCAACAATGCTGAATTTGATGAGATGTTGATTCGAATGGGTTATTCTGGAGACACCCCTAACAAACTGCTAAAGAAACATTTATCTGCAGACTATAAGTTTCTGGCAAATGCTGTGGGAAAAGTACTGCTGGGCAAGCACACTGCCGTAATCATGTTTGAGTTGCTTAAGAAGAAAAACACCAAGAAAGAAGTGCGTATTGGAAGAATTCTGGGATTCTTCCTTCAAGCCAATGCTGCTGAATCACTGGTCTACCCAACCATATTCATTAATGCCTCCAAGAGTCTTACCTGCGCCTTATTTGGCAAGTGGGAGAGGAATATATCTAAGCCATCCAAGACTTCCTCTTCAAGACCTTCTGAGGGTACAAGGGCTGCTCAAGCCACTCGCCACCCTGCTGAGGATCTTTCCATTCCCCCTCCACCTCCTCTTATTCAAACTCCCTCAAAAACCCTCCAGCATCCTTCCACATCTCAAGAACATCAACCAACACCTCCTGCTTCCCAAATCCATATTCATTCACCAGTTCACTCACCAATTCATTCAACTACTCATTCTCCAGTACATCAACCTTCACCACATCAATCCCCTCAACATCAACATTCACCTATTCAATCTCCAGTACATCTAATACATTAGAGCATGTTACTCCTCCTCTTTCTCCTCCTTCACATCTTACTAACATCCCCCTTCACAACCTATCATCCATACCAACATTCAATCTGTTATCATTCAATCTATCATCACCCCTTCATTCCCCATCATCAATAGATGAACCAATGCCAGATTCCTCACCCTCACATCCATCATCATCCTCCTTCAACCCATCTGTATCCACTAAAACCCCTCTTGAATTCATGGACATAGATTCCTTCCCCATTTCATCTATTCTGCAATCCATTACACCTCTTCTAAAATAACTTATAGCAGAGGCTATTTCACATCTTGCTGCTTCCATTTCTTTTCTTGTTGCCAACCTTTCTGCCCCCTCTAACCCTCCTTCTTCAGTTAGGATCCTAGTTCTAGTAGTTACTGAAACCAAGTAGGGGGAGATGATCAATGAAGAAGCAGCTCCAATAGTAGCAGAAACAGCAGCAATAACAACAGTAACAATAATGGAGCAGTAGAGTTTGTTGATACTGATATACTAGATGCAGATGCAGTTGAATCCTTAATTATTCTTTCTGAAGACTGTTGCATTTCTCTAGTAGTTGAACTGAAGTCAGTTCTAGATTATTTTGACCTCTTATATAGAAACATTCTTTTATTTGTTTCTCTCAAGTATTGAACAGATATTATTTGTTATACAACTCCAGTTAGTACAGAAACTCTTCAGGCCATTCAGGCATGGTTTGCTACTAACATGGTTATGGAACCTGTTGGCCCAACCTATGTAATGGATGATAGTCCAATACCAAGTCAAGATTATTTAATTGCACAGGATGTTGCACTAGTGATTGAACAAATGTATAATGATCTTGAGCTGAATAATTTTCTTTTAACTAATAAAGACATAAAAGATTCTCAGTTGATTACAGAGATTGTTGTTCCTCCTGTAGTTGTTCTACCTCCAGCTCCTCCTCAAGAAGATAAACAAATATCAAAGCAAACATTAGAAGAAATAGATGATTTATATAATAATCCTCCAAGATCATCTCATGATGATGAGGATTCAGAAGATGATTCTGATTCTGATACTTCCAATAGATCAAAATCAAAGAAGAGGAAAGCTCTAGGAAAGGTTGTTCCCAAGCTCAATCTAGATAATGATGTTCTATATTATATTCTGCACAACATTCCTCTTACTCCAACAACTCCTCATTGGATGAATCTGTCTAGGAACGAGGCTAAAGCACAGAAGAAGAAGAAGAAGAAGAAGAGGTCTAGATCTTCTTCAGTGTAGAAGTTCAGGAAATATCCACCGCCTCCCCCTCCCCCTCCTCCTGCAGGAGCTTCAGGCAATCTTGCAAGGTATTCCTCAAGTGCTTCTCAACCTCCCAAGCCAGCTCATTATTAGTATTCAAGACAATCTTCTAAACTAGCTCCTTATTACTCAAGACAATCTTCCAAACCAGCTCAAAGTCAATCTTCAATTCATGCTAGAAAATACAGTGAATGCAGACCACCAAATTCCTATATTGCTAAAAAATCTGTAAAGAATTATCCCTCAACAAATTATCAGCAACAGTCTGATATTTTCAGAAAGCCTCAAAGGACTGCTTAGGATGATTCAGCTGATCCATGATATGAACCAGAGCTTGATCAAAATTTCAGGATGGCTAGATTCCATGAACTGATAGGCTTATCTCAGGTAAACAAAGCAAAGACAGAAGGATCTTATCCATCATAATTTACAACTATGACTTACTTCAGACAGAAAGAGCTTGAAAAGTTTGAGGTAGATAAAGAATTATTTGATCCAAATGCTTATATGCAGGTTCACCAAGAATCTGTTGTGCCTAGAACTTCTACTGAAACTCTTCTGGGAGCTTAAGAACTGAAGATGTCTAAGCAAGAAGCAGAAGATCCTCTCAGAACCATAGTGTTTACTAAATCTTCTTCTGCTCCTCCTCCAGACAGGCTCTAAAAACTATTTTTATTCTCTGAGGATATTCTTTCTATATGCTGAATTGTTTTTCATTCTGTCAGATATTTTCTTTCATGTTGAATAATTGTATTTTCTTTTCTTATGCATTATACTTAGTGACCTCACCCAAATATAGGGAGATTATTGGATCCCTAGTTGGATTTGGGCTAGGTTCACTAATATTAGGCTTAGTCTGACCCACCTTGTATACCCAGGGTCAAGTCTAGTAGTCCTAGAGTGTAGGCTAAGTCATTAAGTTCAACCTTCTTTGATCAGCCAGCAGAGGGCCTCAGAAGACTCAGACTTAGAAGTTTTAAGAGAATAATTTGATCAGTTCGAAGTTATTCGAACTCAGCTCGACGATCGTCGATCTCAGATCGACAAACATAGAGTTATTTCTCTGAGCTTAGCTCGATGATATTCAAGCTCAGGTCGACGATCAGTTTTCTTCAGACAGAATCTCAGCTCAAAGAACTCAGAGTGCAGTTTTGGTAAGCCATTCTAAGTACACAATTCGCAGAGCTCAAGTCGACGAACTGGAATTCTTCGATCGATGATCTTGGATCTTAGGTCGACGAATTCTGTTTAATGATCAGCGATATCTGTCTAGTTCCAGAATGAGAAATTTTTTTCCTTCTATTCCTTTATTTCTATATTAATAGCAGTATTATTCTTGAATTATTCATGCTTATATTTCTCTGAATATAGCAATTATTGGCAGCATTAATTATGGTATTCATCAGGATATTTACTTGCTTATTTTATTAAGGGACAGTTGGGGAAACTCATTTATGATATATTCCAGCCGTTTGCATTCTCCAGATTAGCCAGCAATTAAGGCAGTATTTCAAATTTCAAAGGGAAAATTATTGACTAAGAATAGAAAAAGAGATTGTTGTCTTTTAGACAAGAATACAGAAGGAACCACCAGAACTTACTGAGAAAATATACAGCACTGAGATAGACTAGTCTTTCAGAACACTCTCTCTCACAGTGTCGAAAATTCATTGTGTTTCACCTTGTCAAGTCTGAAGATAGAAGAAGAATAATCATCACAATCAAGAGTCTTCTTCAAGCTTCATTTCCAGGAACATTCAGGACAACAAAGATTTATTCAGTCAGAAAAGTTCCAGGACTGCTTTCAGACAAGGCTGAAGACCTATACCCTGAAGAAAAGCTCGAGTCTTCCTGAACAATCAACATCTCAGAGGGAGCTTTGTCAACATCAAAGATCCACTAGTCTTCTCTATTGATTAGATAAAGAGAAGAAACCATCACCTCCTTTCACCTCTTGTAAAAGGGTTTTAACTCCCTTCAAAAGTTAGCTCTTGGTTGTCAAATCTCCTGATCAAAAGACTTGTGTTGTTTTTTGGGCACCTGATCAAAAGCCTAAAGGGTTGCAATATCTCCCTACAAATAGATATTATGCTCGCAGTCACCTGATCAAAACCTGCTAGTTGATTCCTACCAGGGTGGTAGAAGAGTGGATGTAACCATGTTTAGGGGAACCACTATCAAATTTCGTGTGTTGTCTGATTGCTCAATTTCTATTTATGTTCTTGTTGTTGCTTTGATAGTTAAAATAGCTTCGCTTATTTTTCCTTCTATTATTATATTTCGTATCACTTATTTTCACTCTGATATAAAAGTTTAAAACAACCAAAAATTTTAAAACTCTATTCACCCCCCCCCCCCCCTCTAGAGTAAGACAGATCTAACCCCTCCTTTCACTGAGATCCAAGATCATCGATCAGAAAATTCCAGTTCGTCGACCTGAGATCTGCGAACTACGTACTGAGAGTAACTTGCCAAATCTGCACTCTAAATTCGTCGAGCTGAGAATCTGTCTGAAGAAAACTGATCGTCGACCTGAGCTCGAATATCGTCGAGCTCATCTCAGAGAAATAACTTTGAGTTTGCCGATCTGAGATCGACGATCGTCGAGCCGAGTTAGAAGAACTTCGAACTGAACAATCTGTTCTCTGAATCTTCTAAGTCTGAGTCTTCTAAGGTCCTCTGCTAGCTGGTTCAAGAAGGTTGAACTTAATGAGTTAGCCTAAACTCTAGGACTACTAGACTTGACCCTAGCTATACAAGGTGGGCCAAACTCAGCCTAAATTAGTGAACCTAGCCAAACTCAAACTAGGGATCAAACAAATGGGTCCTTGGTGACCTATTAGCCTCCCATGGGGTCTAGGTAGGGATGGGTAGGGTCGACTTGGCACCTTGAAGGTCACTTGACCCTTATTAAGGGAACTTTGACCATTTTGGGGTTTGAGTTGACTTGGGTCAACTTATCCACTAGGGTTGATCCCAATGGGTCTTTGGTGACCCTTTGACCTCACTCTGGGGTTAGGAGTGTATGGGTGGGGTCCACTTGGCTAAGGGAATGTCAATTGACCCTATGTAGGTTAGTTTGACCCATTTAGGGTTAGGGTTTACTAAGGTCAACTTAAGCTCTAAGGTTGACCCAGTTAGGGTGATGGTTTACTTAGGTCAACTTAAGCTCTGAGGTTGACCCCAATGGATATTTGGTGACCCATTGACCCCATTCTAGGTCTAGGGAGACCTTGGTAGGGTTGGTTGGGCTCATTAGGGCACATTGCCCTTAGCTAGGGCATCTTGCCCTATTTAGGCCTAGGATAATCCTAGGTCAACATCGCCATCCTAGGTTGACTCAAATGGACCCTTAGGGCCTTTAAATAGATTGGTGATGTCATGGTGAGGTCTTGGAGTCTAATGATCATCGTAAACGAGGGTTTAGGAATCTACTATTTGCATACCATAATGATCTCACCTATATTCCTATGTCCACTTGATCTTCCAGGGCTTCTAGGGTTTTGTCATGACTTAGTCATGATAAAACCACTCCTAGGGTGTCTAGTTGCCTGAGGGATGTTACAAATCCTAATACATAAACAAAAAATTTCGTCCTCGAAATTCTAGTTATGCCTACGGGGTTCGAAATATGAAAAGTAAATTGTAACATCCCGAGAGGTTGTGAGGAATACCTGACTGAAAAGATCTGGGTACATTTGTTGCATCAGATCCTGTTGCTCCCAGGTGTGCTCCTCTTGACCGTTATTCTTCCACATGGCCTTAACAAATGTAATCTTCTTGCGACGCAAGACTCATTCCACTTGTCGTCATCCGGACCGGCTCCAGGTGAACTGACCGATCAGGTTCTACCAGAACATCCGTGGCCGTAATCTACTGCTCCGGGGGTAGTAGAGCCCTTGTAAGAGAGGATACGTGGAAAACGTTATGCAGACCCGCTAGTCTGGTGGCAGCTCCAGCCTGTATGCTAAGGGACCGATCCGCTCCAGGATCTTGTAAGGCCCTATATATCTCGGGCTGAGCTTCTTCTTCCGACTACGCACCCGTGAAACCCCATGCATCGGTCAGATCTTATAGAATACCCAATCCCCCACCAGAAACTCCACCTAACGATGCCGAGCTTCGTAATACTTAGCCTGTCTTTTTTGTGTCATTAACATCCTGTAATGACCCGATTCCGCTAGGCCCCTTGTGCGAACATTTGAAGTTAGGAGAGCTGATTTAGGATCAGGAGGTGCAGGCGATCAGGCGCGCACTCGTGGGGAAAAGTAAATAAGTTGAGTACCTGTGTTGAGTATGATACGGGTAGGGACGCGGGTGTGTCCCTTCCCGTGTTCCGCGGCGTTGATTGACCGTGGCATTGAGTGATTTTGGCACGGCATTGAGTGGACTGTCCCGAGGAGGACATGGGTAGAGATACGGGCATGTCCCTAGCTGTGTGTTGTGGCATTGAGTGCAATGTCTTTGAGTGGCACGACGTTGAGTGGACTATGACGAGGAGGACATGGGTAGAGACACGGGCGTGTCCCTACCCATGTGCCGTGGCGTTGATTACCATGGATTTGAGTTACATGGCTTTGAGTGGCAGACATGGCTGACCAGAGAAGGACACAGGTTCAAACACGGGCGTGTCCCTACCCGTGTGATCCAAGGCATGCAAGACAAGAAGTGTTCCGAGCAGGACATGGGTATCGACACGGGTACAGACACGGGCGTGTCAGTACCCGTGTATGAGCGCGAAACGGGAGTCAAACCGTTGATGATGTTCCGTCAGAGCAGAACACGAGTAAGGACACGGCCATATCCCTACCCATGTCACTTTTCTATAAAAGAGAAAATGAAACCCTAGCCATCTTATTCTCTTCCAAACCCTATATCTTGGAGAGGAACTCTTGAAGGAGATAGATCTTGCTGGAAACAACCAACCCCATGAGGAAACGCCACCGCCATCAAGGGAAAAATGATGCATACGAGAAGGATGAAAAGATCCATGGCCGGAAATGGCGGAACCGCTGGAAATGAGGTGATCTTCCCCCCCCCCCCCCCTCTCCCTCGGTGCTAGATCCATAGTTATTCTTAGGCGAGACATCGACACAAATGAGTCTTGATGTGTGAGGTAATGGTTTCTAGAAGGGCCTTTCTAGAACTTGTGTTCTAATGTTTAGTCTTCTTCAACCTCCCCTTCTTCAATGTGATGATGGAGGTGGATTCATGAAGAGGAAAGGCCTTAAGAGGGTGAATAAGGGTGGAGGAACTTATGGTTGTGATTTGGGGGGGGGGGATTGACTTGAGTAGGAAGATGAACCGATGTCGTTCATTTCGCCTCAAGATGCGTGTAGAAATCTGTGTTATGCACGCAGTGACCTTCTTGGCTATCTTCAGGCAAGATATGGTCAGATCTTGGCTTTAGACTAAACACGAGAGTCGTATCCCTTGGAATTACCTTTCCGAACAGTGGTAATACGCCTTCAGGTAAAGTCTGTTGCCGCGGGAATGTCTGATCGGAGTAGAGGGCTATCGGACTAAGCGTGCAGAAATTGTATTCTGTACGCAGCAGGCTTTGGAGCCAATTTCAAGTGGGATACAAACCGATCTGGGTTGCGGACTGAATAAGAAAATTGTAGCCAATGGAAAGAACTTTCCATCGATGTGTTACACGCACTCACAGGATTCCTGTAGCCACAGGGACCTTCGGTTGAAGTTGCTGTCCAGAAGGATACTACACCTGAATTCCTGGGTTAGTTATATAATTGAATTGGGACATGGAGGAGGTCTTGTAATAATCTGACATTAAGCTGTAAGCGAATCATTATATGTACACCGTGATAATTAAATGCATGATGATAGTATTGGAATAGACCCCACGTAAAAAAAGGGTGAATGATATGTGGTTGAGCGAAACAACTTGGTGGGGATTAATGAATGAATGATATTTAGTCATTTAATAACAATGATTACTAGAGCTTGGGTAATTGCTCAGTGTTGATGTATATGAACTTGTGTCTTAATTATCGGATGAGTAACACATGTGCTCACGAGTAATTAGGTTTGTATAATAAATGTTGTTGGTGTCGTGAGAAGAGTCATAAATTGGACAGTTGGGCTTGGTTCTCGGTTTTCATGTCCTGAGGCTCCTTCCGTACCAAGTGGTCGGTTGGGCTTGGTCCTCGTGCTCGTTTCCGAGGCTCATTCTATATGATGATGTGGATATAATGCATGTGGTGTGATTCGACACGCGGTGCCGTAATCCCGGGTTAAGGATAGTGTGGCAGGTCTACGGGCTCGCCAATAGTCATGCCGATGGGAGTATACAGCTAGACCTTGGGAGGTTGGGCTTAATCCTCGGTGTTCACGTCCCTAGTCTCCTTCCGTGTGAAGTGAACGGTTGGGATTGGTCCTCGTGCTCATTTCTAAGGGTCCTTCTATATCAAACCTTTGGCCAGTTCGGGGCTAGGATCTCGGTACACATCTACCCGAGATGCCCGCTGAGCCATAGTATGCATGTGAGCTCTGCTATTGTGTTCTTAGCGTTGAGGCATACAAAGGCCCAGGCAAGGTAGTGTGGAGACCAGCCTAGTAGTAGAGATGCCCGCTCTATAGCCACCGTCCAGACACGATGGTTGACGCTTGAGAGGTTATCTACCTGCTCAAAAAGTGGGAACTACAAGTCTGTGTCGATATAGTTATTGCATATGTGTGATCATGGGTGAGTCATTGCATTGCATACATACCATTACACCTCATTACATACACAAGATCCTCATCGTATAAGTTTGTCTGGGCACTCCTATACGATGAGTTACTTATTGCTGAACGATCCTCAACTTATAAGTTTGTATGTGCATTTATATAAGTTGAGTTACCATCTGTTATATCCTTATTCATATGCTATGATAGATGATAGAAATGCTTGAACTACATGTTACTTGTTTATACACTGCTTTAGATACATAGTGATATACCACCTGCTTGAACCTATGATTTATATATATTGTACCCTATTCCTTTCTCCGCCCGGTGCCGAGGAGTCGGCGGTGGAGCGGATGTGAAGCCACTTAGTCTTTATGACTAACGGTTGTTATGCCTTTATTTTTAGGTGGAAACCCCGCAGGTGGTGCAACAGGATATGCAGCCAGACAGCCAGGCAAGGAAGATAGGGCCTGAGGGCACGGTACCATCGCTACCGTCGGTTACTGATGTGAGTGTCAAAGCCTTTTGTTGTACCCTTTTTGGGAAAACTATTTACGTACTCTGATATTAGGAGCTTGTTGTAGCTTCTCTACTATTGCTACATTATGGACTATATGCTTGTTGTGGATTTGACTTCGATTCTATATTCTGGTTAGGTTGGCAATGTATGATATTGTTTATAGCCGGTAGAATAGGACACTTGTGGTACAGACTAGCCCGAGTGTTAGTGCTACCACAAGGCGGCTGTTCTGGGCATAAGACCCCTCTTGTGCTGTGTTCTGTGTTTCGGGAGGGGGATATTATAAATGGTATCAACTTGCTCTGATCCTGAACTGAAGAGGTAATTTCACAATGGTGCCACCCCCATTCGATTAGTCATTTTGGGGACAAACTGACTTAGCGGAAGTAGTGGGGTGCCCATATGTAATTCACACTAAGTTTGTCCATCTTTGACCTTAGATTAGCCGACCTAACCTTAAGTTTGTACGTTACGTGTACATCCCAGTACATGTTGAGCCAATGAGGGGCACCCTCGTCCCGTCCGTACCTAAAAAATTCCAACAATCCAGCTGGGGCAGACGCTTACATCTATCCTGGACGCCTTCAGGTCCCAATCCCAGCAAGCACCTGTACAACAGTAGGGTCCAGGATCCACTTGGTTAAGAACTTTCCGAGCTCTCTCCCCTCCTTCTTATCTTGGGACAGAGTCGGCAGTGCGTATGGAAGAATGGCTCGACACTGTACAAGAATTGTTTGCAGGAATAAGGTGCCCAAACAACATGTTTGTGGCCCTTGTAGTGACACTCTTAGAGCTTCACGCCAAAAGGTGGTGGAAGTCCCTCATGGGCTCCACTTTTCAAGGATGGGTGTACACGGATATCAGTTTGAGCGAATTCTCTGAAGCCTTTTTAGTGAATTTCATCCCCTCGGTCGCTCGGGATAATCTTGAAAAGAGATTTTTGGAACTGAAGCAAGGTTCCAAGTCGGTGATAGAATACCAACGGGAGTTTCAGCACTTGGCTAGATTTGCTGACTTTTATGAGTTAAATGATAGAGGATATGCAAAACGATTCTACAAAGGCTTGTGAGACTCCCTGAGGCAAGCCCTTTTGTTTATAGCGGACTCTATTCTAACCGAGATTATTGATATGGCAAAGAGGATGGAAGTGGACCACTTAAAAATGGTAAGAGGCCAGCTAAAGGCGTGATGGAAGCCAGCCCCAGCAATAGAAGGAGATTTGATAATAGAGGAGGAAGAGGATATCGAAGAGGTGGCGGACGTTTCCCCCAGAATTTAAGAATGGAGCGTCCGGTTCCGCAACCGCCATCATTGCCTCCACCTCAATAATTTCAACAACCCGGTGGGCGGTAGGAGCGAGTGTGCTTCGAATGTAACCAACTGGGCCACATTCGACGCTACTCCCTGCAACTATTTTGAAATGCGGCTCTCGCTTTCCCTCTAGCAGCTCCTCGAGGGAGGGGGCACATGCGTGGTCGAGGACGAGGACCATGAAGAGGAAACCCCGGGACCTCTCGGGACTAGATGTATGCATTGGACAAGACTCAAGAGCGGAACCTTCGGGAGGTGATTGCAGGTATGATTATAGTTAGTAATTTTATTTTCAATAATACCCTCAAGTTGCTTAAGATATACTAGACGCCTAGCTTGAGAATTATTATTGACACTTAGGCACCGTAATGGTCGGCGAGAAACCGGCCTATACGTTATTTGACACCAGTGCCTCACACTCTTTTGTGTCTGAAGACTTCATCAAGGATATGGATGAAGCGCAATACTTCACTAGTACTACTCGAAGGGTGCGGCTTCCAGACAGATCGGAGATGACGGCAACCGCGAAGTGCGAGTTTGAGGTTCTCCTTGAAGGAAAACTCTTTGACACCCCTGCCATGGTATTGGGAATGCGAGAGTTTAACCTCATTTTGGGCATGGTATGGCTGGATCAGCACTATGCAAAGATTGACTGCGCACAGAAGAGGATCTAGTTGAGACATGGAGATTCAGTGGTCATCTTTCAAGGTATTAACTTCACGCCCCGTATGATGTTATCTTCAGTACATGCTTTAAAAGACCACATGAAGGGGGGAGAGTTTTCATGATTTACTTCGAGCTGAAGGAGTTGGCGTTGGATATCAAGGATATGTGGGTGGTGTACGATTTCCCCAAAGTATTTCCGGAGAAATTGCCAGGATTACCCCCACACAGAGAAGTAGATTTTCAAATCAAGTTAGTACTGGGTGCCAAGCCTGTCTCCAAGACTCCTTACCGAATGACCCCGAAGGAACTCGCCGAGTTTAGAGTTCAGCTACAAGAGTTGGTAGAATCAAGGTTTGTTCGCCCAAGCTCATCACCTTGGGGAGCCCCTGTTCTATTTGTTTAGAAGAAAGATGGAACCCTGCGATTATGCATAGACAATCGGGAGCTCAATCAACTAACAGTACAGAATACCTATCTGTTACCTAGGATCGATGAGTTATTCAATCAAATGGTGGGTGCGCATTGGTTTTCCAAGCAAGATTTGTGCTCGAGGTATTTGATGGTCAAAACTCTTAGAGGTTTTCTTATTAATGTGATGAAAGTGGAGGTTTTTATTTTATAAAAAAGCCGGGTTTTTATTTTGTTATAAACCGAGTTTTAACGAAAGGAAGGCAAGTGCACCTATCCCGTATAGTACAGGATATTCTGGTGTGGAATATCGGGGTCGTATTATTCTAGAGGCCGGCTTAGCTGTTTCTACTCTTTCCCTGAAATACCTATTATTTTACCGATAATATTTTAGGTTTGATTATAAAAAATGAAATTGGCAAAGAAAATATAAAAAGCTCCATATTAATAATAAAACATAATAATAAACAGGAAATAAATGCAGGAAATAAATAAAGAAGTAAATGAAGTGCAGAAAGCCGATGAAGAAATCAGCGCAACGATATCAAAAAGAGAATTGAACTAAAATAACTTTTAATAAAAAGAGATCCTAAATTTCAAATTAATTAAAGCAGAGACTTGGCCGTGGAGGTTCCAAAAAAATGATCACACCTATCTCTAGGTAATATCGCTCACCTGAATGCTAAGACTATTCGACCGATCGCTAGACCGATGAAGGATTCCTCTTAACGCCCGCATTACGCTAAGAACCCCGCTATTGGGTGGGAAACCCAATCCGGTAGAGTCACGTGCCTCCTCTCTCGAGGGTTAGCGCGGAGATCTCTTTACCCAAGGGTGATCGGTCCATACGTGCGCCTCTCGGCATTGCATATGGATAACGGAAATAGAGCCCGCACATCGATATGCGGTCCTACGCGTCTTTAACACGGGGCAAACCTTAAGAAATTTAATTAAACTGAAAAACAGGACCTTTAATTATTTAAAGCTACCTTGTATGTCTCAATGCTCTTCAATATTGAGGGCTAAGATCGGTTAACCACTCATCGGAATGGGGAAACTTATGCTAGAAAGCGATAAAAGAAAGCCGTAAAGAAAGCAGTAAATAAAGCAGAAAATAAAGCAGAAAATTACGAGTCCCGGCTCAAGCGAGTGGGCGGGAGAAAAAAGCAGTAAATTCGAATCCCGTATCAAATGAGTGGGAGGGGGTAAATTTACCTCATACACGCACACACTCTACTGAAATGAAAACACACACACGAACACAAAGTTTCCTCCTCAAGTGAGTACGAGAAAATGAAAGCAATAAAATGACAAGTCCCACTCAAACAAGTGGGCGGGGAATGAAAGCGGTGCGCCATTTAACTCTTAACGAGTAGGCGAAAATAAATGCATACGCACACACACGTACAAAATTGAAAGAACGCTGTAAAACTAACTCATACACGCACGCACACTTGCAAAAATAAGGAAAAAAAAACAAAGTGCTCAGAAAATTAAAACAACTGCATTTCTACCGCTAGAATGCAGTAGAAATGCATAAAAAGACAAAATAAAAATTAATCGAGCGAAAAGTTTTGTAAATAAACGCAAATTGAAAATGCTCGAAAAATTAAAACAACTGCATTTCTACCGCTAGAATGCGGTAGAAATGCATAAAAAGAGAAAATAAAGATTGAACGGGTAAAAAGTTTTAAAAATAAAAAGCTAAAACGAAGTGAGCGGAAAATTGAAATAACGACATTTTCATTCTTATGTTTTTATAAAAGCTCCTAAAAAGTTAAAATAAAACTAAAAAAACGAAAAGTTTTACAATCCTAAAAAGTCCTATGTTAAAGAAAATGATATTCAACAATTTATTAGAGGTTTTTATAAGGCTATAAGAATGAAAATAAAGCTAAAAATAGAAACCTAAACCTAAACAAGTGCGGAGAATGAAAACAAAATGGGCGGCGTAACGGCTAGAAAAGCAGAAAATTTCCTAAGTTAAGCTAAGTTATGAAATTTTTAAAGATGAAAACATAAAAAGATAAGATAAGATTGCTAAATGGAGAGTTGTATAGATCCAGTCCAAAGATATATAAAGAGAAGAAAAACACGTTTTATTAACTAAAAGAACGAGTTACAAAGACACAAAAATAAAAGCTAAGGAGTGGTGGAGAAATTTCCCTTACATAGCATTTGGAATTCATCATGACAGCATAACACCTTAGCAAAATGGACCAAAAAGTGGACATGAAAGCTTTCTGAAAGCTTTTATTTATAGACAACAATTCGGGTGTGACACGCCCTAGGTCACAGGTGTGACATGAGGCGTGTCAGTCAGAGACATGTTTGACTTGGCGAATTTGGCTTGCTGGCTTCGTTTTGGAAAGTTTGGGAAGTGATACGTGTTTGTCACGGGGGTGCCAGGTGTCAGTCACGGGCGTGACGGGGGGCGTGACGGGGGCATGACATGGACAGCTGGCAGTTCTGATGTCGGCAGCATTGAGTGTTGAAAAAGCGTTGAGTGCCGGCATTGACACGGGCGTGACGGGTCTTGGACACGGGTGTGATTGGGGCATGTTTTGACGGCGTTGAGTGTTGAACAGTGAAATTGTATAGTGTCGACTGGCGGAATGCGTTGAGTGTCGACACGGGCGTGTCGGGTCATGATCACAGGCATGACAGGTCAAAAATTGACCTTTTTTGAAAAATTTCAGAAAACAAAAATAAATTAAGTTAGTATAAAATTTACAAAAAAAGAAATATATTATTAAATAAAACAAACTAAAAAATAAAAAAAGAAACAAAAATGTCTTAAATAAAATGCAAAAATATAGGTATATATACAACTCATCAAATACCCCCATACTTAAGCTTTTGTTATTTTAGAGCAAAAGTTGGAGATGAACCTATAAGGAATAAAAAAGAATCCTAAATTTAACTAACGCTTAAGTTAATTGTAAGAAAGATCAAAATAAATTTCCGGGGTTTCGGAATAAAATCCCAAATTATGAAAATATTATAAATAGAGGAACAATTTCAAAAAATACTTCTAAACGAGAAAAATAAAAAGCGAAAAATATTTTTGTTAGTTTAACAAAGATGGATTGGAATTATAGAAAAAAACATTAGCTAAAAAGAAATTGATAGGGAATAATTCCTTTTAAATATTATGCTCTCAAAAAGATTTAGATTAATTCTAGAATCATGAAATTTAGGATAAGTGGATTGGCGGTTATGAAGAGGGCTTTGATTTTTGAGGCGAGATAATTTTGTCTCAAACCTCTATAATAATTTTTTTTTTGAATAATTAGGAAAATGTAATCTTATTTTCCTAACATATAATTTTTTCTTTCTTTTCTACATAAATAATAATAAACCCAATGTATATGTATAGGAGTAATGAATTTTATCCTCTTACTCCGTAACAGAGAATCTTTTTAATTATTGGGTGCCTATGTTTACGGGACGAAATCTTATCCCCATTGACATAAGATCTTTTAAAGGTGGAAGCGGGAAATTATGGTAATTAAGGCAAGGAAAAAAGGTGGAAGGGATTTTTTCTAAAAGAAAACTAGAGTTTAATAAAAAATTTTGAGAGCAACCTCTTTAATTTGAACGTTCCTACGTTTCTAAAAGCATAAGTAGAAATAATATAAAATCCATAAATGATATTTTATAACATAAAAACGTTTTTTATTCAAAAAATAAGAAGTGAAATGAGAAACATAAGTTCCCTATAATAAGAAAAGGACATAAAAATTTCTTTAAAATCTTAACTCCAGAAATCTAAGTCTATCGAGCTACAATTAATAAACGAATAGTAAGTAAAGAATTAATTAAAATTCCCTAAAAATAAACTTGAAATGATTATTTTGGAGAGCAAAGAGGTTAAGAAATCAGGTATTCGAATTATTTATTGCAAAATAAATTTTTTTTGATTTTTAAGAGTTTTTCTATATTTTTTTTTGATATTTTAAGGTTATTTTCATTTTTTTGGAATTTTTAAAGGTTATACAAAATTCTTTTTTTTGGGTTATACTAATTTTTTTGATTTGCAGAAATATTTACAAGAAAAGAGAGAGAATTTTTACAAAATAGGAAAGAGAAGGGGAAAGAGATGAGAATTTTTAAAAAATATTTACAAAGTAAAAAAAGGGATCACCCGCGAACAAACTCTTATTTGTGTTTGGTTCGATAAGTCAAATGTCGCGGAGCGATGTTTTTTTTTATGTTTTTTTTATTAAAGCATGAAAATAATTTTTTTGGAGTTTTTAAATTTTGCAAAAAAAATTTTGGTTTTTTTGATTTGGTGCAGAAAATAAAGTACAGAAAATAGGAAACACCCCCATACTTAAGTCCTACATTGTCCCCAATGTTGCACTAAGTATGAGGAACGATATATATACATAAAAAAGAAACTAAGCAGTTATGTACAAAAAATTAAAAATAGGTGTTTAGAAATCTTCCCTAAACCTCGTTCGGGGAGGCCCGTTAAGTATAGCTTTGCAAAAGTTAAAATAAAAGGAGAAAAAGAATAAAACAAAAAAAATGAAAAATATAAATTCGGCGAAAATATGCTGGTGATAGGGGGGCAAGTGAGTGTGACTCGTAAGCTAACGTCTTTGCTAAGAGCGTGACCGATATACGATCCCCTAACGCTCACAATAGTGAAGCGCGCCGAAACGACAAAATAAATATATAATTAATTTTTTTTGTTTTATATAATAATTTTTTTTTGTTAGTTTTATTGAATTTTTTTAGATTTTTAAGTTTATGTTTTAATTTAATTTATTTTTTTTAGTTTTGATTTTTATTTTAAATAGAAAATAAGAAACTAAGATGAAAATAAGTTAAAGGCAAATAAAAAAATATATATATTATTAATTTTTTTTTTCAGTTTTGAATTTTTGGATGAAAATAAAATTTTTCATCAAAAAATTTTAGATTTTTAGTCTTTTAAATTTTTTTAGTTTTTTATGTTTTTGATTTTTTATTTTCAAGTTTTTTTGTTTTTTTTAAGTTATTTTATAATATATATTTTTTTGGTGGCCATTTTTTTTTGGAAATAAAAGATAAAATTCATAGTTTTCAGGAATTAAAAATACTAAGTCGAAATTTTCCCCGGCAACGGCGCCAAAAACTTGATGGTCAAAACTCCTAGAGGTTTTCTTATTAATGTGATGAAAGTGGAGGTGTTTATTTTATAAAAAAGGCGGGGTTTTATTTTGTTATAAACCGAGTTTTAATGAAAGGGAGACAAGTGCACCTATCGCGTGTAGTACAGGATATTCCGGTGTGGAATATCGGGGTTGTATTGTTCTCGAGGCCGGCTTAGCTAATTCTACTCTTTCCCTGAAATACTTATTATATTACCAATAATATTTTAGGTTTGATTATAAAAAATGAAACTAGCAAAGAAAATATAAAAAGATGCATAATAATAATAAAACATAATAATAAACATGAAATAAATGCATGAAATAAATAAAGCAGTAAATGAAGAGCAGAAAGCCGATGAAGAAATAAGCGCGACGATATCAAAAAGAGAAATGAACTAAAATAACTTTTAATAAAAAGGGATCCTAAATTTCAAATTAATTAAGGCGGAGATTTGGCCGTGGAGGTTCCACAAAAATGAGCACACCTATCTCTAGGTAATATCGCTAACCTGAACGCTAAGACTATTCGACCGATCGCTAGAACGACGATGAATTCCTCTTAACGCCCGCATTACGCTAAGAACCCCGCTATTGGGTGGGGAACCCAATCCGGTAGAGTCACGCGCCTCCTCTCTCGAGGGTTAGCGCGGAGCTCTCTTTACCCAATAGTGATCGGTCCATACGCACGGCCTCTCGGCATTGCGTATGGATAACGAAAATAGAGCCCGCACATCGATATGCGGTCCTACGCGTCGTTAACCCCGGGCAAACCTTAAGAAATTTATTTAAACTGAAAAACAGGACCTTCAATTATTTAAAGCTAACTTATATGTCCCAATGCTCTTCGATATTGAGGGCTAAGAGCGGTTAGCCACTCATCAGAATGGGGATACTTATGGTAGAAAGTGATATGAGAAAGCTGTAAAGAAAGCAGTAAATAAAGCTGTAAATAAAGAAGAAAATTGCGAGTCCCGGCTCAAGCAAGTGGGCGGGAGAAAAAAGCAGTAAATGCGAATCCCGGATCAAATGAGTGGGCGGGGGTAAATTTACCTCATACACGCACGCACTCTACTAAAATGAAAACACACCCACGCACACAAAGTTTCCTACTCAAGTGAGTAGGAGAAAATCAAAGCAATAAAATGAAAAGTCCCACTCAAACGAGTGGGCGGGGAATGAAAGCGGTGCACCATTTAACACTTAACGAGTAGGCGGAAATAAATGCATACGCACACACACGTACAAAAATTGAAAGAAAGTTGTAAAACTAACTCATACACGCACGCACACTTGCAAAAATAAGAAAAAAAAACAAAGTGCTCAGAAATTTAAAACAACTTCATTTTTATCGCTAGAATTCGGTAGAAATGCATAAAAAGACAAAATAAAAGTTAACCGAGCGAAAAGTTTTGCAAATAAATGCAAAATTACAATGCTCGAAAAATTAAAACAACTGTATTTCTACCGCAAGAAAGCGGTAGAAATGCATAAAAATAGAAAATAAAAATTCAACGGGTAAAAAGTTTTAAAAATAAAAAGCTAAAACGAAGTGAGCGAAAATTGAAATAACGACATTTTTATTCTTATGTTTTTATAAAAGCTCCTAAAAAGTGAAAATATAACTAAAAAAGAAGAAAAGTTTTACAATCCTAAAAAGTCCTAAGTTAAAGAAATTGAATATCAACACTTTTTAAGAGGTTTTTATAAGGCTATAAGAATGAAAATAAAGCTAAAAATGGAAACCTAAACCTAAACAAGTGCGGAGAATGAAAACAAAATGGGTGGCATAATGGCTAGAAATGTGGAAAATTTCGAAAGCTAAGCTAAGTTATGAAAGTTTAAAAGATGAAAACATAAAAAGAAAAGATAGGATTGCTAAAGGGAGAGTTGTATAGATCCATTCCAAAGACATATAAAGAGAAGAAAAATCAAGTTTTATTAACAAAAAGAACGAGTTACAAAGACACAAAAATAAAAGCTAAGGAGAGGGGGAGAAATTTCCCTTACATAGCATTTGGAATTCATTTGGACAGCATAACACCTTAGCAAAATGGACGAAAAAGTGGACAGGAAAGCTTTCTGAAAGCTTTTATTTATAGACAAAAATTCAAGTGTGAAACGCCTTAGGTCACGGGCGTGACATGGGGCGTGTCAGTCCCAAACGTGTTTGACTTGGCGAATTTGGCTAGCTGGCTTCATTCTGGAAAGTTCGGGAAGTGACACGTGTCTGTCACGGGCGTGCCAGGTGTCAGTAACGGGCGTGACGGGGGGCGTTACATGGACAGCTGGCAGTTCTGATGTCGGTAGCATTGAGTGTTTAAAAAGCGTTGAGTGTCGGCATTGACAAGGGCGTGGCGGGTCTTTGACACGGGCGTGACTGGGGCGTGTCTGGACGACGTTGAGTGTTGAACAGTAAAATCATTGAGTGTCGACTGGGGGAAGGCATTGAGTGTCGACACGGGCGTGTCGGGTCATGGTCACGGGCGTGACAGGTCAAAAATTTACCTTTTCTGAAAAATTTCAGAAAACAAAAATAAATTAAGTTAGTATAAAATTTACAAAAAAAGAAGTATATTATTAAATAAAACAAACAAAAAAAACAAAAAGAAACAAAAATGACTTAAATAAAATGCAAAAATATAGGTATATATACAACTCATCAGTATTATCAATTGAGAATACAAGAGGATGATATTCAGAAAATGGCTTTCAGCTCAAGGTACGGCTTGTATGAGTTCACAATGATGTCGTTTGGGCTCACAAATGCCCCGTCATCTTTCATGAGCTTAATGAACAAAGTGTTCGAGCCCTATCTAGATTTCTTCATCATTGTTTTCATCGACGACATCTTTGTATACTCCAAGATGGAGGAAGAACATGTCGTTCATCTGGCCTTAGTACTGAAGAAGTTAAAAGAGCACGCCCTGTTCGCCAAGTTGAACAAGTGCGAATTATGGCTTAAGGAGGTTGCTTTTTTGGGTCATGTTATCAGGGGGGGCTGGATTAGCTGTGGATCCAGCCAAAGTGCGTGTCGTGAAGGAGTGGTCTCCTTTGAGGTCAGCGACCGAAGTGCAGAGCTTCCTTGGACTTGTCGGGTACTACCGCAAGTTCGTTAAGGGATTCTCAAAGATTGCTCTTTCTCTTACTTTCCTAACAAAGAAAGGTGTGCTGTATGAGTGGACACCCCAATGTGAAGCTGTATTCCAAGAACTAAAGGAAAGACTTATATCCGCACCCATCCAAGCCCTTCCATCCGAGAAGAAAGGATTTCAAATTTACATGGATGCATCATATCAAGGAATTGGAGCGGTATTGATGCAACACGGGCATGTGATCGCCTATGCTTCAAGACAACTGAAGGATCATGAACTAAACTCTCCAGTACATTATTTGGAGCTGGGAGCAGTAGTGTTCACCTTGAAGATTTGGAGGCACTACCTATACGACGTACACTACGAAATATTCTCGGATCATAAGAACTTAAAGTACGTCCATACCCAGAAGGAATTGAATCTAAGACAGCGGCGGTGGTTGGAGTTTTACTGCAATTTTGAATACACCCTGAACTACCACCCCGGAAAAGTAAACTCCATAGCCGATGCTTTGACAAGGAAGGTACCAGAAACAAGCCCCGAGTCCCGGTTGATGCATATGGAGTTAGCTTGGATGCTTGTGGAGATGGGGATCACTTTGGTGTATAAGGATCAACCGGATGGGTATACGGAGTACTTGACCACGATGAGCATAGTGTGTTATGTTCGAGACTGGATCCGGGCGGATCAAGGAAGGGATGAGGCTTTGGCCCCTTGAAATAAAGTTAATTGAAGATGGGACAACAAACGAGTAGTCTCTAAAGGACGGCCTTGTTCATTTCCGTGGCAGGCTTTACATTCCCAAGGGCGGTAAAATTCGGGAAGATATCTTGAGAGAGTCATACTGCTCTCAGTATTCTATTCATCCTGGAATTGCTAAGATGTACGCCAACTTGCGGAAGACCATGTGTTGGCCGGGGATGAATAAAGACGTCAGGTGTTTTGTTACGCATTGCGAGGCCTGTCAAAGAGTGAAGCAAGAATGCAGGAGCCCCGATGGATTATTGCAGCCATTGCCCATCCCCGAGTGAAAGTTCAAGGATGTCTCCATGGACTTTGTCCACGGTTTGCCTCGCTCCCGCTCAGGGAATGATTCAATATGGGTAATTGTTGATCTCTTGACGAAGGTAACCTGTTTCATAACTATGAAGAAGGAAGCACACGTGTATGTTTTGGTACGTCTTTTTGTGGAACAATTCGTACGGTGTCATGGGGTGCCTAAGACGATTGTTTCTGACCGGGATGGTCGGTTTACCTCTAGAGAATGGAAGGTTGTGCAGGAATATTTGGGCTCGCACCTCACCTTTAGCACAACATTTCACTCTCAGACCGACGGGTAATATAAAAGGACTATTAGGACATTGGAAGACTTATTGAGGTTATGTGTGTTGGACAGAGGAGAGCCATGGGAAAGGCTCCTACCCTTGGAAGAATTCACATACAATAATAGCCATCAAGCTAGCATCGGGATGAAGCCCCATGAAGCCCTTTACGGAAGAAGGTGTAGAACACCCTTGTCTTGGGTGCAGGATGAAGATCCGAAGGCTTTGGGAGTTGAATACATAGATGATACTGAAGCGGTTGTGAGACTAATACGGGACCCCATGCTCGAGGCTTAAAGTCGCCAAGAAAAATACAATGATGCAAAGCACTGGATGGTGGAATTTCAAGTGGGAGACAAGGTATTTTTTTTGATCAAACCGATGCATGCAGTATCTCGTGTATGTGGTGCAAAGAAGCTCAGCCCAAGGTATATTGGTCCCTACGCCATATTGTAAAGGATTGGCCCTTTGGCCTATCGGTTGGAGTTACTGCCGGAGCTAGAGAACTTTCATGACATATTCCATGTGTCGACGCACTAAAAGGCGTTGTTGCGGCGAGAACAATATGTCCAGATCATTGACGGAACAGTTGCGACTGATAGGTCGGTGCGACTAGAGGCGGTGCGAATAGTAGAGAGCGAGTCGAGGATTTTGCGCTGTAAAAGTGTTCCTCTAGTAAAAGTGTTGTTGTCCAATCATGGGAAAGAGGAGTTTACGTGGGAGCCGGTGGACTTGATGCAAAAGCGTTACCTGGAGCTATTTCATCAAGGTAACCTATAAAAGCATGTTTTAATTCATGTTTATTGTATGCTTTTCTCTCCCCGTAGCCTTAACCTGATTTCGGGGATGAAATCTTTTATTTTGTTTATAGGATTTCTAACGACCCGATTCGCGCTAGGCCCCTTGTGCGTGCTTTTGAAGTTAGGAGAGCTGATTTAGGCTCAAAATGTACAGGCGATCAGGAGCGCACTCATAGGCAAAAGAAAATAAGTTGAGTACCTGTGTTGAGTATGACACGGGCAGGGACACGGGCGTATCCCTACCCGTATTCCGTGGCGTTGAGTGACCGTAGCGTTGAGTGATTTTGGCACAGCGTTGAGTAGATTGTCCCGAGGAGGAAACGGGTAGAGACACCAGCGTCTCCCTACCCGTGTGTCATGGCGTTCAGTGCCATGGCTTTGAGTGTCACAGCATTGAGTGGACTGTCATGAGGAGGACACGGGTAGAGATACGGGCGTGTCCCTACCCGTGTGTCGTTGCGTTGAGTGCCATGGATTTGAGTAGCATGGATTTGAGTGGCATACATGGCTGACCAGAGAAGGACACGGGTAGAGACACAGGCATGTCCCTACCCTTGTGCTCCAAGGCAAACAAAACAAGAAGTGTTCCGAGTAGGACACGGGTATCGACACGTGTACAGACACGGGTGTGTCACCCGGACATGGGTATAGACAAGGGCGTGTCAGTACCCATGTATGAGCACGAAATGGCAGTCAAATCGTTGATGACATTTCCTTAGAGAAGAATAAGGGTAAGGACACGGCTGTGTCCCTACCCGTGTCACTTCTGCATAAAAGAGAAAATGAAACCCTAGCCATCTTATTATATTTCAAACCCTATATTCTGGATAGGAACTTCTGAAGGAGATAGATCTTGCTGTAGCCAACCAACCCCGTGAGGAAACTCCACCGTCGTCAAGGGAAAAATGATGCCAACGAGAAGGATGACAAGATCCATGGCAGGAAATGGCGGACCGCTGGAAATGAGGTGAGCTCCCCCCCCCCCCTCTCCCTTGGTGCTAGATCCATAGTTATTATTAGACGAGACATCGAATCAAATGAGTCTTGATGGGTGAGGTGAAGGTTTCTAGGAGGGCCTTTCTAGAACTTGTGTTCTAATGTTTAGTCATCTACAACCTCCCCTTCTTCAAAGTGATGATGGGTGTGGATTCGTGAAGAGGAATGGCCTTAAGAGGGTGAATAAGGGTGGAGGAACTTCTGGATGTGATTTGGGTGGGATTGGCTTGAGGAGGAAGATGAATCGATGCCGTTCATTTCGCCTCAAGATGCGTGCAGAAATCTCTGTTCTGCACGCAGTGACCTTCTTGGCTATCTTCATGCAAGATATGGTCAGATCTGGGCTTTCAACTAAACATGAGAGTCATATCCCTTGGAATTACCTTTCCGACGAGTGGTTACACGCCTTCGGGTGAATCTGTAGCCACGGGAATGTCTGATCGGAGTAGAGGGCTGTCGGACTAAGCGTGCAGAAATTGTATTCTGTACGCAGCAAGCTTTGGAGCAAATTTCATGTGGGATACAGTCCGATCTAGGTTGCGGAATGAACATGAATGTTATAGCCCATGGAAAGGTCTTTCTATCGAGGTGTTACACGCACTATCCGGATTCCTGTAGCCACGGAAACCTTCGGTTGATGTCGCTGTCCAGCAGGATTCTGCACCTAAATTCCTGGGTTAGTTATATAATTGAATTGGGACTCTGATGAGGTCTTGTAATAATCCGACATTAAGCTGTGGGCAAATCATTATATGTACACCGTGATAATTAAATGCATGATGATAGTATTGGAATAGAACCCACATAAGTAGAGGGTGAATGATATACGATTGAGCGAAACAACTTGGTGGGGATTAGTGAACGAATGTTATTTAGTCATTTAATAACAATGATTACTAGAGCTTGTGTAATTGCTCAGTGTTGATTGATATGAACTTGTGTGTTGATTATCCGATGAGTAACTCATGTGCTAATGAGTAATTAGGTTGGTAGAATATATGTTGTTGGTGTGGTGAGAAGTTTCATAAATTTGACGGTTGTGCTTGGTCCTCGGTGTTCATGTCCCGAGGCTCCTTCTGTGCCAAGTGGTCGGTTGGGTTTAGTCCTCATGCTCATTTTCGAAGCTCCTTCCATATCATGATGTGGATAAAATGCATGTGGTGTGAGTCAACAAGCGGTGTCATAATCCCGGGTTAAGGATTGTGTGGCAGGTCTATGGGCTCGCCAATCGTCACGCCGATGGGAGTTGACAGCTAGACCTTGGGCAGTTGGGAATGTTACTCGGTGTTAACGTCCCGAGGCTCCTTCCGTACCAAGTGAATGGTTGGGCTTTGTCCTCGTGCTCATTTCTGAGGCTCCTTCTGTATCACACCTTAGGCAAGTTCGGGGCTAGGATCTCGGTGCACATCTACCCTAGACACCCGTGGAGCCATAGTATGCATGTGAGCTCCGATGTTGTGTTCTTAGCGTTGAGGCGTATAAAGGCCTAGGCTAGGTAGTGTGGAGACCAACCTTGTAGTAGAGATTCCATCTCTACTACCACCGTCCGACCACGACGGTTGACGCCTGAGAGGTTAGCTACCTTCTCGAAATGTGGGAACTACAAGTCAGTGTCGACATTGCTATTGCATGTGCGTGATCATGGGTGAGTCATTGCATTGAATACATACCATTACACCTCATTACATACACAAGATCCTTATCGTATAGGTTTGTGATGTAGGCCACTATCCGCCAATGAGACTACTAAAGCGTTCTAACGCGCGTGACGTCTAACACCCACGAAGACAACCACACAAAAACTAAAACGCAACGCAGTATTATACAAACAAACAAGTAACCAACAAGGTAGCCACACCGTCGGAAAGATCGGACAAGCAGCTAAAGGCCGTTATCCTTTCTAGCAAAAGGGACCCACCAGGTCCGGACGAGCGATGTTGTACCAAAGAAGATCTACCCGAAAACACGATCGAGAAATGGTAGATCTCCCCCAACAAAAAGAGGCGGGGTTTGCCAAACCCTTTTCGGAAATAAAGCGTAGTGATGTTGCAACACTTGAAGCAAAACCCACGAAAAAAAACGATTCGCAAGCAACGCTAAAATCTTTCCAGCCGCTAGAAAAATCAAGAGGGAATCTCACGGAAGTGGAGAGAATCGTTAACCAATTCGAAATGGATGATTCCGACTGTTTTACCAAGGGATCACTCGGTTGCGGTTCCACCGGAGTTGTGCCGGATAGAGAAAGAGATTCCGCCGTCGCCGCGTCACGCCATCACCAAGTTCCTCGGAGCAAGGAAGACTCCACCTCCACCCAAAGGGGGGTGGTCGGCCAAGATGGGTAGGAGAGGGTGGTCGGCCGATTGGGATGTGGGAGGGTAGTCGGATAAGGGGCGGCTTGTGAGGTGGGGGTGGTGTTGACGATGTAGATACGGAGAGGGGAGAAAGGGATGAGGAAGAGGCGGCTTTTGGGAATGGAGAGAGGGGGCGGCCGAAGTAGTGAGGGGGAAGAGGGAGAGAGTAGGGGGCGGCTACGAGGAGGAGAAAAAGAGAGATAGGGTTAGGGTTTTCAAAATTCTTCTTCAATACTTCAAAAGGAAACATCCTATGCCTATATATAGGCTTACAACCAACATCCGGCTATTAGCAGCCCAAAATGAAAAATAAAGCTAATAGTGTTTGCTTTGTTTTAAACTTAAAGAGACTAATAAAATGCCTAAACAAGTGGCACAATAAATACGATAAATAAAATGACATAAATAAAAGGATTAGATGGGCTTGAGCCGAGGGCGGAGATCACAACGTCGCCCCGAGTGGGCACCATGGCGATGCGAGTCCTTTGTTGGAGACGAGGGAGGGTCTTCAGCAAGCTGTGGTTCGTCGTCTCCACCAATCCTCCCCCCTTAAAAGGACTCATCACCGAGGAGTTGTCCTGCAGATATCGTCGTAGAAGAGCATCATCCAAGAGCGCGACCTCGGATTCCGGGAGCCAAGAGTCATCCGAGGCGGGGCGGCCACGCCAACGAACCAAGAAACGTCGCACGTCTCCATCCGGAGTGGGAAGTACATCATCCTGTAGAATCCTGTCGGGCAAGAAAGCTGTCCTGGCAAACCTGGGAAAAGCATTAGGCAGTAACGGGGGAAAATCTAATTCATCAACATACGGCGTACCTCCTTTGGAGACCGACGGAACGAGGGATCCCGTACCCCACTCAGTCTTACGCCCAAGAGAATCTGTAGTAGATATAAACGGGGAGGAAGATAATTCTAGCGGCGGAGCAATATATGACGTTAAGTCCGAAACATTAAAAATAGGGGAAATACCCCAATCAGTGTGTAATTCTAAAAGGAATGCATTTTCGTCTAACTGCTTTAAGATCCGAAAAGGACCCGCTCGCCGGTCAGCTAACTTTTTTAAGGTGCCCGTAGGCAACCGTTCAGGGATGAGACGGACCATGACTAAATCGCTGACTTTCAGGGGAGACGCTCGTTTGTGTGTGTTGGCATGAACTTGATAGGATGCATATTGAGCGGTAACCGTTTCATTAATGTGTTTATGCAGGTCATGGATGTGAGATGCAAAATCTTGTGCGAATTGGCTTGATTTAAAAGATGGGGGTAACGGAATCAAGTCAAGTGGCACCGGTGCCTTATAGCCATGCACAATTTCATTCGGGGACAGACTCGTGGACCTATTTTTGGAATTATTATATGCCAACTGAGCATGTGGAAGGATAAGATCCCATGTACCCTTGTGGTCTCCCACAAGGCAGTGCAGCAGACTACCCAAACTTCTATTTACAACCTCCATTTGCCCATCCGTCTGCGGATGGTAGGCCGAAGAAAATAGGAGCTTGGTGCCCATTATCCTCCACAAAGTTTTCCAAAAATATCTCGTGAATTTTACGTCCCTATCAGTAACTATCGATTTTGGGATGCCGCTGTGACCCACTACCTCCTTAAAATAAAGTTGAGCGACATGTGACGCATCGTTAGTTTTATTGCAAGCGATAAAATAAGCCATCTTGGAAAAACGGTCAACGACAACTAAGATCGAATCGTGACGCCTAAACGTGATCGGAAGGCCTAGAATGAAGTCCTTGCTAACGTCTTCCCAAGGCATCGAAGGGATCGGGAGAGGGGTATAAAGCCTCGCATTCGTCTTGTTCCCCTTTGCCAACTGGCATGCCCGACAACTTCCCACGATTTTACTAACCATGGTCTTAAGGCCGGGCCAATAAAATTTGTCCTCAACTAACGCGATAGTCTTGTCACGGCAAAAATGGCCTCCTAACCCGCCGCTATGCAGTTCCCACACAATGAAGTGACGTAGGGATGAGCGGGGAATACATAGCTTCGAATGGATGAAAAGATACCCGTCATGAATGTAAAACGTGGAAATGGTTGTGGGCAGGTTATCCTGAGTGGTGAAATATATGTCCTTGAAATCTGGGCAGTGGACATATTCGTCCTTAATCCTATCAAAGCCCACCACCTTAATTTCTAATGTGGATAGTAATAACGTGACACGACTAAGAGCGTCGGCTACGCGATTGAGGGTACCCTTCAGATGCTTGATGATAAATGTGTACTCCTGAAGATAGGAGACCCATTTAGCATGTCGCGGGCTCACCTTTGACTGCGAATTGATAAATTGTAGCGCCTCGTGGTCGGATAGGATGAAGAACTCTTTAGGAAGCAAGTAGTGCCGCCAATGTTGGAGGCATCGGATGACCGCGTAGAATTCCCGATCATAGTTAGAATAGTTCAATTTCGGGCCGGCAAGCTTCTCACTGAAGTACCCCACCGGGTGACCTTCTTGGCTCAATACGCCCCCAATCCCCACATCCAAAGCGTCACACGATAATTCAAAGACCTTGGAGAAATCTGGGAGACGCAAGAGGGGGGCTTCGGACATGCGCGCCTTAATTAATTGAAAAGCCTTGGCGGCCGACTTCGTCCAAGAGAACTCACCCTTCTTCATGAACTCGGTTACGGGGGCCATTATGCTACTAAAATCCTTAATAAACGGCCGGTAGAAGGTGGCGAGTCCGTGGAAACTCCGCACATCCCGAATGTTGGCGGGCTCGGGCCAATCCTTTATGGATTGCACCTTCTTAGGGTCTACATGGATTCCCTTTGAACTAACGATGTAACCGAGGAACTCGACGGATGTCACGTGGAAGGTACATTTTTTATGTTCACGAATAATTTTTCTGATCTTAACGTGGTTAGGATGATTCTTAAATGCGTCTCATGTTCACTCGTGGAGGTGCTAAAAATCAGGATGTCATCGAAGTACACCACAATGAATTTCCCCATGTAAGGTTGGAAAACATGGGTCATCATCCTAGAAAACGTGTTGGGCGCGTTGGATAGCCCAAACGGCATCACTAACCACTCATAAAGGCCCTCCTTAGATTTAAAGGCGGTCTTCCACTCATCCCCTTCTCTAATTCGGATCTGGTTGTAACCGCTCCTAAGATCCAACTTGGAGAAGATCGAGGCGCCGGCCAACATATCTAACAAATCGTCGAGACGGGGATGGGGAATCGGTACTTGACAGAGATTTTGTTTATGGCCCGGCTATCCACACACATCCTCCACGAGCCGTCCTTCTTGGGGGCAAGTAAGGCGGGCACGGCGCATGGACTCATGATATGGCGGATAAATCCCTTTCGCAATAATTCCGAGATCTGGGTTTGTAGTTCTAAATGCGTAGACGGATTGAGGCGATAATGGGGAAGGTTGGGCAGGGAGGAGCCAGAGATGAAATCGATGGCGTGTTGGATGTCCCGCATGGGGCGTAACTCAGACGGTAGCTCGTCCAGATACACATCCACAAATTCTTCTAGGAGCGACTTCAATGCCGGGGGTAAGCGCTCACATATCGCCGCATAATCCTTGACTTGGAGGCAAACTAAAGCATAAAGAACTCCGTCCATGAAGGTAGCCCGGGTAAGTTCCTTCCTACCAATAAGACCCAACGCTCTCTTCTCGACTGGTATGACGGTGTCCTTGGACGGGGTCGAAGGGTCCTTCAGAGGAGAGGGCTTCAAAACGATGACGCGGCCATTAAACTTGAATTCATAAGTGTTAGCCCGACCATAGTGGGTGACGTCATGGTCAAACAACCAAGGGCGCCCAAGTAAGACGTGACACACATCCATGGGGATGACATCACACCAAACCGGTTCGATGTAGGCCTTGATGGTGAGGGGAACTAGACAACGCTTCGCCACGGGGAGGGATGACTTGTTCACCCACGCCACCTTATACGGGTGAGGGTGTGGCTCAGCAACTAGGGACATGCGTTTCACGGCGGCTTCAGAAATGACATTCATGCAACTACCGCTATCTATGATCAGCCTACACCATTTTTCACCGCTCTTGAAATTTAACGTGAAGATATTTGTCCTATTCCATTCGTCTAACGGTCGCGGGGTGACCAAAATACATCTCATCACCATCATGTGGGATTCGTCATCCATGTCACTCGGCACGCCGTCCGACTCACTAAAATCCCCTGCTTCGTAAGTAAGGTCGTCAGACCCGCCCGCGGCATCTAACAGGCCTAGGGGCTTGGGTTTTATAGGACAATCACTAGCATAGTGTCCTTGAACCTCGCAAGCAAAATAGGTGACGTTCGTCCTACTGACTCTTCCTATCGGCACTCTTTCCCCAGTTGGACTCCTATTGTTTTTAGCCATCACCACAATGGATGACGAATCGGAGGACCGATACTTTCCTTTATCCTTATAGCTGGGTGCAGGGGGCAGTCCTAAGATGGATTTGCCCTTCTGGAAAGGACGTGACTTTCCCTTAAGCACATTGTGTTTTTCGATATCTAACGCAGCGTTGAAAGTCACGTGTAAGTCCGTGTGGCCGTATCGCAATAACTTCCCTTGGATATCGGGGTTGAGGCCCTTATGGAACCTGGATAGGGTGACCTCGGGCATCTCCTTCACATCACAACGGACCATCATATCCTTGAGCAAGCTCATGTACTCAGAAACCGACCTCGCCCCTTGCTTAAGGGTAGCCAAATCATCGAACATCTGTGTTCGATGGTACGTGGGAACGTATTGCTCGGTCAACCTAGCCTTCGTATCTTCCCAACTGATGGGCCTTGCACCATTCTCTACTCGCAAGCGCCTCTCTTCGTTCAGCCAAAAGATCTTGGCTCGCCCTAATAATTTCATTCTCGCCACACGCACCTTGTTCGCATCGTTGAGAGCGTACCATTCGAAGTAACACTCGATTTCCATGACCCAGTCCTGGAAGACTTGGGGGTCTCCCAATCCATCATAGGATGGCGGCTTAACTCGGACAGCCCGAGTAAGATCAAACTCGTAAGGTGCTCGAGGAGCGTGCTCATTAGGAGGGTGGGGGTAAGGATTGTGATTTTCTCCCGCCCGTTGGTGCGGAGGTGGATTACCAGGTGCTCCTTGTTGTAATCCCATTGCGTGAATAGCCTCCCGAATAGCCGTCATCTGCTCCGTGAAATCCTGACGGAGCTCCTCTATATCCGTGAGGGAACGACCCTCAGGCCGGTCATCATCCATATTGGAAGACGGCGGAGGATATTCCGTACCGAGCCTAGTGCGCATTCACAAGTGAAGAAAACAGACTTAGACAGACCACCTAAGGATTTAATCCCGCTAGACAATTTACCAAAAATAATTTTTTTTTTGATTTTCTTACTGGAAATAAAATGAGGGTTATTAAAAAAAAATTTTGGATTTTTTTGCTGAAAAATAAGAAATCTACACCGCTATTGGCAGACCAGAGAAAAATTTTTTTGTGATTTTTTTGACTCCAAACATGCAAACAGAAGTGCGGGCTAACGTGCAAAAATAACAGGGGGGTGTCAATTAAGAAATTGACAAGAACCTCCATCTGATACCAAATTGATGTAGGCCACTATCCGCCAACGAGACTACTAAAGCGTTCTAATGCGCGTGACGTCTAACACCCACGACGACAACCACACAAAAACTAAAACGCAGCGCACTATTATGCAAACAAACAAGTAACCAACACGGTAGCCACACCGTCGGAAAGATCAGACAAGCGGCTAAAGGCCGTTATCCTTTCTAGCAAAAGGGCCCCACCCGGTCCGGACGAGTGATGTTGTACCAAAGAAGATCTACCCGAAAACACGATCGAGAAACGGTAGATCTCCCCCAACAAAAAGAGGCGGGGTTCGCCAAACCCTTTTCGGAAATAAAGCGTAGTGATGTTGCAACACTTGAAGCAAAACCCACGAAAAATAACGATTCGCAAGCAATGCTAAAATCTTTCCAGCCGCTAGAAAAATCAAGAGGGAATCTCACGGAAGTGGAGAGAATCGTTACCCAAGTCGGAATGGATGATTCCGACTATTTTACCAAGGGATCACTTGCTCGCGGTTCCGCCGGAGTTGTGCCGGATGGAGAAAGAGATTCCGCCGTCGCCGCGTCACGCCGTCACCAAGTTCCTCGGAGCAAGGAAGACTCCACCTCCACCCAAAGGGGGGTGGTCGGCCAAGATGGGTGGGAGAGGGTGGTCGGCCAATTGGGATATGGGAGGGTAGTCGGATAAGGGGCGGCTTGTGAGGAGGGGGTGGTGTTGAGGATGTAGATAGGGAGAGAGGAGAAAGGGATGAGGAAGAGGCGGCTTTTGGGAATGGAGAGAGGGGGCGGCCGAAGTAGTGAGGGGGAAGAGGGAGAGAGTAGGGGCGGCTAAGAGGAGGAGAAAAAGAGAGATAGGGTTAGGGTTTTCAATATTCTTCTTCAATACTTCAAAAGGAAACATCATATGCCTATATATAGGCTTACAACCAACATCCGGCTATTAGCAGCCCAAAATGAAAAATAAAGCTAATAGTGTTTGCTTTGTTTTAAACTTAAAGAGACTAATAAAATGCCTAAACAAGTGGCACAATAAATACGATAAATAAAATGACATAAATAAAAGGATTAGACGGGCTTGAGCCGAGGGCGGAGATCATAACGTCGCCCCAAGTGGGCACCATGGCGACGCGAGTCCTTTGTTGGAGACGAGGGAGGGTCTTCAGCAAGTGATGAGTCCATATTTTATACTTAATTCCGGACTCATCTAGGCTTATTTTCTTGTCTTTGCACACCATTTAGCGTCATTTGCACTCCTTTTGGTTCGCTACGGTTTTCCATGTCTTATGCACCCTTTTTAGCCTATTTCTCTGTGTGTGTGTATTTCATTCTTGCTATGATTATTATTGTTTGCTGTGGCTGCCACGATCGATGTCCCGTGCAGTTTTCCTGCAAGTTTGGGGATCGTGAGGGCATTCGGGATAGGCGTTTCACTATTTTTTGGCAAAGGAGTTAGTGGTCGTGCGTTTTTACCCACGCACGACCATCGACCTCTTGGCGCACGATCACTGATCGTGCGCAGCCCTGCCTCATTTGTGAAATCTCTGTCTTGAACCTTCCGCACGATCACTTGCCATACCGCGCACGATCATTGCTCGTGCACTGCCGGTCGTGCGCAGTCATGCCATCTTTTTCCACTTTTCTGCCTCTATATCGCACGATCATGGACCATATCGTGCACGACCATTGGTCGTGCGCCAGTGATCATGCGCGCTGTTTATTCTGCTTTCTATAAATACGCAGGTTCCGCCCTAATTTCGTCGCCAAAGTCCGCTGTTTTTCCGCCATTTTCGTCACCAAGGAGGGTTTTCACCGTCCTTCTTCATCTTCCACCATTGGGAGGTGCTCCGGGCAAGCTTTCAACGCCAAATCAAAGCTGGAGCTTCCTCTCGGCCTCCTCCTTCATCCTCGAGCTTCAAGTGAGATTTGACCTAGCTTCCTCCATCAAGCAAGGAGGAGCATGTGCTTACATCTTCCGCAGCGTGATACGGAGAAGAAGGGCCACTGGGAGTGAGTGACAACCTCCTCTACCCTGGACGCAGTTGAGGACCAAGCTTGGACTCGGATTGACAACCCGGGATTCCAACCGTGAACCCTCAATAAGGCTTCGGACCCGGTCGATTTCGCACACTTCTCTTAATTTGTTTTTGTTAGTTTAGTTTAATTTCCATGTATTGATGAAGTATTATTACATTTGATTAACAACTTTCACTTATTCATGTCTATGTGAGTTAGTGTAATTTTGTTATATTTGCTTGAGGTGCGCCATATTCCATCCACCATCCATTCTTGCCGTTCTAGAAATTGCTAGAAGCGTGCGTAGCGAAGAGGTGCTTACGACCCTCATTCCATCGTTCTCTCCACCTCATCCGCTAGCCTACTCGCCCATCCACCTAGTGATTCGGTGCATAGCGGCCCGACTAGTCTTCATCCCGCCTAGCGAAGCTTTGCATAGCGGCATTGCATAGGAGTAGTTGATAGATTTTTACTCAATTTTCCGCAACCATCAAAACCCCCATTTCATTACCTCCGACCCGAGGACTTCAATCTCAAGTCCTCCTCGACATTAACTCATCCCTTACTGTGTTCCTCAAGAGACCGACACTCGGGGATTTATTCCCAAACTTTATTACTTGTGTGACCGGTGCACTTGCCGTATTTTCCAAGCATCAAGTTTTTGCCGCCGTTGCCGGGGAACACAGTTGTTTGAGTTTTTGGAGAGGAAGATTTGAGATAGTTGCCCTTTCCATTTGTATATTTCATGTTTTATTTTTGTTTTGGTTTTTAGTTGTTGTTTTTTTTATTCCCTTTCTAGTTTTTATTTTGCTATAGCAGGCTGTTCCACTATTTATTTGCTTGCGAGTATTTAATTTCTGCTTAGAAAATTTCTTGTGGTGAATTCTTTTCTATTACACCATGTATTCAAATTGGTATATCAAGTGCCATTGGTGCGGGGATTATGGGCATGGTAGTGATGAGTGCCCCACTGATGGTACTGAGTATAATTCTCATGGTCCCGTGTATGTAGCGCCGCTGTCTCATGGTACTCCATACACGGTACCACAGTCTTATGGTCACTACTCGTCTCCGCCTCCACCTTTTTCATATTCCTCCCCGGTCCCTTCTGGACCGAGGGGTAATGGAAAACGGTGTTTGTGTTGTCATAGCACCGACCATGTGTTGAAAGATTGCGCAGAATTTCAGCGCCAGATGGAGGCGGATGATGAACCGGATATCCGGATCGTCTCATCCACCTCTCAAATGGCCGCTCCTTCTGATTCTGATGATGTATCCGCAGTACCACCTTGTCTATGGGGGACTACTGTGGATACACCCATCAGACCTTCCACTAGTCAGTGCGATGACATTGCAACACCTTCTCTCCTTGTGCCTTCTTCCCCTATTTTTGATTCACCCCCGGAGGAACCTGCGCATATTATCTCTGATGTTGTTGCTCCTCCGCTTTCTTTGCATGAATTACCTACTGCCCTTTCTAGTGAGTTGGTTGATGATGTTGTGCCCTTTGGAGATTGGGAACATGAGGATGCGCCATGGTGTGACGAGGACATTATTCTCGTCAATGGAGAATATTATGTCTTGGAACACAGTGACGCACCGAGGTGTGTTGATGAGGAGATCCTTGCTGATGAAGAAGTTCCCACTTCCTTATTGGTTGAGGAGGTCCAAATCACCATCGAGGACCTCATAGTCTCAGCTTCCCCTCGCCATGACTCACATGACACCGACAGTGATTTATGCTTGGATCCTGCTGAGAGTGATTTCAGGATCACTCTCCCTATTTCTGATTCTTTTAGTTTTTCTTCTACTTTATTTCTTGATCCCCCTTCTTTATCTGAGCCTGTGCAGGTGGAATCTCCACGGGTATGTGAGGTTGTCGATGCGCCTGGCATTTTTGCCGCTACCGTCGCTTCCTACAAACCGGTGGTGGACGATACCTTGCTAGGCAAGGATATTTTTTGTGGTGGGATGAGTGAGGACCAGGCCTCCTCATCTTACTTCCTATTCCCTCTGCCTGCGAGGAGCAGGTATGATTATTTAGACAGAGGGGTAACTGTGCTATCGCCGTATCGATACCCGTTACCGCAACGGATATTAGGACAGTTGCCTGTGCACTTTTCTTTTCATAGGCCCATTAGCTAGAACTTTTCTTTTGCTGAATAAGTCGTGCTGGGATGACAATAACCCCAGTACTTATCTTTCATTTTCTGCAATTTTTATTTTTTTATGTCTAGCTTAGTTTAGTATTTATTGTTTTTTTTGTCTTTTCTTTTCTTTTGTTTTTGCGGAGCACACCCCTGCAGGTTTCCATTGCGAATTCATTCTGGCGGGGTTGTGATCCTTCGTTTGACGGGCCTGCTTCTACTTTTCATGCGTCTTCTGGTATGCTCACTAGCTGAGCATTAGGTAACCTCTTTCCTTAGCTCTTTTTGATTTAAATTTCTATATCGTATGCTATGCTGCTTAGTTTAAGTCTGGGGGAGAGCTACTAGTTGTTGCCTTTTGCACGTGCACATTGCATGTGCATACTAGAAGCTTTTATAGTTTTATTTTGATTAGTTCATTGCATTGCACACCACTGCACCCACATGAGCGCGTGCTTAGCTGTTAGCGTGCCGCGAGTTAAACTCATTTCTTTTGTTTGATTTGGAAAAATTATTGTGCTAGTTTAGGATTGCACGATAGAGAAAAATGTTGGCCTTGCTGTGTTTCTAGTCAACTGCTCTCGTTTTGTATAGAAATTTGTGTAGATTTAATTTTTTCGTATGCTTATAGTTCTATATTTTTCTATTTGCGTAAATATTTCTTATTCTACTCAAAAGTTGGTGAATCCGGTGTGAATCAAACGGTAGCGTAGGAATGTGTGTAGCCGCCACTAGACTCGTTTTGCTCGAGTCGGGAGAAAGGATTATCTTTCTCGGTGGCTAAGAACTTGCCCCAAGCTACTCTTGAAGCATGGGTACATGGTTACTCAAGCGCGAGTGTGATGTAGGCCATCATTTTGGCCCGGATGAGCTTTGTACCATTCCGAACGTCTTGTCCTCGCTAAGCCCAGTTGTGCATACCCTTCTTTTGATTCAGCTCCACTAGTATTTCACCAAAGCCTCATAGCCGATCCTAGTCGCACACCCAAGTCGAGCTATAGTATTTTTCATTTTATGTTGGGATGTTGATGTGGTGAGACTATTTATGAAAATGTGGAAATGCCCCCAAGTTTTATTTGCTGAAATTGTGTATTGTGAAAAGAAAAAGTTTTTAAAGAAAAATTTATACAAAGAAAATGAGAAAGAAGAAAAAGGAAAAGAAAGAGTTTTAATGAAAATCTTTATGGAGATGATTTTGATTTGGAGTAGGCGGTGCACACACCCATGTTGCAAAAATCAAGTCTGGGGGTGTGGTGCACCTGGTTATATTGTGGTTTGCTGAGGGATTCTTTTACGCTAGCTCATTTGGGTTAGGTGCATAGCCATTCTTTTTATCATTGCTTACCTCACCGTAACCCAAGCCCCATGATTCTCCTAAAGTCCTACGGATTTGAGCTTGAGTCTAACTAGTGCCGTGGAGAGAGTCTGAACGGGCAAGCGTATGGTCCCCGACATTGGTGGATTCCTTTGGAGGTGATCCTGAGCCCCGATCTTTGGCAAAGCTCACCTTAGTGGCCAGCCTACTTTCTTCCTACGTAGGACCGGATGATTCACCGTGATTCTACTTTTGAGTAATAATAAATTTTTGATACGCATTGTGAAAAATATAAAATATTTTGTATACTTAAAAATTTCCTCTACTTTATTTTTATGCACGCGAGCATGCGACTTCGCATGGTACTCCATTTTGCAATTTCTTTGTTAGCTAGTTCATTTTCCCTGTCTGCTTAGGTTTTGTTTGCTCGGGACGCGCAAACAGTTAAGTCTGGGGGTGCGATGAGTCCATATTTTATACTTAATTCCGGACTCATCTATGCTTATTTTCTTGTCTTTGCACACCGTTTAGCATCATTTGCACTCCTTTTGGTTCGCTACGATTTTCCATGTCTTGTGCACCCTTTTTAGCTTATTTCTGTGTGTGTGTGTATTTCATTCTTGCTATGATTATTATTGTTTGCTGTGACTGCCACGATCGATGTCCCGTGCAGTTTTCCTGCAGGTTTGGGGATCGTGAGGGCATTCGGGATAGGCGTTTCACTATTTTTTGGCAAAGGAGTCAGTGGTCGTGCGTTTTTACCCACGCACGACCATCGACCTCTTGGCGCACGATCACTGATCGTGCGCAGCCCGGCCTCATTTGTGAAATCTCTGTCTTGAACCTTCCGCACGATCACTTGCCATACCGCGCATGATCACTGCTCGTGCGCTGCCGGTCGTGCGCATTCATGCCATCTTTTTCCACTTTTCTGCCTCTATATCGCACGATCACGGACCATATCGCGCACGACCATTGGTCGTGCGCCAGTGATCGTGCGCGCTGTTTATTCTGCTTTCTATAAATACGCAGGTTCCGCCATAATTTCGGGAGATCGCCAAAGTCCGCCGTTTTTCCGCCATTTTCATCTCCAAGGAGGGTTTCCACCGTCCTTCTTCATCTTCCACCATTGGGAGGTGCTCCGGGCAAGCTTTCAACGCCAAATCAAAGCCAGAGCTTCCTCTCGGCCTCCTCCTTCATTCTCGAGCTTCAAGTGAGATTTGACCTAGCTTCCTCCATCAAGCTAGGAGGAGCATGTGCTTACATCTTCCGCAGCGTGATACGGATAAGACGGGCCACTGGGAGTGAGTGACAACCTCCTCTACCCCGGACGTAGTTGAGGACCGAGCTTGGACTCTGATTGACAACCCGGGATTCCAACCGTGAACCCTCAATAAGGCTTCGGACCCGATCGATTTCGCACACTTCTCTTAATTTGTTGTTGTTAGTTTAGTTTAATTTCCATGTATTGATGAAGTATTATTACATTTGATTAACAACTTTCACTTATTCATGTCTATGTGAGTTAGTGTAATTTTGTTATATTTGCTTGAGGTGCGCCATATTCCATCCACCATCCATTCTTGCCGTTCTAGCAATTGCTAGAAGCGTGCGTAGCGAAGAGGTGCTTACGACCCTCATTCCATCGTTCTCTCCACCTCATCCGCTAGCCTACTCGCCCATCCACCTAGTGATTCGGTGCATAGCGGCCCGACTAGTCTTCATCCCGCCTAGCGAAGCTTTGCATAGCGGCATTGCATAGGAGTAGTTGATAGATTTTTACTCAATTTTCCGCAACCATCAAAACCCCCATTTAATTACCTCCGACCCGAGGACTTCAATCTCAAGTCCTCCTCGACATTAACTCATCCCTTACCGTGTTCCTCAAGAGACCGACACTCGGGGATTTATTCCCAAACTTTATTACTTGTGTGACCGGTGCACTTGCCGTATTTTCCACGCATCAGCAAGCTATGGTTCGTCGTCTCCACCAGTTTGTATGAGCACGATGAGTTACTTATTGCTGAATTATCCTCAACTTATAAGTTTATATGGGCATTCATATAAGTTGAGTTACCTTCTGTTATATCCTTATTCATATGTTGTGGTAGATGGTAGAATTGCTAGAACTACATGTTACTTGTTTTTACACTACTTTACATATATAGTGATATACCACCTGCTTGAACCTATGATTTATATATATTGTACCCTATTCCTTTCTCTACCCGGTGCCGAGGAGTCGCCGGGGGAGCGTATGTGAAGCCACATAGTCTTTATGACTAACAGTTGCTACATCTTCCTTTTTAGGTGGAAACCCCGTAGGTGGAGCAGCAGGATATGCAGCCGGACAGCCAGACCAGGATGATAGGGCTTGAGGGGACGGTACCGTCACTACCATCGGTTACTAATGTGAGTGTGAGAGCCTTTTGTTGTACCCTTTTTGGGAAAACTATTTACGTACTCTGATATTAGAAGCTTGTTGTAGCTTCCTTACTGTGGTACTATATTATGCACTATATGTTTGGTGTGAATTTGACTTCGATTCTATATTCTGGTTGGGTTGGCAATGTATGATATTGGTTATAGCCGGCAAGATAGGCGTCTTGCGGTACAGACTAGCCCGAGTGTTAGTGCTACCGCAAGGCGGTTGTTATGTGCATAAGACCCCTCTCGTGCCGTGTTCTGTGTTCCGGGAGGGGGGGTCATACAACATCCTGTCCCGTATCATCCTTAACTGAGCCTCAGTTTCCTCAACAAACTTCGAACTGAAAACCTCTAGATCCTCGTCCTGTATCAATGACAGCGGAGTCCTACACCTTCATCCGTATAAGGCCTTATAAGGAGCCATCCTTATGATGGACTGGTAGATATTAGTATATGAGAACTCGATTAGTGGCAACAGCTTCTCCCAAGGTTCTCCGCAATCCAGAATACATAGTCACAGTAGATCCTCCAAGGTCCGATTGGTGTGTTCCGTCTTCCCGTCAGTCTGGGGATGAAAAGCTGTACTGAATGTCAGACGAGTGCCAGAGTATGTCTGTACTGATCTCTACTCCCTAAGCGTAAACTGTCCATCTTGATCCAATACGATCCTCCCGGGTATGCCATGATAACGGATGAACTTCACCACAAATTTCCGAACCAGCACACCAACCAAGTCATCTTTCCTGCCCGGGATAAATCTGGCTACCTTTATCAGCCGGTCGACCATTACCCAAATCGAATCATTTCCCATCCGAGATCGGGGAAGCCAATGTATGAAGTCCATCGCCATATCCTCGAACTTCCACTCCGACATTGGGAGTGGTTGCAATAATACTGCGGTGTTTCTTCACTCCGCCTTCACCAGCTCGCATGTCTCGCAGTGGGTCACGAAGTAGGTGATATCCTTCTTCATACATGGCCAGTACATGGTCCTTTTCAGATCTGCAATCATCTTCCTAACTCCCGGGTGTATCGAATACCGGCTGTAGTGGGCCTCCGTCATGATATCCTCCCGAACCTTGCCTCCCTCTGGTATATAAACTCGTCCTCTAAAACACACTAGTCCATCCCTCAGTGTGTAATCTCCCGCAGTACCTACCTTCAAGTCCCAGAATATCAACTCCAGCTTGGCGTATTGCCTCTGCCCATCTCTGACTCATTCCCGAATGTCATTTGTGGCACTCATCGCGGCGAAATACTCCTCACAAAGCTCAGGGTCATCAGAAGACACTAGCGTGATGTGCATATCCTCTAATCTCTACACTAGCTCCATCGACATAATCTGGGGCTCCGCTCTAGAGGTGGCAGCTCTCTGACTCAGCATATCGTCTACCACATTTGCCTTCCCCTGGTGGTAAGGCATCTTGTACTGGTAATCTGCTAGAAATTCCACCCATCGCCTCTGCCTGATGTTCAACTCTTTCTGCGTGTCCACATACTTCAAATTATTTTGATCAGAGTATATGTCGCAGTGGATGCCATACAGGTAATGTCGCCAGACCTTCAGAGCAAATACGGCCGCTACAATCTCTAAGTCATGAACAGGGTAGTTCTGTTCATGCTTCTTCAGCTAGCGGGAAGCATAAGCAATCACGTGGCCTTTCTGCATCAGCACTGTACCCATGCCCTGGTAGGAAGCATCGGCGTAGACCTAGAATCATTCTCTCCCCGAAGGAAGGGCAAGAATAGGAGCCGAGGCGAGTCGATTCATCAGCTCCTTGAAAGCCGTCTTGCACTGCGGGTGTTTGGTACATTGGAAAATGTGTACCTGATTTGGAGAAGCCTCACTTAGCTCAATGATATACATCAAGGTGTATTTGATGTTATCTTGAGATTATATGTGCAGGTTAAGTATTGGCTAAAAAGCAGAGAAAAGTTTCTAAGTCCATGTATCGACACCAGAGGAAGCTGTGTCGACACTTCAGTAAGTTTGTGTCGACACATGGAAAAGGCTGTGTCGACACATAGAATTGTTAGTCGACATCGACTATGTCGACACCGGGAGGCAGTGTCGACACACAGAAGTATTAGTCGACATAAACTGTGTCGACACCAGGAGGCTGTGTCGACACACAGAAGCAGAGTCGTCATCAACTGTGTCGACACCTAGAGGCAGTGTCGACACACAAATTCTGAGACTATATCAACTGTGTCGACACACAGGACTTGTGTCGACACTCAGCAGAGTTTCAACAATGTTGAGTGCTGTGTAGTGAAGAAGTGTCTTTGTCGACACAAAGAGGCTGTGTCGACACGTTCTACAGATGCAGTGTCAAGAAGCTGTGTCGACACCAAAGGAGTTATGTCGACATCAACAAAGCTTGTGTCGACACTTTATCTACTTGTGTCGACACATAATGACAGTCAGTCTCGACGCTTTGCTGACAAAGACAAAGGTTCAAGAACTGACTGGAGACTTGACAGCTGTGCATTCCAACAAGTTTACTGAAGCTGTCAGACTTGTCAGAAGTTGGTTAGGAACCGGATCAGCCGGTTACCATGGATGAAGTCTATATATATGGATGGATTCTGTCAAATCAAAGATGATGAACAACAACAACAGGCACAACTACTGAAGTATTGATCATTGATCAAGAAAGTGCACGTCACACTGAAGAAGATTTTTGTGAGAAGATCTAAGTTGAATTGAAGCAATAATTCTTAAGAAACTTCATTAGTTCTGAAGAGAGAGAGGAATCTTCAGCTGTTGAAGTAAAGGAGGAGACATCTACAATTATCCTAAGAAGCAGATCTTGAACCAATCTGCTAAGAAGGATTCAGATTTATTTCTCATTCTAAGAAGGAAGCTTGCAGTCAGTCAACTTCAAAGGAGATCAACCCTACTGAGTTCAGATTCAAGAAGCTTTGAAGAAAGCTAAGAACATGTTGATTTCATCCATCAGTCTTATCAAGAAGCTGATCAAGAATCCTCTTATCCTTTCTCTCTCAATAAGGGTAAGAGTCCATAAAAATACTTATCAAATTCTGTAGGATCTTTTCAAAGATCTGAGTTGTAAGTCGTTGTTATAAAGGCTGAGTGTAGGAGATTTAGATCTCTGAGTGGTAAGGCTGTTTGAGCCTTAGTGTAGGAGAATTAGTTCTCTGAGTTGTAGGCCTTGGAGCAAGGCTGAGGTAGGGCTATTAGCCTGAGCTATAGGAACCTTATAGGGTTCTGAGTTGTAGGAACCTTTCTGGGTTCTGAGCTGTAAGATTTGTGGATCTGAGAAGAAGGAAGAAGTTAGGCCGAATCTAGCACACTGCTAGATAGGTGAAGGGGGAAAGTGGATGTACCCAGACCTTGGGGAACCACTATAAACCTGTGTGCAATCTGTGATGTGTGTATGATTGTGATTTCTATGTTGTGATTGCTGTAGAATACTTAGATTCTGTTTTAAGATCTGTAAAATATTCTGCATTAAGTAAAAAAGAAAAAGAACCTATTCACCCCTCCCTCTAGGTGTTTGGGTTATCTTGAAATTAATTTTATCAGCGGGGTTCAGACAAAGGGCACATCCTTCCTAATCAGGGATGTGAGTTGGAGGGCAATTCGATATAATCCCTCCACAAACTTCCGGTAATAACCAGCAAGTCCTAGGAAACTCCGCACGTCCGTGGCCGCCTTCAGCTATGGCCAATCATGAACTCCCTTAGTCTTTGCCTAGTTTACTGCCAACCCAGCTTCACTGATAAAATGACCTAGGAAGGCCTCCTCCTTCAAACAAAACTGGCATTTGCAGAACTTCGCTTAAAGGTGGTGCTCACGTAGTCTCTCTAGAGTCAGTGTCAGATGTCGTGTGTGCTCCTCCGTCCTCGAGTAGATGAGGATGTCGTCAATAAACACGATGACGAACACATCCAGATAACCCTCGAACACCCAGTTCATGAGGCTCATGAATGTCGATGGTGCATTCGTGAGCCGGAAGAGCATCTCGGTAAACTTGAATAACCCATTTTTTCTTACTAAAGGCAGTCTTTGGAATGTCCTCCTCCTGAATCCGCAGCTGGTAGTAGCCCGACCTCAAATCCTATCTTGAGAAGAAATGCGCCCCCTCAAGCTAGTCAAAAAGCTCATCTATCATTGGCTGTGTATAGGTATTTCGGACTGCCAGTCTGTTCAGTACTCGGTAGTCAATGCATAATCTGAGTGTCCCGTCCATTTTCTTGACAAACAGCACCGGGGAACCCCATGGTGGAGAGCTCGGCCGGACAAATCTGGCTTCCACTAGCTCCTATAGATGTCTTCAAAACTCCATCAAATCCTTCAAGGCCATCCGATAAGGGGCTCTAGATGCCGGCTTAGCCCCCAGAACCAGCTGTATCTGGAAATCCTTCTCCCAGTGCGGGGGTATCCCTGGAAGCTTCTCTGGGAATACGTCAGCAAAATACCGTACCACTGGGATACCAGAGATGGAATCCTTGGCTTCGGCCATTTCAAACAGCACATCATAGTCTTCCTCTCCCTGCAAGTGGTCCTTGATGGCCTGCACAGATAATAATGAGAGGGGGAATAGGTCGAATACCTTCGATTACGACGTGGGAATCCCCATGCCTTACGGTGATCCTCTTTGACAGATAGTCAATCTGGGCATGGTTCCAATGCAACCATGTCATGCCAAGGTTCAAATCATAGGCTGGCATCCTTAGGATCATTACTGGTTCTTCAAATGCCTTCCCGTTGATCTCCGCCTCAATGTTGTACTGGGCAGAGGTGAATAGCTCCGATCCGTCAGGTAGTCGTATCCTCATCATCAAGCCTGTGAATCGCTCCACGCCTTCCAACCTTCCACGAAGGCCTCCGACACGAACGAGTTCGAAGCACGCATTTCGAACAGCATATTAGCGGGCTTGCAACTGATGAATACTATTCTTTGGGTAGTTAAATATCTTAGAAATCTAGTTATGGTTTTCTTTCTTAGTCTGTCAATTCAATATCAACGAGTCTAATTATTTAGGAAAGAAAGAACTTAAAATTTACTGATGTACCTGTGATCACTTGATCCGTGTTCCAAGGTTGAGCCAGATCTATTGCATACACTTGCTCCCTCTCCTGCCTGTGATCTCTGCCCTGGTATCCACGTCCTCAGCCACATCTTCGGCCTCCAAAATACAGAGCAGGCGGGGGAACCTATGGTTCTTGTAGGGGTGCCCCCCTTATGGGGAAGTTTTTTGAATATGCCCTACCTGATGACAGTTGAAGCACTCTGGCGGGAGAAATGCCATACCCCGGGGTCTCTGCTCTTGCATCGGGAAAGGTTGAGGAGCCATTACCACCGTCTCCCTCGGCTCCTGTCTCACCTATTGATGAGGTTGGTACTCTGCTCTTCTCCCATCTCGCCCATCAACAATGCCACCCAATTGTTGGTACCCAAGTTTGGATTTGAGTTTAGTCTTCTCAATTAGTTTCTTGACCCAAGATTTATCTATGGTCAAAGGTTAGTTTTTAGGTTAGATTTCCTCAGTTGTAGAATTGTCACTTATCTAGTGGAAATCTGGCTAAGTTGTTTTTGGTTCGACTATAGTCGAACGACGCTCGACTATCGTCTATCAACTGTTCGACGATCGTGTATAAGTTGGTCGACTTTCGTTTGTCAGCAGATCGTCTATCTTTAAGTTAGTTCAACTCTTGATAGCTTGACGATTTGTGGTCTCTGCCTCGTCGATCGTCGAACCCTGCTCGACTTCTTTTGACCAGACAGATTTCTTGATAGTTTAACTCCTTGATAGTTCAACTATCTGATAGCTCGACTATCTGCTCTGATAGTTTGACTATCTGTTCTGTTGTGATAGTTCGACTATCTGCTCTGATGGTTCGACTATCTGTTCTGCTTTGGTAGTTCGACTATCTGCTCTGATAGTTCGACTATCTGTTCTATTGTTGATAGTTCGACTATCTATTTGATAGTTTGACTATCTGCTCTGTGTTGATAGTTCGACCATCTGTTTGATTGTTCGACTATCTTTTTGATAGCTCGACTATCTGCTTTGATAGTTCCACTATCTGTGTCGTTCGACTATCTGTTCTGATAGTTCGACGATCTCTGTGGTTCGGTTGACGATCTCCGTGGATCGTTCGACGATCTCTTTTGTCTGCTATTAGTAATTTTGTACTCCTTCTCTTCTGTGATTTATTTCCTATTTATTTTGGCATATTTTATTAAAGATTATTTCATTTATTTTATGCTTATATTTCAAGGCAATCTTTGCCCCATTCTTTATGTATAAGTCAAGTTCTTTCTGACAAATGTCTTTTGTCTTATTAGTTGAAATATCTTTATGCTTTATCTGTCATGATGTCCTTTATAGCCGTTAGACACAAAAGTCTTCTCTGGCCGTAAAGAGTTTAGTCTGATGTGACTTTCTCTAGTATTTTTTTATCAGATTGGATATGCAGCTTCTCAGAAAGCTTTATCTCTTTATAGGATATCTGTCTGCAAGATATATTTTTGTATTGTGCTATTTGCAGCCTAGATTGCAGATCTCAGAAGAAGACAAAGTTCAAACAAAGATTAGAGCCGTTACAAAGGCCAATATATAAAGTGCTATCAAAAGATAGAGACGAAGACTAAGCAAGCAGAGAATACACACAGTTTCATATACAGATTCAAAACAAGAAGAGATACAGCTCTCAGATATTGTTACATTCAACTGAGAAGATCAACCTTCCTCAACTATCTCTTCTTCAATCCTGAGTTCATCCTGCTTCAGGAACATTCACTCAGTGCCTCAAGAAGAAGAAAAAGAAGAAGAAAGAAAAGTTGTTGAAGAAGAACATCCATTTCAAATCAAGAGTCTTCTTCAAGCTGCTCCTTCAAGAACTTCAAGACTGCTCTCTGTCAAGAGTTCAGAAGAGTTCCTGCACCCTGAAGCAAGACTTCTTCCTCGATATCACTAAGCCAGGGGGAGCCTTGATTCCTCAGAGCTTTCTAGCTTTGTGCAATCCACTTGCTTCTCTAATATTGTTTTAACAATAGAGAAGACACTCTAACTCTCTCTCAACCTCCTGTAAAAGGGTTATTACTCCCTTCAAAAGTGAATCTTGGTGGCAGGGCACCTTAGCAAAAACCTGTGTTGGATTTTGAGCTCCTGATCAAAAGCTCAAAGGGTCTACTTGATCTACCTGAACCAGATCATTTGGTGGCAGGGCACCTGAACAAAAACCTGTAGTGGATTCCTACCAGGGTGGTAAAAGAGTGGATGTACCTATTTAGAGGGAACCACTATAAACCTCTTGTGTCGTCTGTGTTTCTTCATTTAATTATTGCACTGTGGTTGTGAGTAGAACTAACTAGGATTGCTAGTTGCTGTGTTAGGACTAAAGCTCAAACTATAATTATAGTTAGCTTTCTTTTGTGCACCACACTTTGTGTTAGGCTCTAGGGTTTCAAATATCTATAAACTCTTTCCACAAATTAACTCTAAGGGAGTTGAGTAGATTGTCAAATTTTTGAATACTCTATTCACCTCCCCTCTAGAGTTGTATCTATCCTCACTTTCAATTGGTATCAGAGGGAGGTAGACTGACTGTACAGGCTAACACCTGAGTCATAAGATCCAGATAGATACCAAGTTTATAGACATTCACTTCATGGCCCTGTACAAGGATTATTCTAGCACCAGACCTCCAGTTTGCAACTTAGCTAAGTTCAGCATCTGGAAGGCAAGAATCAAGTTATATATGAATTCTATTGATGAAGATATTTTTTCTTCTATTTTGACAGGACCTCCAACACCACCTGCTGTATCCACTGCTATAACATCTACAAATCTAAGTGCAGTGCCACCTCTAGACTACAATGATACATACAAGAAAGCAAAAGTAGCTGATGCTAAAGCAATGAATATTCTGGCTCAGACTATGTCTGATGAAACCTTTCAGAAAGTGGCTGATTACACTTCTGCAAAAGCCATGTGGGACTCACTGAACAAGATTGTAGCTGGTTCAGCCGATGAGCGGAAGGACAAAAGGTCCAACCTTATATCTCAATATGAAAACTTCAAGAAGACTGAAGCTGAATCAGTTGAAGGAATGTACACCAGGCTCAGCTCCATCATCAATGAGCTGAGAACCCTTGATAAGGAGATAACATTGATAGAGGTCAATGATAAGATACTGATGTGCTTCCCCAGCACATGGGATCTTAGGATTTGGCCCATCAAGGAGGCCAGAAGTACTACTGAGATCTCAACTGAAGCCCTCCTTGGAAAGCTCAAATCTTTTGAGCAAGTTCTAAAGTCCAGGGAAGCTGAAGCTGAAGCTAAGACTCCCACTCCAGCAAGGAAAGAGCAAATTGTTGCTCTCAAAGATGTTGATGCTTCTTAAGGAAGCCAATCCAATGAGGAGCTGATGGCACTCTTTGCCAAAAGGTTTCTCAAGATAGGCAGAAAGGACTTCAGAAAGAAGTCTTCAAGATATGAAGATAAACCAAGGTATGACAGATCTCCTGCTAAAGAAATTATCTGTTATGGTTGCAGGAGACCTGGACACATTCTACCAGAGTGTCCAGAGGAAAAGAACAAGGATAAGAGAAAAGAAAAAGAACATCAGAAGAAGCACTCCAAGTCCTCCTCCTACAAAAATAAGAAGAAGGAGAAAGGATTTGTTGCTGAAACCTGGAGTGATTCAGATGAGGAATCTTCCTCCTCAAGCTCCAGTGAAAATGAGGAAGAGAAGAAGGCAAAGGAAATTTGCCTTATGGCAATTGATGCCTACAGCAATCACTCAGTTGTAGAGAGTTCTGATGATGATGATGAAATTCCTACAGAAGATCATGTATTATCTTCTTATGATTTTTCTTTTGTTGAATTTAAATCTGAATTTAAATCCCTTTGTTTAGATTTAATTAGTTCAGAAAAAGAAATTAAGGAGCTTATAAATAGGATAGTAGAATCAGAAATCCTCTCCACTGAAAATGCTAGGTTAGAAGCAGAACTCACTAAGTCCAGTGAAGAAATAAAATTTCTTAAAAATGAACTAGCTAAGTCAAAAAGATTAGAAGAATCTCTAAATGGTAGAAGCCTTAAGCTGCTAGAGATCACCAGCATGACAAACACTAGGTCAGGCAATAATAAGCTAGGCTAAGGAGCCTCATCAAGTGAACCCCCCTTGGTTCTTAAAAATCATCTTTCAACTCCAGTAATCTTTATTTCAGCTGATGGAATAAAGAATAATGAGCAAGTAAATCTAGTTAACAAAGCCTTAAATAAAGCTAAGAGAGAAAAGAAAAAGCAAAAATTTAAGGAACTACAAAAATCGTCGAACTATGCTCGACGATCGAAGGCTCAATGGTCGAACGATGCTCGACGATCTGAGCATCGATCGTCGAACGATGATCGACGATCTCAATATGATTTTCAAAATAATCAGCTGAACCCTAGAAATCCAAATGTAAATATAAACCCTAGGTTTATTGACCCATCAACTGCATGGATAATTCCACCTAGGAGTTCCTATCCCTTATGATATAAACCCCAGCCTGCTTATTCTTTTATTTCAAGCTTTCATTATGTGAAGAATAATGGACCCAAGGTTGCATGGGTCCACAATGTCTAACTGTTTAATTTTTAGGTGAAGACCTATCCAATTACTAAAGATTAATGGTATTTTGGATAGTGGTTGTTCCAAACACATGATAGGAAACCAAGAAAATCTGTCAAAATACAAGGCCAAGCTTGAACCAAAGGTGATCTTTGGGGATTCCAGCTGTGGTCAAACTGAAGGATATGGTAGGATTACCATTGAAGCAGTAACATTCAAAAGGGTTGCATATGTAACTAGACTGAAGCACAACCTAATCTCAGTAAGCCAGTTATGTGATGCAGGTTATCAGGTATCTTTCACTAACACTCTCTGTAATATTACTTTAAATAGAAATGTAGTTTTAGTAGGCATTAGACAGGGTAATATTTATTTAGTAGATTTTAACTCAACTCAATCTGAAATCTGCCTGTTTAATGAAGTAACAAATAATAACACCTTATGGCATAGGAGGCTTAGCCATGTTAACCTCAAGAATATATCTAGGTTATCTAAATACAACCTTGTTAGAGGTTTACCTTCTTGCCCCTACAAGAAGGAAAGCCTATGCAAGGCTTGTCAATTAGGCAAGCAAACCAAAAACCCCTTTAAATCTGTAAATAAAAGTGATTCACCTAGAATCCTGTATTTATTACATTTGGACCTTTTTGGCTCAATAAATGTACAGAGTCTAGGAGGGAAGTATTACACTTTAGTGATTGTAGATGACTTCTCTAGGTTCACTTGGGTGTTAATCTTGAGAACTAAGGCTGATAACTTCAAAGTTCTTACAGACTTTCTGCTATGTGTGCAGACTGAGTATTTTAATCATGTGTACTTGATCAGAAGTGATCATGGTACTGAGTTTGAGTCTCTTTTCATGCAAGAATTCTGTGAGAAAGAAGGTATCAAACATAGCTTCTCTGCTCCTAGAACTCCCCAACAAAATGGGGTAGTGGAAAGGAAGAATAGAACCCTGATTGAAGCTGCTGGAACATTATTGGCAGATGCTAACATGCCTCTCTCTTATTGGGTAGAAGCTGTTAGCACAGCTAATTATGTCTTGAACAGATGTCTTATACATAAGCTTAAGAGTAAAACTCCTTATGAATTGCTTAAAGGAAAGAAACCTAAAATTAATTATTTTAGAGTCTTTGATTGTGTAGTGTATATTCACAATAACAACAAAGAATACCGTAGAAAGTTTGAAGCAAATGCTTCAATGGGAATTTTTCTTGGATATTCCCAAGTAAGCAAAGCTTATAGGGTCTTTAACAAATCAACATCTAAAATAGAGGAGTCTGTGCATGTTTCTTTTTATGAGTCAAAGATGTTTTACAAGGAGAAGGAAACTTCTCCTTCCTCAAGCTCATTGCAGGTACCTGAGTCATGCAAAGATGTCACTCAAGAGATTCTCCATCTTTCAACTCTTCATATCACTGATTCAGATAGTGATGAAGACACTGTGGAAGCAGTTGCTGTACCACCAAAAGTTGATCCAATTCCTCAAGATGAATTAATCCAAACTGTTGTTGAAGATCACATCCCACCTGCTGATATTGTCACACTTAGAGATCATCCTACATCTCAAGTGATTGGTGACATATCAGCTGGTGTGCAAACAAGACATCAATTAAGACAGGATGTGATGCATGCTTGTTTCCTTTCACAGATCGAGCCCCTCACCATAAAAGATGTTGAGCTAGATCCCCACTGGATCATTGCTATGCAAGAGGAGCTTAATCAATTTGAAAGATGTAAAGTATGGACTTTGGTTCCAAGACCTAAAGCCCAACTGATCCTAGGCACCAAGTGGGTTTTTAGAAACAAGTTGGATGCCCATGGAATTATAATAAGAAACAATACTAGGCTAGTAGCTCAGGGCTACAGACAGGGGGAAGGTATAGACTATGACCAAACCTTTGCCCCTGTTGCAAGGCTAGAGGCAATGAGGATCTTTCTAGCATATGCATCCTATATGAAGTTTAAGGTTTTTCAGATGGATGTCAAGAGTGCATTCCTGAATGGTGAGCTAAAGGAAGAGGTGTTTGTTGAACAACCTTATGGGTTTGTCTCTTCAACTCAACCCTCATTTGTTTATAAGTTGCAAAAAGCTCTTTATGGACTTAAGCAAGCTCCCAGAGCCTGGTATGAGACTCTAGCTAGTTTCCTGTTAGAGCACAACTTTGTTAGGGGAGTAGTTGATAGAACCCTGTTTGTCAAGCATCACAAGGACACCATCTTGTTTGTTTAAGTTTATGTGGATGATATTATTTTTGGCTCCACTGATCCCAAACTGTGTAAAAAGTTCTCTGACCTGATGCATTCTAAGTTTAAGATGAGTAGTATGGGTGAGCTGTCTTACTTTCTTGGTCTCCAAGTAAAGCAAGATGTTGATGGCATCTTCATCTCCAAATCCAAATATGCCAAGGAATTGGTAAAGAAGTTTGGGATAGCTGATGCTTCAGCAATGAATACACCCATGGCTACTAATGCAGTTATAGATTCTGATAATCAGGGTAAGCCAGTTGATCAGAAAAACAATAGGGCCATTGTTGGTTCTCTATTGTATTTAACTACAAGTAGACCAGATATAATGTTTGTCATATGCCTATGTGCTAGATTCCAGGTCAACCCTAAGGAATCTCATTTGATTCTCCTCAAGAGAATTTTGAGATACCTGAAGGGATGTCCAAATTTAGGACTATGCTACCCAGCAGAATCAGAATTTGAGTTAATTGGATACTCTTATTATGACTATGCTGGTTGTAGAGTTGACAGGAAAAGTACCTCAGGAACATGTCAGTTCCTGGGAGAGAGATTGGTCTCTTGGTTCTGTAAGAAACATGCTTCTGTCTCAACTTCAACTGCAGATGCTGAATATATAGCAGTTGCTAGTTGTTGTTCACAGATCCTGTGGATTCAAAACCAGCTTTTAGATTATGGGTACACACACAAGAATACCAAAATCATGTGTGACCGTACCAGTGCTATCTCCATTGCACAAAATCCTGTGCACCACTCTAGGACCAAGCACATTGAGATTAGGCATCATTTTCTAAGAGATTGTGTGGAAAAGAACAAGATCAGCCTTGAGTTCAAATCTACTGACCTTCAGAGAGGTGATATTTTCACCAAGCCCTTAGATGAACAGAAGCATCTGTTCTTTTTGGTTCAACTAGGCATGATAAATGGAAAAGACTAAGTGTGACTTCTTCCTTTGTTGAAATCTGTTTGAAGATCGTAGAACGACGTTCGACGATAGTCGAACCGGTTGAGCCTATCGTCGACCTATGGTGGACCCCGGCTCATTTACTTGTGAAGACAGAAATATTCGAACGATTTCTCGACTACTCTGATTCAGGAAACGATCATCGAACAACAGTTCGACTATCACTTTTACTATCTGTTAAAACAGGTCGACGATTGTTGTTTTAATATAAAACCGATGGTCGACCTAGGTTAATAGATCGTCTTTTAGTAGTAAACAGAGCTCGTCTTTTCGTATTTCTTCTTTCTGCTTGAGCTCTGCCCCGCACTTTCTGCTCTTCGCTTCTCTCGTCTTCTTCGACAAAATCGATGGCGATTGCTCCAGCTCTCCTGACAGCGATGATGTTTGACGCCGGTTTCAGCGTGGATTTCGACTCATTCAATGCCTGCGATGCGGAGATTATAGAGATGCTACAGCTCTACAAGGATCAAGGACTATAAAAGCTGATGTCCTCAAGGATTAAGATAAACATTCCAGAGATCAAAGAATGGGTTTTCTCTTCGTCTTCCAGCAACGAATCCATGACCGGGACAATAGGCGGCGAAGAGGTAATCCTGACTCCTGCCGTACTGACTGAAATTTTCGGATTATTGAGTGGACAAGATGAGTATGACCAAGATACTCAAGAGTATGGAAGAATGCTCGTAGATCTAGGACATGCTGAGGGCATTCCTACAAAGTTGCTGAAAGTAAATTTCCAGATGATGATAAAGTTCTTAGCAGAACTGGTTGGAAAAATTATATTGGGTAAGCACTCTGCTCATGACAACATCACGAGGCAGCAGTTTGCCTTGATGCGTGCCCTTGTCAATAAGAAAGAGATTAATTGGGCAAGTATAGTGTTTGATTTGATTAGGAAGAAGAACTCCAAGAAGGAAGTAACTCTTGGAAGGGTGATATGAATATTTCTGAAAGAAAAATATCCTCAACTTTTGGGTACAGTTGCTTCATCCATCAATGCTAGTAAGAAGATGGATCCCACTTTGTTTGTTAAGTGGAGGAGGAACATCCAGAAGCCCTCTCCAGTTGGGGTTGCTCCTGCTGCTTCTGAGAGCACCAGGACTGTATCAGTCACTCCCCACCTACCTGAAGAAGGCTCTTCCATTCCCCCCATTCCACCTTCATCTGCATTACCATCCACTTCCACTGAAGTGCCATCTATATCTACTGTATCTCTTCCACTAGATTTCTTCACTTTTTTCCATGCATCACCACCAGCATCTCCACCCCCTTCTTACCTTGCTGGGACTTCAATTCCAAGTTTTGATTTGTTAGCTTCTGAGACTCAACCAACTCCACCTCAGTCAGCACTTACACCTCCAGATCAGATTCATCTTCCCTCATCCACTCATCAGTCTCCATTTCACATCATATCTCATCAGGAGACCACCGTACCTAATGATCTTCCATCTACTGTGATTCCCCCACCATCTTTTGAAATAACTCCAGCCTTCATTGCAAAAATTATGGAGCTAATTACTCCTTCGATCAAAATTATGATTGAAGAAGCAATTGACCCCCTTGTGTCTTCCATTTCTTCCCTTACTCAATCCATCACAGCCCTCTCCAAATCTGCTGAGCCCTCTTCAATTAGGGGCCTGAGTTCAGTTCCTACTGAAATAAGGCAGGGGGAGATGTTCCAGGAAGATTTCTTAGGACTTCCCATGATCTCTCTCTCAGCTGAAGTTCCAGACCCCGCAGGTGTTCAAGTAGCCAAAGTCTCAGATCAGAGGGCATCTGATATTATAATGGAAGCAGAATTTGCTGTCAAAGTTTGCCTTGAAGAATCCTCCACTCCCATTGTTGCTCTGTACCTAGAGGGAGTCATCACCTCCTTTCTAGACGATTTATGGGAGTTGGGAAACCCTGTAGGTAATTCATTTACTCAATTCCTTGACATGTTAACTTACATGTTAACATGTGAATATCTTGAAGGTATGTTGCTAACCCATTTAGAAAATCTGTGTGTTCCTGATACTACAGATCCAGTGCAAGAAGATCAAGAAGATCTAGAAGCTCAAGAACCTGCTATTCAAGAACCTGTATCTACTCCTCCAGCTCAGATAGCTGTGCAAAATGAACTGGTCTCCAAGACAGCTACTGAAGAGCAAAAAGAGAAATCAACTCTGTGGGATGACACCCCAGGACCTGATTTGGATACCCTTCTGGCACAAGATTCCTTAGAAGAGGAAAGAGAGAGAGAGCTGCATTGAAAGCCAAAGAACAAGCTGAGTAAGAGGCTTTTTATCCCTATGATCAACCTCAATCATCTCATTCTGATGATGAGGATGATTTAGATGAGTCAGAAGGTTCTAAGAAGAAGAAAGCAGCAAAAAGGAAAAGGAAAGCTGCTGCTCCTCCTCCTCCAAATCCTAATCATGATGTTCCCTATTACATACTGAAAGGGATAGATCCCAAATCTAAAGAATATAAACATTGGATGGGACTATCCAGAAAACAACAGAAGCAGAAAAAGAAAAGCAAAAGATATGACAGTCCAGCTCCCAAGTGGACTCCTAGAGGACCTCCTCCTCCTCCTCCAAGTGTAGGAGCTTCTGGAAATATTTCTGCCAATCCCTCAGCTCCTTCTACAAGATTCACACCCTCACAGGTTTATCAAAGAGGAAGTAATCCAGGATATCAAGACAGATCTCAATCTGGACATCAAAGACAAGAGGCTGATACAAAAGAGTAAGTGAAGGAGATAGTATATCAGAAGCCAACCTTTTCTCCTCCTCCTTCACCCAAGAGAAAAGCATCACCTCCTAAAGAAAGCAAAATCATACCATCCAAAAAGCCAGCTCAAACAAATAAAATAGATTCAAAAGGTAAGAGAGTAGTTTACTCTAATAACACAAGTAAAAAATATGCAGAGTTTGCTCCTCCATCTTCTTTAGTTATTCAAGAAAATAAAGAGACAGCTGCAAGTTTGCTAGAACTCTCTACAAAATTCAAAACTGTAAATCCTGTAGATTCAACTGATGATAATGAATATGAAAGCCAAGAGCTTAATCCTGATTTCAAGATGGCCAGATTTCTTAATTGGTTGGATCAGCTCAGATCAGACAAGCAAGAGCTGAAGGAAAAGATGTTACAGGCTTAACTACTATGTCAAAATTCAGAAAGAAGGAACTAGATAGATTCCAGGTGAGACATGAAGTTTTGAAGCTTCAAAGTACATGGAAAATCATCCAGAAGCTGTAGTGCCAAGAATAGGAGAATCCAAGATTATTGGAGAACAAAACTTGAAGACCTCAAAGAAAGATGCTCCAGATCCTTACAGAAAAATTTCTTTTCTTCCTGGTTCTTCTGTCTCCAAATTAGACTCTGATGCTGTTTGAGTTCTTATTTATTGTCAGATTGTTTATCTGTTTGATTGATGCAATTTTATGCTTAGATGTTTCTTTTCCTGAGTTATATTTATTTCTAGTAGTTTTGGTTTTGAGAGACTTAACCCAAATAGGGGGAGATTGTTGGTACCCTAGTTTGGATTTGAGTTTAGTCTTCTCAATTAGTTTCTTGACCTAAGATTTATCTATGGTCAAAGGTTAGTTGTTAGGTTAGATTTCCTCAGTTGTAGAATTGTCACTTATCTAGTGGAAATCTGGCTAAGTTGTTTTTAGTTCGATTATAGTCGAACGGCGCTCGAATATCGTCTATCAACTGTTCGACGATCGTCTATCAGTTGGTCGACTTTCGTCAGTCAGCAGATCGTCTATCTTTGAGTTAGTTCAACTCTTGATAGCTCGACGATCTGTGGTCTCTGCCTCGTCGATCGTCGAACCCTGCTTGACTTCTTTTGACTAGACAGATTTCTTGATAGTTTAACTCCTTGATAGTTCAACTATCTTATAGCTCGACTATCTGCTCTGATAGTTCGCCTATCTGTTTTGTTGTGATAGTTCGACTATCTGCTCTGATAGTTCGACTATCTGTTCTGCTTTGGTAGTTCGACTATCTGTTCTGTTGTTGATAGTTTGACTATCTGTTTGATAGTTCGACAATCTTCTCTGTGTTGATAGTTCGACCATCTGTTTGATGGTTCGACTATCTTTTTGATAGCTCGACTATCTGTGTCGTTCGACTATCTGTTTTGATAGTTCGACGATCTCTGTGGTTCGGTCGACGATCTCCATGGATCGTTCGACGATCTCTTTTGTCTGCTGTTAGTCATTTTGTACTCCTTCTCTTCTGTGATTTATTTCCTATTTATTTTGTCATATTTTATAAAAGATTATTTCATTGATTTTATGCTGACATTTCAAGGCAATCTTTGCCCCATTATTTATGCATAAGTCAAGTTTTTTCTGACAAAAGTCTTTTGTCTTTTTAGTTGAAATATCTTTATGCTTTATCTTCCATGCTGTCCTTTATAGCCGTTAGACACAAAAGTCTTCTCTGGCCGTAAAGAGTTTAGTCTGATGTGACTTTCTCTAGTATTCTTTTATCAGATTGGATATGCAGCTTCTCAGAAAGCTTTATCCCTTTATAGGATGCCTGTTTGCAGGATATATTTTTGTATTCTGCTATTTGCAGCCCAGATTGCAGATATAAGAAGAAGACAAAGTTCAAACAAAGATTAGATCCATTACAAAGGCCAATATATAAAGTGCTATCAAAAGACAGAGACGAAGACAAATCAAGCAGAGAATACACACAGTTTCATACACAGATTCAAAACAAGAAGAGATACAGCTCGCAGATATTGTTACATTCAACTTAGAAGATCAACCTTCTTCAACTATCTCTTCTTCAATCCTGAGTTCATCCTGCTGCCAGGAACATTCACTAATTGCCTCAAGAATAAGAAGAAGAAGAAAGAAAAGCTGTTGAAGAAGAACATCCATTTAAAATCAAGAGTCTTCTTCACGCTGCTCCTTAAAGAACTTCAAGACAGCTCTCTGTCAAGAGTTCAGAAGAGTTCCTGCACCCTGAAGAAAGACTTCTTCCTGGATATCACTAAGCTAGGGGGAGCCTTGATTCCTTAGAGCTTTTTAGCTCTGTGCAATCCACTTGCTTCTCTAATATTATTTTAACAATAGAGAAGACACTCTAACTCTCTCTCAACCTCCTATAAAAGGGTTATTACTCCCTTCAAAAGTGAACCTTGGTGGCAGGGCACCTTAGCAAAAACCTGTGTTGGATTTTGTGCTCCTGATCAAAAGCTCGAAGGGTCTACTTGATCTACCTTAACCAGATCAGTTGGTGGCAGGGCACCTGAACAAAAACCTGTAGTAGATTCCTACCAGGGTGGTAGAAGAGTGGATGTACCTATTTAGAGGGAACCACTATAAACCTCTTGTGTCGTTTGTGTTGCTTCATTTAATTATTGCACTGTGGCTGTGAGTAGAACTAACTAAGATTGCTAGTTGCTGTGTTAGGACTAAAGCTCAAACTGTAATTATTGTTAGCTTTCTTTTGTGCACCACACTTTGTGTTAGGCTCTAGGGTTTCAAATATTTATAAAATCTTTCCGCAAATTAACTCTAAGGGAGTTGAGTAGATAGTCCAATTTTTGAATTATCTATTCACCCCCCCTCTAGAGTTGTATCTATCCTCACTTTCACCCGTCGCTGATCATCTCTTGCTCCCCTACCCTTATCCTCAGTTGTCCGCTTTCGACCTCGAGTAGTGTGCCAATCTGCCTCAATCCTCTTCACCATCTCCAATATCCGAGGAATAGGTCCGTCGGATACGAACAATAGAGCCTCTCTCAGATCCTCTCGCAGGCCCTTATAGAACCTTTTGGTGTATCCTTCCTCATCTAACTGATAAGAATCTGCAAACCGAGCTAGAAGATTGAACTCCCGGTGGTACTTCACCACCGTCTTGTTGCCTTGCCTAAACTGTAAAAATCTGTCTTCCAGCTCATCTCTGGCCGACTGCGGAACAAAGCGGCCCTGAACTCCTCCCAAGAAATCTCTGCAACCACTCTATCAACAAACGTTGTATCCAGCAGTGTTTTCCACCAAATCTTGGCATGGGTCTCTAAGCAAGAGACCTCCAAAGGTATCCTCTTCTCCTATGGGCACCGTATCCAATTTAGTATCTCATTCATGATGTCTAGCTACTCCTTCGTCCGAACTGCCGACTCTGCCCCTAAGTAAGACGAGGGAGAAATTCATCAGAAAATACTCAACTAATTGTCCCCCGGGTTTGGTTGCGTAGCCGGAACCTGATAGGCCTTGAAAGCCTCCAGAATAGCTATCAGGGTCTGCCCCATCTCCGACTGTAGAAATGAAGTGGGAGCCGGGGTAGGTGGTGCAACATTCGGAGATTGCTAGACTCTGCCCTGTGGTGTGGGATGTACTTAAGGCTACACAACAAGGACCATTGTAAGTAAATGTCCCAAACCTAATTAAAAAGTTGATAATTTACATGTGATCCCCCATATGGGCTCACCACTACTTCCGCTGCTTAGTTTGTCCCCAAACTAAACCCGTGCGGGGGTGACGTAGGGATTGTGGACTGCTACTTGTTCGATCGAGGTTTCCTCTGATACCACCTGTAAGACCCCATTTTTTTTCTTTTTAAGCCACCGGGGTCTTAGGCCCTGAACCGCCACTTTACGGTGACACCTTCACGCCCTGGAAGGTCGCCACTATAAAAGGCTGATCCTGCTGGCCAAATCGATCACTGAAAAGCAGCAAAATGGTAAAAGGCAAGTCCATAGAAATCACATATATAATAAATAATTTCCATAAAGGGAGTATCCACAGAAATAATAAAGGTACGGAAAATAGGGCTCATGCCTGGTACATCAATATCCTCACTATATATCACTCAACGCGGAAGCAAAAGCTAATCATCTATTAATGATCGGGACTCACAGTCCTAGCTGTCTGAACTTTGGTGCTAGACTATCCCATCTCCATGCGTGCCGACCTCTAGGGCTGCTCCTTCATGCTGGGCTCCACGGTCCCTTAAAATGATGTGGGTCGAAAACCGTTAGTCTAAAAGACTAAGTCCTATCATCCCCCGCCCCTTCCCCCATGGCTCCTAGGCACCGAGCAGGGAAGAGGAAAGGAGAGGAAATGAAGGTTGAGAATAACAAATTATAGGTAACAGCGGAACTAATCTAGCAGTTCTAAGAGTATATGTGTCCATAAGGAAAGTATGAAAGACTGAATATATAATCTGTAACCTTAACTTATATGAAAGCACATAAGCTAAGGGATCTTCTATAAGGCTCATATCATATAAAAAGTCTCATACCAATTTATACGCTAGGGTGTCAGTTTTCTAGCAGGTATGTATATATCTATAGAGTAAAAACCTGAACTTATAAGCACGCTCATGCGAGCTTATAAACCTTGGGGTCGTTTTGAAGGGCCTATTGTATAAAGCGTCCCATACCACTTTATACAATAGGTGCTAGGGGTTATATGCGAAGATGATTCTATGACATGGAAATATGCTATGATGTGATCTTGCAAGTGCATCACACCCACTTGACTCTATGTAGATAGACCTTTAGTTCCCACTTTCTTGAGCCTAATCTCCCAGGATACCTCCATAGTGGCAGACGCAAGCGGTGGGTTGGGCCTCACCCACCTCTAAACTAGTAATTGCACTACCAGTCAAGAACTATCGTACGCCTCAATGTAGGTGCACTAAGCGGAGCTCCTACGTACACTTGCCGGCTGACGCACTAGAAATAATTTGGCGAAGTGCAACACCGCACTTGCCGAGTTAACGTATTGGCATCGGTGCATCGACCCTCCAATACCGAAGACCCACCACCTTAAACTTTATGCACATACAACATTATGTATCACCTACCAAGCCAAAGCTCCCTGGACCATCCCATCCATCACAAAGAACAACCGAGCAAAAGCTCGCCAGGCCAACCTGCACATCACCAAGATCCACCAATCCTACAGCCCGAGTATCCCAACCTAACATCCCGAGACATCGAGGTGAGTGAAAGTGAATCCCTAGTTATGCTAGTTACTATCGCAGTTTATTTTTCCTATAGTTTAGGTTATCCTAGGACTACCCCCGGCATACCCCGTGAAGGGCTCTCAGAAGGCACTAGGAACTACGATGGGCTGAAGCCCAAATCTCTGTTTCGCAAGTCACTTATTATTTTTGGTTAATAGACGATTCATCATCCCTTTAGTATTACACTGGTTCTATGTAAGACCCCCCTCCCGGAACACAAAACACGGCACGAGAGGGGTCTTATGCCCAGAACAGCCGCCTTGGGGTTGCACTAACACTCGGGCTAGCCTGTACCACAAGACAACTATTTTGCCGGCTACAACCAATATCAATATATATATGCCAACCCAAACAAAATAATATAAAGAAATCAAATCCACACAAGCTATAAGTCCAAAAGTACAATAATAGAGAAGCTAAACATGCTTCTACAAAATCAGAGTCTAGCTAATAAGTTGCCCCAAAGGGCTACAACAAAACTCCCATATACTTACATCTGCAGTAGACGGTAGCGACGGCAACGTCCCTTCAGGCCCTGTTGTCCTGGCCTGGCTGGCCGGCTCCAAGACCTGCTGTTCCATTTGCGGGATTTCCTCCGAAAAAGGAAGACGTAGCCACCGTTATTCATAAAGACTAAGTGGCTTCACATCCGCTCCCCTGGCAACTCCTCGGCACCGGGCGGAGAAAGGGGCATGGTACAATATATCTATATAAAGCAGGAGTATAAACAAGCAAGTGGTATAGGTACGGTATCACTATGTATATAAGGCAGTGTATAATCAAGTAATAAGTTATTCTGACTTTTCTACCATCTATCACAGCACATGAGTAAAACTATTGCAAAGGTAACTCAACTTATATGAATGCCCATACAGACATATAAGTTGAGGTTTGTTCAGCAGTAAGTAATCGTATAGGAGTTCCCATACAAACTTATACAATGAAGGTCTTGTGTATGTAATGAGGCACAATGTTATGTATGCGATGCAATGACTCACCCATGTTCACGCACATGCAGTTGCTATGTCGACATAGACTCGTAGTTCCAACTTTTCGAGCATGTAGCTAACCTCTCAGGAGTCATCCGTCGTGGCAAGACGGTGACAGTAGAACGGGCACTTCTACTACTAAGTTGGTAACCACACTACTTCACTTAGGCCTCCGTACGCCTCAACGCTAAGAACACAATAGCAGAGCTCACCTGCATACTACGGCCCAGCGGGTATCTCGTGTAGATGTGCACCAAGATCCAAGTCCCGAACTGGCCTATGGTGTGACCCGGAAGGAACCTCGGAAATAAGCACGAGGGTCAAGCCCAACCATTCACTTGGCACGGATGGCACCCCGGGACATGAACACCGAGGGACAAGCCCAACCGCCCAAAGTCTATCTTTCAACTCCCATCAGTGTGACGATTAGCGAGCTCGTAGACGTGCCACACTATCCTTAACCCAGGATTACGACACCGCGTGTCATCTCACACTGCATGCAATTCCACAACACCGTGGCATGGAAGGAGCCTTGGAGAAAGCACGAGGACAAAGCCCAACCATCCACTTGACACGGAAGGAGCGTTGGGACATGAACACCGAGGGACAAGCCAAACCATCCAACTTTAATCATCTCAACACTATCCCTACTTGTGGAGGCCAATACCGCACTTACTAACTTCCACAATGCTACCCGTAGGGAGACAGCACTCTAAGCATTGGAGTACCAAATTTCATTCTATCAATTCAACATTCATCATGGCCATAGCTTATTCATCTACATGTCCTTTCGAATGATTTCAACATAATATAAAACAATGCGCATTAATGATAGTCTACGAATTTACATCAAGCCCTTTCGTTCATTTAAGCTTGCTTCACGACTCGTTATATGAATTCAAAATAATAAACTTCAACCTTTATATCTATATGTTGATTACCACAAAAGAGTTCACCCGAACCTCGAGTTAGATTGCATCATTAATTCCACCGAATATAAATCCATGTTATACACTACCCAGAAATTTAGGTGTAGAATAAATCGGGACAGCAACTTCAACCAAAGATTCCCGTGGCTACAGGAATCTGGTGAGTGCGTGTTACCCCTCGATGGAAAGGTCTTTCCATTAGCTACAACTTTCATGTTAAGCCTTCAACCCATATCAGAATATAATCCACATGAAATTGGCTTCAAAGCCTATAACGTACAGAATACAATTTTTGTGCGCTTAGTTTACAGCCCTTACATCGATCAGTAATTCCCGTTGATACAGGCTTCAACCGAAGGCATGTAACCACCTGTTGAAATTTAAATTTCAAGGGCTACAACTTTCATGTATAGTAGAAAAGCCAGATCTGACCGTTGATTGCCTGAAAACAGCCAAGAAGGTCGCTATGTGCAGAACACAGATTTTGCACGCATCTTGAAGCAGAATGAACCACATCGGTTCGTCTTCCTCCTCAAGCCGATCACCCCAAATCGCAACCAGAAGTTCCTCTAACCTTTTTCTACCTCTCATGGCCAATCCTCTTCACGAATCCACCCCCATCATAACTTTGAAGAATGGGAGGTTGAAGATGACTAGTCATTAGAACAAAAGTTCTCGATAGGCCTTCCTAAGAAACCTTCTCCTTACACATCAAGACTCATTTGAGTCGATGTCTCGCCTAAGAATATCTAAGGATCTAGCACAAAGGGAGAGGGGAGGAAGCTCACCTTATTTCCAGCGGTACCACCATTTCCGGCCATGGATCTTGTCATCCTCCTCTGCGGCATCGCTTTTTCCTTGATGGCGGTGGCGTTTCTCCTCCTCCAAGGTTTGCTCCAGCAAGACCTCCTCTTCCAGAAATCTCTCACCATAAAAATAGGGTTTGGGAAGAGAATGATATTGCAAGGGTTTCACTTTTCCTTTTTATACAAAAGTGACACGGGTAGGTACACGGCCGTGTCCTTACCCGTGTCCTTCTCTGTCGAAGCTGCACGACTGACGTTTCGTGCTCCTATACGAGTACTGACATGCCCATGTCGGTACCCGTGTCCAGGTGACACGGCCATGGTTATGGTCGTGTCAATACCCGTGTCTGGGTCTGGACACTTCTCGTCGACCTGAGCTTGAAGCACACGGGTAGGGACACGCCCGTGTCGCTACCTGTGTCATTCGCACACGGGTAGAGACTATTGGGTTTTCTATGGAGGTTGGCACAACACTTGTGCACGTAGCGGAAGGAATAAAATAAGAACAACCCAAAGAGAAATGGACTTGAATGTTTAATCAAGAATTTATCAAAAACTAGGCAAAAATTACCTTAGCGGCGTTGAGTCACAACTCAACGGAGATGCTCCAAGATTCGTGTCCTCATCGGCGGCGAGTTCTGCGTGGAATAACGTCCACATCTCTGCAGAAGTCCACACAAGAGGGAGAACCCCGAGCTTCGTCACACGAAGGGTTGGGAAGAAGATCAACTGCATCTTTGCACTTCCCACGGACTGCTAGGTCCGCGCCAGGGAATGCAAGATCGGCGACGGTCGCTGGAGATGAGGTCGTCGGCGGAGCGAAAAGGCGGTGGCGGAACGATTCCGTCTGGCGGGGTCGGGATTCGGCGGATCGGGGATCGGCAGAACTCTTTCTGTCGGCTCGATTCGTCTACAGGAGAATCCCGTGAATAGATTATCTATATTTCCCAAAAACCCTAAGTCCCCTATTTATACCAAAGGCATAAACAGTCCAAAGGACACCGCTATCCGCAGACCACCCAAGTTAGGGTTTCAGAGTCATTCGGCGAGAATCAGATCCATATTCGGCGATAATCAGCAGACAGATTCGACGAGAATCATCTGCCGATTCGTCGAGAATCAAGGATAGAATCGCCGAGTATCACAAATCGCCGGGAATAGAACATTTTTGATTCTCGACGAATTCGTCGAGAGTCGTCGAGTATCACTCGACGATTCTCGACGAATCATTCGCGACGAATGATTCTCGACGAATTCGTCGAGAGTCATCGAGTCATACTCGACGAATCTTTCTCGACGAACTCGTCGAGAGTCGTCGAGTCATACTCGACGATTTTCGACGAATTTGCCTTAGAAACATTTGCCTGACTCCCCAAAAGCCTCACAAACAATAAGCGGCATCTAGCAATGCATCATTGCTCCCCAAGCAATTAGAGTTCATAACTCATAAGCCTATATGAACAATGCCCCAGCATTGTCTTTGTCCCTTTGTCCCTTACATCCGGAAAGAACTAGAGGCATGGACCGTGTCACCCTCATAATAGCTCAATCCAATTTTCCTGATCTAGAACGGACTTCTAGAGAATGGTGAGTCCAATATCACATATTGACTCAACCAAGCATAGCCATGCATTTCTCAGTTCAGTTCCATCAAGGGGCCCATGGATGCAACTCCTGTCATATAGGAGGACAAATCCCATATATGCTCACACACAAACACCCAATTGATTCGTAACGTGCCCAACAACCACCCTTATCATCAACCTTTCTCAAGGAAGACTTTAGATGGCATCAAAGCACGCTATTCCTCACTTGATGAATGCTGCGACATCAGGTCAAAGGACCACAACACCATTGCCAATAGGGACCTACTTGTGACACGATTAGATAACAATCCACAAAGTAGTCTCAGGATGGGTCTATCCAGTACAACTTGTTCATTAACAAGTACCCATGTGATGACTTGATATCACAATATCATGACCGGTGAGAACTGGTCATCAGTCAACGCACGTGCTAGTCTTAAGGTATCATCATCACCCTTAGCTTCTATGATGATACAACGAAAATGGACCTTTTAAGAATGAAGATTCAAATAAATCATAGGCTCTCACATTCAAGTCACGTACTTGATGTCCTATGGAAGCGAACACTCTAAGGGTATTTATTACGTTACAATTTAACTATCACATAGGAAAATCATAATAAAAGAACTTGCCATTAATTGTAAAAAAATACATTTTGTACACAATTCATCATATGAATAAACAATAAACAGCCAACAGAATATATGTTTACATGCAACCCACAAGACTCCTACTAGAGTTTATCACTTAGGTATCACATACCCATTGATCTAGTGTGACCATCATGCTTTCTCTTCGCGAGAGGCTTTGTAAGTGGATCCGCAATATTCTCCTCAGTCGGCACTCTGCAAATGTTAACATCTCCTCATTCGACAATCTCACGAATAAGATGGAACTGCCGAAGTATGTGCTTGGAGCGCTGATGGGATCTAGGTTCCATAGATTGTGCAATTGCACCATTGTTATCACAGTAGAGAACTACGGGACCAACAATGCTAGGAACTACATCAAGCTCGCCGATGAATTTCCTAATCCATACAGCCTCCTTCGCTGCATTAGCTGCAGTGATATACTCGGCCTCTGTTGTAGAATCAGCAACTGTCTCTTGCTTGGAACTCTTCCAGCTCACAACTCCTCCATTAAGGCTAAACACAAACCCTGACTGAGACTTTGAATCGTCCCTATCAGTTTAAAAGCTAGCATCTATTTAACCACTTACAACGAGCTCTTCCTCTCCACCATACACCGAGAACACATCCTTAGTCCTTCTCAAGTACTTCAGGATATTCTTGACGGCAATCCAGTGACACTCACTGGGGTCTGACTGATAACTACTAGTCATGCTCAAAGCAAAGGAGACATCAGGTCGAGTACATAACATTGCATACATGATTGATCCAATTGTCGAAGCATATGGAATCAACTTCATGCAATCCTTATCTTCACAAGATTTTGGAAACTGGTCCTTAGAGAGATTCACACCATGAGACATGGGTAAAAATCCTTTCTTGGACTCAAGCATGTTGAACCGCTTCAACACCTTCTCAATGTATGTACTCTGGGTCAAACCCAGCAACTTCTTCGATCTATCTCTATAGATCTTAATACCGAGTATGTAAGTCGTTTCACCCAAGTCCTTCATAGAAAAGCAGTTCCCTAAGTTGTTCTTAATAACTTTCAGGGTAGGAATGTCATTCCCAATCAAAAGTATGTCATCTACATACAATATCAGGAAGACAACAATGCTCCCACTGATTCGCTTGTAAACACAAGGCTCATCTTCATTCTTGATGAAACCAAACTCTTTGATTTTCTCATCAAAACGAAGATTCCAACTTCGAGAGGCTTGTTTCAGTCCATAGATGGACTTATTCAGCTTGCATATTTTAGTGGCATCATTTGGGGATACAAAACCCTCGGGTTGTGTCATGTACACATCCTCAAGGACGTTTCCAATAAGGAAAGCCGTTTTGACATCCTTCGGCCAGATCTCGTAGTCATAATACGCAGCAATAGCAAGCAATATCCTTATGGACTTTACCATGACAACAGGGGAAAAGGTCTCATCATAGTCAATACCATGAATTTGCATGAAACCCTTAGCCACCAGTCGCCCTTTGAATGTCTGTATATTCCCATCCATGTCGGTCTTATTCTTGAAGACCCATTTGCACCCTATGGGTCGTACCCCTTCAGGTGGTTCCACCAAGTTCCAAACTTGGTTTGTATACATGGAGTCCATTTCGGATTTCATAGCCTCAAGCCATTTGTCGGAGTCCGGTCCATTCATAGCCTCTTGGTAGGTCGCTGGTTCATCATCATGATCCATAAGCAACACATTACCTATTTGAGACATGAGAAATCCATATCTCTCAGGATCAAACCTCAGTCTACCAGATCTACGTAGGACTTCTGTTTCTTGAGCAGGTTCTCTAGCTACAACATCTTGTAGTCCTGTCTTAGAATCTAATTCCGGTTCATTCACTACTTGTGGTTCTTGAACTTCCTCAAGTTCTACCTTTTCAGTCTTTCTTAATAAGAACTCTTTCTCCAAGAAGACGTCAGTCCTTGCGACAAACACTTTGCCCTCGGAAGGTAGGTAAAAGTAATACCCTTTCTTTCCTTAGGATATCCCACCAGATAACATTTATCGGATTTGGGTTCCAGCTTGTCAGGCATTTGACGTCGCACGTATGCCTCACAGCCCCAAATTTTAATGAACGACATACTAGGACGCTTCCCAGTCCATATCTCATATGGTGTCTTCAGAACCATTTTCGTTGGAGTGCGATTCAGTGTCATTGCAGCAGTCTCTAAAGCAAAACCCCAAAAGAACAACTATTCCGAGTGAGCTGTGATCATGGAACTCATGACTCAGGTATACGCCACCTCGATCAGATCGGAGTGCTTTAACCATTTTTCCCAACTGGTTTTATACTTCATTTTTGAACTCTTTGAACTTTTCAAAGGTCTCGGATTTGCACTTCATAAGATACACATATCCGTATCTACTGAAATCATCAGTAAATGTAACGAAGTAGAAATACCCACCTCTAGCCATGGAGCACATGTGTCCACATACATCACTATGTACAACGCCCAAGAGATCCTCAGCCCTCTCAGTATTACCAGTGAAAGGGGCTTTAGTCATTTTACCTAACAAACAAGATTTGCATCGCTCAAATGATTCATAATCAAGTGAGTCCAAAAGTCCATCTTTATGGAGCTTGGATATGCTCTTCTCGTTTATATGGTCCAAACAACAATGCCAGAGATATGTATGGTTTGAGTCATTTGTTCTTAGTCTTTTATTATTTTCTACATTATAGATCTGATGGTTCAAGTTCAAAACATAAAGACCATTAAATAATTGGGCTACAGCATAACAAACATCATTCTTAAATATTGAACAATAGTTGTTCTTAATTATAAAAGAAAATCCAATCATGTCCATGCATGAAATGGATATAATCTTTCTAGTTATTGACGAAAAAAATAACAGTTATCTAGTTCTATTACTAGCCCACTGGGCAAAGAAAGACGGTAAACCCCTACGGCTACAACAGCAACTCTTGCTCCATTGCCGACGCGCAGGTCCACCTCCCCTTTACTCAGCAATCTTCTCCTTCCCAGTTCCTGCACATTTGTATAAATGTGTGAACCACATCCAGTATCCAATACCCAAGATGAAGGAGCAGAAAGGTTTATCTCTATAACGTAAATATTTGAAGCGGAAGTCATACCTCCCTTAATTTTCTGCAGACCCTCAATGTACGAAGGACAGTTCCTACTCCAATGACCAGCCTTGCCACAGTGGTGGCATTTCCCCTCCTTCACCGTGCTCTTCTTTTTCATCAGTGCAGAAGACTTGGGCTCGAGATGTGACTTAGGTCCCACCTTCATCTTCTTAGAGCCCTTAGCCTTGTCCTTGCCCTTATGAACCATCAGTATGGGGCTGGCAGGCTTGGCCTTCTTCATATTGATCTCGGCAGTTCTCAACATGCCTAGGAACTCGGGTAGTGTCTTGTCTATTTCATTCATGTTGTAGTTCAAGACAAACTGCTCGTAACTGTCCGGCAAAGATTGCAGGATCAGATATGTGGCCAACTCTTGACCCAAAGGAAAACGCAGTCTTTCAAGGTTCTCTATATACCCAATCATCTTGAGTACGTGAGTCCCTACTGAGTCTCGCTCCCATCTTGCACTGAAACAACGCATTGGTGACGTCAAACCTCTCTTGACGAGCTTGCCCTTGAAACATTTTCTTGAGATGCTAGTCAATCTCCTTGCACCCCATGTTCTCATGTTGCTTCTGAAGCTCAGAGTTCATGGTGGAAAGCATAAGGCATTCGACATCCAAGGCGTCATCAGTATACTTCTTATAAGTATCTTTATCAGCACGGGAAGAATTCTCGGTCGGCACCTCGGGGGCTTCTTCTTCCAAGACATAGAGCTTTCGCTCTTGCTTGAGAACAATTCTCAGGTTCCTGTACCAGTCCATGTAGTTAGTCCCACTGATCTTATCCTTCTCAAGGATGGCTCTTAGAGATAGAGTGGAGTGTGAACCACCTGCCATGGAATTCTACAAGAATTCATGCAGAATTAATCAGTACCAAAATTTCAAAATACTATTATTTTCTTAATTTGGACTTCAATTAAAAAACTCCCACTAATTTATTCGAAATAATATCCCTCACTATCAATTCGGAGAGTTCATGCGAGCTACTCTCTTAGTGGAAAAGATCCGTATTTCACCAACACTATGAGTCAGCTTTGGCTTTCCTCTAACAATGCGGTTATTTAGGTAGGCAACGCTTGCCAATTGCATCCTCATGCAATTCTTGTATGGTTGGTGAATAACTCCTTATTCGCTTCCATCATATGGTGCATGCCAACCCTATGCCTCTAGGCACTATACTTTTGAGGTCACCTAGTTAAGATGGACCCGATGTCGACAGTGGGATATCACAATTATCCGCTCGCACCCTTACAAAGATAGATTAATGCACCTTGCTTTGGCAAGCCCACACTTCATCGATCGAGGCAGGAAGAGTGTCATCCATCGGAAGGCATCCGAACACTTAATATTAGAGGAAGGGATTTTAATTATAGGTTAACAATGAACCAAGATCAACATTTGATCAATGTGCACATCCACAGCAGAACAATTCTAAAATCCACATGCATCCCTTATGTGCACAACCTGACATTATCAACATTTGATAGAAAGAAAGGGTTAAATCTGAACATCCGGACTCTTCCAAATCTTCAGATTTACATGCATTGGACAAAAACAAAGACAACTCAACTTAAAGCAGTAGACAAGCTCGTCTCTCATTGTTGGATGCAAAATCCAAAATAATACATTGGTTAACTAACCATTCGAGGGACGGTTACTGCTAAGGAGACAACAATTTCTAACAATTAGAAATAACCACGAAATTCAAGACGTTCTTGGCAGGGTTCCAAGGGGCAGAGCCCCTAACCTGTGGGTTATGGGCCCACCGATCTCCCTTGGAAAAACCATCAACAATTGATGTACCAGGAATAAATCTAAGCATTTAGAACACTTCTAAATCCCTAGGTTTACACGCACTGGAATAACCTAACTTCTAAAACAACAATCATAACCGAAACCTCCCTCTGATACCACTGTTGGGTTTTCTATGGAGGTTGGCACAACGCTTGTGCACACAGCGGAAGGAATAAAACAAGAACAACCCAAAGAGAAATGGATCGGGCCATGAATGTTGAATCATGAAGTTATCAAAAACTAGGCAAAAATTACCTTAGCGGCGTTGAGTCACAACTTAACGGAGATGCTCCAAGCTTCGTGTCCTCGCCAGCAGCGAGTTCTACGTTTAATAACGTCCATGTCTCTGTAGAAATCCACACGAGCGGGAGAACCCCGAGCTTCGTTGCACGAAGGGTTGGGAAGAAGATCAACCGCACCTTTGCACTTCCCACAGACAGCTAGGTCCGCGCCAGGGAAAGAAAGATCGGTGACGGTCACCGGAGATGAGTTCGTTGGCGGAGCAAACAGGCGGCGGCGGAATGATTCCGTCCGACGGGGTCGGGATTCGTCGGATCGGGGATCGGCAGAACTCTTTTCGTCGGCTCGATTCGTCTACAGGAGAATCCCGTGAATAGATTATCTATATTTCCCAAAAACCCTAAGTCCCCTATTTATACCAAAGACATAAACAGTCCAAAGAACACCGCTATCCGCAGACCACCCAAGTTAGGGTTTTAGAGTCATTCGGCGAGAATCAGATCAGGATTCGGTGAGAATCAGCAGACAGATTCGGCGAGAATCATCTGCCGATTCATCGAGAATCAAGGATAGAATCGTCGAGTATCACCAATCGCCGGGAATCAAACATTTTTGATTCTCGACGAATCATTCGCGATGAATGATTCTCGACGAATTCGTCGAGATTCGTCGAGTCATACTCTACGATTCTCGACGAATCATTCTCGACAAACTCGTCGAGAGTCGTAGAGTCATACTCGACGATTCTCGACGAATTTGCCTTAGCAACATTTTCCTGACTCCCCATACTGTATGGTGATTGGTAACCCTTACCAACACAGTCAATCTTCTTATTTCTCCACATGCTCTTATGTGCGACCCTGCAGGCTCCTATCTCATTGGCAGTGAGATTACATGTTTGACCACTTCTAGATCACCATGGTAACTCCAACAGAGTCATGACCGTGTCTCTACCCATGTCCTTCTTGGGACCGATCACTCAACGCTACGCAGCCAAGACATGACACATGGGTCGGGACACGCTTGTGTCCCTACCCGTGTCCTTCTCGGGACAAACCCTCAACGCCCTTTTATTACCACTCAACCCCATGGTCACTCCACGCCACTGCACACGGGTAGGTACACGCCTGTGTCCCTAACCGTGTCATTCTCAACACAGGTTTTCATCTTATTTCCTTATTCCTCGCGAGTGCGCACCTGATCTCCTTCACCCGCTTGAGCCTACACCAGCTCTCCCGACACCAAAAACACGCACAAGGGGCCTAGCGCGAATCAGAACGTTGCAAATCCTATAAACAAAATAAAAGATTTAGTCCCCGAAATCAGGCTAAGGCTTTGGGGAGTGGAGCATACAAAAAATAAAATATGCTTTTAAACAAAATTACCTGGAGCGAACAACTCCGGGTAGCATCTTTGCATCAAATCCATTTGCTCCCATGTGAATTCCTACTTCCCTTGATTAGACCATAACACCTTCACCAAGGGAACACTTTTGCGACGAAAGGTTCTTATCTCGTTGTCTACAATCCGCACTGGCTCCAGTCGCACAGACCTATCAGACGCCACAGCACTATCAGTTGTGGGGATGTATTGATCGGGTCGTAACAACGCCTTCCGAAGTGATGACACGGGGAACACGTCATGGAGATTCTCTAGCTCGGGCGGTAACTCCAACCAATAGGCTAACGGTGTTGATGCTCGAAAAGCGACGGACTCGGGCACCACCAGCTAACCGTTCGAGCACTTGGGGAAGAGAAAGGAAAAACAAACTGCGAGCAGCAATCTACTTAGCGGACTAGAAAAGGAAACGGAAAAGCAACAGAGCCGTAGAGCACGGCAACACCAGACTTCGCCCGTCGCGGCCTAAATGCCACTCCTGCGACGGGCTTGCTTTTTATTGCCAAGATGCGGTTACAAGAAAAGAAAAAGAAAGCAATGGGGAAAGCAAGCCGGAGGTCGCAAAGCTAGAGATTCGAGTCCGCAGCCTTTAACAAGTGGGCTCCTGGGCTCGAGTCAGCGTCCTTTGAGTGCACCACTTCCCCCTATTTATAGGCTGGGGGCCTGCCCAAGCGGGCAGGGCTAAAATAACCGGCTGCCCGGGGTACAAAAGAGCCGGGCAGCGGTGACGGGAAACAAAAAAGAGAAGGAACAAGCAGTTCGCGCGGGACAGGCGGACTGAGCCAGCGAGCTGGAGACCTCCCTTGGTCGTACTGAGCGCGACTTTTTAGACTAGCCGCGACCTGAGCGACCTGGGCGGCCTGACTCGGAGCCTGCCGGTCTGAGCCTGACTCGCCGATCTAGCAGAGCTGGGAACTGAGGGCGACCTGAGCGGACGGATTTCTGGAGTCCGCCTAGGTGACAGACCATGTCCACTGGCGAGCTGGGCGAACTGAGTACTTAAGCTTAGCGAGGGAAGGGCAAGATGCCTAGCTGGAAATGTTGCGGATTCTGGGGTTAACATAATCCCCGCACATTTTTGAGTTTTGGAAAATTCCGAAAATGTTTCCTTAACCGCTGAGTCCGCAACTACCATTAATGCTATTTGTGCTATAAATACTGCCGGAAGCGCTGTCTTCTGTCAGAATTGTCTGCGCGACGGGTCGTTACTCACCACTTGCGGTCTCGACTTTCCAGTCCGGCATGGCGAGGCTAGGGTCCTTCTTTGGCAGCATGGCTGCTCCGATTGAGAAGCCGAAAGCGAGTTCTCGGCCTAAGAAATCAAGCCACCGAAAGGACGCGCCTGCTCGCCACCAGGGGGAGAGTTCAGACCAGGTGAAGCAAGATCCAGTCCGCGATACTGTAAAGACTGCGAATGCTCCTCCAAGTCCTCTACGGTAGAAACCGAATCCGCCCTCCGTTTCTGACCAAAACCCTGCGAACTCCTCCAGTATGGAGGTGCATCGCTCTCCTTCTGGGACAATCATGTTGCGGATAGAAACGGAAAAGGAAGTTTCATCGCCGAAAGTCCAGCAGCAAAGGATCGAGGAGGAGCTTCCTGCTGGTGAGACGATAATAGAAAGGGGAGAGGAGGTTGCCGAGGAGCGAGATAAGGAGTCCGCTGAAAACGCGACCAACAGTTCCATCGAAAAGCAAGCTGTCGCTCCAAACTCAGTTCCAGAACCCAAGCCGGCTGTCATCGATTTAGAGAAGACTCCTGAGAAGAAGAAAAAGAGGAAAAGAGATGGTAATGCCGCCGAGCGGGTAGAGAAGAAGTTGAAAGTTAGAAAAGAGAAAAATATCTCCAAGCGGACTGGAGCTGCGAGCTTGCAGCATAGGCCGCGAGAAAAAGAAGTCCAAGACGATCTTGTCACCCCCGATCCTCTGCTCGCAGGAGGTGATCCCCCTTCCACGCTCAGCTTATCAACCACTGAGATACTCGACTCTATAGATAACGATCAGCTCGCGAGTATAAATCGCTCTCTTCTGGAGGTGCTGCAGCATGATACCGCAACTGGAGGAGAAAATCTTGACGACCCTTCTTCTTTTTTTCCAGCTGAAGAGAGGAAGAAAAACGAGGATCAACTCGCAATAATGAAGGCGAAGGTTGAAGCGGCCTCGGAGAAGCTCGTGGTGGATAAGCGGACTGAGGATCTTCAGATTGCTGCCGAGCTGATGCAATCTGGTAAGTTGCCGCCGGCGACCAAGCGGTTTCAGAGCTCTTGGTTGTACAAATCCCCTCCACAAAAGTCGCGGCCAGTCAAGATCCTTACAGAAACTGAAGACATAGTTACTTCGAGCAGATCGCTGGCCGAGACTAGAGCGCTAGTCCGCCGTGAATGGAGGCGTCGCCTAGAGGCTTTTGATCCGGAGCGCGTGAGGCGACCTATCCTTGATAGTCGTCAGATCGCCGCGAAGATAACCAAAAGTGGATAAAAACCTTTTCCCTTCTCTTTTTTCTTCTGGAGCTATTGCGGCCTGGATACTGAGGCGTTTTCACTTTCTTTGTTGCAGTTCAGAAGTCCACGCCCGATTCTGTCGAGATCGGCGAGATCGTGCCTACGCCACCAAATGTGACGGAGGCCGCGGCGCGGACTGCTGATGAATTCGCACCGGAGGAGCTGCCTGCTAAAGAAGACAGTGTACTGTTAGCGAAGAATAATGAGGAAGAGTTATGCGAGCTTCGAACTGCACTAAAGAAAAGCAAAGCGCGGGAAAAAATCCTGGAAAGCGAGGTCGCCAGCCTTTCAGCCGCACTGGAAGGTGCGAACAAGGAGAAAAATCGTCTGAGCGGAGATGTCCGCCATTATAGGAGCAAATATTTAGCTTTGGCGAGAGAAGGAAAGAAGCAAGTAAGCGAAGCCGTTGGGGTGAGATCGCAAGCGCCTCAGCCTGCTGTGGGGGAGGGATCAGCCCCTGCGGCAGGCGGGCAGCCCGCGGTGGTCGCAGATCCAACCCTGGCAGTTCAAATGATTCCATTTCCGCGGGTAGCCAAAGACATGGCTCATATGCACCGCACCTTCAATAACATGCACCACCTGGTTTCCCAACTCTACTGCGAGATTCTGCGAGGAAGTGACCTGGCTGCACATGTTGGAATGGAGGAGGAGGTGCGACCTGCTCAGAGAGACCGCGGAAGGCGCTAAGGCCTAAACATTTGCTTTCTATTATTTTTTAAGCTGCTGTATAATATTGTTGTTGAAACTCTTCGTTGTGTGATCGCGTCTGTGCTGTGATATTACTCTGCTTGTCGCATACTATTATTCTTTTTGGACAATCCTGTTGTGAAATGTAAGTTTTACGGACTGGTGTTTTATGCCCGCTTATCTTGTTTACCAGAAAATTGCGATCCCTGCGGGCATACCGTGAATTCGCAATTATTTGCAGGGAGAATAGGAAAGAGGCGAGCTGAGCGGACTGGCTTTGAATCCGCAAAGCCTTTGAAAAATATCTGATATTGCAGGGAAAACAAGGAAGCGGCGAGCTGAGCGGACTGGCTTTGAATCCGCAAAGCCTTTGAAAAATATCCGATATTGCAGGGAAAACAGGGAAGCGGCGAGCTGAGCGGACTGGCTTTGAATCCGCAAAGCCTTTGAAAAATATCCGATATTGCAGGGAAAACAGGGAAGCGGCGAGCTGAGCGGACTGGCTTTGAATCCGCAAAGCCTTTGAAAAATATCCGATATTGCAGGGAAAACAGGGAAGCGGCGAGCTGAGCGGACTGGCTTTCCGATCTGAGCGGATTGACGGCTGTCATGTCAGACGATTTTTATATAAATAGAGTTGTTATTCTTTGTTTGCGTAGAAAGCAGTGGGAGCTGAAGACTTGCGGTCTGAAAACATGGTATCCGCACGTACTGAAGCCGCAGCCGCCTTCCACGCTGCCGATCATAAAAAGAGTAGACTAACCGAAGCCGATCTGGAGGCGTTCTTGGGAGTTCATATGGCGGACTCGCCCGTGCTCGCGCGGCTCCCCGAGCACCACGAACGGCTGAATTTTTCAACCGCTACCCAGCTCGCAATTCCAATAGATCATTTTGACTACGGTTTCAAATTTCCCCTGCTCTGGGAGGTCGCGGAGATCTTCGAGCATTATGGGGTGGTTCCGGGCCAGCTTGCCCCGAACAGTATGGTTGCAATCTGCAGTTTCATTGCTTACCTGCGGGCTGAGAGGATTGAATTTTCCTTGAAGGTTTTCAGGAAGATTTTCTCTGTTCGCTCTATTACACCGACGGGAGACCCTGAGTACAAAGGCATCATCTACTTTTACTGTAGGGGAATGAAAGTTGTGGGCTTGCCGAACAAGATTCACAACTGGACCTCTAGGTATCTCATCTTTGAAGGCGACCTGGGGTTCCTTCATACCAGTCCGCAGCTGCGCGCAGATGCTGACTTTAAGAGCGTGCGGCTTAACGATGCCGAGACCGCCATCGTCAAGTTCCTTGACGGAGCGAGGCTGGATGTTGACTATTACATCCCGCTGCTGCCTGGGCTATATACTGTTAGCCGCCAAGAGAGTAAGTCTTGCGACCTTCGTTTGTATCCGCAACAACTTAGGAATTTTAGCTAACTTTCTCTCTTGCAGCGACCTTGGCGGTGCCCGCAAATCTGCCCGTTGCGCCTGCCGGACAGACTCCTACGCAAGGGGAAAGGAGAAAAGAAATCGCAAAAAAGAGGAGGGAAGACGGAGACCCCGCCGCGGGTTATTCTTCTGATGGCAGCTTCGACATTGCGGGCTTCGGCGAGAAGCAGAAGGATCTGAGAGGCAACCCCATGATCCACTGGCATGAAAAGAAAAAATATGTCCGCCTATCAACGGCTCTTCCCTCTTGGAGGAGCCCGCGACCGTCTCGCCATGCCCACGTCGCCCTGTCCGCTTTGTACGGGAAGCAGAACCTCCGCGATCTGCAAGGTGTGGCCCCGGATGACCTTCCCCTTCTCGCTGCGCAGGCCAGTGCGAACGCTGCCGTCACCAATCATTTCTTAGGCAGGCTTACGCGCGAGCTGCTTAGGGACAACGCGCGGCATAGGAAAGAAAGCGATTCGCTGAAGGAGAGGAATAAGCGGCTTGGTGCAAAAGTTAATCAATATAAAGAAGACAAGGCCGTAAGTGCTTAGTTAATCGCCATCAATCTTGCTTATCTTTCGCGGACTGATGCTTTGAAATCTTTTGCAGATCGCATATGAGGTAACCAACCCAGACTTTCAAAAGGCCATGTTTCCTTTTGTAAGAGAAAGCGTCGAGGTCGCGCTTGAGCGCGTTATCAGCGATGGGTACGCGAAGGCTGGGGTAGACTCTATTCCCTTCCTGAAGCTCTTCCCGGAGCTAAAGGATAAAGTTGCCGAGTTCGAGCAAGCTGACAAGGGAAAAGCGGTTGCCGAAGATGACGAGGAGGAGTCTGCTGACGAGGAAGTGGCCTCAAGCCAACAGCAAGGAGGTCAATCGGATCAGTCCGCTAACTCCAGCTCTGGTGAGAGTAGCTCGCGAACAGAACAATCAGCCGCTTCTCACTCTGACGACAGCAGCAACAGTGACTCAGGCGGCTACTCACCTATAGTGGATGTGGATGGGTCAAGCCCTGAGAAGCCCGCGGACAAGAAGCAGAGGATAGAATAGGGGGATATATATATATTGTAATTTTTTGGTTTTCCTTAATGTAAGGGGGAGGGGCGGACTTTACGCGAGTCCGCCAGGACATGTAATTTTTGAATGAATATATATAAAAAAGGATACTTTTGATATCTTCTGAGATTTTCTGCTTGTTGCTTGCTGATACTTTAGAGGTCGCTCTTATATTTTTGCTAGCTGAAATTTCACTGCCACAATCTTGTTATAATACGAACAGAATGTATTCCTTGGGAAAGAGACGAGTGATGCGGACTTGGATGAGTTCAGTTCTCAGTCCGCATTTCACAGAACTTTTACCAGTTTTTGCGAGAACAAAGATAACGAAAAACCATACTCTGCTAACCCAAATATCATGAATAAGCGAATTGGATGTACTAGGATCACCATCCGCAGATATTCGCGCTTGAATTTCTTCTAAGCACATTGTGCGCATCGAACAAATTCTGCGGACCAGGCGAATTAGAAAACCAATGTCCGCACTGCCTCAGTCAGCAACATCAGAAATGACCTGTAATTCATAATAAGCGGGTAGAAGCGACCAGAGCAGCATTGCTTTCCTCACAAGATTACGAATTAGCGAATCAACCATGGAATGGCGGACTGGGCGGATAAGGCAACTGGAGTCCGCACTTCATTAATGAAAAGTATCAGAAATGACTTGTAATTCACAACCAAGCGGGTAGGTGCGGCCGGAGCGACATTGCTTTCCTCACAAGGTTATGAATTACAGAATCAACCCAGGTGACGGCGGACTGAGCGGATAAGGCAACTGGAGTCCGCACTTCATTAATGAAAAGTATCAGAAATGACTTGTAATTCACAACCAAGCGGGTAGGTGCGGCCGGAGCGACATTGCTTTCCTCACAAGGTTATGAATTACAGAATCAACCCAGCTGACGGCGGACTGAGCGGATAAGGCAACTGGAGTCCGCACTTCATTAATAATGACGACCCCTGTGAAGAAGAAAGCCGTAGTCTGGAGGCCAAGCGGGTAGGTGCGGCCGGAGCGGCATTGCTTTCCTCACTGGACCTCGAGATCTGCAGACTCAATAACTCAATTTACTGCCCTCTTGCCTGGAGTACAGTCTAAGTCGATCTCTCGGGCAGGTACGGCCGGAGCGACATTGCTTTCCTTTGAGATCGACAAGACTGTGGGTCTCCTGCAGGCACTGCTTGAGGGTACCAAGGAGTGTTCGAGAGTCACAGCCCTAAGATGATCTGGGGGTAGGTGCGGCCGGAGCGGCATTGCTTTCCCCGTGCGATCATCTGGGTTGTAACAATATCCCTTGAGTGGCGTGGTAGAGCTGACCTCCACTCTGCTCCTCCATAATGCAGAAGTGGGGTTAGGTACTAGCCGGGATCCGAAATCCAGTATCCTACCGCACTAGAGTTGGTAGGCTCCCACTACACGGTGCGAAATCTCCCCGCAACACGTGGTCGTCGTGGTGTTATGCTGACACCAACGGTTCTAGGGGAGGTTTTTGCTGGACACGGCGATATCTTCTGGCATCAAGCAACTGCCGGGAGTTGCTCGAGGAGGTAAGAAAGAAGAGGCATTCGAGGAAGTGTTAGTATGAGTATTTAGGCGAGTATCAATTTTGAGAGATTCGTATAACCATAAAATAGAGAGTTCAGAGAGAATCGTTTAGAATTACCCTTGCTCCATATATTTAACTAACACACGCTTGAAAGACAAAGATACTTGATAAAAGTGTTGGCAAGGAATTTTTATTAATAGTGAACCTCTTAAAGAGTTTACACCGGAAGAAAGGAAAAGAAGTTCAGGAAAAGAACCGCTTTAGGTCATCTCCGCTCCATGTGTGCGGCATGTCTTCACCTTCAAACGTTTGTAACCGATAGGCCCCATTTTGAAGTGCTTCCTTGATAATGAATGGTCCTGCCCAGCTAGGATTAAGCTTCCCAACTGAGCTGGCTCTTGCAGCAGCATCGACCTTTTTAAGAACCAGATCTCCCACTTGAAAGTGTTTGATCCTTACGTTCTTATCGAAGTAACGGGCCATTCTTCTTTTTACTTCCTCCTGCCTGATAGCAGCCTTGTCTCTGACCTCTTCGATATGCTCCAAACTGAACCTCATCTCCTCGCTGTTCAACTCAAGCCAATCCTCCGTGCCCTGCCTGGCAAGCAGTACCCTAGGTGACAGAACTTCAAACTCAACAGGAATCAATGCCTCGGACCCGTGAGAAAGCTTGAACGGGGTTTCTCCTGTTGCAGATGAAGGTGTTGTTCTCAGGGTCTAGAGGACTGAGGGAAGTTGATCAGCCCAACTGCCCTTGAGATTTTGAACCTTTTTCTTAAGCAGGTTGAGGATTCGCTTGTTAGCTGCTTCTACTTGACTATTGCTTCTGGGATGATGCACCGATGCGAAGCGCAGCTCTGTTCCGATCTGTCTGCAAAAGTCTATCATTTCCGCATTATTGAACTGTGGTCCATTATCGGTGATTATTGCCATAGGGATTCCATGTCGGCAGACTATCTCTCCCCAAATAAAATTCTTCACGACCTGGGTTGTTGTCTTTGCCAATGCTTTAGCCTCAATCCACTTACTGAAGTAGTCGATCATAACTATAACAAAACGCCGCTGCCCACTTGCCATGGGAAAAGGGCCAATGAGATCCATTCCCCAAACTACAAAGGGCCAAGGGGTTGTAATCGACCTAAGAGATTGAGCTGCTTGATGCTGAAGAGGGGCGAATTTCTGGCATTGAGCACATTTTCTCGCATAGGCCTCAGAGTCCTTCTTCATTGTAGGCCAGAAGTAACCTTGCCGCAGGATCCTTCTTTCTAACGTTCTTGCTCCCGAATGACTTCCGCACTCGCCAGAATGCATTTCTCGGAGAATGGTGGGAACCTCACTTTCTGAAACACATCTTGCCATTGTGGATAAGAAGGTTTTTCTGTAGAGAATGTCGGATATCAGGTAATAATGTGCTGCCTTCAACCTGAATTTCTTCTTATCTTTGACTGACTGATGTAGATTCCCGGTTGACAGGTAGAGAATGAGCGGATCCATCCAAGAGGGACACTGATCGATTTGCATTAGCCCTTCTTCCTCCACTGCTGGGCGGAAAAGTTCAGAAGTTGTCCCTCCTGACGAGAGCCCGTACTTTGCGAGAACGTCGACCTCCTCATTCTCTGTTCTTGGAATGTGCTCAATAGTAAAACTTTTGAATCTGCCAACCTCAACCTTTACCAGCATAAGGTACCTTTTCAACACTGGCTCCCTGGTCTCGAAGTTGCCGAGAACTTGCGAAGCCATTACCAGTGAATCAGTCTAGATATGAACGTGATCAATTCCAAGCTCTCGTGCAAGCCTCAAGCCGGCTAATAAAGCTTCATATTCCGCCTGATTGTTAGTCACTGGAAAATAGAACTTGATGGCCTGCTCAAGTTTGACACCATTCGGGTTTATCAAAACTACTCCTGCACCCGAGGAGTTTCTACCAGAAGCTCCATCCACATAAATGGTCCAAGATAAAGGGGACCTTGCTGCTTGGTCCGAGCTGGATTCTGTCGTATCAATCATGAAATCTGCGAGCACCTGTGCCTTGATAGCTGTTCTGGGCACATAGGAAATTTCAAACTCACTCAGCTCGATTGCCCATTTAGCTAGCCTGCCTGAATGCTCTGGTTTTTCTAACACATTCTTCAAAGGTTGATCGGTAACTACCTGAATCGAATGAGCCTGGAAATACGGACGGAGTCTGCGGGCAGACATAACTAATGCTAAAGCTAGCTTCTCTAGGATGGGATACCTTGCCTCTGCATCCTTCAAGATGTGACTGACATAGTAAACAGGGAACTGCCTCCTGCTTTCTTCGCGAATCAGAACTGAACTAACTGCCTCGGGACCAACCCCTAGGTACAGGAATAACGCCTCCCCTGCTCGAGGGCTTTGGAGCAAAGGAGTCGAGGTTAGTTGCTTTTTTAATTGCTCAAAAGCCAAGGAACACTCTTCTGTCCATTGAAACCTGGACGCTCCCCGGAGAGTCTTAAAGAATGGTGCACTTTTATCTCCAACTCGAGAGATGAACCTCCCGAGTCCTGCCAACCTCCCCCCTAACTGCTGAACCTCTTTGGGTGAACGGGGAGGGGTCATACCAAGGATGGCTTTAACCTTATCAGGATTGGGGGCAAGACCCTCGGGAGTAAGGAGATGGCCAAGAAATTTCCCTTTACTTGCCCCAAAGATGCACTTTAACGGGTTAAGCTTTATTTTGCGTCTTCGTAGAGTAGAAAAGGTCTCTACAAGATCTGCCAGGTGCTGCGGAAGAGACCTACTCTTAATCAGAAGGTCATCCACATACACCTCGAGGTTTCTACTTTTTTGTTCTTTAAACACTTGGTCCATCATGCGTTGATAGGTTGCGCCAGCATTTTTAAGCCCAAAGGGCATCACAAGATAACAGTAGCAACCGTCATTAGTGATGAACGATGTGCAAGGGATATCAGGTTTATGCATTCTTATTTGGTGATAACCAGAGAATGCGTCTAAAAAACTCATAAATGGATACCCTACCGCAGAATCAACTAATAAATCTATCCGAGGCAAGGGGTAGAAATCTTTCGGGCATGCTTTATTCAAACGGGTGAAATCTACACACATACGCCAATTTCCCCCAGGTTTCTTAACCATTATAACATTGGAGACCCACTCGGGATACTGAATCTCTTGAATGAAGCGCGCTTTGAGGAGTTTAGCAACCTCCTCTCTGATGGGCTCTGCTAGCTTGACAGCTACATCCCTCTTTTTCTGCTGGACGGGCTTGGCAGCTGGATCGACATTGAGATGATGGCAAGCCACGTCGGGATCCACCCCTGGCATGTCCTCCGCTGACCAAGCGAAGACATCCAGATTCTCCAATAGGCAAGATATCAACTCCGCCTTTTGATCTTCTGGCAATTCGGAGTTGATAGAGAGCTTTCTTCCTTCTCCCTCTGCGATCGGGATTTCTTGCGTCACCTGGGCAGGTTCCAGGTGAGCGCCTTCTCTATTCTCAGCATCTTCTGAAGGAGTGGCTTCCGCTGCTGCTGGAAAAGCTGGGGGGGAAACCTCAGTCATGTTGACTGTTCGGAGGTAACACTCTCGAGCCTGCCTCGGGTCGCTCCTGACCCTACACTGGCGGCCATCCTTGCAGAACTTGAGGGCTAGATGGTATGTTGAAATGATGGCGCGATATTTGTTTAGCAACGGTCTTCCAAAGATGGCATGATAGCTGCTCGGAGCATCTACCACTATGAACTGGATTTCTTTGGTCACCCCTCCGAGCGTCACCGTGAGTGCGACACTTCCTTCAACTTCCTTCCTTTCTCCTGAGAAGCCATAGAGTGGCCCCTCGGTGGAAAGCAGAGTCTTTCCAGTCCTCAGGGCTTCGAAAGTAGACTTAAAGAGGAGATTCACGGAGCTGCCGGTGTCGATGAGAATTCTATCGACCGTGAAGTTTCCGATGGCTGCCTGGACCACGATGGCATCATCGAAGGGGTTGGCGGTGGCAGGAAGGTCCGCAGAGCCAAAGGTGACGACTTCAGAAGGTGGGGCAGAAGAAGTAGAAGCAACTTCAGTTCGCGAAAGCCTTGACAAAGAGGACTTCCGGGTAGATTCAGCCCCTGCTCCGCCATGGATGAAAAAGAGTCTTCCCAAGGCCCCCTCGTCCACAACATCAATACACTCATTTTGGATGTCAACGAGCCCCAGATGGCCCTCATCCCTTATCTCTATGCACTCCTGGTGAACTTCAGCCACCTCCTTGCCCTTGGAGGTGGAAGGCCTTGAAGAATCATTCTTCCTGCCCAGGTCCTCGAGCTTACCCTCGGCGAGCAACCTCTCAACTAGCTTCTGAAGAGCCTTGCAGTCTTTAGTCAGATGACCTTTCTCCTTGTGAAAGTTACAGAACTGAGAGTTGTCTCTGGGCTTCCAATCTCTCTGAGGCCCTTGCCTCTTTTCTTCAACTTTCTTCTGGATTACTTGGGCAACCTTTTCAAAGTCGATGCCTAGATCTGCAAGCTCTTCCATAGGGCTGCTCCCGTGAGGATTTGAAGCTGGCTGGGTTCTCTAAAGAATGGGGAGCGCTTGAAGGGGAACGGCGGGAGCAGCGGCCAACGGCAGTCTCTGATCATGAAACTGTTGATGGCTAAGGAAAGGTTTCTTATGGCGGAGGTTGCGCCCCCTCTGAGGTGGAGGGTGGAAATCAGGCCGGGGAGGCTTACTGTGGTACTGATTGTTGGAAGAGGAGTGAGGGACATCCCTTCCTCCAGCTTTAGCTGTCAGGGACGAGATATAGGTAGGATTGGCATTTTCCCCCTCAATAAAGCGATTGGCTATCGCGATGAGCTCCTGATAGGTTGACGGCGCCTTTGTTGTCACTTTGAATTTCAACGGGCCCTCCCGGAGGCCGTGAATCAGGGCAACTTTGTAATAATCGGGGTTCACATTCCTTACCCCTTGAATTTCTTTCTGGAACCGATCAACGAATCTTGCCACCGATTCATTGTCTCTTTGCCTAATATCAAAAAGGGCTGCCGGCCCATCCTTTCTCTTCTTAGAGGTTGCGAACCTCAGGAGCAACTCGCTGCGAAGCTCAGCGAAGGAGGAAATGGTGCCTGGAGGCAACTCATAAAACCATTCTCTTGCTTGTCCATCAAGAGTGGTCACCAGAAGTTTACATTTCAGGGCGTCGGAGAGGCTTCTCAATGCTACTGCCCCTTCGAATGCCTGCAGGTGGGAGATTGGATCAGTCTCCCCTGAATAAAAAGGGAGACGAGGCTCTCTGAAATTGCTCGGTGCTGACTCCCATCGGATTCGATCGATGAAGGGAGAGGGAGTTTCTGAATCAGTAGAAGGGAGGACTGGAGGATGAAACTCTGCGAGTTCTGCGGACTGCCGATCGACAAAGTCTAGTCGGCGAGCAGGGGTCCCTCGGGCTGCCTCCCTGAAGAAATCCGTCAGGGGGGCGAACTGAGCCGCCTGAGGTCGCAGGGGAGCTGCGGACTGAGCTTGGTGGAGAGGCGGAGGCGCAGTCGCAGGCGACTGCTGAAGAGGGGTGCGACGAGCCGGGGTCCGGCGGACTGGAGTCTGGCGGATAGGTGTCTCAGCAACTTCTTCAGCAACCTGGGGAGCAAGTCGCTGAGTCAATGCTAGCAAGGCTTGGCTAATCGTATCGAGCCGCTGGTCAGTCTCTCTTCGAGATACTTCGGCTTCCCAGCGGGACTGCTCCAACGCCTCCCACAGCGAATCATCGGGGGAGCTGGAGCGGTCGGAGCGGCGACCTCGGCGGTCTGACATTTCTATCCGCGGTTTCAAAAAACTGCTCGAATCTGAAGGTCGCGTGTTAACTGTTGATGCTCGAAAAGCGACGGACTCGGGCACCACCAGCTAACCGTTCGAGCACTTGGGGAAGAGAAAGGAAAAACAAACTGCGAGCAGCAATCTACTTAGCGGACTAGAAAAGGAAACGGAAAAGCAACAGAGCCGTAGAGCACGGCAACACCAGACTTCGCCCGTCGCGGCCTAAATGCCACTCCTGCGACGGGCTTGCTTTTTATTGCCAAGATGCGGTTACAAGAAAAGAAAAAGAAAGCAATGGGGAAAGCAAGCCGGAGGTCGCAAAGCTAGAGATTCGAGTCCGCAGCCTTTAACAAGTGGGCTCCTGGGCTCGAGTCAGCGTCCTTTGAGTGCACCACTTCCCCCTATTTATAGGCTGGGGGCCTGCCCAAGCGGGCAGGGCTAAAATAACCGGCTGCCCGGGGTACAAAAGAGCCGGGCAGCGGTGACGGGAAACAAAAAAGAGAAGGAACAAGCAGTTCGCGCGGGACAGGCGGACTGAGCCAGCGAGCTGGAGACCTCCCTTGGTCGTACTGAGCGCGACTTTTTAGACTAGCCGCGACCTGAGCGACCTGGGCGGCCTGACTCGGAGCCTGCCGGTCTGAGCCTGACTCGCCGATCTAGCAGAGCTGGGAACTGAGGGCGACCTGAGCGGACGGATTTCTGGAGTCCGCCTAGGTGACAGACCATGTCCACTGGCGAGCTGGGCGAACTGAGTACTTAAGCTTAGCGAGGGAAGGGCAAGATGCCTAGCTGGAAATGTTGCGGATTCTGGGGTTAACAAACGGGCCAACCCTCTTCAGTATAGTATAAGAACCCACATACCTCAGGCTGAGCTTCTTCACACCACGCACCTGTGACACTTTATGCATCGGCCGAATTTTCAGAAATACTTTATAACCCACTTGAAACTCCAGCAGACGGTGCCTTGCATTACAATACTTCACCTACCGACTTTGATCCTCTAACATGCGATCCCATATCAGCCTAAACACTGCATCAATGTCATCTATATACTAAACTCCCAAAGTCTTCAGGTCTTAATCTTGCACACAAGACAACGGAGTTCTGCACCTCCTTCCATAAAGGGCTTCATGGGGTGTCATGCCGATGCTCGCCTGATGGCTGTTAATGTAGGAGAATTCCACCTGGGGTAAGAGCCTTTCCCACGGCTCTCCCCTATCCAATACACATAATCTAAGCAGATCCTCCAATGTCCAGATTGTCCGCTCAGACTGCCTGTCCGTCTGAGGATGGAACACAGTGCTAAAGGTAAGGCGCGAGCCCAAATAAGCCTGTACCGCCTTCCACTCCTTTGAGGTAAAGCGACCATCACAGTCAAAAACTATCTTGTTATGCACGCCATGACACCGTAAAAATTGCTCCACAAAGAGGTGTACCAAGACATCCACGTAAGCCTCCTTCTTCATAGGGATAAACCGGGCAACTTTAATCAGTCGATCAACGATCACCCATACTGAATCATTCCCTGAGCGTGAGCGAGGTATCCCATGTACGAAGTCCATGGAAATATCCTCGAACTTCCACTCGGGGATGGGCAATGACTATAATAAGCCGCCAAGACTCCTGCACTCCGCCTTCACCCTTTGACAGGCTTCACAATGTGAAACAAAATATCGGACATCCTTCTTTATTCCTGGCCAACACATGGTCTTCCGTAAGCCGGCATACATCTTTGCAATTCCCGGGTGCACTGAATACTAAGAGCAATGTGCTTCTCTCAAGATATCCTCCCAAATTTTACCGCCCTTGGGAATGTAGAGCAGGCCGCGAAAATAAACGAGGCCGTCTTTTAGTGTGTCTTCGTCTGTAGTCCCGTCTTTGATTGACTTGATTGCCAGGGCCAGAGCCGCATCCACTTCTTGCTCCACCCGGATCCGGTCTCGGATATCACAAACTATGCTCATGCTGGCCAAGTACTCCGTATATTCTGCCGAAGGAGCCTTAAATATCAAAGTAATATCCATCTCCTCAATCATCTGAGCCAATTCCATACTTATCAACCGATACTCTGGGCTCGAGCCTGGTATTATTCTACTCAATGCATCAACTACTGAGTTCACTTTTTCGGGGTGGTAGTTCAAGGTGAACTCATAGTCGCATAGAAATTCTAACCACCGTCGTTCTCTTAAGTTCAACTCCTTCTGAGTATGAACGTACTTCAAGTTTTTGTGGTCTGAAAAGATCTCGCAGTGGACGCCGTATAAATAATGCCTCCAAACCTTCAAGGCAAACACCACTGCTCCCAGCTCCAAATCATGAACCCAGTAATTGATTTCGTGCTTCTTCAATTGTCTTGAAGCATAAGAAATCACGTGCCCGTGCTGCATCAATACCGCTCCCATCCCTTGATATGACGCGTCCGTGTAAACTTGAAATCCTTCCTTCCTAGATAGAAGGACAAGGATTGGGGCGGAGGTGAGTCTATCCTTCAATTCTTGGAACGCAGCTTCACATTGGGGTGTCCAATCATACGGCACACATTTATATGTTAAGGAAGTAAGAGGAAGAGCAATCTTTTAGAATCCCTTTACGAACTTGCGGTGGTACCCGACAAGTCCAAGGAAACTCTGCACATCGGCCGACGACTTCAAGGGTAACTACTCCTTTATGGCATGCACTTTTGCCGGATCCACAGCTAGCCCAGCCCCACTGATCACATGACCCAAGAAGGCAACCTCCTTAAGCTAGAATTCACATTTGCTAAATTTGGCGTACAAGGCATGCACCTTCAATTTCTTCAACACCATGGTCAGGTGCTCGCCATGCTTCTCCTCTGTCCTTGAGTAGACTAGGATATCGTCGATGAAAATAATGACGAAGATGTCCAAATAGGGCTCAAATACCATGTTCATAAGGCTCATGAAAGCTGAAGGGTCATTTATGAGCCCAAACGGCATTACGGTGAACTCGTATAACCCATATCTTGAACTAAAGGCTGTTTTCTGGATGTCCCCTTCTTGTATTCTCAACTAGTAATACCCTGAACGCAAGTCTAGCTAAGAAAACCAATGCGCTCCAACTAGTTGATCGAACAACTCGTCGATCTGAGGTAGCGGGTAAGTATTCCGCACCGTTAACCGATTGAGTTCCTAATAATCTATGCATAGACGCAGGGTTCCATCCTTCTTCTTCATGAATAATACAGGGGCTCCCCAGGGTGATGAACTGGGGCGAACAAACCCTGACTCCACAAGTTCTTGTAGTTGAACTCTAAACTCCGCGAGTTCTTTCGGGGCCATTCGGAAAGGGGCCTTGGATACAGGCTTGGCACCCGGTATGAGATTAATTTGGAAGTCAACCTCTCTATGCGGGGGTAATCCTGGCAGTTTCTCAGGAAATACCTCGGGGAAGTCCCAAACCACCCGTACATCTTTTACGTACAATGCTACTTCCTTAAAATCGAACCAGATCATAAAAACTTCATCCCCCTTCATGTGTGCTTTTATAACCTAAACATATGATAATGTTAGATGAGGTGCGAAGTTAATACCTTGGAAGATGACGTCGGAGTCTCCATGTCGCAAATAGATCTGCTTCTCCACGCAGTCGATCCTTGCAAAGTGCCAGTACAACCACGTCATGCGCATAATGATGTAATATTCCGGCATTTTCAAGACAGTGGCAGGCGTAACGAAAGTCCTTCCCTCAATAAGTACATCAAGCTCGCACATATCGATTGCAACCATATCTGAGCCATCCGGAAGTCGCACTAGTTGGGCTATTCCAGTAAAATATTGCACACCCCCCATGTCCTTAATGAAATCCTCGGACACAAAGGAGTTTGAGGCACCAGTATCGAACAGCGCATAGGCCGTCTTTCCGCCAATTATCACGGTGTCTAAGTACAAAAATCAAAACTTATTGCTAGATAGCTAGTATGTCATAAGCAACTTAAGTTTTACACAAAAAACATGAAAGCTTACTGCACGTACCTGCAATAACATTCGTGGGATTCCATTCTTGCGCCATGTCTAGTGCGTATAATTGATCCCGGGCAGGGCCGGGGTTACCTCCTCGCGGTCCTCATCCTCGACCACGCATGTAACCCCGCCCTCGAGGGGCCGTCGGAGGGAGAGCGGGAGGGGATTTCCCAAACAATTGCGGGCAAAAGCATCGAATGTGACCCGGTTGGTTGCATTCAAAACACACCTGCCAAGAACGCCTCTCGAGTTGCTTAAATTGTTGAGGCTGTGGCAGTGGAGGCAACACAAGCGGTTACTGAACTGGATGCTCCACCCTATAGTTTCGGTGGACACGCCCTCCACTACTTTGATATTCTCTTCCTATTCTAAAGTCCTGTCTCCTTCTATTACTCAGGCCAGCTTCCAAGACTATCTCTGCAGGTCTCTTACCACTACCCAAGTGGTCCTCCTCCAATATTTTTGCCATATCGATGATCTCCGCCAAGCTAGCATCCGCTATAAACAAAAGGGCCTTCCTTAGGGGATCTCACAGCACTTTGTAGAAACGCTTAGCGTAATCTCTATCATCTAACTCGTATGAGTCCGCGAACCTCACGAGATGTTGGAACTCTCACTGGTATTCCGTAACCATCTTCGATCCTTGTTTCAGTAGAAGAAACCTCTACTCAAGTTCATCTCGAGCGGATGAAGGAATGAAGTGCTCCAAGAAAACATCCGAGAATTCGCTCCAACTTATCTCTGTATAGATTCAGTCTTGGAAGGTGGAGCCCATGAGTGACTTCCACCACCTCTTAGCATATAGCTCCAAGGTGGACACCGCCAGTGACACAACCATGTTGGCTGGACAATGGATACCAGCCAATAACTCTTGTACTGTGTCAAGGCATTCCTTCGTGCGTACGGCTGACTCCGTCCCAAGGTAAGTGGGAGGGGAGAGAGCCTGGAAGTCGCTCAGCCAGTTAGAGCCCGGGGCCAGTTATAGCACCGGAGGCTGCTGTGCCCTAAAAGCATCCAAGATGGCGGTGAGTGTCTACCCCAACTCGGACTATTGGAACTGAGTGGGTAAGGAAGGGGCAGGAGTGCCCCCCAACGGATCAATGCACACTCGAATCTATACGTAGAATGCAAACTTATAGTCAGGTTGGCTAATATTAAGGTCAGAGTTTGACAAACTTAGTGTGGATTACATATGGACACACCACTGCTTCCGCTAAGTCAGTTTGTCCCCAAACTGACTTGTTGAACGAGAGTGTCCCATTGTTGAATGACTTCTTTAGTTGAGGGTCGTGGAAAACTGATACCATTTGTAAGACCCCCCTCCCGGAACACAAAACACGGCACGAGAGGGGTCTTATACCCAGAACGGCCGCCTTGGGGTAGCATTAACACTCGGGCTAGCCTATACCACAAAACACCTATTTTGCCGGCTATAACAAATATAAATATATATGCTAACCCAACCAAATTAATATAAAGAAATCAAATCTACACAAGCTATAAGTCCAAAAGTACAATAATAGAGAAGATAAACATGCTTCTACAAAATCAGAGTCCAGCTAATAAGTTGCCCCAAAGGGCTATGATGAGTTGTAAATATACCTATATTTTTGTATTTTATTTAAGTCATTTTTGTTTATTTTTGTCTTTTTTAGTTATTTTATTTAATAAAATTGCTTCTTTTTGTAAAAATATATTCTAACTTAATTTATTTTTGTTTTCTGAAATTTTTAAGAAAAAGTCAAATTTTGACCTGTCACGCCCGTGACCATGCCCGACACGCCCGTGACAGGCACTCAACGCCTTCCTCCAGTCAACACTCAACGATTTTACTATTCAACACTCAACGCTGTCCAGACATACCCCCGTCATGCCCGTGTCCAAGACCTGTCACGCCCGTGTCCAATGTCGACACTCAATGCCTTTTCAACACTTAATGCTGCCGACATCAGGACTGCATGCTGGCCATGTCAAGCCCCATATCACGCCCGTGACCAAGCCTGTCACGGCCGTGACCGCCACGTTTCACCTCCAGATGCTTCCAGATCGTTGACCGGCGCTTGAAGATCGTCGACCATAGCTTGACACGCCCTCCGTCACGCCCGTGACCATGCCTGTCACGCCTGTGAACGACACGTGTCACTCCCCGACCTTTCAGAATTTTGCCAGCCAGCGAGAAGAATCCAAGTCAACCACGTTTTGACCGACACGCCCCCTATCACGCCCGTGACCTAGGGCGTGTCACACCCGAAATTTTGTCTATAAATAAAAGATTTCAGAAAGCTTTCCTGTCCACTTTTTTGACCACTTTGCTTAGGGGAGGTGCTGTCCAAATGAATCCAAATGCTATGTAAGGGAATTTAATCCCCCCTCTCTCTCTCTCTTAGTATGTATTAGGGTGTTTGTTTTAACTTCTTTGTAATAGCTTTTGTTATAAATAAAATGTTAGCTTGTTTTTCTCTCTTCATATGGTTTGGAATTCAATTAAGCGCCCTTCTCTTTGCAATTTTTCGTTCCCCTTTTTTGTTCTTTTTATGTTTTATCTTTTAAAGCTTTCATAACTTAGTTAGATTTAGGAATTTTACGGCATTTCTAGCCATTGTAATGTCCATTTTATTTTCATTTTCCGCCCTTTTTAGCTTTAGCTTTTCTTTTTTATCCTATTTTCATTCTTAAGACATTATAAAAACACCCAAAAAAGTATTATTTTCAATTTTCTTTAACTTAGGCTCTTAGGAATGTAAAACTTTTCGTTCTTTTTTTGTTTTATTCTCACTTTTTTTGGAGGTTTTATAAAAACTTAAGAATGAAGATATAGTCGTTTCAATTTTTCGAGCACTTCACTTTTGCGTTTATTTGCAAAACTTTTCGCTCTGTTAATTTTTATTTTCTCTTTTTATGCATTTCTAGCACATTCTAGCGGTAGAAATGCAGGCGTTCTAATTTTCCAGTCACTTTGTTTTTCTTATTTTTGCAAGTGTGTGAGCGTGTATGAGTTAGATTTTATAGCTTTATTTCATTTCTATAGAGTGCGTGTGTGCGTATGCATTTATTTCTGCCTACTCGTTAAGAGTTAAATGGCGCTCTTCTTTCATTTCCCGCCCACTCGTTTGAGTGGGACTTGTCTTTTATTGCTTTCATTTTCTCCTACTCACTTGAGTAGGAAAACTTTGTGTGTGCGTGTGTGTCTGTTTTCATTCATGTAGAGTGTGTGTGTGTGTTTTACTTTCAAGTAGAGTGCGTGCGTGTATGAGATAAATTTACCCCCGCCCACTCATTTGAGCCGAGATTCGCATTTACTGCTTTCTTCAGCCCTACTCGTTTGAGTAGGACTCGCAATTTTCTGCTTTCCTTTACTGCTTTATTTCCTGCTTTCTTTTACTGCTTTATTTCCTGCTTTCTTTACAGCTTTCTTTACCGCTTTCTAGCGTAAGTGTCCCCATTTCGATGAGTGGCTAACCACCCTTATCCCTTGATATTGAAGAGCATTGGGACAGATAAAGTAGCTTTAAATAAATAAAGGTCCTGTTTTTCTGTTTAAATAAGTTTCTTAAGGTTTGCCTCGGGTTAACGACGCGTAGGACCGCATAATCGATGTGCGAGCTCTATTTTCGTTATCCATACGCAAGGCCGAGAGGTCGTGTGTATGGACCGATCACCCTTTGGTAAAGAGAGCTCCACGCTAACCCTCAAAATAGGAGGTGCGTGACTCTACCGGATTTGGCTCCCCACCCAATAGCGGGGTTCTTAGCATAATGCGGGCGTTAAGAGGATTGCTTCGTCGGTCTAGCGATCGATCGAATAGTCTTAGCGTTCAGCTGAGCGATAGTCCTAGAGATAAGTGAGCTCATTCTTAAGGAACCTCAACGGCCGAGTCTCTGCCTTAATTAATTTGAAATTTAGGATCTCTTTTTATTAAAAGTTATTTTAGTTCAATTCTCTTTCTAATATCGTCGCGCTGAATTCTTCGTCGGCTTTCTGCACGTCATTTCCTGCTTTATTATTTATTCCTGCATTTTTTCATGTTTATTATTATGTTTTATTAATATGCACTTTTTATGTTTTTTCGCCATTTTCTTTTTAAATATCAAACAAAAATATTATCGGTAGAATAATAGGCTTTCAGGGAAAGAGTAGAAATATCTAAGCTGGCCCCGAGAACAATAAGACCCCGATATTCCGCACCGGAATATCCTGTACTACACGCGATAGGTGCACTTGCATCCCTCTCATTAAAACTCGGTTTCTAATAAAATAAAACCTCGTCTTTTTTATAAAATAAATAAAACCACTTTCATTTCATTAATAAGAAACCTTATGTTTTAACCATCATGTTTTTGGCGCCGTTGCCGGGGATCGAACCCGGGTCACCCGCGTGACAGGCGGGAATACTCACCACTAAAATATTATCGGTAGAATAATAGGCTTTCAGGGAAAGAGTAGAAATAGCTAAGACGGCCCCGAGAACAATACGACCCCGAAATTCCGCACCGGAATATCGTGTACTACACGCGATAGGTGCACTTTTCTCGCTCTCGTTAAAACTCAGTTTCTAATAAAATAAAACCCCGCCTTTTTATAAAATAAATAAAACCACTTTCATTTCATTAATCAGAAACCTTAAGTTTTAACCATCAAGTTTTTGGTGCCGTTGCCGGGGAGAATTTCGACTTACTATTTTGAATTTCTGAAAACTATTAATTTTACCTTTTAATTATGTAAAAAAAAACAAAATGGCCACTAAAAAAATTATATTTATAATACTAATAATAATATCAATATTAATAATAATAATAATAAATACTAAAAAAAAATCAAAAAATCAAAAATTTTAAAACTTTAAAACTAAAAAAATCAGAAAACTAAAAAAAACTTAAAAAAATCAAAAAACTAAAAACTAAAAAACTTAAAAAACTTATAAAATTAAAAAAAAATTTTAAAAAAAACCTAAAAATAAAAAATCAAAAAAATGATGAAATTTTTTTATTTTATTTTCATCAAAAAATAAAAATTCAACAAAAAAATTTATCTTTCATTTTTATTTTATTTTTCCTTTAACTTATTTTCATATTAATTTTTTTTATCAAAACTAAAAGAAAAAAAAACTAAAAACATAAACTTAAAAATAAAAAAAAATATTCAAAAAACTACAAAATATATAATACAAAAAAATTTTATTATATAATTTTTTTGTCATTTCGGCGCCCTTCACTTTTGTGAGCGCTAGGGGATCGCATATCGGTCGCGCTCTTAGCTAAGACGTTAGCTTACGAGTCACACTCACTTGCCCCCTATCACCCGCGCAATTTTTGCCGAATTTATCTTTTTCATTTTTTATATTAAATTTTTGTTATTTCTTCTAAACTTTTGCAGGGCTATATTTAACGGGCCTCCCCGAACACGTTTTTAGGGAAGATTTCTTACCCCTATTTTTAATTTTTTGTACATAACTGCTTAGGTTTATATATATATATATATATCTCGTTCCTCATACTTAGTGCAATATTGGGGACAATGTTGGACTTAAGTATGTGGGTGTTTCCTATTTTCTGCCTTTTTATTTGCTGCACTTAATAAAAAAATTCCAAAAAAATTTGCAAAAAATAAAAACTTCAAAAAATATTTTCATGCTTTAATAATAATAATAATAATAATAAATTTCAAAAAAAATGAATCATCGCTCCGCGACGTTAGACTCATCAAACCAACCACAAATAAGAGTCTGTTCGCGGGCGATCCCTTTTTTACTTTGTAAATATTTTGTAAATATTCTCGTCTCTTTCCCCTTCTCTTTCCTATCTTGTAAAAATTCTCTCTCTCTCTCTTCTTGTAAATATTTCTATAAATCAGAAATTTTAAAAAAATTTGTATAACTTAATTAATATAAACAAAATTTTTATAACCTTTAAAAAATCGCAAAAAAATGAAAATAACCCCAAAAATATCAAAAAAATTAGAAAATCTCATAAATTTTTTTTAAAAAAATTTTATTTTGAGTTAGAAAATTCGAATACCTCATTTCTTAACCTCTTTGCTCTCAAAAATAATCATTTCGAGTTTATTTATAAGCGAATTTTAATTAATTCTTTATTTACTATTCGTTTATTAATTGTAGCTCTTACACTTAGATTTCTGGGGTTAAGATTTTAAAGATTTTTTTTATGTCTTTTTCTTATTATAGGGAACTTATGTTTCTCATTTCACTTCTTATTTTTTTGAAATAAAGCACATTTTTATGTTAGAAAATAACATTTATGGATTTTATATTATTTCTACTTATGCTTTTAGATACGTAGGAACGTTCAAATTAAAGAGTTTGCTCTCAAAATTTTTTATTAAACTCTAGTTTTCTTTTAGAAAAAATCCCTTCCACCTTTTTTTCATGCCTTACTTGGTATGATTCCCCACTCACCCTTAAAAAGATCTTATGTCAATGGGGATAAGATTTCATCCCGTAAACATAGGCACCCAAAAATTAAAAGATTATATGATACAGAGTAAGAGGATAAAATTCATTACTCCTATACATATGCATTGGGTTTATTTATATTTATGAAGAAAAAAGAAAAAAGAAAAAAAAATGTTAGGAAAATAAGATTTCATTTTCCTAATTATTCAAAAAAAAATTATTATGGAGGTTCGAGAAAAAATTACCTCGCCTTTAAAATCAAAGCTTTCTTCATAACCGCCAATCCACTTAGCCTTATTTTCATGATTCTAGAATTAATTTAAATCTTTTTGAGAGCATAATTTTTAAATTGAATTATTTCCTATTAATTTCTTTTTAGCTAAAGTTTTTCGATAATTCCAATCCATTTTTGTTAAACTAACAAAAATAATTTTCACTTTCTATTTTTTCCATTTAGAAGTATTTTTTGAAACAGTTCCTCTATTTATAACACTTTCATAATTTTAGATTTAATTCCGAAAGCCCGAAAATTCATTTCGATCTTTCTTACAATTAAGTTAAGCGTTAGTTAAATTTAGGATTCTTTTTTATTCCTTATAGGTTCATCTCCAACTTTTGCTCTGGAATAACAAATGCTTAAGTATGGGGGTATTTGATGAGTTATAAATATACCTATATTTTTGTATTTTATTTAAGTCATTTTTGTTTATTTTTGTCTTTTTAGTTATTTTCTTTAATAAAATTGCTTCTTTTCGTAAAAATATATTCTAATTTAATTTATTTTTGTTTTCTGAAATTTTTCAGAAAAAGTCAAAATTTGACCTGTCACGCCCGGGACCATGCCCAACACGCCCTGACAGGAACTCAACGCCTTTCGCCAGTTGGCACTCAACGATTTTACTGTTCAACACTCAACGCCGTCCAGACACGCCCCCGTCACGCCCGTTTCCAAGACCTGTCACGCCCGTGTCCAATGTGGACACTCAACGCCTTTTAAACACTTAATGCTGCCGACATCAGGACTGCTAGCTGGCCATGTCACGCCCCATGTCGTACCCATGACCAAGCCTGTCAAGCCCATGACCGCCACGTGTCACCTCCAGATGCTTCAAGATCGTCGACTGGCGCTCGAAGATCGTTGACCACTGCTTGACACACCCTCCGTCACGCACGTGACTATGCCTGTCACGCCCGTGACCGACACGTGTCACTCCCCGACCTTCCAAAATGTTGCCAGCAAGCATGAAGAAGCCAATTCAACCACGTTTTGACCGACACGCCCCCTGTCACGCCCGTGACCTAAGGCGTGTCACACTCAAAATTTTGTCTATAAATAAAAGCTTTCAGAAAGCTTTCCTGTCAACTTTTTTGACCACTTTGCTTAGGGGAGGTGCTGCCCAAATGAATACAAATGCTATTTAAGGGAATTTTATCCCTCCCCCTCTCTCTCTCTCTTAGTTTGTATTAGGGTGTTTGTTTTAACTTCTTTGTAATAGCTTTTGTTATAAATAAAATGTTAGCTTGTTTTTCTCTCTTCATATGGTTTGGAATTCAATTAAGCGTCCTTCTCTTTGAAATTTTTCGTTCTCCTTTTTTGTTCTTTTTATGTTTTATCTTTTAAAGCTTTCATAACTTAGTTAGATTTAGGAATTTTACGGCATTTCTAGCCGTTGTAATGTCCGTTTTATTTTCATTTTCCGCCCTTTTTAGCTTTAGCTTTTCTTTTTTATCCTATTTTCATTCTTAAGACATTATAAAAAAACCTAAAAATGTGTTATTTTCAATTTTCTTTAACTTAGGCTCTTAGGAATGTAAAACTTTTCGTTCTTTTTTTGTTTTATTCTCTCTTTTTTTGGAGGTTTTATAAAAACTTAAGAATGAAAATATAGTCGTTTCAATTTTTCGAGCACTTCACTTTTGCGTTTATTTGCAAAACTTTTCGCTCGGTTAATTTTTATTTTCTCTTTTTATGCATTTCTACCACATTCTAGCGGTAGAAATGCAGTCGTTCTAATTTTCTAGTCACTTTGTTTTTCTTATTTTTGCAAGTGTGTGTGCGTGTATGAGTTAGATTTTATAGCTTTATTTCATTTCTGTAGAGTGCGTGTGTGCGTATGCATTTATTTCTGCCTACTCGTTAAGAGTTAAATGGCGCTCTTCTTTCATTTCCCGCCCACTCGTTTGAGTGGGACTTGTCTTTTATTGCTTTCATTTTCCCCTACTCACTTGAGTAGGAAAACTTTGTGTGTGCGTGTGTGTCTGTTTTCATTCATGTAGAGTGTGTGTGTGTGTTTTACTTTCAAGTAGAGTGCGTGCGTGTATGAGATAAATTTACCCCCGCCCACTCATTTGAGCCGAGATTCGCATTTACTGCTTTCTTCAGCCCTACTCGTTTGAGTAGGACTCGCAATTTTCTGCTTTCCTTTACTGCTTTATTTCCTGCTTTCTTTATAGCTTTCTTTACCGCTTTCTAGCGTAAGTGTCCCCATTCCGATGAGTGGCTAACCACCCTTATCCCTAAATATCAAAGAGCATTGGGACAAATAAAGTAGCTTTAAATAAATAAAGGTCCTGTTTTTCCGTTTAAATAAGTTTCTTAAGGTTTGCCCCGGGTTAACAATGCGTAGGACTGCATAATCGATGTGCGAGCTCTATTTGCGTTATCCATACGCAACGCAGAGAGGTCGTGCGTATGGACCGATCACCCTTGGGTAAAGAGAGCTCCGCGCTAACCCTCAAGATAGGAGTTTCGTGACTCTACCGGATTTGGTTCCCCACCCAATAGCGGGGTTCTTAGCATAATGCGGGCGTTAAGAGGAATACTTCGTCGGTCTAGCGATCGGTCGAATAGTCTTAGCATTCAGGTGAGCGATAGTCCTAGAGATAAGTGAGCTAATTCTTAAGGAACCTCAACGGCCGAGTCTCCGCCTTAATTAATTTGAAATTTAGGATCTCTTTTTATTAAAAGTTATTTTAGTTCAATTCTCTTTCTAATATCGTCGCGCTGAGTTCTTCGTCGGCTTTCTGCACTTCATTTCCTGCTTTATTATTTATTCCTGCATTTTGTCATGTTTATTATTATGTTTTATTAATATGCACTTTGTATGTTTTTTTCGCCATTTTCTTTTTAAATATCAAACAAAAATATTATCTGTAGAATAATAGGCTTTCAGGGAAAGAGTAGAAATAGCAAAGCCGGCCCCAAGAACAATACGACCCTGATATTCCGCACCGGAATATCCTGTACTACACGCGATAGGTGCACTTGCCTCCCTCTCGTTAAAACTCGGTTTCTAATAAAATAAAACCCCGCCTTTTTTATAAAATAAATAAAACCACTTTAATTTCATTAATAAGAAACCTTAAGTTTTAACCATCAGGTTACAATAAAACTCTCATATACTCACATCTGCAACAGACAGTAGCGACGACACCGTCCCTCTAGGCCCTGTCGTCCTGGACTGGCTGGCCGGCTCCATGACCTGTTGTTCCATCTACGGGATTTCCTCCTAAAAAGGAAGACGTAGCAACCGTTAGTCATAAAGACAGTGGCTTCACATCTGCTCCCCCGGCGACTCCTCGGCACCGGGCGGAGAAAGGTGCATGGTATAATATATCTATATAAAGCAAGAGTATAAATAAGCAAGTGGTATAGGTACGGTATCACTATGTATATGAAGCATTGTATAATCAAGTAATAAGTTATTCTAGAATTTCTACCATATATCACAGCACATGAGTAAAACTATAGCAAAGGTAACTAAACATATATGAATGTCCATACAGACACATATGAGTTGAGGTTCGTTCAGCAGTAAGAAACTCATCATATATGAGTGCCCATACAAACTTATATGATGATGGTCTTGTGTATGCAATGAGGTGCAATGTTATGTATACGATGCAATGACTCACCCATGTTCACGTACATGTAGTTGCTATGTCGACACAGACTCGTAGTTCCAACTTTTGAAGCAGGTAGCTAACCTCTCAGGCGTTATCCGTCGTGGCCAGACGGTGACAGTAGAACGGGCCCTTCTATTACTAAGTGGGTATCCACACTACTTCATTTAGGCCTCTGTATGCCTCAACGCTAAGAACGCAATAACGGGGCTCACCTGCGTATTACGGCCCAGCGGGTATCTCGAGTACATGTCCACAATGATCCAAGTCCCGAACTGGCCTATGGTGTGACCCGGAAGGAACCTCGAAAATAAGCACGAGGGTCAAGCCCAACCATTCACTTGGCACGGATGGCGCCTCGGGACATGAACATCTAGGGACAAGCCAAACCGCCCAAAGTCTATTTGTCAACTCCCATCGGTGTGATGATTGGCGAGCACGTAGACCTGCTACACTATCCTTAACCCAGGATTACGACACTGCGTGTCGACTCACACCGCTTGAAATACCACAACACCGTGGCATGTAAGGAGCCTCTGAGAAAGCACGAGGACTAAGCCCAACCATACACTTGGCACAGAAGGAGACCCGGGACATGAACACCGAGGGACAAGCCCAACCGTCCAACTTTACTCATCTCAACACCATCCCGACTAGTGATGGCCAACGCCCAACTTCCACAATACTACCCGTAGGGAGACGACACTCTAAGCATTGGAATACCAAATTTCATTCTGTAAATTCAACATTCATCATGGCCATAGCTTATTCATATACATGTCCTTCCGAATGATTTCAACATAATATAAAACAATGTGCATAAATGATAGTCTACCCATTTACATCAAGCCCTTTCGTTCAACTAAGCTTGCTTCACAACTCGTTATATGAATTCAAATTAATAAACTTAAACCTTTATATCATTATGATGATTACCACAAAAGAGTTCACCCGAACCTCGAGTTAGATTGCATCATTAATTCCACTGAATATAAATCCATGTTATACATTACCCAGAAATTTAGGTTCAGAATAAATCTGGACAGCAAATTCAACCGAAGATTACCGTGGCTATAGGATTCCGGTGAGTGCGTGTAACCCCTCGATGGAAAGGTATTTCCATTGGCTACATCTTTCATGTTCAGACTACAGCCAGATCTAACTATAATCCACATGAAATTGGCTTCAAAGCCTACAGGGTACAAAATATAATTTATGTGCGCTTAGTCTATAACCCTTACTTTGATCAGATATTCCCGTGACTAGAGGTTTCACCCAAAGGCGTGTAACCACTCGTTGGAAAGGTAATTTCAAGGGCTACAACTTTCGTGTTTAGTCAAAAGCCCAGATCTGACCATTTCTTGCCTGAAAACAGCCAAGAAGGTCACTGCGTGCAGAACACAGAATCTTCACGCATCTTGAAGCGGAATGAACAGCATCGGTTCATCTTCCTCCTCATGTTGATCACCCCAAATCGCAACCAGAAGTTCCTCTACCCTTATTCTCACTCTCAAGGCCATTCATCTTCACAAATCCACTGCCATCATCACTTTGAAGAAGGGGAGGTTGAAGATGACTAGTCATTAGAACAAAAGTTCTAGATAGGCCTTCCAAAGAAACCGTCTCCTCACACATCAAGACTCATTTGAGTTGATGTATTTCCTAAGAATATCTAAGGATCTAGCACCAAGGGAGAGGGGAGGAAGCTCACCTCATTTACAGTGGTACCACCATTTCCGGCAATGGATCTTGTCATTCTCCTCGGCGGCATCGCTTTTTCCTTGTCGGCGGTGGAGTTTCTCCTCCTCCAAGGTTTGCTCCCGCAAGAACTCCTCCTCGAGAAATCTCCCACCAGAAAAATAGGGTTTGGGAAGAGAATGAGATTGCTAGGGTTTCACTTTTCCTTTTTATACAGAAGTGACACAGGTAGGGACACGACCGTGTCCTTACCCGTGTCCTGCTCTAGTGATGCGGCTCGACTGATGTTTCGTGCTCCTACACAGGATTGACACGCCCGTGTTAGTACCCGTGTCAAGGTGACACGGCCATGGTTATGGACGTATCAATACCCGTGTCCTGGTCGGGACACTTCTCGTCGACCTGTGATTTAAGCACACGGGTAGGGACACGCCCGTGTCGCTACACGTGTCATTCGCACACGGGTAGATACACGGCCGTGTCTCTACTCATGTCCTTCTTGAGGCGGGTCACTCAATGCTATGTAGCCAAGGCATGGCACACGGGAAGGGACACGCCCGTGTCCCTACCCGTGTCCTTTTCGGGACAAACCACTCAACGCCCTTTTATTACCACTCAACCCCATGGTCACTCCGCGCCACTGCACAAGGGTAGGGACACGCCCGTGTCACTACCCGTGTCATACTCAACACAGGTTTTCAACTTATTTCCTTGTTCACCGCGAGTGCGCACCTGATCGCCTTCACCCCCTTGAGCCTACACCAGCTCTCCCGACATCCAAAACACATACAATTTCATGTATAAGCATAATGGTCTAAAACTCCATCTGCACCAATTTTATAACCATCTAATGAACATAGAGGTCATAATAAACAAATAATTAATAAGGGCTAACACATGGATTGCAAAGGAGGTACTATATATAAGATTTCAAAATTCCAATAAAATTAGAAAATACTTATACTAACCTTATGACCATACTACCCATGTTTCATAACTTTTCATTAAATTTTGGTGGCATATCATACATGAATAAAGGTTGTGCCCTAAACTAGGGTTAGGGTTTTGAGGGATTTATGTATCTCCAAATCCTCTAAGATTTTTACCAGAGGACCCTAGCTACCCTAGTGTCCTCTCTACCAAAGTTCAAGTCCATATAAGGGCATGCCCTTCTCAAACCTCCAATGTCCAAACTTAGGGTTTGAACTTGGGTCCTAGGGAAATCCTACCCCAAACCACCCCATAATACCTATTAGGGTGTTAAATGACATGTCAAACTAGTGGCCCAAATCTCAGCATCTGTTGAGGTGGTTTGGCCACCCAAACCCACAAGGTGCACTTTTGACCTATACACCCCTTAAAGGGCAAAACTAGGGTTTACTCATTTCCTAACCAAACCAACTCAAAATGAGGTGAAAATTTATATAGAACCTCATGATGACCCTAAGGACCACTCACCAAAATTTGGGAGGGTTTGGAGGTCTTTAGGTTTCTATATTAATTTACCCTTGGATTATTAAATAATTTCTAAAACTATTGAAAAATTATCTCCAAAAATTCCCATTTTGGGATAGGACGTAGGTATAGCTTAGTGTGACTTTTTGTCAATTTCAGGAGTGGGGGAACACATTTTAATCTCTCTCTAGCCCTTGGTATAGACCCCACCAAAATGAGTGCCCTGGTAAAACCAAGTACCCAAATTGGTTCAAACTAATTTAAAAATAAAGTAAACTCCTAGGGCTACAACTTTGATATTCATCACTTTTTCTGTAGGTGTCCCTTGTTATTTTTAATAAATAGAAACATTAAACACAATTTCTGTGATAGAAATGAAATATTATGAAAATATAACATATAGTTTTAATCAGCTCTAGCACGAATCTTAAAGCGCATCAAGCGACATCTGGTCGTCTTCAAGCTCCAGTCGATGTCCAGGATCTTCCCGTCCTGTAGCCACTTCCCGGCCAAATTCCCGGACATCCGGCCGCCTCCCTGGCCGGCCACCGCCACCACCACCTCCGTCGATGTGGTGGCTATTTCCAGGCGGCGGCAAAGCCACCGGAGTGGCATTTTCCGGCGATCCCGACAAGAGGAAATTTTCCCGAAACCCATGGTTTTGAAAGTTTGGATCAGGCTCAATTGAGCCCGAACCTTGACCATAAATAGTCCTAAGATCTAGCCATGGAAGAAGAAGAAGTGGAGTACCTTGTTTGCGGGATGGAGGCACGCCGATCGCCGGGATGCCATGGTGGTGGTGGCGCCGCTCGGGTTTCTGCAACTACACAGTGGAGTAACTCGAAGTTGCCGGGGCAAGAGTGTAAATGACTCCTTGGAGTCCAGTGAAGCTTTGAAAACAATAAAATGGGGGAGGGGTTGGTCATGACATCAATGCCATGAATGGCCATGAATGAAGCTTTCAACCAAGTGGTGGGGGGGGGGGTGAACCTGCCTTGGGGTGGCCGGGAAATGGCTGGAAACTTCTCTTCTTCCCTAGAGGAGTTGAATCCAGTCATTAGAGGTGGCCCTTGCCCTCAATAAGCCATGAATGGCCTCTTCCTTCCTCTTTCTCTCTCCTCCATTAAAGAGGAATTTGGAGTTTTCTCTTTCCTGCCCCTCATGGACGAATTATGTCATGGCACTAGCCTAAATGCAGTCCACTAAGCTAATATAATTTTGTTAGGAGGGGGTTAGCCCAAGTGGCTAGGGGCTTAAGCTTGGGTTAGCCCTTTTTGAGCTAAGTTTGACTTGACCTAACTAAGGGTTGACTTTGGTCAAATTGACCTTTTGTGTCACCATCAATGGGTCCTTGGTGACCTATTGGCCTCCCCTCGGGTCTACGTATGGATTGGTAGGGTTTACATGGCACCTTGAAGGTCACTTGACCCTTATTAAGGGTGCTTTGACCATTTTGGGGTTTGAGTTGACTTTGATAAACTTAGTCACTTGGGTTGACCCCAATAAGTCCTTGGTGACCCTTTGACCTGACTCCAGGATTTGGAGGTCTTGGGTGGGATCCACATAGCTAAGGGAAGGTCCATTGACCCTCTGTAGGTCAGTTTGACCCATTTAGGGTTAGGGTTGACATAAGTCAACTTAAGCCTGAGGTTGACCCCAATGGATCTTTGGTGACCCAGTGACCCCATTCTTGGTCTAGGGAGACCTTAGTAGGGTTGGTTCGGCTCATTAGGGCACATTGCCATTAGCTAGGGAATCTAGCCCTATTTAGGCCTAGGATCATCCTAGGTCAACTTTGCCATCCTGGGTTGACTCAAGTGGACCCTTAGGGCCTTTCAATAGATTGGTGAGTTCATGGTGGGTTCTTGGAGTCTCTTGATCATCCTAAACTAGGGTTTAGGAATCTAATATTTGCAGACCATAAAGATCTCAGCTATATTCCTAAGTCCACTTGGTTTTCTTGGGCTTCTAGGGTTTTGTCATGACCTTTCATGAAAAACCACTCCTAGGGGGTCTACTTTCCTGAGGGATGTTACAAAGGGTCTATCCAATTAATGTCATAAACATGTTTTATCGCAAATGCTTATATACTCCATTCAAAAAAACATTAATATTAATGTATTACAATCTCTTTACAAGCCCAAGGCCGATACAAAATAAACACGAGATCTACATGTGCAGGAATGATTACTGTACAGTAAATTAAAACGGTGATTCCAGAGGCTACAAGAATCCAGTGAAGAGGTTTAACCCCTCGTTGGAACGACATTTCCAAGGGCTGTGACTTTCGTGTTTAGTCGAAAGCCCTGATCTCGCCGCATCATGTCCGAAAACGGCCTCGAAGGCTGTTGCGTGCAGAAAACAGATTTCTGCACGCATCTTAAAGCAATATGGATGACATCGGTTCATCTTCATCATCAAGCCATATGTTCAAACTAAGTCCAGAAATTTTTCCACCCTTATTCACCCTCATGATACCATTTCCTCTTCACGAACAAAGTCCACCATCTACTCAAGGAGAGGGGAAAGGTTGAAGACATCAATATCCTTAGGTCACAAGCCCTCGAATGGTCTTTTCCTAGGAAATCTTCATCTTGCAAGTCAAAACTCTCTTGAGTCGACATCTCTCCTAGAAAAAACTACACATCTAGAACGAAGGGAGAGGTAGGAATCTCACCCCGTTTCCGGCGTTTCTACCACTTCCAGCCATGGATCTTGTCACCCTCCTTGGCGACATCTTCTTCTCCTCAGTCGGTGTTAGTTCTTCATGGGAAGAAGATCGGATCTGATGAAGACGGCAACTTCCTACATTTTAAAGTTGTTGACGGCGACGGCGACGGCGATGGCGTTCACTTACATGTTGAAGATGATGACGACGGCGGCGGCGGCGACGACGTTCTCCTACATGTTGAAGAAAATGATGGAAGAAGACAACGACGACCCCAACATGATGGCGACGGTGACGATGAAGTCATATGAATGCCTTAAATATTATTTTAATTATTTGCATTTTAATTTTCACCATGTTGCGTGTTAATTTTAGTATTGTTTTTTTTATTTGGGCTGCAAATAGCAACTACATGTTGTAAGCCTATATATAGGCATAGAATTTCATAGTTTTGAGTAGTGAATCAAGAATTAAGAAAACCCTAAACCTCCTTTGAAGATTTCTCTCCTTCTTGGCCGCCTCTCTCTCTACCTTCCTAGCATTCAGCCAACTCTCCAACTCCCTTCCCTCTTCCTCTTGGCCGCCGGCCTTCCTATCCCTTCCCTCCTCTTTCTCGGCTTCCCTACTCCTCCCTCCACAACATCAAGCTCGGTAACTCTCTCCCACCATAGCCGCCAACCAACCACTCCCTTCCTCCTCCACATTCGGCTACCTCCACTCTATAACACAAGCCGACCACCAATCTCTCCCACCCAATCGACCAACTACCTCCACCACTTATCCCGATCCCCTCCTCCATCACCCCCCGAGCAGCCCCACCTAACCTCTAACCCGACCTCCCCTTTCTCTAAAGAATCCAAACTTCTCATTAAACCTCCAAACCCGACCCACATCAGCACCCCAAACAACCCCTTTCAAGATAGAAATCGGCCAAGGCAAGATCTCGTTTTGTGGAATCCCCATCCGGTGTGAAGCAAAGGAAGCAGACTACTTTCTTTCCGGTCGGCGAAACTCCGGCGGAGTCGTGGAAGAACGATCCTTGAAAGTGAACCGGAATCATCAATTCCGGTTGGGTAACGAGTTCTTCTACAACTTGTGTGATTCAATTTCTAGATTTTCATTTGGTGGATTGCTATTGCGTTATCTTGGAATTGTTTTGCGTTTGTGGTTTATCTTTCCGATAGCATAATTTTTTCTTTCTAGTTGTTTAATTTTCCGAGAGGTTTGGCGAGCCTCGATTTCATTTTGTTTGGGGAGATCTACCTTTTCCGAACTAAAACTTTCGGTAGATCTCTTTTGGTACCACCATCGCTCGGTCGGGCCCAATATTGGTTCTTTTGCTTGAGAGAACGACGACCTATAGTCATTTGTTCGATCTTAAAACGGCGTGGCTACCGTACGTTAGCAATAATTGATAATTTTGGTCGTGAGCGTGCTGCGTTTAATTATTGAGTGAGTGTAGTAGTGGAAATAGAGAGGCGTACGTGTTATCCCCGTTGCCGTTCTAGCGTCGAACACCGTGGCCTACATCAATTTAGTATCAAAGGGAGGTTCACGTCAATTTCCCAATTGACACCCCTCCCCCAATTTTTAGGACATTGTCACGCACTTCGTAGGCACGACTCAGAGTCAAAAATTACAAAAAAAAACATTTTGTTGTTGTCTGCCAATAGCCGACTAAATTTAATTTTTAGCAATAAAAAAATCAGGAAAAAATTAATTAATAATCTCCATATTTTTTCCCGCAAGAATATCAAAAACAAATTATATATTATTTTGAAATATTAGCGGGAACAAATCTATCTCTGAAAATAAATAGGTCTAGACTATTTTCTACTTTGCGTGTGCACCGGTTCCGGTTGAGTGTTCTCTTCGATTCCCTCTGAAATGGCCCATGACGTCAACGTCTCCCGAGGAAAAACTATAGGTTCCAATAGGAACGTAGGGAAATCTGTCCATTCCTCAATAACGGATGAGATTATTACTTTAGTTGCTCAACTAAAGGCTAGTCAAGTTGCACCGCCACAGCGCACCTCTATGCGTGTTAGGATTCCTGCTCCGACATATGATGGCCTAGGTGGACCACGAGTGTTTCTATGTTGGGTGAAAGACATGGAGCGTTATTTTGAGCAATATTATATTATGTATACCCACAGGATTCCCATTGCGAGATTTCAACTCTTTGGTCGATCCTATACCTTCTGGAACAATGAGGAGAAATATTTAGGGATGCCCTCCGTCGACTCACTTGTCGGTTGACAGATTATGAAGAATTATTTAATAGATGAGTATTACCCTTCATACTGTCGTTCTAAGTCTTCCGACTATCTGAGTGAATCGCCACCTAAGGTTTTACTTACATCGAATCTGTCCGTCCCCCCGTACTCCCGTACTAGGACGTCTCATGTTATTATTCCTCCCTGCCAGGGCACTAGACCCGTTTCTGATTATAGGAGTGACCATAAGTCTCACGATAGATCCTTGCTATGTGCACCTACAGATAAGTCTCACGCTAGATCCTTGCTCAGCCAAGATCAAACTATTTTGAGCACATGTGCACCTACCGATGAAGGAAAAGAGAATCATAGGACCCTGGTCCCTAGTTCGATAGACGTGATTGCTAGGAATGCCATGAGCCCGCGGGGTGAGAGTTTTCCTATCAGCATGATTGAGCCTGAGACTGTGATTAGGATTGTGCCTGTCAGTGAGGGAAAGGCTATTATCACTGACGATTGCAGCGATGTCGAGGAGATTGGTTACCCTAGTAACCTGGATGAGGATTCTCCTTTGGGGAATCATCTCCACTCCCCTTAGATGACATTTCGGGGCCATCCCCCTTGATCGTTGTGGAGTCTTTTGATGAATCTAAGTCGATTGATATTCTTGCTGAGTCGGAAGAATTACCTTATGATGAGAGCTTACCCATTCGTGATGTAGACGATGGTATGTTAGGACTCGAGCGAGTTATTTTTAGTCTGAAATATATTGTAGTGCTCACATCTGAGGATTCATCTCCACTTCCCCTCATCGATGTTTCTGAAACCATTACTGAGTCTTATTTGGGTTAAGTATCTAGTGAGTTGATAGAGTCACCTTGTGGCGAATGTGTCTCTGATAGCGAGTTAGGTGATGACGAGCCAGTTGAGTTGTCTGTGAGGGAAAATCTTCTGTTTGATTTTTTTGTTGATTTTGATGGCTTGCAACTGGAGGATTTTACTTGGACGATAAATCCGTATTTTGGCATTGGGTATGACTTAGCCCCTCCTCTGGAATCTATCGATGCTCCCATTCATGAGATTTGTACTGATACTGATGTCATTATTTATGAGTTGGAAGGATGTCCTAGCGAGAGAGTTATATTTTTGGAAGAAGATTTAGAAGTAGGCCCGGATGAGCGTCCCCTGATGCTAACTCCGTTGCGTGAATTTAAATGCAATCTTAACTCTCTCCCGGTTTTAGTATTACCGACTCTTCCTCCTGATACATTGACCTGAGCAGCGGATCCTTTCAGACAAAAATTTATTTTGCCTGATGTGAGTCATGTTATTTTATCATCCATGTTGGACCCTACTTGGGACATGTCTCATAGTGTGATAATAGATTTCGTGTTGGGTCATGATGAATGCCTCATTAATTTGATATCCACTCGATTTTTAAAAACTAACCAAATCTCTCAGAGTACGTTAAGGATGTGGAAATATTTTGTTCCACCGGATTGCATTCAACTAGTACCACCTAATTTCATTATACTAGTATGCCCGGATGTAGCCCCGTTTGTGCCACCTATTCACATTCTGTTGGTACCACCAGATCTCGTTGGGTTGGTTCCTCCTGATGTAGTTCTGCTAGTGCCACCCTATTACTTTCCGTTAGAGCCTCCATATTTAGTCCATTGGTTCCATCTCAAGTAGTTCCGCTATCGCTATTTTACATATCAAGTCTGCCTGCAATATTATTTGCCTCTCACGCTTTCATTTACATAAGCAAAGTAAGGAAGCGCTAGTCACACACATGTCTTCTTATCAATATATCACTAACTTACATAAGAGGGTGTCTCCCTATAAGGTCTTCGGTTTACTCTTGGTGCGTCTCGACCCTAAACGGATGCCTTCTGGCACTATAGAAACGTTGGTGATTCGGCGAGTTAGAACTTTTCGGATTTTTAATCAATTAGGAGAAACAACATATCTATTGAAGTTAACTACTGAATGGAGTAATTCACCATATTTAAATGTTTCCAATTTCACGTATTGTGTTTTTTTACCTTTTGAAATATCTAACTCTACGTTTGGTGCCACTATATTTTCATTTGGTTTGGGGGGTGAGCTTGTTCTTGGATCGTTCTCTCCATTGGTCTCCAACGGAGGTACGTTGACTGTTGATGAAGAAATTTTTCCTCTTTATTTGCCTAATGCTTCTCCCAGTTTCCCCTGGACAATCTTTTTTCTAGATAGGTTCATATTTGGTGTTTTGCTCTCCTCTCCAAGCGGTGGTATTCAGCGTTATGTGATACGATGGTGTGCTCGCCTGGTCTCCGGTGACCCTTGGATTCCATACTCGGTGATGGTTCTTTTGGATGATGTTCTTCGGCACCCGCACCTCCATGCAAACTCATCGGTGATGAGTTATTTTAAGCGGGGGAGGATTGATGAAGACGACAACTTCCTATATGTTAAAGATGTTGACGGAGACGGCGACGACGATGGCGTTCACCTACATGTTGAAGTTGATGACGACGACGACGGCGGCGACGACGTTCTCCTACATGTTGAAGATAATGATGGAAGAAGACGAAGGCGACCCCAACATGATGGAGACGGTGATGATGAAGACTTATGAATGCTTTAAATATTATTTTAATTATTTGCATTTTAATTTTCATCATATTGCTTTTCAATTTTGGTATTTTTTTTTATTTGGGCTGCAAATAGCCACTACATGTTGTAAGCCTATATATAGGCATGGAATTTCATAGTTTTGAGTAGTGAATGAAGAATTAAGAAAACTCTAAACCTCCTTTGAAGATTTCTCTCCTTCTTGGCCGCTCCTCTTTCTCTCTCTACCTCCCTGGCATTCGACCAACTCTCCAACTCCCTTCCCTTTTCCTCTTGGCCGCCGGCCTTCCTATCCCTACCCTCCTCTTGCTCGGCTTCCCTACTCCTCCCTCCACAACATCAAGCTCGGCCACTATCTCCCACCATAGCCGCCAACCAACCACTCCCTTCCTCCTCCACATTCGGCCACCAACACTCTACAACACAAGCCGCCCACCAATCTCTCCCAGCCAATCGACCACCTACCTCCACCATCTAACCCGAGCCCCTCCTCCATCACCACCCAAGGAGCCCCACCTAACCTGTAACCCGACCTCCCCTTTCTCTAAAGAATCCGACCTTCTCATTCGACCTCCTAACCCGACCCACATCAGCACCCCAAACAGCCCCTTTCAAGATTGAAATCGGCCAAGGCAAGATCTCGTTTTGTGGAATCCCCCTCCGGCATGAAGCAAATGAAGCATACTACTTTCTCTCCGGTCGGCGAAACTCCAGCGGAGTTGTAGAAGAAAGATCCTTGAAAGTGAATCAGAATCATCTATTCTGGTTGGGTAACGAGTTCTTCTACAACTTGTGTGATTCAATTTCTAGATTTTCATTTGGTGGATTGCTATTGTGTTATCTTGGAATTGTTTTTCGTTCGTGGTTTATCTTTTTGATAGCACAAATTGTTCTTTCTAGTTGTTTAATTTTCCGAGAGGTTTGGCGAGCCTCGCTTTCGTTTTGTTGGGGGAGATCTACCTTTTCCGAACCGAACCTTTCGGTAGATATCTTTTGGTACAACCATCGCTTGGTCGGGCCCAATATTGGACCTTTTGCTTGAGAGAACGACGACCTATAGTTGTTTGTTCGATCTTAAAACGGCGTGGCTACCATACGTTCTCAATAATTGATAACGTTGGTCGTGAGCGTGCTGCGTTTAATTATTGTGTGAGCGTAGTAGTGGAAAAAGAGAGGCGTACATGTTATCCCATTTGCCGTTATAGCATCGAACACCGTGGCCTACATCAGGCTCCATCACCTTCTTCCTCTCCAGCAGTTTCCTATAGCAATGGCTTGGAATAAAAACTATAAATGGCTAGTGTTTTCTTCCCTTTTCATGTGGGAAGTGGGTAACGGCATAGCCACGTATCTCATGTAGGCCACTCCCTAACGAAATTAAAACACGAGAAGACAAAAGGAATCCCTAAGGGGAATTTAAGCAAGCACGTGGTGTGCGTGCAAAACATGAAATTTCGGCAGAGTTTCGTTTGTAATTGCGCGATCTCACAAATGGGAAATTTCCACCCAAACCTGCACGAACATACACATTCAATAATAACATAACCTAACCATACATCTAACATCACAACACATCATTTCCATCCACATGGAGAGTGATCCGGACTAAAGCTTCGATTCGGAAAATAGTCCAAATGCAACCCTCAAAATAAAACCATACGAGGATATACAAAATCCTCTTGATCCGTTAAAAACCAAAGGCTACACAAACCCCGGTTTGCAAACGTCTAATGGGACCGAACCTTGCAAAATCTTCGCGAAAATCGGATATAAAATGCAATAACAATGTCAGATTAATATATGCAGAGCTTGAATCAATTTCTAGGATAAAATTAGAAATCAAAGTCTCCAACAACTCACAAATGAAGAAGAATATCACACTAAGTTTAGAGATAGAAATTCGTTACCAAGAACCCAGAAATTTGAGTGGAGGTGAGGAGGAGGAGAAGCAAGTTAACGGTGGAAGAGTCGCACTTCCACGGGTCACCGGAGTCGCACCGGATGAAGAACAACCGAGCCGCCTTCTTCGGAGTCACACCGGAAGAGGAAGGAGTCGCCGGAGCCGCAAGGAATAGCCCAAAGGGGGGCGACAGCAGCTGGGTGGCGGGCTTCTGGGCATCGGATTCGGCCAGGCCGAATAGATCCGGGAGGGGGGCGGCTGAGGGCCGAATGCTTCTTAGGTTTTTTTTTCTTCAAATCCCTTCTCCATCTCCTCTTACATATATATAATAGATTACAACCTCCATCCAACCCTTCATCCAAGACAAAAGCAAATCCTAGCCTCTAAAGTGTTTTTTTTAACAAAAATTAAAATAAGAAGACAACATAAAAATAAGCTTATAAATTTATAACCTCTAAATTATAAATCTATAAACTTATAAAATTATAATTAGAGAATTAGGATTATAATATTATTTCAAAAATGAAATAACATTATAATCATAATGAAGTGACGTAACGCTGGAAGCGGCGGCGATGGCGGCGACGGTTGCGGCGACTGTTGCGGCAACGGTTGCGGTGACGGTTGCGACGACGGTTGCGGCAACGACCGTCAATATCCACGAACAAGTAGCAGCGGCGATCAAACGAGAGGTACATGTCAGCACGATCAAATGGCGGAGCATCCTCGCCATCAGTATCAGCCTGTTATTGGACAGCCAATCATCTCAGTAAAAGAGTCCCTTCGAAACGACGTGGCTGGAAAATTCGCAAAAAACCAAAATTGAGCTACACAGGGAAGGACACGCCCATGCCACTTCCGGTGTCTTGCTTGGTAGGAACGCGGCCGACGATTCATCGAGCTCCGGTCGACAAACGTCGAACTTCTGCTTGGACACACACGGGTAGGGACCCTCCCGTATCACTACCCGTGTCCTGCTCGGGAGGAACACAGTCGATGATTCGTCCAGCTTCGGTCGATGATTCGTCAAACTGCTGTGGATACACACGGGTAGGGACATGCCCGTTTCTCTACCCATGTACTGCTCGGGAAACACGGTCGATGTTGTTTGTCTATCTCTACTCGATGAATACTCACATACGGGTAGGAACATGCCTGTGTCACAACCTGTGTCCTGATCTACATGGGTCTGGACACGCCCGTGTCACTACCCATGTCCTTCTCTGGAAATTTCACAAAGGATACGCAAAGACACCAGAGTACCACACGGGTATGGACACGCCCGTGTCACTACCCATGTCATACTCTGGACCAACTTCTCCTCCCTTACGCAATTATAAGCCTAACTTCCAGCACTCCCTAAGCCCAAGTCATCTCTCCTGACTTAAAGTGTGCATGACGGGTCTAGCGCGAATTGGGACGTTATAAATCATATAAACAAAATTAAAGATTTAGTCCCTGAAATCAGGCTAAGGCTATGGGGAGATAAAAACATGAAATAAAAAAAATATGCTTTTAAGATTACCTTGAGGAAACAACTACCGGGTAGCGCTTTTGCATTAAGTCCAATGGCTACCATGTATACTCCTCCATCCCATGGTTAGACCTCAGCACCTTTACCAAAGTAGCACTCTTGTAGAGCAAAATCCTTGTCTCGTTGTCTACTATCCACACCGACTCTAGTCGTACAGATCAATCGGTTTCTACTGCTACATCAACGGTGGGAATATGTTGATCGGGCCGCAACAGTGCCTTCCGGAGAGACGACACATGAAATACATCATGAAGGTTCTCCAACTCTGGTGGTAACTCCAACCGGTATGCCAATTGGTCAATCTTTTCCAATATGGTGTAAGGACCAACGTACCTTGGGCTGAGCTTCTTCACACCACGTACCCGTGATACTCCATGCATCGGCAAGATTTTCAGGAACGCTTTGTCACCCACCAGAAATTCTACCACCCGGTGCTTTGAATTATAATATTTAGTATGCCGACTTTAAGCCTCAAGCATGTGGTCCCGTTTTAGTCTAACAACCGCATCAGTATCATCGATGTACTATATTCCTAAGACCTTTGGGTCTTCATCTTGTACCCATGAAAAGGGGGTTCTACACCTTCTTCCATAAAGGGCTCCATGGGGTGCCATCACGATACTGGCATGGTGACTGTTGATATATTAAAATTCCACCACGGGTAAGTGTCTTTCCAACGGTTCTCCTCTATCCAACACACACAGTCTCAATAGGTCCTCTAATGTTCTGATGGTCCTCTCAAACCGCCTGTCCATCTGAGGATGAAATGTTGTGCTAAAGGTAAAGCGCGAGCCCAAATACGCCTGTGACGCCTTCCATTCTTTAGAGGTAAACCGACCATCCCGGTCAGAAACAATTATCTTTGGAACGCCATTGTACCATACAAACTGCTTCAAAAGAGGCATACCAAAACATCCACATGAGCTTCTTTCTTTATAGGGATAAACCTGGCTACCTTTGTCAGGTGGTCAACTATTACCAACACCGAATCATTCCCTGAGCGTGAGTGAGGCAATCCGTGGACGAATTCTGTGGAGACATCCGCAAACTTCCACTAGGGGATGGGCAATGACTGTTATAATCCACCAGGGCTCTTGCATTCTGCCTTCACCCTTTGACAGGCCTTGTAGTGCGTAACAAAATATTTGACGTCCCTCTTCATTCCCGGCCAACACATGGTCTTCCGCATGTCGGCGTACATCTTGGCAATCACAAGATGCATAGAATATTCATTGCATTGTTCCTCTCTCAGGATATCTTCCCGAATTTTACCGCCTTTGGGAATGTAAAGCCGACCACGGAGATGAACGAGGTCGTCTTTTAGGGAATACTCGTCAGTAGTCCCATCTTTAATTGACTTGAGTATCTATTCCAGAGCCGCATCCTTTCCTTGCTCCGCCCTGATTCGGTCTCGAATATCACAGACTATGCTTATCGCGGTTAAGTACTTTGTATACCCTTCCGATTGGTCTTTATATACCAGTATAATCTTCATCTCTTCTAGCATCTGAGATAACTTCATACTCATCAATCGGGACTCAGTGTCATAACCCGCATTTTCCCCGAAGTTAAGGAGTATCAGAGTACGGGAAAAACACGCGTTGTGATGCCACGTCGAGCAGGGGATAACTGTCGATGCTTAGGCAACGCATTGAAACCACAAATCACAAGTTTCAGTATAGTAGAAAACCAGTTTATTTAAAGGCCGTATCCCTCGGTACAGTGGATCAGCTAGTCCACGCTAGGAAAACTATATTTGTTTACAGCGGAAAAATACTTGATTTAATTGATTTGACACCCTAAATGAGTATAAGGGCTCTCAAGAGACCACTTATAGTAGCACGACACCTAAGGTGAGTATAGTATTTATGTTTAAAAGATATGCTTTACGCTTTTATAAGATAGTGCTTTAGTTTTGTAAATATGATATGCATGAGGTACATATAATAGTTAAGGTTTTAAAATACCTAACATGCAACCTAGCATAAAACCTTCACAGAAGCAAGTAAAAAACCCCAAGAGGGAAAAAACATCAGTTTTAATTCATATCCAGTAAAACAAGTAAGCCACAAGTGGGCGTCGACAACCCGACACGAACCCACCGGTGAGTGTGCATGTCCATACAGAAAAGAAAGATAACTACCTCATAAGGTGAATGATCTGCAACTCAGCTACCCTGGAGGCTACCAGCAAGTCTACTAGAAGGAATCAGCCGCTCAAACGGCTACAAGCTGGACCTGAAGCATTCAAGAAAAAGAAATGCCTCAGCAAGGAAATAATCAAAAGAAAGGAGTATCAGATTACTTAATAAAGAAGGGTTTTCAAACCCGGCAACAAGGTACCAAAACAGCATAAGTAGGAAAAAGAAAGAACTATTGTTAAAAAGAAAATAAAGGCAAAACACACCAAGTGTGAGCACACAAGCTACCTGCTCTGCGGAAAGAATCAACCTGCAGCAGTAAAGTATCAGTATAATAGCAGGAAAAGCCAAAAAAAGACAACGGGGGAGCTAACAATCTTAAGCTTGTGGGAAAATGACCGGGGTGTAAAAGAAACAAAGGGGGTGGAGCGTGTGGCAGTACCAACACCAAGAACCAGACCCCAAAAATACTCAAGGGTGAAACACAACCAGTGGCAGCCTTAGGGTCCACACACCTAAACAAGTTGGCGACAATGTCCAAACTTAGTGGTGTCCACAGCTCAGCACACACAATTCACCCCTCCAGAGTCCAGAAACAAACACCCTCTCCGGCCATATCCCACGAGTCGGCATGCAAAAACTAGCCGAACACCCCCAAAATCCCCCTTAGGAAGGTAAAATTCCTCTAACAGTCCTAAAGAAGCACACATCCTATGTCTATAGCATTAGCCTAAAAAAAACTATGACGTTGAGTGAGGCTTTCTCACTCAACGCCAAAATGGCCACGGCGTTGAGTGAGCTACCCTCACTCAATGCCAAGGGCTAAACCGCAAGCCCTGGCTATGGCGTTGAGTGAGCCTACTTCACTCAACGCCAAACCTGCTTTGGCGTTGAGTGAGGTCAACTCACTCAACGCCATCGGGCTAAAATGGAAGAGAACAGCTTGGCGTTGAGTGAGTCATCCTCACTCAATACCAAACCTTCTATGGCGTTGAGTGAGGTCGACTCACTCAACGCCATCAGTCTAAACCATAGCGTTGAGTGAGGCCTCCTCACTCAACGCCAAACCCTGCTATGGCGTTGAGTGAGGCCTCCTCACTCAACGCCATCAGACTTGACAGTGGGAAAAAGAGTTGGTGTTGAGTGAGTCTTCCTCACTCAACGCCAAACCTGCTTTGGCGTTGAGTGAGGTCGACTCACTCAACGCTATCAGGCTTGACTACGACGTTGAGTAAGGCCTAATCACTCAACGCAATCGGAATAAACTACAAGTCTTAGTAGTGGCATTGAGTGAGTTCACCTCACTCAATGCAAGACCTGCTATGGCGTTGAGTCAGGTCGACTCACTCAACGCCTCAGCACTTTACCGCACAAAAACACCTGGCGTTGAGTGAGTGGACCTCACTCAACGCCTTGGCCCTTACCCACAAAAACACACCTGGCATTGAGTGAGTGGACCTCACTCAACGCCTGGGTCCTTAGAAAAAAAAAGCAAGACCCGACCCTAGCTCCTCTCAACACCAGGTATGTAGAGGGAGTTGGGAAATCATCCCATCACTCTCCCCTACCCCTTCTACCCGACCCCAGCAAACCTAGCCTTAAGTCTACTTTAAACTTAGGCAAAATCCCCTGCACCAGCTACTAAACTATATACAAGCCGGGACAATTAAAAGGAAAAAAGAATAAGAGCAGCCCGTTATCGGTTTGATCTAGCTATTGCACATGAAAACATTTGAGCAAGAGAAAAAAAACAATTAGGCAAGGGCAAGGGAGCCACTTGCCTCTACTTCTCGGAAACAGCCGGAAACCTCCAATCTTCAGCTTCGGCGGCAAGATCGGCCACCTAGAGGCAAAGCTGGAGCATTAGGGAAGAAGAAGGAGAAACCCGAAAACCCTAGCTCCCTAATGATAGCCTTAAAGCAAGATACACTTACCTAGGAAGCTATCTCTCGGCGAGAGCAGCCCGGACATGCTGTTACCCGAGCAAACCGAGCATCAGAGGACAAGGAATTGCCGGTCAAAGCAGCTGCTCCTCCGCCTCCCGCTCTCTTCCTTCCGCTGCAAGCTAACTGTGCTCGGGAAATGGGGAGAAGTTGGGAGGAGGAGCATAGCTGGAGCTTATCTAAATCCTCCCACTAACTCAGACTAAAGCTATTAAAATACTAAGCCTAAGCAATCCACTAGTTGTTACTCGAGCCCCACCCAGCAAGCTAACATTTTGAAAGTCCACCTAGTGCCAACTACCGTCACCTATGGGGGGGAATAGGTGTCTTGCAGCGTTTTTGCGGAATTAAAACTATACCTGCAAAAATAAACAGAACAACATAGCACAAAAAGACACAGGATATTTTTAGTGGTTCCCCGATTTGGGTACGTCCACTCTCCCCCTTCGACCTATCTCCCAACAAGGGATGACTCGGTCACTTCACCAACTGGATTGAAAACCAATCCTCTCACTAAGAAAGTAACTCTTCCACACGAAGGAGTCACCACTCCTCCACCACGGGTTGCACCCAACCCTTACACAGAGGAACCAACGTTCCTTTACAACAAAAGAAAAACTTGAATGTATAAGATACAAACAACTTTTGGAGCCCTTGGTGTCCCTCTTCGTTCGACGTTGCGTTCTTGAATAAGTCGGAGAGTCCACGACCTAAGTGCTCTCATAGAGAGAATCTCCCCGACACTAGCGGCGGCAAGAAGTGCGGCGGCGTAGCTGTCAGGATAGGCGGTGGCAACAAAGTGCGGCGGCTGACCTTTGGAGATCCAACCTTCGTAGCAAAGCTAGCAACGTCTACAAACGGTCTTGCTAGGATCGATCGTCTCAATCGATTCGGAAAGGGAAGGTATTCTCGATCAACAAATCAAGAGACAAAGGATCTCTTGGTAGACACGTGAGAAACGTTGCTTGGCTGAGCTTCTATCGCCGAGAGATCGAGAAGAAACCACGATCAGCAACGGCGACAACCTGCACGAACGGCGATGGCGGCGGACGGCGATCTACGATCCGTTATGTCAAGTCGGCAGCCGGCCTTTTTCGTTTTTCTTTCACACACGATTTTGTTCAAAAATAGGAGGGTATTTATACAGTAGAATACTCCTTTATGACCGTTGAGGGCCCCACCAGAAGAAACCCTAAATCCGGTTCAAAACAGCGCCTGAATATTTGGTCCGGTCCAGCGAACAGAAGAAATTCGCCTAAGGCAAATTCGGCGAGAATCATTGGTGATTCTCGACAAATCGGCGAGAATCACTTATGATTCTCGCCGAATTCTACTTGGCAGAATTCTGGCTGAAGATCATGCCATCCGGAGAGAATCGGCTAGAATCAACATTCATTCTCAACGAATCGGCGAGAATGCAAAGTCATTCTAGTCGATTCGGCGAGAATCTACTAGTGATTCTCGATGATTCTGCCTTAAGCAGAAATCAAGACAGCGTTGAGACAGCCAGCTGCAATCGGCAAGAATCATCGAGTGATTCTCGACGATTCGGCGAGAATCACTAGTGATTTTCGTCGAATCGGCGAGAATCAGCGAGAATCACTTAGTGATTCTCGACGATTTCTACTTAGACGATTTTCGTCTTTCTTCCCGTGAGTTGCTTTGACCATCCTTGCTCCTTGTCTGCTCTTGATCTTTCTCAGCCCTATACATGAAAGTAAGTACACTCCAATAGAGAGAGTATACGTAGGCCAACACACTGATCTGCTCAACGAGGGATTACGTTGCGCAGACCCGTGTATATTGACCCACTGCACCCTGACATTGGTGTGTACTTAGGGTGGAATAACTTCAAGCACAACTTGAAATATATCATCAAATACATTGTGGATTCATCTTAGCTAGACAGGAGGCTTCCTTAAATCCAGGTAATTGTGGATACAATACCCAACAATCTCCCCCTATTTGAAGAAGCCAAAATCCTACTAGCTAAAATGAATTTCACCAATCCAGATAATACATACAGCAAATCAAGAGAAGAACAATAAATGCAAACAGAACAATACTTGAGTCAAACATGAAATCACATATATATATAGAGATATCCACAATAATTATTCATATGATAACATGATAAGAATGATAAACAAAAAGGAATACATCAGCAAAAATCCTAGGTCTCTTTCTCCTTAGCTATTTCATCGTTTAGTTGCTGCGCCAAGTGTTTCCTGCTTTTTCTTTCGAAGTATTCCTTTGGCTTGGGGTAGTCTGGGAGGAGGAGCTTTATTTGCCACAGTGTTGGACCTGAAGAAAATGTTTCGTTTAGCTTCAAAGGTCTTGTGCAGCTCCCACTCGTACTGATTATAAACATCGTTCTGATTTATCTCCCCCTTCTGTTGTAGTGTAAATGTGTCCAGAATGATACTCCTTGATACCGGACTCCACCTTTCGTTCCTAACTTCATCCTCCTTCAATCTGATTTTCTTTTCAGCTTGTGTTTCCTTGGATGTCCCCTCTTGAGTTTTTCTCTTGCCTCTAGCTTTTGTTAGTGCTTCTTGGTCAAACCAGGCACTACGCTTAGCTCTTGCAGCAGCCCTAGCAGCCTTCTTAGATTCAACCTCACTCAGTGGAACTTCTTCAACCCTTTCTTCTTCCTCATCAGCAGCAGCAGTCTCTTCCGGAGGGGCAACCGGAACGTGAATGCCTGAGGCCTGTTGAGCTAACCAGTGGGCCGTTTCAAAAACATACCTATTCGATTGATCGAAGTTGTTAATTATTATCTGTTAGATTGATCAAAGTTTAGTTTTCAATTAGCATCTGTAAGATTAAATAAACATACCTATTAGTTTGATCGAAGTTGTCGAGTATTACTTGTTGAAGCCCTGACATCTTAGCTTTATAATCTTCCTCCCCCTTTTTGGCTTCCACAGCAATTGAGATTGCTGTCTTTGAAAATTCATTAAGTAGGGTCTTTTGATCCGCGTTCAGAGTCACCATGTTGGCATCAAATTTTTGGATGCTATTAGCCACAACATGTGCATTCTGATTAACCACTGCCAGGTCATCCGTGTTCTTTTTAAGTCCTTGCATAAGAAGAGAGACAGCTGTGCTGGCTGCTGTGTACTTTTCCTCGAACTTCTTTTCCATTACATCCAGCTTGTGATTAATTTCAACTACGTTCTTTAGCATCAGATCCTAAGATTCCTTAATTCTTTTTAGCACTTTGTCTTGTGCTTTCTCAAAAGTAACTTTGAGTTCATCTAGAATTCCTTGAACAATGTTCACAGGATGATTAGCTAGATTAGCTTGCAGTGGAGGCCCCTAAGGCAAGCCTTGGTCTGGCTCTTCAGTAGATTCACTAGACGAGCTGGTCACTTGCACGATTTCTACAGAGGGGAAGTTGGCAGTATTGGAAGATTTCTCAAGAATGCTTAATTGTTGCTGAGAGGACTCCACCTCCACAGTTGCACTGGTTTTCTCAGGAACTACCTCAGGAGCTTGTTTTTCAGATGGAACTGTAGTGTCATCCTGAGGCTCCATTACCTCCTGCCTCTAATTTCCTTCTTCCTCATCCTCATCATCCATGTTCTCATTCTCAACTGCAGCATTGTCCACATCCTGTTCATCATTCTCCAGATCAGCATCTCCATTTCCCATATCATTATTGTCCAGGGCCGCCTCGTCTTTCTCTACATCCTCACTTTCTTCTTCCAGGTTCTCAACTTCATCCCTTGCTATCAGAGAGATGTTAGATCTAACATCAGCAGGAGCGGGTAGAGACTCCCCCTCAGTTCCTGCAGTCAGCATATCAGGAACTTCACCGGGTACAGCCACGGAGTCTGCTGGAGTCCTATTGTCCTCATTCCCATGGGACTCAGCTGGGGAATCATCTCGTTCTTCACATACGGCATCGTGCTTGATCCTTCTCTCCCATCTATCAAAGACACTGGAGTCCATTTTCTTCAGATAGTGGAGGGGAACTCCTTTACTCATATCAAACTTGTCTCCATCCAGTTGGTTAGGATAAAGACTAATAATACGTCCAAAACTCGGGGTTCGCAGAGTGTCCTTTATTCTCTCAAACAGCATGGCCCCCCCAGTTGAATCTTTTCCGACAGACTATGACCACTAGGATCTTGGACATCTCACCCGAGATATGATCGTGGGAGCGTGGTTTATAGATCAGGACTTTCCCGACGATGTCTGACAGAAGCTTCCCTTCCTCGTTATTTCTTTCCTCTTAATAGATTTGATTCCTCTTGGTAGTCCACAGAACAGAAGGGTCCTGGCTCGATCCTGTTGTTCCAGATAATCCTCTTGATCAGAGCTGGAGAGTTGCAAGTATTGTGTCAGTTTCCCTACAGACATTTTGATCCTTGCACCGGCAACCTTACACTTGATTACAGTATCTTCACGCGGAAGTTTTGCAGTTGCAAAGACTTCCATCACCTCTTTATCCAGTATTTTGCATGGGTGCTCCAGGATGAATGTGAGTCCAGCCTCTTCAAGCATAAGAATGATGTTCCTGTACTCATCTGAGTCATGAGAAAAGCCGGTTCGAACCAGTTCGCATCCAGTGACCAGGCCGGCGGTGGTTCTTGGAGCCATTTTAAACCTAAGGAGGAAATACCCAAGTCAAAGCCTTGTAAGCAACTCTAGTAGGAAGCTATACTATCAACAAGCCATTGCAAGGAGGAAGAAGCTGTTACCCTAATGCCGAGGACGAAGGCGACGGAATCGACGAGATTGATGGGGATCGACTGAATTGCCTGAATCTCTTGCGTCCTTGGGACTATGTCGACGGGGAACCCTGGATGCGCTCGGGGGGTAGACGTCGGAAGTCAATCGTCGAGAACCCTAGACTTGGTCGACGGAACTCTAGAACTCAATCGTTAGGACACAGAGTCGGGATTCTTGCTGTTACAGGAAGTCGACGGGATGAGAGAAAGAGGCAGATCGATGGGATATGAAGGGTCGGCGGAATAGGCGCGATATGTACTATTCCGAGCCGGGCGGTTTCGACCGGATTTTGACTGGGTTTTCTAAAAGTGTTCTAACCGTGGATTTCGACGGAATTTTCTAAACAACTTTGAGTGGCATATTAATTTTGTTATACCCTAGTCAATAACCGAGGCATGCAAATTTGCCTTCAAGTTATTTCTTGATTGAGATGTACACAATATTCCGATATCAATTGTAATCTTTTGTACCACCCATCGACGTACCTTCCTTAATTTTAAATGGTCGGACTTAATTTTAAATGGTCATTTTTACAGATTCATTCTGTCCTCAGGTGTGAAAACATATATGTGTATATAGACACATAACCACTTACCTTTTAGAGAAGGAATTCACAAATTTGTGTGGATATATAAGTATATATATACATATATGTAAATATCAATATAATATGACTCAAATATTGAAACTGAACGCAAGTACCTGGTATCATAAGATTTATCATTCAGATCTTCAGTTTAACACACACCAGGTGTTCAATTTGAGTATGCCATTGTAGATTGCACTGCTCTTATTCCAAGTACTTGTTCCAAGTCATTCTTGGAACATCTCCTGTCTTGTTCCCATCATGTTTACAGGAACCTAGACTGCCCTGCAAAAGAGAATTACCTTGCCTTAGGAACCCAATATGTATTAGGTCCTAGGTTCTTATCAGCATAAAAACTCGAATGCCTTCCCACAGGAATCCTGTCAGGAAGGCTAACTCTTCCCAGAGGAGGTGGATATGCCCTTGCCCTTGACACAGAGGGGTTGTGCCAACAATCTATGGCAAAGTGACCCACCTTGCCACAACACCAATATTCGTGAATGTTGTATCGTCATTTCAGACCTGATCTGTTGACTGAGGTAGTCATGAGCTTAGGTCTAAACGGGATAGAGCCGGTTCTGTTCACGACATTGCCTTTTCCACCGTGACACGTGGGAGGGTGGAAATAATGCATGTGGTGAGTGTCATGAGGCCTGGGAGGTGGTGCCTTCCTTTCAATCAGAACACTTCCAAAGGCCCCATGGGTACTTACAACATGTTTCCTGACCCCCTTTCCCGTGTCCTAGGGTGGAAAGTACTGCAGTGAGTGCTGGTTACTTCATATTCATGATGAGTTGGGGTTGAGGCTGAGAATACAAAGGGTTCAGAATGAGCCTTGGGTATTCTCTCATGGGTAGCCATGACAGCTCTGGCACTGTGGGTATTTCCACTTGAGGGTTGATCATTCTTGCAGTGACCAATGTTGTTTCTGTGGTCATACCTGAAGGCATGATGAGTGCCCTTCCTACTCGGGGTGGGGGTCTGAACAAAGTTTCCCCATTTCTCCATGAATTAATAATTCGGAAGATCCACCCATTTTATTCTTTTCTCTTGATAGCATCTATCGTGGAAAAGTTAGAAACTATTCTCTTCTCGGTCTCTAGACAACTTTCTAAAGCCGAGATCTTTGAGTCCTTTACCTTGATGGATTCCAATTGGATATTCATCAAGGTCTTCAGCTGAGCAATCTCCTTAGCTTGCTCCTCAACAAGTAAGTTGCTTTTCTGAAGAGCACACTGAAGGGATTCAAGATTTTCAATCTTCTGATTGAAGCTATCCATATCCCTTGCATCAATAGAGGGACAATCCTCTGAACTATTCCTGTCTTCAGGAACTACAAAAGGAGAGGGTCATGATGAAGAAGTTACCTACTCCTGGCTTTGCTGTTCAGGGTTACCGTCAAGATCGGACGAGACTGTTGATTCAGCTTCATCAGAACTGCTTTCCTCAACTTCTTCTTTAGTCTCTGATAAGGACACAGGAGCCCTGATACTGACAGATTGATCATGCCCTTCATCTTCAGAAATGAGGACCCCCACATAGGCTTCATCCTCTTGCTGACCACTGATCCCTTCTTTCTCTGATCCCTCCATGAGGTCTGAGATGGTTTGCCACATGGACATTGCCGTACTACACTTGTCCAATTTAGAGTGAGATGGTCTAGACCAGACATCAGTGATGATATGACGAATCACCTTGTCCAGGTTGAATAGTGAGAGCTCTGTCTCCGACATCTCTTTGGGACACTTGGGGATTTGGAGATCTTTCCCCGAGCCGGAAGCCTTCATGGGAATGAAGGGACCCTCTTCCATAATGAGTGATGCTCGAGGGTCGATGGCCTCCAGACTAAATAGTACTCTCATCTTCCATACAGGATAGTACTCCTTTGTACATGAGGGGAGTCTTAGAGGAGGGACATCATAATCCAACTCCATGCTTGAGTCTGATCTTCTTGTTGACACTAGATGCAGGAACTTACTCGAGGTGTTAACCCCTATGATGAGTAACCTCCCTCTGATACAACTTGAAAGTCCACCTAGTGCCAACTACCGTCACCTATGGGGGGGGGGGAATAGGTGTCTTGTAGCGGTTTTTGCGGAATTAAAACTATACCTGCAAAAATAAACAAAACAACACAGCACAGAAAGACACAGGAAATTTATAGTGGTTCCCCGATTTGGGTATGTCCACTCTCCCCCTTTGACCTATCTCCAAACAAGGGACGACTCAATCACTTCACCAACAGGATTGAAAACCAATACTCTCACTAAGGAAGTAACTCTTCCACACGAAGGAGTCACCACTCCTCCATCACGGGTTGCACCCAACACTTACACAGAGGAACCAATGTTCCTTTACAACAAAAGAAAAACATGAATGTATTAGATACAAACTACTTTTGGAGCCCTTGGTGTCCCTCTTCGTTCGACATTGTGTTCTTGAATAAGTCGAAGAGTCCACGACCTAAGTGCTCTCTTAGAGAGAATCTCCCCGACACCAGCGGTGGCAAGAAGTGCGGCGGCGTAGCTGTCAGGATCGGCGGCGGCAACGAAGTGCGGCGGCTGAGCTTTGGAGATCCAACCTTCGTAGCAAAGCTAGCAAGGTCTACCAACGGTCTTGCTAGGATCGATCGTCTCGATCGATTCGGAAAGGGAAGGTATTCCCGATCAACAAATCAAGAGACAAAGGATCTCTAGGTAGACACGTGAGACGCATTGCTTGGCTGAGCTTCTGTCACCGAGAGATCGAGAAGAAACCATGATCAGCAACGGCGACAACCTGCACGAGCGGCGATGGCGACGGACGGCGATCTACGATCCGTTAGGTCAAGTCGGCGGTCGGCCTTTTTCATTTTTGTTTCATACACGATTTCATTCAAAAATAGGAGGGTATTTATACAGTAGAATACTCCTTTATGACCGTTGAGGGCCCCACCAGAAGAAACCCTAAATCCGGTTCAAAACAGCGCCTTAATATTTGGTCCGGTCCAGCGAGCAGAAGAAATTCGCCTAAGGCAAATTCGGCGAGAATCATTGGTGATTCTCGATGAATCGGCGAGAATCACTTATGATTCTCGCCGAATTCTACTTGGAAGAATTCTGGCTGAAGATCTTGCCATCCGGAGAGAATCGGCAAGAATCAACATTCATTCTCGACGAATCGGCGAGAATGCAAAGTCATTCTCGTCGATTTGGCGAGAATTAACAAGTGATTCCTGACGATTCTGCCTTAAGCAGAAATCAAGACGGCGTTGAGACATCCGACTGCAATCGGCAAGAATCAGCGAGTGATTCTCGACAATTCGGCGAGAATCACTAGTGATTCTCGTCGAATCGGCGAGAATCACTTAGTGATTCTCGACGATTTATACTTAGGCGATTTTCGTCTTTCTTCCCATGAGTTGCTATGACCATCCTTGCTCCTTGTCTGCTCTTGATCTTTCTCAGCCTTGTACTTGAAAGTAAGTACACTCCAATAGAGAGAGTACACGTAGGTCAACACATTGATCTGCTCAACGAGGGATTACGTTGCGCAGACCCGTGTATATTGACCCATTGCACCCTGACATTGGTGTGTACTTAGCATGGAATAACTGAAAGCACAACTTGAAATATATCATCAAATACATTGTGCATTAATCTTAGCTACACAGCAGGCTTCCTCAAATCCAGGTTATTGTGGATACAATACCCAACATATATATATATATATTTATAATATATATATATATATATATATATATATATATATATATATATATAACAGCCACTAACATCATCTAACATATATATATATATATATATATATATATATATATATATATATATATACAGCACACACATAAAATACATATATAAAATCAGCACCCAAGCCACAAGCTTACTTGTATATGTATCATGCAAATGTACATGTATATATTTATAAAAAAAACACTATCGACATCCCAAGCTACACCCAAACATAAATATATATATACATACATATACATATATAACATAAGTGGCTTACCATGCTTAGCCTAAAACAAGCACCAGCCTTACCAAGCTCGATCACACAAGGCCATGCACAAAACCCAGGTAGTCACTACAGGCTAACAAAACGAACGTCGAAACGACGCGAAAAATATATGATCACGGATTTATACAAAACTCACACCGTAGCTAAACACCACAGCTACAAACACAACGACGAAGTCGAAAACAACATCCGACGATCAAAACTTGGGCTAACACCTCTCGAAGCCAAAACACAAGCATACCCTGAGAGGCCTAGCCGTGTCACCAAAAAACAGACTCCATCTTGCCGGGGAATTTTTCAAACAGGCTACTAATGGACCACTAAAGGAACCTAAAGAGATATGGACACTCTCTAACAATGGTAAAAGCCGACAACGCGTCATCGTAACTCCAAACAATAATCATACAAAACGCAGAAAAACCGGGGACGTTACTGTCAATCCCCCTAAAAGAAAGTTTCTCCCAGAAACTTTGCGCACAACCCTTCTAACAAAATAAAAAAGAATAAGCTAATCAAAGCCATAAAAGAAAGAGTGCAAACATACCAAGCACAAGTCAGGGGAACAGATGAGGGTAAGCCTCCCACATTGCCAACTCTAGCTCCCAAGTCACGCTTTCTACATCATGGTTCTTCCACAAAATTTTCACCATAGGAATTGTTTTCTTCCACAACACGCGATCCTGAGCATCCAAAATGCGGACAGGAATTTCCACATAAGAAAGGTTCAGCTCCAATAGAGTCACATAATACAAAACCTGCCTGTCACTATGCACACATTTCCGCAGCTGACAGACGTGAAAAACTTCATGAATGTCAGGAAAATTTGCGGGCAAATTAAGCCTATAAGCTGCCACACCGGTCCGCTAAACAACCCTGAATGGCCCCACATATCTCGGGTCCAACTTTCGGTTCTTTCCAAATCTCTTGATCCCAGTCATCGGAGAAACCTTTAAGAACACCTGGTCCCCCACAGCAAATTCCAAATCTGATCTACGCCGGTTGGCGTTCTTTTCATACCTCTTCTGGGCTAAACGAAGCTTCTCCCGAATGAGCTTCACCAAAATTTCCATCTCCTCGAGTGCTTCTGGACCCAGCAACGGTCCCTCGCCAACCTCAGCCCAAAACAAGGGAGTCCTGCAGCGCCTCCCATATAAAGCCTCAAAAGGAGTCATTTGCAAGCTTTCCTGATAGCTATTATTATATGCAAACTCCATAAGCCGCAAACGCTCGTCCCACGCACCACCATGGTCCAGAATATAGCATCGGATCATATCTTCCATAATATGATTTACCCGCTCCGTCTGACCGTTGGTTTGCGGATGATAGGCAGTGGAATACCTCAAATATGTCCCCAATCCTTCCTGAAGACTCTTCCAAAAACGAGACGTGAACCTGGAGTCTCGATCTGATATGATGCTCACGGGTACGCCATACAGTTTGATGACCTCCTCCACATACAGTTCAGCTATCTTCCTCATCGAGTAGTCGATCTTGAATGGCACGAATTGAGTACACTTTGTAATCCTGTCCACGATCACCCAAACTTAATCATGCCACCAGGAGATCTTGGCAAGCCGGTAATAAAATCCAACGAGATGCTTTCCCACTTCCAAGTTGGAATCTCCAAGGGGGTCAGCTTGCCACCTGGTCTTCCATGATCATCCTTCACTTGCTTACAAGTATTGCACTCAGAAACAAATCTGGCTATGTCTCCTTTCATCCCATACCACCAGGCAATCTGCTTCAAGTCGTAGTACATCTTGGTGGATCCTGGGTGGTAGGCAACGCTAGACCCATGGGCTTCCGTGCACACTATAACCCTGATATCGTGAACAACGGGAATGCAAAACCTGCCACGGTACTTCAAGGTACCTGAATCATCTATAGAAAAATCTGGCAGCTCACCTTTCTCCGCTCAAAGATACAACCGCAGAAGGTCAGAATCATCTTTCTGATGCAATCTCGTGAGCTCGATCCATGAAGGCTCTGCAACTGCAAGGCTGCTCTGCACATCTCCGCTACCTACAGAAATGCCCATCAACAAAAACTCCTCTACTAACAACTCGGCTGAGAGACCAAAAATCTTCCCTGATTTCCAACTCAGAGCGTCGGCCACCACATTGGCCTTGCCCGGATGATAGTGAATCTCAACATCATAGTCGGCCACGTACTCTAACCATCGCCGCTGACGCAGGTTCAACTCCTTCTGCCTGAAGACATACTTCAAGCTCTTATGATCAGTAAAAATCCTGCACTGCACCCCATACAGCAAATGCCTCAACAACTTCAGAGCATAGATCACAGCATCAAACTCTAGGTCATGCGTAGGGTAATTCCTCTCATGAGTATTTAGCTGTCTCGACCCGTACACAATCACCTTCCCGCCTTGCATTAGCACGCATCCCAGCCCGATATGTGATTCATCCACATATACCTTATACTCAGCACCTTTAGTAGGTAAGGACAAAATAGGAGCTAAACATAGCCTTCTCTTTAGCTCCTCAAAAGCCTCTTCACACTTGTCATCCCATACGAAGGCTACATTCTTTTGTGTCAACCTATTCAATGGCGCAGACAGGGTGGTGAACCACTTCACAAATCTTCTATAATAGCCTGCCAATCCCAAGAAGCTTCTGATCTCACGAGGAGTGACAGGTCTCGCCCACTCCATAACTGCAGCGATCTTCTCTTGGTCTACTGAGATCCCCTCCTTATTAACCACATGGCCGAGGAAATATACCTGAGGTAGCCAAAATTCATATTTGCTCAACTTGGCATAAATCTTATGGTCTATTAGAGTCGCCAAGACTAGATGCAAATGTCGATCATGCTCTTCTGCATTCCGAAAGTACACAAAAACGTCGTCAATAAAGACAATCACAAACTTGTCTAAGTAATCCTTGAACACGCGGTTCATCAAATCCATGAATGCTGAAGGTGAATTTGTCAAACCAAATGACATGACTAAGAAATCGAAATGCCCATGATGAGATCGGAACGCCGTCTGCGGAACATCTGACTCCCGAATCTTTAACTGGTGATAGCCCGAACGAAGGTCTATCTTTGAAAATACAGCACTACCACGCAGCTGGTCAAACAAATCATCAATCCAAGGCAGAGGGTACCTGTTCTTAATTGTAACCTTGTTCAGCTCTCTGTAGTTGATGCATAGCCTCATCGAACTGTCTTTCTTCTTTAAGAACAGCACAGGCGCACCCCAGGGAGACGAACTCGGTCTGATAAAACCCTTTGCCGACATCTCATCTAGCTGGATCCGCAACTCCTCCAGCTCTCGCGGGGCCATGCGGTACGATGCCTTAGCAATAGGACGCGTACCCGGCTCCAAATCTATGACAAACTCGACATCTCTATCGGGTGGAAGACCGGGAAGATCAGCAGGAAAAACATCAGGGAACTCACAAACAACTGGAATCTCTTCCAACCTCGGAACACAAACATCTGCCCCTACCAGAGAGACCAAACAGGCAAAACAGCCCGAAACAAGCAACTTACGAGCACGTACCGCAGAAATAATTAGAGACTCCTGAAGTGGATCGACATAAATGCTCCCAGGCTTACCGTTGTCCTTCAAGAAGTCCAAGCGCTTACCCTTGCACTAGATAACCGCATCATATTTGGACAACCAATCCATGCCTTGGATAACGTCGAAGTCCTCTAAATCAATCACTTTCAGATCTGCCTTAGCTAGAAAGTATCCCAACAAGATTGGGCAACCCTGAATACCCAAGTCTGAAATCACAGAGTCGCCCGAAGGGAACTTGACGCAGAAAGCTCCACCAACACAATCTAGGCCGAAATGGAATCGCTCCACGAAAGCCCTAGCACCAAAAGAGTGGGTGGCGCCAGAATCGAAAAGAACGCGCGCCCAACGGTTCTTTACCTTAAATCTCCCTATATAGCAACCCACACAACTAAGGGAAAACAAAAGCTAAACTATACAAGAGGTAGAAAATTCAAGTTAGGAAGAAATCTAACCTGAAATGACCTAGGTCGAGGTCAACGCTTCTTCTGAAGAGATAACATTTAGCTTCCCCTTGCCTTTATCCACGCACGGGGGTGGCGGCAATGCCTGCAATGGAACTACTGGGAGAACAGGCTGTGCCTGAGGGCACCTCGATTTGAGATGGCCCTTTTGCCTACACTGAAAGCAAACTTTATCTTTCGCCAACAACGGGCCACATCTTGACCCTTCCTTCCGCACAAGGAACACACCACATCCCCTCCGAGAGTACCCTGGATAGAATGGACTTATTCTTTCTTCTGTGCTGCCAATCTCTTGATGCACTTCTCCAGGGGGTGGCCAGGCCGGCCGCAGAAGCTACACGTCCCCTTGGTCTTCTTCCTTGAAACTGCATCAGGTTCCTGGGGGCCTTTCCACCAACATACTTCCGCTTGTCTTGCCTCGCCTGCTGGCCTCTGTTCTTAGCATTCTCAATGGCCTCAACTTTCAAAGCATCTTCCACCACTCCGGCATAACTGACTGCTCCGTAGGCATTTGCTAACTGTTGAACGTCGCTTCTTAGCCCACCCAAAAACATCTTAACCCGGTCTGCTTCAACACTCACAAGTCAAGGAGCAAACCGACTCAGTTTGCTAAGCTCAATCTCATACTCACTAACCGTGAGTTTCCTTTGCTTCAAATGCAGGAAGTCATTCATCAACCAGTCCCGCTCGACCGAGGGCAGGAATTTACTTAACAATATCTCCTTAAATGACTCCCGGGTGCATCCTGCCACCATACTTTCCTTCTCCCTCAGCCACCAACTCTTTGCCAATCCCTTGAGCTGTTAGGCAACGAGCATTACTTTCTCATCATCCGTGATCCCAGAATAGGAGAACATCTCCTTTATAGAAATCAGCCAGTCATCCAAAATCATGAAATCCGCCTGCCCGTCATAAGTAGGGGGCCTAAGTCGCTGAAACTGAGATATGAAGGCCATCTCCGGGGGCACTACAATTGGAGGCACAAGAGGAGCAGGAGGGGGAGGAACAGCTACACCCCCAACGGGGTCCTTTGCTCTCTGAGCCTGCCCTGCCACTACAGCAACCAAGGTTTGGATCTGGATCTGCATGTCCACCATCTGTCTCGATAAGGCTTCGTTACTTAGCCACAAACTTTCAATCAGAGCCTCGCTTTGGGATCCCGAAGACTCACCCGTAGATTGGGGAGTCGATCGCGTCGCAGGACGCTTCACTATCCAATAATCGCACCAGTCCTAGTTAAAACCCATCCCAACCACTAGAACAAGTCTACCCGGTATAGACAAGCATACTTAAATATGAATTGCAACTGTAAATCTTGTTCTGGGATTTCTTTTATAATTATGATGTTATGCTTAACCTAAGATGGTTCACTACCATCACACTAACTCATGTGCCTAAATCATGGATGCATGCTTTTATATTCGTTTTGACTCAAAACCATGTGTGTACATATGTCATCATGCAAATCTTTAGCCTGGCACGTTGTGCTTATGAAATGTTATGCTATGCATGCCGTGTTATGCATTCTAAAAAGGCCTTAATGCATGTCATGGGCGGCGTACACATGAAAATGTTATGCATCCCATATTACATAACATTCCCATGCAACGAAAAAGAAAAAACGTGCTAGCCGCATTCATGTTGTGTGGTTATGCATCTCATACTACATAACTCTCACATGTTGCCTCCTATGGTGGATCCATATACGAACACATATTATGCATCCCATACTACATAATATACCCCATATAATTCTTTATGCTTATGAGTGTAGTGTTCGTGCTTCGACCAAGACGTGCTGATGACATATCGGTTAGTGTATGCTTATGAAGCTAAACTTCTAATGCAATCAAAAGGAAAGGTTGCCCGACCAACTTGTCAAGCAAACCTCCCTCTGATACCAACTGTCACAACCCACATTTTCCCCGAAGTTAAGGAGTATCAGAGTACGGGAAAAACACGCGTTGTGATTCCACGTCGAGCAGGGGATAACTGTCGACGCTCAGGCAACGCACCGAAACCACAAATCACAAGTTTTAGTATAGTAGAAAACCAGTTTATTTAAAGGTTGTATCCCTCGGTACAGTGGATCAGCTAGTCCACGCTAGGAAAACTATATTTGTTTACAGCGGAAAAATACTTGATTTAATTGATTTGACACCCTAAATGAGTATAAGGGCTCTCAAGAGACCACTTATAGTATGCACGACACCTAAGGTGAGTATAGTATTTATGTTTAAAAGATATGCTTTACGCTTTTATAAGATAGTGCTTTAGTTTTGTAAATATGATATGCATGAGGTACATATAATAGTTAAGGTTTTAAAATACCTAACATGCAACCTAGCATAAAACCTTCACAGAAGCAAGTAAAAAACCCCAAGAGGGAAAAAACATCAGTTTTAATTCATATCCAGTAAAACAAGTAAGCCACAAGTGGGCGTCGACAACCCGACACGAACCCACCGGTGAGTGTGCATGTCCATACAGAAAAGAAAGATAACTACCTCATAAGGTGAATGATCTGCAACTCAGCTACCCTGGAGGCTACCAGCAAGTCTACTAGAAGGAATCAGCCGCTCAAACGGCTACAAGCTGGACCTGAAGCATTCAAGAAAAAGAAATGCCTCAGCAAGGAAATAATCAAAAGAAAGGAGTATCAGATTACTTAATAAAGAAGGGTTTTCAAACCCGGCAACAAGGTACCAAAACAGCATAAGTAGGAAAAAGAAAGAACTATTGTTAAAAAGAAAATAAAGGCAAAACACACCAAGTGTGAGCACACAAGCTACCTGCTCTGCGGAAAGAATCAACCTGCAGCAGTAAAGTATCAGTATAATAGCAGGAAAAGCCAAAAAAAGACAACGGGGGAGCTAACAATCTTAAGCTTGTGGGAAAATGACCGGGTGTAAAAGAAACAAAGGGGGTGGAGCGTGTGGCAGTACCAACACCAAGAACCAGACCCCAAAAATACTCAAGGGTGAAACACAACCAGTGGCAGCCTTAGGGTCCACACACCTAAACAAGTTGGCGACAATGTCCAAACTTAGTGGTGTCCACAGCTCAGCACACACAATTCACCCCTCCAGAGTCCAGAAACAAACACCCTCTCCGGCCATATCCCACGAGTCGGCATGCAAAAACTAGCCGAACACCCCCAAAATCCCCCTTAGGAAGGTAAAATTCCTCTAACAGTCCTAAAGAAGCACACATCCTATGTCTATAGAGGCTTTCTCACTCAACGCCAAAATGGCCACGGCGTTGAGTGAGCTACCCTCACTCAATGCCAAGGGCTAAACCGCAAGCCCTGGCTATGGCGTTGAGTGAGCCTACTTCACTCAACGCCAAACCTGCTTTGGCGTTGAGTGAGGTCAACTCACTCAACGCCATCGGGCTAAAATGGAAGAGAACAGCTTGGCGTTGAGTGAGTCATCCTCACTCAATACCAAACCTTCTATGGCGTTGAGTGAGGTCGACTCACTCAACGCCATCGATCTAAACCATAGCGTTGAGTGAGGCCTCCTCACTCAACGCCAAACCCTGCTATGGCGTTGAGTGAGGCCTCCTCACTCAACGCCATCAGACTTGACAGTGGGAAAAAGAGTTGGTGTTGAGTGAGTCTTCCTCACTCAACGCCAAACCTGCTTTGGCGTTGAGTGAGGTCGACTCACTCAACGCTATCAGGCTTGACTACGACGTTGAGTAAGGCCTAATCACTCAACGCAATCGGAATAAACTACAAGTCTTAGTAGTGGCATTGAGTGAGTTCACCTCACTCAATGCAAGACCTGCTATGGCGTTGAGTCAGGTCGACTCACTCAACGCCTCAGCACTTTACCGCACAAAAACACCTGGCGTTGAGTGAGTGGACCTCACTCAACGCCTTGGCCCTTACCCACAAAAACACACCTGGCATTGAGTGAGTGGACCTCACTCAACGCCTGGGTCCTTAGAAAAAAAAAGCAAGACCCGACCCTAGCTCCTCTCAACACCAGGTATGTAGAGGGAGTTGGGAAATCATCCCATCACTCTCCCCTACCCCTTCTACCCGACCCCAGCAAACCTAGCCTTAAGTCTACATTAAACTTATGCCAAATCCCCTGCACTAGCTACTAAACTATATACAAGCCGGGACAATTAAAAGGAAAAAAGAATAAGAGCAGCCCGTGGTTGGTTTGATCAAGCTATTGCACATGAAAACATTTGAGCAAGAGAAAAAAAACAGTTAGGCAAGGGCAAGGGAGCCACTTGCCTCTACTTCTCAGAAACAGCCGGAAACCTCTAATCTTCAGCTCCGGTGGCAAGATTGGCCACCTAGAGGCAAAGCTGGAGCATTAGGGAAGAAGAAGAATAAACCCGAAAACCCTAGCTCCCTAATGACAGCCTTAAAGCAAGAGACACTTACCTAGGAAGCAAGCTCTCGGCAAGAGCAGCCCGGATCTGCTGTTACCCGAGCAAAGTGAGCACCAGGAATCGCCGGTCAAAGAATCAGCTCCTCCGCCTCCCGCTCACTTCCTTCCGCTGCAAGCTAACCGTGCTCAGGAAATGGGGAGAAGTGGGGAGGAAGAGCACAGCTGGAGCTTATCTAAATCCTCCCACTAACTCAGACTAAAGCTATTAAAATACTAAGCCTAAGCAATCCACTAGCTGCTACCCGACCCCCACCAAGCAAGCAAACATATATATATATAACAGCCACTAACATCATCTAACATATATATATATATATATATATATATATATATATATATATATATATATATATATATATATATATATATATATATATATGTACAGCACACAAAAAAAATACATATATATAATCAGCACCCAAGCCACAAGCTTACTTGTATATGTATCATGCACATGTACATATATATATTTATAAAAAAAACACTATCGGCACCCCAATCTACACGCAAACATAAATATATATACATACATATACATATATAACATAAATGGCTACCATTCTTAGCCTAAAAAAAGCACCAGCCTTACCAAGATCGATCACACAAGGCCATGCACAACAACCAGGTAGTCACTACCGGATAACAAAACGAACGTCGAAACGACGTGAAAAACAGATGATCTCGGATTTCGACAAAACTCGCACTGTAGCAAAACACCACAGCTACAAACACAACGGCGAAGTAGAAAACAACATCCGACGATCAAAACTTGGGCTAAAACCTCCCGAAGCTAAAAAAAAAGCATTCCCTGAGAGGCCCAGCCGAGTCACTAAAAACAAACTCCTGCTAGCTGGGGAATCTTGCAAATAGGCTACTAATGGACCACTATAGGAACCTAAAGAGCTCTGACCACGCTCTAACAATGGCAAAAGCCGACAACGCGTCATCGTAACGCCAAACAATAATCATACAAAACGCAGGAAAACCGGGGGAGTTACACTAAAGGCTTGGTTATGGTACCTTCCTGCTCAAAGCATCAGGAACACAATTTGCTTTTTGGGGGTGGTAGTTCAAAGTAAATTCATAATCACATAAAAACTCTAACCACTGCCGCTGTCTCAATTTCAATTCCTTCTGAGTATGAACGTACTTTAAATTCTTATGATCCGAAAAGATTTCACTGTGGATGCCATACAGATATTGTCTCAAACCTTTCAGGCGAACACCACCGCTCCCAATTCTAAATCATGTACTGGGTAGTTGATTTCCTGCTTCTTCAGCTCTCTTGAAGCATATGCAATCACATGCCCTGTTGCATCAATACCACTCCCATCTCTTGATACGACGCGTTAGTGTAAACTTGAAATCCTTCCTTCCCGAATAGGAGGGCAAGGATGGGTGTGGATGTAAGTCTGTCCTTCAGATCCTAGAACACAGCTTCACATTGCGGTGTCCACTCATATGGCACACCTTTTTTTGTAAGAGAAGTAAGAGGAAGGGCAATCTTTGAGAATAGGTGTTCCGTTTTGTTAGTAGGTTTAGCTCCCGATAGTCTATGTATAATCGTAAGGTTCCATCATTCTTCTTAACGAACATAATAGGGGCTCCCTAAGGTGATGAGCTGGGGCGAACAAACCCTAATTCCACTAGTTCTTGTAGCTAGACTCAAAACTCTGTGAATTCCTTTGGGGCCATTCGGTAAGGGGTCCTTGAGATAGGCTTTGCACCCGGTACTAGCTTAATTTGAAAATCTACCTCTCTATGCGGGGGTAATGCTGGCAATTTCACAGGAAATACCTCGGGCAAATCCTGCACCACTCGCACATCCTTCATATCCATTGTCATCTCTTTCAATTCGAAACATATCATGTCAAATTCATCCCCTCTCATGTGAGCTTTCAAGGCCTGAATCAAAGACAATAACAAACGTGGTGCGAAATCTATACCTTTGAAAATGACATCGGTATCCCCATGTCTCAAGTAAATTCGCTTCTCTGCACAGTCAATTCTTGCATAGTGCCAATCCAGCCATGCAATGCCCAGACTGAGATCGAATTCTGGCATTCTCAAAACTATAGAAGGGGTATCAAAGGTCTTTCCCCCAATCAGTATCTCCAATGCGCACTTGGCGGTTGCGATCATCTCAGAGCTGTCTTAAAGGCATACTATTCGAGCAATACCAGTGAAGTATTGGGCTCCTTTTAGGTCTTTAATAAAGTCCGCAGACACAAACATGTGCGAGTCACCGGTATCGAATAATGTATAGGTCGGTTTCCCGCCGACCACCACGGTGCCTAAGTACCAATAACAATACTCAAAGCTAGATATCTAGTACGTCTTAAGCAACTTAAGGTTAATAATGAAGATGTGATAACTAACTATAACATACCTGCAATCACCTCCTAAGGGTTCTACTCATGTGTCATGTTTAGCGCGAACACCTGATTCCGAGCAGGTCCGGGGTTTCCTCCTCGTGGTCCTCACACTTGACCACGCATATGTCCCCTCCCTCGCAGAGCTACTTGAGGGAGAGCAAGAGGAACATTCCCAAATATCTGCAGGCAGTAACGTCGGATGTGGCCCGATTGGTTTCATTGGTAGCACACTCATTCATTCCGCCCCTTGGGTTGCTGAAACTGTTGAAGCTGTGGGGTTGAGGCAATGCTGGCAGCTGTGGAACCGAGTGCTCCATTCTAAAATTCCGGTGGAAACGCCTGCCACCACTTTGATGTCCTCTTTCTCCTCCATAGTCGTGTCTCCTTTTATTACTAGGGCTAGCTTCCATCACGCCCTCAGCAGGTCTCTTACAACTTCCTAAGTGGTCTGCTTCTAGCCTATTTGCCATGTCAAATATTTCCTCCAAGATGGAGTCCGCTATAAACAAAAGGGCCTGCCTCAGGGGGTCCCGTAGCCCTTTGTAGAAGCGCTTAGCGTATCCTCTGTCATCCATGTCATATGAGTCAGCAAATCTCGCGAGATGTTAGAACTCTTGTTGATACTCCATAACCGACTTCGATCCTTGCTTCAACTGTAAAAATCTCTCTTCGAGCATCTCGAGAATATGATTGAAAGAAGTGACCTAAAAAGGCTCCTGAGAACTCGCTCCAGCTAATCTCCATATAAACTCGCCCTTGAAAGGTGGAGCCCATGAGGGACTTCCACCACCTCTTGGCGTGAAGTTACAGGAGTGTCACTACCAGGGTCACAACCATATTATTAGGACATCTAATTCCCTCCAGCAGTTCTTTCACGGTGTCGAGCCATTCTTCCACACGCACTGCCAACTCTGTCCCAACGTAGAGAGGAGGGGAGAGAGCTCGAAAAGTGCCCACTCATTTGGAGCCCGGAACTTGTTGTTGTACGGGTGATTGTTGGGATCTAAAGGCATCCAAGATAGCTGTGAGCGCTTTCCCTAGCTCTGATTGCTGAAACTATGTGGGTACAGACGGGGCGGCGGTTCCCCCCACTGGCTCAATATGCAATGGGATCTACACGTAGAGTATAAACCTAAGGTCAGGTTAGCTAATCTTAAGGTCAAAGTTGGACATACTTAGTGTGAATTACATATGGTCACACCACTGCTTCCGCTAAGTCAGTTTGTCCCCAAACTGAGTAATCGAATGGGGGTGTCACCATTGTTGAATGACTTCTTTAGTTCAAGATCATAGCATGCTGATACCATTTGTAAGACCGCCCTCCCGGAACACAAAATACGGCACGAGGGGAGTCTTATGCCCATAACAGCCGCCTTGCAGTAGCGCTAGCACTCAGGCTAACATGTACCATAAGACGCCTATCCTACCGGCTCTAACCAATATCAACCAATGCCAACCCAACCAAGAATATAAAACAGAAGTCAATCCACACATAAGTAATAATAGTCCAAAAGTATAAAAAATAAAGAAGCTATAACAAGCTTCTAAAATATCAGAGTACGGGTAAAACTTGCCCAAAGGGGCTACATCATGAGTTTCTCAAACTCACATCGGTCACTGATGGTAGCGAGGGCACCGTCCCTTCAAGCCCTGTCGTCCTGTCCTGGCTGTCCTGCTGCAAAATCTGTGGCTGCTCTGACTGTGGGGTTCCTCCTAAAAAGAGAGACGTAGCAACCGTTAGTCATAAAGACTAAGTGGTTATCACATCCGCTCCCCCGGCGACTCCTCGACACCGGGCGGAGAAAGGAATAAGGGTACAATATATTTATATAAGTAGTAGTACAAACAGGTGGTATAAAGTGAGTAATATCAAGTATATCAGCAGTATAATGAACGAGTAAACATTCTACTCTAGCAGTTCTACCATCTACAACAGTATATGAAAAATGTAAAGCTACGACAGAAAGTAACTCAACTTATATGAATGCCCATATAGATATATAAGTTAAGGATCGACTCAACAGTAAAGTAACACATTGTATAAGAGTGCCCATACAAACTTATACGATGAGGATCTTGTGTATGCAATGCAACGCAATGCCATGAATGCTATGTAATGACTCACCCATGATCACGCGCATTCAATTGCTTTGTCGACGAAGACTTGTAGTTCTCACTTTTCGAGCAGGTAGCTTACCTCTCAGGCATCATCCATCGTGGCCAGACGGTGACAGGATAGCGGGCATCTCCATTACTAGGCGAGCATCCACACTACCTGGCCTAGGCCACTGTACTCTTCAACTCTAAGAACACAACAGCGGAGCTCACATGCGTACTATGGCTCAGCAGGAGTCTCGGGTAGATATGCATCGAGAACCAAGCCCTGAACTGGCATAAGCTATGACCCGAAACGAGCCTCGAAAAAAGCACGAGGCCCAAGCCCAACCATCCACTTGGCACGGAAGGAGCCTCAGGAATGAACATCGAGGACCAAGCCAACCAGCACAAAGTCTATCTATCAACTCCCGTCGGTGTGACGACTGGCGAGCCCGTAGACCTGCTATACTATCCTTAACCCAGGATTATGACATCGCGTGTCGACTCACACCGCATGTAATTTCACACCATCATGGAACGGAAGGAGCCTCGGGAATGAACACTGAGGACCAAGCCCAACCGTCCACTTACGTCTCTTCTAAACATTACAAAACAAGTGCGGTCAAACCCTGCACTTAGACCCTTTCACAATCTATATCCACGTGCACTTAAGGGTTCATCATTGACATAAAGGTACCTCACCTATTCATCAACCATACAACCATTTGTTCATAATAGTCGTTACATATTATGTACAGTATCTTCAAGCCAAACTCGTCGTTATTCAACGCATTACCCTTGCCAAGTACATCCTTTTTGATTCACATATTTAAACAATTCCTACCATCCCAACTCGTCAACCATTCGTTCTCCAACCTTCACCAAATCACATTGATCAAGTACATTTTACCACATTATTTACTCATTAAGGGTCTCTCAAATTAATGTCATAAACATGTTTTATCACAAATGCAAATAGACTCAATTCAACAAAACATTAATATTAATATATTACAATCTCTCTACCAGCCCAAGGCCGATACAAAACAAACACGATATCTACATGTGCAGGAATGATTACTGTATAGCAACTTCAAATGGGGATTCCCGAGGCTACAGGAATACAATGAAGACATTTAACCCCTCGTTGGAAAGGCATTTCCAAGGGCTGTAACTTTTGTGTTTAGTCGAAAGCCCTGTTCTGGCCGCATCGTGTCCTAAAATGGCCTCGAAGGCTGCTCCGTGCAGAAAACAGATTTCTGCAAGCATCTTAAAGCAAGATGAATGACATCGGTTCATCATCTTCCTCAAGCCATATGTTCAAACCATGTCCAGAAATTCCTCCACCCTTATTAGCCCTCATGAGACAATTTCCTCTTCACGAACCAAGTCCACCATCTACTAAAGGTGAGGGGAAAGGTTGAAGACATCAATATCCTTAGGGCACAAGCCCTCGAATGGTCTTTTCCTAGGAAATCTTCATCTCGCAAGTAAAAACTCTCTTGAGTTGACATCTCTCCTAGAAAAAACTACAGATCTAGCACCAAGGAAAAGGGTAGGAAGCTCACCTCATTTCCAACATTTCCACCATTTCCAGCCATTGATCTTGTCACCCTACTTGGGGGCATCTTCTTCTCCTTGGTCGGTGTTAGTTCTTCACGGGAAGAAGATCGGCTTCAACACCTTCTTACTCTCCATCAGTTTCTTATAGCAATGGCTTGGAAGAAAAACTGGAAATGGCTAGGGTTTTCTTCTCTTTTCATGTGGGAAGTAGGTAACTGCATAGCAACGTGTCAGTCTTTTATTGGACCACCAATCAACTCAGTAAATGAGTTTCTTTGAACGATGCAGTCGAAAAATTTGCCAAAACTCGAAATTGAACTATACGGGTAGGTACACGCCCGTGTCACTACACGTGTCCTGCTCGGGAGGAACGTGGTCGACGATTTGTCGAGTTCCGTTCGACGAACATCGAACTGTTGCTTAGACACACACGGGTAGGGACACGCCCGTGTCACTACCCGTGTCCTGCTTAGGTAAAATACGGTCGACGATTCGTCAAGCTCCGGGCGACGAATCATCGAACAGCTGTGGACACACAGGGGTAGGGACACACCCATGTCTCTACTCGTGTCCTGCTTGGGAATCACGGTCGACGTTGTTTGTCAATCTCTACTTGATGAATACACACAGATGGGTAGGGGCATGCCCGTATCACTACCCGTGTCCTGATCCACATGGGTATGGAAACGCCAGTGTCCTTCTCTAGAAATTTCACCAAGAAGACGCAAAGACACCAGAGTACCACACGGGTATGGACACGCCCATGTCTGATGTAGGCCCGCTCTTTCGAGCATTTTGCTGGCCGACAAATTAATGCGGCGCTCTCGAATAATTCTCACGTTACACTCTAGCATTTAACGTCGTAGCGGTTTAATTGATATTATTACTAAACAACAATTACGGAGGGTTCGCAAAGCCCTTCAAGATAGCACCAAGGCGATAGGCAAAGGTCCTCTCAAGCGAAAAGAACCCACACGATTCGATTGAGCGTGTTGTACCAAAAGAGAAACCACCGAAAACAAAAGATTCGGGCAAGGGTGGTTCTCTCCCAACAAAATACAAATGAGCCCCGCCACGCCTCACGAACTTAAACGAAAATACGATAAATAAGACAATAACTAAAATAAAATAAACCACGAAAAATCAAGCGTTACACAAAATGCGTAATTTGCCAAAGCCACAAGATTTATCTAAGGAAGAGAAACACGTTAAGTAGAGATTTTCGTTACCCAACCAGATTGGATGAATCCGGTTACGCTCAACTAGAATCGTTCCTCAACGACACCACCAGAGATACGCTGGAGGGAGAGAAATTCGTCGCCTTCTTTGCGTCACGCTGTATTTGGAAAGTCCCGGCGTAATCTTCTGAATATGGAAAGAATAATTCCAAATAAGGTAGGAGAGAGAAAAGGTGGCAAGATATCAGAATATTTTAGGAAAGATATTTTTCAATTATGGTAAGTAGAGAAATTATGGTAGGAGGTATATTTAGATTATGGAGAATAAGAGGGGAATATGGTAGAGAATATTTTGGTTTAGGAATGAGATTTGGTAGTAGAGATTAAAGATGTTATAATATCTTGGTGTTTAGGAAGGAGATGTGGGAGGGGGTCGGTTTTGGTGTGGGGGAAAAGGAGAGATGAAAGGTGGCAGTTTTTTTGGTGTTAGGGTGGCCGATTTTTGAGAGGGGTGGTGAAAGGATCGGTTTGGTGGGGTGTTGTGGTGGTCGGGTTGCTGAAAGGAAAGGTGGTGGCCGGCTTGTGAGGGTGGAGAAGAGGGGCTCGACTAGGTTATGGAAGTTGTGGCTCGGTTTTGCTAAGGGAGAGGGAGATGGCCGGTTTTGCGAGGTGAAAATGGTGGTGGTGGTCGGGTAGTAAGGGAGGCAAGGGAGAAAGGGAAGGGAGAAGAGATGGCCGTCGGCCAACACAAGAGGAAGAGGATGGGGGAAGAGGGATTTCGGCCAAAGAGGAAGAAGGAGGAGAGAATTCTTCAAGAGGAGGATTAAGGTTGGTTTTTTTCAATTTCATTCATTCACTAATTAAAACATGAAGGATACATGCCTATATATAGGCTACACCACTCAATCTCCCTCCAAACAAACTTCAAAATTCAAAATTCAAATTAAATATATGATGGTTATATGCACCCATCATAGTTCATGAAATGAAATAATTAAAATACTACATGATGGTTATACGCACCCATCATTACACATGAAATGGAAATTAAAACATGAAATTAAATAACATTGCAAAAATAAAACAAAGCATAAAAATTAATTTAAAATTAATAATAATTATTAATTATTATTAATATGTTGGCTTGCGTTCAGGACGGGTATTAAGGCGATGCTCCACATGAACATCCGTAAGCACGCCATCGCCGTCTTTAAAATGTTGCGGGCCGTCGTCTCCATCAATCGGGTCACCATCATCATTAGAGGGAGGACGCTCCTTGGCGACATATCGTGGGAAGTCGGCTTCATCAATCCTCCCCCTATTAAAATGACTCATCACTGATGAGTATGCCTGCGAGTACTCGTCTGGGAGGTCATCGGCGGGGAAAAAGAACCTACATGACACAAGGTGGTCTTGGAAAGACCTCAAATATGCATTAGCCAAAAAAGGAAAAAGAATTTCAACAACATCCACCAACATACCTCCGATGGAGACCGAGAAGGAGAACGATCCTAGAAAACTATCACCACCCAACCCAATAGAAAACATAGTGGAAAATATATACGGAGAGGTAGACATTTCAAGTGGCATTAAAGCATAAAGCGTAAAATATGTAACGATGAAAATAGGAGCTATGCCCCAATCAGTGGAAAATTTTAATAGAAACGTCATGCCACCATATTTCAGTACAATCCTTAAAAAGTAGACTAGCAGATTCGTTAATATTTCTAAGGTGCCCGGGGGCATCCGTTCGGGGGTGAGATAAACCAAACACAAATCTTTCATATAGCGGTGGAAGATTATTTGATACAACATAGCAAGTAATTTAATGGACACATTTAGAAGGATCAAGAAATGAAAAATGCGCCTAATTAAATTAAAACCATGAGGGGAGAACCCATGTGCAACATGACTGGAATTAATAGTAGAAAATAACGGAATAAAGTCAGGTGGCACGGGCTCTTTCAGTTCAAAAATCAAATCAGTGGAGCCTAATGTTATCGTTTTAAATTTGGTATTAAACTTAGTTTTAAAAATATCATAATAATAGGCTTTCAGAAAACGCTCGTTACCAACTACGATCACCCACATCTTTATAAGTAAGTCTAACGGGAAGGCGGTAATAATAAAATTATCTAAATATAGAGGGCTAAAAATGACAAACTCATCTACTCGAGCTAAGGGAACCGGAGGGAGAGTCGACAGGGTTGACTCCGTAGGGGGAACCAAGTCACACTCATCGTCAAAACATGGATTAAGCGTCCAGGAGAACGCCTCCGGTTGCAAGCCATTAAAATCAAAAGTAAACTCGAATAGTGGATTCGTCCTCACTGAAAACTCATCCTCAGTTAACTTTTCACCACAGAATGAATCCACCAAATCAGCCGACATGTCTTCTAACGCATTAGATATTTTATTCAATTTAGCTTCAGTGATCGTCCGTAAGGTAGGCAAATTTATATCCGATAAAACTTCTAAACTACCTTAGGCCTCAGGCAAAGGAGCTATCATCAAAGAAAAATCTATCGGGCCCTCAGCGCTACCGTCATCCAAAGATAATATTTCCTCACGGGGTAAATCTACTACAGCTTCACATTCTATGTCGACCAATTCTTCCCATGAGGTGGGGACATCGTCTAAGTCAGCAATAGGGGATGGGCAAATCGAATCCAGGGGAGTATTAAAATTAGCTCGAATCCCAAGAAGCGATGATAATGTCAAAGGACTACTCCCGGATGTATAACACTAAGCTTATCCCAAACTGAACATCCATCCTAAGGTGACTCTTCCAAAACCGAATAAATATCTAGCAATCCACGGTCAACCATAATAACGTCGGGTCCTAGCAAGTCACCCCCTAAATCAGTAACAGGTACGCTTTCGGCATCGGGTGACTCTACCGACTCAGCTGGAATGTCTACTGGCTCAAGGTCATCAGAAGACTCCATCACTAAAATATCATCGACGGGGATTGGAGATGATTCCTCAGGAGAGAAATCATCATCCAGGTCTCTAGGGTAACTAATCTACTCAATGTCACTAAAAGCGTTAGTGAAACTTGCCTCGTCCTCAGTGACAGGCTAAGTCCTAATCACATCCTCAAGTTCAACATGAGAGTCAGGCACTATCGTAAGTAAAGGAAGACTCTCACCTAGCTGATTAACTTCATCATCCAGAGATTCTATATCCACATAAGAATCCTCAGAGGTATCAGTCACTATATCAGAGGGCTTAGATGTCGAGGCTAAAGAAGCAAGCCCCCTAATAGTAACCTCTTTCGAGTTCAAATTTTGGGGTCTAAATGGCTTATGTTCCCTATAGGTGGGACTAGGCACAAATTGGGTATTACTACCTCTCTGGGGATAGGATCTATCCTGAGGCATAGGGTCACTCCTATAAGCAAATACGGGTCCAGTGCCGTAACTATTCTTACTAACGGGTGTGGTGCTATTTGTGCGCAAGTAGGCCGGATCAAATTGATCCGAGAGGAGGCTACGCATGTGCGGCCAAGCATAACAATAACTACCAACACGACGCTCTTCGTTTTACCAAAATAAACGGGCTCGACCTACTAATCGCTCTCGGGCAAAGCTAACCTTTTCGTAGTCATCCCATAAGGGACAATTAAAATATTGTTCTAATCCCTTAAGCCAGTCCCTAAAATTGTGGGGATACTCTAAACCGTCATAAGTAGGATAAATGTGTTTTGCCCTAGGGGTGCGTTTAGCCATATCCTTAGCATAGGAATAGTCTAACTGGGTAGCATATACATCATATGCGATTTAGCGAGAACCGGAGAGAAAAACTCAACCCGGAATTAGTGCATGTGCAAATAAACGTTTCTGGGACAAATTATTTATGAGAGTTGGAATTGTTCCCGCTTATCCCCTAAGGTTATAAAGATAATAAAATAGGGTTCTTTCTAGACAAATATCGGGGTTATTAAAAAAATGGATTTTTTTTTACTTGAAAAATAAAAATCTAGGCTGCTATTGGCACACCAAATACTAAATTTCAAATTTATTAATAAAAAAAAATACTTAAGGAAAAATAAATTTTTTTTTTATTATCTTACTAATAATTAGATGGATAAATTCCAGAAATTTTAAATTTTAAATTTTAAGAAAATTAAGATTTTCTTAAGGTCGCTATTTGCAGACCAATAGTTAAAAATTTGATTTTTCATGAATGATATTGTGACGTGTGAGTACGTGTTAACGTGCTACAGGATGGGGGAGGGGTGCCATTTAAGAAATTGACGTGAACCTCCCTCTGATACAAAATTCATGTAGGCCCGCTCTTTCGAGCGTTTTGCTGGCCGACAAATTAACGCGATGCTCTCGAATAATTCTCACATTACACTCTAGCATTTAACGTCGCAGCGGTTTAATTAATATTATTACTAAACAACAATTACGGAGGGTTCGCAAAGCCCTTCAAGATAGCACCAAGGCGATAGGTAAAGGTCCTCTCAAGCGAAAAGAACCCACACGGTTCGATCGAGCGTGTTGTACCAAAAGAGAAACCACCGTAAACAAAAGATTCGGGCAAGGGTGGTTCTCTCCCAACAAAATACAAACGAGGGCCGCCACGCCTCACGAACTTAAATGAAAATACCACAAACAAGACAATAACTAAAATAAAATAAACCACGAAAAATCAAACGTTACACAAAATGCGCAATTTGCCAAAGCCACAAGATTTATCTAAGGAAGAGAAACACGTTAAGTAGAGATTTTCATTACCCAACCGGATTGGATGAATCCGGTTACGCTCAACTAGAATCGTTCCACAACAGCACCACCAGAGATACGCTGGAGGGAGAGAAATTCATCGCCTTCTTCGTGTCACGATGTATTTGGAAAGTCCCGGCGAAATCTTTTGAATATGGAAAGAATAATTCCAAATAAGGCAGGAGAGAGAAAAGGTGGCAAGATATCGGAATATTTTAGGAAAGATATTTATCAATTATGGTAGGTAGAGAAATTATGGTAGGAGGTATATTTAGATTATGGAGAATAAGAGTGGAATATGGTAGAGAATATTTTGGTTTAGGAATGAGATTTGGTAGTAGAGATTAAAGATGTTATAATATCTTGGTGTTTAGGAAGGAGATGTGGGAGGGGGTCGGTTTTGGTGTGGGGGAAAAGGAGAGATGAAAGGTGGCGGTTTTTTTGGGTGTTAGGGTGGCCGATTTTTGAGAGGGGTGGTGGAAGGATCGGTTTGGTGGGGTGTTGTGGTGGTCGGGTTGCTGAAAGGAAAGGTGGTGGCCGGCTTGTGGGGGTGGAGAAGAGGGGCTCGACTAGGTTATGGAAGTTGTGGATCAGTTTTGCTAAGGGAGTGGGAGATGGCCGGTTTTGCGAGGGGAAAATGGTGGTGGTGGTCGGGTAGCAAGGGAGGCAAGGGAGAAAGGGAAGGGAGAAGAGATGGCCGTCGGCCAACACAAGAGGAAGAGGATGGGGGAAGAGGGATTTCGGCCAAAGAGGAAGGAGGAGAGAATTCTTCAAGAGGAGGATTAAGGTTGGTTTTTTTCAATTTCATTCATTCACTAATTAAAACATAAAGGATACATACCTATATATAGGCTACACCACTCAATCTCCCTCCAAACAAATTTCAAAATTCAAAATTCAAAATAAACATATGATGGTTATATGCACCCATCATAGTTCATGAAATGAAATAATTAAAATACTACATGATAGTTATACGCACCCATCATTACACTTGAAATGGAAATTAAAACATGAAATTAAATAACATTGCAAAAATAAAACAAAGCATAAAAATTAATTAATAATAAATAATAATTTATTAATAATAATTATTAATTATTATTAATATGTTGGCTTGCGTTCAGGACGGGTATTATGGCGATGCTCCACATGAACATCCGTAAGCACGCCATTGTCGTCTTTATAATGTTGCGGGCCGTCGTCTCCATCAATCGGGTCACCATCATCATCAGAGGGAGGACGCTCCTTGGCTACATATCGTGGGAAGTCGGCTTCATCAATATCACTACCCGTATCATACTCTGGACCAACTTCTCCTCACTTACGCAAGTGTAAGCCTAGCTGCCAGCACTCCTGATAGAGAAAATCATATTCTCCAATCTATACTCGATTAAGGCAAGTGTACCTATCGAAATATAGCATAGGATATGAAAAATATCAAGGTCGTATAAAAACTCGAGGCAGGCAAGTACTATTACTCACAACGACTCTATTATCCTACCGAACGATTAATGATGTTTGAAAATTAAAATAAACTAAAATTAAAGAGAAATAAACTATTACGAGAAAAGTGTGCGCGATCGACGATTCACTTTGAAATAAAATAACGAAATAATTTAGTTTAGCATTTGTAATTCTATTAAGACCGTGACGGATCCGATATTAGGAAATAATCTCGCTAGAGCATTAAATCCCCTAACTTATAGACGTTCTGACCGAAATCTCTTTCAAGTCAAAATGGCCTAAAGTCGCATTATCGAAGTGACCCGCACTATTGGATTTGACTCCAATCCGGAGGATTTACGTCATCCTATCTCTAGGGGTGCGTTCAACTCCTTCCTTCCTTGAGTGATCTTTCATATTCACGATCCTCTCGGCTACTCAAATACGAGATCGGAATCTACTACCGTATACTAGAAATACGGAGTCGATACGAGATATTTCAAGGAAGGATCAAAAATAGAAAAATACAAAATGCAAACATAAAAATAAAGATACATTATTATATCGCAAAGATTATCGCGATTGGGCACAAAAAAGAACTAGCTAAGCATAATAGAAAGGGATTGAGAATAAGAGAAAAGAAAAAATGACATTTGCATTGTTTAATAAAAGAGGTACAAAATAAGATCAAAACAAAATTATACTACTAAAGGAAAGAGATTACCATAAAAACTACAACATGAAAATAAGAAAATAACCTCACTTGCTCTCTACAAGATCTCTCAAAAACTAAACTATCTTTTAGACTAAAACTTGCAACTAAAACTACTTGCCATCAACAAGAGGGGAGGGGCTCCTTTTATAGATGAAGGGGAAGGTTCTAGATGGGGGAGACCAAGGGGTGGCCGGCCACATGCTTGGAGGATGTTCATGCATGTAATAAATGAAGGTGGAGAGAGGAGGCTACATGCATTGCATTATATTTAATGGAAGTGAAATGGAAAATATAAAATAAAGAGAGGGGGGATGAATAGAAGTGTGTAGAAGGAAATAATAAAGGGGAGAGAGATGAATGAGGTGGAGAAGGATGCATGCATGAAATATATTAAATGATGGAGAGAGAGAAGAAGAAGGTGGCAAGGTACATGCATGTGGAAATAATGAGGAGGAAAAATAATAAAGGGAGAGAGAGAGAGATGAATGTGGCCGGCCACATGTAAAAATGCATGAGTGAGTGGGCTCGGGTTTGGGCTTTGTGAAGGGCTGCTCCATGGTGGGCTCGGGTAGGGGCTACATGCACTTGGAGGATTGGTGGGCTTCACTTGTAGGCTCGGGTAGGAGGCTTGGCTGCACCAAATGGAAGTGGGCTGCATCAAATGTAAGTGGGCCGGCCACCTACAAAAAGAAATAAAACATACATTAGAAACTTTATAACATGATAATATAAAACATAAAATAAAAGTGAAAAATAAAAACTAACATAACATTAATTATAATAAACTTAACAAACATAACACATAAAACATTTATAACTTAAAATTAGACAAACATGAAACATAATACATAACAAGTATAATAATATAATAAAACTATATATTTTTATATAATAACATAAAATAAATTTGCGACAAAACAATAAAACTATAATAAAACTAGTAATTTTAATATATTATAGAAAGATATTAAAACATGAAATAACAAGCATAAATTATAAATAAACTAAGGTAATTAAGCTACTAAATTACTCCAAAAACGATGACTAAAACTAGTCATCAAACTCCCCCATGCTTAGACCTTTTGCTATTCCAGAGCAAAAGGAAGAGAAATATTTATAAGACATTATAAAATTTTCAATTGAACTAAAAATTTATTAACATCAACATCTAGCCAAAAGTAAAATTTAGGAATTTAAGAATCAAGTCCTAAATTATGAAATTAAAGTGAAAAGAGAGAAGAATTTAGCCAAAAATTCTCTAATAAATTAACTAGCATTCAAAATGGAGTAAAGTGCAAACAAGGTTAGATTGGAATTATAAAAACCATGACTTAAAAGAAACTTAAGGAAGAAGACAACCTACTACTTATGCTCTCCACATATTTTAATTTAAAGACTAAGAAAATGATATTGGCTAAGGGGGTTTTAGGGAGGAAATTAACATGAAGAGGTCTTTGATTGGAGGTGATCATCATATTTTTTTTTTCTTTTCACACCCTACACAATTTTGTTTTTTAAAAAATAATATATATGTAATACCAGGAAATGATAGACTAACATCCTATCACTTCCCCCGACATATATGAACTTTTTTTTAATTCCTCTCTTCATTTTATTTTGAGTTGCCTATGTTTACCAAGGAATAATGAATTTTATCCTTTTATTCCCATGACATATGATCTAACAATAAAAGAAAAAATGATGGGTTAAAACAAAATTTTAGAAAATAAACTAAAACACTAGAGAGCAACTACTAGTAGATTGAGATTTCCGAAGAATCTAAAAGCATAAAGTAATAATAATTGGAATCCAAAATTGTTTTAGCAAAATTACTTCAAAATTGAAACTATTTAAAATAAAAGAGAAAAGGTGCTAAATACATTACTCTAATTAAATTAAGATCATAAGATGATTCTCAAAACAAAATCACTAAAAGTAAAATTTAACTAAACATGATGAAATAAAGATCAGCAAATAAAAATGCTTATAAACTAACTCAAACTAAAGTTCTAAAAATAACAAAAAGCTAAGCATGAGATTTATTATTTTTGATTTTTTGACAATTTTTTCATTTTTTTTGGGTTTTGAAATATTATCTTTTTTTTTAGAATTTTTTGAATTTTTGATAAGGCTTAAATAAAAGCATTACTAAAAAGAACTAAATAAAACTATACTAAACATTTTTTTTTTAGAAATTTAAAACATTTTTTTTTGAAAAAAAAAAGAATTAAAACAACTAAACCATCCCCCATGCTTAAACCTTTCATTGCCCTCAATGAAAAATAAAAACAAGAAAGAAAAAGGAAGAAGAAAGGGGAGGGGGGATACAATAAAGTAAAAAAAAGAAAACGACTTCCCCAGAGTCGTAAGGCTGAATACAGATGTCGCTCCCCCATGCTTGAGCTGGACACCGGCTCGGGCCTAAGGAAGAGATGAAATGATGGAGCCAAACGAACCGCCAGGGGTTTTATTCCTGAAAAACAAAATAAGCAAACAAAAAAGAAACAAAAAGGATAAGCAAGGGGTGCCTCCCAAGAGCGCTCTCTGTTTAATGTCGGCCGAGCCAGACGTTATTTGTTAGCTAAATGGAAAATAAAAACTAAAGTGAAGTGGTAACTCCCTAAGTATGCGCTTAGGAGAGTAAACTAGAAAAAAGAAAAAATGAAGAATTGCACCGACATGCGGTGGAATCTTCAAGAAAATGACGCCCAAAAAGGAACGGACGGAGTTATAGAAGAACTCCGCCGTATGTAAACTAGGGAAGAAGGGGTCATCAAAAGAAGGAGAATAAAAAGAAGAAGAAATAGAAAGAGGAATAAAAGAAGTAGAAAACGAATTTTCATCAAAAGAAATTTCACAAGGAGAAGGAGAGTCTTGTGAAATTTCGGGAGAAGAAGGAGAAGGAAGAACTAAAGAAGAAATATCTAAAGGATAAGAAGAAGAAGAAGACTTGCTAAAACTAGGAAAATTTGGAACAGTTAAATTTGAAAGCGTAATGGAATCACCAACGTCTTCAGATGGAGAAATAAAAGACGTCTCGTCATCCTCAACGGGTAAGAAGCACACCGGAATATACATAGAGGCGTCTTCCAAAGGAGGAAGGAAACAATCCGGGATATCCGAATAGTTATCCTCCTCGAGAGGAACAAGACAAGCCGGGATATCCGGTGAATCATTACATGAAGAAATTGGAGGAGACGGAGAAGAAGACGAAGAAAAAGAAGCGGCCTCGCAAGAAAGATAATCTATCATGGTCTTGAAATGCGAACTAATATTATCAATAGAAGTTTGCAATTGAAGATACCCATGATCGATAGAATTAAAATAAAAATTTAGAGGCGCGGCGCTTTGCGGGGCAAAATCATAAGAAAAATACGGGTTGCCCATCTCCCAAGTTGGACAAAAATTGGAGTAAGGGTCAAATTGGCCAGTTTGACCTTCCCCAGAAAAATTAAAATCAAGAGAGGGAGGGGTTCCCGAAAGACATTCAGAATAAAAATGGTCGGGCAACCCGCAAAAAGCGCAAAAATATGATGATTCCATAAAAAAAATTAACTGCTACCAAAAAGAAAGAAAAACTAGTTTTTTTTTGTTTTTTTTGATTTGTTTTTTTTAGATATATATATATATTTTTTAAAATAGGTTTTTTTAATGGATTGGCTCTCGAACTTCCCGTGGACTACCCGGTGAAGGGTTCACCCGGTACTAGGTAAAATGGTGGCGCTTAAAGCCCCTTACCCTTTTCGAGAGATTTTAGGTTGGGTAGAATTTAGATGAGGTGGGTGGATAATAATAATAATAATAATAATTTTTTTTTGTTTTTTTTAGTAGAAGTAATAAATTCGATGATTTCGTAATATTGCCAAAAATATTCCCCGGCAACGGCGCCAAAAACTTGATAGAGAAAATCGTATTCTCCAATCTATACTCGATTAAGGCAAGTGTACCTATCGAAATATAGCATAGGATATGAAAAATATCAAGATCGTATAAAAACTCGGGGCAGGCAAGTACTATTACTCACAACGACTCTATTATCCTACCGAATGATTAATGATGTTTGAAAATTAAAATAAACTAAACTTAAAGAGAAATAAACTATTACGAGAAAAGTGTGCGCGATCGACGATTCACTTTGAAATAAAATAACGAAATAATTTAGTTTAGCAGTTGTAATTCTATTAAGACCGTGACGGATCCGATATTAGGAAATAATCTCGCTAGAGCATTAAATCCCCTAACTTATAGACGTTCTGACCGAAATCTCTTTCAAGTCAAAATGGCCTAAAGTCGCATTATCGAAGTGACCCGCACTATTGGATTTGACTCCAATCCGGAGGATTTACGTCATCCTATCTCTAGGGGTGCGTTCAACTCCTTCCTTCCTTGAGTGATCTTTCATATTCACGAGCCTCTCGGCTACTCAAATACGAGATCGGAATCTACTACCGTATACATAGAAATATGGAGTCGATACGAGATATTTCAAGGAAGGATCAAAAATAAAAAAATACCAAATGCAAACATAAAAATAAAGATACGTTATTATATCGCAAAGATTATCGCGATCGCGCACAAAAAAGAACTAGCTAAGCATAATAGAAAGGGATTGAGAATAAGAGAAAAGAAAAAATGACATTTGCATTGTTTAATAAAAGAGGTACAAAATAAGATCAAAACAAAATTATACTACTAAAGGAAAGAGATTACCATAAAAACTACAACATGAAAATAAGAAAATAACCTCACTTGCTCTCTACAAGATCTCTCAAAAACTAAACTATCTTTTAGACTACAACTTGCAACTAAAACTACTTGCCATCAACAAGAGGGGAGGGGCTCCTTTTATAGATGAAGGGGAAGGTTCTAGATGGGGGAGACCAAGGGGTGGCCGGCCACATGCTTGGAGGAAGTTCGTGCATGTAATAAATGAAGGTGGAGAGAGGAGGCTACATGCATTGCATTATATTTAATGGAAGTGAAATGGAAAATATAAAATAAAGAGAGGGGGGATGAATGGAAGTGTGTAGAAGGAAATAATAAAGGGGAGAGAGATGAATGAGGTGGAGAAGGATGCATGCATGAAATATATTAAATGATGGAGAGAGAGAAGAAGAAGGTGGCAAGGTGCATGTATACATGTGGAAATAATGAGGAGGAAAAATAATAAAGGGAGAGAGAGAGAGATGAATGTGGCCGGCCACATGTAAAAATGCATGAGTGAGTGGGCTCGGGTTTGGGCTTTGTGAAGGGCTGCTGCATGGTGGGCTCGGGTAGGGGCTACATGCACTTGGAGGATTGGTGGGCTTCACTTGTAGGCTCGGGTAGGAGGCTTGGCTGCACCAAATGGAAGTGGGCTGCATCAAATGGAAGTGGGCCAGCCACCTACAAAAAGAAATAAAACATACATTAGAAACTTTATAACATGATAATATAAAACATAAAATAAAAGTGAAAAATAAAAACTAACATAACATTAATTATAATAAACTTAACAAACATAACACATAAAACATTTATAACTTAAAATTAGACAAACATGAAACATAATACATAACAAGTATAATAATATAATAAAACTATATATTTTTATATAATAACATAAAATAAAATTGCGACAAAACAATAAAACTATAATAAAACTAGTAATTTTAATATATTATAGAAAGATATTAAAACATGAAATAACAAGCATAAATTATAAATAAACTAAGGTAATTAAGCTACTAAATTACTCCAAAAACGATGACTAAAACTAGTCATCAACTCCCTAGGCCCAAGTCGGCTCTCTTGACTTAAAAGTGCGTACGAGGGGCCTAGCACGAATTGGGACGTTAGACAAAGAATGTGGATCTTCGGAACGGGATGACGCACCCCGGTGGGATGAGGAATATCCCCTTTTTGATGCACCTCCTAATTGGAAGAGGCGGTCCCTCTTACCACTGCGGATCTCGAGTTCTCAGATTCCCCCCGATACGAATCATATGATACCGACGATGATCTGTACTCGGATCCTGCTTAGAGTGATACCGGGATCACTCTCCCATATTCTACGTGCTTTAGTTTTTCCTATCGTTTATTACTTGACCCCCCCCCCCCCATTATCTGAGCCTGTGTAGACTGAGTCTCCACGGGTGCATTGGGATGACGATGAGCCTTGTGCTCATGCCGACGGCGAGTGCATTGCCAGTTTGAGAAGGTTTCTAGTTCCTTCATAGTGGAAGTCACTGCCATTGCCATCTCCTCCTACAGACCTGCGATGGACGATGCCTTGCTAGGAAAGGATTTAGCTTGTGATGAGATAAGCAAGGACCAGTGCTCCTCCACTTCTTATTTCTTATTTCCTCTACCTGTGTTTGGCAGGTATTATTATTTAGGTAGAGAGGTAACTGCTTTATCTCTGTATCAGTACTCGCTACTATAACGGATATTCGGTCAGTTACCTGTACACCTTTTATTTCATAGGCCCATCAGTTAGGACTTTTTGATGAATGAATAACTCATGCTGGGAGGACAATAACCCCAGTACTTATCTAGGAGTAGGTGTAGTTAGATATTTTTACTGTTTTAAGAAAATTGTTTTGCGTATTGTATAACATATTTTAACATTATTGTATGCTTGTGAGGTTTTTGTTTGCTTGCGTCTGATTCAGGCACATTGCCTATTCTCTCGGGAGGCTCATTGTTCCATTTGCTTTTATTTTTCTCGTTGTTTTTACAAGGTGAGACTTCCCGTAGAAAATTAGGCGAACCAGGCTGTTTTTTGCAAAATGCACGGTTTGGGGAAAACGTGCGCAACAAAAACGCATGACCGTGTGTTTTATATTTATAAAAACGCTCGGTCGAGCGTTTTGCACGCACAGTAGCCATATTTCTCTCGTGCTACTACTACAATCGCCCGCTTCTCCTCCATTTTCTCCGGCGAGATCTCCCTTCTTCTCCTCCAAATCCTCCCCCATTTCTCCTCTCTTTCCACTCCCCTCTCTCTTTTGTCGCCATAGTGCTCAAGAAAGTGATAAGCAAGTTGCGCGGCTCCGGTGGTGCTTCATTCTCCTCTATGCGGCATGGTGCTCATGAGGAGCAGGAAGAAGCTCCAACTGTACCTGTGGAAACTGAGGAAGCTGAGCGGATGCTTTGATTTGGGAGGTCGGAGATGGTTGTAATGTTTGAACGATTGGTCCATAAACCATTTTTGGATTTTCGCTACGTTTCAGACGGGGATCTTGCACTCATCAGTCTAAAGTAGGAAGTGGACCGTTTACTTGACGTGGGTTCATGACGTCACATCTTCTCCATTGTGGAGACGGGGTTTTGCGAACTCACGCTCGAGTTTCTCTCCACCTTCAACATTATAGAATGGCACGATGTGGGTAACGGTGAGTCCACTGCTGTGAAATTTTGGATGAACCTCCGTACTTACCCCATTAGTGCGGGGATTTATGCGGTTGACAAACTCACAACGTCAAACGTTCTGTCCCGACCCTTTGTGTTCCCAACTGGTACATCTCCTCACACTTTCTGGCAGGAGATCACCGGACTATCACAACAGTATGAAGCACGATCGTCCAAATATTCCCATATCATCTCCCCCGCGCTCTGCTATGTTCAGCATCTGATCGGGCACAACATCAACGCCCGCTCGATAAGCCAAAATGTAGCGGGGTAGTCGGACCTTCTCTACCTCTTCAGTACATACCACAACATTCCTCTCCACCTAAGCCGGGTCCTTGTCGATTACTTTGTTCACTAGGTCACGTACGTGCCTCTAAAGGCCATCAGTGGTTCCCACTTCATTACACCAATCGCCAAGGGTTTGGGAGTTTTTGATGCTTTGCTCGCCATGAAACCCATCTTTCGCGGCGATTTCATTTCGGCGACCATGATGACCGCCTTCAGGCTGGTACGTCGCGTTTCTTCTGGCGGTACTTGGCGCTACGTTGTTCGGACATTAGAGGGTGAGCAACCAGACAGGGATTCTTCTGTGATGTGGGATCCTCATCAGAGTCCCGCTGGTTCGACGATGCCTCTTAATTCCATCCAATGCCCTTGCCCCCAGCGCCTTTTTTCCCCATGCCACGCCTCGTAGGAGTTTCGCGGAGGATTATCCCGACTTCTATGCACGGCATATGCAGATGGAGGAGCTGATGCGTGAGCAGCACGACATGACGACGCGCATTGTTTACTTTCTTTGGGTGCCACCTACTGTCCCCGCTCGAGCTTCTACATCGCGTGTCCGTACTCCGCCTCCTCCACTTACTGATCAGCCCAAGTGACTTTTGCTTCTACCTCGGATGGGAGTTTCATGTTTTTCTTTATGTTTACATTTTTGTTTATTTGACTGTTGATGTACTTGATATTATTCGGTTGGGGCTTCGTCCCCAGGGTGGTTAGAAATATATTTTTCAGTACGCCTTTCCTTCGTGTGCTATGATTCATTTTTTATTTGATATGTTATGATTTTTGTTTAGTTTAATAACTTTCAAAAAATTCCTTAGTTTAAATTTGGTATAGTCATGTATATACAAGATTTTGCTGGAGCTCTTTTGCAGGTTGCCTTTCCCTTATGCGGCGGAGTGAGTAAAGTTTTTGTAGGTTTGGCTTCATGTTTTCCCGCGCCTTCTGGTATGCTCATTGACTTAGCACGGGGTAACCTCTCCCCCAACTTTTATTTCTTTAATTTTATTGACAATCTTATGTTAGGTTGTTTATATTATGTCTTGTGGGGGAGAGATATGCGGTTACCTATGCACATGCTTCACTTTCATTTTCATACCAAAAGCACATTTTGATTTTCTATTTAATGTATTCTTATTCGCATTGTGCACCTACACCGACATGAGTGCGATCTTAACCACACGAGTGGCTCGAGTCAAATGCATTGCTTATGTGTAAACTTTAAAATAGCTATGCTGGCTTTGGATTTTAGGATAGAGTAGTGCGAAACTCGTGCAGTGCTCCTAATCAAGTACTCATGGTCTGTGTAGAAATAGTATATATTTACTTTTTCTTTATGGTCATAGATTTATACATTTTCTGCAAATGTAAATATTGTTTTTACTACTCAAAAATGTTGAATCTGGAGTAATCGAACGATGGTGTAAGGATGTGTATAGCCGTCACTAGACTCGTTTTACTCGAGTCAAGAGGAAGGATCATCTTTCCCGATGGCTAAGAACTTGCACCAAGCTACTCTCGAAGCATGGTGATAGGTTAGTCAAGCGTGAGCGTGATGTAGTCCATCATTTTGGCCCGGTTGAGCTTTGTACCCCATCCTAACGTTAATCCTTGTTAGCCTATGTTGGGCTATCCCTCCTGTTTATTCAGCCCTACTCCGCGATCACCAATACCTCAAAGCCCATCCCAGTAGCACGCCCCTATCTCAAGCTATTAGTATGTTACATCTTGTAATTGGTGTTGTTACTATGGTACTGTTATGTGATTGTGAGTTGGAGTTCTCATGATAATTTGTGCTGAATGTGGTTTTTAAAGAAAAAAACTTTTTGGAAGAAGAAAAGAAAAGTAAAAAAAGGAATAGAAAAAAAGAAAAAAATGTTGTTTGATACGAAATAAGATAGTTAAAAAAAAAATTCCATTTGCATTATTGTTGTGGTGGTAGGCATTGCACACATACTTTTAGTCAAGTTCAAGTCTGGGTGTGTGGTGCACCTGTAATTTTTGTTGGTTTGAGGATAATTTATGTCTGAGCTCATTTTGGTTGTGCGTAGCCGTCGTTTTTTTATCCTTATGCATCCTTACCTATGTATACACGCAAGACCCATGTTTATCCTAAATTCCTATGGATTCACGCTTGAGTCGAACTAGTACCATTGTGAGAGTGTGAATGGGTAGGCGTATGGTCCCCAATATTGATGGATTTCTTTGGAGGTGATCCTGAGCCCCAGTCTTTGGCCATGCTCACTTGAGTGGCCAGGCTACTTTCTTCCTACACATGACCGAACGATTCTCCATAATTCTAATTTTAAGTAGATACAATAATTATTTATGCCTGTCAATATGTATAAATTCCGTTGTATAATTAAAAAGTTTGTCTATTATATTTTCTATGCCCATGATGTATTTGATTTCTCTCAATACTTTATTTGGAAATTAGTAAGTTAGCTAACTATTTTATTGTCCACGGAGTGATGATTTGCTAGGGACGGGCAAATGTTTAAGTTTAGTGGTGTGATGAGTCCGATTTATATAGGGTTTTCAGACTCCTGGACCTGTATTCTCACTCATGCACTGCATTTTTACTCGAAATCGGTTATATTTGCTTCGATCAGTTCAGGACCACTTTGTTCACCGCTTTGGCCGAAGGGTGTGAAATTGCGCATTCTGTAGTCGGTGGTAAGTACTGGGGTACTCCCCATGAGGATTTGTTAGTTATTATGCTGTGTATTTGTGTTGGTAGCTAGTGCTCCAGTTTTGGTTTTTGCTGTGTAGGTGGTCCATTTTCCCCAAAGCAGGAATTCTGATTCGTGGAAAATGCACGGTCGCTCGTTTCCTTAGTGCACGTTTTCTTCCAGATCGTGTGTTTTACTCGATGGACGATAGTCGAGTAAAACTCGACAAATTTATTCGAGCTATGCTCGACGATCTTCACGCACTGTTAACACACGATTTCCTCTAAACTGTGCACGAAGGAAACACATAGTTTTGTTGTTGCTTCCTTGTTTTATTTTTCTCTGTGGTTAATCGTGTGATTTGCTCACACAACAGGGGTGGAAGTGTCCATGTGCGAGTAAAATGCACGGTTCCACCTGCTTGCCGGAAAACTCTTCTCTCCGTGGTTACCCATGCGATTTCCTTCACGCACGGGCGGAAGCGTCCGTGCACGAGATAAGGCATGGGTCAATGCTTCTTCTTCTTCTGCAAGCTTGCTCTATAATTTAATAACGCACGGTTAACGCATGGTCGTGCGCCTAACCGTGCGTGACCATTTTTCTGACCTGTTTCTATTTAAAGAGCAAATTTCCATCCATTTGTGGAGGAGAACATTTTCAGGCATACCTTCATCATTTTTGGGAAAAACTCCGCTATTCCACCTCCGCCCTTCATCTTCCACTAAGGATAGAAGTTCTGGACATGATCGTGACGCTTACCTCTCTCCAGTGCTTAGTCTTGACCATCTCATTCATCTCATAGCTCCACTGCAAGTTTGTTCGCCATAGCCAACAAGTAACGGGAAGCTTGCAACCTTCTTCCATTTTGTGACACGAAGAAGACGGGTTCATTGGAGCGTAGTTACAACATTCTTTACCCCGGATGTAGTTGAGGACCGAGCTTGGAAGTAGACAAACAACCCAGCGATTCCTTCCGCGACTCCTCGACGAGCCTTCGAATTCGGTTGATTTCTTGACTTGTTCTTTCTTTGTTGTTGTATATGCGTGGCTAAATCTTCATATGTAGATGTTGTTATGCTTTAGTAGTGAACGTTATTTTTTTCATGTCTATGTAATTCTATTTCATTTTAATACTTCAGTTGCTTGAGTAGCGTCTGTGTTTCCACCCGCCACCACTGTTAGTATTGCCGCTCTAGCGATTACTAAAGGCGCGCGTTGCAAAGAGTTATTTGCAACCCTCAATCCGTTGTTCTTTTCATCCCCTACGCATGCCTACTCTTCCATTCCACCGAGCGAAGCAGCGCATAACGTCCTATATAGGAGTAAAATTAATTAGCTTTTATTTTATTGCAACTAAAACCAAGCCTCTTAGGACTTCAATCTCAAGTACTCCTTGAAAGACAACTCCACCTTGCAGTGTTCCTTGAGAGATTCGATACTTGAAAAAGCCTCCCCATTTTATATTACTTATGCGAGTGGTACACTTGCCGTAAGCACATCAAGTGCCTACTCGCATGATGACAGATAGTGTGATGTTAATATTACCTAACGGTTGCATGATAGGTATAGATAGGTCTCACTATGTGTAGGTATGGATTGGAAGTCGGGATTTTGGGTTGGAAGAATCCTTGCTGCCAATATCTGAGTTCGATGTGATCTTTTGAATGGACTGGCATTGGATCAGCAGTGGGCTAGTGCATATGGATCAGAGACTTATCAAGGGGTAGTGAAGGCTGCTCTGAAAGTGGAGGCAATTGAGACCGCAAAAATAGAGGCCAGTAAATGAGGAAGGAAAAGAGGAAGTCTGCTGAAGATAAGAACCCACAGGTACCCGGTGCTGCTCCACGAAAGAAGAGCAAAGTAGTGTGTAGCCTCTGTGGCCGGTCAGGCCACCCTGTTGAGAGGTGTATCAAGAAGGCGGGATCTTAGAAGAAGGAGCAAGTTCATGCTATTCAAGGTGTTCCTAGGAAGGATGTTTCCTGTTCTGTTTGCAAGCGACCTGGTCATTATGCTGCCCAGTGCTGCTCCAAGGATAAAGTCTGCTATCAGTGTGGACAGAAGGGCCATATCAAGACAAGGTGTCCTCAGGTCCAACCTAGCGTGTGGACAAGGGCAAAGGAAAGCAAAACGTGATCTCTTCCAAGGAGGCTCAAGCTTCGACTCAGGTCATCTCAGGTTAGTTGTTTTCCTATCCTGATAGCTTTATTTACTAGAATTGTTATAGTTTTGTTTTGGTAGTTCCTTAGTTGTATATGTGCTCCTATAGGGAAATTTAAGGAAAAGAACCATTGGGCGCGTGTTCTGTTCGACTCCGGCGCTACCCACTCATTTGGGGCTAGAGTCGTTGTGGAGCATTATTGGTTGATTCTAGATCAAGTTCGTGATACCTTCCGCATCAAGTTCCCTTCTGGAGAATGCGTGTTATCAGATTTGGGCATTTTGGATTGCCATGTTTTGTTGGGAGACTTTCTTGCAAAGGCAGACTTGAAGATGATTGATCTAGAGGACTTTGATGTTATTCTGGGCATGGACTAGTTGTCTAAGTATGATGCGGTTATTCAGTGCAAAGGGAAGCGCTTGGACTTCATCAAGGACAACGGTTTGCCTGGAAGTGTGTATGTTGATCCGTGCCAGAAGTCTCCTATCATTTCTGCGGTATGTGCTCAGAATCTGTTTCATTTTGATTGCTTTGCTTGTTTAGTCTCGGTGGTTGGGACGGCTGTTAGTGTACCGCGCTTGGAGGAGATTCCTGTTGTACGTGGTTTCTCTGATGTTTTTCCTGATGACCTACCTGGTCTTCCTCCCGATCTGGATGTTAAGTTTGTGATTGATTTGGAACCGGGTACGCGTCCTATTGCTAAGGCGCCGTACCGGATGGCCCTTCATGAGTTGGAGGAGTTGCGAGTCCAGTTGGATGAGTTGTTGGCAAAAGGCTTTATCAGGCAGAGTTCATCGCCTTGTGGTGCTCTTATTCTGTTTGTGAAGAAGGATGGGTCGATGAGGTTGTGCATCAATTATTGGGAGCTGAACAAAGTCACCATTAAGAACAGGTACCCTATGCCTAGGATCGATGACTTATTTTATTAGTTGCGTGGTAGCACGGTGTTTTCCAAGATCGATCTTTGTTCTGGCTATCATCAGCTCACGATCCGTGAGGCAGATATTCCACGGACTACATTTAAATCGAGGCATGGACACTTCGAGTTCCTAGTGATGTCATTTTGTTTTACCAACGCACCATCATCTTTCATGGATATGATGAACCGGGTGTTCATGTATTTTCTAAACAAGTTCGTTGTGGTATTCATCGATGATGTGTTGATCTACTCTCGCAGTGCCGAGGAGCATGAGCAGCATCTGCGCTTGGTTCTATCGGAGTTGAGGGACCACAAGTTATTCGTCAAGCTGAGCAAGTGCAAATTTTGGTTGCCTCAGGTCTCGTTTCTGGGGCACGTGGTGAATAAGGAAGGGATCTCGGTCGACACAGAAAAGATCGCAGCAGTGATGTATTGGAGCAGGACGGGCACGCCCAAGGAGATTAAAAGCTTCCTAGGGTTGGCCGGCTACTACAGGAGGTTCGTAGAGTGTTTCTCTACCCTGGATGCACTTTGACTAGGTTGATACAGAAGAACACGGCCTTTGTTTGGAGCGAGAAGTGTGAAGAAGCCTTCCTGGAACTAAAGAATAGATTGTGCACTGCTCCCGTTCTAACCCTACCTACAGAAGGTGCAGAGTATGATGTGTACGTGGATGCTTCACATGTTGGTCTTGGTTGCATGTTGATGCAGGCTGGAAAAGTGATTGCGTATGGGTAAAGGCAATTAAATACTCATGAGGGAAATTACCCTACGCATAACCTTGAATTTGCAGCGGTTATTTATGCACCAAAGCTGTGGAGGAATCTAATTTATGGTGCCCAGTGCAAGATCTTCACAGATCATAAAAGTCTAAAGTACATTTTCACTCAGATGGAGTTGAATCTGCGCCAACGGCGGTGGCTATAGTATGTGGCCTATTATGATGTGGAGATCTAGTATCATCCAGGCAAAGCCAATTTGGTGGCCGATGCCCTGAGCCGGAAGACGGGGAAGATCTTCAACCTCGCTGCAAAACGTTTAGTGGAAGAGTTTTTGTTGATGGATATCTCCGTGGGATGCTATGACTTGCAAAGCAGTTTGGCAGTGGCAGAGCCGTCTTGGATTTTACTTACTAGGTTACACCAGAAGGATGATCCGGATCTATTACACCTGTACCTCAGGACTGAGATAGGTTAGTTGCCAGATTTTCTTATCGAACATGCGTGTACTTTGATGTTCCACGACAGGTTTTGCATCCCCGCTGTTGGACACATCAGGGTTATGTTATGCAGAGAGGCTCATGGATCCAGTGTTGCCTACCATCCAGGATCTACAAAGATGTACCATGATTTGAAGTAAATCGCCTGGTGGTATGGGAAGAAGGGGGGCATAGCCGATTTGTTGCTGAGTGCCACACTGGCAAGCGTGTGAAGGCCGATCACGGAAGGCCTGGTGGCAAGTTGACTCCGTTCGAGATACTGACTTAGAAGTGGGAAAGTATTTCTATGGACTTCATTACGGGTTTACTGAGATCTCCAAGGGGATTTGATTCAGTTTGGGTGATCGTGGACCGATTGACGAAGTGTGCGTACTTCGTACCCTATAAGATAAATTACCCGATGAAGAATATAATAGAGCTGTACTTGGACGAGGTCATCAAATTGCACAGTGTGCAAGTTAACATCATTTTGGATAGAGACTCCTGGTTTACTTCTCGCTTTTGGCAGAGTCTGCAGGAGGGTTTGGGTACAGATTTGAGGTATTCTGCTGCTTACCACACACAGAACAATGGGCAGACAGAGCGGGTGAACCAGATAGTTGAGGATATGATTAGATGCTACATTTTGGACCACGGAGGAGCGTGGGATGAGCGTCTGCGGATTATGGAATTTGCATATAATAATAGTTATCAAGAGAGCTTGCAAATGGCTCCCTTTGAGGCATTGTATGGGAGGCGCTGCAGAAGTCCCTTATTTTGGGCTGAGGCTGGTGAGAGACCTTTATTGGGTCCGGATGCGCTCGAGGAAATGGAAGTTGCAGTGAAGCTTATTTGAGAAAAGCTTCGTATAGCTCAGGAGAGATATGAGAAGAACGCCAACCGGCGTAGGTCTGACTTGGATTTTTCTGTAGGGGACCATGTGTTTCTTAAGGTTTCCCTGATGGTTGGTGTTAAGAGGTTCGGTAAGAACCAGAAATTGGACCCGAGGTATGTGGGCCGTTTAAGATTGTTGAATGGATTGGCGTGTCAGCATATAGGTTGGATTTGCCAGCAAACTTTCCAGGTGTTCATAATGTATTTCATGTAAGATAATTACGGAAGTGTGTGCGAAGCAGTGGGCAAGTCTTATATTCTGTGCCCCAGTTGGAGCCTAATCTCTCTTATGTTGAGGTGTCGGTCCGCATCTTGGACACTCAAGATCGGGTGCTGCGGACAAAGTCTATCCCGATGGTGAAGGTTCTATGGAAGAACCAGGATTTAGAAAGCGCGACTAGGGAGCTAGAGTCGTCTATGAGGGAGGCTCACCCTCACCAATTCCCCTGATTTTTTGGGTAGGTTTTCTTTCTAGTAACTTTAGTTTTGTTACTTTTCCTTCTATAGTAGAAGTAGTGTGCGAAAAGTTTTGGGACGAAACTATCTTTTAGGGGGAGTGACTGTAACGCCCCCGATTTTTCTACGAATTATTTAATTCTCGTTTGGCGTTACGTTGACGCGTTTTCTTTCTGAGTTCGATGTGATCTTTGATAGAACTAGGGTTTGCTGTTAAACTTATAGGATTTCGTAGCTTCAGTGGATGCTAAGTCTACTGTCAGGTTGCTGATGAATATATAAGCCGAGTTTTGCTTGATTAGGCTGGGGTTGAGTAGATTCGGCCTGACAGAAGAGGTAGCAGCAGCCGGATATTTTTCTCCTCTCCTAAGTCTTATCTAATAAAGAGATTCTGGGCTAATGGTAGTGGTCTGATGTGATAGGATTAGTGTGAGAGTTAATTTTCAAGTCACCGTATTTCAGCGTTGAGAGGTTCAGGAAATGCGAAATTTTTATTTTAGCTAAGTCAAAAGCGTTGAGTGAGTGAACCTCACTCGACGCCTAGAGTGTTAGGCCTCTGGCGTTGAGTGTGGTGCCCTTACTCAACGCCATTGTCGTTTTGCGGCTAAGAGTCCAGGCGTTGAGTGAGTGGTCCTCACTCAACGCCCTGACTATTTGGCGTTGAGTGAGGTAGATTCACTCAACGCCGCCACCTTTCCTAGCGGCCATGTATTGTGGCGTTGAGTGAGTTAACCTCACTCAATGCCGTGGTTATTTTGGCGTTGAGTGAGGTTAACTCACTCAACACCACAACCAGTTTTGCGTCTAAGTGGTTAGGCATTGAGTGAGTGAACCTCACGCAACATGGTGGCTGTTTTGGCATTGATTGAGGTTAACTCACTCAACGCCACAACCACTTTCTCGTATAAGTGGTTAGGCGTTGAGTGAGTGAACCTCACTCAATGTCGTGGCTGTTTTGGCGTTGAGTGAGGTTAACTCACTCAACGCCACAACCAGTTTTCCGTCTAAGTTGTTAGTCGTTTAGTGAGTGAACCTCACTTAATGTCGTGGCTGTTTTGGCGTTGAGTGAGGTTAACTCACTCAATGCCACAGTCTGTTTTGGCATTGAGTGAGTGGGGCTCACTCAACGACGTGTCGTGCGATTTTCGACGCTTTTACCTTAGTTTATATTTCTCTCCCGAGTGATTTACCTTTGGGTTTGGGATATTTGTCGGCTATTTCTGAAGGCCGAATCATGGGTTATGGCAGGTAGTGGTATTTTGACGCTCCAAAGGAATGGAATGTTTTGTGTACGAGCCGTGGCCGCCACCTCGGTTTTGGTGTGTTTGACCCTAGTGCTGACACGGTGTATTTTTTTGGAAATGACGATTTGGGGGACTGCGTTTGCCACCAACCTGGATCCATGTTGTTTTACTACTTCCATTAACACACAAGATAAGATTGTTAGATGTTTTCTTCCTTTATATTGCAACATGTTGTTGGCATATGTTTGCCCTGTAGACTCTGCACGTTTTAGCAGGGTTGTTGCTTATTTCTCGCACTTGGTGCACTTTGTCTTGCCTTGGGCAGGGTTTGTTTGTTACTGTCTGGCTTACTTCTTTTGCTTACCTTTTGATATGCTACTTTTACACAATTTTTTTTTCTTTACTTGCTGAGGTATTCTTTCTTTGAATGCCTCAGGTTCTGGATAGAAGCCGATTAAGCGGCATGATTTTCTGTGGTGTTGCTAGAAATCCCTCGGGTTGTAGAGGTCTTTTTCTTGGACTTATGAGGTAGTTTTACTATTTTTCTTACAGACATACATATTTGCTAGTGGGTTCGTGTCAGTTTGTTGGCCCCCACTGGTAGTTTTACCTTGATACTAGATATGTTACTTTTTGCTTCTATCTTTCTGGAGTTAGTCTACTTGCTCTTGGGATGATAAATGATAGGTTGCTAGTTACTTTAAAACCTACAAGCACTACTATATGTATATCATAATCAGCATGTTTTCTTAAAAATCAAACACTATTTTCCAAATAACGTAAAAGGCTTTCTTCTTATATATATTATAATAAATTTAGAGTCTTGCATAGTATAAGCTGTCCCCTAGGGACACTAATGCCCTCTCTTAGGATGTCAAAAGAAATTAAACAAAGTATTTTTCGCTGTGTATAAGTATAGTTTTTTTAAAATGTGGACTAGATGATCCACACAGCCGAGGGATACAGCCTTTAATATAACTGAATTTCTAAACATTTAAACTTAAGAATTTTCATGATCTAAGTAGTTTGTGTGTTGCCTGAGCGTCGACAGTTATCCCCTGCTCAACGTAGCATCACAGCGCGTGTTTTCTCATACTCTGATAATCCTTAATTTTAGAGAAAATGTGGGTTGTGACAGTTGGTATCAGAGGGAGGTTGCTTGACAAGTTAGTCGGGCAACCTTTCCTTTTTATTGCATTAGAAGTTTAGCATCATGTCATTCACACACCGATATGTCATCAGCACGTCTTGGCAAAAGCACGAACACTACACTCATAGCGTAACATGAAGTATACGGGGCATATTATGCGTTCGTATATGGATCCACCATAGGGGAAACATGTGAGGGTTATGTAGTATGGGATGCATAACCTCACCACATGAATGCGACCAACATGTTTTCTTTTTCGTTTTATGGAAATGTTATGTAGAATGGGATGCATAACATTTTCATGCATACGCCGCTCATAACATGCATTAGGGCCTTTTATTTTAGAATGCATTGCACAATCATGCATAACATAACATTGCATAAGCACAATGTGCCAAGCTAAAGACTTGCAGGATGACATATGTACACACATAGTTTTGAGTCAAAAAGAATACAAAATCATGCATTCTCGATCTAGGCACAAGAGTTAGTATGGTGGTGGTAAACAATCCTAGGTTAAGCATGACATCACTTTTGTAAACAAATAAAATAAAATCCTAGAGCAAGTATAACAGTTAAAGTTCATATTTATGTATGTATTTGTCTATACTGGTAGCTTTGTTCTAACTGATGTACTAGGTTTTGAATTTAGTTTATACGATTTTTGGATGGCGAGACGTCCTTTGACAAGATCGACTCCCCTTTCTTAGGGCGAGTCATCTGGAGCGCAGAGTGATGCGGTTATCAAGAGCCTACAACAGAGCAATGATTCCTTGACCAGGTAGTTGGTGGAGATACAGGCCCAGATCCAGTCTCTGGTGGCAGTTGTGGCAGGACAGGCTCAGGGAGTGCAAGACGCTGTAGGGGGGTTTGCTTCTCCTCCCCCTTCTGCTCCCATGAGACCTCCATTGGTGGTGCCATCAGAGATGGCCTTTATCTCACAATTTCAGAGACTTAGCCCTCCTATATATGATGGGAAGACAGATTTCATGGTCATAGATGATTGGCTGATCTCTATGGAGGAGATGTTTGGATACTCCGGTATTGTAGATGATCAGAGAGTGATGATAGCCGCCTATCAGCAAAAGGGTTTGGCTAAGAGCTGGTGGCTTAGGGAAAAGGAGAGCTTGGTAGCCGGTTGCTCTTGGGGATTATTCAAGGAGGTGTTGCTGAGGAAGTTCTTGCCTTCGGTCGAGCGTGACCGTCTTATGAATGACTTCATCCACCTGAAGCAGAGGCAACTCACGGTCAGTGAGTATGAGATAGAGTTCAGCAAGTTGAGCCTGTTTTCCCCTGGGTTGGTGAGTATCGAAGCTGATCGAGTCAAGCGGTTCCTTGTTGGCTTGAGAAGCGAGGTTCAGCAGTGGGCTAGTTCATATGGATCAGAGACTTATGCAGGGGTAGTGGAGGCTTGTCAGAACCCGCATTTTCTCCGAGGAAAACGGATTATCAGAGTAGGATAAAACACGCATCATGATGCCACGTCGAGTAGGGGATAACTGTCGACGCTCAGGCAAACCACTATCAACTATACTTTAAGAAAATTCATAAGTTATATGATCAGAAAATCAGTTATATTTTTAAAGGCCGTATCCCTCGGCTCGGTGGATCACCTAGTCCACAATTTAAAAACTATACTTATACACTGCGGAAAATACTCTATTCAGGTTCGACATCCTAAAAAAGTGCATAAGTATCCCCAGAGGACAACTTATACTATGCAGGACCCTACTTCTGATTTATACTATATATATATAGGAATATGATCTTTTTACGTTATTTGTAAAATAGTGATGAGTTTTATAAAACATGCTGATCATGAGGTATACTTATAATAGTATTTTTAGTTTTAAAAGTAACTAGCAACCTAGCATAAATCATCCCAAGAGCAAGTAGACCAACTCCAGAAAGGTAGCAGCAAAAATTAACACATCTAGTATCAAAGTAAAACTACTAGTGGGCGCCAACAAACTGACACGAACCCACTGGAAAATATGTATGTCTGTAAGAAAAACAGTAAAACTACCTCACAAGACCAAGGACCTAATCTCCACAGTACTAGAGACCACCAGCAATAGCACAGCACAGCTAGCCGCCTAATCGGCTTCTAACCAGAACCTGAGGCATTCAAAGAAGAAAAGAATACCTCAGCAAGCTAAACAAGTAAAAGCTGCATGGAAAAATTAGGTTATAAGGTAAGCAAGAAGAGTAAGCAAACCGAAAACAAGCACCACTGTCCAAGGCAAGACAAAAAGAAAAGCATTAAGTGTGAGGAAACAGCAACAACCCTGCCCAAAAATAAAATCCTACAGAGTTTACAAGGCTACCATGAGCCCAAATGTTGCAAATTTACAAAGGAAGAAATGTCTAACACCCTAAGCTGTGAGAGATGGTAGTAGCAAAAACAACGCGGATCCGGGTGGGAGGCAAACTCAGTCCCCAACCACCATTTCCAAGAAACAAAGCTCAGGGGTCTACATGCTAAAGCACTAGGGACCTCCCACCCCCTTGCCTAGCCCGTACCTGCAGTAAGATAAAAGAAAAAGGGTGGACTTGGCTAAATTACACAACACCTTCCCCATTAAGAGCTTCAAACCACCACTACTAACCACGACCCACGATTCGGCCTTTTTGGAAAAAAAGAAAATAGCCGACAAGGAACCTAAAAATCAAGGAATTCACTGAGGGGAGACAAACAAGGAATTCACTCGGGGGATAAAATAAAGGTAAGGGAAAAGCATTGAGATGACTCAATAAGGCATGGCGTTGAGTGAGCCCCACTCACTCAACGCCTAAACAAACGGTGGCGTTGAGTGAGCTAACCTCACTCAACGCCAAAACAGCTATGGAGTTGAGTGAGGTCCACTCCCTCAACGCCTTCAGCAAAGCAGGTTGTGGCATTGAGTGAGCTAACCTCACTCAATGCCAAAACAGCTATGGAGTTGAGTGAGGTCCACTCCCTCAACGCCTTTAGCAACACAGGTTCTGGCATTGAGTGAGCTAACCTCACTCAATGCCAAAACAGCTACGGCGTTGAGTGAGGTCCACTCACTCAACGCCTTAGCACTTAGCCGAAATAAAACCAACTGTTGCGTTGAGTGATGCCACCTCTCTCAACGCAAAAATAGCTTTGGCGTTGAGTGAGGTCGACTCACTCAACGCCAAAGTACTTAGCCGTGAAAAAAAACTGCGGCGTTGAGTGCGTCCACCATTCTCAACGATAGAACAGCTTTGGCGTTGAGTGAGGTCAACTCACTATACGCCAAAGTACTTGCCCGCAGGAAAGGACTGCGGCGTTGAGTGAGCCAGCCTCACTTAGCGCCTAAACCGCCATGGCGTTGAGTGAGGCCCACTCACTCAACACCATCCGGAGGAGGTCGGCGGAGATGTAGATTGATTCTCGCCGAATTGGCGGGAATGCATATTGATTCTCGCCGAATCGGCGGGAATGCAGATTGATTTTCGCCGAATCGGCAGGAATCACTAACGATTCTCGTCGAAGTCAGCGAGAATCACTTAGTGATTCCCGTCGATTTTGACTTAGAAGAAATTTCTCACTCAACGCCACACTACTCAGCCGCAAAAGAACAGATTAAGGGGCAATGGCGTTGAGTGTGTGCACCACACTCAACGCCAAGTCCCAGCAGACCCGGCATTGAGTGTGTGCACCACACTCAACTCCAAGCCCTTAATCCCCCATCGCTAACTCCAGCAAGTCTATTGCTGTAGTAATTTAAATCTAACAGCCAAACACGTTTCTAAGGTTATAATGAAGACCAGCACATTTTTCGAGTTAAAGCTTCTAACTCCTACCCGGCTACAGCTACGGTACAGGAAAATGCTAACCTAACCCTTACTTCCTTCCCGGCCCGAGAACAAACAAGCTACAGTGAGGGAAAAAGAATAGAGAACATACACGGCTGTTTTGGGCAAGGTTCTGTATAGGAAATTTTCTAACAGCAAGCTGAGGCATCATCACCGGTTCTTGCACTGGAAAAGAAAGCATCTATTGTACAGGAAAGGAAACTGACTATGGCTAAAGCAATCCTCGGTTGTATCAAATAGGCTAACTGGGCATATAAGAAAACAGGAAAACTAAATGGCAAGTGCAAGAGTACACTTTGCCTCGATTTCCAGCAGAGCTTTGTCGGCCTCCCTTATCCTCACTCGGTACCAACAACAGCAACACCTAAAGCAGAAATCTGGAGCTTTAATGGCGGAAACGGACAACCCTAGAAAATCGAGACCCCTAGAAACACCACAAAACTGAATTTCTTACCGTAGGAATGAAGGTTTAGGCGAGAGCAATCTAAATCCGCTTTCGGAATCGAATTCCGTCGACAAACGCTCCCGGAATCGGCGTCCGAAGGGGAGCAGTTCCGGCGCTTTCTCTACTTTCCGCGAACAGGCGCGGACTGGTTCGGTCTTTCGGGAAGATGAACAGGAGTGGTTTCCTCTTAAGTATAAACTATCCTATATATAACATCCTCTTAATCTTAATTACTAATCAATTAATTAAGGCTAAAAATGACAAGGCAAAACCGCCAAGCATCCGCACCCTTTCAAAATAATTATTAATATAATATTTATTAAATAGTTTTATTTTTTTCATAAAATACAAAACGATGCGAACACCGAACATCCTCGGAATTCGACGAAATTCGCACCGTAGCTAAATATCCATGCTACGAACACAACGGCAAAGTCAAAATTAACTTTCGAAGAACAGAACTCGAGTTATACCCACCCAAAGCCAAAACACAAGCATCCCCCGAGAGGACACACCGGGTCACCCAAAACGACTCGGCTTGCTAGGGAGATCTTGACAATAGGCTAAAAAATAGGCCACCCAGTTCTAAGGAGTTAAGACCACACTCCACAGATGACACAAGCCACGAAAATGCGTCGACGTAACGCCAAACGAGAATTAAATAATCACAAAAAATCAGGGGCGATACTGTCACTCACCTACAAGAATGTTTCGTTAGGAAACTTTACGCAACACGCCCCAACTATAGAAGGAAAGGTAACAAGCCAAACATTAAAAGAAGAAAACAAACCAATCTATTCAGGGAAACAATTGAGGGTGAGCCTCCCTCATAGCCGACTCTAACTCCCAAGTCGCGCTTTCCAAACCCTGATTCCTCCATAGAACTTTGACCATCGTGATGGACTTCCTTCGCAGCACCCGATCTTGAGTATCCAAAATACGGACCGGCACTTCAATAAAAGAGAGATTAGGATCCAACTGGGGCACAACATCCAAGACTTTCCCACTACTGCGCACACACTTCTGCAATTGGCTTACATTAAATATATTATGAACACCTGGGAAGTTTGCTGGCAAATCTAACCTATAAGCTGACACGCCAATCCGTTCAACAATCTTAAACGGGCCCACATACCTCAGGTCCAATTTCCAGTTCTTACCGAACCTCTTAACACCAACCATCGGGGAAACCTTAAGAAACACAAGGTCCCCTACAGAAAACTCCAAGTCCGACCTACTTCGATTGGCGTTCTTTTCGTATCTCTCCTGAGTTATACGAAGCTTTTCTCGAATAAGTTTCACCGCGAATTCCATCTCCTCGAGCGCATCCGGACCAACAAGGGTCTCTCACCTGCCTCAACCCAAAACATGGGAGTTCTGCAGCGCCTCCCATACAAAGCTTCAAATGGAGCCATTTGCAAACTTTCTTGATAACTTTTTTTGCATGCAAACTCCATAAGCCGCATTCTCTCATCCCACGCACCACCGTGGTCTAGAATGTAGCATCTGATCATATACTCAACTATCTGGTTCACCCTCTCCGTCTACCCATTGGTCTGTGGGTGGTAAGCAGTAGAATACATTAGATCTGTACCCAAACCCTCCTGCAGACTCTGCCAAAAATGAGAAGTAAACCGGGAGTCTCGATCTGAAATGATGCTAACAGGCACACCGTGCAATCTGATTACCTCATTCAAGTACAACTCTACTATCTTATTCATCGGATAGTCAATCTTATATGGCACGAAGTGAGCACACTTAGTTAGTCAATCCACTATAACCCAAACAGAATCAAATCCCCTTTGAGATTTCGGTAAGCCCATGATGAAGCCCATCGAAATACTTTCCCACTTCCAAGTCGGGATCTCTAGTGCAGTCAACTTGCCACCAGGCCTTCCGTGATCGGCCTTCACACTCTTGCAAGTGTGGCCCTCAACAACAAATCGGGCTATATCACCCTTCATACCATACCACCAGGCAATCTGCTTCAAATCATGATACATCTTTGTAGATCCCGGATGGTAGACAACACTAGATCCATGAGCCTCTCTGCATACCATACCCTTGATGTCTCTAACAGCAGGGATGCAAAATCTATCGTGGTACTTCAAAGTACCCGCATCATCGATGGAATAATCCGGCAACTCCCCTCTCTCAGTCCTGAGGTATAAGTGCAGAAGGTCCGGATCATCCTTCTGGTTCAACCTAGTAAGGGAAATCCAAGACGGCTCTGCCACTGCCAAACTACTCTGCATGCCACATCATCCCACCGAGATATCCATAAGGAGGAACTCTTCCACTAAACGATCGGCGGAGAGATTAAAGATCTTCCCCGTCTTCCGGCTCAGGGCGTCGGCCACTACATTGGCCTTGCCTGGATGATACGGATATCTACGTCATGATCGGCCACATACTCTAGCCACCTCCGCTGGAACAAGTTCAACTCCTTTTGTGTGAACACGTACTTCAGGATCTTGTGATCAGTGAAGATCTTGCACTGAGCCCCATAAAGTAGATGCCTCCACAGCTTCAACGCATAAATTACCGCTGCAAACTCAAGGTCATGCGTAGAGTAATTTCTCTCGTGAGTCTTTAATTGCTTTGACCCATACGCAATAACTTTTCCAACTTGCATAAACACGCAACCAACACAAACATGCGAAGCATCCACGTACACATCATACTTTACACCCTCAATAGGTAGGGTAAGAACGGGAGCAGTGCACAATCTGTTCTTTAGCTCCAGGAAGGCTTCTTCGCACTTCTCGCTCCAAATAAAGGCCGCGTTATACTGAGTCAACCTTATCAAAGGTGCAGCCAGGGTAGAGAAACCCTCCACGAACCTCCTGTAGTAGCCGGCCAATCCTAGGAAGCTTCTGATCTCCTTGGGTGTGCCCGACCTGCTCCAACCCACACTGCTGCGATCTTTTCTGGGTCGACCGAGATCCACTCCTTGTTCACCACGTGGCCCAGAAACGAGACCCGAGGCAACCAAAATTCGCACTTGCTCAACTTGGAGAATAACTTGTGATTCCTCAACTCCGATAGAACCAAGCGCAGATGCTGCTCATGCTCCTCAGTGCTGCGAGAATAGACCAACACGTCATCGATGACAACAACAACGAACTTGTCTAGGAAATCCTTGAACACCCGGTTCATCATATCCATGAGAGTTGATGGTGCGTTGGTCAATCCAAACGACATCACAAAGAACTCAAAATGACCATGCCTTGATCTAAACGCAGTCCGTGGAATATCTGCCTCACGAATCCTGAGCTGATGATAGCCAGAACGAAGATCGATCTTGGAGAACACTGTGCTACCGCGCAACTGATCAAATAAGTCATCGATCCTTGGCAGAGGGTACCTGTTCTTAATAGTGACTTTGTTCAACTCCCTATAGTCGATGCAAAGCCGCATCGACCAATCCTTCTTCTTTACAAACAAAATAGGATCACCCCAAGGTGACGAACTCTGCCTGATAAACACTTTTGCCAACAAATCATCTAACTGGACTCGCAACACCTCTAGCTCACGAGGGGCCATCCGGTACGGCGCCTTAGCAATAGGACGCGTACCCGGTTCCAAATCAATCACAAATTCGACATCTCGATCGGGAGGAAGACCAGGAAGGTCATCAGGAAACATATAAGCGAAACCACGAACAAAGGGAATCTCCTCTAAGCGTGATATACTAACAGCGGTCCCAACCACCGAGAATAAACAAGCAAAATAACCAGAAAGAAACAACTTCTAAGCATATACCGTAGAAATGATAGGAGAATCTTGGAACGGATCAGCATACACACTTCCAGGCTGACCATTGTCCTTGATGAAGTCAAAGCACTTCCCTTTGCACTAAATGACCGCATCATACTTAGACAGCTAGTACATGCCCAAAATAACATCGAAGTCCTCCAGATCAATGATCTTCAAGTCTGCCCTCGCAAGAAAATCCCCTAACAAAACAGGGCAATCTAGAATGCCCAAATCTTATAACACAGATTCACCAGAAGGTAACTTGATGCGGAAGGTATCACGAACTCGATCTAGAGTTAACCGATGTCGCTCCACAAAGGCTTTAGCCACAAATGAGTGGGTAGCGTCGGAGTCGAACAGAACACGCGCCCAGCGGTTCTTCACCTTAAATTTCCATATAGGAGTATATACAACTAAGGATCTACCAAAACCCAACTGTAACCATTCTAACAAATAAAACTTTCAAGCAGGAAAAAGAAACAACTAACCTGAGATAACCTGAGTCGAAGCTTGAGCCTCCTCGGAAGAGATCACGTTCAGCTTTCCTTTACCCTTGTCCAAATGCTGAGGCAGAGGTAGTTCCTGAAGTGGAACTGCATGAAGAGCAGGCTGGACCTGAGGACACCTAGACTTGATGTGACCCTTCTGCCCGCACTGATAGCAGACTTTATCCTTGGACCAGCCACTGGCAGCATCATGCCCGGGTCACTTGCAAACAGAACAGGAAACATCCCTCCTAGGAGCACCCTGAATAGCATGAACTTGCTCCTTCTTCTGAGCTGCTGCCTTTTTGAAACACCTCTCAACAGGGTGGCCTGACCGACCACAGAAGCAACACACCACCTTGCTCTTCTTTCCCGAAGCAGCACCGGGTACCTTGGGTTTCTTCTCTTCAACAGACTTCCGCTTGTCCTTCCTCATTTGATGGCCTCTACTCTTTGCGGTCTCGATAGCATACACCTTTAGAGAAGCTTCCACTACCCCTACATAAGTCTCTGATCCATAAGCACTTGTCAACTGCTGCTCCTCGCTCCTCAAGCCACCTAGGAATCGCTTGACTCGATCAGCCTCAACACTTACCAACCTAGGAGCAAACCGGCTCAACTTGCTGAACTCTACCTCACACTCACCGACCGTGAATTGCCTTTGCTTCAGGTGGAGGAAGTCGTACATAAGACGGTCATGCTCGACCGAAGGCAAGAACTTCCACAACCGCATTTCCTTGAACACTTCCCACGAGCAACCAGCTACCAAGCTCTCCTTTTCTCTAAGCCACCAACTCTTAGCCAAACACTTGAGCTGATAGGCGGCTATCATCACTCTCTAATTATCTAAAATATCGGAGTACGAGAACATCTCCTCCATGGAGATCAGCCAATCATCTATGACCAAGAAATCTTCCTTCCCATCATAAGTAGTATGGTTTAGTCTCTGAAACTGTGAGATAAATGCCATCTCCGATGGCACCACCACTAGAGGTCTCAGGGGTGCAGGAGGAGGAGGAACAGCTAACCCCCCTATAGGGCCTTGCACTCCCTGATTCTGCCCTGCCACAACTGCGACCAAAGACTGGATTTGGGCTCGCACCTCCACCATGTGCCTGCTCAAGGAATCGCTACTCTATCGCAGGCTCTCGATTATCGCATCATTATGCGCTCCCGATGACTCACCCTTAGATATGGGGGTCGATCTAGTCGAAGGGAGTCTCGCCATTCTAAAATCATAGCAACATTAGGCAGATCCTAGTACGACAGCTGCAACTAACAATAAGTACAGACAATACATACATATATATGTACTTAAAGCTGCTAAACATACTCTGGGAGTTTATTTTTACAAGATTTGATGTTATTCCCTAACCTAGGATGGTTAACCCCCACCATACTAACTCTTGTGCCTAGATCGGAAATGCATGACTTATATTATTTTTGACTCGAAAACTTATGTGTGTACATATATCATCCTGCCAGTCTTTAGCTTGGCATGCTGTGCTTAGGCAATGTTATGCTATGCATGTTTGTGCTATGCATTCTAAAAAGGCCCTAATGCCTGTTATGAGCGGCGTACACATGATAATGTTATGCATCCCATACTACATAACATCCTCATGCAACGAAAAAGAAAATGAGCTAGTTGCAGCCATGTGGTGAGGTTATGCATCTCATACTACATAACCCTCACATGTTACCCCTATGGTGGATCCATATACGAACACATATTATGCATCCCATACTATATAATAAGCCCCGTATACTTTATGTTATGCTATTAGTATAGTGTTCGTGCTTTTGCCAAGACGTGCTGATGACATATCGGTGTGTGAATGACATGATGCTAAACTGCTAATGCAATCAAAAGGGACAGTTGCCCGACAAACTTTTCAAGCAACCTCCCTCTGATACCAACTATCACAACCCGCATTTTCTCCGAGAAAAACGGATTATAAGAGTAGGAGAAAACACGCGTCATGATGCCACGTCGAGCAGGGTATAACTGCCGACGCTCAGGCAAACCACTATCATCTATACTTTAAGAAAATTCATAAGTTATATGATTAGAAAATTAGTTATATTTTTAAAGGTCGTATCCCTCGGCTCGGTGGATCACCTAGTCCACAATTTAAAAACTATACTTATACGCTGCGAAAAATACTTTATTCTGGTTCGACATCCTAAAAGAGTTCATAAGTGTCCCCAGAGGACAACTTATACTATGTAGGACCCTACTTTTGATTTATACTATATATATAGGAAAATGATCTTTTTACGTTATTTGGAAAATAGTGATGAGTTTTATAAAACATGCTGATCATGAGCTATACTTATAATAGTGTTTTTAGTTTTAACAGTAACTAGCAACCTAACATAAATCATCCCAAGAGCAAGTAGACCTACTCCAGAAAGGTAGCAGCAAAAAGTAACACATCTAGTATCAAGGTAAAACTACCAGTGGGCGCCAACAAACTGACACGAGCCCACTGGCAAATATGTATGTTTGTAAGAAAAACAGTAAAATTACCTCACAAGACCAAGGAACTAATATCCACAGTACTAGAGACCACTAGCAATAGCACAACATAACTAGCCGCCTAATCGGCTTCTATCCAGAACCTGAGGCATTATAAAAAGAAAAGAATACTTCAGCAAGCTAAACAAGTAAATGCTGCATGGAAAAGTTAGGTTATAAGGTAAGCAAGAAGAGTAAGCAAACCAAAAACAAGCACCACTGTCCAAGGCAAGACAAAAAGAAAAGCACTAAGTGCGAGGAAACAGCAACAACCCTGCCCAAAGATAAAATCCTGCAGAGTTTACCAGGCTACCATGAGCCCAAATGTTGCAAATTTACAAAGGAAGAAATGTCTAACACCCTAAGCTGTGAGAGATGGTAGTTGCAAAAACAACACGGATCCGGGTTGGAGGCAAACTAAGTCCCCCAACCACCATTTCCAAGAAACCAAGCTCATGGGTCTACATGTGAAAGCACTAGGGACCTCCCACCCCCTTTCCCAGCCCGTACCTGGAGCAAGATAAAAGAAAAAGGGTGGACATGGTAAAATTACAAAACACCTTACCCATTAAGAGCTTCAAACCACCACTACTAACCACGACCCACGATTCGGCCTTTTTGGAAAAAAAGAAAATAGCCGACAAGGAACCTCAAAATCAAGGAATTAACTCAGGGGAGAAAATCAAGGAATTCACTCGGGGGAGAAAATCAAGGTAAGGGAAAAGCGTTGAGATGACTCAATATGGCATGCCGTTGAGTGAGCCCCACTCACTCAACACCTAAACAGACGGTGGCATTGAGTGAGCTAACCTCACTCAACGCCAAAATAGCTACGACATTGAGTTAGGTCCACTCCCTCAACGCCTTTAGCAAAGCAAGCTGTGGTGTTGAGTGAGCTAACCTCACTCAACGCCAAAACAGCTATGGCGTTGAGTGAGGTCCACTCCCTCAATGCCTTCAGCAACACAAGTCGTGGCGTTGAGTGAGCGAACCTCACTCAATGCCAAAACAGCTACGGCGTTGAGTGAGGTCCTCTCACTCAACGCCTTAGCACTTAGCCGCAATAAAACCAACTGTGGCATTGAGTGAGTCCACCTCTCTCAATGCCAAAACAGCTTTGGCATTGAGTGAGGCCGACTCACACAATGCCCAAGTACTTAGCCGCGAAAAAAAACTGCGACGTTGACTGCGTCCACCATTCTCATCGATAGAACAGCTTTGGCCTTGAGTGAGGTCAACTTACTCAACGACAAAGTACATACCCGCAGGAAAGGGCTGCAGCGTTGTGTGAGCCCGCCTCACTCAGCGCCTAAACCGCCATGACGTTGAGTGAGGCCCACTCACTCAACACCATCTGGAGGAGGTCGGCGGGAATGCAGATTGATTCTCGCCGAATCGGCGGGAATCACTAACGATTCTTGTCGAAGTCAGCGAGAATCACTTAGTGATTCCCGTCGATTTTTACTTAGAAGAAATTTCTCACTCAATGCAACACTATTCAGCCGCAAATGAACAGATCAAGGGGCAATGGCATTGAGTGTGTGCACCACACTCAACGCCACGTCCCAGCAGACCCGGCGTTGAGTGTGTTCACTACACTCAACGTTAAGCCCTTAATCCCACATCGCAAACTCGAGCAAGTCTATTCCTGTAGTAATTTAAATCTAACAGCCAAACACGTTTCTAGGGTTATAATGAGGACTAGAACAATTTTCGAGTTAAAGCTTCTAACTCCTACCCGGCTACAGTTACGGTACAGGAAAATGCAAACCTAACCCTTACTTCCTTCCCTGGCCCGAGAACAAACAAGCTACAATGAGGGAAAAAGAATAGAGAACATACACGGCTATTTTGGGCAAGGTTCTGTACAGGGAATTTTCTAACAGCAAGCTTAGGCATCATCAACGGTTCTTGCACAGGAAAAGAAAGCATCTATTGTACAGGAAAGGAAACTGACTATGGCTAAAGCAATGCTCGGTTGTATCAAATAGGCTAACTGGGCATATAAGAAAATAGGAAAACTAAATGGCAAGGGCAAGAGTATCACTTTCCTCTATTTCCAGCGGAGCTTGGTCGGCCTCCCTAATCCTCACTCGGTACCAACAGCAGCAACACCTAAAGCAGAAATCTGGGGCTTTAATGGCGGAAACGGACAACCCTAGAAAATCGAGACCCCTAGAAACACCATAAAAACTGAATTTCTTACCAGAGAAATTAAGGTCTAGACGAGAGCAATCCAAATCCTCTTTCGGAATCGAGTTCCGTCCACAAACGCTCCCGGAATTGGCGTCCGAAGGGGAGCAGTTCCTGCAGTTTCTCTGCTTTCCGCGAACAGACGCGGACTGGTTCGGTCTTTCGGGAAGATTAACAGGAGCGATTTCCTCTTAAGTCTAAACTATCCTATATATAGCATCCTCTTTATCTTAATTACTAATCAATTAATTAAGGCTAAAAATGACAAGGAAAAACCGCCAAGCATCCGCACCCTTTCAAAATAATTATTAATATAATATTTATTAAATAGTTTTATTTTTTTTTCATAAAATACAAAATGACGTGAACACCGAACATCCTCGGAATTCGACGAAATTCACACCGTAGCTAAATATCCATGCCACGAACACAACGATGAAGTCGAAATTAACTTTCGACGAACAGAACTCGAGTTATACACACCCGAAGCCAAAAATCAAGCATCCCCCGAGAGGCCACAAAGGGTCACCCAAAACGACTCGGCTTGCTAGGGAGATCTTGCCAATAGGCAACAAAATAGGCCACCCAGTTCTAAGGAGTTAAGACCACACTCCACTGATGACACAAGCCAAGAAAACATGTCGACGTAACGCCAAATGAGAATTAAATAATCGCAAGAAAATCAGGGGCGTTACAGTCACTCCCCCTAAAAGAAAGTTTCGTCCCGAATCTTTACGCACCACTCCCCAACTATAGAATGAAAAGTAACAAGCCAAACATTACAAGAAGAAAACAAACCAATCTAATCAGGGAAACAATTGAGGGTGAGCCTTCTTCATAGCCGACTCTAAATACCAAGTCGCTCTTTCCAAACCATGATTCTTCCATAAAACTTTGACCATCGGGATGGACTTCCTTCGCAGCACCCGATCTTGAGTATCCAAAATGTGGACCGACACTTCAATAAAAGAGAGAATAGGCTCCAACTGGGGCACAACATCCAAGACTTGCCCACTACTACGCACACACTTCCGTAATTGGCTTACATGAAATATATTATGAATACCTGAGATTTATGCGCTAAAGCTGTGGAAGCATCTACTTTATGGTGCCCAGTGCAAGATCTTCACAGATCATAAAAGTCTAAAGTATGTGTTCACTAAGAAGGAGTTGAATCTGCGCCAGCGGCAGTGGCTAGAGTATGTGGCTGATTATGATGTGGAGATCCAGTATCATCAAGGAAAAGCCAATGTGGTGGTCGACGCCCTAAGCCAGAAGATGGGGAAGATCTTCAACCTCGCTACATAACGTTTAGTGGAAGAGTTCTTGTTGATAGATATCTCAGTGGGATGCTGTGACTTGCAAAGCAGTTTGGCAATGGCAGACCCATCTTGGATTTCAATTACCAGGTTGCACCAGAAGGATGATCCGGATCTGTTACACCTGTACCTCAGGGCTGAGTGAGGTGAGTTCCCGGATTTTTCTATCGACAATGCGGGTACTTTGAAGTTCTACGGCAGGTTTTGCATCCCCATTGTTGGACACATCAGGTTGACTATCATCCAGGATCTACAAAGATGTACCATGATTTGAAGCAAATCTTCTAGTGGTATGGGATGAAGGGGGGCATAGTCCGATTTGTTGCTGAGTGCCACACTTGCAAGCGTGTGAAGGCCGATCACGGAAGGTTTGGTGGCAAGTTGACTCCGTTGGAGATCCCGACTTGGAAGTGGGAAAGTATTTCTATGGACTTAATTACGAGCTTACCGAGATCTCCAAGGGGATTTGATTCAGTTTGGGTGATCGTGGACCGATTGACGAAGTGTGCGCACTTTGTACCCTATAAGATAGATTACCCAATGAAGAAGATAACAGAGCTGTACTTGGATGAGGTCATCAGATTGCACGGTGTGCCAGTTAAAATCATTTCGGATCGAGACTCTCGGTTTACTTCTCGCTTTTGGCAGAGTCTGCAGGAGGGTTTGAGTACAGATTTGAGGTATTCTACTGCTTACCACCCACAGAATAATGGGAAGACAGAGTGGGTGAACCAGATAGTTGAGGATATGATTGGATGCTACATTTTGGACCACGGAGGAGCGTGGGATGAGCGTCTGCGGCTTATAGAATTTGCATATAATAATAGTTATCAAGAAAGCTTGCAAATGACTCCCTTCGAGGCTTTGTATGGGAGGCACTGCAGAATTCCCTTGTTTTGGGCTGAGGCTGGTGAGAGACCTTTGTTGGGTTCGGATGCGCTCGAGGAAATGGAAGTCGCAGTGAAGCTTATTCGAGAAAAGCTTCGTATAGCTCAGGAGAGATATGAGAAGAACGCCAACCGGCATAGGTCTGACTTGGAGTTTTCTGTAGGGGACCTTGATAATACATTTTTTAGCCTAAACTATTAGCATATTTTTCTTGTTTATAATGTACAAATCATGTCTTATTACCTACGTTTTTATCGTTTCTATGTAAATATTATTGCCACTAACATTTTCTTGTCTTTTTGTAGGTTTCCAGTTTTTTTGGTCAAAAAATGACTTGTCACGCCCCCTTGCCACGCCCTCCCTGGGCGTGACAGTGGGCGTGTCGCCTGATCCCGAGGACTCCTAATGACAGAGAGAGAAAACCAAGAAAAATGGCTGTCACACCCCCTGACAGGCCATCCCAGGGCGTGTCCCCGGGCGTGACATAGGGCATGTCGCCCTCTGCCCGAAGCCTGCCGCCGCATTGAATACCGATTCATCCCAGCACGCCAAACAGTACTGTCACGCTCCATGTCACGGGCGTGACATGGGGCGTGACCCCACCTTTTCCGATGACTGGCGGAATTCCGACCAATGATTTCGACAAGACGTACGTGTCACGCCCCCCCCCCCCTACACGGGCGTGACACAAGGCATGACCACCAAAGTATAAAAGCAATCATCCTTCTCGGCAGAATCCAGAGCCCGAGGTCAATGTCGTACCTGTCACGCCCCCTGACACGCCCTCCCTGGGCGTGTTGCCAGGCATGACCAACCCGTGGAATTTTTCTATAAATTCAGCCACCCCTTCCATTCAGCAAGTTTGGGTTGAGAGGGGGAGGTGCTGCCCCTTTGTTTCTTGATCTTTTTTTGCTTTTCTCTCTGTCTCTCTACTTTTGTAATTTACTCTTAACCCTAGTTTAGTATTTAGTTGTATAAAATTTTATTGTAATCTTTGCTCTTGCTTAGTGCTAATGGTAGGGCTAGAATAGGTTTCTAATTTTCATGCAATTGTAATTTCATTTTCATGCAAGTGTCGCTCTCTTTCGCATCAATATAAAAGTGCCCTTTTCTACTTGTGTTCTTTTTATGCTCTACAACTCATTCCCCCTCCTCCATTCCATTATGATTAACTAATCCTCCTTATACTCGATCTTGATGATCCGAGGTTCGAGCGATTAAGTTATGATGTTTTAATTAACCTTTTCTTTTTAGGTTTAGGCCTTGAATTACTCTTGATTTTTCATGGGTTGGAGGTATATTATCGATATATACTCTCCACCTTTGCTTTCATTCTTGGCTAGCCGAGTGGCCGATAGAATGAAGTGAGCATTCAAGAGTAAAGGGAGTTGTACGCACCCCTCGAGAGAGGCAGACGTCCAAATCTTCCGGATTGGAGTAAAATCTAATAGTGGGGTTCATCGCGTAAAGCGAGCTTTAGGCCTCCGATTTAGACGAGAGTCGGTCGGAACTTCCTAAACTCAGTTGGCCACGACTTCGAGAGAAGTCTGTTTAAGCTTTAGGAACCTGAATGGTCAAGGAACTTTACCCTATTAAGTTTAGGTTTATTTTTATCGCATTTCTTAGTTAACTCTTGCCGAGGTGATTCTTGATCGAGTACTCTTCCACTTCATAGTTTAACCCCTTTGTTATAATCGCTTACTTTATGCTCTTTAATTAACTGCAGTTGTTCTCTTTCTTGCATAACTTTATTTCTTTAATTGCACTTAGTTTCTCAAACCCTAGTTTTTCCGTCGATAAAATAATAGTCTTCTTGTGAGTAAGCATACTCAACAGTTCCCGGATTTCAATACGACACTTGTGTCCCCCAGCTACAATTCGATAGGTATACTTGCCTTATTGGATTGCTAGTTCGGTTGCTTTTATTTTCTTTGAAGCTTAGCGACCACCAGACCTTGTGTTTCTTAAGGTTTCCCTGATGGTTGGTGTTTAGAAGTTCGGTAAGAACCTGAAATTGGACCCGAGGTATGTGGGCCCGTTTAAGATTGTTGAATGAATTGGCGTGTCAGCATATAGGTTGGATTTACCAGCAAACTTCCCAGGTGTTCATAATGTATTTCATGTAAGCCAATTACGGAAGTGAGTGCGAAGCAGTGGACAAGTCCTCGATGCTGTGCCCCAGTTGGAGCCTAATCTCTCTTATGTTGAGGTGTCGGTCCGTGTTGATGCTCGAAAAGCGACGGACTCGGGCACCACCAGCTAACCGTTCGAGCACTTGGGGAAGAGAAAGGAAAAACAAACTGCGAGCAGCAATCTACTTAGCGGACTAGAAAAGGAAATGGAAAAGCAACAGAGCCGCAGAGCACGGCAACACCAGACTTCGCCCGTCGCGGCCTAAATGCCACTCCTGCGACGGGCTTGCTTTTTATTATCAAGATGCGGTTACAAGAAAAGAAAAAGAAAGCAATGGGGAAAGCAAGTCGGAGGTCGCAAAGCAAGAGATTCAAGTCCGCAGCCTTTAACAAGTGGGCTCCTGGGCTCGAGTCAGCGTGCTTTGGGTGCACCACTTCCCCCTATTTATAGGCTGGGGGCCTGCCCAAGCGGGCAGGGCTAAAATAACCGGCTGCCCGGGGTACAAAAGAGCCGGGCAGCGGTGACGGGAAACAAAAAAGGAGAAGGAACAAGCAGTCCACGCGGGACAGGCGGACTGGGCCAGCGAGCTGGAGACCCCCCTTGGTCGCACTGAGCGCGTGACCCTTAGACTAGCCGCGACCTGAGCGGCCTGGGCGGCCTGACTCGGAACCTGCCGGTCTGAACCTGATTCGCCGATCTAGCAGGGCTGTGAACTGAGGGCGATCTGAGCGGACGGGTTTCTGGAGTCCGCCTAAGTGACGGATCATGCCCACTGGCGAGCTGGGCGAACTGAGTACTTAAGTTCAGCGAGGGAAGGGCAAGATGCCTAGCTGGAGATGTTGCGGATTCTGGGGTTAACAGTCCGCATCTTGGATACTCAAGATCGGGTGCTGCGAACAAAGTCTATCCTGATGGTGAAGGTTCTATGGAAGAACCAGGATTAAGAAAGCGCGACATGGGATCTAGAGTCGGCTATGAGGGAGGCTCACCCTCACCTGTTCCCCTGATTTGTTGGGTATGTTTTCTTTCTAGCAACTTTTGTTTTGTTACTTTTTCTTCTATAGTAGAAGTAGTGTGCGTAATGTTTCGGGACGAAACTTTCTTTTAGGGGGAGTTACTGTAATGCCCCTAATTTTTCTACGAATTATTTAATTCTCGTTTGGCTTTACGTTGACGCATTTTCATGGCTTGTGCCAATTGGGGAGTGTGGTATTTTCTCCTTAGGACTGAGTGGCCTATTTTGTAGCCTATTAACAAGATTCCCTAGCAGGCCGGGTCTGGTTTTGTGACTCGGTGAGGCCTCTCGGGGGATGCTTGTATTTTGGCTTCGGGAGGTGATAAACCGAGTTATGTTCGTCGAATGTTGATTTTGACTTCACTGTTGCTTTCGTAGCGTGGATATTTATCTACAGTGCGAATTTTGTCGAATTCCGAGAATATTCAGTCTTCACGTCATTTTGTATTTTATGTAAAAAAAATACTATTTAATAACTCTGATATTACTTATTATTTTAGATAGGAGGCAGCGTGGTTTGCGGTTAGGTTAATTATTATATATTATTTAATTAATTAGTTATTGATTTAAGTATCAGATAATATATATAGGATTGGAATAAGATTTAAAAGTGTTGTTCACCGTCTCTCCCAGAAAGAAACCGCCCACCTGCGACTTGTAAACCCAAAAATCAGCGATCCTCTCCAAGATGCCCATTTTTTCTGCTTTTCTCCTACAGGTTCCCACCCGCAAGGAGTAGGCTACCCATGATGATCACCAAGTCCGCGCAAGGCGGACTATCGAGTCCAAAATCGCTCCAGGATGGGTGTTCCGCCAGCCGCCCAACAGGGCCGGCCTCCGTTTGTCGGGCGGACTACCCCTGGAGTCCGCCCAGGCCGACCCGCTAGGGGGTGGCCTCCGCTGGCCTTCGCGGGCCGCCCGCCGGGGGCGGCCTCGCCTACCGGGCGGACTCACCCGATTCTGCCCAGGCCGCCGCTAGGGGCGGCCTCGCCTGCCGGGCGGACTCACCCGAGTCCGCCCAGGCCGCCGCTAGGGGCGGCCCCGCCTGCCGGGCGGACTCACCCGAGTTCGCCCAGGCCGCCGCTAGGGGCGGCCTCGCCTGCTGGGCGGACTCACCTGAGTCCGCCCAAGCCGCCGCTAGGGGCGGCCTCGCCTGCCGGGCGGAACCACCCGAGTCCGCCCAGGCCGCCGCTAGGGGCGGCCCCGCCTGCCGGGCGGACTCACCCGAGTCCGCCCAGGCCGCCACTAGGGGCGGCCTCGCCTGCCGGGCGGACTCACCCGAGTCCGCCCAGGCCGCCGCTAGGGGCGGCCTCGCCTTCCGGGCGGACTCACCCGAGTCCGCCCATGCCGCCGCTAGGGGCGGCCTCGCCTTCCGGGCGGACTCACCCGAGTCCGCCCAGGCCGCCGCTAGGGGTGGCCTCGCCTTCCGGGCGGACTCACCCGAGTCCGCCCAGGCCGCCGCTAGGGGCGGCCTCGCCTTCCGGGCGGACTCACCCGAGTCCGCCCAGGCCGCCGCTAGGGGCGGCCTCGCCTGCCGGGCAGACTCACCCGAGTCCACCCAGGACGCCGCTAGGGGCGGCCTCGCCTGCCGGGCGGACTCCCCCGAGTCCGCTAAGGCCGCCGCTAGGGGGCGGCCTCCGCTCCTGCAAGGGAGGACTCCTCCTGGAGTCCCCCCAATCAGCCCAGAGTTGCCTGCTCGGGCTCCGTGTGCCTGCTCCTCAGGTTGCTCAGTCAGGTTGCTCAGGTCGCCGAGGTCGCCGAGGTCGTCAAGGATGACGTCACTGAACCAGATTCTCCCCAGGCCTATAAATACCCCCCAAGACCTCTCATTCGAGACGCGGGGAGGAGAACTGTCACCTTGATCAAAGGCTGCGGACTCGGTTTTCTCAGTCCGTCAAGGTTGATCAGGCAAGGTCTGCGGCCTCCAAATCCTCAGTTCGCCCAGGTCGTCAAAGCTGTGGACTTAGTTTTTTCTGCCCTCAGCAGGCCAGCTTGGGCAGCATCTGCAGCTTCAGTTCTCCGGTCCTCTGCAGCTTCTTTTACTTAGTTTCTGGCATCTCCTTCCTCAGCCGCCAGCTTCCCCCATTGTACCCTCTACTGCTCTTATATGTAATGGTGCAATAGCAAATTGTAACTTTTCTTGAATAAAGGAAAAGCCCGTCGCAAGAGTGGCATTCAAGCCGCGGCGGGCGAAGTCTGCTGTTGCCGCTGCTAGCGGCCTCCTCTCTTCTTCTCTCCTCTCTCGGCATCAACCTGCAAAGCTAACCATTCAAGTAGCTGTCTGCTCGACAGTACCTGAGCAAGCTTCTCCTCTGCTCAAGCAAGCTTCCTCTCTGCTTGGGCAAGCTTCGCCTCTGCTCAAGCAAGCTTCCTCTCTGCTTGGGCAGGCTTCTCCTCTGCTCAAGCAAGCTTCCTCTCTGCTTGGGCAGGCTTCTCCTCTGCTCAAGCAGGCTTCTCCTCTGCTCAAGCAAGCTTCCTCTCTGCCTGAGCAAGCTTCCTCTCTATCCCCGCAACCCTTCTTCCTTCATCCTTAGCCTGTGAGATCGAACACCCGTTAACTGGTTGGAGTCGCTTTTCGTGCATCAACAGTTAACACGCGGACTTTAGATCTTGATTAGACAGTGAAAGCAGTGGTTACTCATGACAGACCATCAACCAGCCGAGAGTCTTTCTCCAAGTCCCAGTGATGATTCTCTTTGGGAGGCCTTAGAGCAATCTCGCAGAGAAACTGCCCAACAGTTTCAAGCCATCAACCGTACTCTAGCAGCTCTCACTCAGCAATTTGTCGCTCAATCTTCAGCTGCGCCAGTTCCTCCAATCAATCTAGCACCAACATCAGAGACTCCTCAAGTTTATCCACCGGCTTATCCGCCGGTCTATCCTCCTCTTTATACTCCAACCTTTCCGCTGGGGCCAGCAGCTCCCTTGCGATCTCAAGATGATGAGTTTGCAGCTCGTCAAAACTTCTTCCGGGAGGCTGCCTGGGGAAGTCCAGCCAGATTTTTGAACTTTCAGGGAAGTCACCCCTCCTCTTCAGCTCCTGCCTTTGCTCCTCCCGTAGCAACCTTTTACTCCTATCCTCCTGCTCCTTTTGCAACTACTGCTCATGCTCCTTACTTTCCTTATGCAGTAGAACCAGAAGAGCCATCGCCGTTTATAGAGAGCATTCGATATGAACCAACTCCAGTCAACTTCCGAGAGCCACGGTTGCCCATTTACACTGGGGAGACTGATCCTGTCAAGCATCTTCAAGCCTTTGAATGAGCCGTCGCTCTCAAGACCCTCTCAGATGCTACCAAGAGCAAGCTCCTCGTAACGACCTTTGATGGTCAAGTGAGAGACTGGTTCTATGGACTGCGACCTCAGTCAATCTCTTCCTTTATTGACTTGCGAAGGGAGTCCCTGCTCAGGTTTTCTACCTCTTCAAAGAGGAAGGGCGGTCCAGAAGCCCTCTTTGAGATCAGGCAGCGAGAGAATGAGACTTGGTCTCATTATGTGGATCGTTTTCAGAAAGAAATCTTGGACATTGAGATCGTTGATCAAGAAATGTACCGAGTGGCTCTCATCCACGGCCTGCGTGAAGGTCCACTAAAGTTTGAAGCTAATGTCCGAGCACCGAGGACTTATCAAGAGTTGATTGGTTTAGCCAACTCGTATATTCACGGTGAAAAGAGCAACCCCAGCTTCGTCTCCAGGCTGGTGTCAGAGAAAAATTCTTCTTCTTACAAGCAACCTCCGAGGTCTCCTCAGAAAGACTTTCCACCTCTCTCTAGGAAAGCAAGAAGATTTCAGCATCATCAACACCCCTTCCAAGGCCATGATCGTACCCAAGAGCGGCTGCTACCATTATCAACATCATCTCCGCTAATAGCTGCAGTTCATCAGCAGCAGGAAGGTGACCTGCCAGAATTTGAGCTAGATGAGGTTGTGCAAGAAGTGAGCCAAATCATGAAGGATAAGGCATATCCCAAAAGGCCCTACCAACCGGCGAATCAGAGATCAAGAAATTCAGACCCGTTCTGTGAATTCCACAAAGAGAAAGGTCATTTAACTGAAGATTGCAAGGCCCTTCGGCGATTGGTTGAAAGATTGCTCATCGAGGGCAAGATCAACGACCTGGTCAAGAAAATTGATTCTTCACAACCTTCCACCTCCAAGGGCAAGGGGGTGGCTGAGGGTCAGCTGGAGTGCATAGAGATACATGACAAGGGCCGTCTGGGGTCCATTGATTTTGCAAGTGAGTGCATCGATGTTGTTGACGAAGGTGCCCTTGGAAGGCTATTTTGAAGCAAAGAGGACACAGTTCTTGCGTCATCAGCTATGACCAATCGCAGTTCCTCAAAGCCCCTCACGATCGTGACTGGTTGCCTTTACTTTACTCTTCAAACATTTTACTTTTCAGCACTTCTAAGTGTTTCATTTTTTCATTCAATAAAGCTTATGTCAGAGATCTCATACTGACGCAGTTCCCTTTTTGTGATGTTTCCTCTCCATATTTTTCTCTTTGCCAAAGAGATCACTGAACCACCGAGATATCACCAAGTCTTGCTCAGTGCCCCCTCGAGATTGTCCTCAGGCGTAAAACCACAATGACCACATATGATGAGGAGTTTTCTCATATGTGTAGTGGGGGCCGTTCAACTCTCGTGCGGAGGATGACAGGGCTTCGGATCCCAGCCTGTGTCTAGCGCAGTGTGAGTGCTTAGGGGAGGCCTCCTGTGATAGTTCTATCGTGCTCCGTTAGGGATACGTTACAGTTACGATGATCTTTGCTTGACAAGCAATGGCGATCAAGTGTAGCCTTGTCTCCTCGATCATCTCACAACTGTGACGGCCGAACACTCTATGGTACTCTCGATCCGTGCCTCTGCGGGACCCACAACTCCGCTGATCAATCCGCAGACAAGCAATAGGCCACTTGGCGCAACTAGTCTAATTGATCAGCGATGATTGTAACCCGAGGCAAGAGAGCAGTGCATCTGTCGATCCTTCTTAGGGTTATTTCTTGTTTATTTGTGCCCTTCTAAAGGATGCGCGGCCAGCCCGCTTTGGTTAGGACTATACCCAGGATGACTTTGGCAAGTGATGCATAAGGCCCACAGGGAACACCTGTGGCAGCATTCAACCTTTTTAGTTCATCCTCGAGATATAGCTCCTCTTTTCTCTTTTTACCTTCTTACAGGTCAGCAGGTTGAATTCAACCCACTCTAAAGATCTGCAACATCTCTCTTGGCTTATGCTCATCTTATATGCGCTGCCTGCATAAGCCCTTATCAGATGATGATCAACAAGTTCTCCTATCAAATGTTAATCATACATCATTTAAGGCATATGGAACTTCCTGATTGACAAGCCGTGCCATCATGAATCTAATTTCGGATTTTCTTATCTTGTGGATCTGAGTTTTTATGTTGACAGTATACCTTGATCACGCGAGACAATCATCATCACAATTTAATCATTATTCAATTTATAGCAGAGTATGTCAGGTACTTGCACCTTGCTCTCTTATCATATCTGTTGCTTACCTGTCTTTTACAGAGACCAGCAGATAGTAGCAAGTTCCTCCCAGGTACTTGCACCTAACTCTCCTGTCATATATGCCTGCTTACTCTCCTTTTGCAGAAGCTAGCAGATAGTAGCAAGTTCCTCAGGTACTTGCAGCTTATTTTCTTTTTCTATCTGCTCACTCACCCTACTTTGGCAGAGACCAGCAGATACCAGCAAGCCACTTTCATGTACTTGTAAGATTACTATCCTACTATATTTTCTCTCATCTGTACTTTGGCGAGGACTTGGGGGAGCACTCGCAGTCTTCACAGTATCGCGGACTGGATCTTGCGTCGCCTGGTCCGAACTCTCCCCCTGATGGCGGGCAGGCGCATCTTTTCGATGGCTCGATTTTTTAGGCCGAGAACTCGCTTTCGGCTTCTCAATTGGAGCAGCCATGCTGCCAAAGAACGACCCCAGCCTCGCCATGCCGGACTGGAAAGTCGAGACCGCAAGTGGTGAGTAGCGACCCGTCGCGCAGACAGTTCTGACAGAAGACAGCGCTTCCGGCAGTATTTATAGCACAAGTAGCATTAATGATAGTTGCGGACTCAGCGGTTAAGGAAACATTTTCGGAATTTTCCAAAACTCAAAAATGTGCGGGGATTATGTTAACCCCAGAATCCGCAACATCTCCAGCTAGGCATCTTGCCCTTCCCTCGCTGAACTTAAGTACTCAGTTCGCCCAGCTCGCCAGTGGGCATGATCCGTCACTTAGGCGGACTCCAGAAACCCGTCCGCTCAGATCGCCCTCAGTTCACAGCCCTGCTAGATCGGCGAATCAGGTTCAGACCGGCAGGTTCCGAGTCAGGCCGCCCAGGCCGCTCAGGTCGCGGCTAGTCTAAGGGTCACGCGCTCAGTGCGACCAAGGGGGGTCTCCAGCTCGCTGGCCCAGTCCGCCTGTCCCGCGTGGACTGCTTGTTCCTTCTCCTTTTTTGTTTCCCGTCACCGCTGCCCGGCTCTTTTGTACCCCGGGCAACCGGTTATTTTAGCCCTGCCCGCTTGGGCAGGCCCCCAGCCTATAAATAGGGGGAAGTGGTGCACCCAAAGCACGCTGACTCGAGCCCAGGAGCCCACTTGTTAAAGGCTGCGGACTTGAATCTCTTGCTTTGCGACCTCCGACTTGCTTTCCCCATTGCTTTCTTTTTCTTTTCTTGTAACCGCATCTTGATAATAAAAAGCAAGCCCGTCGCAGGAGTGGCATTTAGGCCGTGACGGGCGAAGTCTGGTGTTGCCGTGCTCTGCGGCTCTGTTGCTTTTCCATTTCCTTTTCTAGTCCGCTAAGTAGATTGCTGCTCGCAGTTTGTTTTTCCTTTCTCTTCCCCAAGTGCTCGAACGGTTAGCTGGTGGTGCCCGAGTCCGTCGCTTTTCGAGCATCAACAGGAAGACGGTTATCCTCTTCCTCATTCACAAAAGTAGCTCAGGTACACGCAAGATGTACCTCCCTTTTGCCTGCATTAACTTTTTCTTCATAGGTAAAGGATAGACACTGACAGATTTTTCCCGAGGAGAGACATCAGGTTTTATCTCTCCTACTCTCAAATTTTTTCTCTCTCCTGATTTCTGCGGGGTGGATCACGATTTTCGTGGGTCTCCTACTTTTTCGAAGTTCCCTGCGGAACTTGAAAAAGTGCGGGGATTATGTTAACCCAAAAATCAGCGATCCTCTACAAGGTGCCCATTTTTTCTGCTTTTCTCCTACAGGTTCCCACCCGCAAGGAGTAGGCTACCCATGATGATCACCAAGTCCGCGCAAGGCGGACTATCGGGTCCAAAATCGCTCAAGGATGGGTGTTCCGCCAGCCGCCCGCCAGGGGCGGCCTCCGTTTGTCGGGCGGACTCCCCCTGGAGTCCGCCTAGGCTGACCCGCTAGGGGGCGGCCTCCGCTGGCCTTCGCGGGCCGCCCGCCGGGGGCGGCCTCGCCTGCCGGGCGGACTCACCCGAGTCCGACCAGGCCGCCGCTAGGGGCGGCCTCGCCTGCCGGGCGGACTCACCCGAGTCCGCCCAGGCCGCCGCTAGGGGCGGCCCCGCCTGCCGGGCAAACTCACCCGAGTCCGCCCAGGCAGCCGCTAGGGGCGGCCTCGCCTGCCGGGCGGACTCACCCGAGTCCGCCCAGGCCGCCGCTAGGGGCGGCCCCGCCTGCCGGGCGGACTCACCCGAGTCCGCCCAGGCCGCCGCTAGGGGCGGCCCCGCTTGCCGGGCGGACTCACCCGAGTCCGCCCAGGCCGCCGCTAGGGGCAGCCTCGCCTGCCGGGCGGACTCACCCGAGTCCGCCCAGGCCGCCGCTAGGGGCGGCCCCGCCTGCCGGGCGGACTCACCCGAGTCCGCCCAGGCCGCCGCTAGGGGCGGCCTCGCCTGCCGGGCGGACTCACCCGAGTCCGCCCAGGCCGCCGCTTGGGGCGGCCTCGCCTTCCGGGCGGACTCACCCGAGTCCACCCAGGCCGCCGCTAGGGGCGGCCTCGCCTTCCAGGCGGACTCACCCGAGTCCGCCCAGGCCGCCGCTAGGGGCGGCCTCGCCTGCCGGGCGGCCTCGCCTGCCGGGCGGACTCCCCCGAGTCCGCTCAGGTCGCCGCTAGGGGGCGGCCTCCGCTCTTGCAAGGGAGGACTCCTCCTTGAGTCCCCACAATCAGCCCAGAGTTGCCTGCTCGGGCTCCGTCTGACTGCTCCTCAGGTTGCTCAGTCAGGTTGCTCAGGTCGCCGAGGTCGTCAAGGATGACGTCACTGGACCAGATTCTCCCCAGGCCTATAAATACCCCCCAAGACCTCTCATTCGGGACGCGAGAGAGGAGAACTGCCACCTTGATCAAAGGCTGCGGACTCGGTTTTCTCAGTCCGTCAAGGTTGATCAGGCAAGGTCTGCGGCCTCCAAATCCTCAGTTCGCCCAGGTCGTCAAAGCTGTGGATTTAGTTTTTTCTGCCCTCAGCAGGCAGCTTGGGCAGCATCTGCAGCTTCAGTTCTCCGGTCCTCTGCAGCTTCTTTTATTTAGTTTCTGGCATCTCCTTCCTCAGCCGCCAGCTTCCCCCATTGTACCCTCTACTGCTCTTATATGTAATGGTGCAATAGCAAATTGTAACTCTTCTTGAATAAAGGAAAAGCCCGTCGCAAGAGTGGCATTCAAGCCGCGGCGGGCGAAGTCTGTTGTTGCCGCTGCTAGCGGCCTCCTCTCTTGTTCTATCCTCTCTCGGCGTCAACCTGCAAAGCTAACCATTCAAGTAGATGTCTGCTCGACAGTACCTGAGCAAGCTTCTCCTCTGCTCAAGCAAGCTTCCTCTCTGCTTGGGCAAGCTTCTCCTCTGCTCAAGCAAGCTTCCTCTCTGCTTGGGCAGGCTTCTCCTCTGCTCAAGCAAGCTTCCTCTCTGCTTGGGCAGGCTTCTCCTCTGCTCAAGCAGGCTTCTCCTCTGCTCAAGCAAGCTTCCTCTCTGCCTGATCAAGCTTCCTCTCTATCCCCGCAACCCTTCTTCCTTCATCCTTAGCCTGTGAGATCAAACACCCGTTAACTGGTTGGAGTCGCTTTTCGCGCATCAACACGACTGTTCATGCGAAGCGGAACCGGCGGACTGCCCTTACCTTCGGACGCCTATTCTGGGAGATTTAGCGGTCGGAATTCGATTTCGAGAGTGGATCTGGATTGCTCTCGCTTAGATCTACATTTCTACGGTAAGACTTTTCATTTTCATGGTTATTTTGGGTAGATTTAGATTTCAGGATGACCATCTTCTTCCCCTAAACCTCCAGATTCTCGGCTTGGAGTCCCTGCTGCCATAACCGAGAGGAAGGAGGGTTGTTCAAGCTTTAATTTCTTGAAATCGAGCCAAGTAGTGCTCCTAGCCCTTGCCAAGTAAAAATTTCTTGCTGTTATCTCTGTTTTCCGCCCTTAATGCTTCCAGGTTCTGATCAAAAACCGATTTAGCCATGACAATGTTGCTTAAGCACGCTAATTATACTCTTGTCCAGATTTTTCCTTTCAGAAGTCCTTTTTTTTACAACTTAATTTGAGATTATTCTAATCCCTGCTCTTAGAACTAGGGTTTGCTGTTAAACTTGTAGGATTTCGTAGTTTTAGCGGCTGCTAAGTCTACTGTCAGGTTGTTGATGAATATATAAGCCAAGTTTTGCTTAATTAGGCTCGGGTTGAGTAGATTCGGCCTGGCAGTATAGGTAGCAGCAGTAGGAAACTTTTTCTCCTCTTCTAATTCTTATCTAATAAAGAGATTCTTGGCTAATGGTAGTGGTCTGATGTGATAGGATGAGTGTGAGAGTTAATTTTCAAGTTACCATATTTTAGCGTCGAGAGGTTCAAGAAATGCAAAAATTTTATTTTAGCTAAGTCAAAAGCGTTGAGTGAGTGCACCTCACTTGACGCCTAGACTGTTAGGCCTCTTGCGTTGAGTGTGGTGCACTCACTCAACGCCATTGTCGTTTTGCGGCTAAGTGTCCAGGCATTGAGTGAGTGGTCCTCACTCAACGCCGTGACTGTTTGGCGTTGAGTGAGGTGGATTCACTCAACGCAGCCACCTTTCCTAGCGGCCAAGTGTTTCGGCGTTAAGTGAGTTAACCTTACTCAACGCTGTGGCTGTTTTGGCATTGAGTGAGGTTAACTCACTCAACTCCACAGCCAGTTTTGCATCTAAGTGGTTAGGCGTGAGTGAGTGAGTGAACCTCACTCAGTGGTAGGCGTTGAGTTAGTGAACCTCACTCAACGCCGTGGCTGTTTTAGCGTTGAGTGAGGTTAACTCACTCAACGCCACAGCTAGTTTTGCATTTAAGTGGTAAGGCATTGAGTGAGTGAACCTCACTCAACGCTGTGGCTGTTTTTGCATTGAGTGAGGTTAACTCACTCAACGCCACAGTGTGTTTTGGCGTTGAGTTAGTGGGGCTCACTAAACGCCGTGTGGGGCGATTTTCGATGCTTTTACCTCAGTTTATATTTATCTTCCGAGTGATTTACCATTGGGTTTGGGATATTTTTCTGCTATTTCTGAAGGACGAATCGTGGGTTATGGCAGGTAGTGGTATTTTGACGCTGCAAAGGAGTGGGATGTTTTGTGTACGAGTCGTGGCCGCCACCTCAGTTTTGGTGTGTTGGACCCTTGTGCTGACACAGTGTATTTTTTTGGAAATGACGGTTTGGGGGACTGCATTTGCCACCAACCCGGATCCATGTTGTTTTACTACTGCCATTAACTCACAAGATAGGATTGTTAGATGTTTTCTTTCTTTATATTGCAACATGTTGTTGTCATATGTTTGCCCTGCAGACTCTGCAGGTTTTAGCAGGGTTGTTGCTGATTTCTCGCACTTGGTGCACTTTGTCTTGCCTTGGGCAGTGGTTGTTTGTTACATTCTTGCTTACTTCTTTTGCTTACCTTTTGATATGCTACTTTTACACTTTTTTTTCTTTACTTGCTGAGGTGTTCTTTCTTTGAATGCCTTAGGTTCTTGATAGCAGCCGATTAAGCGGTTAGATTTGCTGTGGTGTTGCTGGAAATCCCTTGGGTTGTAGCGGTCTTTCTCTCTGACTTGTGAGGTAGTTTTATTGTTTTTCTTACAGACATACATATTTGCCAGTGGGTTCGTGTCAGTTTGTTGGCGCCCACTGGTAGTTTTACCTTGATAATAGATATGTTACTTTTTGCTGTTACCTTTCTAGAGTTACTCTACTTGCTCTTGGGATGATTTATGTTAGGTTGCTAGTTACTTTTAAATCTACAAGCACTACTATATGTATATCATAATCAGCATGATTTCTTAAAACTCAAACACTATTTTCCAAATAACGTAAAATGCTTTCTTCTTATATATATTATAATAAATTTAGAGTCTTGCGTAGTATATGCTGTCCCATGGGGACACTTATGCCCTCTCTTAGGATGTCAAAAGAAATTAAACAAAGTATTTTTCGCTGCGTATAAGTATAGTTTTTTTTAAATGTTGACTAGATGAACCACATAGCCGAGGGATATGACCTTTTATATAACTGAATTTCTAAACATTTAAACTTAAGAAATTTCATGATCTAAGTAGTTGGTGTATTTCCTGAGCGTCGGCAGTTATCCCCTGCTCGACGTGGCATCACAACACGTGTTTTCTCATACTCTGATAATCCTTAATTTTGGAGAAAATGCGAGTTATGTTACTTCTTCTATCCTCATCCCAGGATTCTTCAAAGAACCACAACTACAGCATCAGTCAAGAAGTTCATAAATCCCTTCTGGTCAAAGCAAAAGCTTGAAGGCCTATCACCCTGCAGCAAGGCTACAACTTCCTGAACCTTTCATTATCTCAGGTAGAGCCTTTGCTAACATAAAAATCCACACAAGTCTTCTTAGTTGTACTTAGAGAAAGAGAAGACAAAATCAATCTCTCATCCCCCACCGTATAAAGGGTTCTTAACTCCCTTCAAAAGTTATTCCTGAATGCAAGTCACCTGATCAAAAGACATGAGGTTTAGTTTTTGAGCACCTGATCAAAAGCTCATTGGTGGCAGTCACCTGAAGAAAAACCTGAGTGGATTCCTACCAAGGTGGTAGAAGAGTTGATGTACCCAGGTTGGGGAGCCACTATAAAATTCTTGTGTTTTTTGGATGCTCTTTTCTATTTTTCCTGTTGTGGCTATGCTAGTTAGGTTGCTGTGTTTGTGATTATTTATACTTGTTGTGCCTGTGACAAATCATATTAGTTTAGGAATAATATTTTATTTTCAGTAAAAGTTTTAAAACCCAAAGATACTCTATTCACACCCCTCTAGAGTATACCATATCTAACCCCTCACTTTAACGACACGTCGACCGGAGTTCGACGAACGGCACGTCGACCGGAGTTCGACGAATGACACATAGACCGTAGTTCGACGCACGTCGACCGGAGTTCGATGCACGCCGACTAGAGTTTGACGAACGGATTTCAAATGGAGTTCGACGAATGGATTTCAAACGGAGTTCAACGAACTTCGAACAGCTTTCAAACGGAGTTCGACGAATGTCGAATGGATTTTGTGAAGTTTGATGAACATGGTGTTGTATTCTATTGACGAAGGTCGAAAGGATTTCTCGAGTAACAGTGGTGTCGGCTGGCTGATCAAAGCGGTTAGGTTGACTTTCAAACTCCAATCCAGGCCAATGCTTCATTTTGTTGGAGTGATCGTGTGGCTGGGGTTTACCCGGGGCCACATAAGAAGAGGGGTAGGGATGAGGAAATCATTATTTCCTTCTCACTTTCTCTCTCTCTCGCTCTCTTCATTTCATCCAAGTTCTTGAGAAGAGAACTAAAGGCTGGAGCTAAGGGTTTGGGCTATCCTTTGTGAAGGTGCTGAAGGATATTCCCACATTAGAAGCAGTATCCGAGGCTAGATCAACGAAGGGGAATGTGAGGCACTCATTTCCATTCGCGTAGAAAAGCTTTGTCATGGCTCCGTAGAGAACTACAAGGGTAATGACCTCCTTCTTGGACAAGTGAAGTCCTAATTTTGCATGTGTATGGAATCCTCCACCAAAAGGTTGAATTGTTAAGAGAATTTCTTCTGTTGATATGTGTTATCCCCATTAAATTTGCATATATATCCAGAAATATATAGTATGGAATAGGCATGCTGTGTGAAGCCCAACTGCACAGGTTGGTCTGGATTGGTGATTCTTTATTTTGCGAACCGGAGAAGTCTCAGCATATAAACGAGTATTTTACAGAGTATGTGGGTTGTAACTATGATGTGGAGTAAAAGGAATTTCTGGAGTAGAGTTCCAGGAAAATACCCTAGAAATTCATGCGTTGTATACTATGGAAAGACTAGTGTTTCTGGCATTGCAGGATGCTGCAGGGTTTGGGTTGAGTTTGGGCGTAGAAAGAGAGCTTCTGTTGGCCCCGCCATATGATCGTGACGAATACTGGCACAAACTCATTTTTTGATTATGAAGCTAGTCCTTGGAGGATAGTGTGGCTATTATGAGCTGCGAGATCTTTAAGGCCATCGACCCGAACAAATAAGGGGAAGGCGACATGCATCAGTCTAGACATTGAATTGGCGATTTGAGAAACGGGCAAGGGCTAAACTGTCTCCACATTATGGTTGTCTAACTTGAGTGCCTGGTTTATTGTCATTCATTATGAAAGATAGGGTAAGCTCTGAAAAACTCTAGAGGGGGGGGGGGGGGGGGTGAATAGAGTGAAATCTTGTAAGTTTTACTGAAATAAAAGATCTTTAATAAACTATGTTACTATAGTATAAGTGTATAGGTGCACAAGTGCAGCAGATAAACTAAGCTACACAATAAAAATATATCACACACAAACACAAAGGAAAAAAATAACACTGCCACACAGACAACACAAGAATTTTATAGTGGTTCCCCAAACTTGGGTACATCCACTCTTCTACCACCCTAGATAGGAATCCACTACAGGTTTTGATTAGGTGACTGCCACCAATGAGCTTTTGATCAGGTGCTCAAAAACCAAACCTCAAGTCTTTTGGTTATGAGACTTGCAACCAGGAATAATTTTGAAGGGAATAAAAACCCTGTACAAAGGTGGTAAGAGAGGTTGATGGAAGTCTTCTTTTCTCAAATCAAAATGAGAAGACTAAGTGGATTTGTGTTGTTGTCAAAGCTCACCCTAAGATCTTGACTTGTTCAAGAGTTAAAACTTTGCAAAAGGGTGAGTAGGCCTTTTAGCTCTTCAGAGATCCTTGACTTATTTGAAAAACTTGTCACTTGAGATCACAGAAAACAAAGAGAGAAAGGAAGAAGGACTCTTGATGTTCATGGTTGTTCCTTCTTCTTCTCTTGACAGCAGTAGATTTTCTAAGAGCTTTTTTCACTGCACTTTTTTTATCTGTATGCTGTTTCCTGTGTCTTCCTTGTTGATAGCACACGAGTTTCTATGTATCTCTCTTCTTCTCTATTTTTCTTAGCTCTCTGTAATCTTTGCTAAGAGATCCTCAAATAATAACTGCCCCTTGGTCAAATTCAAAAACCTGCAATAAATTCTTAGCCAGAATCTCAGAAATGAAAACGGCAAGTATGCTGTCAGATATTCTATTCTATTTCTATCCCGAGATATAAGTAGTTAATTCCATGAAGGATATTTGTAATTAATATTGCCAGTAACGGCTCGATTCAAAAGGATATAAGAGCATTGATTATCTAGGAAATTAACGGCTTATAATTGTATAAAATAAGGAGACAGAAAAGTAAAGAATAAATGTCAATATGCCTTACAGTTTTCGTCGACCTGAGAACAGCTTTTGTTGACCTAAGAACAGCATTCGTCGACCTAAGAATGGATTTCGTCGACCTGTGATTTCGTCAACCTCTGATCAGCTTTCCTCGACCTGAGCTCTGCGAACAACTGCGCTGCATAAACTAACTTATTATGTGCACTAAGTTTGTCGACCTGAGAATGGCTGTTTGTCGAGCTGAGATCCAAGATCGTCGAGCTAAGTCTGCAGTCTGGACTTAGAATATTTTCTGATGTTGAGTGTTGAAGTATTGATCTTGCATTTAGTGAAATGTCCTCTGGCTTTAAGTGTTAGATCACCATTCTAGAGTTGATTCGTTTAAGAGCGTTTAGTCATTGATAGCGTTGAGAGCGTTGAGTGAACTATTGCTTTGGGTAAACTTTGGCTTTGAATGAACTATGGCGCTGAGTCAATTTTGGCGCTTAGAGATCTTTGGCTCTGAGAGCTGAAGTGTTAGTTGAACTGAGGATAGAGTTCATCGACCTGATGTTCTTAGTTCATCGATTGAAGTTTGACAGAGGAGTTATCACTTTGTTCAGAGATCGTCGAGCTGAGATCTAAGTTCGTCGAGGTTAGCTCATAGAATTAGCTCTGGGTTAGTTGAGCTGAGCGCGACGATCGTCGACCGGAGTTCGACGAACGCAGATCTCCTTTTTATTAAGTCTTGAATCTTCTAAGTCTTGAGTCTCTAGCAGTGTTGGAGGCTGGTCCTTTCTACTATTGACTTTTAGGGCATGGCCGGGACTCTAAAAACACATAACATTTTACCCTTCTATACAATATGGTTCACATCCTAACTCAGTGAACCTAGCCCAAATCCAAATAGGGGTTCCAATAATCTCCCCCTATTTGGGTGAGGTCACTAATAACAAACTCAAAACAAAAACAGAAACACAATATATATCTGGCAGATAATAGTAACAAGTGCAGCAGATATATGTTCATAGCTTTGTAACAGAAAAACAACGTAAATTTAACAAAGTATACCACAAGTAGAAATTTTTCTTTAGGATTGTCTGCTTTTACTTCATGGATTTTTCTTCCTTCTTCTATTCTCAAGGGTTTGTAAATATAATTTCCCTGTTAGGATTGGCAGCTTCTCTTTTTGACATATATAAATCAGCTGCTCCAATCATTGTCTGAGTTGAAGTTTTGGGAACAATTGCTTCTAGATGTTTAGTCATATATTCAGTAGGGTCAAACCGCTTTTTGCTTACCTGAAGCCTTTCAAGTTCTCTTTCTATGTATGTGGACAATGTAGAGAATTTTGTTGGATCCTGTCCTTCTTCTCTAGCCTTTTTAATCTGTGATAGAGCAATCAATTCTTAAAGCCTGGCCATCCTGAAGTTTGGATCATAATCCTGACTGATAGATAATAGATCTTCCTGTGAGGAAGTAGTGCAACAGGCTTGAAATTTATAGACTGTGCTTAAAAATTTGTCTCAGCTTGGCTTTCAGTACTTTGAGTGTATAAGGATTTGGGAGGTGCTGCCTCACTATATTTTCTTTTAGGTACAAAGTGTCTTCTTTGTTCAGCCTGTGGTTAAGGAGGAGAGAACTCTAGTTTTTGATACACTATCTTTTTTATTTGTTCTGTACATTTAGTATTTCTCTGCTGACTGCTTCCATGGTACTGCTGTCTTGATGATCTTTCATGCCTCTGATATGTTCTGGTGTATGAGGGCTTGGAAGGTGCATCTGACTTTTGAGAACTAGTTCCAGAAGAACCAGAAGCTAGTGGAGGAGGAGAAGGAGGAGGATGGTCTCTTCTGAATTTCTATGGGTGAGGAGAATACCTTCTGCTCTTATTTCTTGCCTTTTGTTCATTCTTGGATAGCCACATCCAGGCTGGCATACCCTTGTATGGAGTTATGTTTTGTAGAATTTAGTAGGGTGTGTCATTACTGTTTCTAGGTTTAGGTGCAGGAGGAGGTTGAACTTTCCTTTTCTTTGAGACTTTCTTTTTGTTGGGTTCCTCATCAGAGTCATCTTCATCCTTATCATCATCATCAGACTGTCCTTGAGGATTGTTATACAAGTCATCTATCTCTTTTAGTATATCCTTGGGGATTTCTTACTTATTGGAGTGGGAACAACTTCAGTATGAGCTGCTTCAGCTTCCATAGCAATGTCCTGATTTATTAGATCATCTAGATTAAGGAGGGGGCTATCATCAAAGTTATAGGATGACCCAGGAGGGCTAGATCTCTATTCATACAATACTTTTGGAGGAACTATCAAACTTTTCTTTACAGTATCTAGTACTTCTTAGCTTACAGGGGAAGTGTAGCATACAATTTCTCTTGATGATGGAGTGGGGAAGGAGAGGAAGAAATGAATGTAAGATCCAAAGATTTTCAGAAAAGTAGCTAGATTCACTTTAGATTTGATAAAGTAGACCCTTCCAGATAGAAGTTCTAGCAAGATGGTCTCTTGAGCATTGGATACTACAATATATGTACATTGATTATATACATCTGCTACTGAGTCAGGTATCTCTGCATCATTTGTTTCAATATGATGTTCAAGAAAATTCAATAAGTCTATTTCCATGTCAATATCTTTTCCTGCTGCTGCTGCTGGTTCTGCTGCTTCTGATACAATTGCTGGTTCTGCTGCTGCTGCAGCTTCATCATCAAATATCTCCTCCTTCCTAGTTTCAGAAGATACTGAAGCCAGGCCCCCAGATGAAGAGAGGGTAGAGGTGAGGGAAGAGATTTGAGCAGAAAGAGATGAGATGGAGGCAGCAAGAGGGGAAATTGCCTCTGCTATGATGGTTTGGAGCAGGGGTTTAAGGAGTTCAAATAGTGGTTGGATGATTGAGGGCTCCAAAGTTGTTGAGGCAGAGGTGTTGGCAGAAGATGATGGAAGGTGGATAGTTGTGTTGATGGTAGGTGCTGGTGGAGTAAGTGGAATTAAAGTGTATGGAGCGGAGTTATGTTGAGGAAAAGGAGTGTTTAGGGGGGATGGTAACAGATTGAAAGATGGGAGATCAGCAAGATGAGATAGAAGTGGGGATAGGGGAGGTGTTGGTATTGATGTGTCATGCTGAGGGGAAGAAGGATTTGATGGTATATGTATAGAATGAATTGGAGATGCTGGAGGTGTTTGGGTATGTATTAGAATCGTAGTGGAGGGTGGAGTTGGTTGGTCTTGAGGTTTGGATAGAACTTGAGGGGCAGGAAGAGGTGGAGGGGTGGAGATAATCCCTTCAGTGGGGTGTGGAGAGGCTGGTGCAGCCTTTGTATTTTCAGAAGTTTTAGAGGATGAATTACCCTTAGATTGCTTTGTGATAGTCCTCTCCCATCTGCAAAAGAGGGCAGATGAGAGCCTCTTAGAGGCATTAATGAATGTGGTTTGAGATACCAGCAGTTCATTAGCCTTGGATTTTTGGAACAAGCCCAAGATTCTTCCATAGCAAACCTCCTTTTTTCCATTCTTTTTCCTGATTCAGTCAAACAGGATCTGTGCCCAGTTCACATTTTTCTTACTGACCAAAGCAGCCATAACTAGGAAATGTTGCCTAGATATGTAGTCATGTGCTGTATGCTTAGCAAACAGCACATTCCCAACGACATCTGCAAGAAATTTATATGCCGAGGAGAATTTTTTCTTAAGCAATTTGTTAGGGTTTTCGCCGAAGTGACCCATAACAATCAGCATGTCCTCATATTCCTTATCATATATTTCTATATCATCTTCTCCAGTATTTTGATTAAAAGTTCAGAGAGAACGGTGGGAGTAAGAATCACATGATTTCTGCTTATAGTCCCAGTCATTTCAGTATTAGTTGAGGATGAAGAACTAACCCATTCCTTGATTTCAGTTATAGGTATCCTGATTCTTTCAGTCATAAACTGCTTCAGTTTTTGTTCCTCGAATAGCTGTAGAATGTCTAGGAAAACTTGATCGGACTATTGAAATAAGTCGAAGTCGATATCAAAACCATGATCGAACTTCATGCTGGTTGATCCAGTAGCTGCCATTTGCAAAGTTTAGATCGAATGAGAGAGAGTGAGCACCTACAAGAGAAGTCACAAGATCAAGTGCAGGAGGGGAAATTCTGAGAGCGCGGGATTGAGGTCAAAAAAGAACTCCTTAATAAAGGTTTTCGGAATATGAATCGCAAATCTCAATCCGACGAAAACATAAGATTCTTCGATCTTAGGTCGACGATAACTTCATAAAGGGAAAAAGTTCGTCGATCTAAGGATGAAGAGAGGGAAAGTTTTCGTCGTTCGCAGAAAACTTTCTGAGACAGAATTCGTCGATCTTTGGTCGACGAATGAGCTATACTAGGAGATTTTGTCGATCTTAGGTCGACAAAAATTCTCAAGAACAGTTATCAGTTCGTCGATCTCAGGTCGACGAACAGAGACAATTCTTTTCTATAGACAGAGCATTAGATTAAATCCTGACCATTTATCATACCAAGCTGATTGACAAAAAATAAATGCTTGGATGAGTCCAATAGCTTAATGAATATATCTGCTCTTTACAAATCAGTAGAGATAAATTCAAGTTTAATCTTTTGTTTGTCAACACAATCTCTAATGAAATGATGTCTAATGTCTATATGCTTAGTTCTAGAATGCAATAATGGATTTTGTGCAATGGAAATAGCACTTGTATTATCACACAGTATAGTTGCACTATTTAAGTTGACACCATAATCCAGTAGTTGGTTTTGTATCCACAAAATCTGTGAAATGCAACTGTCTGCAGCCATATACTCAGCTTCAGCTGTGGATGTTTAAACAGATGTTTGCTTTCTACAGAACCAAGATACAAGTCTGTCACCAAGGAACTGACAAGTTCTATAGGTGCTTTTCCTGTCTACTCTGCATCCAACATAATCATAATCAGAGAATCCAGTTAATACAAATGCTGATTCTGTTGGATACCAGAGGCCTAGACCTGGACAACCTTTTATATATCTCAAAATCTTTTTTAAGAAAATAAGGTGAGATTCTTTAGGGTTCACCTGGAACCTAGCAAAAAGACATGTGGCAAACATAATGTCTGGTCTGCTTGCTGTTAAGTACAGTAGGGATCCAACAATGGCTGTATACTTGGTCTGATCAACTGGTTTTCCAGATTTATCGGCATCTACAACAGCATTGGCAGCCATGGGAGTTTTCATGACAGAGGCATCATTCATCCCAAACTTCTTAAAAAGCTCTTGAGCATATTTAGACTGAGAGATGAAGATTCCTTTAGGGGTTTGTTTCACTTGGAGACCAAGGAAATATGATAACTCACCCATGCTACTTATCTCAAACCTTGACTGTATTAGATCAGAAAATCTTTTGTATAGATTTGGATGAGTAGAACCAAAGATTATGTCATATATATATATTTGTACTAATAGAATTTTATCATGATGCAATTTTGTAAAAAGGGTTCTATCAACCATGCCTCTTGAAAAACCATGCTCTAAAAGAAAGCTGGCTAAGGTATCATACCAAGCTCTTGGAGCTTTCTTTTAACCATAGAGAGCCTTCTGCAATTTAAAGACATAAGAGGGATGAGTTAGAGAAATAAAACCTGGGTGTTGTTCAACATACACCACTTCTTTGAGTTCTCCATTTAAGAATGCACTTTCTAAATCCATCTGGTAGACTTTAAACTTCTTGAATGCTGCATAAGCTAAGAAGATCTTTATAGCTTCAAGTCTGGCAACTGGAGCAAAGGTTTGATCATAATCAATTCCTTCCTCTTGCTTGTATCCTTGAGCAACAAGCCTTATCTTGTTCCTAACTATCACACCTTGGGCATCAAGTTTATTTCTGACTACCCACTTAGTCCCAATTACTGGATAGCCTTTAGGCCTTGGAACTAAGTCCCAAACTTTACATCTCTCAAACTGGTTGAGTTACTCTTGCATTGTAGTGATCCAGTTTGGATCTTGCTCTGCATCAGATATGGATTGAGGCTAAATTTGAGAGAGAAAACATGCAAGCATCACATCAGGGTTGAGTTGATGTCTTGTCTGCACTCCTAATGATATGTCTCCAATTACTTGAGATCTAGGGTGATCCCTAAGTGTGACAAGATTATTGGGAGAAGTTGGTTCAGCAACAGTTATTTGATTTAATTCCTCTTGTGTAATTGTATAAACTATTGGAGGGGAATTAATTTGTTCTACATTCTCTTCATCACTTCCAGCTTCTGATATAGCTTGTGTAGAGGAGTGTGATTCAACCTTTTTGGTAAGGTTTAGATCATCTAAGCTCTCACACAAATTCTGTACCTGCAGATTGTTATTGATAGAGATATCTCTCTCCTTGTAAAACATATTAGATTCATCAAATGTCACATCCATAGATTCTTCAATTTTTAGTGTTGATTTATTAAACACCCTATATGCCTTGCTGACTTGGGAATATCCTAGAAAAATTCCCATTGCAGCCTTAGCTTCAAATTTTCTAAGAAGTTTCTTGTCATTATTGTGAATATAACATATATATCCAAATACTTTAAAATAGGTTATTATAGGTTTCTTCCCTTTGAGTAGTTCATATGGAGTCTTAAGCTTTAGTCTATGTATTATACTTCTATTTAGGACATAGTTTTCTTTGCTTACTGCTTCTGCCCAGTAGGCAAGAGGCATGTAAGCATCTACAAGCAATGTACCTGCAGCTTCAATTAGTGTTCTATTCTTCCTTTGAACTACCCCATTTTGTTGAGGAGTTCTGGGAGCTGAGAAACAATGTCTTATACCTTCCTTCTCATAGAACTCTAGCATAAGAAGAGATTCAAACTCAGTACCATGATCACTTCTGATCAATGAAACTTGAGTAGAATACTCAATCATTATGTTCTTGAGAAAATCTGTGAGAACCTTAAAAGTTTCTGACTTAGTTCTCAAAAAGAAAACCCACGTGAATCTAGAGAAGTCATCTAAAATAACTAATGTATAAGACTTCCCTCCTAGACTTTGTACTGTAATAGGGACAAAAAGGTCCATATGGTGCAAGTACAAGATTCTAGGTGAATCACTCTTATTAATGGATTTAAAACTAGATTTAGTTTGATTTCCTAGCTGACAAGCACTATAGAGGCCTTCCTTCTTGTAGGGACAAGAAGGTAAACCTCTAACAAGATTGTCTTTAGATAACCTAGATATATTTTTATGGTTTACATGTCATAGTCTTTTGTGTCATAAGTTAGTTTGAATGCTAACAGAATTGAATAAGCAAATTTCAGATTTAGCTGATTCAAAATTTACTAAGTAGATGTTGCCTTGTCTAATTCCTATTAAAACAGTTGTGTTGTTTAAAGAGATAAGACATAAGGAGTTACTAAAGCTTACTTATTAACCTGTATCACATAGTTGGCTTACTGATATCAGGTTATGCTTAAGACCATTCACATAGGTCACTTTCTTGAATCTGATAGCTCCACAGTTGAAGTCACCATAGCCTTCTGTCAGTCCAAAGCCTGAGTCCCCAAAGATTACTTTAGGTCCAATCTTAGCTTTATAGTTGATTAGACATTCTTTGCAACCTGTCATATGTTTAGAGAAACCACTGTCCAGGTACCATTAGTTTTGAGTGACACGGTTCTCTTCTACCTGCAAAAGGGATTAGCAGTTTTTGACCCAGGTTACCTTGGGTCCTTGTTGTTTGACATAACTAAAGCTTGAAATGAATGAACATTCAGGTTGATCCTTATAACCTAAAGGATGATACCTTCTAGGAGGTATGACCCACTGACAAAAGGGATTAAAAGGTTTATCAGTTTTTTTGTTACTCTGGTTATGAACTGAATTGGACAAATTCGAGTATGTTTGTCGACCTGAGCTCGATGATCGGGATTGAGTTCGTCAATCTCTGCTCGAAGAATGGAGATATCCATTCTCAGAGCCCCAAAAACGTCAATCTCTGGTCGACAAACCATACTGGTTTCGTCGATCCCAGTTCGAAGAATAAATTACATTATTATTTTCATTCAGAGTTCGTCGTTCTGAGTTCGACAAACCATACCCATTTCGTCGTTCTGAGTTCGACGAAATTTGCTGAACATAGTTATGTTGTTTGTTTTTCTTCTTCTGATTGATTTTCTTAAGTTCTAATTGTTTAAGAACATCATTAACGTTCTCTACTAGTTCAGTGTTTTTCTTTCCACTTTTAGAAATGAAGTTAATAGGTTTTGATAGTTGATTTTTCTGAATTAGGATTGGTTCACTAGATGAGGCTCCTAATCCTAGTTTGTTATTATTAGATCTTGTGTTAATTGTGCTTGTTATATCTATCCGTTGTAAACTTCTACCATTTAAGGTTTCTTCTAATTCCTTAGCCTTACTTAATTCAGATTTTAGAAATACTATTTATTGATTAGCCAGATTTAATTCTTCAGTTAATTTTTCATTTTCAGCAATGAATTTTTCTTGTTCTAACAGTTTTTCCATGAGAAGTTTGATTTCCTTCTTAGATCCTATTAGGTCTAAACATAAGAGTTTAAACTCAGATTGAAATTCTTTAGACTGAAAATCATATGAAGCAATTACCTGATCCTCTTTAGAGAGGAATTCTTCATCACTTGATTCTTCTAAATCTGACCTGCTGCTTCCAGCATCAATTGCCACAAGGCACATTTTTCTTGCCTTCTTTTCTTCTTCATCATCTTCACTGGAGCTGGATGAGGATGTTTCATCTTCAGTATCACTCCAGGTTTCAGCCACAAAACCCTTCTCCTTCTTTTTGTACTTGCTGTAGGAGGCCTTGGTGTGCTGATGTCTTCTTGACTCATTTTCTTTCCTTTTGTATTTCTTTTGAACTTCTGTACATTCTAAGATGAAATGTCCAGGTTTCCTGCATCCAAAACAGACAACTTCTTAAGAAGGGGTCTTGTCATACTTGGGTTTATCTTCATTCCTTGAAGACTTTCTCCTGAAGTTCTTCCTTGCCATTTTATAGAATCTCTTAGCAAAGAGACTCATAAGTTCTTCATTGGATGATAAGCTTGGAGATTCTTTTGCAGCTTTGAGTACTAAGTTTTGTTCCTTCCTGATAGGTGTTGAAGCTTTTGGTTCAACTACAGCTTCTCTTGACTTGATCAGTTGCTCATAGGATTTGAGCTTTCCAAGTAAGGATTCAGTTGAGATTTTAGCCATGCTTCCGTCTTCTCTGATGGGCCAGATTCTGGAGTCCCATGTGCTAGGAAAGCTCATACGGATCTTTTTATTGACCTCAGTCAGAGTAATTTCTTTATCCAATGTTCTGAGTTCACTAATGATGAAGCTCAGCCTATTGTACATTACTTCTACTGATTCTGCTTCATCTTTCCTAAAGTTCTCATATTGGTATATGAGATTTGATCTTCTGTCCTTCCTCTCATCAGCAGAGCCTGCTACCATTTGATTTAGTGAATCCCAAATGGCTTTGGCAGATGTACATTCAGCGACCTTCTTAAATATGTCATCTGACATAGTCTGGGCCAGTATGTTCATAGATCTAGCATCAATAATCTTTGCTTTTTTGTGTGCATCAGCTTTATCTAGAGGAGGCACTGCACAAAGATTTAGTGTGGTTGAAGTAGAGGGAACTGGAGCTGGTGGTCCTGTCAGAATGGAATTAAATATGTCTTTATCAATAGAGTTCATATAAAGTTTGATTCTTTCCTTCCAGATTCCATACTTTTGCAAGTTGCAAACTGGAGGTCTGGTGCTTGCATAATCCTTGTTTTGTGCCATGATATCAGAAAATAAAATAAAATTTGAGAGACTACTAAAGCTTATTCAGAGTTTATCCTGAGGATCTTGATTAATCCAGGTGTGAGCCTGTATGATGTGATTAACTTCCCTCTAATGCCAATTGAAAGATAGGGTAAGCTCTGAAAAACTCTAGCGGGGGGGGGGGGGGGGGGGCGTGAGTAGAGTTATTGAAATCTTTTAAGTTTTACTAAAATAAAAGATCTTTAATAAAATATGTTACTATAGTATAAGTGTATAGGTGCACAAGTATAACAGATAAACTAAGCTACACAATAAAAATATATCTCAGCACAAGCACAAAGAAAAAACAACACAGCCACATAGACAACACAAGAATTTTATAGTGGTTCCCCGAACTTGGGTACATCCACTCTTCTACCACCCTAGGTAGGAATCCACTATAGGTTTTGATCAGGTGACTGCCACCAATGAGCTTTTTATTAGGTGCTCAAAAACCAAACCTCAAGTCTTTTGGTTTGGAGACTTGCAACCAGGAATAATTTTGAAGGGAATTAAAACCCTGTACAGAGGTGGGAAGAGTGGTTGATGGAAGTCTTCTTTTTTCAAATCAAAATGAGAAGACAAAGTGGATTTGTGTTGGTGTCAAAGCTCCCCCTGAGATCTTGACTAGTTTAGGAGTGGAAGCTTTGCAAAAGGGTGAGTAGGCCTTTTAACTCTTTAGAGATCCTTGACTGATTTGTATAACTTATCACTTGAGATCCCTGAAAACAAAGAGAGAAAGGAAGAAGAACTCTTGATGGTGATGGTTGTTCCTTCTTCTTCTCTTGAGAGCAGTAGATTTTCTAAGAGCTGTTTTCACCGCACTTTTGTTGTCTATATGCTTTTTCCTGTGTCTTCCTTGTTGATAGCACACGAGTTTCTATGTATCTCTCTTCTTCTCTATTTTTTTTAGCACTCTGTAATCTTTGCTAAGAGATCCTAAAATGATAACTGCCCCTTGGTCAAATTCAAAAACCTGCAATAAATGCTTAGCCGGAATCTTGGAAATGAAAACGGTAAGTATGCTATCATATATTTTATTCTATGTCCGTCCCGAGATATAAGTAGTTAATTCCATGAAGGATATTTGTAATCAATGCTACCAGTAACGGCTCGATTCAAAAGGATATAAGAGCATTGATTATCCAGGAGATTAACGGCTTATAATAGTATAAAATAAGGAGACAGAAAAGGAAAGAATAAATGACAATATGCCTTACAGTTTTCGTCGACCTGAGAGCAGCTTTCGTCGACCTAAGAACAGCTTTCGTAGACCTGAGAATCGCTTTCGTCGACATGTGATTTTGTCGACCTTTGATCAACTTTCGTCGACCTGAGCTCTGCGAACAGCTGCACCTCATAAACTGACTGATTCTGTGCACTAAGTTCGTCGACCTGAGAACGGCTATTTGTCGAGCTGAGATCCAAGATTGTCGAGTTGAGTCTGCAGTCTGGACTTATAATATTTTCTGATGTTGAGTGTTGAAGTATTGATCTGGCGTTGAGTGAGATGTCCTCTGGCTTTGAGTGTTAGATCACCATTCTTGAGTTTAGTCGTTTAAGAGAATTTAGTCATTGATAGCGTTGAGAGCGTTGAGTGAACTTTGGCTCTGAGTAAACTTTTTGCTTTGAATGAACTGTGGCGCTGTGTCAATTTTAGCGCTGAGAGATCTTTGGCTCTGAGAGCTGAAGTGTTAGTCGAACTGAGGACAGAGTTCGTCGACTTGATGTTCTTAGTTCGTCGACTGAAGTTTGACAGAGGTTATCACTTTGTTCAGAGATTGTCGAGCTGAGATCTAAGTTCGTCAGGCTCAGCTCAGAGAATTGTCTTTGGGTTAGTCAAGCTGAGCACGACAATCGTCGACCGGAGTTCGACGAATGCAGATCTCCTTTTTATTAAGTCTTGAATCTTCTAAGTCTTGAGTCTTTGATAGTGTTGGAGGCTGGTCCTTTCAACTGTTGACTTTAAGGGCATGGCCTAGACTATAAAAACAAATAACATTTGACCCTTTTATACAACATGGGTCACATCCTAACTCAGTGAACCTAGCCCAAATCAACCTAGGGGTCCAAACACATTAGGATCACATAATGAGAGACTTGGTTTGTACGCCATCAATACTAAAGTCTCCGACTGTGGGTCATGGAGCATGAATGCTCAATGTTTACCGTTGGGTCTGGAACCTCTGAAGGGTGGTGGGACCCTGGTTTTCCGGTACACCAATAATGTGCCCTGAGTGCTCGGAGCTCGGGTCGTGAGGCCGACGTTTGTGATATATTGAACTATGCGTGATTGCACATTTTGTGATATATCTGTTTGTGAAAATACTATGTCTGCAGGGAAGGGATACCACTGCCATAGAAAAGTGGTAGGGTCGTTATAGATTAGTTAGCTAAATACTGACTTTTGCCTTGTGAGCCAGCCTCATGGTGGATTATCATTATGCAGCTGTTGGGGAGCAGAGCAGGAAATAAAGGGTGGAAGCCCTTACTGCTAAGCTGGCCCTCGAAGGCCTAGTGAAAAAGATTTACTGTTTTCAAGTGTGGCCTGCCTGCGTGCCGATATATGTAATCCACACCTGTGAAGTATAACTGTAAGGCCATAAGGTCAAACTCTTTTGTGCATTTCTATATATATTCTTGTGGTATATATAAATGTGGTTGTTTATACATAGTGGACAATCATGACTTTTGAGTTCAGTAATAACCCCTAAAGCTATCACTAAAATGCTCTGAGTTAGGATGCGTATACTGGTTTTTGATATTAATAAGTAACGTCGCCGACTGTCTGTGAATATGGCGTGGGGCCCTTGCCGGACTCTCTGTTATATTTCATGTGACAGATGGAGGTGTTATACCTTATACGGTAGGAAGTATCGTACTCAGTTGTCATGGTTGGAGACAGGCGTGTTAAAGCTGTATAAGCGGAAGGAAGTAGATGATGCGACTTCAGTTGTGCTAACAATCCGTGAGAGGTTGCTGGTTGCTCAGGATAGATAGGCTAAGTATTATAACGCCAAGCACAGAAATGTTGAGTTCACTGTAGGCGATTGGTTTTATTTGAAATATAATCCTTTCAAGGGTGTCTCAAGTTTTTTACACTTGAAAAAGATGGTTCTGTGAAATCTTGGGCCGTTTGAGATACTGGAGCGTAATGGATAAGATGCCTATCAGATTGAGACGATGACCCCCGGTATGGGGATGATGGTGCCTATATGTTTTCGGAAGACCCCCCTCCTTCTCCAATCAAAGACTTGCGGGGTCGTCAACATATTTTTGAACGATGCTACGACCTCCGCCCATGACATAAGACTTTATCTTAATATTTTTATTGCTTATGTTAATTTTATTGTTATTTATTTGTCTTTAAATATGGGCTGTATTTATCCAGATCCTCCTTTTTTAGTTTGGACATTTTATGTTTTAATTTGAGTTGCATATAGCCCGGACTTATGTTGGACTTATATTCGTCCTGGTGTTGTAGGAATTTTATTCATTGATGAATTGAAAACCTAAATTTGAAATTTGAATTTCAAATTTTTTTTCCTCTTCCTCTTCGTTGTCGGCCCTCCTTCCTCTCTGTGGGAATTTCGGCCACCTCCTCCTCACCCGATCCCCCTTCCTCTCTTCTCAACTCCAACTCCCCTTTTCTACTCCCTAATATATTACACGACAAAGGATCAACCACCTCCCTTCCCCTTGAAGATTTCGGGCAACCTAGGATCTCCTTCTTGGTGGATCTCGACCTACTTTATTCTCTCCTGCAACAACGAATCTTCTCCGGCTTGAATCGAGGAAGGCGGACGAGTTTCTGTCCATTTGGAGCGAATCCGACGGAACCTTAGAAGTGTGAAACTTTCATCGGAAACACCTTCTGATTGGGTAACAAAATTTCTAACTTTATGAGTGTCTCTCTCTAGATTACTCTTGTGGTGGTTTGCTTTGGCGTTATTTGCGAAATTTTGATTTCATGGTGGTTCTAGATAAAATCGAATTTGTTTTTTCTCTTGATCAATAAAAATTTGTGAGGCTTGGCGGACATCGTTTTACAACCCCGTACCCGGCCAAGTTGGACCCTCCCCATTTAGCAAGCTAGGGGTATGCTATGAGCGGTATTTTGGTGCAGTCCCGTCCGAGCATGCGAGCACTCGTGCTCGCGTGCGGAGATTTTTATGTGCAAAGGCTTTTTACAGATATATGTTTAATATTAAAATATATATATATATATTATATTATATATATGTGATATGAGAGATATAAATATGGATGAAGGTAAGGATAAAAAAGGGGGGAGGCGGGTTTTTGGTGCAGGTAGGGAAAAAAGGGGCAGGTCAGCTTCCCACCCCCCCCCTTTCCCTATCTCTCCCGTCACCGGACAAAAGGGGAAGCCCTAACCCCCCCCCCCCCTCTCCCGATCCCTCTCGTCGCTTGCCAACAGGGGTAGCCCGAGCCCCCCCCCTTTCCTAATCTCTCCCAACGCCCAACAGGGGAAGCAAGACGCCGCCCCCTTCCTCTCTCTTGTCGGCTTCCTGGAGTAGCCCCTGACGCCTTTACCTCCCTCTCTCCTATAGGCCTAGAGCAAGAAAAGGAAGGTAAAAACCCTAGAGGCCCGATCGGCCACCTAGAGCGCGGCTCAGCCGCCTGGGGTTGGTATTGCCTCATGGAGCTAGGCCGGCCGGGATAGGCTTCCCCGAGGCCGCCTTAAGTCGTGGAGGTCGGGATCAACTTCCTCGGTGCTACTTGGAGCACGATTGGCCATTGAGAGGCTCGAACATGGAGGGGAAATCACCTGGATCTTTTAACCCTCTAGTGGAGGTCGGACTTGACCTGCTCTACTCTCCTGCCGTGGCTTCGACGAAGGGCCCGGAGTTCGTTGAACAGGGATCAATGAACCCCACTCTGAGTTGGGGCTCCCTAGTCTCCTTGGCGAGGAGGACCAGGTGCCAAGGCGAGCTGAGCTCACTACGCCAGGGCAGGGGTGTCGAGTATACTCGACTCACTCGATGATGGGAAGAAGGCACCGAGTGAACTCGCCGCTCATGCTGGGGGCATCGAGTGAACTTTATGCCCAGGACCTAGTTTGCCAAGGGCTTGGGCTAGGCTAGGCTGACCCACTCACCCGATAGGGGGTTTTACATAATCCCCGCTCTTTGCGAGGATTGGAGAAGCTCGAAAAGAACCATCCAACCCCACGGGATTCGGCGAGTGGGTCAGGTTTTTAGGGAATCTTCCGGTGGGGTCCACTAGTGGCTATATATACTTGCGCATGCATACCTGGCTGACCTTTTCCCTTCCCTTTACTTTTAGCCTCGTCAAGATGCCGCTTCCCAAGGAGGTCCTGGACTGAGTGGCACGATCCGGGGTGGAGACTGCCGCTCGTATCGCGGGCCTGACCGACATTAGCGCCCCGCCTCGCGACCTTGTCGATTTCAGTTCGGCCAAAAAGGCGAAGCCCCTTCCAAAAAATGCCGAACTTATCTATAATTGATAGTTTTACTTTCAAGATTACCTAGACACCTAGAGGGGGGGTGAATAGGTTCTTATTATCTTTTCAAACTTAAGGCGAAATGATTAAATAATTAAAGACTTTTGTCTATGAGTTCTGCAGCTACTTTAGCAATCACAATCACACAATCTAGAACTATACATCACAGATGGCAACATGTATTTATAGTGGTTCCCCAAGATCTGGGTACATCCACTTTCCCCCTTCGCCTATCTAGTAGTGTGCTAGATTCAGCCAAACTCCCTTCCTTAACTCAGATCCTTAGATCCTACAGCTCAGAATCCAAAATGGATTCCTACAACTCAGAGTGATACCACACTCCTACAGCTCAGGCAATTCAGCCCTACCTCAGTCTTTATTCAAGACCTACAACTCAGAGATTATCTCTCCTACACTTAGCCTTTATAACATAGGCTTACAATTCAGATCTAGATTAATAAATCCTACAGAATTTAGAAAAGAGTTTTATAGAATCTTGCCCTTGTTGAGAGAGAAAGGACAAGACAGCACCTGATCAGCTGATGGATGAAATCAACTGAATCTTTGCTTTCTTCAAAGTTTCTTGAATCTGAACTTGCTGAGTTGATTTCCAAACAGCTTCTTGAGAAACCTGTAACAGCTTCCTTCTTAATCTTCAAACGGTTGGATCCCTCTCTATCCAATCCCTTTGAAAATTCTTCAGAATTCTAGGACGAATTCTCCTTAGACTGATCCTGAGAGGTTGAACCCTTCAGAATGTCTTCTTAGATCTTCTGATGAAGATCTTCTTCAGTGCCTTGCACTTTCTTGATTTGATTCCTTAATCAGTTTTTATGTGTGTTGCTTCTTAATAAAAACAAAAACTACATCCTACTTCTGAATCTGTCTATTCATAGACCTTCTTTTTGGTGACCGGCTGATCAGGTTTCTAACTGTCTTCTGACAAGTCTGACAGCTTCAGTTAACCTATTGTAACCCACAGCTGTCAAGTCTTCAAAAATATCTTGTGTCTTTGTCTTGGACAGCAAAGTGTCGAGAATGTCTGTCAGAAAGTGTCGAGACCATCTGTCTATATGTGTCGACACAAGTAACTTCGGTGTCGACACTACCTCTGGTGAAGTCGACAAGTTTGCCTTTAAGCCGACTCAGCTTCTGCATACTACAACTTGAGAATGAGTCGACACTGAGTATTTGTGTTGACTCAAACACTTCATCATTCTTCAGCAAATGACTAGGTATAGACTTGGTAATGTGTCGACACAAGTCCTGTGTGTCGACACAGTTGATGTAGATTCAGAACATAGTATGTGTCGACACTGCCTTCAGGTGTCGACACAGCTTTTGTCGACTCTGCCTATATGTGTCGACTCAGTCTTCTGGTGTCGACACAAAGATTGTCGACTCTGCCTATATGTGTCGACTCAGTCTTCTGGTGTCGACACAAATATTGTCGACTCTGCCTCTGTGTGTCGACACAGCCTCCTGGTGTCGACACAGTTGATGTCAACTATAATCTTGTGTGTGTCGACACTGCCTCCCAGTGTCGACACAGTTGATGTCGACTCATTTTCTCTGTGTCGACACAGCCTTCTTCAAGTGTCGACACAAACTTCCTGAAGTGTCGACACATCTTCTTCTGGTGTTGACACATGGACTTAGAAATTTTTCCATACTTTTAACCTGCACACATTCAACTTAAACAACATCAAATACACCTTGATGTATATCATTATGCTAAGTTAGGCTTCTTCAAATCAGGTACACATTTTCTAATGTACCCAACAATCTCCCCCTATTTGGAGAAGTCATAACCCATATTAGCTAATGATATACACCACTTATGATAATAATAAGCAAAATGATGATGATGTATATAAGCTTAATATTATAGAAAATATTAACAATCAAAACACTTGCACAGATTCATCACAGAGATAAAAGGATATACACAAAAATTAATTAAAGAGCAAGATTTTGTGTATTATGTCAAAATGATTGTTTACAAAATGTTTAACACTGAATGTTTCACATTACACATTTTTAAACTAAGATTAAGACATCTAAGACTAAGACAGATCAGGCTCCTTTATAACAATCCCTCTTCCAGGTTGTACTTGTGCCTGCACAGAAGGTTCAGTTTCTTCCATGGGCTTTTTGCCTTTAAGATTAGCCTTCTCCTGAGCCTCAGTCTTTAGTCTTTGTCTCTCAAAATAGTGATACGGCTTGGGAAAGTATTTTCTAGGCTCCACAGCATCAGGAGGTAGCTTTCCCATCTTAGCTTTCCTTCTATACTGAACAATAGCCTCCTGTCTGGCTTCATGCTTCTGCCATTCTTGTTCATTGTACCACTTGATCCTTTCATGGACTTGATCTTTTATAGCTTTCTAGGCAGTTAGTATGATGTTTCTAGAGGTAGGGCTCCACTGTTCAAAATCAGGTTTTAGTTCAGCTTGCTCCCTAAATCTCTTCTTTGACAGTTAAGCCTCTTGCTGAGCCTTGATTGCAGCTTCAGGCATGTCTACTTTTCCAAGTATAATATTTGAAACCTCCTCTGGAGGACTATACATAGTTTGCACCATCTGATGAATCAAGTCAAAATCTGTAGGGGGTATATGACTTGAGCAACCTCTGGTTGGTTGCCTTCAAGTAGACCTTGTGGCTGTACTCCTGACTCTGCCATATTATCATCATCACCAAGGGGTGGATATCCCAATGTGGCTCTGACACTGTTAGTGACCCACTTGGCATGTTCTGAGCCAGCAGAAATAAGTACCCTCTCCCCCTTTAGGACTTCTCTTGCTATATGATCTCTGAGATCGTCCTTCTAAAATCTGATCTGACCATCAAGATAATTAATGCCATCTTTGAAGAAGGGTTTCAACTTGTTAAGTTTTGCAGTAATGTCCTTCTGGGAAGTGGTTATGGCTGACTGAACTGAGTCTAAAGCAGTTTGGAACTTAGTGTCATATGCTAGCATTTCAGCTGCCCTAGCTTCAGTCAATTTAGACATGGTTGTTTGAAATTGAGCAAGAATATCTGTGTTGGCAGTTGTCAGATTGTCATTTAGCCGTTTCTGATTTTCAAGAATGTATCCTTGATTAATAGATTGAGCATCTATTTCTTTCTTCATTTCCCTTTGTTGTTGGGCCAGATATACAACAGCTTGTGCCCCTTTTGTAAAACAACCAGTCATTTCTCTTTTATGTTGATTGACTTCAAATCTTATAAACCTTATATCTTGAGCCAAATCAAACTGAAGATTTTTATGACTTTCATCAACATATTTCTCCAAGGCTAATCTCTGATTATCTAGCTTCACCTACAAATCTACCATGAACTTGTTGTAATTAAAATCTGATGGAGATTGGTGAGTTGAAGTCTGTAGAGCCTGCTTGGAGCTATGGCTTCTTCTTTTGAAGACCATGAGCTTCCTTTTCTTTGCCACTCTGGCATCTGCAGACTCAGATTCTGAAGAGCTTTCAATCTGAACTCTTTCAGGAGGTGAAGGAGGAATATCTGTCTCAGTGACATGTTGATCTTTGTCAACAATCACTTGCTCCCCCTCAATTTCAAGCTCCTTCTCAATTTCTTGCTCCTCCTCAACTCTATCAGTAGCAATTTCAACAATAGGAAACAACTCATATAGAGTGAATTCCTTTTGTGCCTGTGCAGAAGATGAGTCATCTAGGCCAGCAGTGTGCAAATCTTTTGATAAATCTATTTGTTCTTCCTCTTGCACTTGATCAGAAATATGCTCCCCCTGAACCTGTCCAGTGTTAGGAATGTCCTGGGTAGGAGAATAAACTTGCTCCCCCTGCACCTGTGCAGGTAAAGATTCATCCTGGACTTGAGTAGACTCAGGCTGGTCTTCAGCCTGCTCTCTCACTTGATCTCCTGGAAGTTGTTCAGTACTTTGATCATGACCTGGGGATTTCAGTGGTGTGTCCTGCCTTTCCACATCAGGCACCTCTTTGGACAGAACTCTATCCCATCTTGAGAATAATCTCATGTCCATTTTTCTCATGTGATTGATCTTAGTCCAAGGAATTTGTTGCATGACCTCTAGGATAAGTCCAGCCATATATAGACTCAAAATCCTAGCCAGATTTGGCTTCTTAAGTCCTTCCTTGATTTTATCAAACACAACTGCTGACCAGTCTGTGTTAACCCTGAAGATTATCCTTGTCATGAGGTTAAACATTAAGGCCGAAATCCTATCATGGCTGCCAAGTTTATACAAAATCACCTTCCCAACCACTTCAGATAGAAATTTGCCTTGTGGATTCATTCCTTTTCTGTTGATGGCTGCTCCAATTTTGACAGTTGGATCCAATCCACACAATTATAGAGCCTCCCTTGTCTTAGAGGCTGGGACCTCTTCTACATTCTCAATGCTCGGTAATTGAAGAATCTTTCTTAAACTCCGTAGAGTAAGTTTCACCTTGGTTCCATGAACTGTGGATTTGATCTTGAGTCCAGAAGAATCCACTGATGCTGAAGTGTAAAATTCAAGTACCTCCTTCTTCCAGATTTTGGTGGGTTCAGAAACCAGATATTCCAATCCATTATCAGCAAGATACGATATCACCTGTTTTATTTCAGGCATGACATTGTCGAACGCAGCCCTAACCAGCTCATATCCCTCATTGACGTTATCCTCAACCTTTGGCGCCATTGGAAAGATGAGAAAACTGGAGAGAAGAGAAGAGAGAGAATGTCGACACAGGGTTTTAGTCTCGAAAACCTTGTGAGCGTGTCGACATAATATGTTCTTGACCTATTTATACCCTCGAATGAAAGAAGGTGAAAAGTCAGGCAAAAACAGACTAAATGTGTCGACACAGATGAAATGTGTCGACACAAACTTCAACTGTCTCGACATCAATGTTGACTACTGTGCGTCGACACCAATTTAGGATATGTCGACACAAGAGAGACATAGTAGAGAATCAGAAATTCTGTGTCGACTCTTAGTACAAGTGTCGACACAAAATCTGTAAGTGTCGACACCATTATTCTGGTGAAGTCGACACTACATTTCTGTATTAGTCGACTATTTGACCCTTAAGTGTCGACACAAATTCTCTTTATTGACACTAATTCTCTGACAAGTCGACATAACTATACTGAGTCGACACTTTGTCACAGAAAGTGTCGACACCATTTTACTTAGCCAATTCCGGTTTGTTGAAATACTAATCAATGGTCAGCATTCCTAATTCAATTTTAAATTTATTGAATTTTGTTTCATCCAGTGGCTTAGTAAATACATCTGCAATTTGATAATCTGTTTTAACAAATTCCAATGAGATGTCTTCTCTTTCTACATGCTCTCTAAGAAAATGGTATTTTATTTCTATATGCCTAGTTCTACTATGAGAAACAGGATTGTTAGCAATAGAAATTGCACTCTTAGAATCACACAATAAAGGTGTTCTACTTACTTGAATACCATAGTCCTTTAACTGATGCTGAATCCACAATAGTTGTGCACAACAACTTCCAGCAGCAACATATTCAGACTCAGCTGTGGATATTGCTACACTGGTTTGCTTCTTTCTGCTCCATGATTTCAGTCTTCCTCCCAAGAATTGGCAAGTACTTGTAGTACTCTTTCTATCCTCTCTACAGCCTGCAAAATCTGCATCTGAATAACCTGTTAGTAGAAAATCTCCATTCCTAGGGTACCAAAGGCCTAGATTTGGTGTTCCCTTTAAATATCTCAAAATTCTTTTAATAGTAGTGTAATGAGAAACTTTAGGGCATGCCTGGTACCTAGCACAGACACATGTAGCATACATAATATTTGGTCTACTTGCTGTGAGGTATAATAGAGAACCAACTATTCCTCTATACAAAAACTCATCTATAGGCTTACCTGTATCATCTTTACATATAGGCATATTTGTTCCCATAGGAGTTTTCATGGTAGAGGAAGATTCCATACCATATTTCTTTATCAACTCTTTGGTGAACTTAGACTGGGATATGGACAAGCCATCATCAGTCTGTCTTACTTGGAGTCCTAAGAAGAACTTAAGTTCCCCCATACTACTCATTTCAAACTTCCCTTGCATAAGTTTTGCAAACTTCTTGCAAAGGTTGTTCTCTGTAGACCCAAAAATTATGTCATCCGCATAGATTTGGACTAAGATTATCTTGCCTTTAGACTCCCTAAGGAATAGAGTCTTGTCTATTTTGCCTCTTGAGAATTTGTTCTCAATAAGGAAAGTAGACAGGGTGTCATACCAAGCCCTTGGGGCTTGCTTTAACCCATATAAAGCTTTCCTAAGTCTAAAAACATAATCAGGTTTAAGAGAGTCTACAAAACCTGATTGCTGTTCCACATAGACTTCTTCTTTTAGGTCTCCATTCAGAAATGCTGATTTCACATCCATTTGGTATACCTTGAATCCTTGGTATGCAGCATAGGCTAGAAACATCCTGATTGCCTCCAGTCTTGCTACTGGGGCAAATGTCTGATCAAAATCTATTCCTTCTTCCTGCCTATATCCTTTAGCAACCAGTCTTGCTTTGTGCTTTACAATTACTCCACTCTCATCCATCTTGATCCTAAATATCCACTTTGTTCCAATGATGTTGTGGTCTTTTGGTTTAGGAACAACCTCCCAGACTTTGCACCTTCTGAATTCATTAAGCTCCTCTTGCATAGCATTAATCCAATATTGGTCTTGGATGGCTTCTTCAAATTTCTTAGGCTCTATTTGAGATAGGAAACTTGAGTGCAGGACTGTGCTCAGATTTCTGCTTCTAGTCTGCACTCCTTGACTTGGATCACCTATTATTTGATTAGCTGGATGATCTTTTAGATGTCTTATAGCTGGAGGTAGATTTCCTTTAGGTTGAACATCTCCAGCTCCTTCATCATGCTGTACTTCTTAGTTGTCATCAGCTTCTATAGAGTTTTGTACTCCTCTTGGACTGTAGCCTTCATTTTCGACTACTTCATCTGAATTTGATGCTTCTGCAATGGAAAGCTTGTCCATCCTTTGGCTTATACCTATTAAACTGTATGAACTACAAGGCAACTCACAGTTGATTAATCTTGATTCATCAAACACAACATGTACCGATTCTTCTACAACATGAGTAGTCAAGTTGAAGACTCTATTGGCCTTACTATTTATGTTGTACGCAACAAATATCCCATCTTGGGATTTGGCAGCAAACTTAGTTAGATATGACTTGCTATTGTTAAGTATATAGCACTTGCAACCAAAGATCCTAAAGTAGGATAAATTTAATTTTCTACCTTTCATAATTTCATAGGGAGCCTTTTTGTGGCACTTGGTGATAGAAGCCCTATTGATCACATGACATGTTGTGTTTACTGCCTCAGCCCAGAAATATTCTGGAAGAGAGGTGTCACTCAATAGAGTTCTACCAGCTTCAATCACTGTCCTATTCTTTCTTTCAGTAATACCATTTTGCTGAGGTGTTCTAGGTGAGGAGAACTCTTGGAAAATCCCAAAGTCTTCACATAATCTTGTCATACTTTCAGATTGAAATTCAGTGTCATGGTCACTTCTGATTTTGACCACTGTACTGTTTAGTTCATTCTGAATTTGTTTCACAAAACTAAGTAAGACACTTGAGGTTTCTGATTTTTGTCTCAGAAAGAACACCCATGTATATCTAGAATAGTCATCTACAACCACAAAAGTGTAGACCTTCCTACCTAGACTATGAACTGGCATAGGACCAAAAAGATCCATATGTAAGAGGTATAAGCACCTCACAGAATCCTTGTTTTCAAGACTATGAAAGGAGGACTTTGTCTGCTTGCCCTTTTGACAAGCTGAACATATCCCTTCCTTTATACACTTAACTTGAGGACCATTCCTTAGTAACTCTTTGCTGAAGAGTTGGCCAATTGTCTTGTAGTTAAGATGAGTCAACCTCTTGTGCCACTTGACACAATGAGATGCATTATCATCAGCCACAAGACAAATGGGAGAAGCCTTGTTCTCACATACAAAATTAAGACAATAAACATTTCTCTTTCTATACCCAGTCAATATGATCTTTTGATCACTTGACCTTTTGATATGACATCCATCCTTAACAAATGAAATGTCATATCCAAGATCACTCAGATGACTTATGCTAATCAGATTATGTTTCAAACCTTTTACATAAGCCACTTGGGTGATGGTAATTAGGTTTGAAGAAATGTTTCCAAACCCTTTGATGATTCCTCTTTTAGATCCACCAAAGATTACTTTAGGTCCATCTTTGACAGATGTGTACTCCTTCAGCAGCCCCTTTGTTCCAGTCATGTGCCTGGAACATCCACTGTCCAAGTACCATATAGGGGCATGGCAACTTGTATTTTCCTGCAATACAGAATTACTTTCCCTTAGAGCCCAAGAATGTCTTGGGTCCTTGGTTCAGGTTAGCACCATTCATATTAAGACTACCAGCAGCTCTTCTAATTGATAGACTATTGTTCTTCCTTAAATTTGTGATATGCCAGCAGTCTAAGGCAAAATGGCCTCTCTTGCCACAACACCAACATTCAAACTTGTTGTATCTAGGTCTTGATACACCCTTAATAGAAGAATTTCTGTCCAGTGTTGGTGCTGCTGCAGCTTCACCCACAGATTTCTTATAACCATGGGGTTTATGAACATGGGTAGACACCCTTGTTTATCTGAACATTAGTCTTAACATGACCATGAATATTCTTAAGATCATATTTGTTAGAAGGCACTTGCACCTTTCTAAACATAACTGGGACTGAAAGGTTTAGAGGCTGGACAGGAGCTTTGCCTTTTCTTTTGAATTGGGCAGCCCTGGGGTTACCTTTGAAGCCTAATCCTGCCTTACCCTATTGAGCCACAAACTCATCTATTAAGGTAAGACAGATTATGGCTTAGAGTAGCTAGCCACTAAATCTTTTTTTATTCTTATTCTGGCCTCCAGACTCTTAATTTGATCATTGTTATATTTGATTGTGCCCATCTGAATATAGGTTATATTTTTCAGTTTGACAATCTCATTTAACTTTTGATCCGTTACTTTTTCAAACTCAGTTGCAGCCACCTTAAGATCAGTAATTTCCTGAGCCTGAACTTTGACTAGATTCTTGCTTTTCTTAAGAGCCTGCAACAAGACCCCATATTCATCCATCAACTGATGAATATCACCTTCAAATTCAGATCCATTCACATCACTTGATGTAGATGAATCTGACTCTGAACCAGTACTAAAATCAGAAGAACTAGAAACCTTTTTGTTGGGTACATTGGAAAATGTGTACCTGATTTGAAGAAGTCCAACTTAGCTCAATGATATACATCAAGGTGTATTTGATGTTGTTTTGATTTAACATGTGCAGGTGAAGAAGTGTTAAAGAATGCAGAAAAATATTCTAAGTCCATGTGTCGACACCTGAAGAAACAGTGTTGACACTTCATAATATTTGTGTCGACACTTGAAGGAAGCTGTATCGACACAGAGAAAGATAGTCGACCACATTTGTGTCGACAGTGGGAAGCAATGTCGACTCACAGGAAGATAGTCGACCACATTTATGTCGACACTGGGAAGCAGTGTCGACTAACTAAAAGATATTCGACCTCGACACCGAAGGAGATAGTCGACCACATTTGTGTCGACACTGGGAGGCTGTGTCGACACAATGAGACAGAGTCGACACACATTTTGGCAGAAGTTGACAATACTTGTGTCGACACCAGAAGACTAAGTCGACACATTTTGGCAGAGTCAACAATTGATGTGTCGACACCTGAAGGCAGTGTCGACACATACTGAGTTCTGAATCTACAACAACTGTGTCGACACACAGGACTTGTGTCGACATACTGCAAAGTCAAGACAAAGTTATTTTCTGAAGAAAGATGAAGTTTTGAGTCGACATAAATTCTCTATGTCGACTCATTCTCAAAATAAAGTTCTGAAGAAGCTGTGTCGACTTAAAGGCAAACTTGTCGACATCATCAAAGGCTGTGTCGACACCAAAGTTACTTGTGTCGACACATATAGACAGTTGGTCTCGACACTTCCTGACAGTCTGTCTCAACACTTTGCTGACCAAGACTAAGGCACAGGATCTGTTTGAAGACTTGACAGCTGTGGGTTGCAGCCAGTTAACTGATGTTATCAGACTTGTCAGAAGACAGTTATAAACCGGATCAGCCGGTTACCATTAAGAAGGTCTATAAATAGACAGATTCAGAGAGAAGAAGATAGATTGAACCTTGGCAATCAAATTGAGAAATCAAATCAAGAAGGAGTAATACACAAAAGAAGATCTTCATCAGAAGATCTAAGAAGACGATCTCAGGATCGATCTAAGAAGAGTTCTAATAAGAATTCAGAAGTATCATCAAAGGTGTTGGATAGAGAGGGATCCACCCATTTTTGAAGAAGAAGAAGGAAGCCATCAGTGGTTTCTCAAGAAGCTGTTTGGAAATCAACTCAGCTAAGTTCAGATTCAAGAAGCTTTGAAGAAAGCTCAGATTCAGTTGATTTCATCAGCTGATCAAGAATTGTCTTGTCCTCTTCTCTCTCAACAAAGGCAAGACATTAAAACTTCTTTTCTAAATTTCTGTAGGATCTGTTTTACACAGATCTGAGTTGTAAGCCTGTGATATAAAGGCTGAGTGTAGGAGAGTTGATCTCTGAGTGGTAGGGCTGTTTGCTTGAGTGTAGGAGAAGGTTCTTCTCTGAGTTGTAGGCCTTGTGGCTAGGCTGAGGTAGGGCTGTTGTGCCTGAGTTGTAGGAACCTATCCAGGTTCTGAGCTATAGGATCTAAGGATCTGAGAATAGTGGAAGTTTGGCCGAATCTAGCATACTGCTAGATAGGTGAAGGGGGAAAGTGGATGTACCCAAACCTTGGGGAACCACTATAAAACATTGTGCAATCTGTGATGATTAAATTTCTGTGATTGCTGTGCTGGTTGTTTTAATTTTGTGATTGAATTCTGCCTAAAAGTATAAACAAGCAATTAGAACCTATTCACCCCCCCTCTAGGTGTTTAGGTTGTCTTAAAAGTAAGTGGTATCAGAGGGAGGTTCCTCAAAAAGGACTTAACAGTCTGAGGTAGATCTGAAAGGCAGAATCAAGATTCAAGAAGATGGGTTCTGGAGAAAATCACAAGGAGTTAGGGTGAATGAAGTTACCCATCTGCAGGAAAGAAATCTTTGGAATTTGGAAAGAAAGAGTCAGATTATTCATGGAAGCATCTGACCCAAGAATATACATAACAGTTCAGGAAGGACCCTTCATTCCAATGAAGGTATCAGTTCTTGATGCTAATATTCAAACTCCAAAGAGTTATTCTGAAATGACCAAGGATGAAGTCATTTTGGCAACCATGGACAAGAGAGCTCAGAGCATTATTGTAAGTGCCATAGATGATTCAACATTTCAGAATCTGATTCACTGCAAGACCTCCAAAGAAATGTGTGACACATTGATTGTCTACATGGAGGGATCAGAAGAAGTAAGGCAGGACAGGAAATCTATGCTCAATCAGGAATATGAAAGTTTTAGACAAGGAAAATCTGATAGCATAACTGAGTGCTATAAGAAATTCTATAGAATTATGAATGAGCTAATGTCCTTTGGAAGAGTCTTCAGTACTTATGAACTGATTGACAAATTCTTGAGATCCTTAACAAAGGATTGGGACACAAAGATCTGTGCCATAAGAGAAGTGGCTAAATTGGCTGAGATCTCTCCTCCCACCTTGTTTGGAAAGATGCTATCCTATGAAATGCAACTTTTGGTGAGGAAGGAGGAGGAAAAGAATTCAAGAGGAGAGCATAGAGAAAAGACTGTTGCATTCAATGCAGAAGCCACCAGAAAGAATAGGAGGATATCACCATCCCCTCCTAAGGAAATTGCAGAAGTCAGTTCTGAAAATTCAGATGATCAGGGTTCAGAAAGATGTGATTCAGATGCAGACTTTGCTACATTCACAAGGCAATTCCAAAGGTTCTTGAAAAAGAAGCAGTGGAAGTCTAAGCCCTCCACTTCACAGCAAGTTGATGACTATTATCAGAAGAAAAGGTCATCAAGGAAAGAAAAGAGCAGATCAAAGCCCAGCAAAGCTACTACTTCAAAGATTGTCTGCTATTGTTGCAATAGACCTGGACATGTAGTGGCTGACTATCCTGATAAGAGAAAAGAGTCTTCAGACAAGAATAAGACTCATAAAAAGGGCAAGAAGGAGAAATCCTTTGTTGCAAAGAAGGATAAGAGCCTAACAGATTAGTCAACTTCAGAGTCAGAATCTAAAGCAGAAGCATATATTGGACTATATGCTGTATCTGAAGAAGAGGAGTTTCTGCAGTTGCTACACTCCATCAATGAACAAGAGGATCATCAGTGCATAGGACTGATGGCAGGATAAGAAGAGGACATATGCCAGAATCAGTCTGGTCCTAATAAGGTACAATGTCCTTCTATGAAATCTGTTTGTAGTACAAGTACAGAATCAGCTACATCTGCATCAAGTGATGTAGATGCATCTGAATCTGAAGGAGATGTCTATCAATTGATAGATAAGTATGGGGACTTGTTGCAGGACCTTAAGAAAAGCAAGAACCTGGTTAAATCTCAGGCTCATGAAATTGCTGAACTAAGGGTAGCTGCAACTGAGTTAGAGAAAGTAATTGATCAAAAGTTAAATGAAATTGCCAAGCTAAAGAATATAACTATTATTCAGATGGGAACAATTAATTATACCAATGATCAAGTGAAGAGTCTGGAGGCCAGACTAAGAATAGAAAAAGATTTAGTGGCTAGTTACTCTAAGCCAAAGTCTGTCTTACCCTTGATTGATGAATTTGTGAATCAAAAGGGTAAGGCATGATTAGGATTCAAAGGTAACTCCAGGGCTGGCCGTTTCAAGAGGAAAGGCAAAGCTCCTGTCAAGCCACTGAACTTTTCAGTCCCTATTAAGTTTAGAAAGGTGCAAGTGCCTTCTAACCAATATGATCATTATAATATTCATGGTCATAGTAAGACTAATGTTCTGAAAAACAAAGGTGTAAATGCCAACAGGCCTACCCATGTTCATAAACCCAATGGTTATAAAAAATCAGTGGGTGAAGCTGCTGCAGCACCAACAATGGACAGAAATTCTTTTGTCAAGGAAGTATCTAGATCTAGATACAACAAGTTTGAATGTTGGTGCTGTGGCAAGAGAGGCCATTTTGCACTAGACTGCTGGTATAACACAAGTGTTAGAAAGAACAATAGTCTACCTGTTAGAAGAGATAATGGTAGCTTTGTTAATGCTAACCTGAACCAAGGACCCAAGACTTGCTTGGGTTCTAAGGGAAAGTAAATCTGTGTTGCAGGTGTATCCAAGTAGCCATGCCCCTATATGGTACTTGGATAGTGGTTGTTCCAGGCACCTGACTGGAACAAAGGGGCTGTTGAAGGAGTATTCATCTGTCAAAGATGGACCTAAAGTGATCTTTGGTGGATCTGAAAAAGGAGTCATCAAAGGGTTTGGTAACATTTCTTCTAACCTAATTACTATCACCCAAGTGGCTTATGTAAAAGGTTTGAAACATAATCTAATAAGCATAAGCCAGCTGAGTGATTTAGGATATGACATTTCATTTATTAAGGATGGATGTCATATCAAAAGGTCATGTGATCAAGAGATCATTTTGACTGGGTATAGGAAGAGAAATGTATATTTTCTTAATTTTGTATGTGAGAATAAGGCTTCTCCCATCTGTCTTGTAGCTGATGACAATGCTTCTCATTGTGTTAAGTGGCACAAGAGATTGGCTCATCTTAACTACAAGATAATTGGCCAACTCTTTATCAAAGAGTTAGTGAGGAATGGTCCTCAAGTTAAGTGTATGAAGGAAGGGATATGTTCAGCTTGTCAAAAGGGCAAGCAGACAAAATCCTCCTTTCAAAGCCTTGAAAACAAGGATTCTGTAAGGTGCTTATACCTCTTGTATATGGATCTTTTTGGTCCTATGCCAGTTCATAGTCTAGGTAGGAAGATCTACACTTTTGTGGTTGTAGATGACTATTCTAGATTTACATGGGTGTTCTTTCTAAGACAGAAATCTGAAACCCCAAGTGTCTTACTTAATTTTGTAAAGCAAATTCAGAATGAACTGAATAGTACAGTGGTCAAAATCAGAAGTGACCATGGTACTGAGTTTCAATCTGAAAGCATGACAAAGTTATGTGAAGACTTTGAGATTTTCCAAGAGTTCTCCTCACCAAGAACACCTCAGCAAAATGGAATTGCTGAAAGAAAGAATAGAACATTAATTGAAGCTGGTAGAACTCAATTGAGTGACACCTCTCTACCAGAATATTTCTGGGCTGAGGCAGTAAACACTGCTTGTCATGTGATCAATAGGGCTTCTATTACCAAAAGCCACAAAAAGACTCCCTATGAGATTATGAAAGGTAGAAAACCAAATCTATCCTACTTCAGAATCTTTGGTTGCAAATGCTATATACTTAACAATGGTAAGTCATATTTGATTAAGTTTGCTGCCAAATCCTAGGATGGGATATTTGTTGGGTACAACACAAATAGTAAGGCCTATAGAATCTTCAACTTGACTACACAAGTTGTTGAAGAATCTGTGCATGTTGTGTTTGATGAAACAAGATTAATCAACTGTGAGTTATCTTGTAGATCAAATGACTCAACAAGTATAAGCAAAAGAATGGACAAGCTCTCCATTGCTGAAGCTTCAAGGGAAGATGGAGTATTGCAAAATGAAGGCTATTGTCCAGGGGGAGTACAAGATTCTATAGAAGATGAAGAAAACCAAGAGGTTCAGCATAATGAAGGAGCTGGAGATGTTCAACCGGAAGGGAATCTTCCTCCAGCTACAAGACATTTAAGAGACCATCCAGCAGATCAGATAATAGGTGATCCAAGACAGGGAGTGCAGACTAGAAGCAGAAGTCAAAGCACAGTTCTGCATTCAAGTTTCCTGTCACAAATGGAGCCTACGAAGTTTGAAGAAGCCATCCAAGACCAGCACTGGACTGATGCTATGCAAGAGGAGCTGAATCAATTCAGAAGGTGCAATGTCTGGGAGCTTGTTCCTAAACCAAGAGGCCACAATATAATTGGGACAAAATGGATCTATAAGAACAAGTTGGATGAGAGTGGAGTAATAGTGAAAAATAAAGCAAGATTGGTTGCTAAAGGATACAGGCAGGAAGAAGGGATAGACTTTGATCAAACCTTTGCCCCAGTAGCAAGGCTGGAGGCAATAAGAATGTTTCTTGCCTATGCATCCTATCAAGACTTCAAGGTGTACCAGATGGATGTGAAGTCAGCATTTCTGAATGGTGATCTTAAAGAAGAAGTATATGTAGAGCAGCCATCAGGTTTTGTAGATCCTCTTAAACCTGATTATGTTTATAAGCTTAGAAAAGCTTTGTATGGGTTAAAGCAAGCCCCAAGGGCTTGGTATGAAACCCTGTCTACTTTCCTTATTGAGAATAAATTCTCAAGAGGAAAAATAGATAAAACTCTATTCCTTAGGGAATCCAAAGGCAAGATCATCTTAGTTCAGATCTATGTTGATGACATAATCTTTGGATCTACTGAAAACAACCTTTGTAAAAAGTTTGCCAAACTTATGCAAGGGAAGTTTGAGATGAGCAGTATGGGGGAACTGAAGTTCTTCTTGGGACTCCAAGTAAGACAGACTGATGATGGCTTGTCCATATCCCAGTCAAAGTTTACCAAAGAATTAATTAAGAAGTATGGTATGGAGTCATCCTCCATCATGAGAACTCCTATGGAAACAAGTATGCCTATATGCAAAGATGATGCAGGTAAACCTGTTGATGAGACTTTGTATAGAGGAATAGTTGGTTCTCTACTATATCTCACAGCTAGTAGACCAGATATTATGTATGCTACATGTGTCTGTGCTAGGTACCAAGCCTGTCCTAAAGAGTCTCATTATAATGCAGTCAAAAGGATTCTGAGATATCTTAAGGGCACAGCTAATCTAGGCCTTTGGTACCCTAGGAATAGAGATTTTCTACTAACAGGTTATTCAGATGCAGACTTTGCAGGCTGTAGAGAGGATAGGAAGAGTACAACAGGTACTTGTCAATTCTTGGGAGGAAGATTGATATCTTGGAGTAGTAAGAAGCAGACCAGTGTGGCTATATCTACAGCTGAGTCAGAATATGTTGCTGCTGGCAGCTGCTGTGCACAACTATTGTGGATACAGCATCAGCTCAAAGATTATGGTATTCAAGTAAGTAGAACACCCCTTTTGTGTGATTCTAAGAGTGCAATTTCTATTGCTAATAATCCTGTTTCTCATAGTAGAACTAAGCATATAAAAATTAAATACCATTTTCTTAGAGATCATGTAGAAAGAGAAGACATCACATTGGAATTTGTTAAAACAGATTATCAAATAGCAGATGTATTCACTAAACCTCTGGATGAAACAAAATTCAATAAATTTAAAATTGAATTAGGCATGCTGACCATTGATTAGATTATCAACAAACTTACAAATAACATATTAGATTATCAAATGGTCTCAAGTGTTGTTGACAGAAACAGAAATTGGCTAAGTAAAATAGTGTCGACACATTCAGTGATAATGTGTCGACTCAGTGAAGTAATGTCGACAAGTCAGAAATATTGTGTCGACACAGAGAATATGTGTCGACACTTAAGAATTAAATTGTCGACTTATCCAGGAATGTAGTGTCGACTTCACCAGAATAGTGATGTCGACACTTACAAATTTTGTGTCAACACTTATCCTAATAGTCGACACAGATTTTCTGATACTCTACTATATCTCTCAGGTGTCGACATATCCACAATTGGTGTCGACACATAGTAGACAGATTTGATGTCGAGACAATAGAAGGTTGTGTCGACACATTCCATCTGTGTCGACACATATAGATTGTTTTTGCCCGCCTTTTGATATTCTTTCAATAGAAGGTATAAATAGGTCAAGAACTTATTCAGTCAACACGCTTACAAGGTTTTCGAGACTGAAACCCTGTGTCAACTTTCTCTCTCTCTCTCATCTCTCAAGCTTTCTCACCTGAACAATGACGCCAAAGATTGAATACAACGTCAATGAAGGTTATGAGTTGGTAAGGAATGCCTTTGCCGAAGCCCCGACAGATGTTCAACGAGTTATCACTCTTATTTCCGAATCCGGATTAGAGTTTTTAGTATCTGAACCTTCTAAGATATGGAAGAAGGAGGTGCATGAATTCTTTAACTCTGCATCGATAGGTTCAGATATTCTCAAGATCAAGTCCACTGTTCATGGGTCGCCAGTGAAGATTACCCCAAGAAGTCTAAGGAAGATTCTACATTTACCAATAATTGAGAATGAAGAAGAAGTCCCTGCTTCTAAGTCAAGGGAGGCAATCCAATGGTGCGGATTGGATCCCACCCTGAAAATTGGAGCTGCGTTCAACAGGAAAGGGATGGATCAGCAAGGGAAGTTTTTGTCTGAAGTAGTTGGCAAGGTGATTCTGTGCAAACCAGGGGGACATGATAGGATTTTGGCCTATATGTTCTGCCTAATGACCAGAATTGTGTTTATAATTCCAACTGATTGGTCAGCTGTAATCTTTGAAAAGATCAAGGAAGGAATAAAGAAGCCAAATCTGGCTAGAATTATGAGTTTATATCTGAATGGAGTGATCCCTGAGGTAATGCAACACCTGCCAAGAACAAAGATCAATCACATGAGAAAGATGGACATGAGATTGTTTTCTAGGTGGGATATGGTGCTGTCTAAGGATGTGCCTGATGAGAGCAGGCAGGACACCCCAGTGAAATCCTCTTCTCATGCTCAAGATACTGAGCAGCTTCAAGAAGAACAAGAGAGGAAGCAGGATGAAGATCACCCTGCGTCTACTCCAGCCCAGCAAGACACTATACCTGCACAGATGCAGGGGGAGCAAGCTCATTCTCCTGCCCAGAATGAATCTACTCCTAACCAGGTACAGTTGCAGGGGGAGCTGGTGTATTTTCTTATAAAAGACATTTCTAATATTTCAATTTCTGCACAGGTGCAGGGGGAGCAAGTGCACTCACCTGCCCAGGACATTACCAATACTGAACAAGTTCAGGGGGAGAAGATGTCAAACCCAGTGCAAGAGGCAGTACAAATTGATATCTCCAATGATCTGAATATAGAAGATCCAATTGATACATCTTATGTTCAAGCTCAGAAGGAATATACTCTAGATGAGTTATTTCCTAATGTTGATATTGCTACTGATAGAGTAGAAGAGGGGCAAGATATTGAGAAGGCCCTTGACATGGAGATAGAAATTGAGAAGGAGCAAGTAGTTGAGGAGGAGTCTGTGCATGTTGAGGCTGAACAACATGGCACTGAGATAGATATTCATTCACCTCCTCAAGAAAGAGTTCAAATTGATAGTTCATCTGAATCTGAGACTGAAGAAGCCAGAATGGCTAAGAAGAGAAAACTTGTTGTCTTCAAGAGAAGGAGCAAAGGTTATAAGTAGGCTCTACAGACTACAACTCAACAATCCCATTCTGAATTTAATTATAACAAGTTTATGGTTGATTTGCAAGTTAAGCTAGATGAACATAGATTGGCAGTTGAAAAATATGTTGATGAGAGAAATAAGTCCCTTTAATTTGACTTGGCTCAGGATATAAAGTCAATTCGATTTGAAGTCAATATGCATAAGAAGGAGATGACAGATTGCTTCCATAAGGGAGGTAATGCTGTGGTGTATTTGGCCAAACAACAGCAGTCCATCATCCCTAAAGTGGATGATATTGTTTTAAAGCAAAGTTATGTTTTGGAGAATCAGCTGAGGATGAATGACAATTTAACTGAATCTCATCACGAAATTATTAATGCATTGAAAAAGACTACTCCAGGGCTAACTGAAGCTAGAGCAAAGGAGATGGAAGAATTTGATAAGAAACTTCAAGATGCTATTGAATCAGTTAAAACTGCTATCACTACCTCTCAAAAGGACATATCAGACAAGCTTCAAAAGTTAAAACCATTTTTTAAAGAGGGTGTGAATTATCTGGATGGTCAGATCAGATTTCAGAAGGAAGATCTAAGAGATCATATTACCAGAGAAGCCATAAAGGGGGAGAGGTTGTTAGTTCATGCTGGCTCAGAGCACACCAAATATGTGACAAATAGTATTCGAGCCACATTGGGATATCCACCTTTGTGTGATGATGCTATGGTGGCTGAGTCAGGAATACAAACAGGTCTACTTGAAGGCAATCAACATGAGGTTGCCCAAGTCATTTATCCTCCTCCAGATTTTAATATGATTGATCAGCAAGTTCAAGATATGTATAGCCCTCCAAAGGAGGTTAACAGGGTTGTTATTGAGAAAGTGGATAAGCCTGAGGCCAATTTGAAAGAACAGTAAGATGCTCTACTATCCAAGAAGAGATTTAGAGAGCAGGCTGAACTTAAGCCAGATTTTGAGCAGTGGAGCCCTACATCAAAAAATATTATACTAACTGCATGGAAGGCTGTAAAGGACAAAGAACATGAAAGAGGAAAGTGGTATAATGAAATAGAATGGCAAAAATTTGAAGCTAGGCAGGAATCCATAGTACAGTTCAGGCGAAAAGCCAAGATGGGAAGGCTGCCACCAGATGCTCAGGAGCCAAGAAAGTACTTTCCAAAGCCCTTTCATTACTTTGAAAGGCAAAGGCTCAAGGAAGAAGCATAGAAGAAAGCTGAGCTAAAAGGCAAGAAGCCAGCTGAAGTTGTTGAAGCTCCTGTGAAGGCTCAAATCCAATCTGGCAAAGGAATTGTCATAAAAGAGCCTGATCAGTCTTAGTTTTAAGTTCTTTCAAATGTGTTTTGTAATGTTGTGTTTAATCTTTCAATGTAAACAACTGTAATCAAACATTACCAAGTTATAAACAAAATTTTGTTTGGAATCACATATTCATGTTCACTCTGTGTTGAATTGTTAATGTTTTGCTTATAAAGTATTCCTGTAATGTCATACATCATCATTTTTTTTATAAATGGTCTATATCATTGGCTCTAAGGGTTATGACTTCTCCAAATAGGGGGAGATTGTTGGGTACATTGGAAAATGTGTACCTGATTTGAAGAAGTCCAACTTAGCTCAATGATATACATCAAGGTGTATTTGATGTTGTTTTGAGTTGACAGGTGCAGGTGAAGAAGTGTTAAAGAATGCAGAAAAATATTCTAAGTCCATGTGTCGACACCTGAAGAAACAGTGTTGACACTTCAGAATATTTGTGTCGACACTTGAAGGAAGCTATGTCGACACAGAGAAAGATAGTCGACCACATTTGTGTCGACACTGGGAAGCAGTGTCGACTCACAGGAAGATAGTCGACCACATTTATGTCGACACTGGGAAGCAGTGTCTACTAACTAAAAGATAGTCGACCTCGACACAGAAGGAGATAGTCGACCACATTTGTGTCGACACTGGGAGGCTGTGTCGACACAATGAGACAGAGTCGACACACATTTTGGCAGAAGTTGACAATACTTGTGTCGACACCAGAAGACTAAGTCGACACATTTTGGCAGAGTCAACAATTGATGTGTCGACACCTGAAGGCAGTGTCGACACATACTGAGTTCTAAATCTACAACAACTGTGTCGACACACAGGACTTGTGTCGACACACTGCAAAGTCAAGACCAAGTTATTTTCTGAAGAAAGATGAAGTGTTGAGTCGACATAAATTCTCTGTGTCGACTCATTCTCAAAATAAAGTTCTGAAGAAGCTGTGTCGACTTAAAGGCAAACTTGTCGACATCATCAAAGGCTGTGCCGACACCAAAGTTACTTGTGTCGACACATATAGACAGTTGGTCTCGACAGTTCCTGACAGTCTGTCTCAACACTTTGCTGACCAAGACTAAGGCACAGGATCTGTTTGAAGACTTGACAGTTATGGGTTGCAGCCAGTTAACTGATGTTGTCAGACTTGTCAGAAGACAGTTATAAATCGGATCAGCCGGTTACCATTAAGAAGGTCTATAAATAGACAGATTCAGAGAGAAGAAGATAGATTGAACCTTGGCAATCAAATTGAGAAATCAAATCAAGAAGGAGTAATACACAAAAGAAGATCTTCATCAGAAGATCTAAGAAGACGATCTCAGGATCGATCTATGAAGAGTTCTAACAAGAATTCAGAAGTATCATCAAAGGTGTTGGATAGAGAGGGATCCACCCATTTTTGAAGAAGAAGAAGGAAGCCATCAGTGGTTTCCCAAGAAGCTGTTTGGAAATCAACTCAGCTAAGTTCAGATTCAAGAAGCTTTGAAGAAAGCTCAGATTCAGTTGATTTCATCAGCTGATCAAGAATTGTCTTGTCCTCTTCTCTCTCAACAAAGGCAAGACATTAAAACTTCTTTTCTAAATTTTTGTAGGATCTGTTTTACACAGATCTGAGTTGTAAGCCTGTGATATAAAGGCTGAGTGTAAAAGAGTTGATCTCTAAGTGGTACGGCTGTTTGCCTGAGTGTAGGAGAAGGTTCTTCTCTGAGTTGTAGGCCTTGTGGCTAGGCTGAGGTAGGGCTGTTGTGCCTGAGTTGTAGGAACCTATCCAGGTTCTGAGTTGTAGGATCTGAGGATCTGAGAATAGTGGAAGTTTGGCCGAATCTAGCATACTGCTCGATAGGTGAAGGGGGAAAGTGGATGTACCCAAACCTCGGGGAACCACTATAAAACATTGTGCAATCTGTGATGATTAAATTTCTGTGATTGCTGTGCTGGTTGTTTTAATTTTGTGATTGAATTCTGCCTAAAAGTATAAACAAGCAATTAGAACCTATTCACCCCCCCTCTAGGTGTTTAGGTTGTCTTGAAAGTAAAACTATCAGTTTTGTACCTTACTAGGACCAGGCTGATCCTGACATTGGTTATCTTCTAACTCAGCCATCAGACCCATGCATTCCTTTTCTTCTTGATCATGAATGGATTCCATCAGTTGCAGAAATTCCTCTTCTTCATTGGCTGCATACAATCCTATGTATGCTTCTGCTTCAGATTCTGACTCAGATGTGGACTGATCTGAAAGACTCTTATCCTTCTTTGCAACAAAAGATTTCTCCTTCTTGCCCTTGTGTTGAGTCCTTTTTCTGTCTACTGACTCCTTTCTCTTTTCTGGACATTCAGCTACCATATGTCCAATCTTATTGCAGCAATAACAAACAATCTTAGAAGTTATGGCTTTTGTTAACCCCAGAATCCGCATCATCTCCAGCCAAGCAATTCACCCCCCTTTCTGCCGGACTCAAGAGTCTCAGTCCGCCCAGGTCGCCGATTTTATACCAGGTGCTCGAGCCGACGAGCTGCGAGCCAGTTCGCCCAGGTCGCCCAGGTCGCGCCTAAGTCTGACTGGCGCTCAAAATGACCAAGGTCCCAGCCCGCAAGCTCAGTCCGCCAGCCTCGCGGACTGCCCGTTCTTTCCCCTCTGTGCCCCGGGCAGTCGGTTATTTTTGCCCTGCCCGTTCGGGCAAGCTCCCAAATCTATAAATAGGGGGAGGTGGTGCATTCAAAGCAGGCTGACGGGGACCCAGAGATTTATTGGGTAAAGGCTGCGGACTCAAATCTCAGGCGTTCGCGGTCTCGATCCTGCGCTGCCTCCCTTTTCCCCTCGGTCCGTTAGTAAGCGGTTGCTTGCAGTCCCTTTCTCTCTTCTTCCTTTCTTGCAGGAACTTGAGGGCGCATTTTCTGCATCAACATCAACACGCGACCTTCAGATTGAAGCTATCGCTGAAGTTCTCGGACCAAGATGTCGGATCGTCGATCGACCCATTATCATGCCCGCTCAGGTCGCGCAAGCTCCTCAAGCGACCTGTGGGATGCGCTCGACCGTTCCAGGAGAGAAGCCGAGCAGTCCCGGAGGGAGACCGATCAGCGCCTTGACGCGATCAGCCAGGCTTTGATCGCGATCACTCAGCGACTCGATCAACCTAGGGCGGCCGTTGAGCAGGAGCCAGTCCGCAATACTCCAGTCCGCAATACCCCAGTCCGCCAAGCGCGAACTGCGACGCCACCACTCGCAGGCTCGTCCGTCCAGCCCGCAGTCCTACCAAAGCCTCAAACCGACGAGCTCGCTGCACTCATGGACTTTTTCCGCGAAGCGGCCCAGGGAAGTCCAGCCCGCCGACTTAATTTTGCGGAAGATAATCAGGCCGTGCGACCTCCTGCGACTTCGGCTATAGCCCAATTCGGGGAGTCTCCTTTTGTTGATAAGATCCGTCAAGAGCAAGCTCCTAGCAACTTCAGGGAACCTCGCATTCCATTTTACACTGGGGACACGGATCCCGTCGCACATCTCCAGGCTTTTGAGGATGCAGTAGCGATGAGGTGTTTGACAGATGGTTTAAAATGCAAGTTCTTGGTGACTACTTTCGACGGCCAGGCCCGAGAATGGTTTCATGAACTGTATCCCGGATCCATCGCCAGTTTTGCTGAGTTGCGGCAAGAGCTCCTGTTGAGGTTTGCCACTTCCAGGAAGAGGAAGAGTGGGCCGGCTACCCTCTTTAAGATCAAACAAGCAGACAATGAGTCGGTGGCGCAGTTCGTGGATCGCTTCCAGAGAGAAAAGCTGGGAGTCAGGAATGTAGACCCCGAGTTTTATAAGATTGCTCTAATTAACGGACTCAAGGAGGGACCGTTGAAGTTTGAGGCAACCACCAAGGATCCGGCCACATTCCAAGATCTAATAGCCTTAGCCAACACCTTCATAGAAGGGGAGAGCGCTAACCCTTCATATGTATCCAATTTAACTGCAAAGGCGGAAAAAAGAGACGTCACTAATTCCCATACAGCCAATCGATCATCCAAGCCTCCCTTACCAGAGTATCAGCCTCCCGCGCATAGGGGAAGAAATTTCCGACACAAACGGCCTTATCAAAATCATCAACATTTTCATGAGCAAAAGCCACCGCTGGCCGCTCCCCCTGTCCCAATTGCTCCTCAAATCTTGCATGTCCTTCAAATTCGAGATAGCTCATCTTCAGATGACCAACAGAACCGTGAGCCCTTGGAAGAGCTTGCTGCCATGGGCTTGACAATAGATGAAGTTCTCCAGGTCCTGCAAAAGAAAGCTGAACCAAAGAAGGATTTCCAAAAAGTAGAGGGAAAGACTCGAAACACAGACCTTTTCTGCGCATTCCATAAAGAAAAGGGGCATCCAACTGAAGATTGCAGAGCTCTCCGACAGCTCGTGGAGAGACTGCTTGCTGCGGGAAAGATGAAGGGCCTCGGAGCGAAGGAGGCCTCATTGAGGCCATCTACCTCTAAGGGCAAAGAAGTAGTCGAAGTCTCTTGGGAAGACGGAGATTTTGGGAGAACGGGATACTATGGCAATATCAAGATAGGAGAGAACGTCGATGCGAACGACGTAGGTGCCCTCGGGGATCTCTTTTGCATCCATGGAGGAGCAGGTGCGGAGTCAAGCCGAAAGTCTTCCTTGGCAAGGATCTCACGGCACGAGGTGGCCATGAATTCTACAGCTCCCCCGGCGGAAGTTGTTGTCTTTGGTCCAGATGACCTCCCAAAGGTAGCCAACCCGTTCAACGACGCAGTCGTGATCAAGGCAATCATTGAGAACTATACGGTCCCAAGAATTTTGGTCGACACAGGGAGTTCAGTCAACCTTATATTCAAAAACGCTTATGAGGCACTAAGGTCCGAAAAGACTTTACTCTCCACCGAAGGACCGCTGTATGGCTTCGCAGGTGAGAAGAAAGAGGTTGAAGGAAGTGTCAAGCTCTCAGTAACGCTCGGTGGAGTATCAAAACTCATCACATTCGTGATAGTTGACGCGGCAAGCAGTTATTGTGCCATCTTTGGGAGACCTCTTCTTAACGAATACCGCGCAATAGTTTCCACCTATCACTTGGCGATAAAATTTTCGGCAGGAGGGAAGCAGTACCGGGTTAGAAGCAACCCAAGAGAGGCGCGAGAATGCTACGTCAAAGCAGTCAACGCAATTGAACAAACGCTTCCCCGAGCGACTCTAGTCGCTGCCTCAGAAGAGAAAGCCCCCCAAGAAGAGGTTGAAGGACAGAAGGAAGCCCCGGAAGGAGTTCATCTAGAGCCTGCTCAAGCAACCCAAGGGGTCCCAATTGGAGTGGGCGAAGTAAGAGAGCTTACAATCAACTCGGAGCTCTCCGAAGGCGAAAAAAGAAGGCTGATCGCATGCTTGTTGAAGAACCTGGATGTTTTTGCTTGGGCTGCAGAAGACATGCCGGGAGTGGACCCTGATATAGCTTGCCATCACCTCAATATCGCCCCCAGTTTCAAACCTGTTCAACAGAAGAAGCGGGAGGTGGCCACGAAGCTAGCCGAGCCAATCAGGGAAGAGGTCGCTAAGCTTCTGAAAGCCAATTTCATTCGTGAAATCCAGTACCCAGATTGGGTGTCAAACGTTGTAATGGTAAAAAAACCAGGAGGAAAGTGGAGGATGTGCGTTGATTTTACCAAGTTAAATAAAGCATGCCCAAAAGATTGTTACCCGCTGCCTCGAATAGATGCATTAGTAGATTCTGCGGTTGGATATTCTTTTATGAGTTTTTTAGATGCGTTTTCTGGTTATCACCAGATTAGAATGCATAAGCCTGACATCCCCCATACATCCTTTATCACAAACGATGGCTGTTATTGTTATCTGGTAATGCCCTTTGGGTTAAAAAATGCAGGCGCTACCTACCAACGCATGATGGACTCGGTATTTAGAGAGCAAAAAGGGAAAAATCTTGAAGTATACGTCGACGATCTTCTCATTAAAAGCAAAACCTTCGCTTTGCATTTACAAGACCTTACAGAAACGTTTTCTACTTTGCGAAAATATAGCATGAAGTTGAATCCGTTAAAGTGTGTCTTTGGGGCAAATAAAGGAAAATTCCTCGGTCATCTTCTTACCCCTGAGGGGCTTGCTCCTAATCCAGATAAAATTAAGGCGATTCTCAATATGCCATCACCTCGTTCCCCAAGAGAAGTCCAGCAATTAGGGGGAAGGCTTGCAGGTCTTGGGAGATTTATCTCCAGAGTAGGAGACAAGAGTGCCTCGTTTTTCAAGACTCTTCGCGGAGGGTCTAAGTTTGAATGGACCGAAGAATGCATAGAAGCTTTTGAACAGCTTAAAAAGCAACTCATTTCCACCCTTTGCTTCAGAGCCCTCGCGCGGGAGAAATGTTATTCATATATCTAGGAGTGGGCTTGGAAGCCATAAGTTCGGTTCTTGTCAGAGAAGAAGGAAGGAGGCAATATCCGGTGTATTATGTCAGCCACATATTGAAGGATGCTGAAACCCGGTACTCGATTCTTGAGAAGCTTGCGTTGGCATTGGTAATGTCTGCCAGAAGGCTCCGCCCATACTTCCAAGCACATTCAATTAGAGTGATTACAGATCAGCCATTAAAGAACATTCTTGAGAAAACGGAGCATTCCGGGAGACTGGCCAAATGGGCAATTGAACTCAGTGAGTTCGATATTTCATATATGCCTCGAACAGCTATCAAGGCACAAGTACTAGCAGATTTCTTGATAGACACGACTGAGTCAAATACTGATCAAGCTGATCGATCTCCGCTAGCATGGACAATCTATGTAGATGGAGCTTCGGGCAAAAACTCTTCAGGAGCAGGGGTAGTTCTCATTAATCCCAACGGGGTCAAATTAAAACAGGCCGTGAAGCTCTCTTTCCCAGCCACCAATAATCAAGCGGAGTATGAAGCACTCCTAGCAGGCCTGCGATTCGCAAAAGAATTGGGAATAGACTATGCGCATGTTAAAACCGACTCATTAGTAATGGCGTCCCAAGTATTGGGGAATTTCGAAACCAAAGAGCCCAGCCTAAAGAAGTACTTAATGTTGGTAAAGGCAGAGATTGGGAGATTCAGAAGCTTCACCATTGAGTATGTCTCAAGAGTGCACAATGCTGAAGCAGATGAGCTAGCAAAGTTTGGCCTCTCTTCCGGGGAAATAACGTCAGAACTTTTCTATCCGGCTATAGAAGAAGGAGAATTGATGCAAATAGAGCAGCGACCCTCCTGGATGGACCCATTCAAATCATATCTTTCGACAGGGGAATGGCCGCAAGCTTTGAGAGATAGGAGAAGATTTAGGATGAAGGCAGCAAATTACAAGCTTATCTCCGGGGTCCTCTATAGAAAGACTCTTCTTTCCCCAATGGCAAGGTGTGTGTCTGAAGAAGAAATTCCCACAGTACTCCAAGAGGTTCACTCTGGGGAGTGTGGCAGCCATTCAGGGGCTAGAACTTTAGAGAAAAGAATATTGCGACAAGGGTATTTCTGGCCCACGATGAGGCAAGATTCTGAGTTATACGCAAGGAAGTGTGTCCAATGTCAAAAATTTGCTCCTCTGCAACTCCAACCCTCGCAGCGACTTTTGTCAATTTCCACACCATGGCCTTTTGCGGTGTGGGGGATGGATCTCCTCGGACCATTTCCCATGGCAAGTGGGCAGCGACGCTTTATTTTAGTCATGATTGATTATTTTAGCAAGTGGATCGAGGCAAAGGCGCTAGCAAAAACTACAACCCAGGTGGTAAAAAATTTTTTATGGGGGAGATAATATGCAGACACGGCATCCCAATGGCAATAATTACAGATAACGGACCACAATTCAACAATGAAGAAATGAAGAACTTTTGTAAGCAAATCGGCATAGAACTGAGATTTTCATCAGTTCACCATCCAAGGAGTAATGGCCAAGTGGAAGCTGCGAACAAACAGATACATAATTTGCTGAAGAAGAAAGTACAAAATCTGAGAGGGAACTGGGCAGAAGAACTTCCTTCGGTTCTATGGACCCTCAGGACGACCCCTTCCACAGCTACCGGGGAAACTCCTTTCAAGTTGTCTCATGGTTCGGAAGCTCTCATCCCAGTAGAATTTGAGGTTCCATCTCCGAGGGTATTATTGGCCAGACAAAGCTGGGAAGATTGGCTTGAAATTAACGATGAGAATGTAAAACTTAGCCTGGACCAAATTGAAGAGCTGCGGGATGAAGCCATCGTCAGACAAGAGGAAGTCAAGCGAAGAATGGCAAGATATTTTGATAAAAATATCAGGGTCAAACATTTCTCAGTGGGTGATCTCGTCCTTAAAAAGGTAGATGCAGCAGCCAGAACTGGCTCCGTAGGCAAACTAAACCCAAATTGGAGTGGACCATTTATCATTAAGAAAGTTCTGAGAAATGGGGCATACCAACTACACACCTGTGACGGAGAAGATGTACCTCATACTTGGAATGGCAATGATCTGAAGCGTTTTTATGCTTAAGCGAACTTGTTGATCATTTCTGGCAATTATATTCATAAAGAAATTCTGGCTCCATGATCTTTTCTATATGGCATAATTATTCTCCTTTGTCTAAAATTCAACAAAAATCACCAAACCAAGAGACATCGCCAAGTCCAGCTTGGATCCCCCCAAGAGTTGTTGTCATTAGCGTAACACCACGATGACCACGTGTTGCGGGGAGATTTCGCACCGTGTAGTGGGGGCTTGCCAATTCTTGCGCGGCGGGTTACTGGATTTTGGATCCCGGCTAGTACCTGACTCCACCACTGCATTTTTGGAGGGGCGGGGTGGTTGACAGCTCTACTAAGCTTCGTGGGATAGCGTGCACCTTGATGGTCTCATTGAGGAAAGCAATGTCACCTGACACCTGCCCATAGATCATCAAGGATCGTACCTTCGAACACTCTTTGGTACTCTCAAGCGGTGCCTGCAGGGAGCTCATGATCTAGTTGATCCATTGAGGAAAGCAATGCATCCCGCATGCACCTGCCCAATTGATCAAATCGGTCTAAATCCCAGGCAAGAGAGCGGTGTGCCCTTTTTTACCAATAAAACTAATATTTTCAACCGCCAACAAAGCAATGCGGAATGCGGTGTTCCCAGGCGAAGGCTTGATGATCTTGTCAACTTGTGGTCAGCAAAGTGCGGACTCCGCTTATTATATCCGCTCAGTCCGCCGATGGTTGATTTCCATAGTTTATAATCCTGTGAGGGAAGCAATGCAGCTCCGGCCGCACCTACCCACTTGATTATAAATTACGGGTTATTTCTAATATTGCTGAAGTGCGGACTCCGCTTATTATATCCGCTCAGTCCGCCGATGGTTGATTTCCATAGTTTATAATCCTGTGAGGGAAGCAATGCAGCTCCGGCCGCACCTACCCACTTGATTATAAATTACGGTTATTTCTAATATTGCTGAAGTGCGGACTCCGCTTATTATATCCGCTCAGTCCGCCGATGGTTGATTTCCATAGTTTATAATCCTGTGAGGGAAGCAATGCAGCTCCGGCCGCACCTACCCACTTGATTATAAATTACGGGTTATTTCTAATATAGCTGAAGTGCGGACTCCGCTTATTATATCCGCTCAGTCCGCCGACGGTTGATTTCCATAGTTTATAATCCTGCGAGGGAAGCAATGCTGCTCCGGTCGCACTTACCCGCTTGGTGATGAATCATGTCATTTCCGATAATTATAAATCGCTGTCGGTTTTCGGTTTTCTAATTCACCTAGTCCGCAGGATTCGTTCAAATTATAGTAATTATTTGGAAAAAATTCAGTTGCAAGTATCCGCGGACGGTGACGCTAGTCCGCCTAGTTCGCTTATCCATATTTAACAGTAGTTCTCGGCTGTTCTGCAAGCGCGGGCTGCAAACCGAACTCGTCCCAGTCCGCTTTGCACGCTCTCTTCGCTTGGAATATTCTCATAATTACAGCAAGCTGTGATCACACAAATCCGACAAGCTCTAAACATGCATCAAGGAAATGACATTTATATATAAAGATTCGGCCTCTGAAGATAAACAAAGGAGAAAGCAGAACATAGATCAAAAATATCCTTTCTATTCAGTCAGAAAAATATTTACAAGTCTTGGCGGATTCGCGCAGAGTCCGCCCATCCCGCATTTACGTTAAAGTAAAACAAAAATTTATTACAGTACATTCCTATTCTATCCTCTGTTTTTTATCCGCAGGATTCACCGGGCTCGACCCGTCTACGTCCACTATAGGCGAGTAACTGCCTGAGTTGCTGCTGCTGCTGTCATCAGAGTGAGAAGCGGCTGAGGGCTCCGTCCGCATGCTGCTCTCATCAGAGCCGGAGTCAGCGGATCGACCCGATTGACCTCCTTGCTGCTGACTGGAGGCCGCATCTTCATCTGCTTCCTCACCAGCGGACTCCTCGTCATCTCCAGCAACCGTCTTTTCCCTGGCGGCTTGCTCGAACTCGGCAACCTTCTCCTTTAGCTCTGGAAAAAGCTTCAGGAAAGGGATAGAGTTTACTCCAGCCTTCGTATACCCTTCACTAATGATGCGCTCAATCGCGACCTCCACGCTTTCCCTTACAAAAGGAAACATAGCCTGTTGGAAGTCCGGGTTGGTCACCTCGTATGCGACCTGTAAAAGAAGTCAAAACGTCAGTCCGCGAAAGATGGACAAGATTAACGACGACTGACTAAACACTTACGGCCTTTTCCTCTCTGTATTGATTAACTTTCACACCAAGTCGCTTATTCCTCTCCTTCAGCGAATGGTTTTCTTTCTTATACCGCTCATTGTCCCTAAGCAGCTCGCGCGTGAGCCTGCCTAGGAAATGGTTGGTAACGGCGGAGTTCGCACTGGCTTGCGCGGCGAGAAGGGGGAGGACGTCAGGCGCCACACCTTGAAGTTCACGAAGATTTTGCTTCCCGTACAAGGCGGACAAGGCGACATGGGCATGGCGAGAAGGGCGTGGATTCCTCCAGGAGGGAAGAGCCGTTGATAAGCGGACATATTTTTTCTTCTCATGCCAGTGAATCATGGGATTGCCCCTTAGATCTTTCTGCTTCTCGCCGAAGCCCGCGATATTGAAGCTGTCGTCGGAAGAGTAACTCGCGGCCGGATCTCCATCTTCCTTTCTCTTCTTCGCGAGTTCTTTTCTTTTTTCTCCTTGTGTAGGAGTTTGCCCGGCCGGCGCAAACGGCAGATTGACGGGCACCGTCAAAGTCGCTGCAAGGGGAAGAAGTTAGCAAAAACTCTAAGGTTGTTGCGGATACAGGCAAAGGTCGCAAGGCTTACTCTCTTGACGGCTAACAGTATCCAGCCCTGGCAGCTGCGGGATGTAATAGTCGACATCCAGCCTCGCTCCAGCAAGGAATGTCACGATGGCAGCCTCGGCGTCGTTCAGCCGCACGCTCTTGAAGTCAGCATCTAGGCGCAGCTGCGGATTGGTGTGGAGGACCCCCAGGTCGCCTTCAAAGATGAGATATCTCGAGGTCCAGTTGTGGATCTTATTCGGCAGACCCACAACTTTCATCCCCCTACAGTAGAAGTAAATGATGCCTTTGTACTGGCGGTCTCCTGTTGGAGTGATGGCGCGGACAGAAAAGATTTTCCTGAAAACCTTCAAGGAAAATTCTACCCTCTCAGCCCGCAGGTAGGCGATGAAGCTGCAGATGGCCACCACGCTATTCGGGGCGAGCTGGCCCGGGACCACCCCATAATGCTCAAAGATCTCCGCGATCTCCCAGAGCAGGGGGAATTTAAATCCGCAGTCAAAGTGATCTATGGGCACCGCGAGCTGGGTGGCAGTCGAGAAGTTCAATCGCTCGTGGTGTTCGGGGAGCCGCGCGAGTACGGGCGAGCCCGCCATATGCACCTCCCGGAAAGCCTCCAGATCGTCTTCGGTCAGCCTGCTCCTTTTATGTTCGGCAGAATGGAAGGCGGCTGCGGCGTCAGTGCGTGCGGATACCATGCTTTCAGACCGCAGGGCTTCAGTTCCGACTGTTTCCTATACAAAAAGAGAATAAAGGCCCTATTTATAAGAAAAATCGTCTGACATGACAGTCTTCAATCCGCCCAGATCGATCGCCCAGTCCGCTCAGGTTGCTCCTTCCCTGTTTCCCCGCAATTAACACTATATGCGAATTCACAGGAAGTCCGCAGAAATCGCAATTCTTCAGAACGAAAATAAGCAAGCCGTTAGTCCGCATAACTTGCGAAATTCAAATAAAAATAGTAATAATATTATACCACAGGCAGAATAGCATCACAGCACACATACAATCATACAATAATGTTCGAGTAATAATATTATACAACAGCTCAAAGCAAATATTAAAGTTTTAGCGCCTGTTGCGGACTCTCGTGGCAGGTCGCTCTTCATCGTCCATCCCAACATAAGCCGCCTGATCGCTTCCTCGCAAGATCTCGCAGTAGAGCTCGGAAACCAGGTAGTGCATGTTGTTGAAGGTGCGATGCATATGAGCCATATCTCTAGCTACCCGCGGAAATGGGATTAGTTGAACTGCTGGGTTTGGATCTGCGATCGCCGCGGGCTGCCCGCTCACCACCGGGGCCGATCCCTCTCCCACAGCGGGCTGAGACATTTGCGGCCTCACCCCAGCGGTTTCGCCTACTCGCTTCTTTCCTTCTCTCGCCAAAGCTAAGTACTTATTCCTGTAATGACTGACATCTCCGCTCAATCGATTTTGCTCCTTCTTCGCCCCATCAAGTGCGGATGAAAGACTGGCGACCTCGCCTTCCAGGATCTTCTCCCGCTCTTTGCTTTTCTTCAAATCGGTTCGGAGCCTGCACAATTCTTCTTCATATTTTTTCACCAACAGCACGCTTTCTTGAGCAGGTCGCTCCCCCTGTGCGAGCTCAGCAACAGTCCGCCCCACGACCTCCGACACATTTGGCGGCGTAGGCACGATCTCGCCAACTTCGATGGAGTCAGGCGCAGAACTCTGGACTGCAACCAAAGAAAACAAAATCGCCTCAGTATCTAAGTCGCAGCAAGCCCAAAAAGGTGAAACAAATTTCTTTATTCACTTTTGGTTATCATCGCGGCGATCTGGCGACTATCAAGGATAGGTCGCCTCGCGCGTTCCGGGTCAAAAGCTTCTAGGCGACGCCTCCATTCTCGGCGGACTATCGCTCTTGTCTCGGCCAGCGACCTGTTCGAGGCGACTATGTCATTGGTTTCTGTGATAATCTTGACTGGCCGCGACTTTCGTGGAGGAGATCGGTACAGCCACGAGCTCTGAAACCGCTTAGTCGCCGGCCGCAACTTACCAGATCGTACCAGCTCCACCGCGATCCGAAGATCCTCAGCCTGCTTATCCGCAGCTTGCTTCTCTGAGACCGCTTCGACTTTTGCTTTCATTATGGCGAGCTGCTCCTTGGACTTCTCCCTCTCTTCGACTTGAAGAAAAGAAGAAGGGTCAGCAGCTTTTTCTCTAGTCTCGGTAACAGGCTGCAGCACCTCCAATAGAGAGCGATTTATACTCGCAAGCTGATCATTGTCTATGGAGTCGAGAATTTCAGTAGTCGACAAGCTGAGCGTGGATGGAGGGTCACCTGCTGCGGGCAGAGGATCGGGGGTGACGAGATCATCCTGGATTTCCTTCTCTCGCGGCTTATGCTGCAAGCTCGCAGCTCCAGTCCGCTTGGAGACGTTCTTCTCTTTCCTAACTTTCAGATTCTTCTCTACTCGCTCCGCGACAGTACCATCTCTTTTCCTCTTTTTCCTCTCAGGAGTCTTGTCTAGGACGATAACGACCTGCTCTGGTTCGCGAATTGAGTTTGGGGCAACAACTAGGGCCAATGAAGGTGCAGGGTCTTCAGCCTGCGGCTCAGCAGAACTTTTTGCCGCAACTTCGGCGAGCTCTTTATCTCGCTCCTCAGCCACGTCATTTCTTTCTCCTATCGACTTGTCTGCGGGAAGCTCCTCCTCGGTCGGCTGCGGCTGGGTTTTCGGCGATGAAATCTCCTTATCTGTGTCTATCCGCAGCATAATTGTCCTAGAAGGTGACCTATGTATCTCCATATCGGAGGAGTTCGCGGGTTCAGGTCAGAGACGGACGGAGGATTCGACTTCTCCTGCGGAGGGTTTGGAGCATTCGCTGTCTTATCTGTTTCCTTTTTTGCCTGAGTTTTCTCCTTGATGGCGACCAGGCTGGTCTTTCGGTGGCTCGACTTCTTAGGTCGAGAGCTCGCTTTTGGTTTCTCAGTCGGCGCGGCCATACTGCCAAAGAATGATCCAAGCCTTGACATGCCGGACTGAAAAGTAGAGACCGCAAGTGGTGAGTAACGACCCGTCGCGAAAGCAGTTATGCCAAATGACGGGGCTCCCAGCGATATTTATAGCACAGACGGCATTCATGATAGTTGCGGACTCGGCGGTTAAGAAAAACATTTTCGGAATTTCTCGAAAAACTCAAAAATGTGCGGGGATTATGTTAACCCCAGAATCCGCATCATCTCCAGCCAAGCAATTCACCCCCCTTTCTGCCGGACTCAAGAGTCTCAGTCCGCCCAGGTCGCCGATTTTATACCAGGTGCTCGAGCCGACGAGCTGCGAGCCAGTTCGCCCAGGTCGCCCAGGTCGCGCCTAAGTCTGACTGGCGCTCAAAATGACCAAGGTCCCAGCCCGCAAGCTCAGTCCGCCAGCCTCGCGGACTGCCCGTTCTTTCCCCTCTGTGCCCCGGGCAGTCGGTTTATTTTTGCCCTGCCCGTTCGGGCAAGCTCCCAAATCTATAAATAGGGGGAGGTGGTGCATTCAAAGCAGGCTGACGGGGACCCAGAGATTTATTGGGTAAAGGCTGCGGACTCAAATCTCAGGCGTTCGCGGTCTCGATCCTGCGCTGCCTCCCTTTTCCCCTCGGTCCGTTAGTAAGCGGTTGCTTGCAGTCCCTTTCTCTCTTCTTCCTTTCTTGCAGGAACTTGAGGGCGCATTTTCTGCATCAACAGCTTTGCTGGGCTTAGTTCTGTTTCTCTCATTTCTTGAGGATTTTCTCTTCTGATAGTACTCATCTACTGGCTGTGATGTGGAGGGTCTGGACTTCCACTGCTTCTTTTTCAAGAACTTTTGAAACTGTCTTGTAAAGGCAGCAAAGTCAGTATCTGATTCACTGCTCCCTGATTTCTGACTCTCTGAATTTTCTGTTATCTCTTCTGTAGCTTCCTTGAGAGGAGATGAAGACATCCTCCCTTTCTTTCTAGTGGCTTCAACTTTGAAAGCCACAGATCTATGCTCACCTTTTGTACTTCTTTCTTCTCCTTCCTAGCCATCAATTACATTTCATATGAAAGCAATTTTCCAAACAAGGTTGGAGGAGAAATATCAGCTAACTTAGCCACTTCTCTAATGGCACATATTTGGTATCCCAATCCTTTGTTAAAGATCTGAGAAACTTGTCATTTAGCTCATATGTACTGAAGACTCTTCATAGGACATTAGTTCATTCACAATCCTATAGAATTTCTTATAACACTCAGTTATGCTATCAGACTTTCCTTGTCTGAAGCTCTCATATTCTTGGTTGAGCATTGATTTTCTGTCTTGTCTTACTTCTTCAGATCCTTCCATATAGACAATCAAGGTGTCCCACATCTCTTTGGAGGTCTTGCAATGTATCAGATTTTGGAGGGTGGAATCATCTATTGCACTTACTATGATGTTTTGAGCTCTCTTGTCCATAGTGGCTAAGATGATTTCCTCCTTTGTCATTTCTGAAAAATCTTTAGGAGTTTCCTCATTTGCATCTAAAACAGAAATCTTCATTGGAATGTATGGACCTTCTTTCACTGTGATATAAATTCTTGGGTCTGAGGCCTTCATAAACAGGCTAACCCTTTCCTTCCAAATGCCAAAGATTTCTTTTCTGCATATGGGAAGCTTCATAGATCCCAACTCCTTGTGATTCTCACCTGAACCCATTTTTTTGATTCTTGATTCTGCCTTTAGATCTAACTCGGACTGTTAAGTCTTACTTTGAGCAACCTCCCTCTGATACCACTTGATAGTTTTACTTTCAAGATTACCTAAACAACTAGAGGGGGGGTGAATAGGTTCTTATTTTCTTTTCAAACTTAAGGCAGAATGATTAAATAATTAAAGACTATTGTCTATGAGTTCTGCAGCTACTTTAGCAATCACAATCACACAATCTAGAACTACACATCACAGATTGCAACAAGTATTTATAGTGGTTCCCCAAGATCTGGGTACATCCACTTTCCCCCCTTCGCCTATCTAGCAGTGTGCTAGATTCAGCCAAACTCCCTTCCTTAACTCAGATCCTCAGATCCTACAGCTCAGAATCCAAAATGGATTCCTACAACTCTGAGTGATACCACACTCCTACAGCTCAGGCAATTCAGCCCTACCTTAGTCTTTATTCAAGACCTACAACTCAGAGATTATCTCTCCTACACTCAACCTTTATAACAAAGGCTTACAACTCAGATCTAGATTAATAGATCCTACAGAATTTAGAAAAGAGTTTTATAGAATCTTGCCCTTGTTGAGAGAGAAAGGACAAGACAGCACCTGATCAGCTGATGGATGAAATAAACTGAATCTTAGCTTTCTTCAAAGCTTCTTGAATCTGAACTAGCTGAGTTGATTTCCAAATAGCTTCTAGAGAAACCTATAACAGTTTCCTTCTTAATCTTCAAACGGCTGGATCCCTCTCTATCCAATCCCTTTGAAAATTCTTCAGAATTCTAGGACGAATTCTCCTTATACTGATCCTGAGAGGTTGAACCCTTCAGAATGTCTTCTTAGATCTTCTGATGAAGATCTTCTTCAGTGCCTTGCACTTTCTTGATTTGATTCCTTAATCAGTTTTTTTGTGTGTTGCTTCTTAATAAAAACAAAAAACTACATCCTACTTCTGAATCTGTCAATTTATAGACCTTCTTTTTGGTGACCGGCTGATCAGGTTTCTAACTGTCTTCTGACAAGTCTGACAGCTTCAGTTAACCTGTTGTAACCCACAGCTGTCAAGTCTTCAAACAGATCTTGTGCCTTTGTCTTGGACAGCAAAGTGTCGAGAATGTCTGTCAGAAAGTGTCGAGACCATCTGTCTATATGTGTCGACACAAGTAACTTCAGTGTCGACACTGCCTCTGGTGAAGTCCACAAGTTTGCCTTTAAGTCGACTCATCTTCTGCATACTATAACTTGAGAATGAGTCGACACTGAGTATTTGTGTTGACTCAAACACTTCATCATTCTTCAGCAAATGACTTGGTCTAGACTTAGCAATGTGTCGACACAAGTCCTGTGTGTCGACACAGTTGATGTAGATTCAGAACATAGTATGTGTCGACACTTCCTTCAGGTGTCGAAACAGCTTTTGTCGACTCTGCCTATATGTGTCGACTCAGTCTTCTGGTGTCAACACAAATATTGTCGACTCTGCCTATATGTGTCGACTCAGTCTTCTGGTGTCGACACAAATATTGTCGACTCTGCCTCTGTGTGTCTGCACATCCTCCTGGTGTCGACACAGTTGATGTCAACTATAATCTTGTGTGTGTCGACACTGCCTCCCGATGTCGACACAGTTGATGTCGACTCATTTTCTCTGTGTTGACACAGCCTTCTTCAAGTGTCGACACAAACTTCCTGAAGTGTCGACACATCTTCTTCGGGTGTTGACACATGGACTTAGAAATTTTTCCATACTTTTAACCTGCACACATTCAACTTAAACAACATCAAATACACCTTGATGTATATTATTATGCAAAGTTAGGCTTCTTCAAATCAGGTACACATTTTCCAATGTACCCAACAATAATGAATTCAGGACAGCCCAGAATAACGGGGCCTGTTCCTCCACTCTGCCGACTCTGAAACCCCAGGATAAGGATGTCATCGTCCTTTCCGCCAACCAGACTAGCCGACGTCACAACGGCGAGATATCTGTACCGCAGTCCAAGAACCCTCCTGACAGCTCGCAGAATCAGGTGTTTGACGCGCATCTGAGGGCCTCGCTCCCAGGCTTCAAGACCACAGGGCTGGACTCGCAGAAGCCGAGGTTGCCAACTCGACTTTCTCCTCAGTGGCCTCTCGCTTCTCCATCTATGGGGGGAGGTAACGAGGTCATCCCTACCCCCGTCTTTTTCCACCTCTCTACAGAGGATCCCCGGCATGGCCGTGGCAAGGTTCTAGGCAGTCCCCATCTACATACCGGCCTGGATGAGCGGGGTGTGCACGGTAGGTTTTTAACTTCCCTGAATCTTGTTCGGCTTTGGTGGTACTCGCCCCCTGTGCTCAACCCAATTACTGTTCATGCAGACCTCACCATATATTCTGAGGCCGACGAGTCCGCGGGCCAGACTTGGTACTCGCCTCTCCCTTCTCCTCGTACTCAAGATGCCTTCCTGGATTCCGAGGTGGAGGTCCCTAAACGATTGAGACGAGAACAGCTGGTCCTCAAGAAGCTGGTGCGCGAGCTTCATGAGGTTGGAAGGACAACCTCAAGTTATAGCGGGAGTGTGCGCGGCTCGCGTACGTGCCAGGAGTCAACTAGGCCTTTGAGGAGGCGTCTTCTTCCATTCTTCTTGATGATATTGACGAGAATCTCAAGACCGTCCACCGGAACCTGGGAAGACTCCACAAGCTCCGCGCTTGGGGACCCGCGGTGATAGGGTCGCGAGAACGGGGTAGCTAGAGATGGCCCCCCTGAAGGGCCAACTGGTACTCGCCCATATTCTCCACTATTCCGCACGAGTCAGGGGTTTTTTAATTTTCGCTTCGAGCTGTTTGAATCTGTAATAACTTGGATAACAATTTTTCATTATCATTACCGTTATTATGTTAAAGCATAGTAATATGCGTCCCATCAGTCCCGTCTCGCCATAGTGCAGGGTTAGCTCGCGGCGACCGGCGAGCTGGGGTGGGAGAGCTGCGGTAGGTGAGCTGAGTAGGCCAGCCGGTTTGGCCCCAAAGTTCCCCTTTTATAAATAGGTCTTCCCACCAACCCCCTGTCATGCCTTTATTGACTTCATACTTCCTCCCTTTGCTTACGCTACTTGTAGTGCTCGTATTCTCGCTCTCGGCAGACATGGGAAAGGGTAACCCCGACTCCGATGGGCGAGCTAAGTGTGCTCGTCACTTCTCCGACCACTTCTTCTTTGAGGGCAACACCATTGCGGAGGAGCTAGCGGAATGTGTGGCTTACTTCTTCCCTCCGGTTTCACGGCTCGCCTCCCGGCTGAGAATGAAGCCATCAACTGTTTCTTTCCGGACGAGCTCGCCTTCCTATTCTCGCATTTCGAGATGGAGTTGCGCCTGTCTCTCTGGCAAGAGATCCGCCAGATGCTTCCGTACTATAGCGCGGTGCCCTCCGAGCTAAACCTGAATGCCGTCGCTATGATGGTCGTGTTTTCTTGTTACCTGGCTGCGAGCGGATAGAGTTCAACTTTACGGTCTTCCGGAAGTTGTTCTCTTACAAGTCCACCCCCGATGGAGTCGCCTTCCTCGGCGGCACCTTGATAAAATTTCATGAGGTCGTGAACAAGCACCACAACTGGATGGCCAAGATCATCTTCATCGAGGGCGATCTCGGCAACATCCCCTTCTCGCCTTAGCAGAAGGCCGAGGAGGTATACCGCTCACCCTCGGTGTCCGGCAATGACAGCGAGCTCCACAAATTCTTCCTGCAAAAGGACTTCGAGGTCGCTTACCTCCGCTGTGGCCTCGACTCTCTCCTTCTCGTTTCCCCTGGTGAAGGTATGCCTCGGCTTCTTTCTGCTTTCGTTGAGCTCTGCAGAAATCAAATCAAGAATCTGACCAAGTTTTTCTTACAGGGGAGCGGCTCATCCCCAATAATCCGCCCTTTGCGGACTCGGGGCTCTACCCCGACCCGCTAAAACTCGCTCGGGCGGCCGCGCTAGCATGCCGAGATGACTCGGCGACGTCCCGACCTTCCTACAGCAAGAGGCTGTTGATCACCGGGGGGATGGACTCATCACGCCGGCCCCCAGATAAAAATAAGAAGAAGAAGGCCAAGGTTTTCTCCATGGGGGAGAGGTAGTTCCCCGGAATACATGGACTTGTCTGCACCCTATTCTTATGCCTTGCCGGGGAGCCCGCTGAAAGAGATATCAGGGAAGGACCGAGGGGGGAGCTGGCCTTCCGCCCCAGAGGTTGCTGAGGGATCTATGCCCCGCGAGTTGGACATCCCAAGGATCACCCTATTTTTGGAAAGGGGGAGAAGTGCAAGGACTCGGCTAGCGAGCTAATGATTATGTGGGATGAGTTGGCCCACCGGGTCTCTATTTCCACTCGCCACCCTTCGTGGAGTGCTCCCCAGCCTCCTGCTGGCCATGGCTACACACTCGGCTTCGGCCTTTATGGTCGTGACGGTGCCGAGGCCTTCAAGAACATGACCCCTCGCCAGCTAGGTCATGAGGGTCTGCGGGCCCATCTACGATCCTTCGAGTTGCACCATATAATGGTGCGTCGCGGCTTTAACCTCAGCCGGCTCCTGTTGACGGCCGAGCAGGAGCCCGACATCATGAAGGATGAGGCCGCCGATGCAGAGAGGCGGTGTGGCATTGCCGAGGACCTACTCGCGAGAGCTGTAGGCAGGTTGGTAAGTGTCGGCCTCCTCTTGTCGTTTTTTACTTGATACTTTTGCAGCGACACTCAGTATTCAATTTACAGGCTGCTGAGGTCGCGAGCAAGTTGACGAATTGTGCCATCGGATTGGACGAGGAGATTATCCGACTGAAGGACCGCCTTGCCGAGCAGATAGTTGGCTCCGACGAGCGGGAGATGCGTGTCCCTGGGCAGGAGGCTCGCGCCACCCAGCTGGAGGCCGAGGTGGGGTGGATAAAAGTGCAGAACTGGGAGCTTCACGGGGAGCTACTACGGCATGCGGAACTCCTTCTTCCGGAGGGTGGAGGCATATCCCCCTACCACAATCAAAGGCCGCGTCACTTTGGTGAGAAGGAGGTCGCGGAGCGGCTGCGTGTCAACTCGATCAAGTTTGCCGAGTGCTTCCTGGATGTAATGAGGGGTACGGGGATATTGGCAGAACGCTGCGGAGAGGTCATGGTTCGTGATCTTATGTCGGGCCTGTACCTGCAGAGCCAGCCTGACAAGAAGGAGGACAGCTTCGCCTCGCTATTTTGGGATATGGACAAGGGCCAGCGACACGGGGGGCGAGGAGTGTCACATGTCAGGGGAGGAGGGCGAGAGCTAAGCTTGATTTGTAATTTCTTTTTCTTTCCACCCTCCCCCTTTTGTAACCTCGCGAAGGTGAGTATTGACATTGTAACAGATATCAAAGAATGAAAGTTATTTGTAAACATTTGCGAAATATTTCTATATTCTTTTTTTCTAGGGCTTGCTTGCTGCGAAGCCTAGTTCGTTCCTTTTGGTAGAATGCTGAGTTAGGACGCGTATTTCAGTTTTACCTGAAGCGCCCGTAGTCATTAAGTTCGTGAGAGATCAACTCGCCTGCGAGCACTCATATTATCTGCGAGCGCCTGACCCGCCTGCGAGTATCCGGCTCGCCCGCAAGCGCCCAGCTCACCAACAAGTGCTCAACCCGCCTGCGAGTTGGATCACCCCTTCTGCCCTCTGGGTTTTGGATGTTTTCACTGCCGGGTGCTACCACCTGGCCAATCAGTTGGGTGGGAGCCTGACGGCGGGTGTTGAACATCACCCGGGCTCAGACCCAGGGTCATAATGATGTCCATCGAGACCCCAGCCCTGCCAGCTACGTAGGAGCCTGATTGTGGGAGAATCGAGACCAAACCCTAGAGCAAGAATATTAAGAATTTTCTGCCACTCCCGGGTGCTACCACCGGGCAATCAGCTAGGTGGGAGCCTGATGGTGGGTGTTGAACATCCTCCGGGCTCAGCCCCAGGGTCATAACGATGTCTATTGAGATCCCAACCATGCCAGCTTGGTGGGAGCCTAACAGCGGGAGAATCGTGACATAACCCTAGAGCGAGAATACTTAGAATTTTCTGCCTCTCTCAGGTGCTACCACCGGGAAAATCAGCTAGCTGGGATCCTGACGGCGAGTGTTGAACATCCTATGGGCTCAGCGCTAGGGTTATACATACGTACATCGAGACCCCAGCCCTGCCAGCTAGGTGGGAGCCTGACAGCGGTAGAATCGAGACCTAACCCCAAAGCGAGAATACTTAAAATTTTATGCCTCTCCCGGGTTCTACCACTTGGCCAATAAGCTAGGTAGGAGCCTGATGGCGGGTGTTGAACATCCTCCTGGCATCGTCCCAGGGTCATAATAACATCCATCGAGACCCCAGCCCTGCCAGCTTGGTGGGAGCCTGATAGCGAGAGAATCGAGACCTTACCCCAGAGCAAGAATACTTCGAATTTTCTGCCTTTCCCGGGTGCTACCACCGGGCCAATCAGCCAAGTGGAAGCCTGACGGTGGGGGTTGAACATCCTCCGGGCTGAGCCCCAGGAAAAAATGACGTCAATCGAGACCCCAACCCTGCAAGCTAGGTGAGATCCTGACAGCGGTAGAATCGAGACCTAACCCAGAGCGAGAATACTTAGAATTTTCTGCCTCTATTGGGTGCTACAACCGGGCCAATCAGCTAGGTGGGAGCATGACGGTGGGTGTTGAATGTAACATCCCATTTCCGGCTAGACCCCTAGGAGTCGGTTGGTCGTGATAGAACCCTAGGAAGCCCAAAAATTGAAATACATCGGCCGAGATTTTGGGTCGCGGGTTGGTCACGCCCGTGACCGACCCGTCACGCCCGTGACCTAGGGCGTGACTCCTTCGACGATCGTTGATCTCAGGGAGATGATCGTCGGGCGCAGAATTTTTCAACCCGGGCCTGTCACGCCCATGACCTATGTGTCACGCCCATGACCTAGGGTGTGACACCATCGACGATCGTCGATCTCAGCGGGACGATCGTCGAAGCGCAGAATTTGCGCCATGGCCCTGTCACGCCTGTGACCCAGGTGTCATGCCCGTGAACAAGGGCGTGACCCCCTTCAGCGATCGTCGATCTCAGCACGACGATCGCTGAGCGCGGAATTTGCCTCATGACCCTGTCAAGCTCGTGACCCATGTGTCACGCCCGTGACCTAGGGCATGACAACCCTTCCATGATCGTCGACCTCAGTTTGACGATCGTCGAACCCAGAATTGGCCACCCGGGCCTGTCACGCCCGTGACCTATCTGTCATGCCCGTGACTAAGGCCGAAACGTCAGCCAGACTGGAAATTTTGGTAACCGACGTTGTAATCAATTCTAATTATGGGAAGTTACACCAGGAGTATTTATGGGCAGTTTCCTACTCTAATTGTTTAATAAAATAAGGAAATGTTGGTCCAATAGGGAATCACCACCTGGCAAAACACCTCTTCGTTTCCAGCGTTTCACTTGCCTCCACCATAAACGAAATGTCATTAAGGGAAATATTAATGGCCATGAACGTTTCATCCTTCCCCTTCCCACTTGCTGATCTATAAAAGACTCCTAAGAGAAAGAGGAGAAGGTTACACGCTCTATCAAACGGATTCAGATTCCTCCCCTTGCTGTTGAAGAATTTCCGGCGACGCCACTACCACGCAAATGGCTTCCCGACGGTCTGCACGCCTCCAGCCCGCGAAAAAGGTCCTCCCCTCCCTCTTCTTCTGCGGATAGATCTTAGAAATCATTAATAGAGATATCAGGCTCAAAAGAGCCAGGTCGGGTGAGCGTTTCCATGGTTTTCCGAAAATTTCATAGTGGCGGGTTCGCCGAAACCGCCTCTCCAGCGGCCGTGCCGTCGCCCGACGGTAGCCCTCACCTCAACAGAGGTGGTGGTGGTGGTGGCCGACCAGGGAGATGGCTGGGTGGCCAGGAAATGGTTTTAGAAAAGCTACAGGTTTCAAGCTTTTGTTTTTAGGTTGCTGGTTTGGGTGAAGAAGAAGATGAACAGTAACATTGTATTATATAATATATTGTATAGTTAGGAATTAATTCCCTTTACTGTACATTAGGTTTAAACTGAAAATATAGCCCATAGGGGCTGAAACATAAAAAGTTGTCAACATAGAAAATGTAGCCCTTGAAGTCTACTTTAATTAAAAATTAATTTCACTCGATTTGGAGTCCTAGTTAGACCACAGCACAATTTTTGGTGAGGTCTATCCATAGGGCTGTCTTGACCTTAAAAAAATTCCCCACTCCAATCCATTCATCAAAATGACTTGAAATTTGGGGTGTGGCCTAATCTTACCTATATCTAGGTGCTATCCAAAAATGAGAATTTTTGGAGAATGTTTTTTTATAGTTTATAGAAAAATTTAATAATCCTAGCATAATTTAATTTGATGGCTAAATGACTTCCAAACCCTCCCAAATTTTATTGAGTGGCCCCTGGATTTATCATAAGGTTCTGGAAAAAATTTCATCTCATTTGGAGATGTTTTGAATAGGGTTGTGTCCAACCCTAGGATGATCCTTATAGGATAATTTAGGATCAAACACCCCCTTGGTATTTGAGTGGCCATATCACCTCAACAGAGGCTGATACTTTGTCCAAAGGCTGTTTAGGGCATGACACACCCTCCAAGGGAGTTTGGGGTGGTTTGGTGTAGGGTAGCCCTAGAACCCTAAGGAAAATCCCATAATGGTGGTTTTGGGGGTTGTGAAGGTCATGGGGTCAAATGACCTTGGACTAACTTAAAATTTGGTGGAGAGAACCATAGGGCAAGTATAGTTCTCTGGACAAAAGTTTAGGGTATTTGAAGACAGCTAGGCCACCTAAAATCTTAACCCTAGTTTGGGTCACCAACTTTAATTTGAATTATCAAGCTATCTAATGAACTTCAAATCAAGTAAAATTTGGGCAAGGGGATTTTCTTGTCAAAATAACCATGATATAATTTTGTTGAGATTTTTGGATTAATTTATACAGTACTTCATTTAAAACTCTAATTGTGCCCTAGATTTTTATTTTGATGATTATGGAATTTCTGTTCACTTGAATATTATAAAATCTTGGATTAGGGCATCTTATAGCATGTTATACCTTAAGTATTTTTCTTGAAAATTTTAACTAATTATTTCTGGTACATACTTCTTTAACGTACTAATTGTGATATGTAGTCAAAAATACAGTTAAGGCCCAATTACTATTTGGAAAATTATGAAATTTGGCCAGTGGGTGTTTCAAATTAAGATAGTCACCCTGTAATTTTCTATGGAACTTTAGATGGATAAAAACAGTACCTCCTTCATTAAGTTAGGAAAATTAGTATCTTGTATTAAAATAAATTCAGAGTTCAAATGTTGGAGAAAAATTATGGTACTTGGTTTATGATGGTTTTAGTTCACTATATAGCTTCTATAATTTTCTCGGGATTTTTGGATAAATATTTACAGTACTTGCTTCATAATATAGTAAAAGTGGCCTAAAATGGTAAATTAGGAAATATAGGCATAAACATCTCTGGAATTTCTCAAAACTTGGAATTGCTGTTTAAATGTCTCGTAGGATTTTTACTGATTTTATGATGATTTATTGTTGGCTCATTAGTGCACTTCATGTTCATACTAGGGCATTTGGAATCTAAGAATAAATAAATTAAATGCCCGATAAATAGGAAAATTTGGAAATCTTGGTCTTAGCTATATTATGTCACGATAGACCTCCAGTAAATATTATAGGAGATTCGAAAGACAAATTGGAGCACCTCCCCTCATACCCCTCACGTATCTTAGGATGGTCTGCATATAGTAAAACCACGGAAATTGACTTAGAGCGGATAATGAACTTTGGGAGATGGAATTTTGGTAGTTTCTGGTTGGTTAGGGCAAGCTATGTTTAAGTCCATTATTGGGGCCAGGATAGGTAGAGTGCGAGACTGGTTAAGAATAAGGGCGTACGGGAACGACGAAAGATCGTCCGCCCCGAGTAGGAGAGGAAGAGTCTTAATACTCTAGGGTTAGATCCAAAGTAACTTAAAGGGGATCGGGTTAAGGGAGATCAACCAATAACAATAAGTGCCTTGCAAAAGGGAACTTCGGGCCGTAATGCCGCCGTCTTGGTTCCTAGTGCCCCTTGAGAGCCCTTCACGGGGTATGCCGGGGGCAGTCCTGGGCTAATGTAAACCATAGGATTAATAAATTAAAAGAGCAACTAGTATAATTAGGGTTGCACACACATACACCCCGTAGCTAAGAAGGTAGTATAATTGGTTTGGTTGCCATTCAGACGGTAGCTCTGAAGGTAGATGCACGGACGTGACAGTCCGGGGAGCCGAGGGATCGAGGGTTGGAGTATAGAATAAAGGTGGTGGGTCTTCGGTATCTGATTGTCGTTCACACCGACATCGGTACGCTGACTCGGCGGTGTGAGACACTTAGCCAAAGAAAGTCTGGTGGGTACAGCCATCATTAGTACGCGGATACTCTAGGTTGTGTTCTTCTTGGGGCATACGGAAGGGCTAGGCCCGGTAGTGTGGATGCCCGCCTAGGAGTGGGGGGCCCGACTCACTGTCTCCGTTTGCCACTACTGAGGTTTCTGGGAGTGAAGCTAGCTGCCCGAACAGGGGGCACTAAAGGTCTGTGCGCATTGAGTCGTGTGCGTGTGTTGCACTTGCATGAATCATGGCATAGCATATCACTACACTCTTATTTGCATACAACCGACACCCCAACGTATAAATCAGTATGAGACTTTTTATATGATGGGAGCCATGCAGAAGACCCCTTAACTTATAAGTTTGTATGAGCATTCATATAAGTTAAGGCTACTTACTTATTTACTTTCTTGTTTACTTACTGTTCTCGAGCTACCTTTTTATACATTTGATACTTACTACTTCTCTTCTTTACCATTTACTACCATAGGATTGCTAGTTGTACCTTATTCTAGATAGTTGTTAGAATAACTCCCCTGTCACCTGCTTGATTATTCTATACTTTTGAAGCTTCCCTTTCCTCCTCTCCGCCCGGTGTTTAGGAGCCGTGGGGGGAGGGGTAGGGGATGATAGGGCTTAGTCTTTATGACTAATGGTTTTCGAACCAAACATTATAGGAGCTCCGGATGGGAGATAGGGACCAGCAGTCCAGGGACCAGCACCAGCGGAGTACGGTGCGCATGGAGGTGGGTTAGTCTAGCACCGGTGCACCAGCGACCAGCTCCGTGAGTGATTAGTACTTTTATAGCTTCCACGATGTGTGATTTGTAGTAAGGACTCTGATGTACTGGGCTCGAGCCCATTTATCTATTTCCTGTTATTATCTACTGATGGACTGGATATGATTTCATTTTTATTTACATGTTTCTGTGGACTTGTTTACATTTTAAGTATAATTACTTCTCTCTCTTGTGATCGAAAAGGGCTGGCAGAATTGACGTTTTGTAGTGGTTGCCTTCCCGTGAGTCGGTGCCACCGCAAAGCGGCAATTCTGGGCTAAGACCCCGGTGGTTTAAAAAGAAAAAAAATGGGGGTCTTACATTGAACATCCTCCGGGCTTAGCCCCAGGGTCATAATGACGTCCATCGAGACCCCAGCCTTGCCAGCTAGGTGGGAGCCTGACAGCGGGAGAATCGAGAACTAACCCCAGAGCGAGAATACATAGAATTTTCTGCCTCTCCCAGGTGCTACCACAGTGCCAATAAGCTAGGTGGGAGCCTGACGACGGGTGTTGAACATACTCCGGGCATAGCCCCAGGGTCATAACGACGTCTATAGAGACCCCAACCCTGCTAGCTAGGTTGGAGTCTGACAGCTGGAGAATCAAGACCTAACCCAAGAGCGAGAATACTTAGAATTTTATTCCTCTATCGGGTGCTACCACCGGGCCAATCTGCTAGGTGGAAGATTGACAACGGGTGCTGAACATCCTCCGGGCTCATCCCTAGGGTCATAACGACGTCCATCAAGACCCCAACCCTTCTAGCTATGTGGGAGCCTGACTGCGGGAGAATTGAGAACTAACCCCAGAGTGAGAATACTTAGAATTTTCATTGATGGTGGGCGTCAGAATTTCACCTATTAGAAAGGTAACAACCACGCACGGGATCGAAAGAGTGGGATTATTTATATTTAAAGAAGAAAGATTTACAAGGCTCAGGGGTATAAACATTTCAAGTCATCGCCACTCAAAGTATGGCTCAGGGTATCGCCCTCCACATTCTGAAGGCAGTAGCCTCCCGACCTTAGCGCTTCCTGTAAAATATATGGACCCTCCCAGTTGGTGTGAAGCTTCCCTACGCCGGCCGACCTCCCCACCGCATCCATCTTCTTTAGGACCAGATCTCCCTTGGTAAATTGTTTGACCCGAACATGTTTGTCAAAGTACTTGGCCATCCAGCGTTTTGCCTCTTCCTATCGGGCAGCCGATAAATCGCGTAGCTCCTCGACCATGTCTAGAGAGACACCCAGCACCTCCTTGTTCCCAACTCTCCACTCTTCTCAGCCCTCCTGGGCTTCCGCTACTCGAGGCATTTGGACCACGAACTCTATCGGAAGCACGACCCTATAACCATGGGAAAGCTTGAAGGGAGTCTCTCCAGTGGCCGTGTTTAGGGTTGTTCGCACGGCCAAGAGGACTGAGGGGAGTTGCTCTACACATATCCCCTTCAAGTTTTCCACCTACTTCTTTAGGAGGTTGACGATGATCTTGTTTGCTGCCTCCACCTATCCGTTGCTCCTAGGGTGGTGAAATGAGGCGAATCTGAGGTCAATCCCGAGTTGCTCGCAGAAGTTGACGAACTCGGTGCTAGAGAACTGAGGCCTGTTGTGTGTGACTATGGCCTGGGGTAGTCCATGCCGGTAGATGATCTCCCCCAAACAAAATTCCTTACCACCTGGGAGGTCACCTTGACCACTACCTTCACCTCCAACCACTTGGAATAATAGTCGATCATTACCTATAGGAACCTCCTCTGCCCGCTAGCCTGAGGAAAAGGCCCTACCAAATCCAACCGCCGTATTGTGAAGGGACAGGGTGCTGTGATACTCTTGAGTTGCTGAGCTTGTTGCAATTAGAGGGGAGCAAACAATTGACATTTGTGACTCATTTTTGCGAAGTCGGCCACATCATGGCTCAGGGTAGGCCAAAAGTATCCCTGCCTGACGATCCTTCCTTCCAGGTTCTGACCTCCTGAGTGACTACCGCACTCTTCGGAGTAGACCTCATCCAAAATCCTCGTTACCTCTCTCTCAGCCACACAACGAGCCAACAGCCCTGAGAGAGTCTTTCGGTATAATTGTCCATCGCGTATGAGATAGTATGCCGACTTGTGCTTGAGTCTCTTATTATCCATCCCTGATAATACGTTTTGTAGCCTAAACTATTATCGTATTTTATATTTTATATTGTACAAATTATGTCTATTATTAGTTTATTTTTATCCTTTTTATGTAAATTTTATTGCCACTAACTTTTTCCTGTCTTTTTGCAGGTTTTCAGAAAAATTGCCAAAATGGCCTGTCACGCCCCCCTGTCACGCCCTCCCTGGGCGTGACCTAGGGCGTGTCACCCGATCCCGAGGACACCTGCTGGAAGGGACAGAAAACGGTCAAAACCGCTATCACGCCCCCCTGTCACGCCCTCTCTGGGCGTGTCACTAGGCGTGACCAGGGGCGTGTCGCCCTCTGCCGCAAAGCTGCCGCCGCATTAAATGCCCTTCCGCCTCAGCACGCAAATAGTACTGTCACGCCCCATGTCACGCCCGTGACATGGGCGTGACACCTTCCTTTTTCGGCGACTGACGGATTTCCGACCAATGATTTGGACATGACATGCCTGTCACGCCCCCCTGTCACGGGCGTGACCTAGGGCGTGACCACCGACGTACCGAAGCAATCATCCCTCCCGCCAGAATCCAGAGCATGAGGTCAAATCCGTACTTGTCACGCCCCCTGACACGCCCCCCCTAGGGCGTGTCGGAGGGCGTGACCAACCCGAGAAATTTTCTATAAATTGAGCCCCCCTCCTCCCCATTTCAGCAAGCTTTGGTTGAGTGGGGGAGGTGCTGCCCCTTTTTTTCTTGATCCTTTTTCATGCTTTCTCTCTCTCTCTCCCCCTCTCTTTGTACTTTTTGGTTAACCCTAGTTTAATCTTAGTTTGTGCTAGCTTTTAATGTAATTTTCTTCTTGCTTAGTGCTTAATGTAGGGCTAGAATAGGGTTTAATTTTCATGCACTTGTAATTTTATTTTCATTAGTGTAACTTGCCCTTTTTCATTAATAAAATTGTTCTTCCCTTAGCTTGTGTTCTTCTTAATGTTTTTCTACTCATCTCCCCCCCTCCACTCCATTATTGATTAACTAATCCTCCTTGTACTCGATCTTGATGATCCGAGGTTAGAGCGATTATGTTATGATGTTTTAATCAATCTTTTCTTTTTAGGTTAGGGCCTTGAATTACTCTTGATTAATCACGGGTTGGGGGTATATTTTCGATATATACTCTCCGCCTTTGCTTTCATTCTGGGCTAGCCGAGAGGCCGAAAGAATGAAGTGAGCATTCAAGAGTAAAGGGAGTTGTACGCACCCCTCGAGAGAGGCAGACGTCCAAATCTCCCGGATTGGAGTAAAATCCAATAGTGGGGTTCACCGCGTAAAGCGAGTTTTAGGACCTCCGATTTAGACGAGAGTCGGTCGGACCTTCCTAAACTCAGTTGGGCACGACTTCGAGAGAAGCGTGTTCAAGCTTTAGGAAACTCCACGGTCAAGGACCCTTATCCTATTAAGTTTAGATTTTTATCGCATTTTCTTAATCGTCTTTAGCCGAGGTGAATCTCGATCGGGTGCATTTCCATTTCATATTTTCTTCCTTTAGTAGTAATCTCCTATCTTGTGCTCTTTAATTAACTGCAGTAGTTTCCTTTCTAGCATAGTTCTTTTCTTAATAGCGTAACTTAATTGCGGTAGTTCTCTTTCTAGTTTGCTTTCATTTCTCCATTGCGCTTAGATTTTCTAAAACCCTAGTTTTTCCGTCGATAAGATAATAGCGTTCGTGTGAGTAAGCTTAGCCAACAGTTCCCGGATTTCAATACGACACTTGTGTCCCCTTGCTACAATTCGATAGGTATACTTGCCTCATCGGGTTGCTAGTTCGTTGCGTTTATTTTCTTCGAACCCTAGCGCGCAACAAGTTTTTGGCGCCGTTGCCGGGGACCCAACTTCCGTTGATATTTTGAAAACACGAACCTATTAAATTTATCTCTTCTCTTTCTCATCCCCTTTTCTTTAAAGTTTTAAAAAATCAAAAAAAAAATATCACCGCTCTTAATAGAAACCAACCTCACAATTTTTCTACGCCACCTAATTCTCTCTAAAAGGGCAAAGGGCTTTAAGCTCCACTGTCTTGTCTAGTACCTTGCGAACCCTTCACGGGGTAGTCCTTGGGAAGTTCGGGAGTTAATTTATAAAAAAAAATCTATTTCAAAAAGAAAAAAAAATTTTAATTTAATTTTCTAAATCTAGTTTTTCTTTCTAGTTTATCCTTTTTCTCTTTCTCTTCTTCTTTTTTGTTCTTTTAGTGCATGACCCGCGGGAGTCCGTCGGTTATTTTGGACTTGGACCACGAAATTGAGCGTACTCTTCGGAGAAGATCGCGATTTCAAGGTCCTACTATCCAAGTGCCGGTTGAGGACTCCGAGTCATTTAATACTTTAAGAATGGAAGAACCCAACGTAGATGAGGCCGTTCAAAGGACTATGTCCTATTATGCACGACCGAACCTCGAGGGAACAGAATCGAGTATAGTCCGTCCTACTATAGCAAATAATAACTTTGAACTAAAGCCTAGCATAATTCAAATGGTGCAGCAATATGTGCAATTTGACGGACTTCAAGATGAAGATCCGAACGCACATATAGCTAGCTTTCTTGAAATTTGTGACACCTTCAAGATAAATGGTGTCACAAATGATGCGATCAGGCTAAGACTCTTCCCCTTCTCTCTAAGAACTAAAGCTAAGCAGTGGCTTAACACACTTCCGAAAATAGCATAACCACTTGGAATGAATTAACTGAAAATTTTTTGGCAAAGTATTTTCCGCCAGCTAAAACTGCAAAACTTAGGAACGACATCTCTGCCTTCGGACAAATAGACTCTGAAACCCTTTACGAAACCTGGGAGAGATTTAAAGAATTATTAAGACGATGCCCACATCACGCGCTGCCTGTATGGTTACAAGTGCAAACGTTTTATAACGGGCTAAATCAAAGCACGAAGAAAATGATAGACGCAGCTTCTGGCGGTACTTTAAATCATAAGACCCCAGAAGCCGCTCTTGAACTTTTTGAGGACATGGCCATGAACACTTATCAGTGGAATGTGCCTAGGTCCCGCCCGAACAAGCCTGCAGGTATCTATGAAGTGGACAACGTCTCCTAGCTCGCTCTGCAAGTAGAAATCCTAAGCAAAAAAATAACGGAGATGACTGCTGCCTCCGCCCCTCAGGTATGGGAATCTGCAACCCCTACTCCAGAACATTTAGATTATGTTAATAATTTGCCTAGAACTGCTTTTAATAATTTTTCTGCTGCGAATTTTCATCCGCCTGGTTTTAATTTTCCGAATAGTTATAACCCCGCTTTAAGAAATCACCCGAACTTTTCATGGAGTAATCCATCGAATGCGATGCGCCCACCTCCGCAAAATGATTTTTCTGCACAACCACCACCACCACCACCACTTCTTCAAAATTACCCAAAACCTCCGAGCTTGGAGGAATTACTTTCTAAATATATCACCACAAATGACGCTACCATAAGAACTTTAACCGAAGCGTAAAAAGTTTAGAAAATCAGGTAGGACAGCTCGCGAAAATAATTTCTGAGCGACCCGCAGGGTCTCTTCCTTCCAATACCGAACCCAACCCGAGAGAGCAAGCGAAAGCTATAACTCTTCGGAGTGGGAAGCAAGTCTCCGGTATGGTAAGTGAAGAGCCCGAGGCAAGCTCCGCTTCTGCTTTTAAAATCAAAGCTTCGCTTCCGCTTTTAAAAATCAAAGCTCCGCTTCCGCTTTTAAAAATCAAAGCTCCGCTCCGCTTCCACCCTCTGCTGAAGAAGTAATCACCCCCACATTAGAAAATAATCTCACTCCACCACCCATCTTCAAAAATAATTCAACTCCTCCATACCCCTCTGAACTTAATAGACAACGTCAAGATGATCAGTACTCCCGCTTCTTAGAAATCTTCAAACAAATCCACATTAATCTTCCCTTCCACGAGGCTATTTTCGCAAATGCCGAAATACGCCAAATATCTTAAAGACCTCCTCACAAACAAGAAGAAGTTAGAGAATCTTTCGCACGTCACGCTAAACGCCGAGTGCTCTGCCGTTTTAACAAACGGTTTGCCGATGAAAATCAGTGACCCGGGTAGTTTCTCTATCCCGTGTGTCTTCGGTGATCTCTTTGTTAAACACGCGTTAGCCGACTTAGGCGCAAGTATAAACCTGATGCCCTTTTCGTTGTTCAAAAAGTTAGGGATTGGTAGCCTTAACCCCACGCGTATGAGTATCCAGCTAGCCGATAAATCCGTCAAGTACCCGTTAGGAATAGTGGAGGACGTTCTAGTGAAAGTCGACAAGTTCATCTTCCCGGTGGACTTTGTCATTTTGGACATCGAAGAAGACGTCGAGGTTCCCCTGATCCTTGGCCGACCCTTCCTTCGCCACCTCCCGAGCCATCATTGACATAAGCAATGGTAAGCTCTTTCTTCGAGTAGGCGACAACGAAGTCACATTTCCTATCACCCCTTCGATGAAGAACACCTTAGCGAACGATGACTCATGTTTTTTCGTAGACGCCGTGAGTGATGATTCTTCCTACTGCCTCTCCGACTTTGAAAAAGAATTTTCTACTTTTTGCTCCTCTTCTCTTACAACAGAATCACTGCAAGGAAGTGATGAATCTTCTTATTGTTTTTTCTGAGTTTGAAAAAGAATTTTCTGATTTTTGCTCCTCCTCTTTTCTTCCCACTGAATCTCTACAAGAAGCTGTCTTGGCTGCTAGCCCCACCCCTTATTACGTTCCTTATAAAAAAGTTTATGAAGATATTATTTTTCGAAAAAGAAAGAATCTCAAAATCCTCTTATGAAGAACCCCCTACCCTAGAACTTAAAGAACTTCCCGAACACCTAAAGTATGCTTTCTTAGAAAAAGACTCCAAGTTACCAGTTATCGTTTCGGCCTACCTCACGGATACGCAGAACGATAAACTTCTTCTAGTTCTACGTAAGCATCGCCGGGCTATTGCTTGGCAAATTTCTGATATCAAGGGCATAAGCCCATCTTTCTGTACACATAAAATTCTAATGGAAGATAATTCGCGTAACTCTATTCAACCTCAGCGCCGTATAAACCCGAATATGAAAGAAGTAGTTAAGGGCGAGGTTATGAAACTATTAGACGCAGGAATTATCTACCCTATATCGGACAGTAAGTGGGTTAGCCCCGTTCAGGTAGTTCCAAAAAAGGGAGGGATAACCGTAATTAGTAATGAGAATAATGAATTAATCCCGACACGGACGGTGACGGGTTGGCGTATGTGCATAGATTATCGTAAGTTAAATGACGCCACCCGTAAGGACCACTTTCCTCTACCGTTTATCGACCAGATTTTAGAACGTCTCTCCGGCCATAGCTTTTATTGTTTTCTCGATGGCCTCTCGGGGTACTTTCAAATACCCATCTCTCCCGAGGACCAAGAGAAAACTACGTTTACTTGTCCCTTCGGCACCTTCGCGTACCGAAGAATGCCATTTGGATTATGCAATGCACCGGCTACATTCCAACGATGTATGCTCGCAATATTTGACAAGTACGTAGAAAGCATTATGGAGGTATTCATGGACGATTTCTCCGTGTTCGGCGATACCTTCGATAGATGTTTAGAAAACCTCGAAAAAGTCTTAGAACGATACGAAGAAACTAACCTTGCCCTAAATTGGGAAAAATGCCATTTTATGGTGAGGGAAGGGTTAGTTTTGGGTCATAAAATTTCTGCTAAAGGTATTGAGGTAGACGTTGACAAGATAGAAGTTATTGAGAAGTTGCCGCCACCTACAAACATAAAAGCTATAAGAAGTTTCCTAGGCCACGCTGGTTTTTATCGTCGTTTTATAAAGGACTTCTCCAAGATCACTAAGCCCCTCACCCATCTCTTAGAAAAAGACGCTCCATTCATTTTTGATGACTCTTGTATTTCTGCCTTTGAATTAATTAAAGAAAAGTTAATTAACGCGCCGATTATGATAGCTCCGGTGTGGGACCTTCCTTTCGAGATTATGTGCGATGCGAGTAGTTTTGCGGTGGGAGCCGTATTAGGTCAACACATATCTAAGAACTTCCACCCCATCTATTACGCTAGTAAAACCCTCACATCTGCACAAGAAAATTACACCACAACCGAGAAGGAGCTCTTAGCCGTAGTATTTGCGTTTGATAAATTTCGCCCTTACATTACACTTTCAAAAATCATTGTTTTTACGGACCACTCGGCACTCAAGTACCTTCTTGCCAAAACGGATGCCAAGCCTCGCTTGATTCGCTGGGTCTTACTCCTCCAGGAGTTTGACTTAGAGATCCGTGATAAGCGAGGAGCCGAGAACTTGGCCGCCGACCATTTATCAAGATTAGATAACCCCTTTATAGAAAAATTAAATGAAAAATCTTTTAATGATTATTTTCCTGATGAGAAGCTGCTTTTAGTTAATACATCTACTTCTCCTTGGTTCGCGCACATCGCCAACTATCTAGTGGCCCGGGTGCTCCCAAAAGAGTTCTCCTCTCAGCAGAAGAAGAAATTCTTTTCTGAGCTGAAGAACTACTTTTGGGAAGACCCGCATCTTTTCAAAATTTGTGCGGATCAAGTGATAAGGAGATGTGTTTCTTTTGATGAAGGAATTGATATTCTAAAACATTTGCATGAAGGTCCAACAGGTGGGCACTATCAAGCTGCTCGCACCGCTCATAAGGTGCTTTGCGCGGGTTTTTACTGGCCTAGCCTGTTTAAAGACGCGCAAGCCTTTGTGAGCAGGTGTGATAGTTGCCAACGGACGGGCAATATTTCTAATAAAAATGAAATACCGCAAAATTATTTCTTAGAGTGCGAAATTTTCGACCTCTGGGGAATTGATTTTGTTGGCCCCCTTCCTTCTAGCTTCGGAAACAAATATATTTTAGTTGCTGTTGATTTTGTTTCACGATGGGCTGAGGCCCAAGCCCTTCCTACGAACGACTCCCAAGTTGTAGTCATGTTTTTTAAAAAATTATTTTCTAGATTCGGTACGCCACGCGCAATCGTTAGCGATAGGGGTTCCCATTTCTGTAACGCGCAATTTTCAAAAATCCTTACTAAATACGGCGTTACGCATAAACTATCCACTGCCTACCACCCCCAAACTAACGGTCAAGTCGAAGTAGTTAATAGAGAAATAAAAAGAATATTAGAAAAGACTGTTTCAACTTCTAGAAAAGACTGGTCAGCCAAACTTGACGATGCCTTATGGGCCTACCGAACAGCGTACAAAACCGCCCTCGGATGTACGCCGTATCGGCTGGTCTATGGAAAATCGTTCCATCTGCCCGTGGAGTTAGAACACCGCGCCTTTTGGGCCTTAAAATTTTTAAACTTCGACCCCCACTCAGTCGGTGACCTTCGAAAATTTCAACTAAATGAACTCGACGAGTGGCGCTCTTATGCTTATGAAAATAATAAACTTTATAAAGAGCGGACGAAGCGTTTACACGATAAACACTTAAGGCACCCTAAAAACTTTAAGCCGGGCGACCAAGTCCTTTTATATAATTCTCGTTTACATTTATTTCCGGGCAAATTAAAATCTCGCTGGTCTGGCCAGTTTTCTGTTTTAGAAGTATTTCCTTATGGAACTATTTTAATTTCTCACCCTGATAAGGGTAATTTCAAAGTGAATGGTCAGCGTCTTAAACTGTATTTTTCTGGTGATGATGATGTCAGTCCAAACACTATTAAGTTTCTGCTTCACGAACTTTAATCTGAAACTTTTAATTTTTTGCTAAAAACAATTTTATTGCGGGACAATAATATTTTTGGACAATATTATTTTTGATGCGTCAAGCTCAACGACGCTTTAACCAAAGGGCGCTCTTGGGAGGCAACCCAAGTTATCTTTTTCTGTTTTCTTTATTTTACAATTTTTGCCTCGGACGGTTTCGACAAGCTGAAGCTTCTGCGATCGCCTGCTCCAACATTGCTGAATCCATCACAAAGTCCAAAGAAGACATTCGGGGAGCGACATCACTCAGCTTTCGCAGCAAATAAATCCGGGGAAGTACCTGTATTTCAATTCTGTCTTTCAATTCTGTACTTTATTTTTCTCTCCTTCTTCAATCCCCTTCTTTAGACATCGAGGACAATGTCTGTTTTAAGCTTGGGGGAGGATTTCCTCCTTCATTTTTGCGTAGTGTAAATAATCTTCTTTTTGTATATATTGTAAATATTTCCAAAAAAAAAAAAAATGAATATCTTAAAATTCCAAAATCCAAAAAAAGAGAATATTCCACAAAATTAAATTAAAAAAAATTTATGTGTTTTTGAATAGTTTAGACATTTTGGTATTTCAATAGTACCCCTAGTTTTTAGTTTTGTTTTACTCAAAATCTCCTATAAACAACTTAGTTAATTATAATATTTCTAATCGTCCTTTTTAATTATGTTTCACAAGTAAAATGTTGGCCATGCTGTGTTTCTAATTCACGGTAGCATGTTAAGGTGAAATATTTTTCTAAAACTCGCATTTCTATTATGGTTTTTTGTTGTTTATTTCCTTTACTTTCTTAAAAATTCATCATCCACTATTTTCTTTTTCGTTTTTGAATAATTTTTGTAAAGTCAACTTTTGAATAACGTAGTAGATGTGAACGATCCAAGTCACCTATTATTTCTATTTTCAAGTTAATTTCATCAATCTTCTTTTATTATCTAGGACTCGCTTTTTGAAAAAATTTCAAACCTTTGTTTTAAATAAATTCAAAAGCGTGAAAATGATTTAGGCCATTTTTGTTTTCGTTTGAGCTTTCCTGCCAACCTAAAAAAACTTTTACCAGTAGTTAGCGTTTTTGAGCCTTTTTCTGATTTCATTTGATAGCTCCTCCTTTCATTTCAGTTTCACCAAAGCCAAAATTTCCAACCTATCGAATCACACTAACCTTTTTGAGTTTCATAAATTATTTTGATGATTTTGATAGGGTATTTTGTGATTTTGTTTTTGTGGAGAAAGGTTTTCGAAAAAAAAGGAAGTATGTTCAAAAGTGATGTTTATTTTTGTTTGGCCAACTCAAAAAGGAAAATAAAAATATTTATGGCCTTTGTTTTGAAAAAAGGAAAAAAAATGGAAAAAAAAATGTGTATATATTTTTATGAAAATTTTTGAAACTCTTTGCTTTGGTTTAGTGTGATTTTAAAACCTTCATGTTTATCTTTAAATTCCGCTCCTAATCATTTTCCTAAACCAAACGTTTTTGTCCTATTTAAGTCCTTTTGATTCACGCTTTTTGATTTTTTATTTAACAACTAAGAAAAGAAAAACAGTAAATCAGTTTAGTTTTAGATTTAAACCTAGATTTTTGATAATTAAATTGATATAATTATAATGTGTTGCTTGGATCTAGTAACAACTCAATGCGTGTTTTTCATTTTTGTTGCTTTACTTAAGTCCATTTAAAAAATCTCGCTAAAATTTTGGATGATTTGTTTTTATTAAGTAAAGTTTTTAAAAGTTTTACCATACCTAAATAATTGTTTTAGACTTACATTTCACCTTTTCCCTACTTAGAATTTCGCATAGTACTTGTGTAGGCATAATTAGAACTTTTTGATTAGTCCTTTTTATAAATATCTAGTTTTTATATTTTTGCTTGGGGACAAGCAAAGCTTAAGCTTGGGGGAATTTGATAATACATTTTGTAGCCTAAACTATTATCGTATTTTATATTTTATATTGTACAAATTATGTCTATTATTAGTTTATTTTTATCCTTTTTATGTAAATTTTATTGCAACTAACTTTTTCCTGTCTTTTTGTAGGTTTTCAGAAAAATTGCCAAAATGGCCTGTCACGCCCCCCCTGTCACGCCCTCCCTGGGCGTGACCTAGGGCGTGTCACCCGATCCCGAGGACACCTGCTGGAAGGGACAGAAAACGGTCAAAACCGCTGTCACGCCCCCCTGTCACGCCCTCCCTGGGCGTGTCACTAGGCGTGACCAGGGGCGTGTCGCCCTCTGCCGCAAAGCTGCCGCCGCATTAAATGCCCTTCTGCCTCAGCACGCAAATAGTACTGTCACGCCCCATGTCACGCCCGTGACATGGGCGTGACACCTTCCTTTTTCGGCGACTGACGGATTTCTGACCAATGATTTGGACATGACATGCCTGTCACGCCCCCCTGTCACGGGCGTGACCACCGACGTACCGAAGCAATCATCCCTCCCGCCAGAATCCAGACCCCGAGGTCAAATCCGTACTTGTCACGCCCCCTGACACGCCCCCCCTAGGGCGTGTCGGAGGGCGTGACCAACCCGAGAAATTTTCTATAAATTGAGCCCCCCTCCTCCCCATTTCAGCAAGCTTTGGTTGAGTGGGGGAGGTGCTGCCCTTTGTTTCTTGATCCTTTTTCATGCTTTCTCTCTCTCTCTCTCCCCCTCTCTTTGTACTTTTTGGTTAACCCTAGTTTAATCTTAGTTTGTGCTAGCTTTTAATGTAATTTTCTTCTTGCTTAGTGCTTAATGTAGGGCTAGAATAGGGTTTAATTTTCATGCACTTGTAATTTTATTTTCATTAGTGTAACTTGCCCTTTTTCATTAATAAAATTGTTCTTCCCTTAGCTTGTGTTCTTCTTATGTTTTTCTACTCATCTCCCCCCCCCCTCCACTCCATTATGATTAACTAATCCTCCTTGTACTCGATCTTGATGATCCGAGATTAGAGCGATTATGTTATGATGTTTTAATCAATCTTTTCTTTTTTAGGTTAGGGCCTTGAATTACTCTTGATTAATCACGGGTTGGGGGTATATTTTCGATATATACTCTCCGCCTTTGCTTTCATTCTGGGCTAGCCGAGAGGCCGAAAAAATGAAGTGAGCATTCAAGAGTAAAGGGAGTTGTACGCACCCCTCGAGAGAGGCAGACGTCCAAATCTCCCGGATTGGAGTAAAATCCAATAGTGGGGTTCACCACGTAAAGCGAGTTTTAGGCCTCCAATTTAGACGAGAGTCGGTCGGACCTTCCTAAACTCAGTTGGGCACGACTTAGGGAGAAGCGTGTTCAAGCTTTAGGAACCTCCACGGTCAAGGACCCTTATCCTATTAAGTTTAGATTTTTATCGCATTTTCTTAATCGTCTTTAGCCGAGGTGAATCTCGATCGGGTGCATTTCCATTTCATATTTTCTTCCTTTAGTAGTAATCGCCTATCTTGTGCTCTTTAATTAACTGCAGTAGTTTCCTTTCTAGCATAGTTCTTTTCTTAATAGCGTAACTTAATTGCGGTAGTTCTCTTTCTAGTTTGCTTTCATTTCTCCATTGCGCTTAGATTTTCTAAAACCCTAGTTTTTCCGTCGATAAGATAATAGCGTTCGTGTGAGTAAGCTTAGCCAACAGTTCCCGGATTTCAATACGACACTTGTGTCCCCTTGCTACAATTCGATAGGTATACTTGCCTCATCGGGTTGCTAGTTCGGTTGCGTTTATTTTCTTCGAACCCTAGCGCGCAACAATCCCCTCGGGGAACTCCCCTGGAGATCGGAATGTTGTGAATGGATCAATCCAGTATGGGTGTTGGTGTACCTCAATGAACTCCCCCTCTTGGATGGATGGATGAAATAGGTCAGTGATGGTACCACCCACCCGGGGGCCATGCTTGGCTAACTGATCCGCCCATTCGTTTTCCTCCCGGGGTACCTGCCGTGTAACGCCCCAAAAACTTAAAAAGGGGAACGATTGGAATTATTCAGTCCAAGATGGGTTCTTGCTAGGTTGATACGGCCTATGACACGGGCATGTCACAGGGCATGTCGTGCTTGAGATCGATGAGATAGTGTGGCCGACGAGATTTTGGTCGACGAGCGTTGAGATAGGGAACATGGACTGGGACATGGGCGTGTCCCATGGCCATGTCGGTCACTCAACCCCTCACCGAGCACTCAACTCTTTTCAAGCATTAAGTGAGGGCACAAGGCCTGAGACACGGGCGTGTTAGTGGTCGTGTCTTGCTTGAGTTCGTTAGCTGGTTTGTGCTGAGGAAGTTACACGGCTAGGGACACGGGCATGTCCCAGGCGTGTCTTTTAACATCCCATTTCCGACTAGACCCCTGGAGGTGGTTTTATCATAACAGAACCTTAGGAAACCCAGGAATTGAAGAATATCGACAAAAATTTCATGGTAAGGGGTGGTCACGCCCGTGACCGACCCGTCACGCCCGTGACCTAGGGCGTGACCTCTTCGACGATCGTCGACCTCAGAAAGACGATCGTCGAGCTCAGAAATTTCAACATGGGCCTGACACGCTTGTGACCGGTCCGTCACGCCCGTGACCTTGGGATGGCATTGAGTGAGCTAAGCTCACTAAACGCCGTGGGCTGGATGGCGTTGCGTGAGCTTAGCTCACTCAAAGCCATAAGCCGGATGGCGTTGAGTGAGCTTAGCTCACTCAAAGCCATAAGATGGATGGCATTGAGTGAGCTTAGCTTACTCAAAGCAATAAGCAGGATGGCGTTGAGTGAGCTTAGCTCACTCAAAGCCATAAGTTGAATGGCGTTTAGTGCACTGACTGCACTCAATGCCATCTGGTGTCAGTAGGAATGGCATTGAGTGAGCTGAGCTCACTCAACGCCGTAGATTGGATGGCGTTGAGTGAGCTTAGCTCACTCAACGCCGTAAATGGTCAGGAGGGATGGCGTTGAGTGCGTTGAGTGCACTCAACGCCATAAGCTGAACGGCATTGAGTGCACTGACTGCACTAAATGATATTTGGTGTTGTCTGGATGGCGTTGAGTGAGCAGAGCTCACTCAACGCCATGACCTATACTGCGTTGAGTGAGCTAAGCTCACATAACGCAGTCGTCTGAAAAGACATATTCCGGTGGCGTTGAGTGAGCAGAGCTCACTCAATGCCATAATCCGGATGGCGTTGAGTGAGCTGAGCTCACTCAATGCCATAATATGGAATGGAGTTGAGTGAGCAGAGCTCACTCAACGCCGTAGCCTGATGGCGTTGAGTGAGCTGAGCTCACTCAACTCCATTATACTTAGACTTTTTTTCTGGCATTTTTATTTCTAGCTGGGTGCTGGTCTAGCTGAACCGGGCCGGTTCAGGAGTGAGCCGTCTTCTCCAATAAGACCTTATAAGTTTTATTGAATTTAAGGTTACCAGTCATGCTGTGCCACGTGGACCGCCGGTTTTGCAAAAGGACGGTTGCGGCCATGGCCGAAAGCTTGTAGTCACGGCCATCAATGGCATTTGATTCCATGACTCTTTCTATTCCCCTGAAACTGCTGGATTCAACTCCTCTCAGGGAGAGGAGGAGTTTCCAGCCCTCCTCCAGCTGTCATAGAGCCGTTTCAGCCCCCCCTCCATCATGGCCGAGCCAAGCTTTTATGGGCCATTAATGGCAACCAGCTTTTGGCCGATCCCCCTCCTTGCCCAAGCTTTTAAACACCTTTAGAGGCCCAAGGGGAGTTTTTCCCAGCTGTTACCCGAAGTTTTCGAGCCTCCCCTTGTTGTTGAAGAATTTCCGGCGACGCCACCATTGCGCAAATGGCTTCCCGACGGTCATCACGCCTCCAGCCCGCGAACAAGGTCCTCCTCTACTCCTTCTTCTATGGGTAGATCTTAGAAATTACTTAGGAGAGATGTCGAGCTCAAAGGAGCAAGATTGAGTGAGCTTTTCCATGTTTTTCAAAAATTTCATGGTGGCGGGTTTGCCGGAAACCGTCTCTCCGGCGGCCGTGCCGCCGCCCGACGGTAGTCCTCACCTCAACAGAGGAGGTGGTGGTGGTGGCCGGCCAGGGAGATGGCTGGGTGGCCAGGAAATGGCTTTAGAAAGCTATAGGTTTCATGTTTTTTTTTGGTGGCTGGTTCGGGCTAAAGAAGAAGATGAACAGTAGCATTTTATTATATTATATATTGTATAATTAGGAATTAATTCCCTTTACTGTGCACTAGGTTTAAACTGAAAATTATTGCCCGTAGGGGCTGGAACATAAAAAGTAATTAACATAGAAAATGTAGCTCTTGAAGTCTAGTTTAATTCAAAATTGATTTCACTCGATTTGGAGTCTTGGTTAAACCACATCACACTTTTTGGTGAGGTCTATCCATAGGGCTGTCTTGACTTAGAAAAATTCCCCACTCTAATCTAGTCATCAAAATGACTTGAAATTTAGGGTGTGACCTAATCTTTTCTATATCTAAGTGCTATCCAAAAATTAGGATTTTTGGAAAATAATTTTCTATAGTTTTTAGAAAAATTCAATAATCCTAGCATAATTTAATTAGATGGCTGAATGACTTCCAAACCCTTCTTAATTTTGGTTAATGGTCCATGGGTTTATCATAAGGTTCTCGTAAAAATTTCATCTCATTTGGAGATGTTTTGATTAGGTTTGTGTCCAACCCTAGGTTGATCCTTATAGGATAATTTAAGATCAAACACCCCCCTTGGTATTTGGGTGGTCATATCAGCTCAACAGAGGCTGATATTTTGTCCAAAGGCTGCTTAGGGCATGACACACCCTCCAAGGGAGTTTGGGGTGGTTTGGTGCAGGGTAGCCCTAGAATCCTAGGGAAAATCCCTTAATGGTGGTTTTTGGGGTTGTGAAGGTCATGGGGTCAAATGACCTTGGACTGACTTAAAATTTTGTGGAGAAAACCATATGGCCAGTATAGCTCTCTGGACAAAATTTTAGGGTATTTGGAGACAGCCAGGTCACCTAAAATCCTAACCCTAGTTTAGGTCACCAACTTTAATTTGAATTATTAAGCTATCTAATGAACTTCAAATCAAGTAAAGTTTGGGCAAACTGATTTTCTGGTCCAAATGGCCATGATATAATTTTGTTAAGATTTTTGGTTTAATTTATACAGTACTTCATTTACAACCCTAGTTGTGCCCTAGATATTTATTTTGATGATTCTGGAATTTCTGTTCACTGGAATGTTATGAAATCTTGGATTCGGGCATCTTATAGCATGTTATACCTTCTGTATTTTTATTGGAAATTTTAATTGATTATTTTGGGTACTTATTTCTTTAACGTACTAGTTGTGACATGTAGTCAAAAATACAAATAATGTCCAATTACTATCTGAAAAATTATGAAATTTGGTCAATAGGTGTTTAAAGTTATGATAGTCACTCTGTAATTTTCTATGGAATTTTAGATGATTAAAAATAGCATGTCCTTCTCTAGGCTAGGAAAGTCGGTATTTTATATTAAAATAGTTTTAGAGCTCAAATGTTTGATAAAAATTATGGGACTGGGATTCTGATTGTTTTAGGTCACCATAAAGCTTTTTAAATTTTCTTGGGGTTTTTGGATACATATTTACAGTACTTCCTTCATAATATAGTAGAAATGGCCTAGAATGGTAAATTAGGAAATATAGGCATAAACACCTCTAGAATTTCTCAAAACATGGAATTACTGTTTAAATGTCTCATAGGTTTTTTAATGATTTTATGATGATTTATTGTTGGCTCATTAGTGCACTTCAAGTTCATATTAGGGCATTTGGAATCTTAGAATAAATAAATTAAATGCCCGATAAATAGGAAAATTTGGAAATCTTGGTCTTATCTATATTATGTCATGATAGACCTCCAGTAAATATTATAGGAGATTCGGAAGACAATTTGGAGTACCTCCCTTTATACTCCTCACGTATCTTAGGATGGTCTGCATATAGTAAAACCCCGGAAACTGAACTAGACCGGATAATGAACTTTGGGAGATGGAATTTTGGTAGTTGCTGGTTGGTTAGGGCAAGCTAAGTTTAAGTCCATTATTGGAGGTCAGGATAAGTAGAGTGTGAGACTGGTTAAGGTTAAGAGGCGTACAGGAACGACGAAAAGATCGTCCACCCCGGGTAGGAGTGGAAGAGTCTTAATACGCTAGGGCTAGATCTAACATAACTTAAAAAAAGGGATCGGGTAATGGGTATCAACCAATAATAATAAGTGCCTTGCGAAATGGAACGGTGGGCTTCAGCTACCATCATAGTTCCTAGTGCCCTTTGAGAGCCCTTCACGGGGAATACCGGGGGCAGTCCTGGGCTAACGTAAACTGTAGAAATAATAATCTAAAGAGCAACTAGTATAACTAGGGTTGCACGTACACACACCCCGGTAGCTAGGAAGGTAGAATAAGTTGCTTTGGTTGCCATTCAGACGGTAGCTATGAAGGTAGATGCACGGACGGGACAGTCCGGGGAGCCGAGGGCTCGAGGGTTGGAGTACAGAATAAAGGTGGTGGGTCTTCGATATCTGATTGTCGTTCACACCGGCATCGGTACGTTGACTCGGCGGTGTGGGACACTTAGCCAAGAAAGTCTGGTGGGTATAGCCAGCAGTAGTATGCGGATACTCTGGTTGTGTTCTTCTAGGGGCGTACGGAAGGGCTAGGCCCAGTAGTGTGGATACCCGCCTAGGAGTGGGGGGGCCGACCCACTGTCTCTGTTTGCCACTACGGAGGTTCCTGGGAATGAAGCTAGCTGCCCAAACAGGGGGAACTAAAGGTCTGTGCGCATAGTGTAACACCCCAGAATCTCAAAAGATGTTGGTACACAATTTTGAGTAGCAGGCTGTTAGACACGGCCTGGGACACGGGCGTGTCCCAGGGCGTGTCGGGGGTACACGGCCTGGGACACGGGCGTGTCCCAGGGCGTGTTCGATTTAAATTTCGAATTTGGCCTATTCGAGTCAGAGCCGTACACGGCCGTGAACACGGCCATGAACACGGGCGTGTCAGGCTGGACACGGGCGTGTCGGCTGCCGTGTTCCGACCCGTGTACTGGTTTTGGAAGTCGTTGAGTGCCGTGTAGCAGGGGACACGGGTGTGTCTCAAGAATGACACGGGCGTGTCAGGTTCGACACGGGCGTGTCGATGCCCGTGTTGTTCAGTCGGTTCCAAACCGCGTGTGCCGCTTAAGGGTACACGGCCTGTGACACGGGCGTGTCACAGGCCGTGTCAGCCAAAATTGGGTTTTGGGCAGATCTCGGCCGTTCGTTTCCTTCTATTTGGATCGTGTGGTCCAAAGCTGTTCCAGTCTCTTTAAGGCCGTGGATTGAGATGAAATCTCATTTCCACTTAGCCTTTCTCTCTCTAAAGAGAAGAAAGAGAGGAGAGCTTGGAGGAAGAGGAGGAGGAGCTTTCCGGCCGCCGGTGGAGCTTCGTCGAGCCGAATAGAGAGCCGAGTGCAGCGTTGCGGAGGCAAGGCCGCTGCGGTGATTTCCATCCGGCTAGTTTTTCTATGGCGCCGAAGCGATCGTCAAGGGTAACGATCTTTCTTCCTTGGGCAGGTGAAGCCCTTTGTTTTGCATGTGCATGGGATCCTCCATCAAGAGATGGAAACGCGTAAGTGATTCCAGCAGTTGAGTCTGCATCTAGAGCCGGAAGTATGTAGTACGGCATAGGCATGCTGTGTGAAGCCCATCCAGACGTATGTCGGGATTGGTGATGTTTATATTGCGAACCGGAGAAGACTCCGTGTATTCATCGTTTAGCCTGCGGAGATGGTGAGGACGATGTGCGTGGTGTATAGGATGCTTTGTATAGCTCCTTTGGTTGCATGCTTGTAAGAGCTGGTTGATGGAGTGCGGACACCTCTGAGTGGGTGGGTGCGTGAGGTCTTCAACAGGGGTTTGGAGGCTTATGCCCATTCCACCAAGTGGCGATGGACACCTCTGAGTGGGTGGGTGCGAGAGGTCTTCAACAGGGGTTTTGGAGGCTTATGCCCATTCCACCAAGTGGCAATGTTAAGATCGGGTGAGCGGTCGATTGGTAGCAAAGCAGCAGGGCGAATTCTCTAGGCTTGTTACACTACGTGGGTAGGTCGACTGATAGTGCTCACGGGTTTTGGTGTGGTGCGTACCTCTGAGTGAGACGGGTGCGTGAGGTCTTCAACAAGGGTTTGGAGGCTTATGCCCGCCTACCAAGTACAAACCATAAAAGGTGCCCTGAGTGCACGGAGCGCCTGGCATTGAGGCCGGCGTTTGTGATCTTGTGTGTATGTTATATATATGTTGAAATTGCTATACATGCAGGGAAGGAACCACTGCCCCGGGTAAGGGGTAGGGTCGTTATAATTGGTCAGCTGAATGCTGACCGTTGCTTTGTTTATCACCCATGGGGTGGACGTCCATATGCAGGTGTTGCGGGCTGATGGATTGAGAGGGCAAAAGCCCATGCTACTGGTAGGCCCTTGAAGGCCGTGCGAAGTGTAGGATTTCTTGTGTGGCCGGCCTGCGTGCCGATGTATGAAATTATATGGGTTGTAAAGAGTAACTTGTAAGGCCTTAAGGCCGTGTGCGGTGTGGTCTTGTAAACATTCCTGGTTATACATATAACTGTGATATTTATATCGTAGTGGACATTCATTGTTATGAGTTCTTGCACTTAATAAGCTTCCGCTAGAATGCTCTGAGTAAGGACTCGTTTGGTTTGATATTATCCTGTGACCTCACCGTCTGTTTGTGGCATATAGTGTGGGGCCCCGGCCGGACCTGCTACTATACGTCATTTAACGGATGGGGTCATTACATTTTGGTATCAGCTTTTGTCGGTCTTCCCTTCCGAATTCGTGGTCGAATTCTTTTGTGGGGTGGCGAGCACGTGTTTGTGCGACCTGCTGTAATGCTAATGAACTCTGGAATGTCCACTAGGAATGTGTGTGTGTGTCTATGCGGTGAGTTTGCCGTTTTACCATGGAAAGTAATGCTATCTTGTTCACCTATAGGTGACGAGGAGTGGAGCGGGGCAGTCGGAGCCCCAGCGTTCGGATGAGAGTGCGGCACCACCTGAGGTGCCTACACCTCCCCCTTCTGCGGAAACGGTGTGCTTAGTTGCGGAGATGATCTTTGCTATGCTTCAGGCACAACCTTTTGGGCAAGCGAGGCCCGCTGTGGCGCCAGTGCAGGTTGGTGCGAGGCAAGAGCATGTTGAGGTTGGTGCGAGGCAAGAGCATGTTGAGGTTCCGGTTTCTGTGCAAGCAGCGGACGAGCAACTGAAGCACTTTATGGAGTTTAATCCGCCTACGTTTGTCGGGGCAACGTCTCCAACAAAGGCCGAGGATTGGCTCTCTAGAGTGAAAAGAATCCTGGCTGCGCTCAGGATTAGTGAGGAGCAGAAAGTCCCATTAGCCACTTTCCTCCTGGAAGGAGAGGCGAGGCTTTGGTGGGATGAGATCGAGTTGCACCAGTTGGGCGGTAGAGATCTGGGCGACATATCGATGGACGAATTCTCTAGATTATTTTGGGCGAAATACTTGCCAATGGCGCAGAGAATTGCAATGGAAAATGAATTTCAACGTCTGGTACAGGGTGATAAGACCGTGGACGATTACCTGCATGAGTTTACCAAGCTCGGTCGTTATGCGGGTCGACGTTTGCGGACCAGGCGCGGAAGACAAATAGGTTCTATGAAGGGCTGTGTGATGAGCTGAGGTTGGCTCTCCCAAGTTCAGTGAACCAAGGATTCCAAGCATTGGTGCATACCGCTAGTGCGCTAGAGAAGGATTTGAAGCGGGTACGGGAGAAGAAGAACGTAGCGGTGGAAAAGTCCGACTTCAAAGTTCCGCCATCAGAGCAATCAGATTTCAGGAAACGTGATAAGAAGCGGTTCAGGCCTGCTGAACAAACTTCTTCAGATGTTGCATCAGGAGCAACGTTTGGGCAAGAACGGGTTGAGCCGCGTACATGTTTCATTTGTGGGAAGCCAGGGCTTATCGTGCGATTTTGCTGGAATGGTGCATCAAGGGGTGAAAGAAAGACAGGTGCGTCTTATGAAGAGAAGGGTAAAGCTGTGGCAGAGTCGTCTGCATCGCGGGCGCAACCGCGAATATACACTCTTGAGATGCAGGAGCCGCAAAGCTCAAATCAAGCAGAACAGCAAATCCGTGCTTTGGACTTAATGGAGGCCGCTAAACGGATTCTGCGAGATGCGGAGAAGCTGAAATAAAGTGGAGTGTGCACTTTATTATGTTGTCTATTGTCTGTATGTATGTATGTATTTCTGTTTGTGACAAACAGTTGTGGTGGTACGATGCCATGGGGCGAGACAAGTTGTGGCCTCTGAACTCTAAACCTGGATCGTTTTGGTTTGTATCGCAACTGCGTGGTTGTGTTGATGCTTGTGCGTTGCGCTAAATTTCGGGACGAAATTTCTATAAGGAGGGGAGGGTTGTAACACCCCAGAATCTCAAAAGATGTTGGTACACAATTTTGAGTAGCAGGCTGTTAGACAAGGCCTGGGACACGGGCGTGTCCCAGGGCGTGTCGGGGGTACACGGCCTGGGACACGGGCGTGTCCCAGGGCGTGTTCGATTTAAATTTCGAATTTGGCCTATTCGAGTCAGAGCCGTACACGACCGTGAACACGGCCATGAACACGGGCGTGTCAGGCTGGACACGGGCGTGTCGGCTGCCGTGTTCCGACCCGTGTACTGGTTTTGGAAGTCGTTGAGTGCCGTGTAGCAGGGGACACGGGTGTGTCTCAAGAATGACACGGGCGTGTCAGGTTCGACACGGGCGTGTCGATGCCCGTGTTGTTCAGTCGGTTCCAAACTGCGTGTGCCGCTTAAGGTACACGGCCTGTGACACGGGCGTGTCACAGGCCGTGTCAGCCAAAAATTGGGTTTTGGGCAGATCTCGGCCATTCGTTTCCTTCTATTTGGATCGTGTGGTCCAAAGCTGTTCCAGTCTCTTTAAGGCCATGGATTGAGATGAAATCTCATTTCCACTTAGCCTTTCTCTCTCTAAAGAGAAGAAAGAGAGGAGAGCTTGGAGGAAGAGGAGGAGGAGCTTTCCGGCCGCCGGTGGAGCTTCGTCGAGCCGAATAGAGAGCCGAGTGCAGCGTTGCGGAGGCAAGGCCGCTGCGGTGATTTCCATCCGGCTAGTTTTTCTATGGCGCCGAAGCGATCGTCAAGGGTAACGATCTTTCTTCCTTGGGCAGGTGAAGCCCTTTGTTTTGTATGTGCATGGGATCCTCCATCAAGAGATGGAAACGCGTAAGTGATTCCAGCAGTTGAGTCTGCATCTAGAGCCGGAAGTATGTAGTACGGCATAGGCATGCTGTGTGAAGCCCATCCAGACGTATGTCGGGATTGGTGATGTTTATATTGCGAACCGGAGAAGACTCCGTGTATTCATCGTTTAGCCTGCGGAGATGGTGAGGACGATGTGCGTGGTGTATAGGATGCTTTGTATAGCTCCTTTAGTTGCATGCTTGTAAGAGCTGGTTGATGGAGTGCGGACACCTCTGAGTGGGTGGGTGCGTGAGGTCTTCAACAGGGGTTTGGAGGCTTATGCCCATTCCACCAAGTGGCGATGGACACCTCTGAGTGGGTGGGTGCGAGAGGTCTTCAACAGGGGTTTTGGAGGCTTATGCCCATTCCACCAAGTGGCAATGTTAAGATCGGGTGAGCGTCGATTGGTAGCAAAGCAGCAGGGCGAATTCCCTAGGCTTGTTACTCTACGTGGGTAGGTCGACTGATAGTGCTCACGGGTTTTGGTGTGGTGCGTACCTCTGAGTGAGACGGGTGCGTGAGGTCTTCAACAAGGGTTTGGAGGCTTATGCCCGCCTACCAAGTACAAACCATAAAAGGTGCCCTGAGTGCACGGAGCGCCTGGCATTGAGGCCGGCGTTTGTGATCTTGTGTGTATGTTATATATATGTTGAAATTGCTATACATGCAGGGAAGGAACCACTGCCCCGGGTAAGCGGTGGGGTCGTTATAATTGGTCAGCTGAATGCTGACCGTTGCTTTGTTTATCACCCATGGGGTGGACGTCCATATGCTGGTGTTGCGGGCTGATGGATTGAGAGGGAAAAAGCCCATGCTGCTGGTAGGCCCTTGAAGGCCGTGCGAAGTGTAGGATTTCATGTGTGGCCGGCCTGCGTGCCGATGTATGAAATTATATGGGTTGTAAAGAGTAACTTGTAAGGCCTTAAGGCCGTGTGCGGTGTGGTCTTGTAAACATTCCTGGTTATACATATAACTGTGATATTTATATCGTAGTGGACATTCATTGTTATGAGTTCTTGCACTTAATAAGCTTCTGCTAGAATGCTCTGAGTTAGGACTCGTTTGGTTTGATATTATCCTGTGACCTCACCGTCTATTTGTGGCATATAGTGTGGGGCCCCGGCCGGACCTGCTACTATATGTCATTTAACGGATGGGGTCGTTACACATAGAGTCGTGTGCGTGTGTTGCATTTGCATAAATCATGGCATAACATATCACTACACTCATATTTACATATAACCGACACCCCAACGTATAAATCGGTATGGGACTTTTTATTCGATAGGAGCCTTGCAGAAGACCCCTTAACTTATAAGTTTTTATGGGCATTCATATAAGTTAAGGTTACTTACTTCTTTATTTTTGTTCTCTGTCTGCCTTCTTTATATCTGCCACTTACTACATGTTTTCTTTATTACTTACTGCCGTAGAATTGCAAAACGTCCTTTATTCTAGGTAGATGTTAGGTTAGCTCCATTGTCATCTGCTTGATTATTCTCCACCTTTGTAGCTTCCCTTTTCTCCTCTCCGCTCGGTGCTTAGGAGCCGTAGGGGGAGGGGTAGGGGATGATAGGGCTTAGTCTTTATGACTAATGGTTTTCGAACCACAACATTACAGGAGCTTCGGATGGGAGACAGGGACCAACAGTCCAGGGACCAGCACCAGCGGAGTACGGTGCTCATAGAGGTGGGTCAGTCTAGCACCGGTGCACCTGCGACCAGCTCCGTGAGTGATTTGTACTTTTATAGTTTCTACGATGAGTGATTTGTAGTGAGGACTCTGATGTACTGGGCTCGAGCCGTTTATCAATATTTCATCTGAACTGTATCTTTGCAGTACTTCTGTTATCTACTTCCTATTATTATCTACTGATGGACTGGATGTGATTTCACTTTTATACATGCTTCTGTGGACTTGTTTACATTTATGTATAATTACTTCTCTCTCTTGTGATCGAAAAGGGCCGGAAGAATTGGCGTTTTGTAGTGGCGGCCTTCCCGTGAGTCGGTGTCACCACAAAGCTGCAGTTCTGGGCTAAGACCCCGGTGTCGAAAAGGAAAAAAAAAGGGGGTCTTACAAGTGGTATCAGAGCAGACCTCGATCGAAAGAGAAGTTGTCCACAAAACCTTGGGCCACCCCCGTGCGAGCTTAGTTTTCGGACAAACTAGCTACTGAAGCGTGGTGTGCCCATAAGGGAAATCACATGTGAAAGTCCATCCTAACCCTTCTTAAAATTCCATTCATTCGCTCTCTAACAAATGGAATGTTTACTTGTAGCCTGCGACGAACCCTACATCCCAGCAGGGGACACCCCAGGCTCCGAATGTGGTCCCGCCTCCGCCTGCTCCAACTCCGTTCCAGCAGACGGAGATGGGGAAAACACTGACGGCCATTCTGGAGGCCTTCAGAGCTCAGCAAGCCCCGGCTCCACAGCCAAACCCCGGGGCCAATTGGATGACTGTCTTCCGGGGACTTTCCCCTCCATCCTACCAGGGGACAGAGTCTGCAGTACGTACGGAGGAATGGTTGGACGCCATTTATGAGATGCTGGCAGGGATTCGATGCCCGACTGAGGAGGCAGTTGCTTTGGCGGTCTCCTGCCTAGAGTCACATGAAAAAAGGTGGTGGAAATCTCAGCTTGACACCACCTTTGCGGGGATGGATTGCGCTGATATTACTTGGGAGGAGTTCAGAGCAGCGCTCTTGGGACATTTTGTACCTCAGTCGGCGAGGGATGACCTGTAGGATAGGTTCCTGCAATTGAGGCAGGGGAACAGGACCGTGGTGGATTACTATCAGGAGTTCACTCACCTAGCCCGTTATGCGGACGCTTATCAGTTTGACGATGCTGGCTATGCCCGGAGGTTTTATAAGGGGCTGCAAGACGACATGAGACAGGCCCTCCTTTTCGTCTCAGAGGGGAGTCTGGACAGGATTCTGGAGATGGCTAAGAAGAGAGAGGCGGATCAACTTACAATGAATAGCCGGAAGAGACCGGCTGATGATACAGTGATTGGAGGTTGTAGAGACCGTCCTCGGGGCCAGGTTATTGGGGAGAGAAGGAACGGGGATCAGCCTCGTCAGGAGTTTGTGTAGGAGCAGAGGAGCCAGGGGGTACTGGCTCCCCAGCCTATTCAGATGCTAGAAATGCCAAGGACAGTAGAGCAACCACCGGTATGTTATCAGTGCAACCAGCCGGGGCATATCAAGAGGAACTGCCCTATGAGGCGAGCACCCCCACCAGCACATCAGGGCGCTCCACCTCCCCGGCAGTTTGGCGGACAAGGACAGGACCGAGGATAAGGATTTCAGGATCGAGGCCGCCGGCCAGAGAGGGAGCAGGTGTATGCTCTAGACCTGACACAGCCCCGAAACCCGGAGCAGGTTATCGCAGGTATAGCAGTACTTTTAAATTTTCTTCATATAAACTAGTATTCTAGACATAACATAGTTAGAAATTTAGAGAAGACAACTACAAAAAATACTAAGACACTTAATTACCCCAGGCATAGTCTTCGTTAGCGGCAAGCCCGCTCACACTCTCTTCGATACTGGTGCTTCGCACTCGTTCTTGTCGGAGGATTTCGTGAAAGGACTGGAAGGTGTGGAGCCATTCACTAGGAAGATGATGAGGGTGCGCCTACCCGATGGATCAGAGATAATGACCTCTGCTCATTGTAATATGGAAGCGAGGATCGGCGGGAAGGCATTTGAGGCACCAACGATTATTCTGAAGATGCCAGATTACGATCTGATCCTGGGCATGACTTGGCTGTGCTGGAACCATGCCAAGATCGACTGCGTGGCGGAGAGGATCACTGTGAGGCACAGCGACTCCTTCACTGTCATAGAAGGTATTTTACCAGCACCCCTTACCTTATTATCGTCTGTGTAGGCAGTTAAGGCCCACCTACAGGGGGAGAAGTTTATCAGGTCCTTTTTGAGGCGGTCGTGGCCAAGGACTCCATTTCAGATATTCCAGTAGTGTGGGACTTCGCCGACGTGTTTCCGAAGAAGCTACCAGGGCTACCCCCGCACCGAGAGAAGGACTTTAAGATTCAGCTCGTACCGGGGGCTAAGCCGGTATCCAGAGCTCCCTATCAAATGGCCCCAAAGGAGTTGGTGGAATTCCGAAGCCAGCTTTAGGAGTTAGTGGAGGTCGGGTTCGTTCGGCCTAGCTCTTCACCATGGGGAGCTCCGGAGCTGTTCGTTAAGAAGAAGGACGGGACCCTTCGATAGTGCATAGATTACCGGGCCCTGAACAGGTTGACTGTCCGGAATACTTATCCCTTACCAAGGATAGACGAGCTATTTGACCAGCTGGAGGGAGCCCATTGGTTCTCAAAGCTGGATCTGAGATCCGGGTACTACCAGCTTCGCATTCGGGACGAGGACATCCCGAAGACGGCCTTCAGCAGCAGATATGGATTGTACGAGTTTACCGTGATGCCGTTCGGGCTCACGAATGCACCCTCCGCATTCATGGCCTTGATGAATCTGGTGTTCGAGGAGTATCTGGACGTGTTCATCATCGTATTCATCGACGACATCCTTATCTATTCAAGGACGGAGGAGGAGCACGCGAGACATCTGGCCTTGACCTTGGGGAAGCTGCGGGAGCAGGAGATGTATGCCAAGTACAGCAAGTGCCAGTTCTTGCTAAAGGAGGTGGCCTTTCTGGGCCATGTCATCAGTGGAGCAGGTCTGGCAGTGCATCCGGCAAAGGTCCAGGCAGTACGGGATTGGCCACCACTAAAGTCGGCCTCGGATGTTCGAAGTTTCTTGGGACTTGCCGGATACCACCGGAAGTTCGTAAAGGGGTTCTCTCAGATTGTCCTCCCTCTTACGTCTCTGACGAAGAAGAAGTCCCCTTTTATCTGGACTCCTCGATGCGAATCTGCCTTCCAGGAGCTGAAGGATCGTCTCACCTCAGCTCCCATCCTTGCTCTTCCATCAGGGAATGAGGGATTCCAGGTGTATACATATGCTTCCTATCAGGGGATGGGTGCCGTCCTGATGCAGAACGGGCACGTAATAGCCTATGCCTCCCGTCAGTTGAAGCAGCACGAGCAGAAATACCCCGTGCACGATTTGGAGATGGGGGCAGTTATTTTTGCTCTTAAGATCTGGCGACACTATCTCTATGGAGTACATTGAGATATCTTCTCCGACCGCAAGAATCTGAAGTACGTCGACACCCAGAAGGAGTTAAACATCAGGCAGAGATGCTGGGTGGAATTTCTGTCGGACTACTAGTACACCATGCACTACCATCAGGGGAAGGCGAACGTGGTCGCAGATGCACTGAGCTGGAGAGAGAGTACGACAGGAGTAGGCCTGCAGCTAATGTCCTTGGAGTTGGTTATATTGTTCGAGGAGATGCAGATTTCACTAGTGTCTGAGGATGACCCGGAGCTATACATGGAGTACCTGGGGTCGATGGTAACTACTGATGATATTCGAGACCGCATCAGAGATGGGCTGATGCTGGATGAGAGAGCTGAGCCGATATTCCGAGCCTTGGAGGAAGGCACGATAGGAGATTACTCTTTGAGGGAAGGTCTCCTGTGTTTCCGAGGCAGAGTCTACATACCAGCAGGAGGACAGATCCGGGAGGACATTTTGATGGAAGCTCACTGCAGCCGGTATTCGGTACACCCGGGGATCACCAAGATGGTAAAGGATTTGAAGAGGACGATGTACTGGCCGGGTATGAAGAAAGATATTACGTACTTTGTGACGCATTGTAAGGCCTGCCAGCTCGTGAAGACAGAGTGTAGGAACCCGGAAGGCTTGCTGCAGCCGCTTCCGGTGCCAGAGTGGAAATTTGAGGATATAGCCATGGACTTCATACATGGGCTACCTCGATCTTGTGCGGGGAATGACTCGATCTGGGTGATAGTGGACAGACTAACAAAGGTGACCAGATTCATTCTAGTGGCGAAGGACGCACCGGTTAGTGTACTAGTACGGAGGTTCATTGAGCAGTTTGTGCGTTATCATGGGGGTGCCCAAGACTATCGTTTCGGATCGGGATGGGCGGTTTACATCCAGGGAATGGAAGTCAGTCCAGGCCCATCTGGGTTCTCGGTTGACATTCAGCACAGCTTTTCACCATCAGACCGACGGGCAGACAGAGCGCACCAACCATACACTGGAAGATTTGTTGCGACTGTGTATTTTGGACCGTGCCGAGCCTTGGGAGTGGTTGCTGCCACTGGTTGAGTTTTCGTTCAACAACGCCCATCAGTCCAGCATAGGCATGGCTCCATACGAGGCATTGTACGGAAGGAGGTGCAGGACCCCACTATCATGGGTTCAGGATGAGGATCCGCAGGCACTAGGCTCGGAGTGTATGGGAGACACAAATGCTCAGATTAGATTGATCCGGGACAGGATGTTGGAATCCCAGAGTAGATAGGCCAAATACTACGATGCGTGGCACCGTCAAGTGGAGTTCCAGGTGGGAGACCAGGTTTTCCTGAAGATACGGCCGATGCACGGAGTCTCACGGGTTCGCGGGCGGAAGAAGCTCAGCCCGAGATATATGGGGCCTTATAGGATCCTTGAGCGGATCGGCCTCTTAGCCTATAGACTAAAGCTACCACCGGAGTTAGCGGGATTGCATGACGTCTTCCACGTCTCCTCACTTCGGAGGGCTCTGCTATGCCCTTAGCAGCTGATTTCCTCGGCAGATGGTCCGGTCGCCTCGGATCGGTCAGTCAACTTGGAGCCTATCAGGATTGACGATACAGCAGTGCGGGTCTTGCGACGGAAGAAGGTTCCGTTAGTCAAGGTTCTGTGGAACAATCATGGGCAGGAGGAGCATACATGGGAGCCACAGGACTTGTTGCGGCAAAAATACCCGGAACTTTTTCGTCAGGTATACCTCACAACCCCTCTGGACAATCAATTTTCTTTCCTGCTTTAAACCAATAAGACTGAAATTTCAAGAAAAGAGGCTAAGCTTTTGTTTATTGGGGTGTATATACCTAGTTAATTTGGCGAATTAATCGTAGATTTGAAACCGCACAAAGCAAACATAACGTAGAGATGTAATCTTTCAATTCTCATGGGATGTTGCAAGCTACTTTTTCCCGACGGGAGTCCCGTAGGCTTAACCTTGATTTCGGGGACGAAATCTTTGTTTTGTTTATTGGGATTTGTAACATCCCATTTCTGGCTAGACCCCTGGAGGTGGTTTTGTCATAACAGAAACTTAGGAAACCCAGGAATTGAAGATTATCGACAAAAAATTAAAGGCAAGGGGTTTTCACGCCCGTGACCGACCCGTCACGCCCGTGACCTAGGGCATGACCCCTTCGACGATCGTCGACCTCAAAAAGATGATCGTCGAGCTCAGAAATTTCAACATGGGCCTGACACGCCCGTGACCGGTCCGTCACGCCCGTGACCTTAGGATGGCGTTGAGTGAGCTAAGCTCACTCAACGTCGTTGGCTGGATGGCATTGAGTGTGCTTAGCTCACTCAAAGCCATAAGCCGGATGGCATTGAGTGAGCTTAGCTCACTAAAAGCCATAAGCTGGATGGCGTTGAGTGAGCTTAGCTCACTCAAAGCCATAAGCAGGATGGCGTTGAGTGAGCTTAGCTCACTCAAAGCCATAAGTTGAATGGCGTTGAGTGCACTGACAGCACTCAACGCCATCTGGTGTCGGCAGGAATGGCATTGAGTGAGCTGAGCTCACTCAACGCCATAGACTGGATGGCGTTTAGTGAGCTTAGCTCACTCAACGCCGTAAACGGTCAGGCGGGATAGCGTTGAGTGCGTTGAGTGCACTAAACGCCATAAGCTGAACGGCATTGAGTGCACTGACTACACTCAATGCCATTTGGTGTTGTCTGGATGGCGTTGAGTGAGCAGAGCTCACTCAATGCCATAACCTGGACGGCGTTGAGTGAGCTAAGCTCACTCAACGCCATCGTCTAAAAATACATATTCTGGGTGGCGTTGAGTGAGCAGAGCTCACACAACGCCATAATCTGGATGGCGTTGAGTGAGCTGAGCTCACTCAACGCCATAGTCTGGAATGGCATTGAGTGAGCAGAGCTCACTCACCGCTGTAGCCTGATGGCGTTGAGTGAGCTGAGCTCACTCAACACCATTATACTTAGACTTTTTTTATTGGCATTTTTATTTCCATCTGGGTGCTGGTTTAGCTGAACTGGGCCAGTTTAGGAGTGAACCGTCTTCTCTAAAAAGACCTGATAAGTTTTATTTAATTTAAGTTGACCACTCATGCTGTGCCACGTGGACCGCTGGTTTTGCAAAAGGACGGTTGCGGCCATGGCCGAAAGCTTGTAGTCACGACCATCAATGGAATTTGATGCCATGACTCTTTCCCTTCCCCTGAAACTGCTGGATTCAACTCCTCTCAGGGAGAGGAGGAGTTTCCAGCCCTCCTCCAGCTGTCATAGAGCCATTTCAGCCCCCCCTCCATCATGGCCGAGCCAAGCTTTTATGGGCCATTAATGGACACCAGCTTTTGGTCGATCCCCCTCCTTGCCCAAGCTTTTAAACACCTTTAAAGGCCCAAGGGGAGTTTTTCCCAGCTATTACCCGAAGTTTTCGAGCCTCCCCTTGCTGTTAAAGAATTTCCGGCGACGCCACCACCGCGCAAATGGCTTCCTGATGGTCTGCACGCCTCCAGCCCGCGAACAAGGTCCTCCTCTACTCCTTCTTCTATGGGTAGATCTTAGAAATTACTTAGGAGAGATGTCGAGCTCAAAGGAGTAAGATTTAGTGAGCTTTTCCATGTTTTTCAAAAATTTCATGGTGGCGGGTTCGCCGGAAACCGCCTCTCCGCCGCCCGTGCCGCCGCCCGACGGTAGTCCTAACCTCAACAGAGGAGGTGGTGGTGGTGGACGTCCAGGGAGATGGCTGGGTGGCCAGGAAATGGTTTTAGAAAAGCTACAGGTTTCAAGTTTTTTTTTGGTGGCTGGTTCGGGCTAAAGAAGAAGATGAACAGTAGCATTTTATTATATTACATATTGTATAATTAGGAATTAATTCCCTTTACTGTGCACTAGGTTTAAACTGAAAATTATTGCCTGTAGGGGTCGAAACATAAAAAGTGGTTAATATAGAAAATGTAGCCCTTGAATTCTAGTTTAATGCAAAATTAATTTCACTCGATTTGGAGTCCTGGTTAGACCACAACATACTTTTTGGTTAGGTCTATACATAGTGCTGTCTTGACCTTAGAAAAATTCCCTACTCCAATCCAGTCATCAAAATGACTTGAAATTTGGGGTGTGGCCTAATCTTACCTATATCTAAGAGCTATCTAAAAATTAGGATTTTTGGAAAATATTTTTCTATAGTTTTTAGAAAAATTCAATAATCCTAGCATAATTTAATTAGATGGCTAAATGACTTCCAAACCCTCCAAAATTTTGGTGAGTGGTCCCTGGGTTTATCATAAGGTTCTGGTAAAAAGTTCATCTCATTTGGAGATGTTTTGATTAGGTTTGTGTCCAACCCTAGGTTGATCCTTATAGGATAATTTAGGATCAAACACCCCCCTTGGTATTTGGGTGGTCATATCACTTCAACAGAGGCTGATATTTTTTCCAAAGGCTGTTTAGGGCATGACACACCCTCCAAGGGAGTTTGGGGTGGTATGGTGTAGGGTAGCCCTAGAACCCTAGGGAAAATCCCTTAATGGTTGTTTTTGGGGTTGTGAAGGTCATGGGGTCAAATGACCTTGGACTGACTTAAAATTTTGTGGAGAAAACCATATGGCCAGTATAGCTCTCTGGACAAAATTTTAGGGTATTTGGAGACATCCAGGCCACCTAAAATCCTAACCCTAGTTTAGGTCACCAACTTTAATTTGAATTATTAAGCTATCTAATGAACTTCAAATCAAGTAAAGTTTGGGCAAAGTGATTTTCTGGTCCAAATGGCCATGATATAATTTTGTTGAGGTTTTTGGGTTAATTTATACAGTACTTCATTTACAACCCTAGTTGTGCCCTAGATATTTATTTTGATGATTCTTGAATTTCTGTTCACTGGAATGTTATGAAATCTTGGATTATGGTATCTTATAGCATGTTATACCTTCTGTATGTTTCTTGGAAATTTTAACTGATTATTTTGGGTACATATTTCATTAACGTACTAGTTGTGACATGGAGTCAAAAATACAAATAATGTCCAATTACTGTCTGAAAAATTATGAAATTTTGTCAGTGGGTGTTTAAAGTTATGCTAGTCACCCTGTAATTTTCTATGGAATTTTAGATGATTAAAAATAGCATCACCTTCTCTAAGCGAGGAAAGTCGGTATTTTACATTAAAATAGTTTCAGAGCCCAAATGTTTGATAAAAATTATGGGACTTGGATTCTAAAGGTTTTAGGTCACCATAAAGCTTTTATAATTTTTGTGGGGTTTTTGGATACATTTTTACAGTACTTCCTTCATAATATAGTAGAAATGGCCTAAAATGGTAAATTAGGAAATATAGGCCTAAACACCTCTGGAATTTCTCAAAACTTGGAATTACAGTTTAAATGTCTCATAGGATTTTTTCTGATTTTATGATGATTTATTGTTGGCTCATTATTGTACTTCATGTTCATACTAGGGCATTTGGAATCATAGAATAAATAAATTAAATGCCCGATAAATAGGAAAATTTGGAAATCTTTGTCTTACATATATTATGTAACGATAGACCTCCAGTAAATATTATAGGAGATTCAGAAGACAATTTGGAGTACCTCCCTTTATACTCCTCACGTATCTTAGGATGGTCTTCATATAGTAAAACCACGGAAACTGAACTAGAGCGGATAATGAACTTTGGGAGATGGAATTTTGGTAGTTGCTGGTTGGTTAGGGCAAGCTAAGTTTAAGTCCATTATTGGAGGTCAGGATAAGTAGAGTGTGAGATTAGTTAAGGTTAAGAGGCGTACGGGAACGACGAAAAGATCGTCCACCCCGGGTAGGAGTGGAAGAGTCTTAGGCTCTATTTGTTTGGGCGTTTTGCTACTCCGTTTTGGGCAAACGCCGCCGGAAGGAGGGAAAACAAATGAACCTCCGGCGGTGTTTGCTCCGTTTCCACCCGCCCGCCTTGAGAAACGCCCCAAAAAGTTCCGTTTGGAGCAACCACCTCCCCCCTCCGGTTCGAACACTCCATTTCGACCCGCCGGATCGATTCGCCACCGCCGAACCAAATGGAGCCTTAATACGCTAGGGATAGATCTAACGTAACTTAAAAAAAGGGATCGGGTAATGGGTATCAACCAATAACAATAAGTGCCTTGTGAAAGGGAACGGTGGGCTTCAGCTACCATCGTAGTTCCTAGTGCCCTTTGAGAGCCCTTCACGGGGAATACCGGGGGCAGTCCTGGGCTAACGTAAACTGTAGAAATAATAATTTAAAGAGCAACTAGTATAACTAGGGTTGCACGTACACACACCCTGATAGCTAGGAAGGTAGAATAAGTTGCTTTGGTTGCCATTCAGACGGTAGCTCTGAAGGTAGATGCACGGATGAGACAGTCCGGGGAGCCGAGGGCTCGATGTTTGGAGTACAGAATAAAGGTGGTGGGTCTTCAATATCTGATTGTCGTTCACACCGGCATCGGTACGTTGACTCGGCGGTGTGGGACACTTAGCCAAGAAAGTCTGGTGGGTATAGCCAGTAGTAGTACGTGGATACTCTAGGTTGTGTTCTTCTATGGGCATACGGAAGGGCTAGGCCCGGTAGTGTGGATACCCGCATAGGAGTGGGGGACCGACCCACTGTCTCCGTTTGCCAGTACAGAGGTTCCTGGGAGTGAAGCTAGCTGCCCGAACAGGGGGAACTAAAGTTCTGTGAGCAGAGAGTGGTGTGCGTGTGTTGCACTTATATGAATCATGGCATAGCATATCACTACACTCATATTTGCATACAACCGACACCCCAATGTATAAATCGGTATGGGACTTTTTATACGATGGGAGCCTTGCAGAAGACCCCTTAACTTATAAGTTTGTATGGGCATTCATATAAGTTAAGGTTACTTACTTCTTTATTTTTGTTCTCTGTCTGCCTTCTTTATATCTGCCACTTACTACATGTTTTCTTTATTACTTACTGTCATAGAATTGCTAAACGTCCTTTATTCTAGGAAGATGTTAGGTTAGCTCCGTTGTCATCTGCTTGATTATTCTCCACCTTTGTAGCTTCCCTTTCCTCCTCTCCGCTTAGTGATTAGGAGTCGTAGGGGGAGGGGTAGGGGTAGGGGATGTTAGGGCTTAGTCTTTATGACTAATGGGTTTTGAACCACAACATTATAGGAGCTCCGGATAGGAGAAGGGGACCAGCAGTCCAGGGACCAGCACCAGCAGAGTACGGTGCGCATGGAGGTGGTTAGTCTAGCACCGGTGCACCTGCGACCAGCTCCGTGAGTGATTTGTACTTTTATAGTTTCTACGATTAGTGATTTGTAGTGAGGACTCTGATGTACCGGGCTCGAGCTCGTTTATCTATATTTCATCTGAACTGTATCTTTGTATTACTTCTGTTATCTACTTCCTGTTATTATCTACTGATGGATTGGATGTTATTTCACTTTTATACATGCTTTTGTGGACTTGTTTACATTTATGTATAATTACTTCTCTCTCTTGTGATCGAAAAGGGCCGGCAGAATTGGCGTTTTGTAGTGGTGGCCTTCCCGTGAGTCGGTGCCACCGCAAAGCGGCAGTTCTGGGCTAAGACCCTTGTGTCGAAAAAGAAAAAAAAAAGGGGGTCTGACATGTCTAGCACACGGTAAGTGACATGGGCGTGTCACATGGCCATGTCATTCTCGGGATGTTTTGGTCTTGTGTCGTTTGGGGCATATGGGTCGTGACACGGGCCTTGACACGGGCGTGTAAAATGAGACACGAGTGTGTCCCAAGCCTTATTACAAGCCGTGTCCTGGTCCGGATATTCTAGTTTGACGGCGAATGAGGAACACAGCCTCGTACACGGGCGTGTCACAAGCCGTGTTCGACCCAGGAAGTTTATTTTCAGGGCGAATCGTCGCCGTTCGGTTCCATCTTTTGGGATCCAAGGGTTGTGGTTGGTCTTTCCCAGACTTAAGGCCGGGAATAGGGTTTTCAAACCCTTATTTCCCATTTTATTTCTCTTTCTAAGTGTTAGAGAGAGGGGAGATCTCGGAGGAAGAAGGAGATAAACTTCGGCCGTCGGTGAAGCATCAGAGCCCTGTTTCGTGAGCGGAGTCCAGATCCGCGAAGGCATGATCATTGCGGTGGTGTTCGTCCGACCATGTTTCTCCATGGATAGGAAGAGAGGTCGTAAGGTAACGACACTTCTCCTCTTAGTTTTAGGATGCACGTTTAACTTCTTTTATTTTCAATTTTTGGCTCCAGATCTCTCAAATGAGAGTGGTTTGGGTTGCCATGGTTCAAGAGGAACCTCCGGGTTGATTGTGTCCATCCCCGACATGATTTTGCATTAAAGATCCGCTACGTTAGTGGATTAGGCATTGTGAGTGATGCCGTAGTCGCGACCGTTAGTCCGACTCGGTGATGTTCCATAGCGAGCCTTTAGGATTCGGTAGAAATCCATTGCTGCAAGATGTCATTGTGATGTATGCGTTTTTCCCCTTTTCTTGTGTGAGTACTCGTAACCGGAACCGGACAAGGCTAGCTCCGCTTTGGTGGTAGATGGTTTCCTTGGTGCACGGGAACGTTGCAGTACAATGGTTGATTAGGGTGGGAATGTTTATGATTGTGTTGTGCTAAGGAATGGCTATGTCTCTGTGGTCGGCTGGCTATCCCGTGACGTGCACGTCATGAGGGGAGAGTATCTCGGCGAGACTAGTCCCCTTCTATGAGACTGACAAGAACGTCGAGCGTAGGGCAAGCCCGGGCAATGAAGCCATGAGCGGGTGGGGTCCAGCATGGGTTCTTAGAATCAGTTTGTGTGTGAGAAGGAATCCTTACGTGAAAAGTCAGAATTTGTAGGCTAGCCCGGGGTTTATGACCCATGTGTAGGTGGGGCCTTTGAAAGATTTCCGTGTAACAGCGCTTTGGCGGTTAGGGACATAGTTGTTCCCTTTTGTTTGCTGCTTTATGCCAATGGGGAAACGGAAGTACCCGGTTGTTTGATGATGTGTTAGATGCATACGAGATAGGGTGCCTTGGGCGAAGCCCGGGTTTGCATACATGTTGCATAGTAGACCCCTTTCACACTGTTCTCAACATAAAAAATGTGTTTGTTGTATTATACATCCAAACCTGTTTTAAAGCATTATAAATTTATGTATATGGTATACGAAGTTCTGACATGCAGGTTGGAGGGGTAACCCGGGGTCCGTTAGGGGCGGCCGGGAGGAGATTTGTTGGTAACACAGTAGAGGTCAGCCTTTGCTGACCCACGTAACTTAAAATCTTTACAGGGTAAGGATTGCAAGCGGGAGCTAGTGCGCCGGGCGAAAATCCCTAAGCCTCATAAAGTGTTGCTATATTTTTTAGTTTGCTTCTTATGATTGTATGATCCACGTTTTAGACATTGTCCGGCTTGCACGCCGAGGTAGCTTAGGAGTGCTTTTGCACGTTGATGATTGACTTTGTTGTCTTTATATGTTGGACTCTCTTTGTGTAAGGCCTTAAAGCCATTTGATACTCCTGTTAGTGTTGGATAACTTCTAGTTGTTTGATTTGTTTCCGATGTGTTTTGTTCTGAGTTTTGAGATCGGGTAGTAAATGTCATCTTATAATACTAAAGTTGTGGCATCTGTATATTGTGGGGCCCCAGCCGGACCCATATTATACCGTCATTATGGGGAGGTGTTACAATTTGGTATCAAAGGGAGGTTAGCGTTCCAAGGTAAGGATTCGTGATCGAAAGTCATAATCGAATCGCGTATAAGAAGTTATCCACATAGGAGTATTGCGAGACCATGAGTGTCCTTGTGTTTGAGTCTTGCGATTAGAGACTTATTTATGTTTTCTTTGCTTGTGTTAAGAGTGCAAGCAACGAAGCGGGAACGTCAAGGCTAGGAGAAGAGCTCTCGGCGAGTAGCGCTACTACACAAGGTCCTTTAGGCATGGGGGTAACCTCAGCTGACTTTTGCCTCATGCTTGCAGAAGCAATGATGGCGGCCCAAGCTACTGCGACAGCACATGTTGCATCCCCCATTACTCAGGTAGCAACTCATGCTTCCCCGGATACGGCGACGGCCGTGCGGGCGAAGAAGCCAGGCGGGCAGAGCCGCTGGCCGAAAGGGTAATTGTCGGGCATGGTGAATGGCAAATGAAGTATTTCCTGAGCTTCCACCCTCCAAACTTTAAGGGATTCGGTATGCCAACTTATGCCGAGGATTTGTGGGCTCAGATTCAGGAGCTTTTTAGGGTGGCGGAGACGACAGAAGAGAAGAAAGCAGAGTTTGCATCCTTCATGTTGGAAGGAGACGCCAAGTTGTGGTGGGTGAGCCACAGTGGCCGACAGTTTCCTAGACGTACCCCATCTATTGATGAGTTTGGGAATGCTTTCCTGAAGAAGTACATTCCCGCATCGACAAGGTTAGCCCTCTAGAGACAGTTTCTGCACTTGGTGCAATGAAACAAGACCATGGACGAGTATGTTCAGGAATTCACTCGGTTGGGTCGTTATGCGGGAACAACCATGGCGGATGATGAGGAGTGAGACATCCTCTTTTACCATGGATTGAGGGAAAATCTGAGGCAACCCCTCATATCTATGAAAAGCGCGGCTTTCAACGAATTGGTTGAGGCAGCCAGGATTTTGGAATGCGATATGGAGTGAACCCAACACCGCAAGGGTTTTGCACCCAAGCAAGGGGAAGGGAAGCCTTCTCAATCCCACGGGAAGTTAGAAGGGAGCAGATAGAAGAAAAAGCCTCACCCGTATTAGTTCAGTGAGAAAAGTTACTGGACGTCCGGAGGGTCTCGCTCTGAGGGACCTCTGACGTGCTATAATTGTGGCAAGGCAGGGCACAAACAAGATTTTGTACACAAAGAGGCACTGAGCAAGAGCTAAGGCAGGAGCAGACGGTGCGTTCCGTACCCAGTGCCGCAGAGAAAGGGAAGATGGCAGAGTCGAGCGCTTCTTGATTTCAACTAGTGCAGCCAAGGGCCTATAACCTTGGGCAACAGGAAGCAATCCGTCAGCCTGATGTGGTAACAGGTATGAAAGTTTATCTTCTTCCTTGGGTTTTCATATATTCAAGTCGTTTATGTTTGTTGTATGTGTTTAGGCTTTGTATCTGTTTTTGGGTACCCCGCTAGGGTACTGTTTTATACGGGAGCGTCTCACTCCTTCCTTGTAGAAAGCTTTATTCGGAGGATTGGAGTTGAGCCTTTCTCGACGAATGCAGAGTTGAAATTGCGCATGCCAAATGGGTCATCCATGACTACGTGGGCTAAAGGACGTATATATTGGAGTTTAGACGGAGTCGACTTCATGTTGATAGCAGCAGTCTTACCGTTGGCTGAGTTTGACGTAATATTGGGGATGGACAGGATAGCAGAGCAGCGAGCCAGTATTGACTGCCTGTCCAAGGTTGTAACCCTGAGGGGCGAAGGCAAAGAAGAAGTCAAGTTTGAGGGTCTTCACGGAGTGGCCTGTTCCCTAGTTTCGGCCATGCAGTTAGTACGGGCGGTTAACCAAGGAGGTGTAGCCCTTGTAGCATTGTTGGAGGTTAGCCTTTCCAAGTTATCTTATAGAGAAGTACCCGTAGTGGCAGAGTTCGAAGACGTGTTTCCGAAGGAGCTTCCGGGAGCACCTCCTCGGCGGGAGATTGATTTCTCTATCGAGTTAGTGCTAGAGGCTAGGCCGGTGTCGCGTCCTCCCTTTAGGATGACACTAAAAGAGTTGGACAAACTCAATGTTCAATTGTAGGAACTTTTGGAACAGTAGTATATCAGACCCAGTTCTTCACCATGGAGCGCGCCGGTGTTGTTCATAAAGAAGAAGACGGTAGTATGCGGTTATGCACAGACTACCGAAAATTTAACAAACTGACTATCAAGAATAAGTATCTGATTCCTCGGATAGACGATCTGTTAGACCAGTTGGAGGGGTCGGTGGTGTATTCCAAGTTAGACTTGAAGTTACGATACTACAAGTTACAAATTCGAGACGAGGACATACCCAAGACAACGTTTGGTATGAGGTATGGTCACTTTTAGTTCTCGGTGATGCTGTTCGGGCTGACGAACGCACCATCCGTATTCATGGACTTGATGAACCGAGTATTTCGCAAATACTTGGACTCGTTTGTAGTCGTCTTTATTGATGACATTCTTGTTTATTCCAAGTCGGAAGCAGTGCACGAGACTCACTTGAGGATAGTGTTGCAAGTGTTGAGAGAGAACCAGCTTTATGCAAAGTTCTCCAAGTGCGAATTCTTGTTGGATAAAGTGTCGTTTTTGGGCCATGTGATTAGTGGGGATGGGGTGGCAGTATATCCAACGAAAGTGGAAGCTATCAGAGATTGGCCAGTATTGAGGACCGTGGCAAAGGTCTTGAGTTTTCTTGGACTAGCCGGGTACTATCGAAGGTTCGTGGAGAACTTTTCACGGATAGCTCTACCCATCACTTCACTAAATCGTAACGATCAGAAGTTTGTGAGGACACAGGAGTGCAATCAGGCGTTTGATACCCTGAAGGAAAGGTTGATGACGACGCCAATCCAATGTTTGCCGAAGGGGACTGAAGAATTTCAAATTTTCTGCGACGCATCCGAATGCGTTTTTGGGTGCGTTTTGGTACAACATGGCAGTGTGATCGCCTTTGGGTCTAGGAAGTTGAAGGCTCACAAGAGAAACTACCCCGTCCATGATTTTTAATTGGCGGCGGTAATATTTTGCACTAAAATTATGGCAGCACTACGTTTATGGTGTGAAAGTGGAGATCTTCACGGACAACAAAAGTCTGAAGTATATCCTAGATCAGAAGGACTTAAATATGCGACAACGTAGGTGGGTTGAGTACCTTGGAGACTATGATGTGGCGATTCAATACACGCCAGGCAAACCCAAAGTGGTGGCTGATGCCTTGAGTAGAAAATACTTTGGGCAAGGAAATTGGATCGAAGCTCATGATGAGCGATTGAGGCGAGACTTGGAGTCCCTCGTCATAGAGTGTGTGGCAAGAGGCGAGTCTAATTTGGCTCGGTTGAACTGGATTGAAATGCAAAATGATTTGTGCGATTGTATTCGGGAAGCGGCCCTTTTGGATGCGGAGTTCCAACCATACATGGAGGAAGCTCAAAAGGGCGAGGGTAGCGCCTGGGAAATGATCGATGGGATTTTGAGGAAGGGAGGGAGGATTTGTGTACCGCAGTTCGGAAAGCTCCGTGAGGAGTTGATATTTTAGGCCCACTTCACAAAGTACTCCATTCACCCGGGTAGTACAAAGATGTACTTGGATATGAAGAAATCCTACTGGTGGCCTGGTCTTAAGCGGGATGTAGCTTTGTATGTGAGTCGATGCCAAACTTGTGCCTTGGTGAAGGCCGAGTGTCAAAAGCCGGGAGGGTTTTTGAAGCCTCTTCCAATCCCTGAGTGGTTCGATGATATCTCCATGGATTTTGTGCATGGGTTACCTAGATCGCAGCTGGGTAACGACGCAATTTGGGTGATCGTGAATCGCTTGACCAAAGTGGCACACTTTATCCCAAATCGGAAGGAGGACAGCGTGGAGAAGCTAGTGGAATTGTACGTTTGAAACATTGTGCGACTACATTGGATTCTGAAGAGCATAGTTAGTGACCGCGATGGACGTTTCACGTCTACCCACTAGAGGTTGGTGCAGAAAATCCTGGGTACGAATCTCAAGTTTAGTATGACCTTACATCCTCAAACTGATGGGTAGACCGAGAGAACGAACCGTACTATGGAGGATATACTGAGGATGTGTACTCTTGACTTCGGCAAGAAATGGGAGGATCATCTCTTCATGGTAGAGTTCGCATTTAACAATAGTTACCAAGCAAGTATAAAGATGGCGCCATACGAAGCTTTGTATAGGAGGCGGTGTCGAACACTGATGTCTTGGACAGAGGCGGGAGACACCAATCTTTTGGGGAAAGAAGTTATAGCTGACGCTTGTGAGTTGGTGAGAACCATTCATGAGCGCATGAAGGAAGCTCAAGATCGGAAGCCAAAATATTTTAATGCTCGCCACAGGAATGTGGAGTTCGCGGTAGGCGACTAGGTTTATCAAAATATCAAGTCGTTCAAAGGCGTTTCGCGGATTCACCGATTTAAGACGTTGAGTCCGAGGTTTTTGGGACAGTTCGAGGTTATAGAACGGGTGGGAGAAGCAACATATAGGTAGGCGTAGTCCATGGAGCTTAGTTGATTACACAATGTCTTCCATGTCTCCGTCTTTAGGAAAACTTTGGTAGAAGCTAACATGGTGATCGAATCGGCAGCAATGTCAATAGTAAACGACTTAAGGACGCGAGTTAGACCAATCAGTATAGAAGATTTAGAGATTCGATAGTTCTAGAAAAAGGAGGTTAAACTCGTAAAAGTTTGTTGGGACAAATGTGGTCGCGAGGAGCTTTCGTGGGTGCGAGAGCAGGCCATGCTTGAGGAGTACCCCGAGCTTTTCTTCTCAGGTACCATTTAAGTTTTGTGTACTTTCCATGTTTTAATTTCGGGACGAAATTCTTTTAAGGGGGGTGGAATTGTAATGCCCCAAAAACTTAAAAGGGGAATGATTGGCATTATTCAGGCCAAGATGGGTTCTGGCTAGATTGACACGGTCTGTGACACGGGCGTGTCATAGGGCATGTCATTCTTGAGATCGATGAGATCGTGTGGTCGATGAGATTTCGGTCGACGAGCATTAAGACATGTAACACGGCCTGGGACATGGGCGTGTCCCAGGGCCGTGTCGGTCACTCAATGCCTCACCGAGCACTCAACGCTTTTCAAGCATTGAGTGAGGGCACACGGCCTGAGACACGGGCGTGTTAGTGGTTGTGTCCTGCTCGGGTTCGTTAGCTTGTTTGTGCTGAAGAAGTTACATGGCCAGCGACACGGGCGTGTCTCAGGCGTGTCTAGCATAAGGCATGTGACACGGGCGTGTCACATGGCCGTATTGATGGAGACGACGGTCCTCAACATGTTGAAGACGATGACGGCGTGCTTACGGAAGATATTTGTCCGCCTCTAGATAAAGACTTGCGGTATCGTGACGATCATATGGAGCGACGCCAAAATATCCGCCCGCGACGCAATCCAATATAGTAATAATTATTAATAATTATTAATAAATTATTAATAATTATTAAGTCACTTTTTATGTTTTGTTTTATTATTATTTTATTTTGCAATATTATTTAATTTCATGTATGATGGGTGCCTATAACCATCAATTACTATCTTTATTTAATGTCTTTAATTATTTTTTTATTATGACATGATGGGTGTCATTAGCCATCATGAGTGGTTTAATATTGTATGGTGGAGATTGAGTGGTGTAGCATATATATAGGCCTCTTCATGAAGGATTTAGTAGAGAATTAAAAATTGAAAACCAAGGATTCAAAATTTGAATTCCCCCCCCCCCCCTCCTCTCTCTTCCACTCTTGGAAAATTCATTTCCTCCTCCGCCTCTCCTCTCCTCCTCTCCAAAATTTCGGCCTCCCCCTTTCTTTCCCCCCTCTCTACCTCCTCCTCCTCCTTTCCAATATTTGACTAAAGCCTTCAATACCTCTCCCAAAACCGACACCTTCATCAACCACACCAAGGCCGCCTATCCTCCTCAATACATACCCGACCACCACCTTCCCCCTCACCAAAAACCGATCAACCCCCTCCTTGAAGAAATTCGGCCAAGGCAAGAGGCTTGATTTTGTGGATTCTTAAACCTTTGCGTGAAGCGACGAAGGAGGACAAGTTCATCGCAATCCGACGTGACTCCGGTGGAGCCGTTGAAGGTCGAACCAAGTAGAGAGTATCGAAATCCTCCTTTTCGATTGTGTAATGAAAATATCTTCTACTCTATGATTTTCCCTCTTGATAGATCTTGTGGCATATGCGTGTTGTGTGGCTTGTGAAACGCTTGAATTTTCGTGGTTAATTTCTTCATAGATCTTGTTGGTGTTTTCTTTTTCCGTTTAAGTTCATGAGGGGTGGCGGCCCTCGTTTTATTTTGTTGGGAGAGAACCAACCTTGTCCGAATCTTTTGTTTTCGGTGGATTCCCTTTTGGTACAACAATGCTCGACCGAACCGTGTGAGTTCCTCCTGCTTGAGAGGACCTTGGCCTATTGCCTTGGTATTATCTTGAAGGGCTTTGCGAAACCTCTGTAATCTCTGAATATTGAAATACAAATTGTGTCGTTGCTGCGTTTAAGGCTTCAGCGTGGCGGGATGGTTGTCGGAGAGCGTTGCGTTAGTTACGTCGATCACCATAACGCCCAAAAAGGATAATCCTACATCAATTTGGTATCAGAGGAAGGTTCACGTCAATTTCTTAATTGGCACCCTCCCCTTTTATTTGCACGTCGGCACACACATTTCTTGTTCGTTTATTTGAAAATTTAGAAAAAAAAAATTTGTGGTCTGCGAATAACGGTGTAAATTCCTTATTTTTCAGTCAAATTCAAATTTTTATTTTAATAATCCTCATATTTTTTCCAAAAAGAAAATCTATTTTATATAATTATAACCTTAGTGGCTAAGCGGGAACAATTCCATCTTTCGTAGAATTAGTTGTTCAGGTACCATTTTCTTTGCATTCGCACAAAATCTGAATCGAGTGTCTGCTCCGTTTCACACTGAAATGGCTTTCGACGTGAACGCTTCCAATTGTCCCCTGACTTATCTACACACTAATATTTTTACCTATGATGGTTATGGGGATCCCAAGTATTTTAGATAGTGGCTTGAGGGGATAGAAACCTATTTCGAATATAACTAATTGGGCGAATACCAAAAAGGTTAGTGTAGTCTGAGAGCGGTTAAGAGGTCGAGCCCGCGAGTTTTGGCTGAACGAAGAGAAAGAGCGCGGTGCCTGTAGCTATCCTTATGCTTGGCCGCACATGCAAAGAATTCTCTCAGAGAAATTTGATTCCCCCTACCTCCTTAGCACTAGCCCGACATCCGATAGCCAGTATTGTTATGGCACTAGAACCAAGCCGGATCATAGGAGTGATATATTATCCCAAGATAGGTCCTTTCCCCAGGTTGGTAGAGCTACCCCTAACGTACCTGCACCCACCTATAAAGGAAGGGAAACAGTGAGGTCCCCTAACCCGAGTTCTATACATGTGACTGCTAGGACTGCCATGAGCCCGCAGGGTGAGAGTAATCCTACCCGTAAAGGTAGGCAAAAGGATTATGACATATGTGTCAAGTGGCACACCTGATTTTTGCTCTATTGAGCATCCTACCCCGATTACGCCCTTAAGCCCTATTAAGTCTCTCCCTGAGCTTCCTGAATAAGTCATTGACTCTCCTGTTGAGTCTAACGCGGTGTCTAGGACTGTGCCTTTCACCGACGATGAGGCTGAATACGCTTGCGATTTGAGTGACGATGAGGAGATTGGTTACCCTAGTGACGTGGACGAGGATTTCTCCTCTGAGGAACCGTCTCCTCTTCCTTTCGGCGATGTTTCTGAGGAATCTCCATTGATAGTTATGGAGTCTTCTGATGACCCTGTCTCAGAAGACATTCCGGCTGAGTCACCCTATGTTGAGAGCTTACCTATTACTGATTTAGGTGATGACCTGCTAGAACACGAGCTAGTTCCTTCTAGCCCGGAACATATTGAGGTGTCCATTTATTTAGCTACCCCGTTAGATCAATCCAGTCGGAAAAGTGTGAGTGAGGATCACAATATGATAATGATTGATCCAGAATTAGTAGATGTTTCAACGGTATTGGATGAGTCACCTTGGGATGGATGTTTATCTTGGGATAATCTTAGTGGTGCACATCCGGGAGATAGTTCATCGATATTATCATCGTTCCTTGAGGGTCATACTAATTTAGATTCTCCCCGAGATTCGATTTGCCCAACCCTCCATCCTGATTTAGACAATATACCTACTTCGTGGGAAGATTTGGTTAGCAAAGGATGTAATGTTTTGGAATATTTACCCTGTGTGGGAAGTCTATTTGTTGATGATGGTAGCACTGAGGAACCGATAGACATTTCTTTGATGTTAGCTCCCTCGCCAGAAGCCCAAAATGGATTATAAATTTTGTCGAGTACGATTTTGCCTACTTTTGAGACCAATACCGATTCTTATTTGGACGAATTATCTAGTGGGTTGGAAGACATGTCGACTGAGTTGGTAGAGTCACCCCGTGATGAATGTTTATCTGATAGTGAGTAAGATGATGACGATCCAGCTGATTTTTCGGTAAGGACGAATCTACTATTTTATTTTTCCTTTGATTTTGATGGCTTTCACTCGGATGGTTTTTCTTGGACGTTAAATCCATGATTTGACGGTGAGCATGATTTAGTTCCTTCTCCGGAATTGGCCATGTCGACTCCTCCTCCGGTTCACTTAACTCGATTAGATGACTTGTTAGGAAACGAGCTTGTCATTTCTAGTCCGAGATATCTGGAGATGTTTACTTATCCAGATCCCTCGTTAGACTTACCCAGATGGATGTGTGTGAGCGATTTGTTAGTTGTCGCGTTCGATCTTTCCACTACTTTTCATAGATCTGACTATGTTGCTCCTAGGATGGACCGTTCATCTGACCGCTTGGCATTGGGTAAGGCTTCATTTTGGACTGCTAGTGATTCCATGGCGATGGTACGTTTTGATGTGGTGTCCCCTAGACACAATTATTTGACAAGCTCGGTCGCTTGCATTTATCCTCTGCCTTTTGATGATCTGTACATGCACACATTAATGAACGTAGTTGGGTATGTTGAGTTATGTCTCCCGCACTACCTTTAAAATCTGGAAGCTTCCAACTCTATAGTTGATGATAAGCGTTTTCCGCAGGCATTTCTTTGTGAAATTTTTAAATCAAAATTTAAATCTAAATTTAAAACTTCGATGTTGGACTCCACGAAAATCGTTAATGAATTTAAAGCACCCGTGCCACCAGACTTAGTACCTTTATTTTCTACTGTTAACTCAGGTCATGTTGCACATGGGTTCACCCCTCATGGTTTTAATTTATTTAGGCGCATTCTTAACATCTTAATTTATCAAAATGCGTCCTTTAAATTACTTGCTAGTTTGTATCGGAGAGTCTTCCACCGTTTTCTGGATGATTTGGTTTTGGCTTGTCTCACCCCTAAACGGATGCCCCCGGGCACCGTAAAAATATTAACGAATTGGCAAGTCCATCCTTTGCGAATCTTAAGGGAGTTTGGAAACATGATATTTCTTTTAGAATTTTCCACTAATTGGGGCATAGCTTCTATTTTCATCGTTTCACATTTTACGCTTCGTGCTTCTATGCCACTTAAAATATCTACCTTTCCGTATATATTTTCCACTTTGTTCTTTTTGGGTCTGGGTAGTTAGTTTGTGCTTGGATCGCTATTTCCAATGGTCTTTACTGGAGGTACGTTGGTTGTTGATGATGAATTTTGTTTTCCTTTATTGCCTAATGCGCTGCCAAGGTTCCATAGGAACCTATTTTTGCATGATAGTATACTCCAGGTTGTTGTGCCCTCCTCTCCTAGTGGTGCTGTGTGCCACTTTGTTGTTCTAATGGATGATGCTTTCCCGCACCTGTACAATCGGATCTACTCATCGGTGATGAGTACTTTTGAGCGGGGGAGGATTGATGGAGACGACGACCCTCAACATGTTTAAGACGATGACGGCGTGCTTACGGAAGATATTTCTCCGCCTCTAGATAAAGACTTGCGGTGTCGTGACGACTATATGGAGCGACGCAAAAATATCCGCCCGTGATGCAAACCAATATATTAATAATTAATAATAATTATTAATCAATTATATTAATTATTAAGTCACTTTTTATGTTTTGTTTTATTATTATTTTTTTTTGCATTGTTATTTAATTTCATGTATGATGGGTGCCTATAACCATCAATTGCTATCTTTATTTAATGTCTTTAATTATTGTTTTATTATGACATGATGGGTGCCATTAGCCATCATGGGTTGTTTAATATTGTATGGTGGAGATTGAGTGGTGTAGCCTATATATAGGCCTTTTAATGAAGGATTGAGTAGAGAATGAAAAATTGAAAACCATGGATTCAAAATTTGAATTTCCCCCTCCTCTCTCTTCCCCTCTTGGAATATTCATTTCCTCCTCCGCCTCTCCTCTCCTCATCTCCAAAATTTCGGCCTCCCCCTTTCTTTCCCCCCTCTCTACCTCCTCCTCCTCCTTTCAAATATTTGACTAAAGCCTTCAATACCTCTCCCAAAACCGACCCCTTCATCAACAACACCAAGGCCGACAATCCTCCTCAATACAAACCCGACCACCACCTTCCCCCTCACCAAAAACCGATCAACCCCCTCCTTAAAGAAATTCGGCCAAGGCAAGAGGCTTCCTTTTGTGGATTCTTAAACCCCGGCGTGAAGCGACGAAGGAGGACAAGTTTTTCACCATCCGACGTGACTACGGTGGAGCCGTTGAAGGTCGAACCAAGTAGAGAGTAATTGGAATCGTCCATTCCGATTGGGTAATGAAAATATCTTCTACTCTATGATTTTCCCTCTTGATAGATCTTGTGGCATATGCGTGTTGTGTGGCTTGTGAAACGCCTGAATTTTCGAGGTTATTTTCTTCATAGATCTTGTTGGTGTTTTCTTTTTCCGTTTAAGTTCGTGAGGCGTGGAGGCCCTCGTTTTATTTTGTTGGGAGAGAACCACCCTTGACCGAATCTTTGGTTTTCGGTGGATTCTCTTTTCTTACAACAACGATCGATCGAACCATGTGGGTTCCTTTCGCTTGAGAGGACCTTGGCCTATCGCCTTGGTATTATCTTGAAGGGCTTTGCGAACCCTCTGTAATCACTGAATATTGAAATACAAATTGTGTCGTTGCTGCGTTTAAGGCTTGAGCGTGGCGGGAGGGTTGTCGGAGAGCTTTGCGTTAGTTACGTCGATCACCATAACGCCCAAAAAGGATAAGCCTACATCACGTGTCCTTCTCGGGACGTTTTTGTCCTGTGTCATTTGGGGCATATGGGCCGTGACACGGGCCTTAACACGGGCGTGTCACATGAGACACGGTCGTGTCCCAAGCTGTGTCACGGGCCATGTCCTGGTCGGGATTTTTTTGTTTGACGGCAAATGAGGAACACAGCCTCCGACACGGGCGTGTCACAAGCCGTTTTCAGCCCAGGAAGTTTATTTTCAGGGGTAATCATTGTCGTTCGGTTCTTTTTTTGGGATCCAAGGGCTGTGGTTGTTCTTTCCCAGATTTAAGGATGGGAATAGGGTTTCCAAACCCTCATTTCCCATCTTATTTCTCTTTCTAAGTGTTAGAGAGAGGGGAGAGCTAGGAGGAAGAAGGAGATCAACTCCGGCCGCCGGTGAAGCTTCGGAGCCCCGTTTCACGAGCGGAGTCCAGATCCGCGAAGGTATGATCATTGTGGTGGTGTTCATACGACCAAGTTTCTCCATGGCTAGGAACAGAGGTCGTAAGGTAACAACACTTCTACTCTTGGTTTTAAGATGCACGTTTAGCATCTTTTCTTTTCAGTTTTGGGCTCCAGATCTCTCAAATGAGGGGGGTTTGGGTTGCTATGGTTCAAGAGGAACCTCCGGGTCGATTGAGTCCGTCCCCGGCATGATTTTGCATTAGAGATCCGCTCCGTTAGTGGATTAGGCATTGTGGGTGAAGCCGTAGTCGCGACCGTTAGTTCGACTCGGTGATGTTGCATAGCGAGCCTTGAGGATTCGATAGAAATCCGTTACGACAAGATGTCGTTGTGATGTATGTGTTTTTCGCCTTTTATTGTGTGAGTACACGTAGCTGGAACTGGAAAAGGTTAGCACTGCTTTGGCGATAGATGGTTTCCTTGGTGCTTGGGAATGTTGCAGTACAATGGTGGATTAGGGTGGGAAATTTTATGGTTGTGCTGTGCTAAGCTGTGGCTATGTCTCCGTGGTCGGCTGGCTATCTTGTGACGTGCAAGTCATGTGGGGAGAGTGTTCCGATGAGACTAGTCCCCTTCTGTGAGACTGATAAGAACGTCGAGCGTAGGGCAAGCCCGGGTAATGAAGCCATGAGCGGGTGGGGTCTAGCAAGGGTTCTTATAATCGGTTTGTGTTTGAGACGGAATCCTGACATGAGAAGTCAGAATTTGCAGGCAAGCCCGGGGTTTAAGACCCATGTGCGGGTGGGGCCTTTGCAAGATTTTCATGGAACAGCGCTTGGGCCTTTAGGGACATAGTAGTTCCCTTTTGTTTGCGGCTTTATGCCAATGGGGAAACAGAAGTACCCAGTTGTTTGATGATATGTTAGATACATACGTGATAGGGTGCCTTGGGCGAAGCTCGGGTTTGCATACATGTTGCATAATAGGCCCCTTTCACACTGTTCTCAACATAGAAAGCGTGTTTGTTGTATGAAACATCCAAATCTATTTTAAAGCTTTATAAATTTATGTATATAGTATACGAAGTGCTGACTTGCAGGTTGGATGGGTACCCCGGGGTCTGTTAGGGGCGGTCGGGAGGATATGTGTTGGTTACATATTAGAGGTCATTCTTTGCTGACCCACGTTACTTCAAATCTTTACAGGGCAAGGATCGCAAGTGGGAGCTAGTGCGCCGGGAGAAAAGCCTTAAGCCTCATGAAGTGTTGCTGTATTTTTAGTTTGCTTCCTGTGATTATATGATCTATGTTTTAGACATTGTCCGGCTTGCACGCCAAGGTAACTTAGGAGTGCTTTTGCACATTTATGATTTACCTTGTGGTCTTTATATGTTGGACTCTCTTTGTGTAAGGCCTTAAGGCCATTTGATACTCCTGTTAGTGGTGGATAATTTCTAGTTATTTGGTTTGTTTCCGCTGTGTTTTGTTCTGAGTTTTGAGATCGGGTAGTAAATATCATCTTATAATGCTGAAGCTGTGGCGTCTGTAGGTTGTTGGGCCCCGGCCGGACCCATATTATACGGTAATTACATGGGAGGTGTTACATGCCAGATGGTGAAGGTTTGGAACACCCCGATGATCCCCTTGATTTTGACTAAGTACAATTATAGGGTGGGTTCCCTGACCTCAAACTCCCTGTTGATCTGGGAAGCCACCATCATGGAGTCTATGAGGACCCCCACATCATGCACCCCCAACTCCTAGCCAGGAGCAGACCCGCGATCACAATCTCATACTCGGCCTGATTGTTGGTGATGGGAAAATGCATTACTACCGTTTGCTTTATCCTTATCCCCTAGGGGCGTTCCAAGATGACCCCAACCCCCAGGGAGTGTCTTCCTGAAGCACCATCCACCATGACCTTCAATGGGACGGGGCGAGTGAGTTCCTCCTCCACCACCTCAACCATATAGTCGACTAGAAAATCGGCCATTGCTTGCGCCTTGATCGAAAGTCGAGGGATGAAGGAGATGTAAAATTCACTCAGTTCCATAGACCACTTGGCCAGCCTCCGCGAATACGCCACCCCTTAAAAGTTGTTTTGGAGAGGGTGGTAAGTCACCACCAAGATATAGTGTGCCTTAAAATAAGGTCGGAGTCTACGGGCCGAGACAACCAGAGCAAAGGCCAGCTTCTCAAAGATGGGATAATGAAGTTCCGCATTCCTTAGAACCCTGCTGATGCAGTAGATGGGTAGTTGTTTCTTACCTTCCTACCTGACCAACACTAAATTCAGGGTCTCTGCCCCAACCCCTAGATATAGGGACAGGTCTTACCCTTCCTTTAGCCCTTGGAGGAGTGGGGCCAGGGTGAGCTGCCTCTTCATGGCCTGGAATGCCTCCTCGCACTCCTTAGTCCATTCGAACTTCCCCCCCCCCCCCTTAACGCTTTGAAGAAGGGGGAGCAGTTTTCCCTTGCCCGGGAGAGGAACCTACTTAGCCCGACCAACCTTCCTTTCAGCCGCTGGACTTCCTTAGCATTTTGAGGTGACCCCAGCTCCATGATCGCCTTGACCTCTTCCGGTTTGGTTCCACCCCCGCGGGAGTGAGGAGGTGGCCCAAGAACTTCCCCTTGTTGGCCCCGAAGACACACTTAAAAGGGTTAAGCCTCATTTTGTATTCCCGCAGAGTGTCAAAGGTCTCCTCCAGATCCCGGATGTGGGAGTCGACCTCTCGGCTATTCATCATTAGATCATCTATGTAGACCTCCAGGTTCCGCCCCCTCTGCTCCCGGAAGACACAGTCCATCATTTTTTGGTAGGTCGCACGTACATTCTTCAGCCCGAGGGCATCATCTTATAATCGTAGCATCCGTCCCCCGTGATGAAGGAGACATCCTTTACATCGAGGGGTGCATCCTTATTTGGTGATAACCTTAAAATGCATCTAAAAACTCATTACAGGGAAACCGACAGCTGAGTCAACCAGCGCGTCGATTCGAGCCAATGAGTAACAATCTTTGGGACATGATTTATTAAGCAAAGAGAAATCTATACACATGCGCCACCGGCCGTCCCCTTTTTTAACCATGACAAATTGGAGACCCCGCCGGGGTATTGAATTTCGAATACAAAGCCGGCCTTGAGGAGCTTAGCGACCTCCTCCGTGATCTGCTTGGCTAGCTTGTCCGCGGTGGAGCTCTTCTTTTGTTTGATGGGGCGAGCCTCCGGGTCCAAGTTAAGATGGTGAAAGGCGACATCCGCGTCGATCCCGAGCATCTTGACCGCACTGTAGGAGAAGACGTCCACATTCTTCTGGATGCACTCCAACATCCTTCCCTGGTCCTCCAGGGTCAGCCCCTCGCTAAAGCGGATCTTCTCCACCCTGCCTCCCTGGGTGAGAACCTCAATCTCCACTATCTCCTCCGCTACCTCTAGCCTTAACTGCTCCTCCCATTCAGTGGCATCCCCCTCTCCTTGGGCTATAACCTCCTCCTCATCCACGGCCAGCTCTTCAAATACATCCTTCGCCTCCGATGCCTGGATGGGGGCCTCCCCCTCTACCACCTCTACCTCCTCCACTCCTTCGGAATCCTGCTCGACTAACTCCTCCATCCTCCTATCCATCTCCTTGGCTCCCTCGTGCCATGAGATGGAATTCACTGCAGTCAAATATCACTCCCTCGTTGACATGGGGTCTCCACGGACTAGGACCTGGACCCTTCTGTTTTTAACTTGAGACATTAGTGGAAGGACGAGGGGACGCAGCTAAAGGTGTTGATGAGGGGCCACCCAAAAATGGCGTTATAGCTTGTGGGAAAATCAATGATGACGAACCTGTAGTTCCTGGACTGCCCCCCCAGGCTGACATGGAGTCCCACTCCTCCTTCAACCTCCTACCTTTTCCCGGAGAACCCGAAGAGAGGTCCATCCAAGTACAGCACTGTCTTGCCTTCCACCTTCATGCCATCGAATGACAAGCGCATAGCAGAAAGGGTCCTCATGGCTCGGCATATCCTCCCTAGAAAAGGTGATCCTCTTGTCCGTTGGCGGGGTCTGGGATGTGGAGCCAACGCTCCTTCGATATATGACATGGAGGCTCGCCTTGCGGGAAGCCTCGACCCCCCCCCCTTTGGATCACTCTGATCCCTCCTAGGGTTCCGACATCAGCCTGGTCTTCGCATCTATCCTCCTCCGCTCGAGGCCGGACCTCCTCGATCAGCATAAAATTCTGGTCCTACCGCTGCCGCTGCTGCTGCTCTTTAGTTTGCAGGTCCGAAGGCTCGTCTGTGGGGGTAAGGGACCCCGAGTACTGCTCGGCCCCGGGTAGACTCGTTGCTCAGGCTCTCATTAGCTAGGCAGGGCGGCATGCACACCAGGGGGAATGTATTGGTTCTTGGAGACTTTTGCACTACCCCGAGCCTGGCTCGGCCCCAGGTAGACCCGCTACGCATGCTCTCACTAGGTGGAAGGTCCGTAGGCTCGCCTGTGGTGGAAAGGGACCCCGAATGCTGCTCGGCCCCGGGTAGACTCGCTCCTCAGGCTCTCATTTGCCGGGCGGGGCGGCATGCACACCTGGGGGGAAAGGTTTGGTTCTTGGAGATACTTCAGTTGGGAGACTTTTGCACTACCCCGAGCCAGGTTCGGCCCTAGGTAGACCCGCTGCGCAGGCTCTCATGAGATGGCAGGTCTGTGGGCTCGCCTATGGGGGTAAGGGACCCGAGTGTTGTTCGACCCCAGGTAGACTCGCTGCTCAGGCTCTCATTAGCTGAGCAGGGCTGTAGGCACACCTGGGGGGAATGTTTGGTTCATGGAGATTCTTCAGTTGGGAGATTTTTGCACTACCCCGAGCCTGTCTCGGCTCCAAGTAGACCCGCTGCACAGGCTCTCACAAGATGGCAGGTCCGTAGGCTCTCCTATAGGGGTAAGGGACCCCGAGTGCTGCTCGGACCCGGGTAGACTCGCTGCTCTCGCTCTCATTAGATGGGCAGGGAAGTAGGCACACCTGAGGGTAAAAGGTTTGGTTCTTGGAGATACTTTAGTTGGGACACTTTTGCACCACGCCGAGCCTGGCTCGGCCCTAGGTAGACCCGCTGCGCAGGCTCTCACATGCTGGCAGGTCTGTAGGCTTGCCTGTGGGGGTAAGGGACCCCAAGTACTGCTCGGCCCCGTTTAGACTTACTGCTTAGGCTCTCATTAGCTGGGCAGGGCGGGAGGCACACCTGGAGGGAAAGGATTGGTTCTTGGAGACTTGGTTCTTGGATACTTTAGAACTTCCCCGAGCCAGGCTCGACCCCAGGTAGACCCGTTGCACAGGCTCTCATTATCTGGCAGTTCCGAAGGCTCACCTGTGGGGGTAAGGTACCCTAAGTGCTGCTCGGCCCCGGGTAGACTCACTGCTCAGTCTCTCATTAGCTGGGCTGGGCGATAGGCACACCAGGGGGAAAAGGATTGGTTCTTGGAGACTTTTGCACGAACACGAGCCTATCTCAGCCGCAGATAGACCCAATGTGCAGGCTCTCACTAGCTGGCAGTTCCATGGGCTGGCTCGGACCAAGGTAGACTCGCTGCGCGGGCCCATACTAGCTGGCAGGTCCGTAGGCTCTCCTGTGGGGGTAAGGTTTGGTTTGATTTTTAATGAATATATTGTATTTTACAACATATTCGTGATAGTGAGTTATTTCGGATTTAAGCCCTTGTGTGGAGCTCGCTCTATCTCCAAGTTAGAAATCCTCTCAAAAAAATTTTTTTGGTCGGCTCCCACTCGCCGTATACTTGGGGTTGAACATTTCTTTCCGAGCTTGTGCCAACCTCGAAAAGAGAGGGGATTGTGTACAACTCTATACCCGGCCAAGTGGGACCATCCCCAAATAGCGGGCTAGGGGTATGCTATTAGCGGCGTTTTAAAGTAGTCCCATTCGAGCAAGCGAGCACTCGTGCACGCGTGCGGAGATTTTTATATGCAAAGGCTTTTTACAATTATATGTTTAATATTATAATATATATGTATTATATTATATTATATATATGTGATATGAGAGATATGTATATGGATGGAGGTTAGGATAAAAAAAAGTGGGGGAGGCAGGTTTTTGGTGCAGGTAGGGAAAAAAAGAGGCAGGCTGGCTTCCCCCCCTCCCAATCTCTCCCATCGTCGGCTAATAGGGGCAGCCCCCCCCCCCTCTACCGATCTCTCCCATCGCCAGCCAATAAGGGCAGCCCGAGCCCCCCTTTCCCAATCTCTCTCGTCGGCCAACCACAACGCCTCCCCCTTCCTCTCTCCCATCGGCCGCCTGGAGCAGCCCCCGATGCCTCTACCTCCCTATCTAACGTCGTCCTGGAGCAAAATAAGGAAGGGAAAAAACCCTAGAGGCCCGATCGACCACTAGGAGCGCGGCTCGGCCTCCTGGAGTTGGGATTGCCTCATAGAGCTAGGCCGTTTAGGATTGGCTTCCCCGATGCCTCCTTATGTCTTGGAGGCTGGGATCGACTTCCTTGGTTCGACTTGGAGCACGATCGGCCATGGAGAGGCTCGGTCATTGAGGAGAAATCACCTGGAGCTTTTAACCCTCTAGTGGACGTCGGACCCGGGCGTGGACAGCCACTACGGCTTCTTGATGTCGAACCCCGGGCAAGATACCCGGTGGCAGCTCCGTCAAAACGCGCGTTAAGGGTAATGATGTTTCTTCTTTGGCAGGTGAAACCCTAAATTATCATATTTGCATGGAAGCCCCTCTCTACCTGCGGGTGGGGGAAGGGAGCTCTCCGACGGGTTGATGTGTACATCCCCGCAGCTAGTTGCATTTAGTATCCGGAAGTGTGAGTACGGATTTAGGCATGCTATGTAAAGCCCATCCGGATGTATAAGCCGGATTGGTGATGTTCTGGGGTTCCCGGAGAAAACTCCTTGGAAGTTGTTTGTTATTTTCTTTTAGGAGATAAGCATCACCGCCCCAAGGCAGAGGTGGAGCCGATATTTATTTTGCCACCCTTTGGCAGGACGTTGGCTTACAGGTGTTGTAGTACCAAGCGGGAAGTAGCAGGCTTAAGCCCAAGCTTGTGCCGGCTTTCGAAGGCCTATTTTTTCTTATGTTGCAGCCCTGCGTGCCGAAGTATGGAATTTACGTTCCTGTAATTTTAAATGCCAGTGATGCCCTGTGCTGGCCCTAGAAGGCCTATGTTCTATTGTTGGTGGCCCAATTGGAGCTCTATAAAGAAGAATTGTTTGGCGAGATTGCGCCATTGGTAGGGCGGGTGAGGAGTATTTTACATAGACCCAAGGAAGCACCTCTAGTCAGGAGAGAGATGGTCTTGAGATTCTCCTTAGAGGTTCCGGTCGGTGCGAGAGCCCTCCGAAGGTTCCTTAGCTTAGCCATTTGCTTGGGAGGAGAAGAGTTTGCTAGTCTTCCGAGTATATGGCGGGACCTCCATGCTGAGACCTTGGGTCTATCCTTTAAGTTCCTAGTCTTGTGACTAGATTGTTCGCTTGAGTGCAGTAGGTGGGCGGTCACCCCATCCCCATGGGTCGAACTCCACAAGAGACCGATTTTCAGTTTCAACACTCGTTTTCTTTTTGTTGGGAGAGATGTACCTTTTTCTGAATCATTAATTTTTGGTAGATCTCTTTTGGTACAACACACGCTCGACCAGATCGGGTAGATCCTTTTCGCTTTAGTGGATATTAGCTTATATCTTTTATTCGATCTCCAAGGGTGTGACGAACCCGTACGTTGGCATCAGAATAATAGTCTCGCAAATCGGGTGTGCTGTATTTTGTTTGTACGAGCATAGAATTGGAACATGAGATAGTAATTCAGTGTCGTTTGTCCGTGACAATCCCTCGAGGGATATAGCCTGCATCAATGTGATGTTAGAGGGAGGTTCGTGCCGATTTCTTAATTACCACCGTCCTAAATGTTTCTTAGAATGCCGACATGCACTTGCACGATTCATTGTCCCAAAAAAATAAAACAAAATTTTAATTTTTTTTGTCTTCAAATAGCGGCCTAAAACTTTAATTTTTCTACAAAAAAAAAATTATTTTAAATAATCTCCATATTATTTTCATAGAGAAAATCCAAAATAAATTATTTTACTACCCTAGTTATTAAGCGGGAACAAATTTGTCTTTCATAAATTTTATTCTTTCAAAATCATTTATTCATTGCATGCGCACTAGATTCGGTACAGAGTATACCTCATCTCCCTCCTATATTGAGGAAGAGCAGGATAGGAGTCACGATCCAACAACAATTGATGAATTCCGCAGGGTACAACCCCATATTCGATGAGTGGGCCCCATCGGGTTGGTGAGTGTCCAGTACCCGTCCAAGGCCTGAAGAGAGACACTCGCGCATCACGAAGGCAAGATGAGCTATTTGGCCCTTCGGCGAGTGCCATACTCACCAAACATTCGCCTGAATATCTCGCGTGTAGGCACACGTGCGAGATCAGCTCTCTCCAAGCTAGGCGAGTGGTCGCCCAGCCAGTCATTTTCCCTTCAGGGGTCTTTAAGGCGGCGAGTGTGTGGAGCTCCCGGCAATCGCTCCCTTTAGCCGACTGATGCTCACACAGATTACTCGCCCAACAGGGTCAAGGGACAAATTACTTGGATGCCCTCAGAGGTCTGCATTTATCTATTCAGAACAGCGGAGTTTGGCTATTATTAGGCCAGGCCAGGGTGTTTTCAGTAATTCCAGATCAGCGGAGGTTGGTAATTTGAAGGCCGTTTTCATAAATCTATAAATAGACCCAATGGGGTACCTCAGAGGGGCATGCTTACTTGTCTCCCAGTCTTCTAGTGCTTTCTGAGGTTTCCTTAGCTTGGCTCTTGGCTAGGGAGGGGAAGCGCTCTAAGATCTTCTGGGTGTGTGGTGGGACCTCCGCGCCGAGCCCTTGGGTAAGATCTTTGGTCTTTTTCCTTATCTTTTTGCTTGCAGAAGAGAAGTAGGTGTGCGATCACCCCCTCCCCCAAGGGTGAACTCCACAGAGATTGATTTCTCGATTTCAAAAGACAAAAGTTCACGGCTCAGTTGACGGACATTAGGGAGATGCTTCACGATCTAAAGTTAAATTAAGAGGCTCCCGGTAATCATGCTCCCAACCAATGTGATGCAGGGAATAACCATAAAAATAACAATAATAATGAACATGTCCCGTGTGCTCCATACAAGTTTGATATCACTAGGGCCGTCCGGGTCAAACCCCCATCGTACGATGGACTTGGTGAACCCTATGTTTTCTTAGACTAGTTTATGGAAATTGAGTACTACTTTGAGTGGCACAATATGACAGACGTGGATAAGGTGCGAGTAGCGTGGATGAAACTGTTAGGTTGAGCTAAGATATTCTGGGTGAATGAGGAACAATGCCTTGGATAAGTAAACGGCTGACCACCCTTTGGTTGGGCAGGCATGAAGGCCATGCTGACAGACCAGTACGTCCCTCCGTACCATCGAATGCAGATGTTTGATGACTTAGATACCCTTAAGCAAGGGAATAGGTCGGTCTCTGAGTACATGAGTCTTCTCATGGACATGTTGGTCAGGTGTGATATTAGGGAGGGGCCCGATATCACCCTCTCTAGGTTTCGTAAGGGGTTAAACCCCAAAATTCAGGGTAAACTTCTACGATATGGTCACACCGACCTAAACACAACTTTTAATGCTGCATTGGATATTGAGAAGAAAACAATGTTCACAAGTCTAAGACTCGCTCATTTCCAAAGGGAAAATCCATCTTAGGACCACCCCCACCTCCACCTATAAGGATAAGGGTAAGTTCCGGTCTGCCGATTCGAACTCTATTGTCATTACAGCTAGGAATATTGAAAACCCGACTGGTGAGAAAGTTCTCATGGGTAGGATCAGTAAAACGAATGCTACTTGTTTTGCTTGCGGTATTCAGGGTCATTATGCTAGTTAATGTCTAACCAAGGCCAAGCCCCTAACCGTTTTAGATACCTCATCTGAGTCTGTTGAGCTCGTGTATGAGGCTGGTGAAGAATTTGAGTAGAACGGAGTACCTAGCGACATAGAGGATGATTATAATATGATGGTGATGAGGTGTATTTTGGCTACTCCGCCAGCATCGGACGATTGGAATAGGACGAATATTTTTTCGTTAAATTTCAAGAGCGAAGAGAAGTTGTGCAAATTGATTATCGATAGTGGAAGCTGCATGAAGGTTATTTCGAAGAATAAGGTGTCTCGAATGTTGTTAACCATCGAGCCTCACCCACACCCTTATAAGGTAGCGTGGGTTAACAAGACATCCCTTCCAATTTCGAAGTGTTGCTTGGTTCCCCTTACCATCAAGGATTATTCGGAGAAAATTTGGTGTCACGTCATTTCCATGGATGCATATCATGTTCTATTAAGACGTCTGTGGCTTTACGATCATGATGTTGCTCATCTTGGACGAGCAAACACCTACGAATTCAAATTTAATTCCAAGGCCATTATTTTGAAGCCCACTCCGCCTAAGGATCCTACCGTCCCAGAAAAAAACCCTAAGTCTGAAAGGTAAGGAGTTTTCGCGCAATACTTTTCTAGATGGTGTCATGTATGCGTTAGTTTGCATGCAAGTGAAAGATGATGATTCCCCTTTTGACGATCTACCGCCAGCGTTGTGGAAACTTTTAGAAGAGTTTAAGGATGTGTAACTGGACGAGATACCGCCCATGTTACCTCCCATGCGGGACATCAAACATGCGATAGATTTCATTTTGGGTTCCTCTTTACCCAACCTTCCCCACCACCTGCTAAACACTTCCGCACATCTAGAGTTGCAAAACCAAATTTCTAACTTGTTAGGTAAGGGATTCATCCTCCATAGCAAAAGTCCATGTATCATACCCACCTTACTTGCCCCTAAGAAAGATGGATCTTGGAGGATGTGCATGGATAGTTGGGCAATAAACAAAATAACTGTTAAATATCAATTTCCTATTCCTCGATTGGACAACTTATTGAATATGTTAGTCGGGGTCATGATCTTTTCGAAATTTGACCTTAAGAATGGCTACCACCAGATCCGGATTAGAGAGGGGGATGAGTAGAAGATGACTTTCAAGTCAAAAGATGGGCTTTACGAATGGTTAGTGATTCCATTTAGGCTTTCCAAAGCCCCGAGTACCTTCTCATGGATAATGACACATGTCTTCCAACCATTCATGGGAAAATTCATTGTGGTGTATTTTGATTATATCCTTGTTTTTAGTACCTCTCTGATTGATCATGAGTCACATTTGAGGACTATCCTTACCACGCTTAGCACGAAAAAAATTATTTGTCAATATCAAGAATTGTTTGTTTTATGTGACGTCCGTAAAATTCCTTAGGTAAATTGTGAGCTTGGAAGGCATACATATGGACCCTAAGAAGGTCCAAGCCATTAAGGATTGGCCAGAGCCCACCAACATTCGGGATGTTCAGAGTTTTCACGGATTAACTACGTTTTATCGTCGCATCATTCAAAATTTTAGTAGTATCATGCCGCCAATAACAGAATGTTTGAATAAAGGTGATTTTACTTGGACCAAATCTGCAACCAAAGCATTCCAAACGATTAAATCACAAATGTCGGAAGCTCCTCTTTTAAGGTTGCCGGATTTTAATAAGGTTTTTGAGTTGTCTTGTGATGCGTCTGGAGTCGGCATAGGCGGCATTTTAAGTTAGGAGGGTCATCTGATTCGGTATTTTAGTGAGAAACTAGTAGGACCTAAATTGAATTATTCTAATTATGATAGGGAGTTTTACGCAGTTCTTCGATGCCTCCAACATTGGCGGTTGAAAGTCCACCTAGTGTCAGCTACCTTCACCTATGGGGGGGGATAGGTGTCTTTGCAGCGTATTTGCGGAATTAAGATTTACCTGCACAAGAAAACAAAACAACCAAGCACAAAAAATACACAGGCAATTTATAGTGGTTCCCCGATTTGGGTACGTCCACTTTCCCCCTTCGACCTATCTCCCAACAAGGGACGACTCGGTCACTTCACCAACAGGATTGAAATCCAATCCTTGTACTAACGGAAGGAACCCTTCCACACGTAGGAGTCAACACTCCCACAACCCGGGTTGCACCCAACCCTTACAACTAAAGACCAATCGGTCCGATACAAAGAAATTGAAAATGCTTGTAAGAAATACAAACGACGTTTGGAGAGTAAGGTGTCCTTCTTCGTTCGACGACGTGTTCTTGAAGTCAACGAAGAGTCCACAACCCTAGATCTCACTTGGAAAGAATCTTCCCGAAACCGGCGGCGGCTTAAAGCGACGGCAAGGTTCTCGGAATCGGCGGCGGCGACGGAGAGCAGCAGCAGTGCCAACTTGATTCAAACTTCGTAGTGAAGGAAGCAAGGTCTTCCAACGGTCACACTAGGATCGATCGTCTCGATCGATTCGGAAGGGGAAGGATTTTCCCGATCAACGAATCAAGAGACAAGGGATCTCTGGTTAGACGCGTGAGACGCTATGCTAGCCTAAGCTTCGGTCGCCGGAGATCTGGAAGAACCTGAGATCAGCAGCGGCGACAAGTGCACGAGCGGCGGAGATATCGGCGGAGCAAGATCGGAGCGTTAGGGCTTATCGGCGGCTCGTGCTTTTTGAAATCTCGTATATTCTACGCTTTACTGTTCATACATACGGAGTATATATACATTAGGTCAAGTATATGACCGTTGTGGGTTCCACCGATAAGAAGACTTGAGCCCGGTTCGAAACAGTTTAAATAATTTGAACCGGTCCAGAGAACAACAGGAAATCGCCTAAGTCAAATTCGTCGAGAATCGTAGGTGATTCTCGACGAATCGGCGAGAATCACTTATGATTCTCGCCGACTTCTACTTAGCCGAATTCTGGCTGTGCAGATACAGAAGTCGGGGAGAACCGGTGGGAATCACTTTTGATTCTCACCGAATCGTCGAGAATGCAAGGTCATTCTCGATGAATCGGCGAGAATCATAATTGATTCTCGACGATTCTGCCTTAGAAAATTTCCCTGTCTGTGTCAAGATAGCCGGCCCAACCCGGCGAGAATCATTTAGTGATTCTCGACGACTCGTCGAGAATAACTCATGATTCTCGACGAATCGGCGAGAATCACTTAGTGATTCTCGACGATTTTCACTTAGACGAATTTCGTCTTTCCGCTCGAGAGCTGGTCTTTGGCCCATCTTTGCTCCTTGTCTGCTCTTGCTTTATCATAGCCCTGTACTTGAAATTAAGTACACCCCAATAGAGAGAGTACACGTAGGCCAACACACTGATCTGCTCAACGAGGGATTACGTTGCACAGACCCGTGTATATTGACCCATTGCACCCTGACATTGGTGTGTACTTAGCATAGAATATCTGCAAGTACAACTAGAAAATAATTCATCAAATACATTGTCTATTTACCTTGGCTTGTACAGGGGCTTCTTCAAATCAGGTACATTGTGGATGCAATACCCAACAATCTCCCCCTATTTGAAGAAGCCTAAACCTTACAAGCTAAGGTGAATAGAGCATATAGAAATGAAAAACCGAAACTTAAGAGTGAGGTGAGAGGGATAAGCATTACCCGTTACTTGAGAGCAAACTAGAGCATTGAGCTACCTTAGCCTTAGCCGAGAGGGTAATCTCCCCCTTTTCGGCTTCTGCAAATTTGGTTCTGGTGCACCTGACACCATGCTCCCCCTCAGTCTGTGCACTTATGTTGTCACGTGAGTTGCTGGCAGATGCTCCACCTAGATGCACGAGCCAGGAGCGTCCGGAGTCTTTATTCCTCATAGTTGAGCATCCCCAATTCAGTTTTGAAGAGACTGAACTTGGCCTCGTCCAAGGGCTTTGTGAAAATATCTGCAATCTGCTTGTCCATGGGGACATAGCAGAGAGAGATGTCCTTGTTCTCCACGTGCTCCCGAATGAAGTGGTAGCGCACTTCAATATGTTTCGTTCTGCTATGCGATACTGGATTGTTTGAGATGGCAATTGCACTTGAGGAATCGCAGTACATGGGTACTTCCTTGAACTGGAGATCATAGTCTGCTAACTGGTTCCTTATCCATAGGAGTTGTGCGCAACAGCTCCCTGCCGAGATGTACTCAGACTCTGCTGTGGAGGTTGCGACACAATTTTGCTTCTTGCTGTTCCATGAGATAAGCCTTCTTCTGAGGAATTGACACGTCCCGGAGGTACTTTTCCTGTCATCCCTACTCCCTGCAAAATCAGCATCTGAAAAACCTATTAGCTCGACATCATTGTTTCTCGGGTACCACAAGCCAAGATTGGGAGTACCTTTAAGGTATCTAAGAATGCGCTTTGCAGCGACATAATGAGATTCCTTAGTGTTCACCTGATATCTGGCACAAACACATGTGGAGAACATGATATCCGGTCTACTGGCAGTAAGGTAAAGCAGAGATCCAATGATGCTTCTGTATTTGGTTTCATCGAAAGGTTTACCTTTCTCATCCTTATCCAGAGACATAGTGGATCCCATTGGAGTCCTCATAGAGGTTGCATTCTCCATTCCGAATTTCTTGAGGAGTTCATTTGTGAACTTCGTTTGAGAGATGAAGATTCCGTCCTCAGACTGTTTCACTTGAAGTCCCAAGAAGTACTTCAGCTCCCCCATACTGCTCATTTCAAACTTTCCTTGCATAAGTTTGGAAAACTTTTTGCAAAGATTGTTATCCGTTGAGCCAAATATGATGTCGTCAACATAGATTTGCAGCAGCAAAATCTTGCCTTTGACTTCCCTGAGAAACAATGTCTTGTCTATTTTTCCTCAAGAGAACTTGTTCTCAAGAAGAAAACTAGACAATGTCTCATACCAAGCTCGAGGAGCTTGTTTTAAGCCATATAACGCTTTATTAAGAAAATAGACATGATTAGGATATGTAGGATTGAAAAAACCTGGAGGTTGAGCGACGTATACTTCCTCTTTCAAATCTCCATTCAGGAAAGCCGATTTCACGTCCATCTGATAAACTGTGAATCCTTTGTCGGAGGCATAGGCTAGGAATAGCCGGATTGCTTCGAGCTGTGCAACTGGTGCAAACGTCTGGTCAAAATCAATCCCCTCCTCCTATCGGTAACCTTGAGCCACTAGTCTGGCCTTGTTCTTTATGATGACACCATGTTCATCCAGTTTGTTTCTAAAGATCCACTTGGTGCCAATCACATTCTGCTTTTGAGGTCTGGGAACAAGCGTCCAAACATTGCATCTTTCGAACTGATGCAATTCATCTTGCATGGCCAAAATCCAGGCAGCATCTTTGTTTGCCTCGTCGAACTTCTTTGGCTCAACCTGGGACAGAAAGCTACGATGCAAAATCTCGTTAATAGTACTTCGGCGAGTTCTGACCCCGTCACGAGGATCTCCGATGATCTGATCTCTGGGATGATCCCTCACGTGTCTGAGCTGTAGAAGTCTGGCGTCAGGAGCGTCGACTACTTCTTGGTCATCGCCTTCTTCTAAAGGATTTGCTCCATTTTGATTTTCAACTTCTCCGATGTGCGTAGATGTGGATACCTTGACGTATGTTGGAGGTGCATCTTCCTCGGGCTCATCCAGTTGCAACCTTTCGAGTCTGTCACCTGCATCTTCAGGAAGAAGACTAGAAGTCTTACAATTAAGCAAACTTCCGTCATCAAATACAACATTGATTGACTCCTCTACCACTAGGGTTTTCTTGTTGAAAACTCTATAAGCCCGGCTGCGACTACTATAGCCCATGAATATGCCTTCGAAGCATTTTTCACCAAACTTAGTACGCGGGTACTTCCCATTATTCAGTACATAGCATTTGCAGCCAAAGATCCTCAGGTAGGACATGGTTGGTTTCTTGCCTTTCAGTAGCTCATAGGGAGTCATGCGATGGCTCTTGTTTATCAATGCCCGGTTTTGTACATGACAACCCGTATTAATAGCCTCGGCCCATAAGTATTCTGGGAGAGAGGCGTCATTCAACATTGCCGTGCACGCCTCAATGAGTGTTCTGTTTCTCCTCTCCGCCACTCCGTTCTGTTGAGGAGTGCGAGGGGAGGAGAACTCATGAAAGATACCAAGTTCTTCACAGAACTCTGTCATAGCCCTAGACTCAAACTCTGTTCCGTGGTCACTTCTGATTTTGACCACAGAGCAGTTAAGTTCGTTCTGTATCTGCTTGACAAAATTAGTGAAGATGTCAAATGTATCTGACTTGCATTTTAAAAAAAACACCCACGTAAACCGAGAGTGATCATCTACAATTACTAGCGTATATGACTTCCCTCCTAAGCTATGAACTTGCATAGGACCAAACAAGTCCATGTGCAGAAGATAAAGACATCTGGAGGAATCTTTGTCTGGGATGCCCTTAAAGGTAGCCCGAGTCTGCTTGCCCATTTGACATGCAGGACATGGACTATCTTTAATGCACTTAATAATAGGAGCGTCCCTTACTAAGTCTTTGGAAAATAGCATATTGATTGTCTTGTAATTAATGTGTGCCAATCTCTTGTGCCATTGTTCGCAAAGAGATGCACTGCCTTTTGCTACTAGGCATACAGGGGTAGAAGAGTCTAAACTAAGGAAATCTAAACAGAAAATATTTCTGCTCCTAATGCCAGTTAATACTGTCTTCGAAGAGGCACATGATATTATCAGGCATTTATCCTTGCAGAACTTAACGTCATACCCTTTATCACATAACTGGCTTTCGCTGATCAGGTTATGATTTAACCCTTCAACATAGGCTACGTCGGAGATAGAGAGTATACCATTGGAAATCATACCGTAACCTCTGGTGACTCCCCGATCAGATCCCCCAAAGATGACTTTGGGTCCATTCTCGACTGGGGTGTACTTCCGCAGCAGGCTTCTTGTCCCAGTCATATGACGGGAGCATCCACTGTCCAAATACCAAATAGGAGTTTTGTTGGCCTTTGGACATTCCTGCAAAACAGAATTAGTTTGCCTTAGGAACCCAATCGAACTTGGGTCCTAGATTTCTTGTTAGCATACTCCCCCTCGATTGGTTAACTCTACGAGTGGTCGGCCTTGCATTGCTAATATAAGGAGTCTCGTTATACCTTGGATTAAACCAACAATCCACGGCAAAGTGACCAATTTTGCCACAGCACCAGCAGTTAAACCTGTTATACTTCCTCTTGGGCGCCTGCTTTACCCTTGAGACGTGGGGTTCAGCTGGGCCCGAAGACCTAGAGGTGGAGGCAACATGATGACCACAGTCACATGACTTCTTCACCTCTTGGCTTTTCAGTGTAACATGCTTGGCCTTAGGTGCCAGCTTCCCATTATGGCCGCTAGAGAATTGACCATAATTTCCCAAGTGGATTTCCTCATAGGGTGCCTTGAAGACACTCTCGCTGAAGTTACGGGGAAAGGTCCACCCATCATATCGGCTCTTCGGCTTTGTAACCGAGGGCCTGAAGTGATGCTCATATGTTGACTCAAAGTCATGTTGGTTACAGGGAAAGCTAGGCTTTCTGAACTCAACAGGACTGAGTGGGGCCTTTCCTTTCTCATCAGCAGAGGCTTTCTTGGCAGCCTTATTCTTTCTCATGTTCCTGTTTCTCCTGGACGAGGAGCTAGATACCCCTACGTGCCCCAAGCCTGCCCCTTTGGCTTGAGCAGAGAAGGTATCAACTAATGGAAGAACAGTTTTTGGCATAGAGAAGCTCTTGACGATCTTCCTTTCTGCCGCAAGTAGTTCTTCCAACTTGTCGACTTCCTCCTGCTTAAGATCAAGGAGCTTAAGAGACTCTGAATGCTTTGAAGTCAGGTCCAAGTGCTCCTGTCGGAGGGAGATCAAACTGGTGATATCTTCCCTCAGGGAGACACTCTCACCTTTAAGGAATTTGACTTCCTTTTTCTCCGCCTTCAGTTTCTTTCGACATTTCAGGAATGTATTGAGCAGAAGCTCATACTTATCTAGGAGCTCAGCTTCAAGGGCAGAGGGGCTATCCTCAGCATCATCATCCTGAGACTCAGGATCAGAGTCAGAGTCGGAGAGAGGGGTATGAGCTTTTACCTTCCCAGTAAATGGGGGGCAATCTCCTTCTGAGTCAGAGCGACCCATTAGCCCAAAGTAGGCTTCCTCATCATCACTGGTGTCTGACGTGTCAGATTCACTCAGCGTCTTTGGCTTCTTTGCGATGTAACTCCTCTCCTTCTTCTAGTCTCTTGAGGACCTGTGCTCCTCTCCCTTTCCCTTGTCCCTCTTGCCTTGATGGCAGTCGGCCGCGACGTGTCCTGGCTTGTTGCAACCAAAGCAAATAATGTCAGATGAGCGGTGTTTGTTCGGTTTGGATACATACCTGTCAGAAGAATAGTTCTTCTTCTGATCCCTTGAAGAGGACCCGTTTCTCTTTCTCTGATTCCTCAGTTTGAGGAACTTCTTGAATTCCCTAGTGATAAGGGATAAGTCTTCCTCCGACAATTCTGAGTCTGAGGAGCTAGGCTCCGAGTCTTCCTCTTCATCTTTCTTCCACGCACGGGAAGAGACAACACCCTTGCCCTTTCTGGAATGAATGGATTTAAGGGCTACCGTCTTTTCTTTGGCCGCAGCTTTCTCTGCTTCCTCTTCAGCCTTCCTTGTGTTCAACTGAAGCTCATAGGACATGAGCTTCCCGAACAGGATTTGAGGGTCGGTTTTCGCAAGTCTGCCAAACTCGCGGATGGCGCAGATCTTTGTGTCCCATTCCTTAGTAAGGGACCTAAGGAACTTATCATTGAGTTCACCGTCAGTGAACACTCTTCCATATCCTTTGAGTGCATTGACGATCTTGAGGAAATTTTCGAAGGTGACTCTGATCTCCTCCTTTGGCCCTTGTCTGAAGGCCTCATATTTCTGATTGAGGAGAGATCTCCGATCGTCCCTCAATTCATCTGTGCCTTCCATTAGGACAATTAGACAGCTCCAGAGATCCTTGGCTGTCCTGCAGTTGCTGAAGTTCTGCATCATAGAGTCATCAACTGCGCTTACCAGGATGTTCTGAGCTTTCTTGTCGAGTCCGAACAGCACCATTTCGTCCTTGTCCATTTCCGAAAGTTTCTTGGGCACTTTCTTGGTAGGATCAATGGTGGAGGCCTTAGTGGGAATGTAAGGTCCCTCCTCCACTATCATGAAGAGCCGGGGGTCGACTGCTTCCATGTAGAATCTGATTCTTTCCTTCCAGATAGGAAAGTTCAGTCTGGTGCATACTGGGATTTTGCCGGAGTGCTTGAGTCCTTCCATGGAAGATCTCTGTCTGCTGCTTGACACTGGTGGCAGGATTCTACTCAAGGTGTGAACCTTTTTGATGAGGAACCTCCCTCTGATACCACTTGAAAGTCCACCTAGTGTCAGCTACCTTCACCTATGGGGGGGGGATAGGTGTCTTTACAGCGTATTTGCGGAATTAAGATTTACCTGCACAAGAAAACAAAACAACCAAGCACAGAAAATACACAGGCAATTTATAGTGGTTCCCCGATTTGGGTACGTCCACTTTCCCCCTTCGACCTATCTCCCAACAAGGGACGACTCGGTCACTTCACCAACAGGATTAAAATCCAATCCTTGTACTAACGGAAGGAACCCTTCCACACGTAGGAGTCAACACTCCCACAACCCGGGTTGCATCCAACCCTTACAACTAAAGACCAATCGGTCTGATACAAAGAAATTGAAAATGCTTGTAAGAAATACAAACGACGTTTGGAGAGTAAGGTGTCCCTCTTCGTTCGACGACGTGTTCTTGAAGTCAACGAAGAGTCCACAACCCTAGATCTCACTTGGAAAGAATCTTCCCGAAACCGGCGGCGGCTTAAAGCGACGGCAAGGTTCTCGGAATCGGCGGCGGCGACGGAGAGCAGCAGTAGTGCCAACTTGATTCAAACTTCGTAGCGAAGGAAGCAAGGTCTTCCAACGGTCACACTAGGATCGATCGTCTCGATCGATTCGGAAGGGGAAGGATTTTCCCGATCAACGAATCAAGAGACAAGGGATCTCTGGTTAGACGCGTGAGACGCTATGCTAGCCTAAGCTTCGGTCGCCGGAGATCTGGAAGAACCTGAGATCAGCAGCGACGACAAGTGCACGAGCGGCGGAGAGATCGGCGGAGCAAGATCGGAGCGTTAGGGCTTATTGGCGGCTCGTGCTTTTTGAAATCTCGTATCTTCTACGCTTTACTGTTCATACATACGGAGTATATATACATTAGGTCAAGTATATGACCGTTGTGGGTCCCACCGGTAAGAAGACTTGAGCCCGATTCGAAACAGTTTAAATAATTTGGACCGGTCCAGAGAACAACAGGAAATCGCCTAAGTCAAATTCGTCGAGAATCGTAGGTGATTCTCGACGAATCGGCGAGAATCACTTATGATTCTCGCCGACTTCTACTTAGCCGAATTCTGGCTGTGCAGATACAGAAGTCGGGGAGAACCGGTGGGAATCACTTTTGATTCTCACCGAATCATCGAGAATGCAAGGTCATTCTCGACGAATCGGCGAGAATCATAAGTGATTCTCGACGATTCTGCCTTAGAAAATTTCCCTGTCTGTGTCAAGATAGCCGGCCCAACCCGGCGAGAATCATTTAGTGATTCTCGACGACTCATCGAGAATCACTCATGATTCTCGACGAATCGGCGAGAATCACTTAGTGATTCTCGACGATTTTCACTTAGACGAATTTCGTCTTTCCGCTCGAGAGCTGGTCTTTGGCCCATCCTTGCTCCTTGTCTGCTCTTGCTTTATCATAGCCCTGTACTTGAAATTAAGTACACCCCAATAGAGAGAGTACACGTAGGCCAACACACTGATCTGCTCAATGAGGGATTACGTTGCACAGACCCGTGTATATTGACCCACTGCACACTGACATTGGTGTGTACTTAGCATAGAATATCTGCAAGTACAACTAGAAAATAATTCATCAAATACATTGTCTATTTACCTTGGCTTGTACAGGGGCTTCTTCAAATCAGGTACATTGTGGATGCAATACCCAACAGCGGTACTATCTTCTCCCGATGGAGTTTGTTATCCAATCCGATCATGATGCGTTGAGATTTGTCAATTCTCAAAGCAAGGTCTGCCCCCAACTTGCTAAGTGGATCTCTGATATGCAGGAGTACACATTTATAATAAAAAATCTTAAGTGGACTCTAAATCGTGTGGCCAACTCCTTTAGTCGTGTCATGTTATTATTTTCAACGACGGTAGTGAAAGTCATCGCGATCGATAGGATTAAGGATAAGTATGTCCATTGTCCAGATTTCAAGGAAATCTATTTATCGGCTCAAAACGACTCTCCCACCACCAAATCTACCTATTATATTCGAGACAGTTACCTCTTTAAGCATTTGAAGCTATGTATCCCGCATTCTTCCCTTCACCATTTCATCGTTTGGGAGTTGAGTAGCGGTGGGTTAGGTCGTCACTTTGGCCGTGATAAGACCATTACGTTAAGTGAGGACAAGTTTCATTGGCCCGGTCTCAAGTCTACGGTAAATTAAATTTTGGGAATGTGTCGTGTGTGCCAATTAGCTAAAGGTAACAAGACGAATGACACCCTTTACACTCATCTTCCGATTCTCTCCATTCCTTGGGAAGACGTTAGTATGGATTTCTTTTTGGGTATACCCGTCACTTTTAGATGTCATGATTCCATCCATGTTGTCGTAGATCGGTTTTCAAAAATGGCTTATTTTATTGCTTGTAGTAAGACCAACAATGCTTTGCATTTAGCAAAATTATATTTTAATGAACTCATTGCGCATCGTGGCATCCCCAAGACTATTGTAACGAATTGGGACGTAAATTTTACTAGTTATTTTTGGAAGACCTTGTGGAAGCTTATGGGTACAAAACTTTTGTTTTCTTTGGCCTACCATCCGTAAATGGATGGGCAAACAGAATTAGTAAAGCGAAGTTTAGGTAGTTTACTACGTTGTCTTGTGGGTGACCATTTGGGAACCTGGGACTTGATCCTTCCCCATGCTCAACTTACAAACAATAATTTGAAAAATAGATCCATGGGGTTATCTGTAACGCCATGGATTTTTTCTTGATGATTTTATTCGATTTGGTATTGTCGTATTTATGACGTTGAGGTGTTACCCCCTCTTTCTTTTGACGGCTTTGCACCGTTAGGGCGTTTTCGCGTCCCTTGGGTCGGTTTGACCAGATTCTTCTAGGATTTTAATTTTGGTTTCTTTTTCTTCCCTGGTTGAAGGGGGTGAAGTTTTGAGTTCTTTGGGCTTATCTAGTCTTATTTGCGATCCGAGCATTTTGGAGTCTCGGTGCGTGTTTGGATCGTTGTTATGATTTTGCTCAATTGAGCTTCTGATGTTTTTGTCACAAGATTTGGTGTGTCGGATTCTAGGGTCTTCCTCGCTACCAATTCGTAGGGTCGACGTTTTTATTCCAGAATTTTGGACAAAAAATTGTTATTTTTATTTTTACATTTATTTTTATTTATGCCTCAGCTCTTCCGTTCTCGTGTTTCCGTAGTATCTGAGAAGTTTTCTCCAGTTCTCGAGAACCAGTCCAATTCTCGAGAAGACTTGGTGAGTTCTCGAGAACCAGCTTGTTCTCGAGAAGTCCATGTGGGCTGCCTATAGCTAGCGTTGAGTGTCACTCGATGCCATCTTGAGAGCATTGAGTGGCACTAGACGCCGCGTGGTGAGTGTTGAGTGGCACTCAATGCCGTCGACTGCTGTTGTTAGTGTCAAGTTTTCCTCTTGTACTCGAGTTGCTGCTCTTGGTTCTTGAGTAGTCTCCTGTTGTTCTTAATAAATCCGTCTTGTTCTCGAGAAATGTCTTAGTTCTCGAGAAGTCCCCGTAGTTCTCGAGAAATTCTCTCTCTTGTTCTCGAGAAGTGCCATAGTTCTCGAGAAGTTCTAGTAGTTCTCGAGAAATCCTCTCTCCGATTCTCGAGAAATGCCCTTATTCCCGAGAAAAGCCTTTGTTCTCGAGAAACATTACTCAAAAATCTGCCATCAACTCGAGTAATCTGGTCTTCACTTCGAGTTTTCCGGTTCAGTAAACCCCGGTTTGTTTCCTTAAGTAGGGTTATGCTAATATTACATATAGTATAAATACCTTCTTTTTCTTACTCCTTAAGCCGACCAAGTCGATCTCCTGAACCAGAGTGGCATGAGAGAGAAATGTGTCCGTTTGTGACTCTCCGGTGGCCGCCGACAGTGCTCCCGTGCTCAAAATCTACAACCGAGTATAGATCTGGAAAGCTCTCGGCGAGAGCTTCGCTATCGTGGTAAATTTTTCCCCATTCCTTGAGTTTTCTCGTTAGGGTTTTTCGGCCCTAACCCCCCTTTCGGCCGTTTTGGTTTAGATTTCAACTCCTCCCGTATTCTTTTGCCCCAATCTACGACGTGGAGTGAATCGGAGGACTTTTCCGGTAAAACCAAGGCAAGTGATGGTTTACCCTCTTTCCTCCTTGTACGATTCAGATGGTAACGGTTAAGTTTTGTTTTCTTTAATTTCTGTGCACTTTGTTATGCTAATTAGTAGACATGTTCAATCTTCCTAGAAGTCCATTTAATTTTGCAAGTTCAAAACTATGTCACTACTTTCTGGTTAGCGTAAAGACTTTTTCATATACTTATGATAAATCTAGACTTGCATAAGATGTATTGTTACTCTGGGACATTTATACTCATGTAGGGTGTTTGGGAAAATTTTAACAAGTATCTTTTGCAAGCATATAATTATATTTTGAATCGTAGACTATAGTATCCAATAAGCTGAGGGATACGACTATCTTCTTAACTTAAAATGAATTTCAACCATAATAACATATGTTCTCCTTTTAAACTGTCGAGTTTGGAGTCTTGCCTGAGCGTCTGCAGTTATCCCCTACACGGCGTGGCATCACTGCGCGTATTTTCCCTTGCTCTTATATAATTTAATTGTTGGGGAAATTCAGGTTGTGACAGTTCGTATCAGAGGGAGGTGGCTTGACAATTGGTCGGGCAACCTTCCCTTGTTACTGTTAGTTGTTTAGTGTAATATCATACACAACCGATGTGTCATCAGTACGTCTTGGCTGAAGCATGAACACTACACTCATAAGAATGATTAGAAGAATACAGGGCATATTATGTAGTATGGGATGCATAATATGTGTTTGTATTTGGATCCACCATAGGTGGTGACATGTGAGGGTTATGTAGTATGGGATGCATAACCTCACCACATGAATGCCCATTAACACATTTTCTTTTTCGTTGCATGCATTGTTATGTAGTATGGGATGCATAACATTTCATGTGTACGCCACTCATAACATGCATTATGGCCTTTTTTTTAGGATGCATAGCATTGCATACATATCATAACATAAAATAAGCACAACATGCAAAGCTAAAGATTTATATGATGACATATATACACACTTGATTTTAAATAAGAGTAAATAATCCATGCATTTATATCATAGGCACATGAGTCAATAAGATGATAGGATATCATCCTGAGTAGGACATATCATCATCATATAATCCCAGAGCAAGTGACAGCTTAAGCAAGTGTCTTTTAAGTATGGTCTGAACAAGTTTTGTTTTCCCTAGTCGTAATATAGGATTTTGATGGGTTGTTCGTTTGCCTTTTTTAAAAATGCCGCCAAAGCGTATTGCGACAAGGTCGACTCAAAAGTCGGAGGGTGAGTCGTCAGCTGCGCAGAGTGATGCGTTTATCGAGACTTTGCGCAAGAGCAACGAGGATCTGTCAAGGCAAGTAGTTGCGATGCAATTGAAAATTTAGACCTTGTTATTTGCCTCTCCCACACAACAACCCTTAGTGCAAGAGCCTGTCGTGGATCAAGCCATACCTAAATCCCTTGCTCCTTTTGAGCCCGCGGTGACGCTACCACCAATGATGAATTTCATCTCGCATTTCAAGCGATTGAGACCTCCTACTTATGCCGGGAGTGCTGAAATCATGATTTTAGATGATTGGATCATCTCCATCAAAGATATGTTTTCGTATTCCGGGATTCTAGAAGCCCAGAAGGTAATTATTGCATCCTATCAGTTAAAAGGCTTGGCAAAGAGTTGGTGGATTCGGGAAAGGGAAAGTATGAAGGAAGGCTGTTCTTGGGAATCTTTTACGAAGATGCTGCTGAAGAAGTTTCTACCCTTGGTTGAGCAGGACCGCCGGATGAATAACTTCCTGCATCTAAAGCAGAGATAGCTCAAAGTGAGCTAGTACGAAATTGAGTTTAGCAAACTGAGTAGGTATGCTCCTGATTTGGTAGCTTCGGAGGAGGGTAGAGTGAAATGTTTCCTGGGAGGACTAAGAAGTGATGTCCAGTAGTGGGCATGCGCTTATGGAGCTTACAGTTATGCTGTGGCAGTGGAAGCCGCACTGAAAGTAGAGGCGATTGAAAACACCAAGAATCGAGGTGCAGCGGAAAGGAAAGAGAAGTGGAAGGGTGTTGAGGATGGAAGCACTAGGGCATCCGACTCTTCTTTGAAAAAGAAAAGTGGAGAAATTTGTAGCTTCTATGGTCGACCTTGCCACCCTTATGAAATGTGTTTCAAGATGACTGCCACCCTGAAGCAACAGTAGGTGCACACCATCCAGGGTGCACACAAGGGAGATTTGGTGTGCTCATTCTATTCTAGGAAGGGGAATCACGTGAATCGTTGCTGTACGAAGGATAAGGCTTGCTTCCAGTGATGGCAGAAGGGGAATTTTAAGTCTTCGTGCCCCCAGGCTCAATCCCCACTGAAGCCTGCCCTGCTTCGAGCTCTGCCACCGCCACCAAACCAAGTAAGAGGCAAAGGAAGGCTGAACATAGTGACCAGCGAAGAAGCTCAAACCTCTACACAAGTTATTTCTTGATAGCCCCAGTTTATTTCATCCTTTTTACTTCTCGTTGTCGCCCTAGTTATCGTTCGTTTAGTTATGTATGCTACGATTTTAGGGTAGTTTAAGGTACGGAATAGGTGGGCGCGCGTTCCTTTCGATTCGGGCGCCCCCCATTCCTTTGTGGCCCGGAGGTTTGTAGATAAACATCGTCTGGATGTTGATCCATTAGGAGACTCCTTCAACATTAAGCTTCCCTCCAGTGATTTGGTGGTATATAATCAAGGAGTTATGAGATGCCCTATATACCTAGGCAAATTTCCTAGCCTTTTCAGATCTGATGGTGTTGGATCTGGTGGACTTTGACGTGATTTTTGGCATGGACTAACTATCCAAGTATGATGCCGTCATCCAGTGCAAGGCTAAGCGACTGGATTTCAGGATGGATGACGGCCAACCTATGAGCGTTTATGGATTTCAGGATATGGTTTTCCCTATTATTTTTGCGGTATGTGCTTGTCGTGCTATAGAGTCTGGTTGAGAGGCATTTTTGGTTTCTATTTCTACTTTGGAAACTGCTTTTGTTACACCACGTCTTGAGGATATCTCGGTGGTGCGAGAGTTTTTGGATGTTTTTCCTGACTGTCTTCCAAGACTTCCTCCGATGAGGGAGATAGAGTTTATGATAGAACTCGAGCCAAATACTTGTCCTATTGCCAAAGCACCGTATTGTATGGCTTCACTTGAGTTGGATGAGTTGCGTACTTAGCTCGATGAGTTGCTGAGGTATGGTTTTATTAGACCAAGTTCTTCTCCGTGGGGTGCTCCTTTATTGTTCGTCAAGAAGAAAGATGGATCGATGAGTCTTTGCATCGATTACAGAGAATTGAATAAAGTGACCATTAAGAATAGATATCCCCAGCCAAGGATTGATGATCTATTCGATTAGCTGTATGGTAGCTCGGTATTTTCAATGATCGTTCTTCTCTCAGGCTACCACTAGTTGAGAATTCGTGAGGCAAATTTCCCTCGGACCGCTTTCCGTTCGCGGCATGGGCATTATGAGTTTTTGGTGATGTCTTTTGGCCTGACCAATGCACCCTCAGCTTTCATGGACTTGATGAATAGGGTGTTTACGGACTTTTTGGATGGATTTGTTATTGTGTTCATAGATTATGTCTTGGTGCATTCCCGCAGTGTTGAGGAGCATACTTAGCATTTGCATTTGGTTTTGTCGACCCTGAGGGAGCATAAGTTATATGCGAAGTTTAGCAAGTGTCAGTTATGTCTACCTCAGGTGTCTTTTCTTGGTCATGTTATAAGCAAGGACGGTATTTCTGTAGACCCGACCAAGATATCTTTTGTGATGGAATGGGAGAGACCTTCTACACCTAAGGAGATTAGGAGATTTTTAGGCCTAGCTGGCTATTATAGAAGATTCGTGGAAGGGTTTTTGGTGTTGTCTACTCCTCTAACTAGACTTACTAAGAAGAATATTGCATTCATTTGGAGTGATAAGTGTTAAGAGGCTTTCCAAGAGTTGAAGAAGAGATTATGTACTGCTCCAATTTTAACCTTACCTACTGAAGGAGTTGAGTATGTTGTGTATTTTGATGCATCACACATCAGACTTGGTTGTGTTTTAATGCAAGATGGTAAGGTGATCGCGTATGGATCATGGCAACTAAAGATACACGAGATAAACTATCATATGCACGATTTGGAGTTTGCAGCTGTAATTTATGTGATGTAGCTTTGGCGACACTTATTGTATTGCACGCTGTGAAAGATCTATACGGACCATAGGTGTTTCAAGTACGTCTTCACGCAGAAGGAACTAAACCTGCACCAGCGTCTGTGGTTAGAATATGTGGCTGATTAAGTAAGTGGAAATTCTTTATCATCAAGGAAAGACAAATGTAGTAGCCGATGCTTTGAGTAGAAATACTGCCAAAATTTTTAATCTGTCAGTACGGCCCTTGGTAAAAGAATTCTTGTTGATGGATATTGAGGTTAGGAGAATACTATGCCTGCTACTCTAGAAGCAGAAGAACCCTCTTGGATTTACCTTACTCGAGCATATCAGAAGGATGATCCTGATTTGTTGCATCTCAAGAGTAGAACTGTGAAGGGAGAGCAACCAGATTTCTCCTTGGATGAGTTGGATACCTTGAAGTATCGGGGTAGATTTTTCATCCCTGCCTTTGGAAACATTCGGGCTAAGATCTGAGATGAAGCTCATGGTTCCAGTGTAGCCTACAACCCTTGTTCTACTAAGATGTATAAAAATCTAAAGCAAATTGTTTGGTGGTTAGGGATGAAGAGTGATATCGTGAAGTTTGTATTGGGATGTTATACGTGTCAGCGTGTTAAGGCTGATCATAGAAGGCCAGGTGGTAAATTGACACCGCTTGATATTCCAAGTTGGAAATTGGAGAGTATTTCAATGGATTTCATCACCGGTTTACCAAAATCTGCCTGTGAGCACGACTCTGTTTGGGTGATAGTCGATAGATTGACAAAGTGTGCTCACTTTGTTCTGTTTAAGATTGGGTATTCGATGAAGAAGATAGCTGAGCTATATCTTGAAGAGGTAAACAGGTTACATGGAGTGCCTGTTAGCATTGTATCAGATCGGGATTCCAGATTTACGTCTCGCTTTTGGAAGAGTTTACAGGAGGTGTTGGGTACCGATTTAAGGTATTCCACCGCCTATCATCCGCAGACGAATGGTCAGACGGAAAGGGTAAATCATATCGTATAAGATATGATCAGTTGTTATATTTTGGATCATGGTGGTGCTTGGGACGAGCGTCTCAGACTCATGGAGTTTGCGTACAATAATAGTTATCAAGAGAGTCTGCAGATGACCCTGTTTGAGGCCTTATATGGGAGGCTTTGTAGAACTCCTTTGTTTTTAACTTAAGGTTGTGAGAGACTGTTGCTAGGTCCGGAAGCCCTTGAGGAGATGAATTGTGTCGTGACTTATTTTCGAGAAAAGCTCCGTGTTGCTCAAGAGCGCTATGAGAAGTATGTTAATCAACGAAGGGTCGATCTGGAGTTTGCCGTTGGAGACTTGGTTTTTCTGAAGGTTTCTCCGATGTCTGGCGTTAAAAGGTTTGGAAGGAACCACAAGTTAGAACCCCGATACGTGGAACCTTTTTTGATTCTTGAATGCATCGGAGTATCAGCTTATAGGCTGGAGTTTCCTGTAACCTTCCCTGGTGTCCATGGTGTGTTACATATAAGCTAGTTACAGAAGTTTATTCGAAACGATCGTCATGTCCTCGACTCAGTGCCCCAGATTCAGCCCAACCTTACGTATGTAGAAGTACCTGTTCGTATTATGGAATCTCAAGAGCGTGTGTTGCGGAGGAAGACCATTCACATGGTCAAGATTCTTTGGAGGAATCAAGACGTTGAGAGTGTAATGTGGGAATTGGAATCTGCGATGAGAGAATCTCATCCACAGCTCTTCTCTTTGTTCGGGTATGTCTCTGTGTGTTTTGTCACGTTTGATTTTTCTTGTTCTGACTTGGGTATCGGAGTTGAGATAAGTTTCGAGACGAAACTTCTTTTAGGGGAAGTGACTGTAACGCCCCTAATTTTTCTCGATGATTTTATTCGATTGGGTATTATCGTATTTATGACGTCGCAGCATTACCGCTGCTTTCTTTTAACGGCTTTGCACCGTTAGGGCATTTCCGCGTCCCTTGGGTCGGTTTTACCAGATTCTTCTAGGATTTTAATTTGTGTTTTTTATTCTTCCCTGGTTGAAGGGGGTGAAGGTTTGAGTTCTTTGGGCTTGTCTAGTCTTATTTGCGATCTGAGCATTTTGGAGTCTCGGTGCGTGTTTGGATCGTTGTGATTATTTTGCTCGATTGAGCTTCCTATATTTTTGTCTCAAGATTTGGTGTGTAGGATTCTAGGGTCGTCCTCGCTACCAATTTGTAGGGTCGACGTTTTTATTCCGGAATTTTTGACAAAAAATTGTTATTTTTATTTTTACTTTTATTTTTATTTCTATCTTAGCTCTTCAGTTCTCGCGATGCCCTAATATCTGAGAAGTTTTCTCCACTTCTCGAGAACCGGTCCTGTTCTCGAGAAGACATGGTGAGTTCTCGAGAACCAGCTTGTTCTCGAGAACCAGCTTGTTCTCGAGAAGTCCTTGTCCGCTGCCTATAGCTAGCATTGAGTGGCACTCGACGCTGTCTCGAGAGCGTTTAGTGGCACTCGACGCCGCATTGAGAGCGTTGAGTGGCACTCAATGTCGTCGACTGCTGTTATTATTGTCAAGTTTTCCTCTTGTACTCGAGTTGCTGCTCTTGGTTCTCGAGTAGTCTCCTGCTGTTCTCAAGAAATTCGTCTTGTTCTCGAGAAATGTCTTAGTTCTCGAGAAGTCCCTGTAGTTCTCGAGAAATACTCTCTCTTGTTCTCGGAAAGTGTCTTAGTTCTTGAGAAGTTCTAGTAGTTCTCGATAAATCCTCTCTCCGGTTCTCGAGAAATGCCCTTGTTCTTGAGAAATGCCTTTGTTCTCGAGAAGCAGTACATAAAAATCTGTCTTCCACTCGAGTAATCTGGTCTTCACTTCGAGTTTTCCGGTTCAGAAAACCCGGGTTCGTTTCCTTAAGTAGGGTTACGCTAATATTATATCTAGTATAAATACCTTCTTCTTTTTCCTCCTTAAGTCGACCAAATCGATCTCCTGAACTAGAGTGCCGTGAGCGAGAAAAATGTCCATTCGTGACTCACTTGTGGTCGCCGACGGTGCTCCCGTGCTCAAAATCTTCAACCGAGTATAGATCTTGAAAGCTCTCGGCGAGAGCTTCGCTATCGTGGTAAATTTTTCCCCATTCCTTGATTTTTCTCGTTAGGTTTTTTCGGCCCTAACCCCCCTTTCGGCCATTTTTGTTTAGATTTCAACTCCTCCCGTGTTCTTTTGCCCCGATCTACGACGTGGAGTGAATTAGAGGACTTTTCCATTAAAACCAAGGCAAGTGGTGGTTTACCCTCTTTCCTCCTTGTCTGATTCAGATGGTAACGGTTAAGTTTTCTTTTATTTAATTTCTGTGCACTTTGTTATGCTAATTAGTAGACATGTTCAATCTTCCTAGAAGTCCATTTAATTGTGCAAGTTCTTGTCAAGATAACTAAACCTTGTAGCGTGTAGCGATTTAGCGAAAGGTTATATTGTTGGCTTTTACCGCTCCTAGTTAATGTTGTAGAGCGTGTTAGGGATTATTTGGAACTGTAAATCATTCCTAGAGGTTGATCAACCGTGTCTTTAATCTAGGAATTGTCGAGTAGAATCCGATGTGCTAAGTCTTGAGATTTATTTCATTGTGTTTCTTTGTTGCGGGTGTTAGTGGGCAAATCCACAAACCACAAGGTTTGTTTCATTTATTATTACATCGTAGAACTCTACTGGTTTTTGGGCATCTCTGGTGATTGGTGGAGTGTGTAAGTCTCCCCCGCTTTTAGATGGATTTTAACATCTGTGAGGGGTGTATCTAGAGAAGTGACCACCCTGCCTGTGTTTATGGGTAGAGTTGACAACAGGAGGCTAATAAAGTTTTGGAGTATTTTTTCTTATGATTTAATCATGCTCTCCCCTTACTTTGGGTATCTGGCATGATTTGTTGCACATGGCGATTCACGTAAGTTATTTTCTTCTGATTTATTTCTTGAGTTTTATTTTTGTACCTTAATTCAGCGCATTTGGTCTTTGGTTGGTACCCCTTTTGACCCTTGTTTATTTGGCTTATTTTTCTGCCACCATTTGTATCTTCTTGCTGATGTGTTCGGTTTTTGGAATGCCTCGGGTTTAGAGCAGTAGTAGGTAGTGGAGCTGGTTTTTGGACTCTTTGAGCGGTAGTTTTGGCTGTGGCTTTTCCACCTCGCCATAGTGATGTAGTTTGTTGTTTTAATTTTCTTTCCTAGTTCAGACATACTTTGTACTGTGGGTTCATGTCAGGTTATTGACTCCTACAGGATTGTTGATTTTTGACACTTGTTAGCTGTTGTTGTCTCCTTTATGCTCGATTCAGATTACTTGCTCTCTAGAATTATTTATTGATAGGATTGCTTGTTAGATATTTTTAACCTCTAAAACCCTACTATTAGTAAAGCATACATGCAATTTCTTTCAAAACTAAGTCACTACTTTCTGGTTAGCTTAAAGACTTTTTCCTATACTTATTATAAATTTGGAGTTGCATAGCAAGAGTTGTTGTAACATCCCATTTCCGGCTAGACCCCTAGGAGTCTGTTTTGACATGACTAGGACATGAAAAAACATTAGGAAACCCAAAAGACCAAGAGAGCTTAGGTAGGAAGGTGAAAATCACCTTGGTCTGCAAATAGTAGGTCAGAAACTTGCTTAAAATAAGATTAGGACTCGGGCGTTGAGTGCGTCGAGTGCACTCAACGCCATAAGCAGAATGGCTTTGAGTGAACTGACTGCACTCAATGCCATCTTATAGGCAGGTTGGCATTGAGTGTGTCGAGTGCACTCAACGTCATAAGTTGAATAGCATTGAGTGCACTGACTGTACTCAATGCCATCTAGTGTTGTCTGGATGGCATTGTGTGAGCTGAGCTCACTCAACGCCGTAGTATGGATGGCATTATGTGAGCTTAGCTCACTCAATGCCATAAACTAAACAGCGTTGAGTGCACTGACTGCACTCAACGCCGTCTGCTGAGGTCTGTAATGGCATTGAGTGAGCTGAGCTCACTCAACGTCGTAGTCTGGATGGCGTTGAGTGAGCTTAGCTCACTCAACGCCATAAGATAAACGGCGTTGAGTGCACAGACTGCACTAAATACCATCTTAAGTAGGCTGGATGGCGTTGAGTGAGCAGAGCTCACTCAATGCCATTTTACTTAGAAATTTTTTTAGCTTGGCTGATGGTTCAGTTGAACCGGTCTAGGAAGTGGGCCAGAATGCGTTATTGACCGACAGTGCCACGTGGTAGTCGTTTCCTCTTCCTTCCAGCCATGGCCTAGCGGTTGTTTGCATGACCATTAATGGCTTTTAAAGCTCGGCTCCATCCTCTCCCCCTTGAAACGACTTGATTCAACTCTTCTCGGGGAGAGGAGGAGTTTCCAGCCTTCTCTTAGCTATTTTTAGCCGTTTCCTCTCCCTTCAAGCCATGGCCGATGTAACATCCCATTTCCAACTAGACCCCTAAGAGTGATTTTGTCATGACAAAACCCTAGGGAGCCCAAGAAGGGCCAAGTGAACCTAGGAATGTGGATGAGACCACTGTGGTCTGCACATAGTAGATTTTTGAACAATTACTTAAAATAATCATGGAACTTCACCATGACTCCAAGACCCCACCCATACCTCCATAACCCTAGTGAAGGGTCAATGGGTCACTAAGGACACATGGAGGGCAGTCAAAGGAGCTAAGTTGACCAAAGTCAACTCTAACCCTAATTAGGTCAAACTGGCCTGCACAAGGGTCAATTGCAGTCCCTTAGCCAAGTAAACCCCACCCATACCTCCATAACCCTAGTGAAGGGTCAATGGGTCACTAAGGACCCATGTAGGGCAGTCAAAGGAGCTAAGTTGACCAAAGTCAACTATAACCCTAATTAGGTCAAACTGGCCTGCACAAGGGTCAATTGCAGTCCCTTAGCCAAGTGGACCCCACACATACCCTCATAACCGTTAGGGGAGGCCAAAGGGTCACCAAGGACCCATTGGGACCAATCAAAAAGGCTAGGTTGACCAAAGTCAACTCTAGACCTAAAATGGTCAAAGTGCCCTAGTTAAGGGTCAAGTGACCTTCAAAGGCCAATCCAACCCCCACCTTGACCCTAGGGAAGGCTAATGGGTCACCAAGGACCCATTAAGGAAGCCTCATGGACCAAATTGACCTAAGTGAGCCCTAGTCCAAGGTTGGGTCAAGCTAGCCCAAATGGACTAACTCAAGCTCAAGCCCATTTTGATTGGGCTAACCTTGTTTGATGGATAAAATAGACATGTGGGCTGCCATTGGGTTAGGTAGGAGCCATTGGATTTAGCTTGGTGTGTAGGAGAGAGAAATCCATCCATGGAGGAGAGAGAAAGAGAAGGAAGAAAAAGGGAGGAGGACTTTGGGCTCAACCTCCCCTTCCCCAACCCCCTCCATTCATTACATTAGGACAAGGAAGGCAGCCCCAATCCAACCAGCTGGTCATTGACTAGTTGGATCCATGCATTTCCCCCCTACAAACCAAGACGCTAACCTTGACCATGGCCAAAAATGGCCAAAGTGTTTTCAGCCACCTAACACCTCCCCTCTCCCTTTTAAAAGCTCCATTGGACTCCTAGGAGTAATTCCCACCATTTTCCTGAAGGAGACAGCTAGTTTCCTGTGTTTTTGAAGAGGCCGACCACCACCGACCACCACCGACCACCACCATGCCAATCCGGCGATCAGCACGGCTACAGCAGCCCCCACAGGTCCTCCTCCACTCCTTCTTGCATGGGCAGATCTTTAGAATCGTTAGGGCCGAGGTTTGGGCTCAATTGAGCCGAATCCAAAATTTAAATTCATGGATTTTCCATGAAATTTCTGCTTGTCGGGATCGCCGCAATAGGGCTCCCCGGCGGCCAAGCCGCCGCCTGGAGATAGCCCCGGCCACCACGAAGGTGTTGGCGGCGGTAGCCGGCCGGGGAGGTGGCCGGATCGCCGGCGACAGCGGCTGGAAGTCAGCCCAGGCAGGATAGATCCTAGCCGTATGCTAGAGGAAGAAGACGATGGGATGTCGTCGGTCTTGCGTCAAGATTCGTGCGGGATGATATTTAAACTATGGAATATATATGTTGATTCATTTCATTTTTGTCACATATCTTGTATTTAATGTAATTAATTATTAAAAATACTTAGAGGACATTTCAGAAAAAATGGTCAACACATAAAATGTAGCCCTCTGCGTCTAATTTCATACAAAATTAGTTTGAACCAATTTGGATGCCTGGTTTGACCACGCCACTCATTTTGGTGGGGTCTATACATATGACTAGGCAGACATTAAACAGAGTGCCCACACTTCATCCTTAGCTCAAAGGAGCTGAAATTTTGGCAGGAATTCACCCTACCAAATATGTAGAGCCTGCCCAAAAATGGGAATTTTTGGGAATAATTTTTCTATAGTTTTATAAATAATTTAATTTACCTAGGGTAATTTAATTTAGGGGTTAAATGAAACACAAATTCATCCAAATTTTGTTGGGAGGTATGTGAGGTCATTATAGACCTCTGGTTAAAATTTCACTAAGTTTGGAGATGATTTGAATGGAAATCATGCAAACCCTAGCCTTGCCCTAGAAAGGGCATTTTGGTCTAAAACTGTATTGTTGGTTTAGGATGTCCAATTCACCTCAATAGAGGTTCAAATTTGGGCCACTGACTTGGCATGAACTTGTGCACCTTCCAATGAAATATGGGGAGGTTTGGAATTGATTTGCCCCAATATCCTAGGTCAAACCCTAAGGAAGGGCTTTTGTACCTTGTGAAGGACATGTGGCCCAAACACCTTGTATGACTATGCAATTTTGTAGGAAGGGTACTAGGGTAACTAAAACCCTCTGGTGAAAATCTTAGGGTATTTTGGAAGGTTTGGGACCCACAAAACCCTAACCTTAGTTTAGGGCACAAATATTGTATGGTTGGAATGGGCTTGTTAAACTCCTCAAACTAAGATGAAATTTAGGTAGAATGGTCATACAGATATTATCAGCCTCTGGTAATTTAATTGGGAATTTTTGGATAATATTGATAGTACTTCCTTTATAACACAAGGGGATGCCACAATTTAATAAATTGATCATTATGGTCCCTCTGCACCTTGGAAAGACATCAAAGTTTGGCAAAGGAAGTCTTGAAGCATTATAGACATATATAAATTTTATGAGAATTTTTAAATACATATTGGAGGTACTTACTTTACAAGCTTGTTAAATGAGGAAATTATTCAATAATTTATTTAAGTCTATTTACTTATAAATAAATTATGAAATTTGTCTCAAATAATTTATATTCCATTAGAATCATACTTGAATTTTCTCTGAATTTTTAGAAGCAATATAGTCTTTTATAACTCTTTAAATGAATTTTTAAGGATTAAAATGAAATAAGAATTTGGGGATAAAACCTTACTGAAAATTTTTGATATTTTGGAGGATGAGTTAAATTCTTATTTTAAATATCTTATAAAATTAGTGGAATGATATATTGTCTGAAATTGGTACCTCATGTTCATTATTAGAAACTTTAGTCCCTATAATAATTAAATAAATTATTAAATAAATAAGAAAAATTTTGGGTCTCTGGATTTAAGGCTTAAAGTTTATAAGGAACTTACATTAATTATTATAGGAGTATTGGATGATCATTTGATATACTTTCCATTTTACAAGAAGTTTAACCTTGGTGGTCTGCATTTAGTAATTTTGGAAAATTGTTCATGATTTTTGTTTGAGGCTTATCACTCCTTAATCACTTATGATATTTGACCCAGAGCATTTATATACCCTTGCAATCAGGTTAGATTTTTCCTTGAATTTTTAGAAATAATATTGCCCTGCTTATCTATTTTAATAAATTATTGCAAGTTACCTTTAAAATAAAATTAGTGGCCTAAACCTTGCTGAAAATTTAAGAGACCTTGGATCTTAGGTTAAATGTTTATTATGAGTATAACATAAATCTGGGGGAATTGTATCTTGACTAAATTTGGTACCTCCTGTTCAATCTCGGAGACCTTGGCCACTAGGAATATTTAATAAATTACTAGATAAACAGGAAAATTATGAAATTCTGGATTTGGGCAATAAAGGTCATAATGGACCTCATTAATTATTATAGGAGTATTGGATGATTATTTGATGTACTTCCCATTTTACATGGCAATAAACCTTGGTGGTCTGCATATAGTAAATCGGCAGAAATATTTTGGAGTACAAGTTAGGCACATAAGTCGAGATTAGTGGTTATAGTTTTGGATAATTTAGAATGAGTTAATCCCTCAGGGATGGATGAGAAAAGGTTGGGTTTGGCTAAAAGTTAGATGGTATTCGGGATCGACGAAAGATCGTCTTCCCCGTAGAGTGAAAGGTCAAAAATCACCTTAGGTTTAGCCTAGTGTAATATGAAAAGGGAATGGGTAAGGGATATGGGATTAGTTATCAACCAACAAGAATAAGTGCCTTGCGAAAGGGAGCTTTGGGATTCGCCCATCATAGCTCCTAATGCCCTCGAGAGCCCTTCACAGGGAATACCTTGGGCAGTCCTGGGTCAAACATAAGTTGTAGGCATAAAATAAACTGAAGAGTAAATAGTAAACTTAGGATTTCACACTCTCAAACCCCAATGTACTGAGAGATAGTTTGGGTTACTCGGGCAATCAGAGCCCAGTGGTTATGGTGATAGGAAGGGTGGCCCGGGGAGATTCGGCTCGGTCGTTGATTATGACGGACGGGATAGTCCGAGGAGCTTCGGCTCGGTTGTTGATTATCATGGACGGGATAGTCCGGGGAGCTTCGACTCGGTTGTTGATTATGACGGACGGGATAGTTCGGGGAGATTTGGCTCGGTTGTTGTTTTGACTCATAACTATTTCATGTGCATAGAAGGTATAAGGTGGTGGGTCTTCGGTATTGGAGGGTCGATGCACCGACGCCAATACGCTGACTCGGCAAGTGTGGTTTGCACTTCGCCAACAAAAATCTGGTGTGCCAGCCGGCAAGAGTATGCAGGAGTCCGCTTTGTGCACCAAGCGTTGAGGCGTACGATAGGTCTGACCGGTATTGCTTTACTGGTTTAGAGGTGGGCGAGGCCCAACCCACCGCTTCCGTCTGCCACTACGGAGGTTTCCTGGGAGGTAACGGCTCCGAAAGGGGGAACTAAAGGTCTGTGTACACAGAGTCGAGTGGGTGAGTTGCACTTGCATGTTCACGTCATAGCATAATTGTATTTCATAGCATAACAATTGTATATAACCTGACACCAAATGCTTAAGCGGTATGGGACGCTCTATACATTAGGCCCTGCAAAACGACCCCTTGGCCTATAAGTTCGCGCGAGCGTGCTTATAAGTCAAGGTTCTCTTTCAGTACTTTATATTTAAGCCTGCTAGTAAAACCGACACCCTATCGTATAAATCAGTATGGGACTTTTTATACGATAGAAGCCCTGCAAGAGATCCCTTAGCTTATGTGTATTCACATAAGTTAAGGTTACTTATTCCAAATTTTATATCATTATTACCATACTTAGAACTGCTAGTTTTGTTCCACTGCCATCGGCTATTTGATATTCTCCACCTTCATGTCCTTCCCTTTCCTTCTCCCCGCTCGGTGCTTAGGAGCTATGGTGGAATGGGCGGAGGACGATAGGACTTAGTCTTTTAGACTAACGGTTTTCGAACCACATCATTTTAGGGGACCACGGAGCCCAGCATGGAGGAGCAGCCCCGGAGGTCGGTACGCTTGGAGATCGGGCAGTCTAGTACCGGAGTCCAGACAGCAGGGACTGTGAGTCCAGACCACTAGTAGTTATATTAGTTTGCTTTCGCGATGAGCGATTTGTAGTGAGGACATGATGTACCGGGCATAAGCCCGAGATTTCTGTTATATGTACTATCTATGGACACTCCCTTTGTGGAGTTTATTTTCTCTATACATGTGATTCCTGTGGACTTTCTTTTAATTCATTGCTACAATTGTGATCAATTTGGCCGGCAGGATCGATGTTTTGTATTGACAACCTTCCCGGGTGCGAAGGTATCACCGTAAGGCGGCGGTTCTGGGTCTAAGACCCCGCCGTCTGAAAAGAAAAAAAATGGGGGTCTTACAAGTGGTATCAGAGCAAAATATATCGATCGAAATGTAGCAGTCCACAAACCCCGGGCCACCCCCGCACGCGTTTAGTTTGGGGACAAACTAAGCAGCGGAAGCAGTGGTGGGCCCATATTGGGGATCACATAAAATTGTCCACTTTTAGTTAGATATGTGCGATTACTTAAAATTGACTTCTGTTACGCAGCCCCCAGCGCAGCCAACACCACAAGGTCGAGTCCAGCAGACTCTGAATGTTGCACAACCTCCCCCGGTCCCCACTCCATTCCTACACTCGGAGATGGTGCAAACCCTGACAGATATTCTGGATGCTTTCAGGGCCCAACAGGTTCCGGCCTCGCAGCCAAACCCGGGGGCCAATTGGCTGAGCATCTTCCGAGGACTCTCTCCTCCATCTTACTTAGGGACAGAATCGGCTGTTCGGACAGAGGAATGGCTAGAAATTATGTATGAAATGTTGACCGGGATACGGTGCCCCTGGGAGGAGAGGGTTCCTTTGGTGGTCTCTTGTTTAGAGTCCCATGCCAAAAGGTGGTGGAAGACGCTGCTGGACACGACGTTTGCCGATAGGGAGGTTGCAGAAGTTACCTGGGAAGAGTTCAGGACCGCGCTGCTGGAGCATTTTGTTCCACAGTCGGCCAGGGATGAGTTGGAGGAGCGGTTCTTACAGCTGAAGCAGGGCACCCAGACGGTGGTGGAGTACCATCGGGAGTTCGACCATTTGGTTCGATATGCAGATTCTTACCAGCTGGACGAAGCAGGGTACATATAGAGGTTCTATAAGGGCCTACGGGAGGACTTGAGGGAGGCTTTGTTGTTTGTATCTGACGGGCCTATCTCTCGGATTTTGGAGATGGGAAAGAGGATTGAGGCTGATTGGCACACCATTCGGGGCCGGAAGCCGCAAGCGGAGGATCAGGGCTGGAGAGCAAGAAATTATCTGCGGCAAGGTGCTATACCAGGTGGGAGAAGGACAGACGACCAGCCTCGTCAGGAAGTAGGTGATATTGGCCCCTCAGCCTCTTCAGATGAGGGAGGCACCAAGACCCGGGGGTATGGCATTTCCCCCACAAGAGTGCTACAACTGTCACCAGATAGGACACATTCGGAGAAACTGCCCCTTGAGGGAAGCACCTCTACCAGCACACCAGGCTGCCCCGTATTCCCCACAGTTTGGAGGACGAGGACGTGGTCGAGGACATGGTTTCCAGGGTGCAGATCGTAGGCAGCAGAGGGAGCAAATTTATGCACTGGATTTGGCTCAATCCCGGAACCCGGACCAAGTAATCACTGGTACATAAGAAAATTGTAAACTTATTTCCTCATGACATTTAAGTTTATATAGAAGTGATAATCTAGGGAAGAAAACCATAGCTAGACTCTAAGAAATTTAACTTTCCCCACCCCAAGAAATAGTTTTCATCAGCGGCAAACCCGCTTTTATGCTATTTGATACGGGTGCTTCACACTCATTTGTATCGGAAGCCTTCGTAGAAGGGTTGGAAGGAGTGGAGCGATTCACGAGTTTGATGATGAGGATACGATTACCCGACGGATCAGAGCTGTTCACCTCTGCCCACTGCAACATGGAGGCGGAGATCAGCGGAAAGATATTTGAAGCCCCAGCGACGATCATAAAGATGCCAGTCTTTGATTTGATCCTAGGAATGACATGGTTGAACTGGAATCATGCTCAGATTGACTGCATGTCCAAGAGAGTTACCGTGAGACATGGGGATTCCTACCTCGTCATCGAAGGTACTTGATCTATTCCCCCTCTCATGTTGTCATCTGTACAGGCTGTCTGTAACATCCCATTTCCGGCTAGACCCCTAGGAGTCGATTAGTCGTGAGAGAACCCTAGAAGCCCAAGAATTGATGTACATCGACTGAGATTTTGGGTCATGGGTTGGTCACGCCCGTGACCTATGTGTCACGCCCGTGACATAGGGCGTGACTCCTTCGACGATCGTCGATCTCAGCGCGATGATCGTCGAGCGTCGAATTTGAAACCCGGGCCTATCACGCCCGTGACCTATGTGCGACGCCCGTGACTCCTTCGACGATCGTCGATCTCCGTGAGACGATCGTCGAACTTGCCACCCAGGCCTGTCACGCCCGTGACCTTTGTGTCACGCCCGTGACCTAGGGCGTGATACCTTCGTCGATCGTCGATCTCACTGGGACGATTGTCGAATCGCATAAATTGCGTCGTGGCCCTGTCACGCCCGTGACCACGGTGTCACTCCCATGACTAAGGGCGTGACCCCCCTTCGGCGATCGTCGATCTAAGCGAGACGATCGCCGAGCGCGGAATTTGCACATTGACCCTGTCACGCCCGTGACCCCATGTGTCACGCCCGTGACCTAGGGCGTGACCACCCTTCGATGACAATCGATCTCAGTTCGATGATCGTCGACCTTAGAATTGGCCACCCGGGCCTGTCACACCTGTGACCTTTGTGTCACGCCCGTGACCAAGGACGAAACGTCAGCCAGACTGGAAATTTGGTTAACCGACGTCATAATCAATTCTGATTATGGGATTGTACAGCAGGAATATTTATGAGCCGCTTCCGTCCCTAATTATTTAATAGAATGAGAGAGTGAGGTCCAATAAGAAATCGCCACCTGGATCAGCCAATTCATCTTCCACCTTTTCCTCTTCCCTGCATCATAACCGAAACGTTATTAAGAAGAAACATTCATGGCCATGAATGTTTCATCCTTTCCCCTCCCCATTGGGAAATCTATAAAAGCTCCCTTGGAGCAAGAGGAGAAGGTGACACATTCGATCAAACGGATTCAGATTCCTCCCCTTGCTGTTGATGAATTTCCGGCGACGCCACCACCGCGCCATGACAGTCCGACGTCAATCTCGCCTTCAAACCGCGAACAAGGTCCTCCTCTACTCTTTCTTCTATGGATAGATCTTAGAAATTACTTAGGAGAGATGTCGAGCTCAAAGGAGCAAGATTGAGCGAGCTTTTCCTTGGTTTTTCAAAAATAAATGGTGGTCGGGTTCGCCGGAAACCGCCTCTCCGGCGGCCGTACCGCCGCCCGACGGTAGCCCTCACCTCAACAGAGGTGGTGGTGGTGGTGGCCGGCCAGGAAGATGGCTGGGTGGACGGGAATTAGCTTTAGAAAAGCTACAGGAAGTGTTGTTTTTCTGATGTTGTTCGGGTTCGGGTGAAGAAGATGGTGAACAGTAGCATTTAATTATATTATATAATGTATAGTTAGGAATTAATTCCATTTACTGTACACTAGGTTAAAACTGAAAATTATAGCCCGTAGGGGCTGAAACATAAAAGTAGTAAACATAGAAAATGTAGCCCTTGAGGTCTAGTTTAATTTAAAATTGATTTCACTCGATTTAACTCATCCTAAATTTTGGTGAGTGGTCCATGGGTGTATCATAAGGTTCTGGTAAAAATTTCATCATATTTGGAGATGTTCTGTATAGGTTTTTATCCCACCCTAGGTTGATCCTTATAGGACAATTTAGGATCAAACACCCCCTTGGTATTTGAGTGCCCATATCACCTCAACAGAGACTGATAGTTTGGAGTGGTTTGGTGTAGGGTAGCCCTTGAACCCTAGGGTAGGCCCCTTAATGGGGATTTGTAGGGTTGTGAAGGTCATGGGGTTAAATGACCTTGGACTTACTTGAAATTTGGTGGAGAGGACCATAGGGCCATTAAAGTCCTCTGGTAAAAAATCTTAGGGGCTTTGGAGATAGTTAGGCCACCTAAAACTCTAACCCTAGTTTAGGTCACCATCTTTAATTTGAATTATTAAGCTATCAACTGAACTTCAAATCAAGTAAAATTTGGGCAGGGTAATTTTATGATCTAAATGGCCATGTTATATTTTGTTGAGATTTTTGGGCCAATTTATACAGTACTTCATTCACAATCCTAGTTATGCTTCATATAATTATTTTGATGATTATGGATTGTCTGTTCACGAGAATGTTATGAAATCTTGGATTAGGGCATTTTATAGGATGTTATACCTTCTGTATTTTTCTTGGAAGTTTTATCTTATTATTTCGGGTACTTGCTTCTTTAATGTACCAATTGTGATATGTAGTCAAAAATACAAATAATGCCAATTTACTATTTGGAAAATTATTAAATTTGGTCAGTGGGTGTTTTAAACCATGATAGTCATCCTGTATATTTATTTGGAATTTTAGATGATTACAAATAGTACCTCCTTCTTTAAGCTGGGAAAATTAGTGTTTTACATTAAAATAAATTCAGAGCCCAAATATTGGATAAAAATTATGAGACTTGGTTTATGATGGTTTTAGGTAATTATAGAGCTTCTATAATTTTCATGTGATTTTTGGATATATATTTACAGTACTTGCTTCACAATATGGTAAAAGTGGCCTAAAATAGTAAATTAGGAAATGTAGGCCTAAACACCTCTGAAATTTCTAAGAATTTGGAATTACTGCTTATATGACTCAAAGGATTTTTACTGATTTTATGGTGATTTATTGTTGGCTCATTAGTGCACTTCATGTTCATACTAGGGCATTGGGAGGCTAAGAATAAATAAATTAAATGCCAAATGAAATAGAAAAATTATTATTTTCTGGATTTAGACTAATTAGGTCATGGTAGACCCCCAATATATATTATAAGAGATTCGGAAGACAATTTTCAGTACCACCCCTTGCATACCCCATAAGCTTAGGATGGTCTGCGTTTAGTAAAATCTGCAGAAGCCGAACTAGAGTGGGTAATGTTGGAACACCCTATTACTAATTTGGGTAAGGATCACTATGTTTTTCTTAGGAAACCAGGTTGACCTAGTTGTATAGTTGTAAAGGTCAACATTAGAATGTGTCTAGGGCTTAGAATTTAGGTTTGAGCTGCCCCCAGGACCATTCAAGGAATCAGACTTAAAGCTGAGCCAAAGTCAGTTATCGTCGAGCTTAGGTCGACAAAACGTCGAACTCCGTTCGACGCTCTCTGAGCTCAACCTTGCTAAAGTCGTCGAGCTTCAGTCGACATTCTTCGAGCTCAGGTCGACGATCTCTCTTCTCTTATTCTTCAGGTCGCTGAGCTCGGTTCGACGATCTTCGAGCTCAGTTAGACGTTTTCTGTCTGTTTGATCTTTTTCATCTCTGAGCTCAGTTCGATGATCGTAGAGCTCAGATCGACGATTTTCTAAGAGATCGACGTTTTTAAGAATTCAAAAGCTGTCAGTCTTTGGAATGTTTTTGAATTCTCTCAGCATTTATGTCAAGAAGATCTGCCAGCCGTTTATCTTTATTCTGGAGCAAGTTTCAAGGAATTATTCAGAGAATGTTTTATTGGACTTTCCTCTAGAAGACAGAAATTTTTATGGAAGACATTTATGACTGCCAACGACTATCTTTGACAAGGAATTTTTTAGAGAATAAGATCCTCCTTTTTGTCTTCAATCAATAATATAGAGAAAACTACAGACATCACAACAACAAGATTTTTTAACAGTGACAGACACAGTGATCATTTTTTCTGAAGAACTAGTAGAACAATCCTTTTGACCTACCAAAAAAAGTGATCATAGCTTCAACATCAAGAACTCCAGAGACCAAACTTTTCAGCATCTGCTGGAATCATCTTCTGCTAGAGATTTGAAGCTTCTGAAGACCTATCACCCTGAAGCAAAGCTCTCACTCCTGAACCACTCTACATCTCAGGGGGAGCTTTGACATCATCAACAATCCACTAGTATTCTCTCATTTGATTTGAGAACAGAGAAGACAACTTCACCTCTTTAATTTTTCTTTTCCTGCTGTAAAAGGGTTATCAAAACTCCCTTCAAAAGTTCTGAGATTGGTTCTGAGAGCCTTGTCAAAACTCAGTGGTGGCAAGACACCTGATCAAAAAATCTAGTTTGGTTTTTGAGCACCTTATCAAAAGCTCATTGGTGTCAGGACATCTGATCAACTCATCCTGAGTGGATTCCTACCAAGGGTGGTAGAAGAGTGGATTTACACAGGTTTTTGGGGAACCACTATAGTTCCTTGTGTCTTCTGGCTGCTTGAGTATTTTCTTTATTGTGTGCTGTGATTCTTCTTTTTCCTGTCTTAGTTCTGATTTATCTAGTAAGACACCTTACACCTATACATAAATTAAATCTTAATTGCTTTATTTGTTTAAATTGTAAAGCTATTTTAAAAATACTCTATTCACCCCCCCCCCCCCCCTCTAGAGTTTAGATAGATCTTTATCTCACTTTCAATTGGTATCAGAGGCAGGTTGGTTGCTCATACAGGCTAACACCTGAACCAAAAGATCCTTGATAAGATCAATCTCTTAAGAGTGTTATTTTCACTATATCTATCTATTTATATAGATATGGCACAAAACAAAGATTATGCAAGCACCAGACCTCCAGTGTGCAACCTTTCCAAGTTTGCACTCTGGAAGGCAAGGATTAAACTTTATATGAATTCTATTGATGAGGATATATTTAATTCTGTTTGGACAGTGTGCCCAACACCTCCAGAGACCACAAGCACAAGTACTGTTCCACCTCCCTCAGGAACAGATGCAGACATAAAGAAATGGAAAACTGCAGATGCAAAGGCCATGAACATCTTAGCTCAGACAATGTCTGATGAGATATTTCAGAAGGTAGCTGACTGCAACTCAGCCAAAGGAATTTGGGACAAGCTCTCTGAAATTGTCTCAGGGTCTGCTGATGAAAGGAAAGACAGGAGATCCCATCTGATAAGTCAATATGAGAACTTCAAAAAGGGAGAAGCTGAATCAGTGGCTGACATGTACAATAGACCAAGTCTGATTGTCAATGAGTTAAAGACTTTGGATAAAGAAATCTCATTGACTGAGCTGAATGACAAAATCTTAATGTGCTTCCCCAGCACTTGGGATTCAAGAATCTGGCCAATCAAAGATGCCAGAAGTCTAAATGAGAATTCCACTGAAGCTCTCCTGGGCAAGCTCAAATCCTATGAGCTGCTCATTAAAAATAGAGAAGAAGAACAAAAGGCTACTTCTCCAGTCACAAGGAAAGAAAAGACCAAAGCCTTCAAAGCTGCAGAAGAGGAGCCTGAAGATAAAGCTACAGGAAATGATGAGCTCCTAAGTCTACTGGCCAAAAGATTCTACAAGATGGCCAGAAAAGACTTCAGAAAGAGATCATACAAGGGTCATGATAAACCAAGGTATGATAAATCAAATAACAATAAGGAAATCATATGTTTTGGTTGCAGGAAACCAGGCCATATTGTGTCTGACTGTCCAGAAAATAAGAACAAGGACAAGAAAGATAGAAGAGAAAGAAGAAAGGAAAAAGACTCCAGAAAGAACAGCTCAGACAAACCCTCCTTCAGCAAGAACAAACATACAAGGAAGGGATTTGTTGCTGAGACATGGAGTGAAACTGAAGAGGACTCTGAAGCCTCATCCAGCTCCAGTGATGATGAGGATGATGCTAATGAAAAGGAATTCAGCATGATGGCTATCAATGCCTCTCAAACAGACTCAGAAGCAGAAGAGTCAGAATCAGATTCAGAAGCTCAACAAGAAGAAGATCAGGTAATCAATTCATTTGATTTCAGTTCTGAGGATTTTAAACATGAGTTTAAGGTACTATGCCTAGATATGTTGGAGTCTGAGAAGGAAATCACTTCCCTCAGAAAACAACACTCTGAGTATAGCACTATAAAATCAGAGAACCTCAAACTCTCTGAGGAGTTGGAATGTTGTAGGGAAGAGATAGCTTCACTGAAAAGTGAACTATCAAAAGTGAAAGTGAGGGTAAGATCTATCTCAACTCTAGAGGGGGGGGGGGGGGGGGTGAATAGAGTGTTTTTAAAATAATTTTTCACAGTTGAAATAAACAACACATATAAAATTCAATTTATGATATAGTGTAGAGTGCTAGTAAGAGGTTAAAAACCAAGAAGTAAAGAGCACAGCACACAACAAACAAATCACATAAACAAACCAGAAGACACAAGGAAATATAGTGGTTCCCCAAAAACCTGGGTACATCCACTCTTCTACCACCCTTGGTAGGAATCCACTCAGGATGAGTTGATCAGTGTCCTGACACCAATGAGCTTTTGATAAGGTGCTCAAAAACCAAAACTGGATTTTTTGATCAGGTGTCTTGCCACCACTGAGTTTTGATAAGGCTCTCAGAACCAGACAGAACTTTTGAAGGGAGTTCAAGAACCCTTTACAGCAGGAAAAAGAAAAAGGTAAAGAGGTGAGGTTGTCTTCTCTGTTCTCAAATCAAATGAGAGAAGACTAGTGGATCTTTTGTTGTCAAGGCTCCCCCTGAGATGTTGAATGAATCAGGAATGAAAGCTTTGCTCTAGGGTGATAGGTCTTCAGATCTTTAGATCTCCAGCAAAGAATTGTTTCAGCAAAGAGGCTGAAAGATGAGGTGTCTGGAGTTCTTTGAGATGAGGCTTTGATCACTTTTCTGTAAGCAAGAGGATGGTTATCTTTCACAGCTTAATTCTTCTTGTTCTTCTGTAACAGTGTGTGTCTCTTGATTCTATCGTGTATTGACTCTGGATTAATTCTCTTGGAGAGTAGTGTTGGAGAAGACGATCTTATTCTCTGAATATAATTCTTCCAAGATAGCCGTTATCAGACATTAAATGCCTTCCATAAAGGATTTGTCTGCTAGAGGAAAGTCCAATGAAACATTCCTGAATAATTCCTTGAAACTTGTTCCAGAATAAATGAAAACGGCTGGCAAATCTTCTTGAAATTAAATGCTGAGAAAAAAACATTCCAAAGACCGGCAGCATTTGAATCCTTAAGAACGTCGATCTCTCAAAATAAACGTCGATCTGAGCTCCATGATCGTCGACCAGAGCTCAGAGAAGGAATAGATCATTCTGACAGAAAACGTCGATCTGAGCTCGAAGATCGTCGACCTGAGCTCAGAGATATTGAAGATAAGCAGTAGACAGAAAACTTCGATCTGAGATCGACTATCGAAGTTCTTGGTCTGGCAGAAATAGTCGATCTGATTAAGACAGAGATCGTTGACCTAGACTTCAACAGAAAACGTCGACCTGAAGCAAACAGAGATCGTCGACCTGAACTTTCCCAGAAATAGTCGACCTAAGCACAGCCAGAGATCGTCGACCAAAGCTCGACGATCGTCGGACTGAAGCTCGATGATAGTCGACCGAAGCCAGCAACAAGCAGAAGGCTGAGGACAAAAGTAGTCGACCTAAGCTCGACGATCGTCGACCTGAGCTCGACGATAGTCGACCGTCATTCGACTATTTTTATCTCTTTACTTAGCTTGAAATCCTGAGCTTGAATGGTCCTTGGGAGCAGCTTCAAACCTAAGTTCTAAGCCCTAGACTCATTCTAATGTTGACCTTTATACTATACAACTAGGTCAACCTGGTTTCCTAAGAGAAACATAGTGATCCTTGCCCAAATTAGTAATAGGGTGTTCCAACAATCTCCCCCTATTTGGGTTAGGATTACTATTTACAGACAAAAATAGGAAATAAATAAGCATACATCAACACAAAAGGTAAATCAATACTGCATAGGAGATATATAGCAGCAATGCAGATCACAGATAAAAAGACAGCAAATATCCAAGGGAGAATGATGTTCAGCTTACACAGTTCACTTCTTTTCAGTTCCCTTTTTAAACAAAATTTCTCTGTTGGGATTTAGGGCTTCTTCCTTGGATCTTCTATCATCTTCTGCACCTAAGGAAGTCTGAGATTTGGGCCTTGGAACAACAGCCTCAGGGTGCAGCTTCATATAGTCTTCTGGATTAAAGAATTTCCTTGATGCATATCTCTCTAGTTCTTTCTTTCTCTGCTCTGATAAAGTTGTTATGTTGGAAGTATCCTTGCCTTGTTCTCTGGCCTTTTTCATTTGATCAAGGGCAGCCAATTCTTTCATTCTAGCTGTCCAGGACACAGGGTTGTTCTCAGGATCCTCAAATGGAACAGGAGGTTCATATCTGTTGATGATTTCAGAATCAGTAGGAGGAGTCCTGGAGACAACAGCATCTTTTAGCTTATAGGGAAAAGGACCTGAAGTAGAATCAGTATGGCCTTGTCCTTCCCTTTGATGAAATCTGTGCCTTCTCTGGCTTCCTCTATATTGATCTCTTCTGGATTGATATCCCCTTTGATGTTGTCCCCTTTGATAGGATCTCTGATAGGACTGGGAAGAACTGTGTTTGGAAACTGGAGCTTGAGGGCTGAGCCTGAACCAGAATCTGGAGGAGGAGGAGGAGGAGGCTGATACTGAGAAGATCCTTTTTCATACTTGTCTAGCTTCCTCTTCTTCTTCATAGCCTTTAATTGGTTCTTGGAGTACTGCATCCAAGGCTCAGATAAGGGGCAGTCATGCAAAATATAGTAGGGAGTATCATTAGAATCCTTTGCTTGAGCTGGGGAAACAGACATCATGGCCTTGCTTTTGGCCTTCCTTTTCTTGGCAATAGTGCTAGCAGAATCATCAGAATCTGTCCTGTACTGATCACTCTCAGAACTCTGAGGTTGATCATACAGATCATCAATTCTTCTGATATACTCTTCTTGAGCTTTAAGCTTTGCAGAAATAGCAGGAGCAGGAGGAGAGGGAGCAGCAGCAGAGCAAACAGAATCAGCAGCAGAAGTATCAACAAGCATATCAGAATCAACAGCAATATCAGCAGAAATATCTACAACAGCAGTAGCAGCATCATCAACAAGAGGCACAATGGCCTTAGTAGCAGCATCAGAGATGGACATAACAACATCCACAGCCTTCCAAGAATTTATATATGCTTCAATTTGGCTGGGATTACAGACAGAAATAGGCACAATGGCCTTAGACAGATCTTCAGTATGAGGAACTGGCAGGAATCTGAAGTATCCAGCATTAAACATGGAGAGCAGGCTCTGGAGGTTCATTGCAAAAACTACTTCATATAGCATCTCCCCCTGCCTTGGTTCAGAGATAAGTGAATCAAGGCACCCAGAAGATGAAGTTGCCTGAGAGGGAATGAAAGATGATAGCTTGGAAGACAGCTCCTTGACATGGGTCAGGAGTGGAGCCAGAGTGGTCTCCAGTAATGAGGTTAGCTTTGGAGCTAACAGCTCATATAACCTGTCAGCCAGGACTGATAGATCTACATGCTCAAGAGGGGCTTGAGCAGAGGTAGGAGAGAAGGTTGTTGGAAGGATGTTGGCTGGAGCTGGTGGCATGGGGAAAAAGGAGATAGGAGGTGAGGGAATGGATGGTTCTGATATAGGAAAGGAGGAGATAGAATGAGGTGAGGTGGAGATAGAAGGGGTAAGAGAAGGAGAGAAGATATGTTGAGAGAAAATGTCTTCCATCATTTGTTGGAATGAGGAGGTAGAGGGAGGCTCAGGAGGAGAGGAAGGATGAGAATCATCCATAAAGGATTCATCTAAAAGAGAATATGATGGAGTGGTAAAGGATGGGTAAGAGAAGAGAGGAAGGAATTGTTGGGGTTTCTCGTGAGGGTTGGCACAACACTTTGTGCACGCAGCGGAAAAGAAAAGGACGAGAACAGCCCTAGAGAACTGGATCTGGCCATGATCGTTGTATCAAGAAGTAAACAAAATAACTAGGGCAAAATACCTTAGTGGCGTTGAGTCACAACTCAACGAAGATGCTCCAAGTATTGAGTGCTGTCGGTGGCGAGTTGTACGTGGAATAATATCCACGTCTCTGCAGAAATCCACACGAGCAGGAGAAACCTGAACTGCTCGTCGCACGAACAATCGGAGGAAGACAGCCGCACCTTTGCAACTCCACGGACTGCTAGGTCCGCGCCAGGAGAGGCAAGAACAACGACTCAATCGCCGGAAATGGGGAGGGTCAGCGGAGCAGACACGGCGGCGGAACACTTCCGTCCGGCGATGTGCGGGATGCGGCGGAACGAGCGATCGGCGGAAACTCTTTTTCCGTCGGGTTCTAATCGGCCGCAAGAAAAGCATAAGTCCTCCTTCTTCTTTTTTTCTCTTTTTTTTTCAAAACCCTAAGTGTCTATTTATACCAAAGGTATAAATAGACCTAAAGGAATGGCTATCCGCAGACCACACAGCATAGGCTCCCTGAAGAATTCGGCGAGAATCGGCAAAGGCGTTCGGCGAGAATCAAGCGCCAAGTCGTCGAGAATCAGGGACGATTCTCGACGAATGGCCTTTAGTCGTTGAGTCATACTCGACGACTCTCGACGATACTCGTCGATCGGCGAGAATCATCAGGCAGATTCGGCGAGAATCGATGGACTGTCCCGACGACTAAGTCTTGATTCTCGACGAATCTATCAGATTAATTCTCGACTAAAACCCCATAGTCATCGAGACATTCTCGACGACATTGCCTTGGTCGTCGAGACATTCTCGACGATTTGCCTTGGTCGTCGAGTCAAACTTGATGACCTTTCGACTATCCATGCCCTATGAACTTTACTGGCAACAATTGCCTGACCCCATACATAATGGTGATTGGTAACCTTTACCAATACGGTCAATCTTCCAACTCCTCCACAGCTCTTATGTGCGACCCTGCAGGCTCATATCGCGTTGGCAGTGAGATTACATGTTTGACAACTTCTAGATCACCATGGTAACTCCAACAGGAATACCTCAGAGGTAGATGCTGGAGGGGATGAAACTGGTGAAAAAATGGTAATTGGGGAAGATATGGCTATGGTAGAGATTGGAGGTGAGGATGAAATGGTTGGGGTAGAGACAGCTGAGGAGGAGGAGGAGCAGGCAAACCCTTCTGCTGGTGCAGAGACCAGAGGTGGAGTGACTAAGACAGTCCTTGTGCCTGAAGTAGGAGTCGATGCAACAGCTCTGGAGGGATTGATGATCTGCCTATCCCATTTGCCCAAAAGGGCACAGGAGAGCCTCTTGGATGCATTAATGAACATCCCAGAAGAGGTTAGCAACTCAGGGCATCTGAAATGCAGATAGACCCCTAGAATTCTCCCAAAGCTGACAGCAGTCTTATTCAGCTTTTTCTTAATCAGATTGAAGAAAATTGATCCCAGTTCAGATGTTTCTTATCCAGCAGAGCTCCCATCAGACAAAACTGATATCTTGAAATTGTATCATGGGCAGAGTGCTTGGCCAGCAGCACTTTCCCAACTACGTCAGCCAAAAACTGAAATTCCAATGACAAATTCTTCTTCAGCAGTTTATTAGGATTCACAGCATTGTGACCCATTCGATCAAGCATGGAATCATATTCTTCTTCAGATAACTCGATGGAATCTTCTCCAGAACTGAGATGAAACACTTCAGTTAAGAGAGCCGGGGACAGTTGTACCTGGGTCCCTTTTATGAGGCGACGACAGAATTCTCATTCTCATCTGTCGCTGAATAGCACCATTCTTTTATTTCATCTGAAGCGATCTTCATTCTGGAAGTCATTATTTCAACAGTTGTTGATCTCTGAACAGATTGAGAATATCCTTGAAGCGCTGATCGCTTCCATCAAATGAGCTTATATCGATATCAAATCCGGTGTCAAATTTCATCTTCGAAAGGGCGGCAACAGTTGAAGCCATCTGTACCTGCAAAGATTGAACAAATGCGACCAAGTGTAGAAGGTTTGGAGGGAAAAGAATTTGCAGAGAGTATGAAGGCGTAAACGACGAGCGACGGCCAAAAAATGATTTTATATTAGGGTTCGACGCGAAAAAGGAAAATCGTGGAGCTCAGTTCGAAGAAGCGTCGAACTCAGCTCGACGATTTGGGCTGCAGAAGGAATCTGAAGAGACGTCAATATCGTCGATCTCCGTTCCACGATGTTGATAAGCGTCGAGCTCCGCTCGACGGCCTCTGAACAGAAGGAGAAAAAGCCTAGATCTAGCGAAGACTCTGAACTCAGATCGACGACCTCGGGAATGTCGATCTTTGTCGAGACGATTTTTGGAAAATCGTCGATCTTCGTTCGACGATTCTGGGAAAACGTCGAGCGCAGTTCAGAGACAAAACTTGTTCTACAGACACAAAAAGAATTGATTTTTAGCCTAGTCTTGGTCTGTTTTAGCTTTTCAAAAACTTGTACTTTAGTTTAGTCTTCCTCCATCTAACATGCCTAACTGATTTAGGAAGAAGCTGTGTTTCTTTTCATCCAAAGGCTTGGTGAAAATATCTCCCCTTTGCAAATCAGTTGGATATATTGAAGTTCAATTTTATTTTTCTCTACATTATCTCTCAGAAAGTGATGCCTAATTTCTATGTGTTTTGTCCTACTATGGAGGACTGGATTTTGTGCTATAGAGATAGCACTAGTATTATCACAGAAAATTTTTGACTTCTCTAAGTTGTAACCATAGTCTAGAAGCTAATTTTGTATCCACAATATTTGTGAGCAACAACTGCCTGCAGCCATATACTCAGCTTCAGCAGTTGAAGTTGACACAGATGTTTGTTTCTTACAAAACCAAGAGACAAGTCTATCACCAAGGAACTGACAAGTTCCACTGGTGCTTTTTCCTGTCTATTCTGCATCCAGCATAATCAGCTTCTGAAAATCCAGTTAAATCAAATGCTGAATCTTTTGGATACCAGAGACCTAGATTTGGACAACTTTTAACATACCTAAGAATCCTCTTAACTAAGATTAAGTGTGACTCTCTAGGGCTAACTTGGAATCTAGCACAAATACATGTAGCAAACATTATATCAGGCCTACTAGCTGTAAGGTACAATAAGAGCCAATTATTGCTCTATATGTTGTCTGATCAACAGGTTTCCATGTTCATCACATCTATTACAGCATTTGAGGGCATGGGTGTTTTCATACATGATGCATCAGACATACCAAATTTCTTAACCAATTCTTTTGCATACTTGGTTTGAGAAATAAATATGCCTTCAGCATGTTGTTTGACTTGCAGTCCTAAGAAAAAGGACAGCTCACCCATGCTACTCATTTCAAATTTAGAATGCATAAGCTTGGAAAACTTTTTGCACAAGTTTGAATCAGTAGAACCAAATATAATGTCATCTACATAAATTTGCACTAGTAGGGTATGGGACTTATGGGTTCTAATAAAAAGAGTTTGGTCTACTCTCCCTATAACAAAATCATTTTCCAGAAGAAAGCATGCTAGGGTCTCATACCATGCTCTAGGAGCTTGCTTGAGACCATATAATGCTTTATGCAATTTGTAAACATAATAAGGGTGAGTTAGAGAGATAAAACCTGGAGGTTGTCTAACATAGACTTCCTCTTTGATGTCCCCATTGAGAAATGCACTCTTTACATCCATTTGGTACACTTTAAAACCTTTGTGAGCAGCATAGGCTAGGAATATTTTGATGGCTTCTAACCTTGCAACTGGTGCAAAGGTCTAATCATAGTCTATTCCTTCTTGTTGAGAGTACCCTTGAGCAACTAGCCTTGCCTTATTTCTGACTATAACTCCTTGATCATCCAGCTTGTTCCTGAATACCCACTTTGTTCCAACAATGGGATGATCCTTTGGCTTAGGCACTAGTTCCCAAACCTTGTTCCTTTCAAATTGATGCAACTCCTCTTGCATTGCAATGATCCAGTGTGGATCTTGCTTCTGCATCTTGAATGGATTGAGGCTCAATTTGAGAGAGGAAGCAAGTGTGCATCAGGTTCTGGTTGACCTGATTTCTAGCTTGCACACCAGCTGAGATGTCTCCAATTACTTGAGAGATTGGATGGTTTCTTGTTGTTACTAATTCAACAGGGGTGTTGATGGTTCACCAACTTGTTGTTGTTTCCTCTTGTGGAACAACAACTGGCTCTTCAAGGTGATTTTCTTCCAGATGTTGAACTTCTTCTTCATCATCACTGCTGCTCACATTCTTTTCAGCAACTTGCAATTTGTTCAAGTCTTCAGCTAGAGAATGTACCTGCAAAGGTTCTATGGTGGAAGCATTCTTCTCCTTGAAAGACATGTTAGCTTCATCAAAAATAATATGAACAGATTCTTCAATTTTACAGGAAGATTTATTATAAACCCTATAGGCCTTGCTGATCATGGAGTATCCCAGAAACACTCCTTCAATCAGCTTTAGCTTGGAATTTTGCTAGATATTTCTTGTCATTATTATGAATAAAACAAGTGCAACCAAAAACTTTAAAATAGCCTATTTTAGGTTTCTCTTTCTTCCCTTTGAGCAATTCATAGGGAGTCTTGCCCTTCAGTTTGTGTATCAGGGTTCTGTTCAACACATAGTTGGAGGTGTTCACTGCCTCAGCCCAAAAGGATAGAGGTAGGTGAGCATCTGCCAATAATGTAGTTGCAGATTCAATGAGTGTTCTATTTTTCCTTTCAGCTACCCCATTTTGTTGAGGAGTTCTAGGAGCTGAGAAAGTGTGCCTTGATCCCTTCACTTTGACAGAACTCTTTGTATGAGAAGAGAATCAAACTCTGTCCCATGATCACTTCTGATCAGGGCAATGTGAGTGTTGAACTCAATCTGAATGCATTTGAGAAAAATCATGTCAAACACTTGAAGTTATCAGACTTCTTCCTCAGAAAGAATACCCAAGTGAATCTTGAGAAGTCATCTACAACCACTAAAGTAATAGGATTTCCCTCCTAGGCTTTGTACATATATGGGTCCAAAAAGATCCATGTGCAACAGGTACCAAAATCCAAGGTGAATCACTCTTATTAATTGATTTAAAACTACTTTTATAGTTTGCTTGCCTAATTGACATGCCTTGCAAAGTCCTTCCTTCTTGTAGGGACCAGAAGGTAGTCCTCTAACAAGGTTGTCTTTGGATAGCCTAGCAATGGTTCTAAGGTTAATATGCCCTAGTCCTCTTATGCCATAAAATATTAGATTTTGAAATGGAATTGAACAGCAAATATCTACTACAGGTGAATGAAAATCCACTAAGTAAATGTTACCTCTTCTGTTACCTGTCAACACAGTTGTGTTGTCCTCTGACTTGACCTTGCATATGGCTTTGTTGAATGTCACTTGATATCCTTCATCACACAGTTGACTGATACTTATCAAGTTGTGCTTGAGTCCTTCAACAATATGCCACCTTCTTGAAAGTGACTGAGCCAATTTGGACTGCACCATATCCTTTTGTAGTTCCAAAGCTTGAGTCTCCAAAATTACTTTGGTCCAAGCTTGGCTTTGAAGGAAGTGAAGTTGTCCATGTCCCCTATCATGTGCTTTGAGCACCCACTATCCAGATACCATTGATGGTTTGATGCTTGATAGGTCTTCACCTGCACAAGAAACAGCTTATTTGTTTTTGACCCAGTTAACCTTGGGCCTAGGTTGATATCCCTTGAATTCTGAAATAAAAGACATCCAGGTTGATCCTTATAACCTTCAGGATGGTATCTCCTAGGAGGTACTATCCATTCAGTATAGGGATTAAAGCCTTGGATGTGGGACTTCTAGGATGAATCTAGATGTGCATTGAAGGAATGTTCACAGTCTGATTTTTGTTCGACGACGTCGAGCTGAGGTCGATGATCTTGGGTCAGATCGTCGATCTCTGTTCGAAGATCGATTATACTGAAGTTCAGAGTTTGGATATCGTCGAGCTGAGGTCGACGATCTGTGGTTAGATCGTCGAGCTCTCGAGCTCGAGCTCTGCTCGACGCCATCTATTGAACTGAATTTTTCTCTGACAGATCTGCATTCTTCCTAGCTACCTCTATTACTCCCTTTCCTTTGTCAGAGACAAATTTGATTGGAGTTGATAATATTTTAGGTTGGCTGGATGAGGCACCCAAGCCTAGTGTGCTATTAAATCTAGAGTTCACTGTGCTTGTGATGTCCATCAGTCTGATACTTCTCCCATTTAGGGATTCTTCAAACTTTTTGGCCTTGATAGTTCACTTTTTCAGTGAAGCTATCTCCTCCCTACAGCATTCTAACTCCCATCAGAGAGTTTGAGGTTCTTTGAGTTTAGGACACTATGCTCAGATAATTGATTCCTGAGAGAGATTATCTCCTTCTCAGATTTAATAAATCTAGGCACAGTGTCTTAAATTCATTTTTGAAGTCCTCAGAATTAAAATCAAAAGAGTTGATTACCTGATCTTCATCTGGTTGAGTTTCCTGAATCTGATTCTGATTTCTTCATCACAGAGTTTTGCTGTGAGCATTGATAGCCATCATGCAAAATTCTTTTTCATCTGTATCATCCTCATCATCACTGGAACTGGATGAGGCTTCAGATTCCTTCTTCAGTCTCACTCCATGTCTCCAGCAACAAAGCCCTTCCTTGTATGTTTTTCTTGCTGGAGGAGGCTTTGTCTGAGCAGTTCTTCTTGTAATCCTTTTCTTTTCTTCTTTCTCTTCTTCCTTCTTGTCCTTATTCTTGTTTTCTGGACAGTCAGGCACAATGTGGCCTGGTTTCCTGCAACCAAAGCATATAATTTCCTTTATTGTGTATTTGATTTATCATACCTTTGTTTATCATGACCCTTGTATGGTCTCTTTCTGAAGTCTTTTCTGGCCATCTTGTAGAATCTTTTGGCCAGTAGACTTATGAGCTCATCATTTCCTGTAGCTTTTATCTTCAGGCTCCTCTTTTGCAGCTTTGAAGGCTATGGTCTTTTCTTTCCTTGTGGCTGGAGAAGTAGCCTTTTGTTCTTCTCTCTATTTTTAATGAGCAGCTCATAGGATTTGAGCTTGCCCAGAGAGCTTCAGTGTAATCTCATTTAGACTTCTGGCATCTTTGATTGGCCAGATTCTGAATCCCCAAGTGCTGGGGAAGCACATCAGGATTTTGTCATTCAGCTCAGTCAGTGAGATTTCTTTGTCCAGGTTTTTAACTCATTGACAATTAGACTTAGTCTATTGTACATGTCAGCCACTGATTCAGCTTCTTCTCCTTTTTGAAGTTCTCATATTGGATTATCAGATGAGATCTTCTATCTTTTTCCTTTCATCAGCAGAGCCCTGAATAATTTCAGAGAGCTTGTCCCAAATTCCTTTGGCTGAGTTGCAGTCAGCTACTTTCTGAAATATCTCATCAGACATTGTCTGAGCTAAGATGTTCATGGCCTTTGCATCTGCAGTTTTCCATTTCTTTATGTCTGCATCTTGTTCCTGAGGGAGGTGGAACAGCATTGTGCTTGAGCTTGCTGGTGGACTTGGACAAACTGTCAAGACAGAATTGAAAATATCTTCATCAATAGAATTCATGTATAATCTAATCCTTGCCTTCCATAGTGCAAACTTGGAAAGGTTGCACACTGGTGGTCTGGTGCTTGCATAATCTTTGTTCTGTGCCATGTCTTTAAATAAATAGATAGATGTATAGAAAATAATCCTCTTAAGAGATTGATCTTATCAAGGATCTTTTGGTTCAGGTGTTAGCCTGTATGAGCAAACCAACCTCCCTCTGATACCAATTGAAAGTGAGGGTAAAAGATCTATCTCAACTCTAGAGGGGGGGGGTGTGAATAGAGTTTTTAAAATAATTTTTCACAGTTGATAATAAACAGCACATATAAAATTCAATTTATGATATAGTGTAGAGTGCTAGTAAGAGGTTAAAAACCAAGAATAAAGAGCACAACACACAGCAAACAAATCACACAACAAACCAGAAGACACATGAAATATATGTGTTCCCCAAAAACCTGGGTACATCCACTCTTCTACCACCCTTGGTAGGAATCCACTCAGGATGAGTTGATCAGGTGTCCTGACACCAATGAGCTTTTGATAAGGTGCTCAAAAACCAAAACTGGATTTTTTGATCAGGTGTCTTGCCACCACTGAGTTTTGACAAGGCTCTCAGAACCAGACAGAACTTTGAAGGGAGTTCAAGAACCCTTTACTGGCAGGAAAAAGAAAAAGGTAAAGAGGTGAGGTTGTCTTCTCTGTTCTCAAATCAAATGAGAGAAGACTAGTGGATCTTTTGTTGTCAAGGCTCCCCCTGAGATGTTGAATGAATCAGGATGGAAGCTTTGCTCTAGGGTGATAGGTCTTCAGATCTTAGCAGCAAAGAATTGTTTTCAGCAAAGAGGCGAAAGATGAGGTGTTGGAGTTCTTTGAGATGAGGCTTTGATCACTTTTTCTGTAAGCAAGAGGATGGTTATCTTTCACAGCTTAATTCTTCTTGTTCTTCTGTAACAGTGTGTGTCTCTTGATTCTATCGTGTATTGACTCTGGATTAATTCTCTTGGAGAGTAGTGTTGGAGAAGACGATCTTATTCACTGAATATAATTCTTCCAAGATAGCCTTATCAGACATTAAAATGCCTTCCATAAAGGATTTGTCCTTCTAAGGAAAGTCCAATGAAACATTCCTGAATAATTCCTTGAAACTTGTTCCAGAATAAATGACTGAAACGGCTGCAAATCTTCTTGAAATTAAATGCTGAGAAAAAAACATTCCAAAGACCCGGCAGCATTTGAATCCTTAAGAACGTCGCGATCTCTCAAAATAAACATCGATCTGAGCTCCATGATCGTCGACCAGAGCTCAGAGAACGAATAGATCATTCTGACAGAAAACGTCGATCTAGCTCGAAGATCGTCGACCTGAGCTCAGAGATATTGAAGATAAGCAGTAGAGAGAAAACTTCGATCTGAGATCGACTATCGAAGTTTCTTGGTCTGGCAGAAATAGTCGATCTAATTAAGACAGAGATCGTTGACCTAGACTTCAACAAAAACGTCGACCTAAGCAAACAGAGATCGTCGACCTGAACTTTCCTAGAAATAGTCGACCTAAGCACAGCCAGAGATCGTCGCCAAAGCTCGACGATCGCCGAGACTGAAGCTCGACGATAGTCGACCGAAGCCAGCAACAAGCAGAAGGCTGAGGACATAAGTAGTCGACCTAAGCTCGACGATCGTCGACCTGAGCTCGACGATAGTCGACCGTCGTTCGACTATTTTTATCTCTTTACTTAGCTTGAAATCCTGAGCTTGAATGGTCCTTGGAGCAGCTTCAAACCTAAGTTATAAGCCTTAGACTCAATCTAATGTTGACCTTTACACTATACAACTAGGTCAACCTGGTTTTCCTAAGAAAACATAGTGATCCTTGCCCAAATTAGTAATAGGGTGTTTCCAACAAAAACCAAAAAGTTTGAAGATCCATAAATGGGTAGAAGTTATCAGACTGAATGACATTACAAGCACATGAACTCTAGACTTATAGTACACTGGGCTTGGGTGCTCACCAGCCAACCTACAATATTAACAACTCCAATCAAATTTGTCTCTAATAAAGGGAAGGGAGTAGTAGAGGTAGCTAGAAGAATGCAGATCTGCCGAAGAAAATTACAGTTCACAGATGTGTTCAAGCAGAGCTCGACAATCGTCGAACAGAGCTCGACATTCTAACCAAAGATCGTCGACCTCAGCTCGACGATATCCAAACCCTGAACTCCAGAATAATCGATCTTCGAACAGAGATCGACGATCTGACCCAAGATCGTCGACCTCAGTCGACGATCGCTCGAACAGAGATCAGGTCTGTGAACAATCCTTCCAATGGTACATCCTAGATTCAATCCTAGAAGTCCCACCATCCCAAGGCGATTAACCCCCGATACTGATGGATAGTACTCCTAGGAGATACCAATCTGAGGTTATAAGAGTCACCTGGGATGACTTTCATTTCTTAATTCAAGGGATATCAACCTAGGCCTAAGGTTAACTATTCAAAAACATATAAGCTGATTTTGTGCAGGTGAAGACCTATCCAACATCAAACCATTATGGTATCTGGATAGTGGGTGCTCAAAGTACATGACAGGAATAGGGAGAACCTATCATCCTTACATAACCAAACTTGGACCCAAAGTATTTTGGGTGATTCAAATTTGGCCAAACCAAAGGAATGGTTGCGTTCAGATAGGCTCAGCACTTTTCAAGAAAGTGGCCAATGTTGAAGGACTGAAGCATAACCTGATAAGCATCAATCAGCTATGTGATGAAGGATATAAAGTGACCTTGAAATGGAAAGTGTCCCTGTGCAAGATCAAGTCAGAAAATAACACAACTGTGTTAACAGGTAAAAGGAAAGGTAACATCTATCTAGTAAATTTTCTTTCAGCCCATTCAGACATTGCTTATTCAATTCAGTATGCAAGCCAAATGATTTATTGCATAAAAGATTAGGACATTTAAACCTTAGAACCATTGCTAGGCTCTCCAAGGACAACCTTGTTAGAGGACTACCTCTGGCCCCTACAAGAAGGAAGGACTCTGTAGGGCTTGTCAATTAGGCAAGCAAACTAAAAATAGGTTTAAGTCTCTTAATAAGAGTGATTCACCTAGGATTTTGTATCTGCTACACATGGACCTTTTTGACCCATTACAGTACAAAGCTTAGGAGGGAAATCTTGCTTTAGTGATTGTAGATGACTTCTCTAGATTCACTTGGGTATTCTTTCTGAGGAAGAAGTCCGATAACTTTAAGTGTTTGACAGAGTTTCTCAAATGCATACAGATTGAGTTCAACACTCACATTGCCCTGATCAGAAGTGATCATGGGACAGAGTTTGATTCTCTTCTTATGCAAGAGTTCTGTCAAAATGAAGGATCAGGCACACTTTCTCAGCCCCTAGAACTCCTCAACAAAATGGGGTAGCTGAAAGGAAAATAGAACCCTAATTGAATCTGCTACTGCATTGTTGACAGATGCTCACCTACCTCTATCCTTTTGGACTGAGGCAGTGAACACCTCCAACTATGTGTTGAATAGAAGTTTAATACATAAACTGAAGGGTAAGACTCCCTATGAATTGCTCAAAGGGAAGAAACCTAAAGTAGATTATATTAAAAATTTTGGCTGTACTTGTTATATTCATAATAATGACAAGAAGTATGTAGCAAAATTCCAAGCTAAAGCTGATGAGGAGTGTTTCTGGGATACTCTATGATCAGCAATGCTTATAGGGTATATAATAAATCTTCTTGTAAAATTGAAAAATTTGTTCATGTCACTTTTGATGAGACTAACATGTGTTATAAGGAGAAGTCTACTTCTACCATAGAACCTTTGCAGGTACACACTATTTCAGAAGTATGGACAGATTACAGGTTAAAGAAGAGGATACAGCTACTCAACCTATTCTGCAAAAGAATGAGAGCAGTGATGATGAAGAAGAAGTTCAACCTCTTGAAGAAAATCATCCTGAAGAGCCAGTTGTTATTCCACAAGAGGAAACAACAACACAGTTTGGTGAACAATCAACATCCCCTGTTGATCTAGTAACAACAAGAGATCATCTAATCACCCAAGTAATTGGAGACATCTTAGCTGGTGTGCAAATCAGAAATCAGGTCAACTAGAACCTGATGCACACTTGCTTCCTATCTCAAGTTGAGCCTCAATCCATTCAAGATGCAGAGCAAGATCCACACTGGATCATTGCAATGCAAGAGGAGTTGCATCAATTTGAAAGGAATAAGGTTTGGGAACTAGTGCCTAAGCCAAAGGATCACTCCATTGTTGGAACAAAGTGGGTGTTCAGAAACAAGCTGGATGATCAAGGAGTTATTGTCAGAAACAAGGCAAGGCTAGTTTCTCAAGGCTACTCTCAACAAGAAGGAATAGACTATGACCAAACCTTTGCACCAGTTGCAAGGTTAGAGGCCATTAGAATATTCCTAGCTTATGCTGCTCACAAAGGTTTCAAGGTCTAACAGATGGATGTGAAGAGTGCATTTCTCAATGGGGACATCAAAGAGGAAGTCTATGTTAGACAACCTCCAGGTTTTATCTCTCTAACTCACCCTGATTATGTTTTCAAATTGCATAAAGCATTATATGGTCTCAAGCAAGCTCCTAGAGCATGGTATGAGACCATAGCATGCTTTCTTCAGGAAAATGATTTATAAGGGGTAGAGTAGACCAAACTCTTTTTATTAGAACCCATAAGTCGCATACCCTACTAGTACAAATTTATGTAGATGATATCATATTTGGATCTACTGATTCAAATTTGTGCAGAAGGTTTTCTAACCTGATGCATTCCAAATTTGAAATGAGTAGCATGGGTGAGATCTCCTTCTTCTTAGGATTGCAAGTAAAACAACAGGCTGAAGGCATATTTATTTCACAAACCAAGTACGCTAAAGAATTGGTTAAGAGATTTGGTATGTCTGAGGCATCCTGTATGAAAACACCCATGCCTACCAATGCTATATTGGATGCTGATGAACATTGGAAACCAGTTGATCAGACAACATATAGAGCAATGATTGGCTCTCTACTGTACCTTACAGCTAGTAGACCAGATATAATGTTTGCTACATGCATATGTGCTAGATTCCAAGTAAGACCTAGAGAGTCACACCTAACTCTAGTTAAAAGGATTCTTAGATATGTAAAAAGTTGTCCAAATCTAGGACTCTGGTATCCAAAAGACTCAGGATTTGAATTAACTGGATTTTCAGATGCTGATTATGCTGGATGCAGAGTAGACAGGAAAAGCACTAGTGGAACTTGTCAGTTTCTTGGTGACAGACTTGTCTCCTGGTTTTGTAAAAGCAAATCTGTGTCAACTCAACTGCTGAAGCTGAATATATGGCTGCAGGCAGTTGCTGTTCACAAATATTGTGGATACAAAATCAGCTCATAGACTATGGCTACAACTTAGAGATGTCTAAAATTTTTTGTGATAATACTAGTGCTATCTCTATAGCACAAAATCCAATCCTCCATAGTAGGACAAAACATATAGAGATTAGGCATCATTTTCTAAGGATAATGTAGAGAAAAACAAATAGAACTTCAATATATCCCAACTGATTTGCAAAGGGAGATATTTTCACCAAGCCCTTGATGAAAAGAAGCACAATTTCTTCCTAAATCAGTTAGGAATGTTAGATGGAGGCTGTTTAAAATAAACTCAGATTTTGAAAAGTTAAAACAGAGCAAAACTAGGCTAAAAAATCAGTTCTTTTTGAGTCTGTAGAATAGGCTTTGTCTCTGAACTGCGCTCGACGTTTTCCCAGAAATCATCGAACGTAGATCGATGTTTTTCTAAAAAACGTCGACCAGAGATCGACGTTTCCAAAATCGTCAATCTGAGTTCAGCGCCTCCGTTAGCTCCAGGATTCCTCTCTTTCTGTTCAGAGGTCGTCGAGCGGAACTCGACGCTTTTCAACATCGTCGAACGGAGATCGACGATATTGAAGTCTCATTAGATTCCTTCTGTAGCCCAAATCGTCGAGCTGAGATCGACGTTTTGTCGAACCGGGCTCCACGATTTTCCGTTTCGCCGTCGAACCCTAATATAAAATAATTTCCTCGGCCGTCGTTCATCTTTGCGCTTTCATACTCTCTGCAACTTTCTTTCTTTCCCTCCAAATCTTCTACGCTTGGTTGCGTTTGGTTCTGTGTTGCAGGTACAGATGGCTGGCTCCAGTGCTGCCATTTCCAAGATGAAATTCGACACCGGTTTTGATATTGACATGAATTCATTTGATGGAAGTGATCAGCGTTTCAAAGACATTCTCAACCTATTCAGAGAACAGCAGCTATCACAGATAATGACTACCAGAATGAAGATTGCATCAGAAGAAATAAAAGAATCGTGTTTCACAACGATAGATGAGAATGAGAATTCAGTCGTCGGCTCCATAAAAGGGGCTCAGGTACAACTGACCCCGGCTCTTCTAACTGAAGTTTTTCTTCTTAATTCTGGAGATGATTCCATAGATTTATCTGGAGAGGAATATGACTCTATGCTTGATAGAATGGGTCACACTGCTGTGAACCCTAACAAATTGCTGAAGAAAAATCTGTCTATAGAATATCAATTTTTGGCCGATGTAGTTGGCAAAGTACTTCTGGCGAAGCACTCAGCCCATGATACTATTTCAAGATATCAGTTTTGTTTAATAGGAGCTCTGGTTGATAAGAAGCACCTAGACTGGGGATCAATATTTTTCAACCTGATCAAGAAGAAGCTGAATAAAACTTCTGTAGTTTTGGGAGAATTCTAGGGGTCTATCTACATTCCAGGTGCCCTGAGTTGCTAACCTTTGCTGGGATGTTTATTAATGCCTCCAAGAAGCTCTCCTGTGCCCTTTTTAGCAAATGGGACAGGCAGATTGTTAACCCTACCAGAGCTACTGCTGCACCACTGACTTCAGGCACCAGGACTACCCAAGTCACTCCCTCTCAGGTTCTGCCCCAGCAGAAGACTTGTCTGTTCCTTCCTCTCCTCCTCCAGCTGTCTCCATCCCAATCTCAACCTCAACCTTCTCTAAAACCTCAGTATTGGTATCTTCCTCCATTACTAGTTCACCACCAATTTCCCCCCTCCAGCATCTACTTCAGAAGAATTCCATCCTCTTTTCTCTTATCCAACTTTCACCTCACCATCATTTTCTCTTGTAGATGATTCTTTTATTGATGATTCTCCTTCCACTCCTCCTGAGCTTCCCTCAACTTCCTCTTATCAACAACTTCTCCACGAAATTCTTTCCCAACCATCCTTCACCCCATCTCTTGCCTCATCTAGCTCCATCTCAAAACCTCTATCTTCACTATTCCTCTCTCAGAACCATCTATTCCTACTCCTCCCCATCTCCACATTCTCCATGCCATCAGCTCCAGCCACACCCCCAGTAACTTCTACTCCTACCTCTGCTCAAGCCCATCTTGAGCATGTAGATCTTCCTGTTTTAGCAGACAAACTCTATGAGCTGCTAGCTCCCAGGCTGACATCTCTGTTGGAGACCATCTTGGCTCCACTCCTGAAACAAGTCCAGGATTTGTCTACCAAGATCTCCTCCTTTAGCTCCTCCCAGGCAATCCCTTCTACTGGGTGCCTTGATTCAGTTCTCCTTGAACCAAGGCAGGGGAGATGCCTCATGAAGTAGTGGATGTGCCTGAGTCTGCTCCAGCACTTGCTCCTGCTCCTACTTTTGCAATGGACCTCCAGAGCCTACTCTCTGATTTTGATACAGTTTATTTTAGTTTTCTGCCAGTTCAACATACTGAAGACCTTACTAAGGCCATTGTGCCTATAAATTACTGTGATCCCAGCCAAATGCCTCATATGTAAATTCCTGCAAGGCTGTGGATGTTTATGCTTCCTCCTCTAATGCTGCTACCAAGGCCATTGTGCCTATTGTTAATGAATCTCTGCTGCTGCTGCTGCTACAACAAGTTGACTTCAGAAGATACTGAAATGCTCCTGTGACTGAAGATACTGCTGCTGAAGAACTTGCTTCTTATCTGGAAGAACTGCTGCTACTCCACTCCTGATGCTGTTTCTGTTTCAAGTGTTACTACTCATGCTGTTTCTGTGCTCAAATTTCTACTGCTGCTCCTCGCTCTGCCCTAACTCCTGATCAGTTGAAATTACAAGAGAAATATATTAAGAGCATTGATGACCTATATGATAGACCCAAAGTTCAGAGAGTGATCAGTTTCAAATTGAATTTGATGATTCTTCAAATACAGTTGCCAGAAAAGGAAGGCCAGAAGTAAGGCCTTGATGAAAGTACCCCCAGCTCAAGCTAAGGATTCTAATGACATCCCTTATTATATTTTGCATGACTGCCCCATCTCTGAGCCCTGGATGCAGTATTCCAAGAACCAACAAAAGGCTATGAAGAAGAGAAGGAAGCTGGACAAGTATGAAAAGGGATCTTCTCAGTAATCGCCTCCTCCTCCTCCTCCAGATTCTGGTTCAGGCTCAGCCACTCAAGCCCCAGCTTCCAGGCAAAGTTCCTCCCAGTCCTATCAAAAATATCACTAAGGGGACAATATCAAAGAGGCTATCAATCTAGAAGGGGTCCATATAGAGGAAGCCAAAGTGACAGATTTCAACAAAGGGAAGGACAAGGCCATATTGAATCTACTTCAGGTCCTTTCCCTTATAGGCTAAAAGAACGTTGTCTCCAGGACTCCTCATACTGATTCTGAGTCTATCACGATATGAACCTCCTATTCCATTTCATGGATCCTGAGAACAACCCCTTTGACATGGACTGCCAGAATGAAAGAGCTTGCTACTCTAGATCAAATGAAAAAGGCCAGAGAGCAAGGCAAAGACTTTTCCAACATTACAACCCTATCAGATCAGAGAAAGGAAGAACTAGGGAGATATGCTTCTAGGAAATTCTTTAGTCCAGAATATTATATGAAGCTGCATCCTAAGGCTATAGTTCCAAGGCCCAGATCTCAAACTTCCTTAGGTGCAGAAGATGACATAAGATCCATGAAAGAAGCCCTCAATCCCAATAGGGAAATTTTGTTTAAAAAGGGAACTGAGAAGAAGTGATTTGTGTAAGCTGAATAATCATGCACCTCTGAACATTTGCTGATATATTATCTGTGATCTGCAATGCTGCTATGACATTTTCTTACTTTGATTGGTTTAGTTCTTGTTTTGTGTGTATGCTTATTTATTTCCTATTTTTGTCAGTAAATAGTAATCCTAACCCAAATAGGGGGAGATTATTGGAACACCCTATTACTAATTTGGGTAAGGATCACTATGTTTGTCTTAGGAAACTAGGTTGACCTAGTTGTATAGTTGTAAAGGTCAACATTAGAATGTGTCTAGGGCTTAGAATTTAGGTTTGAGCTGCCCCCAGGACCATTCAAGGAATCAGACTTAAAGCTGAGCCAAAGTCAGTTATCGTCGAGCTTAGGTCGACGAAACGTCGAACTCCGTTCGACGCTCTCTGAGCTCAACCTTGCTAAAGTCGTCGAGCTTCGGTCGACGTTCTTCGAGCTCAGGTCGACCATCTCTCTTCTCTTATTCTTCAGGTCGCTGAGCTCGGTTCGACGATCTTCGAGCTCAGTTCGACGTTTTCTGTCTGTTTGATCTTTTTCATCTCTTAGCTCAGTTCGATGATCGTAGAGCTCAGATCGATGATTTTCTATGAGATCGACGTTTTTAAGGATTCAAAAGCTGTCAGTCTTTGGAATGTTTTTGAATTCTCTCAGCATTTATGTCAAGAAGATCTGCCAGCCGTTTTTCTTTATTCTGGAGCATGTTTCAAGGAATTATTCAGAGAATGTTTTATTGGACTTTCCTCTAGAAGACAAAATTTTTTATGGAAGACATTTATGACTGCCAACGGCTATCTTTGACAAGGAATTTTTCAGAGAATAAGATCCTCCTTTTTGTCTTCAGTCAATAATATAGAGAAAACTACAGACAACACAACAACAAGATTTTTTAACAGTAACAGACACAGTGATCATTTTTTCTGAAGAACTAGTAGAACAATCCTTTTGACCTACCAAAAAAAGTGATCATAGCTTCAACATCAAGAACTCCAGACACAAAACTTTTCAGCATCTGCTGGAATCATCTTCTGCTGGAGATCTGAAGCTTTTGAAGACCTATCACCCTGAAGCAAAGCTCTCACTCCTGAACCACTCTACATCTCAGGGGGAGCTTTGACATCATCAACAATCCACTAGTCTTCTCTCATTTGATTTGAGAATAGAGAAGACAACTTCACCTCTTTACTTTTTCTTTTCCTGCTGTAAAAGGGTTATCAAAACTCCCTTCAAAAGTTCTGAGATTGGTTCTGAGATCCTTGTCAAAACTCAGTGGTGGCAAGACACCTGATCAAAAAATCTAGTTTGGTTTTTGAGCACCTTATCAAAAGCTCATTGGTGTCAGGACACCTGATCAACTCATCCTGAGTGGATTCCTACCAAGGGTGGTAGAAGAGTGGATGTACCCAGGTTTTTGGGGAACTACTATAGTTCCTTGTGTCTTCTGGTTGCTTGAGTATTTTCTTTATTGTGTGCTGTGATTCTTCTTTTTCCTGTCTTAGTTCTGATTTATCTAGTTAGACACCTTACACCATACAAAAATTAAATCTTAATTGCTTTATTTGTTTAAATTGTAAAGCTATTTTAAAAATACTCTATTCACCCCCCTCTAGAGTTTAGATAGATCTTTATCTCACTTTCAGGTAATGAGCTTAGGGAGATGGAATTTTGGTAGATTGCTGGTTTGGATAGGGTGAGTTAAATCAAGTTCATTATTGGATGTCGTGATGGGTTGGGTGTTAGACTGACTAGTGATAAGTAGTGTTCGGGTTCGACGGAAGATCGTCCTCCCTGAGAAGAGGAAGAGTCAAGTCATCCTAGGATTAGCCCACTGTAATATGAGAAGGGAATGGTTTAAGGGAACCAATCATTATAATAAGTGCCTTGGAAAGGGAGCTTTGGGATTCACCCCATCATAGCTTCTAGTACCGCTGCGAGCCCTTCACCGGGTAACCCTCGGAAAATCCAAGGTTAACCTTAAATCTTAGGAATAAAATGATCAAGAGTAACCCTAATAATAGTTGTACCTCACACCTACACTTGTACACTTAGGAAGAAGAATTGGCATGGAATGGGTAGAGTAGGTCCGTGGTCTAAGGGCCTACTAGTAATGTCAATGGTTTGATTTGTAATTTGGAAGTCCAGGGAGCGGGATGCTCGGGGACTTGGTATATGCTTAGTAGCCTAGAGAGCTGGAGGCTCGGTAACATGAGAACTTGTACAAATATAATTGTCATGATTGCATGTGCATAAAAGTGGTGAGTTGATGATGCATAATTTGACCTAAATTATTAATATAAAAAATCTAAATAATCTAATATAAATATTTTTATAATGTTAATTTTATTCGCTAAATCGTATCTTTTTATAATTCTATCCTAACCATGCCTATTTTACTATATTTTCTGCGCGCAGCGAACTTCGGGGCCACTTTTGGGCATGTTGCGGCAAGAATCAGATCTTGGGCTGAACATGAAAGTTGTAGCCCTCGTAAATACCTTTCCAACGCATGGTTACACTCCTTCATCGGATATTTGTAGCTTCGGGAATCCTCCGTCGAAGTTGCTGTCCAGCAGATTTCCTGCATGAATGATTCTCGTCTTTGAGCAAGAACCGAGGATCCCGGGACAAATTGCATTATCAATTCAAAAATAACATGCCTTCAGTTATGGTGTGCCAAAATAAATGTCAAGTGCACTCATGTCATGGTGTTGTTGAACTATACTCAAGAATGGAATGAAGCCACAATGGTGCGATGTGATTTTTTCATGACAAATGTGAAATAAGCTAGCCACCTTTGAATTTTAAACCAACATGTGCTTTTTGGCAAAGGGATGCTTCATGGAAACTTCATCCTCATGCCAAATTCCAACTCTACCCCTTTGGTTTTGGCCCTATAAATAGGCATGAAGAAAGGGGGAAAGGATCATCATTCCTCCTTCATTTGAGCATTCTAGAGAGCAATTGAGAGTTTATTTTTAGAGTATTTTAGATTAATGTTTTCATGCTTTAATTTTCTTGCAATCTCTTTTATCGTACTTATAATCTTGTTGTAAACTCTCCTTGTAATGTCTTTATGCCCTTTTTGTAATTTCCTTTCACTAAGAATAATATAGTTTGTTATTCCTTTTCTCTCTCTCTCTTTCTTATTTTGCATATTTTTAACATGATTTTCATTTTCTACACAATTATGAGTAACTGCATCCTCATAGTACTCGATCTTGATGATCTGAGGATGAGTTGATTAGTTATGATGCTCTAACTTTCTTTCTCTTTTTAGAATCTAGTCCTTCGATATACTCTTGATTTATTTCGAATGAAACTATATTATCGATATATAGTCTCCATTCATGTTTTCATTCTTGGATAGCCGAGAGGCCGATAGCTTGAAATGAGCGCTCAAGAGTAAAGAGAGTTGCACGCACCTCTCGAGAGAGAATGACGTAAATCTCCCGGATTGGAGTCAAATCCAATAGCAAGGTTCACTACTTAAAGCGAGTGTTAGGTATTCGGATACGGGACGAGAGTTCGGTCGGATCTTCCTAACCTCAGTTGGGCACATCTTCGAGAGAAGCGTGTTCAAGCTTTGGGAACCCCACGGTCAAGGTATCTTTATTTTATTAAGTTAAAGTTTGTGATTGCTTTCTGGATTAATTTTGCCAAAGAAATTCAAGATCGAGTACTTTCGCTTAAATCATCGTTTATCTCTTTTTTTTATTAGCAAGTAATTTTCTCTTCTCTAATTTAGTAAGCAAGCCCAAAAAGAACTTTTATTTGATAAGATAATAGTAACTCCTTGAAGTAGAAGAATCAAACCGCCCCGGGTAATACGACCTTGATATTGAACTTAATATCCTATACTATATGTGATAAGGTACACTTGCCTTCCTCGAATATAGAATCGGAGAATATCTCACAACAACACTTTCACCTTCTCTCTCCATAACTTTTTCTTCTCCACGCATAATCCCGTTCTCCACGTAATTTTTATATCAAGTTTTTGGCGCCGTTGCCGGGGACACTAGTTTTGATATTTTGAAAAGAGGATAGCTATTAATTTTATCTTCTTCTTTTTTTTAGCTCTCTTTATAGTTTTTCTCATTATCTCTCTCCCACTTCTCTTTCTTTTAGTGTATGACCAGAGGAAGCTCTTCGAATATTCCTTTTGATTCTGAGATAGAGCGCACCGTTTTGCGTCGCCTCTGTTCTCGTGATCAGGAATTGCATTTAGGCATCGAAGAGTCGATCGAAGACACTGCCACATAAATTATGGATCTTAATCCGCCCAACCCAGATGAGGCCCAGCAAAGGACCATGTCCTATTATGCACGGCCAAATCTTGAGGGTACACAATCAAGTATTGTCCGCCCTGTAGTGGCGAACAATAACTTTGAGATCAAGTCCAGCATTATACAAATGATGCAGCAGTCGGTAACCTTCGATGGTCTCCCGGACGAGGATCCAAATATCCATATTTCAAATTTTCTCGAGATTTGCGATACTTTCAAAATCAATGGTGTCACGGATGACGCCATTCGATTACGTCTTTTTCCATTTTCTTTACGGTCAAAGGCCAAGCAGTGGCTGGGCTATCTCCCTAGAGGATCCATCACTACATGGGCCGAGATGGCGGGAAACTTTCTTACAAAGTACTTTCCTCCTGTAAAAACCGCAAAACTACGCACTGATATCGCATCATATATGCAAATAGACTCGGAGACTCTCTACGACACGTGGGAGCGCTTTAAGGAACTATTGCGTAGATGCCCACACCACGCACTTCCCACTTGGCAACAAGTGCAAATCTTCTATAATGGCTTGAATTTTCAAACAAGACAAATGATCGACGCAGCCGCTGGGGGGACGTTGAATAACAAAACCCCAGAGGCCGCACAAGAGCTTGTTGAGGAAATGGCCATGAATGCATACCAATGGAATGCGCCCCGAGCACGACCAGTTAAGCCAGCGGGAATTTTTGAATTTGATGCAGCTACGAATCTAGCCCTCCAAGTTGAGCGCCTAACTAAGCAAGTGGCGGAGATGACTGCTTCCTCCGCCACTCCTCCTTGGGCTAATAATAATAATGTTATTTTTGAAGAACAGGTTGACTTCATGGGAAACGCGCCTCGGCCTTCTTATAACCCGAATAACGCACTGTATAACAACACCTATAATGCGGGTTATAGGAACCATCCAAACTTCTCATGGAGCAACCAAGGGAATGCTCAGCGCCCTCAAAATCTAAATCCTGCTTATAATCCAGCTCCCCCACTTAATTTAAATCCACCCGGTTTTCCACCGCAACAGCCGAAGCCCTCTTCGCTTGAAGATGTCTTCGCCAAGTACGTTGCCACAAATGAATCTAATCTCAAGAACATTATCGGGTCTATTAAAAGCTTAGAAAATCAGGTGGGCCAGCTAGCGAAGATGTTCTCCGAGCGACAACAAGGAACTCTGCCAGGAAACACCGAACAAAACCTAAGGGAGAGCGCGAATGCAATCACACTCCACAGCGGAAAGGAGGTAGCTTTAAAAAATGACGAACCCATGGTACCTTCTTCTACTCCTCCCCCTCCTATTTTAGCTTCGAATTTACCTACTACATTTATGTCGCGCGCCTCTAATTCAAATATTCCTTATCCTGCTAAGTTAAAAAAATGAGCGTGCCGAGGAGAGTTATAAAAAGTTCTTAGAAATTTTAAAACATATTCATATTAATGTCCCTTTCTGCGAGGCTATCTCTAACATGCCAAAATATGCAAAATATCTCAAGGAGCTGCTCTCTAATAAGAAAAAGCTTGAGGATATTTCACATATTTCCCTTAACGCAGAATGCTCCGCGGTTGTGCTTAACAAATTACCGCAAAAAGTAAATGACCCGGAAAGGTTTTCCATCCCATGTCTTTTTGGTAATTCGTTAGTAAAACACGCCTTAGCTGATCTAGGAGCATGCATAAACCTATGCCATTCTCTCTATTTAAAAAATTAGGTCTAGGATCTCCAAAACCCACCAAAATGAGTATCCAGTTAGCTGAACGATCAGTTAAGTATCCGGTAGGGATAGTAGAGGATATGCTCGTAAAAGTAGACAAATTCATCTTTCCAGTGGATTTTGTTATCCTAGACATCGAAGAGGATGCCGAAGTACCCCTTATACTCGGCCGCCCCTTCCTTGCCACCTCCCGCGCTATTATTGACGTTATTGATGGAAAGCTCCTCCTTCGGGTTGGAGACGATGAAATCACTTTTAGTATAAATCCCTCGATGCGTAATACCTTAGCTAATGACGATTCCTGCTTTTATCTAGAAGAATGCTTCGAAGGTGAATCTTCTGCACTACCCGAGTCTATATCTTCATCGTATAATGAACCCATTATCGCCGAGCGGTTCTTCTTAGAAGAAGTCTCTCGCCCCACACCACCTGAACCACTACACATCGAAACCCTAAAAATCAAAACCTCCTACGAGGAACCACCCACCTTAGAGTTGAAGCAACTTCCCGCTCATCTCAAATATCTCTTCTTAGAAAGAAACTCCAAACTTCCCGTTATAATCTCTGCCGATTTGAGTGACTCGGAAATTTTTGAGTTGGCTCTAGTGTTAAGAAATCATCGCCACGCAATTGCATGGCAGTTATCTGATATAAAGGGGATTAGCCCCTCCTTCTGTACCCATAAGATCTTCTTAGAAGAGAATTCACACAATTCTGTCCAGCCCCAACGACAACTTAATCCTAATATGAAGGAAGTCGTGAAGGCTGAGGTAATCAAACTCCTAGATGCAGGAATCATCTATCCCATCTCCGATAGTACTTGGGTTAGCCCTGTACAAGTTATGCCGAAGAAAGGCGGTGTAACGGTGGTCGCGAATGAAAACAATGAATTAATTCCAACACGTACTGTTACGGGTTGGCGGATGTGCATCGACTATCGAAAACTTAATGATGTCACCCGAAAAGACCATTTTCCGTTACCGTTTATCGACCAAATCTTAGAACGCCTGTCCGGTCACTCTTTCTATTGTCTTCTCGATGGTCTCTCAGGATATTTCCAAATTCCTATTTCACCCGAGGACCAAGAGAAGACCACCTTCACTTGTCCTTTTGGTACCTTCGCATATAGAAGGATGCCATTTGGGTTATGCAACGCGCCAGCTACATTTCAGAGATGTATGTTGGAAATATTTAATGAGTTAGTAGAAGAGGTGATGGAAGTCTTCATGGATGACTTCTCGGTCTTCGGTAATTCGTTTAAAAACTATTTAAAAAATCTTGAGCGTGTGCTTATTCGTTGTGAGGAGACCAATCTAGCCCTCAGAAATGTCATTTTATGGTCCGAGAGGGATTAGTCCTTGGCCATAAATTTTCGGGAAAAGGGATAGAGGTCGACCGGGCTAAGATCGAAGTAATTGAAAAACTTCCACCACCAACGAACATTAATGCGATTCGTAGTTTCTTAGGCCACGCAGGGTTTTATCGGCGCTTCATTCAAAATTTTCCCAAAATCACCAAGCCGTTAACCCATCTTCTTGAAAAAGAATCTTCTTTCCTCTTTGACGATGAATGTCTTGTAGCATTTAATTTAATTAAAGAAAAATTTGTAAAATCTCCGATCCTAGTCGCGCCAGATTGGTCACTCCCATTTGAGATCATGTGTGACCCAAGTGATATTGCCGTCGGCGCTGTTTTAGGCTAACAGGTGGATAAATTCTTCCTCCCAATTTATTATGCAAGCAAGACACTCACGTTTGCACAAGCCAACTACACCACCACTGAGAAGGAGCTTCTAGCAATCGTGTTTGCTTTCGATAAATTTAGGTCTTACATCACTCTCTCAAAAGTTGTAGTCTTCACAGATCACTCTGCACTTAGATATTTATTAAGTAAAGCGGACGCCAAGCCCCGCCTTTTGCGATGGATCCTCCTCTTACAGGAGTTTGACTTGGAGATCCGGGACAAAAGGGGTGCCGAAAATTTGGCGGCCGACCATTTGTCGCGTTTAGAGAATCCTGCTAGTGAAGCATTAATAGAGTCTGATATTAATGATATATTCCCCGATGAGCGCCTCCTCGCTCTAGAAAATCTTAAGAATTGTTCGGCACCCTGGTTCGCCGATCTGGCTAACTATTTAGTTGCCCGGGTCTTGCCAAAAGAATTCTCAAATCAGCAAAAGAAGAAATTCTTTTCTGACATAAAGAATTATTTTTGGGAAGACCCCTTTTTATTTCGTGTTTGTGCGGACCAGGTTGTGCGACGTTGTGTTTCGAGTAAGGAAGGCCTACAGATTTTACGACATTGCCACGAGGGACCAACAGGTGGTCATTATCAGGCGAACCGCACCGCAAGGAAGGTGCTGGAGGCGGGCTTTTATTGGCCACGCTTTACAAAGATGCTCACACCCTGGTGAGTACTTGCGATAGCTGCCAACGGGCCGGCAATATCTCACGAAGGGACGAGATGCCTCAAAATATTTTTCTAGAATGTGAAATCTTCGATCTTTGGGGCATCGACTTCGTTGGCCCCCTCCCTCCGTCTTATCAAAACAAATACATTCTCGTTGCTGTCGACTATGTATCAAGGTGGGCGGAAGCGCAGGCGCTCCCCACCAACGATGCACGAGTCGTAGTTAATTTTCTAAAAAAATTATTCTCTCGATTTGGCACGCCGCGCGCTATAGTTAGTGATAGGGGAACCCATTTTTGCAATAGCCAGTTTGCCAAAATTTTGGCAAAATATGGTGTAACGCACAAAATCTCCACCGCCTATCACCCCCAAACGAGAGGTCAAGTCGAGGTTGTCAATCGAGAATTGAAGCGTATTTTAGAAAAAAAAACTGTTTCTATAAATAGGAAGGATTGGGCGTTAAAACTAGATGATGCTCTATGGGCCTATCGAACGGCTTATAAGACAGCCATCGGCTGCACGCCATTTCGATTGGTTTATGGCAAGGCTTGTCACCTTCCGGTTGAGTTAGAGCACCGTGCATTCTGGGCGCTTAAAATTTTGAATTTAGATTCTACCCTAGCTGCCGATCAACGTAAATTTCAGCTGAATGAGCTCGATGAGTGGCGCGCGAACGCATATGAGAGTAATAGGCTTTATAAAGAGCGAACAAAGTTTTATCACGACAAAAATATTAAATTTCCAAGAAAGTTTTCGCCGGGCGATCTCGTCCTTCTTTATAACTCTCGCCTTCGCCTCTTTCCGGGAAAATTAAAATCACGATGGTCCGGCCCCTTTATTGTTAAAGAGGCTTGGCCATATGGGACGGTTCTTATTTCCCACCCGGAAAAAGGAGAATTTAAAGTAAATGGCCACCGCCTAAAATTATATTTGCCGGGAGACGATCTGGGGAAGAATGATTCGCATGAGTTTTTGCCCTAACAATGATGCTCTCATTACCAATTGTTTTATTTATCTTTATTTTTTCGACAATGATGTTTGAACTTGGATAAACTATTTGAATTTGGTCTGTAATAATTTCAACATATTTTGGACTTCTTTTGGACAATTTCTTTTAAACAATATTTTTTTGTTGCGTCGAGCTCAGACGACGTTTTAAACAAAGGGCGCTCTTGGGAGGAAACCCAAGTTATTTTTCTGTTTTTTTTCTTTTTGTTTTTTTATTTTTGTTGTTGTTTTTTTTTTACTTTTTACCCGGGCGATTCCGACAAGCTGAAGTTTTGTGATCGCCTGCTCCAACGTTGCTGATTCCACCAAAAGTTAAAGATGATATTTCATGAAGTTCCACAACGCAAGTATGGGGGAGTAGTATCGCCCAGCCACTCGCAACTCACAAATCCGGGGAAGTATCTGTTTTAATTTATTTCATTTCAGTTTTCTTGAAAAACTTCTCTCTCTCCTTCCCCTCCTTTCTTCATTGAGGACAATGTTTAATTATAAGTATGGGGGAGTCTTCCTTTTTTTGTCTTTTTTATATTTTATAAAATCACAAAAATATTTTATCTTTTTTTAAGCACAAAGCAAAAAATCATAGAAATAATTTTTAGTTCTAATTAGAATAATTATGGTAGAATCAATAGTACCCCTTACTTTATGTTTTGCTATTCTCAAAATATTCTATATAAACATAGCTAATTTTAATTTTTCCTAATCTTTCTTCTTAATTATGTTGTATGAGTAAAGTGTTGACCTATGTTGTGTTCTAATTCTGGGTAGCATGTTCATTTGAAAAGTTTTTTTCTAAAACTTGCACTTCTCTATGATTTTCATCTTTTTTTCTTTTTACTCTCTTATAAATTATTCATCCTCTATTTTCCTTTTGGTTTTTAGAAAATTTTTAAAAGATAACTTTGGATTTGTGTAGTATATGTGAATTATCCTAGACGCTTATTATTCTTGTACTCATGAAGATTTCATTAGTCTTTATTTACTATCTAGAACTTACCCTTTTCGAAATTTTTCAAACCTTGCTTTAGATGAATTTGGGAGCATGAAAATGATTTAGGCCATTTTTTTTCGTTTGAGCCTTCATGCCAACCTTTTAAATCAATCATTAGTTTGCCTCTGTTGAGCCTTTTTCTATGTTTTACTTGTTACATCCACTTTCTATCTCACCAAAGCCAAATATTCCAACCTATTTGATCACACTAATCTTTTGAGTTTTATTTAAATTTCACAATTGTTACAGGTTTAATTTTGTGAGATATTTGGAGAAATTCAAATGAAAGACTATGCTCAAAAAAAAAGAAATGAAAAAAAAATGTATTGATTGGCCAATTTCAAAAGAAATTTTTTTTTCTTATGGCCTTTTGTTTAAAAAAAGTGATAAAAGAAAAAAATAATCTTTATACCTTGTTGCATGTGCTTCATGCCTTTTTGTTGTTGTTGTTTTTTATAAAACTCATGTTTTGGTTTAGTGTGATTATTAGCCACCGATTTTATCTTTGAATTCCATTCCAAATCATATACCTAGGCCAAGATTCAGTCCTACAAAGTCCTTTTGATTCATGCTCTTAGGTTTGTTTTTAGTTAAGTGGAGAAAAAGAATAGATTAGCTAAGTTTTTGGGTAAGAATTTAGATTCTTGGTTTTAGATTGATATGATTATAATTTGTCTCTTAGAGTATAGTAACAACTCAATGCGCTACTCTTTCGTTACTTTGCTTTAATTCGTTTAAAGACTTTTAGGTCAAAATTTTGGATGATTAATTTTGGTTAGTAAAGTTTTTAAAAATGATCTTTCATAATTAAGTAAAAGCTTTAGATCTAATTTTCATTCTTCCCTACTTAGAATTTCGCAGTGTACTCGTGTGTAGCATGATTAATTCTTTTTGATTAGTTAATTTTATGTTAGCTAGTTTTTATTACTTTGCTTGAGGGCAAGCAAGATAATAAGTATGGGGGAATATGATGATGCATAATTTGACCTAAATTATTAATATAAAAATCTAAATAATCTAATATAAATATTTTTATAATGTTAATTTTATTCGCTAAATCGTATCTTTTTATAATTCTATCCTAACCATGCCTATTTTACTATATTTTCTGCGCGCAGCGAACTTCGGGGCCACTTTTGGGCATGTTGCGGCAAGAATCAGATCTTGGGCTGAACATGAAAGTTGTAGCCCTCGGAAATACCTTTCCAACGCATGGTTACATGCCTTCATCGGATTTTTGTAGCTTCGGGAATCCTCCGTCGAAGTTGCTGTCCAGCAGATTTCCTGCATGAATGATTCTCGTCTTTGAGAAAGAACCGAGGATCCCGGGACAAATTGCATTATCAATTCAAAAATAACATGCCTTAAGTTATGGTGTGCCAAAATAAATGTCAAGTGCACTCATGTCATGGTGTTGTTGAACTATATTCAAGAATGGAATGAAGCCACAATGGTCCGATGTGATTTTTTCATGACAAATGTGAAATAAGCTAGCCACCTTTGAATTTTAAACCAACATGTGCTTTTTGACCAAGGGATGCTTCATGGAAACTTCATCCTCATGCCAAATTCCAACTCTACCCCTTTGTTTTTGGCCCTATAAATAGGCATGAAGAAAGGGGGGAAGGATCATCATTCCTCCTTCATTTGAGCATTCTAGAGAGCAATTGAGAGTTTATTTTTAGAGTATTTTAGATTAATGTTTTCATGCTTTAATTTTCTTGCAATCTCTTTTATCACACTTGTAATCTTGTTATAAACTCTCCTTGTAATGTCTTTATGCCCTTTTTGTAATTTCCTTTCACTAAGAATAATATAGTTTGTTATTCCTTTTCTCTCTCTATCTTTCTTATTTTGCATATTTTTAACATGATTTTCATTTCCTACACAATTATGAGTAACTAAATCCTCATAGTACTCGATCTTGATGATCTGAGGATGAGTTGATCAGTTATGATGCTCTAACTTTCTTTCTCTTTTTAGAATCTAGGCCTTCGATTTACTCTTGATTTATTTCGAATGAAACTATATTATCGATATATAGTCTCCATTCATGTTTTCATTCTTGGATAACCGAGAGGCCGATAGTTTGAAATGAGCGCTCAAGAGTAAAGAGAGTTGCACGTACCTCTTGAGAGAGAATGACGTAAATCTTCCGGATTGGAGTCAAATCCAATAGCAAGGTTCACTACTTAAAGCGAGTGTTAGGTATTCGGATACGGGACGAGAGTTCGGTCGGATCTTCCTAACCTCAGTTGGGCACATCTTTGAGAGAAGCGTGTTCAAGCTTTGGGAACCCCCACGGTCAAGGTATCTTTATTTTATTAAGTTAAAGTTTGTGATTGCTTTCTAGATTAATTTTGCCAAAGAAATTCAAGATCGAGTACTTCCGCTTAAATCATCGTTTATCTCTTTTTTTTTATTTGCAAGTAATTTTCTCTTCTCTAATTTAGTAAGCAAGCCCAAAAAGAACTTTAATTTGATAAGATAATAGTAACTCCTTGAAGTAGAAGTAATCAAACCACCCCGGGTAATACGACCTTGATATTGAACTTAATATCCTATACTATATGTGATAAGGTACACTTGCCTTCCTCGAATATAGAATCGGAGAATATCTCACAACAACACTTTCACCTTCTCTCTCCATAACTTTTTCTTCTCCACGCATAATCCCGTTCTCCATGTAATTTTTATATCATGAGTCATCGATACTGGACGATCGATCACACCGACGTCGGTACGTTAACTCGGCGGTGTGGGACACTTAGCCAAAGAAAGCTTGGTGGGTATAGCCAGCACTAGTACGCAGATACTCTAGGTTGTGTTCTTCTAGGGGCATACGGAAGGGCTAGGCCTGGTAGTGTGGTTACCCGCCTAGGAGTGGGGGGCCCAACTCACTGTCTACGTTTGCCACAACGGAGGTTCCTGGGAGTGAAGCTAGCTGCCCGAACAGGGGGAACTAAAGGTCTGTGCGCATAGAGTCGGTGGGTGTGTTTCACTTGCTTGTGCATTCCATAGCATATTTGTGTGTCATTGCATAAACATTGCCACCTTTCGTATAAGATGGTATGGGACGTTTTATACGATTGGCCCTGCAAAACGACCCCTTGGTCTATAGGGGTAATCCCTATAAATCAATGGTTATATTTGTTATTTCTTGTGCTTTTACTTACTTGCTTCTCCTTGCTGTTTGACAACCGACACCCCAACGTATAAGTGGTATGGGACACTTTATACGATGGGAGCCCTACAAAAGATCCCTTGGCTTATGTGCTTCCGCATAAGTTAAGGTTATATTTCCTACTTTCTGCTTCTGTCGTATTTACTATGGTCTTGCTAGCATAGGTCCACTGTCACTTGCTTTTGGCTTACTCTCCACCTTCATGTCCTTCCCTTTCTTCCCCTCCGCTCGGTACCTAGGAGCCATGGGGGAAGGGGTAGGGGATGATAGGGCTTAGTCTTTTAGACTAACGGTTTTCGAATCACAATATTTTAGGTGTACCATATGGAAGGGGCACGAGTTTTGCAGTTTCTGACAGAGTTGACCCCGCGTCCGTGTTACCATTGTCACCAGCCGGGACATACATGGGTCAAATGCCCCTTGATTGGTAGGATCCCACCAGCTCAGCAGCCAGGAGGCCGAAGACGTCGACGCAGACGTGGATTGCGAGGCGGCGACTGCAGGCCGAAAAGGAAGAAGCACCCAGAGATGCAGCACCAGCAGAGTACGGAGTCGGTGGAGATGGGCCAGTCTAGCTTGGGTGCTCTCGGTTTAGTGACAGTTATGGTGACGCTTAGTTTTAGTGTTGCTTCCGCGAGTGACTTGTAGTGAGGATTACATGTATTGGGCACAAGCCCTTCTTTTGTACTCTGATTATTATTATTATTGTGGACTCTACCTTCGTGGAGATTTATTTAAATACATGTGATTATGGTGGACTAGTTTTTATATGTACTTTATGCTACTGTTCTACGATCAAAAAGGGCCGGCAGAACTGGCACTTTGTAGTGGCGACCTTCCCGTGAGTCGGTGCCACCGCAAAGCGGCAATTCTGGGCTAAGACCCTGGTGTTTTGAAAATAAAAAGAAAATGGGGTCTTATAAGTGGTATCAGAGGGAAACCTCGATCGGAAAATTAGCAGTCCACTAACCCTGGGTCACCCCCGCTCGAGTTTAGTTTGGGGACAAAATAAGCAGAGGAAGTAGTGGTGTGCCCATAAGGGAAATCACATGTGAAAGTCCACTTCATCATTACTTGGAATTCCTCTTTGTAGCCTGCGGCAAACCCTGACCCCAGCAGGGAACACCTCAGGCTGCGAAGATCACATCTTAAAATCCTCTAACAAACGAGTTAGACTCAACCAACTAGAACTCGTGACTAACCATGAAAATTTATAGACCTTGGGTATGAATTTGGTTAAGGTAAGGAGATACCCAAAGAGAATAAAAGAGGAGTTTAGCACAAGAATGACTACCTAAGACGTAAACTCAGATGTCCCTACTTTCCCAATCAAGGATTATTCAAGCGGTAGACTACTTTAAGGAGAATTGAGACCAATAATACATTAGCAGAATGGTAAAAAGACAAGTAGTCTTAACCCTCATTACCGGTAATAAAATTACCTGGAGGCAACCACCGAGACAAACACTGAGGGTCGGATAGGAATTCAAGTTCGGAAGATACCCATTTGGGGTTGGGAACATTTTGACCCGGATAAGGTTGTCGTAAATGTGACTCAGAGAGTTTAAGTATGGAGTATATTAACGAGTTTTAGGGTGGAACCCCAAGTCGAAGATTGATGCCCTAGGGATTGTGCACCTAGCTAGGACAGATGTAACAGGGTAATATCAAAGATACTTAGCCCAAGATAGGTGGGGGCTTATCTTTTGTTTATTGGGGGCTAAACTTTTGTTTATTGGGCAAATTAGTATAGGCTTGGGTTCCCTTGGACCTAGTTTAGGGAAGGTGGTTGTAGTTTAGTGGTGAGAATTCCACGTTTCTTCACTTAGGAGGGCTCTACTGCGCCCGGAGCAGCAGATTTTGGCCATAGATGGACAGATAGCTTCCGACCGGTCAGTTCACTAGGAGCCGATTCGGATCGATGGAAGAGGAGTACGGACCTTGCGTCGCAAGAAAATTATGTTGGTCAAAAGTTCCGTGGAGGAACCACGGTCAGGAGGAGCATACCTGGGGAACCACAGGACCTGATACGACAAAGGTATCCAGAGCTGTTCAGCCAGGTATACCTCATAACCTCTCAAGACGTTCAATTTACTTTCCTATTTTAAACTAGTAGGACTTAAATTTTAAGAATAGGGGCTAATCTTTTGTTTATTAGGGTATATACCTAGTCAACTTGATGAATTAGTCTTAGATTTGACAAACACCTTCAAACCACACATAGCAAACGCAACGTAGAGATGTAAATCTTTCGACTCTCATGGGATGTTACAAGCCTTTTTTTATTCTCCCGATAGGAGCCCCGTAGGCTTAACCTTGATTTCAGGGACAAAATTTTTGTTTTGTTTATTGGGATTTGTAACATCCCATTTCCGACTAGACCCATAGGAGTCGGTTGGTCGTGAGAGAACCCTAGAAGCCCAAGAATTGAAGTACATAGACTGAGATTTCGGGTCACGGGTTGGTCACGCACATGACCTATGTGACACGCCCGTGACATAGGGCATGACTCCTTCGACGATTGTCGATCTCAGCGCGACGATCCTCGAGCATCGAATTTGAAACCCGGGCCTGTCATGCCCGTGACCTATGTGTCACGCCCGTGACCTATGTGTCACGTCCGTGACCTATGGCGTGACTCCTTCGACGATCATCGATCTTCGTGAGACGATCGTCGAACTTACCACCCGGGCCAGTCACGCCCGTGACCTATGTGTCACGCCCGTGACATAGGGCGTGACACCATCGACGATCGTCGATCTTAGCGGGACGATCGTCGAATCGCAGAAATTGCGTCGTGGCCCTGTCACGCCCGTGACCATGGTGTCACGCCCGTGACCAAGGGCGTGACCCCCCTTCGGCGATCGTCGATCTCAGTGAGATGATCGCCGAGCGTGGAATTTGCACATTGACCCTGTCACGCCCGTGACCCATGTGTCACGCCCGTGACCTAGGGCGTGACCACCCTTCGATGACCGTCGATCTCAGTTCGACGATCGTCGACCTCAGAATTGGCCACCCGGGCCTGTCACGCCCTTGACCTATGTGTCACGCCCGTGACCAAGGCCGAAACGTCAGCCAGACTTTAAATTTCGGTAACCGACGTCATAATCAATTCTGATTATGGGATTGTACAGCTGGAATATTTATGGGCCGTTTCCCTCCCTAATTATTTAATAGAATGAGAGAGTGAGGTCTAATAGGAAATCGCCACCTGGATCAGCCAATTCATCTTCCACCTTTTCCTCTTCCCTGCATCATAACCGAAACGTTATTAAGAAGAAACATTCATGGCCATGAATGTTTCATCCTTTCCCCTCCCCATTGGGAAATCTATAAAATCCCCCTTGGAGCAAGAGGAGAAGGTTACACGTTCGATCAAACGGATTCAGATTCCTCCCCTTGCTGTTGAAGAATTTCCGGCGATGCCACCACCGCCCCATGACAGTCCGACGTCAATCTCGCCTTCAAACCGCGAACAAGGTCCTCCTCTACTCTTTCTTCTATGGATAGATCTTAGAAATTACTTAGAGAGATGTCGAGCTTAAAGGAGCAAGATTGAGCGAGCTTTTCCATGGTTTTTCAAAAATAAATGGTGGTCAGGTTCGCCGGAAATCGCCTCTCCAGCGGCTGTACTGCCGCACGACGGTAGCCCTCACCTCAACAGAGGTGGTGGTGGTGGTGGCCGGCCAGGAAGATGGCTGGGTGGCCGGGAATTAGCTTTAGAAAAGCTACAGGAAGTGTTATTTTTCTGATGTTGTTCGGGTTCGGGTGAAGAAGATGGTGAACATTAGCATTTAATTATATTATATAATGTATAGTTAGAAATTAATTCCCTTTACTGTACACTAGGTTAAAACTGAAAATTATAGCCCGTAGGGGCTGAAACATAAAAAGTGGTCAACAAAGAAAATGTAGCCCTTGAAGTATACTTTAATTCAAAATTGATTACACTCGATTTGGAGTCCTGGTTAGACCACAGCTCACTTTTTTGTAAGGTCTATCCATAGGGCTGTCATGACCTTAGAAAAATTCCCCACTCCAATCCAGTCATCAAAATGACTTGAAATTTGGGGTGTGGCCTAATCTTAACTATATCTAGGTGCTATCCAAAAATTAGGATTTTTGGAAAATGTTTTTCTATAGTTTTTAGAAAAATTCAATAATTCCTGCATAATTTAATAAGATGGCTAAATGACTTCCAAACCCTCCTAAATTTTGGTGAGTGGTCCCTGGGTGTATCATATGGTTCTGGTAAAAATTTCATCACATTTGGAGATGTTTTGTATAGGTTTTTATCCCACCCTAGGTTGATCCTTATAGGACAATTTAGGATCAAACACCCCCTTGGTATTTGAGTGGCCATATCACCTCAACAGAGGCTGATATTTTGGTCACTGACTTTTTAGGGCATGACACACCCTCCAAGGGAGTTTGGAGTGGTTTGGTGTAGGGTATCCCTTGAACCCTAGGGTAGGCCCCTTAATGGGGATTTGTAGGGTTGTGAAGGTCATAGGGTTAAATGACCTTGGACTGACTTGAAATTTGGTGGAGAGGACCATAGGGCCATTAAAGTCCTCTGGTAAAAATCTTAGGGGCTTTGGAGACAGTTAGGCCACCTAAAACTCTAATCCTAGTTTAGGTCACCAACTTTAATTTGAATTATTAAGCTATCAACTGAACTTCAAATCAAGTAAAATTTGGGCAGGGTAATTTTATGATCTAAATGGCCATGCTATATTTTCTTGAGATTTTTGGGCCAATTTATACAGTACTTCATTCACAATCCTAGTTGTGCTTCATATAATTATTTTGATGATTATGGATTGTCTGTTCACCAAAATGTTATGAAATCTTGGATTACGGCATTTTATAGCATGTTATACCTTTGGAAATTTTCTTGGAAGTTTTATCTTATTATTTCGGGTACTTGCTTCTTTAATGTACCAATTGTGATATGTAGTCAAAAATACAAATAATGCCAATTTACTATTTGGAAAATTATTAAATTTGGTCAGTGGGTGTATTAGACCATTATAGTCATCCTGTAGATTTATTTGGAATTTTAGATGATTACAAATAGTACCTCCTTCTTTAAGATGGGAAAATTGTTGTTTTACATTAAAATAAATTCAGAGCCCAAATATTGGATAAAAATTATGAGACTTGGTTTATGATGGTTTTAGGTCATTATAAAGCTTCTATAATTTTCTTGTGATTTTTGGATATATATTTACAGTACTTGCTTCACAATATGGTAAAAGTCGCCTAAAATGGTAAATTAGGAAATGTAGGCCTAAATACCTCTGAAATTTCTATGAATTTGGTATTACTGCTTATATGAGTCGAACTTTTTTTAGTGATTTTATGGTGATTTATTGTTGGCTCCTTAGTGCACTTCATGTTCATACTAGGGCATTGGGAGGCTAAGAATAAATAAATTAAATGCCAAATGAAATAGGAAAATTATTATTTTTTGGATTTAGACTAATTAGGTCATGGTAGACCCCCAGTAAATATTATAGGGGATTCGGAAGACAATTTGTAGTACCACCCCTTGCATACCCCATAAGCTTAGGATGGTCTGCGTTTAGTAAAAACTGCAGAAGCCGAACTAGAGTGGGTAATGAGCTTGGGGAGATGGAATTTTGGTAGATTGCTGGTTTGGATAGGGTGAGTTAAATCAAGTTCATTATTGGAAGTCGCGATGGGTTGGGTGTGAGACTGACTAGTGATAAGTAGTGTTCGGGTTCGACGGAAGATCGTCCTCCCCGAGAAGAGGAAGTGTCAAGTCATCCTAGGATTAGCCCACTGTAATATGAGAAGGGAATGGTTTAAGGGAACCAATCATAATAATAAGTGCCTTGGAAAGGGAGCTTTAGGATTCACCCCATCATAGCTCCTAGTATCGCTGCGAGCCCTTCACCGGGTAACCCTCGGGAAGTCCAAGGTTAACCTTAAATCTTAGGAATAAAATGATCAAGAGTAACCCTAATAATAGTTGTACCTCACACCTACACTTGTACACTTAGGAAGAAGAATTGGCATGGAATGGGTAGAGTAGGTCGGTGGTCTAAGGGCCTACTAGTAATGTCAATGGTTTAGTTTGTAATTTGGAAGTACAGGGAGCGGGATGCTCAAGGACTTGGTATATGCTTGGTAGCCTAGAGAGCTGGAGGCTCGGTAACATGAGAACTTGTACAAATATAATTGTCATGATTGCATGTGCATAAAAGTGGTGAGTCATCGGTACTGGACGATCGATCACACCGACGTCGGTACGTTGACTCGGCGGTGTGGGACACTTAGCCAAAGAAGGCCTGGTTGGTATAGCCAGCACTAGTACGCAGATACTCTAGGTTGTGTTCTTCTAGGGGCGTATGGAAGGGCTAGGCCTGGTAGTGTGGTTACCCGCCTAGGACTGGGGTGCCCGACTCACTGTCTCCGTTTGCATCAACGGAGGTTCCTGGGAGTGAAGCTAGCTGCCCGAACAGGGGGAACTAAAGGTCTGTGCGCATAGAGTCGGTGGGTGTGTTGCACTTGCTTGTGCATTCCATAGTATATTTGTGTGTCATAGAATAAACATTGCCACCTATCGTATAAGATGGTATGGGACGTTTTATACGATAGGCCCTGCAAAACGACCCCTTGGTCTATAGGGGTAATCCCTATAAATCAATGGTTATATTTGTTATTTCTTGTGCTTTTACTTACTTGCTTCTCCTTGCTGTTTGACAACCGACACCCCAACATATAAGTGGTATGAGACACTTTATACGACGGGAGCCCTGCAAAAAATCCCTTGGCTTATGTGCCCGCATAAGTTAAGGTTATATTTCCTACTTTCTGCTTCTGTCGTATTTACTATGGTCTTGCTAGCATAGGTCCACTGTCACCTGCTTTTGGCTTACTCTCCACCTTCATGTCCTTCCCTTTCTTCCTCTCCGCTCGGTACCTAGGAGCCATGGGGGAAGGGGTAGGGGATGATAGGGCTTAGTCTTTTAGACTAACGGTTTTCGAACCACAACATTTTAGGTGTACCATATGGAAGGGGCACGGGTTTTGCAGTTTCTGACAGAGTTGACCCCGCGACCGTGTTACCATTGTCACTAGCCGGGACATACACGGGTCAAATGCCCCTTGATGGGTAGGATACCACCAGCTCAGCAGCCAGGAGGCCGAAGACGTCGACGCAGACGTGGATTGCGAGGAGGCGATTGCAGGCCGAAAAGGAAGAAGCACCCAGAGATGCAGCACCAACAGAGTACGGAGTCGGTGGAGATGGGCCAGTCTAGCTTGGGTGCTCTCGGTTCAATGACAGTTACGGTGATGCTTATTTTTAGTGTTGCTTCCACGAGTGACTTGTAGTGAGGATTACATGTACTGGGCACAAGCCCTCCTTTTGTACTCTAATTATTATTATTATTGTGGACTCTCCCTTCGTTGAGATTTATTTATATACATGTGATTATGGTGGACTAGTTTTTATATGTACTTATGCTACTGTTCTGCGATCGAAAAGGGCCGGCAGAACTGGAGCTTTGTAGTGGCGACCTTCCCATGAGTCGGTGCCACCGCAAAGCGGCAATTCTGGACTAAGATCCTGGTGTTTTGAAAAGAAAAAAAATGGGGTCTTACACTGTCAAGGCTCACTTACAGGGGGATGAAGTATATGAGGTGATATTTGAAATGACTGAGGCCAAGGTCTCCACCTCGGATATTCCTGTGGTACGAGATTTTGCCGACATATTCCCAGAGAAACTGCCTGGGCTACCTCCGTACCGGGAGAAGGATTTCCGGATACAGCTAGTGCCGGGGGCTAAGCCGGCAGCTAGAGCCCCCTACCGGATGGCCTTAAAAGAGCACACAGAATTTCGAAGCCAAATCCAGGAAATGGTGGAAGCCGAATTTGTTAGACCGAGTTCCTCTCCATGGGGAGCCCCGGTCTTATTTGTGAAGAAGAAGGATGGGACACTTCGCCTTTGCATCGATTATCGAGCACTAAACAGGCTGACCGTCCGGAATACCTATCCGCTCCCACGGATAGACGAATTATTCGACTAGCTAGAGGGAGTCCATTATTTCTCGAAGCTGGACTTGAGGTCAGGATACTACCAGCTGCGGATCCAGGAGGAGGATATCCCGAAGACGGCCTTCAGTATCAGATATGGCCTGTATGAGTTCATCGTGATGCCCTTCGGGCTCACGAACGCTCCGTCGACATTCATGAGCCTCGTGAACCGGGTTTTTGAGGCCTACTTGGATGTGTTCGTCATAGTATTCATAGACGACATCCTGATCTACTCTAGGACGGAGGAGGAGCACACTCGACATCTGGCACTGACTCTGTCGAGGTTGCGGGAGCATCGCCTTTATGCGAAGTTCAGCAAATGCCAGTTTTGGTTGAAGGAGGTGGCTTTCCTAGGCCATATTATCAGTGGTGCTGGGTTGGCAGTGGACCCGGCCAAGATTCAAGGAGTTCGGGATTGGCCACAGTTGAAGACGGCCACAGATGTAAGGAGTTTCCTAGGACTCTCCGGTTACTACCGTAAGTTCGTAGAGGGATTTTCTCGTATCGCCCTTCCACTCACATCTCTGACAAGGAAGGAGGTACCCTTTATCTGGACCCCACAATGTGAGATTGCTTTTCAAGAGCTAGAGGGATGACTCACTTCGGCTCCTATACTTGCCCTCCCTTCAGGGAAGGATGGATTTCAGGTCTACACCGATGCTTCCTACCAGGGCATGGGTGCAGTGCTTATGCAGAATGGCCATGTGATAGCTTACGCTTCTCGGCAGCTGAAGAAGCATGAGCAGAACTACCCAGTCCATGACATAGAAATGGGAGCTGTCATTTTTGCACTGAAAGTCTGGCGGCACTATCTGTACGGTGTCCACTGTGACATATACTCTGACCATAAAAATTTGAGGTATGTGGACACGCAGAAAGAGTTGAACATCAGAGAGAGACGATGGGTGGAGTTTTTAGCAAACTACCAGTACGAGATGCACTACCACCCGGGAAAGGCGAATGTGGTAGCCGATGCACTGAGCCAAAAGACCGCAAACCCCGGAGTAGGAACACAGTTGATGGCCTTGGAGTTGGTTCAGATGTTAGACAAGATGCAAATATCCCTTGTGTCTGAGGATCACCCTGAGTTGTACCGAGAGTATCTTTCATCATAATTGCCACGGATGACATTCAAGAATGGGTCAAGGATGGACAGAGGCAGGATACCCAGCTAAAACCGATATTTCGGGCCTTAGAAGCCGGCACTGCGGGAGATTACTCACTGAGGGATGACTTAGTGTGCTTTAGAGGACGGGTCTACATACCAGAGGGAGGCCATATCCGGGAGGACATTATGATGGAGGCTCATTGCAGTCAATATTCGGTACACCCGGGGATTGCGAAGATGACTGTAGATCTGAAGAAGACTATGTTCTGGCCCGGCATGAAGAAGGATATCACCTACTTCGTGACCCATTTCAAGGCATGCCAGTTAGTGAAAGCGGAGTGCAGAAACTCCACAGGATAATTGCAGTCACTCCCAGTACCAGAGTGGAAGTTCGATGATATCGCCATGGACTTTATACACGGACTTCCTCGATCAAGGACAGGGAATGATTCGATCTGGGTGATCGTCGACCGGCTGACGAAGGTATCCAGGTTTATTTCAATCAGGAAGGATGACTCGGTGGGTGTGTTAGTCTGAAAGTTTGTGGAGCAGTTCGTCCGTTATCACGGCGTGCCCAAGTCGATTGTATCGGACCGGGATGGACGATTTACGTCCAGGGAGTGGAGGTCAGTGCAAACTTACTTGGGCACTCGACTAACATTCAGTACGGCTTTTCATCCCCAGACGGATGGACAGACGGAACGCACCAACCGGACTCTGGAGGATTTGCTACGACTCTGCATATTGGATTGCGGTGAACCTTGGGAGAAGTTGTTGCCACTGATTGAGTTCTCGTATAATAACAGCTACCAGTCCAGTATAAGTATGGCTCCTTATGATGCGTTGTACGGACGGAGGTGCAGGACTCCATTGTCATGGATACAGGACGAGAACCCTAAGGCGTTGGATTTGGAGTTTGTCGAGGACACCGAGGCTTTGGTAAGATTGATACGGGACAGGATGCTAGAAGCATAGAGCCGACAGGCTAAGTATTACGATGATCGGCACCGTCAGGTGGAATTCCAGGTGGGAGACCAGGTGTTCTTGAAGATCCAACCAATGCATGGAGTTACTCGGGTACACGGATAGAGGAAGAAGCTCATCCCAAGATATATGGGGCCTTATAGGATCAAGGAGCGGATCGGTCCCTTGACATACAGGCTAGAGTTTCCACCGGAGCTGGCAAGTCTGCACGATGTATTCCATATATCCTCTCTTAGGAGAGCTCTACTACGCCCAGAATAGCAAGTTACAACCACAGATGGGCCGATAGCATCTGATCGGTCAGTTCACCTAGAACCGATCCGGATTGACGACAAGGGAGTACGAGTCTTACGCCACAAGAAGGTTCCATTAATCAAGGTCCTGTGGAGGAATCAAGGAAGAGAGGAGCACACATGGGAGCCCCAGGACTTGATGCGACAAAGATACCCGGAACTCTTCAGTCAGGTATACCTCACAACCACTCAGGATGTTCAATTTATTTTCCTATTTTAAACTAGTAGGACTGAAATTTCAAGAATAGGGGCTAAACTTTTGTTAATTGGGGTCTAGACTTTGCCAATTGGGCGAATTGGTTTAGATTTGACTGTCACCTTTAAACCTCACGTAGCAAACACGGTGTCTTGATATAAATCTTTCAATTCTCATGGGATGTTACAAGTTTCTTTCCCCCCGATAGGAGTCCCCGTGGGCTTTACCTTGATTTCGGGGACGAAATCTTTGTTTTGTTTATTAGGATTTGTAACATCCCATTTCCAACTAGACCCCTAAGAGTGGTTTTGTCATGACAAAACCCTAGGGAGCCCAAGAAGGGCCAAGTGAACCTAGGAATGTGGATGAGACCACTGTGGTCTGCACATAGTAGATTTCTGAACAATTGCTTAAAATAATCATGGGACTTTACCATGACTCCAAGACCCCACCCATACCTCCATAACCCTAGTGAAGGGTCAATGGGTCATTAAGGACCCATGGAGGGCAGTCAAAGGAGCTATGTTGACCAAAGTCAACTCTAACCCTAATTAGGTCAAACTGGCCTGCAGAAGGGTCAATTGCAGTCCCTTAGCCAAGTAGACCCCACCCATACCTCCATAACCCTAGTGAAGGGTCAATGGGTCACTAAGGACCCATGGAGGGCAGTCAAAGGAGCTAAGTTGACCAAAGTCAACTCTAACCCTAATTAGGTAAAACTGGCCTGCACAAGGGTAAATTGCAGTCCCTTAGCCAAGTGGACCCCACACATACCCTCATAACCCTTAGGGGAGGCCAAAGGGTCACCAAGGACCCATTGGGACCAATCAAAAAGCCTAGGTTGACCAAAGTCAACTCTGGACCTAAAATGGTCAAAGTGCCCTAGTTAAGGGTCAAGTGACCTTCAAAGGCCAATCCAAACCCCACCTTGACCCTAGGGGAGGCTAATGGGTCACCAAGGACCCATTAAGGAAGCCTCAAGGACCAAATTGACCTAAGTGAGCCCTAGTCCAAGGTTGGGTCAAGCTAGCCCAAATGGGCTAACTCAAGCTCAAGCCCATTTTGAATGGGCTAACCTTATTTGATGGATAAAAAAGACATGTGGGCTGCCATTGGGTTAGGTAGGAGCCATTGGATTCAGCTTGGTGTGTAGGAGAGAGAAAGCCATCCATGGAGGAGAGAGAAAGAGAAGGAAGAAAAAGGGAGGAGGACTTTGGGCTCATCCTCCCCCTCCCCAACCCCCTCCATTCATTGCATTAGGACAAGGAAGGCAGCCCCAATCCAACCAGCTGGTCATTGACTTGTTGGAGCCATGCATTTTCCCCCTACCAACCAAGCCGCCAACCTTGACCATGGCCAAAAATGGCCAAAGTGTTTTCAGCCACCTAACACCTCCCCTCTCCCTTTTAAAAGCTCCATTGGACTCCAAGGAGTAATTCCCACCATTTTCCTGAAGGAGCCAGCTAGTTTCTTGTGTTTTTGAAGAGGCCGACCACCACCGGCCACCACCATGTCAATCCGGCGATCAGCACGGCTACAGCCGCCCCCACAGGTCCTCCTCCACTCCTTCTTGTATGGGCAGATCTTTAGAATCTTTAGGGCCGAGGTTTGGGCTCAATTGAGCCGAATCCAAAATTTAAATTCATGGATTTTCCATGAAATGTCAGCTTTTCGGGATCGCCGGAATAAGGCTCCCCGGCGGCCAAGCCGCTTCCTGGAGATAGCCCCGACCACCACGAAGGTGTTGGCGGCGGTGGCCGGCCGGGGAGGTGGCCGAATCGCCGGCGGCAACGGCTGGAAGTCAGCCCAGGCAGGATAGATCCTAGCAGTCTGCTGGAGGAAGAAGACGACGGGATGCCGTCGGTCTTGCGTCAAGATTCGTGCGGGATGATATTTAAACTATGGAATATATATGTTGATTCATTTCATTTTTGTCAAATATCTGGTATTTAATGTAATTAATTATTAAAAATACTTAGAGGTCATTGTAGAAAAAATGGTCAACACATAAAATGTAGCCCGCTGAGTCTACTTTCATACAAAATTAATTTGAACCAATTTGGGTGCATGGATTTACCAGGGAACTCATTTTGGTGGGGTCTATACATATGACTAGGAAGACATTAAACAGAGTGCCCACACTTCATCCTTAGCTCAAATGAGCTGAAATTTTGGCAGGAATTCACCCTACCACATATGTAGACCCTGCCCAAAAAAGGGAATTTTTGGGAATAATTTTTCTATAGTTTTGTAAATAATTTAAATACCTAGGGTAATTTAATTTATGGGTTAAATGAAACCAAAATTCATCCAAATTTTGGTGGGAGGTATGTGAGGACAATATAGAGCTCTGGTTAAATTTTCATTAAGTTTGGAGATGATTTGAATGGAAATCATGCAAACCCTAGCCTTGCCCTAAGAAGGGCATTTTGGTCAAAAAATGTATTGTTTGTTTAGGATGTCCAACTCACCACAATAGAGGTTCAAATTTGGTCCACTGACTTGGCATGAACTTGTGCACCTTCCAATGAAATATGTTGAGGTTTGGAATTGATTTGCCCCAAGATCCTAGGTAAAACCCTAAGGAAGGGCTTTTGTACCTTGTGAAGGATAAGTGACCCAAACACCTTGTATGACTATGAAATTTTGTAGAGAGGGTATTAGGGTAACTAAAACCCTATGGTGAAAATCTTAGGGTATTTTGGAAGGTTTGGGACCCACAAAACCCTAACCTTAGTTTAGGGCACAAATATTGTAGGGTTGGAATGGGCTTGTTAAACACCTCAAACTAAGATGAAATTTTGGTAGAATGGTTATAAGGATATTATCAGCCTCTGGTAATTTAATTGGGAATTTTGGAATAATATTTATAGTACTTCCTTTATAACACAAAAGGATGCCACAATTTAAAAAATTGATCATTATGGTCCCTCTGCAACTTAGGAAGACATCAAAGTTTGGCAGAGGAAGTCGTCAAGCATTATAGACATATATAAATTTTATGAGAATTTTTAAATACATATTGGAGGTACTTACTTCACAAGCTTGTTAAATTAGAAAATTATTCAATAATTTATTTAAGTCTATTTACTTATAAATAAATTATGAAATTTGTCTCAAATCATTTATATGCCATTAGAATCATACTTGAATTTTCTCTGAATTTATGGAAGCAATATAGTCTTTTATAACTCTTTAAATGAATTTTTAAGGATTAAAATAAAATAAGAATTTGGGGATACAACCTTACAAAAAAATTTTGATATTTTGGAGGATGAGTTAAATTCTTATTTTCAATATCTTATAAAATTAGTGGAATGATATCTTGTCTGAAATTGGTACCTCATCTTCATTATTGTAAACTTTAGTCCCTATAATAATTAAATAAATTATTAAATAAATAAGGAAAATTTTGGGTCTCTGGATTTAAGGCTTAAAGTTTATAAGGAACTTACATTAATTATTATAGGAGTATTGGATGATCATTTGATGTACTTTCCATTTTACATGAAGTTTAACCTTGGTGGTCTGCATTTAGTAATTTTGGAAAATTATTCATGATTTTTTTTGAGGCTTATCACTCCTTAATCACTTATAGTATTTGACCCAGAGCATTTATATGCCCTTGCAATCAGGTTAGAGTTTTCCTTGAATTTTTAGAAATAATATTGCCCTGTTTATCTATTTTATTAAATTATTGCAAGTTACCTTTAAAATAAAATTAGTGGCCTAAACCTTGCTGAAAATTTAAGAGACCTTGGATCTAAGGTTAAATGTTTATAATGAGTATAACATAAATCTGGGGGAATTGTATCTTGACTAAATTTGGTACCTCCTGTTCAATCTCGGAGACCTTGGCCACTAGGAATATTTAATAAATTACTAGATAAACAGGAAAATTGTGAAATTCTGGATTTGGGCAATAAAGGTCATAATGGACCCCCATTAATTATTATAGGAGTATTGGATGATTATTTGATGTACTTCCCATTTTACATGGCATTAAACCTTGGTGGTCTGCATATAGTAAATCGGCAGAAATATTTTGGAGTACAAGTTAGACACATAAGTCGAGATTAGTGGTTATAGTTTTGGATAATTTAGAATGAGTTCATCCCTCAGGGATGGATGAGAAAAGGTTGGGTTTGGCTAAAAGTTAGATAGTGTTCGGGATCGACGAAAAATCATCTTCCCCGTAGAGTGAAAGGTCAAAAATCACCTTAAGTTTAGCCTAGCGTAATATGAAAAGGGAATGGGTAAGGGATATGGGATTAGTTATCAACCAACAAGAATAAGTGCCTTGCGAAAGGGAGCTTTGGGATTCAGCCAATTATAGCTCCTAGTGCCCTCGAGAGCCCTTCACAGGGAATACCTTGGGCAGTCCTGGGTCAAACCTAAGTCGTAGGCATAAAATAAATTGAAGAGTAAATAGTAAACTTAGGATATCACACTCTCAAACCCCAATGTCCCGAGAGATTGTTTGGGCTACTCGGGCAATAAGCCCAGTGGTTATGGTGATAGGCAGGGTGGCCCGGGGAGATTCGGCTCGGTCGTTGATTATGACGGAAGGGATAGTCTGGGGAGCTTCGGCTCGGTTGTTTATTATGACGGACGGGATAGTCCGGGGATCTTCAGCTCGGTTGTTGATTATGACGGACGGGATAGTTCGGGGAGATTTGACTCGGTTGTTGTTTGGACTCATAACTATTGCATGTGCATATAAGGTATAAGGTGGTGGGTCTTCGGTATTGGAGGGTCGATGCACCGACGCCAATATGCTGACTCGGCAAGTGTGGTTAGCACCTCGCCAACAGAAGTCCGGTGCGCCAGCCGGCAAGAGTACGCAGGAGTCCGCTTTGTGCACCAAGCGTTGAGGCGTATGATAGGTCTGACCGGTAGTGCTTTACTTGTTTAGAGGTGGACGAGGCCCAACCCACCGTTTCCGTCTGCCACTACGGAGGTATCCTGGGAGGTAACGGCTCTGAAAGGGGGAACTAAAGGTCTGTGTACACAGAGTCGAGTGGGTGAGTTGCACTTGCATGTTCACGTCATAGCATAATTGTATTTCATAGCATAACTATTGCATATAACCTGACACCAAATGTATAAGCGGTATGGGACGCTCTATACATTAGGCCCTGAAAAACGACCCCTTGGCCTATAAGTTCGCGCGAGCGTGCTTATAAGTCAAGGTTCTCTTTCAGTACTATATATTTAAGCCTGCTAGTAAAACCGATACCCTATCGTATAAATCGGTATGAGACTTTTTATACGATAGGAAACCTGCAAGAGATCCCTTAGCTTATGTGTATTCACATAAGTTAAGGTTACTTATTCCAAATTTTATATAATTATTACCATACTTAGAACTGCTAGTTTAGTTCCGCTGCCATCTGTTATTTGATATTCTCCACCTTCATGTCCTTCCCTTTCCATCTCCCCGCTCGGTGCTTAGGAGCCATGGGGGAAGGGGCGGAGGACGATAGGACTTAGTCTTTTAGACTAACGGTTTTCGAACCACATCATTTTAGGGGACTACGGAGCCCAGCATGGAGGAGCAGCCCCGGAGGTCAGCACGCTTGGAGATCGGGCAGTCTAGTACCGGACTCCAGATAGCAGGGACTGTGAGTCCAGACCACTAGTAGTTATATTAGTTTGCTTCCGCGAAGAGCAATTTGTAGTGAGGATATGATGTACCGGGCATAAGCCCGAGATTTCTGTTATATGTACTATCTGTGGACACTCCATTCGTGGAGTTTATTTTCTCTATACATGTGATTCCTGTGGACTTTCTTTTAATTCATTGCTACAATTGTGATCGATTTGGCCGGCAGGATCGGCGTTTTGTAGTGACAACCTTCCCGGGTGCGAAGGTATCACCGCAAGGCGGTGGTTCTGGGCCTAAGACCCCGGCGTTTGAAAAGAAAAAAATGGGGGTCTTACAGCCGAAAACTCAAAAATGGAGCTTTAATGGTCGTTACATCCTACCCCCACCCGCAGCATTGTTTCTCCCTTAAAAGACTCCCTAGACTAAGAGAGGAAGTTTTCACCCTTGCCCGACAAAGCTAGAGCTCATTACCTTATTGTTGAGGAATTTCGGCGATGCCACCACCGCGCAAATGGCATCCCAATGATCAGCTCGTCTCCAAACCGCGAATAAGGTCCTCCTCTACTCCTTCTTTTATGGATAGATCGTAGGAATCAAATAGGAGAGAAATCAGGCTCAATAGAGCTGGACCGGGTGAGCGTTTTCATGGTGGTCGGGTTCGCCGGAAACCACCACCTCTGGCGGCCAAACCACCGCCGACCAATAGCAACCACCTCGACAGAGGTAGTGGTGGTGGTGGCTGGCCAGGGAGGTGGCCAAATGGCCGACGGTGGCTCATGCAAAGCTACAGGTTTTATGCATTTTTTTAGGGTTGCTGGTTTTGGGTTTTTAAGAAGATGAACAGTGCCTTATATTAAATAGGATATATATTTATATATAATATATAGTAATTAATCACTTTTATCAAGCTCATTTTGATGCTATTAAATGAGGCACTTAGAGGCCGTTTAGGGAAAAATGGCCAGTTACAAAAGTTGTAGCCCTTCGAGTCTAGATTATTCTAAAATTTATTTCAACTCGATTGAGTAAGTGGTTTTACCACAGCACCCGTTTTGGTGGGGCCTAAACCTAGGACAATTTTGAGGATCAAATTGGTGCCCACCCTTCATCCCTTGCCCAAATGGAGTGAAAATTGGATAGGGGATCAATCATAACCATATCTAGGGCCTGTCCCAAAATGGGAATTTATGAGGATACTTTGCCTATAGTTTTTATTTTTATTTAATAATGCTAGGGTAATTTAATTAAGTGGTCTAATGACCTCCAAACCCTCCCAAATTTTGGTGAGTGGTCCCTGGCATTAGTTCCAAGCTCTGTACAAAATTTCAATGTATTTGGATGAGGTTTGGTTAGGGAATCCCCAAACCCTAGTTAGGCCTTAAGGAGGTATTTTTGAATAAAGGTGCACTTTGGATTTTGAGTGGTCATCTCACCTCCTCAGAAGCTGAGATTTTTGACACTTATTTGGCATGGCTAATGTTACCCTCTTAAGGAAAATGGTGTGATTTAGGGTTGATTTACCCTAGGGTTTAAACTCAAACCCTAAGAAAGGGTTTTTGAGTGTTGTGAAGGGCATAGGGGAAATGCCCTTGTGTGACCTTGTAACTCAGTAGAGTTGAAGGTAGTGTATCCTAAGTTTTCTTGTAGAAATCGTAGTGGATTTGGAGGTAGGTAGACACCTCAAAACCCTAACCCTAGTTTTAGGGTAGAAGCTCAATTATGAAAACACAGTCACTAAACCTTAGTTAAAAGTTGTGAAACTTGGGTGGAGTATGTTTTAGACTAGGTAGAACCCTTAGTAATTTTATTAGAATTTTATGGATTATACTTCAAGTACTTTATTTGTTAGGTATCAATTTGCCAAAAATGGTGTTTTAATTATTTTGATTACTCTATTCATTTGAATCTGATGAAACTTGGTCTGCAAATGCTTTAAGTCTAAATGAATATCCCTGAATTTTATTACAAATTTTAGTTGATTATATCTAGTACTTCCTTCACAAGTTCCAAAAGGGCAATTATGGTCAATAAATCATTTAGAGCAAATTACCTACTATAAAATTATGAAACATGGCAAATGATGTTTTCAGATCAACATCTAGTTGTATAATTTTATTCATGATTTTTAGGAGAATATTTACAATACTTGCTTCACAAATATAGATTTTTAAGATTTTGATAATTATTTATTCTAGATCTCAATCCCCATTGAAGAATTATGAAATTTGGCCACTAATGTTTTTAGGAAAGTATCTGCTCTAAAAGATTAATTAAGAATTTTTGGATGATTATCTACTGTACTTATTTCATTAATGAAAGGAGATAGAGTTTATTATCAAAATTAAATTAGAGTCCATAAATTTCTGGAAAAATTATTATATCATGGCTTTACTGTTAAATTGTTGTTTGGAATTTATCATGATTTTATGAAGCTTTATACATACCTGAAAAGTGCACTTCATGTTCAATTGGTAGCCCTTAGAAGCTTTAAGGAAATTTAATTAAATGCCAGATAAATTAGTAAAATTACAATTTTCTGGGTTTAGTCTACTTGTGTCATGATAAGTCTCCAGAAAAAAATTTAGGGCATTTGGATGATTATTTAGATTGTCTCCTATCCGGTTTGACATTTAACCTAGGCTGGTCTGCATATAGCAAATTGTTAAATTGCAATAGGACATGATCTGGGATAGTTTTTGGAGTTTGTCTTTTTGGCTTGGTGGATAGATGTGGATGATTTCACAATAGAAGGATATGAAGAGTAGTGAGAAGTGGTTTGGCTAGAGTTTAGAGGTGTTCGGGTTCGACGAAAGATCGTCTTCCCCGAGGAGAGGAAGAGTCAAAATCACCCTAGGATTAGCCTACTGTAATATGAGAAGGGAATGGTTTATGGGAATCAACCAATAACAATAAGTGCCTTGCGAAAGGGAATGATTGGCTTCAGCTACCATCATAGTTCCTAGTGCCCTTTGAGAGCCCTTCACGGGGTATGCCTGGGGCAGTCCTAGGTTAACGTAAACTGTATTAATAAATAGAAAGAGTAACTTAGTAATTAGGGTTTCACATTTCACAAAACACTATTAGCACCGGAAGATTGTTAGGAGCATCGACTCAGTTAGTTATGAGACGAACAGTTTGGTCCGGGGAGCTTCGACTCGGTTAGTTATGAGACAGATAGTTTGGTCCGAGGAGCTTCGAATCGGTTGGTTATGAGGCGGACAGTTTTGTCCATAGAGTTTTGGCTCGGTTGTTTGACACGTAAATTATTGCATGTGCAAAAAGAAAAGGATAAGGTGGTGGGTCTTCGGTATTGGAGGGTCGATGCACCGACACCAATACGCTGACTCAGCAAGTGTGGTTAACACTTCGCCATCAGAAGTCCGGTGCGCCAGCCGGCAAGAGTACACAGGAGTCCGCTTTGTGAACCAAGCGTTGAGGCATACGATAGGTCTGGACGGTAGTGCTTTACTGGTTTAGAGGTGGGCGAGGCCCCACCCACTGCTTCTGTCTGCCATTACGGAGGTATCCTGGGAGGTAATGGCTCCGAAAGGGTAAACTAAAAGTCTGTGTACACAGAGTCGGGTGGTTGAGTTGCACATGAATGTTCATATTCATACCCACTAGCATGTCATAGCATAAGCGTTTCGTTTAACCCCTGACACATATTATATAAGTGGAATGGGACGCTTATTCAATAGGCCTTACAAAACGACACCTTGGTCTATAAGCTTGTGTGGGCAAGTTTATAAATTAAGGTCAATTTTGATTTATACATATACTGCTGTTTGATAACCAACACCCCAATGTATAAATTGGTATGTGACTTTTTATATGATGGGAGCTTTGCAGAAGACCCCTTGACTTATGTGTTCTCACATAAGTGAAGGTTACTTTTTATATTTCGTCTTATTGCCATTATTTATTATAGAATTGCAAGATTAGTTCCGCTGCCACCTATTTTCTTTGATTTAATCTCCACCTTCATGTCTTTCCCTTTCTTCCTCTCCGCTCGGTACTTAGGAGCCATGAGGGAAGGGGTATGGGATGATAGGACTTAGTCTTTATGACTAACAGTTTTCAGACCACATCATTTATGGGATCGTTGAGCCCAGTATGGAGGAGCAGCCCCGGCGGTCGGCCCGTTTGAAGACAGGGCAGTCTAGCTCAGGAGTTCAGATAGCTGGGACTGTGAGTCCCGACTTATAGTAGATGTTATTGTTTGCTTCCGTTTGAGTGACCTGTAGTGAGGATTATGATGTATCGGGCAAAAGCCCTTACATTCAGTACCTTCTATAATATTTCTGTGGACTCTCCCTTCATGGAGACTTTTATTTCTATACATGTGATTTCTGTGGACTTGCTTTTAATTTATTGTGCACCTTTCTGTGATCGAATTGGCCGGCAGAATCGGCGCTTTGTGGTGATGACCCTTCAGGGCGTGAAGGTGTCACCGCAATGCGGCGATCCTGGGCCTAAGATCCCGGTGTTTAAAAAGAAAAAAAAATGGGGTCATACAGTTGTTCCTCTGGGACATTTACACTCATGTAGGGTGTTAGATTCAATTTAAACAAGTATCTTCCGCAAGCGTATAATTATATTTTGTATCGTGGACTAGTTGATCCAATAAGCCGAGGGATATGGCTATCTTCTTAACTTAAACTGAATTTCAACCATAACAACATATGTTCTCCTTTTAAACTGTCGAGTTTGGAGTCTTGCCTGAGCATCTGCAGTTATCCCCTACATGGCGTGGCATCACGGCACGAATTTTCCCTTGCTCTAATATAATTTAATTATTGGTAAAATGTGGGTTGTGACATAATCCCCCAATGAAATCGTGCACGACTATAAGGCTCCAGTGCCACTTGATTTAGTTCCATTAACATCATCTGAGATAAAGTTTATCTCTGGTGGAAAAGAAACTGGAGGCACCAGAGGAGAAGGGGGATATGAATAGCTTGACCCACAATAGGGTCTTGCACTCTAATAGGCTGCCCGAAAACAACAGACAACAAGCCTGGATCTGCGATTGCATCTCCAACCTTTGCCGAGACAGAGTATTATTGCTCTATCGCTGCCCTTCGATCACTGCCTCACTCTGCACCCCAGACGACTCGCCCTCAGACTGGGGAGTTGACCTTGTCACAGGATGTTTCAGCGGCATTCTAAAAACACAATAAACAACTAATAAAAACCTAGCTTACAACTAGAACTACACAACTTAGTTCAGACAATACATGTACAAATACTTGCTCAAGCTGATAACTAGCTCTGGGAATTTCATTAATTATGTCATGCTTTAATTTTGGATGGTATACCGTCATCCAACTTACTCATGTACATAGACTATGAATGCATGAATTCTTATTCCTTTGACTTAAAACCATGTGTGTACATGTGTTATCATGTAATTCTTTAGCTTGGCACGTGTGCTAATGCAATACCATGTCATGCATGTTGTGATATGCAATCTAATAAAGGACTTAGTGCATGTTATGAGCGACATACACATGAAATATTATGCATCCCATACTACATAATATCACATGCAACGAAAGGTAAAATCTAATGTACATTCAAGTGATGATTATTATGCATCACATACTATATAACAGTAACATGTTGCTTCCTATGAGGATCCATATACAAACATATATTATGCATCCCATACAACATAATATTCCAAGTATACTTCTTGTCATTCTTATGAGTGTAGTGTTCATGCTTCTGCCAAGACGTACTGATTACACATCGGTGGGTGTATGCAATGGAACAAGAAAACTAAAACTAACCTGAGATGGTTGCTCGACCAATTGTCAAACAACCTATCCCCTTGATACCAACTGTCACAACCTATATTTTCTCCGTATTTAAATGACATATCAGAGTGAGAGAAAATACGTGTCGTGATGTCACGCCGAGAAGGGGATAACTGCTGTCGCTCAGGCAAAACTCCAACTCTACATCTAAATGAAATTCATGAGTTATTGTGAAGATAATTCAGTTTAAGTTTAATTGGATAGACGTATCCCTCAGCATAGTGGATCAACTAGTACACAAGTTTAGATATAATTATACGCTGCGAAAAATAGTTTGTTCATATTATTTGACATCCTACATGAGCAAAAACATCCATATAGAACAAATCATGGTATGTGTAACTCTAGATTTAGTATAAGTATGAAAATAGCTTTTACGTTCATCGAACATCATGACTTTAGTTTTCAAAGATGCCATGTATTAGGCGATAGAGGTAATACTTTATACTTTTAAAATATCTAACATGCAACTTACTATAAAACCTTCCCAGAGAGCAAGTAAATCCGTACAATCATATATAAAAATGCTTAGCATCTAGCAAATACTTAACATTAAACAAAAATCTAGTGGTCATCAGGAACCTGACACGAATCCACTAAAAGATATGTATGTCTTAACTAAAAGAAAACAAACAACAACTACCACATAGTTGGTGAGGGAACGACAATTGCACAGAACCAACGCTAACCAACCCTAGCCGCTCAACCGACTAATTCTCCAAACCCGAGGCATTCAAAAAAAGAACACCTCGGCAAGAAAGAAAATACAAGTATTGAAAAAGGTTAGCAATAAACAAAAGGTACATGGGTTACCAACCCTAACATGAGGAAGAAGCTGACAAACCTCAATAATTAAGCCAAAATACTTAAACATTTAATTAACCTATAGAGTACAAAAGTACATAATTGCACCAACTGCTATAAAGAATTATTCTTTATCGAACATGTAAATAAATAACTGTAAGTGCAAGAAATTAATTAGCCATAACATGGTGAACAAAAAAACACCGGCCATTCTGGCACCTATGGTGGTGGGAACCTACCCATCACACCAACATCAAAAACTTCATAAGGGCCCAAGGAAAAGGTGGTCTTATACCTTGACACACCCAAAATCGGGGAAAAACCGGCACCTGCGGTGGTGGGAACCTACCCAACACACCAGCAGTCACATACCCACATCGAGTAAACCCACTAAGGCAATAATTCACTAAAGAGAGCTTGAAGTTAGTGGTCCTTTATCCAATGCCAACCTAACCATAAACATACAACTAAAACACTGACAACCATAGTCAAACACAAATAAACCACATCCAAAATACTGGGCTTCTCTAATAATAAAAGGAGGAAAAAATCCAAGAAATTGACATATGGCCAAACCCGACGAATAAGACACAATTCAGCCACAAAAAACCAAGTACATACTGATTCTTCGAATATACTCGATGAATACAGCAAGCACTCGATGATTTTAACTTAACAAAGCAAGCCTACTAGAGATATACAACGAAATGGCACAAAATCCTAAGTTCACGGAAAAGCATCGAGTACACTTGACGCCGTGTTGAGTGCATTCCATGCACTAAATGCCAACCAGATTACTCAATGAAATACCTTCACTCTACACCGTGTTGAGTCCACTCAATGCGCGTTGAGTCCACTCAACACATTTGACTTAGTCTCGAAGCTACTCAACGCCAATGCTTCACTCAACGCCAAGTGACCTTCACTCAACGCCACATTGAGTGCATTCAACGCACTCAACGCTTTTGCCTTATCCTAACAGGCCTCTCAACACCAAAGCTAGCATTACTCGATGAATTCGTCGAGATTACTCGATGAATTTGACTTAGAATCAAAGATCACTCAATGCTATCAACGCTAGGTCTAATTCACTCAACGCCAAGTCTTATACTTGACGAACCCAATGCCTAATACTCAAAAAATACAGCAACACTCAATGCAAAGTCTTTTACTCGACAAACATAATGCCTAATACTCGAAGAATTAATCGAAATTACTCGACAAATTGGACTTGACTCAGCCCAAAGCAATACCCGTCGAATTTCAATGGATACTTTGTGAATTTGACCCAGCTCTTCCTGATACTCGCCGAATTTTACTTATACAGATCTCCAACTATATTCAATGAATTCTAACCTGCCTAATACGACTAATCTTGACTTAGACTAATAGCGGCATAAGCCGAATCTAGTTCGATTAACAGACAGACCGACACTCAATGAATTTTGGCTAGGCTAACAGTCATATATAATGAGATTAACTTAAGCTAACTGCTAAACCCGACGAATTCCACCCCACTACCATACACGATGAATTTATTTAGGGCTAACTAACCTATATTTGACAGATATATACCTAGGTTTATCAGTCAAACATGACAAAAATACATCCTATCAGGAAAATCTACCCATTGTAGATTGTAGGTCTAGGACGAAGCCGACTTTATTCCCAAATTCCAAGAAGGGAAAGGAAAAATAATAGAGAATGCAAGGAATGAAATCTTGGAACAACCACTCCTCTTTACAGATCTGGCCGCAAAAATACCTAAGCAGCAAAATCTGAAACTTTTCTGGATGAAGGAATGTCAAAAACAAATTCCTATAACAAAAAATTTCACAAAATGGAAAAAAGTCACCATAGAAATGTAGATCTTTGTGAGAGCTAAACAGATCTACTCTCTGACAATGATTTCGTGCACCGGAGCTCTTACAATCAACGGTCGAAAGCTTCGCAAGGTCCGCCGCTCTCGCTCTTTCGAAAAGACAACCCGATGGTTTTAATAAAAGTGATGAATAGGGTTTATGTCTTATCGCAAGGCTATTTATATGGAATAAATAATATAATATATTTTTATTATAATAAAAACGTCCAAATGACAGAAACTCGCACTAACTCAGATTTCTATGAAAATCGCACTGTAGCAATATATCAACACTAGGAATCTAATGGCGAAGTCGAAATCAAAATCCGATAAACAAAACTCGGGTAAACACTCCCCGAAGTCAAAATATCAATAATCCCAAAAACACTTCGTTGTGCTCTAAAACAAACCCCGGCTCCAAAGGGAATACAAATCATAGAAAAAATAGCCAAGATACTCCCAAACCAAAACCTCAGATACCAACGAGCAAAAGTCACGCTCAGACAACAAAACCCACCAACTATGAGTCAACGTAACGCCATGACGTAAAATTAAGTCAGTAAAGGGATTTCAAATAAACCTTGGAAAATCAGGGGCATTATAGATCATTATCCATCTTATTGAAACATTAAAAGGAACTTTAGTCATCTTGCCTAATAAACAGGATTCACATCTCTAAAAAGATACATAATCAAATGAGTCTTGCATTCCATCTTTATAGATCTTGGATACACACTTCTCATTTATATGGCCCAAACAACAATGCCAAAGGTACGTAGGATTTGAGTCAATTGTTTTAGTGTTTTAGTATTTCAATATTATAGATCTGATAGTCTAAGTTCAAAACATATAAACCAATAAACATTTTGGCTACACCATAAAAAAAATCATTTATAAAAATTGAACAACAATTGTTCTTAATAATAAATGAAAATCCTTTCATGTCAAGACATGATATGGATATAATGTTTCTAGTTTTGGAAGGAATATAATAACAATTATATAGTTCAATTACAAGCTCACCAGGCAAAGAAAGATGGTAAACTCCCACGGCAACAACATCAACTCTTGCTCGATTGCCAACATGTAGGTCCACCTCCCCTTTACTCAGCGTTCTTCTCCTTCCTAATTCCTGCACATTTATGCAAATGTGAGAACCACAACCGATATCCAATATCCAGGATGAAGGAGCAGAAAGGTTTATCTCTATTACATAAATACTTATAGAGAAAGTCATACCTCCCATCATTTTATGCAGACCATCAATTTAAGAAGAAAAATTCCTCCTCCAATGACCAGCCTTACCAAAGTGGTGGAATTTCCCTTCGTTCGCCAAACCTTTCTTCTTCAATGCTGAAGACTTTGGCTCAAGGGATGACTTAGGTCCAACCTAAGTCTTCTTGAAACTCTTGGCCTTGCCCTTGCCTTTATGCAACATCAGTATGGGGCTAGCAGGCTTGGCCTTCTTCATATTCATCTCAGAAGTTCTCAATATTCCTAAGAGCTCGGGCATTGTCTTGTCAATTTCATTCATATTATAGTTCAAGAAAAACTGCTCATAAATTTCCAGCAACGATTGCAGGATTAAGTCTATAGCCAACTCATGGCCCAAAGGAAAACCTAGTCTTTCAAGGTTCTCTATATACCCAATCATCATGAGTACGTGACTCCCTGCCACGTCTTGAGCTACAATCTTATACTAAAACAACGCCTTTGTGACATCAAACCGCTCTTGCCCGGCATTCCCTTGAAATATTTTCTTAAGGTGCTCGTCAATCTCCTTACAACCCATGTTATCATTTTTCTGTTGAAGCTCAGAGTTCATGGTTGCCAGCATAAGGCATTGGAAATCTAAGTAGTCGTCTTGATACTTCTTATAAGTATCTTTATCAGCTCGGGACACATTCCGAATTATCTCTTCAGGGGATTCCTCTTCAAAGACATAGAGCTTACTCTCTTGCCTGAGAATATTTCTTAAGTTCCTGTACCAGTCCAAATAATTTGTCCCACTCAGTTTTTCCTTCTCAAGGATAGTTCTGAGGGACAAAGATGAGTGAGATTCATTTGCCATGGAAATTCTACAAGGATTTATGCAAAAGAAAAACTCAGTATAACATTTCAAAATACATTTTTATAATTTCAATAAGGACTTAAATTAAAACAACTCCCACTATTTTAATCAAACTCATAACCCTCGATATCAATTCAGAGAGTTTAAGCGAGCAACTCTCTTAGTGGACAAGATTCGTATTTCACCAACACGATGAGTCAGCTTTGGCATTTCTCTCACAATTTCGTTATTTAGGTAGGCAATGCTTGCTAATTGTATCTTTATGCAGCTATTGTATGGTTGGTGAATAACTCTTTATTCACATCCATCATTTGGTGCACGCCAAACCTATGCCTCTAGGCACTCAACCCTTGAGGTCACCTATTTAAGTTTGACCCGATATCGATAGTGGGATATCACAATTATCCGCTAGCACCCTTACCAAGATAGATTAATGCATCTTCCTTTTGCAAGCCCACACTTCATCGATCAAGGTAGGAAGAGTGTCATCCATCAGAAGGCATCCAAATACTTAATATTGCATAAGGGACTTTTAAGATAATTGATTAACACTTAATCATGGTTAACAATTAACCATTATGCACATCCACAAAATAAAACTTATTGCATTCACAATCCAAATGAATCCCAGATGTGCACATGAAAAACAATCAACACTTGATGAACTAGGATAAATCTCAACATCTAGAACCCTTCTAAATCTTCAGATTTACAAGCACTAGACATGAGCAACACTAACTCCCCATACATAGTAGACAAGCTAGTCTCTCTTTGAGAGATTCAAAATATAAAACACTTGGTTTCACAAACCAACAAGAGGGACAGCTATTGTTAATGAGAATCAAGGAAATCATAAAGAAATCATATGCGTTCTTGGCGGGATTCCTAGAATAGATTTGGGCATTTAGAACATTTCTAAATTTCTAGATGTACACGCAATAGATTAGGCATCTTCCTAAATAATGATCATTGTTGAACCTCCCTCTGATACCACTGTTTGTATTTTCTATACGACACAACACTTGTGCGCAGAGGAATAAGGAGAAAAAAAACCCCAAAAGAAATAGATCTTGCGATGAACATTGATAAAGAAGTAAATTGTTCTAAATATAATTTACCTTTATGGGATCTAGTCACAACTCAAACGAGATGCTCCAAGAAATCCATCGAACACAAGTGGCTGGAGTTCGAGTATAGAATAATGTATACACCTATATAGGTGATCCACACAAATAGGAGAACCCTTAGACTCTTGTTGCACAGGATCTAGGTTGGAGGAAATCACTCTGCGTCTTCACAAATTGCTATATCTACTCTAGAAGAGGTGGCAGCGATGAGCGCCTGAAATTTGATGAGCGATGACGATGGGATCAGGACTTTCAGAAACACTTTCAATCGACCTTCTCCTCCCGGGCTTATCACAATGCAGTTCTTTTGAAAATCCTAAGACATCTTCTATTTATACACAAAGGAATAAATAGCAAAAAGTCATCGCTATCAGTAGACCCATAACAAATGGAAGTTATTTCGACGAATCAACCCTTGACACGACGACTCGTCGAGTGGTCACAACGCACTTAACGCCTAGCAGTGGCCTCAACACTTGACACGATGAATCAACATTTGACTCGATGAATCGTCGAGTGGACTCAACGCTCTCAACGCCTCGATAAATTAACAGTTAACTCGACGAAGTGTCGAGTGGTCTCAACGCTCTCAACTCCTCGACGAATCAACAGTTGACTTGACGAAGCATTTAGTGGTCTCAATGCTCTCAACGCCCTAATGAATCAACACTTGATTCGATGAAGCATAAAGTTGATTCAATGCACTCAATTCCTATATCGAAGAATCAACATTTGACTTGACGAATCTTCGAGTTGTCTTGACGCACTTAATGCCTGACTTGATGAATCAACACTTGACTCGATGAAGCATCGAGTAGTCTCGACACACTCAATTCCAGCCTGTTTTTCTTCTCAAGACACTCAACAACTGCAATTACTTGGTCCTACAATCATCACATGAGGATGACCAACATAATCCAACCCTCCAATTTCTCAAAACGCTCTTATGTGCGACCCTGATCGGCTCATATTGCGTTGGCAGTGAGACTACATGCTTGATCACATCTAGATCATAATGGTAACACAAATAGATGTTTGTGTAAAATTGGAAGATCGTAGCCAAATGATATATTTGATTAGGTAAATTTATTATATGTAACCATGATAGGCTAATGATTTTGGATGAACCTTGGTTATACAAATAATATATTCATGAAATCAGGTGAAGATGCACATGATAACAATGCGATGAACGTTATGAGTTTTCGAAGAAATTGTGATGCATGTTGCATGAATGTGTAGTCTATAACTATGTGGTGATTTACAATTATGGGGAGAACCTGTAATGTATTCCTTGCAAGGTTATGTTGATCATGTTGAAGCTTAAGTGTTTAATGAAATATAATTTCGGGAAGGATGTGTGATTTGATATGCAGGTGCAACAAAATTGTGAAAGAAGGGCTAGATGAGAAAATGCCCATGGCAATGTGATGTGTTAGTTATTTATCTCAGGAAATGAAGATATTACGGGATTAACAACTAAGAGGATTAGTCCCCCATTCTATGTTAGGCCTTGCGTGCTTTGAGCACCAGGTTGGCATGATGATAAGTGACTCAGTATGGAGCACTCGAGTGCTTTTGAGCACTGGATTGGTAATGATGAGAAGGGACTCAGTTGGAGCCCTTATATGATTGATGGTATGGTCAAGTAAAATTGCATGCAGTGTGTGTTGACGCGTGGTGTCATAATCCTGGGTTAAGGATAGTGAGGTCAGTCTACGGGCTCGCTAATTGTCAGACCAATGGGAGTTGATAGATAGACCTTGGTTGGTTCGGCTTGGTCCTCGGTGCTCATTCCCGAGGCTCTTTCTGTGCCAGTGGACAGTTAGGCTTGGTCCTTTGGTGATATGCTCCCAGAGGCTCCATTCGTGCAATGACGATAGTCTAGTTTGGGTTGTGTTCTTGTTGCACATCTACCTGAGACCCCTTTGAGCCGTAGTAACCATAGGCTCCGTTGTTGGGCTTTTAGCGTTGAACCATATGGAGGCCTAGGCCTGGTAGTGTGGATACTAGCATAGTAGTGGAGACGGCCGGACTATTGTCACCATTTGACCATGACGGGAGACGCCTGAGATGTTAGTTACCTGCTCGAAAAGTGGGAACTATGGACAATGTCGACAAAGCAAAGCAGAGTGCGTGAGTTGCATGGGTACATCATATACCATCAATGCATTGCATTGCATAAAATCCTCATCATATAAATTTGTATGGGCACTTTTATATAATGAGGTACTTTCTGTTAAGTCGATCCTTAACTTATAAATCTGTATGAGCATTTTTATAAGTTAAGGTCTAATTATGTTGTTAAATTATATGTTGTAGTTGATTGTTCTTACCTTTACTGAATTACTAGTGTAGAATGATGCTATCTCTTTTTTTACCACCTATTTGTACTTACTGTTTATATATATATATTGTATCTTTCTTCCTTTCTCTCGCTCGATGCCTAAGAGCCTCCTAGGTGAGAGGATGATATAGCAACTTAGTCTTTATGAATAATTGTTGCTCTGATAACCTTTTTAGGAGGACACCCAGCGGATAGAGCAACAATAGCAACAGGTTATGTAGGAGGGCAACCAGGATAGTGAGGTAGGGCCAGATATGACGATACTCTCGCTTCTGTCGGTTTCTGAGGTGTGAGATATTTGAGAGACTTTGTTATAGCCATCAAGTAATTTTATTGTACTCTGATATTAAAGGAACAGATGTAGTTCCTTATTATTCATGCACTATGCTATGGACATTTACTTATTGTGATGCATTGACTTCTGTTTATTGTCATTATGTTGGGTTGGCATGGATTATATGATAAGAGATGGCAGAATAGGCGTCTTGTAGTACCGATTAACCCGTTTGTTGACTCTACTGCAAGGCGGCTGTTCTTAGCATAAGACCTCCTTTGACCATGTATTGTGTTACGGGAGGGGGGTCTTACATTTCATGTGGGATTTCATCACATTATGCATAATTTGCTTATTTTCATATATAGAACAATGGTTTTGAATGACATCACTTTGGCTCTACTGAATTTGTTGAAGTTGAAGCGCTGTATAATCAATAGCTGGAGCAACCCTCAAGAGGAATTTAACTGTGTTATCCCAAAGCAGATTGACCTCAAATCTGATGAGAGTGATTTTAGTGGGGAGATCCTTCCTCAGTTCTTTATCTGAATCATCCACATACCACTCAAGCTCTCTTCTTTGCTCATCTAGGAGTCCTTTTAGTTATGACCAAAAAGAGGTGGGAATTTCCTCATTTAGCTGAGTAGTATATGGATAGTCAACCTCTTCATCTCTCTCCCTTTCAACACTTCCCAAATCAAAATCAGCAATTACATATTCAGAAGAGTGGTATGGAATGTCAACAGAGATAGGCTCATCTATTTCCCACACTTCAGTAAGGAATAATACTACATCTCCTTGGATTTCTCTTATAGAAGCTTCTACCTCTTCTTAATCCTCTTGAGTATGTAGCTTAGTGTGAGTCTCCCCCTCAACTACAACACTTGGTATGATGTTCTCCCCCTCAACATGAACATCCTATTCTGGGATCTCCCCCTCAGTATCATAATAAATCTTTCTACAATAGATGTTACTATGTCTTAAACATTCTCCATTTTTTTGTCTCCTTCAACATCGGTAGGTGACACTCTCCGAGAACATCCTTGGCAGCAAGCCCAGAGGAAATTGAGACTTTTGCACTGAAAGTATCTAGCGATCTACCTAAATCACCTAGGGGGTGAATAGGTGAGCTCTTCTTCTTTTAGCGAAACAATAATTAGTTACAAACAAACACATAGAAGCACAACACAAACACAAGGATTTATAGTGGTTCCCTGGAATGGGTACGACCCCTGACCCAACTCGCCTATCTAGCACTTCGTGTTATACTCAACTACTTCACCAAATCTAAGATTCTCACAATCTTACACCTCGGAGCTTCAACTTCTATAACTCGGAGACAATGCTCCTACAACTTGGATAACAACCTCTCCTACAACTCGATCTAACAAACACAGAACTACAAACTAGGAAGTAGAAACTTCCTACGAAAATGAAAACAATTTTTACATGTTTCTAGATTGAAAACAATCTTCTTTGCTATATCTGAATGGATTCAATCTTCTTCCATCTTGGAAAGTATATCTTGAAATAAATGTTGAAGGAGGATACATGAAAACTTGAAAACCTTGATCTGAAAGCTTTGGAATCCAACTTGATCAAGAACACCTTCGAAGAATCTGAAAGTAATTATCTTGTCGAATTTTTATTTTTGAGAAGAATTGCCGATTGTGAACTCTATGTTGTCGGGAAGTGCGTTTTCGAAAACATTAGATCGGGGAAAAAAATTATTTGGCCGTTCACGATATTGAAAATAGGTTTTTAGATTCTTGTGATTCCTTATCATTGAAATTAAATCCTTGTTATTTATATAGGATTACATCAGTAACAGCCAGAAATCTCCTTCCATAACAAGTTTCCACATGCACTGCAAAGGGAAGTCATTTTAAAATATAACCCATGGGAAAAACAAACACGAAAAAATCATTAAGTTCATTCTTAGAGATGACTCGTGTAATTAATAGAACACTCAACAAATTACTTAGATTACGCAAGATCATTCGACGAATTTGTAAGACCCCCTTTTTTTTTCTTTTTCAACCACCGGGGTCTTAGCCAAGAATTGCCGCTTTGCGGTGGCACCGACTCACGGGAAGGCAACCACTACAAAACGCCAATTCTGCCGGCCCTTTTCGATCACAAGAGAGAGAAGCGTTTATACAAAAATGTAAACAAGTCCACAGAAACATGTAAATAAAAGTGAAATCATAACCAGTCCATCAATAGTAATAATAGGAAAATAAATAAATGGGCTCGAGCCCAGTACATCAGAGTCCTCACTATAAGTCACTCATCGCGAAAGCTAAGAAAATACTAATCACTCACGGAGCTGGTCGCAGGTGCACCGGTGCTAGACTGTCCCACCTCCATGCGCACCGTACTCCGCTGTTGCTGGTCCCTATCTCCCATCCGGAGCTCCTATAATGTTTGGTTCGAAAACCATTAGTCATAAAGACTAAGCCCTATCATCCCCTACCCCTCCCACCACGGCTCCTAAGCACCGGGCGGAGAGGAGGAAAGGGAAGCTACAAAAGTGGAGAATAATCAAGCAGGTGATGGTGGACTTAACTAGCAAGTTATAACAGGTGAACAGTGTAAATGTTGTAATAGGTAGAGCAATTAATAAGTAGCAAGTTGTATAAAAAGGCAGCTAGAGAACAGTAAGTAAACAAACAAGTAAGTATGTAACCTTAACTTATATGAATGCCCATACAAACTTATAAGTTAAGGGATCTTCTGCAAGGCTCCCATCGTATAAAAGTCTCATACCGATTTATACGTTGGGGTGTCGGTTGTATGCAATTATGAGTGTAGTGATATGCTATGACATGATTCATGCAAGTGCAACACATGCACACGACTCTATGCGCACAGACCTTAGTTCCCCCTGTTCGGGCAGCTAGCTTCACTCCAAGGAACCTCCGTAGTGGCAAACGGAGATAGTGGGTCGGGCCCCCCACTCCTAGGCGGGCATCCACACTACCAGGCCTAGCCCTTCCGTACGCCCCTAGAAGAACACAACCTAGAGTATCCGCGTACTACTGCTGGCTGTACCCACCAGACTTTCTTTGGCTAAGTGTCCCACATCGCCGAGTCAGCGTACCGATGTCGTTATGAATGACAATCAGATATCGAAGACCCACCACCTTTATTCTGTACTCCAACCCTCGATCCCTCGGCCCCCCGGACAGTCCGTCCATGCATCTACCTTCAGAGCTACTGTCTAAAAGCAACCAAACCAATTATTCTACCTTCCTAGCTACCGAGGTGTGTGTATGTGCAACCCTAGTTATACTAGTTGCTCTTTCAATTTATTATTCCTATGGTTTACGTTAGCCCAGGACTGCCCCCGGTATACCCCGTGAAGGGCTCTCAAGGGGCACTAGGAACCAAGACGGCGGCATTACGGCCCGAAGTTCCATTTCGCAAGGCACTTATTATTATTGGTTGATCTCCCTTAACCCGATCCTCTTTTAGTTACTTTAGTTCTAACCCTAGAGTATTAAAACTCTTCCTCTTCTTCCCGGGATGGACGATCTTTCGTCGTTCCCATACTCCCTTATCCTTGACCAGTCTCACACTCTACTTGTCCTGCCTTCCAATGATGGACTCAATCTTAGCTTGCCCTACCAACCATCAATTATCAGAATTCCGTGGTTTTACTATATGCAGACCATCCTAAGCTATATGAGGTACACAAGGAGAGGTACACCAAATTATCTTCCAAATCTCCTATATTATTTACTGGAGGTCTACCATATCATAATTTGTCTAAATCCAGAAACTTATAATTTTCCTAATTAATCTGATATTTATTTAATTTTCCCAAAGGACGGGCCATGGGTCATTTTAAACAGGAACTACATGATCCTCCTATGTAATGGCTACTCAAAAATTATGATCATTACATAACAGCAAGATAACCTCGAATACAAATTTCCAGAATTTTATAGAAAGTATTTAGCCTCTAAATTATTTATACAGTATAATCACGTTAATTCTATGTAATGAAGGAAGTACTGAAATTACTTCTCGGAAAATTATAGGAAAATTACTAATCAGTAGTATGGTATAAAAAAAGATCTTTGTACAAAGGATCATAATTTCACTAGCTTGCTAAACACCACTAAAGATTTAATTAAATAAATAAGGTAAAACATACTTAATGAAGCAAGCCCTAGAATTAAACTTCCAAAAATCACATAAAAATTCACCAAGATTTAAAACCATAATAAACGTTCTCTGTCTAAATTTCATCAATTTCCAGGAAGTGTGTGTTCCATAATAAATTTTCTAAGCGAATCATACAAGCTACTAAATCGTTAATGAAGTACCCAAAATAATAATCTTAAAATTCATAGTAAAATATCCAGAGCTTGTACCATCCCTATAATTCACTCTACCCAAATCTCAACACTTTTCAATGTGATTTAGTGTCATTTCCTATCTCTACAAGTTTTGCACCCTAAACTAGGGTTAGATTTTTAGGTATCCCAACGGTCTCCAAATCTACTAAGATTTCATCCAGAGAACTATATTGGTCCTATGGTTCTCTTCACCCAATTTCGGGTCAATCCAAGATCATTTGACCGTATGACCTTCACAAACTACCAAGATCCATCCTTAGGGTTTGGCCTTGGTTCTTAGGGCAAACTTACCCCGATCCACCTCAAACTCTATGAGGGGGGTGCTAGAGAATATTACTAGCCAGTGGTAAAAATCTCAGCCTCTGTTGAGGTGATCTGACCACTTAAATCTCAAAAGTGCACTTAGAACCTAAGACCCCTTATTAGGGCAAAACTTAGGGTTGATCATTTCTAATCCAAACCATCTCCAAATAAGATGAAAAATTATACAGAACGTTATGGTGAACCCAGGGACCACTCACCAAAATTTGGGAGTGTTTGGAAATTATTTAACCATCTAATTAAATTAAACTAGGATTATTGAATTTTTCTCAAAACTATAGAAAAATATTTCCCAAAAATTCTCATTTTTTGATAGCACCTAGATATAGGTAAGGTTAGGCCACACCCCAAATTTCAAGTCATTTTGATGACTGGTTTAGAGTGGGGAATTTTTCTAAGGTCCAGACGGCCCTCTGGATAGACCTCACCAAAAAGGGTGCTTTGGTCTATCCAGGATTCTAAATCGAGTGAAATTAATTTTAAATTAAACTAGACTTCAAGTGCTACATTTTCTATGTTGACCACTTTTCCTGTAGGATCCTCTAGATATTTTTCCCAAATTATTTAAAGTGACAGATATTTTCATTCAGAAATTGCTTCACAAATAAAATCTAATTAAATGGCACTGTTCATCTTCTTCTACAGCCCAAAACAGAGCCCTGAAAACCTAATTTCATGTAGCTTTTCCAAACTATTTCCCGGCCATCCAGCCATCTCCCTGGCCGGCCACCACCACCACCACCTCTGTTGAGGTGAGGACTATCGTCGGGTGGCGACACGGCCGCCGGAGAGGCGGTTTCCGGCGAATCCGCCACCATGAAATTTTCGGAAAACCACGAATACGCTCACCCGATCTGGCTCTTTTGAGCCCGATATCTCGCCTAACAATTTCTAAGATCTATCCGCAGAAGAAGAGGGAGGGGAGGACCTTGTTCGCGGGCTGAAGGCGTGCAGAGCGTCGGGAAGCCATTGGCGCGGTGGTGGCGTCGCCGGAAGTTCTTCAACAGCAGGGGGAAAATCTGAAACAGTTTGAGGGAGAGTGTAACCTTTTCCTCTTGCTCTTAGGAGTCTTTTATAGATCAACAAGTGGGGAGGGGAAAGGATGAAACGTCCGCGGCCATTAATAATTCCCTTAATGACGTTTCGGTTATGACGAATGGCAGTTGAAACGCTGGAGATGAAGAGGTGCTCGGCAGGTGGCGATTTCCTATTGGACCAACATTTCCTTAATTATTTAAATAATTAAAGTAGGAAACGGCCCATAAATACCCTTGGTTTTCATTCCCATAATCAGAATTTATTATGGCGTCGGTTACGGAAATTTCCAGTCTGGCTGTCGTTTCGGCCTTGGTCACGGGCGTGACACATAGGTCACGGGCGTGACAGGCCTGGTTAGCCAATTCTGGGATCGACGATCGTCGAACTGAGATCGACGATCGTCGAAGGGTGGTCACGGGCTTGACACCCGGGTCACGGGCGTGACTGGCCCGTGTGGCCAAATTCTGGGTCGACGATCATCGAATTGGGATCGACGATCGTCAAGCGTGGTCCTGCCCTATGTCACGGGCGTGACATTGAGGGTCACGGGGGTGACATGCCTGGTGACTGATTCTGGGTCGACGACCGTCGAACTGAAATCGACGATCGTCGAACGTGGTCACGCCCTATGTCACGGGCGTGTCATTGTGGGTCACGGGCGTGATATGCCCGTGTGGCCAATTCCTGGCCGACGACCGTCGAACTGAAATTGACGATCGTCGAAGGTGGTCACGCCCTATGTCACGGGCGTGACATTGCGAGTCACGGGCGTGACAGGCCATGAGGCAAATTCCGCGCCCGACAATCGTCTAAGTGAAATCGACGATCGTCGAAGGAGTCACGCCCCCAGGTCACGGGCGTGACGGGTCGGTCACGGGCATGACCAACCCGTGACACGAATTCTTGGTCGCTTTATTTCGATTTCTGGGCTCCCCAGGGTTCTACCACAACCAACCGACTCCTAGGGGTCTAGCCGAAAATGGGATGTTACAAATCCCAATAAACAAAACAAAGATTTCGTCCCCGAAATCAAGGTTAAGCCTACGGGACTCTAATCGAGAAAAGAAGCTTGTAACATCCCATGAGAATTAAAGAAATTACATCTCTACGTTATGTTCGCTTTATGCGGTTTCAAGTCTAAGATTAATTCGCCCACCTAACTAGGTATATTCACCCCAATAAACAAAAGATTAGCCCCTATTCTTGAAATTTCAGTCCCATTGGTTTAAAACAGGAAGGCAAATTGATTGTCCAGAGGGGTTGTGAGGTATACCTGACGAAAAAGTTCCGGGTATTTTTGCCGCATCAAGTCCTGTGGCTCCCATGTATGCTCCTCCTGCCCATGATTGTTCCACAGAACCTTGACCAACGGAACCTTCTTCCGTCGCAAGACACGCACTGCCGTGTCGTCAATCCTGATAGGCTCCAAGTTGACTGACCGATCCGAGGCCACCGGGCCATCTGCCGAGAAAATCAGCTGCTCAGGGCGTAGTAGAGCCCTCCGAAGTGAGGAGACGTGGAAGACGTCATGCAATCCCGCTAACTCTGGTGGTAGCTCCAGTCTATAGGCTAAGGGGCCGATCCGCTCCAGGATCCTATAGGGCCCCATATATCTCGGACTGAGCTTCTTCTGCCCGCGAACCCACGAGACTCCGTGCATCGGCCGTATCTTCAAGAAAACCCGGTCTCCTACCTGGAACTCTACTTGGCGATGCCTCGCATCGTTGTATTTCGCCTGTCTGCTCTGGGCTTCCAACATCTTGTCTCGGATCAATCAAATCTGAGCATCTGTATCTCCCACAAACTCCGAGACTAGTGCCTGTAGATCCTCATCCTGAACCCATGATAGTGGGGTTCTGCACCTCCTTCCGTACAACGCTTTGTATGGAGCCATGCCTATGCTGGACTGATGAGCGTTGTTGTATGAAAACTCGACCAGTGGCAACAATCTCTCCCAAGGCTCGCCACGGTCCAAAATACATAGTCGCAACAGATCCTCCAGTGTACGGTTAGTGCGCTCTGTCTGTCCGTCGGTCTGAGGGTGAAAAGCTGTGCTGAATGTCAACCGAGAACCCATATGGGCCTGGACTGACCTCCATTCCCTGGATGTAAACCGCCCATCCCGATCCGAAACGATAGTCTTGGGCACCCCATGATAACGCACAAACTGCTCAATGAACCTCCGTACTAATACACTGACTGGTGCGCCCTTTGCCACTGGAATGAATCTGGCCACCTTTGTTAGCCTGTCCACTATCACCCAGATCGAGTCATTCCCGGCACGGGATCGAGGTAGCCCATGTATGAAGTCCATGGCTATATCCTCAAACTTCCATTCCGGCACCGGAAGCGGCTGCAGCAAACCTGCCGGGTTCCTACACTCCGCCTTCACGAGCTTGCAGGCCTCGCAATGCGTCACAAAATACGTAATATCTTTCTTCATACCCGGCCAGTACATCGTCCTCTTTAAATCCTTTACCATCTTGGTGATCCCCGGGTGTACCGAATATCGGCTGCAATGAGCTTCCGTCAAAATATCCTCCCGGATCCGTCCTCCTGCTGGTATGTAGACTCTGCCTCGGAAACACAGGAGCCCATCCCTCAAAGAGTAATCTCCCGTCGTGCCTTCCTCCAAGGCTCGGAATATCGACTCAGCTCTCTCATCCAGTATCTGCCCATCTCTGATGCGGTCCCGAATGTCATCAGTAGTAGCCATCGACCCCAGGTACTCCATGTACAGCTCCGGGTCATCCTCAGACACTAGCGAAATCTGCATCTCCTCGAATGATCTAATCAACTCCAAGGCCATCAGCTGAAGGCCTACTCCTGTCGTACTCACTCTCCGGCTCAGAGCATCTGCGACCACGTTTTCCTTCCCCGGATGGCAGTGCATGGTATACTGGTAGTCCGACAGAAACTCCACCCAGCGTCTTTGTCTGATGTTTAACTCCTTCTGGGTGTCGACGTACTTCAGATTCTTGTGGTCGGAGAAGATATCACAATGTACTCCTGTTGGGTACATTGGAAAATGTGTACCTGATTTGAAGAAGCCCAACCCAGCTCAATGATATACATCATGTTGTATTTGATGTTGTTTTGAGTTGACATGTGCAGGTAAAGAATTGTTAAAGTTTACAGAAAAAATTCTAAGTCCAAGTGTCGACACAAAGGAACATGTGTCGTCACATAGAAGAAAGTTGTCGACACAACACTGGGAAAGTGTGTCGACACAGAAGGTTTAAGTCGACACTACTCTGGGAAAAAGTGTCGACACATAACATAGTCTACAACAACACTGGGAAAAAGTGTCGACACAGAAGAAGTAAGTCGACACAACACTGGGAAATTGTGTCGACTCAGAAGAAGTAAGTCGACACAACACTGGGAAATTGTGTCGACACAGAAGAAAAACGTCGACCTCAACATTGGGAGAATGCGTCGACACTGAAGAGTATAGTCGATCTCAAGTTTGTCGACATCATCTGAATATGTCGACACAGAAGAAAATAGTCGACACCTGAAGGCTAAGTCAACACTTACTAAAGTTATGATTCTACAACAACTGTGTCGACACACAGGACTTGTGTCGACACACTGCAGAGTCAAAGACCAAGTTAGTTTCAGAAGAAGATGTGTCGACACAAAGGCAATTTAGTCGACATCACTGAAGGCAGTGTCGACACCAAAGTCAATTATGTCGACACAAATAGACAGATGGTCTCGACACTTTCTGACAGACTGTTTCAACACTAAGGCACAGGACTTGTTTGAAGACATGACAGCTGTGGGTTATCACCAGTTAACTGAAGTTGTCAGACTTGTCAGAAAACGGTTAGAAACCGGATCAGCCGGTTACCATGAAGAATGTCTATAAATAGACAGATTCAGAAGGAGAAGAATATACTGAATAACATATAGAACTGTCCCTTTGAAATACATTGGATCAGAAAGTGGAGAAGGAATATATTCTACTCATTTCAAGAAAGTGCTAGGCACTTAAGAAGATCTTCTCCGGGAGATCTAAGAAGACTATCTAAGGGTAGATCTAAGAAGAGTTCTAATCAGAATTCAGAAGAATCATTCAAAGTTCTGGATAGAGAGAGATCAAGTCAGAATTTGAAGAAGAAGAAGGAATCCACCAGTGGATTCTCAAGAAGCTGTTTGGAATCAACTCAGCTAAGTACATTTTCAAGAAGCTTTGAAGAAGGCTAAGAAACAGTTGATTGCATCAGCTGATTAAGAATTGTCATTGCCTTTTCTCTCTCAACTTGGCAAGACAAATTTAAAACAATCTTTTCTATATTTTCTGTAGGATCTGTTTATACAGATCTGAGTTGTAAGCCTATGTTATAAAGGCTGAGTGTAGGAGTGTTGAACTCTGAGTGGTAGGGCTGATTGCCTGAGTGTAGGAGAAGGTTATTCTCTGAGTTGTAGGCCTTGGGGCAAGGCTGAGATAGGGCAGTTGTGCCTGAGTTGTAGGAACCTGTTGGGTTCTGAGGTGTAAGATCTATTGATCTGAGATAAGTGGAAGTTTGGCCGAATCTAGCATACAGCTAGATAGGTGAAGGGGGAAAGTGGATGTACCCAGACCTTGGGGAACCACTATAAATCTTAGTGCAATCTGTGATGTTTTGTTTTCTGTGATTGCTGTGTTTTCATATTAGTTAATAAATTGAATTCTGTCTAGAAGTTTCAGAAAGAGAAGCAGAACCTATTCACCCCCCCCCCTCTAGGTGTTTAGGCTGCCTTGAAAGTTAAACTATCAAGTGGTATCAGAGGGAGGTTCCTCAAAAAGGACTTAACAGTCTGAGGTAGATCTGATAGGCAGATTCAAGAATCAAGAAGATGGGTTCTGGAGAGAATCATAAGGAGCTAGGGTCAATGAAATTACCCATATGCAAGAAGGAAATCTTTGGGATCTGGAAAGAAAGAGTCAGATTGTTTATGGAAGCATCTGACCCAAGGATTTACATCACAGTACAGGAAGGCCCCTTCATACCAATGAAGATATCTGTTCTTGATGCAAATATCAAAACCCCAAAGACTTATTCTGAAATGACCAAGGATGAAATCATCTTGGCAACCATGGACAAAAGGGCACAGAACATCATTGTCAGTGCCATAGATGATTCAACATTTCAGAATCTGATTCACTGCAAGACCTCCAAGGAGATGTGGGACACATTGATTGTCTACATGGAGGGATCAGAAGAAGTAAGGCTGGACAGAAAATCTATGCTAAATCAGGAGTATGAAAGTTTTAGACAAGGAAAATCTGATAGCATAACTGAGTGCTATAAGAAATTCTATAGAATTGTGAATGAGCTAATTTCCTATGGAAGAGTCTTCAGTACCTATGAACTGAATGACAAATTCTTAAGATCCTTATCAAAGGATTGGGATACAAAGATCTGTGCCATAAGAGAAGTGGCAAAATTGGCAGAGATATCTCCTCCAACTCTGTTTGGAAAGTTGCTATCCTATGAAATGCAACTTATGGTAAGGAAGGAGGAGGAAAGAAACTCAAGAGGAGAGCATAGAGAAAAGACTGTGGCATTTAATGCTGAAGCCACCAGAAAGAATAGGAGGAAATCACCATCTCCTCCTAAGGAAGTTGAAGAAGGCAGTTCTGAAAATTCAGATAAGGGTTCAGTCAGCAGTGATTCAGATGCAGACTTTGCTGCATTCACTAGGCAATTTCAAAGGTTCTTGAAAAAGAAGCAATGGAAGTCTAGGCCTTCCTCATCACAGCAAGTAGATGACTATTATCAGAAAAGAAGGTCATCTAGGAAAGAGAAAAGCAGGTCAAAGCCCAGCAAAGCCACTACTTCAAAGATTGTCTGCTATTGTTGCAATAGGCCTGGACATGTAGTGGCTGAGTGTCCTGACAAAAGGAAGGAATCTTCAGAAAAGAAGAAGACTTATCAGAAAGGCAAGAAGGAGAAATCCTTTGTAGCAAAGAAAGATAAAAGTCTGTCAGACCAGTCAACTTCAGAATCAGGATCTGAAGCTGAAGCATATATTGGATTATATGCTGCATCTGAGGAAGAGGAGTTTATGCAGTTGCTAGACTCCATCAATGAACATCAATGCATGGGGTTGATGACTAGATCAGAAGAGGACCTATGCCAGAATCAGTCTGGTCCTAATGAGGTAAACTGTCCTTCCAGTACATATGTTTGTAGTACAAGTGAAGAATCAGCTACATCTGCATCAAGTGATGAAGATGCATCTGGATCTGAAGGAGATGTCTATCAATTGATAGACAAGTATGGGGACTTGTTGCAGGCCCTTAAGAAAAGCAAGAACCTGGTTAAATCACAGGCTCAGGAAATTGCTGATCTAAGGGTTGCAACAACTGAGTTAGAAAAAGTCCTTGATCAAAAGTTAGCTGAAATTGCCAAGCTGAAGAATATAACTATTATTCAGATGGGCACAATTAATTATACTAATGATCAAGTGAAGAGTCTGGAGGACAGACTTAGAATTGAAAGGGATTTAGTGGCTAGTTACTCTAAGCCAAAATCTGTCTTACCCTTGATAGATGAATTTGTCACTCAGAAGGGTAAGGCTGGATTAGGATTTAAGGGTAACTCCAGGGCTGGCAGATTCAAGAGGAAAGGCAAAGCCCCTATTCAGCCACTAAACCTTTCAGTCCCCATAAGGTTTGGTAAGGAGAAAGTGCCTTCTAACATATATGATCATGAAGACATTCAGGATCATATCAAGACAAATGTTCTGAAGAACAAGGGTGTTAAGGCAAGCAGGCCTACCTATGGTCATAAGCCCTATGGTTTTAAGAAACCAGTAGGAGAAGTTGCAACAGCACCAGCAATGAACAGAAATGCTTCTGACAAGGATGTATCTAGATCTAGATACAATAAGTTTGAATGTTGGTGCTGTGGCAAGAGGGGTCATTTTGCATTGGACTGCTGGTATAACACAAGTGTTATAAAGAATAAGAGTCTACCTGTTAGAAGAGGTTATGATAACTTTATTAAGGCTAACCTGAACCAAGGACCCAAGACTTACTTGGGTTCTAAGGGTAAGTAATTCTGTATTGCAGGTGAATCCAAGTTACCATGCCCCTATATGGTACTTGGATAGTGGTTGTTCCAGGCACATGACTGGAACAAAGGGGCTGCTGAAGGAGTATTCATCTGTCAAAGATGGACATAAAGTGATCTTTGGTGGATCTGAAAAAGGAGTCATCAAAGGATTTGGTAACATCTCTTCAAACCTAATTACTATCACCCAAGTGGCCTATGTAAAAGGTTTGAAACATAATCTAATAAGCATAAGCCAGCTGAGTGATCTAGGATATGACATTTCATTTGGTAAGGATGGATGTCATATCAAAAGGTCAAGTGATCAAGAGATCATATTGACTGGGTATAGGAAGAGAAATGTGTATTGCCTTAATTTTGAATGTGAGAATAAGGCATCCCCCATTTGTCTTGTAGCTGATGACAATGCTTCTCATTGTGTTAAGTGGCACAAGAGATTGGCTCATCTAAACTACAAGACAATTGGCCAACTCTTTAGTAAAGAACTAGTGAGGAATGGGCCTCAAGTTAAGTGTATAAAGGAAGGGGTATGCTCAGCTTGTCAAAAGGGCAAGCAGACAAAAACCTCATTTCAAAGCCTTGAAAACAAGGATTCTGTGAGGTGCTTATACCTCTTGCATATGGATCTTTTTGGTCCTATGCCAGTTCACAGTCTAGGTAGGAAGGTCTACACACTAGTGGTTGTAGATGACTATTCTAGATTTACATGGGTGTTCTTTCTGAGACAAAAATCTGAAACCCCAAGTGTATTATTTAAGTTTGTAAAGCAAATTCAGAATGAACTGAACAGTACAGTGGTCAAAATCAGAAGTGACCATGGTACTGAGTTTCAATCTGAAAGCATGACAAACTTGTGTATAGACTTTGGGATTTTCCAAGAGTTCTCCTCACCTAGAACACCTCAGCAAAATGGAATTGCTGAAAGAAAGAATAGATCATTAATTGAAGCTGGTAGAACTCTATTGAGTGACACCTCTCTCCCAGAATATTTTTGGGCTGAGGCAGTTAACACTGCTTGTCATGTCATCAATAGGGCTTCTATCACCAAAAGCCACAGGAAGACTCCCTATGAGATTGTGAAAGGCAGAAAACCAAATCTATCCTATTTTAGGATCTTTGGCTGCAAGTGCTATATACTTAACAATGGTAAGTCTTATTTGACTAAGTTTGCTGCCAAATCCCAGGATGGGATATTTGTTGGGTACAGCACAAATAGTAAGGCCTATAGAGTCTTCAACTTAACTACTCAAGTTGTTGAAGAATCTGTGCATATTGTATTTGATGAAACAAGATTAATCAATTGTGAATTGTCTTGTAGATCAAATGACTCAACAGGTATAAGCAAGAAGATGGACAAGCTCTCCATTGCTGAAGCTTCAAAGGAAGAGGGAGCATTGGAAAATGAAGGCTGCTGTCCAGGGGGAGTACAAGAGATAATGGAAGCTGATGAAAACCAAGAGGAACAGCAGAATGAAGAAGCTGGAGATGCTCAACCTGAAGGGAATCTACCTCCAGCTATAAGATATCTAAGAGATCATCCTACTGATCAGATAATTGGTGATCCAAGACAAGGAGTGCAAACTAGAAGCAGAAATCAAAGCACAGTTTTGCATTCTAGTTTCTTGTCTCAAATGGAACCTAAGAAGTTTGAAGAAGCTATCCAAGACCAGCACTGGATTGATGCTATGCAAGAGGAGCTGAATCAGTTCAGAAGGTGCAAGGTCTGGGAGCTTGTTCCTAAACCAAGAGGCCACAACATAATTGGGACTAAGTGGATCTATAGGAACAAGCTAGATGAAAGTGGAATAATAATAAAGAATAAAGCAAGATTGGTTGCAAAAGGATACAGGCAGGAAGAAGGGATTGACTTTGATCAAACCTTTGCTCCAGTAGCAAGGCTGGAGGCAATCAGAATGTTCCTTGCCTATGCAGCCTACCAAGACTTCAAAGTATACCAGATGGATGTAAAGTCAGCATTTCTGAATGGTGATCTTAAAGAAGAAGTATATGTAGAGCAGCCATCAGGTTTTGTAGATCCTCTTAAACCTGATTCTGTGTACAAGCTTAGGAAAGCTTTGTATGGGTTAAAACAAGCTCCAAGGGCTTGGTATGAAACCCTGTCTACCTTCCTCATTGAGAATAAATTCTCAAGAGGAAAGATAGACAAAACTCTATTCCTTAGGGAATCCAAAGGAAAGATCATCTTAGTCCAGATCTATGTTGATGACATAATCTTTGGATCTACTGAAAACAACCTTTGTAAAAAGTTTGCCAAACTTATGCAAGGGAAGTTTGAGATGAGCAGTATGGGAGAACTTAAGTTCTTCTTGGGACTCCAAGTAAGACAGACTGATGATGGATTGTCCATATCCCAGTCTAAGTTCACCAAGGAATTAATTAAAAAATATGGTATGGAGTCATCCTCCTCCATGAGAACTCCTATGGGCACAAGTATGCCTATATGCAAAGATGAGGCAGGTAAACCTGTTGATGAATCATTGTATAGAGGAATAGTTGGGTCACTACTATATCTCACTGCTAGTAGACCTGACATTATGTATGCAACATGTGTCTGTGCTAGGTACCAAGCCTGCCCTAAAGAATCTCATTATACTGCAGTAAAAAGGATTCTGAGATATCTAAAGGGCACTCCTACTCTAGGTCTTTGGTACCCTAGGAATAGAGATTTTCAACTAACAGGCTATTCAGATGCAGATTTTGCAGGATGTAGAGAGGATAGAAAGAGTACTACAGGTACTTGTCAATTCCTGGGAGGAAGACTAATATCTTGGAGTAGTAAAAAACAGACTAGTGTGGCAATTTCCACAGCTGAGTCAGAGTATATTGCTGCAGGAAGCTGCTGTGCACAGCTATTATGGATGCAGCATCAGCTTAAAGATTATGGTATTCAGGTAAGTAGAACACCCCTTTTATGTGATTCTAAGAGTGCTATTTCTATTGCTAATAATCCAGTTTCTCATAGTAGAACTAAGCATATAGAAATCAAATATCATTTTCTTAGAGAACATGTAGAAAAAGGTGACATCTCATTGGAATTTGTAAAAACAGATTATCAAATAGCAGATGTATTTACTAAGCCTTTAGATGAAACCAAATTCAATAAATTCAAAATTGAATTAGGTATGTTAACCATTGATTAATGTATTAAACAAAATCATTAACAATGCTATTGAAATGGTTTATAAGTAAGTAAAAGTAGTAACAACAATAATCAAGTGTTAAAAAGGACACATTGAAGTTACAGAAATTGGCTAAGTAAGAATGTGTCGACACATTCAGTAATAATGTGTCGACTCAGAGAAATTATGTCGACAAGTCAGAAATATTGTGTCGACACAGAGAATATGTGTCGACACTTAAGAGTTTTATTGTCGACTTAACCAAGAATGTAATGTCGACTCAACCAGAATTATGGTGTCGACACTTACAAAATATGTGTCGACACTTGTCCTTAGTGTCGACACAGAATTTCTGTCTTTCTACTATGTATCCAAGGTGTCGACATAACCACATTTTGGTGTCGACACATAGTAGGCTGAAGAAATGTCGAGTTAATAGAAGCTTGTGTCGACACATTCCGTCTGTGTCGACACATTTAGACTGTTTTTGGCGCCTTTTGAACTTCTTTCAACAGAAGCTATAAATAGGTCAAAAGCTCTTATTGTCGACACGCTTTCAAGGTTTTCGAGACTAAAACCCTGTGTCGACAATCTTTCTTTCTCTTCTCTCTCAAGCCTTCTCGACGACTCGATGGCGCCAAGGATTGAAGACAATGTTAATGAAGGGTATGAGTTGGTGCGCCAGGCCTTTGCAGAGGCGCCGCCTGATGTTCAAGGAGTTATCACCCTTCTCTCTGCATCAGGGTTAGAATTTCTTGTCTCAGAACCATCCAAGATCTGGAAGAAGGAGGTGCACGAGTTCTTTCTCTCAGCATCACTCCATTCTACTGAACTCAAGATCAAGTCCATTGTTCAAGGGACTAAGATTAAGATTACCCAAAGAGGTTTGAGAAAGTTTTTGCAATTACAAGTAGTTGAAAATGAAGAAGAGGTTCCTAGTTCTAAGACAAGGGAAGCCCTTCAATGGTGTGGTTTGGATTCAAACATGAAGATTGGAGCTGCATTCAATAGGAAGGGTATGAATCAGCAAGGAAAGTTCTTGTCTGAAATAGTTGGGAAAGTAATTCTCTGCAAGACAGGTGGACATGATAGGATTTCTGCCTATATGTTCAACCTTATGACCAGGATTGCCTTTACAATTCCTACTGATTGGTCAGTAATCCTATTTGACAAGATTAAAGAAGGGATCAAGAAGCCTAACATGGCTAGGATCATAAGTCTATATCTCAATGGAGCAATTCCTGAAGTGATGCAGCAACTGCCAGGATCTAAAATCAATCATATGAGAAGGATGGACATGAGACTATTCTCCAGGTGGGAAAGGGTGCTGTCTAAGGATGTGCCTGAAGAGAGCAGGCCAGACACCCCTGTGAAATCCCCTTCTCCAGCTCCCGAGACTGAGCAACAACAAGAGGACCCACTTAGGATACAGAGTGAAGAACAACCTGCCTCCACTATAGTTCATCAAGTAGATACATCTGCACAGATGCAGGGGGAGCCAGTTCAATCTCCTGCTCAAAATGTATCTACCCATGCTCAGGTACAAGTGGTACAGGTGTAGGGGGAGCAAATGTATTTTACTATAAAAGACTTTCTAAATTTTTTTTTCTCTGCACAGGTTCAGGGGGAGCATGTGTCTTCTCCTACTCCAGATATGCAGCTGCCTGAGAATGTGCACAAGGATGCACCTAATGACTTATCTTCAGATTCTCCAGTTCAAAAAGAATACACTCTGGATGAGTTATTTCCTAATGATGACATAGCTACTGATAGAATAGAAGAGGACCAAGATGTTGAGCAGCCTCTTGACATAGAGCTAGAACAAGGAGTGGAGAAAGTTCAAGAGATTGAAAAAGTACAAGAAGTAGAGGAGGAGCAAAGAATTGAGGAGGAGCCAGTACATGTTGAAACTGAGCAACATGGCACTGAAGCAGATAGAGTTCACATTGAGAGTACTTCTGAATCTGAAACTGAAGAAGCCAGGTTGGCTAAGAAAAGAAAACTGGTTGTATTTAAAAGAAGAAGCAAGACTTATAGGCAGGCTTTACAGACAACACCTCCACCTCCACCTCCTGAAGTTGATTATAACAAGTTCTTGGTGGATTTACAGGTGAAATTGGATGACCACAGGGTGGCCATTGAGAAATATGTTGATGAAAGAAACAAAACTCTGCAGTTTGACTTAGCCCAAGATATCAAATCTATCCAATTTCAAGTCAACTTGAATAAAACTGAAATGACAGATTGCTTCCACAAGGGTGGCAATGCTGTAGTTTATCTGGCTAAACAACAGCAGGCTATCTCTACAAAGGTGGATGATATTGCTTTGAAGCAAGGTTATGTTCTGGAAAATCAAATAAGAATGAATGACAATTTAACTGAATCTCATAATGAGATCATTCAAGAGGTGAAGAAGATTGTTCCAGGGATGCCTGCAAATAGAGCCAAAGAAATGGAAGAATTTGATAAGAATTTTCAGGCTGCCATTGCATCTGTTAAGACTGCCATCACAACCTCTCAACAGGAAATATCTGAAAAGCTTCAAAATTTAAGACCATTTTTCAAGGAGGGAGTGAATTATTTGGATGGCCAAATTCGATTCCAGAAAGAAGATCTTAGAGATCATGTATCAAGAGAAGCCATAAAGGGGGAGAGGATGCTAATTCATGCAGGCTCTGAGCATGCCAAATGGGTGACCAATAGTATAAGAGCCACATTGGGATATCCACCATTGTGTGATGATAACATGGTGGCTGAGTCTGGTCTACAAATAGGACTACTTGAAGGTGACCAACCTGAGGTTGCCCAAGTCATATACCCCCCTCCAGATTTTGATATATTGGATCAGCAAGTGCAATATATGTATAGTCCTTCAAAGGAGGTTGTAAATGTTATCTTTGGAAAGGTTGATAAGCCTGAGGTAAATTTGCAAGAACAGCAAGATGCTCTACTGTCAAAGAAAAGATTTAGAGAGCAGGCTGAGCTGAAGCCAGATTTTGAGCAGTGGAGTCCTACTTCCAGAAATATAATACTCACTGCATGGAAAGCTGTCAAAGATCAAGTTCATGAAAGGGGCAAGTGGTACAATGAGCAGGAATGGCAGAAGTATGAGGCAAGACAAGAAGCCATTGTACAATTCAGAAGGAAAGCTAAGCTGGGAAGACTTCCACCTGATGCTATGGAGCCAAGCAAATACTTCCCAAAGCCTTTTCACTATTTTGAAAGGCAAAGGCTCAAGGAAGAAGCTAAGAAGAAAGGTGATCTTAAAGGAAAAAAGATGGCTGAAGAATCAGAAGCTCCTGTGACAGCTAAAATTAAATCTGGCCAAGGGATTGTTATTAGAGAGCCTGATCAATCCTGATAATGTTTTAGTTCTTTCATAATGTTTTGTAATGATGTAATCAGTCAAAGAAAAACCATGTAATCAAACATTACCCAGTAATAAACAAAATATTGTTAAATCTGTGATAGATTGTTTTATCCATGATGTTCTTATTATTTTGTTTATAATTAAGTATCCCTGTGTATTGTCATATATCATCATTTTATACTATTTATAAATGGTGTATATCATTGGCTATAAGGGTTATGACTTCTCCAAATAGGGGGAGATTGTTGGGTACATTGGAAAATGTGTACCTGATTTGAAGAAGCCCAACCTAGCTCAATGATATACATCATGTTGTATTTGATGTTGTTTTGAGTTGACATGTGCAGGTAAAGAATTGTTAAAGTTTACAGAAAAAATTCTAAGTCCAAGTGTCGACACAAAGGAACATGTGTCGTCACATAGAAGAAAGTTGTCGACACAACACTGGGAAAGTGTGTCGACACAGAAGGTTAAGTCGACACTACTCTGGGAAAAAGTGTCGACACATAACATAGTCTACAACAACACTGGGAAAAAGTGTCGACACAGAAGAAGTAAGTCGACACAACACTGGGAAATTGTGTCGACTCAGAAGAAGTAAGTCGACACAACACTGGGAAATTGTGTCGACACAGAAGAAAAACGTCGACCTCAACATTGGGAGAATGCGTCGACACTGAAGAGTATAGTCGATCTCAAGTTTGTCGACATCATCTGAATATGTCGACACAGAAGAAAATAGTCGACACCTGAAGGCTAAGTCAACACTTACTAAAGTTATGATTCTACAACAACTGTGTCGACACACAGGACTTGTGTCGACACACTGCAGAGTCAAAGACCAAGTTAGTTTCAGAAGAAGATGTGTCGACACAAAGGCAATTTAGTCGACATCACTGAAGGCAGTGTCGACACCAAAGTCAATTGTGTCGACACAAATAGACAGATGGTCTCGACACTTTCTGACAGACTGTTTCAACACTAAGGCACAGGACTTGTTTGAAGACATGACAGCTGTGGGTTATCACCAGTTAACTGAAGTTGTCAGACTTGTCAGAAAACGGTTAGAAACCGGATCAGCCGGTTACCATGAAGAATGTCTATAAATAGACAGATTCAGAAGGAGAAGAATATACTGAATAACATATAGAACTGTCCCTTTGAAATACATTGGATCAGAAAGTGGAGAAGGAATATTTCTACTCATTTCAAGAAAGTGCTAGGCACTTAAGAAGATCTTCTCCGGGAGATCTAAGAAGACTATCTAAGGGTAGATCTAAGAAGAGTTCTAATCAGAATTCAGAAGAATCATTCAAAGTTCTGGATAGAGAGAGATCAAGTCAGAATTTGAAGAAGAAGAAGGAATCCACCAGTGGATTCTCAAGAAGCTGTTTGGAATCAACTCAGCTAAGTACATTTTCAAGAAGCTTTGAAGAAGGCTAAGAAACAGTTGATTGCATCAGCTGATTAAGAATTGTCATTGCCTTTTCTCTCTCAACTTGGCAAGACAAATTTAAAACAATCTTTTCTATATTTTCTGTAGGATCTGTTTATACAGATCTGAGTTGTAAGCCTATGTTATAAAGGCTGAGTGTAGGAGTGTTGAACTCTGAGTGGTAGGGCTGATTGCCTGAGTGTAGGAGAAGGTTATTCTCTGAGTTGTAGGCCTTGGGGCAAGGCTGAGGTAGGGCAGTTGTGCCTGAGTTGTAGGAACCTGTTGGGTTCTGAGGTGTAAGATCTATTGATCTGAGATAAGTGGAAGTTTGGCCGAATCTAGCATACAGCTAGATAGGTGAAGGGGGAAAGTGGATGTACCCAGACCTTGGGGAACCACTATAAATCTTAGTGCAATCTGTGATGTTTTGTTTTCTGTGATTGCTGTGTTTTCATATTAGTTAATAAATTGAATTCTGTCTAGAAGTTTCAGAAAGAGAAGCAGAACCTATTCACCCCCCCCTCTAGGTGTTTAGGCTGCCTTGAAAGTTAAACTATCAACTCCGTAGAGATAGTGTCGCCAGATCTTAAGAGCAAAAATGACTGCCCCCATCTCCAAATCGTGCACGGGGTAGTTCTGCTCGTGCTGCTTCAACTGACGGGAGGCATAGGCTATTACGTGCCCATTCTGTATAAGGACGGCACCCATCCCCTGATAGGAAGCATCTGTATATACCTGGAATCCCTCCTTCCCTGATGGAAGAGCAAGGATGGGGGCCGAGGTGAGACGATCCTTCAGCTCCTGGAAGGCAGATTCGCATCGAGGCGTCCATATAAAAGGGGACTCCTTCTTCGTCAGAGACGTAAGAGGGAGGGCAATCTGAGAGAACCTCTCGACGAACTTTCGGTAGTAACCGGCATGTCCCAAGAAACTTCGAACATCCGTGGCCGACTTTAGCGATGGTCAATCCCGTACTGCCTGGATCTTTGCAGGATCCACTGCTAGACCTGCTCCACTGATGACATGGCCCAGAAAGGCCACCTCCTTTAGCCAGAAGTGGCACTTGCTGTACTTGGCATACATCTCATGCTCACGCAGCTTCCCCAAGGTCAAGGCCAGATGTCTCGCGTGCTCCTCCTCCGTCCTTGAATAGATGAGAATGTCGTCGATGAATACAATGACAAAGACGTCCAGATACTCCTCGAACACCCGATTCATCAAAGTCATGAATGCGGAGGGTGCATTCGTGAGCCCGAATGGCATCACGGTAAACTCGTACAAGCCATATCTGCTGCTGAAGGCCGTCTTCGGGATGTCCTCCTCCCGAATACGAAGCTGGTAGTACCCTGACCTCAGATCCAGCTTTGAGAACCAATGGGCTCCCTCCAGCTGGTCAAAAAGCTCGTCTATCCGTGGTAAGGGATGTAACATCCCATTTCCGGCTAGACCCCTAGGAGTCGGATGGTTGTGGTAGAATCCCAGGGAGCCCAAAACTTGAAATAAATCGACCGAGAAATCAGGTCGCGGGTCGGTCACGCCCGTGACCCGCCATGTCACGCCCGTGACATAGGGCGTGACCATGATCGTCGGTTCCAGGTCGACGGCCGTCGACCCAAAATGGACCCACGGGCATGTCACGCCCGTGACCCGCCATGTCACGCCCGTGACATAGGGCGTGACACGCTCGACGCTCGTCGATTTCAGTTCGACGTCGTCGACCCAGAATTTGGCCACACGGGCTAGTCACGCCCGTGACCCGCCATGTCACGCCCGTGACATAGGGCGTGACCACGCTCGACGATCGTCGACCCCAAGTCCACTCGTCACGTTCAGTCAACCCGGAATTGTCCACATGGGCCAGTCACGCCCGTGACCCACAATGGCACGCCCGTGACCACGCTCGACGATCGTCGATCATCAGTTCGACGGTCGTCGACACCGAGAATTTGCCACGGACCAGTCACGCCCGTGAGCCCCCGGTGTCACGCCCGTGACCACCCTTCCGACGATCGTCGATCGTCATCATCGCGTTCGACGATCGTCGAACCCAGAATCGCTAACCGGGCCTGTCACGCCCGTGACCCATGTGTCACGCCCGTGACCAAGGCCGAAACGACAGCCAGGTTGGAAATTTTGGTAAACCGACGCCTTAATAAATTTTGGCTGTGGGGATGAAAATCAAGAGCATTTATGGGTCGTTCCCTACTTTAATTATGTTAATAATTAAGGAAGAAATGGGTCCAGTAGGAAACTGCCACCTGGCAAGCACCTCTTCATTTCCAACTTTCCAACTGCCATTCGGCATAACCGAAACGTCATAAGAATATGATTAATGGCCGCCAACGTTTCATCTCCAACGTTTCACCATTTCCCCTCCCCATTTCCTCATCTATAAAAGATTCCTGAGTGCAAGAGGAAAAGGTTACACTCCCTCAACTGTTCAGACTTCCTCCTTGCTGTTGAAGAATTTCCGGCGACGCCACCACCGCCAGAGCGCAGATGGCTTCCCGACGCTCTGCACGCCTTCAACCCGCGAACAAGGTCCTCCCCTTCCTCTTCTTCTGCGGATAGATCTTAGGAATCGTTAGGAGAGATATCGGGCTCAAAAGAGCCAGATCTGGTGAGCGTAATGGTGGTTTTCCGAAAATATCATGGTGGCGGGTTCGCCGGAAACCGCCTCTCCGGCGGCCGTGCCGCCGCCCGACGTTAGCCCTCGCCTCAACGGAGGTGGTGGTGGTGGTGGCCGGCCAGGGAGATGGCTGGGTGGCCGGGAAATAGCTTGGAAAGGCTACAGGAAAATTAGGTTTTCAGTCTCTGGTTTGGGCTGTAGAAGAAGATGAACAGTGCCTTTAATTAGATTTTATTTGTAAAATCAATTTCTGAATGAGATTTCTGTCATGTTAAATAATTTGGGAAAAATACATAGAGGCTCCTCACAGGAAAAGTGGTCAACAATAGAAATTGTAGCCCTTGAAGTCTAGTTTTATTCAAAATTAATTTCATTCAATTTGGATTCCTGGTTAGGCCACAGCACCCTTTTTGGTGAGGTCTATCTAGAGGGCTGCCTTGACCTTAGAAAAATTCCCCACTCCAATCCAGTCGTCCAAACGACTTGAAATTTGGGATGTGGTCTAATCTTACATATATCTAGGTGCTATCCAAAAATGAGAATTTTTGGAGAATATTTTTCTATAGTTTTTAGAAAAATTCAATAATCCTAGCCGAATTTAATTAGGTGGTTAAATAATTTCCAAACCCTCCCAAATTTTGGTGAGTGGTCCCTGGGTTCACCATAAGGTTCTGTATAATTTTTCATCCCATTTGGAGATGGTTCGGTTTAGAATTGACCAACCCTAAGTTTTGCCCTAATAAGGGGTCTTAGGTTAAAAGTGCACTTTTGAAGTTTTGAGTGGTGAGATCACCTCAACAGAGGCTGAGATTTTTACCACTGGCTAGTAATGTTCTCTAGCACCCCCTCACGGAGTTTGAGGTGGATCGGGGTAAGTTTACCCTAAGGACCAAGGCCCAACCCTAAGGATGGATCTTGGTGGTTTGTGAAGGTCATGTGGTCAAATGACCTTAGATTGACCCGAGGTCGGGTTATGAGAACCATAGGGCTAATATAGTTCTCTGGATGAATATTTTAGTGGATTTGGAGATCGTTGGGATATCTAAAAACCTAACCCTAGTTTAGGGTGCAAAACTTATAGAGATAGGAAATGACACCAAACGCATTGAAAAGTGATGAGAATTGGGTAGAGTGGATTATAGGGGTAGTACAAGCTCTGGATATTTTTCTATGAATTTTATGCTCACTATTTTGGGTACTTCTTTAATGAATTGGTAGTTGCATGATTTGCTTAGAAAATTTATTAGAGTGTACAAACTTCCTGGAAAAATTGATGAAATTTAGGCAGAGAACCTTTATTATGATTTTTAAAACTCTGTGAATTTTTATGGGATTTTTAGAAGCTTAATTCTAGGGCTTGCTTCATTAAGTATTATTTATCATGGATATTGGATTAAATCTATTTTGGTGCTTAGCAAGCTGATAAAATTATGATTCTTTGCACAATGATCTCTTCTATATCATACTATTAATCAGTAATTTTTCCATAATTTTATGAAGAGTAATTTCAGTACTTCTTCTTTACATGAGAATAATAGATTATAATGGATAAATTAATTAGAGGCTAAATATCTTTTGTAAAATCCCGCAAATTAGTATTTGATGATACCTTACTGTTATTTAGTGATCACAATTTTTGGGGCGGCCATAACTTAAGAATATCATGTAGTTCATGTTAAAAATTACCCATGGCCAATCTTTGAGAAAAATATAAAAATAAATATCAGATTAATTAGGAAAATTATAAAATTCCTGGATTTAAGCTAATTAAGTCATGATAGTCCTCCAGTAAATATTATAGGAGATTTGGAAGATAACTTGGAGTACCTCCCCTTGTGTACCACATATAGCTTAGGATGGTCTGCATTTAGTAAAACCACGGAATTCTGATAATCGATGGTTGGTAGCGCAAATTTAGAATGAGTTCATTATTTAGAAGCCAGGATAAGTAAAATGTGGGACTGGTTAGGATAAGAGAGTACGGGAACGACGAAAGATCGTCCGTCCCCGGGAGGAAGAGGAAGGGTCTTAATACGCTAGGGGTTAGATTCATTATAACATTAAAAGGAGATTGGGTAAAGGGTAGACAACCAATAATAATAAGTGCCTTGCGAAAGGGAACTTCGGGCCGTAATGCACCGTCTTGGTTCCTAGTGCCCCTTGAGAGCCCTTCACGGGGTATACCGGGGGCAGTCCCTGGGCTAACGTAAACCATAGGAGTAATAAATCAAAAGAGCAACTAGTATAACTAGGATTGCGCACACTCACTCCCCGGTAGTTAGGAAAGTAGAATTATAGGATTACTTGCCATCAGACAGTAGCTCTGAAGGTAGATGCACGGACAGTACTGTCCGGGGGGCCGCGGGCTCGAGGGTTGGAGTACGGAGAAAGGTGGTGGGTCATCGGTACTAGGCGATCGATCACACCCGACAGCGGTACGATGACTCGGAGAAAAGTCTGGAGGGTACATCCAGCAGCAGTACGCGGATACTCTAGGTTGTGTTCTTCTAGGGGCGTACGAAGGGCTAGGCCTGGTAGTGTGGTTACCCGCCTAGGAGTGGGGGGCCCGACCCACTGTCTCCGTTTGCCACTACGGAGGTTCCTGGGGGTGAAGCTAGCCTCCCGAACAGGGGGAACTAAAGGTCTGTGCGCATATAGAGTCGTGTGCGTGGGTTGCACTTGCATGAATCATGGCATAGCATGTTTGCATATAACCGTCACCCCAACGTATAAATCGGTATGGGACTTTTTATACGATGGGAGCCTTGCAGAAGATCCCTTAACTTATAAGTTTGTATGGGCATTCATATAAGTTAAGGTTACTTACATACTTACTTACTGTTCTCTAGTTGTCTTTTTATATAAATTGCTTCTTATTAATTGTTCTACCTATTACAACATTTATACTGCTCCCGATATAACTTGCTAGTTAGGTCCACCGACACTTGCTTGTCTACTCTCCACTTTTGTAGCTTCCCTTTCCTCCTCTCCGCCCGGTGCTTAGGAGCCGTGGTGGGAGGGGTAGGGGATGATAGGGCTTAGTCTTTATGACTAATGGTTTTCGAACCAAACATTACAGGAGCTCCGGATGGGAGACAGGGACCAGCACCAGCGGAGTACGGTGCGCATGGAGGTGGGACAGTCTAGCACCGGTGCACCTGCGACCAGCTCCGTGAGTGATTAGCATTTTCTTATCTTCCGCGATGAGCGTCTTGTAGTGAGGACTCTGATGTATTGGGCTCAAGCCCATTTATCTATTTTCCTGTTATGTATTGATGGACTTGATATGATCTCTCTTTTATTTACATGTTTTCTGTGGACTTGTTTACACTTTTGTATAAATGCTTCTCTCTCTTTGTGATCGAAAAGGGCCGGCAGAATTGGCGTTTTGTAGTGGTTTGCCTTCCCGAGATGTCGGTTGCCACGCAAAGCGGCAATTCTGGGCTAAGACCCCCGATGGTTGAAAAAGAAAAAAAAAGGGTCCTTACAAGTGGTATCAGAGGTAACCTCGATCGAAAGAGAAGTAGTCCACAAAAACCTTGGGCCACCCGTACGACGAGCTAGTTTGCAGACAAACTAGCAGCGGAAGCAGTGGTGGGCCCATAAGGGAAATCACATGTGAAAGTCCATTATAACTCTTCTTAAATTCCATTCATTCGCTCTCTAACAAATGGAATTTTTGCTTGTAGCCTGCGACGAACCCTACATCGCAGCAGGGGACACCTCAGGCCCGGATGTGGTCCTGACTCCGCCAGCACCCGTTCCGTTCCAGCAGACGGAGATGGGGCAAAACATTGACGGCCATCCTGGAGGCTTCAGAGCTCATCAAGCCCCGCCCCACAGCCGAACCCCGGGGCCAATTGGATGACTGGTCTTCCGGGGACTATCCCCTCCATCCTACCAGGGGACGGAGTCCGCAGTACATACGGAGGAGTGGTTGGACACCATTTAGATGCTGGCAGGGATTCGATGCCCCACGGAGGAGGCAGTTGCCTTGGCAGTCTCCTGCTTAGAGTCACACGGAAAGAGATGGTGGAAATCTCAGCTGGACACCACCTTTGCAGGGGTGGATTGTGCCGATATTACCTGGGAGGAGTTCAGAGCAGCGCTCTTGGGACACTTTGTACCTCAGTCGGCAAGAGATGACCTGGAGGATAGGTTCCTGCGGTTGAGGCAGGGGAGCAGGACTGTGGTGGAGTACTATCAGGAGTTCACACACCTGGCCCGTTATGCGGATGCTTACCAGTTAGACGATGCTGGCTATGCCCGGAGGTTTTATAAGGGGCTGCAGGATGACATAGGCAGGCCCTCCTTTTCGTTTCAGAGGGGAGTCTGGCCAGGATTCTGGAGATGGCTAAGAAGAGAGAGGCGGATCAGCTTACAGTGAGGAGCCGGAAGAGACCGGCTGATGATACAGTGATTGGAGGACGTAGAGACCGCCCTCGAGGCCAAGTTATTGAGAGAGAAGGAACGGGGATCAGCCCCGTCAGGAGTTTGGGCAAGGAGCAGAGGACTCAGGGGATATTGGCTCCCCAGCCTATACAGATGCTGGAAATGCCAAGGACGGCAGGGGCAGCCCCCGTTATGCTATCAGTGCAACCAGCCGGGGCATATCAAGCGGAACTGCCCTGTGGGGCGAGCACCACCACCAGCACATCACAGGGCGCTCCACCTCCCCGACAGTTTTGGCGGCGAGGACAGGACCGAGGACGGGATTCCAGGATCGAGGCCGTAGGCCAGAGAGAGAGCATGTGTATGCTCTAGACGACCTGACACAAGCCCCGGGGACCCGGAGCAGGTTATCACAGGTATGGCAGCACTTTTAATTTCTTCATATAAAACTACTATTTTAGACGTAACCTGCTTAGAAATTTAAGAGAAGATGAACTGCAACAAAAATACTAAGACACTTATTTACCCCAGGCATAGTTTTCGTTAGCGGCAAGCCCGCTCACACCCTCTTTGACACCGGTGCGTCGCAATCATTCGTGTCGGAGGAGTTTGTGAAAGGACTGGCAGGAGTGCAGCCATTCACCGGGAAGATGATGAGGGTGCGCCTACCCGATGGATCAGAGATTTTGACCTCTACTCATTGTGATATGGAAGCAAGGATCGGCGGAAAGGCTTTTGAGGCACCCGCGACGGTTTTGAGGATGCCAGATTACGATCTGATTCTGGGCATGACCTGGCTGTACTGGAACCATGCCCAGATCGATTGCGTGGCAAAGAGGATCACCGTGAGGCACGGCGACTCCTTCATTGTTATCGAAGGTATTACATCAGCACCCCGTACCTTACTTTCTTCTATACAGGCCGTTAAGGCCCACCTGCAGGGGGGAAGAGGTTTATCAGATCCTCTTTGAGGCGGGCGTAGCAAGGACTCCATTGCAGATATTCCCAGTGGTGCGGGACTTCGCCGACGTGTTTCCGAGAAAGCTACCAGGGTTACCCCCGCACCGAGAGAGGGACTTTCAGATTCAGCTTATACCAGGGGCTAAGCCGGTATCCAGAGCTCCCTATCGAATGCCCCAAAGGAGGTTGGTGGAATTCCGGAGTCGCTTCAGGAGTTAGTGGAGGCCGGGTTCGTTCGGCCTAGCTCTTCACCATGGGGAGCTCCGTGCTGTTCGTTAAGAAGAAAGACGGGACCCTCGACTGTGCATAGATTACCGGCTTTGAATAGGTTGACGTCCGGAACACTTATCCCTTACCACGGATAGATGAGCTTTTTGACCAGCTGGAGGGAGCCCATTGGTTCTCAAAGCTGGATCTGAGATCAGGTACTACCAGCTTCGCATTCGGGAGGAGGACATCCGAAGACGGCTTTCAGCACAGATACGGCTTGTACGAGTTTACCGTGATGCCGTTCGGGCTCACGAATGCACCCTCCGCATTCATGACTTGATGAATCGGGTGTTCGAGGAGTACCTGGATGTCTTCGTCATTGTATTCATCGACGACATTCTCATCTATTCAAGGAGGAGGAGGAGCACGCGAGACATCTAGCCTTGAACCTTGGAAAAGCTGCGTGAGCACGAGATGTATGCCAAGTACAGCAAGTGCCAGTTCTGCTAAAGGAGGTGGCCTTTCTGGGCCATGTCATCAGTGGAGCAGGTTTGGCAGTGGATCCGGCGAAGATCCAGGCGGTACGGGATTGCCGCCACTAAAGCGGCCACGGATGTTCGGAGTTTCTTGGGACTTGCCCGTTACTACCGGAAGTTCGTAAAGGGTTCTCTCAGATTGCCCTTCCTCTTACGTCTCTGACGAAGAAGGAGTCCCCTTTTACCTGACGCCGCGATGCGAATCTGCCTTCCAGGAGCTGAAGGATCGTCTCACCTCGGCCCCCATCCTTGCTCTCCCATCAGGGAGGAGGGATTTCAGGTATATGCAGATGCTTCCTATCAGGGGATGGGCGCCGTCCTTATGCAGAATGGGCACGTAATCGCCTATGCCTCCCGTCAGTTGAAGCAGCACGAGCAGAACTACCCCTTGCACGATTTGGAGATGGGGGCAGTCATTTTTGCTCTTAAGATCTGGCGGCACTATCTCTACGGGGTTAACATTGTGAATCTTCTCCGATCACAAGAATCTGAAGTACGTCGACACCCGAAGGAGTTAAACATCAGGCAGAGACGCTGGTGTGGAGTTCCTTTCGGACTACCAGTATACCATGCACTACCATCCCGGGAAGGCGAACGTGGTGGCGGATGCTCTGAGCCGAGAGCGAATACGACTGGAGTAGGCCCGCAGCTGATGGCCTTGGATTGATTAGATCATTCGAGGAGATGCAGATTTCGCTAGTACTGAGGATGACCCGGAGCTATACATGGAGTACTTGGGGTTGATGGCTACTACAGATGACATCCGAGACCGCATCAGAGATGGGCAGAAGCTGGACGAGAGGAGCTGAGCCGATATTCCGGGCCTTGGAGGAAGGCACGACAGGAGATTACACTTGAGGGACGGGCTTCTGTGTTTTCGGGGGCAGAGTCTACATACCAGCAGGAGGACGGATCCGGGAGGACATTTTGGAGGAAGCTCACTGCAGTCGGTATTCGGTACAACACCCGGGGATCACCAAGATGGTAAAGGATTTAAAGAGGACGAGTACTGGCGGGTATGAAGAAAGATATTACATATTTTGTGACACATTGTGAGGCCTGCCAGCTCGTGAAGGCGGAGTGTAGGAACCCCCGGCAGGATTGCTGCAGCCGCTTCCCAGTGCCGGAGTGGAAGTTTGAGGATATAGCCTGGACTTTGTACATGGGCTACCTAGATCCCGTGCGGGGAACGACTCGATCTGGGTGATAGTGGACAGGCTGACAAAGGTAGCCAGATTCATCCCAGTGGCGAAGGACACACCGGTCAGAGTATTGGTACGGAGGTTCATCGAGCAGTTTGTGCGTTATCATGGGGGTGCCCAAGACTATCGTTTCGGATCGGGATGGGCGGTTCACATCCAGGGAATGGAGGTCAGTCCAGGCCCATCTGGGTTCTCGGTTGGCATTCAGCACAGCTTTCCACCCTCAGACCGACGGACAGACAGAGCGCACAAACCGTACACTGGAGGATCTGTTACGACTGTGTATTTTGGACCGTGGCGAGCCTTGGGAGAGATTGTTGCCACTGGTCGAGTTCTCATACAACAACTCTCATCAGTCCAGCATAGGCATGGCTCCATACGAAGCGTTGTACGGAAGGAGATGCAGAACCCCACTATCATGGGTTCAGGATGAGGATCGCAGGCACTGGGCTCGGAGTTTGTGGGAGATACAGATTGCTCAGATCAGATTGATCCGAGACAGGATGTTGGAAGCCAGAGTAGACAGGCGAAATACTACGATGCGAGGCATCGCCAATTGGAGTTCCAGGTGGGGGATCGAGTTTTCTTGAAGTACGGCCGTGCACGGAGTCTCGCGGTTCGCGCGGAGGAAGCTCAGTCCAAGATATATGGGGCCTACAGGATCCTGGAGCGGATCGGCCCCTTAGCCTATAGACTGGAACTACCCGCCGGAGTTAGCGGGATTGCATGACGTCTTCCACGTCTCCTCACTTCGGAGGGCTCTACTACGCCCTGAGCAGCTGATTCCCTCCCTCGCAGATGGCCCGGTGGCCTCGGATCGGTCAGTCAACGTGGAGCCTATCAGGATTGACGATACGGCATGCGGGTCTTGGCGGAGAAAGAAGGTCCCGTTAGTCAAGGTTCTGTGGAATAATCATGGGCAGGAGGAGCAATACATGGGAGCCACAGGACTTGATGCGGCAAAAATATCCGAACTTTTTCGTCAGGTATACTCAAAACCCCTCTGGACAATCAATTGCCTTCCTATTTTAAACCAATGGAATTGAAATTTCAAGAATAGGGGCTAATCTTTTGTTTATTTGGGGCGTATAAACCTAGTTAGGTGGGCGAATTAAACCTTAGATTCGAAATCACACAAGCAAACGTAACGTAAGGGAGGTAATCATTCGGTTCTCATGGGATGTTAACAAGTTTTTTTTCCCGATTTGAGTCCCGTAGGCTTAACCTTGATTTCGGGGACGAAATCTTTGTTTTTGTTTATTGGGATTTGTAACATCCCATTTCCGGCTAGACCCTAGAAGTCGGATGGTTGTGGTAGAATCCCAGGGAGCCCAAAACTTGAAATAAATCGACCGAGAAATCAGGTCGCGGGTCGGTCACGCCGTGACCCGCCATGTCACGCCCGTGACATAGGGCGTGACCATGATCGTCGTCTGACCAGTTCAACGCGAACCGTCGACCCAAAAATGGACCCACGGGCATGTCACGCCGTGACCCGCCATGTCACGCCCGTGACATAGGGCGTGACACGCTCGACGCTCGTCGATTTCAGTTCGACGTCGTCGACCCAGAATTTGGCCACACGGGCTAGTCACGCCCGTGACCCGCCATGTCACGCCCGTGACATAGGGCGTGACACGCTCGACGATCGTCGACCCCAGTTCGACGTTCGTCAACCGGAATTGGTCCACATGGGCCAGTCACGCCCGTGACCCACAATGGCACGCCCGTGACCACGCTCGACGATCGTCGATCTCAGTTCGACGGTCGTCGACCCAGAATTTGCCACGGACCAGTCACGCCCGTGACCCGGGTGTCACGCCGTGACCACCCTTCGACGATCGTCGATCTCAGTTCGACGATCGTCGAACCCAGAATCGCTAACCGGGCCTGTCCACGCCCGTGACCCATGTGTCACGCCCGTGACCAAGGCCGAAACGACAGCAGGTTGGAAATTTTGGTAACCGACGCCTTAATAAATTTTGGCTGTGGGGGATGAAAATCAAGAGCCATTATGGGTCGTTCCCTACTTTAATTATGTTAATAATTAAGAGACGAAATGGGTCCAGTAGGAAACTGCCACCTGGCAAGCACCTCTTCATTTCAACTTTCCAACTGCCATTCGGCATAACCGAACGTCATAAGAATATGATTAATGGCCGCCAACGTTTCAT